>JASDDO010000022.1:800574410-805374410 GCA_030015575.1 Agapanthus africanus
GTTTTGCTTGGGCTCCACCCTTTTATAAATGATGCAGAACATCTATTTAGTTTGGGCTCTGCCCCTTTTAATGCATTGCATTTTGTTTTGGCCTGCTAGGCCTTTTTTATTTGAGCTTGGCCCTGCAGTGCATTTGTCAGGCGCTTTGCGCCAATCATTGAGCGCAAGCGCTTGTGGTGGTGATACGTGTCACGCAAGCGCAGTGCGCTGCGCCAGTGCGCTGCGCTTGCGCTGCTGACACGTGGCGCGCTCTGGTGAGTTGCGCCAATTTTGGAGAGCAAGGCTCTATCTTAAGAGCGCATAGCGCAAGTGGTTCAGGCGCTGACACGTGTCGCTCTCTGGTGGCTTGCGCCAACACAAGAGCGCAACAGTGCAAATTTTATAAGTGTAGGGCACTGTTTAATTTCTTGATCCAATTTAGATCAGAGAAAACAAGTTTTTCTTGTTTTTTTTCTTATTTTCAAAGAACCAGTGGTTCATAAAAAGTGCAAGGCACTTATTATTATTTGAAGATCATTGATCTTGTTCTTAGATCAATGATCTATTAGAAGAAATTCTTCTATTTTATGAAGGTTTTTACCTTTTTCTTGAACTTTTTTCAGAGTTCTCTCTGTTTTGAGGTTCTTAATCTCTCACAATGTTCCTTGATGCTTCTTTGACTTGGGGTCTAGGGGTCTTTATATAGTGCCCATAGATTTGTTAAGTTTGTTAAAGAGATCCTTCTCTGAGTGATTTGGGGAATTTTCCCCACCGTTGGATCTTTGATCCAAGGGCTTCTGTTTTACAGAAGACAATCTTCTTGTTTTAACAAGAACAGAAAGATCTTACTAGAATTTTAATTCTGTTTGGCGCAAACGTCCCAGCGCGTGACACGTGTCACGCAGCGCACAGCGCAGCGCAACTACGCTAGCGCAACTACGCTAGCGCAACTGCGTTGACTCGCGCCGCGCAGAGCGCAGCGCAACTGCGCTGCCACGTGGCGCGCAGCACAGAGCGCAGCGCAACTGCGCTGCCACGTGGCGCGCAGCGCAGAGCGCAAATCATCTGAAGCGTTGCTTCATTTATTTTAATTTTAATTTTCATTTCAATTTCCAAAACAGAGCTTTGCTCTGATTGGGGGAAACAGAAGCGTTGCTTCGTTTCCCGCCTTAGAATTTGAACAGAGCTTTGCTCTGATTGGGATAAACAAATGACCTCCATCGCGGAAACAAGTCAGCAAATGACCTCCGTCGCGAAAACAAGTCAGCAAATGACCTCCGTCTCGGAAACAAGTCAGCCAATGACCTCCGTCTCGGAAACAAGTCAGCCAATGACCTCTGTCGCGGAAACAAGTTAGCAAACGACCTCCGTCGCGGAAACAAGTCAGCAAACGACCTCCGTCTCGGAAACAAGTCAGCAAACGACCTCCGTCTCGGAAACAAGTCAGCCAATGACCTCCGTCGCGGAAACAAGTCAGCCAATGACCTCCGTCTCAGAAACAAGTCAACAAATGACCTCCGTCGCGGAAACAACTCAGCAAATGACCTCCGTCGAGGAAACAAGTCAGCCAACGACCTCCGTCTCGGAAACAAGTCAGCCAACGACCTCCGACCCGGAAACAAGTCAGCCAAGGACCTCCGACCCGGAAACAAGTCAGCCAACGACCTCCCCGTCGGAGCAATACTTCGACTCAGGGAAACAAGTGTCCTTGACGAAGAAAATCCTGATTCACGTCGGCTCGCAGAGAAACCAGTGTCTCCGCGGGAAATTCCCGGTTCGTCTCAACCCCGAAGAAACCAGTGTCTTCGGCAAAATCCTTCGACTCAGGGAAACAAGTGTCCTTGACGAAGAAAATCCTGATTCGCGTCGGCTCACAGAGAAACCAGCGTCTCCGCGAGAAATTCCCAGTTCGTTTCAACCCCAGGGAAACAAGTGTCCTTGGCAAATACCTCAATTCATGGAAACAAGTGTCCTTGATGAGAGCATCCTGATTCGCGTCGGCTCGCAGAGAAACCAGTGTCTCCGCGGGAAATTCCCGATTCGTCTCAACTTGCAAGATAAAGCCTCAGGCAGCAGGGATTAAAAAACTTGTTTCCTGAGCAATGAGACCCTGCAAGTCAGTCTAAAACGATCTCTTGCATACTATTCACGGGTCTCACTCTCCAAAGTCGAATCTCGACAAGGAGGGAAACAACCGCTTACGGGTCCTCTCGACTCGTAAGAGGGAAAATTCTCTTATAGGATCCTTACGACTTATAAGAGAAAATGCACTTAGGAATCCTCACGATTCCTAAGGAGAAAATACACATATGAGATCCTCTCGATCCGTAGGGAGAAAAGTCTCTATGAGACCCTCAAGGCTCATAGAGTTGAAAAGTCTTAGGCGGCAGATCTGAACCTGCGGCCTAAGCCATCGCTATCTCTTGGAAAAAACTAAGTTATCTGCCAATTATGTTTATCAAGACAGCATGCTGATAATAAGAGAAGGAAGAAAGCGACAGAAAGAACATTTGATTGGCGTTAGATCAAGCATTCGAGACACACTCATTCATGCATGTGCAAAAGATTCAGAACGAGGAATAAGACAAGCTGAAATAAAAATGTTCACTCATGTTCCAAAAGGGTTCTTACAATCATGAAGAAATAAATAATAAAATTATTAAAATGTCTACAATGGTATAACCTCGACCCAGGGCATGGGTTGAGGAACTCAAAGGTAACCCTATCTAAGACTTTCCAAGCCTCGCGGACCATCCTAGTGTGCTTTCTTTCATGAGCACAAGCGCCGGGGTCCCCCCTGATGTCTTCCTCCCTCCAATAAGCAGCGAGTATGTCGGACTGTTGGAAAGCCTGGTGCAGGAGATCGACAAGATTGTCTCGCCGTCTCTTCGAGATTAGGTGCATCAGATACACCGAGTGCACCTTATCCTCAGCAGCATCCAACGCCCCAAGCGGCACACCAGAACAGAATAAGGGAAGTGCTTCCCAAATGGCTCCCACGATAAGCTTCAGGAGAGAGGAACGTCGGGGAAGCAGTTGACCGTTATATGCATCGAAGCGGCTCATGATTTCAGCACACTCCGTATTTATGAACTCTTGATTTTGAGAACGACCGAGTCGGCGGATGTCTCCGTAAGAGATGATTTCATCAAGATCGTACATGTGGACGTCCATTGTTTCTGTGAAAGAGAATCAACAAAATTATTAGAAAGACTGATTAAGCAAAGCGATATACTGCACCAAGGAATAAAATGACATCTTTAAACTCTAAGATCAATGAAAAACTCCTAAGAGTTCTTCTATATGATTTGGAAGGAGCAGAGCTCTATTAATGGAACCCTAATAGGGTTCTCCTTAGTCCTCTCTAGACCCCTTTAGAGCAAAGCTCTGCTAAGTGAAACCCTAAATGGGTCTTCTTTAGATCAGGGATCTATTGAGAGCGAGGCTCTTAAAATTGATTTAATTTAATCCAAATTAATTTTTACCTAAAGGGCGAACTTTTAAAAGTGCTTAAACAAAAGAGCAGGGCTCTAAATAAAATTCCTATGAAGAGATGAAAATCATCTAAGAGACCAAAGGTCCTATTTATAGGCATCAAATGCCCTTTCAACTTCCAAGAGTTGCCGCGGCGGTTGGAATTCTGCCACCGCTACGCTCACGTTTGGAAAGCCACGTAAGCGCAACGGTGGGGGGGCATTTGTTTACCCCAATCAAAGCAAAGCTCTGTTCAAATTCCAAGACGGGAAACGAAGAAACGCTTCTGTTTCCCCCAATCAAAGCACAGCTCTGTTTTGGAAATTGAAATGAAAATTAAAATTAAAATAAATGAAGCAACGCTTCAGATGATCTGCGCTCTGCGCTGCGCGCCACGTGGCAGCGCAGTTGCGCTAGCGTAGTTGCGCTGCGCTGTGCGCTGCGTGACACGTGTCACGCGCTGGGACGTTTACGCCAAACAGAATTAAAATTCTAGTAAGATCTTTCTGTTCTTGTTAAAACAAGAAGATTGTCTTCTGTAAAACAGAAGCCCTTGGATCAAAGATCCAACGGTGGGGAAAATTCCCCAAATCACTCAGAGAAGAATCTCTTTAACATACTTAACAAATCTATGGGCACTATATAAAGGCCCCTAGACCCCAAGTCAAAGAACCATCAAGGAACATTGTGAGAGATTAAGAGCCTCAAAACAGAGAGAACTCTGAAGAAAGTTCAAGAAAAAGGTAAAAACCTTCATAAAATAGAAGAATTTCTTCTGATAGATCATTGATCTAAGAACAAGATAAATGATCTTCAAATAATAATAAGTGCCTTGCACTTTTTATGAACCACTGGTTCTCGGAAAATAAGAAAAAAACAAGAAAAACTTGTTTTCTCTAATCTAAATTGGATCAAGAAATTAAACAGTGCCCTGCACTTATAAAATTTGCACTGTTGCACTCTTGGGTTGGCGCAAACCACCAGAGAGCGCCACGTGTCAGCACCTGAACCACTTGCGCTATGCGCTCTTAAGATAGAGTCTTGCTCTCCAAAATTGGCGCAACTCACCAGAACGCGCCACGTGTCAGCAGCGCAAGCGCAGCACACTGCGCTTGCGTGACACGTGTCACCACCACAAGCGCTTGCGCTCAATGATTGGCGCAAAGCTCCTGACAAATGCACTGCAGGGCCAAGCCCAAATCAAAAAGGCCTAGCAGGCCAAAACAAAATGCAATGCATTAAAAGGGGCAGAGCCCAAACAAAATAGATGCTCTGCATCATTTATAAAAGGGCGGAGCCTAAGCAAAACAAAAAAATGCAGTGCATTATTAAAAAGGGGCAGAGCCCTAGTAAAGGCCTAATAGGCCAAGTGCAAATAAAAATGTTGAACATTCTTCAACTGGACTTAGCCCAATCATGGCCGTAAGTCCTCAAACTAAATTGACTGAGCACGGCTGCTCCCCTTAAATCAATTTACATCCGGTTCGAGGGTACATCTCCGAACTCCTCTGACCCCTATCGTTGTAATCCCTCAACGACGTCAGAGAGGTGACGGGTCCCGATGACCATACATCAATGGACCGAAACGTCCCTAAACTAATATTCGTCCCAAAATGGGAATGTTGGACCGAAATGTCCTTAAACTAATGTTCGTCCCCAAATGGGAATGATGGACCACTATGTCCCTAAACTGGAAATTGACCGCAACGTCATTAAACTAAATAATAGAGCCAATTGCTCTTTTGTTGGATCTAAACGATCCCGTTAAGTTGATCTTAGTCTGGAGATTAGGCTAACGTATCCTTAACAAAAGTTTAAGTCGATCTTAGCCTCAATATGGCTAACGTATCCTTAAACTAAAACACCAAACCCAGATCTAAGTAAATACGGATTTGGACTAATCCACGTCCTACGGGCGACGGCATAACTTAGTCTCCGTATACAATCCACGGGCAACCACAAACAAAACAAACACACACGACACGAAGTGAAATTCTGGAGAAGGAGAAACTTGTTACCGCGATGCGGTAGCGTAATTAACTGCAGGGGCTTGCGCCTGCAGGGAAGAGCGTCCCCACAATCAAAAACCCCTCAAGCGAGGGGGAATATGACGAAGTCTGTTACATCGGCCGCATCCGTCTAAACCTCCGATACACGGTGCCATAAATCAACTTGGCATCTTCGGAGAGGTAGACGGATAAAACCAATTAGCATCTGCCCCGAATCTCAGCGCCAGGACTTTGCAGTTCCTGTGCGCCGTCTTTCGAAGGGGAACAGACGCCAGGATGATCCTCCGGGCCAGTCTCGGGCAACAGTAGGAGGAGCCGCTGCTACCATTTGGCTCTATTTTGTTCATGCCAGGTAACACCGTCGTAGCTCCTCAAGCTCCAGTAACGGACAGGCCATCCTCAAAAGACAGGAGGCCAAATGTGGTGATCTCGAGGGCACCACTACTCAAACGCAAGTCTGTGTTTGAACGACTTTCCTTGGCCCCTGTAACAACCCTAATTTTCTGTACGAAATTTTTTCAAAAATACAGAAAGAGACACCTAAGCCTGAGCACGAGTTATAAGTTTGTTTTGCTTTTGAACAGTAAGAAAAACCTTGTAGCTCATTAGTAAGACCTTGCACCGCTGAGACATAGCACCAGAGTTCAAATCCCATCAGCCACATTATCTTTTTTTTAATTTCTTTTAATCTTTTAGAAGCCTAAGAATTTTCGCGTGCACTATACGTAATAGGATAAGTTACGGAATAAATAAACATAAACACGAGAGAAATTGAAGCGACAAGGACATGTGGCACCCAGACCAACCCCCACCCAATGGTACAAAACCGGCGAGAATAGGGAAAAGCCCTACGCCGTCGGATAGAACCATCCCAAATGCTCCCAAACTTTGCCCCTGCACCCTTTCAGCTACCCTCACTAACCCCACATTGCTTGTTTACTCTGAATATTTCCAGAGAGCAATAAAATGCCAATTTAATCCAATTTTAATGCATATTTCAATGCATTCTTTAAACACCCTAAATCATAATTTTTCCCTATAAACACAACCCTCATTTCACCCCTCCTCACTCACAATTCCCTGCCAAAACTCTCAAGAAATTTCCAAGTTCCCATAGTGTGCAAGTGGAGTTAATGAAGGGCGAAACTCCGACGAAGTTCCGGCGACGATACGAGGAGTTTCCGGCGACGAAACGACGCACCGGCGTTTCCCCACTCTTCCTCTTTCTCCCCTCTACCTTATAAGCTTGTAAGTCTCCCTTCTCTCTCTCGTTTGCTATTCTCAAACTTTTCATTCTCAAAACGTGTCGGAAGCGGAGTTATCCGGTTTCCGATTTTCTTTTCTTTTAAAAAAAATACAACTTTTCTTAATAACAAACCTACAAATTTTGATGCCTTGTTTAGTAATCATTAACAAAGACAATAGAATAAGTTTAACATTAAAATAATAACCGTAGCAAGTTCTATTTCACTTTTACATTAAAATACCTTCATGTTTCATTTCGACATGCTTATACCTTTTAACCATATTACCTTAGAAAAACTCACGAGGTAATGACCTACCTTATCACAACACACATATCTATCATAGCACGATTGGTTTTGGGACAATAGAATACGGGAAATACGACTTTACAAATAAATACCCTAAACTTATAAAACTGTTTTCTATAAAAAGATATATTAACAATTTCCATGCAATTACACATCTACAACCCATTTTGGGGACCCCGTTCAGGATGGTGCGGATTATCGCACATCCTCGGTCTTAGTAAAGCGAGATGCAGATCTCCGCAAGGAGCATTCGAACTCGATGGAATTTTTATGCATTTTTATTTAGAAAATGAGATTTCTACAAGAAAATAAATAAATTATTTTCATTATATATATATATATATTATCAAAATATCTATTTTAATTATATAAATATTCCAAGTTTTCCAAATCAATGGAATCACTATTACATGAAAATACTATCCAAATACAACACAAGTATAATATTTCAAGAAAATACCATATACTATCAAACTAGGTTCTATTCACTAGAAATTTCACATTTATAAAATATACAACTATGAAAACTCTAAAGATGATAATTAAAGACTTGATATGTATTTTGAAACTATACCAAAACTATTTTTATATAAAACCCCCTCAAGTTATACTAAATTACAATAAGGACCCTAGTAAGGTTTAAGCGGGACCAGTCTCTTGAGCCTCAGGGAGCCGGAGATATGGGTGCTTGCCTATCTAAGGTAGACAACCTAACAAACGGTGTTATCAATACAGTAATTGTCTTGGAAAAAGACACAAATCCTGCCGTCCATGTGCAGCAATTACCGATAACATCAAAACCTAATTTAGGACTTCAATTTCTTTTCTAATTGTCTGACTCAGATTGAGTCTAAATATCATCAATCTAATTTGAATGTGATTCAAGTATAAAACCACAATTCAATATGAATCATATACTCAATCTATTCAATCTATACAACTTGACTGAACCGAACCATGGATATACTCCATTTACATGTTCTTCCATTATATCCGTTCCATTACTGATATCATGGTCTCGGCAAGTCATCCATCTATATAATTATAATACAAGACAATACAATACAATCCAACAATACAATCAAGACATCGCGGGGTTTAAGGGGTAGATTGGTATGGAAGGTGTTAAAAGTGGCACGAGGCTGCAACCATAAGACACCTAACCTGAATCACTATTGCCGTTGTACCATGGCTGAACGGTTCCTTGTACTCCGTATACCTTAGTCTTTGAGATAGTGAGACTCCTCTCGTATACACTGGCATTTTCTATACCAAGCTACAAACAACAGTGTTAACAATATAATACAACTTTAAAGGTTACATTCTCACTCTGTCTATTCTACTTCTCCCTCATCTTTGGGACTTACCGAGCGATTTGTTCGCTGGCGACATTTTCTTTCTTCTTCTTTGGAATGTCGTCAGGTGATTCGGATTCACTAGAGATCAAGCACACCAATGAGGACTTGGATCAGCTAACCTTTGACCTGGAGCTCCAGTTTACTTGTACATTTCATTTTCATTTCTGTTATGTCATTGTTTAGGCACTGCTTTCGTTCCATGTATTTACTTTTCATTGTATTGTAAAAAGAATGTAAATAAATAAAGTTGTTGTTCATTTGCATCTTATCTCTTGTGTACAATTTGTTTTATATTGCTTAGATACGCTTAGCGTGTTTACTTTTGAGTAAATACGTAGCGGCCCCGTTGCGTCCTCTGCCCGTACACTAGGAAGCGGGGCATGATAGCCCCAGCTGGGGGCAAGGCCATCAACACCAACAAAGCAACAAGGCATCTCGAGAAAACTCCAGCGGTGCTCCTGACAACTGCTCAATCGAGTATCTTCTTTAAGCTCCCCGTCAATCGACTCATGATGGATTCCTGGATGACGGATGCTCGTCAAGCCCTCAAAATCGAGAAGCTAAGACAGAAAAGGCTTAGATACAGAGCCAACAAAAGGGCTAGGGCTACTGCTAGGCTGAACTTCATGAGGTTCTAAGAACAGGGTTACCCCGTAAGAACAGCTGAATCGGCTGGAAAGCTCGCTAACTTTTTTGAACCACTGAAATTGGTCCAGAAGAATGCCACGACCTCAAGAGTCAAGAAATCTGCGATCCGGACAGCGCCACCTAAGGACCCAGTCAGACCAACCACCTTCAATTGCATGTCCTTTCTAGAAGAGGAAGGGCCACGACGATGGTCCGAAAAATCAGCCGCCAAAGATAAAGAGATGGCTGGATATGTGGTCCACACTGTCTACACGGTGGGCATACACGCAAGAGCAAAGACGGGACCACCATATCTCAAACCCAATCTGGTGTGAATGTGGCTGCCACTTCTCAAGACCAGCCTCCTCTGGAAGCTAATAAAAACTCTTCCAGTGAGGCTGACAAGCAGAGAGATCTCTCAGTTCATGAGGAGTCGGGCTCGAAAAGCGAAGAGGAGCCAATTTTCTGTCCTAAGACTGCATAGCAGCAACTTCTCCAAGAGCTCCAGAAGCAGCTTAGAAATAGAGACAAAGAGATGGCCAAGGTCCATTCCAAAGTTGACGAGCTGGTAAACGTCGTGGCAGATCTTACGACCTAAGTCGCCTGATTGCAATTACAGCAAAATCAAATTTTGGTCCATGGGCCAGAAATTGATATCCGGAAACAACCAACCGATACCCCCTCCAGCCCAAAAGCAGAACACCTTTGCGAAAAATGGCCGCGATCAGCCTCCAGTCCCTCTGATACATATACTGAACGTGGTAAGCGGACAGTAGGCGAACCAAAGACCGATCGGCCTCGAGGACCAGTATCAGGAAAGGCACCTACTATAATGGAGAGAAAGAAGAAAGTATACTCCTTCAGGAGGGATGAAGTCTGCAAAATATTCGAGGACGCCTTGAACAACGGTCTACAACTGTCTATTCCAAAGAGGCCACATGAAATGAACATGACCGGCAATCCCATATACTACCCATATCATAGAATGGTGAGTCATACCATTGAAGACTGCTATGTTTTCAAAGATTGGGTAGAGAACCAATACAAGCTTAGGAAAACCTCACAATCCTCAGATGTACCGGTAAGCCACAGAGCTACGTTCATCAACACAGTTCCGCCGAGATCAAAGTTCGAGGGGCTGGGATAAGCAAACACACAGGACCACCAAGTCGTTAAACTGGGAACATTCGACCTCTAAGTCGTTAAACTGGGAATGTAAAAAAATGTGTAAATAAATAAATAAATAAGCCGAAATGATGGGGCTACTTGCAATAAAAATCAGCAAGTAAAATAAAAATGAAAATAAACAGCCGAAATGATGGGGCAATCGCGAATAAACAACCGAAATGATAGGGCAATCGCGACCTTCGCGATAAGAAAAGCTGAAATGGTGGAGCAATCGCGGTAAAAAAATCCCCAAATGGCGAATGATGAGTCACTCCTGGTACCATATTCCAGTGCAGCGATGCAGACGCCAACCAAAATCCAAATTCCCAAATGGCGAATGATGAGTCGCTCCTAGTACCATATTCCAGTGCAACGATGCAGACGCCAACCAAAATCCAAATCCCTAAATTCCCAACGGCGAATGATGAGTCGCTTCTGATACCATATTCCAGTGCAGCGATGCAAACGCCAGCTAAAATTCAAATTTCCAAAATTCTCCTTGGCCTACGACCAGTTCCCAAACGGACTACCGTATATAATCCACGGGCTCAAATAATCCTCATCACAAGCCCCGCGGCTGGTCTCCATCCTTGGAATTATGCTCCATTTAGGAAGACCCACTCATGTATCCTCACGATACATGAGGAGAACAAACTTAATAGATCCTCTCGACTCGTAAGAAAACACCTTCGTGGGATCCTTACGACTCACAAAGGAAAACACATTTGGGAGAAAGTATACCTACGAGATCCTTTCGACTCGTAAAGAGAAAATGCTTTTATGGAACTCTTACGGCTCATAAAATTGAAAAGTATTAGGTGATAAGTAACTAAACCCGTCTCTTAAACCATCGCTCCCCAATAGGCAAAGGCAAATGATGAATTGCTCCTGACACCTGTGCTTCAGTGTTAACAACGCTGATGCCAACCCCAACCCTAAAATTCGAAACCTCCGATCCAATAGACCCCTAAGTCTTTAAACTGGGAACAGATGAGCTCTAAGTTGTTAAACTGGGAACAGGTGATCTCTAAGTCGTTAAACTGGGAACAGATGACCCCTAAGTCATTAAACTAGGAATGAGAGAAATCCCCTCACGGCAGATGATGATTCGCTCCTGGTACCATATTCCAGTGTAGCGGTGCTGATGCCAAACCAAAACCAAAATCCCTAAATTCTCTCATGGCAAATAATGATTCGCTACTGGTACCATATTCTAGTGTAGCGATGCTGATGTCAACCCAAATCACATCAAATCAGCAAGTCAACTTCAACCCTGACATCGCAAGGAGCGGAGCAAGTCAAATCAAGCACCGACCGACCAAGTCGCAAAAAGGGCAGCAACGACCCCCCCATCAGAATTATGCTTCAATTCGGAATCTAGTCAACCAACGGCCTCCACATCAAAAACAGTGACACTCCGTCTCGTGAAAACATCAAACTGACACTTCATGCCAGGGAAATGTCAAACAGACACTCCGCCTCGGAGACACATCAACCAGCGACACTCCGTGCTGGAGAAACGTCAAACAGACACTCCGTGCCGGGAAAACGTCAAACAGACACTCCGCCTCGGTGACACGTCAACCAGTGACACTCCGTACCGGGGAAACGTCAAACAGACACTCCGCCTCGGGGATACGTCGACCAGCGACACTCCATCTCAAGGAAACATCCAAAACAGACACTCCATGCCGGGGAAACGTCAAACAGACACTCCGCCTCGGGGACAAGTCAACCAGCGACACTCCATGCCGAGGAAACGTCAAATAGACACTCCGTGCCGGGGACAAGTCAACCAGCGACACTTCGTGCCGGGAAAACGTCAAACAGACACTCCGTGCCAGGGACAAGTCAACCAGAGACACTCCATGCCGGGGAAACATTAAACAGACACTCTGTGCCGGGGACAAGTCAACCAGCAATACTCGTGACGGAGAAACGTCAAACAGACACTCCGTGCCAGGAACAAGTCAACCAGCGACACTCCGTGCTGGGGACAAGTCAACCAGCGACACTCAGTGCCGGGGACAAGTCTACCAGACACTTCGTGCCGGGGACAAGTCAACCAGTGACACTCCGTGCCGGGGACAAATCAACCAGCGACACTCTGTGCCGGAGAAACGTCCACCAGTGACACTCCGTGCCGAGGACAAGTCAACCAGTGACACTCCGTACTGGGCAAAAGTCAACCAGCGATACTCCATCTCGGAGACACGTCGAGCACCGACCGTCCAAGTCGCAAAAAGGGCAGTATCAACCTCCCTGTTGGAATTATGCTCCGCCTCGGAATCAAGTCAACCAACAATCTCTGCGTCGGAATCACATTTCGTCTCAGAATGTACCACGTGTCGAAATCATGCTTCGCCTCGGAGTATCTTCCTTCCCTATCAAAATTATGCTCCGCCTCGGAATCAACCAACAACCTCTGCGTCGGAATCACATTTCGTCTCAGAATATACCCCATGTCGAAATCATGCTTCTCCTCGGAGTGTCTACCTTCCATGTCGGAATCATGTTTCGTCCTAGAATCAACCTTTACATCAGCACTATGTTTCATTCGGAATGTTTACCCCTGTGCCGGAATTATGCTTCGTCTCAGGATATACTGGAATTATGCTCCGCAAATCGGAACGATGCTCCAACCTCCAGAATTATGCTCCGCTCTTCGGAATGATACTCCAATCCCGGAATGATGCTCCGCCCCCGGAATGATGTTCTACCTTGAAGTCCAACTCCAAGATCCATCAATTTCATGCACACAACTCATATACGCGGTGTGCATTTATTGATGGGGGGTATTTTGTTGGGGTCAAAAATTACACAAAGGTTGACCAAGTCAAAATCAAAGTCAACCCCAAACCAATTGGGCCCAAGCCTAGGCCAAGTGGGTCTATGCCCGTTTCCCCCAATCAGAGCAAAACTCTGTTTAAAATTCAAATTTCAAAATTGAAGCAACGCTTCAGATACAGCGCTAAGTGCGCTGCGCCCTAGGCAGCGCATCATGAGCGTGCTAGCGCTAGGCATGCTACGCAGCGTACCACGTATCAAACATGGGTACGCTAGCATAAGGTGCGCTGCGCTCTGATCAGCGCACCACGTGTCAAACACAGGTGCACTAGCGCAAGGTACGCTGCGCTTTGAGCAGCGCACCACATGCAAAGCACGGGTGCGCTAGCGCTGGAATTAAAAAAATCCCCACTGTTAGATCAAAAGATCTAATAATAATGATAAATCGTTAATTAACCAGAATTAAAATTCTGTAATGGAAAGATTTTTCAATCTTGTTAAAAACAAGAAGATTGCCTTCTGTAAAACAGAAGTCCTAGGATCAAAGATCCAATGGCGGGGAAACATCCCCAAATCAATCAGAGAAAGATCTCTTTAACTGATTCAACAAATCAGCTTGCCCTATATAAAGGCCCCAAGACTTCAAGTCTGATATAGAGAAACCCCACCATAAACTTTGAAAAATTCAAAGGAAGAAAAGCATAGCTCTCAGCGAAACAAGATTTTTTCTTCAAGGTAAAAGGAATAGTGATGAACAAAGAGATGAAATCATCTCATAATTAAAAAAAAGAATTATCTTCTTAAAAGATCATAGATTTACAAAGACCAAGGTCTTTTATAAAAAGATCAAAAGATCTCATCATAAAAACAAAGAAATACTTACTTCTTTTACAGATTATAGATCTATAAGACAAATTGTCTTTCTGAGATCATGAACATCTCATTATAAAGGGGGAAAGAATTATTAAATTTTCTTAAGGATCATGGATCTATAAAAGCAAAGTCTTTCATCGAAATAAGAAATTGAAAATCTCTCCAGCAAAATAAGAACTGTTGTTCTTGAATCTTGAGACAAAGTCTCTTTTAAAAGAACATAAACTTGTTTTTCCAGATCATAAAATTGATCAAATGCACCCCGCGCTCATGAAATGCGCCTTGCGCTCTTGAACAGCGCTTCTGCGCTCTCTGGACCGGCGCTAAGCGCCAAATGCGCCACGTGTCAACCACGTATGCGCCAATTAACAACTTGCGCTTTGCGCTTCTGAAATAGCGCACTGCGCTCATGGGCTGGCGCTCAGCGCCAAGCGCACCACGTGTCATTCATGTGTGCGCCACTAAATTGAAAGCGCAATGCGCTCATAAATTAGCGCTCAGCGCTCATAAACTGGCATCATGCGCTCATCATCTAGCGCCTAGCACCGAGTGCGACACGTGTCCCTTACATGTGCGCTACTTGGCAGTAGCGCACTGCGCTTTTTGATTGGCGCAAACGCTTAGAGCGCCACGTGTTGCGCTGACAGAACATAAATTGTTCTTTAATAAGCCCAGAGCTCTGGTGAATGCTCAGCATTCAATAAAAGACAAAAATATTGTCAGAAGGGCCAAGCCCAAATAAAGGCTCAATAGCTAGAATAAAAATGTTAAACATTTATTGGACTTAGCCCAATATTGGCCATAAGTCCTCAACTTATATTTATTGAGCCCACCTGCTCATAAATATTTCAACAGATCTTAGTCCCAAATTGGACTACAGATCTTCCAACCAACTCACATCGGTTTAAGGGTACATCTCTGAACCCCTCTGATATATGTCGTTGTAATCCTTTAACGTCTTCAGAGAGGTGACGGGTCCCGACAACCATACACTTCATAGACTATGACGTCTTTAAACTGGACTGTGTGGTCCTTAAACCCATGGACTATGATGTCCTTAATCTTGGACTGTGGGGTCCTTAAACCCATGGACTATGATGTCCTTAACCTTGGACTGTGGGGTCCTTTAAAACCCATGGACTATGATGTCCTTAACCTCGGACCGTGGGATCCTTTAAAACCCATGGACTATGATGTCCTTAACCTGGACCGTAATGTCCTTAAACTAACGTTGGACCGTAATGTTCTTAAACTAATCGACCGCAATGTCCCTAAACTAAACAATAAAGCTCGAATGCTCTTTTGTTGGATCTAAACGATCCCGTTAAGTTGATCTTAGTCTAAAAATCAGACTAACGTATCCTTAACAAACGTTTAAGTTGATCTTAGTCTCAAATGAGACTAGCGTATCCTTAAACCTAACCCCCAAACCCAAATCTAAGAAGATACGGATTTGGACTAATCCACACCCTACGGGCGACAACATAAATTAGTCTCTGTATACAATCCATGGGTAACCAAAAACAAAACAAACACCCACGACACAAAGTGACCATCTGGAGAAGGAGAAAGTTGTTACCGTAATGCGGTAGTGTAATTAACTGCAGGGGCTTGCGCCTGCAGGGAAGAACGTCCCCACAATCAAAAACCCCTCAAATGAGGGAGAATCTGACGAAGTCTGCTACATCGGTCGCATCCGTTTAAACCTTCGATACACGGTACCATAAATCAACTTGGCATCTTCGGAGAGGTGGACGGATAGCACCAACTAGCATCTGCCCTCGAATTTCAGGCCTGACGTCCCAACGTCCCGGTCGCGTCTTTCGGCGGGGAACAGATTCTGGCACGCCCGGTGAGACCTTTTCCTCTTTCCACTCCACACTTCGTGTGTCGTGTTTGCGAATGAATCGTGATTTGCTATGGTTGCCTGTGTATTCGAGGTACTAAGATTTAGTGTCTTGCTCCGTGCAGAAAACAGAAGATCAATGGCTTCAAACTGCACTAACTGCAACTGCAACTCTCGCTTCGTCCCGTCCGGAGGAGTGACTTATGGGCCCCAAGCGGCCTATATCTTCGCTATGTCGGTGGAACAGGTGACTCAGGCCACCACTGGATTGTTCTTCGGGACCATGATTCCGCCAACAAGCTTCAACGCTCCTGTACCATCACAAGAAGCTCCGAAGAAGTCGGTCTTGGATTGGCTTACCACTACTGCAGCCTCTCTTAATGGGTCGCCCAAACCAAGCGTCTCAGTTTTCAGTAGACTGGGCCAAAGTTCCAACGGACCCATGAAGAAGCCCTCAATTCCTGAAGAGGTCATCCCAAAAACGGATAGCCATCCCTACTCCTGAAGTCACCAAGGCGGCTTCTCCAGCTAAGGGGCCGGTCTTCACAAGACTGGCCGTTTCAGCTCCCACACCAGGTGAAGTAACCAAGGCCACTTCCCCTGCTCGGAAGTCTACCTTCGATAGGTTGGCTATCCCCACTCAGCGGACATCAGTCTTCAATAGGCTGACAACGATAACTTCTGACCAATACAGGGGGCATGAAGAAGTCACTCCTACAGCTGAGATAATCCCAACGGCTCGACACGCTCGACGTCGCCACTGGCGCCGAGTAATGAGGGCTGGGGGCAACTCTCCTTCTGGACTGACTCCGCCGGCTCCAACGGTGGAAATCGATGCTGCTGTTCCAACTGGGAACAGCTTTGAACCGCTAAGGAGAGTGTGCAAAAACTCTCCGACTGCCGTGCTGAAAAAATCTCCTCCACCTGTGGAGAATACCATAAAGGCGAAGCTTGAATAGCCCCCTCAGCGGCTGTCCTCTAAAATTTATAAAGTTTGGCGACAGGTCCAGGACTCCATGGTAGATCAAGACTATCCCCGCCGACAGAAAAAGATGAAGGTTTGGCAAGAAGAAAACCACCCTGTCAAGCCATAGAAGGCGACAGCTACTTGGGTGCCTACTGCAACGGCCCCCTCAACTTCGACCGCCCACAAGAGGAGAAGGCCGGAGAAAATCCCTGAGTCTACAACGAATCGCAAGACCACTGAACCCAAACGCCCTAAGTCTGGAGGCATGGTGGTGCATACCGTCTATATGGCATCCGGAAAAGTGGATAGCCGTATCTTCACAGGTCATCGACCGCTTACGCGATCCGTAACAAAGGCTCAGGAGTAACAACAACAAAAACTCCAAGAAATGCTAACAACTATGGCCGCACTTACGGGACCGAAAGCAAGCCCGGAGACATCCTCGGAGCAACGCCGTGAGCAGGAAACTGATGCCGAATTCCTTCGGAGAATGCTTGAGAAGAAGGACAAAGAGGCCGCGGAACAAGCGGCCAATATAAAACAAATAGCCCTTCTATTCCAAGATAAGGCCGGATCCCCCAGCCGAAGATCCTCCAGTAATAATTGAAGATGATAGAGGAGAGGCATTAAATCCTCTGCCGGCTCTGTCAACAGCCAAGGAGGAGACAATCTCTAAAGCTTCCCTGAATGATTACATCGCTCAGCAGATACGAGTTCACCAGGAGAATGAAGCGGCTGGGCAAATTGTTAAAACTGGACGACCCTATCCGGGTTGGTATGACCAAATAAAGTACCCGCCGGGATACACGATCCCCAAATTTCACGTATATAAGGGGACTGGAAATCTGCATCAGCATGTCGCTCAATTTTGGGCTCTGTGCGGCAACACCGGAGGTGACGATAAGCTACTGCTTCGCCAATTCGTTGGCAGTTTGGCGGAGACGGCCTTCGAATGGTATTCGGAGCATCCAAATGACTCCGTCAAAACATTCACGGAGATGGAGCTGTTATTCACCCAGCATTTCGCAAGCGCCAGCGAACGCACCCCAATCACAGTGTTGATCAATGCCAGGGTGAAACCAAGCGAAACATGGGTTCAGTATGCGATACGGTGGTGCAATCTATGGTCAAAGTGCGAACATCGCATAGAAGAAGCTCCTGCAGTAGGCATGTTTGTGGGAACCCTTGATCCGCAGGCGACCATATCCCAATTCATGATGTTCTTCAAGCCGACTACCTTCTAAGCCTTAATTGACAAGCTGGCCCAAACGGACCAGATGGGCCATAAGCCATCCACATCGAAGATGGAGCCTCGAAACGAGAAGGGCAAAGGGAAAGCAACCTTCGTCGCCAACGCTCAATAACAACCGAGTGGCCCGAGACCGGTTGTTCGCCAAAGCAACAAGCGGTAATCTCTCGATGAGAAGTTGAGACATCCCTATTCGTTTCCCCGGGATAAAACAAGGAGATTGTTCAAACTAGCAGTGCGCAATGGGCTCATTACTTTACCAGAGTCGAGACACCCACCGCAACCGAACGACATCAACGATCCCAATTACTGCCCCTACCATCGAGTATTGGGCCATCCTCTCGAAGACTGCTTCACATTTAAAGACTAGATAGAAGACCAGTATCAGCAAGGCAGGTTCGCTCTATCCAGCAGCTGGAGGGTAACCCCGTCTCAGAAGCATGAACCAAAAGCCGCGAGAGTAGAACCAGATCAATATCGGTCTTGGAAGCGATCTCTACTTGTCATATGATAATGCTGTCAGAAGAAGAGCCCGAGAATATGGATGAACTCCCCTGTTGCTTCGAAAATGATGATAACTAGGTAATTTCAGAGTTTCCACCGGCGCCAAAAGAGCTACTGCAGATAACCTCAAGAAAATTGATTTGGGGACGGCAAGTGACCCGCGGCCGACGTTCGTCAGTGAGCTGTTATCTGAAGAAAGGGTGGCTACGCTAAATGACGTGCTCATGCAGCATAAAGATTGCTTCGCATGGAACTATTCCGAGATGCCAGGATTAGATCCATAGATTGCTGTGCACAAATTGGCGATATCTCCGGACGTCAAGCCGATCAAACAAGCGCCGAGAAGAATGCGGCTCGAGCTTGAGATGAGCATCAACGCCGAGGTCAAGAAGCTAATCGACTCCGGCTTCATCCAAGAGGTTCAATATCCTGACTGGATCGCCAACATCGTCCTAGCGATGAAGAAGAACAGGACGGTGCGCATATGTGTGGACTTTCGGGATCCCAATAAAGCCTGCCCGAAGGACGACTTCCCAGTACCGGTCATCAAGCTGATGATAGACAATACGTCCACTCATGAAGTTTTCTCCTTCATGGACGGCTCGTCAGGATACAATCAGATAAAGATGCATCCCGAGAACCAGAACCATACCGCTTTCCGGACCCCTTTGGGCATATTCTGCTACAAGGTGATGCCCTTCGGTCTAAAGAACGCCGGCGCCACCTATCAGAGGGCTATGACGAAAATTTTCGACGGCCTCATACATGAAATCGTCGAATGTTATATCGACGACCTCGCAGTTAAAAGCAAATCATACAAGGAATATTTAGAGCATCTGAAGATCGTGTTTCAGCGACTATGGCAATACAACTTGAAAATGAACCCTCTCAAATACGCGTTCGGAGTTTCCTCAGGCAAATTCCTAGGATTCATCGTCCGACACCGAGGCATCGAGATAGATCCGTCAAAGATCAAGGCGATTATGGAAATGCCACCGCTAAGGACTCTTAAGCAATTGCGGTCTCTCCAAGGGAAGCTCGCGTATATCCGGCGATTTATAGCCAATCTCTCAGGCAAGTGTCGTCCTTACAGTCACCTGATGAAGAAGGGAACCCCTTTCGTCTAGGATCGCAAATGCCAAAGCGCACTGGACGAAATCAAGCAATATCTGCAGAATCCACCAGTGCTGGCCGCTCCCGTTAAAGGAAAACCTCTCGTCCTGTATACAACAACCCTCGAAGGTTCTTTAGGCGTGCTGTGGGCACAAGAGAACGACTAAGGGAAAGAAAGAGCTCTTTACTATCTGAGTCGAGTTCTCCTGAGAGCAGAAAGCAATTACTCTCCCATTGAAAAACACTGCCTGGCGTTGATTTTCGCAATAACGAAGCTTAGACACTATGCATTGGCACATAAGGTCCATCTCATATCAAAGGTGGATCCCCTCAAATATTTGATGTCAAAGGCCATATTAACAGGACGACTCGCTAAATGGGCCCTGCTCTTAATGGAGTTCTCGATAACTTATCGACCCCTCAAGGCAGTGAAAGGCCAGGCCATCACCGACTTCCTCGCTGAGCATCCGATACCTGCCGACTCTCCCTTGAACTGTGAATTGCCAGACGAACATGCGTTTGACACGATCGACGGGGGGGAGAAGAAAGAATGATACCCAATGGGAACTCTAATTCGATGGAGCATCTTCCATGAAGAAGCGCAAACAAAGCACCCCCATAATCAAATCAGGGGTAGGCCTCATCTTCGTAACTCCACAAGGGGCTAATACGCTTTGCCTTCTCCTTAACAGAGCCGAGGACGAACAATGAAGCCGAGTATGAAGCTTTGATAGCAGGTCTCGAGATCGCTATTGACATGGGAATTGAAAACCTTCTCATATACAGAGACTCGCAACTGGTCGTTAGTCAAGTAAACGGCGACTATCAAACGTGCAAACCGGAGCTGGTAAAGTACGGTAAGAGAGAACAACAGTTGCTGACTCAAATCCTGTCCTACACGCTGGAAAGTATACCGCGTGCGGAAAATAGTAAAGCGGATGCATCAGCCAAACTAGTTAAAGAACTAGCTGACGAAAACCTCGATGATGTGAGGATCAGTGTGCAGAGCCGTCGGGTTTTTGCACCGGCAGAAATATCTCCGGAGTCGTCCGAAGAAAAGGGTGCTACTGAGCAAATGACTCTGCAAATAAAAGACCAGGAAAAGGTTACCGATTGGAGAGATGTCTTTATAGACTACTTCAAATCCCGTCGAACACCTGAAGATGCGTCCTCAAGACATCAGCTTATGAAACGAGCTCTGTCTTTTGCTTTCGTCAATGATACTATGTATAAAAGATCATTTGATTCTCTGTGGTCAAGATGCCTGGGACCAGACGAGGGAAAGAGAGTCGTCCAAGAAACTCACGACGGACTCTGCGGTTCTCACTAAGCCGGGCCGAAGATGAAGCTGAAGATCAAATGGATGGGTTATTATTGGCCCACGATAATCCAAGACTGCCTCGAATACGCGAAGCAGTGCCACGAGTGCCAGATTCACGGAGACTTTATCCATCAGTATCTAAATCCACTACATCCAACAGTGGCTAGCTAGCCGTTCGAAATGTAGGGGACTGACATAATCGGCCCCATCGAACCAGTATCGTCCAGAGGACATCGATTCATTTTGGCGACAACTGATTACTTCTCCAAATGGGCAGAAGCGGTACCGCTGAAGGAAGTGAAGACGGAGAATATCCTCCATTTCTTCAAGACACACGTCATTTATCGGTTTGGCACTCCGTGACGGATTATCTCCGATAACGGGCCAGCCTACAGAAGCCACAAGATCAGCCGCTTCGCACAACAGCATAACATAGACTGGAGATACTCCTCAGTCTATAATCCCTGAGCTAATGGTTTAGCTGAGGCTTTTAACAAGACCTTGACAAAGATCGTGAAAAAGACGGTGTCTCGAAATAAGAAGGACTGGCATGAGAGACTGCATGAAACTCTCTGGGCGTATCGAACTATGTTCAAAACGGCCACGAACACAACGCCGTACGCATTGGTATTCGGTACAGAGGCGGTACTCCCCCTCGAGATAGAGTTACCCTCTCTATGAGTGGCAGTTCATTACGTGCTAACGGGCGAAAAGAATGCTTACCTTCGGCTTGAGGAGCTCGATGCCCTTGATGAAACTCAGCTCATAGCACAACAAAATCTAGAGGCTTATAAAGCAAAGATGACACGTTCATATGAGAGATTGACTAGGCCGAGGACATTCCGCCAAGGCGAACTCGTGCTAGTGGTCAAAAGACCTATGATCCCCAATCGTGCCAAATGGGGGAAATTTGAGTCGAACTATGAAGGCCCGTATATCATAGACAAGGTCTACCAGGGTGGGGCCTATCTACTCATGGACATGCATGGCGAAAGGCCCTTCAGGCCAATAAATGGTCGCTTCCTGAAAAAGTACTACGCCTGACGAGTCACGGCATAGGTTAACGATAGATGATGACGACTATGTCCGCTCGCTATCTTCCTAAGCCCAAACTCTATAAGTAGTAGCCGGCTAATGGACCGAAATGTCCTAAAACTAACAACGGACCGAAACGTCCTTAAACTAACAACGGACCGAAACGTCCTTAAACTAACGATGGACCACTATGTCCTAAAACTAGCTGCTGACCGAGACGTCGATAAACTACTGTAGACTGCAACATCCCAAGGCTGACACAAAAAAAGAAAAAAAAAAGAAGAAGAAGAAGAAGAAAGAAAAAGAAAAAACGGTATGTCCATAAGCGAAAAGGGCACGGATGAAAACCCGAGAGGGCTCCATGAGTAAAAACAGCAGGGCTGCCAGTGAGTTTTATGAAAACCCGAAAGGGCGCAATCTCGTTAAAAGACACTTGCAAGGTCCTCTCGACCTTGTTAGGAGAAACCACCTACATAAGATCCTTACGACTCACAAGGGAGCAACACACTTAGGGATCCCCACGACTCCTAAGGAGAATTTACACTTGCGAGATCCTCACGGCTCGTAAGGAGAACCCTCTTATGGGACCCTCACGGCTCATAAGATTCAAAAGTCTTAAGCTACAGGGATCTGAACCTGTTCTTAAGCAGCCATCACAACCTCCGATTTTTCCCTACAAGCGTGGGGCCGACCCTTGTATACAATCCATGGGCGCGAATAAACATTTCCCTAACAAAGCCCCATCCATGACTAGGGATATGTTTACACAACGAACAGCCATTGTAAGTCCTCTCGACTTAAAAGGAGAAAATACTCTTGTAAGATCCTTACGACTTATGAGAAGCCATATACTTAGGAGTCCTCATGATTCCTAAGGAGAAAACGCACCTACGAGATCCTCACGACTCGCAGGGAGAAATACCTTTATGAGACCCTTACGGCTCATGAAGTCAAAAGCCTTAGCCGACAGGATCCTAACCCTGTTCGCTAAGCCACCTTTATTCAACATCGACAGAGACAAATGATGATTTGCTCCTGGCAATATTCCAGTTGTAGCGGTGCTGATGCCGAAATCGGTGTCTAACTTCAAGCTTGCAGCAAAGAATCTAGCGAGCCATACATGCATACGAAATAGCCAAAATGATAGGACAACTTGCAACAAAATCAGCAAGTAAAAATGTTTGCATGCAAAATAGCCGAAATGATTGGGCAACTCGCAATAAAAAGCAGCGAGTAAAAATAAAATAAATAGCCGAAATGATTGGGCGCCACGAAAAATAGCCAAAATGATTGGGCAATCGCGACCTTCGCGATATAAAAGCTGAAATGATAGAGCATCGCGGAAAGAAATAAAGAAAAATGAAATTTATGCCCTACAGGTGATATCAAATCAATCCCTGTATATAATCCAGGAGCGCAAACAAAGAAGGAACCACACCTTCCCTCCCCAGGCTCCATCAGAAAAAGAAGTCAAATCTCAACGGTTCATAGACAACCTAGAGACCACTTCGACATTCGTCTCATTACAACAGACGCAACGTCATCCACATGACCCCGTCGCGGAAACACGTCATCCAAATGACCCCGTCGCGGAAGTACGTCTTCCACATGACCCCGTCTAGGAAATACGTTATTCAAATGACCCCGTCGTGGAAATACATCATCCACATGACCCCCATCTCGGAAATACGTCATCCACATGACCCCGTCTCAAAAATACGTCATCATATGACCCCGTCACGGAAGTACGTCATCCACATGACCCCGTCTCGGAAATACGTCATCCAGATGACCCCGTCGCGGAAACACGTCATCCATATGACCCCGCCCCGGAAATACGTCATCCAAATGACCCCGTCGCAGAAATACATCATCCACATGACCCCGTCTCGGAAATACGTCATCCACATGACCCCGTCGCGGAAATACGTCATCCAAATGACCCCGTCTGGGAAATACGTCATCCAAATGACCCCATCTCGGAAGTACGTCATCCACATGATCCCGTCACGAAAATACGTCATCCACATGATCCCGTCTCGGAAATACGTCATCCACATGACCCTGTCGTGGAAATACGTCACCCCTATGACCCCGTCTCGGAAACACGTCATCCAAATGACCCCGTTGCGGAAATACGTCTGTTTACCCCAATCAGAGCAAAGCTCCGTTCAAATTCCAAGGCGGGAAATGAAGCAACGCTTCTGCTTCCTCCAATCAGAGCAAAGCTCTGTTTAAAATTCAAATTTTAAATAAAGGAAGCAACGCTTCAGATGGTTTGCGCTCTGTGCTGCGCGACGCGTGGCAGCGCAGTTGCGCTGCGCGACGCGTTGCAGCGCAGTTGCGCTGCGCGGCACATGTCAAGCGCAGGTGCGCTTGCGCCAAACAGAATTAAAATTCTGAAAGATTTTTCTGATCTTATTAAAACAATAAGATTCTCTCCTGTAACACAGGAGCCCTTGGATCAAAAATCTAATGGTAGGGAAAAATCCCTAAATCACTCAGAGAAAGATCTCTTTAACTAATTTAACAAATCTATTAGCACAATATAAAGGCCCCTAGACTTCAAGTCTAAAGGACATAAAAAACACAGAGAGAGAAACAGAGAATTCCTCTAAAGAATTTTGAGAAGAGCTCAAAGAAAGAAAAGGTAAAAACCTTTAATAAAAGAAGAATTTCTTCTAAAAGATCAATGATCTAAGAACAAAATCAGGATCTTGGATAAAAAATAATAATAAAAAAAAGAGAAGAAGAAGAAGAAGTAATTTACTTCTGTGCAAAGGCATTGCCTTTTAGTGAACCACTGGTTCTTTGAAAACAAGAAAAATTTGTTTCCTTTGATCTAAAATTGATCAAGATATAAAACAGTGCCCTGCACTTGCAAAATTGGCACTGTTGCGCCCTTGGGTTGGCGCAAGCCACCAGAGAGCGCCACGTGTCATCTCTAGAACAAACTGCGCTTTGCGCTTTTGAAATAGAGCACTGCTCTCTTAAATTGGCGCAACTCACCAGAGTGCGCCACGTGTCAGCAGCGCAACAGCGCAGCGCACTGTCGCAGCGCACTGCGCTTGCGCTCACCAGAGTGTGACACGTGTCACCACCATATGAGTTTGCGCCTTGCGCTCCTCAAGTAGCGCAAAGCGCCTGACAAGCCACGTGGGGCGCTGTCAAAATATTAAATGCAATGCATTATTGAAAAGGCAGAGCCCAATAAAAGGTCTATCAGACCAAAATAAGAAATGCTAGGCATTATTAAAGGGCTGAGCCTAATTAAAAGGCCTAACAGGCCTAAATAAAAATGCAATGCATTATAAAGGGGCAGAGCCCAAATAAAGGTCTAACAGGCCAATTCAGATGCTGTGCATCATTTAAACAAAAAAGGGCAGAACCCAAACAAAGGCCTAGCAGGCCAAATCCAAATAAATTGTTGAACATTCTCAACTGGACTTAACCCAATCATGGCCATAAGTCCTCAAATTAAATTGAACCGAGCCTAAATGCTCTCTCAAGTCAATTTACACCCGGTTCGAAGGTACATCTCTGAACTCCTCTGATATCTGTCGTTGTAATCCTTCAACGGCGTCAGAGAGGCGACGGGTCCCGACAACCACACATTGGTACGGACTGTGGGGTCCTTAAACTCATGGACTAACGTGTCCTTAAACTAACCTTCGTCCCCAATTGGGAATGTTGGACTAATGCGTCCTTAAACCAATCTTCGTCCCCAATTGGGAATGATGGACCACCACGTTCTTAAACTGGCAATGGACCACTATGTCCCTAAACTGGAACAATAGAGCCAATTGCTCTCTTGTCGGATCCAAACGATCCCGTTAAGTTGATCTTAGTCTGGAGATTAGGCTAACGTATCCTTAACAAACGTTTAAGTTGATCTTAGCCTCAAATATCGCTAACGTGTCCTTAAACTAATATCCGTCCCCAAAATGGAAATGTTGGACCACTATGTCCCTAAACTGGAACAACAAAGCCCAAATGCTCTTTTGTCGGATCTAAACGATCCCGTTTAAGTCGATCTTAGCCTCAAATATGGCTAACGTATCCTTAAACCTTCAAACAGACTTTAGTCCTAAATTGGACTATAGATCCCCCAATCAACTTTGGTTCAAGGGTACATCTCTGAACTCCTTTGACATCCGGCGTTGTAATCCTTCAACGTCGTCAGAGAGGTGATGGGTCCCAACGGCCATACATGTAATGGACCACCACGTCCCTAAACTGGAACATGGACCACCATGTCCCTAAACTGGAAATCGACCGCAATGTCATTAAACTAAACAATAGAGCCAATTGCTCTCTTGTCGGATCCAAACGATCCCGTTATGTTGATCTTAGTCTGGAGATTAGGCTAACGTATTCTTAACGAACGTTTAAGTTGATCTTAGCCTTAAATAGGGCTGACGTATCCTTAAACCAAAACCCCAAATCCAAATCTAAGAAAATTCGGATTTGGACTAATCCATGTCCTACGGGCGATGACATAAATTAGTCTCCGTATACAATCCACGGGCAACCACAAACAAAACAAACACCCACGACACGAAGTGAAATTCTGGAGAATGAGAAAGTTGTTACCGCGATACGGTAGCGTAATTAACTGCAGGGGCTTGCGCCTGCAGGGAAGAGCGTCCCCACAATAAAAAAAACCCCTCAAGCGAGGGGGAATCTGACGAAGTCTGCTACATCGGCCGCATCCGTCTAAACCTCCGATACACAGTGCCATAAATCAAGTTGGTATCTTCGGAGGGGTGGACGGATAAAACCAAATGGCATCTGCCCCGAACCTCAGGCGAGATGTCCATGTCTTGGCCGCCGTTCGGAGGGGAACAGATTCTGGCACGTCCGGTGGGACCTCATCCTCTTTCCACTCCACACTTCGTGTGTCGTGTTCGCGAACGAATCGCGGTTTGCTGTGGTTGCCTGTGGATTCGAGGTACTAAGATTTGGTGTCTTGCTCCGTGCAGAAAACGGAAGATCAATGGCTTCAAACTGCACTTCCTGCAACTGCAACTCTCGCTCCGTCCCTACTGGATGAGTGATTTACGGGCCCCAAGCGGCCTCTCTTTTCAAGATGCCAGTGGAGCAGGTAACTCAAGCCACCACTGGATTATTCTTCGGGACCATGCTCCCACCGATGAGCTTCAAAGCCCCAATGACGTTGCAAGAAGCCCCAAAGAAGTCGGTCTTTCATCGACTTACCATTGCCGCGGCCCCTCTCAACGGGTCGCCCAACTTCAATACCTCAGTTTTCAACAAACTGGGCCAGAACGTCTACAAGCCCGCAATACCCAAAGCTGCCATCCCAAAGCGGATAGCCATCCCGACTCAAGCGGACGAAATCATTGGAAAGGCTCCTCCTTCCAAGAAGTCAGTTTTTACAAGGCTGGCCATTCCGGTTGCTGCTCCAGGCGAAGTCCTCAAAGCTGCTTCCCCTGCCCAGAGGTCTATCTTTGACAGATTAGACATTGCTTCTCGACGGGTGTCAGTCTTCGACAGACTAGCACCAATAGCAGTCTCTCCTCAAAGCAGGGGGCACGACGAAGTCACCCTTATAGCTGAAACAACTCCAATCGTGCGACATGCTCGCCGTCTTCACTGGCACCGGGTAAGGAAAGCTGGGGGTAACTCCCCCTCTGAGATAACTCCGCCAGCTCCGATGGTGGAAATCAATGCTGCTGTTCCGACCAGGAATAGCTTTGAACCGCTAAGAAGGGTGTGCAAAAACTCGCCAACTGCCGTATTGAAAAGATCTCCTACACCTGTGGATAATACCCCAAAGGTGAAGCTGGAGCAGCCTCCTCAACGGCTGTCCTCTGAAATTTACAAGGTCTGGCGTCAAGTCCAAGACTCCGTAATAGATCAAGACTATCTCCGCCGAAAGAAAAAGATGAAGGTTCGGCAGGAGAAGGACTACTCTGTCAAGCCAGAAAAAGCAACAGCTGGCTGGGTGCCCACTGCAACGGCTCCCTCAACGTCAATCACTCAAAAGAAAAGGAAGCCGCAAAAAGCCCCTGTGAACATGGCAAACCGTAAAAGCACTGAGCACAAATGCCCTAAGTCTGGGGGCATAGTGGTGCATACTGTTTATATGGAATCCGGGAAAGAGGATAGCCGCGCTTCGATGGGTCACCGACCGCTCACCCGATCCATGACAAAAGCCAAGGAACAGCAACAGAAGCTTCAAGAAATGATGACTGTAATGGCCGCCCTTACCGGGCCAAAAGAAAGCTCGAAGGCATCACCAGAACAGCGTCACGAACAAGAAACTGACGCTGACTTCCTACGCAGAGTCCTCGAAAAGAAGGACAGAGAAGCAGCAGAACAAGCTGCCAATATAAAACAAATGACGCTTCTCTTCCAAGACATGGTAGGAATGATGTTACAGTCGGATCCTCCAGCTGAAGATCCTCCGATTATCCTCGAAAACGACAGAGGAGAAACATCAAATCCACCTCCGGCTCTTTCAACAACCAAAGAGGAAACTATCTCCAAGGCCGCCCTGGACGACTATATAGCTCAGCAGATACGAGTCCATCAGGCAAATGAAGCGGCCGGCCAAGTTGTTAAAACTGGGCGACCATATCCGGGCTGGTATGACCAAATAAGTTACCCGCCGGGATATACGATCCCCAAGTTCCATGTGTACAAGGGGACGGGCAATCCCCACCAGCATGTTGCTCAGTTCAGGCCTCTTTGCGGCAACACCGGGGGCGAGGATAAACTTTTGCTCCGTCAGTTTGTCGGCAACTTGTCGGAAACGGCATTTGAGTGGTACTCCGAACTTCCAAACGACTCCGTCAAAACATTTGCGGAGATGGAGCTGCTGTTTACACAAAGATTTGCAAGCGCCAGCGAGCGCACCCCGATCACCGCATTGATCAATGCCAGGGTAAGGCCAGGTGAAACATGGGTTCAATACGCAATACGGTGGCGGAACTTATGGTCGAAGTGCGAACAACGCATCGAAGAAGCACCGGCGGTAGGTATGTTCATGGGCACTCTTGATCCGCAAGCGACCATCTCGCAATTCATGATGTTCTTCAAGCCAACTATCTTCCAGGCCTTGATTGATAAGTTGGCCCAAATGGACCAGATGGGTCATAGACCATCTCCTTCAAAGACAGAGCCTTGTAATGAAAAGGGCAAAGAGAAAGCAACCTTCGTTGCCAATACTCAACAACGGCCGAGCAACTTAAAGCCGGTTGTTTGCCAAAACAATATGCGTCCACGCCCATCCCTCGAGGAAACACTGGGACGTCCTTACTCGTTTCCCCAGGATAAAACGAGGAAACTGTTTGAGCTGGCAGTGCGCAACGGATTCATCAATCTGCCTAGTCTGAAACGTCCGCTACAGCCAGGCAATGTCAACAATCCTAATTACTGCCCCTACCATCGAACAGTAAGTCATCCGATCAAAGATTGTTTCGTCTTCAAAAACTGGGTTGAAGACCAATACCAACAAGGCAAACTCGTGCTATCCGAAAAATGGAAGGTGAGCCCGCCACAACCACATGCTCCGAAAAAGATGGATATGCCGGGGGCATCATGCTCATTCATAGAGAAAGCCCAATGGACCACTATGTCCTAAAACTGGCTGTAGACCGAAACATCGTTAAACTAACAATGGACCACTATGTCCTAAAACTGGATATAGACCGAAACGTCGTTAAACTAACAACGGACCGCAATGTCCTAAAACTTGCAAATGACCGAAACGTCGTTAAACTACTACCAACCCGCAGCATCCCCAGGCTGACATGGTAAAAAAAAGAGCCAAAAAAACGGTATGTCCATAAGCAAAAAAGGGCACGGATGAAAACCCGAAAGGGCTCCGTGAGTAAAAACAGCAGGGCTACCGGCGAGTCTTGTGAAAACCTGAAAGGGCGGAACCTCGTTAGAAAAAAAAGAATAAAAAGAATAAAAAAAAAAGGAAGACGGTATGTCCATAAAAAAAATGGGTACGGATGAAAACCCGAAAGGGCTCCGTGAGTAAAAACAGCAGGGCTACCGGCGAGTGTTTGTGAAAACACAAAAGGGCGCAGCCTCGTTAAAAGACACTTACAGGGTCCTCTCGACCTTGTAAGGAGAAACCACCCGCGTGAGATCCTTACGACTCACAAGGGAGCAACACACTTAGGGATCCTCACGATTCCTAAGGAGAAATTACACTTGCGAGATCCTCACGACTCGTAAGGAGAATTCTCTTATAGGACCTTCACGACTCATAAGATTTGAAAGTCTTAAGTTACAGAGACCTGAACCTGTTCTTAAGCAACCCCCACAACCTTCGATAGTGCCCTATAAGCGGCTCAATACTGACCCTTGTATACAATCCACAGGCGCGAATAAACATTTCCCCAGCAAAGTCCCACCCGTGATTAGGGATATATCCATATGGTGAACAACCCTTGTAAGTCCTCTCGACTTATAAGGAGAAAACTCTTTTAAGATCCTTACGACTTATAAGAGAACACACACTTAGGAATCCTCACGATTCCTAAGGAGAAAATGCACCTACGAGATCCTCACGACTCGTAGGGAGAAGTACCTTTATCAGACCCTTACGGCTCATGAAGTCAAAAGCCTTAGTCGACGGGATCCTAACCCTGTTTGCTAAGCCACCTTTGTTCGACATCGACAACGGCAAATGATGATTCACTCCTGGCAATATCCCAGTTGTAGCGATGTTGATGCCTAAATCGGTATCAAATTCAAGGCCCTTTTATGGCAAATGATGATTCGCTCCTGGCAATATTCCAGTCGCAGCGATGCTGATGCTAAGATGAGCATCAGATCCCAAATCCTATACTCGCGAGAAAAAATTAGCGAGCCAAAAAAAATGCATATGAAATAACCGAAATGATGGGGCAACTTGCAACAAAATCAGTAAGTAAAAATATATGCATACAAAAATAGCCGAAATGATTGGGCAACTCGCAATAAAAAGCAGCGAGTAAAAATAAAATAAATAGCCGAAATGATTGGGCACCGCGAAAAATAGCCGAAATGATTGGGCCATCGCGACTTTCTCGATATAAAAAGCTGAAATGATAGAGCATCGCGGAAAGAATAAAAAAATGATGAAAGAATGAAACTTTTTGCCCTACAGGTGAGATCACATCGATCCCTGTATACAATCCAGGGGCACAAACAAAGAGGGAACCATACCTTCCCAACAGGCTCCATCAGAAAGCGAAGCCAAATCTCGACGGTTCATAGACAACCTAGAGACAACCTCGACATTTGTCGCAATATTGCAGACACAATGTCAACAAATGAAGCAAAAGGCCAAATTCCTAGCTTCAGGGTCTTGACGACAAGTCATATAAAGCCTGAAAGACAATCGGAGATCATCTCGCACCAGCGCAGAGTGGTCACCATCTCGACGATCGTCTCGAAACAGCAGACGAGATGTCACCCCAGCGTTCTTCCCCCAGCAGGATTCGGACGCGCCAAAGCAAATGAAGCAAAAGGCCAAATTCTTAGCTTCAGGGTCTTGACGGCAAGTCATATAAAGCCTGAAAGACATTCGGAGATCATCTCGCACCAATGCGGAGTGGTCACCACCTCGACGTTCGTCTCGACACAGCAGACGCAACATCACCAAAAGGAGTCACGGCAAAATCCCTGGTTCCAAACCTCGACGGTTCACCAGCAACCTAGAGACAGCTGCGACACTTGTCTCAATACAGCAGACGCAATGCCGCCAAATGAAGCAAAGGCCAAATTCCTAGCTTCAGGGTCTTGACGATGAAATGTCACCACAGCGTTCTTCCCCCAGCAGGATTCGGACGCGCCAAAGCAAATGAAGCAAAATGCCAAATTCTTAGCTTCATGGTCTTGACGGCAACTCATATAAAGCCTGAAAGACAATCGAAGATCATCTCGCACCAGCACGGAGTGGTCACCACCTCGACGTTTGTCTCGATACAGCAGATGACATGTCACCACAGCGTTCTTCCCCCAGCAGGATTCGGAAGCGCCAAAGAAAATGAAGCAAAATGCCAAATTCATAGCTTCAGGGTCTTAACGGCAAGTCATATAAAGCCTGAAAGACAATTGGAGATCATCTCACACCAGTGCGGAATGGTCACCACCTCGATGTTCATCAGGATACAGCAGACGAGATGTCACTACAGCGTCCTTCTTCCAACATGATTCGGACACGCCAGAGCAAACGAAGCGAAGGCCAAATTCCTAACTTCAGGGTCTTAACGGCAAGTCATATAAAGCCTGAAAGACAATCGGAGATCATCTTGCACCAGTGCGGAGTGGTCACCACCTTGACGTTCGTCTCGATACAGCAGACGCGATGCCAGCAAACGAAGCAAAGGCCAAATTCCTAGCTTCAGGGTCTTGACGGCAACTCATATAAAACCTGAAAAACTATCGGAGATCATCCCACACCAGCGCGGAGTGGTTATGACTCATCGAGGCTCTCCAAAATGAGCCTAACCTCAAGTAAAAAGCGGCATGGCAAAATTCCTAACGCTTGCGCTTCCGACGGTTAAACTGCCAAGGAGGATTGCTTGAAGACGTCTTGTCCAGCCCCCGAAGGGATCAGAGATACGGCAGTCGCAGGGCTACTCGAACAACACGATTGCCTATCGAGGAATATATCAGCTGATGCGACGGTACGGTGGACAAAACCCTAAGTACCACAGACCCTAACGGACCTCTGTCGTAAAGAGCAGAGGTTAACTGTGACGTTAGGATATTCTTGCGAGAAATGCTCGATTCGTCTCGACTCGTGAGGAAATTGATGTCTTTGCGAGAACTGCTCGATTCGTCTCGACTCGTGAGGAAAAGCCTTAGGCAGCGGGGATTAAAAAACTTGTTTCCTAAGCACTGGGATCCTGCAAGTCGGCCCAAAACGGTCTCTTGCATACTATCCACGGGTCTCACTCTCCAAAGTCGAATCTCGACAAGGAGGGAAACAACCGCTTACGGGTCCTCTCGACTCGTAAGGGGAAAAAATTCTCTTATAAGATCCTTACGACTTATAAGAGAAAATACACTTAGGAATCCTCACGATTCCTAAGGAGAAAATACACCTACGAGATCCTCTCGATCCGTAGGGAGAAAAGTCTTTATGAGACCCCCACGGCTCATAAAGTTGAAAAGTCTTAGGCAGCAGATCTAAACCTGTCGTCTAAGCCATCACCACCTCCTGAAGGAGCTAAGACAGGATGCTCTCTCTGTCATCTATCGACCATATTTACTAAGACAACATGCTGATAATCAAAGAAAGAAGAAAGAACATCCGATTTGCATTTGATCAAGCGTTCGAGACACACTCATTCATGCAGGTGCAAGAGACTCAAAACGAGAAATAAGACAAGCTGAAATAAAAAAAATTTCATTCATATTGCCAAGGGTTCTTACAATCATAAAGAAATAAACAAAGACATTATTCAAATGATTACAACGGTATGACCTCAGATCCAGGGCACGGATTAAGGAATTCAAAAGTAAGGCCATCTAGAGTCTTTCTGGCCTTTCTGATTATTCTCATACGCAGCCTCTCACGCTCACGTGTGTCAAGGTCTTCGGTAAGGCCCCCCATCCTTCGATAAGCAGCAATTATCGTCGTTTGTTGAAAGATTTGATGCAGAATGTCGAGGAGGCTATCTCGTCGTTTCTTCAAGATCAGCCCCGACAGGTACACTGAATGCACCTTATCTTCGGCATCATCCAGCGCATTAAGCGGCATGGCCTCGTGAGACCCCGGGAGTGCTCTCCAAATTGCTCCCAGCATGACTTTCAAGAGAGCAGAACGGCGAGGAAGCAGCCAACCAACGCGTGCGTTCAGACGGCCCATAACCTCCGCACACTGGGCATCTGTAAACTCCTGGTTTTGGTGACGACCCTGTACGCGGATATCCTCGTAGGTGATGAATTCGTGCAGACTGTATAGATGAATAGCCATAATGCCTGAAGGAAACATCATTGGAAGATTAGCAATGAGGAAAAAGACACGGGGAGTTAAACTCCTTGAGAGCAATGCTCTGCAGACAGGAGTGACACCTGTCAAAATCAGTTATGAGGAGAATTTAAAAAAAATCCCCTAAGAACATTGAGAGCTTTGCTGTGAAAAGATGATATAATAATAATAATAATAATAATAATATAAAATGCCATCTTAAAACCTCCAAGATCCATGAAATAGCATCTTAAAAGTTCCTTTATTTGATTTGGAAGGAGCAAAGCTCCATTAATGAAATGAGAAAATACAAGGAAAATCTTTTAGAGAGCAGAGCTCTATTAATGGAACCCTAATAGGGTTCTCCTTAGTTCTCTTTAGACCCCTTTAGAGCAAAGCTCTGCTAAGTGAACCCTAGATGGGTCTTCTTTAGATCAGGGATCTATTGAGAGCAAGGCTCTTAAAATTGATTTAATTTAATCCAAATTAATTTTTACCTAAAATTCTCTAGAGTTTGAATTTTTAAAAGTGCTCAAACAAAAGAGCAGAGCTCTGAACAAAATTCTTATGAAAACATGAAAATCATCTAAGGGACCAAAGGTCCCATTTATAGGCATTGAAGAGCCGTTTCAACTTCCAAGGGATGGCGCGGCGGTTGGAATTCTGCCACCGCTGCGCTCACGTTTGGGGCCACGTAAGCGCAATGGTGGGGGGGCATTTGTTTACCCCAATCAGAGCAAAACTCTGTTCAAATTCTAAGGCGGGAAATGAAGCAACGCTTCTGCTTCCTCCAATCAGAGCAAAGCTCTGTTTAAAATTCAAATTTTAAATAAAGGAAGCAACGCTTCAGATGGTTTGCGCTCTGCGATGCGCGAGTTGCGCTAGCGCAGTTGCGCTGCGCGACGCGTGTCAAGCGCAGGTACGCTTGCGCCAAACAGAATTAAAATTCTGAAAGATCTTTCTGATCTTATTAAAACAATAAGATTCTCTCCTGTAAAACAGGAGCCCTTGGATCAAAGATCTAATGGTAGGGGAAAATCCCTAAATCACTCAGAGAAAGATCTCTTTAAGTAATTTAACAAATCTATTGGCACTATATAAAGGCCCCTAGACTTCAAATCTAAAGGACATTAAAAAACACAGAGAGAAAAACAGAGAATTTCTCTAAAGAATTTTGAGAAGAGCTCAAAGAAAGAAAAGGTAAAAACATTTAATAAAAGAAGAATTTCTTCTAAAAGATCAATGATCTAAGAACAAGATCAGGATCTTGGATAAAAAATAATAATAAAAAAGAAGAAGAAGAAGAAGAAGTAATTTACTTCTGTGCAAAGGCATTGCATTTTAGTGAACCACTGGTTCTTTGAAAAAAAAAAAAAATTGTTTTCTTTGATCTAAAATTGATCAGGATGTTAAACAGTGTCCTGCACTTGCAAAATTGGCACTGTTGCGCTCTTGGGTTGGCGCAAGCCACCAGAGAGCGCCACGTGTCATCTCCAGAACAAACTGCGCTTTGCGCTTTTGAAATAGAGCACTGCTCTCTTAAATTGGCACAACTCACCAGAGTGCGCCATGTGTCAGCAGCGCAACAGCGCAGCGCACTGCGCTTGCGCTCACCAGAGCGTGACACGTGTCACCACCACATGAGTTTGCGTCTTGCGCTCCTCAAGTGGTGCAAAGCGCCTGACAAGCCACGTGGGGCGCTGTCAGAATATTAAATGCAATTCATTATTGAAAGGGCAGAGCCCAATAAAAGGTCTATCAGACCAAAATAAGAAATGCTAGGCATTATTAAAGGGCTGAGCCCAATTAAAAGGCCTAACAGGCCTAAATAAAAATGCAATGCATTATAAAGGGGCAGAGCCCAAATAAAGGTCTAACAGGCCAATTCAGATGCTGTGCATCATTTTAAAAAAAAGGGCAGAACCCAAACAAAGGCCTAGCAGGCCAAATGCAAATAAATTGTTGAACATTCTCAACTGGACTTAACCCAATCATGGTCATAAGTCCTCAAATTAAATTGAACCGAGCCCAAATGCTCTCTCAAGTCAATTTACACCCGGTTCGAGGGTACATCTCTGAACTCCTCTGATATCTGTCGTTGTAATCCTTCAACGGCGTCAGAGAGGCGACAGGTCCCGACAACCACACATTGGTACGGACTGTGGGGTCCTTAAACTCATGGACTAACGTGTCCTTAAACTAACCTTCGTCCCCAATTGGGAATGTTGGACTAATGCGTCCTTAAACCAATCTTCGTCCCCAATTGGGAATGATGGACCACCACGTTCTTAAACTGGCAATGGACCACTATGTCCCTAAACTGGAACAATATAGCTAATTGCTCTCTTGTCGGATCCAAACGATCCCGTTAAGTTGATCTTAGTCTGGAGATTAAGCTAACGTATTCTTAACAAACGTTTAAGTTGATCTTAGCCTCAAATATGGCTAACGTGTCCTTAAACTAATATCCGTCCCCAAAATGGAAAAGTTGGACCACCATGTCCCTAAACTGGAACAACAGAGCCCAAATGCTCTTTTGTCGGATCTAAACAATCCCGTTTAAGTCGATCTTAGCCTCAAATATGACTAACGTATCCTTAAACCTTCAAACAGACTTTAGTCCCAAATTGGACTATAGATCCCCCAATCAACTTTGGTTCAAGGGTACATCTCTGAACTCCTCTGACATCTGTCGTTGTAATCCTTCAACGTCGTCAGAGAGGTGATGGGTCCCGACGGCCATGTTGGGGTAAAAATTTACACCCCGGTTGACCGAGTCAAAGTCAAGGTCAACCCCCAAGCTAGGTGGGCCCAAGCCCAGGTCAAGCAGGCCCATGCCTAAGTTGAGCCCACAGCCAGCCTTCCGCCATGCCAACAACAAAATCATGTAATAAATAATTTTTATGTAATTGTTTATGCATGAATGTAAACAAAATGGGCATAAAGCCAATATTTTGTAAGCCCATGGCTTATGTGCAAAAATGAAATGGCACATGAGCCATGGGATGGCTAAAATGCCATTTTTGTAAAGCCCAAGGGGCTATATGTAAATATGTAAGCCTATATAAGGCAACATGATGATGAATAAAAAAAGAACTTTTTCTCTCTCTAAAAAAAAAAATTTTCCAGATCTGAGATCTATTCTTCTTCTTCAAGGTTCCAAAACCTTCTTCTTTCTCTTGAATTAAATCAAGAGTTTTACTCCTCTTTTTATAAAACAAATTAGTTTTTCACCATAAAACCCACAAAGGGGAACTTGGATCTGTCATCAGATCTTAAAAAGGAGAGATTTTGAGATTTCACATCTCTTGATCTTCAAGATCCAGCAAGCAACAGGAGGAAGAAGAAGAACCACTTCCATTAAACCCAAAACACATTCAGGAGCCCGACTCCTCTCTGATTTCTCTTTTGAGAAATCTTTTTTCAGGCTAAAAGCCTCTTGTCCTCTCCAGCACGCAACGCAAGTGCGCAAGGCGCCCGCGTGCCGACACGTGGCGCGCGCGCTTGCGCAAGTGCGCAAAGCGCCCGCGTGCCGACACGTGGCGAGCGCGCTTGCTTGCGCACCTGCGCGCTTGCGCAAGTGCGCAAAGCGCCCGCGTGCCGACACGTGGCGCGCTTGCTTGCGCACCTGCGCGCAGCGCTCATTGCGCAAAGCGCCCACGTGCCGACACGTGGCGCGCTTGCGCCTAAGCGCACAGCACCTAAGCGCACAGCGCTCAAGGCGCTGGCCCCACGCATCCTTTGGATGTCTTTTTTTCCCCTTTATTCATATATATATGCATATATATGTATATATATACATTTGTATACAAATGTACACATACACATACTCCGCAACATTCTCCCCCTCCAAAAAATTTTCGGGCCGGGGCGCTGCCCCGAACCCCGCAAGGGGGCTGCTAGCCCCCTTGACCCCCAGCCCGCTATCCGGGTAGCGGGACCCCCGTAAAAACTCTGCGTGGCTCCCGATATATCCAAAAACCCCTTTCAAAACAAAACACACGTACACTGCACATTGAGTTCGTATGACCAGTTTAACCCGTTAATCGGAGGTTCCCTCGCCCCAAAGGCGAGGGGTAATTAACGGCAGCTTAGTCCGCGGCTGCCGGAGATTCGGATCCCCACAATCATTAAACCCCAGCCTACCCTAGGCAGGGGGAATCTGTAGTACGCCTGACAAGCGCGCGCGTATTCCCATCTCAATGGGGTGATGAAAAACACCCTACAGACTCTGGCACGTCCGGTGGGACCAATCTCTCCTCCCATATTTCGGGTTAAGCGTTCATGCGAACTCAATCAATATACATACCTATATTTATACTAAAAATAATGCTTTTTTTTTCATGCAGGATTTTCAAGCGATCACCTTTCAACAATGTCTCCGATGATGAACTCAGCTCTCAGCACGGCTCCCGTCTCCTACACGATGAAGATAGACTCCAGGACGGTCCTTCCGACCAGTCTCGGGCGACAATGGGAGGAGGAGCCGCTACCATTCGGCTCTATCATGTTCATGCCAGTTGGCGCCATCCCATCTCCTCAAGCCCCGGTGGCAGACAAACTGGTCTCGAAAGGCAAGAGACCAAATGTGGTGATCTCGAGGGCGCCCCAATCCAAACGCAAGTCGGTATCTGAATGACTTTCCTTGGCCCCAACTGGGGGCAAGGCCATCACATCAACACCGACAAAGCAACAAGGCCTCTTGAGCAAGCTCCGACGGTGCCCTTGACAACTGCTCGATCGGGTATCTTCTCTAAGCTCCCCATCACTCAGCCTACGGCGGCTTCTCAGAGAGTAGAAGCCTGCCAAGCGCTCAAGGCAGAGAAACTGAGGAAGAAGTGGCTCGGACACAGAGCCAACAAAAGGGCTAGGGTTCCGGCCATGTTAGAATTTATGAATTTCCAAAGCCCGGACCGCTCCGCGAAATCAGCCGCCAAAGATAAAGAGATGGCTGGGTACGTGGTCCACACTGTCTACATGGCCGGACATGAAGAAACGAACCCTCCTCTTCTTCACAGCCATGGTGATGATATGGTTGACGCTACCCAGCATCCGCTCGATCTAAATGATGAAGAGCCCGCTCAGGCCGATAAGCCAGAGGAGCCCGTGGTTCCTACGGAATTGAGCTCAGGAAATAAAGATTACCCGGTTGTCATAGCCGGAACTACAGAACAAGCATTATTCCAATGGCTTCAAAGGCAATTTCATGACAGGGATGAGAAGATTGCCGAGGTTTATTCCAAAGTCGACGAGCTGGCAAACGTCGTGGCAGATCTCGCGACCCAAGTCGCCCGATTGCAATTACAGCAGAATCAAATTTTGGCTCATGAGCCAGGGATTGATACCCGGGGGCAGCCAGCTGATATCCCTTTCAGCCTAAAGGTGGAGCGCCTTCGTGAAAAACGGCCGCAATCAGCCCCCAGTCCCTCCGATACATACACCGGGGGGGAATCGCCTCTGAAAGAGAAGCTGGGAAAGGTCTATTCCTTCAAGAGGGAAAAAGTCCACAAGATATTCAGGGATGCCCTAAGAAACGGTCTACAACTGCCGGAATCAAAGAGACCCCAAGAAGCGAATATGACCGACAACCCAGAATATTGCCCCTATCACAGGGTTATAGGTCATGCCATTGAGGACTGCTTCGTCTTCAAAGATTGGGTCGAAAGGCAATACAAGATGGGAGAGATAGAACTGTCTAAAGGCGTGTTAGCAAACAGTCAAGCTACGATCGCCGATTTCATGCAAATGGAGACCGAAACCTTTCGGGAACCTAATCCTCCCAGACATGTGCCTCGAGGACCAGCATCAGTAAAGGCACCTACTCCAATGGAGGAAAAGAAGAAGGTATACTCCTTCAGGAGGGATGAAGTCCGCAAAATATTCATGGACGCCCTGAACAGCGGTCTGCAACTGCCTATTCCAAAGAGGCCACAGGAAATGAACATGACCGGCAATCCCATATACTGCCCATATCATAGAGTGGTGGGTCATACCATCGAAGACTGCTATATTTTCAAAGATTGGGCAGAGGACCAATATAAGCTTGGAAAAACCTCACAATCCTCGGATGTATCGGCAAGCCACAGTGCTAGGTCATCAACACACCTCCGCCAAGATCAAAGTTCAAGGAGTTGGGATAAGCAAAAAGGACCACCACGTCGTTAAACTGGGAACACCCGTCGACCGCCACGTCATTAAACTGGGAACAATCGACCACCATGTCATTAAACTGGGAATAATCGACCTCTAAGTCGTTAAACTGAGAATGTAAAAAAAAACATATATATATATATATGTAAATAGACAAAAAAAAATGTGTAAATAAAAGAAAAATAAAGAAAAGCCGAAATGATAGGGCAACTCGCAATAAAAATCAGCGAGTAAAATAAAGATGAAAATAAAGCCGAAATGATTGGGCAACCGCGAATAAATAGCCGAAAGGATAGGGCAATCGCAATTTTCGCGATGATAAAAGCTGAAATGATAGAGCAATCGCGGTAAAACAAAAAAAAAAAGGGGCGGATGATGAGTTGCTCCTGGCATTACTCCAGTGCAGCAATGCAGACGCCAAACAAAAATCCAGTTTCCCAAAATTCTTCCGGCCCTACGGTTAGTCCCTAAATTGACTACCGTATACAATCCACGGGCTCAAATAATCCTCAGCATACCCATGCCCCACCGCAACCACCAGTTACGCGGCTGGCCTCCGCCTTTGGAATTATACTCTATTGGGAAGACCCACTCATGTGTCCTGGCACATGTGCTTCAGTGTTAACAATGCTGATGCCGGCCCCTATCCTAAAATTCCAAATCAATCCAATAGACCTCTACGTCTTTAAACTGGAAACAGATGACCTCTAAGTCGTTAAACTTGAAACAGTCGACCTCTAAGTCATTAAACTGGGAACGAGGGAAATCCACTCATGTGTCCTCACGATACATGAGGAGAACAAACCTTTGTGGGATCCTTACGACTCACAAAGGAAAAGCACACTTAGGAGTCCTCACGACTCTTAAGGAGAACATACACCTGTGGGATCCTTACGACTCGCAGGTAAAAAATACCTTTATGGGACCCTCACGGCCCATAAAATTGAAAAGCCTTAGGCGATAGGGATTTAAACCTGTCTCCTAAGCCATCTCTCCCCAGTCCCCAAGTGGCGAATGATGAGTCGCTCCTGGTACCACATTCCAGTGCAGCGATGCAGACGCCAACCAAATTCCATATCCCAAACCCCAATGGCGAATGATGAGTCGCTCCTGGTACCATATTCCAGTGCAGCGATGCAGACGCCAACAAAGTCCTGAAATGTTTTTGGCCCTACGGTCTGGATCATACATCCTGCAAAACCGTATACAATCCACGGGCGTAAAACAATCCCAGTCCCTCCCAAGTCCTACCGGTGAGGCCACATTCAAAGCCTCTCCAAAAGAAAAAAAAATGGTATGTCCACAAGCAAAATGGGCACGGATGAAAACCCGAAAGGGCGCCGTGAGCAAAAACAGCAGGACTGCCGGCGAGTTTGTGAAAACCCGAAAGGGCGCAAACTTAAAAAAAAAGAAGAGATGAAATGCACTCGCAAAGTCCTCTCGACTTTGTGAGGAGAAAATTCCCGTGTGAGATCCTTACGACTCACAAAGGAGCAACACACTTGGGGGTCCTCACGACTCCTAAGGAAAAAACACACCTACGGGATCCTTACGACCCGTAGGGAGGAAATGCTTTGTGGGACCCTCACGGCCCATAAAATTGAAAAGTCTTAGGTGACAGGGATCTAAACCTGTCTCCTAAGCCATCGCTCCCCAACCCCCAAGTGGCGAATGATGAGTCGCTCCTGGTACCATATTCCAGTGCAGCGATGCAGACGCCAACCAAATTCCAAACTCAAATTCCCAAGCGGCGAATGATGAGTCGCTCCTGGTACCATATTCCAGTGCAGCGATGCAGACGCCAACAATGTCCCAAAATTTTTCCGGCCCTACGGTCTGGATCATACATCCTGCAAAACCGTATACAATCCACGGGCGTAAAACAATCCCGATCTCTCCAAAAAAAAAAGAAAAAAAAAGAGGAGAAAAAAAAAGAAGAAGAACGGTATGTCCACAAGCAAAACGGGCACGGATGAAAACCCGAAAGGGGCTCCGTGAGTAAAAACAGCAGGACTGCCGGCGAGTTTGTGAAAACCCGAAAGGGCGCAAACTCGTAAAAAAAAAAAGAAGAAATGAAATGCACTCGCAAAGTCCTCTCGACTTTATGAAGAGAAAATTCCCGCGTGAGATCCTTACGACTCACAAAGGAGCAACACACTTAGGAGTCCCCACGACTCCTAAGGAGAAAATACACCTACGGGATCCTTACGACCCGTAGGGAAAAAATGCTTTGTGAGACCCTTACGGCTCACAAAATTGAAAAGTTTTAGGTGATAGGGACCTAAAACCTGTCTCCTAAGCCATCGCTTCCTGATAAGCAAGCGCAAATGATGATTCGCTCCTGGTACCATATTCCAGTGCAGCGATACTGATGCCAAACAAACCCAATCCAAATCCTCTCGGGGCAAATGATGAGTTGCTCCTGGCATCATTCCAGTGCAGCAATGCAGATGCCGACAAAAAAAAATCCCCAAATCCTCTCGGGGCAAATGATGAGTTGCTCCTGGCATTATTTCAGTGCAGCAATGCAGATGCCAAACAAAAAAAAAACAATTCCCACATCCTCTCAAGACAGATGATGATTCGCTCCTGGTACTATATTCCAGTGTAGCGATGCTGATGTCAACCCAAATCAAATCAAACCAACAACCTCTATGGCGGAATCATGCTCCGTCCAAGAATTTACCCCGTGTCGAAATCATGCTTCGCCTCGGGATATCTACCTTCCCTGCCGGAATTATGCTCCGCCTCAGAATCAAATCAACCAGCAAGCTCTGCGTCGGAATTATGCTTCGTCTCAGAATGCACCCCGTATCGAAATGATGCTTCACCTCGGTGTACCTGCCTTCCCTGTCGAAATTATGCTTCGTCTCGGAATCAAGTCAACCACCGACACTCCGCGCCGGGGAAAAGTCCATCAGCGACACTCCGTGCCGGGGAAAAGTCAACCCGACACTCCGCGCCGGGGAAAAGTCCATCAGCGACACTCCGTGCCGGGGAAAAGTCAACCCGACACTCCGCGCCGGGGAAAAGTCCATCAGCGACACTCCGTGCCGGGGAAAAGTCAACCACCGACACTCCGTGCCGGGGAAAAGTCCATCAGCGACACTCCGTGCCGGGGAAAAGTCAACCCGACACTCCGCGCCGGGGAAAAGTCCATCGGCGACACTCCGTGCCGGTGAAAAGTCAACCCGACACTCCGCGCCGGGGAAAAGTCCATCAGCGACACTCCGTGCCGGGGAAAAGTCAACCCGACACTCCGCGCCGGGGAAAAGTCCATCAGCGACACTCCGTGCCGGGGAAAAGTCAACCCGACACTCCGCGCCGGGGAAAAGTCCATCAGCGACACTCCGTGCCGGGGAAAAGTCAACCCGACACTCCGCGCCGGGGAAAAGTCCATCAGCGACACTCCGTGCCGGGGAAAAGTCAACCACCGACACTCCGCGCCGGGGAAAAGTCCATCAGCGACACTCCGTGCCGGGGAAAAGTCAACCCGACACTCCACGCCGGGGAAAAGTCCATCAGCGACACTCCGTGCCGGGGAAAAGTCAACCCGACACTCCGCGCCGGGGAAAAGCCCATCAGCGACACTCCGTGCCGGGGAAAAGTCAACCACCGACACTCCGCGCCGGGGAAAAGTCCATCAGCGACACTCCGTGCCGGGGAAAAGTCAACCACCGACACTCCGCGCCGGGGAAAAGTCCATCAGCGACACTCCGTGCCGGGGAAAAGTCAACCCGACACTCCGCGCCGGGGAAAAGTCCATCAGCGACACTCCGTACCGGGGAAAAGTCAACCCGACACTCCGCGCCGGGGAAAAGTCCATCAGCGACACTCCGTGCCGGGGACACGTCTACCAAATCGCTTCGGATCAGAGCGTCGACCGTCTATGTCGCAAAAAGGGCAGTGCAGGCTCCCGCAAATTGGGAACCCAAATCGCTTCGTAACAGAGCGTCGACCGTCTATGTCGCAAAAAGGGCAGTGCAGGCTCCCGCAAATTGGGAACGCAAATCGCTCCGGATCAGAGCGTCGACCGTCCACGTCGTAAAAAGGGCAGTGCATCCCAAAAAGTGGGAACCAAAGCAAGTCGCCTCCACGTGAAAGAAGATCCATCAATTTCATGCACACGACCCACTTGTGCGGTGTGCATTTATTGATGGGGGGCAATTTGTTGGGGTAAAAATTTACACCCCGGTTGACCGAGTCAAAGTCAAGGTCAACCCCCAAGCTAGGTGGGCCCAAGCCCAGGTCAAGCAGGCCCATGCCCAAGTTGAGCTCGCAGCCAGCCTTCCGCCATGCCAACAACAAAATCATGTAATAAATATTTTTTATGTAATTGTTTATGCATGAATGTAAACAAAATGGGCATAAAGCCAATATTTTATAAGCCTATGGCTTATGTGCAAAAATGAAATGGCACATGAGCCATGGGATGGCTAAAATGCCATTTTTGTAAAGCCCAAGGGGCTATATGTAAATATGTAAGCCTATATAAGGCAACATGATGATGAATAAAAAAAGAACTTTTTCTCTCTCTAAAAAAAAAAGTTTCCAGATCTGAGATCTATTCTTCTTCTTCAAGGTTCCAAAACCTTCTTCTTTCTCTTGAATTAAATCAAGAGTTTTACTCCTCTTTTTATAAAACAAATTAGTTTTTCACCACAAAACCCACAAAGAGGAACTTGGATCTGTCATCAGATCTTAAAAAGGAGAGATTTTGAGATTTCACATCTCTTGATCTTCAAGATCCAGCAAGCAACAGGAGGAAGAAGAAGAACCACTTCCATTAAACCCAAAACACATTCAGGAGCCCGACTCCTCTCTGATTTCTCTTTTGAGAAATCTTTTTTCAGGCTAAAAGCCTCTTGTCCTCTCCAGCGCGCAGCGCAAGTGCGCAAAGCGCCCGCGTGCCGACACGTGGCGCGCGCGCTTGCGCACCTGCGCGCTTGCGCAAGTGCGCAAGGCGCCCGCGTGCCGACACGTGGCGCGCGCGCTTGCGCAAGTGCGCAAGGCGCCAGCGTGCCGACACGTGGCGAGCGCGCTTGCTTGCGCACCTGCGCGCTTGCGCAAGCGCGCAATGCGCCCGCGTGCTGCGCGCTTGCGCAAGTGCGCAAAGCGCCCGCGTGCCGACACGTGGCGCGCGCGCTTGCGCACCTGCGCGCAGCGCTCATTGCGCAAAGCGCCCGCGTGCCGACACGTGGCGCGCTTGCTTGCGCACCTGCGCGCAGCGCTCATTGCGCAAAGCGCCCCGACACGTGGCGCGCTTGCGCCTGAGCGCACAGCACCTAAGCGCACAGCGCTCAAGGCGCTGGCCCCACGCATCCTTTGGATGTCTTTTTTTTTCCTTTATTCATATATATATGCATATATATGTATATATATACATTTGTATACAAATGTACACATACACATACTCCGCAACATTCTCCCCCTCCAAAAACTTTTCGGGCCGGGGCGCTGCCCCGAACCCCGCAAGGGGGCTGCTAGCCCCCTTGACCCCCAGCCCGCTATCCGGGTAGCGGGACCCCCGTAAAAACTCTGCGTGGCTCCCGATATATCCAAAACCCCCTTTCAAAACAAAACACACGTACACTGCACATTGAGTTCACATGACCAGTTTAACCCGTTAATCGGAGGTTCCCTCGCCCCAAAGGCGAGGGGTAATTAACGGCAGCTTAGTCCGCGGCTGCCGGAGATTCGGATCCCCACAATCATTAAACCCCAGCCTACCCTAGGCAGGGGGAATCTGTAGTACGCCTGACAAGCGCGCGCGTATTCCCATCTCAATGCGGTGATGAAAAACACCCTACAGGCCATACATGTAATGGACCACCACGTCCCTAAACTGGAACATGGACCATCATGTCCCTAAACTGGAAATCGACCGCAATGTCATTAAACTAAACAATAGAGCCAATTGCTCTCTTGTCGGATCCAAACGATCCCGTTAAGTTGATCTTAGTCTGGAGATTAGGTTAACGTATCCTTAACGAACGTTTAAGTTGATCTTAGCCTTAAATAGGGCTGACGTATCCTTAAACCAAAACCCCAAACCCAAATCTAAGAAAATACGGATTTGGACTAATCCACGTCCTACGGGCGACGACATAAATTAGTCTCCGTATACAATCCACGGGCAACCACAAACAAAACAAACACCCATGACACGAAGTGAAATTCTGGAGAAGGAGAAAGTTGTTACCGCGATGTGGTAGCGTAATTAACTGCAGGGGCTTGCGCCTACAGGGAAGAGCGTCCCCACAATAAAAAACCCCTCAAGCGAGGGGGAATCTGACGAAGTCTGCTACATCGGCCGCATCCGTCTAAACCTCCGATACACGGTGCCATAAATCAACTTGACATCTTCGGAGAGGTGGACGGATAAAACCAAATGGCATCTGCTCCGAACCTCAGGCGAGACGTCCACGCCTTGGCCGCCGTTCGGAGGGGAACAACGTCATCCAAATGACCCCGTCTCAGAAATACGTCATCCACATGACCCCGTCTCGGAAGTACGTCATCCACATGACCCCGTCGCGGAAACACGTCATCCACATGACCCCGTCTCGGAAATATGTCATCCACATGACCCCGTTGAGGAAACACGTCATCTACATGACCCCGCCTCGGAAATACGTCATCCAACGACTCCGTGGAATACGGCCAAAGTTAACCTTGACCCCGTGGGAAACACCAGGAGCAAGTTCTGACGCCGTGAAATGTGGATAATGTCAACCTCATTAAACACTTACGGGTCCTCTCGACTCGTAAGGAAGAAAACACTCTTGTAAGATCCTTACAACTTATAACGGAAAACGCACTTAGGAATCCTCATGATTCCTAAGAAGAAAATACACCTACGAGATCCTCTCGACTCGTAGGGAGAAAAGTCTTTATAAGACCCTCACGGTTCATGAAGTTGAAAAGTCTTAGACAGCAGATCTGAACCTGCTTTCTAAGCCATCACTACCTTTCGAAGAATTCAAAACGGAATGCTCTCTATCAACTACAGGCTATGCTTACTAAGGTAATATGCCGGCAACAAAGAAAAAGAGAAGAAAGCGACAGTAAAGAGCACATTTGATTTACGTTCAGTTAAGTGTTCAAGGCATACCCATTCATGCATGTACTAAAAAGTTTGATGTATAAAATTAACACATGGAAATGAAAAGGCTTGCTATTTATACTTCAGAAAATGCCTACATTGAGGAAAACAGTAAACAAAAACATAATTAGAATGTTTATAAAGGCACGACATCAAATCCAGGACATGGATTGAGAAACTCAAAGGTGAGGCCATCCAAAATTTTACAGGCCTCTCGAACCATCTTCGTATGCATCTTTTCACGATCACAAGCGTCGGGATCCTCACTGATGTCCTCCACCCTTCGATAGGCAGAAAGTATCGCCGCCTGCTAAAAAGCTTGATGCAGGATATCACTAAGGTTGTCTCGTCTTTTCTTTGAGATTAGTTCCATCAGATACACCGAGTGCACCTTATCCTCAGCGTCGTCCAATGCCTTAAGCGGCATGCCAGCATAAAATAGAGGAAGTGCTCCCCAGATCGCTCCCACAATAAGCTTTAGGAGAGAGGAACGATGAGGAAGCAGTCGGCCATTATACGCACCGAAGCGACCCATAATTTCAACGCACTGGGCGTTTGTGAACTCTTGGTTTTGGGAACGGCCGAGTGAGCGGATATCTCCGTAAGAGATAATCTCATCGAGATCATACAAATGAGCAGCCATAACGTCTGAAAAAGAAAATCAGTGAGAGTTAGTAGACAGACTGATTAGGAAAAAGCTCATCGAGACAGACACGGAGATTTAAACAAATACTGGTTAAAACATCCAACGAATTTAATTCTGTGCAATTAAGAAAGGAATCCTAAAAAGGATTTCACATTTAATGGAAAGACCCCTCGGGCCAAGGAGTTAAACCCCTTGAGAGCAATGCTCTATGACAGAGTGACACTTGTCAAACTCTGATCATGAAGGAATAAAAATTCTTCAAGAGCCTGGCTCTATAAAGATAAGGGGAAAACCCATCAGAAAAAAATTAAAATCAATTTTTATGAATTAAAAAATTCGGGGATCTTCAAGATCCATGAACAAACTCTTAGAGTTCTTCATAAGAGATTAAAAAAATCTATATGTTATCAAAAGAGCAAAGCTCTGCTCATGGGCTAAGAAACCCCAAGAAAAGATCTCTTTAGATTTATAGGTTCAGGAGAGCAAAGCTCTGTTAATGAAACACTAAAAGGGTTTTCTTTAGATCAAAGATCTATGAAGAGCAAGGCTCTGTTAATGAGTAAAACCCTAGATTATCTAAAAATTCTTTACCTAAAATTTTGGCAGAGTTTTGACTCTTGAAATTTCTTAAAATGAAGAGCTATGCTCTGTGGGAGAATAAAATTCTCAAAAAACAAGAAGAAGATGAATAGAATCATCTAGAGGACCAAAGGTCCTATTTATAGGTATTGAAAGTCCTCTTCAACTTCTGAGTTGATCCAAGGGCGCAGATGCTGCCATCGTTGCACTCACATGTGGGCCACGTGAGCGCAACGGTGGGGGGCATTTGTTTCCCCCAATCAGAGCAAAATTTTGTTTGAAATTCAAATTTCAAAATTAAAGCAACGCTTCAGATGCGGCGTCAAATGCGCTGCGCCCTAGGCAGCGCATCATGAGTGCGCTAGCGTTAGGCGCGCTGCGCAGCGCGCCACGTGTCAAACACGGGTGCGCTAGCGTAGGGTGCACTACGCTCTGAGCAGTGCACCACGTGTCAAACACAGGTGCGCTGCACTCTGAGCAGCGCACCACATGCAAAGCACGGGTGCGCTAGCGCTGGAATTAAAAAACTCTCCACTGTTAGATCAAAAGATCTAATAATAATGATAAATCGTTAATTAACCAGAATTAAAATTCTGTAATGGAAAGATTTTTCAATCTTGTTAAAAACAAGAAGATTGCCTTCTGTAAAACAGAAGCCCTGGGATCAAAGATCCAATAGCGGGGAAACATCCCTAAATAAATCAGAGAAAGATCTCTTTAACTGATTCAACAAATCAGCTTGCCCTATATAAAGGCCCCAAGACTTCAAGTCTGATATAGAGAAACCCCGCCATAAACTTTGAAAAATTCAAAGGAAAAGAAGCATAGCTCTCAGCGAAAGAAGATTTTTTCTTCAAGGTAAAAGGAATAGTGATGAACAAAGAGATGAAATCATCTCATAATTAAAAAGAAGAATTATCTTCTTAAAAGATCATAGATCTACAAAGACCAAGGTCTTTTATAAAAAGATCAAAAGATCTTATCATAAAAATAAAGAAATACTTACTTCTTTTACAGATTATAGATCTATAAGACAAATTGTCTTTCTGAGATCATGAACATCTCATTATAAAGGGGGAAAGAATTATTAAATTTTCTTAAGGATCATGGATCTATAAAGACAAAGCCTTTCATCGAAATAAGAAATTGAAAATCTCTCCAGCAAAATAAGAACTGTTGTTCTTGAATTTTGAGACAAAGTCTCTTTTAAAAGAATATAAACTTGTTTTTCCAGATCATAAAATTGATCAAATGCGCCCTGCGCTCATGAAATGCGCCTTGCGCTCTTGAACAGCGCTTCTGCGCTCTCTGGACCGGCGCTAAGCACCAAATGCGCCACGTGTCAACCACGTATGCGCCAATTAACAACTTGCGCTTTGCGCTTCTGAAATAGCGCACTGCGCTCATGGGCTGGCGCTCAGCGCCAAGCGCACCACATGTCATTCATGTGTGCGCCACTAAATTGAAAGCGCAATGCGCTCATGGATTAGCGCTCAGCGCTCATAAACTGGCATCATGCGCTCATCATCTAGCGCCTAGCGCCGAGTGCGACACGTGTCCCTTACATGTGCGCTACTTGGTAGTAGCGCACTGCGCTTTTTGATTGGCGCAAAACGCTTAGCACGCCACGTGTTGCGCTGATAGAACATAAATTGTTCTTTAATAAGCCCAGAGCTCTGGTGAATGCTCAGCATTCAATAAAAGACAAAAATATTGTCAGAAGGGCCAAGCCCAAATAAAGGCTCAATAGCTAGAATAAAAATGTTAAACATTTATTGGACTTAGCCCAATATTGGCCATAAGTCCTCAAGTTATATTAATTGAGCCCACCTGCTCATAAATATTTCAACGGATCTTAGTCCCAAATTGGACTACAGATCTTCCAACCAACTCACATCGGTTTAAGGGTACATCTCTGAACCCCTCTGATATATGTCGTTGTAATCCTTTAACGTCTTCAGAGATGTGACGGGTCCCGACAACCATACATTTCATAGACTATAACGTCTTTAAACTGGACTGTGGGGTCCTTAAACCCATGGACTATGACGTCCTTAACCTTGGACTGTGGGGTCCTTAAACCCATGTACTATGATGTCCTTAAGCTTGGACTGTGGGGTCCTTTAAAACCCATGGACTATGATGTCCTTAACCTCGGACCGTGGGATCCTTTAAAACCCATGGACTATGATGTCCTTAACCTGGACCTAATGTCCTTAAACTAACGTTGGACCGTAATGTCCTTAAACTAATCGACCATAATGTCCCTAAACTAAACAATAAAGCTCGAGTGCTCTTTTGTTGGATCTAAACGATCCCGTTAAGTTGATCTTAGTCTAAAAATCAGGCTAACGTATCCTTAACAAACATTTAAGTTGATCTTAGTCTCAAATGAGACTAACGTATCCTTAAACCTAACCCCCAAACCCAAATCTAAGAAGATACGGATTTGGACTAATCCACACCCTACGGGCGACAACATAAATTAGTCTCTGTATACAATCCACGGGTAACCAAAACAAAAAAAACACCCACGACACGAAGTGACCATCTGGAGAAGGAGAAAGTTGTTACCGCGATACGGTAGCGTAATTAACTGCAGGGGCTTGCGCCTGCAGGGAAGAGCGTCCCCACAATCAAAAACCCCTCAAATGAGGGGGAATCTAACGAAGTCTGCTACATCGGCTGCATCCGTTTAAACCTTCGATACACGGTGCTATAAATCAACTTGGCATCTTCGGAGAGGTGGACGGATAGCACCAATTAGAATCTGCCCTCGAATTTCAGGCCTGAAGTCCCAACGTCCCGGTCGCGTCTTTCGGCGGGGAACAATGCCCAAGTCAAGCCCGAACATGAAGCGGCCGGCCTCCCCCATGCCAAGAAGAAAATTATGTAAGAAATAAGTTTGATGTAATTTTCATGCATGAATATAAAATAAATGGGCATAAAGCCAAATTTTTTAAAGCCCATGGCTCATATGCAAAAGAAATGAGCACATAAGGCATGGGATGGGCAAAAATGCCATTTTGTAAATTCCAAGGGACTATATGTAAATTTGTAAGCTTATATAAGGTAACATGATGATGAAATGAAAAGAATTTCTTTCTCTCAAAAGCTAGGGTTTTTGTGTCTCCTTCTTCTTCCTCAAGGTTCTAAAGCTTCTCCCTTTTTTTTGAATTAAATCAAGAGTTTCACTCTTCCTTTTCCAAAAATAAATAGTTTTTCACCACAAAACCCTTGAATGGGAACGCGGATTTTCCATCAAATCTTCAAAATGGGAGATTTTTAAATCTCACCCTCCTTTCTCCATGATCCAGCCAATAGAGAAGAGGAAGAAGGAGACTCATCCCCAAAAATCCCACTTTGGGAAGATCCAAGGCTCAAAAAAAACCCAGGGCTCAAGGGAGAAAAAAGGGGTCCCCTTTCATCATCTTCAAAAATATCTTGGGAGTTTAACTCCACAAAAAAAAATATATATATATATATATATATATGTATATATATAATAATAATAAATCCTTCTTTTTGGGAATACAACTTCCAGTGCAGGGGCTAAACCCCTTTGTTCTCTTTTTCAGGAGTTTAACTCCAAAAGTCAATTGGGAGTACAACTCTCAGTATAGGGGCTAAGCCTATTTTTCCCGCTGGCGCCCGGTGCCCGCATGCCAAGCACGCGAGACGCTGGCGTCCAGCGCCCAGCGCCCGCGTGCTGGGCACGTGAGGCGCTGGCACCCACGCGTCTTTTGGACGCTATTTTCCCTCTTTATACACACACACACACACACACTCCACAACACTTTCCCAGTTAGAAAAAATTTCTAACGGGACGCTGCCCCACATCCCGTAAGGGGGCTGCTAGCCCTCTTAACCCCCATCCCGCTAACCGGGTAGTGAGACCTCCGTAAACTCTGCGAGGCCCCCGATATATCTAAAACCCCTCAAGACACACATACACTTACTGCACATTGAGTTCGCATGACCAGTTTGACCTGTCAATCGGAGATTCTTTCGCTCCAATGGCGAGAGGTAATTAACGGCAGCTTAGTCCGTGGCTGCCGGAGATTCAGATTCCCACAATCAATAAACCCCCGTCTACCCTAGATAGGGGGATCTGTAGTACGCCTGACAAGCGACGCGTATTCTCATCTCAATAGGGTGACGAAAAACACCCTACAATGGGAAATTCGAGCCTAATTACGAAGGCCCATATGTTATTGAAAAGGTCTTCCAAGGTGGAACTCATCAACTGATTGACATGAATAGTGAAAGGCCAATGCCTCCCATCAATGGTCGGTTTCTGAAGAAACATCATGCTTAGTTCAAAAATTACCCTATAGCAGGTTAATAAAAAACAACCTTCCATATACAATTCACGGGCAGCAATCGTAGCATAGAAGCTAACAAATCGTGATATTGAAGTCAACAATTCTCTCCTGCTGCCCTATGGCGAGTAAACTAGCTTGCCATGCACTATCCACGAGTAACAATGGACCACCAAGTCTTTAAAATTGGAACGGTTTGTAAACTGGAATCATGTTATACGGACCTCCGAGCCCTTAAATCCGCAAGCACAGCAGCAAGTCCTGATACATATTAACATGGACTATAATTAATCCTCACATTGGTGAAATTGATTCCTAATTGGTTACTCGGCGACCATATTGCCTCATTCATAACAATTTGAGCAAAGTCACATGGTCATCGTGATAAGGATGCTCACCGCCTAGAATGGTCAAGGCTGAAATGTTATTCATCCTTCCATAAGTAATAATGATTCTCAAATGATGTACTTTCCCATCCGATTAGGGTACCACTGCTGAAAAAAAACATGCGACTTGCTGTCGAACCGGCCGGATCGGCTGTTGCATGGGAAACAAAAACAAAATGAAATGAAAGTTGTATCGGATCCAAACAGCAGTGCCCAAACTAGCGATACACTTATCCCTAATTTTGTAACTGGAGGTTCAATCCTTAATATTGAAACACCCGGATCTGCTAATCAAGCTGATGAGGAATATAAACCTAATGCTGGTTCAAATAAACGTACTAGACGTCCAATCCCTAATAATGAAATACCTGGATTTATTAATCAAGCTGATGAGGAATATAAACCTAATCAATCTACCTCCGAAAAATAGGAAGTTTCTAGATGATATCATGACTATAATAATTATTAAAGAGTCAATTCCTTCAAGACAATTCTCTGGTTGTTGTAAGGCACGGACATGTTAAGCACGTCCAAGGTGATCCAAACAGCCACAAAAATCCCACCGCATATGCAAAAGAGCGTCTTCGATTTCTTCATGTTTAAAGTCTCACCGAGGCATGCAGAAGAGCATCTTTGATGCCATCAGAACGGTCGAGCCGAACAAGACAACAAAGTCCCACCTGGCAGTGCCTCCAAGCATAAAGAACCCGCCAAATGAAAAGGGGGAATCCCACCGTGGCGCATAAAAGGATGTTCTTGACAGTCATAGAAAGTTGAGACAAAAGTCCCACTAAGGCACACAAAAGAGTATTCTTGACATCGTCAGAACAACTCAGGCAAGTCAAATAAAAAAATCCACTTAGCAGCATCTCTAAGCTCATTAAAAGTTCTGCCAAACAAATCAGGGATCAAAACCAAATAAGTTAATGAAGTCTCACTGAAGATTCTCCAACTGTGACCAGGAAGTCAACATCCTGTGAGACCGTATTGACTCGTTAGGAAAAATCACACAATGAGGTCCTTATGACTCATTGAGGAAAAAAATTTAACCCTCATGAAATCCTCTCGATTCACAAAGGAGCAAAACAAAACAACCTACAAAAGTCTTACCGGACACCACCTTTACAACGTGACAATGAAATAAAATATGTTTGCCCTACGAGTATGATGCTTCAAGCACGCCGTATATAATCCACGGGAACAAATAATATCAATACCGCAACCTGTCTACAAATATGTCTATCACATTGCGCTCCAGTGTTGGAGACATCAATCTGAAATCCAAAGGCCATAAAGGCCAGATCCATCTGCAATACGTCTGTCGTGTTGCGTTCAAACATCGAAGACCCAAGCTTATGATTCACCAAGTCAAAAAAAGACCGAATTAGATATACTAACTTATTGAGTTGCGTTCCAGCACCAATAATATGAAGTAAATAGTTCAACAAGCCACAAAAGCCGAATCAAGGATGTGCTTGTCATGTTGCGTACCAACATTAGCAAGCATATTACTGCTAGAAGATCCGAAGATCCTACAGGATAAAGTGATCAGCTCATAAGTGTCCACAAAGGCAGAGTTGATTCCCACAGCTCAATAAGTCACAAAGGCCAGACCGTGGATCCAATGGATGATGTATTTGTCTCGTTACATGTTAATGTAGGGAAACCATGACCAACCGGATTCTGAAGATCCTAAGAGTAAAGTGATCAACTCATAAACGTCCATAAAGGTAGAGTTGGTTTCCATAAATCCAAATAAGTCATGAAGATCGGGTTATGGACTCACAGGGTATTATATCTGTCGTGTTGTGTTCTAACGTCGGCAGGTATACTGTTCAAAATCCCGAGGGTAAAGCGATTAACCTATAAGCACCCTAAACGGTGGGGTTGATTCCTATGATCCATGATTATAGACCTAAAAGATAAAAGGATGAGAGTATGTGAAATTACATCGTCAAATCCTAAACCGTGGTATAGAAACCAATGTCGTGGTATAGAAACCAAAAAGCGTGGTACAGAAACCAAATGTGTGGTATGGAAATCCTGTGGTATGGAAACCAATATCATAGTATGGAAACCAATATCGTAGTATAGAATCCAAAAAGCGTGGTACAGAAACTAAGAGCGTGGTATGGAAGCCAATATCGTGGTATAGAAACCAAAAGGCATGGTACAGAAACCAAAATCGTGGTTTTGAAACCTTACGGTATAAATGGAAACACTGATCTTCCCACGTGTTTAGGATACATGCAAAGATCGGTGGGGGGCATTTTTTTGACATGAAAAATTAACCAACCGAACATGAAGCATTTATTCTATTTGTTGACCTCTATAAAAATACTAGGCAGATCTACTCTAGCTAGCTTATTAGATGTGGCCACTCTGGATGAGACCGGTTTCGCTTTGGATGACGACGCATATGTCCGCTGCCCCAAACATGCAGTTTTGGAAAGAGTACACCCATTTGATGAAGCTACCTGAGTCATCAAACAAAATTCAAAAATCCATGAAAAAGTCAAACAAGGGCCTCCGCCACTAAGGATCTATGCGCAAGGGGTCTCCACTGCTACTAAACCATGCGCAAGGGGTCTTCGCCGCTCCAGGGGTCTCCGCCGCTCCAAGGGTCCCCACCATCGCACCATACTCCAGGGGTCTCCGCCACGCACGCTCGAAATAAAGTACCCGCCGCTCATTGAAGGGGTCTCTACTGCGGAAGGTGCCCACGAAATGGGAGCTGCGAACTATACGCCCCATGTTCTCCCAATGTGGCCCATGTTCATGGCCACATTCACAAGCCCCATGAAACTATAAAACTTCCCTTAATGCATAGAGGAAGGGAGGCAGTCAAAACCACTCAAGTTCATAAAAAATCATTCTCTGCTCAATTACTCAGAAGTATAGAAGGATACTCGAGAAGTTCAAACTCCAAGAAAGAAAAAAAGAAGATCAAAACATAAGTATGGAGCAGCGAATTCTTTCTTCTTCGCAACTTTTTATGCTCCTGTGATGAATACTTCGTTTGCTATGATGAGAACAAGTAACCCATGGGATACTCAATAATAAGTTATCCCCGAAACACATAGTTGATGATGAATCTGTTCTTGAACTGTCCAGTGAACTGGAAATCATATAATAAGCTCCGTGACGGCTCTAAAACTAAATTATAGGATACTTGCAAAAGTTGTCTCTTTACGGATACTCTTCGGAGCTATCTCCATGTATACGGATACTCATTCGAGTTATCCCCCTCACAAGATCGTCCTAATAATGGACTCCGTAGATATATACATGAGCGAAAAATGAACAAATATTCCTTTATGTGGAACTTGAAATCATGTAATGAAAATTTAACAAATTAAATCCTTGACGGAGACCCCCCAACATCAAACCTATGGCGGAGACCCCCTTAGAAGCCTCCGCACCCTGCACGTAGCGGCACCCCTCAGTGGGTCCCACGGCAGTCAAACCTGTGGCGGAGACCCCCCTCAGAGGCCTCCGCACCCTACACGTGGAGGAACCCCCAGCGGGTCCTACGTCAGTCTAAACCTATGGCAGAGACCCCCCTTAGAGGCCTTCACACCCTATACGTAGAGGCACCCCCCAGTGGGTCCGACGACAGTTTAAACCTATGGAGGAAACCCCCCCTTAAAGGCCTCCACACCCTATACGTGGCGGCACCCGCCAACGAGTACCACTTCAGTCTAAACCTATGGCGGAGACCCCCGTTTAGAGGTCTCCGCACCCTACACGTGGCGGCACCCCCAGCGAGTCCCACGTGTTAGTTATATGTATGCCCTAGAGGCCGTTATTGTACATATGATGTATATTATAGTGGATACTTGGACATATAGAGAGAGGACTTTCTTGCTCAACATGATAGTATGCTATCTAGTTGTTCTTTGTCTTAATCTGTAGACTTGTGTTGTGATACTGTCTTGCTCTCACATGTTGATAAAGCCCTTAGGATGTGTACTTGACTACCAGGACTATGATAGAGATCATACTAGTGGGGCCGGGATAGTCCACAAGTACATCCTTTAATTGTTCCTAGTCGAGGGTGTATCAAGACAGGGCATCGATATTCCAGAGTAGACTAGCGTATACGCTTCTTGACCCATATGATGGGCGATGGATGATCCCATATCTATTGGTGTTTGACATCAAAGATGGTATACGGGTGCTCAGTGGAGACTGAGTACACTGAACGGACTCGCCGAGAACTCCTAGTTGGTATTATACCTATCGTCAGATAGCAGTTCTCTGGTGACACCGGTACAGGTTAGTCTGTAGACCCGAGATCGTCATAGAGTCTTGTGTGATTCCCACTGTGCTTTGATTTCCACCTTACCACGTTCAAGAGAACGTGCAAAACGGTGGTTTTTGGGTACAGTCTCGGGTCACATGGAGGCAGTGAGCGATAAGAGGGGATTTGCCTATCCCGGTATTGGTGGTTGATGTTGCGCTGTGCTCGATTGGCTATAACAGGAAGTTCCTGGTCAGGGCTGATACGAAGATCTACTAGTAAGTGTTATCATTAGTTTCTCAACCCGTTATGAGCCTCAGATCGGCACGACTTATCGGTTACTGGGGTCTGACGTTTACCTTCCCTATACTAAATATGCGACATATCAGACGAAAAGACCGGACTGTACGGTAGTGTTACTGACAGGCTTTACAGGAGTATGAGCAGGCTTGCTTGTTGATCTTCTGATCGCTAAATACCCGGGTAGCCATTACGTCCAGCTAGTACCGCTGACGACTTGTGGATGATCGATATGATCATCGCCTACTGCCGGCGTATTGACGAGTCTTTAGAGTTATATACAGAGGCTTCCTGGCTCAAGCGAAACGAAGTAGGAGCACATATGTGATATGTGCAAGATCAAGATTAATACGTGTATGTGATACCGTATTCTATTCTCGTGATATGTGATATCGGTCGGTTATATGTGATATAGCCGGGTTATCGAATCAAGTGTTGATTCGATAAGTGGATGCATATGATATTAGTCGGTTATATGTGATATAGCCGGATTATTGAATCAAGTGTTGATTTAATAATTTAATGTACAATTATATATTTGATATATTTACATTAACTAATATTAGCTCACTTGTGCATTTCTTTTTCTCACAAGTGCACACTTAATATATATGTGATATATATTAATTGTGTTTCTTTTTGTGTCATGCTTGATTATACATACAATATGGGTGTATGAGACTTACACCATTCCATAAGATAATTGGGGTTTTATTTATTTAAAGTAAATACAAAATTGGTGGGAATTTGTTATGGTTGAAGCTTAGTGGAAGCTTATAGAAACCTTTGACTTAGTCCACTAATTTTGTCTTACTATAAATATTTATTAACCCAACCATTATCTTAAACCATGGTCAAGTCTCTACATGAGTTATATGAGATATTTCTCATCCATGGTTCCCTCTCTCTCATGATTCATTATTCACAACATTATTCTCTTCATCTTCTCCTTCTTCATCAAGAGAGCTCTCTAAGTTTTGGAGAGGTGAAGAAAATTAGTGAGAAAATTAATTCTAAAATGAGCAAAAATCCTACTTCATCATCCTCTACTAGATTAACTATTTAGTTTAGGGTGTTAGCTTCACTAATCCTTAATTAGTGAAGAGATAGCTTGGGTTGGTGTCTCCTCGACGTAGATCATCTTCAGCCTCGAAGACTTCGTGCAAGCTTGTTCTTTTCATCTTGTGGAGCCATTCTAGAGTCCGAAAGATCACTACTTGGAGCGAAGGGACTACTACACGGAGCAATTGAAGTGAAGGACCGGTCTACAAAGGTTGTATTCCATGTTCACTTAGATGTAAAGTTTTTTACTTGTTGTATTGTCTAATTCTCTAGTTAAGATTCTAGGATTAGGGTTGTTTAGCATGGCAAATTTTTGAAAATGGAATGGACGATGCCTCCCGAAACTTTGTTGTCGTGCTAGGCATTCCTACACCACGGCAGTTCCAACCTATGGCAGAGACCCCCATTTGAGGTCTCTGCACCATATACGTAGCGACACCCTCTCCCCAGCGAGTCCCACGACACCTAAAGCCTTGGCAGGGACCTCCTGAAGGATTCCGCGCCCTTCAAAACATGCGTGGCGACAACCCATTGTTCCCCACGTTCTCTCCATCCTTGGCGGAGACCCTCTAGAGGACTCCTCATCCCTCTAAGCTTTGGCGGAGGGCCCCTAGAGGGCTCCGTACCTTTCCAAGTGCTCTTGGCGGCTCTCCCAATGGGCCCCGCATCCTCCAAACCTTTGGCGGAGACCCCCTGGAAGTCTCTGCACCCTTTAAAACCTGTGGCGGCAACCTCTACAATGTTACCAAGATCCATGATGACAATCCAAATACCCTCTCCCAATGGGATCTTAGAATCAACTAAGGATGCAATAGGTATTTGTGATCGATCAGCTTCCAGCAAGAATTTCACCATTGGGAGCCGGCGCCTTTCGAAGCACTTTCACGTGTGAACCGAAGAACACCAAAATGGTGCTAATCTTACCCTATGGCAGATTAACATGACTTTAAATCTACCATATACAAACCACGGGCCACTGTCGTGGTATAGAAGTCGACTATCGTGACCCTGAAGTCAATAAAAAGCCGCTATTGTGATATCGTCACACCTATCGTCCTCTAAATAAAACCATATACCACCTTACGGCGGCTACCATATATTAGCCTTCTGTATACAATCCATAGGCAACCATCGTGACATAGAAGTCGTCCTCCACCATATCACTAATCGTATGAAACTGCTATGTCCGAAATGACTCCAAACTACTGCTTGGTCCAGAATGACCTTAAACTAATACTGCTGTAGGGTGTGTTGGGGTCGAAAATTGTACCCCGGTCGACCAAGTCAAAGTCAAAATCAACCCCAAACCAAGTGGGCTCAAGCCCAAGTCAAATGGGCCAATGCCCAAGTCGAGCCCGAATATGAAGCCGCCGGCTCCCCCGTGCCAAGATAAAAAATTTGTAATAAATAATTTTGGTATATTTCTTTTATTTTATTTTATGAATAAAAGTAAGAAAAATGGGCATAAAGCCAAATTTTTGTAAAGCCCATGGCTTATATGCAAAAAGAAATAACACATGAGGCATGGGATAGGCAAAATGCCATTTTATAAAGCCCAAGGGACTATATGTAAAGTGTATAGCCTATAAAGGTAAAGATAATGAAAATATCTACACAACTTTCTCTCTCTCCAAAAAGAATCAAGATCTGTGATCTTCTCCTTCCTCAAGGTTCTAAAACCTTCTTCTTTCTTTTGAATTAAATCAAGAGTTTTACTCTTCCTTTTCAAAAACTAAATAGTTTTTCACCTCGAAACTCACAAAGGGGAACTTAGATCTCCCATCAAATCTTAAAAATAAGAGATTTTTAAAATCTCATACTTCTTGTTCTTCAAGATCCGGCCAACAGAGGAGGAAAGAGGAGACCCATCTCCAGAAATCCCATCTTGGGAAGATCCAAGGCTAAAGGGGAGAAACAAAGCAGCCCCCTTTGATCAGTTCTAAAACTTTTTAGGAGTTTAACTCTAAGGGTCAAATCAGGAGCACAGCTCCCAGTGCAGGGATAAAGTCCCCTTTCTGATTGACGCCTAGCGCCCGAAACGCTAGCGCCCACGTGCCGAGCATGTGGAGCGCCCAGCGCCCGGAGCGCTCGCGCCCATGTTCCGAGCACGTAGCGCGCCCAGCGTCCGGAGTGCTAGCGCCCATGTGCCAAGCGCGTGAGGCGCTAGCGCCCAGCGCCTGCGCGCCATGCGCGCGTGGCGCTGGCCCCCATGCATCCTTTGGATGCCCTTTCCCGTATATATATATATATATATGTATGTATGTATGTATGTATGTATACATATACACACACACATACTCTACAACACAATCCCCCGTTAGAAAAAATTTCTAACGGGGCGCTGCCCCGCACCCCGCAAGGGGGCTGCTAGCCCTTTTGACCCTTAGCCCGCTATCCGGGTAGCGGGACCCCCGTAAAAACTCTGCAGGGCCCCCGATATATCCAAAACCCATTCAAAACATGATACTACATATTGAGTTCGCATAACCAGTTTAACCCGTCATTCGGAGGTTCGCTCGCCCCAAAGGCGAGGGGTAATTAACGGCAGCTTAGTCCGCGGCTGTCGGAGATTCGGATCCCCACAATCAATAAACCCCCGCCTGCCCTAGGCAGGGGGAATCTGTAATGCACCTGACAAGCGACGCGTATTCCCATCTCAATGGGGTGACGAAAAACACCCTACACGCCTTTGGGGCGAGAGAACCTCCGATTGACGGGTCAACTAGTCATGCGAACTCAATGTGCGGTGTGCGTATGTGTGTCTTGAGGGGTTTTGAATGTATCGGAGATCTTGCAGAGTTTACGGGGATCCCGCTACCCGGATAGCGGTTGGGGGTCAAGGGGGCTAGCAGCCTCCTTACGGGGTGCGGGGCAGTGATCGCACGCTTTTGGCGTGTCGGATGTTCAAAGTTCTAAAGTATAACCGCGATCAGGACGGTGTCGCTATGCAGCTAGCCGGTTGAGCACGGGTCGATCCACAGGGAGATGGTTGTATGTCCTTTCTTGTTTTAGACGAGTCAATAAAGAATTTGTATGTGTTTGTTCAATCTAACCTATGTGTATTATTTGCAAGTATAAAGCTGTTAAGAAAAGATACGATAATGTAAGCTAAAGAAATCCGTACTCAAAACCTTTGAGCCGAGTCTTGACCAATTGAAGCTAGAGCAATCGGCAACAACGTGGATTAGGGGATTTAAGCGCGGTATTCGTGGAATCCGGCTTATTTACCCTTGTCCTTCCGTTCTTGTCTCTTGCTTTCGCCTCCGGCCAAACCGAACGCAACCGGTCGCGGTTAGGAATCACCGTTACCTTGTCAGGGTAGGGTGCCTAACGGAGCGCTTGCGTATCGTTTGGGCGGAGTTCAATGGAAAATAACGGGAAAAGGAAAAGAGCAAAGAAAATCTTAACTTACAATACCGTATTTATTCTTAACAACAACAATAATTACAACCATTCACAAAGAGAACCAAGAAGAGCAAAAGAAAAGAACAAAGAAAAGAAAAGATTACAAGTAAATAAGCGCATGAATTAAATTGCAAGTAAGCAAAGCAAGGTAATGAAAAGCAAGTAATAAAAAGCGAGAAAGAAAACTAGAAACTAGAACTCAAGACAAGTATGGGATCAATAGCCAACCCTTAAACTTGCAAACTCAATCAAGAGGTTGCAAGATCAAGAGAAGGGTAAAGAACGCATGTGAAATGAAGCACTAATTCCATAAGAAAAATACGACCCTTGAGATCAATAACAAACCCTTAACATTTCAAGCTCAATGAAGAGGTTGAAAGATCAAGAAAAAGCAAGAATCTCAAGGGGAAGTTAAACAAAAGAGAATGATACAAAAACCCTCATCTTCGTTGATCATCCACTCAATGCTCTCACTACATTTTCATGGAGGAAAGATGAAGAAGAAGAAGAAGAAGAACTACACTAAAACCTACAAAAGAGGAACAAAGAATTGAACACCAAAAGCTTGGCAAGTTCTGGGGTATTTATAGGCAGGGAACTTGAAACCTAGGGCAAGAATCTGGCATAATATGAAGTCCCCAAACTGCCCCTGAAAATTGACAACCTGAAGAGGCCGTACGGCCGCGTTTCCGCGGCCTAAGCATGCTTAGGCCGCGGAATCGCGGCCATTTAGAGGAGTTGGGCATTAATATTTTGTCGTATCCCATGGTTTGCAGTCCTCTTCAGTGTGGTATAGTACTTTTCTCAGAAACTCTTCACAATTATTCCAGAATTTTAGTAGAACAAAAGGTGATGTGATGTTGATCTTTTGCCATGATTTCCTCGAGCTCCGCGTAGATTTCTTGGATCTTGTGTTGACATTGAGCTTTGTGCATGACATGACAATCGATTTGCCACTTTGTCCCTTAAACTGGTATGTAGCAACACACGGATAGAGAGCGGAGACCCGTGCTTTATCTGTTGTTGGCAGTAATCCGGAATTTGTCGTACTTTTCCATGGATTTCACTGTTTAGAGTTGAGAACCAGTATTCTGCAAATATATAGCAAACACTGATCAAAAGCACCTGCCTATAAATAAATGAGCGTAAGAATGGGCGGTATAAAATGCAATATTCTGGTATGAACAGGCAGCGCCCCGTTAGAAAAATTTTCCCAACAGAGGACACGTTTTGGGTGTGGAGTGCATGGGAAATGAGGGGTGAGGAGCGTCTTAAAGACTCGTGCATAGTACGTGGACGCGAGACGCCCGTAGGTCACGTGCCTGACGCGTGGGCGCCTGGTGCCCGCGGGTCACGTGCCAGGCGCATGGGCCGTGGGTCACATGCGTGGGTCACGACCGCTGGACGCCCGCGGGCCATGTGCGCGGCACGCGACCGCTGGAAACACCAGCGGAAAAGGGGCTTAGCCCCTGGGCTGGGAGTTGAACTCCCAAGGGGCTTTGGAGTTGAACTCCTAACAGGGATTATGTATAAATTTGGAGTTAAACTCCTAAAAGGGTTTTGTTTATGGAGTTAAACTCCAACAGATCTTAAATGGAGTTAAACTCCTAGAAATCTTTGAAGATGATCAGAGGAGACCCCTTTCTTCTCCCCTTTAGCCCTAGATCTTCTTTTGAGCCTTGGATCTTCCCGAAATGAGATTTTTAGAAGAAAAAAAGGGTCTCCTTCTTCCTCCTCTCCGTTGGATGGATCTTGAAAAAGAAGAGGGGTGAAACTCAAAAATCTCCCTTTTTGGGGATTTGATGAAAGATCCGAGTTCCCCTTTAAGGGATTTATGGTGAGAAACAGTTTCTTTTTGGAAAAGAGGAATTGAACTCTTGATTTAATTCAAAAGAAAGAAGATTTAGAACCTTGAGGAATGAGGCACAAACCCTAGAATTTGAGAAAATGAAAAGTTTTTTTCATCATGTTTGCCTTTATAGGCTACACACTTTACATATAGCCCCTTGAGTTTTGCCAAATGGCACTTGTGCCACCCCGCGGCTTATACGCTTATCTCTTTTTGAACATAAGCCATAAGGTTTACAAAATTTTTCTTTTTGGCCCATTTTACATACATTTATTTCTATATAAAAAAAGAATTACATTAAACCAATTTATGGTTTCATTCTTTTTGTTATGGGGCCGGTCCCTTCCATGCTCGGTCTTGACCTGGGCTTGGGCCTACTTGGCTTGGGGTTGACTTTGATTTTGCCTTGGTCAACCGCGGTGTAATTTTAGACCCCAACAAAGTGCCCCCATCAATAAATGCACACCGCGTGTGTGGGTTGTGATCATGAAATTGATGGATCTTGTTTTATATGGAACTTGATTTAGTTGGGTTCCCTTTTGACGATGTGGAGGGTCGATACTGTCATTTTAGCGATTGGGACGGTTGATGCTGCCATTTTAGTGACGTGGATGGTCGGTGCTGCCATTTTAGCGACGTGGACGGTCGGTGCTACCCTTTTAGCGACTTGGACGGTCGGTGGTGCCATTTTTGCAACTTGAAAGGTCGGTGCTACCCTTTTTGCGACTTGGACGGTCGGTGCTGCCCTTTTTGTGACTTGGACGGTCGGTGCTGCCATTTTAGCGACGTGGATGGTCGGTGCTGCCCTTTTAGCGACTTGGATGGTCGGTGCTGCCCTTTTAGCGACTTGGATGGTCGGTGCTGCCCTTTTAGCGACTTGGACGGTCGGTGCTGCCCTTTTTGCAACTTGGATGGTCGGTGCTGCCATTTTAGTGATGTGGACGATCGGTGCTGCCCTTTTAGCGACTTGGACGGTCGGTGCCTTGCTCCGCTTCTTACGGTGTCGGGATTTGATTTGACTTGCTCTGCTTTCTGCGGTGTCGGGGTTTGATTTGAATTGCTCCACTTTCTGCGGTGTCGGGGTTTGATTTGACTTGCCCCGCTTTCTGCGGTGTCGGGATTTGATTTGACTTGCCCCGATTTCTGCGGTGTCGGGATTTGATTTGACTTGCTCCACTTTTTGCGGTGTTGGGGTTGAAGTTGACTTGCTATGCTTTCTACGGTGTCAGGGTTGATGTGTTTGATTTGATTTATTTTAAGAGTTCCCTACCCGTCTAGCGGGACTTTTGAGCTTGAAAGTGCTACCGGATGGGGACATTAATTTGATCTGTTTGATTTCTGCCTTAATTGGCGGAACTTTTGAAATTGAAAGGAACTTGGAATTTGGATTTTGTTTGGCATCAGCATTGCTGCACTGGAATAATGCCAGGAGCAACTCATCATTTGCCCCCAAGAGGACTTTGGATATAGTTTTTGGTTCAGCATCAGCACCGCTAACAATGAAACAATGCCAGGAGCGACTCATCATTTGCCGTTGGGAAAACTTGGGATTTAGGTTTTGGGTCGACATCAGCACCGCTAACACTGAAGCAATGCCAGGACCGACTCATCATTTTCCATTGGGAAAACTTGGGATTTATGTTTTGGGTCGGCATCAGCACCGCTAACACTGAAGCAATACCAGGAGCGACTCATCATTTGTCGTTGCCCGTTAGGAAGCGATGGCTTAGGAGATAGGTTTAGATTTATATCACCTAAGACTTTTCAATTTTATAAGCCGTAAGGATCTCATAAAAGCGTTTTCACCTTACGAGTCGACAGGATCTCGCAGGTGTATTTCTCCCTAGGAATCGTGGGGATTCCTAAGTGTGTTGCTCCTTTGTGAGTCGTAAGGATCTCACGTGGGGATTTTCTCCTCACAAAGTCGAGAGGACTTTGCGAGTGTATTTCATCTTTTTTTTCCGAGTTTGCGCCCTTTCGGGTTTTCACAAACTCGTCGGCAGCCTACTGCTTTTACTCATGGAGCCCTTTCGGGTTTTCATCCGTGCCCATTTTACTTGTGGACATACCTTTTTTTCTCTCTTTTTTTACATTGGCGAATCTTCATCGCTGGTGAGACTTTAAATGTAGTCCCGCCGGTAGGACTTGGGAGAGATAGGGGTCGTTTATGTCCGTAGATTGTATACGGTTTCACAGGATATATGATCCAGACCGTAGGGCCGGTGTGCTCAATTCGTCTACGACTTGGAGTATTCACGCGTAGTATTTTTTGAGATATTGGCCATTGATGGGTGGCATTGGCCTTTCTCCCTCGGCATTTATCAGCTAGTAGGATCCTCCATCAAACACTTTCTCAATGACGTATGGTCCTTTGCAGTTTGGCTCGAATTTTCCCATAGCATATCGATTGGGGATTGTTCCCCTCCGAAAGACGGCGCATAGGACTGCGAAGTCCCGACACTGAGATTCGGGGCAGATGCTAATTGGTTTTATCCGTCTACCTCTCCGAAGATGCCAAGTTGATTTATGGCACCGTGTATCGGAGGTTTAGACGTATGCGGCCGATGTAGCAGACTTCGTCAGATTCCCCCTCGCTTGAGGGGTTTTTGATTGTGGAGACGCTCTTCCCTGCAAGCGCAAGCCCCTGCAGTTAATTACGCTACCGTATCGCGGTAACAACTTTCTCCTTCTCTAGAATTTCACTTCGTGTCGTGCGTGTTTGTTTTGTTTGTGGTTGCCCGTGGATTGTATACGGAGACTAAATTATGTCGTCGCCCGTAGGACGTGAATTAGTCCAAATCCGTATTTACTTAGATTTGGGTTTGGTGTTTTAGTTTAAGGATGCGTTAGCCATATTGAGGCTAAGATCGACTTAAACTTTTGTTAAGGATACGTTAGCCTAATCTCCAGACTAAGATCAACTTAACGGGATCGTTTAGATCCAACAAAAGAGCAATTGGCTCTATTGTTTAGTTTAATGACGTTGCGGTCAATTTCTAGTTTAGGGATATGGTGGTCCATTGCCAGTTTAGGGACATGGTGGTCCATGGATGTATGGTCATCGGGACCCGTCACCTCTCTGACGTCGTTGAGGGATTACAACGATAGGGGTCAGAGGAGTTCGGAGATGTACCCTCGAACCGGATGTAAATTGATTTAAGGGGAGCAGCCGTGCTCAGTCAATTTAGTTTGAGGACTTACGGCCATGATTGGGCTAAGTCCAGTTGAAGAATGTTCAACATTTTTATTTGCACTTGGCCTAATAGGCCTTTACTAGGGCTCTGCCCCTTTTTAATAATGCACTGCATTTTTTTGTTTTGCTTGGGCTCTGCCCTTTTATAAATGATGCAGAGCATCTATTTTGTTTGGGCTCTACCCCTTTTAATGCATTGTATTTTGTTTTGGCCTGCTAGGCCTTTTTGATTTGGGCTTGGCCCTGCAGTGCATTTGTCAGGCGTTTTGTGCCAATTATTGAGCGCAAGCGCTTGTGGTGGTGACACGTGTCACGCAAGCGCAGTGCGCTGCGCTAGTGCGCTGCGCTTGCGCTGCTGACACGTGGCGTGCTCTGGTGAGTTGCGCCAATTTTGGAGAGCAAGGCTCTATCTTAAGAGCGCATAGCGCAAGTGGTTCAGGTGCTGACACGTGGCGCTCTCTGGTGGCTTGCGCCAATCCAAGAGCGCAACAGTGCAAATTTTATAAGTGCAGGGCACTATTTAATTTCTTGATCCAATTTAGATCAGAGAAAACAAGTTTTTCTTGTTTTTTTCTTATTTTCAGAGAACCAGTGGTTCATAAAAAGTGCAAAGCACTTATTATTATTTGAAGATCATTGATCTTGTTCTTAGATCAATGATCTATTAGAAGAAATTCTTCTATTTTATGAAGGTTTTTACCTTTTTCTTGAACTTTCTTCAGAGTTCTCTCTGTTTTGAGGTTCTTAATCTCTCACAATGTTGATGATCTTTTGAGTTGGGGTCTGGAGGTCTTCATATAGTGCCCATAGATTTGTTAAGTTTGTTAAAGAGATCCTTCTCTGAGTGATTTGGGGAATTTTCCCACCGTTGGATCTTTGATCCAAGGGCTTCTGTTTTACAGAAGACAATTTTCTTGTTTTAACAAGAACAGAAAGATCTTACTAGAATTTTAATTCTGTTTAGCGCAAACGTCCCAGCGCGTGACACGTGTCGCGCAGCGCAGAGCGCAGCGCAACTGCACTGACACGTGTCGCGCAGCGCAACTGCGTTTGCGCTGACACGTGTCGCGCAGCGCAGCGTTTACGCCACTGCGCCAGCGCAACTGCGCTAACACGTGGCGCTCTGCGCGCAGCGCAGGGGATCTGAAGCGTTGCTTCCTTTAATTTTAATTTTAATTTTCAAAACAGAGCTTTGCTCTGATTGGGGGAAACAGGGATGATCGGTTTTTTGAGGACCAACACCAATTCAACTTTCTTGAAAGCGCGTAAACGGGTCATCCTGTCATAGGCCCATGACATTTGGGCTCGGTACAGCTCCAGATTTTGCTGTATTGCGAGCCTCTTTTCTTCGAGGGAATCGAGCTCTTCGAGTCGAAGGAGCATGTTTTCTTCCTCCGTCAACTCGTGTTGAACGGCCATTCTTAAGCTTGCAACTTCGACTTCGAGAGGGAGGATCGCCTCTACTCCGAAGAGTAATGAGTATGGAGTGGACTGAGTTGGAGTACGGTGCGTGGTATGATATGCCCACAACGCCTCGTGAAGTTTGAGATTCCAGTCTCTCTTGTTAACTGAAGTATTTTTCCTCAGGAGCTTGCACTGAGTTTTATTGAAGGATTCGGCTAGCCCATTGACCCTTGGATTATAGATGGAGGAATATCTCCAGTCTATCTTGTGTTGAGTAGTGAACCTTGAGACTTTGAATATCTTGAAAGAAGGCCCGTTGTCAGATATGATTCTTCTTGGTGTACCGAATCGGTATAGAATATTATGCCGGAAAAATGATAGAATATCTTCTGTCTTGACTTCTTTTAACGGGACAGTTTCAGCCCATCTGGAGAAATAGTCAGTTGCGGCCAATATGAACCAGTGGCCTTTAGATGAAGGAGGATCAATCGAGCCAATTATGTCAGTGCCCCAAACTTCGAAGGTCCATGACGCCACCGTAGGATGCAACGGATTGGGGTGCTTGTGAATGAAGTCACCGTGAATTTGGCAGAGATGACATTTCTTTGCATACTCTTTGCAATCCTTTATCATGGCAGCCCAGTAATATCCAAGCCGTTTAATTTGAAGCCGCATTTTGGGGTTGGACTGGTGAGCTCCGCAGATGCCCGAGTGAACTTCTTTCATGACTTTTTAGGCTTCGGCCGATTACAGGCACCTGAGCCAGAGTTGGTCATATGATCTGCGGTATAGCATATTATTTACAAACACGTATCGGAGAGCTCTCTTCTTCAGCTGAATCCTCCTAGATTTTTCTTCGGGCAGCTTGTCGTATCGGAGGCACTCTATGAAGGGTTCTCTCCAATCGGACTTGTCTTGAATGATCGAAGCTTCTTCGACAGGATTGTTCTCTTGTTCTACGCTTTCTTCTTCACGCAAAGAGACTGGAGACAGAATTTGCCGGCTTTTGATTGTGATTAGAATTTCGTCCATGTCAGAATTAGCTAGCTCTTTAGCTAGGCAAGCGAGTACGTCGGCTTTTCCGTTCAACGCTCTAGAGACTCTCATTAGTTCAATGTGAGTGAACCATTTCATGAGTTCCACCACTCGGCTTATATATCGAGCTAACTCGGGTTTGTATATCTTATAGTCGCCGCTTACTCGGTTGACGACAAACTGGGAGTCACCGTAAACCCGCAGCCGAAGGATTTCCATTTCTATGACAAGCTCCAGACCAGCTATCAGAGCTTCGTACTCATTCTCATTGATTGTGCGAGACTCGGTAAGAGCGAAAGAACGTCGTAGGGTTCCTCCCGATGGCGTGACGAACACCAGCCCTATCCCTGCTTTTATCTCCGGGACGCTTGATTTGCTGGAGATCCTTATTGATGAGGCTCCGTCGAAGTAGATCTCCCAACATGGCTCATTATTCTCAAGGTGCAGCACTTGTTCGTCGGGTAACTCGCAATTGAGTGGTGACCCTTCTGGTATGGGATGAGCAGCGAGAAAGTCGGCGAGGGTTTGCCCTTTTACTGCTTTCTGAGGAGTATAAATTATGTCAAATTCAAGCAGCATGACAGCCCATCTCGCCATTCTATCGGTTAGGCTTGCTTTGGTCATTATGTGTTTGAGCGGGTCGACCTTGGAGATCAGCATAACCCGATGAACGAGCAGATAGTACCTCAGCTTCTTCACAGCGAATATTAGAGCCAGGCATTGCTTTTTGATCGGGGAATAGTTGTGCTCCGCCCCGACTAAAGTTCGACTGAGGTAGTAGAGGGCATTCTCTTTTCCCTCCTCGTTGTTCTGGGCAAGGAGCGTACCGAGTGACTCATCTAGCACGACAGTATAGAGAATCAACGGTTTATTTAGAATAGGGTCAGCAAGTACAGGAGGGTGCAACAGGTACTGTTTGATAATTTCGAACGCTTCTTAACATTCGGCATCCCAGGCAAAAAGAGCTCCTTTCTTCATGAGCTTTGAGAAGGGCCTGCATCTCCCCGATAAATTTGAGATAAACCTTCGTATATAAACAAGCTTGCCTTGAAAAGATCTTAGCTGCGTCAGATTCTTCGGAGGGGGAATCTCCATGATGGCCTTTATATTAGATGGGTCAACTTCGATCCCTCGATGCCAGACTATGAAGCCCAGGAATTTTCCCGATGACACGCCAAAAGCATACTTCAGAGGATTCATCTTCAGATCGTATTCCCTCAATCTAGTGAGAACGGTCCTAAGATCTTGGATGTGATCGGCCTTCGCTTTAGTTTTGACGACCAGATCATTAACATAACATTCGACGACTTTATGGATTAGGTCATTAAAGATATTGGTCATTGCCCTTTGATATGTAGCACCTGCGTTCTTCAGTCCGAACGGCATCACTTTGTAACAGTATATACCGATCGGGGTTCGAAATGATGTATGCTTCTCATCCTCAGGCGACATTTTTATCTGATTGTACCTAGACGAACCGTCCATGAAGATGAATAGCTCGTAATTTGATGTGTCATCGACCATCATTTCCATGACCGGAAGCGGGAAATCATCTTTAGGGTATGCCTTGTTAAGGTCCCTGAAATCGACACAAACCCAGATCTGCCCATTTTTCTTCTTTACTGAAATAATGCATGCGATCCAGTCTGCGTGTTTCTCTTTCCTGATAAAGCCAGCATCGATAAGTTTCTTAGTTTCCTCGATGACCTTTTCTTCCAGCTCCATCCTCATTCTTCGAGGAGCTTGTTTGACAGGCTTGGCATCAGGAGATATAGCCAGCTTATGCACGGCCACTTCAGGGGAGAGGCCAGGCATTTGTTTGTACGTTGTTCATATCAGATTTTTGCATTTTTATACCGTCCAATTTTTATCATATTGCTTATCGGTAGGTACTCTTGAGCCGTGTTTGCTAGTCAATTGCAGGATACAGATTCTCGGCTCTAAACGATGAAATTCATGGAAAAGCACGACAAAATCCGGATTCCTGCCAACCACAGATAAAACACGGGTCTCCGCTCTCTATCCGTATGTTGCCACACACCAGTTAAGAGACAAAATGGCAAATCGATTGTCATCTTCATGCACAAAGCACAATGGCAACACCAAGTCCAAGAAATCTATGCGGAGCTCGAGGAAATCATGACAAAAAGATCCACATCCAATCACCTTTTGATCAACCAAAATTCTGGAAGCAATGTGAAGAGATTATCATAAACAACATATACCAGACAGAAGGACATAAAAGACCAGGGCAGCACACAAAATCCGAGGAGCCAACTCCTCTAAACGGCCGCGTTTCCGCGGCATTAGAATGCTTAGGCCGCGGAAACGCGGCCGTACTGGCTCCTCAGAGGGAGTGTTTTTGGGGGCAGATTGGTCATTCCATTTTAGTTCTGAATGTTGCCCTAGGTTTTCATTTTCCAGCCTATAAATAGCCCAGAACCTTGTGAAGCCAAGGGTGCTTAATCTTGTATTTTAGGTTTTAGAATACTTGTTGTTCTTCTTCCTCTTCTCATCTCTTCTCCATTAAAAACTTGTAGTGAGCTTTTGTGAGTGAAGAATGATGAATAAAGAAGTTCTTTTTGTTATTATACTTGTCTTGCTCTTGTTATGTTAATTGCTTGTAATCTTCAATTGATAATTTAGTTGTTGTTATTTATTGTTGTTTCTTTCTTATTCTCTTTTCCTTTATCCTTAAACAACCATGATGCTTACGTTTGATCCTTACCAAGGTGAGGTCGCAAATAGCTAGTTGTTATCTTCTAATATCTTTCTTTCTATCTTCCTCCTTTGTTTTATTTTTCGTTCTTCTTGTAATGGGTGAGTAGTTTCCATACTTGTTAGGGTAGGATAAGGGAAGTTTGAGAGAAGGAAATCTCTCTCACTCTTTCCTTGCCCAACATCTTAAATCGAACTCCCGTTAATTGAACCACAATCCGCTCCCTACGGCACCCTATCCTACATGATAGCGGTGATTCTGTAGTGAGACCGGTTGTGGTTGAATTAACCGGAGGTTAAGGCTAAGAGCCAAGAACGGACGGACAAGCACCAAAAGGAAGAACTTATGCGTTGGAAAGCCTAGCTTATACTCGCAAGTTCCTTCCTAGTCGTGCTAATCCCCGTTGTTGCCGATTACCGTAACACCGATATTAAGAGTGGCAACGAAAGAAGTGAGCGGCTCCTAACTCAAACTAACCTAATCCTAACCCTAACAAGCTCTCTTTACATATCATTTTAACACTTAGTTAATCACAAACAAATCTGGACTTTTGGACTTAACTCGTTAAAGCACATAGAAAAAGATTCGCATATCCCTGCGGACGACCCGTACTCAACCGGCTAGGTACAAGCGAAACCGTTTTGATTGCGGTAATTAACTAAACTTGAACACGCAAAATCTCTACAATCAAATGGCGCCGTTGCCGGGGAGACGGTAGTTTATTTCTTTGTGTAATTTCGGGTTAATTTGTGAATATAAATATAACCGAAAAACAAAACAAAAAAATATACATTGTAAAAAACCATCTTGTTATTTTTGATTAGTTTTTGTGCAAGTGTGCAGGATAATACGAAGTTCAAGTTCAGTGCCAAAGACGTGGGAAGATAGACCCATATCTCGCGGCTACACCGCGACAGATTCAAGACGGATAAAACGGTCTACTGAAAGATTCTGGAGCAGTTCCAGTGAGCAAATCCAAATTCAGGAGCTCCAGAAAAGAAGAGGACACCCCATAAAGCACACACAAAAAAATTGAAAGTCCAATCTCTCTTTCCTGTCGCAGAACCGCGGCCTGAGCACCTGTTTGGCCGTGGAACCGCGGCCATTTGGGGCCTTCATGGTTTCAAAATTTTTGTGAGTTTTTCTGACTTCTCCCCCACTCCTCTGAACTCCACTGAACTGTGTTTTCTGCAGCATTCTTTACGCAAAATCTCTTCCCCTTTCCAATAAATTGTTTTTGTGCAGGATTCTTTGCGCCGCGCTTAAAAAAAATAAAAATTGATTGCAGTTGATTTGTTACTGCTTTGCATTTATTAATACGGATTTTAAGGGGTTTGAAACCAATTCAGATTGGGTGGGGATTTCATCACCCTTCCCAGGACCCCAAAAATCACAAAAAGCATATGCATTGACCATTGTTAATTAAAAAAATACTAGACTCAGCCCTAAGGACTTCGCGCTCAATAGGATAGAGGACTAGTTACAGGCATCGGCCGTTTATCCTATCCTGACTTTGCGGTGTCTAGGCAAGTGTGTCGAAGGCAAGTGGTTACTTAATTAGGACCACTACTTACGTAGTGGGGAGCCTCCCACTTACTTGGCACTTACCTGGCCGCAATTGACGGAGAAGAGGCGGTTTGAGGTCCTATTTCTAGCCCTTTGGAACAGTTAGGAGCTGTCTAGCTGACCTAGGTGACCCTAGATCTAGGTGGGATTGTGCATATCTTGTTTGTGATTGCTTAAAGCCGTAAGTCCGTACATATTTCTGTAAAGCTCTTTCTAAAAAAAGGAAAAAGAAAAAAAAATCAAAAACTTTTATAAAAACTTGCCCTTTATCGCCAGAATCCATTGTTTCACCCACCACCCATCGCACTCCTCCATTGACGTTTTCTTACCCTCACCTTCTCCGCTTTGACTATACTAAACTCGTTTAGTGTATGTCCGCTTGGACTCGGGACACTAGCGCCCGCCTAGTCCGTGTTTCGTTAGTCGCTACCGACTACGCGATCGACTCAGACGTCGAAACTCCGTCCACGCCTCTTTCACCCTTACCTTTGCCGGCCAACTCCGACATTGACCGGAACTCTGTTCATACATCCTCACCTTAACCTTCACCTTCACCAACCTCTTCTTCCGCGATGTCAGGATTTAATCCAAACATCCCTTTGACTCCCTCGGGATTGATTCGCCCTCCTGTGGATGCGAATAACTCACCACCACCGCCTGTCGTAGAGCCACCGCGAATTGCGCTCCAGGATCGTTTCTATCCCACCCGTTCTGCACTTCCCACCTGTCTTTCCCTTCCACCGGCCAATGGGGATAATTTTGAAATTAAGCCCCACTTCATTAACATGCTTCCGAAATTTCATGGGCTTGAATCTGAAGATACCTATATCTTCATCAACAAATTTCAAAACGTTTGTGCCATGATAAAAACCACCCAGCTGTCGGACGATGCTATACGGCTATGGGTCATTCCGTTCACTTTGTGCGATCTTGCTGAAAAATAGCTGTATAGCACCGCTTCCCACTCCATAACCAGTTGGGACGAATTTGTGAAAGCGTTTCTCAAGAAATTCTATCCGAATCATAAAACCGCGAGGATCCGTAACGAAATCAACCAATTCTCCCAGCTTCCCACTGAACCCTTCTGGAAGTGCTTTGACCGGTATAAAGACCTTCTTGTTCAGTGTCCTCACCACGGTATAGAGAAATGGCAACTTTGCCAAACCTTATACGAGGGCCTGAACCCAGCAACCAAGTAGTTGTTGGAAACCATTTGTCAGGGCCACTTCCTATCGAAATCTGACAAGGAAGCGTGGCAATTCTTCGACGACCTTGCGGAACAAACGCTTCAATGGGAGAGCACCAGACCGACTTCTTCTTCTTCTACCTCCACTTCTACCGGTCAGTCTAGGGTAGGAATTCACCAACTCGATGTCTCTATTACGATGAAAGCTGAAATGGCTGCAATAACGAGAAAACTTGAAGCGATAGAGAGCAAATTTTCATCTCCTGCTCCTGCCCCTGTTCTTCCCCTTCGTACCATTTGTACTTGTTGTTCCGATCCTTCTCATTTAACCGAAGAGTGTCCTTACAATTCTCCATCTCAAGGACAGGATCAGGTTAATACTGCATTTCAGCAAAGACCGAGAAATGATCCATACTCTTCCACGTACAATCCCAGTTGGAGGAACCACCCCAATTTCGCCTGGAATCAGAATCAGCATCAATTTCAAGGCAACAATTTCCAAAGGCCCCCTCCGCCGCAACAACAAGCACAACAACAAACTCAACATCAATTTCAGCAGCCCTTCCAACCCTAACCTTTTCAAAATCAGACGAACAACTTTGCACCCAACAATTCTTTTCCCCAAAACAACTTTGTTCCGTCAAACAACGATAAGGTTTCCTCGCTCGAACGAAGTCTGGAGGCATTCGTTAAACAACCAACTCAGTCCACCGCCAACATCCAGTCTTCCATTCAGTCTTTAGTGCAACACACTGCCGCTCACGGGCAAAGCATCAAGACCATCGAGGCCCAGATTGCATAGCTGAATGCGGCCTTAAGCGAGCGAGAGAAGGGGAAGATCCCGTCCCAGCCACTCCCAAATCCCGGTCACCCACATAATGTACATGTTGCTCTTGAACAACAAAACCATAATGTGAGTGCCGTAACCACATTGAGATTGGGAAGGATGCTGCAAAACAACATCGGCACACAGATCAACAATGACACCCCGGCCACTTCTTCTTCTTCTTCTTCTTCTTCGTCTTCGTCTTCTGAGCCTATTCTCCATTCTTCAAAAGGATCTTCCTCTTCTTCTGCTCTAAACGGACCCAATTCTCACTCCACGAAAACACCAGTTCTGGGATCCGTTCCAACTCCACAATCTCCTCCTCCAGCATTGGACTCAACCAATTTTAAAAACATTCCATTTCCAAACCGGTTGAAGTCCACCAAACAAAATCCACAAATGGAGAAGATTCTGGAGTTGTTTAAGCAGGTTAATATCAACATTCCCCTTTTAGATGTTGTCCAACAAGTCCCGTCCTACGCGAAAATCTTAAAGGACTTGTGCACGAAAAAGAGGAAGTCTCAGGTACCCAAGAAAGTTTTCTTGGCTAGTGCTGTGAGTGATGCTCTTACCCAATCTTTACCGCAAAAATGGAAGGACCCTGGCTGTCCTACGATTTCTATTACCATTGGGGATAAGAACATCAACCGCGCACTATTAGATCTTGGTGCCAGTGTTAACCTGCTTCCGTTCTCAGTATATGAGCAACTAGGTGTTGGAGAGCTGAAACCCACACACTGCACTCTCCAAATGGCCGACCGATCGATCACCCATCCTAGGGGTGAGCTAGAGGATGTGTTAATCAAGGTTGGGGACTTCATATTCCCTGTTGACTTCATTGTATTAGACACACAGCCTGTAGCTAACCCCCGGAATCAAATTCCGGTGATACTCGGTCGCCCATTCCTTGCAACCTCAAATGCTGTGATCAATTGTCGCAATGGTTCGATGAACCTATCTTTTGGAAATATGACGATTGAACTCAACATTTTTAGGTTGGGGAATCAGCCCACCGAACCTAATGCTCATATACTGGACGTTTGCTCGATCCAGGAGATCACTCCAGAAGAGTGTGAATTCGAGGAATTTCTGTTCGATCACGATAACCTTAACGCCACTAGTGCGTTCCTCTTCGAACCTGCTGCTGTTTCTGTGCCCGACAATGACTACGAGTGTTTCACTTTCTCGAACGATCTTAGCCACTCACCACCCGAGTTTGAATCCTTCGAATTTCCGGATGAGTTACCTGAACCATCCAACTCGGTCGCTTACACTCGTTTTGAACCTTTGCTGGAGTCCTTTGAGTTCGAGACCTCTTCACCAATCTTGCCTTCCATCGTTTCACCTCCAACGCTCGAACTCAAGCCTTTGCCGTCTCACCTTAAGTACGCTTACTTGGGTGAGAACGAGACCCTCCCGGTTATCATCTCGGCTTCTCTAGCTCCCGAGCAAAAGAAAGCCCTTCTTGCGGTCTTGCACAGCAATAGGCAAGCTTTTGGCTGGTCCATGGCGGACATCAAGGGGATTAGTCCCTTGATCGTTGAACATCACATTCATCTGATGGATGATACCAAACCAGCCAGGGATCCACAGAGACGACTCAACCCAGTCATGAAGGAGGCTGTGAAGAAGGAGATCGTAAAATGTCTGGATAGTGGTATCATTTACCCTATCTCTGATAGCCAGTGGGTTAGCCCCATTCATGTTGTCCCCAAGAAGTCAGGCATAACGGTCATAACCAATGAGGCGAACGAGTTAATCCCTACTCGCACCCAAACTGGGTGGCGAGTATGCATCGATTACAAAAAACTCAACGCCGCAACGCAGAAAGACCACTTTCCGCTACCTTTCATTGACCAGATGCTTGAACGATTGGCCGGACACGAGTACTACTGCTTTCTTGATGGCTACTCCGGCTATAATCAAATTCCCATCGCCGAAAAAGACCAGGACAAGACCACTTTCACTTGTCCTTTCGGCACGTTTGCATATCGTCGCATGCCCTTTGGGTTATGCAATGCGCCCGCTACCTTCCAGCGGTGTATGATGGGAATCTTCTCAGACATGGTGGAAAAATTCTTGGAGATCTTCATGGACGATTTCTCCATTTTCGGTGATTCCTTTGACGAGTGTCTGCTGCATCTCGACGCTGTCCTTACCCGGTGTAAGGACAAGAATCTCACTTTGAACTGGGAGAAGTGTCACTTCATGGTGCGCGAAGGTATTGTCTTAGGACATATCATCTCGCAAAAAGGCATTGAGGTAGATAAAGCAAAGATTGAAGTCATTTCCAATCTCCCTCCTCCCCGATGCGTCAGAGATATCCGAGCTTTCCTTGGCCATGCCGGTTTCTATAGACGGTTCATCAAGGACTTTAGCAAGATTGCTAGGCCCTTGACTCTTCTACTGGCTAAGGACACGCCATTCGACTTCAACTCGAGCTGTGTGACTGCATTCGAGTCATTAAAAAGCTTACTCACTTCTGCTCCCGTTCTCTTTTCTCCTGACTGGACACACCCATTTGAGATTATGTGCGATGCATCCGACTTTGCCATTAGTGCTGTCCTTGGACAACACATCAACAAGATGCCGCACGTAATCTATTATGCTAGCCGAACCCTGAACGACGCCCAACTCAATTATACAACAACTGAGAAGGAATTCTTGGCTGTTATATTTGCTTTAGAAAAGTTCAGGCCCTACCTCATCGGCACTCCAGTCATTATCTACATAGACCATTCTGCTCTGCGCCATCTTTTTGCGATGAAAGATGCAAAATCTCGGCTAATACGTTGGATCCTCTTGCTTCAAGAGTTTGACCTTGTCATCAAGGACAAAAGAGGATGTAAAAATGTAGTCGCCGACCATCTCTCACGACTTCCTTCTTCGCCGTCGCTTCAAATCCCGATCAATGACGTTTTCCCAGATGAACAGCTCTTGACAGTATCTTGCGAACCCTGGTTCGCAGATATTGTGAACTATTTGGCCACAGGGTTACTACCGACTGAATGGTCAAGTCGGGACAAACTTCGATTCTTATCCCAAGTAAAACACTTTTACTGGGACGAACCCTATCTGTTCAAGTACTGTCCCGACCAGATTATTCGTCGGTGTGTCCCTGACGATGAATTCAAGAGTGTGCTGTCGTTTTGCCACGATCAAGCGTGTGGCGGGCATTTTGGCCCCAGAAAGACAGCTGAGAAGATCTTGTAATGTGGTTTCTACTGGCCACAACTCTTCAAAGACGCTCATGACTATTGCAAGACTTGCTCCCGGTGCCAACACATGGGCCGGATATCCCGGAGGAACGAGATGCCGCTCCAACAAATCTTGGTTGTGGAGATTTTCGATGTTTGGGGGATAGATTTCATGGGGCCGTTTCCCAGCTCTTTCGGGAACTTGTACATCCTTCTCGCTGTTGATTACGTCTCTAAGTGGGTCGAGGCTGTGCCCAGCCGGACTAACGACAACAAGGGTTTCTTAAAGAAAACATTTTCTCCCGTTTTGGGCACCCCCGAGCAATCATTAGCGACAATGGAACTCATTTCTGCAATAAGACTTTCGAGGCCTTGATGCGGAAATATTCCATTAATCATAAGCTATCCACGCCCTATCACCCCCAAACCTGTGGGCAGGCCGAAGTTTCAAATCGGCAAATCAAGCAGATACTGGAGAAGACGGTTTCCAAGAACCGAAAAGATTGGTCGCTGAAACTCACTGATGCCCTTTGGGCATTTCGAACCGCTTATAAGACCGATCTTGGCATGTTTCCCTATCGGCTTGTGTACGGAAAGGCTTGCCACCTCCCTGTCGAAATAGAGCATCGCACATTTTGGGTGATAAAGGAGCTGAATCTGTCTCTCGAAGATGCGGGCAGCCATCGGAAGCTGCAGTTGAACGAATTAAGCGAGCGATAACGCGGTTGTCGTTAAGAATCGAATGAAGGTGTTTCACGATAAACACCTTTTGCGCAAGACATTCGTACCTGGTCAACAGGTACTGCTTTACGACACCCGGCTACACTTCCATCCAGGAAAGCTCAGATCTCGCTAGAAAGGGCCGTATTTTGTGCGGAATGTGTATCCGCATGGCGCTGTGGATTTGGAGAATCCAAAGGACGGTTCATTTTTCAAAGTAAATGGACACCGACTTAAACCGTACCTTAGCGCCGAACCAACAGAGGAGCTCATGTTCTTACAGGAGCCGGTTTACCCTGCATAATCTTCCTCTGCCTACCACCAAACTTCGGTTATCCAGCCAAGAACAGTGGACACTGTTCCAAATAAGTTTGGGGGTATGTATATACCATTTTGTACATATTTGTGGATATTCTTTTCCATTTTTGCTATTTTTTCTTTTCTTTAAAAACATTAAAAATATATATATATATATATATATATATATATTTGTATATCTAACCGACAATTTTGATCCTTCAAATGATATCTCCATGCAATGACAGTGAGGACACTGTCCGGTTTAAGTTTGGGGGTACGCTCGGTACGCATTTCTTACCTTCGCATTCATATGTATATTTTGCATCTGCATATTAAATTCCATAAAATCCATAAAAATCAGAAAATTTTCTAAAAACATAAAAACTTTTTTGTCAAGTTAACTAGTGGAAGAACTCTGATTCAACATTTCGACGGTTTTGTTTGATGAGATAAGAATAACTAAATCTTATTTTTAGATTTTGAAAACCTAAAAGATAACTCTCCTTTGAAGTTAACTATAGCTGATATACGTCTTTACATCACACTACACGTGTTGTGAGTTTTGGAAATTAGATGACAAGTCTTTTATGTCTAAAAACTTTTAAATGGATAAATGATTTTCTAAAGATCAAATAGGTTTGTTCTGAAATAAGTAATATCAAGAATAGTTTATGAAGTGAAGTGAATATGAAGGAATGTTATTGATGCCTTAATTGGAACTAAGTCTGAAAAATAACCCATCTGGAACTTGATTGGAATGATTACACACCGAACCCACTAAACACGTCTTTTATCCAAAAAATAATTGAACTGCCGATTATGTCTCCATTCGTATTGAATCATCATGATTTTCACGCCAAACTGTCTTTTGTTTTTGGACATAGGTAACTTGAGTAATTAAGTCCGCTGGGGTGTTTCTACACCTAATGCCCTAAAGCCAACTGGTTTGGATGCATTGGCCCAAAGCTCGCTAAGAAGCCTAAAAAGCCCAGATTAAAACAAAGTCAAGCAAGTGTTCTCTCTGAGTTAAAATTCCTAACGGTTCTTTGTGTGAGAATAATCTTGATAAAAGACAGGCTTTTATAAAAATTTTAGCGGAGATATGAAGGTTTTATTCTATGATAAAGACTATTGCACGTTCACAGAGGTGTGTATGAAATGAAAACAAGAAAAAGGTAGAGTGAAAAATAAGACCTAATTTCCTGTTAAGGAAGATATAAATTCTGAAGTTGAAACCTTTCTGGAAAACGAAACTTGAAAAATGCTTAACTCTTTATAAAACTTATATGATCCTTTTTAAAAATTTATCTGGGCTTTATTATGTGACATAATGACTTTAATCGATCCTTCTGGAAACTTAACGACACTATTTGCACTGCACGTAAAGACATATAAAATCTGTAGTTAAATAAGAAGCGAGGTGTGAAAAATAAGGGTTCGATAGTCTAGACTTAGGATAATAGAATTGTTATTTTCTGAAACAAAACCTTAGGGTTTGAATCATAGTTATTTTGCAAAACTAGCTTGACCGGATTTTGTGGATAGTATCCGCTGAAAACCCTCAGGAGACAACACTCCTCCTACTAGAGACACCTAGAGGTTTAACGGCTTGTTGCACATGCTCAGTGCAATCGCGTTCCCTGCGAAAGTGAGGTTAGGAAATTTTTTGTGAATAAATTGGCTTTGCTCGGGACGAGCAAATGATAAGTTTGGGGGTATTTGTTCATATCAGATTTTTGCATTTTTATACCGCCCAATTTTTATCATATTGCTTATCGGTAGGTACTCTTGAGCCGTGTTTGCTAGTCAATTGCAGGATACAGATTCTCGGCTCTAAACGATGAAATTCATGGAAAAGCACGACAAAATCCAGATTCCTGCCAACCATAGATAAAACACGGGTCTCCGCTCTCTATCCGTATGTTACCACACACTAGTTAAGAGACAAAATGGCAAATCGATTGTCATCTTCATGCACAAAGCACAATGGCAACACCAAGTCCAAGAAATCTATGCGGAGCTCGAGGAAATCATGACAAAAAGATCCACATCCAATCACCTTTTGATCAACCAAAATTCTGGAAGCAATGTGAAGAGATTATCAGAAACAACATATACCAGACAGAAGGACATAAAAGACCAGGGTAGCACACAAAATCCGAGGAGCCAACTCCTCTAAACGGCCGCGTTTCCGCGGCATTAGAATGCTTAGGCCGTGGAAACGCGGCCGTACTGGCTCCTCAGAGGGAGTGTTTTTGGGGGCAGATTGGTCATTCCATTTTAGTTCTGAATGTTGCCCTAGGTTTTCATTTTCCAGCCTATAAATAGCCCAGAATCTTATGAAGCCAAGGGTGCTTAATCTTGTATTTTAGGTTTTAGAATACTTGTTGTTCTTCTTCCCCTTCTCATCTCTTCTCCATTAAAAACTTGTAGTGAGCTTTTGTGAGTGAAAAATAATGAATAAAGAAGTTCTTTTTGTTATTATACTTGTCTTGCTCTTGTTATGTTAATTGCTTGTAATCTTCAATTGATAATTTAGTTGTTGTTATTTATTGTTGTTTCTTTCTTATTCTCTTTTCTTTTATCCTTAAACAACCATGATGTTTACGTTTGATCCTTACCAAGGTGAGGTCGCAAATAGCTAGTTGTTATCTTCTAATCTCTTTCTTTCTATTTTCCTCCTTTGTTTTATTTTTCGTTCTTCTTGTAATGGGTGAGTAGTTTCCATACTTGTTAGGGTAAGATAAGGGAAGTTTGAGAGAAGGAAATCTCTCTCACTCTTTCCTTGCCCAACATCTTAAATCGAACTCCCGTTAATTGAACCATAATCCGCTCCCTACGGCACCCTATCCTACATGATAGCGGCGATTCCGTAGTGAGACCGGTTGTGGTTGAATTAACCGGAGGTTAAGGCTAAGAGCCAAGAACGGACAGACAAGCACCAAAAGGAAGAACTTATGCGTTGGAAAGCCTAGCTTATACTCGCAAGTTCCTTCCTAGTCGTGCTAATCCCCGTTGTTGCCGATTACCGTAACACCGATATTAAGAGTGGCAACGAAAGAAGTGAGCGGCTCCTAACTCAAACTAACCTAATCCTAACCCTAACAAGCTCTCTTTACATATCATTTTAACACTTAGTTAATCACAAACAAATCTGGACTTTTGGACTTAACTCGTTAAAGCACATAGAAAAAGATTCGCATATCCCTGCGGACGACCCGTACTCAACCGGCTAGCTACAAGCGAAACCGTTTTGATTGCGGTAATTAACTAAACTTGAACACGCAAAATCTCTACAATCATACGTCCATGCGAAGCAGTCAGCAAATCATGCAGCAGGGCTACTATCTGCTTTTTCATTTCCTCTGACAAGATTGAGCTGAAATAGATCGGACTTGGATTATCGGACGTTCCCAAATCAACCTCGGTTAGCTCGTCGAAGGTTGCTTGTCCGCCATCTTCGAGCTCTCGAGGAGCTTCTTCTGGCTCGGCTATCTCGTCATTATCATTTGACCTTTCGCTAGCTTCACCAACATGTATCATGTAGCATGCTTTGGAATCAAGTTGAAAGAAACCTATGTCCCGTCTATCTGGAATTCGTCCATCGATGAGTGCTCGGACATGAGGTGGATGCCATAGCCCTTCGTAAAACTTTGCTTCGGAGTCCGTTTGATATAGCCGACACCCGCACTTTTTAAAGTATTCCCGCATCTCGGCGCATAATATCTGAGATTGAGGACGGCCCTTATGCCTCTCTCGTATGGAAGGCATGTCACAGACAAATCGTCCGGGTGCGCGACGGGATTTGACCCATAAAATAGAATGTCCTTCTGTCCACTTTTCATTCTGGGAACGTAGAAAGTTTTAAGCCGGTCCACGGTGGAGACTGACAATGCATCTAGCTCCTTGCACATCTGCTCCGGCACCCTTGTAATAGCTAAGGACCCTTCTGTAGTCTTGAAGGTTTCTCTTAGCTTCGCTTTTTGCATGAGGGCCCAATCTGCATAGCTATTGCAAGACAGATTCTCTTCTTCTGATTCTTCAGTGTCACTGCCTAAACGATGGCGAATTTTGCTGCCAGATGGGCCTTCAATATCAGACTCGTCCATATCGCTACCAAAACGAGGGCGGGTTTTACAGAAGGACGGACTTCCAGCTGTTGGGGTCGAAAATTGCTCCCCGGTTGACCAAGTCAAAGTCAAGGTCAACCCCAAGCCAAGCAGGCCCAAGCCCAGATCAAGTGGGCCCATGCCCAAGCCGAGTCCGAACATGAAGCGGCCGGCCCCTCCTCCATGCCCAAAATAAAATCATGTAATAAATAATTTTTATGTAATTTTTTTATACATGAATGTAAACAAAATGGGCATAAAGCCAAATTTTTGTAAGCCCATGGCTTATGTGCAAAAAGAAATGGCACATGAGCCATGGGATGGGCAAAACGCCATTTCGTAAAGCCCAAGAGGCTATATGTAAACGTGTAAGCCTATATAAGGCAACATGATGATGAATAAAAGATACACTTTTTCATTCCTCTCAAAATTTAGGATTTGTGCCTCTTTCCCCTTTCTGAAGGTTCTAAACCTTCTTCTTTCTTTTGAATTAAATCAAGAGTTTTACTCTTCCTTTTCCAAAACTAAATAGTTTTTTACCATAAAACCCACAAAGGGGAGCTCAGATCTCCCATCAGATCTCAAAAAGAAGAGATTTTTAAAATCTCACATCTCTTGATCTTCAAGATCCGGCCAACAGAGGAGAAAGAAGGAGGCACATCTCCGAAAACCCCATTTTGGGGAAGATCCAGGGCTCCAAAGAAGAACCCCTTTCATCAACTCCAAAACATCTTAGGAGTTTAACTCCACTCTAAATCCTTTTTTGGGATATTAAATCCTATTTCTGGGACTAAAAGCCCATTTTTCTCGCCGGAGCCCAAGCGCCCACGTGCCGGGCACGTGGTGCGCCTGGCGCTCGAGTGCCTTGCGCTCAAGCACCCAGCACCCACGTGCCGGGTACGTGGTGTGCGTGGTGCTCGAGCGCCTTGCGCTCAAAACGCCCAGCGCCCACGTGGTGCGCCTGGCGCTCAAGCACCCAGCGCCCACGTGCCGGGCACGTGGTGCGCTTACGCTCGAGCGCCTTGCGCTCAAGCGCCCAGCGCCCACGTGCCGGGCACATGGCGCGCTAGTTCTCGAGCGCCTAGAGCTCAAGCGCCCTGCGCCCACGTGCCGGGCACGTGGTGCGCCAGCGCCTAAGCACCCAGCGCTCGCGTGTTAGACACGCGAAGCGCTGGCCCCCACGCATCCTTTGGATGCCCTTTCCCTTATATATATATATGTGTGTGTGTGTGTGTGTATGTATGTATGTATATATGTATATGTATGTATGTATGTATGTATATGTATGTATATACATACACACACACACACATACTCTACAACACCGTCCCTCTTAAAAAAATTTGGGCCGGGGCGCTGCCCCACACCCCGTAAGGGGGCTGCTAGCCCTCTTGACCCCCAGCCCGCTATCCGGGTAGCGGGACCCCCGTAAAAACTCTGCGGGGCCTCCGATATATCCAAAACCCTTCCAAAGCACAACACTGCACATTGAGTTCGCATGACCAGTTTAACCCGTCAATCGGAGGTTCCCTCGCTTCAAAGACGAGGGGTAATTAACAGCAGCTTAGTCCGCGGCTGCCGGAGATTCGAATCCCCACAATCAATAAACCCCAGCCTACCCTAGGCAGGGGGAATCTGTAATGCGCCTGACAAGCGCACGCGTATTCCCATCTCAATGGGGTGACGAAAAACACCCTACAGATTCTGGCACGTCCGGTGGGACTCTCTCCTCCCATATTTCGGGTTAAACGTTCATGCGAACTCAATCAATATACATATATATATATATATATATATATATACACACACACTAAAATAATGCTCTTTCATGCAGGTTTTCAAGCAATCACTTCTCAACGATGTCTCCAAAGATGAACTCAGCTCTCGGCACGGCTCCCATCTCCTACACGATGAGGATGGACGCCAGGACGGTCCTCCCAGCGAGTCTCGAGCGACAGTGGGAAGAGCCGCCGCTACCAGTTGGCTCTATTATGTTCGTGTCAGCTAACGTCGTCCCTGCTCTTCAAGCTCCGGTAACTAACAAACCAGCCTCGAAAGGCAAGATGCCAAATGTGGTGGTCTCAAGGGTGCCCCAACCCAGACGCGAGTCAGTGTTCAAACGGCTCTCCATGGCCCCAGCTGGGGGCAAAGCCGTTAGAACAAAAGAAGTTGCCAGACGTCGTGGGCAAGCCCAAGCGATACCTTCGACGGACACATGGGCGAATGTCTTCTCAAGCCTCCCCATCACTCATCCCATGGCGGCTTCCCGAAGAGCAAAAGCCTGCCAAGCGCTCAAGGCAGAGAAGCTGAGGCAGAAGTGGCTCAGATACAGAGCCAACAAAAGGGCTAGGGCTCTGGCCATGTTAAAATTTATGAATTTCCAAAGCCCGGACCGCTCCGCGAAACCAGCTGCCAGTGATGAAAGAATGGCTGAATGTGTTATCCACACCGTCTACTTGGTGGCCATGCGTCCCAGCGACAACCTTCGCAGCAAAAGCAAGGATGGGGCCACCACATCTCAGATCCCATCTGGCTTCAATGTGGTTGCCGATTCCCAAGAACAGCCGCCTCCGTAGGATGATGAAAACCCTCTCGATGAGGATGATAGGCAGAAAGACCCTTCGGTCCATGAGAAGTCGGGCTCGGAAAGCGAAGATGAGCCAATCTTCCGTCCCAAGAACGCAGAGCAGCAACTTCTCCGAGGGCTCTGAAAGCAGCTCAGAAGCAAAGACAAGGAGATGGCCAAGCTCTACTCAAAAATTGATGACTTAACAAATATCGTCTTACAGCTCACGGCCCAACTTGCCTCTCAGCCGCCCAATCAGGCGCAGGGCTCTCATGAACCGGGAAACGGTGTCCCGAAACAGCCGACGCCCGTTGCCTCAAATCCAAAAGTGGGCGGACCGCATGAAAATCAGTCGCATCCTATCTCGGGAAATGTCTTGGCTGCCGATGACAGTAGCCCGCTAACTCAAGATCAAATCATGGATTTGGTTGCCAGCAAAGTCAAAACATTGGTAGCCGAAGCCGAAGCGCAAAAAGATATCAGCAGTAGTGGGTGACCATATCCTGCTCAGTATGATCTGGTAGAATTTCCTAGAGGCTATGTCATCCCCAAATTCGGAAGATTCGATGGGACGGGAAATGCGAATCAGCACATCGCCCACTTTAAAGCCTCATGCGGGAATACTGGGGGCAATGACGTGCTTCTCCTCCGCCAGTTCGTTAATAGCTTGACCGATGTTGCTTTCGACTGGTACGCGAGCATACCGGATGGCTCCGTTACTACTTTCGTCCAAATGGAATCTTTGTTTTGACAAATGTTCATGAGCGTCAGCGATAAGATCACCATTGCTGAGCTCGTAAGGACCAAGCCCAAGAACAACGAAAGCAGCACGGATTTTATAACCCAATGGCGCAATCTCTCCGTCAAATGCGAACCGCCGATAGAGCAAGACCAATCTGTCAGTCTCCTCGTCGGAAATCTCAACAATTGAATGGCCCCGTTTCTATGCACCGCGGGTCTCAAAACATTCCAAGAGCTGACCAGGAAAGTTCAGATGCTGGAGCGCTCATAGAAGGAGTCCTCCTCTGACTCCCAAAATAACAATAGGTCCTGCAGAAACCGAAAGGACGAAAATCGCAAAGGCGGAAATTCCGACGATACTGAATCTTTCAATGCCTCGGCTAACCGAAATAAGCAAGGGTCGAGCAGGCCTAATGCCAACCAGTTTCGGAAGCCAATGTTCGGAGAGGGAAGAGAATCTCCACTGAAAGAGAAGCTGGACAAGGTCTATTCCTTCAGAAGGGACAAAATCCGTAAAATATTCAAAGACGCCCTGAGGAACGGTCTACAACTGCCAGAGTCAAAAAGACCGCAGGAAGCGAATATGACCGACGACCCCAAATACTGCCCCTATCACAGAGTGATAGGTCATGCCATTGAGGACTGCTTCGTCTTCAAAGATTGGGTTGAAAAGCAATACAAGGCAAGAGAGATAGAACTGTCTAAAGGCGTGTTAACAAACAATCCAGCTGCGACCGCCAATTTCATACAAACGGAGGCCGAAGTTCTTCGTGAAACTGATTCTCTCAGACATCTGCCTTTCTCTGAAAACAGTCAACCAGCACGTCATTAAACTGGGAACAGTCGACCTCTAAGTCGTTAAACCGGGAATGTAAAAAAATGTATATATATATATGTAAAAAAACAAAAAATGTGTAAAAAAAAGAAAAATAAAGAAAAGTCGAAATGATAGGGCAACTTGCAATAAAAATCAGCGAGTAAAATAAAAATGAAAATAAAGCCGAAATGATGGGGCAACCGTGAATAAAAGCCGAAATGATGGGGCAATCGCCATCTTCGCGATAAGAAAAGCTGAAATGATAGAGCAATCGCGGTAAAACAAAAAGAACAACAAAAACAAAAAAAATGGCGAATGATGAGTCGCTCCCGGTACCATATTCTAGTGTAGCGATGCAGACGCCAACCAAAATCTAATTTCTCAAAATTCTCCCGGCACTACGGTGGGTCCCCAAGTTGACCATTGTATACAATCCACGGGCTCAAATAATTCTCATCATACCCCATGCCCCATCGTAATCACCAGTTATGCGGCTGGTCTCCGCCTTTGGAATGATGCTCCATTGAGAGGACCCACTCATGTATCCTCACGATACATGAAGAGAACAAACCTTTGTGGGATCCTTACGACTCATAAAGGAAAAACACACTTAGGAGTCCTCACGACTCCTAAGGAGAAAATACACCTGCGGGATCCTTACGACTCGTAGGAAGAAAATGCTTTTATGGGACCCTCACGGCCCATAAAATTGAAAAGCCTTAGGCGATAGGAATCTAAACCTGTCTCCTAAGCCATCACTCCCCAATCCCCAAATGGCGAATGATGAGTTGCTCCTGGTACCATATTCCAGTGCAGCGATGCAGACGCCAACCAAATTCTAAATCCCATACCCCAACGGCGAATGATGAGTCGCTCGTGGTACCATATTCCAGTGCAGCGATGCAGACGTCGACAAAGTCCCGAAATTTTTCCGGCCCTACAGTCTGGATCATACATCCTGCAAAACCGTATACAATCCACGGGCGTAAAACAATCTCAATCTCTCCCAAGTCCTACCGGTGAGACCACATTCAAAGTCCCACCAAAAATAATAAAATTAAATTAAAAAAATAAAAAAGGTATGTCCATAAGCAAAATGGACACGGATGAAAACCCGAAAGGGCTCCGTGAGTAAAAACAGCAGGACTGCCGGCGAGTTTGTGAAATCCCGAAAGGGCGCAAACTCGTGAAAAAGAGATGAAATACACTCTCGACTTTGTGAGGAGAAAATTCCCACGTGAGATCCTTACGACTCACAAAGGAGCAACACACTTAGGAGTCCCCACGACTCCTAAGGAGAAAATATACCTACGGGATCCTTACGACCCGTAGGGAGAAAATGCTTTTTGAGACCCTTACGGTTCACAAAATTGAAAAGTCTTAGGTGATAGGGACCTAAAACCTGTCTCCTAAGCCATTGCTTCCTGATAAGCAAGCGCAAATGATGATTCGCTCCGGGTACCATATTCCAGTGTAGCGATACTGATGCCAAGCAAAAAATTAATCCCCAAATCCTCCCGGGGCAAATGATGAGTTGCTCCTGGTATTATTCCAGTGCAGCAATGCAGATGCCAAACAAAAACCTAAATCCCCAAATCCACTCATGGCAAATGATGATTCGCTTCTGGTACCATATTCCAGTATAGCGATGCTGATGTCAACCCAAATCAAATCAAACCAACAACCTCTGCGGCGGAATCATGCTCTGTCCCAGAATTTACTCCGTGTCGAAATCATGCTTCGCCTCAGGATATCTACCTTCCCTTCCGAAATTATGCTCCGCCTCGGAATCAAATCAACCAACCAGCTCTGCGTCGGAATCATACTCCGTCTCAGAGTGTACCCCATGTTGAAATCAAGCTTCGCCTCGGTGTATCTGCCTTCCCTGTCGGAATTATGCTTCGCCTCGGAATCAAATCAACCAACCAGCTCTGTGTCGGAGTCATACTTCGTCTTAGAGTGTACCCCGCGTCTAAATCATGCTTCGCCTCGGTGTACCTGCCTTCCCTGTCGAAATTATGCTTCATCTCGGAATCAAGTCGACCGTCCATGTCGTAAAAAGGGCAGGGCAGGCTTCCCACAAATTGGGAACCAAATCGCTCCGGATCAGAGCGTCGACCATTCATGTCGCAAAAAGGGCAGTGCAGGCTTCCCACAAATCGGGAACCAAATCGCTCCGGATCAGAGCGTCGACCGTCCATGTCGCAAAAAGGGCAGTGCAGGCTTCCTACAAAGCAGGAACTAGATCACTCCGGGCCAGGGAAAAGTCTACCACGGACACTCCGTCTCGGAGACGCGTCAAGCGTCGACCGTCCATGTCGCAAAAAGGGCAGTGCAGGCTTCCCACAAATCGGGAACCAAATCGCTCCGGATCAGGGCGTCGACCGTCCATGTCGCAAAAAGGGCAGTGCAGGCTTCCCATAAATCGGGAACCAAATCGCTCCGGATCAGAGCGTCAAACGTCCATATCGCAAAAAGGGCAGTGCATGCTTCCTACAAAGCAGGAACCAGATCACTCCGGGCCAGGGAAAAGTCTACCACGGACACTACATCTCAGAAACGCGTCAAGCGTCGACCGTCCATGTCGCAAAAAGGGCAGTGCAGGCTTCCCACAAATCGGGAACCAAATCACTCCGGATCAGGGCGTCGACCGTCCATGTCGCAAAAAGGGCAGTGCAGGCTTCCCACAAATCGGGAACAAAATCGCTCCGGATCAGAGCGTCGACCGTCCATGTCGCAAAAAGGGCAGTGCAGGCTTCCTACAAAGCAGGAACCAGATCACTCCGGGCCAGGGAAAAGTCTACCATGGACACTCCGTCTCGAAAATGCGTCAAGCATCGACCGTCCATGTCGCATAAAGGGCAGTGCAAGCTTCCCACAAATCGGGAACCAAATCGCTCCGGATCAGGGCGTCGACCGTCCATGTCGCAAAAAGGGCAGTGCAAGCTTCCCATAAATCAGGAACCAAATCGCTCCGGATCAGAGCGTCGACCGTCCATGTCGCAAAAAGGGCAGTGCAGGCTTCCCAAAAATCGGGAACCAAATCGATCCGGATCAGAGCGTCGACTGTCCATGTCGCAAAAAGGGCAGTGCAAGCTTCCCACAAATTGGGAACCAAATCGCTCCGGTTCAGAGCGTCGACCGTCCATATCGCAAAAAGGGCAGTGCAGGCTTCCTACAAAGCAGGAACCAGATCACTCTGGGCCAGGGAAAAGTCTACCACGGACACTCCATCTCGGAGACGCGTCAAGCGTCGACCGTCCACGTCGTAAAAAGGGCAGTGCATCCCAAAAAGTGGGAACCAAAGCAAATCGCCTCCACGCGAAAGAAGATCCATCAATTTCATGCACACGGCCCACATATGTGGTGTGCATTTATTGATGGGGGCACTTTGTTGGGGTCGAAAATTGCACCCCGGTTGACCAAGTCAAAGTCAAGGTCAACCCCAAGCCAAGCAGGCCCAAGCCCAGATCAAGTGGGCCCATGCCCAAGCCGAGTCCGAACATGAAGCGGCCGGCCCCTCCTCCATGCCCAAAATAAAATCATATAATAAATAATTTTTATGTAATTTTTTTATGCATGAATGTAAACAAAATGGGCATAAAGCCAAATTTTTGTAAACCCATGTCTTATGTGCAAAAAGAAATGGCACATGAGCCATGGGATGGGCAAAACGCCATTTTGTAAAGTCCAAAGGGTTATATGTAAACGTGTAAGCCTATATAAGGCAATATGATGATGAATAAAAGATACACTTTTTCATTCCCCTCAAAATTTAGGGTTTGTGCCTTTTTCCCCTTTCTGAAGGTTCTAAACCTTCTTCTTTCTTTTGAATTAAATCAAGAGTTTTACTCTTCCTTTTCCAAAACTAAATAGTTTTTTACCATAAAACCCACAAAGGGGAGCTCAGATCTCCCATCAGATCTCAAAAAGAAGAGATTTTTAAAATCTCACATCTCTTGATCTTCAAGATCCGGCCAACAGAGGAGGAAGAAGGAGGCACATTTCCGAAAACCCCATTTTGGGGAAGATCCAGGGCTCCAAAGAAGAACCCCTTTCATCAACTCCAAAACATCTTAGGAGTTTAACTCCACTCTAAATCCTCTTTTGGGATTTTAAATCCTATTTCTGGGACTAAAAGCCCCTTTTTCTCGCCGGAGCCCAAGCGCCCAGCGCCCATGTGCTAGGCACGTGGTGCGCTTACGCTCAAGCGCCTTGCGCTCAAGCGCCCAGCGCCCACGTGCCGGGCACGTGGTGCGCCTGGCGCTCGAGCGCCTTGTGCTCAAAGCACCCAGCGCCCACGTGCCGGACACGTGGTGCGCCTGGCGCTCGAGCGCCCGGCGCTCGAGCACCCGGCGCCCATGTGCTAGGCACGTGGTGCGCTTACGCTCGAGCGCCTTGCGCTCGAGCGCCCAGCGCCCACGTGCCGGGCACGTGGTGCGCCAGCGCCCAGCGCTCGCGTGTTAGACACGCGAGGCGCTGGCCTCCACGCATCCTTTGGATGCCCTTTCCCTTGTATATATATATATATATATATATATATATATATATGTATATATATGTATATATGTATATATATGTATATATGTATGTATGTATGTATGTATGTATATGTATATATATACATATATGTATATATATACATATATATGTTTGTATATGTATATATATACATACACACACACACACACGCATACTCTACAACACCGTCCCTCTTAAAAAAAATTGGGCCGGGGCGCTGCCCCGCACCCCGCAAGGGGGCTGCTAGCCCCCTTGACCCCTAGCCCGCTATCCGGGTAGCGGGACCCCCGTAAAAACTCTGCGAGGCCCCCGATATATCCAAAACCCTTCCAAAACACAACACTGCACATTGAGTTCGCATGACCAGTTTAACCCGTCAATCGGAGGTTCTCTCGCTTCAAAGGCGAGGGGTAATTAACGGCAGCTTAGTCCGCGGCTGCCGGAGATTCGGATCCCCACAATCAATAAACCCCAGCCTACCCTAGGCAGGGGGGATCTGTAATGCGCCTGACAAGCGCGCGCGTATTCCCATCTCAATGGGGTGACGAAAAACACCCTACACCAGCGTCGGACTCATCAGTGTCACTGTCGAAACGCGGACGCACTTGGGGGTTTTTGCTTTTGAAAGTGGCAGCCGGCTCGGATTTGCTTTTGAGTTTTGGAGCCGTTCTGTCCTTGGTCAGTCGTGGCTCGGTATTTTTGGAATACACAAAGTACTGAGAATCTTCATATCGGACTTCATGCACATCGAACGGCTTGATGTCTCCGTCAATGCGTCTTTCTTCGCCATTTTTAATATACTTCATGCATTGATGGAAAGTTGACAGAACGATGCCGTAATCGTGGAGCCATGGCCGTCCCATGAGAATTTTATAAGACGTGTCAGCGTCGATCACGTATATCTTATCTTCGATTTGCAGATCCCCAAATTTGATTGGCAGAGCTATAGACCCCAGAACTTGCTGGCAGTTTTGATTGAAACCTTAAATGACAATTTTTTCCCTTGACAGGTGTCGGACATCCATTGACAAACTCTTCAGAGTTCGCAAGTTCATGATGTTCACTGAGGATTCCGGATCAATCAATATGCGATTAATCTGATCTCCGTTGCTGTACCCGGTCACGTACAGCGGCCGGCTATGCTCAGTTGTTTCCAATAGTAGGTCTTCGTCCTTAAACGTGACCGCGACGGTATGCAGAGTGTACTGGGCTTCTTTCGTATTAATTTCCGCAAAGCGAGCCTGGTACCGCTCGGGGTTTTGTAGAGCGTTAATAAGAACATCTCTAAGCTCCTTAGATAGGATCAAGGCATCGTAGATGCTCAGGAGAGACGGAAGTTTCCGGAGATGAGCCAAGACATTGTAGTCCACTGAGGAAGGACTCGACTTTTCATGAGCTGGCTCTCTGCCATCTTCTTCATTAACGATTTGTTTTTCTTTTCCTTTTGGGGCGTTGCCCTGATTTGGCGGTAGAGCCCTGCTGCTTCTGAGCTGGATTTGGTTAGCCTTTGTGGCGAGTTCCTCATCCTTTTCAGGAAAACATAGCTCTTCCTCAGAGTCGCTGCCAAGATGGATGGCGTAGTAGGTCACCATAGGGATCTCTTCATTGGAGCCTTCTTCTAGCTCCTCCAGAATCTCAGCCGCTTCTACAGGGAAGAACTTCTTCAATTGAATTAGAGTTATTTCCTTCTGTTCATAGTCTTCGAGCGAATCGATATATTTTTGAATGGTCGATCTCCCTGCAGACTCTTTTTTGCGTCGAGCTGCACTTTTCTTCTTGTTGAGCTTTTTGGATTTTGAGCCTGATGGAGCCGAATTGGCAGCTGGAATGGTGGGCTTCTTCTGCCCTTTCCATTCTGTTCTGGGCTCTTTCCGAAATAGTTTTAGCATCTTCTTCGTCTTATTAGATATGTGTGCACTCTACGGAGGTTGCGGCGAGTCGGATTCATTCCTCGGCGCAGCGGGTTCAGCTGTTTGCTCCCAGAAGGCTTCAGCTTCTGTCTGTATAAATTTGGTGGTTGCAACTTGATTGTTCACCAACACACTCTTGGACAGCTCGATCTCTCCAGTCTTATACTGCTTCTCGACCCAGTCTTTGAAAATATAGCAATCCTCAATCGCATGGCTCACTACTCTGTGGTACGGGCAATACAGGAAATTGTCGGTCATTTTTGCTTCGTGGGGTCTTTTTGACTCTGGCAATTGTAGACCGTTGTTCAAGGCATCTTTGAATATCTTGCAGACTTTGTCCCTTCTGAAAGAGTAAACCTTATTCTTTTTCTCCTTGAGGGAAGGCCCTTCTCCTCCCAGCACTGGCTTTCGAGACCAGTTGGTTTTGGATTCGCCTGCCTTTCGCTTGTCTTCATTGTCAGATGCATCGAAGACATTGGTATTGCAGGAATTCCCGCTTCTACGGTTGTCGTCCCGCTTGCTTTTCCAAATCTTGTCTCTCTGAGAGTCCAGGGTAGACTCTTGCTTCGAGCATTCCAACATTTGGACTTTCTTGGTTAGCTCTTGAAATGTCTTGAGGCCTGATGTACATAAGAATAAGACCATCCAATTGCTGAGGTTCCCAATGAAGAGGCTGACGGACTGGTCCTACTCTAGCGGCGGTTCGCACTTGACAGTGAGGTTACGCCATCGGGCAATAAAGTCCGTGTTGCTTTCGTTGTTTCCCGGCTTGGTTCTCACAAGGTTAACAATGGAGATTTTATCACTGACACTCATGAACCTTTGCCGAAATAGAGACTCCATTTGGGCAAAAGTAATGACGGATCCGTCTAGTATGCTAGCGTACCAGTCGAAAGCAACACCGTTCAGGTTATTGACAAACTGACGAAGAAGGAGCGCATCATTACCCCCTATATTTCTGCACGACGCTTTAAAGTGGGCGACGTGCTGATTTGCGTTTCCCGTCCTGTCAAATCTTCCAAACTTAGGAATGACGTAGCCGCTCGGGAATTCGATCAGATCGTACTGTACGGGATATGGCCACCCACCACTTCCAATTTCTTTCTGAGCTTCGACTTCGGCTACCAATATTTTAACCTTACTGGTGACCAAATCCATTATCCAATGTTGTGTTAGCGGGATGGTGCTATCTGGGGCCAAGGCATCCTCAGAAGTGGAATGTGGTCGGCTTTCATGCGGCTCACCCAATCTTAGACCCAAGGGGACAGGCATCAGTTGCTTCGAGTTGTCATCACCCGGCTCATGAGTAGAGACTTGTGCTTGATTGGGAGGCACCCGAGCAATTTGAGCCGTAAGCTGCATCACAACATTCGTCAGGTCATCAATTTTTAAGTAGAGCTTGGCCATCTCTTTATCTTTGCTCATGAGCTGTTTTTGAAGCACTTGAAGCAGCTCTTGCTCTGCGGTCCTGGGGCGGAAAGTCGGCTCTTCCTCACTGTCCGAGCTTGACTCCACATGGACTAAGGGGTATTTCTGCCAATTGGCCTCATCGAGAGGTTTTCATCATCCAGCGGAGGCGGCTAATCTTAGGAAGCGACAACCACATTCAAGCCAGATTAGGCTTGGGATGTGATGGCCCTATCCTTGCTTTTGCTGCGAAGGTTATCGCTGGGGCGCGTGCCCGCCATATAGACCATGTGGGTAACATATCCGGCCGTCCTTTCATTATTGGTAGTTGATTTCATGGACCGCTGTTGGGGCCTTTCTGTTTCGGTAACGGGCAATCGATTGAAGATGGCTGGCCTAACCGGGTTCTTGAGTGGTGCTGGCGCTTCTTTTCTGGATTTGCCCCGCTGTTTTAGCGCGCCGCAGAGCGCCTGATAGACTCTTGAAAAGACGGTGTTACGCTTTCTCTGTTGGGGATGGGACACATCTTGTAGCATCGTTCGAACTGCTGTCTTCTTGATTTTGGCGATCATGGCGTTTTTCTGAACCCACTTCAGGGGTTCGAAGGAGTTGTTGACTTTTACGGCAGCCTCAGCCGTCGTTACGGGGTAACCCTGCTCTTGGAACCTCACAAGATTCCACCTGACCGGAGTCCTAGCCCTTTTGTTGGATCGATACCTGAGCCGCTTCTGTCTCAACTTTTCTGTTTTGAGCACTTAGCAGGATTCGGCCCTTCGGGACGACGTCGTAGACCGACTGACAGAGAGTCCAGAAAATATGCCTACTCGCTCGATTGTCAAGGGCAATGTCTGAGCTTGCTGGAGCTGCTTTGTGGCCCCATTGGTGTTGACGGCCTTGCCCCAAGTTAGAACAATGGAGAGCCGTTCGAATACGGATTTACATTTGGGGTGGGATGCTCTGGCGACCACGACGTTCGGCCTCCTGTCCTTTGAGGTCGGTTTGGCCGCTTGGTTTGTCGGGACCTCCGCCAGATGAGCGCTTCCAGCAGGGTAGATGACGACCAAACCAAATTGACGGGATGGCTCCTCCCATTGCCGGCTAAGACTAACAGGGAGAACCACACGAGCATTGATCTTGACCACGTACGAGATTGGGGTCGCGTCAGCAGCTGAATTCATCTTGGGAGACATCGTCGTTGAAAGTTGATTGCTGCATGAAAGGAACATTACTTCAGTACAAATGTCGGTATATATGTTAAATGAATTCGCCTGAACGCTTGACCCAAGATATGGGAGGAGAGAAAGGTCACACCGGGCGTACCGGAACCTGTAGGGTGTTTTTCGTCACCCCATTGAGATGGAAATACGCGTCGCTTGTCAGGCGTATACAGATTCCCCTGCCTAAGGTAGGCCGGGGTTTATTAATTATGGGGGTCCGAATCTCCGGCAGCCGCGAACTAAGCTGTCGTTAATTACCCCTCGCCTTTGAAGCGAAGGAACCTCCGATTGACAAGTCAACTAGTCATGCGAACTTAATGTGCAGTGTGCGTATGTGTGTCTTGAAGGGTTTTGGGTGTATCGGGGGCCTCACAAAGTTTACGGGGGTCCCGCTATCAGGATAGCGGGCTGGGGGTCAAGAGGACTAGCAGCTCCCTTGCGGGGTGCGGGACAGCGCTCCATTAGAAAAAATTTCCCAACGGGGGACGTGTTTTAGGTGTGGAGTGCATGGGAAATGAGGGGTGAGAAGTATCTTAAAGACGCGTGTATGGCATATGGGCACTAGACGCCTACGGGTCACGTGCCTGGCGTGTGGGCGCTTAGCGCCCATGGGTCATGTGCCCTGCATGCGACCGCTGGACGCCCGCGGGTCACGTGCCCTGCATGCGGCCGCTGGAAACACCAGCGAAAAAGGGGCTTAGCCCCTGGGCTGGGAGTTGAACTCCCAAGGGGCTTTGGAGTTGAACTCCTAACAGGGATTATGTATAGATTTGGAGTTAAACTCCTAAAAGGGTTTTGTTTATGGAGTTAAACTTCAACAGATCTTGAATGGAGTTAAACTCCTAGAAATCTTTGAAGATGATCAGAGGGGACCCCTTTCTTCTCCCCTTTAGCCCTAAATTTACTTTTGAGCCTTGGATCTTCCCGAATTGGATTTTTGGAAAAGGGACTCCTTCTTCCTCCTCTCTGTTGGCTGGATCTTGAAGAAGAAGAGGGGTGAAACTAAAAAATCTCCCCTTTTGGGGATTTGATGGAAGATCCGAGTTCCCCTTTAAGGGATTTATGGTGAGAAACAGTTTCTTTTTGGAAAAAGAGGGATTAAACTCTTAATTTAATTCACAAGAAAGAAGGTTTAGAACCTTGAGGAGGGAGACAAAAACCCTAGAATTTGAGAGAATGAAAATTTTTTTTCCATCATGTTTGCCTTTATAGGCTACACACTTTACATATAACCTCTTGAGCTTTGCCAAATGGCACTTGTGCCACCCCGTACCTTATGTGCTTATCTCTTTTTGTACATAACCCATGGGGTTTACAAAATTTTGGTTTTTGGCCCATTTTACATACATTTATTTCTATATAAAAAAAAGAATTATATTAAACCAATTTATGGTTTCATTCTTTTTGTCATGTGGCCAGTCCCTTCAATGCTCGGTCTTGACCTGGGCTTGGGCCTACTTGGCTTGGGGTTGACTTTGATTTTGGCTTGATCAACCGCGGTGTAATTTTAGACCCCAACAACTGCGTCCGAAATGACGCCAAATTACTGCTTGGTCCGAGAAGACCCTAAATTACTGCCTGGTCCGAGACAACCTTAAACTAATATTGCCCGAGATGACGTTAAACTATTATCATGGTCCAAGACGATCTTAAACCAACACCCATGTCCGGAACGACTTTAAACTAATATTTACCTGAAACCAACCCTGCTCAATCGAACCCCCAAGTCCTTAAACTGGATCCATGGACCTCTACGTCCGTAAACAAGAACCCCGTCCTATAGTAGGTCGATAACAAAATGACTTGTCATACACTCTCCACTGGCGACCATCGTGGCATAGAAGTCGACTGTTCTGTAAGTCCCACCAGGCGTACACCCTGTGATATAGCCAACCATCTTATTTTATCCCACCGAACATGCTGATTATTTATCACCGTTTTTTAAAACACTCATCGTGACATAGAAGTTGACAATATACCTTCTCTGTGACAATGTCACATCTATCACCTGCAAGTACCCAAACTTGCCCTATGGTGAGTAAAACAACTTGCCACGAGCTACCATCGTGACACAGAAGTCAACAAAACCTGTAACACCCCCATGAAACTGCTACGTCCGAAATGACTCTAAACTACTGCTTGGTCCGTAATGGCCTTTAACTAATATTGCGTCTGAAACGACTCTAAACTACTGCCTGGTCCGAAACGATCCTAAACTAATGCTAAGTCTGGAATGACTTTAAACTACTGCATATGTGAAGCCAGTTCTGCCCTGAATAACCACACCAACCCCTCAATCACTTAAGCATGTCTAACGGTCAGATAGTATTATCTACCGTATACACACCGCGGGTAACCCTTCCCGACACGAACGCCAACTACCCTACCAGACGTATGCACTGCAACATACTTCATGGTCAGACATCCTCTGCCATAACACAGAAGTCAACCGTCCTGCCGAGCATGTCGAAGCTGCCCTACGGTCTGGATCATACATTCTATAAAGCCGTATACAATCCAGGAACGTAAACAATAACAAAAATGCGCGTCTGCTCAACAGTAAAAGCATACACGGTAAGAGATTCAATTTTGCAATGTGCAGTGAAATCTAAAATCCAAAATAGAGAATTGATTATGCAGATAAGTAATATCCATCTTGCAATTGAAACATGCAGATGCAGGTAAAATCAAAGAAGTGAGGCAAAAAACTGCATCTAATGTTGGGTTTCGGCAGTGTCGTGGCCATCAAACCGTGGCCGGATGCGGAACAAAAATTTACAAAAACTGGCGCTAACGGAACCCGATGCCCGGATCTACCATTAACCCTAAACTAGCAATATGTAAAAAGAGAGTTGAGAATGGTTATACCGAATGATCCGTGTCCTTCGGTCTTGAACCATCATCCCAAGCTCCTAGAGGCCCCCTTGATCAACCTTGATCTCTGGTCTCCCTCCATTGAAGATAATCCACCCCGAGAGTCTATGAAACGAGTTCCAACCTCATAGCTGAAGTAACTAGGGTACCTAGCTCGCTACACTAGATAGCCTAGAAGAAGTAGAGAGTGATAAAAGATTAATTTATCTCAAGACACCCTAGGTTTCTCAACACATGAGACTTATAGAGTGGAGGTAGAAGAAGAAGCTTGAGGATGAGAGTGTGAGAACAACTCAAGAAAAATGGCTAAGTGTTTTGAGTTGTGTTGTGTGAGATAATGAAGCCATCCAATAAATATCCCATGCTTCCAATATATCTTAAGTCAATCCAAAATATCTCAAGTCAACAAAAATCTCACATAATCTCACAACACAACGAAAAACCAAGCATGCTACAAAAAATGCAATAAACACCTCATCGTCACTACCTCATTAACCATTTAATCCTAAATTGTTTAAAACATAATCTTCTAAAAGTAATCTTGTAATAAATTATAAGAATACCCCTCATCCGTATATACATACCCGTATCCGTATTCCGAAAAATATGAATATAATGAGACGAAAATAATCCAACAATATAATACGGGTATGTATATACGTATTGATAGAGAGTGGAGGTGTAGGAATGTGTCGCTATAATTTTTCTCTCATCACAAATGCTCCATGAGCAACCATAGAAGATCAAAAGGAGGTGAGGAAACATGTGGCATGAGCAACTAAAGAAAATGGCTAAGTGTTTTCTCTAAGTGAGAATAAGAATGAAAGTGAGCAATGAAGCAAGTGATCAATCAAGTGAAGAAAAGAAATGAGCAAGGCAACTCTAGAATATGGTGGCTGCCCCTCTCTCTCAATCATCCAATAAAAATATCTCTTTTCATTTTTCCAATAAACAAGTCCATGCCATACCTCTCTATATGCTAAACAATGTTCATATCACCTCACCCCCTCCACCTCATTTCCCAAAATGATTTTCCAAAAAGAAAAATCAATTAATGAGGTGGCCATCTTCTAGAAGCTATCCCATATAAATATGGAATACAACCCGGTACACGTATCGAAATACATATACACGTATTCGTATAAAAATACGAATAGCCAAGAGAGAAAATGAATAGTGAACAATAATACTAGAATATATATATATAAATACATATATAAATTATTAAATCAAAACCTGATTTAATAATCCGGCTTAATCCTAAGCCGCTGGTATTATCAACCGTCCGATTAAAATCTGTGTAGCATGTACACATATTTAATAGGACACCTGTATGTACCAACATACGTCATCTACACCATATCTCCTGAACTGTGAAAACCCTCTGTGTGGGACTCTAAAGACTCATCAATACTCTGGCAGTGGGTTTAATCACAAGCACGTCAGTGGCACCAGCTGTACGTAACGGCTACCCAGGTATTGAGCGAAAGGAAGGCCGACGAGCAAACTCATCCAAACCCCTACTGAGCCTGAAAATGACAATATCCGTACAGTCCGGTCTATTCGTCTAAGAGTATCACATATCGAATTTAGGGGGTGGATAAAGTCAGACCCCTAATAATGCGATAATTAGTGTTGGTATAAAACCCATCACCACCTGAGAAACTATCGATCCTGGATCAGTAATTCTCATCTACCCCGGCCGAGGATTTCTGGTGATGGCCACCCGTGCACAACGCGACATCAACCCCCAATACCGGGAGAGGAGAATCCCCGACGATCCGCTCACTGCCTCCATGTGGCTCGAGACTGTACCCAACTAAAACCTGTTTGCACGACTCTTTTGAGCCGTGGTAGGGTAGTAATCAAAGCACAGTGGGAACTCACACGAGACAAATGATGATCTCAGGTCAACAGACTAACCTGTACACATGTCACCTGGGAACTGCTATCTGACAATAGGTATAATACCGACTAGCAAGTTCTTGGCGAGTCCGTCCAGTGTACTCATAACCCAATGAGCACATGTATACTATCTTAGGTGAACAAACTAACACCAATGGCTTGTGAGACCTGGCCACCGCCCCTTGTCGGGCTCTCGATCAGTATACACTAGTCTACTCTGGAGTATCGATGTCCAGTCTCGATACTCCCGCGACTAGGGACATTTAAGGATGTGCTTATAGACCATGCAACTCTCACGTATATGATCACCATCATAATGATGGTAGTCATGTAAGAATCCTATGGGCTCTATCAACATGTAATAGTGATCTGTAATGCCACCTAATGCTGTACATGATGATAAAAACAAACCAGATAACATACTATCATCTCGAGTAAGACCGTTCTACCGATATAGGTCCTCCCTCAATCATCATAATCACCTGCCTGCGACTATGATAATTGCCTTAAGGGCATTATAGCTAACATCTAAATCATGAAAATTCTTGAAGAATTGGGGCAATTTCAAGAATCTAGCGATCAATCGAAACTCAAATCAAGAAATCGATGAAGATTAGCTATTGAGGAGAGATTTGCGCATGCGGCGACAGTAGCTCCATCTGCTCGAACTCGTGGCCAGCAGAGAGAGGAGAAGGTGACGGGGGCACGGTCACAGGAGGATGAAGCGGTGAGGTTGTGGAGGAGGGAGGCAGCGCCATAGTCTTGGTGTAACGACCCTGAAATTTCTGTACAAATGTAACTTGTTCAACGAATAGAAATGGGTATTTCAACCTGATTAAGAGTTATAGGTTAAAATTGTTTTATAAAACCAAAAAGCAACTTGTAGCTCACTGGTTAATACTCTCCACTGCTGTTCTTTAGCCTGTGTGTTCGAATCCTATCTGCCCCAATTATTTTTTAATATTTTTCTTTTTAACTTTTCGGAAGTACAAGAGTTGCACGTGTATCATACGGAGAAACGAAAAGTTTCAGAGAAAACAAACTGGAGAAATGATGAGTTAAGACCAAATATAACACATGGCTCAAACCCCAAGACCCATCTCAAAATCCTGGCCACCCAACAATTCCCTAAAACCGCCATTTGCGGTTGGATCTTACCCATTTTCCTCCTGCTTCGCCCGTGCGTCCCTTTGGCTCCCCTCTGCTCTTTTTTTCCACTTTAATTTCTCTGAATTCAACCAGAGACTTCACAACCTTTCAATTCCTCCTTTAATATCATTAAATCTATTTTTAATTCAATTTTTTATTCACAAACTCTTATTTTACCCAATAAATACCACCCCATCCTTTAGGTCTTCCCTATTCTGAAATCTATAGCAAAAATTCTTCAAAAATTTCCAAATTCAAGAGGAGTTAAGCTAGTCAAGTGGAGTTAGCTCGAACCAAGTTTGTTCTTTCGAAGACCGAAACCATTCTCGACGTTGCCACGATCCCACGAAGACCCCCTCACTTTTTCCTCCCTTTTCAACGCTCCAAAACCCATAAGTCCCTTTTTTCTTTCATTCGTTTCATCTCAAAACGATTCTTTAAACGATATCGACCAAAAGTGAAGTTAATCTTTGCAAACTCTCTTTTAAATAATTTTCACCCTTGCTATGTTAAATATTTCACCATAATCCTTCTAACACCACCTTAAATATTATTTATCTCAATTTCTTTTAAATTGTTTAAAATTTTGTACTGAATAAATCATACAACAAAATTACACAAAAAATACTATGAACCTTATCTATACCCATTTTACATTATCATGAACTATAACTCTAGAAAATTCACGGGGTAACCCCATCACATACACTATGGTTTTATAGCACGATATTTTAGATTACAAGGTTTTATCCTAAATGAAACAATTTTTATTGAAATACCCTCACTTTATAAAATGCTTTTTAATAACCATTTTGAATCCTTTGCAATTACGCCTTTACAACCATTTTAGGAGAACCCACTGCAGATGGTGTGGGTTATCACACGTCCTTAGTATAGTAGAGTGAAATACAGAACTCCTCACGGATAATTCGGTCTCGAAAGGAATAAAAATACGATTTTAAAGAATACGACTTTTTAAAACAAATTAAACTTTGAAAAATTATATAAAATTATGAATTCGTATTTTCAATGAAAACAAATTGTGAAACTATATTTTTAAATGAAACATTAAAATTTTAATAAAATACCATCAAATTTCCAAAAGTAGTATTTTCATAAAAATACCATAAACATTTAAAAAGCTGGGTTTTATCACTAAAATACCACTAAAACTAAAATATATTTTTATAAAACTCTTAATATTCTAAAACACCCTCGAGCTTTGTTTTTAAAACAATATTAAAATATTTTACATAAAACCCCCTCGAGAAATGCAAACAATATAAATATATAATAAACAACTTAAATAAATTTTTAAGGACCTTAGATTAATATAGGTTTAAGCGGTATCATTTTTCTTGAGGTTCAGGGAGCCGGAGAAAGTGAGTGTTTGACTATCCAGGTTAGATAACACTGTAAATTAAAGGAATTATCAATTGTAGGGATTCTCTAGCACCATCCTAGATTTAGGGTTACATAACACATGCTATATTAAAATTTTAGGGGGTGTTAAACAATACCAGCCATGAATCAAACTAGAAAAATAGAGTAACAACATATAGTATCTCATACTAAGTAGTGTCTAACACTGAGTGGGGAGAAATACAACCTTTGTAGACCTCTTCTTGTGACTCCTTGGATCGAGTAGGATTTGAACCGGTTCGCTTGAATCCTTCTAAGTCCACGATGATCGACCATGAAGTCCCTTTGCTCAAGCTCCTAACTTCACTTGATTTATGAAGAAGTGGAGAAAACAACCTGCACTAATGGACTAGACTAGTATAGATTGGTGATGTGGGTTTGGATCTCACTTAAAAACCTTTTCTTTTTATTTTCTTCTCTCACTTTTGAAACCCTAGAGAGCTTGAAGGAGAGAGAGGAAGAAGGAGATGGCTAAACTTGACTCAAGTCAATAATACTTACATAATCCCAAGTGAATGAGAGTAATGCCATGCTAAACTATGGTTACAAAATATATAGATATTTTGTGACTTGAGGTTAAGCAAAATCATGGGCTACAAAACTATGGGCAATGAAACCATGGTATTGACTTTGGTCAACAAGAGAAGAGGGTTGAATAATCAACCATGATTTTATTGCCATTTTGCTTTTCTCAAATAAACAAAATATATAAATATGTTACCATGTGAGTCTTGCATTGCCACCACCAATGTATCATCAACCATGACACATGTATGTTTACATGTGTGCATCCATATCAACATATACATACACTCATGCATGCATCATAAAGAATTAGGTTTTAATAAATGAGCTAATGAACTTAATATTAAATCGACACTTGATTTAATAACCCGGTCATATCACATATGACCCGTCCAATAGTAAACGCCCGATTAAAATATGGTATCTAATACACGCATTTAATCGAGCTCCCACGCATATCTCATATGCACCCCCACATCGTTTCGCCTGAGCTGGGAGACCCCTTTGTGGGACTCTAAGACTCGTCAATAAGCTAGCAGTAGACAGTGATCACATCACATGCTCACAAACCGTCAGTGGCACAAGCTGTACGTAACGGCTCCCAGGTATTGAGCGATCAAAAGAAACACAAGCGAACCTGCTAAAACTCCCGTCGAGCCAACTGGTAACACTTACAGTCCGGACTCTTCGTCAAATGTGTTGCATATCAAGTCTAGGGATGGTATCGTCGACCTCATTAACCCAATAAGTTATGCCGGTATATGGCTCATAACAGATCGAGAAACTACTAATAACACTTATCAGTAAATCTCAGCAGCCCTACCCAGGGACTTCCTGTTATAGCCAATCGTACATAGCGCAACAGCAACCCCCAATACCCGGAGAGACGAAACCCCTCCTATCGTTCATTGCCTCCATATGCCTCGGAACTGCACCCAAATTCTACCTGTTTGCACGACTCAGTAGAGCCATGGTAGGGTGGAGATCAAAGTACAGTGGGAGGCACACAAGACTCTATGATGATCTCGGGTCTACAGACTAACCTATACCGGTGTCACCTGAGAACTGCTATCTAATGATAGATATAATACCACATAGAAGTTCTCGGCGAGTCCGTTCAGTGTACCCAGTTTCACTGAGCACCCGTATATGGTCTTTGGTGTCACCACACCAATGGATACGGGATCATCCATCACCCATCATATAAGACAAGTAACGTATACGCTAGTCTACTCTGGTAATATCGATACCCCGTCTCGATATACCCACGACTAGAAACATTTTAAGGATATGCTCATAAATTACATGTGTCCCACTAGTATGATCCACATCATAATCTCAGTAGTCAAGCAAATATCCTAAGGGCTTTATCAATATGTACCAAATGAGTGAAAGCATGATCAAATGAATATGTCAAGATAAAGTACAACCAGATAGCATGCTATCATGTCGAGAAAGAATGTCCCGTGAATACACACATACATACCGGTACATACCATATCATATAATGGCCTCTAGGGCATACATATATCCAACAATCTCCCACTTGCACTAAGGCCAATTATTGGCGTATCTCATACCCAACATCTCAAAAAGTCGCTCATGTTGCGGCTGAGGGAGGGCCTTGATGAGTGGATCCGCGGTGTTATCTTGTGTATCTACTCTCCGAATCTCGATCTCATGGCGATCAACTATCTCCCGGATCAGATGATATCGTCTGAGGATGTGTCTGGATCGCTGATGGGACATGGGCTCTTTGGCCAACGCCATAGCCCCATTATTATCACAATACAATGGTATGGATCAATAATGGTCGGAACTACTCCTAGCTCCGAGATGAACTTCCTCATTTAGACGGCTTCCTTGGCAGTATCATTTGCAGCAATATATTCAGCTTCCATCGTAGAGTCTGCAACGGTATCCTGTTTAGAACTCTTCCAACACACCGCCCCTCTATTGAGGGTAAAGACAAACCCTGAGATAGTTTTGTTATCATCCTTTTCACTCTGGAAGCTCGAATCGGTAAAAGCCTCCATTTGGAGGTCTCTGTTACCATACATCAAGAACATTTCTTTAGTCATTCACAAGTACTTAAGAATGTTCTTCACAGCTGTCCAGTGATTCTCCCATGGGTTGGATTGATACCTACTTACTACACCCAGTGCATAAGCTACATCAGGGCTTGTACATAGCATCGCATACATTATAGATCCTACAGCAGAAGCGTAGGAGATAATGCTCATGCAAGCTCTCTCTTCATCAGTCTTTGGGCAAAAGTCCTTGAAGAGAGTGACTCCATGACTAGAGGGTAAGGCACCCAGCTTGGAGTCTTCCATACTAAACCTCTTTAGGATGGTATTAATGTACCTGGTTTGGGACAATCCCAACAAACTTTTAGATCTATCCCTATAGATTTTCATGCCCAATATGTACGAGGCATCACCCAGGTCCTTCATAGAGAACCTTTGTGATAAGAACAGTTTGACCGATTGTAGCATAGGAACATCATTTCCTATCAGAAGGATTCATCCACGTACAATACGAGGAATGTGACAGTACTTCCTGCAATCTTCTTATAAACACAAGCTTCATCTGGATTTTTGACGAAATCAAACTTTTTGATAATATCATCAAAACAGATGTTCCAACTCCGTGATGCCTGCTTTAATCCATAAATGGATTTAAGCAACCTACATGCTTTCTCGCTGCTCCCACTATTAATGAAGCCCTCTGGCTAATCCATATAAACGCATTCTTCTAAATCACCATTTAGAAAAGCCGTTTTAACGTCCATCTGCCAGACTTCATAGTCGTAGTGAGCAGCAATAGCAAGTAGGATCCGAATGGATTTAAGCATGGCTACAAGAGAAAAGATTTCATCATAGTCCCATCCTGGTCTTTATCGAAATCCTTTCGCCACAAGCCTTACCTTATAGGTCTCCACCTGCCCATCTACACCGATCTTTCTCTTAAAAATCCATTTGCACCCCACGGGTTTTACCTCAGAGGGTACAACATCCAAAGTCCATACTTTGTTGGTGTACATAGACTCCATTTCGGATCTCATGGCATCCAGCCACTTCACAGAGTCACCACTCATGATAGCTTGCTGAAAACTGATAGGAACATCATCATCCATGATGCAATCTTCTCTATCACTATCAACGAGAAAACCGTAGTATCTCTCCGGTGGGCGAGAAGTCCTACCAGATCTACGGAGTGGTTGATATTCATTAAGTTCTGTTGCAACATCAGGTTCAATCAAGTCGTCATTTGTAACTTGTGTCTCTAGAACCTCTTCTAGATCTACCACATTGCCATCAGTATCATTGGAAAAAAATTCATTTTCTAAAAACGTGGCATACTGAGAAATAAACACCTTTTATTCCTCATTGTGGTAGAAAAGATACCCAAACGAATGTTTCTGATCTCCTACAAATATACACTTGACCGATCGTGTCTCGAGTTTGTCTGGATTCTGCTTTTTAAAAAAAGCTGGACAAGCCCAAATCTTAACTCGTTTAAGAGATGGTCTCTTCCCATACCATATCTCATATGGAGTGGTAGACACGGTCTTGGTTGGAATTTTGTTCAACAGAAAAGCCGCAGTCTCCAATGCATGCCCCCAAAAGGAGAGAGGCAACTCAATATAACTTATCATGGATCGTACCATATCTAATAGGGTACGATTCCGTCGCTTTAACACACCATTGTGCTGTCGTGTGTAAGGGGGAGTGAGCTGAGAGAGAATCCCATTCTCTTTTAGAAAGTTCGAAAACTCTATACTAAGATACTCTCCACCTCGATCTGATCGAAGTATTTTGATGCTCATTTCGGTTTGTTTTTCTACTTCAAGTTTGTACTCCTTAAATTTCTCGAAAGTTTCAAACTTATGCTTTAATAAAAACACATGACCGAATCTCGAGAAATCATCAGTAAAAGTTATGAAGTAAGAAAAACCGCTTCTCGCATGTGTAGACATTGGCCCACATACATCACTATATATGAGGCCCAAGAGCCCAGTAGCTCTTTCTCTGTGTTCAGTAAACGGAGTTTTGGTCATTTTCCCTTTGATACAAGACTGACAAGTCGCATAAGATTTATACTCAAAAGGATTTAAATATCCATCTTTATGAAACTTGTTTAGTCTTATTTCATTAATATGACCAAGTCTACAATACCAAAGAAAAGCTTCATTTATATCTGAAAATTTTCTTTTATTTGTGTGTTGTATATTAAAAACTGTGTGTTAATTAAGGACGTATATCCCATTATTAAGTGTACCACAACCAATCAACTCTTGATTCGGTTTAATGTTCATAATATTGTGCTGCAATACAAAATGATATCCTTCATTGTCTAACAAAGAAACAGATATTATATTACAAAGCATGCTTGGTACAAAATAACATAGGTTCAAAACCAATATACAACCCGATAGCAACCCTAGTTGATACTCTCCCACTGAAACTGCATGTATATTGAAACCATTTCCAACCCGGAGAGTATAATCACCGGTCTTTAAAACTCTGCTATTTCTCAACCACTGCACAGAATTGCAGATATGAGAACCCGAACCGGTATCCAATACCCAGGAAGTAGAGTTTATAGAAAAACAGTTTTCAGTTACGAACACACCTGAAGCTGAAGTATCACCATGCTTCCTTTTCATGAGACTAAGGTACTCAGTACAGTTCTGCTTCCAGTTCCCCGTCTTCTTGCAATAGAAACATTCTCCTTTTCCCGACTTCGCAGCTTTGGATTTGTCTTTCCCCTTTACCTTCTTGATTCCACCTCTCGGCTTGGTGGATTTCTTCTTGTTCTTTCCCTTGGCCTTGGTTTTTGAGACGGAAGAGGAAGATTGTCTAACAAGTAGAGATGGAGACTTTGTTTTAAACGTGCTTTCCGTATTTCTCAACATATTGAGAAGTTCGGGTAGTGACTTCTCCATGTTGTGCATGTTGAAGTTCACTATGAATGGAGCAAAAGTAGAGGGAAGAGACTGTAGAACAATATCAGTATATTGCTCATTATCCATTGTCCATTCGAGACCCTCAAGCTCTTCAATAAGAGCTATCATCATCAAAACGTGATCACCTACTAAAGAGCCAGGAGCCATCCGCATCTGAAACAGTTTTCGAGATGCTTCGTATCGTAAGATACGAGATTGCTCCCCATACAACTCTTTTGTAAGGAGAAAGATGGATTGAACATCCATCTCCTCGTGCTGCTTTTGATGTGTATTGTCCATCAATGCAAGAGCGAGGCATTTAGCAGTAGCACAGTCAATATCTCACGTTTTGTGGATCTCCCTATCCGCTACAGAAGATTCAGGGCCTAGGGTGGGCAGGGCTGAGGCAGTGAGGACATATGATACTTTATCATATATGAGAGCAATGTTAATGTTCCTCAACCGGTTTTTATAGTTCGGTCCGGTAAGCTTATTTTTCTCTAATAGTAGCTTAAGTCCAGTCATGGTTATCTGCCATTAGGAGAGAGAAAAGAATACACTCAGCGAAAGCTCTTGCAAAGATCAGATTGGTTATTTATCTTATCTAATCGATGTCTCCCACTGCTATGATCAAATTTTCCTTCAAACCTTGAAAAGAAAATTTAGGCAGGATTAATTACATTCTACAACTTCGCTAACCGTTCAGCCAGGCCAGTGCCGGTACTTCTGAGGAAGGCTCCCCGTGCTTTCGCACGGACCTAATTAAAATAAACCTCATTTTCCCAGAGGCGTAGCCCCGTTGATACCTTCCTAGACACCTAATGACTTAGCTAATTGTAAAATGCAAAACTCTTCCGGGAGCAACTTTTGCTCACAGTGGGATCGGGATCCTACTATCACATAGAAGGTATGCAATCTCATTGCAAATTTCAACTCTTGAAACTCCCGATATGGTTTTTACCTCTAGCACTCATAACCTTAACTAAAGTCAACATATCATAAGTACTAGTCAAGTTCTTCCCATCATTTCGTGATTAACTAGACCCACCCATATGACCTTTAACTATAATCAACATAATCATATGAATGTCCTAACTAATCGCATCATTTGCGGTGTAGGAAGACATCACTTAGCTACCGTACACTGTGCCTTAACTATAGTCAAAACACGCAACACGAATACTAAATACTCTACTTCCTAAAATGACGAAGGGTTGCGAATAGTTTTTAAGAAAACCTTTAACGCTTTGAACTTGATATCGTTATAGAATCCAATAGTTTTAAAAGGAGTGGTTCAAGCTCCGCAATTTGAAAACTTGCTTTTTCATAAAAAGGTGAGTAGGTTTCAAATCTGATTCTACAGCATCTTTTTAGGTTTCTTTTTGTTTACATTAATCTTATTAATGCAGTCCCATCATTTAAGTCCTTAAGCCATTACAGAAAAGAAACGAAAATAGAACGTACGCTTATACCATCCGCATTCGCCACAATGTCCTGTTATGTACCGTTAGGTTACTTAACTAACGGCATAGCGGGGCGGGACTAGTGTGGATGCAAAACATAAGCAACGTTTATTATATATCATATATATAATACACCATTCGTCTCAACATATAAAGTGATCACATCACAGAATATCCACAGCAGAAGAACATATATGAAAATACAGGATATACTAGGAGGTCCGTATTTTGTATTTAGCCAACAATATAAAATATGAATTCCACGGTCGCAATGAATAGCCAAACCCACACCCCGAGACCCCTACGAGAGTGGCAAATGATCCTACCAATTCTAGAGTTTAGGAGACCCGGTCTCGACTCCTCGAGATGGCCTCCCACTGAACCCTAGAACCCGGTCACTTGTGCTCCCCTCCTTGGGTCTATCCTAATACGGAAAAGTAAATAATATATAACAATAGTGACATCATCCTCAACCCGGAAGTGCCCCAATAAAAGAATATTAGATATAATTAATTTTAAATGAATGAAAAGAAAAACTCTCATTTCACATAAAAACCCCGGCCATTCATTCACGACGATCCTGTACATCATATCTCAGCAACACATAATATCACATATCATCAACGTAAGTAAGTATGCGTACCCCAATTGTCTTTGATATATAGCAACGAAACCGGCGATACACCACATACTACACTTACGGTCGCAGAAAAAGAATATGAAAAACTACAACAATTGGAATCAACACTGCCTTTAGACATCATAAACCCAGAATATCACATATTCTGGATTTCATGCCTAATAATGCAAATCTTATATTTTGGTCTCAACAATGAAAACACATTTTCAAAAAAAGTCTGGTAATTCAATAAGATTCCCGATTCTATCGAGGCCAAAATATTAGATTTACACGCAACTAATTATTTTTCACAAAACTAATTAATGTAGATTCTAATTATTGTACCACAATCATAAATATCTAGACAATGTTAAACATTTCGATCGAGTCAACAAACACCCATAAATTGCCCCGAAAGCTCAACACTCGAGCAAACCTAAAATACCCAAAAACATGCCACAGTGCCTATGGACCAACCGTAGAAGGGTCAACTCTTGCCTCACCCATGGCGCAACAGGACTACGGCAAACCCTAAGGTTTAGCTGCGGTTCTATGGTCATAGAATCAAGTTAGGGTTATGTTCCTCTAGAGGGTCCATAGGATTACTTGCATGAACATTCAAATATATTTAACTTAGGAAATTCCAACACTAGGAAAATTTCCAGCGAGGGTAATGAGGTAGTGTGTGATGTTCGTTCGAACTGTTTAACATCGTCCAAGTTACCAAAAACAATGTTAAAATTACGACTATGAAATACTCTGAATTAGCCCCTAAGCAAAATTAACTTCACATGAAATTTTGGGCTAAACAATCAATACCTGAAACCCCAAAATCTACAGACCAGAGCACCGAGAGAAAACGAGACATTTTGGGAGCAGAGGGGCCATCCTGGCTGGACTTTTGAGCCATGTGCTCGGTCAAAAACCAGTGGGTGGGCCTCGTTTTCCTCTGGTGTTCTCAGTGCATCACATACAATCTTCTGCAGTTGCTAAAAAATTTTTTCGAGCCCGTTTTAAAATCGACAGAGAGCAATATTTCAGGGTTCTAGAAATCATTATTTCGGAGTTGTTTCGGTTTCGTAATTAATCTAACATCGTCTAAGTTTCTAACTTGGCTTTGATACCACTGTAGGGATTCTCTAGCACCACCCTAGGTTTAGGGTTGCATCACACATGCTATATTAAAATTTTAGGGGGTGCTAAACAATACCAACCATGAATCGAACTAAAAAAATAGAGTAACAACATATAGTATCTCATATTAAGTAGTGTCTAACACTAAGTGGGGAGAAATACAACCTTTGTAGATCTCATCTTGTGACTCCTTGGATCGAGTAGGGTTTGAACCGGTTCACTTGAATCCTTCCAAGTCCACGATAATCCACCACGAAGTCCTTTTGCTCAAGCTCCTAGCTTCACTTGATCTATGAAGAAGTGGAGCAAACAACCTACACTAATGGCCTAGACTAGTATAGATTGGTGATATGGGTTTGGATCTCACTTAAAAACCTTTTCTTTTTATTTTCTTTTCTCACTTTGGAAACCCTAGAGAGCTTGAAGGAGAGAGAGGAAGAAGGAGATGGCTAAACTTGACTCAAGTCAATAATGCTAACATAATCCCAAGTGAATGAGAGTAATGCCATGCTAAACTATGGTCACAAAATATCTAGATATTTTATGACCGGAGGTTAAGCAAAACCATGGGCTACAAAATCATGGGCAACGAAACCATGGTATTGACTTTGGTCAACAAGAGAAGAGGGTTGAATAGTCAACCATGAACCATGATTTTATTGCCATTTTGCTTTTCTCAAATAAACAAAATATATAAATATATTACCATATGAGTCTTGCATTGCCACCACCAATGTATCATCAACCATGACACATGTATGCTTGCGTGTGTGCATCCATATCAATATATACATACACTCATGCATACATCATAAAGAATTAGGTTTTAATAAATGAGCTACATCGACACTTGATTTAATAACCCGGTCATATCACATACGACCCGTCTAATAGTAAATGCCCGATTAAAATACGGTATCTAATACACGCATTTAATCGAGCTCCCGCGCATATCTCATATGCACTCCACATCGTTTCGCCTGAGCTAGGAGACCCCTTTGTAGGACTCTAAGACTCGTCAATACGCTAGCAGTAGGCAGTGATCACATCACATGCCCACAAATCGTCAGTGGCACAAGCTGTACGTAACGGCTCTCAGGTATTAAGCGATCAGAAGAAACACAAGCGAACCTGCTAAAACTCCCGTCAAGCCAACTGGCAACACTTACCGTACAGTCCGGACTCTTCGTCAAATGTGTTGCATATCAAGTCTAGGGATGGTATCGTCGACCCCATTAACCCAATAAGTTATTCCGGTATATGGCTCATAACAGATCGAGAAACTACTGATAACACTTATCAGTAAATCTCAGCAGCCCTAGCCATGGACTTCCTGTTATGGCCAATCGTACATAGCGCAACAGCAACCCCCAATACCGGGAGAGACGAAACCCCTCCTATCGCTCATTGCCTCCATGTGCCTCGGGACTGTACCCAAAATCCACCTGTTTGCACGACTCAGTAGAGCCGTGGTAGGGTGGAGATCAAAGTATAGTGGGAGGCACACAAGACTCTATGACGATCTCGGGTCTACAGACTAATCTGTACCAGTGTCACCTGAGAACTGCTATCCGACGATGGATATAATACCATATAGGAGTTCTCGGCGAGTCCGTTTAGTGTACCCAGTCTCACTGAGCATCTGTATACGGTCTTTGGTGTCACCACACCAATGGATACGGGATCATCCATCGTTCATCATATGGGACAAGTAACGTATATGCTAGTCTACTCTGGTAATATTGATGCCCCGTCTCGATATACCCACGACTAGGAACATTTTAAGGATATGCTCATAAACTACATATGTCCCACTAGTATGATCCACATCATAATCTCAGTAGTCAAGCAAATATCCTAAGGGTTTTATCAACATGTACCAAATGAGTGAAAGCATGATCAAATGAACATGTCAAGATAAAGTACAACCAAATAGCATACTATCATGTCGAGTAAGAATGTCCTCTGAATACACACACACACATACCGGTACATACACTGTCATATAATGGCCTCTACGGAATATATATATCTAACATCAATGGCAATCGTCTTGAAACAAGACACAAATCATGCCGTCCATATACAGCGGTTGTCCAATTATTTCCGAACTTAAGAATTTCAAAGTTGAATCTAGTAATATGAAACGACTATAACTCGAATTTAAACTTGAACTCGAATCCAAATTCGAATCTAAGCTTAAACTTGAACTCAAACTCACTCTACTCGAACTAATTTGACTTGATCCAGGATTGCAATCGACATGACTCGTATTCTACTCGACTACATTATTCACTTTTGCAATTTATGGTTTCGATCAAGATATGTTATAATCAACCAACCAGATTAATTAGGTCAATACAAAGTTACAATCTATTATATTCGGGGTGTTTAGGATAGTTTAAGGTATGAATCCAACGGAACTTCAGAAGTCCCGTATTAACCTACTCGAATTCTATTTACTCGAATCTCGGTCCGGTCGACTGCTCCATGGTTTGGAATCCCAATGCTAACACATGAAATGAGCCCGTTTTTCCTTTCTCCTGGGCCCCCACTCTTGAGCTCGTGAATAGTTATATGGTTGCGTTGACATTCACACTTGGAACTTAACGTTAACATATTGACCATATAAAGACCTATAGGATATATACCCATGTTCATTTCCACATATTTTTTACTGGTCATTTACAATACTTCTTTTTATGCCATAACCGTTACACTTCACTTTTACCTTACTTTTGGGGCTTACGAGCGCTAGTTCGCTGACGGACATTCTACCCATTTTTATTTTCTTAGAATATTCGTTAGATACCGTTGAGACTGAAAAGGTGGGTGCCACATAAAAAGGAGTACGAGCAGATCGCTGTCCAGGCTTAGATTAGCTTATCTTTTCTTTCAGTTTATATATACCATCTGTTTAGGCATTTCTATTATTGTACTTACTTTTCAGTTAAACTCTTGTATTTATAAATATTTCAAGTTTGAATGCAAATAAAGATATTTGTTGAAAAATTTACGGTCTCCGTTTATTATTACATTGTGTATTATTGTTTCAATATGTTTAGCATATTTATTTAGGGAATGACCTTCTCTAGATAAATATGATGCGGTCTTGTCTCGTCACCGTTTTTGTCTACTGGAAAGCGGGTGTGCCACTTGGCCACTTGGTCGACGGAAAGCATGAAACCGAAGGAAGATGAGAGGCGGCGATGGGGATAGTTGACAACGATGGCAGCTACGAAGGATGTGAAGAGGCTGCGAGAGCAAGAAAGAGAAAGGCGGAGAAATTTATGGATTGAGAAGACGGGTAATTTGGTAACTTCATCTAATCGAGAACACCAGGCTTGTTTCAAATATAGCTCAGAGGTTTTCTCACAAATATTTATGAACAATAGGCCGTTCTCAACCATTTTGAAAATACCAGGTTTTTTTTTGACAACTCCTGAATGGACCGGGGGATTTTTGAAAATTTATCCAAAAAAGGGTTTTTTTACTTGTAGCTCCCAAAACATTCCAAATTCCTTTCTGCCCTAAAATCCCGATTTTTACTTTTTATTCCCCAAAATTAATAAGATATATCATTCTACCCCTCTTTACGATTTTCGTCAACCTTTAACGGCATAACATCAGTTTTTTCTTTAAAATATCCCGACCGCTCTTCTTCTTTGGAAATACTCAATTTCTTTCTCAAATTGAAATTAAGGTTTAGGATTCTGCTGCACTTTTTTTAAAATCGACTATAAAATCTAGAGCATTTTTAGCTTCCTTTTCTAGCCATGAAGAAGTCGAATACTTCTACGGTTTTACTTGTTGTATTCGGTAAATGGTAAACCTAAAATCCATGGAGATAAAGTTAAATTTAATGGGGTTTCTTTCTGACGGAAATCGTAAAGAGGGTAAAATGATGTAACTTATTAGTTTTGGGGTAAAAAGTAAATACCAAGCAATGAGGTCTAGAAAGAAATTTGCTATTTTTTTGGTTTCCAGTAAAACCTCAAAAAAATAAGTCATCCTTCGAAACCCTAGATTTTATCTTTCTTTCTATTTTCTGCTCAAAATCAGCATAATGATAGCTCAGCGATCAGAGGAAAAGGTAACAACTTCCATTTTCGACTAAAGTCTCAATCTTTAGTGTGACTTGCTGATTGTTTCTTTTGGATTAGGGCTAGATTTGATAAAGTTGATGAAATCGAGTTCAAATTCGCATGCAATGGTGTGATGTCTGTTTGTTCCGCGTTAATTTTTTTAGAGATAGATTAGGAATAAGAGAATGTGGTTAAAAAATGAGAATCATTTAGATCGTGTCTAGTTTCTTTGAATCTGAGTTCGCATGTGGTTTTGATGTTTGTTAGATGATTAAAGAGTTCAATAATGTTAAATTTGTCGTGAAGCGTGGCCCATTGATTGATACTAGTTTGTAAGTTCATGAAATAGGGTAAAGGTGTTAAATTATATGGTTGTTGATTGTTGAACTAACGGCATGTCCAATGTTTGCACAAGCTATTAATTAATGCACTCACACTGCTTACTCTATGCTGGTTTTAACGCTTAAAGCACATGAAAGATACGTGTATCTATACTTTTGCTGGTGAAGTGGAAAGTTGTTGAATTGGGAAATGAATTTGTATGTCGAGATTCAGATCTATGGCCTATATTCTCGGTGCTATGCCACCGTGCTTTGGAATTATATTATCTGATAGAATAGGGCTAATGTACCTGACATGAAAATATTGGGATAAGGCTTGTTGTTGTAAGCATAAAAGTGGTAGTTTGTAGTATAATGAATGCTATTCCGAACGCAAATATACATTTATGAATTAACGGTTTGCAATTATTCGTCTTATGCCGCACAAATCGATGTTGCATACAGTAGCTGTGATGAAAATGATCAAAGCTACAGAAAAATATTTGTGGATGCTGAGATTATTATTATTATTTATTTATTTATTTATTTATTATTTTTTTGGGTGCGGGGTGATAATTTTGTGTTTTATAGTACACACAGTTCTAACGCTAACTCCAAAGTATGGTAGGAATGGTTAGCGGTAAATAGTTCATATTGATAAAATGAGCTCAAAATCTATCTCACTTGACATAACTTCTATATATAATGTCGCGAGGTGATGAATGAAATAATAGCTAAGCCATATTTTTTTCCATGTAGGCATGAAGCTTTGAATAGCTTCGATCTTTGAGTGTCATGGAGGTGGCTAGAGAGGATTCTACATTTTAAAGTTTGCTATATGTTGTATGGACAATTCTATCTTGAAGCTGTACACTTAACTCTTCTTGGACATCTGTGGGTGCGCTGTCAAACATTTCAATTTTAGTTTTTTTTTCTATAGCTCCCCTAAAACATTGCTATTTTGAAAAATGCCCCAGAAAACTTCATATTTTTAAATACACCCCCTAAAACTTTTAATTAAACTGAATTGATCCCTATGCTTAATTATCATCCCCAGTACCGTTAGAAATCTCCATCAGGAAGATAAAATGACAACTTTGTACTTCTAATGGCATTATATTTGCATTGAATAGAGAGAAAGAGAGAGATTATTAAGTAATATTATATATGAAGGATTGAAGAAGAAAATATGGGTTTTGTATTTAAGAATTGAGAAGAGAGTAAAGGGATTATGTGTTGGAGAGGGGGGGGGGGAGGGGGAGATTAAGTAAGGTTGTGGAGGATTAAAAGAGAAAATATGGGTTTTGTATCAAAGAATTGGGAAGAAAACAAAATGGGTTTGTGTGGAGAGAGAGGAGGATTTTGAAGATGACAGGAAAGAGTGAGAACAGTGTGTTTTGCATGAAAATTAAAAGGGACGATGGTTTCTTAAAGAATGACAAGGGTATATAAGGGTTTCCCCCCATAATTCATCTTGGTAAATCTAATCCAGGCTTTAATCCTAATTAACATAAGAAAAGGGGTGTATTTAGTTAACGGAGGGGTTTTAGAGGGTGTATTTAAAAATATGTAGTTTTAAGGGGTGTTTTTCAAATTAGCAATGTTTTAGGGGGCCTTTACCAAAAAAATCCCTCAATTTTATAATGTATTTGGTGAATTCGTTCGCTTTTTTATCAAATCTTCGCAATCACTTTTAAAGTACTCATCGAACATTTAAATTTATCTTACTTTCATTATATATTAATGTTAAAGATGGAAAAGATCGTGATTAATTCTATCTTTAACAATTAAGATTATATTTTATTTGAAAAAAGAAATTAAAATAGTGTCTGCTATATAGCAAATTTAGTGCAAGTTTTTAGCTATTCCATAAAAAGTTTAAGAGCTAAGACATATTTTTATAACAATATATAATATATTATGTGTTAATTTATAGTCTGTTTATCAAATTATGTTTACATGTGTGCATTTGCATGCCTCTGAATGTATGCATGTCCATAAACTATCTCTCTTTATTATTATTATTTTTTAAATCATCTCTCTTTAATCTCTCTTTAATATTGTTTTCTTGTGCATGCATGTTCTTGTGTACAGCCTCATTTTATTATAGTTATTATTATTTATTCATCATATTTATTATTGTATATAACCATTATCCATATCACGAACCTTACTTTATAAGATATTTCCATGTCCCCTAGCCGGTGTCCTTGTCCGATGATCGTGTGAACACTTCTTAGATCTTGTCATTCTGCACAACAATTAATTGTAGGACTTTAAATTAAAATGGACTGTTCGTAAAGATAATTAGCTGTGAAAGGTAACGTGGTTAGGGTAAGCTATCAACATATATAAAACATTTTATTTTCAATAGAACGGAGCTGGAATTTGTCCACCTTAATCTATAAAACAACATTAAGTGAGCAGAAGAGTTTGAGGGGATTTTTTTAATGATGATTGTTATCGGTCTCTTCAATAATCTCTCTGGTGGATTTTATGAGTCGTTAACATCATCTTCTAACCCTTTTCCAAAAAAGATGGGTTCGGCTAGCTATGAAGAAAGAATTCATAAACGATTTTGCGTATTTTATTACCGATTGTCAAGCTAACGCCACCCTCTCTTAATTGATGTCAAATTTATGGGCAAGAAAACTATGGATGAGAAGGGGACTTGTCATAATTCCAAATAACCAGCTAGGTAGCTAGTATCCTCCAAATTCTCCTTCAGGGAATTATGTTCCACTCAAACGTAGGAATAAAGCCAAGAACAAAACATAACATATTTCCATTGTTGATTTACAGTTTCAAATGTAATAAAATCTGGAAGCAACTTCTTAATTCAGAGTTATTCTAACAGTGATGGTTCTGCTTTTACACAAGTGTGCAGGGTCCTGATATAAGAGCCAAATGTTGAAAAGGTGCCATGTAATAGCTGAAGTCGTAATTTGTTATTTACTTTGTGAACTATATTAGACAGATAGTAATATGGGGAAGTTTAGTCTAACCATTCGCTTCGCGGTCTGTTGGCCAGCATTTAGTTCCTAAGCTTTTCTGTTGAGAATCACCACATAATTGTCTCTACTTTTTCTTTGTGGGGTCTGTATGTTTACCATCTTTTACCATTAGATTTGGATGTTTGAAGTCTTCTTGCATGTAGGGATGGAAAGAATGATATGCTTTGATGTTGAATATGCATGATTTGGATTTTTAACATTTAGTCATATGCATGGTTTAAGTTAAATTGCTTAAATCATAATCATGTTTCAAGCATTTATTGCTCATGAAATTCTTTTTGCCATCATAAAGAAACTTACTTGTAGCTATTATGATATTGTCCAACCGAATAAGGTAACTTACCAAGGCTTTTCCATGTATGAATGCCGTAACTTAGTATCTGATCCCCGTGCCACTTCTTTCATTGTTTCATTAGTAGAATCTATTGATGTTACTTGTATGATTGATGACCTCTATCTGTTCATCGCTCTTAATATGTGTCGGTTTCCTTGTATATTTCTGAAGTCACAGCTAAATCAGTAACTTATAAGAATGCTTTATCTATTTATGTTATCGTGTCTCATATATCTTCTTTTAGCTTACTTGAACTTGGACCAATACCTGCAATATACCTTCTCACCTAAGTGATAAATATCCCTTCCACATTTTCTGCACAAGTGCGTTAAGTACTGTATAGAGTCAAATGTAAAACTATAAAGTCTTATAAGTTCTATGGGGGTGTTTGCTTATCAGTTTCTTCTACTTTCTGTAGACCATTAGGTTTCCAACGTTTTTCTTGACAGTAGCAATTCAATTGTCACATTGTAACCATTTAATATGTTCATGATGGGGCAAAACTACCCACCCCCCGGATCTATGTGAAATAAAGATGAATAATAACACGGAATAATAACAAGCACAAAAACCAGAACAAAAGAACACCGAGATTTAATGTGGTTTGGCCCTGATTGGACCTAATCCACAACGATGTAAGAGAGAGCTTTCCACTATATCAATGAAGAAGAAGAGGGACGCAACATCACCAAAGCACAACTTTAAGATCACTCATACAATGACAAAAAATATAAGGTTACCTCACTAGCTCCAAATCCACAAACCCACTTGAAGCCAACTCCTCCCAAACAAATAGAGGTAACAATCTTCTTCAATGTAGTGTGGAATGTTGATTCTTCAACCCAAATGAGCTTTTGTGAGAAAATTCTTTGCTTCCCCTCTTTCTCTTCTCTCTTTCTCTTCTCCTCTCAAAACCTAACCCTTTGGAATGGAAGATAGAATAACGAGATTAATGGATGAGAAGGAGACTCTCTTGCTTATTTAACTTGAGTCCTAACCCACATCAAATGGGTCCAAACCAAATGACTCAAGCTTGGTCTCTTACACCAAATCAATTAAGAGACTCAAAGTGGTTGAGTCCACTCATGGGTGTGGACCCAAACCCAACAATCTCCCCTCCAAACCTATGAGAGGAGATGCCGTAGCTATTCAAACGGAACCCATGCCGGACGCATTCCGGCAAAATACTTGCTTCTCCTTCGGCAAGCCTTTTATCAACATATCGGCTCCATTCTTATCGGTGTGGATTTTCATAATTTTCAACAAATTGTTCTCAAGCACGTCCCGTATCCAATGATACCTCACATCAATATGCTTGGATTTTGAGTGGAAACTCAGAATTTTGTTTAAGTGGATAGCACTTTGACTATCACAATAAACAATATAACGTTTTTGTGACAAAACCAATTCTTTAAAGAAGCGCTTCATCTACAACATCTCTTTGCAAGTTTCGGCGGCTGTGTACTCGGTCTCGGTAGTGGACAATGCAACACACTTTTGCAACCTCAATTGCCACGATACAACCCCCGCGGCAAAAGTGACCAAATATCCTGATGTCGATTTCTAGAATCAATATCGCCGGCCATATCAGCGTCAGAGTAAGCAACCAACTCCGGATTATCACCTCTGAAACATAAACACTCCTTCGAGGTGCCTCAAAGATATTGAAAAATCCACTTTACCATGGTCCAATGCTTTCCACTCGGATTAGAAATAAATCAGCTAACAATACCAGCGGCATGTGCAATATTGGGACGTATACACACAATCGCATACTTCAACCTACCAATAGCCGATGCATAAGGAACATTCTTCATGTCTTCTCTTTTTCAAGCTTGAAGGACATTGCTTCGAGCTCAATTTAAAGTGACCCACAAGTGGAGAACCAATGGTTATGCTTTCCTCATATCAAATCTTTGGAGCACCTTTTCAATATACCTCTTTTGCAAGAACCATAGCCTCTTTGCTTTTCTATCACGAGAGACACTCATGCCCAAAATTTGCTTCGCCGGTCCCAAGTCTTTCATAGCAAAATACTTGCTTAACTCATCTTTTAAATTGTCAATTAGACTTATTATGCCCAACAATTAACATGTCATCGACATAGAGCCAAAGAATGATAAAATCACCATCACCAAACCTTTTTACGAAAACACAATGATCCGATGCCGTCCTTTTATAGCCTTGATTCAAATTAAAAAATCAAATTTCTTGTACCATTGCTAAGGAGCTTGCTTGAGGCCATAAAGACTTTTCTTCAATTTGCTCATGGACTTTACCATTGATTTTGAAACATTTGGGTTGCATATAAATCTCCTCCTCTAAATCGCCATGAAGAAATGCGGTCTTGACATCTAATTGCTCAACCTCCAAATTCATGCTTGTGGCCATACCCAACACAACCCTAACAGATGACATTTTCACGACTGGAGAAAAATTTTCATCGAAGCTATTCTCCTCATGCTTCAAATGAAAAATTCATGCTCGCTTTATATTTTGGATGCGAGCTATTCTCCTCATGCTTCAAATGGAAAACCCATTTGTTTTTCAATGTCTTTTTGCCATCCGAAAGCTTCACCAAGTCATAGGTACGATTTGCTTGCAAAACATCAATTTCCTCTTGCATAGCTTTCAACCACTCTCTTTTGTGATCACATGCACAAGCTTCATCAAAACATTTTGGTTCACCGCCATCGGTGAGCAAATCATATTCATTACTAGAGTACCTCATTGAAGATTGCCGCTCTTTAGTAGTCGCCGAATTTGTGATGCATTTTGTGGCTTTTGAATGACTTGCTCTCTCATTTCATCATGAGTGATATCGGAAGTAGAGGCTTCACTACTAGCATTATCTTCTTGCACACTCCCCCGTTGTCATTTACAATCGGAGAAGAAATCGGATCCAAATCAATAATAGCATTCGGAGAATTAGGAGCATCATTATTGATATCATCGATGGTTTGATCTTTAAGAAAGACCACATCTCGACTCTGAATAATCTTTTTGCTTGTGAGATCCCATAGCCTATAACCAAATTCATCACAAGAATATCCCAAGAAGATACATTGCTTTGTTTTGCTATCGAGCTTAGACCTCTCATCTTTCGGAACATGGATAAACGCGCAACATCCAAACACTCTCAAGTGTTTGTAAGAAATATCCTTACCAATCCATACTCTTTCCGGAATATCATCATCGCCGGAGATAGATTTATGAGAGCCACTGCCATTCCGAATGCCTCCCCCAAAAGGGTTTGGACAATTTGGCGTGTGAAAGCATACATCTAATTCTCTCCATAATAGTGTGATTCATCCTTTTCGCAACACCATTTTGCTCAGAATTTTTCGGAACCGTTCTTTCATGCCAATACAATACAACTTGCAATATGCATCAAATGGATTAATGTTTTCACCACCATTATTCAAAGAAATGCACTTGAAAGACTTTCCGGTTTGTCTCTCAACCATTGCATGAAATTGCTTGAAAACTTCCAAAACTTGATCTTTGCTTTTTAAAGCATAGGCCTAAACTTTCTAGCTATGATCATCAACCAAAATAACAAAATACAAAGCACCACCAAGAGTTTTGTCCTTTATAGAACCATACAAATCAGAATGAACCAAATCTAAAATATTTGGTTTTCTTTGCGAAGCTTTTCTCCCAAAGGAAACTCTATGTTGCTTGTCCGCCAAACAATGAACACAAGTATCAAAATGCTCACCTTTCATATTAGGAATGAGATTGCCCTTTGCAAGAACTTATAGGCTTTTCTTGCTCTCATGGCCTAGCTGTCGATGCCACAACTTCATAGAGTTGTCCAACATTGTGTTCGCCTCACATATGCATAGTTTTGCTTGCATTTTATAAAGGTTGCAACATCTCTTGCATCTTGCCGCTATAAGAGAGCCTTTGGTGAGCTTCCAAGCACCGCCACCAAACACATTAGTGTAACCCTCTTCATCGAGTTATCCGGCGGATAAAAGATTGAAACGAAGTTCCGGCACATGCCGCACATCTATGAGCACCAACTTATAGCCAAGATTTGTCTCAACATGAATATCACCAACACCAACAATTTGAAAAGTGTCTTTGTTATCCATCCTCACAACACCATTATCATCCGTCTTGTAGGATGCAAAGAAATCCCTCTTAGAAGTGGCATGATAGGAAGCTCCAGTGTCAATCACCCAATACTTTTCATGCCACGCAACACAAAGGCTTGATTCACCACTAGCAGAGACAACAACCATATCTCCTTCAAGTGTTGTCGTGTTCTCTTTGGAGTCGGACTTTGTTTCATTTGTCCCCTCTTTTGCTTATTCTTCAATTTGTAACGATATTTCATAATGTGCCCTCTTTTCTTACAATAATTGCATGCGACATCTTTCCTCGATCTTGACTTGCTTCTTGATTCGGAATGTGACCTCTTTCTATAAACTTTGACCTCCCTCAATTTTCCGCAACAATTGCTTCTGAATGAGAAACTCCTAGATCTTTTCTTCTCAATCCTTCATTCAACAAACTAATAGCCACCAAGCTCATTATGGCAACACCATCCATAGCGGAGTTGGTAAGGGACACCACTAATGTCTCCTAACTTTCCGGTAAGAAACTAAGCAACAACAATACTTGCAACTCATTTTCAAGCGTCATTTTCATAGAAGCAGGTTGGTTCACAACATTTTGGAACTCATTCAAGTGCTCAGATAGCTTCACATTTACAAGCTTCCAAATCAAGAATGCTTTATTGCTCACGATCTTTCTTTTATAAAGACTCTAATTTCTTCCATAAAGAACGCGCTGAACTTTTAGTAGAAACATGGTGGAAAACGAAATCATCCAACTATTGCCGTATAAACCCAACGGCCTTGCGATCAAAGCTTCTTCCACTCTCCGTCGGGCATGTCGGTGGGCTTCACGCCATCGCCCTCCAAAGACGCATAAAGATCTTTGAAATATAAGAGGCTCTCCATTCTTGGCTTGCATATACTCCAATTGCCTCCATTGAGGCTAATCATACAGCTTGTGCTACTATCCATCATTCATATAGAACAAAAGATACCAAAATCTCTTTGAAGCAATTCCACAAACACCTTGTGGGCACTGTAGCTCTGATACCACTTTGATGGGACAAAACTACCCCCAACCCTTGGATCTATGTGAGATAAAGATGAATAATAACGTGGAATAATAACAAGCACAAAAGCCACAACAAAAGAACACCAAGATTTAACACGGATCAGCCTTGATTGAACCTAATCCACAACGATGCAAGAGAGAGCTTTCCACTATATCAATGAAGAAGAAGGATACAATATCACCAAAGCACAACAATTTTGGGATCGCTCATACAATGAGAAAAAATACAGGTTTACCTCACTAGCTCCAAACCATAAACCAACTTGAAGCCAACTCCTCCCAAACATATAGAGGCAACAATCTTCTTCAATGTGGTGTGGAATGTTGATTCTTCAACCCAAACGTGCTCTTGTGAGAAAACCCTTTTGCTTCCCATCTTTTTCTCTTCTCCTTGCAAAACCTAACCCTTTTGAATGAAAGATAGAATAACGAGATTGATGGATGGGAAGGAGACTCTCTTAGTTATTTCACTTGAGTCCAAACCCACATCAAATGGGTCCAAGCCAAATGACTCAAGCTTGATCTCTTGCACCAAATCAATTAAAAGACCAAAAGTGGTTGAGTCCCCTCATGTGTGTGGACACCCAACAGTTCACTCCTTTGTTCTGATTAGGTATGTGTATTCACTTATATTTGCAGTCATTTTGCAGTACATACAATGAGATGCATACAAAGATGTACATAATGATTGCTGTGATTTTTCTTTATGGATGGTTTATTGATTTATTTAGTTTGCTACTAATATGCACGTTTACGTTAATCTTCAGAAAACATCATGATAAAGCTAGATTCTATTTATAGCAATATGCTTCAAGAGTATTTTGGTATGTTGGCATAGGGCCCGCCTAGGTGGGCCGACTCGACCCGACCCGTCTCGTGGTCTTGACCTTGTGCTATATAGGCATGCAAAGACTAGGGTTTCAAGATAGATGAAACACAGAGAATTATATAGATAATTGACTTAAGTTTTCAAGAGAGAAAACTAAGGTTTTCTAGGTTCTATAATCTCCTTCGAAGTAATAGCATCCGCGGTGAACAAGAGGGCTTTCTGACCAATGTTGTGACCGTCTCTCGCCGACCATCGCGAAGAGAAGAGGAGAACACATAAGGAACAAAGTTCAGAGATCCACCAAACGATGGGAGATCTTCTACCCACGAAGGATTGCAAGATCCTAGTGGTCGTGTATGCCACTAGTTAAATATATTTGTTTCCGCTGTTTTTGTATTGATTTTCACATGGATCTGAATCCATGGAAAAATCTAGGATGTAGTCATACATCGCCATTAGCTTACATTGATATCAGAGCCCTAAAGGGTTTTTCATCTCTTTTTTTCTCTAATAAGATTATCATGTTTAGAAATCTTAGATATTTAAAGTTTTTATTTTTAATTAGATCTAAAGGAAGACTCTTTAAGCTTTTTGAAGATCCGTGCTAAAATTTAATTTTTTATTTTATTTTTATATGATTTAAAATGACGCATGATATTTTTAGAGACGTTCGTGTGATCGTCCAGATTAGTTAACTTGTGATTTTAAAAGTTGATAATTTTGTTTTTAAAATTATTGTAAAATTAAGTTTGGCACGTTATGAATTTTTTATCGAGATTAAAAAGTTGTTCTTTTCAAGTTAGAGGATGGCGCCGCAATGTTTGCATCGATGGCAGCCATCATGCTTGAGAAACCTTAACCCTAATTTTGAAAATTTATTTTGTTATGCTAAAATCAATGGTGATTTTTCTGTATTATTTGATCCTTTTTTCAAAAGATTTTCTTAAAAGATAGAAAATATTTTCTTTGGTAAGATTTTTTTTTGAAGTTGAGAACATATTTTTTTATAAGAAAATATTTTTAAAAAGATTCTGAAATTTTAAAAGATTTTTATGATATTTTTAAATTTTTTTTTTGAAAAAGGAGGTTGAGTCGTCGAGCTTGGAGCCGATGACTAGCAGGAGCCGACGGCTCGGGCCGAGCCAGGATCGAGCCAGTGGCTCCGGCTGGGCCGAGCCCAAGGCCTAGTAAGCCTGGGCCTTTGAGGTCTGGGCAGTTCAATTGTTTTAATTTCTTTTCTCATTTTTTGTTTTATCTCGAAAATAAATTCTGAAAAATCTAGAAAAATTATTTTTCGATTTCAGAAATTATTTGGGGTTAAATGGAACATTTTTGCTCAAGTGGGAGCCACGATAAATATTTTAATGATGCCGAAATAAGTTTTCTTTTAAATCCTAAGTATCGTAGAGGTGCATAGAATAGTTAACTTAATTGGAAGCGCACGTAGAGACGCAAGTCAATCTAAGAAAAACTTTTAACACCTTAAAATTTTGATTTTGGGTGGTTAATCATCTAGATGCAATAATTTGAGTTAGGTCTCCTAACACTAAATATTTCAAGTTGGAAATTTCGGGTAAGATAGATATAACAACATATAGCATTACCTTTGAGATCTAGATTCCATAGTTTTAACGAATACTTATAAGATGATTTTATTTTTATATTGATGGAATGTAGTTCTAGAATCGTCTAGCTTCTCTTTCCTTAATTATAGAAATAATTTTGTTACTACTACTTTTTGTTAAATAATGGAATTATAAAAATGTTGCGTATTACTCCAAATTAAAATGCTTAAGTATCTTAATGAATCTATAAAATGTCTATATGTTTACAGATGGCATCCAAAACTATAATGGTTGATTTGACCAAAGGCGATAAGCTGAATGGAGACAATTTCGACGTTTGGCGTCGAAAGATATCATACTTGCTCAACAATATCGAGGTCGTTCATTGTGTTGAGGAGGAAAAGGTTGATCCTGTGATGGGAATCCAATCCGTCGCTCAATACAAGGAGCTCGATGAATTCAAGGCATGGTCCACAAAGGACCGTTCCACACGCTTTTGAGCAGTTTGCTACTGTCAAGCAACTCTGGGAGACGCTTGACAAAAGGCTCGATAAAATGTCGCCAACGAAGATCGGATCTCCACGTTCGACTGTCTAATTACCGGATGACCGGTAATCCTCCGAACATTAGACTTCATCTCCGTGATGGAGTCTATGTTTAAAGATTTTGAGGTCGCTGGCTCTCCTATCTCGGATGAGCAGCAAATTCATGCGTTTATTAACACACTACCTGATTCTTGGAAACCTATGAAGTTCTTAACATGAGACCGAAGTGGTGAAAACTTTTTCAGACGCGGTGACTAGAGTTGAAATTGAGGTTGAAAGAAAGGCGAAAGGTGTGAGCTCAAAGGCATTGGTCACTGAGGCTTCCAAGCGCAAGACCCGAAGGTCTAAGCGCAAGTCGCCCCCCAAAGCAAGAAGGTAATGTTGTGAATCTAAATCCTAAAACGAACGGGCGTAGCAAAAAGAAGACCAACAATGGTTGTTTCAAATGCGACAAAGAAGGGCATTTCGCGTGTGATTGAGGCGAGCCCAAGAAGGTACGTACTGATTCTCAATCCGCAATGGCATATGTTGCTAGTAGTGTGCTGTTAGTTGACTCTTTGTCATCTTGGATTGTTGAGGGCCACCGGACAGGGAAGGCTACGCAAATTTCAGCGGGATTCCGGCCGGGAGCAAGAGGATCTATATGGGTAATGAGATGTATGTGGATGTCTTAGGCATCAGCACGTACAAGCTCTCCACCGGTTGTAGTAGCGAGTGGGTCTTACAAGGTGTTCTATATGCTCCAAAGATTCGGTGGAACCTTCTATCAGTTATTAGACTTATGGCTTTAGTATATTATGTTATTTTTAAGGATAACTTCGTTTATTTTTATTTGGATAATTCTTTGTGTTGTACGTATTTTAGACAGTTTGATGGTTATTGAATGCGACTCTTTTAATTATTCTGCATGTGCTGTGAATGTTGTAAATAATTATCATATTGATTCTGCGATGTTATGACAGACGCTTAGGTCATATAGGCCAAGATAAGATGAACACGCTCGCAAAGTGCGGCTTGCTTGGCGGCTTAGCTAAAGTCACCCTATTCACCTGTGAGAGTTGTTTTGCTGGTAAGGCAACCAGAAAACCTTTTGGCAAGGCTAAATGAGCTATTACGCCTTTACAATTAATTCATTCCAATATTTGCGGACCAATCAACAGGAAGGCACGTGGCGGTGTGCCCTTTTCTGTTAATTTCATAGATGACTACTCTCGTTACGGACACGTGTATCTGATTACTTACCAATCTGAAGCGCTAGATTGTTTCAAGCGCAATATCGGTGATGTTGAGAATCAGTTAAGCATAAGCATTAAGGCTTTGCGTACGTATCGCGGTCGAGAATATTTGTCTGAACAGTTCCATAAACTAGGCGAAAGTAATCGTTAGGCAGCTAACGATACCATACACTCCGCAACAAAATGGTGTTGCAAAGAGAAGAAGTAGGACGCTACTAGACATGGTTAGGAACATGATGGCGCAAGCCAATCTACCCATTTCATTTTGGGGAGATGCGCTATTGACGACAGCTTATGTTCTTAACCATGTGCCTTCAAAGTTGGTGAAGACAACACCCCGTGAGCTGTGGACAAGCGAGAAACCTGGGTTAGGTCACTTGCGTCCATGGGGTGTTTCGCATACATACACAACTTTGCATTCGAATGGGAAGTTGGGCCCTAAAGGGAAGAAATGTATTTTCATACAATATTCCAAACACATGATTACGTGTTTTTAGGCGAGAACCATGATGGGACTATTGCCGAAGTTGAGTTGCGTGATGTCAAGTTCCTTGAGGAGGATTTTCTGCAAAAGGCGAAAGTGGGCCAGGATTTGGGCTCTATGAAGCTGACAAGACTCCTAGTCAGACTAAGTAGGAGAATTTAGATCTTTCAGCTGCCGAAGACAGTGGGAGCGAGATTCCTGTTGATGGCTTGGAGCCGATGAAAGAATCCTTGGAACCTCATAGATCCGACCGTGGATTAATTCGCTGTCGTTGCTTTGAAATCGAAGGGAAATCATTCATGGTCGCTCCGCATGATGTTGCGGAACCTAAGTCATTTGCTGACGTCATTTCAGGGCCTAATGCGAGCGAGTGAAAAACTGCGATGAGTGAGGAGCTTGAGTCGATGAAAAAGAACCAAGTCCGGGACTTGGTCGATTTGTCTGTCGGACGAATGACTGTTGAGAACAAGCGGGTTTTCGAAGTCGAGCGAAATGAGGATGTCATGATCGACAAGTGTAAGGCGCAATTGGTGGTGAAGGGTTATACCTAACGCAGTGGCATAGATTACGACGAGACGTTCTCCCTGGTAGTGAGAATAACATCTATTCGCTTCATTCTACCGATAGCGGCCCATATGGATCTTGAGCTTATTCAAATAAACGTTAAGACTGTGTTCCTATACAGGGAACTAGATCATGAGATCTTTATGGATCAACCGATCGGTTACATAAGCAAAGGACTCGAGCGCAAAGTTTGCTACCTGAGAAAGTCCATCTATGGCTTGAAACAGTCGTCCAGGTAGTGGTATTTTCGATTTCATCGTACCGTACTAGGATATGGTTTCCAGATGATCGATCGGGGCAACTGTGTGTACCTGAAAAGGTTTGGATAATCTTTTGAGATCTTGTCGTTATACATCGACGACATACTATTAGCTGGAAGCAATATAGAGACCGTTAAAGCAACCAGGGGTTGACTATCCTCCTACTTTGAGATGAAGGACATGGGAAATGAGAGTTTTGTGCTCGCGATATAGATCCGCAGTGACCGTTCGAAAATAATCCTTAGTTTGTCTCAAGAGACTTACATAAGGAAGATCTTAGAACAGTTCGGAATGCACAACTGCAAATCCATTGGGACTCTGATTGGTAAGAACCATACACTTGGCCTTAACCAATGTCCAAAGACACAAAAGGACACTGAACAGATGCATGTGGTTCCGTACTGCAGCGCAATCGGGCGTCTCATGTACGCTATGATGTGTACGAGACCCGATATATCCATTGCTGTAGGTTTGACTAGCCGTTTCAGTCAAATCCAAGCGTTATACATTGGAAGGCGGTAAAGAGGATTTTTAGGTATTTACGTGGGACTGCACACTATACCTTATGCCACGGGGGATCAGATTTGCGATTGCGTGGATACACAGATGCGGACAGGGCCGACGATTTGGATGGACAAGCGTCCACATCTGCATACGCCTTCTTGCTCAATGGCGGGGCCATTACATGGTGTAGCAAGAAGCGGGATTACATTGCCTTGTCCACCATGGAAGCAGAATATGTTTCTGCATCTGAGGCGGCCAAGGAAGCTGTCTGGTTGAGGAGATTCCTTGAGAGTTTGCACGTTGTTCCACACGCGAGAGATCTTGTCACTCTTTATTGCGACGGCATGTCGGTAATAGCTTACTCAGAAAACCCCAAGTACTATGGGAAGTCTAAACACATAGAGATTCATTATCACTTCACTAAGAAGCAAGAAAAGAAGGAGGTCAAGCTGGAATATCTCCCTGCAGAGCATATGATCGTAGATCCGCTGACGAAGGGGATAGCCGAGGAGCGATTTATTTCACATGTTCAATCCTTAAGGCCGCGTCTATGGTGATGCTAGTTGTATTAGATACCATGGCCTTATTTTTATTGCTTAGACGTTATATTTTATTGATTGCGACTCGTTTATATTGCACAATTGGTTATTGATTTATTTATTGATGATCGATTATTCTATTTATGGAATGAGTGCTATATTTGGTAGTTTGGTTCTTGAGTATGGAGTAATAATAATAGATGTGTTTTTTACATATTTATTTGTATCTTATTAAAAGAAAGATACGTCAACAGATAGGATCGTGTCTCTTGCACGAGCGATCCTCTTGATACTTGGAGGCATGTGAGGTACGAACGTTTGTTTCTTTTCGGTGCTGGCTTGGGGCTAGTGACCATACACTGATCCATCGCTAGGATGTGCGCGACAGTGTGAGCATCCGAACGACCCTTATCTGGTGATAAGGATGAGCCGAAGACTTGATAAGTCTTCAGCGGAATGGAATTCCCTTACATCCCATTATTTAGATATCTGTTGAGAAGCCAGATTTTGAATCTCACAAAGTTGGGCTCGGACTCGATCTTGATGATATGGACCCGGGCACATTTGGAATGTGGCTATCAAGTGCGTTGTCGTAGCCTGGAATCTGTATGGTACTTATATGACGTAGAGCTCTCGTGAGTGAGAACTTGGACCATAACGCGTCTTTTCCGTACGACGCGTGCTAGTGACCTAGAGGAGGCTCAGGGATCGATCTTATCTCCCTGGCCGTGTGAGCCTCATTGATTGGCATTCCGTAGAGAATGATCTGATCAGCTGTACCCTTAGTGACTTCGGCTGTTAAGAAAGAAAAGCCGTGAGCGTATATAATTTTGGCTGCTATCACAATAGTACGATAATTACCATACTCTACAAAGTAGGTAGTGTCAGGAAAGCGGGTAAGTGGACCCAATTTGACGAGTTGAGAGGATGGTCAATCGGACATGTCTTCTTGATTGCACTACTTGCGTAACTCTTATATGAGCCTGAAAAGGCGTCATTAAAGTGGTGGATCAAAGGGTTCCCATGGTGGTTGAATATACTTCTTGAGGGATTGAAGATATTTAAGCAAGACATGAAAATTTACCGATTGGATCTGGGGTGCATGATATCCGAGTTATCGAATAGCTTCGTTTGTTCATTGGGGAGATCTTTGTGTCGATCCTAACGGATCTGGCTGCAAGGCTACCCGCTTGCAGGAATCGATGGTCGTATGGAGGCGCTACAGTTAATATGGAGAATGATTGATGAAAGGGAACCCGTGAAAACCGAGCAGATATGACGGCGTCCACTCGTTTGTACGAGTGGGAGTATGTTGTCATAGGGCCCGGCCAATCGAGTGGGTGGGCTGACCCAACCCAACCCGTGGTCTTGGCCCTTTGCAAAATATATAGGCATGCAAAGGCTAGGGTTTCAAGATGGATGAAACACAAAGAATTATATAGATACTTGACTAAAGTCTTCAAGAGAGAAAACTAAGGTTTTCTAGGTTCTATCATCTCCTTCAAAATAGTAGCAGCCGAGGTGAACAAAAGGGATTTCCGACCAATGTTGAGATCGTCTCTCGCCGACCATTGTGAAGAGGAGAGGAGAACGCACAAAGAACAAAAATCAGAGATCCATCAAACAATAAGGAAGATCTTCTACCCCGCTAAGGTTTGCAAGATCCTAGTGTTCGTGTAGGCCATTAGTTAAATATATTTGCTTCCGCTTTTTTTGTATTGATCTTCGCATGGATCCGAATCCATGGAAAGATCTAGGACGTAGTCATATATCGCCATTAGCCTACATGGTAGACTTACAGCTCATCTATTTATATTACTTTGCCAATTTCAAGAAACATCCTTGTAGCTATTATACTATAGAAAGGTAATAAAACATAGCGCCAAGGCTTTTCCTATATCTGAAACTTCCTTAATACTTCTGATATCGGCGCCCTTTTTCTGAGTCGCTGTTGGTGGGGATATAATCATTTACTACTTATATGATTGATGGCCTTTCGAACTCTTGTATATTTCTGAAGTCACTAATACATTAGCAACTTATAAGTGTTCCTTCTTCTTTTATGTTATTGTCTCTCTTTTACCACCATTTCACTTTATTGTAGATACGCCATCCCATTTTAGTGATTATTATCCATCCGCGTTTTATATGGAAAATTATAGCGCTTTATGCTAAACCCATGCTTGAGTTTTTTAACATTTCATCTGCTGTATCTGTGTTTGCCTTCTTGCTACAAGTTTCCTTTAGTATGTGGCATGCAAGATTACCGAACTTCCATAACAATTTTTGGGTTAGTTGCACAAAACACCCCTGTAGTTTACCGATAAAGCACTTATAGCCCCCCACCCCCTACCCAACCCACCCACCCAAAAAAACACAAAATACAAAACAAAACACAAGTGATCAATTAGTCCAAATCCCCTCTCTGCTCATTGACTAATATCCTTAGAAACACTCAAATTCAACTCTAAACAACTCAAAGGATTGTCTGATTTAACTCTAGAACTTTTTTCGTGTTGTTTAGAGTAGAAATTCAGGCGTTTTTGAGGGTTTGATCTATGAACAGAGGGTGTTAGCCCTGATAAATTGCTAGAGGTGGTATAAGTGCTATACCGGGTAACTACCAGGAGATTTTGTGCAATTAACCCTATTCTATTTGATGGTTCGAATCAGAATATCTTATTTCTCTCTTTTTTCTTCCCCTCTGTTTCAGTATGCTTCCGTCTCCATGGATCTTAGCTCAGAAGTGGATAATGTGATAAGCGACTCGGAGATGGACATGTACGAGGATAAATCTTACAGCTCTCTGAAGATGGGTAAACTGAGAGCAAAAATATCAGAATTTTTTTATAGGTGTCCTTTCTGCATGGGTAAAAAGAAACAAGACTACCTTTACAAGGACTTGCTTCAGCATGCAACAGGAATTGGCGCATCAACATCATCTAATCGCGGGGCAAAAGTGAAGGCCAACGACAGGGCTTTAGCACGGTTTCTGAAGGATGCTGCTGCTGAGCCAGCAAGCACTGATGGAGGTAGGGATGTGCAAACCCACACTTGATTAGCAATAGATTTCCATTTATATTCAGTAGTTCACTAGGAAAATTGCATGCTTATATCCTTTTCCCTTTTCAATTAAGACTGTTATAAAGGGGAGAAGGGAAGACTGGACATTTGCACCACAAAATTAGCACTTTCCCATGACAATTTTCCATTTAAACAGAACATCTACATTTGTAAATTCCTTGCATCAGATCTATTGCAATCTCCAATCAAAATTGTTATAGAGATTACCATCTAATTAATAGTAATTGCTATCCAATCATGAACTTTGATATTTTTCGAATATCGAATCTCTTAAAAATATTGTGAACTTGCAAGCATAATGTATATTGTTGAAAATTTGAATTACACTTCCTTTACGCTAACAGTACATTGTTGAAAAGCGAATACCCAAAAAGAAAGCGGCAAGAGAAGGGATTTCATACTTTCGATCATGCAACTTTTCGTTTATATTTTTAATTATCTGATTGGTTTTACAGATTTGCATCTTTTTAGATATTAATTTTGACATGTTTTGGTATTAGTAAATTTATAGTCTAATTGGTTTTGACATTCGATTTGCGTCTTTTTAGATATTAATGTTGACATGTTTTGTATTAGAACAATTATTTGATTTAATGAGAGTTTTTTTTTCTTATTATTCGGAGCTTGTTTTTGTCATTTGAAGTTATTTTCATTTTGTAAAAACTTGCATCTTTTTACCCATTGCCCACTCCTGAAAATCTCTGCCACTGTCAGCAGGTCCATGTTTGCAGTTGATGGTTGTGGACCATGCACCTCCTGAGCCAAAGGAAGAGGATCGTTTCGTGTTTCCTTGGATGGGTGTTCTTGTAAATGTTCCGACTGATACAAGAAATGGCAGACATGTCGGAGAAAGCGGAACAAAGCTGAAAGAACAATTGTCTCGATTTAATCCCTTGAAGGTGACCCTGTTGTGGAATTATAAAGGCCATACGGGAAATGCTATCATGAATTTCAGTAAAGACTGGTCGGGATTCAAAGATGCGATGGCTTTTGAGAATTACTTTGAAGCCAATCAGTTGGGTAAGAGCGATTATTACGAGAAAAAATACCAAGCTTGTGATATATATGGGTGGATTGCCCGTGCAGACGATTACAATTCTGGGGGACCAATTGGAGAATATCTGCAAACGTGTGGAGATCTTAAAACGCTAAATGATGTTACAGAAGAAGAGAATCGCAAAACTGATAAGCTGGTTGCAGATCTTGCTAATGTGATCGACGTAAAAAATAAGCATTTGCAAGAAATGGAATGCAAGTATAATCAGACTAATCTGTCTCTTGATAAAGCGATGCAAGAGAAGGCGGCTCTATGCCAAGCTTATAATATAGGTATGATTTTTAGATGCTATAATATAGGTATGTGCTTAACTACATCATTTGCTTTCTGTTCTTCTAAAGAGTAGAGAATTACCCCGCCTTTATAAACTGGCCATTATGGCTGTGCGTTTTATTCTCTACAACCATAACATTTGTGCCCATCAATGCAAGTGCCTTTTGCATTACATTTCATCTGCGTTGAAACAGACTTGAGCATCTTCAAATGTGTTATAAATTTGTAATCATGAAACCATGATTATGCATTCATTCCTGATGTCTATTTATTTTTTCCAACAAATAATTCTTAGCTGCTCGTAAGTTTTGCTGTTATTTTGTGACCTCAGAAATACAGAAGATGCAGTGCCTGGCTCGAGATCACTCACGTAGGATTTTTGAAGAGAATGAACAATTGAGGATGCAGTTGGAATCTAAGAAGAAGGAACTTGATATAAGATTTAAGCAATTTGATAAGTTTGTAGCACAGAATGGCATGAAAAAAGGCAAGCTGGATGTTGAGAAACAAAAGGTATCAATACTGTTCAGTTCAAATTACCTCCATAACCTTTGAGGGGCAGCTATTGAGAAAAACTGCTGTAAAATGCTAGGTTCATATTTAAAAAAATTTGGAACAAAGCGTTATGCTATATTATTCTTGACCCTTGATGACGGAATCTCATTTGGCAATGTTAGTTGAGCTTAATGGCTTAATCATACTTTAGTAATTGCATGTGAGAAGTAATTGTTCTGACCAGTTTACCTTGATACTAAAATTTTGTATGAGTTTACGTCTGGACTGTTGCAGAGTCAGTAAATTGGCTGAATATAGTGGCTTGTATATGCATCTTTATTAAATCTAAAATGTTATTTTGCATTGGCTATTTACCATCACACTATCACCCCTTCATATTTATGTGCACTCACACCTATCATATACTTCGCCTTGAAGCTCCAATTTAAGAAAACATCGATTGATGCCTATAAGTAGCTCCATGTAGCTAAAAATATGAAAGGTCTGGAATACTCATAAAAATGGAGACTATTAATTTATTATATTTTTTCCAGTTGCTAAATTTAATTGGAAATTTATAGGCAATGTATGCCGAATTGTTTTTGGATTGAGCAGTCAAGCAGATCTATCTAATTTCTCTCTTTTCTTCTATGCTCAAGTGAAAGCTAGAGTCGGATACTACTAAATGCTATAGTTGAGCAGGAAGTTGTACCATTTAATACTTAATTTGCTTTCCTCCCAGAATGCAATGAGAAACAACTCGCTTGAAATGGCATCCCTAGAGAAGAGAAAAGCTGATGAAAATGTCTTAAAGCTTGTTGAAGAGCAGAAGGTTAGTTGTTTTCAACCTGTTGTTCTATGTAGAACTTTAAAAGTGGTTTTCTAATTTCATAAGTGGTAAATGTTATTGTCTGACTGTAAATAAAAATATGCAGAGAGAGAAAGAAGATAGTCTGAAGAAGATACTGCAATTAGAAAAGCAACTGGATGCAAAACAAAAGCTGGAATTGGAGATACAACAGCTGAAAGGAAAGCTAAATGTAATGAAGTATATGGGAGGGGAAGATGACTCTGGATTCAAGAAAAAAATGGATGAAATGGGTAAGGAGCTCAAGGATAAAATCGAAGAAATGGATGATCTGGAAACTCTGAATCAAACTCTTATTGTCAAAGAGAGGCAGAGCAATGATGAGCTTCAAGAAGCTCGTAAAGAATTAATTTCTGTAAGTCTTAATTTATCTATTTGTGAGTTAAATTCTGACATTTTTTCCTTTCAAAAATTATAATCTCTTAACATAAATTTTCATATATAGGGTTTGCCGGATATGTTGACCAGCTGTTCATTGATTGGGATAAAGAGGATGGGAGAGCTTGATGAGAAAGCATTTCAAATTTCATGTAAACGAAAATATCTGAAGGATGATGCGGATATCAAAGCTGCGGAATTTTGTTCAAAGTGGCAGGAGCATTTGAAAGACCCAGAATGGCATCCGTTCAAAATAATCACAGAGGGTGACAAATTTAAGGTGAGAAATTCAGACCATTAAGTTTGATATACCGTTTCTTGCATGTAGTTTTCTTTTAGTTTTCAAATGCAACTATAATATATAGGCTTAAATCCAAATAACTACCAAAAGCTTTACTCATGTGGCAACAAACTACCAAATACTTTTTAAATGTACGAGGAACTGTTAAAGGGATTTCAACAACAATATCAAAAGAAACAAAGTCAAATACAACAACCGAGCCTTTATCCAAAGCATATGGGGTGGGCTACATGAACCAACATGAGAATCACACCGGGCCGTGCACGTGGATCCGCTGCATCCACTCATTCCTATTGAACAATATACTTTCATTAAGGCCCTTGGCATCCATATTTTTCATATCGCCTCCATCCATGTTTTCTTCGGTCTCCCTTTCGTCTTTTGATTTGGCCTAAATCGAGTATATCCATTCGTCGAATTGGTGCTTCCGTAGGTGTGCGTTGCACATGACCAAACCATCTTAGACGGTTTTTTCGCATCTCCTCCACAGGTGCTACACCAAACTTTGCACAAATATCCTCATTTCACACCTTATTTTTTCTAGTATTACCACACATCCAACGAAGTATGCGCATCTCCGATACATTCATCTTTTGTGCATGATGTTTCTGTTTCGTAGGAGCCCAACAATTTGTACCATATAATAAGGCAGGTTTGATAGCGCTCCGATAAAACTTCCCCTTCAACCTTAATGGAAAGTTACGACCGCACAAAATTCTAGTTGGGCTTCTCCATTTTAACCAATCAGCCTGAGTCCTCTGGTTGACATCGCTATCGATCTTCTCATTTTTTGGATGATGGAACCTAGATCGTCCGGTGGTATATCATGCCTATCCAGTGTTATACCATTGTGATCTTGACTTCTGTATTTATTAAATTTGCATCGCATATATATTGTCTTGGACCTGCTCAATCTAAACCCTGAGATTCCAACGTTTGCCACCATAACTCCAATTTGGCATAACTCCTGCTTTTGTCTCATTTACTAGAACAATATCATAATGAATAACATACACTAAAGTACATTATCCTAGATAGTTATAGTAAGCTCATCCATCACTATGACAAATAAGAATGGACTTAATACAAATTCTTGATACAAGCCAATTGTGATCGGAAAATCGCTCGTTAGACCGCCGCAAGTTATACATTTGCTACTACTCCATATATATCCTTGATTATATCAATGTACTTGATTGCGACTCTTTTTTTCATCATTGTCCGTCATAATATCTTTCAAGATATTGTCGTAAGCTTTCTCCAAGTCAATAAAAACCATATGCAAATCCCTTTTCTCTCGAAAACGCTCGACAAGTTGACGGAGCAAATAAATAGACTGTCGTCGATCATCGAGGTATGAACCCAAACTAGTTCTCTGTTATCTTAACATCATACCTTAGCCTGTGTTCAATCACCCTCGCCCAAAGTTTCATGGTGTGACACATAAGTTTTATTCCACGGTAGTTGGAGCAACTCTGAAAGTTGTCCTTGTTCTTGTAAAGAGGTACAATAGTACTTTTCCTTTATTCATTTGATATCTTTTTGGTTTGCCAAATTTTATTAAACAAGTCTGTCATCCATCTAACGTCTATCTTTCTAATTATCTCCATACCAATAGGAATCCCGTCTGGACTAACAGCTTTTCTTGATTTCATCATTTTCAAAGCCTTTGTAACTTCAGGTACTTCTATTCTACGCATAAAATCACGGTTTATTAGTGTATAGCGTCTAAAATAGTAAAATCGAATTGATGGGCGTAATCTGTTAAGGGCTCTAAACAATGTAATTAATTTTTATTTTATTTATTTATTTATTTTGGCATTGGCCCGTAAGATCCTAACCTATGCACACACCACACACCACACCCACACATCACACACAAGCACACGCGCCCAAGGGACCCACGAATTTGCCGTGAAAACGTTAATTTGTGGTCACTTCCCCTCTTGGGGTTCCTGAGGTTCGATCCCTGCACTCACCCCAAGAGAGGAAGTGCCCATACCAACAGAGCTAGTGCTCATTGGTAATTAATTTTTATTTCGTTTTCTTTAGGTTTTTTTTTGTTTGGGGGGGGGGGGGGGGTTATCAATAATATAGATGTTCTAGGAGGCGCTGGCAGTAAATGGTGAAGATGAGGACTATCTCGCCTGTCTCTGTCTGCGATGTATCCAAGGGGGAACCTCAATTCAACTTAGTTATAAAGTTAATTGTCATATTGTTTCTTAAATCTGTATATCATTGTTTGTTTCTTATTCTGCTTTCTTTTTTAAGCAAACATGTGACCTCCATGCCCATGCCACGATTTTTAAGCGCTGCGTTTCTCCCATCCTTATAGAATCTCTTTCAGATTCTTGGTCATGCGGCTGGATCTCTTTCCTTGATCTTCATATTGGTTCCTTATAAAAGTATCTGACAACTGACATTCAAGTAGAAACTACCTCAGTTAAACTAATTTTATAATATTAGCTGTTCTGTTGGTTATTAAATTGATATATCAGTTCCTTTTCTTCTTCTTTTTCCATCTCAGGAAACAATGGTTTTTGTTTTAGAAAACAAAACCGTGTTTAAAAATTGCTCAGTATTTTTCATATTAGGAGACAACTTATCATGTAGCGTTTTTTCGTTTTAGGATACAGTGCATTGTGTTTCAAAAAATTTAGGGATTAAAGTAGCAGTCACAAGTCAGATTACTTGCTGAGTGCTAAGTTGCGATCTTAATTATTTAGTTTGTCATGGGCTACTTGTGCTAATTTTTCGGTTTTGCTAATGTTTCATGTCTTTAAATAATGTGGAAATGGATTTTTCATGTGCAGGAAGTATTGAGGGAGGATGACGAAAAGCTAGTGGCTTTGAGGAAAGAATTGGGTGGTGAGGTCTATAACGCAGTTACAACGGCCTTAATGGAGATACATGCTTACAATTCCAGTGGCAGATACGTAATCCAAGAGCTGTGGAATTATAAGGAGGGCAGAAAAGCAACGTTGAAGGAGGTCATCCAATACATATTGAAGCAAATTAAATCCCTAAAACGAAAAAGAGGGTGACCGGTAAGCATTTTTAAGGCATCATAAAAATAAATAAAAGATGAGCAATTTAGTAATTAAAATTTTGAATTCTGTTTAGGGCATGAAAACCACCTCTTTGCCTGAAGATGTCACTCTCTCTAGCATCTACTGTTTTTTGTTCTATGCACCTTTTTGTTCCAAAATACCCTTGATTTTTCACCTCCAGTTTTCACTGAGATTGCATGTTGAATACTTCCACTGAGGGGTATTTGCAAATAAGAAGTTGCTGAGAACGAGAAAAAAAATAAGAGACCGATTCAACTTGGGTGTAAAGTGCTTCTTCACTTCTTTGTATCATGGCAAAAGTCGGGGGAGGTTTTTTTGCAACTTAGCGACTTGTTTATGTAGCAGATTTCATTGTATGTTTTTTCAGTAGATTCTAATACTTCCCTTTCTTTCTTTTGATAGTTGAATTGGCTACTGGTGGAAAATGCACATATTAAATGATGTTTTGAGGTTTCTTATGTATCTTCAATGTGGTATTTCTTGTGTCTTCTATGAAGTTAAGCAAGCAGATAAAGGCGATCACAAGCTTTCTTTTTCCTTTATGGCCAAACTCCTTTTTTTTGTCAAGTATGAGATTTAGGATGGTTGAACGGTTGTAAATTTCAAAATTTAGTTGTTAATATCTAGTCGTTATATATTTGTGATTTCATATTTGTTTCTGGGTTTCTATTTGTGTATTATTTGCGTTTTATGAGATGGCTGTTTTCTGTTGTGGCGATGCCCTGATCTGAAGCAGGATTTTGAAACTCTAATATCTTGTTGTCTAATGGATCTGTTAGCTGTCATTGTGAATGTCTGGTGCATCATTTTACAAATCAAATGTATTTTTCTATCCTTATTTTCCCCTCTGCCTTTTGAGAATTTGGACGATGTCTACTGCTTATTTAGAATCTTGGTTGTTAGCTATCTTGAATATGTCAGGTGACAAGGAGTTATTTAAAACAGTGTTCTGCTGTCTTGAGAAAGCTAGGAGATAATTAATTATTTAAAGTGGTGTTTTGCATGTGAGCTGCAGGTATTTTTTAAATTGGATTTTGGGCTTTTTACCTAAAAGCCTCCTCATACTTTTCTAATTATTATACTTTTCTAATTATTAAAAAGCCTTAACATATTTCATATTTTTGACCAGCCATACATTTAAGTGGCACTAAAATACTTCTCAACATGTGAGAAAGAGAATTTTTTTGGTATCTTCCATTCCATCATTCTGTTAGGAGGCTAAATGTGAGTATCGGTTAGGGTTTTAAAATCTTTCCAGCCCCTTTTCTTTTTCCCTAAATTCGCTTTAGCATTAAAGGTTTCGATCAAAAATCTCATAAAATTATCATGGAAATCAACTGGTTTTTCTCAATTTTTTCCACCAACGAGCTTGTTGAGTGCCATTGTCCTTTCAAATGCAATCTTTGAGTTCGTGGACAACCTTATTTGAAAGGAGGGTGATTATATGAGTTCTTTTTATGGAAGAAACATCTATCTAAATACTTAGAAGATAAAATAACAACTCAAAATACAGGCTTCAGTTCTATCTTTACTAACAGGATGCTAACTTTTGATAGAAAACCAGTGGGGGGGATTTTTAGTGCAATTTAAATGTATGAGGTTTTTTTAAGTAAATATGAAGTATGCGTAGCTTTTTAGTAATTAGCAAAATATAAGAGGGCTTTTTAAACCCACCATTGCCGGTCCCAAGCCCAGATGAGAAAGAGTGAGTTGTGGTAGGTTTGTGACAGCTAACGTAAAACTTTGTCACATTCTATGACATGAACCACTATAAGAATATCATTGGGGCGCCCCCTACTCAGCGACGTGCTATATCAGATCCCGGGTGTAGTGTTAAGTATGCAAGAGCTTCTAGGTCGTCGTCCGGAAGCAGCGCGCTATATCAGACCCCGGATGTAGTGTCAAATAAGCAAGGGTTTCATAGGATCCGTCTAGCCTCTTGGAACATAAGTTTCCTTACGGGTAGATTAATATAATTAGTGGAGATGATGATTAGGAGGAGAGTTGGTATTATGTGTTTGGAAGAAACTAAATGGATAGATGAAAAGGTAGAGTTATAGAGCCCTGGAATTGTAAGTTTTGGAATACGGGTAGAGATAAAAGCGTATTGGGTAGGCATAATCATAGATAAACGGTTACTTGAGATTAGGAGAAAAGATGATAGGATTATACTAGTATAGCTTATTTTAGATGGGGAGATCTTTAATATTATTAGTGCTTATACACCACAAATAGGTCTAGATGACGCTAGCAAGCATCAATTTTGGAAGGACTTAAACGAGATGGTACAAAGGATACCTAGTATAGAGAAGTTATTTATTGGTGGGGATCATAATAGGCATGTAAATACTAATCGTAATGGGTTTAAGATTATACATGGAGGTTTTGGTTTTGGACAGAGGAATGAAGCATGTAACTCAATTTTAGATCTTGCCTTATCGTATGATTAGATCTTAGCAAATAGTTGGTTTAGGAAAAGTGAATCTTACTTGATCACTTTTAGGAGTGGATCGAGTGCTAGTCAAATAGATTTTTTTCTGACTAGAAAGATACATAGAGTTTGTTGCTTCGATTGTAATGCAGTACCAGGTGAGAGTCTAACCACTCAATATAGACTTTTAATTCTAAATGTTCGGTTTAGAAGAGGACGTGAGAAGATTAGACGTAATATAGAGCTTAGAATTAAGTGGTGGCGATTGAAGGAAGGTAACCGGGAAGGTTTTTTAGATCGTGTAGCTCAAGGGGTCGATTGGAAGTCCGAAGACGATTCAGATACAATATGAAACAAGATGGCCAGTTGCATTAAGAGGGTAGCTAGAGAGCTACTTGGTGAGTCGAGGGGTGGTGCTTCACCACTTAAGAACACGTCATGGTGGAATGAAAAAGTAAAGGCTAAAATTAAGAGAGATTCTTATAGAGATTTGAAGAAAAGTAGAGATGTAGAGAGATTTGAGAAGTATAAGACAGCTAAAAATGAGGTTAAGAAATCTGTTCGGGAAATCAAAGCTAAGTCTATAAAGAGGTGTACGAGAAGTTGGACGCTGAGGAGGCTGAAAATGATATATACATGATTGCTCGGATGAGAAAAAGGAAGACCGGAGACTTATATGCAATGAAGTGTGTCAAAAATGAAGATAAGAAAGTTGTAGTTCGAGATGAGAATATCAAGAAAAGGTGGAGAGATTATTTTTACAAGTTATTCAATGAGAGTTTTACTTAGGATTTGGATGGACCTGTCATTCAATCTTAACATATAAACCGTGATTTCATGCGTAGAATAAAAATGCCTGAGGTTACAGAGGCTTTGAAGATGATGAAATTAAGGAAAGCTGTTGATCTAGACGGAATTCTTACTGAGGTATGGAGATGTCTGAGAGAGATAGGCGTTAAACGGCTGAAGTACATGTTTAATAAGATATGGCAGACCAAAAGTTGCCAAATGAGTGGAGAAGTATCCTTTTATCTCTCTACAAGAACAAAGGTGACATTTAAAGTAGCTTAAATTACCATGGAATAAAACCAATGTGTCACACCATGAAAATTTGGGAGAGTGTGATTGAACACATGTTAAGGCGGGAAATTAAGATAATAGAGAACCGGTTTGGGTTCATGTATGGATGATCGACGACAGAGGCTATTCATTTGCTTCGTCAACCTGTTATTTCGACAGAGCGGAAGGGATTTGCATATGGTTTTTATTGACTTCGAGAAAGTTAGGGTAAGATACATAGAGAGGTATTATGACGGACAATGATGAGAAAGGGGGTCACAATCAAGTATATTGACATAATCAAGGACATGTATGATAGAGTAGTGGAAAATGGAAGGACTTGCGGCGACCTAACGAGTGATTTTCCGATCACAGTTGGCTTGGATCAAGGATCTGCGTTAAGTCTATTCTTATTTGCAATAGTGATGGATGAATTTACTAGAACTATCTTGGATGAAATGCTTGGTGTATGTTATTCGCTGATGATATTATTCTGATAAATGAGATGAAAGCAGGGTTTAATATCAAATTGGAGTTATGGAGGTAAACGTTGGAATCTCCTTGGTTTAGATTGAGTGGGTCCAAGACAGTATATATGCAATGCAAATTCAGTAAATAGAGAAGTCGAGATCACAATGGTATAACACTGGATGTGCAAGAAATATCACCGAGCGATCAATTTAGATATCTAGGTTTCATCATCCAAAATGAGGGGGTGGATTGATAGCGATATCAACCAGAGAATTCAGGTTGGTTGATTGAAATGGAGGAGTGAAATGGGAATTTTATGCGATCGTAACTTTCCGTTAAAATTGAAAAGGAAGTTTTATCGAAGTGTTATTCAACCTGCCTTATTATATGGTGCATAATACTGGGCTCCGAAGATACGTTATGCACAGAGGATGCATGTAGCGGAGATGTGTATGCTTCGTTGGATGTGCAGTAACACTAAAAAAGATAAGGTGTGAAATGAGGATATCGTGTAAATGTTGGTGTAGCTCCTGCGGAGGAAAAGATGTGGGAAAACCGTCTAAAATGGTTTGGTCATGTGCGATGCAGACCTACGGAAGTATCGGTTCGACGTATGGATATTATCGATTTAGGCCAAGTCAGCGAAAGAGAGACCGTAGAAAACGAAAATGGAAGCAATACGAAAACATATGGATGCCAAAGGCTTTAATGAAAATATATTGTTCGATAGGAGTGAGTGGAGGCGGAGGATTCATGTGTTCGACCCGGCGTGATTCTCATGTTGGTTTATGTAGCCTATCCGATATGCTTGGGATAAAGGGCTCAGTTGTTATCATTGTTGTTGTATAAGGGGGCTTTTTAGTTAAAAACCTTTAGATTTTTTAGAGACCGAATTAGTTAATTTAGATTGGGAGAAGGAAATAAATTGTATCCATTAAATTTAGCGGTTGCAGTTATAAAATTTAATTTGATTTTTTAGAGGTTTTTTAGTTGATTTCTCTTGCAAATTAGAATACCATTACAACAAATTGATTTCAAAATTATAGGACTCCTCACTTTCGCCCTATAAAAGTTAAGATAGACATCTACTTTTTTCTGAAAAAAACATATTATAGAAACACTCTCAAGGCATATTTGAACATTTTTAATAGCTTGTTCGTATATAAGATCAAGTAATATGTGTGGTTAACGAGAAAAATGCACGCAATCAAAAGAAACAATCATTACACAATCTGCTGCTAGCAATTTATTTATTTTGGTTAAGACAAGCAAAATCCAGAGCACAAACCAAAATATGAAACCGTACAAAGAAAACGTTCAAAATTATCGAACACTGTTGGCGTAAGTTAAAATCAGTTCAAAAAGAAAATTGACAGGCTAACAAAAGCAAGGAACAAGGATGATTAACTTGAAATGACTGATTCAATAATTAATTTCTTCATTTATTACATTAGCTGTCTCAAGTCCATACTAATATTTTTCCAAGGTCACCCACAGTTAATTATAAAAATTGTACAACTTCAGCAAATATCACATTTTCAGATACACAATTCCCCTTTGCGTCTATTAGATAAATGTGTCCCCAAATAGCAAAATTTGGGCAATTCAAGCATTATGAATCGAGGCACTTAAATATCCATGTTGCGATTAGAGGTACTTGACCATGCCACGGCCCTCTACGCTGAGTGTTGAAGCTTGAAGCGACTTCTTTTTTGGCGCCTTCAACTGCTGCAACTTCTTATTCATCTGCAGAAAACAACTAAATTTACTCCCATAATCAAATAATATCAAAAAGAAAGAGTAACCCTTTCATCTACATCTTTTCAAACACTCATATTGAATAATCCCAGAGGAATAAAATGCTGGTAAGTCATAAGTGTTCGACGAGATATATAGATGAAGGTTGTCATAAGCAATTGCGCCCAAAAAATTTAGAAAAAAAGTAAAGCAATATAAATGTACCAAAAGGAAAAAAAAATGCTCCAGCAAACTTAATGGTAAATCTAGTCTATTCTCTCGTAAGCGATGGTAGAGCATTACCCACTCGTATTGCAGAGGGCATATAAAACGTACATAAGGTTGCTTATGAACCAACACTGAAGACTAATCATTACTCATTAGACACAGGCTTCTATGTAGGTTTCTTGTGCTTCTAGATGTTAAAACCAGAGTAGTAACCATATCGTTTACTGATTTTTTGTGATATTATGGCTAGGACGACAAATTGCAATCCAAACCCGATAAAAGCTATCAAGTACTATTGATTCCCATTTCCCAGTAAATGGATAGGTTAAGGTTAAGTTCCCTTTTTGTAGGCTTTGCAAGCATGAACCTGGAAATTAATATGTCGGATAATTACTACTTAAAGATCCTCAGTACAAAACTTTAACATAATTAGTTACAAAGTACTTAGGCCAGCAGTCTCGTGATCATTCCACCCATAGTACTTGTAAAGTGTGAAAAAACGCATAATGAAACCAATATTGGGAATGGACCCAAAATAGCTGAGCTCTCTCAAATCTCGCCAAGATTTAGTGCAATTGTCCCTGCTCCATAAATGGATCCAACAGGGACATATAACTACTATTTTCTCTTGTGATTTCCCACCAAACGACAAGAACATGAGTAACTATCTTGTATATGACCTGAAATTACTTGCAAATTTAACAATTCTCATTATGCTTTTAACAGCTGCAGTGCAGCCTACAAAAACAACAAGCCTTCATCCCAAATTTTCCCGGTTGGCTATATGAATTCTTCTTTTCAATTCTGCTCTGGACCGTCGGTTAAATTAACAATTAATATATAGTTCTTAATTGCCTCTATCCATGTTCGTTGATGTCTACCCCTGGTTGTGCCATGAACTACAAATTTGTGCAGCCTATATGATCAAAATTATATTTCTCCTAAGATCCACATCTATGAAGCTAATGATGACAGTTTAATCATCAATTTTCAAGAATCAAATAGTAATAATGCTGATTCAACCCGACAACACTATACAAACCCGTAAATACACATCAGATCAAGCAAAGAAAATACTGAACCCATGCAAAGAAAATATTGAAAATTCTTGTTGTTGAAGGTCATACACATCAACCCAAGCAAAGGAAGTATTCAAGATTCCCATTGCAAGGCGTGTACCATGCAAGTAATATTTACTGCCAATTAGAAAGATGCGACTTAACTGGAAGATGAAAAGTAAATAAAATTAACATACATAAAAAGAATGTGAAGAGCTGACCTTCAGTCTGCGTTGATCTTGCACTTGATGTTTAGCTCGAGCTCTGATTTCGTCTGGATCTATCTTTGATTGAGGGCGCACAAGAAAATCTAAGGGTGTTGCCTCTGGCCTAGAAGCATGTTGCCTAGAGGCTGCTTGGCCAGATTTTGGACCCCTAATGCAAATGAGAGATTATTTGTCAGCAAAACAAAAGAAAGAAAATAAACCCACAATTTACATTAAAATGCAGGAAAAAAGGAACCAAATACAGAGTAGTATCTGATGAATTATAAGAAAATCTCTTACTGTGAAAATTCGTCCAGATCATCATCTCTTGATTCCTGTGACTTATTTGCAGGCCTTGAAGATATCATCAAAAAGCACCAACAAAATTAGCAGATGAAACAGTGGAAGAGGTTAGGAGTTATTTTATTCTTGAAATTAGAAGAAAATAAACCAGGGAAAATCATCATGATATTACTTTTTAGCAGTTGTTCTTCTGTAAGGCACTCTCTCCTCGTCAAAATTCCTCATATCCTCAAATCTAATGCTCTTGTTGAATATGGGACGACTCTGCAAATGTTCATAAACAGCAACAATCTAAGTAAATGTGCCGTAAATCATTCATCAAGTTGCTTAAATTTGCATAGGTAATGCAGGCCTAAAATGAAAATAATATATAATATACATATGAAAATAAAACAACCCCAGGGCAATCTTGCTATATTCCACTTGCATAACGAAGTACGTTAAAATTATTACCCATTTATCAACCAATTCCTTGGCAAGTTTTCTGTTGGCTGTGGTCTCCTCATCAGATTTTGACAGAAACATTATGACCTGAACATCAGAAGTAACAATGACTGGTATTATATCACACTGTCATCAGAGCAAGAAGAGAATATGTCCAAATAATATAAGTTTTATACCTTTCCTAGACCGCTCTTCTTTAACTGTTCTTTCCTGTCTGGGTGTTCTAAATCAATTGGAAACTGCGTTGAAAGAATGGTTTTCATTAATAAATGAAGGCAGAAGTCTTTATATCAATGGAACACATAAAGGTAAACTTCGAATTTTCAACAAAGTGTAAAAATTATGTCGTCATTCTTAGGGCTTGTTTGGATACACCTTTTCCCTAAGATTAAAAGTCCAGATTCCTTTTTTACTCTGGATTGAAGCAATCCCGAGAAATGGACTGTTTGGATGGCATTTTCAATGGTAAATCCGGAGGGGGAAACCCTCCAAATAGGCTCATTCCTCCGGATTTTAAAAATTGGCTCAAAGCTAATTTTTAAAATCCTGAGAACAGTGCCTAATAACCTCATCTCTCTCTCTCTCTCTCTCTCTCTCATTCTTTCTCCCATGTTTCTTTTTCATTCACCCAATTTATATTTCTCTCCCTCCCTATAAGGAAAAAACCCATCAATGGATTCTTGTCTCTTCTCCATTCCCATCTTCTTCGAGTAATCAAACAAGACTCATCCTCCAACAAAAATGACAGCTGAAATCGATTTTTCTGCTCATGGGTTTAGATATTTGAGGGTGATCAATAAATATTTTAGCAAAAAAAGGTGGGAAATGATGAGAGAAGCTTGGAGAATCAATGAGATGAGAGATCAATATGGAAAATGAACAATTTTTTATTGATTTATATAAGCAATGGGTATCTGGGCTATGCTTAGAATTGGATTTGATGGTAGTTTAGTTAATGTTCAACTTATGCCTATTAATATGCCTTGCTAGTGTTTGATGAAATGCCCATATACCGTTCTTGGATATACACTTCTCAACTAGATCCTTATCCTAGAACTATCCAAACATACATATAGGCTCTAGGAATTTTACTTTAGGGATACATGTGCATTCCGAGACATTTTAATCCCAAATTGAATCCTAAGAATTTTAACCCTAACTATCCAAACATGCCACTAAGGATCACCAAAAAGAATATTCTGGAAATAAAAAGGTAAAAGCAATTGGACTTACATCAGTCAATATTTTCAATATTGCAGTTCGAATATTCATATTGGGCAAACTTCCATCAGGGAGGGGTTCAAGCCAATTCTTTAGAAGTGTCAGCACTCCATGATCTAAAAACTCTTGTTGCAAATGTTTCCTGCAATGTAAAGGTTAAAACAAAATATTTAAGATATACAGAGGTATGTAATATTATGAATGATTAGTAAGCATGCAGAGGACAAAAATTCTGCATCAACGGATCAGCTTACTTCGAGAGGACCTCTATAAGCATTGGCAGCTTCTTAAGTTTATTAATGGCAGGCTTGGACTGCCTATTTAATTCAGCATCTTCTTCAGCAGTAACCTCAAGCTCGGCCATGAAATGCTCGACAATCAAAGCAAGTTCAGCAGGTGACTTCTCATTTTTCTTCTTTTTCTTTCCTTTCTTGAAGAGTTTGTTTACTTCATCCTCCTCCTCACCCTCTTCCGCCTATAACAAAAAAGAAATTAAAAAAGGACATAAATATCAAATAAGTGAATCAAAGCCATGAAGAGTTGAAGACCATATGACTGAAGCTGTAATCACTTCTGCTTTAGTAAGTCCTGAATGAAACTACCACAGAATTTCACAGCATATAGAGATACTCAGTGAGTAGTGCAACAGATCGAGTACAGCCAATTGAATAAAGTCATCACATTTGCATGTTGCAGGCAGAAAGATATCAAGCAGACAATTACAGTTCAAAAGTCCTGTAAACTTACCAAGTGTGATGTTTAAGAAAAAATAGGAAAATAACACAAACCTGTGGAGCATTTCCAGCAGAACCTTCATTGTCACTGCCATATCTATCTGCGGGCGCGACGCCAGTATCATCAATAAAGTTATCATCATCCATAGTCCTCATGCCTTCTTGGTCATCCTAGTCCAATGACAAAAAGTGTTATGAGTATAATCTTTTTTTGCCTGATGTACCAATGTACTATCGAAGGGAACTGTCAAACAATCAAGCATCAGGAAAAGAAAATGGAATTGGTGTCTTTCCTTGAACTTGTCAGGCATTATAGCTAAAATCCCGCTCTTCAGGGATTGAATAATAAAAGTGGATAAATAAAATCATATGACAATTAGCAGACAGATGATGTTTCCAAAGCTTTCCAAAGCTACGTTAATAAGTGCCTACATATAAACTTGGGAGCTGATGGACTGTTCTGCGAGAACTGAATGACTTAGGTTTACCTATATCAGAGAAAATGAGAACATTAAGAAGAAGAAGAATCCATTCTTATCTACATATTTGTTTGGTTGATCATGCGGTCCTATTTCTTGGTCTTTACGTGAAGGGAAAACTAGATGCTGTTCCTAGCATGTCCTTGTATGGCTGTTTATCTATCTACTCATCTGCACGCATGCTTGGATCGTAGTGGTGGTCCAGCACTTCTATGAGAGAATAATTCTTCCTATGATTGGGGTCTAGTCATTTAAAATGATAGAGCAGCTGTTAATTTAATTGAGATGACTCTCAACACAGATGAATTGAGAAGAAGATACACAGAGCCGAACGCAAAAATTGGGAACAAAGGAAAGTTGATATTGATGCAAGCTACATGCAGTACAGATTCGAAGTGGCAAGAATTTCCAAACTTATTGAACCCACTTCCAGTAGGTTGAATCGAACATGGCACTACCAATTCTTATCTAATAAGATTTTCTGATCTCTCTAGGTACCCAAATTTGTCAGGATATGTTCTTTTTCGCTCTTGGCTTTTATTTCTGCCTTAAACCCACTATTGCTAGTCCCAAGTCGGGATGAGAAAAAGTGAGGGCTATGGTAGGCTTATGACAACCAACGTAAAAATTTGTCACATTCTACGACATGAACTATTATAAGAATATCATTGGGGCATCCCCATCTCAGCAACGCGCTACATCGGATCCCGGATGTAGTGTTAAGTATGCAAGGGCTTCTAGGTCATCGTCCGAAACGGTGTGTTATATCGAACCCCGGATGTAGTGTCAAATAAGCAAGGATTTCATAGGATTCGTCTAGCCCCTTGGAATATAGGTTCCCTTACGGGTAGATTAACAGAATTAGTGGAGACGATGATTAGGAGTTAGTATTATGTGTTTGCAAGAAAGTAAACGATCTTGGCAAATACTTGGTTTAGGAAAAAAGAATCTCACTTGATCACCTTTAGGAGTGAATCCAATGCTAGTCAAATAGACTTTTTTCTGATTAGAAGGATAGATAGAGCTTCTTGCATCGATTGTAAGGTAGTGCCAGGTGAGAGTCCAACAATTCAACATAAACTTTTATTCGGCAAATGCTGGGCTCCGAAGAAATACCATGCACAGAAGATGTGTTGGATATGTATGCCCTAAAGACGTGTATTGTATAGGATGCTAGAGATATGTATGTACAGGACAATCTTGATCAGTTGTATAGTATACTGTTTGAGTTGTCTTTATCTGAACATGTGTATTTGTTTTTTTCTTACTGCTTTATATTGCTTATATACATTGATAAAAACTCGTTATAGTAGTATACTATTTTGGTTTGTCTTTATCTTAACATGTGTGTATGTTATACTCGATATCATATATGGATGATACATGTTGATAAAACCCGTAGGATTTTGCTTAACTACAAGTGTTATGATGGCGATCATACATTTAGTTTCACAGTGTGATATCGCACTGTGCATATGTTATACTTTTAGTCTATAACTCACATCACTAGACACTTTAGATTAGCAATCTAGAGCTTTTAGTTGCTCCATTAGATTTTTAGTGTGGAGCTAGAGTCATGAACCATATCCTTTAGGTGGATCATCTTCGATGGAGAAAAACCGGCGGTCAAGCTCGATTAAGAAGACCTTAAGGAGCTAAGAAAGAGGGTAGAAGACCGAAGGACACGGATCATTTTGGTATAACCTCTTTACAGAGTAGTAAGAACTCCTCTAGTTTACTAGTTTAATGTTTGGTTTCGATTCTAGGTAGTTGTTTCTAAAGCTAAGGTTTTTAAAAGTTAAAGTTTTTCGTTTAGCAATGGTCGCGGTTAGCGGCTAGGACGCTAGGAACCCCAACAAGATGCATGTAGTGGAGATGTGCATGCTTCGTTTGATTATATGGTAATACTAGAAAAGATAATGTGTGAAATGAGGATATTCGTGTAAAGGCTGGTGTAGCACCCGTGGAGGAAAAGATACGGAAAATCGCCTAAAATGGTTTGGTCATATAAGATGCAGACTTACGAAAGTATCGGTTCGACGAATGGATATTATTGATTTAGGCCAAGTCAAAAGAGCGAAAGGACAACCGAAGAAAACGTGGATGGAGGCGATACGAAAAGATATGGATGCCAAAGGCCTTGATGAAAGTATATTGTTCGATAGGAATGAGTGGAGACGAAGGATTCATGTGCTCGATCCAGCGTGATTCTCATGTTGGTTCAGATGGCTTATCCCATATGCTTGGGATAAAAGGCTCAGTTGTTGCTGCTTTTATTTCTGCCTTAAAATTCAAGTCGTAAAAAACTGTGGTGAGTGTTTATATGTATGGAAAGATTGATTTCTATGCCAAACTATTATCTTTCCTTTTATAGGCCTTATGCCAAAGTCTAGAGTATTCGTAGGGCACTAACTAGTCAGTTAGAATTATGACAAGCATTCTCTTATCCATGTGTTGTTGGCCGTGAATTTGATATTTTATTTTAGGGATGGTAGGCATCATGTTGACTTTCTGTCGAGAAACTTCGATAGATTTTTCATGAAGCATTACACTTCATGAGAAAAGGCTCAGACAATAATGAGCATGACCAGATACCAAAACACCATCATTAAAGTGGCATGTCATGAACAAGGAATTTATCACTCGGTAAAAGGTTGGTGACTCTGGGATGTAATATTTACCGAAACATAAATCATTCTTTGCCAGCATCTGATCTCAATCTTCTAGATCAACCCCCACCGAAATTCCCTCCCTTATCATGATCATCACCATTGTAATGATGCCTTCTTCCCATCAAAATGGTGTAGTAATACAAGGTTTAGATGTTTAATCCTTGAAAAAAAGGAGACCGGATCTTCCTATTTGCAGACGAGCTGATATATTTTTTGCACGAACTCTTCTCTTATTCATAGCTTTTACTTCTTTGTAAGGTTTTGGAATAAACTTAGGGGTTTGACATATTTGATAATTGGTTTGAAGTTTAAAGCAGTTTTTTCTATGAACCCTCTACACTTTATGGCTATGTTCTGTTACCGGTAATAGTGTAACAATTGGGAGGTGCATTGATCTCTAGTGCATAATATGACCTAAATATTAACCCAACCGATCCAATCAATCACAGAGTATCTAAAATAACAAGTCTCTAATCCAAAAAAAATTGGTATATTACATGAATCCTTCTTCCATTCGACTACATTATGAGAATCCTCTTCTATTTGATGAACGACCGACATATCTAATGCAATTGCCTCCATCCATGTTTTTCTAGTCCTCTGGCACTTGTTGCTCGATTATTTATTATTTCTTCACTCTTTCTAACTTGTACATATATTGGATTGGGCTCCATTGCACATCTTCAAACCATCACATCGGTTCTCCCTAATTATATTCTCAATGTAAGCTACCTCTAACTCTTAAAACTCCGGTCGTTTCTTATCCTTATAGAGTAGGATAACTAATCCTTATCAGCATCCAAAATTTCAGCTAACTAATTGTTTTTTGGACTTTATTTCTCAATTCCCAAGATCATGCGGCATAAAGCATTTTTAAATTTTATCAATCAGTCATAAAACGGCAATCAAATAAGATTACACGACTAAAAAAAAAAACACAAACAAACAGGCACATCATAATTCAGAACTATGTACCTCCGAGTCCCCCGCAATTGTATCCCACAGCTCCTTCATCTCCGGATCAGCCCCTTCATTGTCCTTCGGCCCCGTAGCCCTATCTCGTCTCCTTTCCCCCTTCGATCCCGAAGAAGACACAGCCATTTTCCTCTTCTCCTTCTTCGAGCTCTCCCCTTTCCCCATCCCCGCCTTCAACAAGTCGTACCCTTTCCTCTTCTTCGAACTCGACGACGAGGGCACCTCCACCTCCTCTTCATCGAAATCGTCCAATCCATTATCAGGGGTCTGGCTTCGAACCGGAGACGGCGTCGCGTCCTTTCCCACCTTCTTGATCAATCTTTTCCTAGGTTTTCCGCTTTTTCCCTCGTCGAGAATCGGCGTCGGCGATCGATCGCGCCGCCAATCCTCCTCCTCTTCGTCGTCGATGGGGAATTGGGGATCAGGCGAGGCATCGCGATCCGATTCGGCGTCGGGGTCCATCAAGGGCTCGCCGTCCTCATCCATGAATCTGAAAACCAAAAAAAATAGATTAGATTTTTGGAAACCCTAATTTTGGTTCGAAGCTGAAATTGAACTGGGGGAATTGACGAAGTTAGGGGAAAATATCTTACGGATCATTCTCGTAGCCCATTGTTTGAAGATCTCGATGGAGATTGAATTTTTGACCTCTGTGGTTGGGGAGAGAGAGAGAGAGAGAGAGAGGATAGCAGCAGAGGTTATTGGCTTCGCGCTTTTATAAATTGGGGGAAGATGGAGCTTGCGTTGTTATTGGATTCGGGTTCCCAGCCGTTGTCGGGTTTGGGTTTTTCTTATTTTTTTTTATTGTTTCTTTAATTTAATTTTCTGTTATTTCAAAAAACCATACATTGCGCTTTTGCACTTAACTCGAAGCTAAAAGTTTCAAAAAAATTGAGAAAAGCCCTTGATTCCAAGATGATCCGCATTATCATTTTTTTATATACAAGAAAATCTTTTATAGAATCAATAATCATGAAATAACAAAGAAATAGTCTTAAACAAAAAATAATAATTTTATTATGGTTTGCTTTTAAAAAAACACTTTGATAGATTCCGAAACCTACCTCAATAAGCTCAAACAATATAGAATACCCGAAACATAAAATAAAAAATATTTAAAGAACCGTATCTAACTTATACTAAATTGATGAATAATATTAAAAAGATAATAAATTAAATAAAGCATGAATATTTTCAATTTATAGAATTGAGAGTTATATTTATTTTTGAGATGTCTTGTTGGCTTAATCATGTGACCGCGGATGCCAAAGAGCTAGCATGTATATTGAAAAAATGGAATATAGCTCAACATAAGAGTTATCATACCAAGGATTTCGCAAAGTTTACAACGACATCACCAACCACGCAGTTTGTGAAGCAATTTCAATCTCTCCTTCTCTCTTTCTATTCCTCTCCCTCGGCTTTTTCGCACTTGATTAAGTTCATAAGATATTACAAATAAATGGAATTGTTGGATCTGTAACTAAAACAAATCTATGTTTATATTAGGGTTATATTGTTATTAATTTATTACCTTAATAGATTTGAGAAGAATGCAAAAGTTAATTAGGGGTTTTAAAATATTTTTAATGTATCTTTTGTTGTTTATATTTTTAATAAACATAGGTTTCAAATTTATTATAATTATTAAAGTTTTTTTATGTCAAAATATAATTATTTAAGTTTCTTACAACCATATAGTCTGTTTAAATGTTCTTTGCTTAAATTATTTTTCATGTTTTTATGATTATTGACTCAAATAGATTTGGGCTTGTCGAGAAAGCAAATAATGCGGATGTTCTTAGAATAAAATAAAATCTACTTCTTTAAATATTTAATTCGTATATGCGAGTTCCAACATGTTAGTCTTAGTTTGCTAGTTGTAATACTCGAGAAGAGACAAATTAGTGATCGTGTCATGATTTTAAAACATCAGCGAGAATATACATCTCGTCAATGGAATGGAATTATCGATCATGTAGATCTAAACAAAAAACATCAATAAACGCATTTGATCGATATACAAGCTTAAAAGACAGTTCACTTTGAGAGCTCACGAGCATCCCCGGTACTGTATTATTTGTTAGTTCTATTGAACATTCATATATCTTTACATCACTTCAAGAGCTCACGAGCATCGGCCGTACTGTATTAATTGTCAATCTTATATTGAACATTCATATATCTTTACATCCATATCAGAGAACAATTCTTTATCTTAAAAACATATTACATCGAAGGAAAAAAAACATACAGAAATACTGTCACGCTCCGCTTCCCAAAATACGGAATGCGAGAGATGACTAGGCCAGCCATACTCCTACGGTCAAGAAATAATCCCGCCGTAGTCACACTTTGGATTCTAGCATTACATGATAATCAGTAAACATAGCACCAGACTAAAGAAAATCACAGCTCACAACTTTATTACATTAAAATAACAGAGTTCAGGATACATTTATTTGCATGAGAGAAATAACTAACCAAATAAATAACAGTGTTTTTATCGCAAGCAAAAGGCGGTACCGCTGATGACGCGGTCTAAACCTCTGCGTTTTCGAATGGCAGGTCCTGCTCCTCAGCTGGATCCACTTCGTTTTTGAGCATGCACACTCAGGTTGTCAGGACGACACATATGGCAATAAATATATAGTGTGTGTACTATGTGTTGGGGTTAAAAATTACACCCCGGTTGACCATATCAAAGTCAACACCAAGCCAAGTGGGCCTAAGCTCGAACCCAAGCCCAAGCAAGCGAACTCATGCCCAGGTCGAGCCCAAGCATGAAGAGACTGCCTCCATGCCAAAGGAATAATTGTTAAAGCATAAATAAGCTTGATGTAAATTTTATGAATAAATGTAATAAAATGGGCAACAAACCCAAATTATGTAAAAACCCATGGCTTATGTGCAAAAGAAAGAAATCACATGGCATGAGAAAAGCACATGCGCCATTTTGAAAAGTTCAAGGGACCATATGTAAAATATAAAGCCTATATAGAGTATCATGATGAATGATAACAAACAAGATTCTCTCCATTTTTTTCTAGGGTTCTGTGCCTCGTTCTCCTTCCTCAAAGTTTTAAAACTTTTTTTTGAATTAAATCAAGAGTTTAACTCTTTTTTTCCAAAAAAGAAACAGTTTTTCAACATAAAACCCTTGAAGGGGAGTTCAAATCTCCCAGCAAATCTCTAAAATGGGAGATTTTTTAAATCCCACCACCCTATTTCTCCAAGATCTAACCAATAGAGAGGAGAAAGAAGAAGATCCATCTTCAAAAATTCTACTTTGGGAAGATTCAAGGCTTAAAAGAGAATTCAGGGCTCAAGGAAGAAGAAATGGGTCCCCTTTCATCATCTTCGAAAATCTTTTGGGAGTTTAACTCCAGAACAAGAATCTCTTCTTTAGGAGTTTAACTCCAAATCAATTTTTGAGGAGTTCAACTCCAAGATCTGTCACGTCCCGCTTCCCAAAATACGGAATACGAGGGGTTGACAAAGCCAGCCATGCTCTTACGGTCGAGGAAATATCTCTCCGTAGTCACACTTCGGGTTCTAGCTTTAAGTGGTAATCAGTAATCCATGCACAGATAATGAGAAATACAGTAACTAAAACAAAACAAATACAAAAGAACTAACCAGATGGAGATCAAGAGAGTATAGCTCTGGGTGGCTGATCAGGATGTCCGCGATGTCCTCGAGGTACGTATAGTCCTGGTCCAAGTTAGGTCCACTTCTCACTCTGAGCATGCATACTCAGGTCGTCAGAGCGACACGATAGCAATATATATATGGATACAAATGGTAACTCGTACAATAATAATGAATATGTAACAGTAAATCAAGAGAGTAAAGACGTGAACATGAAGTAGCCAATGCGGGTATCTAATAGAGCAGGTGAGTAGTAAAGCAGTAACATAGTAAGTCAGGTGTGTTGAATCAGTAAGCAATGCACGCCAATATCACTAACCCTATCAGTCTCTAAGTCTCACTGTATAGGTCACTAAGCCTATCGTCAGTCCAAGTGTGAGAGTCAACCACTCGTGAGTATCCCTCACCCAAGGGTAGGACCCAAGGGCAAGGGAACATGGGCCCGAGTCGCTCATAATAATCAGTGATATCCCTATATATCTCCATATATCTCCATATGTGCCGGCATGGGACTCCCGAGATTCTGTTGAACTCACACTCAAACTACCCCACACCCCGTGGTCTATATCAAACGCCAACCATAAACTCAAATACCAATCGGCCCATGACGAGTCTACACGAGAACCGAAGACAGGGTCTCCATCAAGCATGTACCGAATAATACCCAAGATAGATGGACTGTGTTTGGTGCCTTACCTGTGACACCCATACAAGTGCTTCCATAATTGTCCCATACCAATTATAGTCACACTTATACAACCCACAGACGTCGACAATGCAATAAATCAACAGGGTCCACGGATTGTGTACAAGTACGTATCACTTTCACTTATCCATTCATGCTCAAACACTAACATACTTGCCACAATCACCACTAATACCTAACACTGGGTAATGCACATGATCACCAGGTTACCAATACAATGACATATATATGATGTGATGAGAAAACAGTATTTAAAGCATGATTAAGATGTCATCAGATGATGTCCTACCACTTGCATAATTCTTCATAATTCATACATGCACAATTTAGCGAAACAATGAACAGGGGATAAGTAGTATGCTTGATTATCTATCTAGTAAATTTTGTTTCACGTCAATCGGGTTTCAGGATCACTAGATATGGCCATTTCATTTTAAGCGTTCCCTGCTGGAAATTCGGTTCAGAATCGGAAGTCCGTTTCGTAACGCATTTTAATCCCAGTTGGGATCGTATTTAGGCGACGCTATAGTTGAACGATAATTAGGGCTATCAGTTATGTTTCCACCGCAATTGGCGGATCAGCAATATATTATTCCGACAAGGAGTTATGGACAGATTATGTTCGATGTATAAAATCTGCTTCTGCAGATTTCAGCAAGACGTGTCGACATTGTAAAATGAACTAAAAATATCAAACGGTTGGGGAATCCAGTAAGACCAGTGGAGTAATAAAGATAATTCAATTCCCTACGTGACGATATAGGGTTCTGCACATTCTCTTATATGAACAGTGATGTACAGGGGTTTAGCAACAAGGGTTATCCTGGAATTCCATTCTGGACTGCAGTCCAGAATCAAAATCCACCGCAGTTATTTCTATCATAGTGTACTAAAATTCAGTGATCAATAATATTTTACAGTAGGTTAACCAGTTAGCTTCGTTAAGAGCCATCGAACGCTAAAATTCGGTTTATACACAATTTATTATGAATTTTACGGTTCAGCATGCTCAGAAAATTTCAGAATTCGAAGTGATTATTGAGATCAACATTTCCAAGGTGAAACGATCGTGGTTTCCCCCCAAATTACCACAGCACAACAGTATACAGTAGAAGGGTCCAAGGGTCACAAGTTCCGCCATTTAAGGATAGGTTTCCATTTAGAATCTAATATCAAATACTCGTTTATATGTAAAGTGATCAAAGTTTCATAAATGATTGTGTATAACAATAGTAGCATGTAAAGCAAGTGGAAATCACTTGCCTCAGTCGCTTGATATGGAAGCAACACCGCTGCAGGGTTTGTCCCGACATACGGGACGGCGCGATGCTGGATACGGCGCGCGGCGCGAGCACGGTACGCGGTGACCCGGTACTGGACGCGGTGGCGACGCGGGCGTGATACGGTAGTGGGAGTGGTCCTGGCTCGGTACGTGGCACGGCGCGACACGAAACTGGGCCTGGTGACGATGCGGGCACGACGCGGTGCTGGGCCTGGTGACAATGCGGGTGCGACGCGGTGCTGGGCCTGGTGATGACACGAGCACGACACGGGACCTGGTCCGGAGGTGGGCACGACACGACACAGGCGTGGCATGGCAACTGGGCACGGGGCACGACACGGTGTGGGTCTGCGGTGACACGGAGACTGGGCACGGGCGCGATACGGGAGTGGGTCTGCGGTGACACGGAGACTGGGCACGGGCGCGACGCGGGAGTGGGTCTGTCATACTCACGGTACGGCACGGCAGCGACGAATGTGTACGGCGTTGCGACGGACGGCGTGTTGATGATGGTGACGCCCTAAGGGGTCGAGTCCACAGATTTGATGGCGGCGTCGGTGACCCGAGAGGCGGCAACAACGATCAACGTAGGTGCTCGACGAAATGCCGGGGGCTCAACATAAGCTCAGGTGTGGTGGTTGAGGCTCAGCTGAGGTGAGAGCGCGCGTATGAGGTCGTGGGCGGGGAGCGGGGATGTGGGAACGAGCGCGCGTGGGGGTGAATAGAGAGAGGGAGGGACGAGGTCGATGGAAGCTTCGCGCGCGCGGGTTCGAGGGGACGTGGGGCACGAGGGGGCGCGCGCGAAGTGGGCAGAAGGAGGGAAAGAGCGGGAAAGAAGACGTGGAGGAAGAAGATGGAGTCGGGTCGGGTCGGGTCGGGTCGGGTATTGGGCGCGGGTTCGGGTTAGGATCAAGAGGAGGGTTAGGGGTTTGGGCCGGGCTGGAGAAAGGAATTAAAATTAATTGGGAAGCAATTAAATGGAAATAGAGAAGTGGGCCGGGCTTGGGAATAAAATGGAAAATGAGATAGGGAGTGGGCTGAGGAGTTTAGTTAAAGGATTTAATTATTCGTTTAGGACTGGGCTGGGTTTATAAAGGGATTTAATTAATTTGGTTTGTGGTTTTGGGCCGAAGGGGATTTAAATGGGTTTTAATTTATATTTTGTTCTGGGCTGAGGAATTGGGTAATAGTGATGTATATATATATGTGTGTGTGTGTGTGTGTGTTTGTAAAAAAATTTGGTTTGGGCCAGAGGAGGGATTTGTATAGTTAAACTGTTTGTTTTGGGCTGGGGTTTTAATTGGAAAGAAAAAGGAAAAGGAAAAATAAAATGGATAAAACAGAAAGGATTTAGATTGAATTAGGGTTAGGGTTTTAAAATAAAACAAAATACTTATAAATATAAATATGAAAATTTTGTAAGTAGCATTTTATAAAAAAAAATACAAATATTGATGCGCAAAAGAATTGGGTATTACATCATACCACCCTTATAAAAATTTCGTACTCGAAATTTAAAATAACGATAAGCTATATAAAATAATATGCGAGAAGCCACAAAATCAAATACTACTATATAGTGATCTACGTAGAGGCAGCTAGATAAAAATCAAAATCCTAAATATATATATACATACGTATATCTAAGAAATAGCGCAGCTAAAATAATAAGCATGAGGCAGAACCATTTATAATAGCAAACTATAAGCACAATATCCGGGAAAAGAAAATAACAATAATAAAAATAGTGAAGGATTTGTCAATAGGTTAAAACATTTTAGGATAATGTATCGATCAAATAGTTTTAAAATAACTTAGGAAACCCACATAGTGAAAATAAAAAATATGGAACAAAAATATGCGCTATATATGGTTGCGCTATTGAAAATGTGAAGGATAGTAAACCATTTAACACGGGTAAAATGGAAGTAGTTGATAATACACAATTTATCGATAAGTACGAAATAATGAAAACTAAACCCTTCGAATAATGATGTCCCTAAAAGTAATAAAAGGAAGCACTACTGGTGTATGAAGGCTAGACAGGGTAGGGGTTACAATAGAGTAAGGCCCATTCAAAAGATCGAGGTGCGGCACTTTTTAATCTAAGCGAAGGTCAAAACAACTCAAGGTGCAAGAGCGAAGGACAATAATGAATCTCAGGGGGAAAGGAACGTATAGGGGATTAGTCAAAGTATCATGTGAACCAACAATCAAAAGATTAGCGAACTCAGAAATTTTACTTCATTCCAGAAAATTCTAACCAAAGCATTCTCGAAAAGTAAAAGATGGCCCTAAACTATACATAGATTTATTTGGCCAGAGGAGACAAAAACTGGATCACGTCAGTCGCGGTTATGGGAGTTCAGTAGGTTACGGTAGGCTCGTGCGCTCAGATAGGGGCGTCCATTCCCATATCGCCTCGCAGGGACCGCCATTGGGAGTTCTTCCGCCGCGGGGTCTTGTCCTTCCGGTCCTTCTTCCTCGGCTGGAACTTCTTCATCGAGGTCTGCTTCTATGTGATTCTCTTCTTCTGGATCCCCTTCCATAGGATTTTCTTCCACTGGATTCTCCCCAGAGTTTTTCTCTCCTGAATTTTCTTCTATCGGGTCCTTCTCGGAATCTTCCTCTATTGGGTCTTCTCCGAGGTCTCCTTCATCCTCGTCGGAATCACCGACCATGTCGACTTCTGGGGCTGCGGCTCCCTCATTCTCGGAATCACTGTTTCCGAAAATAACCTGTGGACCGTTGATCTCGTCATCTGATCTTACCAGCATGTAGTCCGAGGAAACGCACGACCGTGTGTCCTCATCTAGAGGCGGCGCTGCTCCAGGATGGGCCATTGATCTAAGGAGAAAGAGTCATGATTAGACAGTGGGACACATCGAGAAGATAACCAAGGATACAGTAGCACACGGAAGATATGTTGCAGGCAAGGACTAAAAAATTAAAATATAAAAATGCTGATACAATGATTAGAATAAGGAAAGTAAGTGACAAGGGGACGTTACACACATCACAACTCAGAATTTCATTGCATTTCAACTAAAGTTCAACAGATACAAGATCTTAAACGAAAGGAAAATATTTACAAAGGAGTGACAATATTTTTATTGAAGGCAGAAAACGCGATAACTCTTCTTGGATTTCTAGACCGCTGCAATCTCGTCACGCGAGTTGAATCCTGCGCTGAGTCCGTACTATTCCTCGAAGCTCGAACTACAAAATAACCATCACTTAGCAGAAATGGAGAGCGTGGACGAACCGCCTCTTTGTAGCTCCTTTCTTTTTGGGCAACCATTGATAAAGTGTTCGCTGAATCCGCAAATCGGACATTTCCCTTTGGCGCGGCGACAATCCCTTTGAAGGTGTCCTGGCTTCTTACAGTACCCACAACATTGGGTCTTCTGCTGCTTCTGTCGCGGGGAAACAAGTGGGCGCTTCATCCTCACCTTTTTTCCTCGTCTAACAGGGATCCCTTTACGATTGGAGACGTCCGCTGGTGCCTGAGTCATCTGCCTTCTTAGTCTTTCAGCTAACAGATCGTTTGTTCGCTCCTGGGCTTCCTTCAGACTCTGCAGTGCATTCAGAATCTCTACGGTCTGATTCTGGTGAGTGGAGATAGAGGGAGAGTCGTTAGAAGACATGATCCTGAAACAACATTTTTAGGCCGGCATAAGATACAAGGGAAAAATCAGAACAAGATATAGAATAGACAATGGAACAAGAATATCGGGTGAGGTGAAACTCGATCAAGCGGAAAACAAATATAGAACTCCAAGTTACCCAATAGAGTACAGTATTGTAGGTATGCTGCAGTTCATAATTACAACCACGTAACTCTACTAAGTCACTCAAAACTCTAGCGAATGGATCAATCTGTATAGCAGAACAAACTATGTGAATCAAGATCAAGAATAACAAATTTACAATCTAGACCGAAGGATGTCTTAGATTGTCATGCACTACACGGAAACTGCAATCCCAATCGAAACATAACCTGGCTCTGATACCAACAAAACCATGTCAGGCCCCGCTTCCCAAAATACGGAATATGAGGGGTTGACAAGGCCAGCCATGCTCCTACGGTCGAGGAAATATCCCTCGGTAGTCACACTTCGGCTTCTAGCTTTAAGTGGTAATCAGTAATCCATGCACAGGTAATGAGAAATGCAGTAACTAAAACAAAACAAATACAAAAGAACTAACCAGATGGAGATCAAGAGAGTATAGCTCAGGGTGGCTAATCAGGATGTCCGCGATATCCTCGAGGTACGTATGCTCCTGGTCCAAGCTAGGTCCACTTCTCACTCTGAGCATGCATACTCAGGTCGTCATAGCGACGCGATAGCAATATATATATGGATACAAATGGTAACTCGTACAATAATAACGAATATGTAACAGTAAATCAAGAGAGTAAAGACGTGAACATGAAGTAGCCAATGCGGGTATCTAATAGAGCAGGTAGTAGTAAAGCAGTAACATAGTAAGTCAGGTGTGTTGAATCAGTAAGCAATGCACGTCATTATCACTAACCCAATCAGTCTCTAAGTCTCACTGTATAGGTCACTAAGCCTATCGTCAGTCCAAGTGTGAGAGTCAACCACTCGTGAGTATCCCTCACCCAAGGGTAGGACCCAAGGGCAAGGGAACACGGGCCCGAGTCGCTCATAATAATCAGTGATATCCCTATATATCTCCATATATCTCCATATGTGCCGGCATGGGACTCCCGAGATTCTGTTGAACTCACACTCAAACTACCCCACACCCCGTGGTCTATATCAAACGCCAACCATAAACTCAAATACCAATCGGCCCATGACGAGTCTACACGAGAACTGAAGACAGGGTCTCCATCAAGCATGTACCGACTATGGACTGTGTTTGGTGCCTTACCTGTGACACCCATACAAGTGCTTCCATAATTGTCCCATACCAATTATAGTCACACTTATACACGTCCCACAGACGTCGACAATGCAATAAATCAATAAGGTCCACGGATTGTGTACAAGTACGTGTCACTTTCACTTATCCATTCATGCTCAAACACTAACGTACTTGCTACAATCACCACTAATACCTAACACTGGGTAATGCACATGATCACCAGGTTACCAATACAATGACATATATATGATGTGATGAGAAAACAGTATTTAAAGCATGATTAAGATGTCATCAGATGATGTCCTACCACTTGCATAATTCTTCATAATTCATACATGCACAATTTAGCGAAACAATGAACAGGGGATAAGTAGTATGCTTGATTATCTATCCAGTAAATTTTGTTTCACGTCAATCGGGTTTCAGGATCACTAGATATGGCCATTTCATTTTAAGCGTTCCCTGCTGGAAATCCGGTTTCAGAATCGGAAGTCCGTTTCGTAACGCATTTTAATCCCAGTTGGGATCGTATTTAGGCGACGCTATAGTTGAACGATAATTAGGGCTATCAGTTATGTTTCCACCGCAATTGGAGGATCAGCAACATATTCTTGCGACAAGGAGTTATGGAAAGATTATGTTCGATGTGTAAAATCTGCTTCTGCAGATTTCAGCAAGACGTGTCGACATTGTAAAATGAACTAAAAATATCAACCGGTTGGGGAATCCAGTAAGACCAGTGGAGTAATAAAGATAATTCAATTTCCTACGTGACGATATAGGGTTCCGCGCATTCTCTTATATGAACAGTGATGTACAGGGGTTTAGCAACAAGGGTTATCCTGGAATTCCATTCTGGACTGCAGTCCAGAATCAAAATCCACCGCAGTTATTTCTATCATAGTGAACTAAAATTTAGTGATCAATAATATTTTACAGTAGGTTAACCAGTTAGCTTCGTTAAGCCATCGAACGCTAAAATTCGGTTTATACACAATTTATTATGAATTTTACGGTTCAGCATGCTCAGAAAATTTCAGAATTCGAAGTGATTATTGAGATCAACATTTCCAAGGTGAAACGACCGTGGTTTTCCCCTAAATTACCGCAGCACAACAGTATACAGTAGAAGGGTCCAAGGGTCACAAGTTCCGCCATTTAAGGATAGGTTTCCATTTAGAATCTAATATCAAATACTCGTTTATATGTAAAGTGATCAAAGTTTCGATAATACCAGGATATAAATGATTATGTATAACAATAGTAGCATGTAAAGCAAGTGGAAATCACTTGTCTCAGTCGCTTGATATGGAAGCGACGCCGCTGCAGGGTTTGTCCCGACACACGGGACGGTGCGATGCTGGATACGGCGCACGGCACGAGCGTGGTACGCGGTGACCGGTACTGGACACGGTGGCGATGCGGGCGTGATACGGCAGTGGGCGTGGTCCTGGCTCGGTGCGTGGCATGGCGCGACACGGAACTGGGCCTGGTGATGATGCAGGCGCGACGCGGTGCTGGGCCTGGTGACGATGCGGGCGCGACGCGGTGCTGGGCCTGGTGATGACACGAGCGCGACACGGGACCTGGTCCGGAGGTGGGCACGACACGACACAGGCGTGGCACGGCAACTGGGCACGGGGCACGACACGGTGTGGGTCTGCGGCGACACGGAGACTGTAGGGTTCCTAGGCACATAGTAGAGGTCTCACAAGGCATCAACCATGCCATTTTACAAAAATATGGTGCCGAGAAACCCTAGTTAACGGATCGTTGCTAGAAATCTAGGCGAAAAGTTGATCTAGTTAACTACTTAACTAAAAGTTAGGATGCTACAACCTTTGTAGATCCGGATATCCACTTCCTAAGCTCCACGTGGGCGTCCTCTCGCTGTCCATCGTGAATCTTGGACTCTCGCGACGGCTTCATCGGAGAAACGAGCGGAATTGGTCGTCGGCTTCGTGTCAAAGACGATCTACGTCGAGGCATCACAAGTTCAAGCTCCGACTTCACAAAGTTGTGAAACTTGTGAAGTAAACACCCAAAACAACTTGGCAAGAGGTAGAGGGTGAAGAAATAGGAGGTGGGTTCACTTTAGAATTGGATTTATCTCACTTTAGCTCAAGTTGCCATTGATGGACCTTGAGCTTTTCTTGAAGAAGAAGATGAAGATGAAGAAAGAATATGTGATAAGTCTTATTGTAAATGATAAAATAAATCAATACTTATCATTTACAAACCATAGTTTAGTGTAGAGAATAGACCATGGTTAGTTGGATAGGTTAGGGTTAAGCATGAAGATAAGAATGGTTAAGAAGTCAAAGCTTCATGAAGCTTCAACTAAAGACAAACTTCTCCACCATACTTATCTCAACCTTTTTCAAATAAATAAATGAAGAAATAAATAAATAAATGAATATGCAAAACCCTAATTATCAAATTAACCATGGATTAATTCTATACACTTAACTAAATGATCAAGTATCATCAAACATGATACAAAAATGTGCACAAAAGCATATCACATATACAATGTGCATCAAGTGAGAAAAATCCGTTTAAAGTGAACCAATACTAGTTAATGCAATGCAATATATCAAATATATAATTATGCATTAAATCATTAAATCAACATTTGATTCAATGATCCGGTCATGTCGCACATAACCGACTAGAATCCAATGTATCGATTTATCGAATCAATGATTCGATAACTAGGTCATATCGAATATAACCAATCGAAACATATATCGCGAGAATTAAATGCGGTATCACATACACGCATTATTCTCGGTCCTGCACATATCTCATATGCGCTCCTATTTCGTTTCGCTTGAGCCAGGAAACCTCTGTGTAGGACTCTAAAGACTCGTCAATACGCCGGTAGCAGATGATGATCATATCAAGCACCCACAAGCCGCAAGCGGTCTGCTAAACGTAACGGCCATCCGGGTATTGAGCGATTAGAAGATCGACGAGCTAGTCCGCTCACACTCCTGTGAATCCAACCAGTAACACTTACCGCACAGTCCGGTCTGTTCGTCTGATATGTCGCATATCAAGTCTAGGGGTGGTATACGTCAGACCCCAATAACCGATAAGTCGTGCCGATGTGAGGCTCATAACGGGTCGAGAAACTACTGGTAACTCTTGCCAGCAAATCTCTGATCAGCCCTGGCCAGGGACTTCCCTGTTACGGCCAATCGAGCACAGCGCAACATCAACCCCCAATACCGGGAGAGACGAAACCCCTCCTATCGCTCATTGCCTCCATGTGACTCGGGACTGTACCCAAAGACCACCGTTTTGCACGCCCTCATGGACGTGGTAAGGTGGAGATCAAAGCACAGTGGGAATCACACAAGACTCTATGACGATCTCGGGTCTACAGACTAACCTGTACAAGTGTCACCTGAGAACTGCCATCTGACGTGAGGTATAATACCATCTGGGAGTTCTCGGCGAGTCCGTCCAGTGTACCCAGTCTCCACTGAGCACCCGTATACCATCTCTGATGTCAAACACCAATGGATATGGGATCATCCATCGCCCATCACATGGGTCGAGAAGCGTATACGCTAGTCTACTCTGGTGTATCGATGCCCCGTCTCGATACACCCACGACTAGGGACCTTGAAGGATGTACTTATGGACTACTATGTCCCCACTAGTATGATCTGCATCATAGTCCAGGTAGTCAAGTACACATCCTAAGGGCTTTACCAACATGTAACTATAAGACAGTATAAAGAGACAAGTGTACATGTTAAGATAAAGATCAACCAGATAGCATACTATCATGTCGAGCAAGAAAGTCATCTCTATATATGTCCAAGCATCCAATATAATATACATAATCTGTACAATACTGGCCTCTAGGGCATACATACAACTAACAATCTCCCACTTGCACTAGGGCCAGCTGCTGTAGTATCTCATACCGAGCATCCCGAAGAGTCTCTCAAACTGTATCTGGGGAATGGCCTTCGTGAGTGGATCCACCGTGTTGTTCTTCGTGTCAACCCTCCTGACCTCGATCTCCCGGCGATCAACTATCTCCCGGATCAGGTGATACCGCCTCAGAATATGCCTGGATCGCTGATGGGACCTGGGTTCCTTGGCCAAAGCCACCGCTCCATTGTTATCGCAATACAAAGGTATTGGACGCTCAATGGATGGAACCACTCCAAGTTCAGTAATGAACTTCTTGATCCAAACAGCTTCTTTAGCAGCATCGTTGGCAGCGATGTATTCAGCCTCCATCGTCGAGTCTGCTACGGTTTCCTGCTTGGAACTCTTCCAGCTAACCGCCCCTCCGTAAAGGGTAAAGACAAAGCCCGACTGCGACTTAGAGTCGTCCTTATCACTCTGGAAGCTCGAATCGGTAAAGGACTCCACTTGGAGCTCTCCGTTACCATACACCAAGAACATATCTCTAGTCCTTCGCAAGTACTTGAGAATGCTCTTCACAGCTGTCCAGTGACTCTCTCCAGGATCAGCTTGATACCTGCTCACTACACTTAGTGAGTATGCTACATCGGGTCTGGTACATAGCATCGCATACATGATAGAGCCTACTGCCGAAGCATAGGGTATCCCTTGCATGCGAGCTCTCTCCAAATCAGTCTTGGGAGACATCTCTTTGGAGAGAGTGACTCCAGAGATCGTGGGCAAGTTCCCACGCTTGGACTCTTCCATACTAAACCTCTTTAGTATGGTGTCAATGTACCTGGATTGGGACAATCCCAAAATCCGTTTGGATCTATCTCTATAGATCCTAATTCCCAATATGCAGGAGGCATCACCAAGATCTTTCATCGAGAATCTTTGTGATAAGAAGAGCTTGACCGATTGCAGCATAGGAATATCATTTCCTATCAAGAGTATGTCGTCCACGTACAATACGAGGAAGACAACCTTACTCTCTGCCACCTTCTTGTAGATACAAGGTTCATTTGGATTTTTGACGAAATCAAACTCTTTGATAACGACGTCAAAGCAGATGTTCCAACTCCGCGATGCTTGCTTTAATCCATAAATGGATTTAAGCAGCTTGCACACCTTCCCGCTGCTCCCACTGTCTACGAAGCCCTCTGGCTGAGTCATGTACACGCACTCTTCTAAATCACCATTTAGAAAGGCGGTCTTAACATCCATTTGCCAGATTTCGTAGTCATGAAAGGCAGCAATGGCAAGCATGATTCGGATGGATTTAAGCATAGCCACTGGAGAAAAGGTTTCGTCATAGTCCACACCTGGTCTTTGAAGAAAACCCTTTGCTACAAGTCTAGCTTTGAAAGTCTCCACTTTCCCATCTACACCAAGTTTCTTCTTGAAGATCCACTTGCTCCCAATGGGTTTTACCCCTTCAGGAGCAACTTCCAAAGTCCATACTTTGTTGGTGTACATGGATTCCATCTCGGACCGCATAGCATCCAGCCATTTCACTGAGTCCCCACTCGTGATGGCCTGCTCGAAGCTAGTTGGGTCATCATCCTCCATGATGCAATCCTCGCTTCCACCGTCAATGAGAAAACCATAGTATCTCTCTGGTGGACGAGAAACCCTACTAGATCGGCGGAGAGGCTGAGCTTCGTCGGGTACTACTGAATTCTCTGGTTCTACCAAGTCCTCTGTTATAGTTTGTGTCGCTGGAACCTCTTCCAGTTCTACCTCAATGCCACCTATCTGTTTCATAAGAAAACCTTTTTCTAAGAAAGTGGCATGCCGAGAAACAAACACTTTTTGTTCCTCGGGATGGTAGAAGATATACCCCTGTGAATTTTTGGGATATCCTACAAACTTACATAAGACAGATCTTGCCTCGAGTTTGTCCGGATTTTGTCTTTTGACATAGGCTGGACAACCCCATATCTTAACATACTTAAGAGATGGTCTCTTCCCTTTCCATATCTCATATGGAGTGGTAGGCACTGATTTAGTAGGAACCATATTCAATAGGTGTATGGCTGTCTCAAGCGCATACCCCCAGAAGGAAATAGGTAACTCAGCTGTACTCATCATTGAACGCACCATATCTAATAGGGTGCGATTCCTTCGTTCCGATACACCGTTGTGCTGTGGTGTATAAGGAGGAGTAAGCTGAGAGAGAATCCCATTCTCTTTTAGATAATCCAGGAATTCACTGCTTAAGTATTCACCTCCTCGATCAGATCGAAGGATCTTAATACTTTTGCCCGTTTGGTTCTCTACTTCGTACTTATATTCTCTGAATTTCTCAAAAGCTTCAGACTTGTGTTTCAATAGGAACACATGCCCGTATCTAGAGAGATCGTCAGTGAATGTAATGAAGTAGGAAGAACCGTTCCTGGCAAGGGTAGACATGGGACCGCATACATCACTATGTACCAGTCCTAAGAGTTCAGTAACTCTTTCTCCGTGTCCACTAAACGGAGCTTTGGTCATTTTTCCTTTGAGACATGAATGGCAAGTATCATAAGATGATAATTCGAACGGATTCAAATAACCATCCTTATGTAACTTAGCCAGTCGTGTCGCATTGATATGACCAAGTCTACAATGCCACAAGAAGGATTCGTTCATTTCTGAACTTTTCCTCTTGTGTGTGTTTTGTATATTGAGGACTGTATTTTGATTTAGAATGAATATGCCATTATGTAGCAAGCCTGATGCAATCAACTTTTGATCTAGGAATATGTTCATAACATTATCCTTTACTACAAAATTATATCCTTCTTTACTCAATAAAGAAACTGATATAATGTTGCACATCATGTTTGGTATATAATAGCACTCATTCAGAATTATTGTATCACCACTTGGTAATACTAGGTGATATTCGCCAACTGCTTTGGCTGCAACATTTGCACCGTTCCCTACTTGAACGGAATGATCACCTTTTCCCAGTTCTCTATCTTTTCGCAGCCCATGTAACATCTTACATATGTGGGATCCTGATCCGGTATCTAATACCCAGGACGTAGGGTGAACTGAGAAACAGTTCTCAATGACAAACACACCCGAAGATGATGCATCAACATGCATGTTCTCCGTTTGGGCGGTGTGATAATCCAGATATTCTCCTGTTTCCTGTTCATTCTTATAACACTTATAAGATAGAACGGGTTCAACGTTCCCCAGCACAGTATAACATGCGGGTTCGGTCAATACATCCATATTATTATCTTTATTAGGGCATGAAATGGTCGCTACCTGGAGAGAGAGAGAAGAAAACACTTTAGCGTATGCTCGTGCAAGATCAGATTGGTTATTATCTTATCTAATCAGGATGGCTCCCACTGCTTTTTATCAAATCTTCCTTCAAACCCTAAAATGAAAGACTAGCCGGGATTAATTACACACTACAGGTTCGCCAATCTTTCAGCCAGGCCAGTGTCGGTACTTTGAGGGAGGTCCCCCGTGCTTTCGCACGAACCTAATTAATGTAAACCTCGTTTTCCCAGAGGCGTAACCTCGTTGACACCTTTCTAGACACCTACTTGATCGGCTAATTGCAATGTGCAAAACTCTCCCAGGAGTAACTCTTACTCGCAGTGGGTATCGGGATCCAACTATCTCATAGAAGGTATGCAATCTCATTGCAAATTTCAACACTTGAAATTCTCGATAATATTTTACCCCTAGTGTTCTATGACCTTGACGAATGCCAAACAACCCATAGTCCACTATTCAAGTTCAACCCGTACATTTCTTGATTGAATTAAACCCACCCGCACGACCCTTGACGAATGCCAAACAACGACGTACGAATACCCTAATCCAATCTACATCATATGCATAAGCAGATAAATACTAGTTAGCTACCGTACACTACGCCTTGACGAATGCCAAACTACCGTAGCACGAATACTAAGTAGTACTTATCTGAAATGACGGAGGGCTACGCAGGTTTTCATAAAACCATGAGCGTAATGAACTTGATATCGTTGTAGAATCAAATGAAGTTTTGAAATGGAGTGATTTTGAGGCTTTTCCAGTTTTGCTAAAGGGGTCACTCCCGGTGAAGGGATCGTCGGCCCTTTCCTCGTCGAATGAGGTGCGGGATATATCATATATATCACTGTGTAAAGCAAAACTCAAAAACAATCAAAAGCAAACCGAGTGTGTAGCATCTGCCAGTTATTTCTAAAGGAGTCACTCCCGGTGAAGGGATCTCGGTCCTTTCCTCATCGAATAAGGTGCAGGGTATATCATATATACCGTTATGCAAAGCAAGAACTGTAGCTACCTGTTTTGTTTAAAATCTGATTCTACAACATCTTAGGTTTCTTTTCTTTCATTAATCACATTAATGAAGTCCCATCATTTAAATACCTAAACATCACAGATAGATATGACGTACACTTATGCCATCCGCATTCGCCTCGATGTCCCCTCGTGCACCGTTAGGTTAGGTAACTAACGACAGAGCAGGGCAGGGCTAGCGCGGGTGTAAAACATAAGTAACGTCTATATAATATATCATATATACTATATACTATATCCATCACAGAACATCTCATGATCACATCACAGATATCGCATCAGAAGAAACATATGAAACATTGGATATACTAGGACGTCCGTGTTTTCAATACGAGCCAGTATAAAACACGGATTCCACGGTCGTGATGAATAGCCAATCCCACACCCCTAGACTCCTACGAGAGCGGCAAGCAACCCTGCCAATTCTAGGGTTAGGAGACCCGGACTCGACTCCTCGAGTTGGTCTCCCACTGGACCCCAGAACCCGGTTACTTGTGCTCCCCTCCTTGGGTCTATCCTAATGCGGAAAAGTAAATAATATACAAAATGTGACAACTTCCGCTACCTGGAAGTGCCCCAAATAAAAGAATATTACATACAAGTTTTTACATGAATGAAAATGAAAAACACTCATCTCACATAAAAACCCCTGGCTATTCGAACACGACGATCCAATATAACATATCCAGCAACACATAACATCACATGTCATCAACGTAAGTAAGTATGCATACCCCAATTGTCGTTGACGTATAGCAATGAAACCGGCGATATGAACATACTACACTTACGGTCACAGAAAAGAAAGTGTAAAACTACAACAATTGGAATCCGCAACCTCTTTAGACATCGCATGCCTAACAGATATAAATCCCGCATTTTAGTCTCATTATCGAAAACTCTTTTCAATATCATATGGGACTAAATTGCTAGATTTATAACATTCATTCAGTTATCTCATAACTACTTGTGAATTCCAATTATTGTATCACATTCCAGATAAACAGAAAATGTTAAACTTTCCGATCGAGCAGTCGAATACCCAAGTTTTCCCGATACAACTGAACACATGAAATAAGTCTAACAACATTCAGTTCGTGCCTCAGTACCAACGGTCCAGCCGTAGAAGGGTCAAGCCAACGCCTCACATGTGGCACGCCGTACTGCCCCAAACCCGAAGGTTCAAAGGCCAGTTCAAGACGGTCACATAATCGAGTTAAGGTTTGTTGTCTTCTAGAGGGTCCATCGCATTACTTGCACTACTTAGAACGTCGTTAAACTACGGAAAAATCCAACACTTGGAAATTTCCCGACAGGGGAAAAATTGGGTATTTATATCCGGTCGAACTTTTTAACATATTCTAAAAATTATCCGGAAATACACAAAGACGAAATTTGATACCCCGATCGAAACACCGAATCCCCAAAGCAACCCCAGAAAATTCAACTCTTGAATAATTATTAAAAATACCCAGGAAAATCACCACTGGAAACTAAGGATTACTGTGTAAAATTCTTTAAATAATTAGGCCGTACGACCGCGGATCCGCCGCATGAGCCATGCTCATGCCGCGGATCCGCGCTAGCTTAGTGGAATTACGCTCACGAATTTCACAGTAAACCTTATAATTTCCTGCTTATTTTTCTGCATATTTTTAGTATTGAAAAATCCCAGATTTTAGAAAATGTACAGAGAGCATGTTAGGTTTAGGGTTTCGGGTTCGTTCGGGCTTCAAATCGCGTCTAGACTTCGCCTAAGGCTCTAGCTAGGCTCTGATACCACTGTAGGGTTCCTAGGCACACAGTAGAGGTCTCACAAGGCATCAACCATGCCATTTTACAAAAATATGGTGCCGAGAAACCCTAGTTAACGGATCGTTGCTAGAAATCTAGGCGAAAAGTTGATCTAGTTAACTACTTAACTAAAAGTTAGGATGCTACAACCTTTGTAGATCCGGATATCCACTTCCTAAGCTCCACGTGGGCGTCCTCTCGCTGTCCATCGTGAATCTTGGACTCTCGCGACGGCTTCATCGGAGAAACGAGCGGAATTGGTCGTCGACTTCGTGTCAAAGACGATCTACGTCGAGGCATCACAAGTTCAAGCTCCGACTTCACAAAGTTGTGAAACTTGTGAAGTAAACACCCAAAACAACTTGGCAAGAGGTAGAGGGTGAAGAAATAGGAGGTGGGTTCACTTTAGAATTGGATTTATCTCACTTTAGCTCAAGTTGCCATTGATGGACCTTGAGCTTTTCTTGAAGAAGAAGATGAAGATGAAGAAAGAATATGTGATAAGTCTTATTGTAAATGATAAAATAAATCAATACTTATCATTTACAAACCATAGTTTAGTGTAGAGAATAGACCATGGTTAGTTGGATAGGTTAGGGTTAAGCATGAAGATAATGATGGTTAAGAAGTCAAAGCTTCATGAAGCTTCAACTAAAGACAAACTTCTCCACCATACTTATCTCAACCTTTTTCAAATAAATAAATGAAGAAATAAATAAATAAATGAATATGCAAAACCCTAATTATCAAATTAACCATGGATTAATTCTATACACTTAACTAAATGATCAAGTATCATCAAACATGATACAAAAATGTGCACAAAAGCATATCACATATACAATGTGCATCAAGTAAGAAAAATCCGTTTAAAGTGAACCAATACTAGTTAATGCAATGCAATATATCAAATATATAATTATGCATTAAATCATTAAATCAACATTTGATTCAATGATCCGGTCATGTCGCATATAACCGACTAGAATCCAATGTATCGATTTATCGAATCAATGATTCGATAACTAGGTCATATCGAATATAACCAATCGAAACATATATCGCGAGAATTAAATGCGGTATCACATACACGCATTATTCTCGGTCCTGCACATATCTCATATGCGCTCCTATTTCGTTTCGCTTGAGCCAGGAAACCTCTGTGTAGGACTCTAAAGACTCGTCAATACGCCGGTAGCAGATGATGATCATATCAAGCACCCACAAGCCGCAAGCGGTCTGCTAAACGTAACGGCCATCCGGGTATTGAGCGATCAGAAGATCGACGAGCTAGTCCGCTCACACTCCTGTGAATCCAACCAGTAACACTTACCGCACAGTCCGGTCTGTTCGTCTGATATGTCGCATATCAAGTCTAGGGGTGGTATACGTCAGACCCCAATAACCGATAAGTCGTGCCGATGTGAGGCTCATAACGGGTCGAGAAACTACTGGTAACTCTTACCAGCAAATCTCTGATCAGCCCTGGCCAGGGACTTCCCTGTTACGGCCAATCGAGCACAGCGCAACATCAACCCCCAATACCGGGAGAGACGAAACCCCTCCTATCGCTCATTGCCTCCATGTGACTCGGGACTGTACCCAAAGACCACCGTTTTGCATGCCCTCATGGACGTGGTAAGGTGGAGATCAAAGCACAGTGGGAATCACACAAGACTCTATGACGATCTCGGGTCTACAGACTAACCTGTACAAGTGTCACCTGAGAACTGCCATCTGACGTGAGGTATAATACCATCTTGGAGTTCTCGGCGAGTCCGTCCAGTGTACCCAGTCTCCACTGAGCACCCGTATACCATCTCTGATGTCAAACACCAATGGATATGGGATCATCCATCGCCCATCACATAGGTCGAGAAGCGTATACGCTAGTCTACTCTGGTGTATCGATGCCCCGTCTCGATACACCCACGACTAGGGACCTTGAAGGATGTACTTATGGACTACCATGTCCCCACTAGTATGATCTGCATCATAGTCCAGGTAGTCAAGTACACATCCTAAGGGCTTTACCAACATGTAACTATAAGACAGTATAAAGAGACAAGTGTACATGTTAAGATAAAGATCAACCAGATAGCATACTATCATGTCGAGCAAGAAAGTCATCTCTATATATGTCCAAGCATCCAATATAATATACATAATCTGTACAATACTGGCCTCTAGGGCATACATACAACTAACAGAGACTGGCCACGGACGCGATACGGGAGTGGGTCTGCGGTGACACGGAGACTGGGCACGGACGCGACACGGGAGTGGGTCTGTCACACGCACGGTACGGCATGATTGCGACGGATGTGTACGGCATTGCGACGGATGGCGTGTTGATGATGGTGACGGCCTAAGGGGTCGTGTCCACAGATTTGATGGCGGCGTCGGTGACCCGAGAGGCGGCAAAAGCGATCAACGTAGGTGCTTGACGAAATGCCGGGGGCTCGACATAAGCTCAGGTGTGGTGGTTGAGGCTCAGCTGTGGTGAGAGCACGCGTATGAGGTCATGGGCGGGGAGCGGGGACGTGGGAACGAGCGTGCGTGGGGGTGAAGAGAGAGAGGGAGGGACGAGGTCGATGGAGGCTTCGCGAGCGCGCGCGTGGGTTCGAGGCGACGTGGGGCACGAGGGGGCGGCGCGACGTGGGCAGAAAGAGGGAAAGAGCGGGGAAGAAGACGTGGGGGAAGAAGATGGAGTCGGGTCGGGTATTGGGCGCGGGTTCGGGTTAGGATCAAGAGGAGGGTTAGGAGTTTGGGCCGGGCCAGAGAAAGGAATTAAAATTAATTGGGAAGCAATTAAATGGAAATATAGAAGTGGGCCGGGCTTGGGAATAAAATGGAAAATGAGATAGGGAGTGGGCTGAGGAGTTTAGTTAAAGGATTTAATTATTTGTTTAGGGCTGGGCTGGGTTTATAAAGGTATTTAATTAATTTGGTTTGTGGTTTTGGGCTGAAGGGGATTTAAATGGGTTTTAATTTATATTTTGTTCTGGGCTGAGGAATTGGGTAATAGTGATGTATATATATATATATATTTGTGTGTGTTTGTAAAAAAATTTGGTTTGGGCCAGAGGAGGGATTTATATAGTTAAACTATTTGTTTTGGGTTAGGGTTTTAATTGGAAAGAAAAAGGAAAAGGAAAAATAAAAGGGATAAAATAGAAAGGATTTAGATTGAATTAGGGTTAGGGTTTTAAAATAAAACAAAATACTTATAAATATAAATATGAAAATTTTGTAAGTAGCATTTTATAAAAAAATACAAATATTGATGTGCAAAAGAACTGGGTATTACAAGATCCAAATTCTTAAAGGAGTTTAACCTCAAAATTCAGATGTTTTAGGAGTTTAACTTCACAACAAATCCCTTTTTTTAGGAGTTTAACTCCAAAAGTAATCGGGAATTCAACTCCTAGCTCAGGGGCTAAGCCCCTTTTCCGCGGGTGCTCAGCACCCACGTGCAGGGCGCGTGATCTGCTGGCGCCTGGAGCCCGGCGCCCACGCGCCATGCACGTGAATCGCTGGCGCCCAGGTCCGTGTGCCGGGCGCGTAACCTGTTGGCGCCCGGCGTCCACGCGCCAAGCACGTGAACCGCTGGCGCCCAGCGCCCGCAAGCAAGCCATGTGGGCCGCTGGCATCCGGTGCCCATGCACCACCCACGTGACCCGCTGGCGCCCATCGGTCACGTGTTGTCCCACACGTCCCTAGAACGCTCCTCAACCCTATTTTTTTAAACGTTCCCCGTGGGAAACTCTACGAGACCCTCGATACGTCCAAAACACTCTCAAAACATAACACATGCACACTGCACATTGAGTTCGCATGACCAGTTTTACCCATCAATTGAAGGTTCCCTCGCTCTAAAAGTAAGGGTAATTAACGATAGTTGAGTCCGCGACTGTCGGAGATTTGGATCCCCACAATCAATAAATCTCAGCCTACCCTAGGCAAAGAGAATCTGTAATACGCTTGACAAGCGACACGTATTTCCCATCTCAATGGGGTGACGAAAAACACCTTACAGATTCTGGCACGCCCGGTAAGACCTTTTCTCTCCTCCCATATTTTGGGTTAAATATTTATGCGAACTCGATCAACATATATATTGATTGCCTGTATTGAAATCATGATTCTTTGTGCAGGTTAACATTTTTCAACTGCAATCTTCGGACGCAACAAAGATATCTCCAAGGAAAAGCTCAACTCTCGACACAACTTCCATCTCTTACACGATGAAGATGGACGTCAGGATGGTCTTCCCGGCCAGTCTCGGGCGACAGTGGGAGGAGTCGCCGCTACAGTTCGTCTATATTCTGTTCATGCTAGCTAACACCATCCTACCTCCTCAACTCCGGTAACAGACAAACCGGCTTCGAGAGGCAGGAGGCCAAATGTGGTGGTTTCGAGGGCGTCCCAACCTAAACGCAAGTCAGTATTCGAATGGCTCTCCTTGGCCCCAGCTGGGGGCAAAGCCGTCGGAACGAAAGAAGTCACCAAACGTCGCGGGTAAGCTCAGGCAATGCTTTCGACGAGTGTGCAACCAGATGTCTTTTCAAGGCTCTCTACCGGCCGACCCACGGCGGCTTTCCGAAGAGCAGAAGCCCGCCGGGCACTCAAAATAGAAAAGCTAAGGCAGAATCGGCTTAGGTATAGGGCCAACAAAAGGGCGCGGATTCCGGCCAAGCTGGATTTTATGAAGTTCCAAGAGCCGAGTTATCTCGCAGAGATGACCGTCTTGGCCGTAAAAATGCGCAACTCTTTTGAATCTCTGAGATGGGTCAAGAGAAACTCTATGACTGTGAAGATCAAAAGGACGACAATTCGTACAGCACTGCGAAGGGACGTGTCTGAACCCCAACGTAGAAAACCTCACACCGTTTCTTCAAGAGTTTACCAGGCACTCCGTGCAGTGCGAAAGCAGCGGGGCAAGGTCCGAAGAGAAGCGCCAGTGCCACTCGATAACCCTGTCAGGCCGACCGTGTTCAGACGATTGTCCTTTCCCGAAGCGGAAGGGCCACGACAGTGGTCCGCAATACAAGCCGCCGAAAGTGAAAAGGTGGCCAGCTATGTTATCCATACGGTCTACATGGTGAGTACGCACCCCAATGACAACTTTCATAGCAAAAGTAGGATGGGGCCACCATATCCCAAGCCCAATCTGTCTTGAATGTGGCCGCCTCTTCCCAAGATCAGCCTCCTCCGCAGGATGATGAAAACCTTCTAAATGAGGCCGACAGGCAGAAAGACCTCTCAGTCCACGTGGAATCAAGCTCAAACAGCGAAGAAGTGCCGATTTTCTTCCCCTGGACTGTGTTAGTTATATGTATGCCCTAGAGGCCATTACTATACATAGGATGTATATTGTAGTGGATGCTGGGACATATATAGGGAGGACTTTCTTGCTCGACATGATAGTATGCTATCTGGTTGCTCTTTACCTTAACGTGTATACTGATTGTCTCTCTGTTACATGTTGGTAAAGCCCTTAGGATGTGTGCTTGACTACCTGGACTATGATGCAGATCATACTAGTGGGGACATGGTAGTCCATAAGTACATCCTTCAAAGTCCCTAGTCGTGGGTGTATCGAGACGGGGCATCGATATACCAGAGTAGACTAGCGTATACCTTCTCGACCCATACAGATGGGCGATGGATGATCCCATATCCATCGGTGTTTGACATCAGAGATGATATACGGGTGCTCAGTAGAGACTGGGTACACTGGACGGACTCGCCGAGAACTCCCAGATGGTATTATACCTCACGTCAGATGGCAGTTCTCTGGTGACACTGGTACAGAGTAGTCTGTTGACCCGAGATCGTCATAGAGTCTTGTGTGGTTCCCACTGTGCTTTGATTTCCATCTTACCACGTCCAAGAGGGCATGCAAAACGGTGGTTTTTGGGTACAGTCCCGAGTCACATGGAGGCAATGAGCGATAGGAGGGGATTCGTCTCTCCCGGTATAGGGGGTTGATGTTGCGCTGTGTTCGATTGGCTATAACAGGAAATCCCTGGCCAGGGTTGCTGAGATTTACTGGTAAGTGTTACCAGTAGTTTCTCGAATTGTTATAGACCTCATATCGACACGACTTATCGAGCTATTGGGGTCTGACGTTTACCACCCCTAGGCGAGATATGCGACATATCAGACGATCAGACCGGACTGTACGGTAGTGTTACTGGTTGGATTCACTGGAGTGTGAGCGGGCTTGCTCGTCGATCTTCAGATCGCTCAATACCCGGGTGGCCGTTACGTTTAGCAGACCGCTTGCGGCTTGTGGGTGTTTGATATGATCATCACCTGCTGCCGGCGTATTGACGAGTCTTTAGAGTCCTACACAGAGGTTTCCTGGCTCAAGCGAAACGAAATAGGAGCGCATATGAGATATGTGTGGGACCGAGAATAATGCGTGTATGTGATACCGTATTTCATTCTCGCGATGAATGTGTCGAATGGTTGTATGCGATATAACCTAGTTATCGAATCAAGGATTGATCCGATAAGCCGATACATTGTATACTAGTCGGTTGTGTGCGACATGACCGGATCATTGAATCAAGTGTTGATTTAATGATTTAATGCATAATTATATATTTGATATATTACTTTGCATTAACTAGTATCGGTTCACTTTAAATGGATTTTCTCGCTCGGAAGTGCACATTGTATATTCGATATAGTTTTGTGCACTTGATTGTATCATGTTTGATGATACATGCTAGTTTGGGTTTGTGTAAAGAATTAAACCATGGTTACTTAAGTGGTTAGGGTTTCATTTCCTTTTCTCATTTATTTATTTCATTTATTCATTTTGAAATAAATAAGAATAAAGAGAAAGAATGGTGGCTTTATTTGTAGTTTAGTTGAAGCTTCATGAAGCTTTGACCAAAGTCCACCATTCTTATCTCATTCTTAACCCTAACCATTCAACTAACTTTGGTTAGTTCTCTACACATTACCATGGTTAGATTATGATAAACATTCCATTTATTTTCCATTTTTGGAATAACTTATCATAAGACTTTCTTCTTCTTCTTCATCTTCTTCCATGAAGAAAGCAAGCTCCATCAATGGTGATTGATGGAAATGAGTGAGAAATCCAATTCTAAAGTCTACCCACTTCCTATTTCTTCATCCTCTACCTCTTGCCAAGTAGTAGAGTGTGTTTTCTTCACAAGTTTCTTGACTTGGTGAAGTCGGAGCTTGATTTAGCGATGCCTCGACGTAGATCATTTTCGGCATGGACATCGACGACCTAGCTCGCCTATTCTCCGATGAAGCCGACGCTAGAGCCCGGAATTTGTTTTGGACAGCGAGGAGACTTCATTGCGGAGCTATGGAGGTGGAGAACCGGATCTACAAAGGTTGTATTTCCGTATCTCTTAGTTAAGTGTTAACTAGTTTATTGTTTCGCCTAGATTTCTAACCAACGATCCGTAGTCGGGTTTCTCGGCACCTAGATTTTTTGAAATTGGCATGGTTGATGCCTTGTGAGACTTCATTAGGATGCCTATGAACCCTACAGTGGTATCAGAGCCTAGCTAGAGCCTTAGGCGAAGTCTAGACGGAGTTTGAAGTCCGAACGACCCGAAAACCCAAACCCAAAATAGCTCTCTGTCCTTTTTTCAAAAACTGGGATTTTTCCAAATTAAAAATTGCTAAAAAATTCAGCAGGGAAAAATAAGAATTACGGTGCAAAAAGTTTCTGGTGAACAGTGATTTGTGCGGCGGAACCGCGGCAGAAGCCTGGCTTCTGCGGCGGTTCCGCGGCCTTATGGTGACGTCAGCCCTTATGTTTTGCACAGTAATTCCTGATAAATTATGCTGAGTTTTCTGGGAATTTTTAAATTGATTCAAGAGTTGAATTTTTCTGCTGTGTTTTTGGGGATTCGGTGTTTCGATCGGAGTATCAAATTTTGTCTGTGTGGCTTTCCGGATAAATTTTAGAATATGTTAAAAAGTTCGACCGGATATAAATACCCAATTTTTCCCCTGTCGGGAAATTTCCAAGTGTTGGATTTTTCCGTAGTTTAACGACGTTCTAAGTAGTGCAAGTAACGCGATGGACCCTCTATTAGACAACAAACCTTAACTCGATTATGTGACCGTCTTGAACTGCCCTTTGAACCTTCGGGTTTGGGGCAGTACGGCGTGCCACATGTGAGGCGTTGGCTTGACCCTTCTACGGCTGGACCGTTGGTACTGAGGCACGAACTGAATGTTGTTAGACTTGTTTCATGTGTTGATCTGTATCGGGAAAACTTGGGTGTTTGACTGTTCGATCGAAAAGTTTAACATTTTCTGTTTATCTGGAATGGGATACAATAATTGGAATTCACAAATAGTTATGTGATAACTGAATGAATGTTATAAACATAGCAGTTTAGTCTCACTTGATCGGTTGCCACGGAATTTTGATGTGATCAAAAGTCCGTCGCAATCACGTAGCGTACGCGGATACTCGCCGGGTAAACTTAATAGACAGCCTCACTCCATAGCCCCGACCAAGTGACTGTAGGAGAACCCCGTCGCCGAAAGCATCTGTTCGGGTGCTCGCGGTAGCGGTGTTCTGCCTTGGTGCACTTCGTCGACGGTATCGGGGGTGCGGCTGCCTACTAAAGTTTGCGACGAGCATTCGATCAAAATGTTGGGAATCTTGTTGAATTGCCCGACTTGATATTGAAAAGAGTTTTCGATTTTGAGACTAAAATGCGGGGTTTATAATTGTTAGGCATGCGATGTCTAAGTAATTCATTTGGTCAGGCATGCGATGTCTGAGGTGATTGCGGATTCCAACTGTTGTAGTTTTACACTTTCTTTTCTGTGACCGTAAGTGTAATATGTGATATCGCCGGTTTCGTTGCTATATGTCAACGACAATTGGGATGCGCATATTTACTTACGTTGATGACATGTGATGTTATGTGTTGCTGGATATGTTATATTGGATCGTCGTGTTTGAATAGCCGGGGGTTTTTATGTGAGATGAGTGTTTTTCATTTTCATTCATGTAAAAACTTGTATGTAATATTCTTTTATTTGGGACACTTCCAGGTTGCGGAAGTTGTCACCCTTTGTATATTATTTACTTTTCCGCACTAGGATAGACCCAAGGAGGGGAGCACAAGTAACCGGATTCTGGAGTCCAGTGGGAGACCAACTCGAGGAGTCGAGTCCGGGTCTCCTAACTCCAGAATTAGTAGGGTTGCTTGCCGCTCTTGTAGGGGTCTAGGGGTGTGGGTTTGGCTATTCATCACGACCGTGGAATCCGTGTTTTATACTGGCTCGTATTGAAAACACGGACGTCCTAGTATATCCAATATTTCATATGTTTCTTCTGCTGCGATATCTGTGATGTGATCATGTGATGTTCTGTGATAGATACAGTATATAGTATATATGATATATTATATAGGCGTTACTTATGTTTTACACCCGCGCTAGCCCTGTCCCGCTCTGCCGTTAGTTACCTAACCTAACGGTGCACGAGGGGACATCGAGGCGAATGCGGATGGCATAAGTGTACGTCGTATTTATCTGTGATGTTTAGGTACTTAAATGATGGGACTTCATTAATATGATTAATGAAATAAAAGAAACCTAAGATGTTGCAGAATCGAATTTCAAAATAAAACAGGTAGCTACAGTTCTTGCTCTGCACAGCGGTATATGTGATATATCCTGCACCTTATTCGATGAGGAAAGGATCGAGATCCCTTCACCGGGAGTGACTCCTTTAGCAATAACTGGCAGATGCTACACACTCGGTTTGTCTTTTGATTGCTTTTAAGTGTTTTTGCTTTGCACAGTGATATATATGATATATCCCGCACCTCATTCGACGAGGAAAGGACCGACGATCCCTTCACCGGGAGTGACTCCTTTAGCAAAACTAGAAAAGCTTCAAAAACACTCCATTTCAAAATTCATTCGATCCTACAACGATATCAAGTTCATTACGCAATAGGTTTTCAGAAAAACCTGTCGTAGCCCTCCGTCATTTCAGATAAGTTGTATATAGTATTCGTGCTGCATTTGTTGGCTTTCGTCAAGGTGCAGTGTGCGGTAGCTATATGCTGCTTATCTGCCAGCATACGATGCGATTGGATTAGGGTAGTCGTGCGGCTTTGTTGGCTTTCGTCAAGGGTCGTGCGGGTGGGTTTAATTCGATCAAGAAATGTACGGGTTGAACTTGACTAGCGGGCTATGGTTTGTTGGCTTTCGTCAAGGTCATAGCACGTTAGGGGCAAAATATTATCGGGAATTTCAAGTGTTGAAATTTGCAATGAGATTGCATACCTTCTATGAGATAGTTGGATCCCGATACCCGCTGTGAGTAAGAGTTACTCCTGGGAGAGTTTTATACATTACAATTAGCCGATCAAGTAGGTGTCTAGAAAGGTGTCAACGGGGTTACGCCTCTGGGAAAACGAGGTTTACATTAATTAGGTTCGTGCGAAAGCACGGGAGACCTCCCTCAAAGTACCGACACTGGCCTGGCTGAAAGATTGGCGAACTTGTAGTGTGTAATTAATCCCGGCTAGTCTTTCCTTTTAGGGTTTGAAGGAAGATTTGATAAAAAGCAGTGGGAGCCATCCTGATTAGATAAAATAATAACCAATCTATTCTTGCAAGAGCGCACGCTGAGTGTTTTCTTCTCTCTCTCTCCTGGTAGCGACCATATCACGCCTTAATCAAGATAATAATACGGATTATTGACCGAACCCGCTTGTTATACTGAGCTGGGGAACGTTGGTCCCGCTCCAACTTATAATTGTTATAAGACAGAGCAGGAAATTGGGGATTACCAGAATTCCCGTGCCGCCCAAACGAAGAGAGTGCATGCTGATGCATCATCTTCGGGTGTGTTCATTATACAGAACTGTTTCTCAGTATCCTTTACGTCCTGGGTATGTGATACCAGATCAGGATCCCAGATATGTAATATGTTACATAGGGCTACAGAAAGGTAGAGAACTGAGAACGGGTGATAAGTTTCATGAGGCAGAAAACGGGGCAAGTGTTGCAGCCAAGTCTGTTGGTCACTGTCACCCTGTATTACCAATACATTGATTCTGAACGAATGTTATTAGATACCGAACCTGATATACAAAATCATATCAGTCTCTTTATTAGTAAAGAAACGGTAAAATTTTGTATTGTTGGATAATGTTTTGAACATTTCCTATATCAAAAGTTGATCGGTTCAGGCACGTTATCTAAAAGCATTGATATTCTAAATCAAACTACAGTTCTTAGTATATGGAACACACACAAGAGGAAGAGTTCAGAAATGAACGGATTCTTCTTGAGGTATTGTAGACTAGGTCAGATCAATGCGACCCGACTGGCTAAAGTTACATAAAGATGCATATTTAAATCAGTTTGAATCTACATCTTGTGAAACTTGCCAGTCATGTCACAAAGATATAATGACACTAGCTCTGTTTATTGGAAACAGAGAAAGAGTTAGTGAACTTATGGGATGATACATGTTGATGTATGTAGGTCCCCAGTCTACACATGCCAAGACCGGTTCTTTGTATTTCATTACATTCTCTGATGATCTTTCGAGATTCAGACCTATGTTCCTGTTGAAACACAAGTCCGAACCTTTTGAGATATTCACAGAATATAAGATAGAAGTAGAGAACCAATAAGGGTACAAGTATTATGTCCTTTGATGTGATCAGGGAGGAGAATACTTGAGCACGGAATTCTTGGACTATTCTAAAGGAGAATGAGATTCTCTCTCAGCATTACTCCTCCGAATACACCATAGCACGATGGTATATCGGGGTGGAGCAATTACACCCTATGTGATAAGGTGTGCTCTATGATGAGTAATACTGAGTCACCTTTTTCCTTTTGGGAGTTATGCGCTTGAGAAGCTGCATACCTATTGAATAGGGTTCGAATCAAATCAATGCCTACCACTTCATATTTGATATGATAAGGGAAGAGCCCATGTCTTAAGCTAGTTAAGATTTGGGGTTGTCCAGCCTATGTCTGAAAAGTATAATCCGGACAAGCTCGAGGCAAGGTCTGTTATGTAGAACTGGAAATGTTCCAGCTATACAAACAACAGCAGATGATTTGGCAGAACCAAAGGATTCAATAGTTACCAACGAACCTCAGCCTCTCCGCCGATCTAGTAGGGTTCCTCACCCACCTGAGAGATACCTCGGTTTCTCTATGACACTGGGAGCGAGGATTGCATCATGAGATGATGACCCAACTAGTTTCGAGCAGGCCATCGAGAGTGACGACTCTGTAAGAATGGCTGGATGCTTAGTGATCTGAGATGGAATCCTTATACACCAACAAAGTATGAACTTTGGTTGTTATATCTGAAGGGTTAAATCCCCATCAGGAGCAAGTATATCTTGAGAAGATTACTTGGTGTACATGGAAGAGTTGAGACTTTCAAAGCTAGACTTGTTAAAGGTTTACATCATTGACCAGGTATGGATGATGATGAAACCTTTTCTAAGTAGCTATGCTTAAGTCCATCCAGATCCTACTTACTACGGCTACATACCATGACTACGATATCTGATGGTTGGGTGTCATGACAGCTTTTCTAAATGAGGTTTAGAAGAGAGTGTCTATAAGTACACAGCCAGAGGGCTTCGTAGACAGTGGGAGCAGCGGAAACGTGTGCAAGATGCTTTATAGGATAAAGCAGGCATCGCGGAGATGGAACATCTGTTTTGATGAAGCGGTCAAAGAAGTTGACATCATCAAAATGGTAGATGAACCTTGTATAAACAAGAAGGTAGTAGGGAGTATGGTGACGATCCTCGTAGGGTACGTGGATGACATACTCTTGATAGGGAAGAAGTTTCCTATGCTACGCTCAATCAATCTCCGCTTATCACAATGATTTTCCATATAGGATCAAAGTGATACCTACTAAATCCTGGATTTTGGATCTATGAGATAGATCTAATTGGATGTTAGGAATACTCACTAGCTGTAGTGAGATGGTATCAATCGACCCTGGGGAGAATCACTGGAATGGTTCCAGGGTGATAAAGACGACTGAATGTCAGTCACAGACATTGTCTTTACCCTCAGTAAAGGGACGGTATGTTGGAAGAGTTCCAAGCTAGATACCGTGACATACTAGACGATAAAGGCAGGATACATCGCTACTTAAGATGCTACCAAAGAGGATGTTTGGGTGTATATTAGTTCATGAGATGAACTACGTTCCTACCATTGTGAGACAATGGAGTTGTGGCTTATGCCAAGGAACGCCGGTCCCATCAGTGATCCAGACATATTCTAAGGCAGTATCACTTGATCATGGAGATGGTTGATCTCCAGGGAGATCGAGGTTAGGAGAGTAGACTCAGAGGACAACACAGCGGATCCACTCACAAAGGCCTGTTCCCAGAGAGAGATTTTTATGGGATGGTTGAGTATAAGATACTGCAACCACTGCTATCAGATGGCCCTAGTACAAGTGGGAGATTGTTAGTTATATGTATGCCCTAGAGGCCATTACTATACATATGATGTATATTGTAGTGGATGCTGGGACATATATAGGGAGGACTTTCTTGCTCGACATGATAGTATGCTATCTGGTTGCTCTTTACCTTAACGTGTATACTGATTGTCTCTCTGTTACATGTTGGTAAAGCCCTTAGGATGTGTGCTTGACTACCTGGACTATGATGCGGATCATACTAGTGGGGACATGGTAGTCCATAAGTACATCCTTCAAAGTCCCTAGTCATGGGTGTATCGAGACGGGGCATCGATATACCAGAGTAGACTAGCGTATACCTTCTCGACCCATACAGATGGGCGATGGATGATCCCATATCCATCGGTGTTTGACATCAGAGATGATATACAGGTGCTCAGTAGAGACTGGGTACACTGGACGGACTCGCCGAGAACTCCCAGATGGTATTATACCTCACGTCAGATGGCAGTTCTCTGGTGACACTGGTACAGAGTAGTCTGTTGACCCGAGATCGTCATAGAGTCTTGTGTGGTTCCCACTGTGCTTTGATTTCCATCTTACCACGTCCAAGAGGGCGTGCAAAACGGTGGTTTTTGGGTACAGTCCCGAGTCACATGGAGGCAATGAGCGATAGGAGGGAATTCGTCTCTCCCGGTATAGGGGGTTGATGTTGCGCTGTGTTCGATTGGCTATAACAGGAAATCCCTGGCCAGGGTTGCTGAGATTTACTGGTAAGTGTTACCAGTAGTTTCTCGAATTGTTATATACCTCATATCGACACGACTTATCGAGTTATTGGGGTCTGACGTTTACCACCCCTAGGCGAGATATGCGACATATCAGACGATCAGACCGGACTGTACGGTAGTGTTACTGGTTGGATTCACTGGAGTGTGAGCGGGCTTGCTCGTCGATCTTCAGATCGCTCAATACCCGGGTGGCCGTTACGTTTAGCAGACCGCTTGCGGCTTGTGGGTGTTTAATATGATCATCACCTGCTGCCGGCGTATTAACGAGTCTTTAGAGTCCTACACAGAGGTTTCCTGGCTCAAGCGAAACGAAATAGGAGCGCATATGAGATATGTGCGGGACCGAGAATAATGCGTGTATGTGATACCGTATTTCATTCTCGCGATGAATGTGTCGAATGGTTGTATGCGATATAACCTAGTTATCGAATCAAGGATTGATCCGATAAGCCGATACATTGTATACTAGTCGGTTGTGTGCGACATGACCGGATCATTGAATCAAGAGTTGATTTAATGATTTAATGCATAATTATATATTTGATATATTACTTTGCATTAACTAGTATCGGTTCACTTTAAATGGATTTTCTCGCTCGGAAGTGCACATTGTATATTCGATATAGTTTTGTGCACTTGATTGTATCATGTTTGATGATACATGCTAGTTTGGGTTTGTGTAAAGAATTAAACCATGGTTACTTAAGTGGTTAGGGTTTCATTTCCTTTTCTCATTTATTTATTTCATTTATTCATTTTGAAATAAATAAGAATAAAGAGAAAGAATGGTGGCTTTATTTGTAGTTTAGTTGAAGCTTCATGAAGCTTTGACCAAAGTCCACCATTCTTATCTCATTCTTAACCCTAACCATTCAACTAACTTTGGTTAATTCTCTACACATTACCATGGTTAGATTATGATAAACATTCCATTTATTTTCCATTTTTGGAATAACTTATCATAAGACTTTCTTCTTCTTCTTCATCTTCTTCCATGAAGAAAGCAAGCTCCATCAATGGTGATTGATGGAAATGAGTGAGAAATCCAATTCTAAAGTCTACCCACTTCCTATTTCTTCATCCTCTACCTCTTGCCAAGTAGTAGAGTGTGTTTTCTTCACAAGTTTCTTGACTTGGTGAAGTCGGAGCTTGATTTAGCGATGCCTCGACGTAGATCATCTTCGGCATGGACATCGACGACCTAGCTCGCCTATTCTCCGATGAAGCCGACGCTAGAGCCCGGAATTTGTTTTGGACAGCGAGGAGACTTCATTGCGGAGCTATGGAGGTGGAGAACCGGATCTATAAAGGTTGTATTTCCGTATCTCTTAGTTAAGTGTTAACTAGTTTATTGTTTCGCCTAGATTTCTAGCCAACGATCCGTAGTCGGGTTTCTCGGCACCTAGATTTTTTGAAATTGGCATGGTTGATGCCTTGTGAGACCTCATTAGGATGCCTAGGAACCCTACAGACCGTAGAACAGGAGCTCCTCCAAGAGCTCCGAAGATAACTTCGAAGGAGATGGCCAAGCTATACTCCAAAATTGATGACTTGACGAATGTTGTGATGCAGCTCACGGCCCAAGTTACTTGGGCGCCCTTTAATCAAGCGCAAGTCTCTACCCATGAGCCGAGTGATAGCGACCCGAAGCGGCTGATGCATGTCCTTTCAGGTATGAATATGGGCGAGCTACACGAAAGTCGACCGTATTCTGCTTCTGCGGATGCCTTGGCCCCAGATGGTACCATTCTGCTGACACATGATTGGATAATGGATTTGGTCACCAACAAAGTTAAAACATTGGTGGCCGAAACTGAGACTCAGAAAGACATAGGCAGCTTTGGGAGGCCGTACCCCGCACAGTACGACCTGATCGAGTTCCCTAACGGTTACGTCATCCATAAATTCAGGAGATTCGACGGGACGAGAAATGCAAATCAGCATGTTGCCCACTTTAAAGCATCATGTGGGAATATAGGGGACAATGATGCGCTTCTTCTCTGTTAGTTTGTCAACGGCCTAACAACTGTCGCTTTCGACTGGTATGCGAACATACCAGATGCTTCCGTCACTGCTTTCACCCAGATGGAGTCTCTATTTCGGCAAAGATTCATGAGTGTCAGCAACAAAATCTCCATTGCTGACCTTGTGAGGACCAAGCCGAAGAAGAATGAAAGCAACACGGACTTCATTGGCCGATGGCGCAATCTCACCGTCAAGTGCGAGCCGCTGTTAGAACAGGACCAATCCGTCAGCTTCCTCATTGGGAACCATAGTAATTGGATGGTCCTGTTCTTATGTACAGTAGGCTTCAAAATGTTCCAGGAGCTGACCAAGAAGGTTCAGATGTTGGAACGTTCGAAGCAAGAGTCTACCCAGGACTTTCAAAATGACAAACCTTGGAAGAGCTGAAAAGATGACTGTTTACCGTCGAAAACCGGGAAAGACTAACGTCTTGTCTGCATTTGGGGGCAGATGCTATTTGGTTTTATCTATCCACCTTTCCGAAAATGCCAAGTTGATTTATGGCACCGTGTATTGAAGGTTTAGACAGATGCGGCCGTTGTAATAGATTTCGTCAGATTCCCCCTCGTTGTGAGGGGTTTTTTGATTGTGGGGCGCTCTTCCCTACAGGCGCAAGCCCCTGCAGTTAATTACGTTACCGCATACCGTATCGCGGTAACCACTTTCTCCTACTCCAGAAGGTCACTTCATGTCATGTGTGTTTGTTTTATTTTTGATTGCTCATGGATTGTATACGGAGACTAATTTGTGTTGTCTTCCGTAGGGCATGGATTAGTCCAAATTTGTATTTTCTTATATTTGGGTTTGGTTTGATTTAAGGATCGTTAATCTCGTTTGGGATTAAGATCAACTTAAATGTTCGTTGAGAATATATTAGTCTAATTTTAGACTAAGATCTACTCAGCATGATTTTGGGATCATTCTGACCCAACAAAAAAGCATTTGGGCTCTATTGCTTTAGTTTAAGGACGTTACGGTCTATAGATCACCAATTTTGGTATGAGCGTTTAGTTTAAGGATGTTGCGGTCTGCAGCTAGTTTAAGGACATTACGGTCTATTGGGGTATGCTCATGGGTTTGAGAGTGCATCTAAGAGCTGTTGGTTGTCGGGACCCTCCATCTCTCTGACATCGTTGAAGAATTACAATGACATGTATCAGAGGTGTGGAGAGATGTACCCTTGAACCGAACTCCAGATTGAAAGGAGAGATCATGGTGGAACGAACATCATTTTAGATGCCACGTGTCAGGAGATCATTGGTCATCTTTGGAACTAAGATCAATTTGGGGAGACTTGAGTATAGGAGGGCTCAGTCGATTGATGGTCAAAAGGATTTGGCCTCGGGAGACTTGGCTAATTTGGACTAAGGTTGGCCTCTCACAGTGTTAAATACTGATATCTGCTTGGTGCTCACGTGCTCCCACGTGAGGCTCTAAAGCAGTGTTAAACATTGCAATTTGGAGCACTCACGTGTGGCACGTGAGGCACTCGAAAGTTGGTATGGTGCTCTTGTGTTCAAATCCTCGTCTATACATATAAGTGTTAAACACTTAAATCTTGTGGCCATAATGTGTGGACACGTGAGGCGCACCCGAGTTGGGCACTGCGTCCTTTGGATTTATCCTCCTGTTCTTTTCTAGGTGCTAAGCACTATTGGGGGTCACGTGGGATCACGTGAGGCGCCCCAAAATGGGAACTGTTTTTGGGTTTATTGCCTTTTTCTTTTATAAGTGCTAAGCACTTGTCTTAAGGGGTCACGTGGGAACACGTGAGTCGATCTCAGTTGTTTTTTTAATGCAGAGTTAAACCCTAATTTTGTCAGAGGAATTAAATTCCTATATCTTTTGGAAGAATTAAATTCTTCAAACTTAGTTCTTTCCTCTAAGTTTTGGGACTGCATGACAGAATCTCCCCGATGAGAATTAAATTCTTAACTTGTGGAGAGATCTGCTTCTGCAGACCTCAACCAGAGAAAGAACTAAGTTCTATTTTTAGAAGAGTTAAAACTCTTGTAAGAGGAGATAAAATGATCTCTAGGTCTTTTTTTTTTACCTAGGGTTTTTTTTCTTCAAAGAGAACTCTTCTTCTTCTTTTTTTGTTTCTCAAATCTTATGGGGGGTCTCCTCCTTTTCTCCTTTCAGTCTCGAGTACTTTATATAGTAGAGGCAAGTTTGTTGATTTAGTTAAGGAAATCTCTCATTAAGAGATTTTTTAATTGATTCGGGGATTTTATCTACCGTTGGATTTTTTATCCAGGGACTTCTGTTTTATAGAAGATATTTTTCTTGTTTTTAACAAGATTAGGAAAATATTTTCCCATACAGAGCTTATTCTGTAGCTTGGTGATTTTTAATCACCACTAGATCTTTAATCCAACGGTGCTCTGTTCTACATAGCGTAATCTTTCTTATTTAGAAAGATCGGGGAAATATTTTCCCATACAGAGCTTATTCTGTAGCTTGGTGATTTTTAATCACCATTGGATTTTTAATCCAACGGTGCTCTGTTTTACAGAGCATAATCTTTCTTGTTTAGAAAGATCTGAGGAAATAGTTTCCAAATATGGTTTTGACACCTCTTATTTAGAATTTAATTCTATCGGCTCAGAAGGTATTAGGAACCCTCATGTGTAGCACGTGACCCCCATGGCATTAAACCGGTTTGCTTAAAGGCGTTACGTGTTGGCACGCGAGCTTTTCTGGCATGTTATTTGTTTTAGGAAGGCGCCTATATAGTTTGTATATAGATGCTTACGTGCCTGCACGTGAGGCTCAATTTCAGCCTTATTTGTTAAGCGCAATGCCTATAATTTTTTCTCCAAGGCGCATCACGTGCGGGCACGTGATGCTCCATTTGGGGAATTTTTCTGTCACGACCCAAAATTTGGCACGTGACGGCACTTAAACGACGTAATGTCTACAGGCGTAACGCAATTTAAGTAAGCCGAAAACCCAGAAATCTAAATCATCAAAAGTAGTAAGTGATAAGAATATTGTTAAAAACTTTTGGGAATCTCGAGTAAAAATATTTAAAGCTCAGGTTTATTTTCTTAAAAATTTTGGCAGCACCTCCTTTGTAAAATCTAGCCCCGAAACGGGTACAAACATAAAATATAAGTAAAACAACATGTGATATAAATAAAGCATCCCCAAACGGGAGCAAACCATGCCCAAAGGCGAAAAAAACCACCACAACCAGATATACGACGCCGTAGCGAAGAAATAGACACTATAGAGTGAAAACAACATAAAAGGTAAAACTACATAATGAAAGCCGGCTCACACGAGCACGACACCCAGAGTCACACCATAATATACAATATCGTCCTCATATCTCGTCTCTAAGTCAATACATGAAGTAGTAGATGGAGAGTACTAGATACAATAAGATATACAAAGAACATCATCGGATAACCGCAAAACCCACCTATAGTAAAATGGATCACAGCCAGCCGTAGCGGTATCCGCTGTAAAAAGATACAATAAGAAGAAGCCTTGCCGCGACTACTCTGAGGGGCAACCTGCAAAACACTGTGGCACAACGGGGTGAGTTGCTAACTCGTGAATAGTAAATAACATCATGTAGGTAATCGCAGGTATGCACGTACTGCGATAATCTATCACATGCAAACTGATAGTATCATATGGCAATATGTATATGCAACAGTCATGAAAGATACTCTATCAGGTACTACTAATACACGAAGTAATGCACATCAAATGAATGCTGAGTATGGGATAAAACATATCATCATCAATGAATCATCATCGTGGAAAAACCCAGTGTCCATCAACGACACTCCAAATTCTAATACCTCAGGCGCCATCACTCTGATCGGCCCTCATATCCTGTAAGTCTCATGGAACCCGAGTGTCCAATATTGACACTCGAAAACATCATGAAAACCAGTGTCCACCATCGACACGTAAATCCACATATCATGGGCTCCGTCTGCGGGATCGGCCCGCGGGCTCCGGCAGAACGGGTCGGCCTATATCCATCTCATAACTCCGGTCGGAATCCTCCGGATAATTGCCGAGTCCAAATACTATCACCAGTAGGTAGTAATCCCTCTGCCAGGCTCATCGGCTAATCTATCGACATACATTTCTTGCCCCGGGGTACCATACCGGGCCCACCATGAACCCGCAAACGACCTCATCCACTCATCGCATCGGGTTTCTAACACAAGTCTCAGAACCGAGAAAACTCATGGTGGATGCATCGAAATATCATAATAAGAGAAACCGGGTTTTCAAAACAATACACATTTCTTGAAATACTACCACGGTCCTCAAATCAATAAATCACATGAAATCCGTATCTCAATGCGTAAATCCATGAAATATGATATATGCAACATAAAACAGTAATATGACATATCAAGGAAAAACTGTTATTTAAATGCATCAAGTTATTAAATATATCATGCGGTTCCCAATTTCTCCAAAATCCAACGCAACATCATACAAAGGTGAACATGTTGTGCATGTCATGGCAATTACCGACGGTGTGTGTAGTATACAATTAGTGCTCGTGCAACATGAACCATCAGTAACAGTGTTGTGTCTCATTAATACTATGTCTGTATGCAACAGGAAAATGAGATATGCTACAATGGTACACATGCACAATCAATGTACATATACTTATAACGAATAGTCATATCATTGAATCTAGCCCAGACGCATAACGCCATACGGGCGATTCCCCCGTAGATGTTAAGTCTACTCACAGATGATCTTGAGCTAAGTAAAACCAACCACTTGCTTTCCCTTCTTCGCGGCGTCCGAAGTCCCCGCCTGCGATCCTAAAATCCAAAATCATAACAAGTGCACATTAGAAATCGACCAATAACACGTACAAACTACGTTTGACCGACGCACCAACTCGAATTAAACTCTCAAGCGTTCGTCTAGTGGCTAACGTGCGTAGCGACACCTCGAAACCAACCCAAGTGTAGCAGCTACACAAAAACACGAACCGTGTCGGATAACGTAACGCGCATAGTCGAAACACTAGAAACAAGTAAAGTGATCCCAGATTCTGTATACTGTCAAAACATAAAAATCAAGCAGCACCAAACACTCTAGAACAATTGCAGACAGCTACCCTACAAACCACAAGCCCCAACTCCCCCAAAAACCCGAGGTCATCGGATTTTTCCCTATTGTCGCCGACCAAAACCGATCAGGTGGGTTCGTGCTTCAGGTGTACACTCAGGGTCACTAGTACATTATTACTACATTGCTAGATTTTCCAGTATACACTCGGGGTCACAGTAGATCAAAGAGACTCCATAATGACACTAAAAATACGATATGTGCACAAAACTATACCTTTAGTGTTCTAAACAACAACTACAAGGCAACACAATAATAAAAACACCTATTTAACAGTTTAGAGATTATACCTATCCACACTTACTCAAAAGATCCTAGCTTTCCATGCTCCAAGTGATCCTAATGGCTAAAACATGACTTGAGAAGTGTTTTAGTGGTGGTTAATGAAGTTTTGCAAGGTTTTGTGAAGAAAAGGTGAAGGTTTCAGTTGACGGAAGAGAAGAATGAAAAATGATTGAGAATGAGAGAGTGAGGTGAGAATGAGGAGTGAAATAAGATAAGCATGAGAGGGGTGAGTGTAGGGTGAGTGTAGCCTTACACTTACTCTCTCCCTCTCCTCATTAATGCAAGCATGCTCTCCCATAACTCATCAAGCCACCTCCCTTCATTCCAAAACAAGAAGATAACTCTCACAACAAAAATCTAAGTGCAAAGTTAATCATGGCATGGATTAGTTTAAAGTGTCATGGCCACTAAACAAGGTTAACACTAAACAACCCCCATATTAACATGCACAAGTGTGTGCAAGCCAAAACAAATAATAATAAAATATTGATTAATCTTTATAAAATATTTGAAAACTATTTTGGTAAACATTTTATTAAAAACCCGCATTATCGCTTAATTAACACTAATCGCATTCTAGGGTGTTACAATCTCCCCCTTAAAGAAATTCGTCCCCGAAATTAAAATTCTTACTATGCGTACCTTCAAAGAGATGAGGGAATTTCATCCGCATCTCGCTCGCAGCCTCCCAAGTGATCTCCTCACTAGACGGGCTACGCCAAAGAGCTTTCACAGATGGCAAGACCTTTGACCGAAGTTTCTCCACCTGCCGATCCAATATAACTATCGGCTGCTTGGTGAACAAAAAATCACCTTCTAGTTGAATGGTCTGGTGCCGAATCATGTGAGAAGGGTCATAAAGGTATTTGCGAAGTATCGACACAAGGAATACGGGGTGAACCTCCGGAAATCTGGGCAGAAGTGCCAAACGATAGGCAACGATACCGACTCGCTCAAGGATCTCAAAAGGACCTACAATTCTGGGTCTAAGTTTCCTTTCATCCAAAAACTCATCACGCCCTTCATCGGAGAAATCCGTAGGAATACATGATCCCCCACTGCGAACTCAAGCCTGTGACGATGACGGTCGGCATAAGACTTCTGTCTGCACTGGGCTGCTCTCATCCTGTCCTGAATCAACTGGATCTTCTCCGTAGTCTCTTGAACTAGCTGGGGTCCAAAAATCCTGCTCTCGCTGAGCTCGGTCTAACAGACCGGCGATCGACACTATCTACCATACAAAGCCTAAAAAGGTGCCATCTGAATTGTCTCCTGATAACTGTTATTGTAAGAGAACTTTATCAATAGAAAGTGACGATCCCAACTACCAACAAAATTAAGCACACACGTACGAAGCATATCCTCCAGAGTCTGTATAGTCCGCTCTGACTGACCATTGGTCTACGGATGGATAGCGATGCTAAAGCTCAAATAGGCACCCAAGGTTTCCTGAAGCTTCTGCCAAAGACGGCTAGTGAACTAGGTGCCTCTGTCGGATACGATGCATGAAGGAACTCCGTGCAAACACACAAATTCATCAATGTACAACTGAGCATACTGAGCATAACCGAAAGTGGTCTTCACTGGAAGGAAGTGAGCTGCTTTCGTTAACCGGCCAACAATCACCCAAATGGAGTCATACCTTTGACTAGACCTGGGTAGACCCACAACGAAGTCCATGGAGATCTTCTCCCATTCCCATTCCGGAACGGTTAAAGGTTGCAAATCCCCTGCCAGTCTTAAATGCTCAGCCTTAGCTCGCTGACAAGTCAGGCACCTCGAAACGAAATCTGAAACATCACTTTTCATCCCTGCCCATCCGTAACTATCTCTCAAGTCACGTTACATCTTGGTGGAACTTGGGTGAATGTTCACACCATAATATTGCATTATTATATTCCCCATTCTTATTCGTTTTATAAATAAACAGGTACTTTTAATGCATGTCTGCTACATATTACAGGTTACATGTTCTTGGACAGAAAACAGTGAAAACGATGAAAAGACGATGCAAAAGTAGACTTTGACCAACAAACAGAAGGATCTTAATCAAGCCTACACAAAAGATCAATACAAGGCAATGTAAGGTCCAAGATTACAAAGCAAACGGTTAAAAGTCCACTGCAATTGTTCACTGGAGATCTGGAAGAAATAGAGAAGCCAAATTGAATAAAGATCCAAAGAAATAAAAAGCCCAAGAAGCCCAGAATCATGTCCAAAATTTCCAGACATAAAATTTTACCAAAGCTTGGAGTCTACTTTGACTAGGTCTTCCTAAGGATATTTTGGTAAATGTAGACGTGCGAATCAATTGTAACCTAGGGTTTCCTATCCTCTATAAATAGGTACTCTAAATCATTGTAAAGGCCATGCCTCCCTATGCCTCATTTTATGAATAAAATTTAGATTTCTTTTGGAGAGCATCGATGCCTCTTTTCATTTCAGAAATTCAGATCTGACAAGTCTTGTGTTGATGTTTGGAGAGAGCCATCTGTAAAGTAAGTAGGTAATTTCAATTCTTGCCCTAGGTATTTTTTCATTCTCTGCCCTAGATTAAATTTAATTCCTTGCCCTACTTAGATAGTTAGATCTTTTATTCCTTGCCCTAGTTAAATTTAATTCTTTGCCCTAGATAAATGATAGATTTAGTTTTTAGATTTAATAAGAAATCCGAACACCCATTGGAATTAACTCGTTTGAGCGACTAGGAAATTCACAACATCCCTGTGGATCGACCCGTATTCACCGGCTAGCTGCAAAGCGACGCCGTTCTTGATTGCGGTTAATAGATAGTTTTTGAGATCAATCAAATGGCGCCGTTGCCGGGGATGACGTGTTATTTCCTTTTTGCAATTTCGGGTTAATCTTAATTGAAAAAAATCATAAAAATTTGAAAAATCACAAAAAAAAATATAAAAATATATAATCTGTTATTTTTAGAAAGGGTACTTTGTTGTTTGAATTTTGCAGGATCTATATACAAACAACTTCGGATCTGGAAAAATCCAGAAAGCGAAACAGAAAACATCTAATCCGAACCAGCAGAGGAGTATTCCAACAGAGCACAGAAGGAAACTTGGCATCTGATCCACCTACCGGACCGCGGAACCGCCGCATTAGGCCCATAGGACCGCGGAAACGTGGCACTGTAGTGACGTCGTCATCACAGATTTTTTTTGGGGAACTGTGCAGCCAAGTTGACCGCGGAACCGCGGTGGGAACCGTGCTTTGGCCGCGGATTGGCGGCGGCGTGGTGACGACGTCTGTCCAAATTTTCTCTGTAAGCTCCTCTGTTCTTGCTATGGAAATCTAGATAAATCTTTTCTAAAAAATTCCTGCAGGATTCCGTGCGCTTTAAAAAAATCTTTTCCCTTCTAAATAATAAATCTTGTGCAGGATTCTTTACGCGCATTTAAAATAAAAATTGATTGCAAGAAATCTTTTCTGGTTTGTATATCTTTTCTCAAATTGCTATAACAAAAAAATCTTTGATTGGAAGTGATTTACTGTTTTGCATATCTTTAATCGGACTTTAAGGGGTTTTTACCAATTCAGATTGGGTGGGGATTTCATCACCCTTCCCAGGACCCCGGAAATCACATAAGGCATTTGCATTGACCATATCTTAATTAAAAAAATACTAGACTCAACCTAAGGACTTTGAGCTCAATAGGACAGAGGACTAGTTATAGGCATCGGCCGTTTATCCTAACTTGACTTTGCGGTGTCTAGGCAAGTGTGTCTAAGGCAAGTGGTTACTTAATTAGAACCGCTACTTGTACCGGGGAGCCTCCCACTTACCTGACACTTACCTTGCCGCAATTGGCGGTGAAGAGGCGGTTTGAGGTCCTATTTTTAGCCCTTTGGAACAGTTAGGAGCTGTCTAGCTGACCTAGATGACCCTAGATCTAGGCCTGATTGTGCATTTTTGGTTGATCGAAAGTGTCTTAGCCCTTTTATCGAAAATCTTTTTTTGCAAAAAGTTACAAATAAAAAAAGGGGAAATTTTTATAAAAAAAACTTGCAAATTTTTGCCGCAAATAAATCCTTGCACTACCTACCTTCTTTCTCTTCTCTTTCTTCTATCATGGGTACCCTACGTCATAAATCTCTTGCCGAACTTTGGTATCCCGAACCTAATTTTGCCTCGTACGTCAATTGTTTCGGTCGATTTAAGGAAGATCCCTCCGTGCCCAAAATTTCTTTGAAAGATCAAATAGAAGCGTCTAGGAGAAACAGTTCGACTTTGCAACCCACTTTGTGTCAACCAAGTCAACCTTTACCACCTTCATATGTTGATACCACTTTTTCAAGTCCTGCTGTAACTCCTAAACCGATGTCCATTGCTGAGCATATTGCTCAATCTCGTAGCCGATCTTTCACCCCTCTCCCCTCATCTAGTCCTAGGAATCAACAGGTCCATCCACCTTTTTATCCACATGTTGATCTTAATCTTGTCCAACCATCCACTTCCTACCAGTCCTACCCGACTTTCCCATCTTCACTAGACCCTGTTTCTACACAGCCTTTTGGGAGTTTCACGTATCCAAACAATTTTGAATCTTTTACCGAAACCCCTTCACAACCCATGTCTAGTTTGGAACAGTCGTTGCAAGATTATATTTCAGCAACAAACAAAATGGTTAGGAATGTGGATGCGTCCATTGCCGCACTTATGCAACCTAGTGAACAGGTAGCTAGTTTCCAACTAGCTCCAAATTTTCCAATATATGAGGAGGCGGTTGGACAGAGTGAGAATTTGAGAGGAGCGAGTGAGTTCTACACATTTCCAAATCAAACCTACCCATACCCAATTCCAGCCCACAACTTCGATTTTCCATCGATTTTCCAAAATAGTTCACCAGTTGAAAATAAAAACGAGTTGTGTGAATTTGTAGTTCTTGATTTGCCAGATTGTGAAGAACCCCTTTCGAGTGAAACCACACTTAATCCTTTCGATCTTTACACCTCCACTCTAGAACCTAAATCGATAAATATCCATGCTTTTGATGAGGTGTCAGAAAAAATTGATTTTCACTTGATTGAGGATATAAACGCCGGGAATATTTCGGATGATGAACCCGTCGATTTAATTGAAATTTTATGTCCAATTCATCATCCCGAGTCATTAAATGTTTCTCCCGAACTTCATATGTGTCTTGATTTTGATGATACTGGCATGGATAAGCAAATTTTTGAGGAAAATATTGAGGAGAATTATGAGGAAAATATTGAGGAGAGTTATGAGGATAGTATTGAGGATAATATTAAGGTTGAACCATTTTCGTTTGATGTGTCGAATTTTCCAATACACCCTCCTGAATCCTTAACTGATACCCTTTCTCACTCACTTCCTTCCGTCCTTCCTATCATTCCAACCTTGTAAGAGACTGTTACGCTTTCATCTCCAATACCAAGTTCGACGTACCTATGTTTGCTCCCGTATCTTGAGGGATTTAATCTCAACTTTCCGCGGGTTGATAGATTAGCACAATCGCTTTTTACACATCGGTCATTACAAATTGTGTTAATTTATACACTTCATCCTGTCACGCCCCGCTTCCTAAAATACGGAATACGAGGGGTTGACAAGGCCAGCCATGCTCCTACAGTCAAGGAAATGTCCTGCCGTAGTCACACTTCGGCTTCTAGTTTTACATGATAAACAGTCAATGATGCGCAGGTAATGAGAAATGCAGTAACTGAATGAAACAATGTAAAGAACTGACCTGATGGGAAACAAAAGGGTATAACTCTGGATAGCTAATCAAGGTGTCCGTGATGTACGTCTAGTCCTGGTCCATGCTAAATCTTCTCCTCACACTGAGCATGCATACTCAGGTCGTCAGAGCGACACAATAGCAATATAATATATAAATTCATGTGACAATTCTAACAGTGATAATAAATATATATAACAGTAAATCAATGACGATATAAGTATGAACATGTAGTTTTCGATGAAGTGGAACAGTAAAACAGTAAAATGATATGCCAAGTATGTCAACACAGTAAGTATGTATATCGATGCTATCATCCCTACCAGTCTCTAAGTCTCACTGTACAGGTCACTAAGCCTATCGTCAGTCCAAGTGTGAGAATCAACCACTCGCGAGTGTCCTCCACCCAAGGGTAGAACCCAAGGGCAAGGGACCACGGGCCCAACATGTAACTCACGGTAATAATCATGTACCCTGTAAATCTCCATATATCTCCATATATATAAGCCGGCAAGGGACTCCCGAGATTCTGTTGAATTCACACTCGAACTACCCCACACCCCGTGGTCTACCTCAAACGCTAACCATAACCCTAAATAACAGTCGGTCTGTGACAAGTCTGCGCGAGAACTGGAGGCAGGACCTCCATCAAGCACGTCCCGACTAATACCTGAGATAAATGGCAGTGTCTGGTGCCTTATCTGTGACACCCGTGCAAGAGCTTTCATAAGTGTCCCATACCACTTATAGTCACACGTACACGCGTCCCACAGACGTCGACAATGCAATAGAATAATAAGGTTCACTGATTGTGTACAAGTACGTGTCACTTTCACTTATTCACTTATACACGAACACTAACGTACTTGCCACAATCATCACAAATACCTAACAATGGGTAATGCACGTTATCACTAAGTTATCAATGCAGTGACATATGTATGATATGAAGCGTAAACAGTACGTAAAGCATGATTAATATGTCATAAAACAATATTCTACTACTTGTACAATTTATCATAAATCATACGCATACGGTATAGCGAAACGATAAACGGGGAATAAATAGTATGTTCAGTTATCTATCCAGCGAATTTAGTTTCACGCCAATCGGGTTTCAGGATCACTAGTTATAGCCATTTCATTTTAAGCGTTTACGGCTGGAAATCCGTTTTCAGAATCGGAAGTCCGTTTCGCAACGCATTTTAATCTCAGTTGGGATCAGATTTTAGCGACGCTACAGTTGAATGAAATCTAGGGTTTTCAGTAAGGTTTTCAACGCAACAGACGGTCAGGAAATATACACTGTTCAATACTAGTATGTCAATTCTGATTCTGTTGGGACTGTTATACGTCCACATCTATTAAATTACAGATTAAATAACAAACGATAACGAAACCGGATGAAACCACTTGTGTTGTCTAGATAACAGATTCACCTATAATAAACAGCAGAGTTTCGCAACCTACGAGTTAAGAAAACAGAGTGGTGCTCATTGCGGGACAGCACACAGTAAATAGAGTCACTCTGGACTGCAGTCCAGAGTCGCACTCCGATCTAAATATTGTCATAGTTTAAGTACAGAAATATTTAGAAACTTGCATAGGGTTATAGTTCGTTGAGTCGGCTTCGATTTGAGTCCTCGAACGCATCATTCCAGTATGTATATAATTTATGGTGATTTTAACGGTTTTCAGGTACAAGAAATTTCCAGTTTTACAGGTAAACTTGGGGGTAGTCGTTTTAGTCATCAACGATCATATTTTCCGCCGAAATTCACACTCTAGATTCACAGCCATACGGGCCAGATTATACAATTTAATTCCGCCAAATTAAGCAAGTATTTTCATTGGGGCCATACATCGAACAGGTAAATAGTGTACGTTATCACGAATAGTAACATTGCAATTTATACGATTTGGATTTGTAACATAAATAGATTAGCATAAAGCAAGTAGAGAACTTGCCTGGAGACGGTGAACTGATGGCGTAGCAGCGAAGGCAGTAGTGACACGTCCCGGGCACGGGGTAGCAAGCACGCGACGAGTCTCGGCTAGGCTTGGGCTTGGCTCGAGCTTGGGGATGGGCTGTTGCGAGCTCAGGCGGTGTCGGGGCTGGGGATCGCTGATGCTGTCGAGGCCGATGGAGAGGGATTGCAGAGGGAGAGAGAGGGAATTTAGAGAGAGAGAGAGAGTTAGAAATATATATATAGAGAGAGATTTGAGAGAATGAGAGAGAGAGAACAGAAGGAAAGTGAGAAAGAGAGAGAGGGAGTGATATATATATATAGAGAGAGGGAGAGGCAAGCAGAAAGGGTGCCCGGGGAAGGGAGGTGGCCGGGGATAGGTGAGAGTGAAGGAAAAACAGAGGGCTCGGTTGGGTGCGGAGCTCGATGGAGGAGGTGGGAACGGGAGCTTGGAGTCGGGTAGGGTGCAGCCGGGGCTTCGGGTAGGCGTTGGGAGGAGGTGAGGGAGGTGAGGATGACGACGTTGATGGTGGCGTCGAGAGCAAGGAGATGGTGGTCGGAGTTGAGGGTGATGCGGAGGGGGACCGACGTGGTGGCCGGCGGCGTGGTGTGATGGCGACCGAGTAGGGAAGGTGATGATGGGAGTGTGCTCGGGGAGTGAGGAGCTCGTCGGCGGTGCTGGTGAAGTGGTGGGTGCGGGAGTGGGTTCGAGAGAGAAGGAGGAAGGAAAGAGAGGAGGGAGAGAGTGATGGGAGTGAGGGAGAGAGGAGGAGAGATAGGGGTCGCGCGTCGTGGGGAGTAACGCGCGCGAGCGACGAGGGCGCGAGCGTGGGCGGAGGCGACGGAAGAGGAAACGGTGGCGTGGGCGGGAAAATAAGAAAGAGCCGTTGGGGAGATGCACTGTAGGAGCGGGTCGGGTAGGAGGTGCGGTGCGGGCTTGGAGAGGGGACGTGGGAGCGGGCCGAAGAGAAGTGGGCCGGGCCAGTGATTTAATTAATTAATCAAATGAAAAGAAGAGTGGGCTAAGGCACTGCTGGGCTTAGGTGAGTGGGCCAGAAAAATAAAAAAAAGAATTGTGAAGGGAAAAAGAGAGTGAGGGCCGGGCCGGTGGGGGAGAAATTTAAAAGAATTATTAGCGAAAGGGGGTAGGCCGGGCTGAGAAAAGAGTTGGGCTGGCGGGCTGGGTTTAAAGAGAAAAGGGAATTTAGTTATTAAAAAGGAATGGGCTTGGAGGGGCCGGCTTAGAGATGTAGGGTTTGGGTTTAGGGCTGATTTTAGAAGGAAAATATACATATAAAGATTTGTTTTGGGTTGAGTTTTAAAGTGAAAGGGTTAGGATATTTAAATACTTAAAATAATTATAAACACAAATAGGTAAATTTGTAAGCAACCCCTATTGCATAAAATACGGCTATTGGTGTATATAAAGAAACTGGGTATTATATCATACCACCCTTATAAAAATTTCGTCCTCAAAATTTAAAATAAACGATAAGTAATACAAACATAGACGAAAGCTATTATATTGCCAACTAACACCTAAAGATTTACTTGAACTAGGCGGATGAAGAAATTTGAAGGTTTATATATGTAAGAACAACTTACAAAAATATAGGTTTAAATAAGTATAAGACAGGAACAACTACAAAGGCAACCTATATGTATACGAGAATAGCAATAACAACAATAACGAACAATGATATTCGAGGCGTACTCGATAAAATCGAAACTCAAATATGTGCACGTATAAGTATATCAAAGGTAGCACGGCAAACATAATGAATATAAGGCACAATCATTTATAATAGTAAACGTAGGCACAATACCCGAAAAATAGTGAAAGATTTGTCGGTAGGTTAAAATATTTTAGGACGATGTATCGATCAAATAGTTTAAAAATAACTTAGAAAACTCATATCGTGAAAATAAGAAACATGGAACAAAATATGCGCGATGTAAGGTTGCGCTACTGAAAATGAGAATAATAATAGTGTACTTAAAATACATAAAACGGAGTAATCAATAACACGCACTCTTTGATAAATACAAAATAATGAAAACTAAATTTTCGAATAACAGTGTTCCTAAATATAGTTAGGGTAACCGGAAAAATATATATAGGGCTAGCTAGGGTAGGAATTACAAGGAAGTGTGGCTCATTCAGAAGGTTGGAGGGTGGCGGCTTTAGGCTGAAGGTCAAGGAAATTGGGATCGGGTCAGTACAGGAAGTAGAGGTGAGCAACAAAGGACTATAAGGGGAAAGTATGCGGAGGATAACGGTCGGTACATCATATGAATCAAAAAATTGAAGGGTTAGCGAACTCGGAAATTTCACAAAATTTCTCCTCCCAGAAGGATCTCAAACGAGGCACAGACGAAGGATGAAGGGTGGACCTCTAAAAGATCGGGTGTGGTACTTGTTAATCTCAGTGGGGGTTAAAACAATGTGAGGAGTAGGGTGGACAAATCTCAGTAGGGAAAAATAATTGTATAGAAGAAATAATCAAGTATCAAGCGAACTAAGAAGATCGAAAGATTAGCGAACTCAACAATTTATTTTATTCCAGAAGATTTCAAACAACGCATTCTCAAAGACGAAAAGTGGCCCTAAACTATACACAGATTTATTTGGCCAGATAAGATAACATCTAAAAGAAATCCCGTCAGTCGCGGTTGTGGAGGTTCAGCAGGTTGCGGTAGGCTCGCGCGCTCAGGTAGGGACGTCCATTTCCATAGCGCCTCGCGGGGACCACCATTGGGAGTTCTTCCACAGCAAGGTCTTGTCCTTTCGGTCTTTCTTCCCCGGCTAGAGCTTCTTCATCAATGTCTGATTCCATGTGATTCTCTTCTTCTGGATTCTCTTCCATGGGATTTTCCTCCACTGGATTTACTTCTATCGGATCTTCCTCGGGATCTTCTTCTATTGGGTTTTCTTCAGGGTCTCATTCCTCTTCGTCGGAATCGCCTATCAAGTCAAACTCTGGGGCGGCTGCTCCTTCTTCCTCTGAATCGTTGTTTCCGAAATTGACCTGGGGACCGTTGATCTCATCGTCAGAACTCATCAGCGTGCGGTCTAAGGAAACGCATGACTGTGCATCCTCATCTAGATGCGGCGCTGCTCCAGGGTGGGCCATGGCCTGAAAGGAAAGAGTCGTGATTAGATAGTGGAACACATCAAAAATAGCTAAGGGTACGGAGTATAGGAAAATATGCCATAGGCAGGAAACTGAAAAATTCAGGATTAAAATGCTGTGGTAATGAATAGTATGAATAATGGAAAAACAAGAGAATGATACATATATTACGATTCAAGTTTTTATTTCATTCAACTAAAGTTCGACGGATACAAAGTTTCAAACGGAAAGAAATGTTTATAAGAGGATGACAACATAATACTGAAATTAGAAAACATGAAAATTCTTCTTTGATTGCTAGACTGCTGCCTTCTCGTCACGCGAGTTGAATCCTGTGTTGGGTCCGCTTTATTCTCAAAGTTCGAACTACGCCATAATCATCTCTTGGCAGAAGTGGAGAGCGTGGACGAGTCTCCTCCTTGTAGCTCTTTCCTTTTTGGGCAACCGTTGATGAGATGTTCGCTGGATCCACAAATCAGACATTTCCCTTGAGCGCGGCGACAATCCCTCTGAAGATGTCCTGGCCTCTTACAGTACCCACAACATGGGATCTTCTGCTGCTTCTGTCGCGGGGAAACAAATTGGCGCTTCATCTTCTTCTCTTTTCCTCGCCTAACAGGGTTCCCTTTACAATTTGAGACTCCCGCTGGTGCCTGATTCGTCTGCCTTCTCAGTCTTTCAGCTAACAAGTCGTTCGTTCGCTCCTGGGCTTCCTTCAGACCTTGCAGTACACTCAGAATCTCAATGTTCTGATTCTGGGGAGTGGAGATAGAGGAAGAGTCGTTGGAAGACATGATCCTGGGAACAATAATTTTGAGAACGATATAAGGCACAAGTTATAAGAATCAAAATATAATATGGATTGGACAAAGATTCAAGAATATCAGATGTGATGAAATTTATTACAAGTGGAAATCAACTGTAGCATTCTAAGTCACTTAAACAGAGTACGGTAGTGCAATTGCAACCACGTAACCTTGCCAAATCACCCGAAACCCTAGCGAATGGATAGCAGAACACTCAATGTGAATATGGATCAAGAATAACAAGTTTACAACCTAGACCAAGGGATGTCTTAGATTGTCAAGCTATACACGGAAAACTGCAATCCCAATCGAAGCAAAACCTGGCTCTGATACCAACTAAACCATGTCATGCCCCGCTTCCCAAAATACGGAATACGAGGGGTTGACAAGGCCAGCCATGCTCCTACGGTCAAGGAAATATCCTGCCGTAGTCACACTTCGGCTTCTAGTTTTACATGGTAAACAGTCAATGATGCGCAGGTAATGAGAAATGCAGTAACTGAATGAAACAATGTAAAGAACTGACCTGATGGGAAACAAAAGGGTATAACTCTGGATAGCTAATCAAGGTGTCCGTGATGTACGTCTAGTCCTGGTCCATGCTAAATCTTCTCCTCACACTGAGCATGCATACTCAGGTCGTCAGAGCGACACAATAGCAATATAATATATAAATTCATGTGACAATTCTAACAGTGATAATAAATATATATAACAGTAAATCAATGACGATATAAGTATGAACATGTAGTAATCGATGCAGTGGAACAGTAAAACAGTAAAATGATATGCCAAGTATGTCAACACAGTAAGTATGTATATCGATGCTATCATCCCTACCAGTCTCTAAGTCTCACTGTACAGGTCACTAAGCCTATCGTCAGTCCAAGTGTGAGAATCAACCACTCGCGAGTGTCCTCCACCCAAGGGTAGAACCCAAGGGCAAGGGACCACGGGCCCAACATGTAACTCACGGTAATAATCATGTACCATGTAAATCTCCATATATCTCCATATATATAAGACGGTAAGGGACTCCCGAGATTCTGTTGAATTCACACTCGAACTACCCCACACCCCGTGGTCTACATCAAACGCTAACCATAATCCTAAATACCAGTCGGTCTGTGACAAGTCTGCGCGAGAACTGGAGGCAGGACCTCCATCAAGCACGTCCCGACTAATACCTGAGATAAATGGCAGTGTCTGGTGCCTTATCTGTGACACCCGTGCAAGAGCTTCCATAAGTGTCCCATACCACTTATAGTCACACGTACACGCGTCCCACAGACGTCGACAATGCAATAGAATAATAAGGTTCACTGATTGTGTACAAGTACGTGTCACTTTCACTTATTCACTTATACACGAACACTAACGTACTTGCCACAATCATCACTAATACCTAACACTGGGTAATGCACGTTATCACTAAGTTATCAATGCAGTGACATATGTATGATATGAAGCGTAAACAGTACGTAAAGCATGATTAATATGTCATAAAACAGTATTCTACTACTTGTAAAATTTATCATAAATCATACGCGTATGGTATAGCGAAACGATAAACGGGGAATAAATAGTATATTCAGTTATCTATCCAGCGAATTTAGTTTCACGCCAATCGGGTTTCAGGATCACTAGTTATAGCCATTTCATTTTAAGCGTTTACGGCTGGAAATCCGTTTTCAGAATCGGAAGTCCGTTTCGCAACGCATTTTAATCCCAGTTGGGATCAAATTTTAGCGACGCTACAGTTGAATGAAATCTAGGGTTTTCAGTAAGGTTTTCAACGCAACAGACGGTCAGGAAATATACACTGTTCAATACTAGTATGTCAATTCTGATTCTGTTGGGACTGTTATACGTCCACATCTATTAAATTACAGATTAAATAACAAACGATAACGAAACCGGATGAAACCACTTGTTTTGTCTAGATAACAAATTCACCTATAATAAACAGCAGAGTTCCGTAACCTACGAGTTAAGGAAACAGAGTGGTGCTCATTGCGGGACAGCACACAGTAAATAGAGTCACTCTGGACTGCAGTCCAGAGTCGCACTCCGATCTAAATATTGTCACAGTTTAAGTACAGAAATATTTGGAAACTTGCATAGGGTTATAGTTCGTTGAGTCGGCTTCGATTTGAGTCCTCGAACGCATCATTCCAGTATGTATATAATTTATGGTGATTTTAACGGTTTTCAGGTACAAGAAATTTCTAGTTTTACAGGTAAACTTGGGGGTAGTCGTTTTAGTCATTAACGATCATATTTTCTGCCGAAATTCACACTCTAGATTCACAGCCATACGGGCCAGATTATACAATTTAATTCCGCCAAATTAAGCAAGTATTTTCATTAGGGCCATACATCGAACAGGTAAATAGTGTACGTTATCACGAATAGTAACATTGCAATTTATACGATTTGGATTTGTAACATAAATAGATTAGCATGAAGCAAGTAGAGAACTTGCCTGGAGACGGTGAACTGATGGCGCGGCAGCGAAGGCAGTAGTGACACGTCCCGGGCACGGGGTAGCAAGCACGCGACGAGTCTCGGCTAGGCTTGGGCTTGGCTCGAGCTTGGGGATGGGCTGTTGCGAGCTCAGGCGGTGTCGGGGCTGGGGATCGCTGATGCTGTCGAGGCCGATGGAGAGGGATTGCAGAGGGAGAGAGAGGGAATTTAGAGAGAGAGAGAGTTAGAAATATATATATATATAGAGAGATTTGAGAGAATGAGAGAGAGAGAACAGAGGGAAAGTGAGAAAGAGAGAGAGGGAGTGATATATATATATAGAGAGAGGGAGAGGCAAGCAGAGAGGGTGCCCGGGGAAGGGAGGTGGCCGGGGATGCGTGAGAGTGAAGGAAAAATGGAAGAGGGCTCGGTTGGGTGCGGAGCTCGATGGAGGAGGTGGGAACGGGAGCTTGGAGTCGGGTAGGGTGCAGCCGGGGCTTCGGGTAGGCGTTGGGAGGAGGTGAGGGAGGTGAGGATGACGACGTTGATGGTGGCGTCGAGAGCAAGGAGGTGGTGGTCGGAGTTGAGGGTGATGCGGAGGGGGACCGACGTGGTGGCCGGCGGCGTGGTGTGATGGCGACCGAGTAGGGAAGGTGATGATGGGAGTGTGCTCGGGGAGTGAGGAGCTCGTCGGCGGTGCTGGCGAAGTGGTGGGTGCGGGAGTGGGTTCGAGAGAGAAGGAGGAAGGAAAGAGAGGAGGGAGAGAGTGATGGGAGTGAGGGAGAGAGGAGGAGAGATGGGGGTCGCGCGTCGTGGGGAGTAACGCGCGTGAGCGACGAGGGCGCGAGCGTGGGCGGAGGCGACGGAAGAGGAAACGGTGGCGTGGGCGGGAAAATAGGAAAGAGCCGTTGGGGAGATGCACTGTAGGAGCGGGTCGGGTAGGAGGTGCGGTGCGGGCTTGGAGAGGGGACGCGGGAGCGGGCCGAAGAGAAGTGGGCCGGGCCAGTGATTTAATTAATTAATCAAATGAAAAGAAGAGTGGGCTGAGGCACTGCTGGGCTTAGGTGAGTGGGCCAGAAAAATAAAAAAAAAAGAATTGTGAAGGGAAAAAGAGAGTGAGGGCCGGGCCGGTGGGGGAGAAATTTAAAAGAATTATTAGGGAAAGGGGGTAGGCCGGGCTGAGAAAAGAGTTAGGCTGGCGGGCTGGGTTTAAAGAGAAAAGGGAATTTAGTTATTAAAAAGGAATGGGCTTGGAGGGGCCCGCTAAGGATTAGAGAAGTAGGGTTTGGGTTTAGGGCTGATTTTAGAAGGAAAATATACATATAAAGATTTGTTTTGGGTTGAGTTTTAAAGTGAAAGGGTTAGGATATTTAAATACTTAAAATAATTATAAACACAAATTGGTAAATTTGTAAGCAACCCCTATTGCATAAAATACGGCTATTGGTGTATATAAAGAAACCGGGTATTACACATCCTCACCCTCAAATTCGTATTCCCACTTTCTTTGGTTCTTCTACTCTTCATTTCATGATACCGAGTGTTGATGAATCACAATCCGATATTTTGGGTTCGATAATTTTCAATTGGACCTTAGACGAAAGTTTCGAAGATATTTTCGCCGACGAACTCGCATTCTTACATGATACGGATTTTGTGATTAATCCACCTCCTCTTGAATAAGTAGAACCCCTACCATTTCTTTTTGCCCTCCTCCATTTTCCTCCACCGAGACCATATTCTACCTTTCTTCCCACACGGTCTCGTGTGCTTCACATTTCCTTTCTTTCCACTCCATTTTTTCGCCAACTCGACCATTACCCCGATAAGATTTTTGAATGGTTGGTGCTAACCTTTGGCTTATGTAAGGCCAAGCTTAAGTTTGGGGGGAACCTTGTTGTATATATATTTTTGTTTTTCTTTTAACAATAAAAATAAAAAAAATAAAAAAAATAAAATTTTATAAATAAATAAACAGGGGAGTACCGATAATTTTGACCCTCTTGGTGTAGCATGACAGTAAGGACACTGTCAAGTTTAAGTTTGGGGGTATACTCGGTACGTCTTCTTCCTTCGCATTCATATGTACATTTTTGCATTTGCATATTTATTTTAAAACCCATAAAAATTTAAAAAATTCAAAAATTATAAAAATTATTGTATTCAATTTTGGCCATATTTGACTTGAGTTTGACAAATAGGTTAACTGGCTAGGAACAACTAGATCTTAGACTTAGTAAATTAAAAACCCTAAAAATAACTTTCCTTAAAGTTTAACGGTAGAAAGTATATGTCTTTGTAGTTTATTTAGAAATAGGCAAATTTTGAATTCACTTCTTGGGCTAAGTTGAAACAAGGGAAAAGTATTGATATTTTTATTAGAGTATAAGTTTGAAAAATAATTCCTAGCTTAAGTCTAGATTCTGAAAACATATACCCTACAATTTGCACAAACACGCACCTTGAAACTTGGAATAGTAGAGGAGATCTTGAAATGCTCTTGTCTAAAGTACTTGTCTAAAGTCCTTAGTACGAAGAAAATGAAACAAAAAATACAAGTGTGAATAAAGAAAGAAAAAAATGAACACTGGTTTTTGTGATTACTTAAGGCTGCAAAAATAGAAAAATATTTAGCGAGGGTGCTTCATCACCTAGTGCCTTAGACCAACTGGTTTGGGAGTCACTGCTAAAGCCTTGGGTGTTGCAAGACTAGGAAGTACGCTTTAAAGTGCAAACGCATTTTGTAATCGGTCGTTGGTACCTCAAGAAGTATTAACGATCGCATGAAGGATGTGTAAGCAAAATTCATTTAAAAATTCACCAACTAATTAGTACTTTGGACAACGGACAAGGGTATGATTGCTTGATTTGAATTTTCAAGTGTATGGGTGATTTATACACACACGTAGGGGTATGTGATTGGAGTTTAGATGAAAGAAAGGAGTGAAGAATAGAACTTGTATCTTTAATAGAGTTGATAAAAATTCCTAAGTGGAGATGGAACCCTAGAAGGAAAACTTAAGAGATGCCGAAAGCTAAGTAAGTCTATAGAACATATATAATCTTAAGTTAAATAATGAGGAAGTGTGAAAAATATGGGTGGATAATTTACGAGTCGAAGATAATAGAATTTCTTGTTAGAAAACATAATTGGAGAATTAAAGTCGAAAAAGCCAAATTGATAGGATTTTGTGGGTGTAATCCGCTGAAAATCCTCAGGAGACAACACTCCTCCTACTAGGAACACCTAGAGGTTTAACGGCTTGTTGCACGAGCTCAGTGCAATCGCGTTTCCCTGCGAAAGTGCGGTTAGATTTTTTGTAGAGAATAAAAAATAAGTTTGCTCGAGGACGAGCAAAATATAAGTTTGGGGGTATTTGTTCACACCATAATATTGCATTATTATATTCCCCATTCTTATTCGTTTTATAAATAAACAGGTACTTTTGACGCATGTCTGCTACATATTACAGGTTACAGGTTCTTGGACAGAAAATAGTGAAAACGATGAAAAGACGATGCAAAAATAGACTTTGACCAACAAACAGAAGGATCTTAATCAAGCCTACACAAAAGATCAGTACAAGGCAACGCAAGGTGTAACACCCGACCCCAATAATACTATTTATATTACTAGTTGAGGGTTATATATTGCTCATTTTCAATTATTCTGTTTTTCTGGGATTTATTGCTAAATTTTAACCGGTTAAGTCATTTTGGCACATAACAAATTTTAACTCCTAAAATGAAATTTAAAATATCCATGTTAGCCTACTCGTCGCCACTAGTCGCGTGGTAGCGTCCGCGTGTCGAGATTCCGTCCCGTTCGGCTAAACGGGCAAGTTTGGACGACTACGTGCGCGTGCAAGTGTCCGACTTGGGGGCATGCATTTTAATCATTAAACACCTCTTTTCAAAATTTGGAACCCGCTTAAAATCCTATAATTTGAATTTGGAACATTTGGGCGCAACCCGGGCGCGATTTGGAAATATTTCATTTAGCGCCAAAAAGGCCCGTTTTAATTTAATATCCTAAACTAAAATATATACGAAATTATATACACATAACAGTTAAATCCTTAAATCTTTCACAAATCCTTTACCAAATCAATTCTGCCTCGTGATCAGCCAATCACGAGCTCCCAATTCAGCTCGTGGGCCCCACCTCCCCTATCTCTATCTCCCTCTCTCTCTAACCAATCTCTCTCTCTCTCTTCCTTTTTCAAATCTCCTCCTCCCTCATCAAATCTTCTCTCTCTCCTCCTATATTTTAAAATCATGCAGCCGCCTCCTCTCTCATTATCCATCACGAGAAAACCCCTAACCCTAACCCTAGCTCCTCGTGACCGCGCCGCTGACCCCACCGCGACCTCGCCGTCGCCGCCCTCGCCACCACCAGCCCAGCCGCACCCTCTTCCTCCCTCCTTCGCCTCTCCCGCACCTGCACCCAACCCCGACAACGCCTCCAACCCCTGCAGACCTCGCCGTCGACGCCACCTCCCGTCGCCGACGACTCCCGCGACACCCTCTCACCCTCCTCGTCCCGGCCTCGTCGTCGCTTCCCTCCTCCCCTCGCCGGAACACCTTCAGACCCGAACCCGACCCTGCACCATCTCCAGGTCGCCGGAAATCGCGCCGACGACCCTCGTCGACGTCTCCCGCGCCACCTCTTTTCCCCCTCGACCACCAGAGCCGACCACCACCCTCTTCTAATCGTCGCAACACCCTCTCCAGCGAACCCCGAGGCTGTTCAAGCTTTCGCAGCCGCCGTCGTTGCCTCGCCGGCGTTCCAGTGCCGTCGAGCCCGCCGTGGTCGCCCCCTGGTGTCTCCCTGTAAGTTTCCTTCTCCTTCCTTTTGGTACAACCCCCTCGCTGGTCGTTATTTGCGTGTATCGTATCATTGTTGCTAACTTGTTGCCGATGACATTTGCCGGAATCCGACCGTGCCGTCTTGTGAACCCGATGCTCCAGCGAGGTACCCTGGTCCGTGTGATCCCATTGTTCTCTGTTGGGACTCGATCCGAAGTCCGTACACCTGTCTCGTGGTTTCTGCCGACGTCGCATCCGTGCTTTCCGGTTTGCGAAACCGTCGAGGCAAGTATCCGAATACTTGCTTTAACATGCTACAAACTTAATTAACATATTATAACCACATAGTTATTGTAACATCGATATCCCTTTTTATAACTTAGAATTGACGGTCACAATTATCCGTAACATTAAATCAATATAGTAATTGCTTGTAATTAACCGGTCTGCTATTAACTCACACCTTAACTAACTAGACCAAGTAGATCGTCCTCACTTCATTTGTTAAAATCACCCATGAGACAATTATTATGCTTAGTTTACAGTCATGTAGCTCCATTGCGGATGTTATTGATATTGCTTCACCTTGTGGCTATTGCACCCCAAGGGTGCTTGAACCTGTTAATAAGAGAATACAAAACATCATTGTGTTTACATAGAATAATATGGTTATTTACTGTTCCTGCTGCTGTTCATTACTTGATTGTATACCTGTTGTGAGCACATACTCGTTTGCACTACATATTGGTCTGACCCTGCTACACATGACATATACATACATACCGACTCATCCTGTCGTACCCTGACATGACCTGATTCACTACCTACTTGACATGACATGGTACCGTACACTCTCGACATGACATGACACCTTTATACATTACCTGGCTGGACCCGATGTACCATGGCTTTACCTGTTACCTGATCTTGTGCCTAATGCCGACCAACCTGACCATTCCTGCTGTCTATCCAGACAGACCTACTCTTACCGGATTTTGTGTTGGCATTAGTCCTTGACTACTGAATACCTGACCTGACATACATAGCTTGGGGGTATGGGGAAATCAAAGGTGAAACCGACTTGTAACTCAACAGTTCGATACATTGTTCTGATCAGTCTTACGGGCTTGGCCAGCCCCGGAGTGTTGATGCTGACATCACTCGCCCATCCTACTACCTTTTACTGCTTAGCGGCACGTCTCGGATTCAGCCCCGAGGATCTTGACCGTGGTCCCGGGCACGCACGGGATACTATTGAGTTACATCGACGATTCATCAATTGATTTCAAAGACTATAGAGTAGAAACCTGATAGGACAGTTTAGTCACCATTGCACATTACCCTGCTCTGTTATTTCTTAGCACTGCTTTATTCATGTTCATACCTGCATTGCTTATCACCATATTTGTTATATTATTTGGTTGACATGACGCGCTGACGTCTGGGTTTTGCATGGCCCAGATTCTTTACCACTGTCGACGACCGTGCAGGAGTACTTCAGCCAGCAGGCTGATTTGAGTTCTATAGTGGTTAGTTTGTTTATTGCATTTTATTTCCAGGTGCGATCCCGCATTATGGGACGTACCTTTCTATGATTATATTGGATCATTTGCTTCCGCACTTTATTGTTTATTGACTCTCGTTATTATGGATTTGGACATGTGCTAGATTAGTTTTTTTATCTTGTTCTTGATATCCTTACAACCGTAATGTGACTGTGGATGGATACTTCCTACCCACAGGTAGCATGGTTGGCTATGTCACGTGCACAATCTTGCGTACTCTGGGAAGCGGGGCGTGACATGGTTTTTTGGTATCAGAGCCATAGGTTAATTGGGTTGATTCTTTGTAGTTGGGTATTGCACCCGATACACGAATCAGAATGCCCGTGATTAGGAAACATGTCCTGCCACCTTGACCGTTTTACCATTCTTGAATCACATTCATCCGGATTATATCTTTTACGACGTGCAAACTTACTTTGCATTGTCAACTCGAAAACCTGATTTCTTGTTATCTCTAGGACTTGGGCGACTTGGGTGGAGTTAAGTAATTGCGGCTATGATACCGCGGCATAGCTACAATGCTGTACTCTATTTAAGTATCTTGGAGTTCTAGCCTTGATCCATATTCAGAATCTATCATCATGCTAATATGGGGTGTTTTGAGTTCAGGATTATGACAGGTAAGAAGTTAAAGACGTACCAGAGGCGTGTGAACGAAGCCGCCATGCTTGGGGTGGTAAGAGGAATGCTGGAAATCAAAGAGACAGACCGAGCTGATCCAGCAGTAAGCGGACTTGTTTCAGGAAGGTTTGCAGATCGTTCAGCAGTCTGTAAACGATGTTGGAACTAGACCAGTCGACCGAGTGTAACGCCCCACGCCCCAGTACAGATGGTATTGTCCGCTTTGGCCGAAACCGCACGGTTTTTCCCTTTAGAGCGAACCGGACCCGACCAGGGGCCACTTCCCAGGAGGTCACCCATCCCAAGACTTCCCTGGCCCGAGCACGCTTAACTACGGAGTTCTCAAGCTCCTGTAGTTCCGGTTCACTTAAAAGGCGCCTCTGTAATTGAGGGTGGTATCATTATATTTATAATGCAGTTCGGTCCTCTTTCGGAATGTGCTTTAAGGACCCGATCCCATTGTTCTGAAATGGCTCCCTCACTCAGATCACCAAGATGTCCGCAACAGACCGCACTGAGTGTGGACAGAGCAGATCACCATGATGTCTTAAGACCGCACTGCTCTGGGGTATTACATTCCCCCCATCTAAGAACAATGGTTCGTCCTCGAACCACAAACCTACTATTGAGGGACCTGCATGGGCCACCATAAATGTAACGCCCCACGCCCCAGTACAGATGGTATTGTCCGCTTTGGCCGAAACCGCACGGTTTTTCCCTTTAGAGCGAACCGGACCCGACCAGGGGCCACTTCCCAGGAGGTCACCCATCCCAAGACTTCCCTGGCCCGAGCACGCTTAACTACGGAGTTCTCAAGCTCCTGTAGTTCCGGTTCACTTAAAAGGCGCCTCTGTAATTGAGGGTGGTATCATTATATTTATAATGCAGTTCGGTCCTCTTTCGGAATGTGCTTTAAGGACCCGATCCCATTGTTCTGAAATGGCTCCCTCACTCAGATCACCAAGATGTCCGCAACAGACCGCACTGAGTGTGGACAGAGCAGATCACCATGATGTCTTAAGACCGCACTGCTCTGGGGTATTACATTCTTTGTACAATGCATGAAAAAGGAAAAACATCTGAAATAAAAAAATGCCTAAACAGTGGCATAACAGAAAAAGGAAAGTACTGGAAAGAAAAGTGTACAATGAAATTATACTGCTGGGTCTTCGGCAAATTGCTCCAAGTCTTCTTGGGTTGGTTCAACTTCTGCCGGGTCCAGGTCACCTGACGACATTCAAAGAAGAGAGAAACAGAATGTCGTCAGCGAACAGGTCGCTCGGTAAGTCCCAAAGATAAGAGAGAAATAGACAGAGAGTAAGAGAGGGAGAGTGTAACTTTTAATGTTGTATTATAATATTGTAATGTTGTATTAACGCTGTTGATTGTAGCCTGGTACAGAAGATGCCAGTGTATACGAGGGGAGTCCCACTTACACCGGGGACTTTGGTAACCTATAGTACAAGGCTCCGTCGATAATACCACGGAACAACGGCATGGATGTAATTACGTCTTAAGTGACCACCTCGTGCCACCTTTAACATATTCCGTACCAGTCTACCTCTTAAACCCCACGATGTCTTGTTTGTATTGTTATCTTGAAAAATTGTGTTGATTGTATGAGTGATTAACTGACTGACCGAAACCATGATATCAGGAAACGGTTATAACTGTAGAGTCATGTAAATGGAATACTGGGAATCATGTAAAAGGAATATCCATGGTTCGGTTCGGTCAAGTTATATAGATTGTTAACTGGAATCTGGAATTCATGTATTCATCTTGAGTTGGAATATAAAAGAATATAGATTGACTTGAAACATATTCAAGTTTTGTAGCTTGGTACAGAAGGATGCCAGTGTATACGAGAGGAGTCTCTATATGCCAGAGACTAAGGGCACGTATAGTACAAGGAACCGTTTATGCCACGGTACAACAGCAACTGGATTCATGTTAGGTGTATTAAATCTGACCACCTCGTGCCACCTTTAACACCTTCCGTACCAATCTACCCCTTAAACCCCGCGAAGTCTTATTTGTATTGTTATCTTGTAAATTGTAGTAATTGTAGATTGATTGACTGACTGACCGAAACCATGATATCAGGAAACGGTTGTAACCGTAGAGTCATGTAAATGGAATACTGAGAATCATGTAAAAGGAATATATCCATGGTTCGGTTCAGCCAAATTGTATAAATTGATAATTGTATTCATGGATTCATGTGTTCATTTTGAATTGGAATCTTGTAGATTATAGGTTGACTTGAATCAGATTCAAGTCAAATTAATCAGACTCAAACCCGAGTCAGACAATCAGAATTATGAATCGTGGTCTTATAATTGTTAGGGTCCTTAGGGTAATTTATAAACTTGAGGGGGTTTTATGTAAAAATATTTTTGTATAGTTTTCAAAATATAACTCAAGTATTTAATTATCGTCTTTAAGTACATACAACAATTTAATGATCAAGATAAATATGTATACATGTTCGAATAGCATGAAATGAGTCAAGTATATTATTCGAGTAACTACCATAAACAATGCTGTAAAGAAATATTATGTACGACTAATTAATCAAGTTGAACGAATGCGAAATATAAACAGAAATATGGCTCTAAATGTTTTGCATGCGTGAGTTCCAGTTTTACCTAAATATGACTACCGGTTTGAGAGATATATATGTTTTCGTATCGTCACGCAAAACAGATCAGAATCTATTCGGCACCGTCACATATGTTTAAAACGCAGTTTGAGTTAATTTGTATCAGGTTTCAGGTTACGAAAATTATTAGAAAATTGTAGGTATTTCGATGTACTTATCGAAAACACCAAGATTCATACGATTTGGATTTATGAAGCTCTAGTTATGATCATTTTAATATCAGCATTTAAAACAGAAATTCAGATTTCTGGACAGCAACTATATATTCTATTGCAAAGCCTATATCAGGTTGTTTCATGCATTCCTAAGTAATATAATATACATAAAATTATAGTTCTATCAATGGTGCATTTACACATCTAAATTTTGTCACAAACGGACATCGGGTGTTCGAGTTATGTCCAATTTAAAAACAGTGTGCGAATCGGAACAGATTCTGTCCAGATCCGTCACTTAATATTGTAATGCAGTTTTCTTTATCTTAGATGGGTTTTCAGTAAAACTATAAAACTAAGAAAATCTAGATCATTCGATATAGATATCAAAAACACCTGAGTTTACTCAATTTGGATACCGGTATACCAAGTTATATGTCCTAGAAATTGACCGATAACTGCAGTTTTCTGTTTTACGATCAGTGAATAAATACGATGTAATTCCTAAACCGTTATTCGGATCGATCTAAAATTTTTACAGCGTGTACAAAATAATATATTCTATCATATGTAAATTTCCTGAAATTTTCAGAGTTAAAAATTAATTTATAAAAATTATTTTAAAACTAAAGGTATTGATGTGTATACTAAAATCGTCAGAAAGATTAACTCGTATTTTATGCAGGCTTCATCCTTTCTTTTAATAACCAAACCGATTCCATGAGATATCGTAGATATATTATGGATTGAAATCTATGTTCTCACAACTTGTAATAAACATTCATAATCATGAAGAAAGAATTAAAAATACTTTAATTTGAACAAGAGATAATAAGATATTATTAAACCATATAGAATCATATATATCTAAACTTATGTATATGTATATGTATATGTTTATGTGTATCTTCTCTTATGGATCATGATATGAAAAGAATAGGGGATTCACGATGCATGACAAGAGGAAAATAAGAGGTGGGGGGAAAGGAGAGAGAAGGGACTTACATGCACAAGCCAGTATTGTCACCGGGCTTGTCTATCCGCCGATAGCCTCGCGTTACTAGCGAGACCTTCTTGAAGACTTCTTCATGTTCTTCTTCTTGTCATCTTGGTGAAGAGGAAGAAGTGAGAGATACAAAAATATGAGGAAGGAAAAGATGGAGGAGGACAAATAAAGATGTTGTAATGGTGAATTATAATATATGCATTTAACATGAGAATTAAAAGAGAAATGAAAGATCACCATTCATTTTGGAAATGAAAGGTCTCATTTGTAGGTTATGAGAAGAATAAAAAAATTGATAAAAATAATTGCAAGAATGAAGATTTGAACATGTGACTTATGGAATAACAATGCAATGACTTAACCAATGAGCTACAAGCTTATTCATGCACATATTTAATTAGAATTAAATATATTATATTGCTTAAAAAGAAAATGGGCTTTTTAGATGGGCTGTAGAGAATGTGAATGAAAAGAAAGGAATTGGGCTTAAAGAATAAGTTTGGGTAAAAAGAAATGAGTTTTAGAAAATACTTAGATGAGAAAAATAGATGAAGGGATTAAATATAACTAATAACATTGAAATAAAAATATACCAAATGTACAAATACAGAATTTTATTAATACGAAGATATAGGAATTTTAGAGTCGTTACACCGAGTAAGGACCGTAGCAGATTTCAGACGGTTGGGTCCTACTACTTTCACTGGTCTGGAGGAGCTGTTGCCAGCCGAGCAGTGGCTAGTAACACGGAGAATTTGCTGATTGCGACACAGATCCCAGAAGACAAGAGTGTTGATGTGGTGCGCATTCAGCTGGTGGATTACGCCCGAAAGTGATGGCTTGTGGAGGAGACCCGCTTGCCCAAGCCGATCAGTTGGGCGAAGTTTTTCTAAGAACCCCCTGGAGAAGTTCTTCCCGCAGACTGCGCAGAGGAAAGGGAAGAAATTTATCGGACTAAGGCAGAATGGAGCAACCGTGGACGTGCATGCAGCGGAGTGGACGAGACTCAGTAGTCTCGCTGGACCTTTCACGGCCAACGATGCAGACAGCAGTTGCGGTAAGGGAGCAGTTCTGTCGGGCCAGTCGAGTTTAGGGCTAGGCCGACAAACAGTGTTCTTGCGACTATGGAAGTGAATAGTAATGAAGAGCTGGCAGTTGTTAGCGACTTTATGGATGTGTTTGAAGATATTTCGGGCTTACCGCCAAAGCGAGATGTGGAGTTCGCGATTGACCTTATTCCTGGTGCAGCGCCAGTATCAAAATCTTATTATCCGATGGCACCGGTGGAATTGGAGGAAGTTAAGAAACAAGTTGGTGAATTACTCGAGAAGCGATGGATTCGAAGCAGCAACTCTCCTTGGGGAGCTCCAGTTCTTTTAGTAAAGAAGAAGGATGGCACGAGAAGGATGTGCATTGATTATCGAGAATTGAACCGGGTGACTATTAAGAACAAATACCCGATCCCTCGCACTGGAGAACTTTTGAGCAGCTTAGTGGCGCGAGGGTATTCTCGAAACTGGACTTGCGATCAGGATATCATCAGGTCCGAGTGAAGGCAGGAGACATTTGCAAGACGGCGTTTCGAACTCGATATGGACATTTCGAGTATCTAGTGATGCCCTTCGGAGTGACGAATGCGCCAGCAATATTTATGGATTTGATGAACAGGATCTTTTCACCGTACTTGGACCAGTTTATCGTGGTATTCATTGACGATATTCTGGTGTACTCGAAGAGTCCGGAGGAGCATGCTGAGCATTTAAGGATTGCACTGCAGACGCTGAGACAAGAGAAGTTATTTGCGAAGATGAGTAAGTGTGAATTCTGGCTGGAAGAAGTGAAGTTTTTGGGGCATGTCGTGTCGGGCGATGGAATCGCCGTCGATCCCGAAAGGATTGCAGCAGTTCGAGATTGGCCTATTCCAAAGAATGTTGCGGAGATAAGAAGTTTTCTTGGACTCGCCGGTTACTACAGAAGATTTGTGGAGAACTTCGCTCGGTTAGCTGAGCCGTTAACCAAGCTTACGCGTATGGAGGTACCGTTTGTTTGGACGGATGGATGTGCTTTAGCCTTCGAGACAGCTGAAGACTCATGAGAAGAACTATCTGACTCATGACTTAGAGCTTGCAGCCGTGATCTTCGCCCTGAAGATTTGGAGACACTACCTTTTTGGGCGAGAGAGTTGAAGTCTTTACAGATCACAAGAGCTTAAAGTATGTGTTCACTCAGAAGGAGTTGAACATGAGGCAACGCAGATGGTTGGAGCTGATGGCCGACTATGACATTGATCTTAAGTACCATCCGGGAAAAGTCAACGTCGTGCCGGATGCGCTGAGTCGGTTACCAGCAATTCAGATATTGACTGCACAGAGAGAGATCATTGCGGATTTTCGGAGATTTGACTTGGAGGTTGTGCTACCACATGCTACAGGACAGTTGATGCAGTTGAGAAGATTAAAGTGGCGCAATCGCAGGATCCTAGACTGCAAAAGTTTCGAGAGCAGGTTGGAGCCGGACTACGAACCGATTGACTGATCCATGAAGACGGTTCGTTGAGATATGGTAGCCGTGTGTGTGTGCCAAAAGGAGATGTGCGTGAAGAGCTTATGAGGGAGGCACACAGTTCAGCTTACTCTGTACATCCAGGAGGGACAAAGATGTACCGAGATATTCGACAGCATTTCTGGTGGGAAGGTATGAAACGGGAAATTGCTCGCTTCGTGGCTAAGTGCTTGGTGTGTCAGCAAGTCAAGGCTGAACACCAAAGGGTTGCTGGTTTGTTGCAACCACTTTCGATTCCTCAGTGGAAGTGGGAACTTATAACCATGGATTTCGTGACGGCTTTACCGCGAAGTCCAAAGGGCAACAATGCAGTATGGGTGATTGTCGATCGGTTGACCAAGGCAGCTCACTTTATTCCTTTTCGGGTTGGTCAATCGACAGAGACTTTGGCAGAGCAGTACATGCAGGAGGTTGTCAGATTGCATGGAGTACCGGTAAGCATCGTGTCCGATCGGGACACTCGATTCTTGTCGCACTTTTGGAGGAGTTTACAAGAAAGTTTGGGGACTCGATTGAAGTTTAGCACAGCTTATCATCCTCAGACTGATGGACAATCGGAGAGAACGATCCAGACCCTTGAAGATATGTTGAGGGCTTGCATGTTGGACTTCAAAGGTTCTTGGGAAGATCATCTACACCTGGTGGAGTTTTCGTACAACAATAGCTTCCAAGCGATAATTCAGATGGCCCCGTTTGAAGCACTGTATGGTCGCAAGTGCCGTTCACCTGTTTGTTGGGATGATGTTGGTGAACGAAGGTTACTAGGACCAGATTTGGTGGTGCAGACAGTCGAGAAGGTGAATACAATCAGGAAGCTTATGAAGGCAGCTCAAGACAGACAGAAAAGTTGGGCCGACACGTCAAGAAGACCTCTAGAGTTCGCCGTGGGTGATTTGGTATTCCTGAAGATATCACCGACTAGAGGAGTGATTCGCTTTGGGCAGTCGGGGAAAGCTTAGTCCTCGATTCGTTGGACCCTTCGAGATTTTGGAGCGTGTTGGAGAGGTATCGTACCGGTTGGCGTTACCACAGTCATTAGCAGGAGTTCACGATGTGTTTCATGTGTCTCAACTACGGAGGTATGTTCGTGATGAGACTCATGTCTTGGATCATTCGGAGTTGACCGTACGGGAGGACCTGACTTTTGAAGAGCGACCAGTTGAAATCAAGGATCGGAGAGAAAAGGTTCTTAAGAACAAGGTTATCCCTCTTGTGCTAGTTTCTTGGGGTAATCGATCGTATGGGGAATCTACTTGGGAGCGAGAAGACGAGATCCGACAGAATTTCCCTCACCTTTTCCAGTAGTTAGCTATCTTGTATCCTTGGAATTTCGAGGACGAAATTCTTTTGTAGTTGGGTATGATGTAACACCCGAGCCCAATAATACTATTTATATTACTAGTTGAGGGTTATATATTGCTCATTTTTAATTATTCTGTTTTTCTGGGATTTATTGCTAAATTTTAACCGGTTAAGTCATTTTGGCACATAACAAATTTTAACTCCTAAAATGAAATTTAAAATATCCATGTTAGCCTACTCGTCGCCACTAATCGCGTGGTAGCGTCCGCGTGTCGAGATTCCGTCCCGTTCGGCTAAACGGGCAAGTTTGGACGACTACGTGCGCGTGCAAGTGTCCGACTTGGGGGCATGCATTTTAATCATTAAACACCTCTTTTCAAAATTTGGAACCCGCTTAAAATCCTATAATTTGAATTTGGAACATTTGGGCGCAACCCGGGCGCGATTTGGAAATATTTCATTTAGCGCCAAAAAGGCCCGTTTTAATTTAATATCCTAAACTAAAATATATACGAAATTATATACACATAACAGTTAAATCCTTAAATCTTTCACAAATCCTTTACCAAATCAATTCTGCCTCGTGATCAGCCAATCACGAGCTCCCAATTCAGCTCGTGGGCCCCACCTCCCCTATCTCTATCTCCCTCTCTCTCTAACCAATCTCTCTCTCTCTCTTCCTTTTTCAAATCTCCTCCTCCCTCATCAAATCTTCTCTCTCTCCTCCTATATTTTAAAATCATGCAGCCGCCTCCTCTCTCGTTATCCATCACGAGAAAACCCCTAACCCTAACCCTAGCTCCTCGTGACCGCGCCGCCGACCCCACCGCGACCTCGCCGTCGCCGCCCTCGCCACCACCAGCCCAGCCGCACCCTCTTCCTCCCTCCTTCGCCTCTCCCGCACCTGCACCCAACCCCGACAACGCCTCCAACCCCTGCAGACCTCGCCGTCGACGCCACCTCCCGTCGCCGACGACTCCCGCGACACCCTCTCACCCTCCTCGTCCCGGCCTCGTCGTCGCTTCCCTCCTCCCCTCGCCGGAACACCTTCAGACCCGAACCCGACCCTGCACCATCTCCAGGTCGCCGGAAATCGCGCCGACGACCCTCGTCGACGTCTCCCGCGCCACCTCTTTTCCCCCTCGACCACCAGAGCCGACCACCACCCTCTTCTAATCGTCGCAACACCCTCTCCAGCGAACCCCGAGGCTGTTCAAGCTTTCGCAGCCGCCGTCGTTGCCTCGCCGGCGTTCCAGTGCCGTCGAGCCCGCCGTGGTCGCCCCCTGGTGTCTCCCTGTAAGTTTCCTTCTCCTTCCTTTTGGTACAACCCCCTCGCTGGTCGTTATTTGCGTGTATCGTATCATTGTTGCTAACTTGTTGCCGATGACATTTGCCGGAATCCGACCGTGCCGTCTTGTGAACCCGATGCTCCAGCGAGGTACCCTGGTCCGTGTGATCCCATTGTTCTCTGTTGGGACTCGATCCGAAGTCCGTACACCCGTCTCGTGGTTTCTGCCGACGTCGCATCCGTGCTTTCCGGTTTGCGAAACCGTCGAGGCAAGTATCCGAATACTTGCTTTAACATGCTACAAACTTAATTAACATATTATAACCACATAGTTATTGTAACATCGATATCCCTTTTTATAACTTAGAATTGACGGTCACAATTATCCGTAACATTAAATCAATATAGTAATTGCTTGTAATTAACCGGTCTGCTATTAACTCACACCTTAACTAACTAGACCAAGTAGATCGTCCTCACTTCATTTGTTAAAATCACCCATGAGACAATTATTATGCTTAGTTTACAGTCATGTAGCTCCATTGCGGATGTTATTGATATTGCTTCACCTTGTGGCTATTGCACCCCAAGGGTGCTTGAACCTGTTAATAAGAGAATACAAAACATCATTGTGTTTACATAGAATAATATGGTTATTTACTGTTCCTGCTGCTGTTCATTACTTGATTGTATACCTGTTGTGAGCACATACTCGTTTGCACTACATATTGGTCTGACCCTGCTACACATGACATATACATACATACCGACTCATCCTGTCGTATCCTGACATGACCTGATTCACTACCTACTTGACATGACATGGTACCGTACACTCTCGACATGACATGACACCTTTATACATTACCTGGCTGGACCCGATGTACCATGGCTTTACCTGTTACCTGATCTTGTGCCTAATGCCGACCAACCTGACCATTCCTGCTGTCTATCCAGACAGACCTACTCTTACCGGATTTTGTGTTGGCATTAGTCCTTGACTACTGAATACCTGACCTGACATACATAGCTTGGGGGTATGGGGAAATCAAAGGTGAAACCGACTTGTAACTCAACAGTTCGATACATTGTTCTGATCAGTCTTACGGGCTTGGCCAGCCCCGGAGTGTTGATGCTGACATCACTCGCCCATCCTACTACCTTTTACTGCTTAGCGGCACGTCTCGGATTCAGCCCCGAGGATCTTGACCGTGGTCCCGGGCACGCACGGGATACTATTGAGTTACATCGACGATTCATCAATTGATTTCAAAGACTATAGAGTAGAAACCTGATAGGACAGTTTAGTCACCATTGCACATTACCCTGCTCTGTTATTTCTTAGCATTGCTTTATTCATGTTCATACCTGCATTGCTTATCACCATATTTGTTATATTATTTGGTTGACATGACGCGCTGACGTCTGGGTTTTGCATGGCCCAGATTCTTTACCACTGTCGACGACCGTGCAGGAGTACTTCAGCCAGCAGGCTGATTTGAGTTCTATAGTGGTTAGTTTGTTTATTGCATTTTATTTCCAGGTGCGATCCCGCATTATGGGACGTACCTTTCTATGATTATATTGGATCATTTGCTTCCGCACTTTATTGTTTATTGACTCTCGTTATTATGGATTTGGACATGTGCTAGATTAGTTTTTTTATCTTGTTCTTGATATCCTTACAACCGTAATGTGACTGTGGATGGATACTTCCTACCCACAGGTAGCATGGTTGGCTATGTCACGTGCCCAATCTTACGTACTCTGGGAAGCGGGGCGTGACACAAGGTCCAAGATTACAAAGCTAACGGTTAAAAGTCTACTGCAATTGTTCACTGGAGATCTGGAAGAAATAGAGAAGCTAAATTGAATAAAGATCCAAAGAAATAAAAAGCCCAAGAAGCCCAGAATCAGTTCCAAAATTTCCAGACATAAAATTTTACCAAAGCTTGGAGTCTACTTTGACTAGGTCTTCCTAAGGATATTTTGGTAAATGTAGACGTGCGAATCAATTGTAACCTAGTGTTTCCTATCCTCTATAAATAGGAACTCTAAATCATTGTAAAGGCCATGCCTCCCTATGCCTCTTTTTATGAATAAAATTTAGATTTCTTTTGGAGAGCATCGATGCCTCTTTTCATTTCAGAAATTCAGATCTGACAAGTCTTGTGTTGATGTTTGGAGAGAGCCATCTGTAAAGTAAGTAGGTAATTTCAATTCTTGCCCTAGGTAATTTTTCATTCTCTGCCCTAGATTAAATTTAATTCCTTGCCCTACTTAGATAGGTAGATCTTTAATTCCTTGCCCTAGTTAAATTTAATTCTTTGCCCTAGATAAATGATAGATTTAGTTTTTAGATTTAATAAGAAATCCGAACACCCATCGGAATTAACTCGTTTGAGCGACTAGGAAATTCACAACATCCCTGTGGATCGACCCGTATTCACCGGCTAGCTGCAAAGCGACGCCATTCTTGATTGCGGTTAATAGATAGTTTTTGAGATCAATCAGTGAACACAGAAAGCTGACTGATGTGCCTGCTCTAGGATCTCGCGTCTCTACCCTGTTAGTTATATGTATGCCCTAGAGGCCATTACTGTACATTGGATGTATATTGTAGTGGATGCTGGGACATATATAGGGAGGACTTTCTTGCTCGACATGATAGTATGCTATCTGGTTACTCTTTACCTTAATGTGTACATTGATTGTCTCTGATACATGTTGGTAAAGCCCTTAGGATGTGTACTTGACTACCTGGACTATGATGCGGATCATACTAGTGGGGACATGGTAGTCCATAAGTACATCCTTCAAAGTCCCTAGTCGTGGGTGTATCGAGACGGGGCATCGATATACCAGAGTAGACTAGCGTGTACCTTCTCGACCCATACAGATGGGCGATGGATGATCCCATATCCATCGGTGTTTGACATCAGAGATGATATACGGGTGCTCAGTAGAGACTGGGTACACTGGACGGACTCGCCGAGAACTCCCAGATGGTATTATACCTCACGTCAGATGGCAGTTCTCTGGTGACACTGGTACAGAGTAGTCTGTTGACCCGAGATCGTCATAGAGTCTTGTGTGGTTCCCACTGTGCTTTGATTTCCATCTTACCACGTCCAAGAGGGCGTGCAAAACGGTGGTTTTTGGGTACAGTCCCGAGTCACATGGAGGCAATGAGCGATAGGAGGGGATTCGTCTCTCCCGGTATAGGGGGTTGATGTTGCGCTGTGTTCGATTGGCTATAACAGGAAATCCCTGGCCAGGGTTGCTGAGATTTACTGGTAAGTGTTACCAGTAGTTTCTCGAAGTGTTATAGACCTCATATCGACACGACTTATCGAGCTATTGGGGTCTGACGTTTACCACCCCTAGGCGAGATATGCGACATATCAGACGATCAGACCGGACTGTACGGTAGTGTTACTGGTTGGATTCACTGGAGTGTGAGCGGGCTTGCTCGTCGATCTTCAGATCGCTCAATACCCGGGTGGCCGTTACGTTTAGCAGACCGCTTGCGGCTTGTGGGTGTTTGATATGATCATCATCTGCTGCCGGCGTATTGACGAGTCTTTAAAGTCCTACACAGAGGTTTCCTGGCTCAAGCGAAACGAAATAGGAGCGCATATGAGATATGTGCGGGACCGAGAATAATGCGTGTATGTGATACCGTATTCTGTTCTCGCGATGAATGTATCGAATGGTTGTATGCGATATAACCTAGTTATCGAATCAAGGATTGATTCGATAAGCCGATACATTGTATACTAGTCGGTTATATGCGATATGACCGGGTCGTTAAATCAAGTGTTGATTTAATGATTTAATGTATAATTATATATATGATATATTACTTTACATTAACTAGTATTGGTTCACTTTAAAAGGATCTTCTCACTTGATATGCATATTGTATATGTGATATACTTTTGTGCATTTGTTTGTATCATGTTTGATGATACATGCTTGTTTAGGTGTATGTTTAGTTTAAACCTTGGTTAAGTAAATGGTTAGGGTTGTGTTTAAATTTCTTATTTATTTATTTGATTATTTATTCATTATGGAAATTAAAAGGAATGGTGGCTTATTTTGTTATTTTGTGGAAACTTCTTGAAGTGTTGAAAGCTTAACCATTCTTGTTCTTTTCCTAAACCTAACCATTGACTCTAACCATGGTCTATTCTCTACACCTAACTTTGGTTAAAATTATGATAAGTATCATATTCTTTTCTATTCTAAATAACTTATCATAATTCTTTCTTCATCTTCTTCATCTTCTTAAATGAAGAAAAAGCTTGCTTCATCAATGGTGATTGATGAATTAGAGTGAGAAATCCAATTCTAAAGTCTACCCACTTCCTATTTCTTCATCCTCTACCTCTTGCCAAGTAGTAGAGTGTGTTTCCTTCACAAGTTTTCTTGACTTGGTGAAATTGGAGCTTGATCTAGCGATGCCTCGACGTAGATCATCTTCGGCACGTCGTCGATGACCTAGCCAGCCTATTCTCCGATGAAGCCGACGCTAGAGCCCGGAATTTGTTTTGGACAGCGAGAGGACTTCATTGCGGAGCTATGGAGGTGGAGCACCGGATCTACAAAGGTTGTATTTCCGTATTCTCTTAGTAAAGTAGTTTACTAGTTGCTTTTTCGCCTAGACATCTAGCCAACGATCCGTATTAGGGTTTCTCGGCACCGTAATTTTTTGAAATTGGCATGGTTGATGCCTTGTGAGACCTCTTGGGAGTGCCTAGGAACCCTACATACCCATCGGTATCAGGTACACACAAACGAGTCCTGAAACATAGCACACTCTGGTCATCAATCAAGAACTCCGAATCTCTACCCTGCCGAACATGCTCAAGAATCTTAGACAAACGGGTATCGGCGGGCTGTGCCTCACGAATACGATTAAGTAGAAGTGGACGGGCGCGAACATGAGCAAACTATCCCCTAATGGAGGTGAACTTAAACTATACTCTGCTGTCGCACAAGAACTGCCAATCTGCAGAAGATCGTCTCTGAACCGCGCTCAACTGGAACAAGCTACCCCCGAGCCTACGACTCAAAGCATCAGCTATCACATTCGTCTTGCCCGGGTGATAAAGGATCTCACAATCATAATCCTTCACAAGCTCCATCCAACGGCGCTGTCTCAAAATCAGATCCCGCTGCAGGAAGATGTACTTTAAGCTCTGGTGGTCTATGAAAATCTGATATGACTTCCCTTATAAGTAGTGTCTCCAAATCTTAAGCGCAAGACCATGTTCCCCTCCGAATGGCGGCCAAGACAGGGAGACGTCTTGCCTGAGATTCGGGGTAGATGCTATTTGGTTTTATCCGTCCACCTCTCCGAAGATGCCAAGTTGATTTATGGCACCATGTATCGGAGGTTTAGACGGATGCGGCCGATGTAGCAGACTTCGTCAGATTCCCCCTCGCTTGAGGGGTTTTTTGATTGTGGGGACGCTCTTCCCTGCAGGCGCAAGGCCCTGCAGTTAATTACGCTACCGCATTGCGGTAACAACTTTCTCCTTCTCCAGAATTTCACTTTGTGTCGTGGGTGTTTATTTTATTTGTGGTTGCCCGTGGATTGTATACGGAGACTAATTTATGTTGTCGTCCGTAGGACGTGGTCCGTAGGACGTGGATTAGTCCAAATCCGTATTTTCTTAGATTTGGGTTTGGGATTTTGGTTTAAGGATACGTTAGCCATATTTGAGGCTAAGATCAAGTTAAACGTTTGTTAAGGATACGTTAGTCTAATTTGAGACTAAGATCAACTTAACGGGATCGTTTGGATCCGACAAAAGAGCATTTGGGCTCTATTGTTCCAGTTTAGGGACATAGTGGTCCATTGAATGTATGGCCGTCGGGACCCGTCACCTCTCTGATGACGTTGAAGGATTACAACGACAGATATCAGAGGAGTTCAGAGATGTACCCTTGAACCAAAGTTGGTTGGGAGATCTATAGTCCAATGTGGGACTAAAGTCTGTTTGAGGGTTTAAAGATACATTAGCCCTATTTGAGGCTAAGATCAACTTAAACATTTGTTAAGGATACGCTAGTCTAATTTGAGACTAAGATCAACTTAACGGGATCGTTTAGATCCGACAAAAGAGCATTTGGGCTCTATTGTTCCAGTTTAGGGACATAGTGGTCCATTGAATGTATGGCCGTCGGGACCCGTCACCTCTCTGACGACGTTGAAAGATTATAACGACTGATATCAGAGGAGTTCAGAGATGTACCCTTGAACCAGGTGTAAATTGATTTGGGAGAGCATTTGTGCTCAGTTCAATTTAATTTGAGGACTTACGGCCAGAATTGGGCTAGGTCCAGTTGAAAATGTTCAACATTTTATTTGCATTTGGCCTGTTAGGCCTTTACTAGGGCTCTGCCCCTGTTTAATAATGCATGGCATTTTTGTTTGGTCTATTAGACCTTTATTTGGGCTCTGCCCTTTTAAATGATGCACATCATCTGTTTTGGTCTGACAGACCTTTGTTTGGGCTCTAACCATTTTTTAATAATGCATTGCATTTTATCAGGCCTGTTAGCCCTTTTAATTGGGCTCTGCCCTTCTTTTTAATAATGCACTGCATTAATTAATCTGACAGAACGCCACGTGGCTTGTCAGGCGCTTTGCGCCAATTAAAGAGCGCAAGGCGCAAGCGCATGTGGAGGTGACACGTGTCATGCTCTGGTGAGCGCAAGTCTGTTAGCGTAGTGTGCTGCGCCAGTGCGCTGCGCTAGCGCGCTGCTGACACGTGGCGCGCTCTGATGACTTGCGCCAATTTAAAAGAGCAGTGCTCTGTTTTTAGAAGCGCAAGGCGCAGTTATTCTGGGGCCGACATGTGGCGCTCCCTGGTGGCTTGCGTCAATCCAAGGAGCGCAACAGTGCAAACTCAAAAGTGCAAGGCACTGTTCCATAGCGCAGAGCGCATCTTGATCCAATTTTGGATCAAAGAAAAGAATCTTTTAAGATTCCAGAACCAATGGTTCATCAAAAGGCAATGCCTTTGTGTAGATCAAGTGATCTGTGAAGTAATACTTTTTTTTTATCTGTTTGTGATTGGATCTTTTTGATCTTTTTCCTTTTTAATTGAAGATATTGATCTTGTTCTTAGATCATTGATCTTTTTAGAAGAAAATTCTTCTCTTTTTTTTTCCTAAAGGTTTACCTTTTTTTTCTTCGAGCTCTTCTCAAAATTTTTAGAGGAGTTCTCAATATCTCTGTGTGTCTGTTTCTTTTAGACTTGGAGTCTAGGGGCCTTTATATAGTGCCAATTGATTTATTAAATCAGTTAAAGAGATATTTCTTAGTGATTTAGGGATTTTTCCCCCACCGTTGGATCTTTGATCCAAGGGCTTCTGTTTTACAGAAGATAATCTTCTTGTTTTAACAAGATCAGAAAGATCTTTCTGGAATTTTAATTCTGTTTTAGTGCTGGCACAGTTAGCGCAAGCGCACCTGCGCTTGACACGTGTCGCGCAGCGCAGAGCGCGCAACTGCGCTGACACGTGTCGCGCAGCGCAGAACGCAGTTGCGCTAGCAGCGCAGAGCGCAGATCATCTGAAGCGTTGCTTCCTTTATTTTTATTTTAAAACAGAGCCTTGCTCTACGCGTTGCGCGCAGCGCAAGGAATCTGAAGCGTTGCTTTCATTATTTTAACTTTAATTTCAAAGCAGAGCTTTGCTCTGATTGGAGGAAACAGAAGCGTTGCTTCGTTTCCCGCCTTGAAATTTGAACAGAGCTTTGCTCTGATTGGGGTAAACAGACCACCGCGGCCATCTCAAGATCATGAGTGGGATAATTCTGCTCGTGCTCCTTCAACTATCAGGAAGCATAAGCGATAACTCTATCATGCTGTGTCAATACACAATTGAGCCCCACTTGCGAAACAGTAAAAGACAAAATTGCCCGATCCAGAAGGCAAAGATAGAACTGGTGCAGTCGTTAACCGAGTCTTCAACTGCTAAAAACTCAGCTCACATGCCTCAGTCTAAAGAGATGGAACCCCCTTCCTGGTCAGTCCGGTCGGCGGTGCAGCGATACTCGAGAAGTCCTGCATGAAACGGCGGTAATAACCGGCTAAGCCTAAAAAGCTGCGGACCTCTGTCACTAATACAGGTCTGGGCCAAAGCTGTACGGCCTCGATCTTTCTCGGGTCCATATGAATACCATCTTCCGTAACCACATGACCTAGAAAGTCAACACTAACAAGCCAGAAGGAACACTTCGAGAATTTAGCAAACAGCTGGTGCTCTCTCGATGTCTGCAAAGCAATCCTCAAGTGCTACTCATGTTCCTCTCGACTCTTGGAATAAACCAGTGTGTCATCAATAACACAATAATAAACTGGTCGAGAAACGGCCTGAAAAATCTGGTTCATCACATCCATGAACGCTGCTGGGGCATTGGTGAGTCCAAACGACACCACAAAAAATTCATAATGCCCGTAGCGCGTACGAAAAGCAGTCTTCGGAATATCATCATTCCGAATCCGCAACTGATGATGACCCGATCTCAAATCAAACTTGGAAAAATGTCCCGCACCCTGGAGCTGATCAAACAAATTGTCAATGCGAGGTAAATGATACCTATTCCGCACCGTAACTCGGTTCAATTGAGGAAAATCAATACACAAGCTCAAACTGCCGTCCTTCTTCTTGACGAACTGAATAGGAGCTCCTGAAGGCGAAACACTTAGATGTACAAGTCCCCTATCAAGTAACTCTTGCAGCTGATCCTTAAGCTCTCTAAGCTCCGCTGGCTCATCGGGAGCAACGTCGGGAAACTCTCTCACAATAGGAACCCGGTCCAATGAATCTACTATGGCTCCGGTATCATGAATTCAATCCAAGAATCCCCGACATCCTCTCCTCCAAAAGCCGACTAGCGAAAAAATCTGAAATCAAACTGTGAGGGGTGGCACCTCGGTCCCCCTGCACAACAAGAACTGACTTGCCGGGAAAACAAAACCTGACTATCTTCTCGCGGCAGTCCACAGACGCATAGCACGTAGCTAACCAGTCCGTGCCCAGAAGAACGTCAAAGTTCAACATATCTAGAAGGATCAAATCGACGGACGAATCTCTATCTCCTATCGATTGGCACATGACCGAAACACGTGCCGCGCAACAAAAGAATCGCTAACAGGAGTAATCACGACAAGCGGCTGATCTCGCATACATGACTCTCGGCCTAACCTCGGCAAGAAGTGTGTAGAAACATACGAGTGCATAGATCCCAGATTAAACAAAACGTGTGCATCAAAAGAACATACGAAAAAAGTACCACTGCATGGGACGCCTGCGCATCCTGATGAGTCAAAGCAAATGCTCGTGCTTGTCCTCTATCTGCAACTGGCTGTCCTCCTCCTCTGCCATCCTGTTCTCTCTGAACAAGCCCTCCGTGAACACGACCTCTCCGAACATAAGTCTGACGCGGAGCAACAACAGGCGCAAGAGGCAACACTCCCTGATGTGAAGGTGGTAAGGTCACATATGGTATGACTGCCTTTCTCTGGCGTACCGCGGTATAATTCCAAACGAGGTGATGGAAACTCCCGTACCGGAAGCATCCAGATGACGACTGCTGGCCCTCCTGGGAATAAGAGCTAAACAACTGACCTCATCCCAAGCCTCTGCTACTCCCGCGACCTGAACAAAATCTGCCGCGGCGTCCAAACATCTGCCTCTGGAATGATACACCATTACGAGCCCTCCTTGGTCTTGGAATGACCGACGTCTCGGGAAGACGCTCTTCATCTAGTAGGGCTGCGTCCATTGCTGCTGTATACGTGACACAATGCTGTGTGCTGATAGCGATGAATAACTGGATAATAGAGGAACAATCTCCTGTCGCTGCGCTCGACTGGCCTCAACCAACGATCCCATCATCTGGCGTAAATCCCGCATATCTGTCTCTAGCCTAGCGATACGATCTATCGAAGGCGGATCAATCTGCTCCTGCACAGCAAGCGTACCGTCCTGGTCAGTCCTCGTCTCAGACGAGCCAACTCTGACCTCGGCTCTCGCGACTGCTCTCTGAGCCCTCGTAGTCTTCGGCGGCATAATGGCTAGAATGGAAACAGGATTCGATAAGGACATAGAAATTGAATCACAAGGATGTATATAATCACGGAAGGAATTTCAAGCAATATATCATAAGGTCACTTAGGCGGTGTATCGTGTCGTAAGTATGCCGCGGAACATACACGCTACGTCACTCTGCTTAAGCTACCTACTCCATCATACCAAGGTCATCCTACACTCCGAAATGTAAAACCTAGCGCTCTGGTACCAACTTTGTCACGACCCAAAATTTGGCACGTGACGACACTTAAACTACGTAACGTCTACAGGCATAACGCAATTTAAGTAAGCCAAAAACCCAGAAATCTAAACCATCAAAAGTAGTAAGTGATAAGAACATTGTTAAAAACTTTTGGGAATCTTGAGTAAAAATCTTTAAAGCTCAGGTTTATTTTGTTAAAATTTTTGGCAGCATCTCCTTTGTAAAAACTAGCCCCGAAACGGGTACAAACATAAAATGTAAGTAAAGCAACATGTAATATAAATAAAGCATCCCCAAACGGGAGCAAACCACGCCCAAAGGCGGAAACAACCACCACAACCAGATATACGACATCGTAGCGAAGAAACAGACACTATAGAGTGAAAACAGTATAAAAGATAAAACTACATAATGAAAGCCGGCTCACACGAGCACGACACCCAGAGTCACAACATAATATACAATATCGTCCTCACATCTCGTCTCTAAGTCAATACATGAAGTAATAGATGGAGAGTACTAGCTACAATAAGATATACAAAGAACATCATCGGATAACCGCAAAACTCATCTATAGTAAAATGGGTCACAGCCAGCCGTAGCGGTATCCGCTGCAAAAAGATACAATAAGAAGAAGCCCTGCCGCGACTACTCTGAGGGGCAATTTGCAAAACACTGTGGTACAATGGGGGTGAGTTTCCAACTCGTGAATAGTAAATAACATCATGCAGATAATTGAAGGTATGCACGTACTGCGATAATCTATCACATACAAACCGATAATATCATATGGCAATATGTATATGCAACAGTCATGAAAGGTACTCTATCAGGTACCACTGATACATAAAGCAATGCACATCAAATGAATACTGAGTATGGGATAAAACATATCATCATCAATGAATCATCATCGTGGAAAAACCCAGTGTCCATCAACGACACTCCAAATCCCAATACCTCACGCACCATCACTCTGATCGGCCCTCATATCCTGTAAGTCTCATGGAACCTGAGTGTCCAACATTGACACTCGAAAACATCATGAAAACTAGTGTCCAGCATCGACACGTAAATGCACATATCATGGGCTCCGTCTGTGGGATCGGCCCGCGAGCTTCAGCAGAACGGGTCGGCCCATATCCATCTCATAACTCCGGTCGGTATCCTCCGGATAATCGCTGAGTCCAAATACTATCACCGGTAGGTAGTAGTCCCTCTGCCAGGCTCATCGGCTAATCCATCGACATACATTTCTTGCCCGGGGGTACCATACCGGGCCCACCATGAACCCGCAAACGGCCTCATCCACTCCTCGCATCGGGTTTCTAACACAAGTCTCAGAACCGAGAAAACTCATGGTGGACGTATCGAAATATCATAACAAGAGAAACCGGGTTTTCAAAACAATACACATTTCTTGAAATACAACCACGGTCCTCAAATCCATAAATCACATGAAACCCGTATCTCAATGCGTAAATTCATGAAATATGATATACGCAACATAAAATAGTAATATGACATATCAAGGAAAAACCGCTATTAAAATACATCAAGTTATTAAATATATCACGCGGTTCCCAATTTCTCTAAAATCCAACGCAACATCATACAAAGGTGAACATGTACCTGTAACAAGGTATATGTGTAAGCATGTAAATATACATGTATGCTATATTTCACATGCATAATGGAATAAGAATCAATGTCTCAATGTCAATAACCGATACAATATCATATATGTATATATGTTGTGCGTGTCATGGTAATTACCGACGGTGTGTGTGTAGCATACAATTAGTGCTCGTGCAACATGAACCATCAATAACAGTGTTGTGTTTCATTAATACTATGTCTGTATGCAACAGGAAAATGAGGTATGCAATAATAGTACACATGCACAATCAATGTACATATACTTATAACTAATAGTCATATCATTGAATCTAGCCCAGACGCATAACGCCATACGGGCGATTCCCCCGTAGATATTAAGTCTACTCACAGATGATCTTGTGCTAAGTAAAGCCAACCACTTGCTTTCCCTTCTTCGCGGCGTCCGAAGTTCCCGCCTGCGATCCTAAAATCATACAACAATATAACAAGTGCACATTAGAAATCGACCAATAACACGTACAAACTACGTTTGACTGACATACCAACTCCAATCAAACTCTCAAGCGTTCGTCTGATGGCCAACGTGCGTAGCGACACCTCGAAACCAACCCAAGTGTAGCAGCTACACAAAAACACGAATCATGTTGGATAACGTAACACACGTGGTCGAAACACTAGAAACAAGCAAAGTGATCCCAGATTCTGTATACTGTCAAAACATAAAAATCAAGTAGTACCAAACACTCTAAAACAACTGCAGACAGCTACCCTACAAACCACAAGCCCCAACTCTCCCAAAAACCCGAGGTCTCCAGATTTTCCCTATTGTCGCCGGCTAAAACCAGGTGGGGTTCGTGCTTCAGGTGTACACTCAGGGTCACTAGCACATTATTACTACATTGCTAGATTTTCCAGTATACACTCGGGGTCACAGCAGATCACAGAGACTCCATAATGACACTAAAAATACGATATGTGCACAAAACTATACCTTTAGTGTTCTAAACAACAACTACAAAAGATCCCAACTTTCCATACTCCAAGTGATCATAGTGGCTAAAACATGACTTGAGAAGTGTTTTAGTGGTGTTTAATGAAGTTTTGCAAGGTTTTGTGAAGAAAAGGTGAAGGTTTCAGTTGAGGGAAGAGAAGAATGAAAAATGATTGAGAATGAGAGAGTGAGGTGAGAATGAGGAGTGAAATAAGATAAGCATGAGAGGGGTGAGTGTAGCCTTACACTTACTCTCTCCCTCTCCTTATTAATGCAAGCATGCTCTCCCATAACTCATCAAGCCATCTCCCCTCATTACAAAACAAGAAGATAACTCTCACAACAAAAATCTAAGTGCAAGGTTAATCATGGCATGGATTAGTTTAAAGTGTCATGGCCACTAAACAAGGTTAACACTAAACAACCCCCTTGTTAACATGCACAAGTGTGTGCAAGCCAAAACAAATAATAATAAAATATTGATTAATCTTTATAAAATATTTAAAAACTATTTTGGTAAACTTTTTATTAAAAACCCGCATTATCTCTTAATTAACACTAATCGCATTCTAGGGTGTTACATTTTCCCATCGCTTTTTATTCTTTATTTATTTTTGATAAGGAAACAAATGCCCCCACAGCGTTGTTCTCACGTGGCTTGCACGTGAGTGCAATGCTGTCAACTTTACAGCCGTTGGATTGCCTAGGGGAAAGGGGAGGTGAACCGCCCTTGTCACGTCTTATAAATGCAAGGGTTTGGTCTTTGGGAAGCCACCGTTCTTTCATCTTCTTCCTTCCTTGTCTTCTTCGAGAATTTAATTTTCTTCTTCAGAGCTTATTTCTCTGCCCATTGCAATTTCAGAGTCAAACTCTGTCAGAAAAAGAAACCCTTTTTTAGGTAAAGATCTTGAACAACAAAGAAACCCTTTTCTTAAAATTTTTTTTCCTGGATTTTAAATCCACTATAAGAGTTTTGCTCTCTTCTGAAACCCATCTCTTAGAGATCCAAAGACGTGATCTTTGAGTAGTAAACCTCAATGTCTTAGGCATTCCCGTTCTGATCTTTAAGGATTCATGAAATTTTTATTTTTCGTTTCTTCATCATGGGGGTTTCTGGAATTTAATTCTATTGCATAAAAGGAATTTAATTTCTCACCAAAGAGTTTTGCTCTGAAGATCAAGAGGGCCCCTCGGGAATTTCATTCCCTGGTGTTCTTGAGCATATTTTCATAGGGTTTTTCCTTATTTGCACAAATTCAAATTTGTTGGGTATTTTAACAGAACTTGTTTTCTCTATGAGAATGTCAAGAGTTGTTTAAACTCCCGTGTTCGTTTAATGAGAATCTTTTTTGATTCTCACAATGATTGTCTTGTCTCGTCATTGGTGAGCTGATCGCATGCTTTTGGCATGTCGAGTTTTGAAGTTCTAAAGTTTAACCGCGATCAAGACGGTGTCGCTTTGCAACTAGCCGGTTGAGCACGGGTCGATCCACAGGGAGACGGAGCGTTTTATGTTCTTGTTCTTATGAGTTAATGCGCATGGGCAGAAAGTTCGTATCTAACCTATGTGTATATGCAAGTATAAAGCTTGTTAGGAATCGATGGGATAGTGTAAGCTAAGGAAATCCGTATTCAAGTCGTTTGAGCCGAACTCAACCAATGAAGTTAGAGCAATCGGCAATAACGTGGATTATGGTGCTTAAGCATGGTATTCGTCGAATCCGGCTTATTGACCCTTGTCCGTCCGTTCTTGTCTCTTGCTTTCGCCTCCGGCCAAATTGAACGCAACCGGTCGCGGTTAGGAATCACTGTTACCTTGGTAGGGTAGGGTGCCTAACGGAGCGCTTGCGTAAGGTTTGGGCGGAGTTTCAAATGGAAAAATACGGGAAAAGAAAATGGGAAACGAAACCTTAACTTACAATATCTTTCTCTATTCCTAACAACACATATTTACAACCATTCACAACAACAAACTAAAAAGAGCAAATAAAAGATAAAGAGAAAAGAGAAGAAAACATTACAAGAAAGTAAATTGCATGGAAAGTAAATAGCAAGTAAGTAAAGCAAGGATTAAAAGAGCAAAAATAAAAAGAGCATAAATATAAAAGAGCAAGAATACTAGGAACCAAAGTGTGCAAAATGAAAGTTCTATTATGTCCAAGATACAACCTTGAGATCAATACCCTAAACTTAAACTTGCAAGCTCACTAAAGAGATTGCAAGATCAAGAGAAGGGCATGAACTCAAGGGAAAGCTATGTACAAGAACTAAAGAAACAAAAAGAGTTACAAAGTGTATGAAAAAGAATGAGAAAACTTGGACCCTTGACCCCTTGCCCTCTGCTTGCTTTTATAGGCTCAAAAAATGAATAAACAAACAATAACAAAATGATGACAAGGCAGCAAGGGAGGGCCCACAGAAAGATGGGACACATTGTGCAAAGGAGGGCCGGCGACGCCGGATTATTGGGGCAAGTGCTCAGCCTAAATCCGAGCCCCTAGGCTCATACTCGTAGTGTGGTCTTTGGTTGTCCCCAATATCACTCTGGTGCAGTTTGTTTTCTCAGTAAAGGCTTTGGATGCACTCAGGGATATTGGAGGGAACTTGTAGCTTCAAATCACATCACTACTTTTAGCAATAAATGCACAATCAATGCATATCACACCCATATAGCCCACTTGCTCTTTAGCCATCATGCCATGACATCCCCACTTGGTCCATGCCCAAGAGTTGTGTGCAACATGTATTGTGTTGGACCAAAAGTATGTGCACACACTTATTTGCAAAATAACTCTTGGGATATCGGTCGGTTTCTAGTTCTGGATGCAGTGTCAGCTCACAAATGATATATCCGTGATTTTAAATGTAATTTCCAGTATTTTGTCACGGATACCTGTAATCTGTATTACTGAGCAAACACTGGTTAATAGTACCGATATATACAAAAAATAGATAATGAATGAGCGGTATTAAAATACAATATTCTGGTCTGAACATGAGCCGCCATATTGATTTTGTGGGGTCTATTAGTTTTGCAATCAGTGGTCCCATGGAACAAACTTTCTGTCGTTTCCTTCTATTGTTATATATATATATATATATATATATATATATATATAGGTTTCATTAACAGCTTTTCTTTCCCCTTTTTCAGGAACAATGGCTTCTCTTCCCTACTTTTCTTTTACTCGCTCAGACGCCGCTTTTCCGCAATCGCTGTCGGATGAGGAGGCTATGGCAATGATCAGGTCCCATGATAGGGACTGTACTAGTTTGCTCCTATAGGGAGTTTGGTATGGGCACATCATCCGGGGCCGCCGCAGTTTACTTGTGAAATGTCAACAGAGCCTCTCCGCCCAATATCACTGATGGAGCGTCCGCAGACCACTTATGCGGTTGAGATGGCTAATTGGACTCCTACGGGCTGGCTTGAGCCATCAACAACCAGGATACCCAACCAGCCCTTGCTGGCTATAGATATCTTGGGGGCGCCGCATCTGTCAAAGTGAAGCCCAACCCTGGGGACAAGTTTATAAGGTAGGGCTTACCCCTCGCCATCCAATCGGCTATCTTCCTTGGGCTCGATATGTTCTCTCCGCCCACCGTGCACGGTTGTAGAAGGTGGGTTATATCAAGCGGTGTACGCGTCTCTTTTTCATTACCCGGCTCCTCATGTCTGGTGGGTTAAAGCTTTCCTGAACCAATGGAATCTTCCCACCAACACCTTCTTGCTAGGGGATCGTGAGGTCTCAATTTCACTGGAAGAGTTCCGCGAGATCTCCGGATTGCCGATCAGGGAAGAGCATTATGAAGAGTTGCTGCCTCCCGATGAGTATGTGCTCACGACCATGCCTGCTATGCTTGACGATTTGACGATTGAAAACGCCGTCCGTCATAAGTATCCTAGTTTAATCAAGACTTTGGGTATTTTCGAGAAGCTGTTCGTGGAGTCAGAAGGACAGGGCGTCACCTTTAAGAGTTTCATCGCCTATTTTCTTCGTGAAGATGTTTTATCAAAAGAGGCTCCGAAATTTGCGAACATTAATGACCCTTTTGGGTTTGGGCTGAATAAGATGCCGGCCAAAGAAGAGGATTTGCCGCAGTTTTACATTCCGGCCTCGTCGGCCGTGCCTTTCGATGCAATGGCGGCCTCTGGCATGGACGAAGAGACCTTCTTCGTCGGCTTCATCAGCCTTTGGCTCAGTTGGTTCGCCATGCCGACGCATCGACGCTTCATGAGAGCTTCCGTCTTCTACCCCGCTCATCGCACAGCCGAAGGGGCACGGTTGGCCGTTGGCATCGCGGGACAGTCGCAACTTTATCATGGATTAAGTGCTGCGGCCAACACTTCAACCCCAGGTACAAATGTCGTGAATTCCTCCCTCCACTACTTCACGTCGTGGATCGAGATGCATGTATTGGGAGCGCTCGCAGCGCATCGGAGGCCAGATTTCTATGATTCCTACACCTTCCCACGGGTTATGAGGTTGGTGGATGCTTCCACTCCCGATTCGACCCAGCTAGGAGCCCTCCGCGTGCTGCTTAATCCGTACTCCAACGAGGGCGGGATGGTTTTTAGTGACCGAGTCCTTTCTGCTCCCGCGGGGCCTATCCAGCAGCTGTAACATCCCTAAACTTTATGTATAATTTTTTTAAAAAAATACAGAAAGGGGTACTTTTGCCTGAGCACAAGTTATAAATTTGTTTTGCTTTTTAAAGCAAGAAGGAGCTTGTAGCTCATTGGTAAGACCTTGCACTGCTGAACGAAAGCACCAGAGTTCAAATTCCATTAGCCACATTATTTCTAATTAGTTTTCTTTTAGATTTTTAGAAACCCAAGTGTCTACACGTGCATAACTCGTAAAAACCAAAAGTCACATATAAAACAAACTGACCCAGGAGAAAGACCAATCGACGGTAGACACGTGGCGACGAGCCCTGGCCCGACTCGACTGACTCGGGCCGGCGACTCGGCCGACTCGGCCGGCGAGGCCGGGTTGACTCGGCCTGACTCTGATTCTCCCTTCTGAACTCCTGTGTCTTTTGGTCTTCTGAAAACCCCTGTCATGTTAAAAAACCCTGCATATTTACAGAGCCAATAAAAACACTTATTTACTCCATTTTTAATACATTTTCTCACACCCTTTCATCTACCCTAACCTTAATATTTTCCTATAAATACCACTCCAATTCACACCCTCTCACTCACAAACTCTGTCCAAACCCTCAAGAAAATTCTTTAGAACTATAGTGTACAAGTGGAGTTAGGGAAGGACGAAACTCCGACGAACTTCCGACGACGATCCTAGGAGCTCCCGGCGACGAAACGACGCACCGGAACCTACTTCCACCCCCTCTTCCTTTTTTCTAAGCTAAATTCCAGTAAGTCCCTCCTCCTTCTTCTCCTTTCTATTCATAAAACTCGTATTTCTAAAACCCGACAGAAGCGGAGTTAAACCGACTTCCGATTCGGTTTTTCTTAAAATTCCATATTTTCTTAAATAAAAACATACCAAACCCTCACATCTTGACTATTAAACATTAACAAAACATCATGAACAAGTTCCTTAGCAAAATATTTCATATTGCAATTTTTATCGTACTTTTTCAGTAAAATACCATATACTTTAGTTTTGACATTAAACATCATATTTCTTGCTATAACTTTAAATAGTTCATGAGGTAATGACCTACCTCCTCACAATACTCATATTCAACATAGCACGATACCTTTCGGGAACATAGAATACGGGAAATGCAATTTTACACATAAATACCTTTTACTATTAAAACCTTTTTCTATAAGATCATGTATTTTTTACAAATCTTTGCAAAGCGCCGTTACAACCCATTTTGGAGAACCCGTTCGGGATGGTGCGGATTATCGCACATCCTCGAGCTTAGTAGTGCGAGATGCAGTGTCACGCCCCGCTTCCCAGAGTACGCTAAGGTAGGCACGTGACATAGCCAACCATGCTACCTATGGATAGGAATTATCCTTCCACAGTCACATTACGGCTGTAGAGATATCAAGAACAATAATAAAACTATCTAGCACATGTCCATAAGCCAAAATAAAATGAGTCAAGAATAAATAATGCGGAAGCAAGAGATCCAATACAAGAATAACTGGAATGTATGTCCCATAATGCGGGCTCACATCAGGAATAAAATACTGAAAAAGCAAAAGAACTAACTACTAATGAGTCCTCACAGCTCAGCCTGCTGGCTGAAGTACTCCCGCTCGGACTGCAGCAAAGGTACAGAATCTGGGCCATGCAAAATCCAGACGTCAGTCCGTCATAACATCAAGCAAAATATATAAACAGGGTAGCAAGACATGCAAGTATAATCATAAATGGTGAAACAGGTGTAACAGCAATATAAATCAGGGCAGTGAAAGGTAGTGTGCAGTGAGTAATCTAAACTGGTCTATTGGGTTAACTATTCTCAAGTCTTTGAAATCAATTTGATGAATCATCGATATAACTCAATAGTATCCCGTGCGTGCCTGGGATCACGGTCTATGAATCTCGGGCTGAACCCGAGACGTGCCGCAAGGCAGTAAAGGATGGTAGGTAATGACGAGTGATGTCCGCAGCATCACTCTGGGGCTGGCCTAGCCCGTAAGACTGATTAGAACAGGTATAGAACTGTCGAGTTATAAGTCAGGTTTCATCATTGATTTCCCCATACCCCCAAATCATAAGTGTTCAAGTCAGGTATTAAATAATCTAGAGCTAATGCCAACACAGGATCAGGCAGGTACAGGTTTGTCTGGATAGACAACAGGAACAGTCCGTGAGGACAACAGGTCAGGTTTGTTGGCATTAGGCACAAGATCAGGTAACAGGTAAAGCCATGGTACATCAGGTCAAGCCAGGTAGTATATAGGTATCATGTCATATCGAGAGGTATACAGTACCATGTCGTGTCAAGTAGGAAGTGTAACAAGTCATGTCAGGATGCACAAGCTGTCATGTGGTGCTCATACTCAAACCAACATAGGCATGGGTATAAATAAACAAGCATGGATACTAACAGAACAATAAATTGGAACATGTAGTATGATATGCAAGTAGGTACAGAATAAACTATATAGATGTACGGTTATCGATTTGAGTTAGGGTTATAGTTCCGACATTAAGTATCATACACTTAAACAAATATGGATTGTTAAAATCTTGTTATTATGGGTTAAAAGATCTAGGGATGCAAATGTATCTAAACCAGGTTAAAGATGCACACGGGTGTCCAATAGAGTAAAACTATAAAAGGGTACCATAGACTATGTAAATAGTTATTATGTGATTTAAAATACAGATGTGGTTACTAGGTATAGTAAACTAAAATGCAACGGGTATGTTTCAAGTTCTGAATCTAAAAGATATAAATGGAACGTCGAACTGTTAAATTGGAACACGTGACTTTAGATTCGATCTATGAGTTTACTATTCAAATAAATAGTTATAAAATCATATAGATAGCTCGACGGATCGCGATACGGTAAACGGAACGTCTCACGTCGGCGAGAAAAGTCGCGACGCGCGCACGGTACACGGAATGAGTCCAAACAACGCACGATGGAATCACACGGGTCAGATATCCTCGCTGGGTCGTCGGGATCGTCGCCGGCACGGTCGGATTCCGGCAACGAAGAAAAACGGTGAATAACTCAAGAATGAAAATGTATGGAAATGAAAAGAGAAAGAAATGAAAGAGAATAGAGAAGATTGAAGAGAGAGGCTTACTCACTGGATTGCAGAGGGGTGACGGCGTCAACGGTGATGATCGGCGAAGCTCCGGCGAGGGTGCAGGTGCTCGGGTGATGGGTTAGGGTTGCACTAGGGTTTGGTTTTTGGGGTTTTGTTGCAGGGTTCTGGCACTCGGGAAAGGGCAGAGGAGAGGAAGAGAGGGAGAGGAAGGAGGTGACGACGAGATGAGGGAGATGGTCGGCGGCAGAGGAAAGGTGGGTTCTTGGGTTCGTGTAGGTGTGTGTGCAGGGGGAGAGAGGCTCGGGAAGAAGAAGGAGAAGAAGAAGATGGAGAGGAGGAGGAGAGGAGATGACGAGGCTCGGTTTGGGGTTGAGGAGGTGATGGAGTTAGGGTTAGGGTTTGAGGAGGCGATGAGGAGTTGGATGGGTCTCGTGGCGAGGAGATGCATGGGTTTTAAACAGGAGAAAAAGGAGATAGAAGGGAGGTGACGGGATCCATCGGGCGGTGACCCGACTCGAGAAGCGAATAGTGTTCGCGAGAGGTGAGAGAGAGAGCGCGAGAGGAGAGAGAAAGAGAAGAGAGAGAGAGAGAGCTGTGGCGGAGAAGAGAGAAAGAGAAAGGGAAAGAAGAGAGAGGATTGCGTGGGGCCCAGCGAATAGAAGAGGAGGATTCTGATTGGTGGAGGAAAAATAAAAGAGAGAGAGAAGAGAGAGAGATGGCTCGGTGGTGGGGCCCAAGCGCAGTAGCCAAAATCCCATTGGCTCGTGGGGAAAAATTGATAAAATTTTATAAAAGATTTTTAAACTAAAAGATTCATTCAGTTCCACAATTTTTTAACAGAAAATCTAAAAATAAATAAAATAAAATAATTAATTTGAATTTAGGCGGACTACAAAATATTTCAGAAATGCGCCCGGGTCGGGTCCAAAATTTTGGATTTGAAATACGAAAATTATTTGTAAGTTCCAAAATTTAAAATGAAGGATTATGTAACAGAAATGTTTACCCCCAAGAACGGACGCACGTACGTGCGCGTAGCCATCCAAACACGTCCGTTTCACTGAACGGGACGAGAACACGATGCAAGGACGCTACCACAGGGTTAGGGGTAACATGCAGGCCATGTCATGTATTTTTAAATTATTTTAAGTGATTTAAATTGTTATATGCAAAATATGTGATGTTAGGGTATTATATAACTATGAAACAACAAGCTCAAGCAAGCGGACCGAACGTAAAGTAACTACAATTCGCATCCAAACACGATAAATGAAATAAACACCACAAACAACACATACGGCAACAGAAATTGGTATAACTGAACTCGGTTGTTACATGCAGACATCCGGAAGGAGCATACGGTCTCGAAAGATTTAAAAATACAAATATCTTAAGAAAATGAGATTTCTGGAAAAATAATAAATTAAAATTATTTTATATATATATATATATATATGTATGTATGTATCATCAAAATATTTAATTTTTGATATAATATAAATATTCCAACTTTTCTAAATTAAAAGAATCACTTTACATGAAAATACCATGCAATTTCATACAAATTCAATACTTTACAATTAAATACCATATATTATGAAAAATAGGTTTATTCACTAGAAATATCACAATCATAAAATATACATCAATGAAAACTCTAAAGACGACAACAAAATACTTGAGGCGTATTTTGAAAATTATACAAAATTATTTTTAGATAAAACCCTCTCAATTTTTATATATTACAATAAGGACCCTAGTAAATATAGGTTTAAGCAGAACCAGTCTCTTGAGCCTCAGGGAGCCGAAGATATGGGTGCTTGCCTATTTAAGGTAGACAATTTAACAAACGGTGTTATCAACACGGTAATCGTCTTTGAAAAAGACACAAATCTTACCGTCCAGCGGTTACTGATAACACCAAAACTTAATTCAGGATTTCAATTTATTTTCTAATTGTCTGACTTAGACTGAGTCTCAATATATATAATCTGACTTGAATATGATTCAAGTACAAACTACAATTCAATATGAATCCATATAAACAATCTGTTCAATCTATTCAATCTGTATTGACTGAACCGAACTATGAATATACTTCCATCAACATGATTCTCCAGTTACATCTATTTACCGATATCATGGTTTCGGCAAGTCATCCACCTGTACAATCTATAATACAAGACAATACAATACAATTAATACCATCAGTACAATCCTTATTATCAATACAATAAATATACGGGGTATTGGGGTAGTTCATGCGTGAATCCAACAGAATCTCAAGAGTCCGCCAAGATTCATAAATCCATATCTACTAATACAAGCAAGCTATCATGAGGTCTCGTATTTCCTTACTCCTGAATTACAGTCTGTTGAGTTTGGAATACTTCAACACTAGGTTGAAGTCCCGTTACTAACATTTGATTCGGGCCCGTGGTTCCCTACTCTTGGATTACAGCCAGTTGGGTTTGAGAACACTCTTGAGATTGGTTGACATTCACCCTTGAACTTACGTAAACAACAGCGTTAACACTAAATACAACATTATAATAATATAATACAACTTAAAAGCTACACTCTCTCTCTGTCTATTCTACTTCTCCCTTATCATTGGGACTTACCGAGCGATTGTTCGCTGACGACATTCTCTCTCTTTCTTCTTTGGAATGTTGTCAGGTGGGTCGGACCTTCAGAAGATCGAGCCCACCAACGAGGACTTGGATCAGCTAGCCTTTGACCCGGAGCTCTAGATACTTGTACATTTCATTTTAGTACTTTCCATTTCTGTTATGCCACTATTTAGGCATTGTTTTTCATTCCATGTATTTACTTTTCCATGTATTGTAAAAAGAATGTTAATAAATAAAGTTGATGTTCATTACATTTGTCTCTTGTGTATATTTCTTTTATATTGCTTAGTTACGCTTAGCGTATTTACTTCTGAGTAAATACGTAGCGGTCTCGTCACGTCTTCTGCCCGTACGCTGGGAAGCGGGGCGTGACAGGTTTTATTGGTGGCCCATGCAGGTCCGAGCTGTATGGAACCCTACCATGCAGTTCAGCTCTGCGTGAACAACCTAAGCAATATAACACAAGAACCAGCAAATAAAACATTCTTTACAATTCATACTCCTTGAATCTTATCATTCCAAATACTTTGAATCTATCCTGACCCAAAATTTTCATTCAAGGTTATGGATTCCCCGAACAACACCAGCACCAATGTCAACAACACACCACCACCACTACCATTAACACCTGCCGTCCCTGCTCCGATCAATGAGCAGACAGTATTGCTTGAGGCGATCCGCAGCCTCCTGGAAGGACAGCAGCAGCAGCCTGCTATTCTCTTGAACTATCCAGAAACGGAAGCACCTGGGGTGAAGCAATTCAGGGCCTTGCACCCTAAGCAGTTCTCATGAAAAGAGAGCCCTTTAGAAGCTGAGGAATGGGCTCAGAGTATTGAAGATGACATGGCAGCAGCACAAGTGCCAGAATTAGTTTGGGTTCGAGTTGCAAAGCTGTAGCTCACTGATAATGCATGAGTCTGGTTGAAGGTGGAAGAAAGCCGTCTTGAACAACCTATATAATGGAAGACTTTCCGAGACATGTTCGACGCAAAGTACTTCCCTGAGACTGCCCGCTTTGATATGGAGCAGCAGTTCATTCATCTGCAACAAGGTTCAATATGGACCACATCTGTAGATGAATATGACGCTGAGTTCACCATGCTCAGTCGGTAAGATACGTCTCAGTATTCGTTTACCTAAAAATACATACTGCACAGATAACACAAAACCGTAACAGGTTTGTGGCCCATCTTATACCGATTGCTGAGATCAGGACAAGAAGATTTCAGCAAGGGTTGGACCCGGAAATCCAAGCCGCCTTAGCTACAGGAGATTTCCCAATCCATGACATGGCTTTGAAAGCTGCCCGAAGATATGAGGCAGTGGTGAAGAAGAAGGGCAGACCTCAATCTGCCGGAGTGAAGGGCCATGCCAACCAGATGGCAGGAGAAGCCTCATCAGAACCACCATTTTTACCAAGGAGACCGGGAGTACCAATCAACAGGCCCAGCCCAGCCTTTTGTACCTACTGCAAGAGAGCTGGACATTTGATGGAACATTGCCGACGAGCAAACGGTCTTTTCCTCATATGTGGATCATCCTCACATACCATAGGAACTTTCCTACACAACCGAACTGACCCTATTTCCGCAGCTAGACCAGCTATCCAAGCTCCACCCACTCGGTTAGCTCTTCCTGCACCACCTCCACGTGGACCACCTTTACCGCGACAACCAGTGATGTACCAGCATGCACGAAGAAATGTGTCGAGACGCCAGGCTTAAACTTTGGCGGCCGTAGAAGCTGAGACGGTTGGCCAGGGTAACCCTGGTAATTCTCTTCAACCTTTTCAAACTTTTGCATCACTTTGTAATTATTCATACACTATCAAGTACTTCTATCACCACACTTTCCTTGAATCTGTTACACTTTCCTTTTACAAATTTCGAGGACGAAATTTTTATGAGGAGAGTAGAATGTAACATCCCTAAACATTCTGTACAACTTTCTGTACAATTTTTTTTTCAAAAAAAAATACATAAAGGGGTACTTTTGCCTGAGCATAAGTTATAAATTTGTTTTGCTTTTTAATAGCAAGAAGGAGCTTGTAGCTCATTGGTAAGACCTTGCACTGCAGAACCAAAGTACCAGAGTTCAAATCCCATTAGCCCCATTATTTTTAATTAGTTTTCTTTTAAATTTTTAGAAGCCCAAGAGTCTACGTGTGCATAACTCATAAAAACCAAAAGTCACATATAAAACAAACTGACCCAGGAGAAAGACCAACCAACGGTAGACACGTGGCGATGAGCCCCGGCCAGACTCGGGCCGGCGACTCAGCCGACTCGGCCGACTCAGCCGGCGAGGCCGGGTTGACTCGGCCTGACACCGATTCTTCCTTCTGAACTCCTGTGTCTTTTGGTCTTCTGAAAACCCCTGTCATGTTTAAAAACCCTGCACATTTACAGAGCCAATAAAAACACATATTTACTCCATTTTTAATACATTTTCTCACACCCTTTCATCTACCCCAACCCTAATCTTTTCCTATAAATACCACTCCAATTCACACCCCCTCACTTACAAACCCTGTCCAAATTCTCAATAAAATTCTTTAGAACTTTAGTGTACAAGTGGAGTTAGCGAAGGGCGAAGCTCCGGCAAACTTCCGACGACGACCCTACGAGCTCCCGGCGACGAAACGACGCACCGGAACCTACTTCCATTTTCTCTTCCTCTTTTCTAAGATAAATTCCAGTAAGTCCCTCCTCCCTCTTCTCCTTTCTATTCATAAAACTCGTATTTCTAAAAGCCGACGGAAGCGGAGTTAATCCGACTTTTGATTCGGTTTTTCTTAAAATTCCATCTTTTCTTAAATACAAACATACCAAACCCTCACATATTGACTATTAAACATTAACAAAATATCATAAACAAGTTTCATAGCAAAATATTTCACATTGCAATTTTTATCGTACTTTTTCAGTAAAATACCATATGGTTTAGTTTTGACACTAAACATCATATTTCTTGCTATACCTTTAAATAGTTCACGAGGTAATGACCTACCTCCTCACAACACTCATATGCAACATAGCACGATATCTTTCGGGAATATAGAATACGGGAAATGCAATTTTACACATAAATATCTTTTACTATTAAAACCTTTTTCTGTAAGATCATGTATTTTTTACAAATCTTTGTAAAGTGCCGCTACAACCGATTTTGGAGAACCCGTTCGGGATAGTGCGGATTATCACACATCCTCAGGCTTATTAGTGCGAGATGCAGACCTCTGCAAGGAGCATACGGTCTCGAAAGATTTAAAAATACAAATATCTTAAGAAAATGAGATTTCTAGAAAAATAATAAATTAAAATTATTATATATATATATATATATATATGTATCATCAAAATATTTATAAATATTCCAACTTTTCTAAATTAAAAGAATCACTTTACATGAAAATACTATGCAATTTCATACAAATTCAATACTTTACAATTAAATACCATATATTATGAAAAATAGGTTTATTCACTAGAAATGTCACAATGATAAAATATATATCAATGAAAACTCTAAAGACGGCAACAAAATACTTGAGGCGTATTTTGAAAATCGTACAAAATTATTTTTACATAAAACCCCCTCAAGTTTTATAAATTGCAATAAGGACCCTAGTAAATATAGATTTAAACGAGACCAGTCTCTAGAGCCTCAGGAAGCCGGAGATATGGGTGCTTGCTTATTTAAGGTAGACAACTTAACAAACGGTGTTATCAACACGGTAATCGTCTTTGAAAAAGACACAAATCCTGCTGTCCATGTGCAACGGTTACCGATAATACCAAAACTTAATTCAGGATTTCAATTTATTTTCTAATTGTCTGACTCAGACTGAGTCTCAATATATATAATCTGACTTGAATATGATTCAAGTACAAACTACAATTCAATATGGATCCATATAAACAATCTGTTCAATCTGTATTGACTGAACCGAACCATGGATATACTTCCATCTACATGATTCTCCAGTTACATCCATTTACTGATATCATGGTTTCGGCAAGTCATCCACCTGTACAATCTATAATACAAGACAAGACAATACAATAAATACCATCAGTACAATCCTTATTATCAATACAATAAATACACGGGGTATTAGGGTAGTTCATGCGTGAATCCAACAGAATCTCAAGAGTCCCCATAGATTCATGGATCCATGTATACTAACACAAGCAAGCTATCATCAGGGACCGTATTTCCTTACTCCTGGATTATAGTCTGTTGAGTTTGGAATACTTCAACACTAGGTTGAAGTCCCGTTACTAACATTTGATTCGGGCCCGTGATACCCTACCCTTGGATTACAGCCTGTTGGGTTTGAGAACACTCTTGAGATTGGTTGACATCCACCCTTAAACTTACGTAAACAATAATGTTAACACTAAATACAGCATTATAATAATATAATACAACTTAAAAGCTACACACTCTCTCTGTCTATTCTACTTCTCCCTTATCTTTGGGACTTACCGAGCGATTGTTCGCTGACAACATTCTCTCTCTTTCTTCTTTGGAATGTTGTCTGGTGGATCGGACCAGCCCACCAGCGAGGACTTGGATCAGCTAGCCTTTGATCCGGAGCTCTAGATACTTGTACATTTTATTTCAGTACTTTCCATTTCTGTTATGCCACTGTTTAGGCATTGCTTTTCATTCTATGTATTTACTTTTCCATGTATTGTAAAAAGAATGTTAATAAATAAAGTTGATGCTCATTACATTTGTCTCTTGTGTATATTTCTTTTATATTACTTAGTTACGCTTAGCGTATTTACTTCTGAGTAAATACGTAGCGGCCTCGTCGCGTCCTCTGTCCGTACACTGGGAAGCGGGGCGTGACAGGTTTTGTTGGTGGCCCATGCAGGTCCGAGCTGTATGGAACCCTACCCTACAGTTCAGCTCTGCGTGAACAACCTAACCAATATAACACAAGAACCAGCAACTAAAACATTCTTTACAATTCATATTCCTTGAATCTTATCATTCCAAATACTTTGAATCTATCCTAACCCAAATTTTTCATTCAGGATTATGGATTCCCCGAACAACACCAGCACCAATATCAACAACACACCACCACCACTACCACTCACACCTGCCATCCCTACTCCGATCAATGAGCAGACAGTATTGCTTGAGGCGATCCACAGCTTCCTGGAAGGACAGCAGCAGCAGCCTGCTATTCTCTTGAACCATCCAGAAGCGGAAGCACCTGGGGTGAAGCACCTGAGGAATATCTTAAGAAAATGAGATTTATTTAAAAATAAGGACCCTGGTAAATATAGGTTTAAGCGGGACCAGTCTCTTGAGCCTTAGGGAGCCGGAGATTTGGGAGGTAGACAACTTAACAAACGGTGTTATCAACACGGCAATCGTCTTTGAAAAAGACACAAATCCTGCAGTCCATGTGCAGCGGTTACCGATAACACCAAAACTTAATTCAGGATTTCAATTTATTTTCTAATTGTCTGACTCAGACTGAATCTCAATATATATAATCTGACTTGAATATGATTCAAGTACAAACTACAATTCAATATGAATCCATATAAACAATCTGTTCAATCTATTGAATCTGTATAGACTGAACCGAACCATGGATATACTTCTATCTACATGATTCTCCAGTTACATCCATTTACTGAAATCATGGTTTCGGCAAGTCATCTACCTGTACAATCTATAATACAAGACAATACAATACAATAAATACCATCAGTACAATCTTTATTATCAATACAATAAATACATGGGGTATTAGGGCAGTTCATGCGTGAATTTAACAGAATCTCAAGAGTCCCCCTAGATTCATGAATCCATGTCTACTAACACAACCAAGCTATCATGAGGGTCCGTGTTTCCTTACTTCTGGATTATAGCCTGTTGATTTTGGGATACTTCAACACTAGGTTGAAGTCCCGTTACTAACATTTGATTTGGGCCCGTGGTTCCCTACCCCTGAATTACAACCTGTTGGGTTTGAGAACACTCTTGAGATTGGTTGATATTCACCCTTGAACTTACGTAAACAACAGCGTTAACACTAAATACAACATTATAATAATATAATACTACTTAAAAGCTACACTCTCTCTCTGTCTATTCTACTTTTCCCTTATCTTTGGGACTTACCGACCGATTGTTCGCTGATGATATTCCCCTCTTTCTTCTTTGGAATGTTGTTAGGTGGATCGGACCTTCAGAAGTCGAGCCCACCAGCGAGGACTTGGATCAGCTAGCCTTCGACCCGGAGCTCTAGATACTTGTACATTTCATTTCAGTACTTTCCATTTCTTTTATGCCACTGTTTAGGCATTGTTTTTCATTCCATGTATTTACTTTTCCATGTATTGTAAAAAGAATGTTAATAAATAAAGTTGCTGTTCATTACATTTGTCTCTTGTGTATATTTATTTTATATTGCTTAGTTACACTTAGCGTATTTACTTCTGAGTAAATACATAGCGGCCTCATCACGTCCTCTGCCTGTACACTGGGAAGCGGGGCGTGACAGGTTTTGTTGGTGGCCCATGCAGGTCCGAGCTGTATGGAACCCTACCCTACAGTTTAGCTCTGCGTGAACAACCTAACCAATATAACACAAGAACCAGCAATTAAAACATTCTTTACAATTCATACTCCTTGAATCTTATCATTCCAAATACTTTGAATCTATCCTAACCCAAATTTTGCATTCAAGGTTATAGATTCCCCGAACAACACCAGCACCAATATCAACAACACACCACCACCACTGCCACTCACACCTACCATCCCTGCTCCGATCAATGAGCATACAGTATTGCTTGAGGCGATCCGCAGCCTCCTGGAAGGACAGCAGCAGCAGACTGCTATTCTCTTGAACCGTCCAGAAGCGGAAGCACCTGGGGTGAAGCAATTCAGGGCCTTGCACCCTAAGCAGTTCTCAGGAAAAGAGAGCCCTTTAGAAGCTGAGGAATGGGCTCAGAGTATTGAAGATGACCTGGCAGCAGCACAAGTGTCAGAAATAGCTTGGGTTCGAGCTGCAAAGCTGCAGCTCACTGACAATGCACGGGTCTGGCGGAAGGCGGAAGAATGCCGTCTTGACCAACCTATCGAATGGAAGACTTTCCGAGACATGTTCAACGCAAAGTACTTTCCTTAGACTGCCCTCTTTGATATGGAGCAACATTTCATCCATCTGCAATAAGGTTCAATGTGGACCACATCTGTAGATGAATATGACGCTGAGTTCACCATATTCAGTCGGTAAGATACGTCTCAGTATTCGTTTACCTAAAAACACATACTACACAGCTAACACAAGACCGTAACAGGTTTGCGGCCCATCTCATACCGACTGCTGAGATCAGGGCAAGAAGATTTCAGCAAGGGTTGGATCCGGAAATCCAAGCTGCCTTAGCTACAGGGGATTTCCCAACCATGATATGGCTTTGAAAACTGCTCGAAGATATGAGGCAGTGGTGAATAAGAAAGGCAGACCTCAATCTGCCGGAATGAAGGGCCATGCCAACCAGATGGCAGGAGAAGCCTCATCAGGACCACTATTTGTACCAAAGAGACCGGGAGTACCAATCAACAGGCCCAGCCCAGCCTTTTGTACCTACTGCAAGAGAGCTGGACATCTGATGGAAAATTGCCGATGAGCAAACGGTCTTTGCCTGATATGTGGATCATCCTCACATACCATAGGAACCTTCCCACACAACCAAACTGAACCTATTTTCGTAGCTAAACCAGCTATCCAAGCACCACCTACTCGGTTAGCTCTTCATGCACCACCTCCACGTGGACCACCTTTACCGCGACAATCAGTGATGTACCAGCATGCATGAAGAAATGTGTCGAGACGCCAGGCTTAAACTTTGGCGGCCGTAGAAGTTGAGATGGTTGGCCACGGTAACCCTGGTAATTCTCTTCAACCTTTTCAAACTTTTGCATCACTTTGTAATTATTCATACATTATCAAGTATTTCTATCACCAAACTTTTCTTGAATCTGTTACACTTTCCTTTTACAAATTTCGAGAATGAAATTTTTATAAGGAGGGTAGAATGTAACATTCCTATACTTTCTGTACAACTTTCTGTACAATTTTTTTCAAAAAAAATACAGAAAGGGGTACTTTTGCCTGAGCACAAGTTATAAATTTGTTTTGCTTTTTAATAGCAAGAAAGAGCTTGTAACTCATTGGTAAGATCTTGCACTGCTGAACCAAAGCACCAGAGTTCAAATCCCATCAGCCATATTATTTTTAATTAGTTTTCTTTTAAAGTTTTAGAAGCCCAAGAGTCTACGCGTGCATAACTCGTAAAAACCAAAAGTCACATATAAACCAAACTGACCTAGGAGAAAGACCAGCCAACGGTGGACACGTGTCGATGAACCCCGGCCCGACTCGGCCGACTTGGGCCGGCGACTCGGCCGACTCAGCCGGCGAGGCCGGGTTGACTCGGCCTGACTCCGATTCTCCCTTCTGAACTCCTGTGTCTTTTGGTCTTCTGAAAACCCCTGTCATGTTTAAAAACCCTGCACATTTACAGAGCCAATAAAAACACCTATTTACTCCATTTTTAATACATTTTCTCACACCCTTTCATCTACCCTAACCCTAATATTTTCCTATAAATACCACTCCAATTCACACCCCCTCACTCACAAACTCTGTCCAAACTTTTAAGAAAATTCTTTAGAACTTTAGTGTACAAGTGGAGTTAGCGAAGGGCGAAGCTCCGGCGAACTTCCGACGACGACCCTAGGAGCTCCCGTCGACGAAACGAAGCACCGGAACCTACTTCCACTCCCTCTTCCTCTTTTCTATGCTAAATTCCAGTAAGTCCCTCCTCCCTCTTCTCCTTTCTATTCATAAAACTCGTATTTTTAAAACCCGACGGAAGCGGAGTTAATCGAACTTCCGATTCGGTTTTTTCTTAAAATTCCATCTTTTCTTAAATACAAATACACTAAACCCTCACATATTGACTATTAAAAATTAACAAAACATCATGAACAAGTTTCATAGCAAAATATTTCATATTGCAATTTTTATCGTACTTTTTCAGTAAAATACCATATAGTTTAGTTTTGACATTAAACATCATATTTCTTGCTATACCTTTAAATAGTTCATGAGGTAATGACCCACCTCCTCACAATACTCATATGCAACATAGCACGATGCCTTTCGGAAACATAGAATACAGGAAATGCAATTTTACACATAAATACCTTTTACTTTTAAAACCTTTTTCTATAAGATCATGTATTTTTTACAAATCTTTACAAAGTACCGCTACAACCCATTTTGGGGAACCCATTTTGGGGAACCCGTTAGAGATGATGCGGATTATCTCACATCCTCAGGCTTAGTAGTGCGAGATGCAGACCTCCGCAAGGAGCATACGGTCTCGAAAGATTTAAAAATACAAATATCTTAAGAAAATGAGATTTCTAGAAAAATAATAAATTAAAATTATTTTATATAAATATATATATGTATATATATGTATATATATGTATATATATATATATATGTATGTATCATTAAAATATCTAATTTTTGATATAATATAAATATTCCAACTTTTCTAAAATAAAAGAATCACTTTACATGAAATTACCATGCAATTTCATACAAGTTCAATACTTTACAATTAAATACCATATATTATGAAAAATATGTTTATTCACTAGAAATGTCACAATGGTAAATTATACATCAATGAAAATTCTAAAGACGATAATAAAATACTTGAGGTGTATTTTGAAAATTATACAAAATTAATTTTACATAATACCCCCTCAAGTTTTATAAATTACAATATAGGTTTAAGCGAGACCCTAGTAAATATAAGTTTAAGTGGAACCAGTCTCTTGAGCCTTAGGGAGCCGGAGATATGGGTGCTTGCCTATTTAAGGTAGAAAACTTAACAAACGGTGTTATCAACACGGTAATCGTCTTTGAAAAAGACAAAAATCCTGCCGTCCATGTGCAGCGGTTACCGATAACACCAAAATTTAATTCAGGATTTCAATTTATTTTCTAATTGTCTGACTTAGACTGAGTCTCAATATATATAATCTGACTTGAATATGATTCAAGTACAAACTACAATTCAATATGAATCCATATAAACAATCTGTTCAATCTATTCAATCTGTATTGACCGAACCGAACCATGGATATACTTCCATCTACATGTTTCTCCAGTTACATCCATTTACTGATATCATGGTTTCGGCAAGTCATCCACCTGTACAATCTATAATACAAGACAATACAATACAATAAATACCATCAGTAAAATCTTTATTATCCATACAATAAATACACGGGGTATTGGGGTAGTTCATGCGTAAATCCAACAGAATCTCAAGAGTCCCCCTAGATTCATGAATCCATGTCTACTAACACAAGCAAGCTATCATGAGGGCCCATGTTTCCTTGCTCCTAGATTACAGTCTGTTGAGTTTGGAATACTTCAACACTAGGTTGAAGTCCCGTTACTAACATTTGATTCGGGACCGTGGTTCCCTACCCCTGGATTACAGGCTGTTGGGTTTGAGAACACTCTTGAGATTGGTTGATATTCATCCTTGAACTTACGTAAACAACAATGTTAACACTAAATACAACATTATAATAATATAATACAACTTAAAAGCTACACCCTCTCTCTGTCTATTCTACTTCTCCCTTATCTTTGGGACTTACCGAGCGATTGTTCGCTGACGACATTCCCTCTCTTTCTTCTTTGGAATGTTGTCAGGTGGATCGGACCTTCAGAAGATCGAGCCCACCAGCGAGGACTTGGATCAGCTAGCCTTCGATCGGGAGCTCTACATACTTGTACATTTCATTTCAGTACTTTCCATTTCTGTTATGCCACTGTTTAGGCATTGCTTTTCATTCAATGTATTTACTTTTCCATATATTGTAAAAAGAATGTTAATAAATAAAGTTGCTGTTCATTATATTTGTCTCTTGTGTATATTTCTTTTATATTGCTTAGTTACACTTAGCGTATTTACTTCTGAGTAAATACGTAGCGGCCTCGTCACGTCCTCTGCCCATACACTTGGAAGCGGGGCGTGACAGCAGCTGTTTGATTTGTCGAAAGGTGGAGCGTCGTCTTTAAAGCCTAAGGAGATCATGCACCTGTACTCGATTAGGCCGGACTACTTGGTGTTCCGGCAGAATAATGTGGCCCTTTTTATGCGGTACAATCCGCATCGCTTCGCCCAGCTGTTGGGCTATAACCAGGGTGTCCTTTTCGAGGCGTTCTTAGTTGAGCCTACTTCATCTCTGGAAGTCATGCATGACGTCGCTCATCACTTTATGTGGCTGAACACCGGCTCCCGTTTCGTAATCCCCGAGACTGACTATATTCCAAGGTTTGTGGGGTCTTTTACGGGTTGGTATCGTCATCGAGTCGGTCCCGTCATTGTCGAGGAGAGGCGGGTACTCTTTGAGTGTCAATCGTCGGCTCCGGTCCAAGCCGCTGGTGTTTCGTTGCGGCCACGGACAGTGGTTCGCCCTCCATTGAGAGATAGCGGCGTGGTTCTTATCCCGAAAGCCGCAGAAATAGAATTGACTCCTCGCACTGCAGGGATGCCAGTGCGCACTAGAGCTCAAGCAAAGTCCTCCGATGAAGCGCCGGCGGCAGTGCCATCAGTGGCAGTGTCGCTTTATTTTTCAAAAGGATCAACGTGGGTGCTCACGTGCCATGCGCGTGAGGCTCTGCTGATGAGATCGTTTCACCTCCCTACTCTGATTCCAATGAGTCACCTCTTTCTTTTCCCATTCCCCCTTTTTCTAGGCCTTGGGAATAGCTCCACCATGCACAACATTTTCTGTGCATTGCTTTGAATGCTTCTCTTTTATAACCCGAAGCTACGTCTTCCTTTTTCTTCATAGAGAGAGAACCATTTAGACCTTAGGGTGATCATTTTGAGAAACAAACCAAAGGTTATGGCTTGCAACCGTCCCCATCCTCGTCGGCAACCCTGGGAGGTGCCTATCGAGGAGATTATTCCTCATTTTTCCGCGCGGTTAGCGGAACCTCTATTCTCTGATGACCAATATGATGCGGCACTGTACGAACTCTTGGCCCGTAGGGGATCTCCTCTTCCTATGGGTTCCATTTGGCTTAGGATGATTTTCTTGTCCGTGCTTGCTGATATCCCCCTCATCCGGCGGAGATGACTCCGGCGATTCTTGATACGGCGGAAGAAAAAATTGAGTGTTTCCACGAGGCACACTTAATTACTCAGCCTCTGAAGGATCGTTCGGTTCATTTACTGAGTCAGATAAGAGCTCGGCGGGCCATCATGTCTGCTTTTGCTGATGAGCACGGTGCTAATCGGTGGGGAGCAACTCCTCGCGAAGACCGTCGCTTCGATGTGGTGGAGAGGGCAGAGAGGGCATTGGTGAACTTTGTATTTTGTTTTGTTAACCCCTATATCTCTGATCCCATATTTGGTGATCTTTTCCCTGTAGAGTAGTATATTTATATCGATGTACTTATCTTATTATTGACTGTTGAATGTTTTCTGTTGAATATTTTCTGTTCATCATATATTCGTACGTGTATCCCGCCTCTATACATGAGCTTTATACTTTACCCTTAGGAATTTTCTTTTAAGTGCGAGCGCTATTGTCATGTTGCCCGCAAATCAGCGCGTTTTGGACACCATTTCCATTTAAGCAGGCATACAGTCGCGAATGCTTGCTTAGTGGGGTGTGCACCAAAGACTCTCCTTATTACTTTGCATAGTACATGGTTTATGCATGTTTGGGTTGAGTATTGTCGTTGAGTGGAGGCTTGCTTACATAATCCTGAGTGCATATGTCTTCCTTCCGAGCTCCTAACTGCAAAGGTGAGCCTGGGGGGTGGATTGAGCGGTGCACCGCTAATCTACAGTATTGCGAGAAGAGACTCAACCGGAAATTTTTGGAGAGGGAGCTAGCTCCAAATACTTTGGGGAAACTCCAGGCTCAACTCACTACTAAGACCACCCATGCGTACGAAATTTGGCGGGTGCTTCAAGGAGCTATCACAGAGGTGGTAGCTCTTGATAAAGCCGTTATCTTTACCTGCGAGATGGTTGAAGCTCATAAAGTTGCTGAAAAGGAGCTTGAGAGCCGGTTCGCTTCATATCAGACTCAACAGTCTCAGGCAGAGACCCGTCTTGTGGCAATAACAAAGCTTGAAGCTGAGGCCCAGCGGAAGAACGATGAACTGACGAACTTATTGCACCATCCGCCGGTTTGAAGATTTTTTTATTCTTCTTTTTTGTATTTACTCTTGAATGAGAGTATCTTTTATTCATTTTGATTCTTTTATGAAATGTACCTTGTATTCATTTGGATTCATGAATAAAAGGCATATTTTATTTCATACCGGCATGTCCCTTTTAGAAAATGTGTCTTGTAGATAGTCTATCTTAATCTCCTTACAGGGCAGCGATGGCTTAGAAGACAGGTTCAGATCTGCCGCCTAAGACTTTTCAACTTTATGAGCTGTGGGGGTCTCATAAAGACTTTTCTCCCTACGAGTCGAGAGGATCCCATAGGTGTATTTTCTCCTTAGGAGTCGTGAGGACTCTTAAGTGTGTGTTTTCTCTTGAGAGTCGTAAGGATCTCACTAGAGAATTTTCCCCTTACAAGTCGAGAGGACTCGTAAGCGGTTGTTTCCCTCCTTGTCGATATTCGACTTTGGAGAGTGTGGCCCGTGAATAGTATGCAATAGTCCATCTTGGACCGACTTGCAGGGCCCCAGTGCTTAGGAAACAGGTCTTTATCCCCATTGCCTAAGGCTTTTTCCTACGAGTCGAGACGAATCGAGAAGTTCTCGCAAGGACACTAATTTCCTTACGAGTCGAGACGAATCGAGAAGTTCTCGTAAGGGTGTCCTAACGTCACAGTTAACTCCTGCTAATAGAAGTCCGTTAGGGTCTGTGGTACTAGGGTTTTTTACCCGTCGCACCGTCGCGTTGGCCGTTGTATTCCCTGATATGCAATCTTGCTGTTCGGGTAGCCCTGTGACTGTCGTGTCTCTGATCCTTTCGGGGACTGGACAAGACGTGTTCAAGTAATCTTTTAGGTGATATTACCGTCGAAAGAGCAAGCGCTAGGGATATTCCATGTTGCTTTTTACTTGAAGTTAGGCTCAGTTTTGGAGCCCCGATGAGTCATGACCACTCCGCGCTGGATTGGGATGGTCTCCGATAGTCTTTCAGGTCTCATTTAAGCTGCCATCAAGACCCTGAAGCTAGGGATCTTCCTTTGCTTCGTTGTTTGACATTGTGTCTGCAATATTGCAATGAATGTCGAGGTTGTCTTTGGGTTGTCTGTGAACTGTCGAGATTTGGAACTAGGGGACTTTGCCATGGCTCCGTTTGTTGATGTTGCGTCTGCATCCTGCTGGAGGGAGGAAGAACACTGTTGTTGATCTCTAGTTTGTGGATGCTGCCATCGAGACTTGGAACTAGGTACTCTGCTATGGCTCTAAGGTAGTCTGTGAACCATCGAGATTTGGAACTAGAGGACTTTGCCGTGGCTCCGAGGTAGTCTCTAGGCTGTTTGTGAACCGTTGAGATTTGGAACTAGGGGACTTTGCCGTGGCTCCGTTTGTTAATGTTGCATCTGCATCCTGCTGGAGGGAGGAAGAACGCTGTTGTTGATCTCTAGGCTGTAGATGTAGCCATTGAGATCTGGCTTCCCTTTGACGAAGCCTGGTGGGACAATATGGTTCGCTTTTCGTTTGTGCCCGTGGATTGTATACAGGGGTCGATGCGATCTCACCTGCAGGGCAAACGTTTCATTTCATTTTTTATTTCTTTCCGCGATACTCTATCATTTCAGCTTTTTATATCGCGAAAGTCGCGATTGCCTAATCATTTCGGCTATTTTTTCGCAGTGCCCAATCATTTCGGCTGTTTTTTCTTTTTCTTTACTCGCTGCTTTTTATTGCGAGTTGCCCAATCATTTCGGCTATCTTTATATACATATATTTTATGCGCTGATTTTTTTTGCTAGTTGCCCTATCATTTCGGCTATTTCATATGCATTTTTGGCTCGTTGATTTTTATTGCGAGTATGGAACCCGAGGTCTGATACCAATCTTAGCATCAGCATCGCTGCGACTGGAATATTGCCAGGAGCGAATCATCATTTGCCGTGAAAGGGCTTGGAATTTGATACCAATCTTAAGTATCAGCATCGCTGCTACTGGGACATTGTCAGGAGCGAATCATCATTTGCCTTTGTCGATTCGAACAAAGGTGGCTTGGCAAATAGGGTTAGGATCTTGTCGACCAAGGCTTTTTGAATTTATGAGCCATAAGGGTTTCATAAAGGTGTTTCCCCTACGAGTCGTGAGGATCTCGTAGATGTGTTTTCTCCTTAGGAATCGTGAGGATTCTTAAGTGTGTGTTCTCTTATGAGTCGTAAGGATCTCATAAGAGTGTTTTCTCCTTATAAGTCGAGATGACTTAAAGTGTCGTTCACCAAATGGGGAAATTTCGCGCCATTGGTGGAACGAGATGAGGGGAACGTTTTATTTGTGCCCGTGGATTGTATACAAGAGCCAATATTGACCGCCTGTAGGGCAACTTGGGGAGTGTGATGGCTTAAGAACAGGTTCAGGTCCCCGTATCTTAAGGCTTTTGAATCCTATGAGCCATGAGGGTCTCGTAGGGGGGAATTCTCCTTACGAGTCATGAGGTCTCGTAAGTGTAATTTCTCCTTAGGGATCGTGGGGATCCCTAAGTGTGTTGCTTCCTTGTGAGTCGTAAGGATCTCACGCAGGTGTTTTCTCCTTACAGGGTCGAGAGCACTGATTGTTAGAGTTTTTGCGTGCTTAGTTAATTACCGCAATCAAGACGGTTTCGCTTGGTAGCTAGCTGGTTGAGTACGGGTCATCCGCAGGGAGATGGGAATCTTTTTCTATGTGCTTTAACGAGTTAAATCCAAATGTCCAGGTTTGTTTGAGATTAACTATGTGCTAAAATGTATATAAAGAGAGCTTGTTAGGGTTAGGATTAGGTTAGTTTGAGATAGGAGTTGCTCACTTCTTTCGTTGCCACTCTTAATATCGGTGTTACGGTAATCGGCAACAACGGGGATTAGCACGACTAGGAAGGAACTTGCGAGTATAAGCTAGGCTTTCCAATGCTTCCTTTTGGTCCTTGTCCGTCCGTTCTTGGCTCTTAGCCTTAACCTCCGGTTAATTCAACCACAACCGGTCTCGCTAAGGAATCATCGCTATCATGTAGGATAGGGTGCCGTAGGGAGCGGATTGTGGTTCAATTAACGGGAGTCCGAATTAAGATGTTGGGCAAGAAAAAAGTGAGAGAGATTTCCTTCTCTCAAATTTTCCTTATCCTACCCTAACAAGTGAGAAACTACTCACCCATTACAAAAAAAAAGGAAAATACAACAAAAGGAGGAAGATAGAAAGAAAGAGCTTAGAAGATTACAACTAGCTAATTGAGACCTCACTTTGGCAAGGATCAAGCTTAAGTATCATAGTTCTTAAGGATAAAGAAAAATAGAAGAAGAAAGAAACAAACAACAAATAATAACAACTAGATTAGCAAATGAAAATTACAAGCAAATATAATTAACAAAATAACAAGACAAGCATGATAAAGAAAAGAACTCTTTTATTCATCACTTCACTCATAAAAGCTCACTACAAGGTTTTAATGGAGAAAGATGAAAAGAGGAAGAAGAACTACAAAATCTATCCTAAAATCTCACACAAGAATAAGCACCCTTCACTTGGCATTGTTCTGGGCTATTTATAGGCAGGAAACTGAAACCCTAGGGCAACATTCTGGTCCCACTTGAAGTTACCAAACTGCCCCCAGAAAAACAAAAGATGCCGAGTTAACTCGGCCGCGGATCCGCGGCCGAGTCACCATATTGGCCACGGATCCGCGGCCATTTAGGGGATTTGGCTCCTCGTTTTTTGTGGGTTTCCCTATTTCCCTGTTCTCTTCAGTGTGGTATACTTGGTTTCTCCGAATCTCTTCACATTTCTTCCAGATTTTCAGCAGATCAAAAGGTGATTTGATGTGGATCTTTTGCCATGATTTTCTTGAGCTCCGCGTAGACATCTTGGATCTTGAGTTGACATTGTGCTTTGTGCATGAAAACGACCATTGATTTGCCATTTTGTCCTTTAAACTGGTGTGCGGCAACATACAGATAGAGAGTGGAGACCCGTATTTTATCTGTGGTTGGAAGTAGTCCAGAATTTGTCGTGCTTTCCCATGAATTTCACTGCTTAGAGCTGAGAATCTGTAACCTGCCATTTATCTAGCAAACACGGATCAAGAGTACCTTACCTATAAGCAAGGTGATAAAAAATGGGCGGTATAAAAATGCAAAAATCTAATATGAACAAGCACCTTGCGGGTGTTTTTATTTTAACGATATTGCGCCCTTTTGGGTTTTCACAAGCTCGCCGGTAGCTCTGCTGTTTTTACTCACGGAGCCCTTTCAGGTTTTCATCCGCGCCCATTTCGCTTGTGGACTACCCTTTTTTTAATGAAACTCTCAAGAATAGTTTCATCGCGTGTGACCCATCTGTTTGCCGGTGGGATTTGAGTTGCAGTCCTCACTGCTTGGACTTGTGGACTCGCGTTTCACTATCGCCGTGTTTGAGGTGACGTTGTTAGTTTAGGGATATCTCGGTCCGTTATTAGTTTAAAGACATCTCGGTCCAATGTTAGTTTAAGGACATCTCGGTCCGTAGCTAGTTTAAGAACGTTGTGGTTCGTTGGGATTTTGAAGCGAGGTTTCCCTGGATACTAGTAATAGAGTTTGGACTCAGGAAGACAGCTAGCGGACACGAGCGTCGTCATCCATCATTAACCTGAGCTGTGACTTGTCAAGCGTAGTATTTCTTAAGGAACCGGTCGTTTATTGGCCGGAAAGGTCTTTCGCTATGCATATCTATGAGCAAGTAGGCCCCACCTTGGTAGACCTTGTCTATGATGTACGGGCCCTCATTGTTCGGCTTGAATTTCTCCCGTTTAGCACGATTAGGGATCATAGGTCTTTTTACGACTAGCATGAGTTCACCTTGGCGGAATGTTCTCGGTCTAGTCAATCTTTCGTATGAGCGCGTCATCCTTGCTTTGTAGGCTTCTAGGTTTTGCTGCGCCATGAGACGAGTTTCATCGAGGGCATCGAGCTCCTCAAGCCAAAGGTGGGCATTTTCTTCATCCGTCAGCTCATGTCGGACCGCCACTCATAAAGAGGGTAGTTCTATCTCCAAGGGGAAAACCACTTCCATTCTGAATACCAACGCGAATGGCGTTGTATTCGTGTCGGTCTTGAACGTGGTCCGATAAGCCCAGAGAGCTTCGTGCAATCTCTCATGCCAGTTCTTTTTATTTCTGGACACCGTTTCCTTTATGATCTTTGTCAAGGTCTTGTTGAAAACCACAGCTAGACCTTTAGCTCAGGGATTATAGATCGAAGAGTATCTTCAATCTATTTTATGCTTCTGTGCGAAGCGGCTGATCTTATGGCTTCTGTAGGCCGACCCATTATCTGAGATGATCCGTCGCGGAGTGCCGAACCGGTAGATGACATGTGTTTTGAAGAAATGGAGGATGTACTCCATCTCCACCTCTCTTAACAGTATTGCTTCTGCCCACTTAGAGAAGTAATCAGTTGTTGCTAGTATGAACCGATGTCCCGTGGATGATGCTGGCTCGATGGGCCCGATTATATCGGTTCCCTACATTTCGAATGGCCAACTAGCCAATGTTGGATGTAACGGATTTGGATGCTGGTGGATGAAGTCCCCGTGAATTTGGCACGAGTGACACTGCTTCGCATATTCGAGGCAGTCCTGAATCATCGTGGGCCAATAGTAACCCATTCTTTTGATCTTCAGCTTCATCTTTGGCCCGACTTGGTGGGAACCGCAGAGTTCGTCATGGGTTTCTTGGATGACTCTCCTTGCTTCTTCTTGTCCCAGACACCTTAGCCACAGACAATCGAACGATCTCTTATATAGAGTGTCATTGACGAAGGCGAAAGACAGAGCTTGCTTCATGAGCTGATGTCTTGACGATGCGTCTTCGGGTGTTCGATGGGATTTGAAGTAGTCTATAAAGACTTTTCTCCAATATTTCTCCTTTTCTTCATCCTCTAATTGGAAAGCGGCTTGTTCGGTTACTTCCTCTTCTTTAGACATCTTCGGAGATATCTCTGCTGGTGTGAGAATCCGACGGCTTTGAACAATGATCCTTACGTCATCGAGGTTTTCGTCGGCCAGTTCTTTAGCGAGTTTGGTTAACGCATCCGCCTTGCTATTTTCCGTACGCGGTATGCTTTCCAGGGTGTAGGAGGGGATTTGCGTCAGCAATTGCTGCACTTTCTCGCCATATTTTACCAACTCGGGTTTACATGTCTGATAGTCGCCATTTACTTGGCTGACGACCAGTTGGGAGTCTCCATATATGAAGAGGTTTTCGATCCCCATGTTGACAACAATCTCGAGTCCTGCTATCAAAACTTCATACTCAGCCTCATTGTTTGCTCTTGGCTCCGTTAAGGAAAGGGCAAAATGCATTATCCCTCCTTGTGGGGTCACGAAGATAAGGCCCACCCCGGCATTAATCATAGACGTGCTTTGCTTTCGCTTCTTTAAGGAGGACGCTCCATCGAAGTAGAGTTTCCATCGGGTATCATTCCCTTCTTTCTCCTCGTTAATTGCATCAAACACATGTTCGTCCGGCAATTCGCAGTTTAAGGGAGAGTCGGCGGGTATCGGATGCTCAGCGAGAAAGTCATCGACGGCTTAGCCTTTTATCGCCTTGAGGGGTCGATATACTATCAAGAACTCCATCAAGAGGAGGGTCCATTTGGCAAGCCTTCCCGTTAGTATGGCTATTGACATCAAATATTTGAGGGGGTCCACCTTTGATATGAGATAGACTTCATGTGCCAGGGCATAATATCGAAGCTTCGTTATCGCAAAGATCAGTGCTAGGCAATGCTTTTCGGTAAGGGAGTAGTTGTTTTCTGCTCCCAGGAGGACTTGACTCAAATAATAGAGAGCTCTCTCCTTCCCCTGGTCATTCTCCTGTGCCCATAGCGCGCCTAAAGAACTTTCAAGGGCTGTTGTGTACAGGATGACGGGCTTTCCCTTGACCGGAGCGGTCAGTACCGGCGGGTTTTGCAGATATTGCTTGATTTCGTCCAGTGTGTTTTGGCATTTATGATCCCAAATGAATGGGGTCCCCTTCTTCATTAGATGACTATAGGGGCGGCATTTGCCGGAGAGGTTAGCTATGAACCGCCGGATATACACAAGCTTTCCTTGGAGAGACCGCAGTTGCTTGATAGTTCTTTGCGAAGGCATTTCCATAATCGCCTTGATCTATGACGGGTCTATTTCGATGCCCCGGTGTCGTACGATGAATCCTAGGAATTTTCCTGAGGAAACTCCAAATGCGCATTTCAAAGGGTTCATCTTCAGATTATATTTCCGAAGACGCTGGAACACTATTTTCAAATGCTCCCAGTGTTCCTCATACGATTTGCTTTTCACCACGAGGTCGTCGATATAACATTTGACAATCTCGTGTATGAGGTCATCAAAGATCTTTGTCATGGCCCTCTGGTAGGTGGCGCCAGCGTTCTTCAGAACGAAAGGCATCACTTTGTAGCAAAATATGCCCATCGGAGTCCGAAAAGCAGTGTGCTTTTGGTCTTCAGGATGCATCTTGATTTGGTTGTACCCTGAGGATCCATCCATGAAGGAGAAGACTTCATGGGTGGATGTGTTATCGATCATCAGCTTGGTAACAGGCACTGGGATGTCATCTTTCAGACAAGCTTTGTTGAGATCCCGAAAATCTACGCAGATGCGTACTGTCCCATTTTTCTTCATTACCGGAACGATATTGGCGATCCAGTCAGGGTATTGAACTTTTTGGATGAAGCCGGAGTCGATTAGCTTCTTGACTTCGGCATTGATACTCATCTCAAGCTCGAGCCGCATTCTTCTTGGCGCCTGTTTGACTGGCTTGACGTCCTGCGATATCACCGGTTTATGCACAACTATCTCTGAATCTAATCTCGGCATTTCGGAATAGTTCCATGCGAAATAGTCTTTATACTGCATAAGCACGTCTTTTAACATGGCTACCTATTTCTCAGACAGCAGCTCACTGACGAATGTTGTCCTTGGCTCGTTTGCCATCCCCAAGTCGATTTTTCTCATGTTGTCTGCTGTGGTGTGTATCCCATCTTCCAGCTCTTTTGGCGCCGGTGGAAATTCTGAGATCACTTTGTTCTCATCTTCATTTGTGAAGCACTGGGAGAGGTTGTCCATATTCTCGTGCTCTCCCTCCTTTGATGATGTTATCATATGGCAGATATGAGCTTGTTTCCAAGCTCGATGCTGATCTAGACTTTCCCTCGCAGTGTAGGTTGCTCTCGGCTCATGCTTTCATGGCGGGGCTACCCTCTAACTGTCGGATAGGGCAAACCTGCCTTGCTGATACTGATCTTCAACCCAGTCTTTAAAGGTGAAGCAGTTTTCAAGAGGATGTCCCACTACTCGGTGGTAGGGGAAATAATCCGGGTGATGGACCTCGTCTATCTGTTCGGAGTATCGAGACTCCGGGAGCATCATCATTTGATGCTTCATGATAAGGTTGAATATTTTCCTTGTCTTGTCTTGAGGGAAAGAGTACTCCCGACCCATCTTCTTCATAAAAGACAGGTTCCAGCTGACTTTTTCTCGCTCGCGTGGTTTCTTGGATCCGCTTCGCTGTCTTTGAACGCCGTCTCCGTTCTTGAGCTTATCATTGCTTCTGCGTCGGACTTTTCCCTTGCCGCGAGAGCGCGCAGCAGCCTGAGGGTGAAAAGGACTGTCATCCTCCATAGCCTGCTGAATGATACGTTGCGTCCTGGCTTTTTCGTAAATGGCCATTTCGCGGCTGTGGTCATCCCGAACCTTTTGACCTACTTCTCTTATTAGCTTGTCAATCTGTTCTTCGAATGACGGGCTTGGTATTCCCACGACTGGATTTCGCTCTGTTTCAATATCAGCTCTATCTGGAAAGGCATTCTCTTTTCCACCGAAATCATTTATAACATGACAGCCATAGAATTGCTCCCGTTTCTTGGACCGAACGTATCCAAGGCCAGTCATCTCCATTCTCCCGTTGGGCATCTTTCGCTGAGTCCCGGGAGCGTCCCAGATCTTGTTATAGAACTGGGCTTGTCGAGTAGTCTGTTTGAAGGGTACACCTTGGCATCTCAATAGCCTTTTCAGTCCCTCTGCGTAGTACTTGGGCAGACGGATTGGTTGAAGCCTGTCGAGCACAGGTTCGGCACCGTGCCATACTTCTTTCTCCACTTTAGTCTCCGTGGATTGGTAGAAAAGGATCGCCTTTTCACCTCTTTGCTTAGGAGGGACGTAGAAGGTCTACAGCTCTTGCACGCTATACGTATCAAGTACATCAAGTTCTTTGTAATACCGCTGCGGAACCATGGTAATTTGTAAACTCTGGTCAGCTCCAGCAAAGGTCTGCATTGACGGGCGGACAAAGAACTCTGTGTTGGCCTCGTCCTCAGAGTCACTGCCAAAGACCAGAACAGGAGTAGATGGTCCTGGCCTGTTGCCTTGGGGTTGTCTCGAGTAGACCATCTCTTCATCCTCCTCGGTATTGCTCCCAAATATCGGGATAGTGGCGATGGCTTTTTGTTTATTCTCCGGTTTACGACATCTTTTCATGTCTTCGAAGTCTGGTAAGAAGTACTTTGCGTCTTCATATTTGCGTAATTCATTTATGGAGAATGGGTTCAGCTCTCCTGTAACTGTGTACTCAAGGCCATCCTTGAAGTACTTCATACACTGATGTTGTGTAGAAGGAATGATGTTATACTCATGTAACCAAGGCATGCTGAGCAAAGCATTGTAGCAAGTCTTGGCGTCAATAACATGGGACTTGATGTCAGTGACGAGCAGCCCGAAGCGTAATGTCAGTATTACAGACCCGATCATTTGTGATGATTGGGAGTCAAAACCGGAGATGGTAATTTTATCCCGTGCTAGGTGCTGCACATTCATGCAAATCTCCTTCAACACTCTTACATTTAGAAGGTTGACGGAGGACCCGTTGTTGACCAGGATCTTCCCTATCATGATATCGTGACAATACCCGGTTATATATAGTGGACGGTTGTGCTCACACGTTCCGAGAAGGAGGTCTTCATCACTGAAGGTGATATCAGCCGTGCGGACTTCTTCCAGCCCGTCCTTCATCTTTTCTTCCGCCAGGAAGGCTTGAAACTGGTCGGGCTCTTGTAACTCTTTGATCAGGGAATCTCGTGCCTCTTTAGACAGGAGAAGGGCATCCAAGATACTCAATTATGAGGGTATCTTTCTCAGATGTGCCATGACATTGTAATCCACCTTGTTCTTCTTGAGCGGGTCCTAGGCTGTGAGCTCTTCGACGACTCTATCATCGAGAGCAATCTCCTCAAAGACTTTTTCCTTCCCTTTATCTCTTTTGCCCGAAACTTTGTTTGATGGTCCGAGATTTTTTTCAGGCAACGTACGGTTACGCAGCTGAATGTTCTTACAGTTCCTCATCTCTTCGTCTTTTCCAGAAATGGATTCCTTGAAGAGAGGGCCGAGGGTCATTTCCTCGTCCGAATCTCTCCCGAAGGTAAGAACTTAAGACTTCCTTTCCGTTAGGATGACATCAACCATATGACAGTTACCGGATGTTCCTCCACACTCGTCTGTCACGCTTTTCTATTCCCGACGGGCTTTGCGCTTCATTCGCTTGAAGCGTTGTCGACGGGCAACGTATCCCTGCCACCACTTCTTGAAGGCATTGCACTCTTTGGTAGGGTGCGTGACCTTCCGATGGTACAAGCAGTAGTTCAGATGTACATTCACTTCGTCGAGGCACGTACTCCCGGGAGTATTTCCTTCGAAAGGAGGCAGCTTCATTCCCATTGACAGAGCTTTGGCGAACTGCTTCCTTATCTTAATTCTGCTTTTGCTGGTGGCATGGGAACTTTGATCCGGTTGAGGTACTTTATGACTTCTCATTACCGGAGCTTTTTCGGCCTGGTACCGATGCTTGGACTTTTCGTAAATGGCCGCTTCACGTTCTCGATCAGCTTTGCTCTTTTGAAGAGCTTCGTTTAGCAGCTTGTCGATGAGGTCATCTGAAGGTTCCATGGATTTTGGTTCTGGATCTGCCCCCAGTTTCTCTACGTCAGGAGCTTCTTTGCTATTTATCGATGAGTGAGAGATCATGTGGCAACTCGCTATATAAGCATCGGGTTCTTCCGAAGAATCGTCTCCTTCATCAATGTCACTATTTTCGTTCTCAAGAACATGCTTGAAGAACTCTTCCAGTGTGACTGGGGTCTGTGCCTCTTGATTGTATTCCTCCAGTGCATCGATATATTTCTGCAGACCCGTACGATTGCCGTCGAGCTGGACGGGCTTCTTGGCCTTCTTCTTTTTCTTTGAAGACTTCAGAGGCTTGGCCTGGAGGTTTTGTTCATCGTTACCAATTTTTGGCGTTGGGCGTGGTTTCAGCATTTCGTCAATAATTTCAGGCTCCAGCGGGCTTTTCCACCTAATTGCCGGACATGCTTGAAGATCCTTCAGCATTCTTTTAGTTTTAGCTGAAAGGACCATTTCCCACGGAGCTTCTCCTACAAATGAACATGATGCCCCCGGCGTATCTACCTTTTTAGGGGCGTGCTGCTGCGGTGGGTTTACTTTCCAGTTTTTAGACAGCATGAACTTGCCCTGTTGGTACTGGTCTTCGCCCCAGTTTTTAAAGACATAGCAATCTTCGATTGGGTGGCCCACTATTCGGTGGTAGGGGCAGTAATTGGGATTTTTGACGTCGCCCGATTGCAGTGGGCGTCTCGGATCCGGCAGAGTGATGAGCCTGTTGCGCACCGCCAGTTCGAATAGTCTCCTTGTTTTATCTCGGAGGAACGAGTAAGAACGTCTTAACTTTTCTTCGAGAGATCTTGGTTTGTTGTTTTGGCGAGGATCCGGTTTCGGGTCACTCGGTTGTTGTTGAGCGTTGGTGACGAAGGTCGCTGTCCCTTTGCCTTTTTCATTCTGAAGATCTGTCTTTGAAGAGAACTACCTATGGCCCATCTGGTCTATTTGGGTCAGTTTGTCGATCAGGGTCTGGAAGGTGGTCGGCTTAAAGAACATCATAAACTGGGATATAGTTGCCTGAGGATCAAGGGTCCCTATGAACATGCCCACAGCATGAGCTTCTTCTATGCGCTGTTCACATTTTGACCATAGGTTACGCCATCGAATTGTGTATTGAATCCAGGTCTCTCCCGGCTTCACTCTAGCGTTGATTAATGCCGTGATTGGGGTTCGCTTGCTTGCGCTTGCGAACTGTTGTGTGAACAGTAGCTCCATCTCCGTAAATGTCTTGACAGAGTCATTTGGGAGCTCGGAGTACCATTCAAATGCCGTCTCCGACAAGCTGCCAACAAACTAACGAAGCAACAGTTTGTCAACGCCCCCGGTATTACCACACAAAGCTCTGAATTGAGCAACGTGTTGGTGCGGATTGCCCGTCCCCTTATACACATGGAATTTAAGGATCGTATATCTTGACGGGTACTTAATTTGGTCGTACCATCCTGGATAAGGTCGCCCAGTTCTGACGACTTAGCCTGCCGCTTCGTTCGCTTGATGAGTTCGTATTTGTTGAGCTATGTAGTCATCAAGGGTAGCTTTGGAGATCATCTCCTCCCTGGCTGCTGATAAAACCGGAGGAGGGTTTGATGTCTCTCCTCTGTCGTCTTCAATGATTATTGGAGGGTCTTCGGCTGGAGGATCCGGTTGGATCATCATTCCCACCATGTCTTGGAACAGAAGCACCATTTATTTTATATTAGTCGCTTGTTCCGCGGCCTCTTTGTCTTTCTTTTCAAGAACCCTCCGTAGGAATTCGGTGTCGGTCTCCTGCTCCTGGCGTTGTTCCGACGATGCTTCCGGGCTTTCTTTCTGCCCAGTAAGTGCGGCCATCCTCATCAACATCTCTTGGAGCTTTTGTTGTTGCTCCTGAGCCTTTGTCATAGATCGTGTAAGTGGTCGATGGCCCGTGGAAGTACGGCTTTCCTCTTTCCCGGAAGCCATGTAGACGGTATGCACAACCATGTCCCCGGACTTGGGGGCGTTTGGGTCCACTGCCTTTGAAATTTACCGCAGGCATGGGGATCTTTTCCGGCCTTCTCCTCTTATGGGAGGTTGAAGTTGAGGGGGCCGTTGCGGCAGGCACCCATGCAGATAATACCTTTCGTGGTATGGCGGAGGGATGGTCCTCCTCTTTCCGAGCCTTCGTCTTCTTCAGCCGGTGATAGTAATCTTTGTCAATTACAGAGTCTTGGACTTTCCGCCAAACTCTGTGGATCTTAGAGGACAACCGTTGAGGAGGCTGTTCTGGCTTCGCCTGTGTCATGCTTTCAATAAGCGGGGGAGACTTCTTCAATATAGCGGTTGGAGAGTTCTTGCACACCCTCGTGAGCAGCTCAAAGCTGTTCCCAGTTGGAACATCAGCATTAATTTCCACCATTAGAGCCAGTGGGGTAAGTCCAGAAGGGGAATTACCCCCAGCTTTTCTCACTCGGCGCCAGTGGCGACGTCGAGCATGTCGTGCAGATGGGACCACTTCTGTTGTGGAAGCGACCTCGTTATGCCCCGTGCTTTGATGATAGGCTGTTGTTGGCGTCAGCCTGTCGAAGACAGATGTCCGCTGAGAGGGAACAGTCAATCTTGCAAAGGCCGACTTTTTGGCAGGGGAAGCAGCCTTGGTGACTTCGCCCGAAGCGGGGGTTGGAACGGACAGCCTTGTGAAGACCGATCCTTTATCAGGAGAATCCCTTTTGAAGACTTCGTCTACCAGAGCTAGAATGGCTATCCGCTTCGGGATAACCCTTTCAGGTATTGTGGGCCTCTTTGCGGGCCCATTGGAGCTTTGGCCCAGTCTGTTAAAGACTGAGGTAGCAGACTTGAGTGACCCGTTAAAAGGGGCCGTGGTGGTTGCGAGCCGATCAAAGACTGACTTCTTTGGAGCCTCTTGTGATGGCATTGAGGCATTGAAGCTTATTGGCGGGAGTATGATCCCAAAAAACAGTCCAGTGGTGGCCTGAGTCACCTGTTCCACCGGCATTGCAAAGATGGAGGCCGCTTGGGGCCCATAAGTTACTCCTCCAGCAGGGACGGAGTGGGAGTTTCTGTTGCAATTGGTGCAGTTGGAAGCCATCGATGTCATCTTCTCTTTTGCATGGAGCAAGACACCAAATCTTAGTACCTCGAATCTAGGGGCAACCATATTAAACTGTAATTTGTTCGTGAACACAACATACAAAGTGTGGAGTGGAAAGAGGAAAAGGTCCCACCGGGCATACCAGAATCTGTTTACCGCCGGAAGCCGGGAAAGACAAACGTCTTGCCTGCATTTGGGGGCAGATGCTATTTGGTTTTATCTGTCCACCTCTCCGAAGATGCCAAGTTGATTTATGGCACCGTGTATCGAAGGTTTAGACAGATGCGGCCGTTGTAGCAGACTTCGTCAGATTCCCCCTCGTTGTGAAAGGTTTTTTGATTGTGGGGACGCTCTTCCTTGCAGGTGCAAGCCCCTATAGTTAATTACGTTATCGCATCGCGGTAACCACTTTCTCCTGCTCCAGAAGGTCACTTCATGTCGTGTGTGTTTGTTTTATTTTTGATTGCCCGTGGATTGTATACGGAGACTAATTTGTGTTGTCGTCCGTAGGGCGTGGATTAGTCCAAATCCGTATTTTCTTAGATTTGGGTTTAGTTTGATTTAAAGATCGTTAATCTCATTTGGGATTAAGATCAACTTAAATGTTCGTTGAGGATACGTTAGTCTAATTTTAGACTAAGATCTACTCAGCATGATTTTGGGATTATTCTGACCCAACAAAAGAGCATTTAGGCTCTATTGCTTTAGTTTAAGGACGTTACGGTCTATAGATCACCATTTTTGGTATGAGGGTTTATTTTAAGGACGTTGCGGTCCGTACCTAGTTTAAGGACATTACGGTCCATTGGGGTATGCTCATGGGTTTGAGAGTGCATCCAAGAGCTGTTGGTTGTCGAGACCCTCCACCTCTCTGACATCGTTGAAGAATTACAACGACATGTATCAGAGGTGTGGAGAGATGTACCCTTGAACCGAACTCCAGATTGAAGGGAGAGATCATGGTGGAACGAACATCATTTTAGATGCCATATGTCAGGAGATAATCGGTCATCTTTGGGACTAAGATCGATTTGGGGAGACCTGAGTATAGGAGGGCTTGGTCGATTTATGGTCAAAAGGTTTTGGCCTCGGGAGACTTGGTTAATTTAGGCTAAGGTTGGCCTCTGACAGTGTTAAATACTGATATCTGCTTGGCGCTCACGTGCTCCCACGTGAGGGTCTAAAGCAGTACTAAACACTGCAATTTGGAGCGCTCACATGTGGCACGTAAGGCACCCGAAAGTTGGTGTGGTGCCCTTGGGTTCAAATCCCCGTCTATACATATAAGTGTTAAACACTTAAATCTTGTGGCTATCACGTGTGGACACGTGAGGCGCCCCCGAGTTGGGCACTGCTTCCTTTAGATTTATCCTCCTGTTCTTTTCTAGGTGCTAAGCACTTTTGGGGGTCACGTAGGATCACGTGAGGCGCCCCAAAATGGGAACTGTTTTTTGGTTTATTGCCTTTTTCTTTTATAAGTGCTAAGCACTTGTCTTAAGGGGTCACGTGGGAACACGTGAGTCGATCTTTTTTTTAATGCATGGTTAAACCCTAGTTTTGTTAGAGGAATTAAATTCCTATATCTTTTGGAAGAATTAAATTCTTCAAACTTAGTTCTTTCCTCTAAGTTTTGGGAGACAGAATCTCCCCGATGAGAATTAAATTCTCAACTTGTGGGGAGATCTGCTTTTGCAGACCTCAACCAGAGAACTAAGTTCTTTTTTTGGAAGAGTTAAACTCTTGTAAGAGGAGATAAAATAATCTCTAGGTCTTCTTTTTTTTTTACCTAGGGTTTTTTTTCCTTCAAAGAGAACTCTTCTTCTTTTTTTTTGTTTCTCAAATCTTATGGGGGGTCTCCTCCTTTTCTCCTTTCAGTCTCGAGTCATTTATATAGTAGAGGCAAGTTTGTTGATTTAGTTAAAGAAATCTCTCATTGAGAGATTTTTTAATTGATTCGTGGATTTTATCCACCGTTGGATTTTTGATCCTGGGACTTCTGTTTTATAGAAGATATTTTTCTTGTTTTTAACAAGATTGGGAAAATATATTCCCATACAGAGCTTATTCTGTAACTTGGTGATTTTTAATCACCATTGGATCTTTAATCCAACGATGCTCTGTTTTACAGAGCGTAATCTTTCTTGTTTAGAAAGATCGGGGAAATATTTTCCCATACAGAGCTTATTCTGTAGTTTGGTGATTTTTAATCACCATTGGATCTTTAATCCAACGGTGCTATGTTTTACAGAGCATAATCTTTCTTGTTAAGAAAGATCCGAGGAAATAGTTTCCAAATAGGGTTTTAACCCCTCTTATTTAGAATTTAATACTATCGGCTCAGAAGGCATTAGGAACCCTCACGTGTAGCACGTGACCACCATGGCATTAAACTGGTTTGCTTAAAGGCATCACGTGTTGGCATGTGAGCTTTTCTGGCCTGTTATTTGTTTTAGGAAGGCACCTATATAGTTTGTATATAGATGCTCACGTGCCTGCACGTGACGCTCAATTTCATCCTTATTTGTTAAGCGCAATACATATAATTTTTGCTCCAAAGCGCATCACGTGCGGGCACGTGATGCTCCATTTGGGGAATTTTTCCTATCGCTTTTTATTCGTTATTTATTTTTTATAAAGGAACAATGACCATCGTAAAGGTGAGAGCTCCAACAATACCAACGTCTTCAATGCGTCTGACAATGATGACAAGAGAAGGGCGGGTGGACAAAAAGCCGACCGATCGCAATAGCCAGTACTAGGAGGAGAAGGACCGACTTTGGAAGAGAGAAAAAACAAGGTCTACTCCTTTAGAAGGGACAAGGTCCGGAAGATATTCAGGGATGCTTACGGGCGACGACATAAACTAGTTCTTGTATACAATCAATGGGCAACCTTAACAAACAAAATAACACATGACACAAAGCGAACTGCTAGAGAAGGAGAAAGTGGTTATCGCGACGCGATAATGTAATTAACTGCAGGGGCTTGCGCCTGCAGGGAAGAGCGTCCCCAAAATCAAAAAAACCCCTCACAAATGAGGGGGAATCTGATAAAGTCTGCTACAATGGTCGCATCTATCTAAATCTCCGATATATGGTGCCAAAATCAACCTGGTATCTTCAGAGAGGTGGATGGATAAGTCCAAGTAGCATATGCCCTCAAAATTCAGGCTAGACTTCCCAGCGTCTCGGTCTAGTCTTTCGGCGATGAACAGATTCTGGCACGTCCAGTGGGACCTTTTCCTCTTTCCACTCGTGTGTCGTGTTTCCTGAACAAAATCACAGTTCGCTATGGTTTCCCTTGGATTCAAGATACTAAAACTTGGTGTCTTTCTCCTGTGCAGAAAATCAATAGCTTCTCAATGCACTGCATGCAACAGCAACTCTCGCTTTACCCCAACGGGGGCAATGACTTATGGGCCCAACGCGACCTCTATTTTCTCAATGCCAGTGGGGTAAGTCACACAAGCCACTATTGGATTGTTCTTTGGGACCATGCTCCCACCTGTGAGTTTCGGTGCCTCGGCACCACAAGAAGAAGCTCCTAAAAGGTCGGTTTTCGATCGACTAGTAACCACAACGGCCCCTCTCAACGGGCCGTCCAAATATGGCGTCTCAGTTTTCAACAGGCTGAGCAAAAGCACAAACGAGCCCGTAAAGAAGCTCATGATACCTGAAGGGGCTAGCCCAAAATGGATAGCTCTCCCAACTCCTCCTACAGGCGAAGCCATCAAAGACGCTTCCTCCACTAGACGGTCGGTTTTCGAAAGACTGGCCGCTTCTCCTCAAACTTCAACAAGGACGTCGGTCTTCAACAGGTTAACACCGATCGAAACTCCTCAGCAAAACCAGGGGCATGATGAAGCTGCTTCCAAAACCGAGGTAGTTCTTTCTACGAGGCACGCTCGACGTCGCCATTGGCACCGAGTGAGAGAAGCTGGGGGCAACTCCCCCTCTGGACTCATCCCACCAGCTCCAATGGTGGAAGTCGACGCTGCTGTTCCAACCAGAAACAACTTTGATCCACTCAGGAGGATACGTAAGAACTCCCCGATGGCGATGCTGAAGAAATCACCTCTGTCAGTAGAGGTCTCTGTGCAGGAAAAGCCGGAGAGGCCTCATCAGCGGCTCTCCTCGCAAATTCATAGGGTCTGGCGGAAAGTCCAAGATTCTGTGATTGACAAAGATTACTCTCGTCGACCCGAGAAATCCAAGGGCCGACAAGAAAAAGATCACTCCTGCATTATGCGATGGAGGACTTCTCCTAAACGGATGCCTGCCACAATGGCTCCTTCAACTCCAATCTCTCATAAAAGAACGAGGTTGGAGAAAACTCTACTGCCCACGGCAAACTCCAAAGGCGATAGACCTAAATGCCCCAAGGCTGGGGGCATAACAATATATATGGTCTATATGGATTTCGGAAAAGAAGAAAGCCATGCTTCGGTGAGTCACCGACCGCAAACTCGGTCGCTGACTAAGGCTTAGGAGCAACAACAAAAGCTCCAAGAAATGCTGACCAAAATGGAAACACTTACCGGACAGAAAGAAAGTCCGGACAAAGAAGCTGAACAGCGCCAAGAGCAAGAGACCGATACAGAGTTTCTCCAAAGGGTGCTCGAGAGAAAGGGCAAAGAGGCCGCCAAGCAAGCTGCTAACATAAAGCAAATGGCTCTCTTGTTTCAAGATATGGTTGGAATGATGATCCAGCCAAAAACCCCAGCTGAAGATTCGCCGATAATCATCGACGATGATAGAGGGGAAACATCAAACCCTCTTCCGGCCTTATCAATGGACAAAGAAGAAACAATCTCCAAGGCCGCCCTTGATGATTACATTGCTCAACAAATAAGAGCTCATCAAGCTAATGAAGCTGCTGGCTAAATCATTAGAACTGGGCGACTGTATCCAGGTTGGTATGACCAAATCAAATACCCGACGGGATATAGGATCCCCAAGTTTCATGTATACAAAGGGACAGGCAACCTTCACCAGCAAGTCGCACAGTTCAGAGCTCTATGCGGCAACACGGGAGGCGATGAAAACTTGTTGCTTCGCTAGTTCGTCGGCAGCTTGTCAGAAACGGCCTTCGAATGGTACTCATAGCTCCCAAATGAGTCCTTAAAAACATTTGCAGAAATGGAGCTGCTGTTCACACAGCGTTTCTCCAGCGCAAGCGAGTGCACCCCGATCACGGCATTAATCAATGCCAGGGTAAACCCGGGAGAAACTTGGGTCCAATACGCAATCCGGTGGCGGAACCTGTGGTCTAAATGTGAACAGCGCATTGAAGAATCTCCTGCCGTGAGCATGTTCATCGGGATCCTTGTTCCCTGATAAAATATCAGGAAATTCGCCAATGGGGTATCACGTGCTAACACGCGATCAAGGGTTACGTGCTGACACGTGATAGGTTATTGTGATCTTTACTTTATAGAATTAAATTCTAGCCAAACAAAATATAACAAAAACAGCAAGGAAAAACCTCAATGAGGCGTCACGTGCTCACACGTGACCAAGGGTCACGTGCTGACACGTGATGATTCCTCAGCTCCCTAAAAGCAGAATTAAATTCTGGTCACGTGTCAATACGTGATGGGCTCCTAAGCTCTTTAATCAATAGAATTAAATTCTATCTAATAATCAAATAATGGGATCACATGCCAACACGTGATAGACTTTTAAAAACCTTCTGAACTAATAGAATTAAATTCTAATTAAGGGAAATCAAAAACCCTAACTGAGAAAATATTTCTTTAAATCTTTCCAAACAAAAAAGATGGTGCTCTGTAAAATAGAGCACCATTGGATTAAAAATCCAATGGTGATTAAAAATCACTAATTTCTGGAAAGATTTTATACAAGAAAAGATTTCCCTAAAATTCACCAAGAATAACTAACAGAATATCTTCTGGATTAAAAATCCAATGGTGAATAAAATTCACTGAGTGATCTAAAAGATCATGTTAGTTACAAAAACAACCAAAATCTTTCAATGAAAGATTCACTAAACAAATTGATTCTTTTCTTTCTCCTATAAATAGGAGCCAAGAAGAGAAGAGAAGGGATCTTGGAATTTTGATTTTCTGGAGAAAAACAACAACAGAGAGAAAAGAGGGAGGAGAATTTAATTCTCAAGAGAGAAAAGAAGTTCTTTTCAGAGAAAAGAAATCCTAGGTGAGAAATGGGAAAGAGATCTAAGCTCTATAAAATAAAAGAGAATTTAATTCTCAAGTTTAAGAGTTTAACTCTTCTGAATAAGAACTTAGTTCTTCTTTTGGTTGAAGATCTGCAAAAGCAGATCTCCCCACAAGTTGAGAATTTAATTCTCATCGGGGAGATTCTGCCATGCAGATCCAAGACCTAGAGGGAGAATTTGAGTTTAACGAATTTAATTCCCCCAAATTCATAGGAATTTAATTCCTCCAAATAAAAATAGGGTTTAACCCTATATGAGAATTTAATTCTCCCAAATTCATAGGAATTTAATTCCGCTAAAACAGAACTAGGGTTTAACCCTATATGAGAATTTAATTCTCCCAAATTCACAGGAATTTAATTCCTCTAAAACAGAACTAGGGTTTAACCCCATATAAGAATTTAATTCTTCCACATGCATAGGAATTTAATTCCTCTAAAACAGAATTAGGGTTTAGCCCTACAGAGAATTTAATTATTAAAACAAGAGACTTAAAGCTCTCCATGCACGTAAAGAACCGGGTCACGTGGTGACACGTGACCTCTATTCTCAATGAGCAGAAAAGAAAGAACAAAACTAGGTCACGCGTTCCCACGTGACCCTTAAACAGACTCCCCAAAATAAGAAGGAATTAGCCCAGAGGCAATGCCTCACGTGCTCCCACGTGACCTTCAAAACAAAGGGAACAAAGGCAAAGGTAGTACCGATTTTGGGCGCTCTCACGTGTCCTCACGTGACCCCTAATAAACACTTTAATAATCGATATATGGATATACATCACGTGCCAACACGTAATGGCCAGAAGATCAGAAGTGTTTAACACTTATTTGCAGATTTGAGAATAAAATAAAGGAGGTCTGGCCCCATCTTAGGCGCCTCACGTGACTCTACGTGACCCCTTCCTTTCTAGTGTTTAACACTATTTTGAGCATTTTGTCTCCAGTGTTTAACACTGTTTTAAATACATCATATGAGGACACGTGACCGCCAGATGTCCTTTAGTGTTTAACACTATTCTAAAACCAGCTTAGCCCAAATTGGCTAAGTTTTCCAGAGGCAAATATCCCCTTCAAATGAGCCTTAAAATCCAGAGCTATATTGTTTAATGCTCAAAGACAAAATGTTATCAGAGCTTTCAAACTCTTGTTTAGAATTGCTAAATAATGAGGGGCTGAACCCAAGCAAATGTTCAATAGCCCAACAAAGGGCCAACATTTCAAACATAATTGGACTTAGCCTAAATTGGCCATAAGTCCTCAATTCAGATTTAACCGAGTCAATGTGCTCATAATCTAATTAATTGATCTTAGTTCCAAATTGGACTATAGATCTCCCAATCAACTTTGGTTCAAGGGTACATCTCTTCACTCCTTTGATATTTTTCGTTGTAATCTTTCAACGTCTTCAGAGAGGTGACGGGTCCCGACAACCACATATTTCATAGACTATGACGTCTTTAAACTGGACTGTGGGGTCCTTAAACTTATGGACTATGACGTCCTTAACCTTAACTGTGATGTCTTTAAACTCACGGACTATGATGTCCTTAACCTTGGACCGAGATGTCCTTAAACTAACATTGGACCGTAATGTCCTTACACTAATCGACCGCAATGTCCCTAAACTAAACAATAGAGCCCGAATGCTCTCTTGTTGGATCTAAAGATCCCGTTAAGTTGATCTTAGCCTACAAATTAGACTAACGTATTCTTAACAAAATTTTAAGTTGATCTTAGTCTCAAATGAGACTAACATATCCTTAAACCCAACCCCCAAACCCAAATCTAAGAAAATACAGATTTGGACTAATCCACGCCTTACGGGCGACAACATAAATTAGTCTCCGTATACAATCCACGGGCAACCAAAAACAAAACAAACACCCACGACACGAAGTGACCATCTGGAGAAGGAGAAAGTTGTTACCGCGATACGGTAGCGTAATTAACTGCAGGGGCTTGCGCCTGCAGGGAAGAGCGCCCCCACAATCAAAACCCCCTCAAATGAGGGGGAATCTGATGAAGTCTGCTACATCGGCCACATTCGTTTAAACCTTCGATACGTAGTGTGATAAATCAACTTGGCATCTTTGGAGAGGTGGACGGATAGCACCAATTAGCATCTGCCCCGAAATTCAGGCGAGACGTTTATCGCGTCTCCGTGTTTCGGCGGGGAATAGATTCTGGCACGCCCGGTGGGACTTTTTCCTCTTTCCACTCCACACTTCGTGTGTCATGTTCGCGAACGAATCGCGGTTTGATATGGTTGCCCTTGGATTCGAGGTACTAAGATTTGGTGTCTTGCTCTGTGCAGAAAATGAAAGATCAATGGCTTCTACCTGCACAAAATGCTCCAGCTGCAACTGCAACTCCCGTTCCGCCTCATCTGGAGGTGTAACTTACGGGCCCCAGGCGGCCTCCCTGTTCACGATGCCGGTGGACCAAGTAACTCAGGCCACCGCTGGGCTGTTCTTTGGGACTATGATCCCGCCCATGAGTTTCAATGCCCCGATGCTACCAGATGAAGCCCCAAAAAAGTTGGTCTTTGATCGACTTACCACTACTGCGGCCTCTCTCAACAGGTCGCCCAACTCCACTGCCTCAGTTTTCAGCAGACTGGGCCAGAACGCTAACAAGCCCGCGATACCTGAAGCAGCCATTCTTAAGCGGATAGCCATCCCGGTTCAAGCGGACGAAATCATCGGAGAAGCTTCTTCTTCCAAGAAGTCAGTCTTCATAAGGCTGGCCATTCCGACTCCTGCTCCAGGCGAAGTCCCCAAAGCTGCTTCCCCTACCCAGAGGTCTGTCTTTGACAGATTGGACATTGCTTCTCAACGGACATCGGTCTTTAAGAGGCTGACGCCGGCGACAATCCTTCACCAACACAGGGGGCATGACGAAGTCACCCCTACAGCTGAGATAATTCCATCCGCACGACATGCTCAACGTCGCCACTGACGCCGAGTAAGGAAGGCTGGGGGCAGCTCCTCTTCTGAACTAACTTCGCCAGCTCCGATGGTGGAAATCAATGCCGCTGTTCTAACTGGGAACAGCTTTGAACCGCTTAGAAGGGTTCGCAAGAACTCTCCGACTGCCGTGCTGAAGAGATCTCCTCCACTTATGGAGATTACTACAGAAAAGAAGACGGAGCAGCCCCCTCAGCGGCTGTCCTCCAAAATTTATAAAGTCCGGCGACAGGTCCAGGAATCGGTGATTAACCAGGACTACTCTCGCCGGCTAAAGAAGCTCAAATCTCAGCAAGAAAAGAGCCATCTCATGGTACCACAGAAGACGTCATCCGTCTGGGTATCCGCTGCAACGGCCTCCTCGACTTCAACTGCTCACAAGAGAAGGAGGCCAGAGAAAGCCCCCGTGAATGCGGCAAACCGCAAGGACGTTGAATCTAAACACCCTAAGTCCGGGGGAATGGTAATACATACCGTTTATATGGCTTCCGGAAAAGAAGAAATCCGTGCTTCTACGGGTCATCGACCGCTTACCCGATCGATAACAAAGGCTCAGGAACAACAGCAGCAGAAGCTTCAGGAGATGCTGACTGCAATGGCCACACTCACTGGGCCAAAAGAAAATCCAGAGACCTCGGAGTAGCGTCGGGAACAAGAAACTGATACCGAGTTCCTCTTAAGAATGCTCGAGAGAAAAGAAAAAGAGGCTGTGGAGCAGGCAGCCAATATAAAACGAATGGCTCTTTTGTTCCAAGATATGGCTGGGATGATGTTACAGCCGGAACCTCCAGCTGAAGACCCCCCGATCATCATTGAAGATGACAGAGGGGAAACATCGAACCCTCCTCAAGCTCTTTCAGCAGCCAAAGAGGAGACCATCTCTAAGGCCGCTTTAGATGATTACATTGCTCAGCAAATACGAGCTCACCAGGAAAATGAAGTGGCTGGACAGGTCGTTAAGACTGGGCGACTCTATCCAGGATGGTATGACCAAATAAGGTACCCGTCGGGATATACGATCCCTAAATTCCACGTATATAAAGGGACGGGGAATCCACATTAGCATGTCGCTCAATTCAGAGCCTTGTGCGGCAACACCGGGGGTGACGATAAACTTCTGCTCTGCAAGTTTGTTGGTAGCTTGTCGGAGACGGCGAGTGGTATTCTGAACTTCCAAACGACTCTGTCAAGACATTTGCGGAGATGGAACTGCTGTTTATGCAGAGATTCGCGAGCGCACCCTGATTACCGCATTAATTAACGCCAGGGTGAAGCCAGGCAAAACTTGGGTACAATACACAATACGGTGGCGAAATTTATGGTCAAAATGTAAGCAGCGCATCGAGGAAGCGCCGGCAGTGGGCATGTTCGTGGGCACTCTGGACCCCCAGGCAACTATTTCCCAATTCATGATGTTCTTCAAGCCGACCACATTCCAGGCCTTGATTGACAAACTGGCCCAAATGGACCAGATGGGTCATAGACCGTCTCTTTCAAAGCCGGAGCCACGGAACGAAAATGGCAAAGGGAAAGCGACCTTCGTCGCGAATACTCAACAGCAACCCAGTGGCCCAAAACTAACTGATCACCTAGATGAGAGGCGACAATTCTATAATGAGAAGATGAAGCGCCCTTATTCATTCCCCCGGGACAAAATGAAGAGATTGTTTGAGCTGGCGGTGCGCAACAGACTCATCAATTTGCCGAATCCAAAACGACCGTTGCAACCCGGTGAGGTTAATAGTCCCAACTATTGCCCCTACCATCAAACGGTAAGCCATCCAATTGAAGATTGCTTCGTCTTTAAAGGCTGGATCGAAGATCAATACCAACAGGGCAAATTTGCCCTGTCCGAGAATTGGAAACTGAACCCACCACAGCTACATGCTCCCAAGAAGACGGACACACCGGGGGCATCATGTTCTTTCATAGAAGAAGCTCCATGGGAGGTCGTTCTTTCAGCCAAGACTAAAAGAATGCTGAAGGATCTCCAAATATGCCCAGCGATCAGGTGGAAAAATCCACTGGAACCCGAGATCATTAAGGGAATGCTGAAACCGCGCCCAACTCCAAAAATTGGTGGTGATAGCCAAAGCGCTCAGACCCAGCCGTCAAAGTTTTCGAAGAAGAAGAAGAAATCCAGGAAGCCCGTGAAGCCTGGTGACAAGCGCACAGACTTGCAAAAACAGATTGACGCACTGGAAGAATATAATCAAAACTCCAGTCACACTCCAAGAATTTCTCAGCTACGTCCTTGAGGACGGAGATGATGACAATGGAGAGGACTCGTTGGATGAATCTAAAGATTATGTGGCAAGTTGCCATGTGATCTCTCACTTGTCGATAGACGATGAAGAAGCTCCTTACACAAAGAAGGTCCTGAGCCGGAACTTCTAGGGCCATCAGACGAAATGATTGATGCATTCCTGGATGAAGCTCTTCTTAAAAGAAAAGCTGTTCGAGAGCGTGAGATGGCCATATTTGAAAAAGCCAAACGCCGGCGACTGGACGAAAGGGTTGAAACACTCCCGCCAGATCAAAATACATCTGTCGCAAATAAAAGCAGGCTCAAGACGAGGAAGAGGTTCGCCAAAGCCATATCGATGGGAATGAAGCTGCCACCCTCCGAAAGAAACACTCTTGGTGAAGCGGATATACATCTTAACTATTGTCTATATCATCGAAGGATTGCGCACCCTACTGAAGAGTGCATAGCCTTTAAAAGATGGTGGCAGGGATATGTTGCTCACCGACAACATTTCAAGCGGATGAAATGCAAAACTCGTCGGGAGCAAAGAAATACGACCGAGGAGCATAAAAGAACTACCGGCAACTGTCACATGGTCAACGCCGGGGGATCATAAGTTCTCACCTTCGGGAGCAACTCTGACGAAGAAATGACTCTTGGCCCTCTCTTTAAAGAATCCACCCCAGGAAAAGAGAAAGAACCAAAGAGCCGTGAGAACATTCAGCTGCACAATCGTACACTGCCCGAAAAGAATCTCGGGCCCGCGAACAGTGGGTCGAATAGAAAAGATAAGGGGAAAGAAAAAGTCCCTGAGAATATCGCCCTAGATGACCAAGTCGTTAAAGAGCTGACAGCCAAGGACCCGCCAAAGAAAAGTAAGGTGGATTACAACGTTCTTGCACACCTGAGGAAGATACCCTCGCAGCTCAGCATTCTTGACGCCCTTCTGCTATCCAAAGAGGCGAGAGATTCTCTGATCAGGGCATTACAAGAGCCTGACCAATTTCAAGCTTTCCTCGCCGAAGAAAAGATGAAGGACGAGCTGGAAGAAATGCACACAGCCGATATCACCTTTGGCGATAAAGATCTCCTCCTCGGGACGTGCGAGCATAACCGTCCCCTTTATGTCTCCGGATACTTTCATGATATCAAGATAGGCAAAATCCTGGTTGACAATAGGTCCTCTGTCAATCTCCTCAATGTGAGGGTGTTGAAGGAAATCTGCATGAGCGTTCAGCACCTCGCTCGTGATAAGATCACCATCTCCGGGTTTGACTCCCAGTCATCACGGACACTTGGGTCTGTAATATTAACACTACGCTTTGGGCTGCTTGTCACAGACATCAAGTTTCACGTCATTGATGCCAAGACATGCTACAATGCTTTGCTTACTAGGCTTTGGTTACACGAGTACAACATCATCCTTTCTACACAACATCAGTGTATGAAGTACTTCAAAGATGGTCTCGAGTATACTGTAACAGGGGAACTAAACCCATTCTCCATAAACGAAGTTCGCAAATATGAGGATGCAAAATACTTCTTACCAGATTTTGAGGACACGGAAAGATGTCACAAACCGAAGAACAAAGCCATCACTACTGTTCCGGTCTTCGGGAGTGATACTGAGGAAGAAGAAGAGATAATTTATTCAGGGCCGCCCCAATGCAACAAGCCAGGACTGTCCATCCCTATGTTGATCTTCGGCAGCGACTCCGAAGATGAAGTCAATGCCGTATTTTCTGCCCGGCCATCGATACAAGCCTTCGCTGATGAAAATCAAAATTTGCAAGTTGTCATGGTTTCGCGGGAGCATTACAAAGAGCTCGATGCACTTGAAACTTATAGTGTGCAAGAACTGTAGACATTCTACGTCCCTCCCAGGCGAAGAGATGAAAAGGCAATCCTATTCTACCGATCCACGGAAACCAAAATGGAGAAAGAAATTTGGCATGGTGCGGATTCTACACTTGACAGGTTTCGGCCCATCCGTTTGCCTAGATATTACACAGAAGGCTTGAGAAGGCTGTTAAGGCGCCAAGGTGTACCCTTCAAACAGAACACTCGACAAGCTCGGTTCTACAACAGGATTTGGGACGTCCCCGGAACTCAGCGAAAGTTGCCCAACGGGAAAATGGGAACGGCCGGGCTTGGATATGTCCAATCCAAGAAACGGGAACGAGTCCATGGTAGCTACGTCATACATGACTTCGATGAAGAAGGAGATGCCCTATTAAAAGACGCTGATCCTGAACCAAAATGAGATTCTGCCATCAAAATGCCGAGTCTGTCATTTGAAGAACGGATGGACAAGCTAATAAGGGAAGCGGGTCAAAAGGTCCGGGATGACCATAACCATGAAATGGCCATTTACGAGAAAGGCAGGACGCAGCGCCTCCTTCAGCAGGCCGTGGAGGATGACAATGCTCCTCGTCGCCAACCCGTCATACAGAAGACCCGGCGCAGAGGCAAAAATAAACCAAAAAACGGAAAAAACGTTCGACAGAAGCCCAACGGGTCTAAGAAGGCACGCGAGTAAGAGTCGAGCAGCCGGGATCCGTCCCTTATAAAGAAGATGGGTAGGGAATATTCTTTTCTCCAAGATAAGATAAAGAAGATATTCAATCTCGTCGTAAAGTATCAGATGATGACACTCCCGGAGTCCAAGTACCCCAAGCAAGCGAACGAGGTCTTTCACCCAGACTATTGCTCTTATCACCGAGCAATAGGACATCCTCTCGAAGACTGCTTCACCTTCAAGAACTGGGTCGAAGACCAATATCAACAAGGCAGGTTCGCTCTATCCAGCAGTTGGAAGGTAAGCCCGCCACATAAGCATGAACCGAAGCGACGCGTAAAGCGAGAGTAGAACCAGATCAACATCAATCTTGGAAACGATCTCGTACCTGTCACGCGATAACGCTGTCAAAAGAAGAGCTCGAGAATATGGATGACCCTCCCTGGTGCTTCGAAAACGATGTTGGCGAGGTGATCTCAGAGTTTCCACCGGCTCCGAAAGAGCTGGAATATGGAATACATATTACTGCAGATAATCTCAAGAAAATTGATTTGGTAACGACAAGTGACCCACGGCCGACATTCGTCAGTGAGCTGTTGTCTGAAGAAAGGGTGGCTACGCTAAAGGACGTGTTCATGCAGCATAGAGACTGCTTCGCATGGAACTATTTCGAGATGCCGGGACTAGATCCGGAGATTGCTGTGCACAAATTGGCGATATCTCCGGACATCAAGCCGATCAAACAAGCACCGAGAAGAATGCGGCTCGAGCTTGAGAGGAGCATCAACGCCGAGGTCAAGAAGCTAATCGACTCCGGCTTCATCCAAGAAGTTCAGTATCCTGACTGGATCGCCAACATCGTTCCAGTGATGAAGAAAAATGGGACGGTACGCATATGTGTAGACTTTCGAGATCTCAACAAAGCTTGCCCAAACGACGACTTTCCAGTACTAGTCACTGAGCTGATGATAGATAACACATTCACTCATGAGGTTTTCTCCTTCATGGACGGCTCGTCAGGATACAATCAGATAAAGATGCATCCCGAAGACCAGAAGCATACCGCTTTCCGGACCCCTTTGGGCATATTCTGCTACAAGGTGATGCCTTTCGGTCTAAAGAACGCCGGTACCACCTATCAGAGGGCCATGATGAAGATCTTCGATGACCTCATACATGAAATCGTCGAATGTTATATCGACGACCTCGTAGTTAAAAGCAAATCATACGAAGAACATCTAGAGCATCTGAAGATCGTATTTCAACGCCTTCGGAAATACAACTTGAAGATGAACCCTTTCAAATGCGCATTTGGAGTTTCCTCAGGTAAGTTCATGGGATTCATCGTCGGACACCGAGGCATCGAGATAGACTCGTCGAAGATCATGGCGATCATGGAGATGCCCCCGCCAAAAACTCTCAAGCAGCTGCGGTCTCTCCAAGGAAAGCTCACGTATATCCGGCGGTTCATAACTAATCTCTCCGGCAAGTGTCGCCCTTACAGTCACCTAATGAAGAAGGGGACCCCTTTCGTTTGGAACCACAAATGCCAAGGCGCACTGGATGAAATTAAGCAATACCTGCAGAATCCGCCGGTGCTGACCGCTCCGGTCAAGTGAAAGCCTCTCATTCTGTATACAACAGCCCTCAAAGGTTCTTTAGGCGCGCTGTGGGCACAAGAGAACGACCAAGGGAAGGAGAGAGCCCTCTACTATTTGAGTCGAGTTCTCCTGGGGGCAGAAAACAATTACTCTCCAATCGAAAAACACTGCCTGGCGTTGATCTTCGCGATAACGAAGCTCAGACACTATGCGTTGGAACATGAGGTCCATCTCATATCAAAAGTGGATCCCCTCAAATATTTGATGTCGAAGGCTATATTAACAGGACGGCTCACTAAATGGGCCTTGCTCTTAATAGAATTCTCGATAACTTATCGTCCTCTCAAGGCAGTGAAAGGTCAGGCCATCGCCGACTTCCTCGCCGAGCATCCAATACATGCTGATTCTCCCTTGAACTGCGACTTGCTGGATGAATACGCTGTTCCCCTCCGAACACAGAGACGCGACCGCGTAGGTTCGTCTGGCCTGAGATTCGGGGCAGATGCTATTTGGTTTTATCCGTCCACCTCTCCGAAGATGCCAAGTTGATTTATGGCACCGTGTATTGGAGGTTTAGACGGATGCGGCCGATGTAGCATTCTTCGTCAGATTCCCTCTCGCTTGAGGGGTTTTTGATTGTGGGGACGCTCTTCCCTGCAGGCGCAAGCCCCTGCAGTTAATTACGCTACCGCATCGCGGTAACAACTTTCTCCTTCTCCATAATTTCACTTCGTGTCGTGGGTGTTTGTTTTTTTTGTGGTTGCCCGTGGATTGTATACGGAGACTAATTTATGTCGTCGCCCGTAGGACGTGGATTAGTCCAAATCCGTATTTTCTTAGATTTGGGTTTGGGATTTTAGTTTAAGGATACGTTAGCTATATTTGAGGCTAAGATCAACTTAAACGTTTGTTAAGGATACGTTAGTCTACTTTGAGACTAAGATCAACTTAACGGGATCGTTTAGATCCGACAAAAGAGCGTTTGGGCTCTATTGTTCCAGTTTAGGGACATAGTGGTCCATTTAATGTATGTGGCCACCGGGACCCGTCACCTCTCTGACGTCGTTGAAGGATTACAACGATAGGTGTCAGAGGAGTTCAGAGATGTACTCTTGAACCAGATGTAAATTGATTTAAGAGAGCAGCCGTGCTCAGTCAATTTAATTTGAGGACTTACGGCCATGATTGGGCTAAGTCCAGTTGAAAATATTCAACGTTTTTATCCTTGGCCTATTAGGCCTGTGTTAGGGCTTTGCCCCTGTTTAATAATGCACTGCATTTTATTTTGGCCTGTAAGGCCTTTCTGATTTGGGCTCTGTCCCTTTTAATAGTGCATAGCACTTTGTTTGGTCTGATAGACCTTTCTTTATTGGGCTCTGCCCTTTTATTAATGCGGTGCATTTAATGTTCTGACATCGCCCCACGTGGCTTGTCAGGCGCTTTGCGCCAATTGAGGAGCGCAAGGCGCAAGTCTACGGGGAGGTGACACGTGTCACGCTCTGGTGAGCGCAAGCGCAGTGCGCTGCGCTGCTGACACGTGGCGCGCTCTGGTGAGTTGCGCCAATTCATGAGAGCAGTGCTCTGTTTTTAGAAGCGCATAGCGCAAGTTATTCAGGTGCTGACACGTGGCGCTTTCTGGTGGCTTGCGCCAAACCAGGAGCGCAACAGTGCAGATTTGCAAGTGCAAGGCACTATTTTAATTTCTTGATCCAAGAAAAGAATCTTTTTGATTCCAGAACCAATGGTTCATAAAAAAGTGCAAGGCATTGTTATTATTATTATATTTTTTTATTATTGGAGATCATTGATCTTGTTCTTAGATCAATGATTTATTCAAGAGAAATTCTTCTTTTTTTTTTATAAAGGTTTTTACCTTTCTTCTTTCTGCGAGCTTTTCTCAAAATTCTTTAGAGGAATTCTCTGTTTTTCTCTCTGTGTTGATGTGTTTTAGACTTGGGGTCTAGGGGCCTTTTTATAGTGCCAATTAGTTTGTTAAATTGGTTAGAGAGATCTTTCTCTGAGTGATTAGGGGATTTTTCACCACCGTTGGATCTTTGATCTTAGGGCTTCTGTTTTACAGAAGACAATTTTCTTGTTTTAACAAGAATAGAAAGATCTTACTGGAATTTAATTCTGTTTGGCGCAAGCGCCCCTAGCGCTTGACACGTGTCACGCAGCGCACAGCGCAGCGCAGCTGCACTTGCGCATTTGCGCTGACACGTGTCGCGCAGCGCACAGCGCAGCGCAGCTGCGCTAGCGCACCTGCGCTGCCAAGTGGCGTGCAGCGCAGAGCGCAAGTCAGCTGAAGCGTTGCTTCTTTTATTTTAATTTTAATTTTCAAAACAGAGCTTTGCTCTGATTGGGGGAAATAGAAGCGTTGCTTCGTTTCCCGCCTTGGAATTTGAACAGAGCTTTGCTCTGATTTGGGTAAATAAATGCCCCCCCACCGTTGTGCTTACGTGGCCCCCAAACGTGAGCGCAGCGGTGGCAGAATTCTAACTGTCACGGCAACTTTTGGAAGTTGAAAGGGCATTTGATGCCTATAAATAGGACCTTTGGTTCCTTAGATGATTTTCATCTTCAAAATTTTACTTTCAGAACTCAGAGCCCTGCTCTTTATTTTCAAGAACTTCAAGAGTTAAACTCTTAAAACTTTTAGGTGAAAATTTTAATTTGAATTAAATTAGATTAAATTAATTTTCATTGACAGAGCCTTGCTCTCAATAGATCCCTGATCTAAAGGAAACCCATTTAGGGTTTCACTTAGCAGAGCTTTGCTCTATAGGTCCAAAGGGATCTAAAGAGAACTAAAGAGAACCCTGTTAGGATTCCATCAATAGAGTTCTGCTTTCATTTATAATTTCTTGATTCATTAATGGAGCTTTGCTCCTTTTAAATTATATAACAGAACTCTTAAGAGTTGCTAATTTTTGTCGATTTTCTTTTATAGGAGTGATGGACGCCCACATGTATGACCTCGACGAGATTATCTCCTACGGGGACATCCGCCGACTCGGCCGTTCCCAAAATCGAGAATTTACTAATGCCGAATGTGCAGAGATCATGAGTCGCTTTGACGCGTACAATGGTCAACTGCTTCCCCGACGTTCCTCTCTCCTGAAGCTTATCGTGGGAGCCATCTGGGAAGCACTCCCCTTATTTTGTTCCGGTGTGCCGCTTAGGGTGTTGGATGCCGCTGGGGATAAAGTGCACTCGGTGTACCTGATGAACTTAATCTCGAAGAGACGGTGAGACGATCTTTTCGATCTCCTGCACCAGGCCTTCCAACAGTCCGCCATACTTGCTGCTTACTGGAGGGAGGAGGACATCCGTGGGGACCCCGACGCTTGTGCTCGTGAAAGAAAGCACACTAGGATGGTTCGCCAGGCTTGGAAAGTCTTAGATAGGGTTACTTTCGAGTTCCTCAATCCATGTCCTGGGTCCGAAGTTATACCATTGTAAACATTTCAATAATGTTGTTATTTATTTCTTTATGATTGTAAGAATCCTTTTGAAATATTAATGAAAGAATTTATTTCAGCTTGTCTTATTTCTCGTTTTGAGTCTTTTGCACATGCATGAATGAGTGTGTCTCGAATACTTGATCCAACGCCAGTCAAGTGTTCTTTCTGTTGCTTTCTTCTTCCTTTTATTATCCGCATGTTAGCTTAGTGAACATGGTTGACAGATGATAGAGCGAGCAGTCTGTCTTGGCTTCTTCAAGAGGTAGCGATGGCTTAGGCCGCAGACTCAGATCTGCTGCCTAAGATTTTTCAATTCTATGAGCCATGAGGGTCTCATAGAGATTTTTCTCCCTACGGATCGAGAGGATCTCGTAGGTGGATTTTCTCCCTAGGGATCGTGAGGATCCCTAAGTGTGTTTTCCTCTTACAAGTCGTAAGGATCTTATAAGAGAATTATCCCTTCTTATGAGTCGAGAGGACCCGTAAGCGGTTGTTTCCCTCCTTGTCGAGATTCGACTTCGGAGAGTGAGACCCGTGGATAGTATGCAAGAGACCGTTTTGGGCCGACTTGCAGGATCCCAGTGCTTAGGAAACAGGTTTTTTAATCCCCGCTGCCTAAGGCTTTTCCTCACGAGTCGAGACGAATCGAGCAGTTCTCGTAAAGACATCAACTTCCTCACGAGTCGAGATGAATCGAGCATTTCTCGCAAGAATATCCTAACGTCACAGTTAACCTCTGTTCTTTACGACAGAGGTCCGTTAGGGTCTTTGGTACTTAGGGTTTTGTCCGTCGTACCGTCGCATCAGCTGATATATTCCTCGATAGGCAATCGTGCTGTTCGAGTAGCCCTGCGACTGCCGTGTTTCTGATCCCTTCGAGGGCTGGACAAGACGTCTTCAAGCAATCCTCCTTGGCAGTTTGACCGTCGGAAGAGCAAGCGTTAGGAATTTTGCCATGCCGCTTTTTACTTGAGATTAGGCTCATTTTGGAGAGCCCCGATGAGTCATAACCACTCCGCGCTGGTGTGGGATGATCTCAGATAGTCTTTCAGGTTTTATGTGAGTTGCCGTCAAGACCCTGAAGCTAGGAATTTGGCCTTTGCTTCGTTTGCTGACATTACGTCCTCTATATCGAGACGAATGCCGCGGTTATCTCTAGGTTGTTGGTGAACCGTCGAGGTTTGGAACTAGGGACTTTGTCATGGCTCCGCTGTTTGATGATGTTGCGTCTGCTGTGTCGAGACGAACGTTGAGATGGTGACCATTCCGCACTGGTGTGAGACGATCTCCGGTTGTCCTTCAGGCCTTATATGACTTGCCGTTAAGACCTTGAAGCTAGGAATTTGGCCTTTGCTTCATTTGTTAGCATTGCGTCCTCTATATCGAGACGAATGTCATGGTTGTCTCTAGGTTGTTGGTGAACCGTCGAGATTTGGAACTAGGGACTTTGCCGTGGCTCCGCTGTTTGATTGTCGCATCTGAATCCTATTGGAGGAAGAACGCTGGGGATGACATCTCGTCTGCTGTATCGAGACGAATGTCGAGGTGGTGACCATTCCGCACTGGTGCAAGATGATCTCCAATCGTCTTTCAGGCTTTATATGACTTGCCGTTAAGACCCTGAAGCTAGGGATTTGGCCTTCGCTTCGTTTGCTTTATCACGTCCGAGTCCTGTTGGAGGAAGAACGCTGGGGTGACATCTCGTCTGCTGTATCGAGACGAACGTCGAGGCGGCGACCATTCCGTGCTGGTGCGAGATGATCTCCGATCGTTTTTCAGGTTTTATATGAGTTACCTCAAGACTTGGCTCCGTTTTCTGATGGAGCATTGGGAGGGAAGATATGTTTCCTTCTTTGTTTGCGCCCCTGGATTGCATACAGGGATTGCTATGATATCGCCCGTAGGGCATGAATTTCGTTATATATATTTTTCATTTTATTTCTTTCCGCGATGCTCTATCATTTCAGCTTTATATCACGAAGGTCGCGATTGCCCAATCATTTCGGCTATTTTTCGCGGTGCCCAATCATTTCGGCTATTTATTTTATTTTCACTCGCTGCTTTTTATTGCGAGTTGCCCAATCGTTTCGGCTATTTTGCATGCATACATTTTTACTTGCTGATTTTTATTGCAAGTTGCCCCATCATTTCGGCTATCTCGTATGCATGTATGGCTCGCTGATTCTTTTTATCGTGAATGTGGAACTTGGAATCTGACGCCAATCTCAGCATCAGCATCGCTACAACTGGAATATTGCCAGGAGCGAATTATCATTTTCCATGAAAAGGCTTGGAATTTGATACCGGTTTAAGCATCAGCATCGCTACAACTGGGATATTGCCAGGAGCGAATCATCATTTGCCTCTGTCGATGTTGAACAAAGGTGGCTTAGCGAACAGGGTTAGGATCCCGTCGACTAAGGCTTTTGACTTCATGAGCCGTAAGGGTCTCATAAAGGTATTTCTCCCTACAAGTCGTGAGGATTTCTTAGGTGTGTTTTCTCCTTGGGAATTGTGAGGATTCGTAAGTGCGTGTTCCCCTGTAAGTCGTAAGGATCTTACAAAAGGATTTTCCCCTATAAGTCGAGAGGACTCGTAAGGGTTATTCGCCGTGCGAACATATTCCTAGTCACGGATGGGTCTTGGTTAGGAAAATGTTTATTCGTGCCCGTTGATTGTATACAAGGGTCAGTATTGAGCCGCTTGTAGGGCCATATCGAAGGTTGTGGGAGTTGCTTAAGAACAGGTTCAGGTCTCTGTAACTTAAGACTTTCAAATCTTATGAGCCGTGAGCGTCCCATAAGAGAGTTCTCCTTACGAGTCGTGAGGATCTCGCAAGTGTAATTTCTCCTTAGGAATCGTGTGGACCCCTAAGTGTGTTGCTTCCCTGTTAGTCGTAAGGATCTCACGCGGGTGGTTTCTCCTTACAAGGTCGAGAGGACCCTGCAAGTGTTTTTTAACGAGGTTGCGCCCTTTTGGGTTTTCACAAACACTCGCCGGTAGTCCTGTTGTTTTTACTCACGGAGCTCTTTCGGGTTTTCATCCGTGCCCACTTTTGCTTATGGACATACCGTCTCTTTTTTTTCTTTATATTTTCTTTATTCTTTTTTTTTAATTTTTTTTAACGAGGTCGCGCCCTTTCGGGTTTTCACGAACACTCGCCGGTAGCCCTGCTGTTTTTACTCACGGAGCCCTTTCGGGTTTTCATCCGTGCTCATTTTGCTTATGGACATACCGTTTTTTTACACCACGTCAGCCTGGGGATGCCGCGGGTTGGTAGTAGTTTAACGACGTTTCGGTCATTTGCAAGTTTTAGGACATTGCGGTCCGTCGTTACCGTATTTGAGGCGAATTTCTAGTTTACGGACTTTTTGGTCCATGGGGCTTTTTCTATGACTGAGCATGATGCCCCCGGCGTATCCATCTTTCTCGGAGCGTGCGGTTGTGGCGGGCTCACCTTCCAGTTTTCGGAGATGACGAACTTGCCCTGTTGGTATTGGTCTTCAACCCAGTTTTTGAAGACGTAGCAATCCTCGATCAGGTGACTTACCGTTTGGTGATAAGGGCAATAATTGAGATCGTTAACATCGCCTGGCCGCAACGGACGTTTTGGACTCGGCAGATTGATGAGTCTGTCGCGCACTGCCAGCTCGAACAGTCTCCTTGTTTTATCTTGAGGAAACGAGTAAGGACGTTTCAACTTTTCATGGAGGGGTTGCCGCTTGTTGTTTCGGCAAACAACCGGTCTAGGGCCACTCGATTGCTGTTGAGTGTTGGCTACGAGGGCTGTTTTTCCCTTCCCTTTATCCTTTCTGCTCGATCCTTTGTTTGCGGGGCCGAGATTTTTTTTGAGTAGCGTGCGATTGCACGGCTGAACATTCTCGCAACTCCTCAATTCTTTCATTTTTGAAATGGATTCCTTGAGGAGAGGGTTGAGGGCAGCTTCTTCGTCAGAGTCGCTTCCAAAGGTGATAATTTGCGATCCCTTGGAGTCGGCTATGTGATAGTCGTCGGCGGCTCTTCTGCGCTCATCTATCGCATTTTTCTGATGTCTACGAGCTTCATGCTTTGTCCTGTTGAAGTGTTGCTTTTGAGCGACATACCCTTACCACCAACACTTAAAGGAGTTGCAGTCTTCGGTAGGATGTATGATCTTCTGATGATATAAGCAGAAGTTAGGATGCATCTCTATTCCACCGAGAGTATTTTCTTCAGAGGGCGGTAGCTTCATCCCCACTGATAGGGCTTTGGCGAACCTTTTCCTCGTCTTGAATTTGTTTTTATCCGCAGCGGATGACTTTTGATTTGATGGAAGTGCCTCGACTCTTTGGTCTAGTAATCGGTGTTTGGCTCCTTCCAGTATGGCCATCTCACGCTCCTGATTGGCTTTAACTTTCAGACGAATTTCATTCAGGAAGGCATCGATCAACTCGTCTGACGGCCGCAGAATTTCTGATTCAGGGTCCGCCCTCGGTTTCTCGGTGCAAGGAGCCTCTTTATCATCTGCTAATGAGTGAGAGATCACATGACAAGTTGCCCCCGGTGCGTCCGTCTTCTTTGGAGTGTGCGGCTGTGGTGGGTTTACCTTCCACTTTTCAGACAATGCAAACTTGCCTTGTAGGTACTGATCCTCGATCCATCCCTTAAAGACAAAGCAATCCTCGATCGGGTGACTTACCGTGTGGTGGTAAAGGCAATAATTGGGATTATTGGGATCGTCTGGCTGTAATAGACGTTTTGGACTCGGAAGATTGATGAGTCTGTTGCGCACTGCCAGCTCAAACAGTCTTCTTGTCTTATTCTGAGGAAACGGGTAAGGACGTCCTAGTCTCTCCTTGAGGGATGGGCGTGGACGCACGTCGTTTTGGCGAACGACCGGCTTTGAGTTGCTCGGCTGCTGTTGAGCATTGGCGACGACGATCACTTTCCCTTTTCCTTTCTCATTTTGAGAGTCTGGTTTTGGAGGAGACGGTCCATGGCCCATCTGGTCCATTTGGGCTAATTTATCGATCAAGGCCTGAAAGGTGGTTGGCTTGAAGAACATCATGAATTGCGAGATGGTCGCTTGCGGATCGAGAGTGCCCACGAGCATGCCTACCGCAGGTGCCTCTTCTATGCGTTGTTCGCATTTTGACCATAGGTTCCGCCATCGTGTTGCGTATTGGACCCACGTTTCGCCTGGCCTTATCCTGGCATTTATCAGTGCTGTTATCAGGGTGCGTTCACCAGTACTCGCGAATCTTTGTGTAAACAGTAGCTCCATCTCCGCAAATGTTTTGACAGAGTCGTTAGGTAGCTCTGAATACCATTCAAAGGCCGTTTCTGCTAAGCTGCCGACGAATTAGCGAAGCAACAATTTGTCATCGCCTCCAGTATTGCCGCATAAGGCCTTGAATTGAGCGACATGCTGATGCGGATTCCCTGTCCCTTTATATACATGGAACTTAGGGATCGTATATCCCGACGGGTAACTGATTTGGTCATACCAGCCCGGATAAGGTCGTCCAGTTCTAACGATTTGCCCAGCCGCCTCATTCGCCTGGTGAGCTCGTATTTGCTGAGCGATGTAATCATCCAGGGCAGCTTTTGAGATGGTCTCCTCTTTGGCTGCTGAAAGAGCCGGAGGAGGGTTCGATGTCTCCGCTCGGTCATCATCAATAATGATCGGAGGGTCTTCAACTGGAGGGTCCGACTGTAACATCATCCTTACCATATCTTGGAAGAGGAGTGCCATTTGTTTTATGTTAGCCGTTTGTTCTGCGGCTTCTTTGTCCTTCTTTTCGAGGATTCTATGTAAGAAGTCAGCATCGGTTTCTTGTTCGTGACGCTGCTCTGATGATACTTCCGAACTTTCTTTCGGTTCGGTAAGTGCAGCCATCGCAGTCATCATTTCCTGAAGCTTCTGTTGCTGCTCCTGGGCTTTTGTCACGGATCGGGTGAGCGGTCGGTGACCCGTCGAAGCGCGGCTTTCCTCCTTTTCGGAAGCCATATAAACAGTGTGCACCACCATGCCCCCAGACCTGGGGCGTTTGTGTTCAACGCTTTTACGCTTCGCCATGTTCACAGGGGCTCTTTGCGGCCTCCTTTTCTTTTGAGTGGTTGAAGTTGAGGGGGCCGTTGAAGTGGGCATCCAGCCAGCCGTTGCTTTTTGTGACTTGACGGAGTAATCCTTCTCTTGCCGAACCTTCATCTTTTTCTGTCGGCGGAGATAGTTTTCATTAATCACTGATTCCTGGATCTGTCGCCAGACTTTGTAAATTTTAGAGGACAGCCGTTGAGGGGGCTGCTCTAGCTTTTTCTCTGGAGTATTCTTCACAGATGAAGGAGTTCGTTTCAACACCGCAGTAGGAGAGTTTCTGCGCACCGTGTTCAGCCATTCAAAGCTATTCCCGGTTGGAACAGCAGCCTCGATCCCCACCATCGGAGCTGACGGAGTTATCCCAGAGGGGGAGTTACCCTCAGCCTTCCTTACTCAGCGCCAGTGGCGACGTCGAGCACGTCGTGCGGGTGGAATTGATTGAGCCGTAGGGGTGACCTCCTCATGCCCCCTGTGTTGGTTAGAATCTGCTGGTACCGGCCTTTTAAAGACCGATGTCCTTTGAATGGGGACGGCCAACCTGTCAAAAGCAGACTTCCGAGCAGGGGAAGCAACCTTGGTGATTTCGCTTGAAACTGGAGTAGGGATAGCTATCCGCTTCGGGATAACATCTTCTGGTATTGCTGGCTTTTTCATGGGCCCGTTGGAGCTCTGACCTAGCCTGTTAAAAACAGAGGCAGTGGAGTTGGGCGACCCGTTGAGAGGGATCGCGGCAGTGGTAAGTCGATCAAAGACCGACTTCTTTGGGGCTTCTTGCAACGTCATTGGGGCATTGAAGCTCATCGGTGGGAGCATAGTCCCGAAGAATAGTCCAGTGGTGGCTTGAGTTACCTGTTCCACTGGCATCTTGAAAAGAGAGGCTACTTGGGGCCCGTAAGTCACTCCTCCAGCAGGGACGGAGCGAGAGTAGCAGTTGCAGGTAGTGCATTTTGAAGCCATTGACCTTCAGTTTTCTGCACGGAGCAAGATACCAAATCTTAGTACCTCGAATCCACAGGCAACCACAACAAACCGCGATTTGTTCACGAACACGACACACGAAGTGTGGAGTGGAAAGAGGAAAAGGTCCCACCGGACGTGCCAGAATCTGTTCCCCTCCGAACACAGAGACGCGACCGCGTAGGTTCGTCTGGCCTGAGATTCGGGGTAGATGCTATTTGGTTTTATCCGTCCACCTCTCCGAAGATGCCAAGTTGATTTATGGCACCGTGTATCGGAGGTTTAGACGGATGCGGCCGATGTAGCAGACTTCGTCAGATTCCCCCTCGCTTGAGGGGTTTTTGATTGTGGGGACGCTCTTCCCTGCAGGCGCAAGCCCCTGTAGTTAATTACGCTACCGTATAGCGGTAACAACTTTCTCCTTCTCCATAATTTCACTTCGTGTCGTGGGTGTTTGTTTTGTTTGTGGTTGCCCGTGGATTGTATACGGAGACTAATTTATGTCGTCGCCCCTAGGACGTGGATTAGTCCAAATCCGTATTTTCTTAGATTTGGGTTTGGGATTTTCGTTTAAGGATACGTTAGCCATATTTGAGGCTAAGATCAACTTAAACGTTTGTTAAGGATACGTTAGTCTAATTTGAGACTAAGATCAACTTAACGGGATCGTTTAGATCCGACAAAAGAGCGTTTGGGCTCTATTATTCCAGTTTAGGAACATAGTGGTCCATTTAATGTATGTGGCCACCGGGACCCGTCACCTCTCTGACGTCGTTGAAGGATTACAACGATAGGTGTCAGAGGAGTTCAGAGATGTACCCTTGAACCGGATGTAAATTGATTTAAGAGAGCAGCCGTGCTCAGTCAATTTAATTTGAGGACTTACGGCCATGATTGGGCTAAGTCCAGTTGAAAATATTCAACGTTTTTATCCTTGGCCTATTAGGCCTGTGCTAGGGCTTTGCCCCTGTTTAATAATGCACTGCATTTTATTTTGGCCTGTAAGGCCTTTCTGATTTGGGCTCTGTCCCTTTTAATAGTGCAAAGCACTTTGTTTGTTCTGATAGACCTTCCTTTATTGGGCTCTGCCCTTTTATTAATGCGGTGCATTTAATGTTCTGACATTGCCCCACGTGGCTTGTCAGGCGCTTTGCGCCAATTGAGGAGCGCAAGGCGCAAGTCCATGGGGAGGTGACACGTGTCACGCTCTGGTGAGCGCAAGCGCAGTGCGCTGCGACAGTGCGCTGCGCTGTTGCGCTGCTGACACGTGGCGCGCTCTGGTGAGTTGCGCCAATTCATGAGAGCAGTGCTCTGTTTTTAGAAGCGCATAGCGCAAGTTATTCAGGTGCTGACACGTGGCGCTTTCTGGTGGCTTGCGCCAAAGCAGGAGCGCAACAGTGCAGATTTGCAAGTGCAAGGCACTATTTTAATTTCTTGATCCAAGAAAAGAATCTTTTTGATTTCAGAACCAATGGTTCATAAAAAAGTGCAAGGCACTGTTATTATTATTATATTTTTTTTATTGGAGATCATTGATCTTGTTCTTAGATCAATGATTTATTCAAGAGAAATTCTTCTTTTTTTTATAAAGGTTTTTACCTTTCTTCTTTCTTCGAGCTTTTCTCAAAATTCTTTAGAGGAATTCTCTGTTTTTCTCTCTGTGTTGATGTGTTTTAGACTTGGGGTCTAGGGGCCTTTTTATAATACCAATTAGTTTGTTAAATTGGTTAGAGAGATCTTTCTCTGAGTGATTTTGGGATTTCTCCCCACCGTTGGATCTTTGATCTAAGGGCTTCTGTTTTACAGAAGACAATCTTCTTGTTTTAATAAGAACAGAAAGATCTTACTGGAATTTAATTCTGTTTGGCGCAAGCGCCCCCAGCGCTTGACGCGTGTCGCACAGCGCAGCGCAGCTGCGCTTGTGTACCTGCGCTGCCACGTGTCGCGCAGCGCAGAGCGCAGCGCAGCTGCGCTATGCGCAACTGCGCTGCCACGTGGCGCGCAGCGCAGAGCGCAAGTCAGCTGAAGCGTTGCTTCTTTTATTTTAATTTTAATTTTCAAAACAGAGCTTTGCTCTGATTGGGGGAAACAGAAGCGTTGCTTCGTTTCCTGCCTTGGAATTTGAACAGAGCTTTGCTCTGATTGGGGTAAACACACGCGTTTGACACGATCGATGGGGAGAGAAGAGAGAATGATACCCAGTGGGAACTTTATTTTGATGGGGCATCTTCCATGAAGAAGTGCAAACAAAGCACCCCTATAATCAAATCCGGGGTAGGCCTCATCTTCGTGACTCCGCAAGGAGGGATAATGTGCTTTGCCTTCTCCTTAACAGAGCCGAGGACAAACAATGAAGCCGAATACGAAGCTTTGATAGCAGGCCTCGAGATTGCTATCGACAAGGGAATTGAAAACCTCCTCATATACGGAGACTCCCAACTGGTCGTTAGTCAAGTAAACGGCGACTACCAAACATGCAAGCCTGAGTTGGTGAAGTACGGCGAGAAAGTGCAGCAACTGCTGATTCAAATTCCTTCCTACACCTTGGAAAGTATATCGCGTGCGGAAAATAGCAAAGCGGATGCATTAGCCAAGCTCGCTAAAGAATTGGCTGACGAAAACCTCGATGACGTGAGGATCATGGTACAAAGTCGTCGGGTTCTCGTACCAACAGAAATATCTCCGGAGTCATCCGAAGAAAAGGGCACGACCGAGCAAGCAACCCTACAAATAAAAGACCAGAAAAAGGCTAAGGATTGGAGGAAAGTCTTTATAGATTACTTCAAATCCCGTCCAACGCCTGAAGATGCATCCTCAAAACATCAGCTCATGAAGCGAGCTCTATCTTTTGCCTTCGTCAATGATACTTTATATAAGAGATCATTTGACTCTCTGTGGCTAAAATGCCTGGGACCTGAAGAGGCAGAGAGAGTTGTCCAAGAAACTCACGACAGACTTAGCGATTCTCACCAAGCCGGCCCGAAGATAAAGCTGAAGATCAAAAGGATGGGCTACTATTGGCCCACGATGATCCAGGACTGCCTCGAATACGCGAAGCAATGCCACTCGTGCCAGATTCACGGGGACTTTATCCATCAGCATCTAAATCCACTGCATCCAACGGTGGCTAGCTGGCCGTTCGAAATGTGGAGAACTGACATAATCGGCCCTATCGAACCAGCATCGTCCAGAGGACATCGATTCATTTTGGTGACAACTGATTACTTCTCCAAGTGGGTAGAAGCAGTACCGCTGAGGGAAGTGAAGACAGAGAATATCCTCCATTTCTTCAAGACGCACGTCATTTATCAGTTTGGCACTCCGCGACGGATTATCTCTGATAACGGGCCAGCCTATAGAAGCCACAAGATCAGCTGCTTCGCACAACAACATAACATAGACTGGAGATATTCATCGGTCTATAATCCCCGAGCTAACGGTCTAACTGAGGCTTTCAACAAGACCTTGACGAAGATCGTGAAAAAGACGATGTCTCGGAATAAGAAGGACTGGCATAAGAGACTGCATGAAGCTCTCTGGGCGTATCGAACTACGTTCAAAACAACCACAAACACAGCGCCGTATGCTTTGGTATTCGGCACAGAAGCGGTACTCCCTCTCGAGATAGAGTTACCCTCTCTACGAGTGGCAGTTCACTACGAGCTAACAGACAAAGAAAATGCCCACCTTTGGCTTGAGGAGCTCGATGCCCTTGAGAAAACCAGGCTCATGGCGCAGCAAAATTTGGAGGCTTATAAAGCAAAGATGACGCGCTCATATGAGAGATTGACTAGGCCAAGAATATTCTTCCAAGAAGAACTCGTGCTAGCGGTCAAAATGCCTATGATCCCCAATCGTGCCAAGCGGGGGAAATTCGAGCCGAACTATGAAGGCCCGTATATCATAGACAAAGTTTACCAGGGTGGAGCCTATCTACTCATGGACATGCATGGTGAAAGACCTTTCAGGCCAATAAACGGTCGCTTCCTAAAGAAATACTACACCTGACGAGTCACGGCCTAGGTCAACGATAGATGACGACGCCTATGTCCGCTCACTATCTTCCTAAGCCTAAACTCTGTAAGTAGTAGCCGGCTTCCTAATGTCGGACCGAAATGTCCTTAAACTAACGATGGACCACTATGTCCTAAACTGGCGTCGGACCGAAACGTCCTTAAACTAATGATGGACCACTATGTCCTAAAACTGGCTGTTGACTAAGACGTCTATAAACTACTGTGGACTGCAGCATTCCAAGGCTGACACAAAAAAATAATAAAACAGAAAAAAAAATAAAAAAAAGAAAACGGTATGTCTATAAGCAAATGGGCACGGATGAAAACCCGAAAGGGCTCCGTGAGTAAAAATAGCAGGGCTACCGGCGAGTTTTTGTGAAAACCCGAAAGGGTACAACCTCGTTAAAAGACACTTGCAAGGTCCTCTCGACCCTGTAAGGAGAAACCACCTGCGTGAGATCCTTACGACTCACAAGGGAGCAACACACTTAGGGACCCTCACGATTCCTAAGGAGAAATTACACTTGCGAGATCCTCACGACTCGTAAGGAGGACCCTCCTATGAGACCCTCACGGCTCATAAGATTCAAAAGTCTTAAGCTACAGGGATCTGAACCTATTCTTAAGCCATCACAACCTCCAATTCTGCTCTACAAGCGTCTCGACCCTTGTATACAATCCACGGGCGTGAATAAACATTTCCCTAACAAAGTCCCATCCGTGACTAGGGATATGTCTGCTCAGTGAACAGCCCTTGTAAGTCTTCTCGACTTATAAGGAGAAATCACTCTTGTAAGATCCTTATGACTTATAAGAGACCACACACTTAGGAATCCTCACGATTCCTAAGGAGAAAACGCACCTACGAGATCCTCACGACTTGTAGGGAGAAATACCTATGAGACCCTTACGGCTCATGAAGTCAAAAGCCTTAGTCGACAGGATCTTAACCCTATTTGCTAAGCCACCTTTGTTCGACATCGACAGAGGAAAATGATGATTTGCTCCTGGCAATATCCCAGTTGTAGCGGTGCTGATGCCGAAATCGGTGTCTAATTCCAAGCTTGCAGCGAAAAGCCAGCGAGCCACACATGCATACGAAATAGCTGAAATGATGGAGCAACCTGCAACAAAATCAGTAAGTAAAAATGTATGCATGCAAAATAGCCGAAATGATTGGGCAACTCGCAGTAAAAAGCAACGAGTAAAAATAAAACAAATAGCCGAAATGATTGGGCACCGCTAGAGATAGCCGAAATGATTGGGCAATAGCGACTTTCGCGATATAAAAGCTGAAATGATAGAGCATCGCGGAAAGAAAAAATATATAAAATGAAACCTTTTGCCCTACAGGTGATATCACATCAATCCCTGTATATAATCCAGGGGCGAAAACAAAGAAGGAATCACACCTTCCCTCCCCAGGCTCCATCAGAAGAAGAAGCCAAATCTCAATGGTTCACAGACAGCCTGGAGATCATCTCAATATCCGTTTCATTTCAATAGACACGACATCAACAAATCGGAGCTGCGGCAAAATTCCAAGTTCCATGACTCGACGATGCACAAACAACCGAGAGTCAACCTTTTCTGGTCACGTGGAACATGACTTATGTCAATCCTGACCCCGTGGGAAACGTCTAGAGCGGAGCCTGGTCCTCGCAGAACACGGCTATGTCAATCAGACCCCGTGGGAAGCATCCAAAGCAAATTCTTGGTCACGTGGAACACAACCTATGTCAATCCTGACCCCGTGGGAAACGTCCAGAGTGGAGCCTGGTTCTCGCAGAACACGGCTATGTCAATCAGACCCCGTGGGAAGCATCCAGAGCAAATTCCTGGTCACGTGGAACACGACCTATGTCAATCCTGACCCCGTGGGAAACGTCCAGAGCGGAGCCTGGTCATCGCAGAACACAGCTACGTCAATCAGACCCCGTGGGAAGCATCCAGAGCAAATTCCTGGATATGTGGAACGCGGCCTATGTCAATCCTGACCTCGTGGGAAACGTCCAGAGCAGATCCTGGTCCTCGCAGAACACGGTTATGTCAAACCGACCCCCTGAGAAGCATCCAGAGCAAATTCCTGGTCACGTGGAACACGACCTATATCAATTCTGACCCCATGGGAAACGTCCATAGCGGAGCCTGGTCCTCGCAGAACACGGCTATATCAATCAGACCCCGTGGGAAGCATCCAGAGCAAATTCCTGGTTACGTGGAACGCGACCTATGTCAATCCTGACCCCGTGGGAAACTTCCAGAGCGGATCCTGGTCCTCGCAGAACATGGCTATGCCAAATCGACCCCGTGGGAAGCATCCAAAGCAAATTCCTGGTCACATGGTACACGGCCTATGTCAATCCTGACTCCGTGGGAAACGTCCAGAGCGGAGCCTGGTCCTCGCAGAACACGGCTATGTCAATCAGACCCCGTGGGAAGCATCCACAGAAAATTCCTTCCTGGTTACGTGGAACGCGGCCTATGTCAATCCTGACGCCGTGGGAAACGTCCAGAGCGGATCTTGGTCCTCGCAGAACACGGCTATGTCAAACTGACCTCGTGGGAAGCATCCAGAGCAAATTCCTGATTTCGTAGAACACGGCCTGTGTCAATCCTGACCCCATGGGAAACGTCCAGAGCGGTGCCTGGTCCTCGCAGAACACGGCTATGTCAATCAGACCCCGTGGGAAGCATCCAGAGCAAATTCCTGGTCACGTGGAACACGGACTATGTCAATCCTGACCCCGTGGGAAACGTCCAGAGCGGATCCTGGTCCTCGCAGAACACGGCTATGTCAAACCGACCCCGTGGGAAGCATCCATAGAAAATTCCTGGTCACGTGGAACACGGCCTATGTCAATCCTGACCCCGTGGGAAACGTCCAGAGAGGATCCTGGTCCTCGCAGAATACGGCTATGTCAAACTGACCCCGTGGGAAGCATCAAGAGCAAATTCCTGGTTTCGTGGAACACGGCCTTTGTCAATCCTGACCCCGTGGGAAACGTCCAGAGCGGAGCCTGGTCCTCGCAGAACACGGCTATGTCAATCAGACCCCGTGGGAAGCATCCAGAGCAAATTCCTGGTTACGTGGAACATGGCCTATGTCAATCCTGACCCCGTGGGAAACGTCCAGAGCGGATCCTGGTCCTCGCAGAACACGGCTATGTCAAACCGACCCCGTGGGAAGCATCCAGAGCAAATTCCTGGTCACGTGGGGGCACGACCTATTTCAATTCTGACCCCGTGGGAAACGTCCAGAGCGGAGCCTGGTCCTCGCAGAACACGGCTATGTCAATCAGACCCCGTGGGAAGCATCCAGAGCAAATTCCTGGTCACGTGGAACACGGCCTATGTTAATCCTGACCCCGTAGGAAATGTCAAGAGCGGAGCCTGGTCCTTGCAGAACACGGCTATGTCAATCAAACCCCGTGGGAAGCATCTAGAGCAAAATTCCTGGTCACGTGGAACACGGCTTATGTCAATCCTGACCCCGTGGGGAACGTCCAGAATGTAGCCTGGTCCTCGCAGAACACGGCTATGTCAATCAGACCCCGTGGGAAGCATCCAGAGCAAAATTCCTGGTCCTGTGGAACACGGCCTATGTCAATCCTGACCCCGTGGGAAACGTCCAGAGCGGATCCCGGTCCTCGCAGAACACGGCTATGTCAATCCTGACCCTGTAGGAAGCATCCAGAGCGGAGCCTGGTCCTCGTAGAACACGGCCTATGTCAATCCTGACGCCGTGGGAAGCATCCAGAGCAAATCCTGGTCCTATAGAACACGGGTAAAGTCAATCTTGACCCCGTAGGAAATGGCCAGAGCAACCCCTGACTCCATGAAATGCGGGTAATGTCAACCTCGTCCATCACTTACAGGTCCCCACGACTTGTAAGGGAGAAAACTCTTTTGTGAGATCCTTACGACTCTCAGAAGAAAACGCACTTAGGAATCCTCACGATTCCTAAGGAGAAATTACACATACAGAATCCTCTCGACCTGTAGGGAGAAAATTCTTTATGAGACCCTCACGACTCATAAAGTTGAAAAGTCTTAGGAGGCAGATCTTAACCCTGAATCCTAAGCCATCGCTGTCCTACAGAGAAATCAAAAGAGATTATCCACAAAATGCATTTACTAAAAGGGACACACCATCATGAAGCAAAATATATCTTTTATTCATGAATCAAAATGAATACAAAGTACAATTTATGAAAGAATAAAAGAAAATATACTCTCATTCAGGAGTATGTACAAAAGAAGAATAAAAAAAATATACAATTCTTCAAGCCGGCGGACGATTCAGTAGATTTGCCAGTTCACCCCTTTTCCGTTGGGCCTCGGCTTCATGATTCATTATCGTCAAAAGACGGGCCGCCGCTTATGCCTGTTGGGCCTGGTATGAGGCAAGCCGGCTTTCAAGCTCTTTTTTAGTAACCTAATGGACTTCGACCATTTCACGAGTAAAAATGACGGACTTATCAATGGCTACCACCTCCTTGAATAGCCTCTTAAAGCACCCGCCAAAGTTCATATGCCCTAGTGGTCTTGGCCGTAAGATTGGCTTGAAGCCCCCTCAGCGCTTTAGAAGCCAGCCCCCTCTTCGAAAACTTTCGGCTGAGCCTCTTCTCGCATGACAGCATATTTGAGGCGCATCGTTCGATCAACCCCCGCAAGCTTGCCTTTACAGCCACAACCTCCGAAGGAAGACGCGTACACTCAAGACTATATAAACAAACCTCCATTCGACGACAATACTTGATCTAAAATACGCACAAATCACCTGATATAGGAGGCAACAAGGAAAGTCTCCGATGTATAGCCCATCAAGCATGCATTTGTAACTATATGAATGTTTAAATGATACCCAAAGCACTGATGTGCATGCAACATAACGATAGTGCTCACAATTAAAGAAAAGTCCCATGGAAAAATATAAAGCTCATTTACGCAAGCAAGACGCATGTACGAGTCTCCGACAAACATGAAAATTCAACAGAAAGCATGCAATAGCCAATGATAAAAAGAGTACATTGATTTAAACATACTACGCTACCGGGAAAAGGTCACCAAACAAAGGATCAATGGTACAAGGGTTAGCAAAACAAAATACAAAATTTTCTAACTCCATCTCTGCCTTCTCCAGCACATCGAAACGACGATTTTCACGAGGAGTGGCTCCCCATCGATTAGCGCCATGTCTATCCGCAAAGGCAGACATAATAGCCCGCCGGGTTCTTATCTGGCCCAGCAGATGGACCGAGCAGTCTTTCAGAGCCTGGGTAATCAGGCACGCCTCATAAAAATACTCGAGCTTGTCTTCGGCCGCGTCAAGGATCGCCAGGGTCATCTCTGATGGGTGAGGAGGGATGTCAGCGAGCACGGCAAGAAGAATCATCCGGAGCCAAATGGAGCCCATTGGAAGAGGGGATTTCCTACGTATCAGGAGTTCATACGTCACTGCGTCATATTCGGCATCGGTGAGAAGGGGATCCACTAGTCGCGCAGCAAAGCGAGGGACCATCTCCTTAACAGGTACCTCCCATGGTTGTCGACAAGCATGGGGACGGTTGCAAGCCATAGCACTCAGTTATTTTCTTAAGATAATCACCCTAAGTTGTAAATGGATTTCTCTATGAACAGAGAAAGAAAACTATGGCTTCAGTTTATAAAGGGGAGCATTAAATGCTGCACAAGGAAAATATTGCATGGTGGAACTATTTCCAAAGCCCAGAAAAAGGAAAGGCATTGGAAATTAAAGAGGTGTAACTATTTCCAAGGCTCCCTCTCTGCATTCAAAGCCATACACAGAAAAGATTGCATGGGAAATTAAACAACCCCATCAATAGGGCCCCACGTGCAGAGCACGTGAGCACCAATCTTGATATGCACTAAAAAGTAAAATAGTGCCTCACATGCCAAACACATCAGCAGCAACAACAATATGACAAAATTTCATAAGGAAAGCATGCGAACACAAAAAGGAAAAGAAAGACTTATCATTCATACTTTAAAAGTTCATACAAAAATAAGAGAAAATGTTACAATGGTAAGACATCAAATCCGGGACACGGATTGAGAAATTGAAAAGTAAGGCCATCTAAAATGTTTCTGGCCTCTCTGGCCATTCTTGTGTGCTTCCTCTCACACTCGCAAGCGTCGGGATCTCTGCTGATGTCCTCCACCCTCCGATAGGCAGAGAGTATCGCCGCCTGTTGGAAAGCTTGATGCAGGATAACAACAAGATTGTTTCTCCTTTTCTTTGAGATTAGGCCCATCAGATACACTGAGTGTATCTTATCTTTGGCATCATCCAAAGCCTTAAGCGGCATGCCTGCACAGAATAAAGGAAGTGCTTCCCAGATCGCCCTCATAATGAGTTTCAAAAGAGGAGAGCGACAAGGGAGTAGTCGACCGTTGTACTCGTTAAAGCGGCTCATAATCTCAACACACTGAGCGTTGGTGAACTCCTGGTTCTGGCCGCGTCCCAATGCACGAATGTCTCCGTAAGAAATGATCTCATCAAGATTATACAAATGGGCAGCCATAGTATCTGAAATAAAGATCGGTGAGAATTTAATGGATAAACCAATCAAGAAGAATGCTTGTCTAAATGAACAGTGGATTTCAAACACATTCCCCAAGGAGAAAACCCACTGCAGAACTCTATACAAATCATGAAGGGTCTTCCTGAAAGCATTTCTATGTTAAGAATTAAGTTCTTTAGAGGAATTAAATTCCTTTTGAACAGGGGAATTAAATTCCCAGAAGACATTTTTCAGAGCCAAGATTCTTTGGAATGGAATTAAATTCCTGATAAAGGTTAAGTATTGCCATCGATCTCTGAGATCAAAGAAGCCCTAACAAAAGGGATTTATGATTTAAAGATTGAGCAGTTTTCTTTTTAAAGAACTTAAAAAAAATGGGTTCTTGTTAAAGGGAAAAACCCTTGGTATGGATTTAAAATTCAACGAAGATTTCTACAAAAAAGTTCTTCGGTCGTTCAAGATTCTTACCTGAAAAAGGAAATCTTTTGTTGACAGAGTTAAACTCTGGAAATTTTTGAATCAGAGAGCTAAGCTCTGGGAAAGAGAATTAAATTCTTAGAGGAAAAACAAACAAGGAAGAAGATGGAAAAAGTGGAGGCGCTTCTGAAGGGACTCCTGCATTTATAGGATGTGATGTGGAATGGTTCATCTCCCCTGTTCCCTAGACAGATCCAACGGTCACAAAGGTGACAGCGTTGCACTCACGTGCAAACACGTGAGAACAACGCTGTGGGGGCACTTGTTCCTTGATAAAATACTAGGAAATTCCCCAATGGGCTATCACGTGCTCACACGCGACCAAGGGTCACGTGCTGACACGTGATAGGTTCCTGTGATCTCTACTTTATAGAATTAAATTCTAGCCAAACAAAATATAACAAAAACAGTAAGGAAAAACCTCAATGAGGCGTCACGTGCTCACACATGACCAAGGGTCACGTGCTGACACGTGATGATTCCTCAGCTCCCTAAAAGCAGAATTAAGTTCTGGTCACGTGTCAACACGTGATGGGCTCCTAAGCTCTTTAATCAATATAATTAAATTCTATTTAATAATCAAATAATGGGATCACGTGCCAACACGTGATAGACTTTTAAAAGCCTTTTGAACTAATAGAATTAAATTCTAATTAAGGGAAATCAAAGACCCTAACTGGGAAAATATTTCTTTAAATCTTTCCAAACAAAAAAGATGGTGCTCTGTAAAATAGAGCACCGTTGGATTAAAAATCCAATGGTGATTAAAAATCACCAATTTCTGGAAAGATTTATACAAGGAAAGATTTCCCTGAAATTCATCAAGAATAACTAACAGAATATCTTCTGGATTAAAAATCCAATGGTGAATAAAATTCACTGAGTGATCTAAAAGATCATATTAGTTACAAAAACAACCAAAATCTTTCAATGAAAGATTCACTAAACAAATTGATTCTTTTCTTTCTCCTATAAATAGGAGCCAAGAAGAGAAGAGAAGGGTTGATTTTCTGGAGAAAAACAACAACAGAGAGAAAAAGAGAGGAGAATTTAATTCTCAAGAGAGAAAAGAAGTTCTTTTCAGAGAAAAGAAACCCTAGCTGAGAAATGGGAAAGAGATCTAAGCTCCATAAAATAAAAGAGAATTTAATTCTCAAGTTTAAGAGTTTAACTCTTCTGAATAAGAACTTAGTTCTTCCTTTGGTTGAAGATCTGCAAAAGCAGATCTCCCCACAAGTTGAGAATTTAATTCTCATCGGGGAGATTCTGCCATGCAGATCCAAGACCTAGAGGGAGAATTTGAGTTTAACTAATTTAATTCCCCCAAATTCATAGGAATTTAATTCCTCCAAACAAAACGAGGGTTTAACCCTATATGAGAATTTAATTCTCCCAAATTCACAGGAATTTAATTCCTCTAAAACAGAACTAGGGTTTAACCCTATATGAGAATTTAATTCTCCCAAATTCACAGGAATTTAATTCCTCTAAAACAGAACTAGGGTTTAACCCCATATAAGAATTTAATTCTTTCACATGCATAGGAATTTAATTCCTCGAAAACAGAATTAGGGTTTAACCCTACAGAGAATTTAATTCTTAAAACAAGAGACTTAAAGCTCTCCATGCACGTAAAAAACCGGGTCACGTGGTGACACGTGACCCCCATTCTCAATAAGCATAAAAGAAAGAACAAAACTAGGTCACGCGTTCCCACGTGACCCTTAAACAGACTCCCCAAAATAAGAAGAAATTAGCCCAGAGGCAATGCCTCACGTGCTCCCACGTGACCTTCAAAACAAAGGGAACAAAGGTAAAGGCAGTACCGATTTTGGGCGCTCTCACATGTCCTCACGTGACCCCTAATAAACACTTTAATAATCGATACATGGATATACATCACGTGCCAACACGTGATGGCCAGAAGATCAGAAGTGTTTAACACTTATTTGCAGATTTGAGAATAAAATAAAGGAGGTCTGGCCCCATCTCAGGCGCCTTACGTGACCCCACGTGACCCCTTCCTTTCTAGTGTTTAACACTATTTTGGGCATTTTTTCTCCAGTGTTTAACACTGTTTTAAATACATCATGTGAGGACACGTGACCGCCAGACGTCCTTTACCGTTTAACACTATTCTAAAACCAGCTTAGCTCAAATTGGCTAAGTTTTCCAGAGGCAAATATCCCCTTCAAATGAGCCTTAAAATCCAGAGCTATAATGTTTAATGCTCAAAGACAAAATGTTATCAGAGCTTTCAAACTCCTGTTTAGTATTGCTAAATAATGAGGTGCTGAACCCAGGCAAATGTTCAATAGCCCAACAAATAGCCAACATTTCAAACTTAATCGGACTTAGCCCAAATTGGCCATAAGTCCTCAATTCAGATTTAACTGAGTCAATGTGCTCATAATCTAATTAATTGATCTTACTTCCAAATTGGACTGTAGATCTCCCAATCAACTTTGGTTCAAGGGTACATCTCTTCACTCCTTTGATATTTGTCGTTGTAATCCTTCAACGTCTTCAGAGAGGTGACGGGTCCCGACAACCACACATTTCACAGACTTTGACGTCTTTAAACTGGACTGTGGGGTCCTTAAACTCATGGACTATGACGTCCTTAACCTTGACAGTGATGTCTTTAAACTGGACTGTGGGGTCCTTAAACTCATGGACTATGACGTCCTTAACCTTGACTGTGATGTCTTTAAACTCACGGACTATGATGTCCTTAACCTTGTACTGAGATGCCCTTAAACTAACATTGGACCATAATGTTCTTAAACTAATCGACCACAATGTCCCTAAACTAAACAATAGAGCTCAAATGCTTTCTTGTTGGATCTAAATGATCCCGTTAAGTTGATCTTAGCCTAAAAATTAGACTAACGTATTTTTAATAAACGTTTAAGTTGATCTTAGTCTCAAATGAGACTAACGTATCCTTAACCCAACCCCCAAATCCAAATCTAAGAAAATATGGATTTGGACTAAACCACGCCCTACGGGCGACAACATAAATTAGTCTTCGTATACAATCCACGGGCAACCAAAAACAAAACAAACACCCACGACATGAAATGACCATCTGGAGAAGGAGAAAGTTGTTACCGTGATGCGGTAGCGTAATTAACTGTAGGGGCTTGTGCCTGCAGGGAAGAGCGACCCCACAATCAAAAACCCTTCAAATGAGGGAGAATCTGACGAAGTCTGCTACATCGGCCACATCCGTTTAAACCTTCGATACGTGGTGTCAAAAATCAACTTGGCATTTTCGGAGAGGTGGACGGATAGCACCAATTAGCATCTGCCCTGAAATTCATGCGGGATGTTTATTGCGTCTCCGTGTTTCGGCGGGGAACAACCCTTGATCCTTAAATGACCGTGTCCCAGTTCATGACGTTCTTCAAGCCTACAACCTTTCAGGCTCTGATAGATAAACTGGCCCAAATGGACCAGATGGGCCACGTGCCTTCCTCCTTAAATAAGGACCCTTAAAATAATAAGGGTAAAGGGAAAGCGGCCTTCGTTGCCAATACTCAACAACAGCCGAGTGGCCTAAAACCAGCTGCTCGCTAAAACAACGCGCATTCGCGCCCATCCTTGGAGGAAAGACTAGGACGCGCTTACTCGTTTGCCCGCGACAAGATGAGGAGATTGTTCGAATTGGCAATGCGTAATAAAATCATCACATTGCTAGACCCGTGGCGTCCACCGCAACCCGGCGACGTCAACAACCCTAACTACTACTCCTATCACAGAATGGTGAGCCATCCAGTTGAAGATTGCTATGTCTTCAAGAACTGGTCGAAGACCAGTATCAACAAGAGAAATTCGCACTGTCTGATAACTGGAAGGTAAACCCACCCCAGAAGCACACTCCTAAAAAGGTGGATGCGCAGGGGGAATCATGCTCACTCATGGAAGAAACTCCATGGGAAGTCGTTCTTTCAGCAAAAACCAAAAGAATGCTGAAGGATCTATATGCATGTCCAGCAGTCAAGTGGAAAAGCCCACTTGAAACCGAAATAATCGAAGAGATGTTAAAACCTCGTCCCGCACCAAAAGTTGTTGACGAGGGGAAAAACCCCCAAGTCAAGCCTTCAAAGTTTTCGAAAAAAAGAAGAAGACCAAGAAGCTTGTGCAGCCTGCCGAGTATGAAAACAAGTGCACAGATCTACAAAAACACATTGACGCGTTGGAGGAGAATAACCAGAAGACGGGGACACCGGTCACGCTCAAAGAATTCCTCAAGTATATTCTTGAGGGCAGAGACAGTGACAATGATGAAAGAAATGACTCATCAGAAGACACCGAAGACCGTGTAACAAGTTGCCACATGGTCTCCCATTCATCGTTATATGATGAAGAAACTCCCTCAGCGTCAGAAAACAATGTGGAACTGGGGGCAGAATCAGCGCTAAAATCCCCATAACGGCCAGAAGACCCGATCGATAGACTGTTAAATGAAGCCTTTCAAAAAAGCAAAGTTGACTGAGAACGCGAGACAACCATATATGAAAAGGCTAAGCGTCAGCGTCAGGATAAGGAAGCTGCGACAAGGATGAGTCGTAAAGTGCACCAACCAAAGCAAAGCACACCTGCTATAAATAAGAGCAGGATCAAAACAGAGAAGCGGTTCGCCAAAGCTCTATCAATAGGGATGAAGCGGCCACCTCTCATAAGAAACACTCTCGGGATCATAAGCCTCGATAGAGAAGGATAACATCCAGACTACTGCCTATATCATCAGAGGGCCACTAATCCTACCGAGGAATGCAGCGCCTTCAAGAAGTTCTGGAAAGGATACGTTGCCCATCAAAAACACTTCAAGAGGATGAAGCGCGAAACTCATGCTCGTTGACGTTAAAATCTCCGGACTAACGCGCATGAAGAAACGACTGGCAACTGTCATATGGTTGGTACCAGTTCGGAAGAGGAAAAACCCTAAGTTCTTACCTTCGGAAGCGATTCTAAGGACGAAACGTCTCCCAACCCTCTCTTCAAAGACTCCCCTTCCCAAAAAGAAGAGGAGGGGAGGAAATATGAAAACATCCAGCTACGTAACCACACGCTGCCTGAGAAGAACTTCGGACCTGCGAACAAAGGTTCGAACAAAAATAACAAAGGGAAGGGGAAAATTGTTACGCTCCACTTCCCAAAAGAAGGTGAAGGGTGACGTGGTATGGTCCGCAATGTAACTTTATTGGAGGTGGTCTGTTCAATACAGTTACGATGAGCGTATGAATATTTATAACATGCAGGATGTGTTCTAAAACAAAATAATAAAAGCGAAAGGTGTTTATTTCCATTAACCAAACTTTATTACATCCCAAAGGAAAGAGTAAAATAAACTAAATAGTTTAATTACATCAAAAAATGAAGCAAAGCCCTAAACAGATGGGCAACAAATAAAACTAGCTAATTTTTCGTCGTCAAGTCTGCATAATCTTTATTTGTTGACTCCACACCTTAATCCTCGTCATAATACTTATTCTCATCTAACAGACATTCTAAAGATAGAGGGAGAAAAGGAAAGCCCGTCAGCGAGTTATACTCGGGTAGGATTGCCTCATAAGGAAGTAAAGGTATAGAAACGAGCAAGTGTATATAAATATGATGTATATGTACAGACATGATGTGTATGGGTATAAGGATATAAGGTGTACATAATTAAGACCTGTTGACAGGGGTATATGTGTATATGAGTATGTTCTATGAGGTGTAGGTGGATAAGGGTAAGTTGTATAAGGTGTATGTAGGCAAGGGTATATGGTATGGAGTATATGTCAGGTAAAAGGTCGCATTAGTTTGTTAAACAAAAGTCCGGATACTCGAGATTATTCCGTTGTGGCAATGGAAAAACAACCGGGGAAGTGAAATATACTGTTTCACTTTCCGGGATCATGATTGAGTAGTAGGAGAATCCAAGTTCCGCAACTCCTTACCTAAACAAACTACCCATCCTCGTTATTCAATATAAAGAGGCTTTGACGAATTAGAGTTAGTGCGTATACATATAAGCATAGAATTTCCATATTGTATGTCATCCATATATTGGATTATTCGCCCTCAAGTAGGGTTAGTATTCGCCCGAATATCGGGTTAGTATTTGTCCACGTGTTGGACCATTCACCCCCAAAGTAGGGTTGGTATTCGTCCGAATGTCGGGTTAGCAGTCGTCCACACTTTGCACTATTCATCCTGCCTGCAGGGATCCTCATATATAAGTATTCCATATCTAGGTCCACGCATTCTAACTCTAACCTTATCAGGTGTCATGTATGTCATAAACTTGTGTTCAAAAGTTGATCTCATTTAACATGGCCTTCCACAACCACTCATTTTATCTTGTTATCTCTTTAAGTTGGTAAGGTGCTTCATATCATTTTATAAAAGCACTTAATTAAAAGATAATAGTGTTTAATGATAATTATTGGTTATAAGGAAAACCCTAATGTTTAGAGTATTTATCATTTTGGAACCCATGGTATTTTAATGAGAAAATACCTTTTAGTGAAGGATTATGGTATTTATTTGAAAATTATCTTTTACTAAAGTTTTTAGGTATTCTTTTGGGAAAATCTCATTTATAAAGGTAGAGTTTTTGGTGAAGATAACCTTTTAGTAAGGGTCAAGGTATATAAGTGAAATTATATCCCTTTTAAGATGGATTGAGGTATTTTAGTGTAAATAATAATTTATAAAATTATGGAGTTTAATTGGGAGGTAACATTTTAGAAATACGTTCGTGTTGGCAACCGCTGCACATGGGCGGTAGGATTTGTGTCCTTTTTAGGAACGATTGCCTATTAACCATGAGGTATTTACGTAAAATATTACTCTATTTAATTAGGGTATTTTATTAAGGGTAAGATTCTATAAGAATAACACCGCGTTGACAACCACTGCACATGGGCGGCAGGATTTGTATCCTTTTCAGGGACGATTGTCTAATAACCACGGGATGATTCATGTAAAACATTGCCCTATTAAGGTACCTTATTAAACCTTAGTTATTAAGCTAAGAAAATTATACTAAAAATATTCTCTCTAAGTGAAATGGGTTAAGTTAAAAAAAACATAGCATAATTATTTAGATTAGTATTACCCCCTTTCAAAAGGTAAAGAGATTTTAACAAAACTAAGGTAATTGGTGGAGAAAAGTGCAAGTAAAAACATATCGTTTTAGTGTCTAAAGTATTTATTTCAAAACATCTTATCTCATATGGGTATTTTAAATACATACAGCATTTTAATAAAATGAGGGTATTTTGTAGAAGTAACCTATTTCGAGATCTTATTAGTATCATGGGTAAGTGTGCATATATATGGGGTGGATTGATACTACGTGGGTTATAATATTAAGCATATCATATTCCATATAGGACAAGGGTGCAATATTTACGCATATGGAGTAATTAATTAAACCATTTCAAACATGGATCAAATTTAATTATCAGGAGGTACCACAGTAGGCATGCATAAATATTTTTAATATCATTTTAATATAAGGTTGGGGGTTAGGAATTGAAACTAAGATCATTTAAAAGAAAGAAAGTGACAGATAAGTGGAGAGAGACGGATCCTACCTTTGGTTTGAGTTGGATGTCGATGGGTCGAAAATATAGACTCGTACTAAATCCTCAATAGCTCCATGCTCGGATTTTTTCTCGATGCTTGGGTGGAATTATAGCATCGGCGTCGTCGAAATGAAGCCATGGGTATTTTTTTCAGAATTTTTGGAGTTCTGAGGTGTGAGAAATCAGTGTTTGAAGGTCTCTATTTATAAGGTCTTTTCACCAACCATAAAATCCAAAAAATCCGTTAAAATCTTCAAAAAAACCGCGGCCAAATGATTGCTGATGATCAGCTGCCGCCGCCAGCTTCCCACATCCGTTGGATCTTGATCCAACGGCCCAGAGGCCGCCACTGCACGTGCCATGTGGTCGCGTGAGGGATCACGCGGTTTCGTGTGGTCCTCCCCATGTGGGCGCCGCCAGCATTCCTGGGCCGTTGGATCTCGCATCCAACGGTCCAGGCTAAATGTGCATATATATATATTTATTTATAAAAAAATCTGAACTGTGCATTTACAAAAAAACGAATTTGTTTTAAAAATTTGTTACAAATATTATAAAATACGGAAAAATATAAGAAAATTCCAGAAAATATAATTTTTTGTTATCTTCAGTTTAAAAATGATGGGCTAAAACTAAATAATATTCATATAAATAGATTTTTTATAGAAAATTCCTTTATTTATTTTTAAATGCTTTAACAATTACTCGCATCACTTTAAAAAAATATTTTCCCATCAAGCAAAAACGCAGTTAAATACTCAGTACTAAAACAAGACCTTTTATTGAGTATTAGAAAATACGGTCGTTACAATCTACTCTCCTTAAAACAATTTTGTTCTCGAAATTATGAAGGTAGAAAAATTACATTAGAAAAAATCCGAGTATGTAAGGGTATCGTTTTCTCATTTCATCTTCCCTTTTCCATGTGGACTCGCCCGGAGAGTCCTTCCTCCACATGAACCTAACCAAATTGATCGTATTGTCCCTCAAAGTATTCTCTTTCCGATCTAAAATCTCAACCGGTTGTTGTTCATAGGTCAAATCAGCTCCGACGGTGATTTCGGAATAATCCAAAATGTGACCAGGATCGCCGGCATATCTCCTCAATTGTGAGATATGGAAAATGTTGTGTACGCCTTCCAGAGAAGGTGGCAAGGCTAGGCGATACGCAACCTCCCCAACTCGTTCGAGGATATCGAAGGGGCTTATAAACCGTGGGCTAAGTTTTCCGCGTTTCCCAAAACGTATAAATCCCGGGTTAGGAGAAATCTTCAAAAACACGTGTTCTCCTGGTTGAAATTCTAGTAGCCTCCGCTTCGTGTCAACCCAATGTTTCTGCCGATCTTGTGCTATGCGTAACCGTTCCCTTTATCATCTCCACTGTCTCGACAACCATTTTGGGGCCCAAAAGTTCTCGGTCCCCAACATTGTCCCAACTTAACGGGGATCAACACTTTCGTCCATACAAGGCAGCAAAAGGCGCCATGCCGATACTAGACTGGTAGCTATTTTTGTAAGCAAAATCCACTAAGTGTAGATGATCTTCTCAATATCCTTTAAAATCCAACATACAGGTCCGGAGCATGTCTTCGAAAATTTGGATAACCCTTTCTGATTGGCCATCGGTCTGAGGATGGTAAGTGGTACTGAAACTCAGACTCGTGCCCAGACTCTCTTGTAAAGTTTGCCAAAACTGAGATCTGAAATGCGTATCTTGGTCGGACACAATGCAAATTGGCACTCCATGCAATCTGACAATCTCCTCCATATACCTCTTGGCGAGGCTTTTAGTTGATTGGCTGACTCGAAATGGAATGAAATGTGTCGACTTGGTGAGTCGATCCACTATCACCCATACTGCGTCGTTTCTCTTAGGGTTGCGAGGGAGTGCGGTCACAAAATCCATTGTGATGTGTTGCCATTTCCATTCGGGTATCGGTAAGGGCTGTAATAGACCTACCGTTCTATGATATTCACTCTTTACCTGTTGGCAAACCAAAAATTTGGACACACTCTTGGCTATCTCTCACTTCATCCCATGCCACTAATAGTTTTGTCTGAGGTTCTTATACATCTTCGTTCCTCTCGGATGAATAGAGTATGGAGAACTATGTAAGTTCATGTCGCGCACCCTGCGGGATCGCGGGGAGGCGGAATAGGTGAAAAACAATTTTCAAAAGATCGCGGCACGGACTTGGACTCCAGGATTGGTGCTAAACCCTAACTAGCAAACTAAAAGTGAGGTAAACTAAATGTACAGAAGTTTATACCTCACGAATCCGGTCCTTCGGGTTTTCATTCCTCGCTGTCCTTCTTTTTGTTGTTGACTCCATGGATCGATTCGGATCGCCGCTCCCTCATCGGACTCCTCAACTCCAAGATGATCCACCTGAGGGGATGTGCATCGAACTCCTACCTCAACGGAGGCAACTAGGGCATCAAGATCTCTACTCATGATGTCGTAGGAGATGTATAGATGTGTGGATGGATTGTAATATCTATTCTTACCCTAGATCACTCAACACATGAGTTCACTAGAGCTTTGAGGAAGAAGATGGCCTTTTAGGAAATGCCCCTCGTTTTTGCATCAAAATTCGTTTCTCAGTGGCTACAGTTCAGAAATGTACTCCAAGTTCTAGAAGACTCCAGAGACTTCTGCCAGATCAGCAAACTAGGGTTTTCTAAGCTTAATTAATCCTAGCTTAAAGCCTAAGCTAAACTCCTAACAAACTATATTCTAGAAGCCTCAAAAAACTTTTGGAGGGAATTGTAATTTCAAACCTAGACCTAGGGTTTGGGTGATCTATAAATAAGACCCTAGGCTCACTTGTAAAAAGGATGATCTCTTGGAATTCTATTCATTCAATAGATCCATTCACTCTCTTTCTTCATCTTCTTCCACAAGTCTAGTGAGAAGACTTGTGTGAAACCCTAACCCTAATTCCAATCAAAAGCCAAGATTCCGAGGACCCCATCAAGCAAGAAGCCTTGCAACCTTTTATGAGCGGAGCCGATCTTCAACAGAGCAAGTGGTCCAAGCCGATCCGCGACTCATGGAGCCGAGCGACGCCAGATCGACAATTTAGTTCTTCCTCTTGTAGTTATTGAGCGACTGTAATCAAATTGTTGATATAAATAAAAGGTGATATTCTTTTATCTTGTTTTCTTTAAATTCTTGCATCATGATATCTTTTCAATTCTTGAATACTTTTTGTGTGATGATGTGTGAATAAACTCCGCTCATCGAGGAGTCGAGACGATCAATAGAATGATGATGTAATATATCTGAAAACGATTCTTGAGTCCTACGAGTTTTGTAAACCCTAGCAAGTTCAAGAATCGACGACCCAATTTTGTTGCGATGCTTTCTTGATTGATATCGCTCGAAATTGGGGAGTTACGATCGTTTCTTGAAATTGCTAGAGGCTAGAATGTGAATGATATCGATGAAAGAACAAGGGTTAAATGATGAAACCCTAGTTTCACGAGAAAGCCCTAACTCTCATCGATCATCATCAATCTAGTATCAATTCTTCGAAGGACAAGAACACGATATCTTAAGCTTACATCACGTCTATAGATCCGATCGATTCCTACGAGCCTCAATTAGATTCTTGACATTTGGTTGGAAATATCATCGAAACCCGATTCTTGATTGTTTATCTTTTTCTTGATTCTTGAATAGAATAGTGACACTTGAAACAATTGATATATCTTGAATCATGCTTTCTTTTCTTCGCAATTAACTTTTCAATTCAAACAAATCGAACATTGAAACGAATCGCACAATCCCTGTGGACGATCCGCACTCGCTTACAATATACAACTGACACCGTAATTGATTGCGGTCAAATATAATTCTTTGGTTGTGATTCTATACATTTTCTTAAACCGACACACAAAGAATCGTTAAAATCAAATGGCGCCGTTGCCGGGGATCATTTGATTCGATAAACACAATCGGAAAATATCAACAATCAAATGGCGCCGTTGCCGGGGATCGCGCGCTAATTCATTTCTTATTATAGTTTGAATTGAAAGATTTATTCCATTTTGATTTTTGAGATCAAAATTCGTGCAAACCCTAAACGATTTGTTGTGGTTCATTGCAAGGAAATCTGGAGCTGTTTGGAAATGAAGAAATTTTTTAGAAAATTCCAGAGAGCTGGAGTTATCAACAGAAGCTCCCTGGTGAAATTTAGTGCAGTGATCGCATCATTCAACTGCGGAAGCGCGGTCTAAGCTCCCATATGCGGCGGAACCGCGGCTTGGTGAAGCGTTCTCTGTGAAATTTTTGTCTCAGGTACTTTCTTACCTTCTCCTCTCTCCTCTTTTTAGGTCCAACTAAGAATTTTCTGCAGGTTTCTTTGCAAATAAATCGCAGCGCCGCAAAAGCAAAAATTAAATTTGTGCGTGATTTTGTTTCTTGGTTGTTTGCATTCTAAATACGGATATTAAGGGGCACGGCCAAATCCAAATTAGGTGGGGATTTCATTACCCTTCCTAGGCGCCAAAAATCGCAAAACTTGCATCCGCATTGACCTACATTAACTAAAAAATATCTAGAGATGACTCTAAGGACCGTCGCGCTCAATTAGGACAGAAGAAGGCCGTGGGTAATTCATTGCTTATCCGCGTTTTCTTGTGGTGTCTAAGGCGAGTGTGTCTAAGGCTAGTGGTTTTTAATTAGGCCCACTACTTACGTAGTGGAGTACCTTCCCACTTACCTGGCACTTATCCGGCCACAGGGGGACAAAGAGGCAGTGGAGGATTCTATCCTGCGATTTGTCTTTTGGCAGTTAGGAGCGGTCTAGAGCCGGACCTAGGTGACCACTAGATTCTAGGGATTTTGTTGTTGCATTTGTTTTGTCGCATCATTTTTTCAAAAATCCGTCCCTTTTTCAAAGCAAACACCGCATTCATTCATACCTCTAATTATAAGTCAACGCTGCCACTTGTACTAAACCATTTTAGTGCAAGATAGGCTGGACACGGGATTCTAGTGCCCGTTTAGTCCGCGTACCCTTTATCGACTCCGAAGTCGATATTTCTCCATTTACCTTTCCTTTACCCACTACCACACCCACACCGATGGATCCGAATCCATCGAACTTCTTTAACCCTAATCTGCCGCCGTCCGTTGGTGCGCAGAATCCACCCCGCATCTCTCTCCAGGAGAGGTGCTACCCTATTCGAGGTCCTCTTTCGACCTGCTTATCCACACCACCAGCCAACGGGGATAACTTTGAGATTAAGCCCCAGTATATCAATCTTTTACCCAAATTCCACGGACTCGAGACTGAGGACGCTTACGTTTTCATTACCAAATTTGAAAACGTATGCGCAATGATGGGTACGTCACAACTTTCAGTGGATGCTATGCGTCTACGACTTCTTCCATTTACTTTGTGCGATATAGCCGAGAAGTGGCTATATAACACTACCGCACACTCTATTACGAATTGGGAAGAATTCGTCGCTGCATTCCTTAAGAAATTTTACCCAATACAAAAGACAGCTCGAATCCGTAGCGAACTGAATCAATTTGCCCAGCTCCCTACCGAACCATTTTCAAAATGCTTTGAACGTTTCAAGGATCTATTGGTTCAGTGTCCTCATCACGGCATCCCGAGATGGGAGCTTTGCCGAATCATTTATGAGGGCATTAACCCAAACACTAAACAGAGCCTTGAAAACATGTGTCAAGGTACTTTTATGACCAAAGATGATGGGAAAGCTTGGAAGTATTTAGAAGAGTTCGCTGAAAAATCACTACAGTGGGAGAGTGGAGCCCAACCATTGAATAGGGGTGGCGTACACCAAATAGATGTGTCCATAGGTGTTCGAGCTGAGATGGCAGCAATGCAAAAGAAGCTCGACGCTATGGAACACAAATTTGCAGCAGCCTCCCTAAACCCAATGTCGCTCCCCAAAACTGTTTGTGGGTGCTGTTCTGATCCGTCTCATTTAACGGAAGAATGTCCATTAAACTCTGCGTTTCAAGGTCATGAGCATTCTAATGCCGCATTTCAAAGACCTCGAAACGATCCATATTCTTCCACGTACAATCAGGGTTGGAGGAATCACCCGAATTTCGCTTGGAACCAAAACCAATCTCAAAACACGGTTCCAAACACGAATCAATTTCAAAGGGCTCTTCCTCCACCACAGCAACCCCTTCAACTCACTCAGCACCCCTATCAGTCACAAAACTTCCAAAATCAGGTCAACAGTCCTGCACAGTCTAATCCTATGACCTGTTCTGACGAATTCTCTCAATTCACTCAAACCATGAAATCACTTTTGTCAAATTTCATAGAGGTTTCGGCTGAGGTTAGATCTTCCGTCGGTGAGATAAAGAAAAACTCAGCGTCCCAAGCTGAGAGTATCAGAACGATGGAAGTTGAAATCGCACGACTTAAAGCCGAAATGAGTGCGAGAGAAAAAGGGAAACTTCCCTCTCAACCCCTACAGAATCCTGGGCATTACAATGTAAATGCCATCACAACGTTGAGATCGGGACGAGTGCTGAACAACCATGTTGGGGAAGAAGTTGATGATACTGAAAATCATATCAACGCCCCGGCTGAGACCTTTCCACATACACACACTTCTCCTGCTGATCCTTGTTCTTCTACCACACCACCTTCTCGCGAGCCTATTCTCCATTTCCCACTAGGCTCGACACCTCAGTATAGCCCTTCTAGTTCTCCACAGACGGTCCCCACACCTCTTTTGGGATCTCGTCTACCCCCTCTTCCTTCTCCTATGATGGACCCGACGCTCATTGCGAAAGCACCTTACCCAAATCGGTTAAGGGGTAATAAAACGAGTCCACATATGGAGAAAATAATAGAAATGTTCAAATAGGTTAACATCAATATCCCTCTCCTAGATGAGATTCAGCAAGTCCCCGCTTATGCGAAAATTCTTAAGGACTTGTGCACTAGGAAGAGGAAGACTCAAGTGCCGAAGAAGGTCTTCATGTCTAATAATATCAGCACTGCTTTTATCCCCCAGCTACCAAAGAAACGTAAGGACCCAGGATGTCTTACAATATCGATTTCTATTGGGGGTAAAAACATAAATCGTGCTCTTTTAGACCTTGGCGCAAGTGTTAACCTACTTCCATATTCTGTATATGAGCAATTAGGGATTGGAGAGTTGAAACCTGCTCACTGCACTCTCCAAATGGCAGACCGTTCAATCACCAAACCAAGGGGTGAACTAGAGGATGTGTTGATAAAGGTCGGGGAATTTGTTTTCCCTGTAGACTTCATTGTACTCGATACACAGCCTGTAGCAAACCCCCGGGGCCAAATTCCGGTGATTCTGGGTCGTCCTTTCTTTGCCACTTCCAACGCTGTTATAAACTGTAGAAATGGTTCAATGAACTTATCATTTGGAAATATGACCATTGAACTTAACATCTACAAAGTTGGAAGTCAGCCATCAGAACCTTCTGCTCATATTCTAGATGTGTGCTCTGTCCACGAGATCGCTCCCGATAGTTGTGGAGCTGAGGATCTTTGCTTTCTAGATCTCGACGACATTACCACATCTCTGCTTGATCTTACACATGATCTTAGTGAGGACACTTTTCCTACACTTGAGTCCTGCACTCCTGACTTTACTCCACCCGAGTCTGTATCTTTCACAGGCTCTGAGCTTCTTTGTAATTCCAAAAATCACTCGATGATCCCTCCTTCTATTATTTCTCCGCCTGAATTAGATCTCAAAATTTTACCTTCTCACCTTAAATATGCTTATTTAGGTGAGAATGAGTCTTTACCGGTTATCATTTCCGCTTCTCTTGCATCAGAGCAAGAGAACACACTTTTATCGGTATTGAGGTCTAATAAAGAGGCGTTCGGTTGGAGTATGGCGAACATCAAAGGGATTAGTCCCTTGATAGTTGAACATCATATACATGTGATGGATGATGCCAGACCAACCTGAGAACCACAGAGACGGTTGAATCCCGTCATGAAGGAAGTGGTGATGAAAGAGATCGTCAAATGCCTAGATAATAGTATTATATACCCCATCTCCGATAGCCAATGGGTGAGTCCTATACATGTCGTCCCTAAGAAATCCGGCATCACTGTTATAACCAATGAGGCAAATGAGTTGATTCAGACACGCACCCAAACTGGGTGGCGTGTATGTATCGATTATAGAAAACTCAATGCTGCCACGAGGAAAGACCACTTTCCTCTACCATTCATTGATCAGATGCTGGAACGCTTAGCGGGACGAGAGTATTATTGCTTTATGGACGGATACTCAGGGTATAATCAGGTCCCCATCGCCAAAAAAGATCAAGATAAAACCACTTTTACTTGTCCTTTTGGTACCTTTGCTTACAGTCGCATGCCCTTTGGGTTATGCAATGCTCCCGCTACCTTTCAGCGGTGTATGATGGGGATATTCTCTGATATGGTAGAGAATTTTCTGGAGATCTTTATGGACGATTTCTCGATTTTTGGAGACTCTTTTTCTGATTGCCTATCGAATCTTGACGCAGTTCTTACTCGTTGCAAAGAGAAGAACTTAACTTTGAACTGGGAAAAATGCCATTTCATGGTCCAAGAAGGAATAGTACTTGGACATGTTATTTCACAGAAAGGCATTGAGGTTGACAGAGCTAAGATAGATGTCATTCAAAACCTCCCTCATCCCAAAAGCGTCAAAGATATTCGATCTTTCCTTGGCCATGCGGGCTTTTATAGGAGATTCATTAAGGATTTTAGCAAAATTGCTAGACCTTTAACTCTTCTCTTGGCCAAGGATACGACCTTCCACTTTGACTCGGACTGTGAGACAGCTTTCGACTCACTTAAACACTCACTCAGTTCAGCCCCCGTTTTATCGTCTCCAAATTGGGACTACCCCTTTGAGCTAATGTGTGATGCATCCGACTTTGCAGTAGGTGCAGTCTTAGGACATCACATTAAAAAGATGCCACACGTGATTTACTATGCGAGTAAGACCCTGGACGATGCACAAATCAACTATACAACCACTGAGAAAGAACTTTTAGCGGTTGTATTTGCATTAGAAAAATTCAGGCCTTACTAATTGGCTCTCCTATAGTTGTGTACACTGACCATTCCGTCTTAAAACATCTTTTGGCGAAGAAAGATGCAAAAGGTCGACTAATACGTTGGATCCTTCTGTTACAAGAATTTGATCTTGTTATCAAAGATAAGAAAGGATGTGAAAACGTAGTAGCCGACCATCTTTCACGCATCTCTTCTTCCCCTGTGACCCTGCCGATCAATGATTCGTTCCCTGATGAACAACTCTTGAACGTATCCACTGAACCTTGGTTCAGGGATATTGTGAACTATCTTGTCACGGGACTTATACCGAGCGATTGGTCAAAACAGGACAAATTCCGTTTTCTATCCCAAGTAAAACACTTTTACTGGGATGATCCATACTTGTTTAAGTATTGTCCTGATCAGATCATTCGCCGGTGTGTCCCGAAAGAAGAGTTCAAGAGTGTTCTTTCTTTTTGTCATGATCAGGCCTGTGGGGGTCACTTCGGTCCTAAAAAGACGGCGGAAAAGGTTTTGCAATGTGGTTTTTATTGGCCGACCTTATTCAAGGACGCATTTGAGTATTGCAAAACCTGTACACAGTGTCAGTACACGGGTAGAATCTCCCGGAGGAATGAAATGCCTCAGCAACCCATTCTGGTTGTTGAAATATTCGATGTTTGGGGCATTGATTTTATGGGTCCTTTTCCCAACTCCTTTGGGAATTTGTACATAATGCTGGCGGTTGATTATGTCTCCAAGTGGGTAGAAGCCATTCCATGTCGCACTAATGACAAGAAAGTTGTCATTAAGTTCTTGAAAGAGAATATCTTTTCGCGATTTGGACACCCACACGCTATTATTAGCGATAATGGGACACATTTCTGTGTCAGGTCTTTCGAGACTCTGATGCGGAAATACGCAATCAACCACCGACTTTCTACACCCTATCATCCCCAAACGAGCGGGCAGGCTGAAATTTCAAATAGACAGATCAAACTTATCCTGGAGAAGACCGTTGCTAAGAATAGAAAAGACTGGTCGACCAAATTGACGGATGCTCTTTGGGCATTCAGGACTGCATATAAAACCGACCTAGGGATGTCTCCATATAGGATAGTATTTGGGAAATCATGTCACTTACCCGTCGAGATAGAGCATAAAGTATTGTGGGCTATTAAGGAAATAAATTTTGATTTAAACCTAGCCTGCAACTTTCGGAAGCTGCAACTAAATGAGCTAAGCGAACTCCGCGATGAAGCTTATGATAACGCTGTAATTGTAAAGAATAGGACCAAGATATTTCACGATAAAAACATTTTGAGGAAAACATTTTTACCTGGTCAACAAGTCCTTCTTTATGATTCACGATTACACCTTCACGCGGGTAAGCTTCGATCTCGGTGGAAGGGACCTTTTGTTGTGCGGTCTGTATACCCGCACGGGACAGTAGAAGTAGAAAATGTTAAAAACGGCACATTTTTCAAAGTGAATGGACATAGACTAAAGCCGTATTTTTCCACTGACCCCACGGAGGAGCTCTTGTTCTTACAAGAGCCAGTTTATTTGGATTAAAATTCCTCCGTCTCACCTTCATATCCTATATATCATTGCATCATCTTTGGGATGAAGGTGAGTGAAAAGAATAAGTTTGGGGGAAGTTCTTCGCTTATATATTTTGCCCCCACTAATAATTCCCCCCAGGCTTACAGTTTTTGTAGGTATAGCGATTGGCAACAGTGAGGACACTGTTGAAATCAAGTTTGGGGGAGGTTTGTGCTTATTTTTGCATCATTTGCATATCATCTGCATAAGCACAAAACATTTCTTTTAAAAATCTATAAAAATTTAAAAATTTTCAAAACTCACAAAAATTTAAAAAAATTTCAAATATAAAAATATTTTAATATTTAAACTTTTTTGTATAATAAATAAGATAATAAAAGTTTAGATAATGAACAATTACATCCATGAGATTAGAAAAATTTAAGAAAATCAAGAAAATTAGAAGTTTTCTTATACGAACTAGTAATAAGTAGTTATGAGCCGTTGTCCCAAGGGTTAGTAAGATGAAGGACGTCACTAATCTGAGGATAAAAATAAGTCTGAAAAATAGTTTCTATTCTGGAAGCCAAACATTTTGAACGTTGCTACCCTGCTATTCGCACTTACACACGTCTTGAAGCCTGGGATAGTAGAGAATACCTTGAAATGCTCTTGTCTTAAAACCGATGTATGAAGGAAATAAAAAGAAAAAGAAAAGTGAATAAAAAAAATATAAAGTGGTGAGAAAAATGGACACTGGTTTTGTTATCACCGAGGGCAATAAAAAATATATAGCGAGGGTGCCTCTTCACCTAGTGCCCTAAGGCCAACTGGTCTGGGAGTCACTGCTATGCCTAAGGTGGTGCAAGACGAGGAAAATACACCAAGTAAGCACAGGAGTAATCGGTCGGTTAGTATCTCAAGAAGTATTAACGGTCGCATGAAAGTGTGTGAGCAATCTCATCTAAATATTCATTAAGTAAAAAGTACTGAGGCTGATGGGCAAGAGTATGATAGCTTGAATTGAATTCTCCGGGTGTAGGGATGTCCTTTACACACACGCAGGGTTATATGATTGATGTTTGGAAGAAAAATAGGAATGAAGAATAAGACGATGTTTTATTGAAGGAGGACGTGATTTCTAACATCTTTTCATGACCATTAAGATAGGGCTCATGACAACCGAAAAACTAGCTTAGTTGGAAACCCTAATTTTCAAGGCTTTTCTTTTACAATTCTTTTCTTTAAATGTAATATTCATGATCTTTCTTTTATTATTGGATTTTGTAGGTGCAATCCGCTGAAAACCCTCAGTGCAATCGTGTTGCCTATGAAAGTGTGCTAGTTAGTTTTTCTCTTTCTTTATTTTCTCCTTCTCTTTTTAATAATAAAACAGTTCGCTCGAGACGATCGAAATTAAGTTTGGGGGAATTTGATTAGTCGAAAATATTGCATCTTTTAACCGGCAATTTCCCTATCATTCGCATTCATATAGAAGTGTTCGGCATTCATATTTCACATATTAGCAAAACAGTCGCAAAATATCAGATTACATATGTTAGACCTTAAAACCGGCATTTCTAGGGAAATTGACCGCATTTCATGGCATCGCATCATCCCTATATTACGCAACACTTGTTTTGAGATCTGTGCAGGAAAATCCAGAAGAAAAGCCAAAATTTACATGGTGCTGATCAAAACATTACGCCAACTCAATGATTTCAGTTCTGGTAGCAATCCAAAGGGGCAAATACAATTCAACATATCAGATGAAGCCCCAAATATCATCCTAAGACCACACCAGAAAGCCCAAAGCCCAAGCCCCATAAAGAGCCGCGGATCCGCGGCAGGAGCCTGCTTGCGCCGCGGATCCGCGGTGGGTCCAAGGAGTTAACACCTCATTTTTGCATCAAAATTCGTTTCTCAGTGGCTATAGTTCAGAAATGTACTCCAAGTTCTAGAAGACTCCAGAGACTTCTGCCAGATCAGCAAACTAGGGTTTTCTAAGCTTAATTAATCCTAGCTTAAAGCCTAAGCTAAACTCTTAACAAACTATCTTCTAGAAGCCTCAACAAACTTTTGGAGGGAATTGTAATTTCAAACCTAGACCTAGGGTTTGGGTGATCTATAAATAAGACCATAGGCTCACTTGTAAAAAGGATGATATCTTGGAATTCTATTCATTCAATAGATCCATTCACTCTCTTTCTTCATCTTCTTCCACAAGTCTAGTGAGAAGACTTGTGTGAAACCCTAACCCTAATTCCAATCAAAAGCCAAGATCCCGAGTACCCCATCAAGCAAGAAGCCTTGCAACCTTTTATGAGCAGAGCCGATCTTCAACAGAGCAAGTGGTCCAAGCCGATCCGCGACTCATGGAGCCGAGCGACGCCAGATCGACAATTTAGTTCTTCCTCCTGTAGTTCTTGAGCGACTGTAATCAAATTGTTGATATAAATAAAAGGTGATATTCTTTTATCTTATTTTCTTTAAATTCTTGCATCATGATATCTTTTCAATTCTTGAATGCTTTCTGTGTGATGATGTGTGAATAAACTCCGCTCGTCGAGGAGTCGAGACGATCAATAGAATGATGATGTAATATATCTGAAAACGATTCTTGAGTCCTACGAGTTTTGTAAACCCTAGCAAGTTCAAGAATCGACGACCCAATTTTGTTGCGATGCTTTCTTGATTGATATCGCTCGAAATTGGGGAGTTACGATCGTTTCTTGAAATTGCTAGAGGCTAGAATGTGAATGATATCGACGAAAGAACAAGGGTTAAATGATGAAACCCTAGTTTCACGAGAAAGCCCTAACTCTCGTCGATCATCATCAATCTAGTATCAATTCTTCGAAGGACAAGAACACGATATCTTAAGCTTACATCACGTCTATAGATCCGATCGATTCCTACGAGCCTTATTTAGATTCTTGACATTTGGTTGGAAATATCATCGAAACCCGATTCTTGATTGTTTATCTTTTTCTTGATTCTTGAATAGAATAGTGACACTTGAAACAATTGATATATCTTGAATCATGCTTTCTTTTCTTCGCAATTAACTTTTCAATTCAAACAAATCGAACATTGAAACGAATCGCACAATCCCTGTGGACGATCCGCACTCGCTTACGATATACAACTGACACCGTAATTGATTGCGGTCAAATATAATTCTTGGGTTGTGATTCTATACATTTTCTTAAACCGACACACAAAGAATCGTTAAAATCAAATGGCGCCGTTGCCGGGGATCATTTTATTCGATAAACACAATCGGAAAATTCAACAATCACCTATCTGTGACAATCTCCGTACAGTCCGGTCTGTTCGTCTATGAGTATCGCATGTCGGGCCTAGGGGGACGGTAAACGTCAGACCCCTAATAGCGGTACAAGTCGTGCCGGAGTGTAGCCCAGAACACCTTGAGAAACTACTGGAAATACTACCAGTAAATCTCGCTTGCCCTGGCCAGGGACTTTGTGTAATGGCTCTCCAACACAGCGCGGCATCAACCCCCAATACCGGGAGAGACGAATCCTATCTAACCGCCACTGCCTCCAAGTGCTTCGGGACTGCACCTAACTACTACCTGTTTGCACGACTCTTTTGAGCCGTGGTAGGGTAGTAATCAAAGTACAGTGGGAACACACTCGAGGCGAAGTGGCAGTGTCAAGTCGACGGACTAATCTGTACTCATGTCACCTGGGAACTGCTACCTCACGACAGGTATATTACCAACCAGCAGTTCCCAACGAGTCTTGTCCGATGTACTCATAACCTAATGAGCACCTGCATACTATCTCCAGTACGACGTACTAATGGCTGTGGGACAGACCATCTCCCCTGCTTGGATGAGAAGCGTACATACCAGTCTACTCTGGAGTATCGATGCCCTGTCTCGATAATCCTACGACTAGGGACCTGTATAAGGATGTGCTTACAGACTACCCAGCCCCTACAACGCTGGTAATCAAGCAATGATCCTAAGGGTTCTACTAATATGTATAAGCGATATGCTAAAAGAAACACATGCACATATTGAAGTAGAAACAAACCAAGTAGCATACTACTATTTTGAGCAAGACTGTCTATACAACTGTGAATATCCCAAGCTTCCATTAAGTAATATACAAACTAGTATGATACATTAATAGCCTCTAGGGCATATACACTAACAATCTCCCACTTGCACTAGGGCCATGTACTGGCGTATCGAAGACCTATCATCTCGATCAGCCGCTCGAACTGAGTCTGGGGTATGGCCTTCATGAATGGATCTGCAGTGTTATTCTCCGAATCTACTCTCCTCACATCGATCTCCCGGCGATCTACGATCTCCCTGATCAGGTGGTACCGCCTCAAGATGTGCCTGGACTTCTGATGGGACCTGGGTTCCTTTGCTAAGGCTATAGCGCCGTTGTTGTCTCAATACAGCAGTATTGGATCAACAATGGTAGGAACCACCTGAAGCTCCGTGAGGAACTTCTTTATCCAGACAGCTTCTTTTACGGCATCGCAAGCAGCTATGTACTCCGCTTCCATCGTCGAGTCAGCAACGGTTTCCTGCTTGGAGCTCTTCCAGCAAACCGCCCCTCCATTGAGGGTAAAGACATAACCCGACATGGACTTGGAGTCATCCTTGTCACTCTGGAAGCCGGAGTCAGCAAAGGCCTCGATCTGGAGGTCTTTTCCTCCATACACCAAGAACATCTCCTTAGTCCTTCTCAGGTACTTGAGAATGTTCTTTACTGCTATCCAGTGTTTCTCCCCTGGGTCCGACTGATACCGGCTTACAACGCTTAATGCGTATGCTACATCAGGTCTGGTACACAACATCGCATACATTATAGAGCCTACCGCAGATGCGTAGGGTATAGATGACATGCGAGCCCTTTCCAAATCAGTCTTTGGAGACATCTCTTTGGAGAGGGTGATTCCGTGACAAGCCGGCAGGTTACTACGCTTTGAATCTTCCATATTGAATCGTTTCAGTATGGTGTCGATGTACCTGGACTGTGAAGTCCCAACATCCTTTTACATCTATCACGATAGATCTGGATCCCTAGAATGTAGTTGGCATCGCCCAGGTCCTTCATGGAGAACCTCTGTGACAAGAATCTTTTGACTGACTGTAGAGTAGGAATGTCATTTCCTATCAAGAGAATGTCATCCACGTACAAAACGAGGAATACAACAGTTCTCCCTACAATCTTACTATATATGCATGGTTCATCTGGATTTTTGATAAAGTTAAATTCTTTGACAGTATCATCAAAGCAGATGTTCCAACTCCGCGATGCTTGCTTTAGTTCATAAATAGACTTAAGCAACTTGCACACTTTACCGCTGCTCCCACTCTGAATGAAACCCTCCGGCTGATCCATATAGACGCATTCTTCCAAATTTCTATTTAGAAAAGCCGTTTTACGTCCATCTGCCAGATCTCATAATCATGGAAGGCAGCAATGGCAAGAAGGATCTGAATGGATTTGAGCATAGCCACTGGAGAAAAGGTTTCGTCATAGTCCAAACCAGGTCTTTGACGAAAACCCTTTGCAACAAGTCTAGCTTTATAGGTTTCAACCTGCCCATCTACGCCAATCTTCTTTCTGAAGATCCATTTGCAGCCTACGGGTTTTACCCCTTCTGGAGCAATGTCCAAAGTCCAAACTTTGTTGGTGTACATGGACTCCATCTCGGTTCGCATTGCATCCAGCCATTTTACTGAGTCACCGCTCTGAATGGCTTGCTGGAAGGTAGTAGGTGTTGGGGTAAAAATTTACACCCCGGTTGACCAAGTCAAAATCAAAGTCAACCCCAAGCCAAGTGGGCCCAAGCCCCGACCCAGTGGGCCCATGCCCGGGTCGAGCCCGAACATGAAGCGGCCGACCTCCCCCATACCAAGATAAAAATTTTGTAATAAATAATTTTGTTGCATTTCTTTTATTTTATTTATGGATAAATGTAAGAAAAATAGGCATAAAGCCAAATTTTTGTAAAGCCCATGGCTTATGTGCAAAAAGAAATGGCACATGAGCCATGAAATAGGCAAAATGCCATTTTGTGAAGCCCAAGGGGCTATTTGTAAAGTGTATGGCCTATAAAGGCAAGGATAATGAAATATCCCAACAACTTTTTCTCTCTCCAAAAAAGTTTCAGATCTGAGATCTTTCTTCCTTCTTCAAGGTTCCAAAACCTTCTTCTTTCTTTTGAATTAAATCAAGAGTTTTACTCTTCCTTTTTCAAAACAAATTAGTTTTTCACCACAAAACCCATCAAGGGGAACTCAGATCTTCCATTAGATCTCAAAAAGGAGTGATTTTTAAAATTCCATATCTCTTGATCTTCAAGATCCAGCCAACAGAGGAGGAAGAAGAAGAACCCATTTCCCCAACCAAAATATTTTTTTCTTTTTTTTTCAGGAGTTCAACTCCACTAATTTCTCTTTCGAGAGTTTTTGGGGCTAAAAGCCCTCTTTTTCTCCAGCGTGCAGCGCTCGAGCGCAAAGCGCCCACGTGCCGACACGTGGCGCGCGCGCTTGCGCACCAGCGCGATGCGCAAAGCGCCCACGTGCCGACACGTGGCGCGCGCACTTGCGCACCAGCACGCTTGCGCTCCCGCGCGCAGCGCTCGTGCGCAAAGCGACCACGTGCCGACACGTGGCGCGCGCGCTTGCGCACCAGCGCGATGCGCAAAGCGCCCACGTGCCGACACGTGGCACGCGCACTTGCGCACCAGCACGCTTGCGCTCCAGCGCGCAGCGCTCATGCGCAAAGCGCCTACGTGCCGACACGTGGCGCGCGCGCTTGCGCTCCTGCGCGCAGCGCTCATGCGTAAAGCGCCCACGTGCCGACACGTGGCGCGCTTGCGCCTGAGCGCACAGCACCTAAGCGCACAGCGCCCAAGGTGCTGCCCCACGCATCCTTTGGATGTCTTTTCCCTTTTATTTATATATATATGTATATATATACATTTGTATACAAATGTACACATACACATACTCCGCAACATTCTCCCCCTCCAAAAAATTTTCGGGCCGGGGCGCTGCCCCGAACCCCGCAAGGGGGCTGCTAGCCCCCTTGACCCCCAGCCCGCTATCCGGGTAGCGGGACCCCCGTAAAAACTCTGCGTGGCTCCCGATATATCCAAAACCCCCCTTTCAAAACAGAACACACGCGCACCGCACATTGGGTTCGCATGACCAGTTTAACCCGTTAATCGGAGGTTCCCTCGCCCCAAAGGCGAGGGGTAATTAACGGCAGCTTAGTCCGCGGCTGCCGGAGATTCGGATCCCCATAATCATTAAACCCCGGCCTACCCTAGGCAGGGGGAATCTGTAGTACGCCTGACAAGCGCGCGCGTATTCCCATCTCACTGGGGTGACGAAAAACACCCTACAGATTCTGGCACGCCCGGTGGGACAAATTTCTCCTCCCATATTTCGGGTTAAACGTTCATACGAACTCAATCAATATACATATCGATTGCTTATACTGAAATGATGTTTTTTTTCGTGCAGCAATCAACCTTCGACGACAATGTCTCCCCAGACGAATTCAGCTTCCAACGTGACCCCAATTCCGTACGTGGTCAAGATCAACGCTCGTGTGGTTCTCCCCGTGAGCCTCAGTCGACAGTGGGAGGAACCGCCCCGCCAGTTTGGCTCCGTCATCATCTTCCCTACCGGAAGCGCTCATCTGGCGGAGATCCCGGCGGAACAGGTGGCCAAGCCGGTCTCAAGGGGTAAGAGGCCGAATGTCGTGATCGCCAAGGCACCACAACCGAAACTCAAGACGGTATCTGAACGATTCTCTGGTGCTCCAGCGGGGTGCAAGAACTTCGGTACCAAGGGCAAAATCAAATGTTGCGGACGAGCTCAGGCGATGACTCTAACAAATGCACAATCGAGCGTATCTCTAAGGCCCTCCATCGACCGGTCTGCGGCGTCTTCCCAAAGAGCCAAAGTCTGCCAGATGCTTAGAACAGAAAAGTTAAGGCAGAAGCGGCTCAGGTATCGAGCCAACAAAAGGGCCAAGGCTTCGGCTAAATGGAACCGTGTGAAGTTCCAAGTGCAGGGTTGTCCCGCGACGACGGCTGAGTCGGACGTAAGAATCAACAATTCCTTCGAGCCTCTGAAGTGGGTTCAGAAAAATGCCATGACCTTCAGAATCAAGAAGACAGCGGTCCGAACAGTGCCACAAAGAGACGTGTCCCAGCCCCAACATACAAAGTATGACACTGTCTCTTCAAGAGTCTATCAAGCACTCTGTGCCGCACGAAAGCAGCGGGGCAAATCCAGAAAAGAAGCGCCAACACCATTCAAGAACCTGGTTAGGCCAGCCGCCTTCAATCAACTACCAGCTACCGAAACAAGGAGGTCAAGACAGCGATCCGTGAAATCAGCTGCCAATGATAGAAAGACGGCCGGATATATCATCCATACGGTCTATATGGCGGGCGGGCGCCCCAGCGACAACCTTCGCAGCAAAAGCAAGGACGGGGCCACCACATCCCAAGCCCAATCTAGCCTGAATGTGGTTGCCGCCGCCCAAGAACAGCCGCCCCCGCTAGATGAAGAAAACCCTCTCGATGAGGATGATAGGCAGAAAGACCCCTCGGTCCATGCAGAGTCAAGCTCGGACAGCGAGGAAGAGCCGACTTTCCACCCCAGGACTGCGGAGCAAGAGCTGCTTCAAGAGCTTCGAAAACAGCTCAGGAGCAAAGATAAAGAGATGGCCAAGCTCTATTCGAAGATTGACGACTTAACGAACGTGGTGATGCAGCTTACGGCTCAAATTGCTCGAGCGCCTCCCAATCAAGCACAAGACGCTGGTAATCAGCCGGGTGATGACAATCCGAGGCAGCCAATGCCTGTTCCTTCGGGTCCAAGACTGGTCGAGCCACATGAAAGCCGGCCACACTCTGCTTCTGGGGACGCCTTGGCCCCAGATAGCACTATCCCGCTAACACAGGATCGGATAATGGATTTGGTCACCAGCAAGGTTAAAACATTGGTGGCCGAAGCTGAAGCTCAGAAAGAAATCGGCAGTAGTGGGCGGCCATACCCCGCGCAGTACGATCTGATTGAGTTCCCAAGCGGCTACGTCATTCCTAAGTTCGGAAGATTTGATGGAACGGGGAATGCAAATCAGCACGTTGCCCACTTCAAAGCATCGTGCGGAAATACCGAGGGCAATGACGCGCTCCTTCTTCGTCAGTTTGTCAACAGCCTGACCGGTGTCGCTTTCGACTGGTACGCGAGCATACCAGACGGGTCCATCATTACCTTTGCCCAAATGGAGTCTCTGTTCCGGCAAAGGTTCATGAGCGTTAGTGATAAAATCTCCATTGCCGACCTTGTGAGGACCAAGCCGGGGAAGAATGAAAGCAACACTGACTTTATCGCCCGATGGCGTAATCTCACGGTCAAGTGCGAACCGCCGCTGGAGCAGGACCAGTCCGTCAGCCTTCTCATTGGGAACCTCAGCAACTGGATGGTCCCATTCTTGTGTACGGCGGGCCTCAAGACATTTCAGGAGCTAACCAAGAAAGTCCAAATGCTGGAACGCTCAAAGCAAGAGTCCCCGCCGGATTCTCAGAGAGACAAAACTTAGAAAAGCAAGCGGGACGACAACCGTAGAAGCGGGAGTTCCAGCAGTACCAATGTCTTCAACGCGTCCGACAATGAAGAAAAGCGAAGGGCGGGCGAATCCAAAACCAACCGGTCTCGAAAGCCATTGCTGGGGGGAGATGGGCCTTCCCTAGAGGAGAAAAAGAACAAGGTTTACTCTTTCAGAAGGGACAAGGTCCGTAAGATATTTAAAGATGCCTTGAACAACGGCTTACAATTGCCAGAGTCGAAAAGACCCCAGGAAGCAAAAATGACCGACAATCCCATGTATTGCCCGTACCACCAAGTAGTAAGCCATGCGATCGAGGATTGCTATATCTTCAAAGACTGGGTCGAGAAGCAGTACAAGGCTGGAGAAATCGAGCTGTCCAAAAGTGTGTTGGTGAACAATCAAGTTGCAACCACCAACTTTATACAGACAGAAACTGAAGCCTTCTGGGAGCAGACAGCCGAACCCGCTGCCCTGAGAAATGAAACGGACTCATCGCGGCCTCCGTGGAGTACGCACATATCTAATAAGATGAAGAAGATGATAAAGCTACTTCGGAAGGAACCCAGGACGGAATGGGAAGGGCAGAAGAAACCTACCAGTCTAGCTGCCAATGCGGCTCCATCAGGCTCAAAATCCAAGAAGCTCAAGAAGAAGAAAAGTGCAGCTCGACGCGAAAAAGTGTCTGCAGGGAGATCGACCATTCAAAAATATATCGATTCCCTCGAAGAATATGAACAAAAGGAAAGAACATTGATTCAATTGAAGGAGTTCTTCCCTGTACAAGCGGCTGAAATTCTGGAGGAGTTAGAAGAAGACTTCAATGAAGAGATCCCAGTAGCGACCTGCTACTCCATCCATCTTGGCAGCGACTCCGAGGATGATCTCTGTTTTCCGGAAGAGGACGAGGAGCTCACCACAAAGGCCAATCAAATCCAGCTCAGAAGCGGCAGGGCTCTACCGCAAAATCAGGGCAACGCCCCAAAAGGGAAGGAAAAACATGTCGCTAATGAAGAAGATGGCAGAGAACCGGCCGATGAAAACATAAGTCCTTCCTCGGTGGACTATAATGTCTTGGCACATCTCCGGAAGCTTCCATCTCTCCTGAGCATCTACGACGCCTTGGTCCTATCTAAGGAGCTTAGAGACGTTCTCATTCACGCTCTACAAAACCCCGAGCGGTATCAGGCTCACTTTGCGGAAATTAATATGAAAGAAGCTCAGCACGCTTTGCATGCCGCCGTAGTCACATTTAAGGATGAAGACTTGCTACTGGGAACAGCTGAGCATAATCGGCCGCTTTATGTGACCGGGTACAGCGACGGAGATCGAATTAATCGCATATTGATTGATCCAGGGTCCTCAGTGAACATCATGAACTTGCGGACGCTGAAGAGTTTGTTAATAGACGTCCAACACCTGTCAAGGGAAAGGATTGTCATTCAAGGCTTCAACCAAAATTGCCAGCAAGTTCTGGGGTCCATAGCTCTGCCAATCAAATTCGGGGATCTGCAAACTGAAGCTAAGATATACGTGATCGACGCCGACACGTCTTATAAGATTCTCTTGGGGCGGCCGTGGCTCCACGATTACGGCATCATTCCATCAACTCTCCATCAATGCATGAAGTATACTAAAAATGGCGAAGAAAGACGCATTGACGGAGACATCCAGCCGTTCGGTGTACATGAAGTCCGATATGAAGATTCTCGGTACTTTATGAACCACCAAAATGCTAAGCCACAACTGACTGAGGATAGACCGGCCCCAAGACTCAAAAGCAAATCTGCGCCGGCTATCACTTTCAAAAGTAAAAACGCCCAAGTGCGCCCACATTTCGGTAGCGACACTGATGAGTCCGACGCTGGAAGCCCGTCCTTCCGTAAAACCCACCCTCGTTTTGGCAGCGATACGGACGAATCTGTTACTGAAGGTCCATCTAGCAGTAGAGTCCGCCCTCATCTTGGTAGTGACACTGAAGAGTCAGAAGAAGAGGACCTGCCGTGCAATAGCTGTGCAGATTGGATCCCTATGCAGCAAGCGAAACTAAGAGAGACCTTCGAAGTTGCAGAAGGGTCCCTAGCCGTCACAAGGGTGCCGGAGCAGATGTGCAAAGAGCTCGATGCGTTGTCAGTCTCCACCGTGGACCAGCTGAAAACTTTCTACGTCCCCGGGAGGAAAAGTGGACAGAAGGGCATCTTGTTTTATGGGTCAAACCCCGTTGCGCACCCGGACGATTTGTCTGTCGCGTGCCTTCCATATGAGAGAGGCATAAGAGCCGTCCTCAATCCCAGATACTATGCGCCCGAGATGCGGGAATACTTTAAGAAGTGCGGATGCCGGTTATATCAAACGGAGTCCGAAGCAAAGTTTTACGAAGGGCTATGGCATCCTCCCCAGGTCCGAGCACTCATCGATGGACGAATTCCAGACAGACGGGGAATAGGTTACATTCAACCTGATTCCAAAGCGTGCTACATGATCTATGTTGGTGAGGCCAGCGAAAGATCAAATGATGACGACGAGATAGCCGAGCCAGAAGAAACTCCTCAAGAGCTCGAAGATGGCGGACAAGCAACCTTTGACGAGCTAACCGAGATCGACTTAGGAACGCCCGATAATCCAAGGCCGACCTATATTAGCTCGCTCTTGTCAGAGGAAATGAAAGCGCAGATAATTGCCCTGCTGCATGAGTTCGTCGACTGCTTCGCGTGGACATACAAAGAAATGCCTGGCCTTTCCCCTGAGGTAGCCATGCATAAGCTGGCTATATCTCCTGATGCTAAGCCAGTCAAACAAGCTCCTCGAAGAATGAGAAGGGAGTTGGAAGAAAAGGTCGTCGAGGAAACCAAGAAGCTCATCGATGCCGGCTTCATCAGGGAAGAGAAATATGCAGACTGGATCGCATGCATAGTCCCAGTGAAGAAGAAAAATGGGCAGATCCGAGTTTGTGTCGATTTCAGGGACCTCAACAAAGCATGTCCTAAAGACGACTTCCCGCTACCGGTCATGGAAATGATGGTCGATGACACCTCAAATTACGAGCTGTTCACCTTTATGGATCGCTCGTCTGGATATAATCAGATCAAGATGTCACCTGAGGATGAGAAACACACAGCATTTCGAACCCCGATCGGGATATATTGCTACAAGGTGATGCCGTTCGGACTGAAGAACGCAGGTGCTACATATCAAAGGGCAATGACTAATATCTTTGATGACCTAATCCATAAAGTCGTCGAATGTTACGTTGATGACTTGGTCGTCAAAACTAAGGCCAAGACCGACCACATCCAAGATCTTAGGACCGTTCTCACCAGACTGAGGGAATACGATCTGAAGATGAATCCTCTGAAGTGCGCTTTCGGCGTGTCATCAGGAAAATTCCTGGGCTTCATAGTCCGACATCGAGGGATCGAAGTTGACCCATCAAAGATAAAGGCCATCATGGAGATGCCCCCTCCGAAGAGTCTGACGCAGCTAAGATCTTTTCAAGGCAAGCTTGCTTATATACGGAGGTTTATCTCAAATTTATCAGGGAGATGTAGGCCCTTCTCAAAGCTCATGAAGAAAGGAGCTCCTTTTATCTGGGATGCCGAATGTCAAGCAGCGTTCGAAAGCATCAAAGAATACTTGTTGCACCCTCCAGTGCTGGCCGCTCCCATTCCAAATAAACCGCTGATTCTCTACACTGCCGCGCTGGACGAGTCACTCGGTGCGCTCCTTGCCCAGAATAACGAGGAAGGAAAAGAAAATGCCCTCTACTACCTCAGTCGAACTGTAGTCGGGGCGGAACACAACTACTCCCCAATCGAAAAGCAATGCCTGGCTCTGATATTTGCTGTGAAGAAGCTGATGCACTATCTGCTCGCTCATCGGGTTATGCTGATCTCCAAGGTCGACCCGCTCAAACACTTGATGACCAAAGCAAGCCTAGCCGGCAGAATGGCAAGATGGGCTGTCATGCTACTTGAGTTTGACATAGTTTATACCCCTCAGAAAGCAGTAAAAAGGCAAGCTATTGCAGACTTTCTCGCCGCTCATCCCATACCAGAAGGGTCGCCGCTAAATTGTGAGTTACCCGATGAACAAGTGCTGCACCTCGAGGAAGATGAACCATGTTGGGAGCTCTACTTCGATGGAGCCTCGTCAATAAGGACCTCCAGTAAATCAAGCATCCCGGAGATAAAAGCAGGGGTAGGATTGGTGTTCATCACACCATCAATGGGAACCCTACGGCGTTCTTTTGCTCTCACCGAGCCTCGGACAAACAATGAAGCTGAGTATGAAGCTCTGATAGCTGGTTTGGAGCTTGCCGTAGAAATGGAAATCCGTCGGCTACGAGTCTACGGTGACTCCCAGCTTGTCATCAACCAAGTAAGTGGCGACTATAAGATATACAAACCCGAGTTAGCTCGGTACAGAGGTCGAGTGGTGGAACTCATGAAATGGTTCACTCATATTGAACTAACGAGAGTCCCTAGAGCGTTGAACGGAAAGGCTGATGTACTCGCTCGCTTGGCCAAGGAGCTGGCTGATCCTGACATGGACGAAATTCTGATCACGGTCAGGAGCCGGCAAATTCTACCCCCAGTCTCTCTACGAGAAGAGGAAAGCGCGGAACAGAAGAGCAGTCCTGCGGAAGAAGCTTCGATCATCCAAGACGAGCCCGATTGGAGAGAACCCTTCATAGAGTACCTCCGATACGACAAGTTGCCCGAAGAAAAATCTGCGAGGATTCAGCTGAAGAAAAGAGCTCTCCGATACGTGTTTGTAAATGACACGTTATACCGCAGGTCATATGACCAACTCTGGCTCAGGTGTCTGTCATTGGCCGAAGCCCAAAAGGTCATGAAAGATGTCCACTCGGGCGTTTGCGGTGCTCACCAGTCTGGCCCCAAGATGCGACTTCAAATCAAACGGCTTGGGTATTACTGGTCCACCATGATACGAGATTGCGGAGAGCATGCAAAGAAATGTTATATCTGCCAAATTCACGATGATTTTATTCACAAGCATCCCAATCCATTGCATCCTACGGTGGCATCGTGGCCTTTCGAAGTTTGGGGCACCGACATTGTTGGCCCAATTGATCCTCCGTCATCTAAAGGCCACCGGTTTATACTGGCCGCGACAGACTACTTCTCCAGATGGGCTGAAGCTGTCCCGCTAAAAGAAGTTAAGACAAAGGATATTCTGACATTCTTCCAGCATAATATTCTATACCGCTTCGGTACACCAAGAAGAATCATTTATGACAACGGGCCTTCTTTCAAGAGCTTCAATGTCTCAAGGTTCGCTACTCAGCACAAGATAGACTGGAGATATTCCTCCATCTATAATCCAAGAGCCAATGGGCTAGCCGAAGCCTTCAATAAGACTCTATGCAAGCTCCTGAGGAAAAATGCTTCAGCCAACAAGAGAGACTGGAATCTCAAGCTTCACGAGGCATTGTGGGCATATCGTACCATGCACCGTACTCCAACTCAGTCCACTCCATACTCATTGCTCTTCGGAGTGGAGGCGGTCCTCCCCCTCGAAGTTGAAGTTCCAAGCTTAAGAATGGCCGTCCAACATGAGTTGACGGAGGAAGAAAACGTGCTCCTTCGACTTGAAGAACTCGATGCCCTCGAAGAAAAGAGGCTCGCGGTGCAGCAAAATCTGGAGCTATACCGAGCCCAAATGTCACGGGCCTATGACAAGATAACCCGTCTCCGCGCTTTCAAGAAAGGTGAATTGGTGTTGGTCCTCAAAAGACCGATCATCCCCAATCGACATGCCAAGGGAAAATTCGAGCCGAATTGGCAAGGACCATACGTCATCGAGAAAGTGTTCGACGGAGGATCCTACCAACTAATAAGTGCCGAGGGAGAAAGGCCCATGCCACCCATCAATGGCCGATATCTCAAGAAATACTACACATGAATGCTCCAAGTCACAGGCGAATTGAGCACATCAGCCCTACGGTCTGGATCAGACATCCTGCAAAACCGTATACAATCCACGGGCGTAAATGACCCCTATTTTTCCTAAATCCTGCCGGTGAGACTACTTTTAAAGTCCCACCTGTTAGTGTATATGCCCTAGAGGCCATTACTGTATCATACTAGTTTGTATATTACTTAATGGATGCTTGGGATATTCACCTTGTATATACAATCTTGCTCAAAATAGTAGTATGCTACTTGGTTTGTTTCTACTTCAATGTGTACATGTGTTTATTTTTGTACATCGCCTATACACATTAGTAGAGCCCTTAGGATCTTTGCTTGATTACCAGCGATGTGATGGCCGTCACACTAGTAGGGCTGGGTAATCTATAAGCACATCCTTATGCAGGTCCCTGGTCGCAGGACTATCGAGACAGGGCATCGATACTCCGGAGTAGACCAGCGCATGCGCTTCTCATCCCAGTGTGGGAGACGGTCTGTCCCACAGCCGTCAGTACGTCGTACTTGGGATAGTATGCGGGTGCTCGTTAGGTTACGGGTACACTGGACAGGACTCGTCGGGAACTGACTAGTTGGTATTATACCTATCGTCAGTTATCAGTTCCCAGGTGACATGAGTACAGCTTAGTCCGCTGACTTGACACTGTCACTTCGCCTCAGGTGTGTTCCCACTGTACTTTGATCACTACCCTACCACGGCTCAAAGGAGTCGTGCAAACAGGTGGTGGTTGGGTGCAGTCCCGAAGCACTTGGAGGCAGTGACGGTTAGACAGGATTCGTCTCTCCCGGTATTGGGGGTTGACATCGCGCTGTGTCTAGGAGAGCCATTACACGAGTAGTCCCTGGCCAGGGCAAACGAGATATACTGGTAGGTTTCCAGTGTTATCTCAGGGTGTTTTGGGCTTCGCTCCGGCACGACTTGTACCGCTATTGGGGGACTGACGTTTACCGCCCCCTAGGCCCGCCATGCGATGTATCAGACGAACAGACCGGACTGTACGGAGAATGTCACACTCAGGCTCAGTAGGAGTTCAGATGGGTTTCGCCTCGTCGGTCTTCTTGTCGGCATTACCTGGGGACCGTTACGCACAGCTAGTGCCGCTTGCGGTCTGTGGTTAAACCCACTGCCAGCGTAGTGTCGAGTCTTTAGAGTCCCACACAGAAAGCTTTTCGCCTTTAGGCAAAAGAGTAGAGGTCGCATGGTATTGCGACAGGTCGCATGGTTTTGCGACAGGGTTCGGTCACATCCGTGCACTTGTGCACGTACAGTGTCCGGACAGTTTACACTAGCGGGCTTTGGTTTAAGCCAGATCCTAGTGTATCTTATGGGATTGGATTTATCCAGTTTGCATTCGTGTTCCTCGGAACGCGGATGCGGGTGTGTATGCACAGTTGACAGCAAGGCAGAGGCAGCGGATTCTCATTAGGGTTGTTGACAGTTGACCGTTGACTATTTGACTTTATGCTCAACCCTAATGAGAATATGATATGTGATTAACTATTATATTAATTAAGTATTATGGTGATATGGTTGTTGACTTGTTGACTTTTGTTGACTTGTTGACCGGTTGACTAGGCTTGACTAGTTGACCATCATGATGACCATAGCCATCATTTCATGGCAAAGACTTTTGTTTACTTGCTCATTTGTGTAAAATGAGTGCATGAAATGATATGGTTGTGGTTGCTTCTAACCATCACATAAGACTTTTGTTAATATGATGAGTTATCATTGCTTTGGATTATGAGAGGGTGAGAAACAAAATACTTGCTCATTCTTTCTTGCTCATTCTCTCTCTTGTTCTTGAGCTCTCCTCTTGCTCTCACCCTCAACCTCTTGCTCCCTCTCTTGATCTATGGTTCTCTTGTCTCATGAGTTGAGAATCAAGAACCATAGATAAAATCCCATTCTATTTCTTCTCTACTCATTCTAGTTCACTAGGTTTAGCAAACCAAGTGAACTAGTTTCTTCAAAGAACGAAGAAGGAGCTAAAGGTTGGAGCTTTTAAGTGGATCTATCTTCGGCGTACGGAGACGACGAGAAGGAGCCATCGGACCACCACCGGAGCTTGAAGACGAAGGAGTTCAAGACAAGCTAGGTATAACCATCTCTATCCGAGTAGCTAACTCTCTTTAGCTAAGTATGCTAGTTTTAGTTTAGTCAAAGATCCCGACTTTGCTTAGTCCATGTTGCCCCTTGCGCTAAAAATTTGATTTTTATACCGTTTCCGCCTCCCCGTAAGAACCGGGGGTCGCAACGTGGACTTACAGTGGTATCAGAGACTAACTAAACTTAAACTAGCTTGGTAGTAAAGTGTAACGAAGTTCGGAACCGGAAAAAATCCAAAAACCTAACTTTAACAAAACCTGAGTTTCTGTTGAAATTTTTTCTGGTCAAAATGAAAAACTTTATACTCCTAAATTCGGCTCAGGGTTTTGTGTGAACACCCATGAAAAACGGTCCACTGTTTCGTTCAAACCGCCGCGCTTCCGCCGCACGAGGTAGGCATGTGCCGCGGAAGCGCCGCGGTTTGTCGTCTTCTCTGCATCGTTTTTCGTGCAGTGTGTGTCTGTGTTGGTTTTGGGATTTTTGGAATATATTATATGTGCCCAGATTTTCCAGAAAAGAAATTTCCTTTTGGGGTCCTATAATTCCGTATTTTTTCCGAACTTCACTGCACTTTGACTATGATGGTTATATCTGTGATGCTTGCATGTATTGAACGTCGGCTAATCGCTATAAGTCGATTGGTCGGGGTTATACATGATCTGTGTTTGATATTGGAATGTGTATATAAATATGTTGGATTGTCGCGGGTGAATAGCCGGGGGTTGTGAGACGAGAGTTTTCTTTTCTTGCAATTCTTGTAAATTTGTAAATTGATGTAATAATTATTTGTATGGCCGCACAACCGGGTCGGGGTTGTAGCCGTCATTGTATAATTTCTTTTTACTATTTTTGCTCCTAGGATAGACCCATGGAGGGGTGCACAAACTACCGGGTATGCCGAAGTGTCGAGTGGCCTACTCATGGAGATGAGGGAGGTTGCTACGCTTCGGGTACTTGGCGGGTAGTTTGCCGCACCCGTAGGGGTCTTGGGTGGGGTTTTGGCTATTCACCGCGACCGTGTTATCTGTTTTTGTTACAGGCTCGTACAAATTACAGATTGCTAGTATATCCAATGTATTTATCTGTGATCTGAAATGTTTATCATTGCAGTATATCTATATATGATATTATTTAGGCGTTGCTTATGTTTTACAGAAGCGCTAGCCCAGCCCCCGCTCTGTCGTTAGTTAAGTAACCTAACGGGTAATGACGGGGCCCCGTGGCGAATGCGAATGGCATAAGCGTACGTCATATTTTGGTTGTTTTCTGCAATGGTAGGATTAAATGATGGGACGCATTAAAAGAACTAATGCAAGAATATCACGCATTAAAAGAACTAATGCAAGATAATAAACCAAGTTAAAGTCGTTGGAACACTTTCGAAAAACCACTCGGTTCTTTTCAAAAACAACTTTTAAATGCGGAGCTTGAGCCACTCCTTTTAAAAGCTATCTCGTTCCATCGACCAAATCAAGTTCACTACGTTCACGGTTTTGCCAAAACCATCCGTAGCCCTCCATCATTTCAGTTAAATATTCGGTAGTATTCAAGCTATGTATTTTGACCTCACGCCAAGGCATAGTGATTGGTAGCTGCCGGATATTTATCTGTTGCATAGATAGAATGCGTTGGTTTGAGACAGTCGTACTGCCATTTTGGCCTACGTCAAGGGTATGTACGGGTGGGTTCAAATTAACCTGGATAATGATGGGACGAACTTGACATGTGACTTATGACATTTTGACCTCACGCCAAGGTCATAAGAGCATGGGGCAAAAATCCACATCGGGAGTTTCATAAGTACTGAAACTTGCTAGATTTGCATACCATTTGGAGTGTGATGATTCTGGTAGGATTCCTTCAGTTTCGTCACGCAATGATATTTGGATCCCGATCCTACTGTGAGTATATGCTACTCCTCGGGAAATTTCTCACTAATCGATCAATGCTATAAACCTAGTAGGTGCCTAGAAAGGTGTTAGCGGGGCTACGCCCCCAGGGAAAAGAGGTTCTCTAATTAAGGAACTTCGCGAAAGCGTTGGAAAACCTCCCTCGAAGTACCGACACCGGCCTGGCTGAACGGTTAAGCAAGTATTGTGCGGTGGGATTGATCCCGGCTAATTCTTCCTTTATGGTTTGAGGAGGGATTCGAGAAACAGTGGGAGCCATCCTGTTTAGACAAACTAAAAACCACTCTAAACTTGCAAGAGCATCATGCTGAGTGTTTCTTCTTCTCTCTCCTAATTGCAGCGACCAATCAACATGACTGGACTTAAGTTACTCCTAGATAAAAACAAACTGACAGGGCCAAACTACAAAGATTGGCTCAGGAATGTCAAGATAGCAATCACTTATGACAAGCTAGGGTATCTTCTTACCACCAAAGCTCCCCCTGTCCCTGGTCCAACTTCCAGTGTCGCGGATAAGGAAATCCGCAAGACTTGGGAGATTGATAGCGCGAAGGCCAAGTGCCTCCTGCTTGCCTCGATGGACAACGAACATCAGAGGAGGCATGAGAATATGGACATAGAGTCCATATTGCTCCATACAAAAGAACTGTATGGAGAGCAATCACGTATCGCAAGATACGAAGTGTCGAAAAAGTTATTTTCGACAAGAATGGCCGTCGGATCATCAGTAGCCGAGCATGTGCTAAAGATGATCGGCTTCATTGAGGAGCTCGCTGACCTAGGGATCACATTGGAGAGTGAGCTATATACGGATATAGTTCTCCAGTCCCTTCCTTCCACTTACGCCCAGTTTATACTGAACTTCAACCTACAAGAAAAAGATGTTGAACTTTCAGAGCTCCTCAACATGCTGAGGAGCGCAGAGGGCACCCTACAGAAAGGTAGGGATACATCCACTTTGTTTGTAGGAGGATCATCTTCTTCTAGGTCCAAGGCGAAAGCCAAGGGAAAGAAGAAGAAGGCCCCCGCCAAACCAAGGGGCGGTGTTAGTAAAGTGGATACGAAGGGAAAAGGTAAAGCAACAAAGATAGCGGGGAAGCTTGTGGATAAGGAAGAATGCTTCTATTGTCATAAGAAAGGACACTGGAAGAATGATTGCAGGGCCTGGAAGGCCAGAACACAGGAATTGAAGCAGGTTGCAGCTTCAGCTTCAGGTGTGTATGTTATTGAAAACTGTCTTTCAATAAACTCTACTTCCTGGGTATTGGATACCGGATCAGGATCTCATATCTGTAATTCTTTGCAGGCGTTGAGAAACCGTAGGGTTTTGAAGGCAGGTGACATGACCCTCAAAGTTGCGAACGGAGCTAGCATGGATGCTAAAGCCGTGGGGGACTATCACCTGGGAATGTCAGATGGACATGTTTTGGTTTTGCGTAATTGCTTTTTTGTACCCAACGCAACTTGTAATATCATTTCTGTATCTTTAGTTTCTAAAGAAGGTTATGAATTTGCGTTTGTAAGTAATGTTGTAAACATTCACCTTAATCAAGTTTTGATTGGGTCAGGTACATTGAGTAATGGTATATACGTGTTAAACCAACCACAGATTTTCAACGTCCAGAATACACACAAAAGAAAGTCTCCAGAAATAAATCAGACTTTCTTATGGCATTGTAGATTGGGTCACATCAATGAGAGAAGGTTGACTAAGTTACATACAGAAGGATATTTGAATGCGTTCGAATATCAATCGTATGCCACTTGTCAATCTTGTCTCAAAGGAAAGATGACAAAGACTCCGTTTACTGGACATGGAGTAAGAGCGAGCGAGCTCTTGGGACTCGTACACAGTGACGTGTGCGGTCCAATGTTTACACATGCCCGAAGCGGACATTCTTACTTCATTACTTTTACGGATGACTTCTCAAGGTACGGTTATGTCTTCTTAATGAAACATAAGTCCGAAGCCTTTGGAAAATTCCAGGAGTATAAGAATGAAGTGGAGAAACAGACCGGCAAAAGTATTAAGATTCTAAGATCGGATCGAGGTGGAGAATACTTAAGTGCCGAGTTCCTGGACTATTTAAAAGAGAATGGAATTCTCTCTCAGCTTACTCCTCCATACACCCCGCAACATAACGGTGTATCGGAGAGACGGAACCGCACCCTATTGGATATGGTGCGGTCCATGATGAGTAACGCTGAGTTGCCGCGATCATTCTGGGGGTATGCGCTAGAATCAGCCGCATACCTTTTGAACCGAGTTCCAACTAAGACTGTGCCTACCACGCCATATGAAATGTGGAGTGGGAAGAAACCCTATCTTCAATATCTGAAGATCTGGGGATGTCCGGCTTTTGTCAAAAAGCAGCATGCGGACAAACTCGAGGCACGCTCAGTACTGTGCAAGTTTGTGGGATACCCAAAGAACACCAGGGGGTATCTTTTCTACTACGCAGAGGAACAAAAAGTCCTTGTTTCTCGTAATGCCCACTTCCTAGAACACCAGTTCTTGGAAAAGGAAAATAGTGGGAGCGCAGTGGAACTGGAAGAAATTCCAGAACCACAGACTATTACTGAAAGGTTAGTGGAACCAGAGGGTTCAACAGAACAGGACATTCCTACGCCGCTCCGCAGGAGTAGTAGGCAGTCTCATCCGCCCGAGAGATACTGCGGTTTTCTCATAGACGGGGATAGAGAGGATTGCATCATAGATTATGATGAGCCTACTAGCTTCCAGCAGGCCGTTCAGAGCGTTGACTCAGTGAAATGGCTGGATGCAATGCGGACCGAAATGGAGTCCATGTACACCAACAAGGTATGGACGTTGGACATTGCTCCAGACGGGGTAAAACCCGTAGGATGCAAGTGGATCTTCAGAAGGAAGATTGGTGTAGATGGACAGGTTGAGACCTATAAAGCTAGGCTGGTAGCAAAGGGTTTTCGTCAAAGACCTGGCTTGGACTACGACGAAACCTTTTCTCCAGTAGCCATGCTGAAATCCATTCGGATCCTTCTTGCCATTGCTGCCTTCCACGATTATGAGATCTGGCAAATGGACGTAAAGACAGCTTTTCTAAATGGAAATTTAGAGGAGTGTGTCTATATGGACCAACCAGAGGGTTTCATTCAGAGTGGGAGCAGCGGAAAGGTGTGCAAGTTGCTTAAGTCCATCTATGGGCTAAAGCAGGCATCGCGGAGTTGGAACATCTGCTTTGATGAGACGGTTAAAGAATTTGGCTTTATCAAAAATCCAGATGAACCATGCATCTATAGTAGATTTGTAGCGAGAACTGTAGTATTCCTCGTTTTGTACGTGGATGACATTCTCTTAATAGGAAATGACATTCCTATGCTACAATCTGTCAAGGGGTTCTTGTCACACAGGTTCTCCATGAAAGACCTGGGTGATGCCTCATACATTCTGGGTATCCGGATCTACCGTGACAGATCCAAGAGGATATTAGGACTTTCACAGTCCAGGTACATCGACACCATACTGAAGAGGTTCAGTATGGAAGATTCCAAGCGCGGTAACCTACCGGCTTGTCACGGGATCACCCTCTCTAAAGAGATGTCTCCCAAGACTGATTTGGAGAGGGATCGCATGTCTATTATACCCTACGCTTCTGCGGTAGGCTCTATAATGTATGCGATGTTGTGTACCAGACCGGATGTAGCTTATGCACTGAGTGTGGTAAGCCGGTATCAGTCTAACCCTGGGGAGAAACACTGGATAGCGGTAAAGAACATTCTCAAGTACCTGAGAAGGACTAAGGAGATGTTCTTGGTGTATGGCGGAAAAGACCTCCAGATCGAGGCCTTTGCTGACTCCAGCTTCCAGAGTGACAAGGATGATTCCAAGTCCATGTCGGGTTTTGTCTTTACCCTCAATGGAGGGGCGGTGTGTTGGAAGAGTTCCAAACAGGAAACCGTTGCAGACTCGACGATGGAAGCGGAATACATCGCTGCATCTGATGCCGCAAAAGAAGCTGTCTGGATGAGGAAGTTCTTGAAAGAACTTCAGGTGGTTCCGTCCATTGTTGATCCAATACCTTTGTATTGCGACAACAACGGGGCTATAGCTTTAGCGAAGGAACCCAGGTCCCATCAGAGATCCAGGCACATCTTGAGGCGGTATCACCTGATCAGGGAGATTGTGGATCGCCAGGAGATCGAGGTTCGGAGAGTCGCTTCAGAAGACAACACTGCAGATCCATTCACCAAGGCCTTGCCCCAGACTCAGTTCGAGCGGCTGATCGAGATGATAGGTCTTCGATACGCCAGTACATGGCCTTAGTGCAAGTGGGAGATTGTTAGTGTATATGCCCTAGAGGCCATTACTGTATCATACTAGTTTGTATATTACTTAATGGATGCTTGGGATATTCACCTTGTATATACAATCTTGCTCAAAATAGTAGTATGCTACTTGGTTTATTTCTACTTCAATGTGTACATGTGTTTATTTTTGTACATCGCCTATACACATTAGTAGAGCCCTTAGGATCTTTGCTTGATTACCAGCGATGTGATGGCCGTCACACTAGTGGGGCTGGGTAATCTATAAGCACATCCTTATGCAGGTCCCTGGTCGCAGGACTATCGAGACAGGGCATCGATACTCCGGAGTAGACCAGCGCATGCGCTTCTCATCCCAGTGTGGGAGACGGTCTGTCCCACAGCCGTCAGTACGTCGTACTTGGGATAGTATGCGGGTGCTCATTAGGTTACGGGTACACTGGACAGGACTCGTCGGGAACTGACTAGTTGGTATTATACCTATCGTCAGTTATCAGTTCCCAGGTGACATGAGTACAGCTTAGTCCGCTGACTTGACACTGTCACTTCGCCTCAGGTGTGTTCCCACTGTACTTTGATCACTACCCTACCACGGCTCAAAGGAGTCGTGCAAACAGGTGGTGGTTGGGTGCAGTCCCGAAGCACTTGGAGGCAGTGACGGTTAGACAGGATTCGTCTCTCCCGGTATTGGGGGTTGACATCGCGCTGTGTCTAGGAGAGCCATTACACGAGTAGTCCCTGGCCAGGGCAAACGAGATATACTGGTAGGTTTCCAGTGTTATCTCAGGGTGTTTTGGGCTTCGCTCCGGCACGACTTGTACCGCTATTGGGGGACTGACGTTTACCGCCCCCTAGGCCCGCCATGCGATGTATCAGACGAACAGACCGGACTGTACGGAGAATGTCACACTCAGGCTCAGTAGGAGTTCAGATGGGTTTCGCCTCGTCGGTCTTCTTGTCGGCATTACCTGGGGACCGTTACGCACAGCTAGTGCCGCTTGCGGTCTGTGGTTAAACCCACTGCCAGCGTAGTGTCGAGTCTTTAGAGTCCCACACAGAAAGCTTTTCGCCTTTAGGCAAAAGAGTAGAGGTCGCATGGTATTGCGACAGGTCGCATGGTTTTGCGACAGGGTTCGGTCACATCCGTGCACTTGTGCACGTACAGTGTCCGGACAGTTTACACTAGCGGGCTTTGGTTTAAGCCAGATCCTAGTGTATCTTATGGGATTGGATTTATCCAGTTTGCATTCGTGTTCCTCGGAACGCGGATGCGGGTGTGTATGCACAGTTGACAGGGAGGCAGAGGCAGCGGATTCTCATTAGGGTTGTTGACAGTTGACCGTTGACTATTTGACTTTATGCTCAACCCTAATGAGAATATGATATGTGATTAACTATTATATTAATTAAGTATTATGGTGATATGGTTGTTGACTTGTTGACTTTTGTTGACTTGTTGACTTTGGTGACTTGTTGACTTTTGTTGACTTGTTGACCGGTTGACTAGGCTTGACTAGTTGACCATCATGATGACCATAGCCATCATTTCATGGCAAAGACTTTTGTTTACTTGCTCATTTGTGTAAAATGAGTGCATGAAATGATATGGTTGTGGTTGCTTCTAACCATCACATAAGACTTTTGTTAATATGATGAGTTATCATTGCTTTGGATTATGAGAGGGTGAGAGACAAAATACTTGCTCATTCTTTCTTGCTCATTCTCTCTCTTGTTCTTGAGCTCTCCTCTTGCTCTCACCCTCAACCTCTTGCTCCCTCTCTTGATCTATGGTTCTCTTGTCTCATGAGTTGAGAATCAAGAACCATAGATAAAATCCCATTCTATTTCTTCTCTACTCATTCTAGTTCATTAGGTTTAGCAAACCAAGTGAACTAGTTTCTTCAAAGAACGAAGAAGGAGCTAAAGGTTGGAGCTTTCAAGTGGATCTATCTTCGGCGTACGGAGACGACGAGAAGGAGCCATCGGACCACCACCGGAGCTTGAAGACGAAGGAGTTCAAGACAAGCTAGGTATAACCATCTCTATCCGAGTAGCTAACTCTCTTTAGCTAAGTATGCTAGTTTTAGTTTAGTCAAAGATCCCGACTTTGCTTAGTCCATGTTGCCCCTTGCGCTAAAAATTTGATTTTTATACCGTTTCCGCCTCCCCATAAGAACCGGGGGTCGCAACGTGGACTTACACCACCAGCGGCAAAAAAAAAAGAAAAAGAAAGAAAAAGAAAAAAAAAAGAAGAAATAAACGGTATGTCCACAAGCAAAACGGGCACGGATGAAAACCCGAAAGGGCTCCGTGAGTAAAAACAGCAGGACTACCGGCGAGTCTGTGAAAACCCGAAAGGGCGCAAACTCGTGAAAAGAGATGAAATACACTCGCAAAGCCCTCTCGACCTTGCGAGGAGAAAACCCCTGCGTGAGATCCTTACGACTCACAATGGAGCAACACACTTAGGAATCCTCACGATTCCAAAGGAGAAAATACACCTGCGGGATCCTTACGACTCGTAGGGAGAAAATGCTTTTATGGGACCCTCACGGCCCATAAAATTGAAAAGCCTTAGGTGATAGGGACCCAAACCTGTCTCCTAAGCCATCGTTCCCCAACGAGCAACGGCAAATGATGAGTCGCTCCTGGCATTTCGCTTCAGTGTTAGCGGTGCTGATGCCGACCAAAAACCCAAATCCCAAGTCCTCCCAAGGAAAATGCTGAGTTGCTTCTGGCATTATTCCAGTACAGCAATGCTGATGCCAAACAAGATCCAAATTCCAAGTCCCCAAACGGCAAATGATGAGTCGCTCCTGGTACCACATTCTAGTGCAGCGATGCAGACGCCAACCAAAATCCAATTTCTCAAAATTCTCCCAGCCCTACGGTTGGTCCCCAAGTTGACTACCATATACAATCCACGGGCTCAAATAATTCTCATCATACCTATGCCCCACCACAATTACCAGTTACGCGGCTGGTCTCCGCCTTTGGAATTATGCTCCATTAAGAAGACCCACTCATGTGTCCTCACGATACATGAGGAGAACAAACCTTTGTGGGATCCTTACGACTCATAAAGGAAAAACACACTTAGGAGTCCTCACGACTCTTAAGGAGAAAATACACCTGCGGGATCCTTACGACTCGTAGGGAGGAAATGCTTTTATGGGACCCTCACGGCCCATAAAATTGAAAAGCCTTAGGCGATAGGAATCTAAACCTGTCTCCTAAGCCATCGCCCCCCAATCCCCAAATGGCGAATGATGAGTCGCTCCTGGTACCATATTCCAGTGCAGCGATGCAGACGCCAACCAAATTCCAAATCCCATACCCCAACGGCGAATGATGAGTCGCTCCTGGTACCATATTCCAGTGCAGCGATGCAGACGCCGACAAAGTCCCAAAATTTTTCCGGCCCTACGGTCTGGATCATACATCCTGCAAAACCGTATACAATCCACGGGCGTAAAACAATCCCAACTTCTCCCAAATCCTCTCAGGGCAAATGATGAGTTGCTCCTGGCATTATTCCAGTGCAGCAATGCAGATGCCAAACAAAAACCAAAATCCCAAAATCCTCTCCATGACAGATGATGATTCGCTCCTGGTACCATATTCCAGTATAGCGATGCTGATGTCAACCCAAATCAAAATCAACAAGTCAACTTCCACTCCGACACCGCAAGAAGCGGAGCAAGTCAAGTCTACCCCTGACATTGCAAGAAGCAGAGCAAGTCAAATCAAGCATCGACCGTCCACGTCGCTAAAATGGCAGAACCGACCGTCCACGTCGCTAAAAGGGCAGCATCGACCGTCCACGTCGCTAAAAGGGCAGCATCGACCGTCCACGTCGCTAAAAGGGCAGAACCGACCGTCCACGTCGCTAAAAGGGCAGAACCGACCGTCCACGTCGCAAAAAGGGCAGAATCGACCGTCCACGTCGCTAAAAGGGTAGCATCGACCGTCCACGTCGCTAAAAGGGCAGAACCGACCGTCCACGTCGCAAAAAGGGCAGAACCGACCGTCCAAGTCGCTAAAAGGGCAGCATCGACCGTCCACGTCGTAAAAAGGGCAGAACCGACCGTCCAAGTCGCAAAAAGGGCAGCACCGACCGTCCAAGTCGCAAAAAGGGCAGCACCGACCGTCCACGTCGCTAAAAGGGCAGCACCGACCGTCCACGTTGCTAAAAGGGCAGCACCGACCGTCCACGTCGCTAAAAGGGCAGCACCGACCGTCCACGTCGCTAAAAGGGCAGCAACGACCGTCCAAGTCGCAAAAAGGGCAGCACCGACCGTCCAAGTCGCAAAAAGGGCAGCGCAGGATTCCTACAAAGCGGGAACCAGATAACTCCGGGCCAGGGAAAACGTCTATCACGGACACTCCGTCTCGGAGACATGTCAAGCAACGACCGTCCATGTCGTAAAAAGGGCAGTGCCAGCTTCCCAAAAAGCGGGAACCAAACCAAGTCGCCTCCACGTGAAAGAAGATCCATCAATTTCATGCACACGACCCACATATGTGGTGTGCATTTATTGATGGGGGGCAATTTGTTGGGGTAAAAATTTACACCCCGGTTGACCAAGTCAAAATCAAAGTCAACCCCAAGCCAAGTGGGCCCAAGCCCCGACCCAGTGGGCCCATGCCCGGGTCGAGCCCGAACATGAAGCGGCCGACCTCCCCCATGCCAAGATAAAAATTTTGTAATAAATAATTTTGTTGCATTTCTTTTATTTTATTTATGGATAAATTTAAGAAAAATAGGCATAAAGCCAAATTTTTGTAAAGCCCATGGCTTATGTGCAAAAAGAAATGGCACATGAGCCATGAAATAGGCAAAATGCCATTTTGTGAAGCCCAAGGGGCTATTTGTAAAGTGTATGGCCTATAAAGGCAAGGATAATGAAATATCCCATTTTCTCTCTCCAAAAAAGTTTCAGATCTGAGATCTTTCTTCCTTCTTCAAGGTTCCAAAACCTTCTTCTTTCTTTTGAATTAAATCAAGAGTTTTACTCTTCCTTTTTCAAAACAAATTAGTTTTTCACCACAAAACCCATCAAGGGGAACTCAGATCTTCCATTAGATCTCAAAAAGGAGTGATTTTTAAAATTCCATATCTCTTGATCTTCAAGATCCAGCCAACAGAGGAGGAAGAAGAAGAACCCATTTCCCCAACCAAAACATTTTTTTCTTTTTTTTTCAGGAGTTCAACTCCACTAATTTCTCTTTCGAGAGTTTTTGGGGCTAAAAGCCCTCTTTTTCTCTAGCGTGCAGCGCTCGTGCGCAAAGCACCCACGTGCCGACACGTGGCGCGCGCACTTGCGCTCCCGCGCGCAGCGCTCGTGCGCAAAGCGCCCACGTGCCGACACGTGACGCGCGCGCTTGCGCACCAGCGCGATGCGCAAAGCGCCCACGTGCAGACATGTGGCGCGCGCGCTTGCGCACCAGCACGCTTGCGCTCCAGCGCGCAGCGCTCATGCGCAAAGCGCCCACGTGCCGACACGTGGCGCGCGCGCGCTTGCGCTCCAGCGCGCAGCGCTCATGCGCAAAGCGCCCACGTGCCGACACGTGGCGCGCACGCTTGCGCGCAGCGCTCATGCGCAAAGCGCCCACGTGCCGACACGTGGTGCGCTTGCGCCTGAGCGCACAGCACCTAAGCGCACAGCGCCCAAGGTGCTGCCCCACGCATCCTTTGGATGCCTTTTCCCTTTTATTTATATATATATGTATATATATATATTTGTATACAAATGTACACATACATATACTCCGCAACATTCTCCCCCTCCAAAAAATTTTCGGGCCGGGACGCTGCCCCGAACCCCGCAAGGGGGCTGCTAGCCCCTTTGACCCCCAGCCCGCTATCCGGGTAGCTGGACCCCCGTAAAAACTCTGCATGGCTCCCGATATATCCAAAACCCCCCTTTCAAAACAGAACACACGCGCACCGCACATTGGGTTCGCATGACCAGTTTAACCCGTTAATCAGAGGTTCCCTCGCCCCAAAGGCGAGGGGTAATTAACGGCAGCTTAGTCCGCGGCTGCCGGAGATTCGGATCCCCATAATCATTAAACCCCGGCCTACCCTAGGCAGGGGGAATCTGTAGTACGCCTGACAAGCGCGCGCGTATTCCCATCTCACTGGGATGACGAAAAACACCCTACAGTAGGCTCATCATTTTCAATGATGCAATCCTCTCGATCCCCGTCTATGAGAAAACCGTTGTATCTCTCGGATGGATGAGACTGCCTCCTCCTCCTGCGGAGTGGCACTGGGATGTCCGGTTCTCCTGAAACTTCTGGTTCTACCAAACTTTCAGTAATAGCTTGTGGTTCTGGAATTTCTTCCAGTTCTATTGTGCTCCCACTTATCTAATTTTCTAAAAATTCAGTTTCCAAGAAGTGGGGATGCTGAGAAACAAAAATCTTTTGTTCCTCTGCGGAATAGAAAAGATATCCCCTGGAGTTCTTGGGGTATCCTACAAACTTACACAGTACTGAGCATGCTTCGAGCTTGTCCACATGCTGCTTCTTTACAAAAGCTGGACATTCCCATGTCTTAAGATACTTAAGACAAGATTTCTTCCCACTCCACATCTGATATGGTGTGGTAGGCACAGTCTTGGTTGGAACCTTTTTCAAAAGATACGCAGCTGTTTCTAGTGCATAACCCCAGAAAGATCGCGGTAACTCAGCCTTACTCATCATGGAACGAACCATATCTAATAGGGTTCGATTCCGCCTTTCCGATACACCATTGTGTTGTGGTGTGTATGGAGGAGTAAGCTGAGAGAGAATTCCATTCTCTTTTAAGTAGTCCAGATACTCGGCACTCAAGTATTCACCACCTCGATCAGATCTCAGTGTCTTGATACTTTTGCCTGTTTGTTTTTCCACTTCATTCTTGTATTCCCGGAATTTCTCAAAAGCTTCGGATTTATGCTTCATCAGGAAGACATGTCCATACCTAGAGAAATCATCCGTAAAAGTAATGAAGTATGAATAAACACTTCGCGCATGTGTAGATATTGGACCACACACGTCACTGTGTATGAGTCCCAAGAGCTCGCTTGCTCTTACTTCGTGTCCAGTGAACAGAGTCTTCGTCATCTTTCCCATGAGACAAGATTCACAAGTAGTATAAGACTGATACTCGAACGGATTCAAATTTCCCTCTTTATGTAACTTTGTTAACCGTGTCTCATTGATGTGACCCAGTCTACAATGCCATAAGAAAGCCTAATTTGTTTCCGGAGACTTTCTTTTAAGTGTGTTCTGGACACTGAAAACCTGAGCTTGATTTAATACGTATATTCTGTTTCTAATGTACCTGACCCAATCAGAACTTGATTTAGGTGGATGTGTACCACATCGCTTACAAAAGTAAAATCATATCCTTCCTTAGAAAGTAAGGATACAGATATGATATTACAAGCTAGACTAGGTACATACAAACAGTTACGTAGAATCAATATCTGCCCACTTGTCAATCCAAGGTGATATTCCCCTACGGATTCAGTGTCCACGCTCATTCCGTTAGCAACCCTGAGAGTCATATCACCTAATCTGATAACTCTACGGTTTCTCAAAGCCTGTAATGAATTACAGATGTGAGATCCTGATCCAGTATCTAGTACTCAGGAAGTAGAGTTAATTGACATACAATTTTCTACTACAAACACACCCGAAGCCGAAGCCACAACATGCTTCGAATCCTGGCTACTGGCTTTCAAAGCCCTGCAATCCTTCTGCCAATGTCCTTTCCCGTAACAATAGGAACGTTCCTCCTTCCCTACATCTAGTCCCGAAACTTTTGCCCTTCCCTTTCCTTCTACTTCCCTGGTTTCCTTTAGGGTGTAAGTAGAGGGCACAGACTGTAGATTTAAGTCAGTATTTGACCCGTTCTTCAATGTGGTCTTCAGGTCCGTGAGATTATCAAAATAGCTAGTCTCTGTAAGGACGTTGTCCCCTACAGATAACCCGACAGCCAACCTCGCTTGAAGCAATTCGTTCGAGGTCTCATATCTTGCAATACGAGATTGCTCTCCATATAAATCTTTGTTATGGCGGAAGACAGAAACTAAGTCCATCTTTTCGTGCTGCCTCTGGTATGTACCATCAATTGTGGCAGACACGAGGCACTTGGCATTCGCACAGTCTTTTTCCGATGTCTTATGGATATCAGTATCCGTGACGATGGAAACTGGTCCTGAGACGGCAGGGGTTGGATTAGTGAAGAGGTGTCCTAGTTTTTCATGGGTAATAGACATCTGGACAGACCTTTGTTAGTCAATACATTCAGATTCAGTCATTTTATTATCTAGATCTAACCTATGTCTGGTCACTGGGTTGCTGCAATTAAGAGAGAGAGAAGAAAACACTTAGCATGACGCTTTTGCAAGTTTAGATTGGTTTTTAATTTATCTAAACAGGATGGCTCCCACTGTTTCTCGAATCCTTCCTTAAACCAGAAAAGAAAAATTAGTCAGGATTAATCTCACCATACAATTCTTGCTTAACCGTTCAGCCAAGCTAGTGTTGGTATTTCGAGAGAGGTTTTCCAACGCTTTCACGAAATTCCTTAATTACAAAACCTTTTTTCCCTGGAGGCGTAGCCCCGCTAATACTGTTCTAGACACCTACTTGGTTTATAGCATTGATCGTTAAGTGAAATAATCTCCTGAGGAGTAGCGGATACTCACAGTAGGATCGGGATCCAAATATCATTGTGTGATATTGCTGAAGGAATCCTACCAACATTATCAAACTCCAAATGGTATGCAGCACTAGCAAGTTTCAATTTCCTTAGAAACTCCCGATGTGGATTTTTGCCCTATGCTCTTATGACCTTGACGAAGGTCAACAAATCATAAGTCACATGTCAAGTTCTACCCATCATTGTCCAGGTCAATTTGAACCCACTCATATATACCCTTGACGAAGGTCAACAAGGTAATACGACTGTCCCAAACCAACGCATTTATCTATGCTACATATGAACACCCAACAACTACTAATCACTATGCCTTGACGAAGGTCAACAAACACAGCTTGAATACTATTGAATATACATATGAAATGACGGAGGGCTACGAATGGTTTTGGCGAAACCATGAACGTAGTGAACTTGATATAATCGAAGGAACCTTGATAGCTTTTAAAAGGAGTGGTTTAAGCTCCACGTTTTTAAAAGTTTTTCTGTTTTGAAAAACGAGTGGTTTTGAAATTGTTCCAACGATTCAACTTTGGTTTATTTGCTTTGCATTAATCTAATGCAGTCCCATCATTTATTCCTATCATTACAGGGAGAATTGAAAAAAAATATCACGTCCTCTTATGCCATCCGCATTCGTCACGGGGCCCGTCATCACCCGTTAGGTTACTTAACTAACGACAGAGCGGGGGCTGGACTAGCACGGATGCAAAACATAAGTGACGCCTACTATATACCTATATAGATATTTTATAATCATCTCATGCAATAATAATCATTCCAGTCACAGATAAACATTTCAGATATGCTAGGAATGCCGCGTTTCGTTTAAGCCTGCAATGAAAGACGGATCCCACGGTCGCGATGAATAGCCAAACTCCACCCCAGACCCCTACGGGTATGGAAAACTACCCGCCAAATTCCAAAAGTGAAGCAGCCTCCCTCAACAAAGTGAGTAGGCCACTCTGCACTTTAAAGAACCCGGTAGTTTGTGTACCCCACCTTGGGTCTATCCTAGGAGCAGAAAACAGTAAAAGAAAATAATACAACGGTGGCTACAACCTCAACCCGGATGTGCCCCGCGAAATAATATTACATCAATTTTACAATTTACATGAATGAAAGATAAAAAACGCTCATCTCACATTCCCGGCTATTCATCATCGACAATCAGAAAATGTTTATATACACAAACCAACAAATTTGTGCAACTTCAAACTAACAGACATATAGCAATTAGATGAAGTTTAAAACACATATATACATTACAGAAGAACCGGTTAGCCAAGTACAATTAGAATTTCGATCGAAAAACATTTTCCGTAACCACCCCAAATGCAAACCAGCATTCAGAAACATACTGGGTAGAAACCAAATATTCCAGAGAACTAAACACCCAAAGAAAGAAATAACAGAAGAAGAATGGCCTGAATCAGCCACGACTCGGCCACGACTCCGCGGTGGATCGGTCCGATCCGCCGTGGTTCCGCGGCCGTCTTGGAGATTCAGGGGACCATTTTTCTTCAGTCATCTTAGAAAACCCTACACGTATTTTTAGTACACCTGAAATAATTTTTACAGCACTTTTAAAAATCGACAGAATATAGGGTTTTCGGTGTTTTTGTTTTCCAGTTTTTCCGACGATCGAAGTTCTAAAGTTTGCTAACGAACTAGTTTGGATTTAGTAGGCTCTGATACCACTGTAAATCCATGTCGTGCACCCCGCGGGATCGCGGGGAGGCAGAATAGGTGAAAAACAATTTTCAAAAGATCGCGGCACGGACTTGGACTCCAGGATTGGTGCTAAACCCTAACTTGCAAACTAAAAGTGAGGTAAACTAAATGTACAGAAGTTTATACCTCACGATTCCGGTCCTTTGGGTCTTCATTCCTCGCTGTCCTTCTTCTTGTTGTTGACTCCATGGATCGATTCGGATCGCCTCTCCCTCATCGGACTCCTCAACTCCAAGATGATCCACCCGAGGGGATGTGCATCGAACTCCTACCTCAACGGAGGCAACTAGGGCATCAAGATCGCTACTCATGATGTCGTAGGAGATGTAGAGATGTGTGGATGGATTGTAATATCTATTCTTACCCTAAATCACTCAACACATGAGTTCACTAGAGCTTTGAGGAAGAAGATGGCCTTTTAGGAAATGCTAGTGAGAAAAGAGAATGAGAATGAAGATAGCTCTCATATGTTTTCTTAACTGAACCATATTTTCTTTTTCCAAGAATAAATCATATCAAAACATAAAATAAGGTTCAAGTTACAAACAAATGAGTCATGGCTTGAAAAGGCACCAAGTGTCTCATGAAGCCATGCCCACTCTCATGCAATTTCCACATCATTTCCTAAATCCATAAAATGAATAATCATTTAAACCAAAATGATAAATACAAATTATGATATGTCATCTTCTAGAAGCATCTTTGACCAACTTACAAAAATGCCCCTCGTCCGTACATACGTACCCGTATCCGTATTCCGAAAAATACGGATACAAAAAGACGAAAACAATCCATCAGTACAATACCAGGATCCGGCTTAAACCAAAACCCACTAGTATTGTCCGTCCGAATTATCATGCGCGCACGAGCACACGCACGTGATCGAACCCTGTCGTAAAACCATACGACCTCTACATCTTTAGTCTGATGCAGGGAAACCCTCTGTGTGGGACTCTAAAGACTCGACACTACACTGGCAGTGGGTTTAACCACAGGTCGCAAGCGGCACTAGCTGTACGTAACGACCCCCAGGTATATGTCGATGAGAAGGCCGATGAGAATAACTCATCCGAACTCCAATTGAGCCTATCTGTGACAATCTCCGTACAGTCCGGTCTGTTCGTCTATGAGTATCGCATGTCGGGCCTAGAGGGGCGGTAAACGTCAGACCCCTAATAGCGGTACAAGTCGTGCCGGAGTGTAGCCCAGAACACCCTGAGAAACTACTGGAAATACTACCAGTAAATCTCGCTTTCCCTGGCCAGGGACCGTTGGATATAGTGCCCTCAAAGTCAATTATTGGATCACAGGCACGTGATTTCAATGATTGAGGGATGATCTATACCGGTAGGACAGTCTTACTCAAGATGATAGTATGCTATCTGGTTTATCTTTATCATCGTGTACTGTTTCAGGTGACCTTACAGGTCACTATTACACGTTGATAGAGCCCTTAGGATTCTTGCTTGACAACCAGCAGTATGATGACGATCATATACGTGGGAGCTGGGGTCTATAAGCACATCCTTAAAAGGTCCCTAGTCGTGGGAGTTTCGAGACAGGGCATCGATACTCCATAGTAGACTAGTGTATACAGTCGAGACCCCGACGAGGGGCGGTGGCCGATCTCACAAGCCACTGGTGTCAGTTGGTTCACCTAAGATGTATACAGGTGCTCATTGGGTTATGAGTACACCAGACAGGACTCGCCGGGAACATGCTAGTTGGTATTATACCTAGCGTCAGATAGCAGTTCCCTGGTAACATGTGTACAGGTTAGTTCATCAACCTGAGATCGTCATTTGTCTCGTATGAGTTCCCACTGTGCTTTGATTACTACCCTACCACGGCTCAAAGGAGTCGTGCAAACAGGTTTTAGTTGGGTACAGTCCCGAGCCATATGGAGGCAGTGAGCGGATCGGCAGGGGTTCGTCTCTCTCGGTATTGGGGGTGAGGTCGCGCTGTGTCTAGGAGAGCCATTATACGAAGTCCTTGGCCAAGGCAGGAGATTTACTGGTAGGTATTCCAGTAGTATCTCAGGGTGTTCTGGGCTACACTCCGACACGACTTGTACCGCTTTTGGGGGTTTGACTTTTACCAACCCCCTAGGCCCCCATGCGATGCTCATAGACGAATGGACCGGACAATATGGATATTGTCACTGACAGGCTCAGTAGGGTGTCAGGATGAGTTCGCTCATCGACCTCCCTTTTGGTCAATACCTGGTAGCCCGTTACGTATAGCTAGTACCTCTGACGTGCTGGTGGTTAAATCCACAGCCAAAATATTGACGAGTCTTTAGAGTCCCCCACAGACAGTTTCTCAAGTTTCGGGCGAAACGTTGTAGAGGTCGTATGATATATGGCAGGGTTCGATCTTATACGTGCGGTATTGCACGGATCTTGATCGGACGGATCATACTAGTGGGTTTTGGTTTAAGCCGGATCCTAGTATTAGATTTGTTAGATTACTTTAGTCTCATCGCATTCGCATTCAGTCGGAATGCGGATGCAGGTATGTATATACAGGTGAGGGGTATCCTTGTGATCCGTCACGAGTTTACTTTAGATGTTGCCGGATCTTTTTGTTGGACCAAACATTTGGATTAATGTTTGGATAATGGAATTAGTGAGCTAGAATTTCATCATGAGATGCATTAATGTGACATAGACATTTATCATGACTCATGGTCTCTTTTTTAGCAAAAATGTCACATTAGTGGATTGATTTGTGATGATATGAGAGGAAGAGAGAGAGAGAGGGGCTGCCATGGTGGTAGTTTTGGTCTTGTATTTTTTTCATCTCACACTCTCTCTTACTCTCATTTCCATCACAAGAAAAGATAACACAAAAGGAAAAGAAAAGAGCTCACTTCTTCTTCTTCCTCTAGCTCATTATATCCATTAATGGCAACACCTTCAACCTCCATCCAAGTAATGGATGCAAGAGGCAAAGTGATCACAAACATTCTCTACAACACCTTGGACACGTCGGCTAGCACACTTCGTGCCCGAGTTGCTTCGGATGAAGCGGGAGCCCGTAAAAAGACTTCTCGATGTGGTTCCCTTTCCGACGAGGAGATCGAGACCGGCGATGCCGCGAGGAGATCGGGATGGTGGCCAAAGACCGAAGGACACGGATCGCTCGGTATAGCTCTCTACCCTTTCTCTAGTTAGCTAGTAGTAGGTTAATGGTCCGATCCGGGTTTTAAGCCCGCGGTAGCGCCGGTTTTCTAGTTTGAAAAAGTTTTTGTTTCCGCATTTTGGCCTCGGAAAGACGGCCGGGGTGCTATCGTAGACTTACATGGTATCAGAGCCATGCCATTAACCTATTCTAGCTTGCTCTAACGTGTTTACAAGTTCGATCGAACGAATTTTCCAAAAACCACAGTTTCAAATATGCACTTTCTGTCGAATTTTATTTGTGCTCGAAAATCATTTGGTACATTGCAGAAATATGTGCAGGCTTTTCTAAGAAAACTGAGAAAATTTGGTGGGCTGATTTTACTGTAGCGCGGCGGATCTACGGCCAAAACCACGTTTTGGCCGCTGATCTGCGGCCGTACTGTAGCCACAGTGCACCAAATTTCTTCAGTAGGTCTCTGTGTTGGAATTGGGGTTTTTGGTATATTCTGTTTGGGCCCAGATTTTTTTGAGTACTGGGTATTGTGCTTGGGGCCCACTTCGGGAAATTTAGTCGATCGAAAATTTTAAACATGTTAGTTCACAGTATTTACATTATATCTACGACCGTGAATGTTATTTGATCGGTAAATCCTGTCTAATTGCTATAGTCCTTTTGGACGGATTTGCGAACGTGATATTCACGTTGATGTTCTGTGTTGTGCTGTGATGTTGTGGATTTGTCGTGGTGGATAGCCTAGATGCAATAGTAGTACAGTTTGGTTATTTATGTACATTTGATATTGCGGGGCGAGCGTCCGACATGTGGACTGCCGTCACTGCCTTTTTGTATATTATTCTTTTGGGGCACGACCGGGCTGAGGTCGATGTACCCGTTGTATATATATTTTATTTTCTGTACTAGGATTACCCCGCGGTGGGGTGCACGGGTAGCCGGGTTCTAGAGGGCAAAGGGACCGCATCTCATGGCTTTGAGACGGAGGGGGATTCACTCTAGAATTGGCGGGCTATTCGCCGCACTCGTACGGGGTACAGGTTGACCCAAGGAGGGGTGCACAAGTTACCAGATTCTGTGAAGTGCTGGGTGGTCCATTCACGTTGTTGAAGGGGGCTGCCTCGCTTCAGGTTTTGGCGGGTAACTTGCCGCGCCCGTAGGGGTCTAGGATTTCATTGCACAGGCTATCCACACGACCAGGGGAACGTCGGGTTTCAGTAGCGGCTCTATGAAACCCGGGGATCCCAGTTATCTGTATTGTTCTGTGATGCTTATTACATTTCTGTGATGTTGCATTTTATCACGCCTTGAGCGATTATTATATATTGATATATATACTAGTAGATGTTGTATATGTTTTGCATCCGCGCTAGTCCAGTCCCCGCTCTGTCGTTAGTTAAGTAACCTAACGGGTGATGACGAGACCCAGTGGCGAATGCGGATGGCATATACGTACATCGTATTTTCGTTCTTTTGTGGTGTGATCAATTGATGGGACTGCATTGATTCGGATCAATGTAAGCTAAACAAACCTGTTTGATGTTGTTGGAACAATTTTCAAAAAAAGCTGTTATTGCAAGGACGTTCTCTTTTGTTTTGCACAGAGGTATTCGGTTATGAATATCCAGCACCTTAGTCGACGAGGCAAGGGCTGAGATCCCTTCACCGGGAGTGACCCCTTGGACAGAAGTTTGCGTCAGGGCAATAACTTCACTATAGTCGATTACTTTTGCTTTGCATCGTGGTATTCAGTTGGAATATCCTGCACCTCATTCTACGGGGAAAGAGCCGAGATCCCTTCACCGGGAGTGACCTCTTTAGCAAAGGTTTTCGCCACTATATTTTTATAAAAAGCTATCCGGTTCCTTCAACGATATCAAGTTCATTACGTTAAAGGTTTTTCGCCAAAAACCATTCGTAGCCCTCCGTCATTTCAGAAAGGTAGCACTTAGTATTCATGCTATGTATGTTGGCCTTCGTCAAGGCATAGTGTATGGTAGCTATTTGTTACTTTTCTGCTGCATAGATAGATGCGTTGGTTTGGGACAGTCGTACTACTATTTTGGCCTTCGTCAAGGGTATGTATGGGTGGGTTCAAATTAACCTGGATAATGATGGGTAGAACTTGACATGTGACTTATGATATATTGGCCTTCATCAAGGTCATAAGAGCATGGGGTAAAAAATCACATCGGGAGTTTCTAAAGAAACTGAAACTTGCCAGATATGCGCATACCTTCTGGAGTGTGATAATATGAGTGGATTCCATCACGTTATCATGCGATGATAGTTGGATCCCGATTCCCACTGATGAGTTGGTTTACTCCTCGGTTGATCCCGACTAATTCTTCTTTGAGGTTTGGAGGAGAATTTGACGGTACAGTGGAAGGTTTCCTGATTAGATAAATTGATAACCATTCTGATCTAGGTTAGAGTGCACGCAGAGTGTTTCTTTTCTCTCTCTCTTTGGCAGCGACCATGACCCGACCCTTGACTATGACTCAGTGACCAAGTTAACCGAACCTTCTTAAACATTGGCTTTTGGATTGTCAGAGTTGCATACCTCATTGCCACTCCTACTTTTACCCTTTTCTCCAGGACACCCCGTATTACTACGAATGTCCACTTCCATTGGATAAAACTATCGTATGGTTATATATGAATTCGAAGGAACTTATTCGAGGATGGTTTCCGGTTCTGGAGAAAACGAATAGGACTATTCAGTTGTCTTTTCCTTTTACCTTCTCTCAGGTTGCGAGCGTTCCTTGGATTAGGACGGTACACCTATTACACTAATTGGATAGTCTTCTTCCAAACCATAGGCAGGTGCCGAACGGTAGGGAATGAAGAAAACCAATTAGCCTAACGATGGTGTACAGAAGGTAATAAGTTAAGACAAATAAAGGGATTAGTAAGAGGGCAAAGTAAATTGCGACTGCTATTCATGACCAAACCAAGTATTTCATCGCCACTCCTACATCACCTTTGTATTTCAACAGAACACTCCGTATCACTACGAAGATCCACAGTTTATTGGATATTCCATCGTATGGTTATATACGAACTCGAAAGGAACTTGTTCCAGTTCGGGGATGGATTCTGGTTCAGGAGAAATAGGAATAAGATTTATTCAGTTGTCTTTTATCTTTACCTTCTCTCAGGTTGCGAGTGTTCCTAAGATTAGGACATTATACCCATTATGCTTATTGGATAGTCTTCTTCCAAACCATAGGCTGGTGCCGAACGGTAGGGAAGGAAGAAAACCATTTAGCCTAAAGGGGTGTGCAGAAGGTAATGACTAAAGACATATAAAGGGATTTGGAGAGATGGCAAAGAAATATACGGTTACAGTTGTGAATCTGATAATGGAAGAGGCATTACTAGGAATACCCGGATACCCTTTCGAAACATTTATATGTTTCAGTTTCACTGTGTATTGTTAAAAGGAAACTGATTTCCCAATTAGTCCTTACTCCAGGGTATGTATTTACCAGGTTTGATTCTCACATCTGTATAGTTTTACAGATGATGAGTGGGAGTAAATTATTGGGAATTGGGTGATCATCCTCATTATATCGGGATTCGTTGTAATTGGTGATATTTGATGAAATCGCCTGGGTTGTTTGCCGGATGGCAAATATTTGGTTTTGAATATCCATTGTTATGCACCAATTTCAAATTGATATATCTGTACGTTTATTTTTATAAAGTGAGATATAACCTTTTGAAATTATGTCTATGACATTTACCTATATCAGTGGATGGTTAGGTAAGGAGCATTAAACAGCGGTGTAATTCTTCTTAACCATAAGTACAGTTTTCAACCTACGACGCACAGGGTTTGAGTTATTCAACTCAGGGGACTTATACAGAGTATTGTATATTGTCCAGTGTCCATGAGGATAAAGGGGTTGGTACTTGTACTATATTCTGTTTACTTGTGACTTCTCTAGCTCTTAGACATGTGTTTCGTAGAAATGGAAGGTCTAGGTTTTGAGAAGTTATAGGTATAAGAATAAAGTAGAGAACCAGGTATTGCAAGTATCAGGATTCTTCAAGGTGATCGAAGATGTAGATACTTGTGTATGGTATTCAGATGATAGTAATGATTAAGAGAACTTGCTTCTCTTTCAGGTTACTCATAATTGGAAGCATTCCTAAGTTGAGTAATGCTGATTGGCCTCTCTCCATTTAGTTGACATGCACTGGAGACAACTGCATGATTTGAATCTGGTTCCAATTAAATCAGTTCCTTTGTTTCTATATTGGATATAGAATAGTTCATATCTTAACATTGTTAAGGTACGGGGAGTTGTCCGGCTTATGCTTAAAACCAGACTCTGGATAACTCAAGGCACGTTTCTGTAATGGCTGTTTGTAGGTTGACCCGGGTTATGACGAGGGTTGACTTTCTACCATCTGGAAGATCAATAGTGATATTGTTCTTGACTCGCCACAGTTTTAATAAAAATGGATTTTTTCAGAAAACAGTAGTGGGAGTATGGTAGAACTGGAAGTGATTCCACAACCGCAAACGATTATTGAAAATTTGATAAGAACCTAAAGATTCAATCTAGTTTGACATTCCATTGGCCACTCCGTAGATATGGTGGGTAACCTCAGGCACTCGAGAGGTACTTCGGTATGCTCAAAGACGGTGACAGGGAGGTTCTTGTTTACCCAGACTTGCCATTGCTGTTGTTCCAGACTATAACACCCGGCAGGAGGATAAGTATTGCGTCGTTCTAAACTAGCTTTAGAAATGCACGTGTACGTGTATATGACTCTGCCAAAGGGTTGTCGTAGTCAGTGGGAGCAGCGGAAGCATAGTGGACAAGTAGCTTATGTCTATTTATGGACTAAAGCAGATATAGCGGAGATAGATCATCTATTTCTGATGTGACAGTCATAGGTTTGACTTCATCAGAATAAGGGATGGATCTGTTAAGAAGGTAGTAGGGTGTGATGTCCTGGTATTTGGATGACATACACAGAGTAGGAAGTGAAATTCCTATACTACGATCGGTTATACTTTGGTTGTCACACAGTGGTTTCTTCACATAAGGCTTGGATATTATATCAGACATTCTGGTTACTAGATTTATGGTTTTAAATCTAGATTTGGGTAGTTTCCCAATCTGGGTAGTTAGACAGCATTCTACAGGTATTTTAGAATGGACGACTCCTGGCACGGTAGTGTACCTGCAGATGATGGAGGCACCCTCTCTAAAGGTGTCTTACAGACTAAAGGGGAGAGGGATGTGCATGATTGGCAGATCACTTGCTTAGGCAATTGAGTTGATCATGAGATGTCAAGTACCACACCAGATATTGTTTTTGCACCAGATGCAATAAGTTGATATTAATCCAATCCTGGAGAAACATTCGGAAGCGGTTTTAGAACATAAGTGGATGTTCTAGGGATATGATAACAACAGCCTCTTTCGGGGGGCGGTTATCATTCCAGGCTTCCAAGGTGACCTGGATGACATAGTGACTGTCAGAGTTATAGTTTTCCCTCTGACGAGGGGCAGTATTTTGGACAGGTGGTCCAAGCGGATACTGAGGGAGGTGTGGCGCAGGATACTGATTGGTTTCAGTTGACAATACAGTTTAAGAAGTTTGGATTTGGAGTTCATTTATGAGCTAGGTCCCATCAGATATCCAGACATATTCTAAGACAGGTATTGCCATTTCGGGAGATGGCTTTCTCCGCGAATTTGAGATAAAGAGAGACATAGAAAGAAACATCAGGGCGGATCCACTCACTGAGGCTATTCCTCGAACGCAATAGTTTCGCAAACGGGCTTTGTGAAACTGATTAGTAGAGGAGTTGGGTGTTCGGTATCACATGGGCTGTGAGTATGCGACATCGCAATAATTAGCCTTGAGTGCAAGTGGGAGATTGTTGGATATAGTGCCCTCAGAGTCAATTATTGGATCACAGGTTTATACAATAGGAGTGACCCCTCATGTATGGTGGGTGAAATCCTTCTTGGAAAACGTTACTGCTGAAGACCGGGTTATAACCAGCGGTCTACGCATCTCTCTTCTATTACTATACTCCTCATGTATGGTGGGTGAAATCCTTCTTGGAAAAGTAGAATTTCTGACCCACACGTTTCTTTTATCGGACCGTCAGCTATCGATCTCGCTAGAAGAATTCGCAGAAATTTCCGGGATACCCGTTGTTCACCGCCGAAAGACAGGGACGAACTGAAATAGATCGTCTTGCCTGAATTTGGAGGCAGATGCTATCTGGACTTATCCGTCCACCTCTCCGAAAATACCAAGTTGACTTATGGCACCATATATCGGAGGTTTGGATAGATGCAGCCGTTGTAGCAGACTTTATTATATTCCCCCTAATTTATGAGGGGTTTTTAATTGTGGAGACGCTCTTCCTGGTAGGTGCAAGCCCCTGCAGTTAATTACGTTACCGCATTGAGATAACCACTTTCTCTTGCTCCGGCAGTTCACTTCGTGTCATGCGTGTTTTTGTTTGTTAGGTTTCCCGTGGATTGTATACGGAGACTAGTTTATGTCGTCGCCCGTAGGGCGCGGATTAGTCCAAATCCGTATATTTTAGATTTGGTCTTGGGTCAAGGATTTGCTTTACGTGGTTTTGAACTTAGGTTGTATATTCGTTTGGTTCAAAAATATTTTGTTTTATTTAAGGACCGTTAATCTAGTTTGAGATTAAGGTCAACTTAAATATATAAGTAAGCATTTAGGCTCAGTTTGTTTTGCTAAGGACACGTTATTATTATTTGAGATTAAGATCAACTTAACAATATTTTTAGGATCATTTTTAATTAAGATCCAGCAAAAGAGCATTTGGGCTCAGCTGCAAGAAAACTTCAGAGACTTAGCCAATTTGGGCTTAGTCTGCTTAAAAAAGTGCTAAGCATTTATTTGTGCTCTGTTTGTTCAGCCCTTTTCATTTTATGTAAAAGTGCTAAGCACTTATTTGAGCTCTGATTCTCACATATATGTCATGTGAAGCATTCAGTCATGGGCGCTGCCCAATAAATGTTGAACACTTTAGTCCTTTTGACTAAATGCGAAGTGCTAAGCACTTTCTATAGCGTCCACACGAGGTGCACGTGCGGTGCTGGGCGCTGCCCAATTAGTGCTAAGCACTCAATCGTTTTAGCTGTATATGCAGTGCTAAGCACTTTTATATGGCACCCACGTGAGGATCATATGAGGTGCTGGGCGCTGCCCAATCAGTGCTAAGAACTCAGCCGTTTTGGCTGTATATGGATTGGTAAGCACTTTTATTTAGCGCCCACGTATGTTTCACGTGAGGCGCCCGCCTTCTATTTTGGGCGCCCGTGTGTTTTTCACGTGAGGCGCTGTTAAAAGGGTGCCCACGTGGAAAGCACGTGAGGCACTAGTCTTTTTTTTTATATGGGGATTTAATCTATGTTGATGTTTTCAGAGAGGTTAAACCTCTGTCAATGGTATTTTGACCATTAACGCTCACCAAAATCACTATTTTTTTTGGTTTTGAAGATCTCGGATTGAGTTTTTAAAAAACTAAGTTCTTGATTTGGAGGAACTGAGTTCCTGGAGTATTATGGACTCCATCTTCTTCCTCTTTAAATTTGTTCTTTCCTGAATGTTTGATTCTCAAGAACAAAATGTTCCCGATTAGAATTAAGTTCTCAACTTATGGGAGACCTGTCTTGTGAATCTCAGATCCAGAGAAAGAATTAAATTCTTTTAAAAGGGTTAAACTCTTAGATGCGATATGATATGTAAATGAGATATTTTGAACTCTTTTCTTTACCTAGGGTTTTGAGAAGGAAGATCTTCTTCTTTGAGAATTGAATTCTCTGTTCTTTTTGAGAGCTCACTGTCATTTTGCAGAAGTTTATAGGGGGTTCCTTCTATGGTCTCTCTGTGTGAGACTTGAAGTCTCGGGGCCTTTATATAGTGGAGGCAAATTGTTAATTAGTTTTGAGAAAATCTCTCGTTGAGAGATTCCAATTGATTTAATTGGACTCAAAATTGATTTGGAGGATTTTATCCACCGTTGGATTTTTGATCCAACGACTTCTGTTTTTCGGAATGTGTTTTCTTATTTTTAAAATGATTGGGAAAATATTTTCCCATATACAGAATTTATTCTATAAAATGGTGGTTTTTAATCACCTTTCGATTTTTAATCCAAGAGTTCTCTGTTTTACAGAGAGCAACCTCTTTTTGTTCAGAAAGATTGAGGGTATATATTTCCAAAATAGAATTTTATTCTATTATTGGATCATTGATCCACCCGAGAGTATCTTTCTTATTTAGAAAGATTTGGGAGATATGTTCTCTTAATAGAATTTGATTCTATATTTTAACGATTTATGATCTCCGTTGGATGTTTGATCCAACGGATCTGTTTAACAGAGAGTATCCCAACTTTTTGTTAGGGAAACGTAGAATTTAATTCTACTTGGGCGCCGGCACGCATGTGTTGTGCACGTGGATGCCATTTAATAATTTAATTTTTATGATGGGTACTCCTGTGCTTTGCACATTGGCTCCCGCATGATGAGCACGTGCAGCGCCATATAAGAATTTAATTGTTACTCAGAAAGTGTTTCTATGCTTTGCACATTGACGCCGGTGTGAGGAGCACGTGCGGCGCCACCATAAGATTTAATCCTAAGGGATTGACGCTGGCGCTGGCGCCCTCGTGAGGGGCATGTGAGGCACTGTCTTAACAAAATATAACAGAGCTTAGCTCTCTTTATATTGTTGAATTTTGGGGAACAAATGCCCCCCATCGTTGTTCCCACGTGGCACACACGTGGGTGCAACGGTGTCGCTTTTTCCACCGTTGGATCTTCTAGGGAGTTGAACCGTCCCTTCATATCTTATAAATAGGGCCTTTGGCCCTTGAGATACTGCCGTTTCGTCATCTTCTTCCTTCTTCCTTAAGAATTTAATTATCTTCTTAGAGCTTAGATCTCTGCCCAAAGAAACTCTTAGATTTTAACTCTGTTTAAGAAAATTGGTAAGGATTATGACCAATTTTTTTTATTTTTTAATTCTTAAAAGAGACATTTTTTTTGTTTTGGATTTTTTAACCCATTAACAGAGCTGGCTCTTTTTCTTGAAATGATCTCTTAAAGATCTAAAAAAAACTTTATTTAGGTAGACCGTGGGTTTTAGAGATATTAGGGTTTTACACTATTATTAACTCTGATCTTTGAAGGTTCTCTGGAATTTAATTCCAGTATATTTCCCATGGGGATTTCTGGGATTTAATCCCATCGTCGGAGGAATTTGATTCCAGTTTATATGACAGAGCTTGGCTCTGGGGAATTTTGAAAATTTTTAGGAATTTTATTCCTCTTCCCTCTTTTCTTTTTAGGGTTTTTGTTGTAAATTTTTCTTACAGATTTGGATCTGTTGTAGAATACGTTCTTCAAGAACATTGGGAGTTTTGGACCCCACTGCTTAATGAGATTTCTCATTTAATGAGAATCCTTTTAGATTCTCACAATGTGTGCTTGTCTCATCATTGATGAGGCGCTACCCTAATTCTGTGGGGCCCATTGTAGTGACTTTAATATGTTAATCACTAACTCTCCACCCTCTCTTTTTTTAGGTACCATGGCTGGTCGTCTATACGATCTTGAAGAGATCGTTTCTTACGAGGAGATTCGCATCCAAGGCCGCTGCCAAGGCCTGGAGTTCACTGACGTCCAATGCGATGCGGTGATGCATCGATTTGATGATTACAATGGTTGGTTGCTCCCCCATCGTTCTGCCATTTTGAAGATCGTTGTTGGGTCGATCTGAGAAGCTATACCTGGGCGCCTTGAGGTTATGTCGCTTCAAGCGCTCGATGATACCGAGGATAAGGTACATTCAGTGTACTTGATGGGGTTGATCTAAAAGAAACGGAGAGATAATCTCATCACCGTCCTGCACTGCGTTTTTAGCAGAAAGCAATAGTGTTAACATATCAGAGGGTGGAGGACATCGGTGGTGACCCTGATGCTTGCATCCGAGAGAAGATGCATAAAAAGATGGTTGATGAAGCTGAAGGTGCCCTGCTCAAACTTTCTTTTGAGTTTGAGAATCCGTATCCGGAGTTTAGCATTTTGTCGCTGTAAACATTTTGATGTTTTTTTACCAATGTATAAATTTCTTCGAAGTATGAATGTCAAAGCTCCCCCTTTTCTTTACGCCAATGCTTATATGTGCCGTACATGAGGTGTTGTTATATATATATATATATATATATATATATATATATATATATATAGTGTCGGCTCTCATGTGTCATGCGCATGAGGCGCTGCTACAGGATTTAATCCTAAACTAGCATCGACGCACACATGTTATGCATGTGAAGCGCCTCTATAGGTTCTAATCCGGCAAAGAATCGTCACCGGCGCTCATGTGTTATGCATGTGAGGCACTGCTGAGGGAATCATTTCACCTTCTTACTCTGATTTTCATGAGTCAACCTTTTCTTTTCCCATGCCCTTTTTGTCAAGACATGGAAATAGCTCCACCATGCACAACATTTTCTGTGCATAGACTTGAATGCTTCTCTTTATAATTTGAAGCTATATTTTCCTTCTTCTTCACAAGGAGAGAACCATTTTTAACAAACCAAGAGTTATGGCTTGCAATCGTCCGCATGCTCGTCGGTAACCATGGGAGGTGCCGATCGAGAGAATTGTTCCTCATTTTGCTGCGCGTTTAGTGGATCCTATTCTCACAGATGATCAATGTGACACGGTGATGTACGAGCTTCTGGCTCGTAGAGGCTCTCCTCTTCCTATCGGCTCCATTTGGCTACGGATGATCTTCCTGTCTGTGCTTGCTGACATCCCCCCTCATCCAGCGGAGATGACTCCGGCGATGCTCAACGCAGCGGAGGACAAGATCGAGTGCTTTTATGAGGCACATTTGATTACCCAGACTCTGAAGGACCGTTCTGTTTAGATGCTAAGTCAGATGAGGGCTCAACGGGCCGTCATGTCCGCTTTCGCTGATGGGTACGACGCTGACCAACGGGGAGTGACTCCTCGTGAAGATCGCTGCTTCGACATAGTGGAGAAGGCAGAGAGGGAGTTAGAGAATCTTGTTTATTGTTTTGTTAATCCCTGTATCACTGATCCCATATTTGGTGATCTTTTTTCTGTAAAATAAAAAAAAATTTGTTGACTGCTGAACATTTCACCCCAGCACATATCCATGTAGGTATCTTGGCTCTGCACATATACTTTGCATTTTAAGCTTAGAAGTTTCTTGTCACGGCCCGGAAAAGACACGTGACTGGCACTTGAATCATGTGAAGCTTATAGGACCCCACCTAATTCAAGTAAGCCAAAAGCCCAAAAATCTAAACATTTTTAGGGAAAAATAGTAGAGGTGAAGTTTGAAGGAATGGTATAATGAAATCAAGTTCTTTCATTGAATACATAAGTAATAATAATATATGAAAACACAGTCTTTGTATCTAACTTGAAAACATTTTGTCATTAAAAATTTGGGCAGCACCTCTTTTGTATAACTTAACCCGAAAACGGTACAAATAATATAATATAAGGCATCCCCAAGCGGGAGCTAGCTCTTCGCCAATTGGCGGAAACAACCACGCAAGTAATGCAAATATACAACGCCGAAGGCGAGGATCAAAACTCAGGAAGAAAGTAAAGAAAACATACATCATCAAGAAAACCAGAAAACAATAACATATACATGAGCGTGACTCTAAGGCCGAAAGAATAAACAATAAAGGTTTCTAAGCCTACTAAATATACATAGTCTGGTTGATGGAACATTTAATTAGATACAACAGAATGAAATATACAATTATATACTGTTGGTCACGATGCAAAAGTATCCCACCAATCAATGCAATCACCCGGAAGAAGTGATGTGCCAGCAAAGCCGCTACGGAACCTGTATGGCTAAACCTGGAAAAAACTATGGCACAACGGGGGTGAGTTGCCAATTAGTGAGTAGAAGACATCACCGAGCAGAAACCGAATGTATGACTATCTCCTAGGTCATACAATAATATACTAATAATATAGCACTGAAATATCTAGTAGTGGCAAAGGCAATAATATAAGCATAAGTGTAATACCAAGTACTCGTGACCGTGTCACAAAGTAACTATTTATCATGTATTTTATGTATGAATGCATCATCTAATGGGTGTACCCAGCATCGGCACACAAAATCAACAGAAAATCTGAGTGCCCAGCATCGACACTCAAAAACATCATAGAAACCGTGTCCATCAGCGACACATCATCCTCATAAATCTCGGGTCTGTCAGTCCGGATCGGCCCAAATCATCTGATCACTCGAATACGGTCGGTATCCTCCGGATATCCGCCGCGTCAAATATCACCGGTCGGTAGTGCTTCCCTGTCGGGCTCAACATATCTCTATATGATCTTCTTGCCCTGAGGTACCGCACCGGGTCCACCATGTTCCCGCAGACGGTGTATCCCCCTTGAATCGGGTATGTGTACACACGTTGCTTAAGAACCGAGAAAACTCATGGTGGACGCCACACACATCATATCACGAGAAACCGCATTTTCTTTTAATAAAATATAATCATGAGTTTATAAATATCACTTGCGGTTTCCCTAAATCCAGAAATCACAGGAACACGGAAATCTCTAAAAGAATCACAATCTATGAGTATAATCGACGTAAAGCCAATGATCAGTGCATAACTAGAATGTATGGATGCAAATGCATGTGGTATCTAATTAAGAAATACAAGGTCTATACTAGTATTTAAGATCGTGAATGTAAAACAATACTACTTCTACAGATTGTCAGATTATATGAATGGAGAAAAGGTTCTCTAGTGAGTACGTGACATGGAAATTACCGATGATGATGTGTGTGAGCCGTCAAGCAAGTGTATGTGCAACATACGCATCATCGGTAATGGTGCTGGTGACCTAACAGACAAGATCATAATAGCTAAAGAAAACCCATGTATATATATACAATGCAATGAGTGACAGGAAATAAGCAATAAATGTAACATTATAAAATATAAATCTATATACGAGCTATACAGTGATAGTTTTGGAAATAGCACGAATCGTTGTTTTTAGAAAATTAGGGGCTACGGTGTTTTGAGGAGAGAAATACCATTTTTAAAATCCGTAGCATCCCTCGATTGCCCACTTGAAAACTACCTACAATTCGCTAGTTTTGAAAATATGTATGACTCGAACTATACTCTAACATCTACTTAATAATTTAAGTAACTACCTAAACTCTAAACTAAAACGTGGGTCAAAGTAGTGGTAGACTATACGTATCCGAGTCGATATATCTAGTAGTCGGCGATCCGGCCTCATAACATCGCGTACAGTATAACACATTGTACGGCATCCTCGAGTCAAGAGTGCGGATCAATCATTATATATACCTTGTACGGTAATATCCATCGTATGACATCCTCAAAATTGAGGGTACGGGTCAAATATCATATATATATCATCATTCGTACGGTATCATTCATCGTACCATATCAATATCACGGGTACAGATCTAAGGTCTCGTACAATCTATTATATCATCGAGTTACATGTTATCGCATGTTTGCATATATATCGCCTAACAATCCATTATATATCATAACACAAACGGTGTCTCGACTCAATCACAAATCATAATCTCACGTCATCATGCCCGATCATATCGACTCATATCCATTCAACATCTCATATCCTCATCTTATACGTATATGTATACTATATATATATATCAACGCATCCATATATATATATATATATATATATATATATATGCATATACACATATACACCCATATCATAACACGTGTGTGTGTGAGTGTGTGTGTGCAACAATATAAACTAACGGGTCTCGACTATAGAAAATAGACTAAGGATAAGAACTACCTACAAGTATGCCTATTCTAACCAAGAGTCTTCTAGGGCCCTACTTTCTTAGTATCCGTATCTCACATTAACACATATATAATAATATACGCATCATAATCTACGAATTGCAGGGGTGCTATACGCCATCCACCCGACTTCCCCCGTAGATATACATCTACTCACCACGATCCTCACTTGCCGAAGTCGATGACGCCACGTTCTCTCTTGTCATCCGAAGTCCACGTGAAAGTAACTTCTTATATAAACATATCGTATTGCATCAAAATCATTTTCGAAAACCAACACAACCCGTGAAGCATACATAGGTTAGAACCTATGGTCAACACGCGCAAAACATCCAAACAACCCTTGTCGTCGACGTACAAACGTCTAACAACCGAGATAAAAAAAATCGAAACTCAAGTTATTAAAAACCACAAAATTCAAAACAACAACCTAGAAAACTAGCTCCAGATTTTGACTCAAGAAATTTGGGACTAAACAAACAATACATAGGATAGGTTATAAGGATTGGGAGCTATAGGTAAAACCACAACACCAGTTCCTGACATGGGCCCGGCGAGATGCACGTAATGGCCGGCGCCTCCGGTAAGAAGGGGGAATTTGGTTCTCGTCTTTTGGTGGTGGTCTCCTAGGGGTATAACTAGGTCAGCGAGTTTGTTTGATTTTCCTAAAAACATACCAGTTTGCTCCGGATTTCCTGTAGGCATCACAAACCCAAGAAAACCGACACGGGAAAATTCTAAGCTCAAGTATTGGGGTTTTAATCTCTGGTTTGGTCCATAAAAATGACAACAGGGGTTGAGATCACTAATTACACTCAATTACATCCTCACAACTCAAGATGAGCCTTAACCCTCATCTTGGAATTTTCAAAGTTCACTAAACCACATCGGTTAAACTCTAAACTATGATAGGGTATAGGAAACACCAAAACTTAACTAAAAGGGTAATGATTGTACCTCATTTGGAAACTCAAGAAAATTCTTGAGTTGCTCAAATTCTTTAAAATCTTGACTTGATAACACCATGGTCTTTGTAGTGGGGTTATACACAATTTTTGTGAAGGGGTAAAAGGTTTTTGGCTTGATTTTGGGGATGGCTTGAGGTGGTAGAAGAGGTGGAGGTAGAGGAAGGAGGATGAGAGAAAATGAAGAGGAAGGAGGAGGAGAGAAAATAATGAAGAGAATGAAGGATGGCTAGAATTGTGTAGAAGCCTCTCTTTTCCTCTCTCTCTTTCTCTACCATGCCCTCATGTCCCCACTATGCCATGCCACAATCATTTAATCTTTATCTCTTTTCATTTTAAAAAGAAAATACATTAAAAAAAACAAGATGAAGCCATGGTTAGATACAAATGTAGCAAGTGTTTGAAACATGACATGGTGCATGTCATATGCATAATCAGGTTTAATGCACAATTAGTAAATATTAATCACGTTTTAATATAATTTTCATATAATTAATTGTATAATATTTTATAAAATATCCAAATCGCATAATTTCTTTCAAAAGCAATAATTCATATGGATTTCTCCAATTATTTTCCAAACTATCGGTATATAATTATACAATTACATTTAAAACCAATTTCCATATCTTTATAATATTTATAAAATTAATTATTTTATTTATTTAAATTAAAAAATAATATTTTATTTTTCTGAAATATTACAATCTTCTCCCCTCAAATAAATTCGGTCTCATAATTTAAATTTAAAACTCTCCCAAATACTAAAACATTTCAGTAAAATGATCTAGTTTTCGAGGCTCCGAAATAATGAATATTTAAAACATATCATAGCGCAATGCATGCGCCATGAAAACGAGGGCAAAACTCAAAATCAAAACCTCGTCAAGCATCATGCCATCATGGGAGTTAAAGCGAAAACACTAGTGCCAAGATCCATTACGAAAATCAATACGATATACTCAAAACTCTAACATGTATATAGTATGCATCATTGTAAAATCGTCAAAACATCCAAATAGAAATGCATACAAACCCTTTTCAAATTGCCGTGCGATGCGTGTATCACGGCACAAGAAGCGGACGTTCATTATAAGAAAAATAGCTATATATATATTTGTTTAACATATACGTTCCGCCTTTTGAAAAATGATTTAGAAGGGTTTCTGTTTCCTGATTTAAAATCAGGAAAGCCTACGGAAGGGGCTTCAGAAAAGGGTCACGTGCTCACACGTGACCAGCAGTCACGTGTTGGCACGTGACATCTAAAAGCATCGGCAAGACAGATTCAGCTTCCCGACTACATCAAGGAAAAGGGCTTCAGAAAGGGTCACGTGCTCCCACGTGATCAGGGTCACGTGTTGGCACGTGACATTTAAAAGCAGCAGACTCATTCCCCGGTTAAATCAAGAAAAAGGCTCCAGACGAGAGTCACGTGCTCACACGTGACCAGGGGTCACGTGGTGGCACGTGACGGCTAAGCAGCGGCCAGAAGGCTGAGCGCAAAAAGAAGAAGATGGCTCGTTCCAAGGGGGTCACATGCCCACACGTGACCAAGGGTCACGTGGCCACACATGACCGGCTTTCAAAGCCTATCTGTTAACAGAATTAAATTCTGAGAAAAGACCTCTCAAATCTTTCCAAAGGAACCGATTGAATTAAAATTTTAAAGATTCTTAAATATCACCTATCTATGGAAAAATCTTGAATTTGGAAAGATTTTCCCTTAAAATCTAACCGAAATAACAAAGGAAAATCTCTGGATTTAAAATCCAATGGTGAATAAAATTCACCTAACAATCCAAAGGTCCAAACGAATGGTGAATACAAATCAAATCTCTCGATGAAAGATTCATCAAAAAACTAATTGATTCGGTTGCTTCTCCTATAAATAGGAGCCAAGAGACACACAGAGAGAGGGATATATGCAGAGGGATCGATACACAAAGGAAAAAAAGAGAGAGCCTTGATACTTTGGAGGAATTTGGATCTTCTGCAAAAGAAAACCCTAGGTAAGAAAGGGAAGGCTTCTTGAAAGAAAAGAGAATTTAATTCTCAACAGAGTTTAACTCTGATATAAAACAGAAGAACATAGTTCTCTCTTTAGTGGAGGATCTGTAAAGTGCACATCTCCCCTTGAATTGAGAATTTAATTCTCATTGGGTTGAGATCCCGCCATGCAGATCCAAAGCATAGAGAGGGAATGGAAGCTTGAGAATTTAATTCTCACAGAACTATAGGAATTTAATTCCTTTAAAATAAAATTAGGGTTTAACCCTATGTTATGGGAATTTAATTCCTTCAGAGTGAACAGAATCAGGGTTCAACCCTAGAAAACTAACAGGAATTTAATTCCTTTAAAAGAAAAAGGAAGAAATTAGGGTTTCACCCTATGACAGAATCTCATAATTCTCTAAAAGAGAGTGGGAATTTAATTCCTTAAAGCTGTTATTAGGGTTTAACCCTATGACAGAATGCAGTTCTTCACATATATGAGGAATTTAATTCCTACAGAAAATTCAGAGTTCAACTCTATCCCAGAATATAAATCTTCAAAAGGAAATAGGAATTTAATTCCTCTAAAATTATTGTTAGGGTTCAACCCTACTAAGAATTTAATTCTTGAAAGGGATTAACAGATTTTCTAAAAAACATGCATAGAGGCAGGGTCACGTGCCACCACGTGACCCCCGAAAAGATCCACAGAAAAGGCCCTTTGAGGCAGTACCTCACGTGACCCACGTGACCTTTGACAGAAGCTTTAACATACAAGCATTTACATGCCCGTCACGTGATGGCACGTGATGCTCCAAAAGATGCGATATTCTCAGCAGAACAAATGCAGGGAGGGCGCCTTCACGTGCTACCATGTGACCCCTCTTGCCTTAGTGTTTAACACTAAATTGGAACCCCTGAATCCAGTGTTAAAACACTGTTTGGCCTTATTGTTCAACACTAATCAAAGAACTTTATTTGCAGTGTTTAACACTGAATTTCTTAGTGTTTAACACTAATTTGAAGCCTCTGCTGCTAGTGTTTGACACTGATTTGCTCTAGTGTTTAACACTAATTTGAACCCCCTGTCGATCGTGTTTAACACCAACTGTCTTTTAGTGTTAAAACACTAACTTGATCCCAGTGTTCAACATTGCTGAATTAACGTTAGCCCAATTGGCTAAATGGCCAGAGGCAAAGCCTCTCCTTCAATGGACCAACAGGAAGCCAATATTCCAAACATGATTGGACTTAGCCCAAGATGGCCATAAGTCCTCAATTCAGATTTAACTGGGCTAATGGGCTCATAATATAATTAATTGGTCTTGATCCCAAATTGGGCCAAAGATTGTTTAATCCACCCCGGTTCAAGGGTACATCTCTTCACTCCTTTGATACTTGGCGTTGTAATTCCTCAACGTCTTCAAAGAGGTGACGGGTCCCGATGACCACACACTAACAACGGACTGTGGGGTCCCTAAACCCATGGACTATGAGGTCCTTAACCTTGACCGAGATGTCTTAAAACTAACAACGGATTGTGGGGTCCTTAAACCCATGGACTATGAGATCCTTAACCTTGACTGCAATGTCTTAAAACTAACATTGGACCGCAATGTCCTTAAACTACCCATGGACTGCAATGTCCTTAAACTACCTACCGACCGTAACATCACTAAACTAAACAACAGAGCCCCCCTTTTATTGCTCACTTGTTGGATCTAAACGATCCCGTTAAGTTGATCTTAGTCTAAAAGCTAGACTAACGTATCCTTAACAAACGTTTAAGTCGATCTTAGTCTCAAATGAGGCTAACGTATCCTTAAACCCAAACCCCCAAACCCAAATCTAAGATAATACAGATTTGGACTAGTCCACGCCCTACGGGCGACGACATAACTCAGTCTCCGTATACAATCCACGGGCAACAGAACACAAAACAAACACGCACGACACGAAGTGACCATCTGGAAAAGGAGAAAGTTGTTACCGCAATGCGGTAGCGTAATTAACTGTAGGGGCTTGCGCCTGCAGGGAAGAGCGTCCCCACAATTAAAAAACCCCTCAAGCGAGGGGGAATCTGACGAAGTCTGCTACATCGGACACATCCGTTCAAACCTTCGATACATGGTGCCTGTAGGGTTCCTAGGCACCCTAATGAGGTCTCACAAGGCATCAACCATGCCAATTTCAAAATTTACGGTGCCGAGAAATCTTAAACTACGGATCGTTGGCTAGAAGTTTAGGCGAAAAAGCAAATTAGTTAACACTTAACTACAAGAATACGGAAATACAACCTTTGTAGATCCGGTGCTCCACCTCCACGGTTCCGCAATGAAGTCCTCTCAGCTGTCCAAATGAATTCCCGGGCTCTAGCGTCGGCTTCGTCGGAGAAATGGCGAGCTAGGTCATCGATGTCCATGCCGAAGATGATCTACGTCGAGGCATCGCTAGATCAAGCTCTCACTTCACAAAGTCAAGAAACTTGTGAAGAAAACACACTCTACTACTTGGCAAGAGGTAGAGGATGAAGAAATAGGAAGTGGGTATACTTTAGAATTGGATTTCTCACTCATTTCCATCAATCACCATTGATGGAGCTTGCTTTCTTCAAGTGAAGAAAGGAAGAAGAAGAAGAATTATGTTATGATAAGTTTTTTTAATTAAAAGGAAAAGAATAATCAATCCTTATCATAACATGACCATAGTTAAGTGTAGAGAACTAATCATGGTTTAATGCAATGGTTAGGGTTAAGCTAAAAACAAAATGGTCATCAAGTCAAAGCATTCATGAATGAACAAAAGAAATGCCACCATTTTATCATTTCATTTCCTTTTTCCAATAAGAAAAAGATTAATAAATAAATGAATAAAATGAATAAGCAAATAGTAAACCCTAACCATTCCATTAACCAAGGTTTAATTCTATACACTTAATTAAAAAGGCATGTATCATCAAACATGATACAAGCATGTGCACAAAATCATATCGCATATGCAATGCGCACACCCGAGTGAGAAAATCCATTTAAAGTGAACCGATACTAGTTAATGCAAAGTAATATATCAAATATATAATTATGCATTAAATCATTAAATCAACACTTGATTTAACGATCCGGTCATATCGCATATAACCGACTAGTATCATTAGTAACAACTTATCGAATCAACATTTGATCCGATAACCCGGCTATATCGCATACAACCGATCAATGTCACAAATCGCGAGAATCGAATACAGTATCACATACTGGTATCATTCTCGGTCCCGCACATATCTCATATGCGCTCCTATTTCGTTTCGCTTGAGCCAGGAAACCTCTGTGTAGGACTCTAAAGACTCGTCAATACGCCGGCAGCGGATGATGATCATATCAAACATCCACAAGCCGCAAGCGGTCTGCTAAACGTAACGGCCACCCGGGTATTGAGCGATCTGAAGATCGACGAGCAAGCCCGCTCACACTCCAGTGAATCCAACCAGTAACACTACCGTACAGTCCGATCTGATCGTCTGATATGTCGCATATCTTGCCTAGGGGTGGTAAACGTCAGACCCCAATAGCTCGATAAGTCGTGTCGATATGAGGTCTATAACATTTCGAGAAACTACTGGTAACACTTACCAGTAAATCTGAGCAACCCTGGCCAGGGATTTCCTGTTATAGCCAATCGAACACAGCGCAACATCAACCCCCTATACCGGGAGAGACGAATCCCCTCCTATCGCTCATTGCCTCCATGTGATTCGGGACTGTACCCAAAAACCACCGTTTTGCACGCCCTCTTGGACGTGGTAAGATGGAAATCAAAGCACAGTGGGAACCACACAAGACTCTATGACGATCTCGGGTCAACAGACTACTCTGTACCAGTGTCACCAGAGAACTGCCATCTGACGTCAGGTATAATACCATCTGGGAGTTCTCGGCGAGTCCGTCCAATGTATCCAGTCTCTACTGAGCACCCGTATATCATCTCCGATGTCAAACACCAATGGATATGGGATCATCCATCGCCCATCTGTATGGGTCGAGAAGGTACACGCTAGTCTACTCTGGTATATCGATGCCCCGTCTCGATACACCCACGACTAGGGACTTTGAAGGATGTACTTATGGACTACCATGTCCCCACTAGTATGAACCGCATCATAGTCCAGGTAGTCAAGTACACATCCTAAGGGCTTTACCAACATGTAACAGAGAGACAATCAGTGTACACGTTAAGGTAAAGAGCAACCAGATAGCATACTATCATGTCGAGCAAGAAAGTCCTCCCTATATATGTCCCAGCATCCACTACAATATACATCCAATGTACAGTAATGGCCTCTAGGGCATACATATAACTAACAATCTCCCACTTGCACTAGGGCCATCTGTAGCAGTGGTTGTAGTATCTCATACTCAACCATCCCATAAAAATCTCTCTCTGGGAACATGCCTTTGTGAGTGGATCCGCTGTGTTGTCCTCTGAGTCTACTCTCCAAACCTCGATCCCCTGGAGATCAACCATCTCCATGATCAGGTAATACTGCCTTAGAATATGTCTGGATCACTGATGGGATCGGCGTTCCTTGGCATAAGCCACAACTCCATTGTCACACAATGGGAGGAACAAAGTTCATCTTATGAACTAATATACACCCAGACTGCCTCTTTGGTAGTATCTTAAGTAGTGATGTATCCTGCCTTTATCGTCTAGTATGTCACGGTATCTAGCTTGGAACTCTTCCAACATACCGTCCCTTTACTGAGGGTAAAGACAATGCCTGCGACTGACATTCAGTCGTCTTTATCACCCTGGAACCCTTCCAGTGATTCTCCCCAGGATCAACTGATACCATCTCACTATAACTAGTGAGTATTCTAACATCCATTTAGATCTATCTCATAGATCCAAAACTCAGGATTTAGTAGGTATCACTTTGATCCTATGTGGAGAATCCTTGTGATAAGCGGAGATTGATCGAGCGTAGCATAGGAAACTCCTTCCCTATCAAGAGTATGTCATCCACGTACTCTACGAGGATCGTCACCATACTCCCTACTACCTTCTTGTTTATACAAGGTTCATCTACCATTTTGATGATGTCAACTTCTTTGACTAATCCATCAAAACAGATGTTCCAACTCCGCGATGCCTGCTTTATCCTATAAAGCATCTTGCACACGTTTCCGCTGCTCCCACTGTCTACGAGGCACTCTGGCTGTGTACTTATAGACGCACTCTTCTAAAATATCATTTAGAAAAGCAATCATGACACCCAACCACCAGATATCGTAGTCATGATATGTAGCCGTGGCAAGTAGGATCTGGATGGACTTAAGCATAGCTCCTTAGAAAAGGTTTCATCATTATCCACGCCTGGTTGATGACGAAAACCTTTAACAAGTCTAGCTTTGAAAGTCTCAACTTTTCCATCTACACCAAGTAATCTTCTCAAGATATACTTGCTTCTGATGGGGATTTAACCCTTCAGATATAGCAACCAAAGTCCATACTTTGTTGGTGTACATGGATTCCATCTCAGATCGCTAAGCATCCAGCCATTCTTACAGAGTCCCACTCCAGATGGCCAGCTCGAAACTAGTTGGGTCATCATCTCATGATGCAATCCTCGCTCCCACTTTCATAGAGAAACAGAAGTATCTCTCAGGTGGGTGAGGAACCCTACTAGATCGGCGGAGATGCTGAGGTTCGTTGGTAACTATTGAATCCTTTGGTTCTTTCAAATCATCAGCTGCAGTTTGTATAGCTGGAACATTTCCAGTTCTACATAACAGATCTTGCCTCGAGCTTGTCCGGATTTTGCTTTTAGACATAGGCCGGTCAACCCAAATCTTAACTAGCTTAAGACATGGGCTCTTCCCTTTCCATATCACATATGAAGTGGTAGGCAACTGATTTGATTGGAACCCTATTCAATAGGTATGCAGCTTCTCAAGTGCATAACTCCCAAAAGGAAAAAGGTAACTCAGCAGTACTCATCATAGAGCACACCATATCATATAGGGTGTATTTGCTCCGCCCCGACATACCATCGTGCAATGGTGTATACGGAGGAGTAATGCTGAGAGAGAATCTCATTCTCCTTTAGAATAGTCCAGTATTTCCGTGCTCAAGTATTCTCCTCCTTGATCTCATCATAGGACATAATACTTATACCCGTATTCTGGTTCTCTACTTCTCGCTTATATTCTGTGAATATCTCAAAAGGTTCGGACTTGTGTTTCAACAGGAACATAGGTCTGAATCTCGAAAGATCATCAGAGAATGTAATGAAGTATAAAGAACCAGTCCTGGCATGTGTAGACAGGAGACCTTACATAAATCATCATGTATCAGTCCCAAGAGTTCATTAACTATTTCTCTGTTTCCAGTAAACGGAGCTATGGTCATCTTATCTTTGTGACATGACTGGCGAGTTTCACAAGATGTAAATTCAAACTGATTTAAATATGCATCTATATGTAACTCTAGCTAGTCGGGTCACATTGATCTGACCTAGTCTACAATGCCTCAAGAAGAATTCGTTCATTTCTGAACTCTTCCTCTTGTGTGTGATCCGTATACTAAGAACTGTAGTTTGATTTAGAACATCAATGCTTTTAGATAACGTGCCTGAACCGATCAACTTTTGATATAGGAAATGTTCAAAACATTATCCAACAATACAAAATTTTATCATTTCTTTACTAATAAAGAGACTGATATGATTTTGTATATCAGGTTCGGTATCTAATAACATTCGTTCAGAATCAATGTATTGGTAATACAGGGTGACAGTGACCAACAGACTTGGCTGCAACACTTGCCCCGTTTTCTGCCTCATGAAACTTATCACCCGTTCTCAGTTCTCTACCTTTCTGCAGCCCTATGTAACAGATTACATATCTGGGATCTTGATCTGGTATCACATACCCAGGACGTAAAGGATACTGAGAAACAGTTCTCTGTAATGAACACACCCGAAGATGATGCATCAGCATGCACTCTCTTCGTTTGGGCGGCACGGGAATTCTGGTAATCCCCTATTTCCTGCTCTGTCTTATAACAATTATAAGTTGGAGCGGGACCAACGTTCCCCAGTTCAGTATAACAAGCGGGTTCGGTCAATATTCCGTATTATTATCTTGATTAAGGCGTGATATGGTCGCTACCTGGAGAGAGAGAGAAGAAAACACTCAGCGTGCGCTCTGTCAAGAATAGATTGGTTATTATTTTATCTAATCAGGATGGCTCCCACTGCTTTTTATCAAATCTTCCTTCAAACCCTAAAAGGAAAGACTAGCCGGGATTAATTACACACTACAAGTTCGCCAATCTTTCAGCCAGGCCAGTGTCGGTACTTTGAGGGAGGTCCCCCGTGCTTTCGCACGAACCTAATTAATGTAAACCTCGTTTTCCCAGAGGCGTAACCCCGTTGACACCTTTCTAGACACCTACTTGATCGGCTAATTGTAACGTGTAAAACTCTCCCAGGAGTAACTCTTACTCGCAGCGGGTATCGGGATCCAACTATCTCATAGAAGGTATGCAATCTCATTGCAAATTTCAACACTAGAAATTCCCGATAATATTTTGCCCCTAGCAGCTATATGACCTTAACATAGTCAACAAATCATAAGTGCTAGTCAAGTTCAACCCGTCATTTCCTGATTGAATTAAACCCACCCGCACGACCCTTAACATAGTCAACAAAGTCGCACGACTACCCTAATCCAATCACATCATATGCTTATGCAGATAAGCACTAATTAGCTACCGCACACTATGCCTTAACATAGTCAACAAACGTAGCACGAATACTAACTAGTACTTATCTGAAATGACGGAGGGCTACGACAGGTTTTTCTGAAAACCTATTGCGTAATGAACTTGATATCGTTGTAGGATCGAATGAATTTTGAAATGGAGTGTTTTTGAGGCTTTTCTAGTTTTGCTAAAGGAGTCACTCCCGGTGAAGGGATCGTCGGTCCTTTCCTCGTCGAATGAGGTGCGGGATATATCATATATATCACTGTGCAAAGCAAAAACCCTTAAAAGCAATCAAAAGACAAACCGAGTGTGTAGCATCTGCCAGTTATTGCTAAAGGAGTCACTCCCGGTGAAGGGATCTCGGTCCTTTCCTCATCGAATAAGGCGCAGGATATATCTCATATACCGCTATGCAAAGCAAGAACTGTAGCTACCTGTTTTATTTTGAAATTCGATTCTACAACATCTTAGGTTTCTTTTATTTTCATTAATCACATTAATGAAGTCCCATCAATTATGTACCTAAACATCACAGATAAATACGACGTACACTTATGCCATCCGCATTCGCCTCGATGTCCCCTCGTGCACCGTTAGGTTAGGTAACTAACGGCAGAGCGGGGCAGGGCTAGCGCGGGTGTAAAACATAAGTAACATCTATATAATATATCATATATACTATATACTGTATCTATCACAGAACATCACATGATCACATCACAGATATCGCAGCAGAAGAAACATATGAAATATTGGATATACTAGGACGTCCGTGTTTTCAATACGAGCCAGTATAAAACACGGATTCCACGGTCGCGATGAATAGCCAAACCCACACCCCTAGACCCTTACGAGAGCGGCAAGCAACCCTACCAATTCTAGAGTTAGGAGACCCGGACTCGACTCCTCGAGTTGGTCTCCCACTGGACTCCAGAACCCGATTACTTGTGCTCCCCTCCTTGGGTCTATCCTAGTGCGGAAAAGTAAATAATATACAAACGGTGACAACTTCCGCAACCTGGAAGTGCCCCAAATAAAAGAATATTACATACAGATTTTTACATGAATGAAAATGAAAAACACTCATCTCACATAAAAACCCCCGGCTATTCAAACACGACGATCCAATATAACATATCCAGCAACACATAACATCACATGTCATCAACGTAAGTAAATATGCGCATCCCAATTGTCGTTGACATATAGCAACGAAACCGGCGATATCACATATTATACTTACGGTCACAGAAAAGAAAGTGTAAAACTACAACAGTTGGAATCCGCAACCACCTCAGACATCGCATGCCTGACTAAATGAATTCTTTAGACATCGCATGCCTAACAATTATAAACCCCGCATTTTAGTCTCAAAATCGAAAACACTTTTCAATACCAAGTCGGGTAATTCAACAAGATTCCCGACATCCTGATCGAATGCTCGTCGCAAACTTTAGTAGGCGGCCGCACCCCCGATACCGTCGACGAAGTGCACCAAGGCGGAACACCGCTACCGCGAGCACCCTGACGGATGCTTTCGGCGACGGGGTTCTCCTACAGTCACTTGGTCGGGGCTATGGAGTGAGGCTGTCTATTAAGTTTACCCGGCGAGTATCCGCGTACGCTACGTGATTGCGACGGACTTTTGATCACATCAAAATTCCGTGGCAACCGATCAATTGAGACTAAACTGCTATGTTTATAACATTCATTTAGTTATCACATAACTATTATGAATTCCAATTGTTGTATCACATTCCAGATAAATAGAAAATGTTAAACTTTTCGATCGAACATTCAAACACCCAAGTTTTCCCGATACTGATCAATGCATGAAACAAGTCTAAAAACATTCAGTTCGTGCTTCAGTACCAACGGTCCAGCCGTAGAAGGGTCAAGCCAACGCCTCACATGTGGCACGCCGTACTGTCCCAAACCCGAAGGTTCAAGGGGCAGTTCAAGACGGTCACATAATTGAGTTAAGGTTTGTTGTCTTCTAGAGGGTCCATCGCGTTACTTGCACTACTTAGAACGTCGTTAAACTACGGAAAAATCTAACACTTGGAAATTTCCCGACAGGGGAAAAATTGGGTATTTATATCCGGTCGAACTTTTTAACATATTCTAAAAATACCCGGAAAAGCACACCGACAAAAATTAGACAGTCCGATCGAATACACCGAGTCCCCAATACAACCCAGAAAATACAACTCTGGAATAAATATTAAAAACATACAGAACACACAAGAAACACCAACAGAAACAACTGAAGAAAACACACATCCTGATCATCACAGACGGCCGCGGAACCGCCGCAAAAGGGGGGTCAACGCCGCGGTTCCGCGGCCGTACTGTTGAATTAGGTTGTCGTTTTCTCCAGTTTTTCTTAGAATTTCCTGCACATTTCTCTGCATATTTTTAATTCCAAAAAATCCACAATTTACAGAATTGTCCAGAGAGCATTTTTCAAGTCGGGGTTTTGGGTCGATCGGACTTCTAACTCCGTCGGGACTTCGCCTAAGGCTCTAGCTAGGCTCTGATACCACTGTAGGGTTCCTAGGCACCCTAATGAGGCCTCACAAGGCATCAACCATGCTAATTTCAAAATTTACGGTGCCGAGAAACCCTAAACTACGGATCGTTGGCTAGAAGTTTAGGCGAAAAAGCAAACTAGTTAACACTTAACTACAAGAATACGGAAATACAACCTTTGTAGATCCGGTGCTCCACCTCCATGGCTCCGCAATGAAGTCCTCTCAGCTGTCCAAATGAATTCCCGGGCTCTAGCGTCGGCTTCGTCGGAGAAATGGCGAGCTAGGTCGTCGATGTCCATGCTGAAGATGATCTACGTCGAGGCATCGCTAGATCAAGCTCTCACTTCACAAAGTCAAGAAACTTGTGAAGAAAACACACTCTACTACTTGGCAAGAGGTAGAGGATGAAGAAATAGGAAGTGGGTAGACTTTAGAATTGGATTTCTCACTCATTTCCATCAATCACCATTGATGGAGCTTGCTTTCTTCAAGTGAAGAAAGGAAGAAGAAGAAGAATTATGTTATGATAAGTTTTTTTAATTAAAAGGAAAAGAATAATCAATCCTTATCATAACATGACCATAGTTAAGTGTAGAGAACTAATCATGGTTTAATGCAATGGTTAGGGTTAAGCTAAAAACAAAATGGTCATCAAGTCAAAGCATTCATGAAGCTTCATGAATGAACAAAAGAAATGCCACCATTTTATCATTTCATTTCCTTTTTCCAATAAGAAAAAGATTAATAAATAAATGAATAAAATGAATAAGCAAATAGTAAACCCTAACCATTCCATTAACCAAGGTTTAATTCTATACACTTAATTAAAAAAGCATGTATCATCAAACATGATACAAGCATGTGCACAAAATCATATCGCATATGCAATGCGCACACCCGAGCGAGAAAATCCATTTAAAGTGAACCGATACTAGTTAATGCAAAGTAATATATCAAATATATAATTATGCATTAAATCATTAAATCAACACTTGATTTAACGATCCGGTCATATCGCATATAACCGACTAGTATCATTAGTAACAACTTATCGAATCAACACTTGATCCGATAACCCGGCTATATCGCATACAACCGATCAATGTCACAAATCGCGAGAATTGAATACAGTATCACATACTGGTATCATTCTCGGTCCCGCACATATCTCATATGCGCTCCTATTTCGTTTCGCTTGAGCCAGGAAACCTCTGTGTAGGACTCTAAAGACTCGTCAATACGCCGGCAGCGGATGATGATCATATCAAACATCCACAAGCCGTAAGCGGTCTGCTAAACGTAACGGCCACCCGGGTATTGAGCGATCTGAAGATCGACGAGCAAGCCCGCTCACACTCCAGTGAATCCAACCAGTAACACTACCGTACAGTCCGGTCTGATCGTCTGATATGTCGCATATCTTGCCTAGGGGTGGTAAACGTCAGACCCCAATAGCTCGATAAGTCGTGTCGATATGAGGTCTATAACATTTCGAGAAACTACTGGTAACACTTACCAGTAAATCTGAGCAACCCTGGCCAGGGATTTCCTGTTATAGCCAATCGAACACAGCGCAACATCAACCCCCTATACCGGGAGAGACGAATCCCCTCCTATCGCTCATTGCCTCCATGTGATTCGGGACTGTACCCAAAAACCACCATTTTGCACGCCCTCTTGGACGTGGTAAGATGGAAATCAAAGCACAGTGGGAACCACACAAGACTCTATGACAATCTCGGGTCAACAGACTACTCTGTACCAGTGTCACCAGAGAACTGCCATCTGACGTCAGGTATAATACCATCTGGGAGTTCTCGGCGAGTCCGTCCAGTGTACCCAGTTTCTACTGAGCACCCGTATATCATCTCCGATGTCAAACACCAATGGATATGGGATCATCCATCGCCCATCTGTATGGGTCGAGAAGGTACACGCTAGTCTACTCTGGTATATCGATGCCCCATCTCGATACACCCACGACTAGGGACTTTGAAGGATGTACTTATGGACTACCATTTCCCCACTAGTATGATCCGCATCATAGTCCAGGTAGTCAAGTACACATCCTAAGGGCTTTACCAACATGTAACAGAGAGACAATCAGTGTACACGTTAAGGTAAAGAGCAACCAGATAGCATACTATCATGTCGAGCAAGAAAGTCCTACCTATATATGTCCCAGCATCCACTACAATATACATCCAATGTACAGTAATGGCCTCTAGGGCATACATATAACTAACAGTGCCATAAATCAACTTGGCATCTTCGGAGAGGTGGACGGATAGCACCAATTAGCATCTGCCCCGAATTTCAGGCGAGACGTCAGTCGCGCCGTCTTTCGGAGGGGAACAGATTCTGGCACGCCCGGTGGGACCTTTTCCTCTTTCCACTCCACACTTCGTGTGTCGTGATTCGCGAACCAATCGCGGCTCGCTAATGGTTGCCCTTGGGTTTCAAGATACTATGACTTGGCGTCTTGCTTATTGCAGAAAGCAAAGAATCGATTGCTTCTACTTGTGCGAAATGCTCCAACTGTTCGGGCTGCAATTGCAATCAACGCTCTGCCTCGCCAGGAGGTATAGCCTACGGACCCCAAGCTGCTTCGCTATTCGCAATGCCCATGGAACAAGTCACTTGAACCACCACAGGATTGTTTTTTGGGACCATGCTCCCGCCGACAAGCTTCACCGCTCCAGTGCTGACAAAGGAAGCTCCCAAGAAGTCGGTCTTTGATCGTCTTACCCCTGCCGTGGTCCCTCTCAATGGGTCACCCAACACCAACGCCTCGGTCTTCTCTAGATTGGGCCAGAACTCCTGTGGACCCACAATGGGGCCTACAATCCGAGAGAAGGCTGCTTCTAAGAAAGTGACCGGTCCTGCTCCTGAAGTCGTCAAGGCGGCTTCCCCTGCCAAAAAGTCGGTCTTTACAAGATTGACGGCTCCAGCTCCCGCTCCTGCTACCCAAAGGACATCGGTCTTTGACAGGCTAACACCAGCAGTGACCCCCTACCTACACAGGGGGCAAGACGAAGCCATCCTCACCGCTGAACCAACGCCGTCCGCTCGACACGCTCGACTTCGCCACTGGCGCCGAGTAAGGAAGGCTGGGGGCAACTCCCCCTCTGGGCTAACTCCACCAGCCCCAATGGTGGAAGTTAATGCTGCTGTTCCAACTGGGAACAGCTTCGAGATGCTAAATAAGGTGCGAAGGAATTCTCCTACTGCGGTGCTAAAGAGGTCTCCCCCTCCACTAAAAAAGGTTGCGGAAATAGAGCCAGAACAGCCCCGATCCCCTCAACGGCTGTCTTCCAAAATCTATAAGGTTTGGCGGCAGACCCGAGACTCGGTGATCGATCCAAATTTCTCCCGCCAGCACAAGAAGCTGAAAATCCAAAAGGAAGCCAGTCACCAGGCTAAGCCACGAAAAGCTGTCTGGGTACCCACCTCAACGGCCCTCTCAACTTCCACTGCTCATAAAAAGAGGAGGCCGGAGAAGATCCCCGGGCCTGCAACGAGAGCTAAAAGCGCTGAACCCAGACGCCCTAAGGCTGGGGGCAGGATGGTCCACACTGTATACATGTCGTCGGGGAAGGAAGACAGTCGTGCGTCTACAGGCCATAGACCGCTTACACGGTCGGTGACCAAAGCTCAGGAGCAACAGCAAAAGCTTCAGGAAATGATGATCGCAATGGCCGTGCTTACTGGGCCGAAAGAAAGCCCCGAGGCTTCCTCGGATCAGCAACAAGAACAGGAAACCGACGCCGAGTTCCTCCGGAGGATGTTGGAAAAGAAGGATAAAGAGGCTGCGGAACAAGCAGCCAATATAAAGCAGATAGCCCACTTATTCCAAGACATGGTGGGAATGATGATCCAACAAGATCCTCCTGCTGAGGATCCTCCGATCGTCCCTGAAGACGACAGAGGAGAAACGTCAAATCCACCACCGGCTCTCCCAACGGCCAAGGAGGAGACAATCTCTAAGGCTGACTTGGATGATTATATAGCCCAGCAAATCCGGGTTCATCATGCGACTGAGGCAGCTGGTCAAGTCGTAAAAACGGGGCAGCCGTATCCAAGCTGGTACGACCAGATCAAATATCCGCCGGGTTATACAATACCAAAATTCCACGTGTATAAGGGGACCGGCAATCCCCATCAACATGTTGCCCAGTTCAGGGCCCTTTGCGGTAACACCGGCGGTGATGATAAACTGCTGCTTCGCCAGTTCGTGGGCAGCTTATCAGAAACAGCGTTCGAATGGTATTCGGAACTCCCGAACGATTCTATCAAGACGTTCGCTGAAATGGAGTTGCTATTCACTCAGCGGTTCGCGAGCGCCAGCGAACGCACTCCAATAACGGCGTTGATTAATGCCAGGGTGAAACCAGGCGAAACGTGGGTCCAGTATGCTATACGCTGGCGAAATTTATGGTCGAAATGCGAGCAACGCATTGAAGAAGCGCCCGCGGTGGGCATGTTCGTGGGAACCCTAGACCCTCACGCAACTATCTCCCAGTTTATGATGTTCTTTAAACCAACCACATTCCAGGCTCTAATCGACAAGTTGGCCCAGATGGACCAAATGGGTCATAGACCGTCTCCCCCGAAGCCCGAGCCTCGGGGTGACAAGGGTAAAGGAAAGGCAACCTTCGTCGCGAATGCCCAGCAGCAACCTAATGCCCCAAAGCTGGCGGATCAATTGGAAGAAAGACGCCGCTATTATAATGAGAAGATGAAGCGTCCCTACTCGTTCCCACGAGACAAGACGAAACGGTTATTCGAGCTGGCAGTACGCAATAGACTTATAAAGCTGCCAAATCCAAGGCGACCGCCACAACCCACTGAGGTGAATAACCCTAACTACTGCCCTTACCATCAAACGGTAAGTCATCCGATTGAGGATTGCTTCGTCTTCAAAGGATGGATTGAAGATCAATACCTCCAGGGGAAGTTTGCGCTGTCTGAAAAGTAGAAGGTGAACCCACCACAGCCGCATGCTCCTAAGAAAGCAGATACACCGGGGGCAACCTGTTCCTTTATTGAGGAAGCTCCATGGGAGGTCGTGCTGTCAACTAGAACCAAAAGAATGCTGAAGGACCTTCATGCGTGCCCGGCGGTCGAATGGAAGGACCCGCTGGAACCCCAGATCATTGAAGGAATGCTGAGGCCGCGCCCAACTACAAAAAGCGGTGGTGATGGCCCGAATACTCACGCCCTACCGTCAAAATCTTCGAAGAAAAAGAAGAAGAAATCTAAGAAACTCGCGAAGCCTGGAGACAAGCGCACGAACTTGCAGAAGAAAATCGACGCGCTGGAAGAGTACAATCAAAAGGCGCGAACTCCTGTCACGCTGCAAGAGTTCCTTAACCACATCTTTCAAAAGGAAGATGATGGAGAGAGTTCGTCGGATGAATCCGAGAGGTATGTGGCGAGTTGTAACGTAATCTCCCACTCATTTACCGACGATGAAAAAACTCCTGGCACTAAGAAACTGGGGACACAGCCTGAGCCAGAGCTTGTGTGGCCAACAGATCAAATGATCGACGCCTTTCTAGACGAGATTCGTCTGAAGAGTAAAGCGGATCAGGAGCGTGAGATGGCCGCATCGGAAGGAGCCAAATGCAGGCGACCAAACGAAAGAGTTGAAGTACTCCTGCCAGATCGAAAGGCATCCGAGGCAGACAAAAAGATATTCAAGACGAGGAAAAGGTTTACCAAAGCCATGTCAATAGGAATGAAGCTACCACCCTCGGAAGAAAACACGCTCGATGGGGCGGAGAGGCACCCTAATTATTGCGCATATCATCGGAAAGTTTCACACCCTACGGAGGAGTGCGACGCCTTTAGGATATGGTGGCAGGGATATGTTGCTCATCGGCAACATTTTAAGCGCGTGAAACGCAAGACTCGTCGGGAACGAAGAAGTACTGCCGACGGGCACAACAGAACTACTGGCAACTGTTACATGGTTAACGCCAGAGGGTCACAAGTTCTCACCTTTGGGAGCGACTCTGATGAAGAAATGGCTCTGGGCCCTCTCTTTAAAGAATCTGTTTTAGGGAAAGAGGAAAAACCAGAGGCCTGCGAAAACATTCAGCTGCGCAATCGTACGCTCCCGAAAAAGAATCTCGGGCCCGCAAATAGAAAAGATAAGGGAAAGGAAAAGGTCACTGAGGATATCACTTTAGATGACTAAGTCACGAAAGAGCTGACCACCAAGGACCCTCCCAGGAAGGGTAAGGTGGACTACAACATCCTAGCGCACCTAAGGAAGCTACCTTCTCAACTCAGCATTCTCGATGCCCTCCTATTATCCAAAGAAGCGCGAGATTCATTAATCAAGGCGTTACAAGAGCCCGAGCAATTCCAAGCCTTCCTCGCCGCGGAAAGGATGAAGGATGAACTGGAAGAAGTGCATACGGCCGACATCACTTTCGGTGACGAAGACCTCCTCCTCGGGACATGCGACCACAACCGTCCCCTATATGTCTCTGGATATTGCCATGATATCAAGATAGGAAAGATCCTGGTAGATAATGGATCCTCCGTCAATCTCCTTAACGTTCGGGTGTTAAAAGAAATTTGCATGAGCGTGCAGCACCTCGCTCGTGACAAAATTACCATCTCTGGTTTCGACTCCCAATCGTCACGGACTCTCGGATCCGTAATATTGACATTACGCTTCAGACTGCTCGTCACGGACATCAAGTTTCACGTCATTGACGCCAAGAACTGCTACAATGCCTTGCTCGGTCGCCCTTGGTTACACGAGTACAACATCATCCCTTCTACACAACATCAGTGTATGAAGTACTTCAAGGATGGTTTCGAATATACCGTAACAGGTGAGCTGAACCCATTTTCCATGAGCGAAGTCCGCAAGTACGAAGATGCGAAGTACTTTTTGCCAGATTTCAAGGATACAGAAAGGTGTCGCAAGCCAGAAAACAAAGCCGCCGCCACCATCCCTGTTTTCGGGAGCGATACCGAAGAAGGAGTAGAGATAGTTTACGCTGGTCCGTCTCGGCGCAACAACCCGGGACCGTCCGCCCCCATGTTGGTCTTCGGAAGTGACTCGGAAGATGAGGTTAATGCCGTGTTCTCCAGTTGGCCGTCAATACAAGCATCCCCTAGTGATAATCAGAGTTTGCAAATCACCATGGTGCCGCGGAAACACTACAAAGATCTCGACGCACTTCAAGCTCACAATGTGCACGACCTGCAGACGTTTTATGTCCCTCCCAGGAGAAAGGGTGAAAAGGTGATCCTATTCTACCAATCCACAGAAACGAGAGTGGAGAAAGAGATATGGCATGGCGCGGATGCTACACTCGACAGGCTCCAACCCATCCGTTTGCCCAGATATTACACAAATGGATTGAAGAGGCTATTGAAGCGCCAAGGAATACCCTTAAAACAGACTGTTCGACAAGCTCGGTTCTACAACAGGATTTGGGAGGTCCCTGGGACTCAGCGCAAATTGCCCAACGGGAGAATGGAAACGCTTGGGCTTGGATATATGAGATCCGGGAAACGAGAGCGAGTCCACGGCAGCTACGCCATATATAACTTCGATGAGGAGGAAAACGCCATGTCCGGCAATGCCAACCCTTCATCAAAACTCGATCCCGCAATCGAAGTGTCGAGTCCGTCATTTGAAGAACAAGTGGACAAGCTTATCAGGAAAGCAGGTCAAAAGGCTCGGGAAGATCACAACCGCGAGATGGCCATCTACGAGAAGGCCAGGACGCAACGTCTGTTTCAACAGGCTGCAAAAGGCAAAGATGCTCCTCCCTGTCAACCCGTTGTACAAAAGGCCCGACGCAGAGGCAGAAATAAATCAAGAAGCGGAAAGAAGAGCCGACAACAACGACGCAGGATTAGAGAGTTACGTGATCGGGTATCGCGCGGCCCGGATTTGCCCCTCATGAAGAAGATGAGTCGAGCGTATTCCTTCCCCCGAGACAAGACGAAGAAGTTACTCGAGCTCGCTATAAAACATCAAATGATCGCACTTCCGGAGTCTAAGCACCCTGAGCAAGTTAACGAGGTTTCTTATCCGGGCTATTACTCTTATCACCGAGCCATAGGACACCCTATCGAAGACTGCTTCACCTTCAAGAACTGGGTCGAAGACCAGTACCGACAAGGCAGATTTGCTTTATCCAGCAGCTGGAGGGTAACACCGCCACAAAAGCACGAACCCAAAGCCGCAAAAGCAGAACCAGATCCACCTCAGTCTTGGAAGCGGATTCACACCTGTTACATGATTACGATATTAAAAGAAGAGCCCGAAGACATAGATGAGCTCCCTTGGTGCTTCGAAAACAATGACAATGAGGTAATCTCAGAATTTCCACCGGCTCCGAAAGAACTGGAAGATGGCATACATACTACTGCAGATAACCTCAAGAAGATTGAGTTGGGATCGGCAGATGATCCGCGACCGACATTCGTCAGTGAGCGGTTATCTGAAGAAAGGGTGGCTGCATTAAAGGACGTGCTTCTACAGCATAAAGATGCTTCGCGTGGAACTATTCCGAGATGCCGGGATTAGATCCGGAGATTTCTATGCATAAATTAGCAATATCCCCGGATATCAAGCCAGTCAAGCAGGCGCCGAGAAGGATGTGGCTCGAGCTTGAGATGAGCATCAACGCTGAAGTCAAGAAGCTGATCGATTCTGGATTTATCCAAGAAGTCCAATATCCTGACTGGATTGCTAACATCGTTCCTGTAATGAAGAAAAATGGGACGGTGCGCATATGCGTGGACTTCCAGGATCTCAATAAAGCCTGCCCGAAGGATGATTTCCCAGTACCAGTAACCGAGCTAATGATAGATAACACGTCCACTCATGAGGTTTTCTCCTTTATAGACGGTTCATCAGGGTACAATCAGATAAAGATGCACCCCGAAGACCAGAAGCACACCGCTTTCCGGACCCCTTTGGGTATATTCTGCTACAAGGTTATGCCCTTTGGTCTAAAGAACGCCGGTGCTACCTGTCAAAGGGCCATGACAAAGATCTTCGATGATCTCATACACGACATCGTCGAGTGCTATATTGATGACCTCGTAGTGAAGAGCATGTCATACGAAGAGCATTTAGAGAATCTGAAGACTGTATTTCAACGCCTTCGGCAATATAATCTGAAGATGAATCCCCTCAAATGTGCGTTCGGGGTCTCCTCGGGTAAATTCCTGGGATTCATCATCCGACACCGAGGTATCAAAATAGATCCATCTAAGATCAAGGCGATCATGGAAATGCCTCCGCCAAGATCCCTCAAACAGTTGCGGTCTCTCCAAGGGAAGCTCGCATACATCCGGCGGTTTATCGCCAATCTTTCAGGCAAGTGCCGTCCTTACAGCCACCTGATGAAGAAAGGAACTCCATTCGTTTGGGATCATAAATGCCAAGGCGCACTGGACGAGATCAAGCAGTACCTGCGGAACCCTCCAGTGTTGGCTGCGCCGGTCAAGGGAAAACCTCTCATTCTTTATACAACTGCCCTAGAAGGTTCTTTAGGCGCATTATGGGCGCAAGAGAATGACCAGGGAAAAGAAAGGGCACTCTACTACTTAAGTCGAGTTCTGCTGGGGGCAGAAAGCAATTACTCTCCGACTGAAAAACACTGCCTGGCGTTGATCTTTGCGATAACAAAGCTCAGGCATTATGCATTGGCGCACGAAGTCCGTCTCATCTCGAAGGTGGACCCTCTTAAATATTTGATGTCAAAGGCTATATTGACGGGTCGACTCGCTAAATGGGCTCTACTCCTGATGGAGTTCTCGATAACGTATCGACCTCTCAAGGCAGTGAAAGGCCAGGCCATTGCCGACTTCCTTGCTGAGCATCCAGTACCTGCCGGTTCTCCTCTGAACAGCGATTTGCCGGACGAACATGCATTTGATGCGATCGGCGACGGTGATACCCGATGGGAACTCTATTTTGATGGGGCATCTTCCATGAAGAAGCGCAAATAATGTACCCCCATAATCAAATCGGGAGTAGGCCTTATCTTCGTAACCCCACAAGGAGGGATAATGCGCTTTGCTTTCTCCTTAACGGAATCAAGGACGAACAATGAAGCCGAATACGAAGCTTTGATAGCGGGCCTCGAGATCGCCATTGACATGGGAATTGAAGACCTCCTTATATACGGGGATTCTCAACTGGTCGTTAGTCAAGTAAATGGTGACTACCGAACGTGCAAACCGGAGTTGGTGAAGTACGGCGAAAAGGTGCAACAACTATTGACCCAAATTCCCTCCTACACTTTGGAAAGCAAACCATGTGCGGAAAATAGCAAAGCAGACGCGCTAGCCAAGCTCGCTAAAGAACTGGCTGACGAGAACCTCGATGACGTCAAAATCATGGTACAAAGCCGTCGAGTGCTCGCCCCAGCAGAAATATCTCCCGAGTCATACGAAGAAAAGAGCGCGACTGAGCAAACGACCCTACAAATAAAAGACCGTGAGAAGGCTGAGGACTGGAGGGAGGTCTTCATAGACTACTTTAAGTCCCACCGAATCCCCGAAGAAGCGTCCTCAAGACATCAGCTCATGAAACGAGCTCTATCTTTCGCTTTCGTCAATGATACTCTGTATAAGAGGTCATTTGATTCTTTGTGGCTGAGATGTTTAGGACCGGACGAAGCAGAAAGAGTCGTTCAAGAGGTTCATGACGGAATCTGTGGTTCTCATCAAGCAGGCCCGAAGATGAAGTTAAAAATTAAACGGATGGGTTACTACTGGCCCACGATGATCTAGGACTGCCTCGAGTATGCGAAGCAATGCCACTCGTGCCAAATCCACGGGGATTTCATCCACCAGCATCCGAATCCACTACATCCAACGGTGGCTAGCTGGCCATTCGAGATGTGGGGGACTGACATAGTCGGCCCCATTGAACCAGCATCGTCCAGGGGACATCGTTTCATCCTGGCGACGACTGATTACTTCTCCAAATGGGCGGAAGCAGTACCGTTGAGGGAAGTGAAGACGGAGAATATCCTCCACTTCTTCAAGACGCACGTCATCTATCGGTTTGGAACTCCACGGCGGATTATCTCCGATAACGGGCCAGCCTACAGAAGCCATAAGATTAGCCGCTTCGCGCAGCAGCACAATATAGACTGGAGATATTCTTCAGTTTACAATCCGCGAGCTAATGGTCTAGCTGAAGCCTTCAACAAGACCCTGACGAAGATCATAAAAAAGACGGTGTCCCGAAATAAGAAAGATTGGCACGAGAGGCTGCAAGAGGCCCTTTGGGCCTATCGAACTACGTTCAAGACGGCCACGAACACAACGCCATATGCGTTGGTATTTGGGACGGAATCAGTGCTCCCCCTCGAGATAGAGTTACCCTCTCTACGAGTGGCAGTCCACTACGAGCTAACGGACGAAGAAAATGCTCACCTTCGGCTTGAGGAGCTTGATGCTTTCGATGAAACCCGGCTCATAGCGCAACAAAATCTAGAGGCCTACAAAGCGAAGATGACGCACTCGTACGAAAGATTGACCAGGCCGAGGACATTCCGCCAAGGCGAACTCGTACTAGTGGTCAAAAGACTTATGATCCCCAATCGTGCCAAGCGGGGAAAATTTGAGCCGAACTATGAAGGCCCGTACATCATAGACAAGGTCTACCAGGGTGGAGCCTATCTACTCATGTACATGCACGGTGAAAGGCCTTTCAGGCCAATAAACGGCCTCTTCCTAAAGAAATACTACGCTTAATGAGCCACAGCCTAGGTCAATGATAGATGACGACGACTATGTCCGCTCGCTATCTTCCTAAACTCAGACTTTATAAGCAGTAGCCGGCCTTCCCCTGAATGGACCGAAACGTCCTTAAACTAACGACGGACCGAAACGTCCTTAAACTAACGATGGACCGAAACGTCCTTAAACTAACAACTGACCGAAACGTCCTTAAACTACTACCGCAGTATCCTTAGGCTGACAAGAGGAATAAAAAAAAGAGAGAGAAAGAAAAAATATATAAATAAAAAAAAACAAAAAAAAACGGTACGTCCATAAGCAAAATGGGCACGGATGAAAACTCGAAAGGGCTCCGTGAGTAAAAACAGCAGGGCTACCGGCAAGTGTTCGTGAAAACCCGAAAGGGCGCGATCTTGTAAAAAAAAAGGGAGAAAAAGAATAAAAAAAACCGGTATGTCCATAAGCAAAATGGGCACGGATGAAAACCTGAAAGGGCTCCGTGAGTAAAAACAGCAGGACTACCGGCGAGTGTTTGTGAAAACCCGAAAGGGCGCAACCTCGTTAAAAGACACTTACAAGATCCTCTCAACCTTGTAAGGAGAAATCACCCGCGTGGGATCCTTACGACTCACAAGGGAACGACACACTTAGGGATCCCCACGATTCCTAAGGAGAAAATACACTTGCGAGATCCACACGACTCGTAAGGAGAATTCTCTTATGGGACCCTCACGGCTCATGAGATTTGAAAGTCTTAAGTTACAGAAACCTAAACCTGTTCTTAAGCAAATCCCCCACAACCTTCGATATTGCCCTACAAGCGGCTCCATACTGACCCTTGTATACAATCCACGGCCGCGAATAAACATTTCCCCAGAAAAGTCCCACCCGTGACTAGGGATATGTCCATATAATGAGCAACCCTTGTAGGTCCTCTCGACCTATAAGGAGAAAGCACTCTTGTAGGATCCTTACGACTTGCAGAGGAACATACACTTAGGAATCCTCACGATTCCTAGGGAGAAAATACACCTACAAGATCCTCACGACTTGTAGGGAGAGATACCTTTGTGAGACCCTTACGGCTCATGAAGTCAAAAGCCTTGGTCGACAGGACCCTTAACCCTGTTTACTAAGCCACCTTTGTTCAACATCGACAGAGGCAAAGGATGATTCGCTCCTGGCAACATCCCAGTTGTAGCGGTGCTGATGCCGAAATCGGTGTCTAAAATCCGAGCTTGCGGCGAAAAAGCTAGCAAGCCACACATGCATACGAAATAGCCGAAATGATGGGGCATCTTGCAATAAAAAACAGCAAGTAAAAATGTATGCATGAAAAATAGCCGAAATGATGGGGCAACTCGCAATAAAAAACAGCGAGTAGAGAATAAATAAATAGCCGAAATGATTGAGCACCGCGAAAAATAGCCGAAATGATAGGGCAATCGCGACCTCCGCGATATAAAAGCTGAAATAATAGAGCATCGCGGAAAAAGAAATAAAACATAAAAGAAAAGTTTCAATTTATGCCCTACAGGTGATGTTCCATCACACCCTGTATACAATCCAAGGGCGTAAACAAAAAGGGGATCATACTTCTCCTCCAAGTTTCATCATGAGAAGAAGCGAAATCTCGACGGGCCGCGAATGACTTAGAGATCATCTCAGCACTCGTCTCGTAACAACGGACACAACTTTAAGCTAAGCGGAACAACGGCAACTCCCAGTTCCATGGCTCGGTGATATACATATCACCAACAGTCAAACCCCCATCCCGTGAAATGCGGATACGATCAGCAAAATTCCTGGTTACATGGAACGTGGATAACGTCACTCTTTGACCCCACGGAAAATGCCCAGAGCGGAGCCTGGTCCTCGCCAAGCACGGCAGTGAACCCGTGTGAAGCATCCGGCAGTGAACCCGTGTGAAGCATCCAGAGCGGAGCCTAGTCCTCGCCGAGCACGGCAGTGAACCCGTGTGAAGCATCTAGTGCAGAATTCCTGGTTACGTGGAACGCGGATAACGTCACTCTTTGACCCCGTGGAAAACGTCCAGAGCGGATCCTGGTCCTCGCAGAGCACGGCAGTGAACCCGTGTGAAGCATCCAGAGCGGAGCCTAGTCCTCGCCGAGCACGGCATTGAACCCGTGTGAAGCATCTAGTGTAAAATTCCTGGTTACGTGGAATGTGGATAACGTCACTCTTTGACCCCGTGGAAAACGTCCAGAGCGGATCCTGGTCCTCGCGGAGCATGGCAGTGAACCCGTGTAAAGCATCCAGAGCGGAGCCTAGTCCTCGCCAAGCACGGCAGTGAACCCGTGTGAGGCATCTAGTGCAAAATTCCTGGTTACGTGGAACATGGATAACGTCACTCTTTGACCCCGCGGAAAACGCCCAGAGCGGAGCCTGGTCCTCGCCAAGCACGGCAGTGAACCCATGTGAAGCATCCAGAGCAAACACCGGACTGTGGAGTCCTTAAAATCCACGGACTATGATGTCCTTAACCTTGACCGTAATTTCTTAAAACTAACGATCAACCACCCCGATTCCCTACGGATTCTATCTTGGTTTAAGGGTACATCTCTTCACTCCTTTGATACCTGGCGTTGTAATTCCTCAACGTCTTCAAAGAGGTGACAGGTCCCTGCAACCAAACACCAGACTGTGGAGTCCTTAAATCCACAGACTATGAGGTCCTTAACCTTGACCGTGATGTCTTAAAACTAACATCGGACTGTGGGGTCCTTAAATCCACGGACTATGAGGTCCTTAACCTTGACCGTGATGTCTTAAAACTAACATCGGACTGTGGAATCCCTAAATCCACGGACTATGAGGTCATTAACCTTGACCGTAATGTCTTAAAACTAACATCGGACTACGGAGTCCTTAAATCCACGGACTATGAGGTCCTTAACCTTGACCACGACGTCTTTAAACTACGATGTCTCGAGAAACCCCTGACTCCGTGAAACACGAATAAGGGTGACCACATCCAGCACTTGCAGTTCCTCACGACCTGCAAGGAAGAAAACTCTCTTGTGAGATCCTTACGACTCTCAAGGGAAAACCCGCTTAAGAATCCTCACGATTCCTAAGAAGAACTTACACCTATGGGATCCTCTCGACCTGTAGGGAGAAAAAAAACTCTTTATGAGACCCTCGTGGCTCATAAAGCGCAGAAGTCTTAGGAAGCAGACCTTAACCCTGAATCCTAAGCCATCGCTGCCCTGCAAGGAGATCAAGATAAATTGTCCGCAAGCTCATTCAATGAAAAGAGACACGCCGTTGAGAAGAAAAATGTATCTTTTATTCATAAACCAAAATGGATACAACGTACAATTCATGAAAGAAACAAAAAGAAGATACTCTCATCCATGAGTATGTACAAAAAAAAGGGAAAAGATACAAGTCCTCAATCCGGCGGGCGGTGTAGTAATTTTACCAGCTCATCGTTTTGTTGCTGAGCCACGGCTTCATGACGCAAGATCTCCAGAAGACGAGCCTCCGCCTGAGCTTGCTGAGCCTGATACGAAGCAAGCCGAGCTTCAAGCTCTTTCTCGGTGGCTTTATGAGCCTCGACCCTTTCACGAGTGAACGTGGCAGCTTTGTCGAGAGCCACCACCTCTTTGATGGACTCCTGAAGCACCCGCCAGAGTTCATACGCTTTGTTGGCCTTGGCGGTAAGAGTGGCGTGAAGCTCGCTCAGCGCCTTGGAAGCTAGCTCCCTCTCCGAGAATTTGCGGCCAAGCCTCTTCTCGCATGACGTCATATTGGCCGTGCATCGTGCTATCAGACCCCGCAACTCCGCTTTTGCAGCCACGGCTTCCGAGGAAAGGCGAGAACATTCAAGGGCGTGCAAGCGAGCCTCCACCTGCCGACAGAACTCCACCCAGACTCGCACTACTTCTTCGCTATGGTAGGTGGCAAGAAAAGGAAGAGAACCGTTAGCTTCGGCGGCAAACGCTTCAGCGGTGGTCGCGCTGCCAGCACGGAGCTCCTCAATCAAAGATGATAAGGAGACAAGGCTTAATTGGGCCAAGCGTTCTGAAGCCCGTAAGGCATAAGGGCCGGGCGGCATCACGATGCACGACTCCAACGCCGTGGAGACTGGCAGAGCTGTTCAAATTTGGAAGATGTCAGTAAAATTCTTAAGCAAAGAACGAATGAGAGTATGATGAAATGTCGCTTACCGACAGTCGTGCAAGTAGGAGCTGAAGGTTCCCCTGGCCCTTCGAGAACCTCGACCTCATCATCGGCCTCCAAAACTGTAGAAAACATCAATGTCAATACGCAAAATAACGACGATGCTATGAGAAGTGATGGACGACACCAACCTTGCCCGGATGAGAGGACAATGCATTGGGGGGATATCGCTTGTGGAGCTGCCATCTCCAGCAGACACTGAAAGGATTGCCGGGGAGACAGATCGACAATAGAGGCCGCCAACTCGCGTAATTCTGAGAAAACAAAAGAGTTCAGACAACGGAGAGGCTGCTAATTTAAAATTCAGAAGGTTACCTTCAACACTCCTCTCATTCTGAGCCGGGGGGATTGCGGCTTCAACAGCCTCCGCCGTAACGTCGGGCTCCAACAAAGGGAGGGTAGTCCCGATTACCTCTCTCCCAGCCTCCGGGCCACCCTCGGGAAGAGTCATTGGGGCGGCAACTACCAAAGGAGCCTCCCCCAAAGGAGCAAGTGCTTCATGATCAGGAACTGCCACTGGAGGCTCTATTGCAAGAGGAGCAGCCTCATCAGCCCCCTCCACGTCGAGCAACGCTTCATCGAGAATTTCGACAGGCTGTAACTCCAACGAGCCCGTAGGGAGCTCCCCCAGCGTCGAAGATTCTGCACAATTCACTCAAGAATAAAGATACAGGCATGCAGGCGTAAACAATCTGAAATGCTATAAAGAAGTATAAAGGCATACCAATACGTAAAGAAGCCCTTAATATGGCTTCTTCAAGCCGTTGCTCCTTCTCAAGGAGGCGTGCTCGCCGGGGTTCGAGAGTAGACTCATGGCCGCCGGTCCATAAAGAGAGTGCGTCCGCCGCGTCCTCTGAGACAGCCTGCTTCAAGGCCCTTTCCCCCCATTCCTCCAAAGGGCCTATAAATCGCCGCCGAATCCACGAGGGGTCCTCGTAAAAGATTACAGCAGGATAGGGCTTCTTCGGAACCCTGGCGTTCTGAGATGCGTCTTTGGAACGCCTTATAGCCTCAGCCAACTGTGCAGCTTCCTCGGCGGCTGAACTGGGAAAAAGTAGTTCAGCGTTTGATTCCGGTAAGGCCAACGGCTCATCTTCAAGGATGGGCTCAGACTCCGTTAAAGAGTCGAGAAAATTAGTAGCCACCTTCCTTCGACGCTTGGACCCAGAACCAGTCGCCGAGGACGACCGTCTCTTTCCCTTCGAAGCCTTAGTGCGGCGTTGGCCCACGTCGCCCTCAACACCCTCTCCCCGGGCCACAACTGAAGATGACACTGCCATCGTCGATGACACGAAGGGTGGTGCTGCCTCGGGTGGGGGTACTGTTACCGGAGCCCGTTTACCCCGCGACCGAGTACCTAGGGGCATACCAACTATTGGAGTAAGATCTACTCCTGACTCTCCAGGAATAATCGCAGTGCCGATATCCTTCAGGGGAAAGCGGACTGGGGCACGTGGTCGCAGCATGGCTCCCGGGGCCAGAACCTGAATAGGGGCGCCATGGCCAAGAAGCACCCTTCTCTCCTCAATAATAACCGGGTTCACCCGATGGAGATACCAGCCCGTAAACGACCCCACGCATCGGGGAATGTAGTCACCATCGGGGATCATGAACTGAGAACCGGTGTTCATCCTCACAAAGTGGTGGGCGGCATCTCGGACGGCCTCGAGCGAAGGAACCGGCGCGATTATGAAAGCTTCAAACGGGACGCCCTAATCATAGCCAAACTGCCGGGCAAAGCGATGCGGATTGTACCGCATAAAGAGAGCCGCACTGTCCTGACGAAACACCAGGTAACCCGGTCTGATTGCATATAAGCGCGCGGCTTCCCGGGGCTTCAAAGTGGGCACGTCATCTTTCGACCGGTCCCAAAGCGGCTGGGCCGAACCCGTGGAAGAAGATAAGACCCGATCATTAAATATTAATCCGCCGGCAGTAGCGTAAGGAGAAATCAACGTCCGAATAGCCCCGAATTGAGTTGGGTCAACGGCAGAAGCATCCACCAATCGCATAAGCCGAGGGAAAGTGTAGGCGTCATAGAACGCAGGCCTCTGATGCATAGCGAAAGCCCCCAACACGTGCATTTCGATCCAGGACGTGAAATAATGAAGCGAAAAGTTTACCACATCCACGCCAGGAGTAGAGATATTAGCTGCGGTGCCCAACCTATGATAAAGGTGCGCCAAGGCTGGGATGCCGATGGCCAACCGCGTCCCCTCAGCAATACGATAAGCCGGATAGATAACCGAAGCTCTCATAAAGCGACGATGCATGGGGATGACAAACCAACTGAGCCAGACGCTAACAAACCCCATGAAGAATGTCTCCTCATCCATGCCGGGAGCTGCGATGGATTCGAAAGACGTCGGCGACATTATGGGAATGTAGAATTGCGGCAGATCTGATTCATTAGTTGGCAGTTTCTTCAGGCCAAACCCAAAGGGGTATTTCATGTTTGCAAACTTCGGGGCTGTCTTCGATAAGGCGTCCTCGCGAAGGAAACGAGCAATGAAGCTCTTGAAAGTAACACCCTGCTCTTCGGATTCGGTGAATAATCGGTCGAAGATACCTAGCGCCTTGATTAAACTGGGACGCTTGTGGCGGACGGCATTCTCAGCAGACAGGCCGTCAACCGGGGCGGGCTCGGGTTCAAAAATGTACTCGTCAGAAGGCAGCAACTCCTCATACAGACTACCCCTGATTGGCAACCCCAAGATGTCATAGAATTCTGCCAGAGAGATCGAGACCTCGCGATCTCCTAGAATGAAAGTGTTGGTGGGAAGATTCCATTGGTTCAAAAATACCTTAACCCACAAGACATGCGGGGACTTATAATGGAAGAGGGACGCGTATATTGCCTGATAAAGCCCGACTTTCTGCAGCCGCGCACGATGGGCAGAAAGGATGTAGCGAGCCCAGAGAAGGTAGCCCGTAGGGTGTCGAGGAGTGAGCCCTATCTTATAAATTTGCCCCCACGGGTGGGCCTCACCCTGGCAAATACGCCGCCCCAAGATATCTATGGTCGGGATCGGATGGTTCGGAATGCCGGTCGTCGAAGGCTCGAGCCTCCCCGTTGGAGTCCAGTTGGGCATTTCCACAGCAAAAACCGTTCTCGGAGGGTCCATCGGTAAGAATGGGAAAGTGGGCTCTGTCGGTTCCGTGCAAAGGAAACTCCGGCGACCCTGAATAATATGACTATACCAAGATCCCCATTGAAGTAGGTTGGTGCAATTCGGGTCATGGGCCCGGATCATCGCCATCGCTTCCTCATCAGATGGTGACTGAGGAATAGCAGCCTCCGAGCGAGAAAAGGGAAAGCATGGAACAAAAGCCATCGCACCTGAAATCCAATAAAAGAAGACCGTTAAAAGCAAAGTCAGCGATATATATCCATGCATGAACATGAAGACTAGCTAAAGAAAGCAACAGTAGATATTTCTGGGACCATTGGCTACAAAACACATGGGCCCCACAGAATCAAGATGACGGCTCATTAATAATGAGACCAAGCAGTTATAATAAAACAGAGGGAATATCCTCATTAAATAAAGAATGAGATTCAAGTAACCCTACACATTCCCCCTAGAGGACAAATCTGTCTCGGGCTCTACAACAGATCCAACAGGATCAAAGGAATTAAATTCCCACAGAAGACATCATTACAAAGCTCCTGTTTCATTAATTGCAGAAGGACAACCTCGGGTCAAGAGACCCCAAGAAGCCTCCATGTAAAGAAATTGAGTTCTTCATAGGAATTAAATTCCTTATTAAGAAAAAGGGAATTAAATTCCCAAAAACTCTTTTGGATAGGATTAAATTCCATAGATCTTAACCGTCACCATTATCTCCCTAAAGATCATATGAACCCTAAAAGGATCTACCGTTGAAAGTTCTATTCCATACTCCAGTGGAAAAAACTTAAGGGAAAATGGGTTCATATTGAAAAGGGTAGAAACCCCTGTCTTGGATTTAAAATCAAGAGGAATGTGAGAGTTCTTCGTTCATATGAGAGCATTACCTAAAGAGAAAAGTCTTTTCGAACAGAGTTAAACTCTGGAAGATTTTCAAGGCAGAGAACTAAGCTCTAGGAAAAGAGAATTAAATTCTCAAGAGAAGAAAGTTTGCAAGGAAGAAGATGAGCAAAGTGGAGGCGTCTCTGAAAAGACCCCAATATTTATAGGAGGTGATGGAAACGTTTCATCTCCCCAAATCCCTAGAAGAATTCAACGGTCTCAAAAGGTGACAGCGTTGCACTCACGTGCAGACACGTGAGAACAACGCTGTGGGGGCATTTGTTTCCTGATTTAAAATCAGGAAAGCCTACGGAAGGGGCTTCAGAAAAGGGTCACGTGCTCACACGTGACCAGCAGTCACGTGTTGGCACGTGACATCTAAAAGCATCGGCAAGGCAGATTCAGCTTCCCGACTACATCAAGGAAAAGGGCTTCAGAAAGGGTCACGTGCTCCTACGTGACCAGGGTCACGTGTTGGCACGTGACATTTAAAAGCAGCAGACTTATTCCCCGGTTAAATCAAGAAAAAGGCTCCAGACGAGAGTAACGTGCTCACACGTGACCAGGGGTCACGTGGTGGCACGTGACGGCTAAGCAGCGGCCAGAAGGCTGAGCGCAAAAAGAAGAAGAGGGCTTGTTCCAAGGGGGTCACGTGCCCACACGTGACCAAGGGTCACGTGGCCACACGTGACCGGATTTCAAAGCCTATCTGTTAACAGAATAAAATTCTGAGAAAAGACCTCTCAAATCTTTCCAAAGGAACCGATTGAATTAAAAATTTAAAGATTCTTAAATATCACCTATCTATGGAAAAATCTTGAATTTGGAAAGATTTCCCCTTAAAATCTAACCGAAATAACAAAGGAAAATCTCTGGATTTAAAATCCAATGGTGAATAAAATTCACCTAACAATCCAAAGGTCCAAACGAATGGTGAATACAAATCAAATCTCTCGATGAAAGATTCATCAAAAAACTAATTGATTCGGTTGCTTCTCCTATAAATAGGAGCCAAGAGACACACAGAGAGAGGGATATATGCAGAGGGATCGATACACAAAGGATAAAAAAAAGAGAGCCTTGATACTTTGGAGGAATTTGGATCTTCTGCAAAAGAAAACCCTAGGTAAGAAAGGGAAGGCTTTTTGAAAGAAAAGAGAATTTAATTCTCAACAGAGTTTAACTCTGATATAAAACAGAAGAACATAGTTCTCTCTTTAGTGGAGGATCTGTAAAGTGCACATCTCCCCTTGAATTGAAAATTTAATTCTTATTGGGTTGAGATCCCGCTATGCAGATCCAAAGCATAGAGAGGGAATGGAAGCTTGAGAATTTAATTCTCACAGAACTATAGGAATTTAATTCCTTTAAGATAAAATTAGGGTTTAACCCTATATTATGGGAATTTAATTCCTTCAGAGTGAACAGAATCAGGGTTCAACCCTAGAAAAATAACAGGAATTTAATTCCTTTAAAAGAAAAAAGGAAGAAATTAGGGTTTCACCCTATGACAGAATTTCATAATTCTCTAAAAGAGAGTGGGAATTTAATTCCTTAAAGCTGTTATTAGGGTTTAACCCTATGACAGAATGCAGTTCTTCACATATATGAGGAATTTAATTCCTACAGAAAATTCAGAGTTCAACTCTATCCCAGAATATAAATCTTCAAAAGGAAATAGGAATTTAATTCTTCTAAAATTATTGTTAGGGTTCAACCCTACTAAGAATTTAATTCTTGAAAGGGATTAACAGATTTTCTAAAAAACATGCATAGAGGCAGGGTCACGTGCCACCACGTGACCCCCGAAAAGATCCACAGAAAAGGCCCTTTGAGGCAGTGCCTCACGTGGCCCACGTGACCTTTGGCAGAAGCTTTAACATACAAGCATTTAAATGCCCGTCACATGATGGCACGTGATGCTCCAAAAGATGTGATATTCTCAGCAGAACAAATGAAGGGAGGGCGCCCTCACGTGCTACCACGTGACCCCTCTTGCCTTAGTGTTTAACACTAAATTGGAACCCCTGAATCCAGTGTTAAAACACTGTTTGGCCTTAGTGTTCAACACTAATCAAAGAACTTTATTTGAAGTGTTTAACACTGAATTTCTTAGTGTTTAACACTAATTTGAAGCCTCTGCTGCTAGTGTTTGACACTGATTTGCTCTATTGTTTAACACTAATTTGAACCCCCTGTCGTTGGTGTTTAACACCAACTGTCTTTTAGTGTTAAAACACTAACTTGATCCCAGTGTTCAACATTGCTGAAATAACGTTAGCCCAATTGGCTAAATGGCCAGAGGCAAAGCCTCTCCTTCAATGGACCAACAGGAAGCCAATATTCCAAACATGATTGGACATAGCCCAAGATGGCCATAAGTCCTCAATTCAGATTTAACTGGGCTAATGGGCTCATAATATAATTAATTGGTCTTGATCCCAAATTGGGCCAAAGATTGTTTAATCCACCTCGGTTCAAGGGTACATCTCTTCACTCCTTTAATACTTGGCGTTGTAATTTCTCAACGTCTTCAAAGAGGTAACGGGTCCCGATGACCACACACTAACAACGGACTGTGGGGTCCCTAAACCCATGGACTATGAGGTCCTTAACCTTGACCGAGATGTCTTAAAACTAACAACGGACTGTGGGGTCCTTAAACCCATGGACTATGAGGTCCTTAACCTTGACCGCAATGTCTTAAAACTAACATTGGACCGCAATGTCCTTAAACTACCCATGGACCGCAATGTCCTTAAACTACCTACCGACCGTAACGTCACTAAACTAAACAACAGAGCCTCCCTTTTATTGCTCTCTTGTTGGATCTAAACGATCCCGTTAAGTTGATCTTAGTCTAAAAGCTAGACTAATGTATCCTTAACAAACGTTTAAGTCAATCTTAGTCTCAAATGAGGCTAACGTATCCTTAAACCCAAACCCCCAAACCCAAATCTAAGATAATACGGATTTGGACTAGTCCACGCCCTACGGGCGACGACATAACTCAGTCTCCGTATACAATCCACGGGCAAAAAAACACAAAACAAACACGCACGATACGAAGTGACCATCTGGAGAAGGAGAAAGTTGTTACCGCAATGCGGTAGCGTAATTAACTGCAGGGGCTTGCGCCTGCAGGGAAGAGCGTCCCCACAATCAAAAAACCCCTCAAGCGAGGGGGAATCTGACGAAGTCTGCTACATCGGACGCATCCGTTCAAACTTTCGATACATGGTGCCATAAATCAACTTGGCATCTTCGGAGAGGTGGACGGATAGCACCAATTAACATCTTCCCCGAATTTCAGGCGAGACGTCAGGCGAGACGTCTTTCGGAGGGGAACAGTTTCCTTCGTAAAGTTTTGTGTCATCATGGACATGTAAGAAAATATTGAGATTATAGCTCACTTTTGGAAATCCCCTCGGCAATTATCGATGCATGCAAAAATACTCAGGTACTGTCCTCAGACCAGTCCTGTTCGGTTACTAAACCGTAGTATATATCATGAAAAACATAGTGCTCAAAAGGAAATCAATTTCAAAATAGAGTATACAATTGCCACGTACTTCTGGTGCGCATGGAAATCGAAACCAAATATAGGAGCCACGAAGGCGCATAGAAACAAAACAACATGCAACTGGTGCGCACAAAAACAATATCAGGGCATCTGATATGTATGAAGAATCTCGATTTAGTGCATCTGGTGCGCACAAAATCGCATCTAGCATGCCATGTATGCACAAGAATTCCAAATCGAGTGCACAAGGTACACGAAAACATGAATCCAGTGCACTAGAGTGCGCGAAAACAATATCGAATATCAAAGTCGAAATCAATGGTATACGATATGCACCAAATCAAATCAAGTATACCGCGGTATTTAAACTCATAAACATGTGCAGCCGCATGCACAAAACCATATCGAATACTGAAAGTGTTCGTAAACCACATCGAATGCATAATTCTAAATCATGTGCATACTGCATGCACGAAATCAAAATCAAGTACCTCGGAGTGCGTAAAAATCAAAATCAAGCGCAAATGGGTATGCGCAAAAACGAAGATCAGTACAACTGATACATGAAAATACGAATCAAGTGCAGCTGCGGTGCACACAAGAAATATCAATCATGAAACGAAATCCTCAAAATGCCAAAATCAAAAACGACGGAAACGTGATATCCGAATCACCAAGTCGCAAATCATAAATAACTATCGTCGATGTGCCCCTCCTTCAAAGTCGAAAAGGTATCGGTGCATCCAAGGTTGGCAGAGCAAGAACATCTACTTGCCTCTTGCCCACGGTCTAGCGCCATCTACTATTAGATCCTTATTTCTTTCTGCGGATTACCAATTACATGACTCCTCGGCTCGACAGCCCGATACGGAGTAAAGACGGAATTAATCCTGTTTTAGTGCTTCTCTAAAGATCTCCTGACCAATTAACACGGTCACTCATATTGTATTCTGTTAAAGATGGCAGTCTTTGGCCTACTGAGTGTGCACGATACAATCGGTCCTGGTTCAAGTCTTTATCGTGTAGTATTCCTGAAAGATCCTACCAGGGTCTCTTTCCCAATCTTGTTTCTGCAAGTCTGTCCGGAAGTTGGCACTCTTTACTTAATCCGTTCCTTGTTCCAGAACAGCTGCATACTTATCATGACCTTTCTCTGGAAGTATGTCCGCATCCAACGCCTCTGCGCTCGTAACAAGTCTCTGGCACCAACAGAGTGGAACGTCAACTCGTTAAAATCTCACACGAAGCTCTTACTCCGCTTCCCTTCTGTATAGACCAATTCGGAATTATCTCTTCGTAGTTGTGTGGAGTGCGCTCTAATTGACTATAGTCATATCTAGAGTCCCTTTCGAAGCTACGAACACGGCATCTCCAATATCCTGTAGAAGGTATCTGGCCAATTACGTTCTCGAGAATTTGTCCAAATCATCGGAGGAATGCGCCTTCGCTCGTCTTTCCTTGATCGACTCACAACACGTCTGTGTGAGGTTCCCTTCTAACTGAAGCCTATCGATTTGATGACCTCGAATCGAAGCATCCAACGAACAAAAGGTCCTAGTCTTATCTAAGGGTGACTAGCAATCTTCTATCACATTCCTCAGTGTAACCTCATGCTGCAATAGCTTTCAAACGTCTGGAGGCGATATCTTGTCAATCGCAGCAACAGCTAGCTCATCTGTCTATACGGTAGACAACGCCTCAATCATCTAGAATAGACGGTACCATAATAAGCTTCGCAATCTGGCTGTCCTCTAGCAATGGCCTGATAAATTGGTGCAGATCTTGAACGTTCACGTCAATAAGAAAATATAGTAAAACGATAAATCAATGCGTTCGTGTATTACCGGAATACATCCTGGCAAGTCCTCATTCCTGACGAGCTCGCTCTGACCGTATCTATAGCCGCAACTCTCTCTACTTGTGTAACCACGGTAATAGAAACCACGATCCGAAATCGATGAGGATATATCCTAGGGACGAATAGAAATACGGTGCAAAAGAAATGTACATCTTAAGGCTTCTTAAGCAGAGTAGCGTATCATAAGTATGCCATAGAATATACACACGATATGTCACTCTACTTAAGTCACCTACTCTATCAACCAAGGTCAACCTATGCGACGAAAGTTCGGGTCTAATACCCCTTCGGCCAAGTCTAAGTTCCGAATATAAATACACCATAGACTCCGCATAGTCAAACCTAGACTCGAACCAAGGTTAAACCTAACGCTCTGATACCAATTTTGTCATGACCCAAAAAAGGCACGTGACTGGAACTTGAATCATGTGAAGCCTATAGGACCCTACCTAATTCAAGTAAGCCAAAAGCCCAAAAATCTAAACCTTTTTAGGAAAAAATAGTGGAGGTGAAGTTTTGAAGGAATGGTATAATGAAATCAAGTTCTTTCATTGAATACATAACTAATAATAGTATATGAAAACACAATCTTTGTATCTAACTTGAAAACATTTTCGTCATTAAAAATTTGGGCAGCACCTCCTTTGTATAACTTAACCCGAAAATTGTACAAACAATATAATATAAGGCATCCCCAAGCAGGAGCTAGCTCTTCGCCAATTGGCGGAAACAACCACGCAAGTAATGCAAATATACAACGCCGAAGGCGAGGATCAAAACTCAGGAAGAAAGTAAAGAAAACATGCATCATCAAGAAAACCAGAAAACAATAACATATACATGAGCGTGGCTCTAAGGCCGAAAGAATAAACAATAAAGGTTTCTAAGCCTACTAAATATACATAGTCTGGTTGATAGAGCTTTTAACTAGATACAACAGAATGAAATATACAATTATATACTGTTGGTCACGATGCAAAAGTATCCCACCTATCAATGCAATCACCCGAAAGAAGTGATGTGCCAGCAAAGCCGCTACAGAACCTGTACGGCCAAACCTGGAAAAAATTGTGGTACAACGGGGGTGAGTTGCCAACTCGTGAGTAGAAGATATCACCGAGCAGAAACCGAATGTATGACTATCTCATAGGTCATACAATAATATACTAATAATATAGCACTGAAACATCTAGTAGTGGCAAGGGCAATAATATAAGCATATGTGTAATACTAAGTACTCGTGACCGTGTCACAAAGTAACTATTTGTCATGTATTTTATGTATGAATGCATCATCTAATGGGTGTACCCAGCATCGGCACACAAAATCAACAGAAAATCTGAGTGCCCAGCATCGACACTCAAAAACATCATGAAAACCATTTCCATCAGCGACACATCATCCTCATAAATCTCGGGCTCCACTAGTCCGGATCGGCCTAAATCATCTGATCACACGAATACGGTCAGTATCCTCCGGATATCCGCCGCGTCAAATATCACCGGTCGGTAGTGCTCCCCTGCCGGGCTCAACGTCTCTCTATATGATCTTCTTGCCCTGAGGTATCGCACCGGGTCCACCATGTACCTGCAGACGGTGCATCCTCCTCCTCAAATCGGGTATGTGTACACACGTGGCTTAAGAACCGAGAAAACTCATGGTGGACGACACACACATCATATCACGAGAAATCGCATTTTCTTTTAATAAAATATAATCATGAGTTTATAAATATCACTTGCGGTTTCCCCAAATCCAAAAATCACAGGAACACGAAAATCTACAAAAGAATCACAATCTATGAGTATATAATGAGATAGTAAATATCGACGTAAAGCCAATGATTAGTGCATAACTAGAATGTATGTATGCAAATGCATGTGGTATCTAAGTAAGAAATACAAGGTCTACACTAGCATTTAAGATCATGAATGTAAAACAATACTACTTCTACAGATTGTCAGATTATATGAATGGAGTAAAGGTTCTCTAGTGAGTACGTGGCATGGCAATTACCGATGATGACGTGTGTAAGCCGGCAAGCAAGTGTACGTACAATATACGCATCATCGGTAATAGTGCTGGCGTCCTAACAGACAAGATCATAATAGCGAAAGAAAACCCATGTATATATATACAATGCAATGAGTGACGGGAAATAAGCAATAAATGTAACATTATAAAATATAAATCTATATACGAGCCATACAGTGATAGTGTTGGAAATAGCACGAATCATTGTTTTTAGAAAAGTAGGGGCTACGGTGTTTTGAGGAGAGAAATACCATTTTTAAAATCCGTAGCATCCCTCGATTGCCCACTTGAAAAATACCTACGATTCGCTAGTTTTGAAAATATGTATGACTCGAACTATACTCTAACATCTACTTAATAATTTAAGTAACTAACTAAAATCTAAACTAAAACCTGGGTCAAAGTAGTGGTAGACTATACATATCTGAGTCGATATATCTAGTAGTCGGTGATCCGACCTCATAGCATCACGTACGGTATAACACATTGTACGGCATTCTTGTGTCAAGAGTGCGGATCAATCATCATATATACCTCGTACGGTAATATCCATCATACGACATCCTCAAAATTGAGGGTACGGGTCAAATATCATATATATATATATATAATCATTTGTACGGTATCATTCATCATACTATATCAATATCACGGGAACGGATCTAAGGTCTCGTACAATCTATTATTGTTGGAGATAGTGCCCTCAAAGTCAATTATTGGATCACAATGATTGAGGGAGGACCTATCCCGGTAGGACAGTCTTGCTCGAGATGATAGTATGCTATCTGGTTTATCTTTATCATCGTGTACTGCTTTAGGTGACCTGACATGTCGCTATTACACGTTGATAGAGCCCCTAGGATTCGTGCTTGACTACCAGCAGTATGATGGCGATCATATACGTGGGAGGTGGTAGTCTATAAGTACATCCTTAAAAGGTCCCTAGTCGTGGGAGTTTCGAGACTGGGCATCGATACTCCATTAGTAGACTAGTGTATACAGTCGAGACCCCGACGAGGGGCGGTGGCCGGTCTCACAAGCCACTGGTGTCAGTTGGTTCACCTAAGATGTATACAGGTGCTCATTGGGTTATGAGTACACCGGACAGGACTCGCCGGGAACATGCTAGTTGGGATTATACCAGACGTCAGATAGCAGTTCCCAGGTGACATGTGTACAGGTTAGTTCATCGACCTGAGATCGTCATTTGTCTCGTGTGAGTTCCCACTGTGCTTTGATTACTACCCTACCACGGCTCAAAGGAGTCGTGCAAACAGGTTTTAGTTGGGTACAGTCCCGAGCCACATGGAGGCAGTGAGCGGATCTTCAGGGGTTCGTCTCTCCCGGTATTGGGGGTGAGGTCGCGCTGTGTCTAGGAGAGCCATTACGCAAAGCCCTCGGCCGAGGCAGGAGATTTACTGGTAGGTATTCCAGTAGTATCTCAGGGCGTTCTGGGCTACACTCCGACACGACTTGTACCGCTTTTGGGGGTCTGACTTTTACCAACCCCCTAGGCCCGACATGCGATGCTCATAGACGAACGGACCGGACTGTACGGATATTGTCACTGACAGGCTCAGTTGGATGTCGGGGTGAGCTTCCTCATCGACGTCCCTTTTGGTCAATAGCTGGTGGCCCGTCACGTATTGGCTTATACCTCTGACGTGCCAGTGGTTAAATCCACAACCATAGTATTGACGAGTCTTTTGAGTCCACCACACTTACAGTTACTCAAGCTTTCGGGCGAAACGCTGTAGAGGCCGTATGGAGATATGGCAGGGTCCGATCAGATACGTGCGGTATTGCACGGATCAGGATCGGACAGGCTGTACTAGTGGCCGTATAGTTATATGGCAGGGTTCGATCAGATACGTGCGGTATTGCACGCATCAGGATCGAACGGATATTACTAGCCGGCTTTGGCTTAAGCCGATCCTAGTTTAGTACAGTGTAGATATTGTCTCATTGCATTTGTATCCGGTCGGAATACAGATGCGGGTGTTTATGCACAGTATCGGGGTTTTCCTGTAATTTATTACGGGACCAGTTTTCTGGAGTTGCCAGTTTGTATTCCGTTCCGGCCGGTTTTCCTTTGTTCTTTCCCGGCCGGACTTTTCTGATGGAGGGGGTTATTTGCAGTTTTGCAAATAACACATTGTGGAGGTTTTTCTTGCAAAAGTATTTATTATGATAACTTATTTAGATTCCATTCCTTTCATTCTTCTTTTCATGCTTTATGAAGATTAGAAGTGATGAGAAAGGATTTGATCTTTGATTAGAGTTGATGTGAGGTTGTGATGATGGTTTAGGATGTGGTCACCCTTCTTGCTCTCCTACACTCACCTCCCTCTTGTTTCATATACATACATTTCTCCACCTTATTCTTCACTTGATGAAGATGATAAGTTTTTTTCATTAGAAAAGAGAGAAGAAGAAAAAGAAAAGAGAGAAGAAGAAGGAGAGAGTTCTTCATTCTTGAGAGTTTCATCTTCTTGATCTCATTCATGTTAGAAAAATGCAAGCACCATTTTTCTTATCTCATTTCCTCCATCAAGGCAACTAAAACCCAAGTGAGACACTACACTACACATTCTACAGCATATCTTGAGCATGTCGAGTTGCCGGCTTCATGCCCGAGTTGCCACGGTATTGAGGCGGGAGCCCGTAAAAGACGCAGGCGTTGTGGTGCCCTTTCCGGCGAGGAGGCGACGATATGGAGACTACACTTTCCGCGGGAGATCGGGACGATGACGAGAAGACCGGAGGACTCGGATCACTCGGTATACTTCTCACCCTATCTCTTGATTGCTAGCATTAGGTTAATGGTTACGATCCGGGTTTTCATTGTCCGCGGTAGCGCCGGTTTCCGAGTAAGGAAAATTTTTGATTCCGTATTTTGGCCTCGAGTACGAGGCCGGGGTGCTGCCGTGGCGCAACATGGTATCAGAGCCACGCCATTAACCTTACCTAGCTTCGTTTGATGTGTTTGCGTTTCCGATCGACCAAAATTTCCAAAAACCGTATTTTCTAGCACAATCAGTTTCTGTCGAAATTTTTTGGAGTCTAAAAATTTTTCAGGTGGTCTCAGAATGATGTGCAGGGAGTTCTAAGCCTACTGCAAAAATTTGGTAAAGTGATCGTTCCGTACGACCGCGGAAGCGCGGCCTTATCCCCTTATTGGCCGCGCTTCCGCCGCAGGAAGTAGGCTTCACTTCACCAACTTTTTTCAGTGGGGTTGTGGGCTTATTTTATGGGTTTTGGAATATTAAAATTGGGCCCAGGTTTTCTGTGAGTGCTACAGTTTTGATTGGGGGCCCACTTGTTAATTTTTTTTGGTCAATCGGAAAATTTTTAACACATTATTTCACAGTATTTACATTATATCTGCGACCGTGAATGTCACTCGATCGGTAAATCCGGTCTAACTGCTATAGCCCGGTTAGACGGATTTGCGAACGTGATTTTCACGTTGATGTTCTATGTTTATGCTGTGATGTTGCGGATCGGTCGTGGGGGATAGCCTGGATGCAATGCTAGTACAGTTTTGTTGTATTATGTACATTTGATATTGCGGGGCGAGCGTCCGACATGTGGACTGCCGTCACTGCCTGTTTGTATTATTCTTTTGGGGCACGACCTGGTTGCGGTCGATGTACCCGTTGTATGTATATTTTACTTTCTGTACTAGGATTGCCCCGCGGTGGGGTGCACGGATAGCCGGGTTCTGGAGGGCAACAAGCCCGCATCTCATGGCATTGGGAAGAAGGGGGCTTCAGTCTGGAATTGGCGGGCTGTTCGACGCACTCGTAGGGGGTATAGGTTGACCCAGGAGGGGTGCCTAAGTTACCGGATTCCGTGAAGTGCTGGGTGGTCCATTCACGGTGCTGAAGGGGGCTGCCTCGCTTCAGGTTTTGGCGGGTGACTTGCCGCGCCCGTAGGGGTCTAGGTTTTCATTGCACAGGCTATCCACACGACCAGGGGAACGTCGGGTTTCAGCAGCGGCTCTGTGAAACCCGGGGCTTCCAGATATCTGTATTGTTCTGTGATGCTGTACATTTCTGTGATGTTGCATTTTATTCACGCCTTGAGCGAAATACTATATATTGGTATATATATTAGTAGATGTTGTATATGTTTTTCATCCGCGCTAGTCCAGTCCCCGCTCTGCCGTTAGTTAGCTAACCTAACGGGTGATGACGGGACCCAGTGGCGAATGCAGATGGCATATACGTACGTCAGTATATTTTCGTTCTTTGTGGTGTGATCAATTGATGGGACTGCGTTGATTCGGATCAATGCAAGATAAACAAACCTAATTCTGATGTTGTTGGAACATTTTTCAAAAAGCTGTTATTGCAAGGACGTTCACTTTTGTTTTGCATCGTGGTATTCATTTGGAATATCCTGCTCCTCAGTCGACGAGGCAAGGGCCGAGATCCCTTCACCGGGAGTGACCCCTTAGACAGAAGTTTGCGTCAGGGCATTAACTTCACTATAGCCGATTACTTTTGCTTTGCATCGTGGTATTCAGTTGGAATATCCTGCACCTCATTCTACGGGGAAAGAGCCGAGATCCCTTCACCGGGAGTGACCTCTTTAGTAAAGGTTTTCGTCACTATATTTTTATAAAAGGTTATCCAGTTCCTTCAACGATATCAAGTTCATTACGTTAAAGGTTTTTCGCCAAAAACCAGTCGTAGCCCTCCGTCATTTCAGATCAGTATTGCTTAGTATTCGCGCTGCGTTTGTCGTTGCTATTCGCCGAGGCGTAGTGTGCGGTAGCTTTGTTGTGCTATTCTGTCGCATGGATATGTGGATTGGTTAGGACAGTCGTACGACTTTGTTGATTATTCGTCAAGGGTCGTGCGGGTGGGTTTAACGCAATCAAGATAATGACGGGTTGAACTTGACTAGGACCTTTTGATTTGTTGATTATTCGTCAAGGTCACTTGGGTCCTAGGGGTAAAAATCACATCGGGAGTTTCAAAAGAACTGAAACTTGCCAGGCATGCGCATACCTTCTGGAGTGTGGTGACGTGAGTGGATTCCGTCACGTTATCATGCGATGATAGTTGGATCCCGATTCCCACTGATGAGTTGGTTTACTCCTCGGGTGATCCCGACTAATTCTTCTTTCAGGTTTGGAGGAGAATTTGAGGTACAGTGGGAGGTTTCCTGATTGGATAAATTGGTAACCATTCTGATCTAGGTTAGAGTGCACGCTGAGTGTTTCTTTTCTCTCTCTCTGGCAGCGACCATTGACCCTACCCTGGAATATGACTCAGTGACCAAGTTGACCGAACCTTCTTAACACTGGCTTTTGGATTGTCAGAGTTGCAGACCTCATTGCCACTCCTACTTTTACCCTTTTCTCCAGGACACCCCGTATTACTACGAACGTCCACTTCCATTGGACAAAACCATCGTATGGTTATATACGAACTCGAAGGACTTCGAGGATGGTTTCTGGTTCTGGAGAAAACGAATAGGATTATTCAGTTGTCTTTTCCCTTTTACCTTCTCTCAAGTTGTGAGTACTCCTTGGTTTAGGAGATAGCACACCTATTACGCAAGTTGGATAGTCTTCTTACAAACCTTAGGCTGGTGCCGAACGGTGTGGAATAAAGAAAACCAATTAGCATAACGATGGTGTGCAGAAGGTATTAAGTTAAGACAAAGGAAGGGATTAGTAAGAGGGCAAAGTAAATTGCGACTGCTATTCACGACCAAACCGAGTATTTCTTCGCCAATCCTAAATCACCTTTGTATTTCTCCAGGACACTCCGTATCACTACGAAGATCCTAAGTTTTTGGATAATCCATCGTATGGTTATATACGAACTCGAAAGGAACTTGTTCCAGTTCGGGGATGGATCCTGGTTCAGGAGAAATAGGAATAAAGTACATTCAGGTGTCTTTTATCTTCACCTTCTCTCGCATTGCGAGTGCTCCTAGGATTAGGACAGTACACCCTTTATGCTTTTTGGATAGTCTTCTTCCAAACCATAGGCTGGTGCCGAACGGTAGGGAAGGAAGAAAACCATTTGGCTTAAAGGGGTGTACAGAAGGTAATGACTAAAGACATATAAAGGGATTTGGAGAGGTGGCAAAGAATTATACGGTTATAGTTGTGAATCTGGATAATGGAAGAGGCATTACTAGGAATACCAGGATACCCCGACGAAACATTTCAATGTTTCAGTTTCACTGTGTACTGTTAATGGAAAACTGATTTCCCAGTTGGACACTTGCTCCAGGGTATGTATTTACCAGGTATGATTCTCACATCTGTATGGTTTTACAGATGATGAGTGGGAGTAAGTTATTGGGAATTGGGTGGTCATCCTCATTATATCGGGATTCGTTGTAATCGGTGATATTTGAGGAAGTCACCTGGGTTGTTTGCCGGTCGGCAAATATTTGGTTTTGAATATCCGCGGTTATGCACCAATTTCAAATTGATATATCTGTACGTCTATTTTCATAGAGTGAGATATACCTTTTGATATTATGTCTATGACATTTACCTATATCAGTGGATGGTTAGGTAAGGAGCATTAAACAGCGGTGTAATTCTTCTTAACCATAAGTACAGTTTTTCAACCTACGACGCACAGTGAAAGAGTTGTTAGACTCAGCGGACTTATACAGAGTATTGTATGTTGTCCAGTGTCCATTAGGACAGAGGGGTTGGTCCTCATACTATATTCTGTTTACTTTTAACTTCTCTAGTTCTTAGACATGTGTTTCGTAGAAACACAGGGTCTAAGTTTTGAGGAGTTATAGGTATTTGAATAGAGTAGAGAACCAGGTGTAGCAAGTATCGGGATTCTTCAAAGAGATCGAAGATGTAGATACTTGTGTATGGTATTCAGTTGATAGTAATGATGAAGACAGATTGCTTCTCTTTCAGGTTACTCATAATTGGAAGCATTCCTAAGTTGAGTAACGCTGATCGGCCTCTCTCCATTTAGTTGACATGCACTGGAGACAGCTGCATGATTTGAATCTGGTTCAATTAAATCAGTGCCTCTGGTTCTATATTGGATATAGTACAGTTCATATCTTAACATTGTTAAGGTACGGGGAGTTGTCCGGCTTATGCTTAAAACCAGACTCCGGATAACTCAAGGCACGTTTCTGTAATGGCTGTTTGTGGGTTGACCCAGGCTATGACGAGGGTTGACTTCCTACCATCTGGCAGATCAATAGAAATATTGTTCTAGACTCGCCACAGTTTTATTAAAAATGGATTTTTTTCAAAAAAAAAAACAGCAGTGGGAGTATGGTAGAACTGGAAGTAATTCCAGAACCGCAAACGATTACTGAAGATTTAATAAGGAACCTAAAGATTCTATCTGATTTGACATTCCATTGGCCACTCCGCAGATAAGGTGGGTAACTTCAGGCACCCGAGAGGTACTACGGTAGCCTCAAGGACGGTGACAGGGAAGTTCTTGTTTACCCACAATTACCATTGCTGTTGTTCCAGGCTGCGAGACCCGGCAGGAGGATGAGTATAGCGTCGTTCTAAACTAGCTTTAGAACTGCACGTCTGTATGACTCTGCCAGAAGGTTGTCGTAGTCAGTGGGAGCAGCGGAAGCATTGGTGGACATCAGGCTTATGTCTATTTATAGACTAAAGCAGATGTAGCGGAGATAGATCATCTATTTCTGATGTGACAGTCATAGGTTTGACGTCATCAGAATAGGGGATGGATCTGTTGAGAAGGTAGTAGAAAGTGATATTCCTATACTACAATCGGTTATACTTTGGTCGTCACACAGTGTTTTCTCCACATGGGACTTGGACATTATATCAGACATACTGGTTACTAGATCTATGGTTTTAGATCTAGATTTGGGTAGTTTCCCAATCTGGGTACCTTGACAGCATTCTATGAGTATTTAGAATGGACGACTCCAGGCACGGTAGTATACCTGCAATTGATGGTGTCACCCTCTCTAAAGGTGTCTTATAGACTAAAGGGGAGAGGGATACTCATGATTGGCAGATCACTTGCTTAGGCAATTGAGTCAATCATGAGATGTCAAGTACCACACCAAATGTTGTTCTTGCACTAGATGCAATAAGTTGATATTGATCCAATCCTGGAGAAACAGTCGGAAGCAGTCTTAGAACATAAGTGGATGTTCTAGGGATATGATAACGACAGCCTCATTTAGGAGACAGATATCATTCCAGGCTTCCAAGGTGACATGGACGACAAGGAGGTTGTCAGAGTTATAGTTTTCCTTCTAACGAGCGGCAGTATTTTGGACAGGTGGTCCAAGGCAATACTGAGGGTGGCATTGCGCAGGATACTGATTAAGTTCAGTTGACGATACAGTCTAAGATGTTTGGATTTGGAGTTCATTTATGAGCTAGGTCCCATCAGACATCCAGACATTCTAAGACGGGTATTGCTCATTTCGGGAGATGGCTTTTCTCCGCGAACTTGAGATATAGAGAGACATAGAAAGAAACATCACAGCGGATCCACTCGCTGAGGCTATTCCTCGAACGCAATAGTTTCGCAAACGAGCTTTGTGAGACTGACTAGTAGAGGAGTTGGGTGTTCGGTATCACACGAGCTGTGAGTATGCGACATCGCAATAATTAGCCTTGAGTGCAAGTGGGAGATTGTTGGAGATAGTGCCCTCAAAGTCAATTATTGGATCACAATGATTGAGGGAGGACCTATCCCGGTAGGACAGTCTTGCTCGAGATGATAGTATGCTATCTGGTTTATCTTTATCATCGTGTACTGCTTTAGGTGACCTGACATGTCGCTATTACACGTTGATAGAGCCCCTAGGATTCGTGCTTGACTACCAGCAGTATGATGGCGATCATATACGTGGGAGCTGGTAGTCTATAAGCACATCCTTAAAAGGTCCCTAGTCGTGGGAGTTTCGAGACTGGGCATCGATACTCCATTAGTAGACTAGTGTATACAGTCGAGACCCCGACGAGGGGCGGTGGCCGGTCTCACAAGCCACTGGTGTCAGTTGGTTCATCTAAGATGTATACAGGTGCTCATTGGGTTATGAGTACACCGGACAAGACTCGCCGGGAACATGCTAGTTGGGATTATACCAGACGTCAGATAGCAGTTCCCAGGTGACATGTGTACAGGTTAGTTCATCGACCTGAGATCGTCATTTGTCTCGTGTGAGTTCCCACTGTGCTTTGATTACTACCCTACCACGGCTCAAAGGAGTCGTGCAAACAGGTTTTAGTTGGGTACAGTCCCGAGCCACATGGAGGCAGTGAGCGGATCTTCAGGGGTTCGTCTCTCCCGGTATTGGGGGTGAGGTCGCGCTGTGTCTAGGAGAGCCATTACGCAAAGCCCTCGGCCGAGGCAGGAGATTTACTGGTAGGTATTCCAGTAGTATCTCAGGGCGTTCTGGGCTACACTCCGACACGACTTGTACCGCTTTTGGGGGTCTGACTTTTACCAACCCCCTAGGCCCGACATGCGATGCTCATAGACGAACGGACCGGACTGTACGGATATTGTCACTGACAGGCTCAGTTGGATGTCGGGGTGAGCTTCCTCATCGACGTCCCTTTTGGTCAATAGCTGGTGGCCCGTCACGTATTGGCTTATACCTCTGACGTGCCAGTGGTTAAATCCACAGCCATAGTATTGACGAGTCTTTTGAGTCCACCACACTTACAGTTACTCAAGCTTTCGGGCGAAACGCTGTAGAGGCCGTATGGAGATATGGCAGGGTCCGATCAGATACGTGCGGTATTGCACGGATCAGGATCGGACAGGCTGTACTAGTGGCCGTATAGTTATATGGCAGGGTTCGATCAGATACGTGCGGTATTGCACGCATCAGGATCGAACGGATATTACTAGCTGGCTTTGGCTTAAGCCGATCCTAGTTTAGTACAGTGTAGATATTGTCTCATTGCATTTGTATCCGGTCGGAATACAGATGCGGGTGTTTATGCACAGTATCGGGGTTTTCCTGTAATTTATTACGGGACCAGTTTTCTGGAGTTGCCAGTTTGTATTCCGTTCCGGCCGGTTTTCCTTTGTTCTTTCCCGGCCGGACTTTTCTGATGGAGGGGGTTATTTGCAGTTTTGCAAATAACACATTGTGGAGGTTTTTCTTGCAAAAGTATTTATTATGATAACTTATTTAGATTCCATTCCTTTCATTCTTCTTTTCATGCTTTATGAAGATTAGAAGTGATGAGAAAGGATTTGATCTTTGATTAGAGTTGATGTGAGGTTGTGATGATGGTTTAGGATGTGGTCACCCTTCTTGCTCTCCTACACTCACCTCCCTCTTGTTTCATATACATACATTCCTCCACCTTATTCTTCACTTGATGAAGATGATAAGTTTTTTTCATTAGAAAAGAGAGAAGAAGAAAAAGAAAAGAGAGAAGAAGAAGGAGAGAGTTCTTCATTCTTGAGAGTTTCATCTTCTTGATCTCATTCATGTTAGAAAAATGCAAGCACCATTTTTCTTATCTCATTTCCTCCATCAAGGCAACTAAAACCCAAGTGAGACACTACACTACACATTCTACAGCATATCTTGAGCATGTCGAGTTGCCGGCTTCATGCCCGAGTTGCCTCGGTATTGAGGCGGGAGCCCGTAAAAGACGCAGGCGTTGTGGTGCCCTTTCCGGCGAGGAGGCGACGATATGGAGACTACACTTTCCGCGGGAGATCGGGACGATGACGAGAAGACCGGAGGACTCAGATCACTCGGTATACTTCTCACCCTATCTCTTGATTGCTAGCATTAGGTTAATGGTTACGATCCGGGTTTTCATTGTCCGCGGTAGCGCCGGTTTCCGAGTAAGGAAAATTTTTGATTCCGTATTTTGGCCTCGAGTACGAGGCCGGGGCGCTGCCGTGGCGCAACAATTATATCATCGAGTCACATGTTATCGCATGTTTGCATATATATTGCCCAACGATCCATTATATATCATAACACAAACGGTGTCTCGACCCAATCACAAATCATAGCCTCACGGCATCATGTCCGATCATATCGACTCATATCCATTCAACATCTCATATGCTCATCTTACACGTATATATATATATATATATATATATATATATATATATATATATATATATATATATATATCAACACACACACACACATATATACATATACACCCATATCATAACACGTGTGTGTGTGAGTGTGTGTGTGTGCAACAATATAAACTAACGGGTCTCGACTATAGAAAATAGACTAAGAATAAGCACCACCTAAAAGTATGCCTATTCTAACCTAGAGTCTTCTAGAGCCCTACTTGCTAAGTATCTGTATCTTACATTAACACATATATAATAATATACGCATCCTAATCCACGAATTGCGGGGTGCTATACGCCATCCACCCGACTTCCCCCGTAGATATACATCTACTCACCTCGATCCTCGCTTACCAAAATCGATGACGCCACATTCTCTCTTGTCATCCGAAGTCCACGTGAAGGTACCTACATATATAAACACATCGTATCGCATCAAAATCTTTTTCGAAAACCGACACGATTCATGAAGCGCACATAGGTTATAACCTATGGTCAACACACGCAAAACATCCAAACAACCCTTGTCGTTGACGTACAAACGTCCAACAACCGAGATAAAACAAAAATATCAAAACTCAAGTAATTAAAAACCACAAAACTCAAAACAACAACTTAGAAAACTAGCTCCAAATTTTGACTCAGGAAATTTTGGACTAAACAAACAATACAGGGGATAGGTTTTAAGGATTGAGAGCTATAGACAAAACCACAACACCAGTTCCTGACATGGGCCCGGCAAGAGACGTAATGGCCGGCGCCGCCGGTAAGAAGGGGGAATTTGGTTCTCGTCTTTTGGTGGTGGTCTCCTAGGGGTATAACTAGGTCAGTGAGTTTGTTTGATTTTCCAATAAACATACCAATTTGCTCCAGATTTCCTGTAGGCATCACAAACCCAAGAAAACCGACACGGGAAAATTCTAAGCTCAAGTATTGAGGTTTTAATCTCTGGTTTGGTCCATACACTACAGGGGTCGAGGTCACTAATTACACTCAATTACATCCTCACAACTCAAGATAAGCCTTAACCCTCATCTTGGAATTTTCAAAGTTCACTAAACCACATCGGTTAAACTCTAAACTATGATAGGATATAGGAAATACCAAAACTTAACTAAAAGGGTAGTGATTATACTTCATTTGGCAATTCAAGAAAATTCTTGAGTTGCTCAAAGTCTTCAAAATCTTGACTTGATAACACCATAATCTTTGTAGTGGGGTTATACACAATTTTTGTGAAAGGGTATAAGGTTTTGGGCTTGGTTTTGGGGATGGCTTGAGGTGGTAGAAGAGGTGGAGGTAAAGGAAGGAGGATGAGAGAAAATGAAGAAGAAGTGAGGAGGTGAGGAAATAATGAAGAGAATAAGGGATGGCTAGAATTGTGTAGAAGCCTCTCTTTTCCTCTCTCTCTTTCTCTACCATGCCCTCATGTCCCCACTATGCCTTGCCACAATCATTTATTCTTTTTCTCTTTTCATTTTAAAAAGAAAATACATTTAAAAAAAACAAGATGAAGCCATGGTTAGATATAAATGTAGCAAGTGTTTGAAACATGACATGGTGCATGTCATATGCATAATCAAATTTAATGCACAATTAGTAAATATTAATCACGTTTTAATATAATTTGCATATAATTAATTGTATAATATTTTATAAAATATCCAAATCGCATAATTTCTTTTAAAAGCAATAATTCATATGGATTTCTCCAATTATTTTCCAAACTATCGGTATATAATTATACCATTACATTTAAAACCAATTTCCATATTTTTATAATATTTTTAAAATTAATTATTTTATTTATTTAAATTAAAAAATAATATTTTATTTTTCTGAAATATTACATTTCTGATGCATGCATCTAGATATAGGTGAACACTGGACTGATGCGAACAAATGCTTCCCCCTACTACCTTTCTCATAGTGGTATATCCATAAGTGAAGTAATGCATAGCATATGGCTGGTTTTTGGCTGGCATGTCATACACATTTTTTTAGATAGAATTTTGATCTGAGAAGATAGCGAGCAGACATAAGCGCCGTCATCTATCGTTAACTCAGATCTCGATCCTTAAGAGATGCAGTTCTGAGCTCCGAACTCTTGAGTTGTGCCTTTCTGTTTCTTGACATCTTGATATGGCGCGGAGTAGTTTATGTACTCGTTTCGGAGTTTGTAGTTTATTCACTCGTTTCGGAGTCTCTAGTTTATGTTCTCATTTCGGAGTTTGTAGTTTATTCACTCGTTTCGGAGTCTCTAGTTTATGTAGTCATTTCAGAGTTTGTAGTTTATTCACTCATTTCGGGTTCTCTTTAGTTTACCTCCCTTGGGTTTACAGGCAAACTTGTCCATACATTGTATGTAAATAACCCCCATTCTTTACGACAGAGGTCCGTTAGGTTTGTGGTACTAAGGTTTTAGTCCGTGGTACATCGCATTGGCTGATGTATTCGTCGATATGCAATCTTTGAGCTGCTGCTCGAGTAGCCCCGCGACTGTCATGTCTCTGATCCCTTCGGGGTCTGGACAAGACGTCTTCAAGAAATTTCCTTAGGTCATATTACCGTCGGAAGAGCAAGCATTAGGAATTTGCCATAACGCTTTTTACTTGAGATTAGGCTCAATTTGGAGCCCCGATGAGCTATAACCGCACCCTTCTGGGGTGGGACGATCTCCAACGGTGTTTAGGTTTTATAAGAGTTGCCATCAAGACCCGAAGTTAGGAGTATGCCGTCACTTCGTTTTTATTTTTTTCTTTAACGATGTCACGCCGATTCTTTGCTGAAGTAGGGTAGACATCTGTAGGACCTCTGTGCTATTTATATTGCAATTGAAGTCCGGAACTAGGGATATGCCATCGCCCTAATTTCATTTGATAGTTACGTTCGCATCCTGCTGAAATGAGGGGGAACGCCGGGATAGTCTTTAGGTTGTATATGTACCATCAAGAGTTAGAGCTAGGATTTTGCCATTACTCTATTTTTGGTTTGCTTTGACCCTTGGGCCTTCTGTTGACGTTGCGTCTGTATCCCGCTAGAATAAGAAGAACGTCGAGCTAATCTCTAAGTTGTATATGTTGCTGTCGAGATCTGGCTCTCCCTTTGATAGAGCCTGGTGGGAAAATATGGTTCCCTTTTCTTTTATTTGTGCCCATGGATTGTATACAGGGGTCGGTGTGGACTTACCTGCAGAGCCGAAAAGTTTCATTTTCATTTTTTTATTTCTTTCCGCGATACTCTATCTTTTCATCTTTTATGTCGCGAAAGTCGCGATTGCCCAATCATTTCGGCTATTTATCGTGGTGCCCAATCATTTCGGCTATTTTTCATTGCGAGTTGCCCAAACATTTCAGCTGTTTTATATGCATATATTTTTTGCTCGCTGATTTTTATTGCGAGTTGCCTCATCATTTCGGCTGTTTCATATGCGTTTTTTTTGCTCGCTGATTTTGTTGCGAGTCGGGAACTTGGGTCATGATACCAATTTTGGCATCAGTATCGCTACGACTGGAATATTTCCATGAGCGAATCATCATTTGCCGTGAGAGGACTTGAAGTTTGATACCTGTTTAGGCATCAGCATCACTACAACTGGTATGTTGTCAGGAGCGAATCATCATTTGCCTTAAGAGGACTTGGAGTTTGATACCCATTTAGACATCAGCATCGCTACAACTGGAATGTTTCTAGGAGCGAATCATCATTTGCTTTTGTCGATTTGAACGAAGATGGCTTAGTAGACATGGTTAGGATCCTGCCGACTAAGGCTTTTGACTTTATGAGCCGTAAGGGTCTCACATAAGTATTTCTCCCTACGAGTCGAGAGGATCTTGTAAGTGTATTTTCTCCTTAGGAATCATGGGGGTTCCTAAGTGATATTTTCTCTTGTAAGTCGTAAGGATCTTCCAAGAGTGTTTTCTCCGTATAAGTCATGAGGACTTACAAGTATTGTTCACCATATGGGGACATTTCTCACCATTGGTAGAACTTGGTGAAGGAATATTTATTGGTGCCCATGGATTGTATATAAGGGTTACTATTGGACCGTCTATAGGGCAACTTGGGGGATATGATGGCTTAAGAACAGGTTCAGATCTCTGTAGCTTAAGGCTTTTGAATCCTATGAGCCGTGTGGGTCTCATAGAGGGAATTCTATTTACGAGTCATGAGGATCTTGCAAGTATATTATTATTTTTTTACGAGAATGCGCCCTTTCGGGTTTTCTCAAGCTTGCCAGTAGTCCTGCTGTTTTTACCCACAGCGCCCTTTTGGGTTTTCGTCCGTGCCCATTTTGCTTGTGAACATACCTTTTTTTACGAGATTGCTCCCTTCTGGGTTTTCACAAGCATGCCGATAGTCCTACTGTTTTTACTCACGACGTCCTTTCAAGTTTTCTTCCGTGCCCATTTCGCTTGTAGACATATATTTTTTTTTGAGAAACTCTCGAAAGTATCTTCGTCGCAGGTGACCCATCTGTTTGCCAGTGGGATTTGGGGGTGGCTTCATTGCTGGAATAGCTGTGTAGCCAGTGGGACTTGAGTTGCAATCTTTGCTACTAAGACTTTGATTGCAATATAGATCTCAAGAGAGCATATCGCTGTATTTGGGACGACATGCTAGTTTAGGGACGTTCTAGTCCATTGTCGCCATATTTGCGGCGAAATTTTAGTTTAAGGACATTCCGGTCCATTGTTGCCATGTTTGAGGAAGATAATTAGTTTAAAGACTTCTCGATCCGATATCGCCATATTTGAGGCGGATTGTTGGTTTAAGGACTTCTCGGTCCTTCATCGCTATGTTTGAGGCGGATAATTAGTTTGAGGACTTCTTGGTCCGATATCGCCATATTTAAGGCGGATAATTAGTTTAAGGTCTTCTCGGTCCATTGTCGTCGTTTTTGGGACGACAGAACTTTTTTGTATACTATTCTCAGAGTTCTGACTTAGGAAGATAATGAGCGGACACGAGCGTCGTCATCTATTATTGACCTAAGCCGTAACTCATCAAGCGTAGTATTTTTTAAGGAATCAGCCGTTTATTGGCCCGAAGGGTCTTTCACCATGCACATCCATGAGCAGGTAGGCTCCACCTTGGTAGAGTTTGTCTATGATATACGAGCCTTCATAGTTCGGCTCGAATTTCCCCCGTTTTGCACTATTAGGGATCATGGGTCTTTTGATGACTAGCACGAGTTCGTCTTGGCGGAATGTTCTCGGCCTGGTTAGTTTTTCGTATGACCGTATCATCCTTGCCTTATAAGCCTTCAGATTTTGCTATGCTATAAGGCGAGTTTCATCGAGGGCATCGAGCTTCTCAAGCCAAAGATGAGCATTTTCTTCATCTGTTAGCTAGTACCGAACCGCTACTCGTAGAGATGGGAGTTCTATTTCTAGGAGAAGCACTGCTTCCGTACCGAATACCAACGCGTATAGTGTTGTATTCATGGCCGTTTTGAATGTTGTTCGGTACGTCCAGAGAGCTTCGTGCAGCCTTTCGTGCCAGTCTTTTTTGTTTCTGGACACCGTCTTCTTTATAATCTTTGTCAAGATTTTGTTGAAAGCTTCGGCTAGACCATTGGCCCGAGAGTTATAGACTGAAGAGTATCTCCAATCTATTTTATGTTGTTGTGCGAAGCGGCTGATTTTATGACTTCTATAAGCTGGCCCATTATCCGAGATAATTCGTCGCGCAGTGCCGAACCGATAGATGACATGTGTCCTGAAAAAATGGAGGATATTCTCCGTCTTCACCTCCTTTAGTGGTACTGCTTCTGCCCACTTGGAACAGTAGTCGGTCGTTGCCAGTATGAACCGATGCCCTTTGGACGATGTTGGTTCAATGGGGCCAATTATATCGGTTCCCCACATTTCAAATGGCGAGCTACCTACTGTTGGGAGTAGCGGATTTGGATGTTGGTGGATGAAGTCCCCATGAATTTGGTACGAGTGACACTGCTTCGCATAATCGAGGCAGTCTTGGATTAACGTGGAACAATAGTAAGCTATTCTTTTTATCTTCAGCTTCATCTTTGGTCCAGCTTGGTGAGACCTGCAAAGTCCGTCCTGAATTTCTTGGATGACTCTCTTCGCTTCTTCTGGTCCCGGGCATCTTAGCTAAAGACAGTTGAACGATCTCTTATATAGAGTACCATTGACGAAGGTGAAGGACAGATCTCATTTCATGAGCTTATATCTAGACGACGCATTTTTGGACGTTTGTTTGGATTTGAAGTAGTCTATGAAGACTTCCCTCCAATTTTTGACCTTTTCTTCGTCCTCTATTTGAAGAGCTACTTGTTCGGTCGTTTCTTTTCTTTCGGATGGCTCTATCAGGTCTTCCGAAGATATATTTGTTGGCGATAGAATACCGCGACTTTGTATAATGATCCTTACGCCATCGAGGTCTTCATCGGCCAGTTCCTTAGCCAATTTGACCAATGCATCCGCCTTTTTGTTTTTTGCCCGCGGTATACTCTCTAGGATGTAAGAGGGAATTTGTATCAGAAGTTGCTGCACTCTTTCGCCATACTTTATCAGCTCTAACTTGCATGTCTGATAGTCGCCATTTACTTGGCTAACGATCAGCTGGGAGTCTCTATATATGAGGAGGTCTTTGATTCCCATGTTGATAGCGATCTCGAAGCCTGCTATCAAAGATTTATATTCAGCTTCATTGTTAGTCCTTGGCTCCGTTAAGGAAAGGACTGTTTACCGCCGGAAACAAAGACGAACTGGGATGGATCGTCTTGCCTGAGTCCCGAGGGCAGATGCTATTTGGATTTATCCGTCCACCTCTCCGAAGATGCCAAGTTGATTTATGGCACCGTATATCGGAGGTTTGGACAGACGCGACCATTGTAGCAGACTTTATCGGATTCCCCCTCGTTTGCGAGGGGTTTTTGATTGTGAGGACAATTTTCCTCGCAGGCACAAGCCCCTGCAGTTAATTACATTACCGCATCGCGATAACCACTTTCTCCTGCTCTGGAGGTTCACTTCGTGTCGTGTGTATGCTTGTTTTATTTTGGTTGCCTGTGGATTTTATACAGAGACTAATTTATGTCGTCGCCCATAGGGCGTGGATTAGTCTAAATCCGTATATTTTTAGATTTGGGTTTGGGTTGATTTAAGGATCGTTAATCTGGTTTGAGATTAAGATCAACATAAACATATGAGCATTTGGGCTCGATTATTTTAGTTTAAGAACATCGCGGTCCATTATCGTCATGTTTGAGGCGAAATGTTAGTTTAAGAACGTTTCGGTCCTTTGTCCCCATATTTGGGTGTGAATATTAGTTTAAACACATTTCGGTCCATTGTCGCCGTATTTGGGGGCATGTATTAGTTTAAGGACATTTCGGTCCATTATTCATCTTGCGCACACGTGTATTTGTTACGTGACGAAGTGAACAATGGAGATATGGAGTATGCCCAATTTGGAGCACGATCTGATTTGAGGCGTGCACGTCAATTTAGAAGTGCATCAGCAAAAGAAGTTGTTGGTCATCGGGACCAGTCACCTCTCTAAAGATGTTGAGAAATTACAACGACATGTATCAGAAGTGTGAAGAGATGTACTCTTAAACCAAATCTCTTATTTGAGGGAAAGAGGGTTGTTGTTGACCTAAGAATCATTAGTCATATTTGAGACTAAAATTACTTTAGGAGACATAGGATGAATATCATTTTGGATATCATCAATGAGAGATCATTAGTCATTTTTTGAGACTCAGATCAGTTTGGAAAACCATGAGCAATATGGGCTCGGTTGATTTAAAATCAAAGAGGTTTAACCTCAGGAAACTCAGCTGATTTTTAGGCTGAGATTGAATTTCCATAATCACCCAACAGGGATGAGCACTGGGACATACAGCGCTCACGTGTGAAACACGTAAGGCGCTGGATTAGTGCTAAGCACTAGAGTCCCGTGACGCTCACGTATAAAACAGGTGAGGCGCTCAGATATGAGCGTTGCACCAATCAGTGCGCACTTTAGACATTTTGACTAATCTTAAAGTGCTGAGCACTTTGCATAGTACTCACGTGGGAACCACGTGAGTGCTGAGTATTGGGTTTCATTTGTTCACTTCCCCTCTTTTTACAGAAGTGCTAAGCATTCGGATAGAGATCACATGCATTTCATGTGACTGCTTCCTTTTGGGACGTCTGCCTAATTGATAAAGAAATTTTTCATTGCTTTTTAGGCGCCCATGTGAGAATTACGTGAGGCAGGTTTGGCTGTTTTTTTGTTCGTTTGAAGCACTCACGTGAGAAACACGTGAGGCTTCAAGATAGTGCTAAGCACTAACGAGTCACCAAGATGTTCTTGTATTTTCTTAGAGATATTGATCTCTGTTAATGACATTTTTAGTCATTGATGATTACCAAGATCTCGGTTTTGAGGATCTTGGATCATCATCATTTTTTTTGAAGAACTAAGTTTTTTATATAGGGTTAAACCCTAATTTTTGGAGGAATTAAATTTCCATATGAACCTGTTATTCCTTTTTAACTTAGTTTTTTTCCCCTAAGTTTTGAATCTGCAGAGCAGAATCTCCCTAATGAGAATTAAATTCTCAACTTGTGGGGAGATCTGCTTCTGCAAATCTCAACCGGAGAAAGAACTAAGTTTTTATATGAAGGGTTAAACCCTTAGAGAGGCAAAAGGGAGATAGTATGATCTCTGTTTCTTTTCCTAGAGTTTTAATGAGGCAAGTTTCCTTTGAGAATTCAATTTTCTATCTTTTTCAAGAGCTCACTGTATAATTTTTTTGCAGAAGCTTGTGTCAAGTTCTCTTCTTTTTTCCTCCTTTCTTTAGATTCAATCTCCTTGCTCCTATTTATAGGAGAAGGGAAAAAAAATCAGGATGTTAAGAAAATCTCTCATTGAGAGATCATGAAGATTAATCGGTGAATTTTATTCACCGTTGGATTTTCAATCCAAAGGCTCTCTGTTTAACAGAGAAGATTTCTTGTTTGTTTAACAAGATTAAGAAATATTTTTCTATGATAGAATTTTATTCTACCAGATGATCGGGGGGTGATTTTATAATCACCGTTGGATTTTTGATCCAAGGGTCCACTGTTTAACAGAGAAGATCTTTCTAGTTTGAGAAAGATCAAGGAAATATTTCCCATATAGAATTTAATTCTATCAGGTGGTTTGATTGGTGATATTTTATCACAATTGGATTTTAAATCCAAAATTCTTTGTTAGAGAAGAATCTTTCCATATCAGAAAGATCAGGGAAAATATTTCTCAAATAGAATTTAATTCTATCACATAGAATTTAATTCTATCTCGCCAAAGAGTGCAGCAGGAGAACTCACATGTTTAACACGTGACCCATAGCATGGGTTTTAGCACATTTTATTTTCAGCGCTCATATGGTTTGTATATGAGCGCTCACGTGTTTAACACATGAGGCCTGTTTGGCCTTTAGTTTATTTTACTCAGCGTCCATACGCTTTGCATATAGGCGCTCATGTGTTTAACACGTGAGGCTTATTTAGCCTATCAATTGTTTAATTGCAGCGCCTATAGGCGCTTACGTGTTTAACACGTGAGGCTTATTTAGTCCATTAGGTGTTTTGATTGCAGCACCTATATGCTTTGCATATAGGCACTCATGTATTTAACACATGAGGCTTATTTAGCCCATGAGTCGTTTTAACTGCAGCGCCTATATGCTTTGCATATAGGCGCTCATGTGTTTAACACGTGAGATTTGAATAGTGGGAATTTTTCCCCTTTCCTTTTTTTTTATGAAGGAACAAATGCCCTCCAACGTTGTTGTCATGTGGCTTGTACGTGAGTGCAACGCTGTCTATTCTTACAACCGTTAGATTGCCTAGGGGAACGGGGAGATGAACCGCTCCCCATCACGTCTTATAAATGGGGTGTTTGGCTCTTTAGATGATCACTGCTTCTTCATCTTCTTCCCTAATCTTTTCTTGAGAATTTAATTCTTCTCTCTGAGCTTAGCTCTCTATCCATAGATCTCTCAGAGTTAAACTCTGCAAAACTCCTTTTTAGATAAGGATCATGAACGACATTCGCCTCTAAAAAAACCCTTTTTCTTTCTTTGGATTCAAATCCATCAACAGAGCTTTGCTCTTGCTTTGAACTGATCTCTTAGAGATCTAAACCCCCTTTTTTCTTTTAAGAAGACTCTGGGGTCTTGAGGATTGTTAGTTTTCTACCTAGAGTTTTCCCTATCATTGCTCTTTGAAGATCCTTAGAATTTAATTCCATTTTCTCTGTCTCCCCGCCGTGGGGGTTTCTGGGATTTAATCCCGTTATCAAAGGAATTTAATTCCATATTACAGAGCTTAACTCTAAAAGACTCAGAGACTTTTGGGAAGTTTATTCCCTGGTGTTCTTGAGCGTTTTTTTTTCTTTTTAGGGTTTTAATACCCTTGACACTGATTTGAATTTGTTGTGCATTTTAACAGAACTCGTTTTTCAAGGATGTTAGGAGTTGTTTAAACCCCACTGCTTATTTAATGAGAATCCTTTTGGATTCTCACAATGATTATCTTTCCCTATCATTGGTGAGCCGCCATTTGGATTTCGTAGGGCCTACCGGCTTTGTAGTTAGTGGTCCCATGAAACAAACTCATCTTATATATATATTTATTAATGGGTCCCCTCTTTTTTATTAGGTACGATGGCATCACTTCCCTACTTCCCTTACACACGCTTAGAGGCCGCTTTCCCATAGTCGCCATCAGACGAGGAAGTTATGGCGATGATTAGGGCACATGATAAGGATACTAAGAGTCTTCTCCTATGGGGAGTTTGGTATAGCCACATTATCAGGGGTCAACGTAGTTTCATATGCGAGGTACCGACAGAACCTATCCATTCAATATCATTCACTGAGCGTCCGCGTACTGCTTATGCGGTGGAGGCGGCTAATTAGACCCCCGAGGGTCATCTCGAGCCATCAACGACAGGGATACTCAATCAACCCTCGATGGCTATTGATATTTTGGGACGCCGAATCTGCCAAGGCGAAGCTCGACCTTGGGGGCAAGTCTACAAGATAGGCGTCACGTCGCGGCACCCAGTGGTCTGCCTTCCTTGGCCCGTTGCGTTCTCTCCTCTCAACGCTCATGGCTGCAAAAAGTTGGGCTATATCAAGCGGTGTATGCATCACTGTTCTACTATCATGCTCCCTATGTCTGGTGGGTAAAGGCTTTTTTAAACCAGTGGAACCTTCTGACGAATACTTTTCTACTGGGGGACCGCGAAGTCTCTATTTCACCGGAGGAGTTACACGAAATTTCAGGGCTGCCGATCAGGGTAGAACACTACGAAGAATTACTACCCCCTGACAAGTATATATTTGCTATGGTACCAGTGGTGCTTGAGGGCTTGACGACCGAGAATGTTGTTCGGCACAAGCACCCGAGTCTGATCAAAGCCTTGGGTATTTTCGAGAAACTATTCGTGGTATCGGAAAGGCAAGATGTCACTTTTGACACTTTTATTGCTTGTTTTCTCTGTGAAGATGTCTTATCCAAGAAAGCTCCGAAATTCGCAAAGGTTGAGGATCCCTTCAGTTTCGGCTTGAAGAAACTGCCGGCCAAAGAAGAAGACCTGCCGCAGTTTTACATTCCAATTTTATCGTCCGTGGCCTTTGATGCAATCGCTGCCCCCAGAATGGATGAAGAAACTTTCTTTATCGGCTCCATCAGTCTTTGGCTTAGCTGGTTGGCCATGTCGATGCATCGTCGTTTTATGAGAGCCTCTGTCTTTTATCCTGCCCATCGCATAGCCGAAGGAGTGCGGTTGGCTGTTGGCGTTGCAGGACTATCACACTTATATCACAGTCTAAGTACTGCCGCCAATACTTCAAACCCGGGTGCGGACACTGTGAATTTCTTCCTCCACTACTTCATGTCATGGATCGAGATGCATGTGTTAGGCACCTTTACTACACACCGGTGCCCTGCTTTCTATGAAGCATATACCTTCCCATGTGTGATGAGGTTGGTCGATGCTTCCGCTCCTGATCCGACCCAGTTGGGGGCTCTACGGGTATTGCTTAATCCATATTCGAATGAGGGCGGGATGGTTATCAGTGACCGAGTCCTTTCTTCTCCAGTGGGGCCCATTCAACAACTGTTCGATTTGTCAAAGAGTGGAGCTCTGGCTTTAAAGCCCAAAGAGATCATGCATCTATATTTGATCCGGCCAAGGTACCTAGTGTTACGTCTAAATGATACTGCTCTCTTCATGCGGTACAATCCACATCGCTTCTCCCAGCAGTTAGGTTACAACCAGGGCATCCCCCTCGAAGCTTTTCTAGTTGAGTCCACTCTCTCACTGGAGGTCACTCGTGATGTTATCCACCACTTCATGTAGAGGAGATTACCAAAACTGCCATCCCCGCCTTGGAGTCTCCGGTAACGGCTTTTATTCTCCCAGCGGAGACTGTCACATCGGCCACAACTTCTGTGAACATCTCCAATGACACACCGGAAGGTGTAGAGGAGATCGCTGAAGTTGCCATCCCCCCGATTCAAAGTGGACAAAGTATCGAAGGTAATTTTATCGACATCTACATTTTTATTTAACGACCCTTCCATATATCTGAACTTTTCTTTCTCTCAGAATGGCAGGAGTTAGCGTCTTCTATTGTAGATCTTTCTCCGGAGAAGACCTTCCAGCGTTTACTTGATATGGCGGCCCCGCAAGCGATTCCTCCACAGAGCATAGTACTTTCCTTTGGCCAAGGTTGGTAATTCTTCACCTTTCTGTTTTATATCTTCATGATACTGATATGCCCCCTTTATTTTAAACTACGTTCTTAGAGGCTGACGACGAAATTGAAGTTCTCGATGGGCCTGGGGATCTCTTAAATCTTCCTTCTATGGCCGTGGGTAAGTGACGCTTTAGCATTGGCATTCTTTTACTAATTCTATGTTTGAAAAGGTGACTAACGACACATATATTTTCACAGTTTTGCCCACCATGGCTCCATTAGAGTCTCGGATTTTTATGCCGCCATGCCCTTACGCCCGACGCATATCTGAGAGGATGGAAAAACAAAGCATTCATTCCCTGGCATCTCTTATAGAAGATCTTCGCGCTAGCACTTCCGTCTGTTGGAGATAGTGCCCTCAGAGTCAATTATTAGGTCACAGGTACGTGACTGCAATGATTGATGGAGGACCTATCCCGGTAGGACAGTCTTACTCGAGATGATAGTATGCTATCTGGTTTACCTTTATCATCGTGTACTGCTTTAGGTGACCTGACAAGTTGCTATTGCACGTTGATAGAGCCCCTAGGATTCTTGCTTGACCACCAGCAGTATGAGGGCGATCATATAAGTGGGAGCTGGGGGTCTATAAGCACATCCTTAAAAGGTCCCTAGTCGTGGGAGATTCGAGACAGGGCATCGATTCTCCAGAGTAGACTAGTGTATACAGTCGAGACCCCGACGAGGGGCGGTGGCCGGTCTCACAAGCCACTGGTGTCAGTTGGTTCACCTAAGATGTATACAGGTGCTCATTGGGTTATGAGTACACCGGACAGGACTCGCCGGGAACATGCTAGTTGGTCATATACCAGACGTCAGATGGCAGTTCCCTGGTGACATGTGTGCAGGTTAGTTCATCGACCTGGGGATCGTCATTTGTCTCGTGTGAGTTCCCACTGTACTTTGATTACTACCCTACCACGGCTCAAAGGAGTCATGCAAACAGGTTTTAGTTGGGTACAGTCCCGAGCCACATGGAGGCAGTGAGCGTATCTTCAGGGGTTCGTCTCTCCCGGTATTGGGGGTGAGGTCGCGCTGTGTCTAGGAGAGCCATTACACGAAGCCCTCGGCCGAGGCAAGGAGATTTACTGGTAGGTATTCCAGTAGTATCTCAGGGTGTTCTGGGCTACACTCCGACACGACTTGTACCGCTTTTGGGGGTCTGACTTTTACCAACCCCCTAGGCCCGCCATGCGATGCTCATAGACGAACGGACCGGACTGTACGGATATTGTCACTGACAGGCTCAGTAGGGTTGTCAGGCTGAGTTCGCTCAAAGACATCCCTTTTAGTCAGTACCTGGTAGCCCGTCACGTATTGGCTTATACCTCTGACGTGCTAGTGGTTAAATCCACAACCAAGGTGTTGACGAGTCTTTAGAGTCCCCCACATTCAGTTACTCAGCTTTCGGGCGAAAGGTTGTAGAGGCCGTATGGAGATATGGCAAGGTCCGATCAGATACGTGCGGTATTGCACGGATCAGGATCGGACAGTTTGTACTACAGGCCGTATGGTTATATGGCAGGGTTCGATCAGATACGTGCGGTATTGCAAGGATCAGGATCGAACGGATATTACTGGCCGGCTTTGGTTTAAGCCGGATCCTAGTATAGTACAGTGTAGATTTTGTCTCATTGCATTTGTATTTCGGTCGGAATACAAATGCGGGTGTGTATGCACAGATCGGGGTTTTCCTGTGATTTATTACGAGACCGGTTTTCTGGAGTTGCCAGTTTGCTTTCCGTTTCGGCCAATTTCCTTTGTATCGTTCATTGGCCGAAGATTGGTGGAGGAGGGTTTATTTGCATTGTTGCAAATAGGCATTTGTGGAGGGGGTTCTTTGCATCTTGTTGCATCATGATGGCTTTCATGATGTGCACCATCATTGACTTGTTTTGACTCCATCATGACTTGACTTTTAAAGTCATGATTGTTGATGATGATGAGGGGTGAGGTTGGTTGTGTGTGGTTTTTGTTTTGGTGACCATGTTCTTTCATGATAACCATTCCTCTCTCTCTCTCTCTTGCATGATATGAGTATGGCTCCCATTATTTTTGTGACTCTCTCCATTCTCACTCTCCTCTCTCTTGTAGTGGCCGGCCATGCTCCTAGAGGGGCTGTCCCATTTTTGGCAAGAGGGATTTTCACTCATTTGGCTTGGCAAAAATCATATTAGCTCCTCCTCCAAAAGCTTGTATCAACACCTCCACCAATGGCAATTCCTACAACCCCAAATGAGACTTGCTCACTACACATTCTACAGCAAATCTTGGGCACGTCGACTAGCCAGCTTCGTGCCCGAGTTGCCTCGGCATTGAGGTGGGAGCCCGTAAAAAAAGTAGGCGATGTGGTGCACTTCCGGCGACGAGGAGGAGACGGGACATTCCGCAGGAGATCGGGACGATGACGAGAAGACCGGAGGACTTGGATCGTCGGTATATCTCTTTCCCATCTTGTAGATAGCTAGGACTAATTAATGGTTCGATCCGGGTATTAGTGCGCGGCGGTTTGCCAGTTCAAGAAAAATTAAAGTTTATCACCGCTTCCGCATTTGGCCGTCGGATTGACGGCCGGGGCGCCGCCGTGCACTTACAGTGGTATCAGAGCCTCGCCATTAACTTAGTCTAGCTTGGTTTAATGTGTTTTGCATTTCCGATCGACCAAAATTCCAAAATTCGCATTTTTGCTTGCATCAGTTTTCTGTTAAAATTTTCTGGTGTCGAAATTTTTTTCAGGTTACAGAAAAGTGATGTACTGGAAAATATAAGAGATCTGTGAAAATTCGATGAAGTGTCTCCACAGTAGGAGCGCGGAACCGCGGCCAAACCATCCCTTGGGCCGCGGTTCCGCCGCACTCTATTGGGTTCACTGCACCAAATTTTTACAGAGACTTTCTGGGGTTATAATTGGGGTTTTGGAATATTAATTTTGGGCCCAGAATTTCTTGATGTGCTACAGTAGTACTTGGGGGCCCACTTGTTAAAGTTTGATCGATCGGATATTTTAAACACATTATTTCACAGTATTTACATTATATCTGCGACCGTGAATGTCACTTGATCGGTAAATCCAGTCTAACTGCTATAGCCCGGTTAGACGGATTTGCGAACGTGATTTTCACGTTGATGTTCTGTTTTTGCTGTGATGTTGCGGATCGGTCGTGGGGGATAGCCTGGATGCAATGCTAGTACAGTTGTGGTTGTATTATGTACATTTGATATTGCGGGGCGAGCGTCCGACATGTGGACTGCCGTCACTGCCTGATTGTATTATTATTTTGGGGCACGGCCAGGTTGCGGTCGTTGTACCCGTTGTATGTATATTTTACTTTCTGTACTAGGATTGCCCCGCGGAGGGGTGCACGGATAGCCGGGTTCTAGAGGGCAACAAGCCCGCATCTCATGGCATTGAGACGGAGGGGGCTTCACTCTAGAATTGGCGGGCTATTCGCCGCACTCGTAGGGGGTACAGGTTGACCCAGGAGGGGTGCCCAAGTTACCGGATTCCGTGAAGTGCCGGGTGGTCCATTCACGGGGCTGAAGGGGGCTGCCTCGCTTCAGGTTTTGGCGGGTAACTTGCCGCGCCCGTAGGGGTCTAGGATTTCATTGCACAGGCTATCCACACGACCAGGGGAACGTCGGGTTTCAGCGGCTCTGTGAAACCCGGGGATCCCAGATATCTGTATTGTTCTGTGATGCTGTACATTTCTGTGATGTTGCATTTTATTCACGCCTTGAGCGAATATAATATATTGGTATATATATTAGTAGATGTTGTATATGTTTTGCATCCGCGCTAGTCCAGTCCCCGCTCTGTCGTTAGTTAGCTAACCTAACGGGTAATGACGGGACCCAGTGGCGAATGCGGATGGCATATACGTACATCAGTATATTTTCGTTCTTTGTGGTGTGATCAATTGATGGGACTGCATTGATTCGGATCAATGCAAGTTAAAAACAAACCTAATCTGATGTTGTTGGAACACTTTTCAAAAAAGCTGTTATTGCAAGGACGTTCACTTTTGTTTTGCATCGTGATATTCAGTTAGAATATCCTGCTCCTCAGTCGACGAGGCAAGGGCCGAGATCCCTTCACCGGGAGTGACCCCTTGGACAAAAAGTTTGCGTCAGGGCATTAACTTCACTATAGCCGATTACTTTTGCTTTGCACCGTGGTATTCAGTTGGAATATCCTGCACCTCATTCTACGGTGAAAGAGCCGAGATCCCTTCACCGGGAGTGACCTCTTTAGCAATGGTTTTCGTCACTATATTTTCAAAAAGCTATCCGTTCCTTCAACGATATCAAGTTCATTACGTTAAAGGTTTTCGCCAGAAACCATTCGTAGCCCTCCGTCGTTTCATATGGGTAGTCAATAGTATTCAAGCTGTGTTTGTTGGCCAAAGTCAAGGCACAGTGTTTGGTAGCTGTTGGTTATTCATATGCAGCATAGATAGATGCGTTGGTTTGGAACAGTCGTATAGCCTTGTTGGCCAAAGTCAAGGGCTTGTGCGGGTGGATTCGAATCAACCTGGAGAATGACGGGTAGAACTTGACATGTGACTTATGATTTGTTGGACAAATTCAAGGTCATAAGAGCATGGGGCAGAAATCACATCGGGAGTTTCAAAAGAACTGAAACTTGCCAGATATGCGCATACCTTCTGGAGTATGACACCGTGAGTGGATTCCGTCACGTTATCATGCGATGATAGTTGGATCCCGATTCCCACTGATGAGTTAGTTTACTCCTCGGGTGACCCCGACTAATTCTTCTTCCAGGTTTGGAGGAGAATTTGAGGTACAGTGGGAGGATTCCAGATTAGATAAATTGGTAACCATTCTGATCTAGGTTAGAGTGCACGCTGAGTGTTTCTTTTCTCTCTCTTTGGCAGCGACCATTGACCCGACCCTAAGACTATGACTCAGTGACCAAATTAACCGAACCTTCTTGACACCGGCTTTTGGATTGTCAGAGTTGCAAACCTCATTGCCACTCCTACTTTTACCCTTTTCTCCAGGACACCCTGTATTACTACGAACGTCCACTTCCATTGGACAAAACCATCGTATGGTTAGATACGAACTCGAAGGGATTTATTCGAGGATGGTTTCCGGTTCTGGAGAAAACGGATAGGATTATTCAGTTGTCTTTTCCTTTTGCCTCCTCTCCGGTTGCAAGTGCTCCTTGGTTTAGGAGTAGTACACCTGTTACGCAAATTGGATAGTCTTCTTCCAAACCTTAGGCTGGTGCCGACCGGTAGGGAATGAAGAAAACCAATTAGCCTAACGATGGTGTGCAGAAGGTATTAAGTTAAGACAAAGCAAGGGATTAGTAAGAGGGCAAAGTAAATTGCAACAGATATTCACGACCAAACCATATATTCCTTCACCAATCCTAAAACCTTTGTATTTCTCCAGGACACTCCGTATCACTACGAAGATCCACAGTTTATTTGGATACTCCATCGTATGGTTATATACGAACTCGAAAGGAACTTGTTCCAGTTCGGGGATGGATTCTGGTTCAGGAGAAATAGGAATAAGATTTATTTAGGTGTCTTTTATCTTCACCTTCTCTCGCATTGCGAGTGTTCCTAGGATTAGGACAGTACACCCATTATGCTTACTGGATAGTCTTCTTCCAAACCATAGGCTGGTGCCGAATGGTAGGGAAGGAAGAAAACCATTTGGCCTAAAGGGGTGTACAGAAGGTAAAGACTAAAGACATAAGAAGGGATTTGGAGAGGTGGCAAAGAATTATACGGTTACAGTCGTGAATCTGGAAGAGGCATTACTAAGAATACCAGGATACCCCATCGAAACATTTCGATGTTTCAGTCTCACTGTGTACTGTTAAAGGAAAACTGATTTCCCGATTAGACACTTGCTCTAGGGTATGTATTTTCCAGGTATGATTCTCACATCTGCATGGTTTTACAGATGATGAGTGGGTGTAGGTTATTGGGAATTGGGTGATCATCCTCATTATATCGGGATTCGTTGTAATCGGTGATATTTGAGGAAATCACCTGGGCTGTTTGCCGGTCGGCAAATATTTGGTTTTGAATATCCGCTGTTATGCACCAATTTCAAATTGATATATCTGTACGTCTATTTTCATAGAGTGAGATATACCTTTCTGAAATTATGTCTACGACATTTACCTATATCAGTGGATGGTTAGGTAAGGAGCATTAAGCAGCGGTGTAATTCTTCTTAACCATAAGTACAGTTTTCAACCTACGACACACAGTGAGTGAGTTATCAGACTCAAGGGACTTGTACAGAGTATTGTATGATGTCCAGGGTCCATCAGGACAGAGGGGTTGGTCCTCGTACTATATTCGGTTTACTTATGACTTCTCTAGTTTTTAGACCGGTGTTTCGTGGAAACACAGGGTCCGAATTTTGAGAAGTTACAGGTATTTGAATAGAGTAAAGAACCAGGTGTAGCAAGTATCAGGATTCTTCAAAGAGATCGAAGATGTAGATACTTGTGGTATTCAGTTGATAATAATGATAAAGAGATCTTGCTTCTTTTTCAGGTTACTCATAATTGGAAGCATTCCTGAGTTGAGTAACGCTGATCGGCCTCCTTCCATTTAGTTGACATGCACTGGGGACAGCTGCATGATTTGAATCTGGTTCAATTAAATCAGTGCCTCTGGTTCTATATTGGATATAGAACAGTTCATATCTTAACGATGTTAAGGTACGGGGAGTTGTCCGGTTTATGATTAAAACCAGACACTGGACAACTCAAGGCACGTTTCTGTAATGGCTGTTTGTGGGTTGACCCAGGCTATGACGAGGGTTGACTTTCTACCATCTGGATGAACAATAGCAATATTGTTCTAGACTCGCCACAGTTTTATTAAAAATGGATTTTTTCAGAAAACAGTAGTGGGAGTATGGTAGAACTGGAAGTGATTCCAGAACCACAAACGATTACTGAAGATTTGATAAGGAACCTAAAGATTCAATCTGGTTTGACATTCCATTGGCCACTCCGCAGATACGGTGGGTAACTTCAGGCACCCGAGAGGTACTACGGTAGCCTCAAGGACGGTGACAGGGAAGTTCTTGTTTACCCACAATTACCATTGCTGTTGTTCCAGGCTGCGAGACCCGGCGGGAGGATGAGTATAGCGTCGTTCTAAACTAGTTTTAGAAGTGTACGTGTATATGACTCTGCCAGAGGGTTGTCGTAGTCAGTGGGAGCAGCGGAAGCATTGGTGGACAGGTAGCTTATGTCTATTTATAGACTGAAGCACCAGTAGCGGAGATAGATCATCGATTTCTGACGTGACAGTCATAGGTTTGACTTCATCAGAATAGGGGATGGATCTGTTGAGAAGGTAGTAGGGTGTGATATTCTGGTATTTGGATGACATACACAGAGTAGGAAAGGAAACTCCTATACTACAATCGGTTATACTTTGGTCGTCACACAGTGGTTTCTCCACACAGGACTTGGACATTATATCAGACATACTGGTTACTGGATCTATGGTATTAGATCTAGATTTGGGTGGTTTCCCAATCAGGGTACTTGACAGCATTCTAAGAGTATTTAGGATGGACGACTCCTGGCATGGTAGTGTACCTGCAGGTGATGGAGTCACCCTCTCTAAAGGTGTCTTACAGACTAAAGAGGAGAGGGATGTGCATGATTGGCAGATCACTTGCTCAGGCAATTGAGTCAATCATGAGATGTCAAGTACCACACCAGACATTGTTCTTGCACTAGATGCAATAAGTTGACATTAATCCAATCCTGGAGAAACAGTCGGAAGCAGTTTTAGAACATAAGTGGATGTTCTAGGGATATGATAACGACAGCCTCATTCGGGAAACAGTTATCATTCCAGGCTTCCAAGGTGACATGGACGACAAGGAGGTTGTCAGAGCTATAGTTTTCCTTCTGATGAGGGGCAGTATTTTGGACAGGTGGTCCAAGGCAATACTGAGGGTGGCATGGCGCAGGATACTGATTAAGTTCAGTTGACGATACAGTCTAAGAAGTTTGGATTTGGAGCTCATTTATGAGCTATGTCCCATCAGACATCCAGACACATTCTAAGACAGGTATTGCTCATTTCGGGAGATGGGTTTCTCCGCGAACTTGAGATATAGAGAGACATAGAAAGATACATCAAGGCGGATCCACTCACTGAGGCTATTCCTCGAACGCAATAGTTCCACAAGCGAGCTTTGTGGGACTGATTAGTAGAGGAGTTGGGTGTTCGGTATCACATGGGCTGTGAGTATGCGACATCGCAATAATTAGCCTTGAGTGCAAGTGGGAGATTGTTGGAGATAGTGCCCTCAGAGTCAATTATTAGGTCACAGGTACGTGACTGCAATGATTGATGGAGGACCTATCCCGGTAGGACAGTCTTACTCGAGATGAAAGTATGCTATCTGGTTTACCTTTATCATCGTGTACTGCTTTAGGTGACCTGAAAAGTTGCTATTGCACGTTGATAGAGCCCCTAGGATTCTTGCTTGACCACCAGCAGTATGAGGGCGATCATATAAGTGGGAGCTGGGGGTCTATAAGCACATCCTTAAAAGGTCCCTAGTCGTGGGAGATTCGAGACAGGGCATCGATTCTCCTGAGTAGACTAGTGTATACAGTCGAGACCCTGACGAGGGGCGGTGGCCGGTCTCACAAGCCACTGGTGTCAGTTGGTTCACCTAAGATGTATACAGGTGCTCATTGGGTTATGAGTACACCGGACAGGACTCGCCGGGAACATGCTAGTTGGTCATATACCAGACGTCAGATGGCAGTTCCCTGGTGACATGTGTGCAGGTTAGTTCATCGACCTGGGGATCGTCATTTGTCTCGTGTGAGTTCCCACTGTACTTTGATTACTACCCTACCACGGCTCAAAGGAGTCGTGCAAACAGGTTTTAGTTGGGTACAGTCCCGAGCCACATGGAGGCAGTGAGCGTATCTTCAGGGGTTCGTCTCTCCCGGTATTGGGGGTGAGGTCGCGCTGTGTCTAGGAGAGCCATTACACGAAGCCCTCGGCCGAGGCAAGGAGATTTACTGGTAGGTATTCCAGTAGTATCTCAGGGTGTTCTGGGCTACACTCCGACACGACTTGTACCGCTTTTGGGGGTCTGACTTTTACCAACCCCCTAGGCCCGCCATGCGATGCTCATAGACGAACGGACCGGACTGTACGGATATTGTCACTGACAGGCTCAGTAGGGTTGTCAGGCTGAGTTCGCTCAAAGACATCCCTTTTAGTCAGTACCTGGTAGCCCGTCACGTATTGGCTTATACCTCTGACGTGCTAGTGGTTAAATCCACAACCAAGGTGTTGACGAGTCTTTAGAGTCCCCCACATTCAGTTACTCAGCTTTCGGGCGAAAGGTTGTAGAGGCCGTATGGAGATATGGCAAGGTCCGATCAGATACGTACGGTATTGCACGGATCAGGATCGGACAGTTTGTACTACAGGCTGTATGGTTATATGGCAGGGTTCGATCAGATACGTGCGGTATTGCACGGATCAGGATCGAACGGATATTACTGGCCGGCTTTGGTTTAAGCCGGATCCTAGTATAGTACAGTGTAGATTTTGTCTCATTGCATTTGTATTTCGGTCGGAATACAAATGCGGGTGTGTATGCACAGATCGGGGTTTTCCTGTGATTTATTACGGGACCGGTTTTCTGGAGTTGCCAGTTTGCTTTCCGTTTCGGCCAATTTCCTTTGTATCGTTCATTGGCCGAAGATTGGTGGAGGAGGGTTTATTTGCATTGTTGCAAATAGGCATTTGTGGAGGGGGTTCTTTGCATCTTGTTGCATCATGATGGCTTTCATGATGTGCACCATCATTGACTTGTTTTGACTCCATCATGACTTGACTTTTAAAGTCATGATTGTTGATGATGATGAGGGGTGAGGTTGGTTGTGTGTGGTTTTTGTTTTGGTGACCATGTTCTTTCATGATAACCATTCCTCTCTCTCTCTCTTGCATGATATGAGTATGGCTCCCATTATTTTTGTGACTCTCTCCATTCTCACTCTCCTCTCTCTTGTGGTGGCCGGCCATGCTCCTTGAGAGGCTGTCCCATTTTTGGCAAGAGGGATTTTCACTCATTTGGCTTGGCAAAAATCATATTAGCTCCTCCTCCAAAAGCTTGTATCAACACCTCCACCAATGGCAATTCCTACAACCCCAAATGAGACTTGCTCACTACACATTCTACAGCAAATCTTGGGCACGTCGACTAGCCAGCTTCGTGCCCGAATTGCCTCGGCATTGAGGTGGGAGCCCGTAAAAGAAGTAGGCGATGTGGTGCACTTCCGGCGACGAGGAGGAGACGGGACATTCCGCAGGAGATCGGGACGATGACGAGAAGACCGGAGGACTTGGATCGTCGGTATATCTCTTTCCCATCTTGTAGATAGCTAGGACTAATTAATGGTTCGATCCGGGTATTAGTGCGCGGCGGTTTGCCAGTTCAAGAAAAATTAAAGTTTATCACCGCTTCCGCATTTGGCCGTCGGATTGACGGCAGGGGCGCCGCCGTGCACTTACACCGTCACGGCCGAAGAATTTGCTGTTGAAGCCAACGCTTCTTTGTCTGTTCTTGCCACCTACCATGACGAGGAGCTGGTGCGTACTTGGCTCGAGTATTGCCTTCAAGTGGAGGCCTCTCTACATACGGTTGAATGCGTACGCCTTCCCTCTGATATCCCGTCCTTAAAGGCCAACTTGCGTGGATGGATCGATCGGTGTGTGGCCAATCTCCAGTCATGTGAGAAAAGGCTCAACCGAAAGTTTTCGGCAAGGGAATTGGCTTCGAAGGCTTTAAGGGAACTTCAAGCCCAGGTCACCACCAAGACTACTCAAGCCTATGAAATTTGGCGGGTTCTTCAGGAGGCCATTACGGAGGTGGTGGCTCTCGATAAAGTCGTCATCTTCACACGCGAGATGGTCGAGGCCCATAAGACTGCCGAGAAAGAGCTTTGAGAGTCAATTTTCTTTATACCAAAATCAACAGGTACAAGCAGGGACTCAGCTAGCGGCGTTGATAAAGCTTGAAGCGGAGGTCCGGTGAAAAAATAATGATCTTGCTGGTTTATTGAACCGCCCGCCAGCTTGAAGTTTTTGTTGATGTATATTTTCTTCCCTTTTTTGTATCTTGTATTCATTTTGATTTATGAATAAAAGAAATATTTCATTTCAAACTTGTGTCTCACCATCTTTTGATGTCTTGACTCGGCGTAAAGTAGTTTATATACTCATTTCGGAGTTTATAGTTAATTCACTCGTTTCGGAGTCTCTAGTTTATGTACTCATTTCGGAGTTTGTAGTTTATTCACTCATTTTGGAGTCTCTAGTTTATGTACTCATTTTGGAGTTTGTAGTTTTTTCACTCATTTCGGAGTCTCTAGTTTATGTACTCATTTCGGAGTTTGTAGTTTATTCACTCGTTTCAGAGTTTCTAGTTTATGTACTCATTTCGGAGTTTGTAGTTTATTCACTCGTTTCGGAGTCTCTAGTTTATGTACTCATTTCGGAGTTTATTTAGTTTACCTCTCTTAGGTTTACAGGTAAACTTGTCTTAACGTTATATATAGATAACTTCCATTCTTTATGACAGAGGTCCGTTAGGTTTTGTGGTACCAGGGTTTCGGTCCGTGGTACCATCGCGTTGGCTGATGTATTCCTCGATATACGGTTTTAAGCCGTTGTTCGAGTAGCCCCACGACTATCGTGTCTCTGATCCCTTCGGGGGCTGGACAAGACGTCTTCATGTAATCTCTTTAGGCTATATTACCGTCAAGAGAGCAAGCATTAGGAGTTTGCCATGTCGCTTTTTACTTGAGGTTGGCTCAATTTGGAGCCCCGATGAGTCATAACCACTCCGCGCTGGAGTGGAATGATCTCCGATAGTCTTTTAGGCTTTATATGGATTGCCGTCAAGACCCGAAGCTATGAATATGCCGTCACTTCAATTTTTTTGACGATGTCGCGCCGATTCTTTGCTGAAGTAGGGTAGACATCTGTAAGACTTCTATGCTGTATGTATTGCAATTGAAATCCGGAGCTAGGAATATGCCATCGCCCTAATTTCGTTTGGTAGTTACGTCCGCATCTTGCTAAAATGAGGAGGAACATCGAGATAGTCTCTAGGTTGTATATGAACCGTCGAGGCTTGGAGCTAGGATTTTGTCATGACTCAATTTTTGCTTTGACCCTTGGGTCTTTGTTGACGTCGTGTCTGCATCCTGTCGGAATGAGAAGGTACGTTGGGGTGATCTCTAGGCTATAAATGTTGCCATCGAGGTCTGGCTCTCCCTTTGACGGAGCCTAGTGGGAAAATATGGTTCCTTTTTTCATTTGTTCCCATGGATTGTATACAGGGGTCAGTGTAGACTCGCCTGCAGGGCAAAGAAATTTTCCTTTCCTTTTATTTTATTTTTGATTTCCGCGATACTCTATCTTTTCAGGTTTTCTTATCGCGAAAGTCATGATTGCCCAATCATTTCGGCTTTTTTATGCGCGGTGCCCAATCATTTAGGCTATTTTTTATATTTTTACTCGCTGCTTTTTATTGCGAACTGCCCAAACATTTCGGCTATTTTTATATGCATATTTTTTCTCTCGCTGATTTTTATTGTGAGTTTAGAATCTGATACCAACCTTGGCATCAGTATCACTACGACTGGAATATTGCCAGGAGCTAATCATCATTTGCCTTGTGAGGACTTGAAATTTGATGCCTTTTTAGGCATCAGCATCACTGCGACTGGAATATTACCAGGAGCGACTCATCATTTGCCTTTATTGATTTGAACAAATGTGGCTTAGTAAATAGAGTTAGGATCCTGTTGATTGAGGCTTTTTGACTTTATAAGCCGTAAGGGTCTCATAAAGTTATTTCTCCCTATGAGTCGTGAGGATCTCGTAGGCGTATTTTCTCTTTAGGAATCGTAGAGATTCCTAAGTGTGTGTTCTCTTATAAGTCATAAGGATCTTATAAGAGTATTTTCTCCTTTAAGTCGAGAGGACTTACAAGTGTCGTTCACCATATGAGGACATATCCCGTCATTGGTGGAACTTGACGGGGAAATCAATTATTTGTGCCCGTGGATTGCATACAAGGGTCAATATTGGACCGCCTATAGAGCAACTTGGGGGATACGACGGCTTAAGAACATATTTGGATCCCTGTAGCTTAAGGCTTTTGAATCCTATGAGCCGTGAGGGTCTCATAGGGGGAGTTCTCCTTACGAGTCAAGAGGATCTCGTAAGTGTAAAAAAAATTAATAAATTGCGCCCTTCATGATTTTCACAAGCTCGCCGGTAATCTTGCTGTTTTTACTCACGGCGCCCTTTCGGGTTTTCATCCGTGCCCATTTTTCTAGTGGACATACCTTTTTTTGATGACCTATATGTTTGCTGGGGTTGACTTCTGTTAGTTATATGTATGCCCTAGAGGCCATTACTATACATGAGATGTATATTGTAGTGGATGCTTGGACATATATAGGGAGGACTTTCTTGCTCGACATGATAGTATGCTATCTGATTACTCTTTATCTTAACATGTATACTGATTGTCTCTCTGTTGCATGTTGGTAAAGCCCTTAGGATGCGTACTTGACTACCTAGATTATAATGCAGATCATACTAGTGGGACAAAGGTAGTCGGTAAGTACATCCTTTAATGTCCCTAGTCGTGGGTGTATCGAGATGGGGCATCGATATACCAGAGTAGACTAGTGTGTAGCTTCTCGACCCATGTAGATGGGCGATGGATGATCCCATATCCATTGGTGTTTGACATCAGAGATGGTATATGGGTGCTTAGTGGAGACTGGGTACACTGGACGGACTCGTCGAGAACTCCCAGATGGTATTATACCCCACGTCAGATGGTAGTTCTCTGGTGACACTGGTATAGGTTAGTCTGTCGACTCGAGATCGTCATAGAGTCTTGTGTGATTCCCACTGTGCTTTGATTTCCACCTAACCATGTTCAAGAGGATGTGCAAAACGGTGGTTTTTGGGTACAGTCCCGAGTCATATGGAGGCAATGAGCGATAGGAGGGGATTCATCTCTCCCGGTATTGGGGGTTGATGTTGCGCTGTGCTCGATTGGCTATAACATGAAGTTCCTGGACATGGCTGATTTTGAGATTTACTGGTAAGTGTTATCAGTAGTTTCTCGACCTATTATGAGCCTCATATCGGCACGACTTATCGAGTTACTGGGGTCCGACGTTTTACCACCCCTAGAAGAGATATGCGACATATCAGACGAATAGACCGGACTGTACGGTAAGTGTTACTGATTGGATTCGCAGGAGTATAAGCAGGCTTGCTTGTTGATCTTCTGACCGCTCAATACTCGGGTGGCCATTACGTTTAGCATGCTTCTTGCGGCTTGTGTGTGTTTGATATGATCATCACCTACTGCCGGCGTATTGACGAGTCTTTAGAGTCCTACACAGAGGTTTCCTGGCTCAGGCGAAACGGAGTAGGAGCACATATGAGATATGTGCGGGATCGAGATTAATACGCGTATAAGATACCGTATTCTATTCTCGCGATTTATTCGTATCGATCAGTTATATGTGATATAGCCGGGTTATCGAATCAAGTGTTGATTCGATAAATTGATACACATAATATTAGTCGGTTATATGTGATAGCCGGATTATTAAATCAAGAGTTGATTTGATAATCTAATGTATAATTATATATTTGATATATTAATTTATATTAACTAGTATTAGCTCACTTAAGATTTCTTTTCTCACTTGTTTTGTGCATTAAGTGTATATGTGATATATACTTATGTACATAGTTTGTATCATGCTTGATGATACATGCAAGCATGGGTGTGTGTGTGTGACTTACACCATGATAATTAAAATGTGAAGGTTTTTATTTATCTTAATAATTCAAAATTAGTGAGAATTTTGTCATGCTTGGAAGCTTGGAGAAGCTTGAAGCATCTTTGACAAAGTCCACTTCTTTTATCTCACTTAAGATATTTATTAACCTAACCATTTTTAATTAGCCATGGTTTAGTCTCTACAATGGTTAGTATATGACACTAACTCACCCATGGTTGCTATTTTCACCTCATTAGTTTTCATTCTTCATTTTTCTCATGGTTGCTTTCTTCATCTCCTTCCTTCTTCAAGCTTACTAGCTCCATGAAACATGAAGAAATATTGTGAGAAAATAAAATCTAAAGTGAGCCCACTTCCTAATTCATCATCCTACACACTTGCTTGGGTAGTATAGGGTGTTCTCTTCACAAAGTTCTTGATCTAGTGAAGGGTTACCTTGAGTTTGAGTCTTCTCGACGTAGATCATCTTCGGCCTCGAAGACTACGAGCAAGCTTTTTCATTTCTCCGAGGGAACCCATACTAGAGTTCGGGAGATCAATGATCGCAGTGAAGGGACATCAACACGAAGCTTTAGAAGTGAAGGACCGGTCTACAAAGGTTGTATTCCTTGTTCACTTTCCTTTTGCAAAGTTGTTTGCATTTACATTTCCGTCGTTTTCTAGTTTACGATTCTTAGTTGGGGTTAGCTAGAACGGCAAATTTTTTAATTTGGCATGGACGATGCCTCCCGAAACCTTGCTGCCATCCTAGGGAACCCTGCAGTGGTATCAAAGCCATGTTAGAAATTTAGACGGATTTTGTTAGAATTACGAAACCGAAATACTCCGAAACTTAAAACGGAAAAATCAAGTTTCTGTCGATTTTAAATAATTGTCAATTTTTTTTAATCAAGTACAGAGTGTTGTGATTGTTAGAGATTCTGCGTGTTCAAGTTTAGTTAAATACCGCAATCAAGACGGTTTCGCTCGTAGCTAGCCGGTTGAGTACGGGTCGTCCGCAGGGAGATGGGAATATTTTTCTATGTGTTTTAACGAGTTAAGTCCGAAAGTTCAGATTTTGTTTGTGATTATCAAAGTGGTAAAATGATATGTAAAGAGAGCTTGTTAGGGTTAGGATTAGGTTAGTTTGAGTTAGGAGTCTCCCACATCTTTCGTTGCCTCTCTTAATATCGGTGTTACGGTAATCGGCAACAACGGGGATTAGCACGACTAGGAAGAAACTTGCGAGTATAAGCTAGGCTTTCCAACGCATAAGTTCTTCCTTTTAGTGCTTGTCCGTCCGTTCTTGGCTCTTAGCCATAACCTCCGGTTAATTCAACCACAACCGGTCTCACTACGGAATCACCGCTATCATGTAGGATAGGGTACCGTAAGGAGTGGATTGTGGTTCAATTAACGGGAGTCGAATTAAGTTGTTGTGCAAGGAAAGAGTGAGAGAGATTTCCTTCTCTCAAACTTCCCTTATCCTACCCTAACAAGTATGAAACTACTCACACATCATAATGAAAAGAAAACAAAACAAAAGAGGAAGATAGAAAGAAGGAGATTAGAAGATAACAACTAGCTATTTGCGACCTCACCTTGGCAAGGATCAAGCGTAAGCATCATGGTTGTTTTAATGATAAAGGAAAAGAGAAGAGAAAGAAAGAACAAGAAATAACAACAACTAAGTTAACAAATTAAAATTACAAGCAATTATAAAAGAACAAGACAAGATATAATAGCAAAAGAGTCTTCTTTATTCATCATTCTTCACTCACAAAGCCCACTACAAGTTTTAATGGAGAAGAGATGAGAAGAGAAAGAAGAAACAAAACTAAACCTAGAAAATAAAATACAAGATTATCCACCTTTCCTTCACAAGGTTCTGGGGTATTTATAGGCTGGAAAATGAAAACCTAGGGCAACATTCAGAACCAAAATGAAAAGACCAAAAAGCCCCTGAAAAATCTTCTGCTGACGAGTCTAAACGGCCGCGGAACCGCGGCCTATACCCCCCTTTTGCCGCGGTTCCGCGGTTGAATGGAGGAGTTGGGCCTAAGGCTTTTTGGTGGTATCCTGGTTTGATGTACCCTTCAATCTGGTATATGTGTTTTCTCATAATTTCTTCACGAATTTTCCAGAATTTCTGTTGATCAAAAAGGTGGATCTTTTGTCATGATTTTCTTGAGCACCGCGTAGATTTCTTGGATCTTGTGCTGCCATTGAGCCTTGTGCATGAAAACGACATTGATTTGACATTTTGTCTCTTAAACTGGTGTGTGGCAACAGACGGATAAAGAGCGGAGATCCGTGTTTTATCTGTGGTTGGCAGGAACCTGGATTTTGTCGTGTTTTCCATGAATTTCACCGTTTTTAGAACCGGGAACCTGTATCCTGCAATTGACTAGCAAACACGGCTCAAGAGTATCTACCGACATGCAATGTGATAAAAATTGGGAGGTATGAAAATGCAAAAATCTGATATGAACAAATACCCCCAAACTTAACATTTGCTCGTCCCGAGCAAAGCCAATTTATTCACAAAAAATTTCCTAACCTCACTTTCGCAGGGAACGCGATTGCACCGAGCATGTGCAACAAGCCGTTTAAACCTCTAGGTGTCCCTAGTAGGAGGAGTGTTGTCTCCTGAGGGTTTTCAGCGGATACTACCCACAAAATCCGGTCAAGTTGGTTTTGTAAAATAACTAAGATTCAAATCCTAAAGTTTTGTTTCAGAAAATAACAATTTTATAGTCCCAAGTCTAGACTATCAAACCCTTATTTTTCACACCTCGCTTCTTATTTAACTACAGCTTTTATATGTCTTTACGTGCAGTGCAAATAGTGTCGTTAAGTTCCAAAATGATCGATTAAAGTCATCATGTCGCACAATAAAGCTCAGATAACAATTTTAAAAGGATCACATAAGTTTTATAAAGAGTTAAGCATTTCTCAAGTTTCGTTTTCCAGTAAGGTTTCAACTTCAGAATTTCTATCTTCCTTAACAGGAAACTAAGTCGTATTTTTCACTCCACCTTTTTCTTGTTTTCATTTCATACACACCTCTGTGAACGTGCAATAGTCTTTATCATAGAATAAAACCTTCATATCTCTGCTAAATTTTTTATAAAAAGCCTGTCTTTTATCAAGATTATTCTCACACAAAGAACCGTTAGGAATTTTAACTCGGAGAGAACACTTGCTTGACTTTGTTTTAATCTGGACTTTCTAGGCTTCTTAGCGAGCTTTGGGCCAATCCACCCAAACCAGTTGGTTTTAGGGCATTAGGTGTAGAAACACCCCAGCGGACTTAATTACTCAAGTTACCTAGGTCCAAAAACAAAAGACAGTTTGGCGTGAAAATCAGATGATTTAATACGAACGGAGATATAACCGGCAGTTCAATTATTTTTTGGATAAAAGACGTGTTTAGTGGGTTCGGTGTGTAATCATTCCAATCAAGTTTCAGATGGGTTATTTTTCAGACTTAGTTCCAATTACGGCATCAATAACATTCCTTCATATTCGCTTTACTTCATAAACTATTCTTGACATTACTTATTTCAGAACAAACCTATTTGATCCTCAGAAAATCATTTATCTGTTTAAAAGTTTTTAAACATAAAAGACTTGTCATCTAATTCCCAAAAACTCACGACACGTGTAGTGTGATGTAAAGACGTATACCAGCTATAGTTAACTTCAAAGGAGAGTTATCTTTCAGGTTTTCAAAATCTAAACATAAGATTTTAGTTATTCTTATTTTTTCAAACAAAAACCGTCGAAATGTTGAATCAGAGTTCTTCCACAAGCTAACTTGACAGAAAAGTTTTTATATTTTTAGAAAATTTTCAGATTTTTATGGATTTTATGGATTTTAATATGCAGATGCAGAATATACATATGAATGCGAAGGTAAAAAATGCGTACCGAGCGTACCCCCAAACTTAAACTGGACAGTGTCCTCACTGTCATTGCATGAAGAGATCATTTGAAGGGTCAAAATTGTCGGTTAGCGATACACAATTTTTATTTGTTTTTGTTTTTAAAGAAAAGGAAAAGAATATACACAAATATATACAAAATGGTTTGTACATACCCCCAAACTTATTTGGAACAGTGTCCACTGTTCTTGGCTGGATAACCGAAGTTTGGTGGTAGGCAGAGGAAGATTATGCAGGGTAAACCGGCTCCTGTAAAAATAGGAGCTCCTCTGTTGGTTCGGCGGTAAGGTACGGTTTTAGTCGGTGTCCGTTCACTTTGAAAAATGGACCGTCCTTTGGATTTTCCAAATCCACAGCGCCCTGCGGATATACATTCCGCACAAAATACGGCCCTTTCCAGCGAGATCTGAGCTTTCCAAGATGGAAGTGAAGTCGGGTGTCGTAAAGCAGTACCTGCTGACCAGGTACGAAGGTTTTGCGCAAAAGGTGATTATCGTGAAACACCTTCGTTCGATTCTTAACGACAACCGCGTTATCGTAAGCCTCATCCCTAAGCTCGCTCAATTCATTCAACTGCAGCTTCCGATGGCTGTCCGCATCTTCGAGAGACAGATTCAGCTCCTTTATCGCCCAAAATGCGCGATGCTCTATTTCGACAGGTAGGTGGCAGGCTTTTCCGTACACAAGCCGATAGGGAGACATGCCAAGGTCGGTCTTATAAGCGGTTCGAAATGCCCAAAGGGCATCAGTGAGTTTCAGCGACCAATCCTTACGGTTCTTGGAAACCGTCTTCTCCAGTATCTGCTTGATTTGCCGATTTGAAACTTCGGCCTGCCCGCAGGTTTGGGGGTGGTAGGGCGTGGATAGCTTATGATTAATGGAGTATTTCCGCATCAAGGCCTCGAAAGTCTTGTTGCAGAAATGGCTTCCATTGTCACTAATGATCGCTCGGGGGTGCCCAAACCGGGAGAAAATGTTTTCTTTAAGAAACCTAATGACAACCTTGTTGTCATTAGTCCGGCTGGGCACAGCCTCGACCCATTTAGAGACGTAATCAACAGCGAGAAGGATGTACAAGTTCCCAAAAGAGCTGGGAAACGGCCCCATGAAATCTATCCCCCAAACATCGAAAATCTCCACAACCAAGATTGGTTGGAGCGGCATCTCGTTCCTCCGGGATATCCGGTCCAAGTGTTGGCACCGGGAGCAAGTCTTGCAATAGTCATGAGCGTCTTTGAAGAGTTGTGGCCAGTAGAAACCACATTGCAAGATCTTCTCAGCTGTCTTTCTGGGGCCAAAATGCCCGCCACACGCTTGATCGTGGCAAAATGACAGCACACTCTTGAATTCCTCGTCAGGGACACACCGACGAATAATCTGGTCGGGACAATACTTGAACAGATAGGGTTCGTCTCAGTAAAAATGTTTTACTTGGGATAAGAAGCGAAGTCTGTCCTGACTTGACCATTCAGTCGGTAGTAACCCTGTGGCCAAATAGTTCACAATATCTGCGAACCAGGGTTCACGAGATACTGTCAAGAGCTGTTCATCCGGGAAAACGTCGTTGATCAGAATTGGAAGCGAAGGCGAAGAAGGAAGTCGGGAGAGATGGTCGGCAACCACGTTTTCACATCCTCGTTTGTCCTTAATGACAAGGTCAAACTCTTGAAGCAAGAGGATTCAACGGATTAACCGAGATTTTGCATCTTTCTTCGCAAAAAGATGGCGCAGAGCAGAATGGTCGGTGTAGACAATGACTGGAGAGCCGATGAGGTAGGGCCTGAACTTTTCTAAAGCAAATACAACAGCTAAGAATTCCTTCTCAGTTATTGTATAATTGAGTTGGGCGTCGTTCAGGGTTCGGCTCGCATAATAGATTACGTGCGGCATCTTGTTGATGTGTTGTCCAAGGACAGCACCAATGGCAAAGTCGGATGCATCGCACATAATCTCAAATCGGTGTGTCCAGTCAGGTGAATAAAGAACGGGAGCAGAAGTGAGTGAGCTTTTCAATGACTCGAATGCAGTCACACAGCTCGAGTTGAAGTCGAATGGCGTATCCTTGGCCAGCAAAAGAGTCAAGGGCCTAGCAATCTTGCTAAAGTCCTTGATGAACCGTCTATAGAAACCGGCATGGCCAAGGAAGGCTCGGATATCTCTGACGCATCGGGGAGGAGGTAGATTGGAAATGACCTCAATCTTTGCTTTGTCAACCTCTATGCCATTTTGCGAGATGATATGTCCTAAGACAATACCTTCGCGCACCATGAAGTGGCATTTCTCCCAATTCAAAGTGAGATTCTTGTCCTTACATCGGGTAAGGACAGCGTCAAGATGCAGCAAACACTCGTTGAAGGAATCGCCGAAGATGGAGAAATCATCCATGAAGATCTCCAGAAATTTTTCCACCATGTCTGAGAAAATTCCCATCATACACCGCTGGAAGGTAGCGGGCGCATTGCATAACCCAAAGGGCATGCGACGATATGCAAACGTGCCGAAAGGACAAGTGAATGTGGTCTTGTCCTGGTCTTTTTCAGCGATGGGAATCTGATTATAGCCGGAGTAGCCATCAAGAAAGCAGTAGTACTCGTGTCCGGCCAATCGTTCAAGCATCTGGTCAATGAAAGGTAGCGGAAAGTGGTCTTTCCGCGTTGCGGCGTTGAGTTTTCTGTAATCAATGCATACTCGCCACCCAGTTTGGGTGCGAGTAGGGATTAACTCGTTCGCCTCGTTGGTTATGACCGTGATGCCCGACTTCTTGGGGACAACATGAATGGGGCTAACCCACTGGCTATCAGAGATAGGGTAAATGATACCACTATCTAGACATTTTACGATCTCCTTCTTCACAGCCTCTTTCATGACTGGATTGAGACGTCTTTGTGGATCCCGGGCTGGTTTGGAATCATCCATCAGATGAATGTGATGCTCAACGATCAGGGGACTAATCCCCTTAATGTCCGCCATGGACCAGCCAAAAGCTTGCCTGTTGCTGTGCAAGACCGCGAGAAGGGCTTTCTCTTGCTCGGGAGCTAGAGAAGCCGAAATGATGACAGGGAGGGTCTCGTTCTCACCTAAGTAAGCATACTTAAGGTGAGACGGCAAAGGCTTGAGTTCGAGCGTTGGAGGTGAAACGATGGAAGGCAAGATTGTTGCAAAGGTCTCGAACTCAAAGGACTCCAGCAAAGGTTCAAAACGAGTGTAAGCGACCGAGTCGGATGGTTCAGGTAACTCATCCGGAAATTCGAAAGATTCAAACTCGGGTTGTGCGCGGTTAAGATCGTTCGAGAACGTAAAACACTCGTAGTCGTTGTCGGGCGCAGAAACAGCAGCAGGTTAGAGGAGGAACGCACTAGTGGCGTCAAGATTATCGTGTTCGAACAGAAACTCCTCGAATTCACATTCTTCTGGGGTGATCTCTTGGATCGAGCAGACGTCCAGTATATGAGCATTAGGTTCGGCGGGCTGATTCCCCAACCTAAAAATGTTGAGTTCAATCGTCATGTTTCCAAAAGAGAGGTTCATCGAACCATTGCGACAATTGATCACAGCATTTGAGGTTGCAAGAAATGGGCGACCGAGTATCACCGGAATTTGATTCCCGGGGTTAGCTACAGGCTGTGTGTCTAATACAATGAAGTCAACGGGGAATATGAAGTCCCCGACTTTTATTAACATATCCTCTAGCTCACCCCTAGGATGGGTGATCGATCGGTCGGCCATTTGGAGAGTGCAGTGCGTGGGTTTCAGCTCTCCGACGCCTAATTGCTCGTATACTGAATACGGAAGCAGGTTAATACTGGCACCAAGATCTAATAGTGCGCGGTTGATGTTCTTATCCCCAATAGTAATAGAAATCGTAGGACAGCCAGGGTCCTTCCGTTTTTGTTGTAAAGATTGGGTAAGAGCATCACTCACAGCACTAGCCAAGAAAACTTTCTTGGGTACCTGAGACTTCCTCTTTTTCGTGCACAAGTCCTTTAAGATTTTCGCGTAGGATGGGACTTGTTGGACAGCATCTAAAAGAGGAATGTTAATGTTAACCTGCTTAAATAACTCCAGAATCTTCTCCATTTGAGGATTTTGTTTATTAGACCTCAACCGGTTTGGAAATGGAACATTTTGAAAATTGGTTGAGTCTAATGCTGGAGGAGGAGATTGTGGAGTTGGAACGGATCCCAGAACAGGTGTTTTCGTGGAGTGAGAAGTGGGTCCGTTCAGAGCAGAAGAAGAGGAAGGAGAGCCTTGTGAAGAACAGAGAATAGGCTCAGAAGAAGAAGAAGAAGAAGAAGAAGAAGCAGCGGCCGGGGTGTCATCGTTGATCCGTTTGCCAATGTTGTTTTGCATCATCCTTCCCGATCTCAGTGTGGTCACGGCACTCACATTATGGTTCTGTTGTTCAAGAGCAACATGTACATTCTGTGGGTGACCGGGATTTGGGAGTGGCTGGGATGGGAGCTTCCCCTTTTCTCGCTCGCTTAAGGCCGCATTCAGCTGTGCAATCTGGGCCTCGATGGTCTTGATGCTTTGCCCATGTGCGGCAGTGTGTTGCACTAAGGATTGAATGGAAGACTGGATGTTTGCGGTGGATTGAGTCGATTGTTTAACGAACGCCTCCAGACTTCGTTCGAGCGAGGAAACCTTATCGTTGTTTGACGGAACAAAGTTGTTTGGTGGAAAAGAATTGTTGGGTGCAAAGTTGTTCGTCTGATTTTGGAAAGGTTGGGGTTGGAAGGGCTGCTGAAACTGAGTTTGTTGTTGCGCTTGTTGTTGCGGCGGAGGGGCCCTTTGGAAATTGTTGCCTTGGAATTGATTCTGATTCTGATTCCAGGCAAAATTGGGGTGGTTCCTCCAACCGGGATTGTAGGTGGAAGAGTATGGATCATTCCTCGGTCTTTGCTGAAATGCAGCATTAACCTGATCCTGTCCTTGCGATGGTGGGTTGTACGGACACTCTTCGGTCAAGTGAGAAGGATCGGAACAACAAGCGCAAATGGTACGAAGGGGGAGAACATGGGCAGGAGCAGGAGAAGAAAATTTGCTCTCTATCGCTTCAAGCTTTCTTGTTATTGCAGCCATGTCAGCTTTCATTGCAATAGAGACATCAAGTTGGTGAATTCCTACCCTAGACTGACCGGTAGAAGTGGAGGTAGAAGAAGAAGAAGTCGGTCTGGTGCTCTCCCATTGTAGCGTTTGCTCCGCAAGGTCGTCAAAGAACTGCCACGCTTCCTCGTCAGATTTCGATAGGAAGTGGCCCTGACAGATGGTTTCCAACAACTGCTTCGTTGCTGGGTTCAGGCCCTCGTATAAGGTTTGGCAAAGTTGCCATTTCTCTATACCGTGGTGAGGACACTGAACAAGAAGGTCTTTGTACCGGTCAAAGCACTTCCAGAAAGGTTCAGAAGGAAGCTGAGAGAATTGGTTGATTTCATTTCGAATCCTTGCGGTTTTATGATTCGGATAAAATTTCTTGAGAAACGCTTTTACAAACTCGTCCCAACTGGTTATGGAGTGGGAAGCGGTGCTATACAGCCATTTTTCAGCAAGATCGCATAAAGTGAACGGAATGACCCGTAGACGTATAGCATCGTCCGACAGTTGGGTGGTTTTCATCATGGCACAGACGTTTTGAAATTTATTGATGAAGATATAGGCATCTTCAGATTCAAGCCCATGAAATCGTGGAAGCATGTTGATGAAGTGGGGCTTAATTTCAAAGTTGTCCCCATTGGCAGGTGGAAGAGAAAGGCAGGTGGGAAGTGCTGAACGGGTGGGATAGAAACGATCCTGGAGCGCGATTCGCTGCGGCGCTACAACAGGCGGTGGTGGTGGGTTATTGGTCTCCGTAGGAGGTGGAGCCAATCCAGGGGTAGTCAAAGAGATGTTCGGATTAAATCCTGACATCGCGGAAGAAGAGGTTGGTGAAGGTGAAGGTGAAGATGTATGAACAGAATTCCGGTCAACGTCGGAGTTGGCCGGCAAAGGAAGGGGTGAAAGAGGAGTGGACGGAGTATCGACGTCTGAGTCGATCGCGTAGTCGGTAGCGACTAACGTAACGCGGACCAGACGGGCGCTAGTGTCCCGAGTCCAAGCGGACATACACTAAACGAGTTTAGTATAGTCAAAGCGGAGAAGGTGAGGGTAAGAAAACGTCAATGGAGAAAGGCGATGGGTGGTGTGTGAAAAATGGATTTGGCGACAAAAGGCAAGTTTTTATAAAAGTTTTTGATTTTTTTTCTTTTTTTTTTTTTTAAATTTTTAGAAAGAGATTTACAGAAATATGTACGGACTTACGGCTTAAGTAATCACAAACAAGATATGCACAATCACACCTAGATCTAGGGTCACCTAGGTCTGCTAGACCTGCTCCAGAACTTGATTGTCGAAGTAAAACAGTGTCGAGAAATGGGCTCAAGATACACTGATCACGAGGCCATGTAAGTGCAGAGATAAGGGGAGGTTTTGCAACGCTTTCGCAAAGTTCCTTAATTAAGTAACCCTTTCTCTTTTGGCGGTTGCGCCGTTAACACTTTCCTAGACACCCCGTAAACAATATACCGTTAAGCGAGGTTCTAAACACGGTTTAACTTCTCCTAATGGGCGCGAAGTCCTTAGGGCTGCAGTCTAGTATTTTTTAATTACAATGGACAATGCATATGCTTTTGTGATTTTTGGGGTCTTGGGAAGGGTGATGAAATCCCCACCCAATCTGAATTGGTTTCAAGCCCCTTAAGTCCGTATTAAAGAATGCAAAGCGGTAACAAATCAACTGCAAACAATTTTATTTTTAGCGCGGCGCAAAGAATCCTGCACAAGAACAGTTTATTGGAAGGGGGAAGAGAGTTTGCGCAAAGAAATCTGCAGAAAACACAGTTTATTGGAGTCCAGAGGAGTGGGGAGGAAGCAAGAAAGACTTACAGAGATTTTGAGTCGACGAGGCCACCTAGTGGCCGCGGTTCCGCAGCCTAAGCCCTCTTTTGGAGTTTATGTACTCATTTCGGAGTTTGTAGTTTATTCACTCGTTTCGGAGTCTCTAGTTTATGTACTCATTTCAGAGTTTATTTAGTTTACCTCTCTTAAGTTTACAGATAAACTTGTCTTAACATTATATATAGATAACTTCCATTCTTTATGACAGAGGTCCGTTAGGTTTTGTGGTACTAGGGTTTCGGTCCGTGGTACCATCGCGTTGGCTGATGTATTCCTCGATATACGGTTTTAAGCCGTTGTTCGAGTAGCTCCACGACTATCGTGTCTCTGATCCCTTCGGGGGCTGGACAAGACGTCTTCAAGTAATCTCTTTAGGCTATATTACCGTCGAGAGAGCAAGCATTAGGAGTTTGCCATGTCGCTTTTTACTTGAGGTTGGCTCAATTTGGAGCCCCGATGAGTCATAACCACTCCGCGCTGGAGTGGAATGATCTCCGATAGTCTTTTAGGCTTTATATGGATTGCCGTCAAGACCCGAAGCTATGAATATGCCGTCACTTCAATTTTTTTGACGATGTCGCGCCGATTCTTTGCTGAAGTAGGGTAGACATCTGTAAGACTTCTATGCTGTATGTATTGCAATTGAAATCCGGAGCTAGGAATATGCCATCGCCCCAATTTCGTTTGGTAGTTACGTCCGCATCCTGCTAAAATGAGGAGGAACGTCGAGATAGTCTCTAGGTTGTATATGAACCGTCGAGGCTTGGAGCTAGGATTTTTTCATGACTCAATTTTTGCTTTGACCCTTGGGTCTTTGTTGACGTCGTGTCTGCATCTTGTCGGAATGAGAAGGTACGTTGGGGTGATCTCTAGGCTATAAATGTTGCCATCGAGGTCTGGCTCTCCCTTTGACGGAGCCTAGTGGGAAAATATGGTTCCTTTTTTCATTTGTTCCCATGGATTGTATACAGGGGTCAGTGTAGACTCGCCTGCAGGGCAAAGAAATTTTCCTTTCCTTTTATTTTATTTTTGATTTCCGCGATACTCTATCTTTTCAGGTTTTCTTATCGCGAAAGTCATGATTGCCCAATCATTTCGGCTTTTTTATGCGCGGTGCCCAATCATTTAGGCTATTTTTTTATATTTTTACTCCCTGCTTTTTATTGCGAACTGCCCAAACATTTCGGCTATTTTTATATGCATATTTTTTCTCTCGCTGATTTTTATTGTGAGTTTAGAATCTGATACCAACCTTGGCATCAGTATCACTACGACTGGAATATTGCCAGGAGCTAATCATCATTTGCCTTGTGAGGACTTGAAATTTGATGCCTTTTTAGGCATCAGCATCACTGCGACTGGAATATTACCAGGAGCGACTCATCATTTGCCTTTATTGATTTGAACAAATGTGGCTTAGTAAATAGAGTTAGGATCCTGTTGATTGAGGCTTTTTGACTTTATAAGCCGTAAGGGTCTCATAAAGTTATTTCTCCCTATGAGTCGTGAGGATCTCGTAGGCGTATTTTCTCTTTAGGAATCGTAGAGATTCCTAAGTGTGTGTTCTCTTATAAGTCGTAAGGATCTTATAAGAGTATTTTCTCCTTTAAGTCGAGAGGACTTACAAGTGTCGTTCACCATATGAGGACATATCCCGTCATTGGTGGAACTTGACGGGAAAATCATTTATTTGTGCCTGTGGATTGTATACAAGGGTCAATATTGGACCGCCTATAGAGCAACTTGGGGGATACGACGGCTTAAGAACATATTTGGATCCCTGTAGCTTAAGGCTTTTGAATCCTATGAGCCGTGAGGGTCTCATAGGGGGAGTTCTCCTTACGAGTCAAGAGGATCTCGTAAGTGTAAAAAAAATTAATAAATTGCGCCCTTCTTGATTTTCACAAGCTCGCCGGTAATCTTGCTGATTTTACTCACGGCGCCCTTTCGGGTTTTCATCCGTGCCCATTTTTCTAGTGGACATACCTTTTTTTGATGACCCATATGTTTGCTGGGGTTGACTTCTGTTAGTTATATGTATGCCCTAGAGGCCATTACTATACATGAGATGTATATTGTAGTGGATGCTTGGACATATATAGGGAGGACTTTCTTGCTCGACATGATAGTATGCTATCTGATTACTCTTTATCTTAACATGTATACTGATTGTCTCTCTGTTGCAAGTTGGTAAAGCCCTTAGGATGCGTACTTGACTACCTAGATTATAATGCAGATCATACTAGTGGGACAAAGGTAGTCGGTAAGTACATCCTTTAATGTCCCTAGTCGTGGGTGTATCGAGATGGGGCATCGATATACCAGAGTAGACTAGTGTGTAGCTTCTCGACCCATGTAGATGGGCGATGGATGATCCCATATCCATTGGTGTTTGACATCAGAGATGGTATATGGGTGCTCAGTGGAGACTGGGTACACTGGACGGACTCGTCGAGAACTCCCAGATGGTATTATACCCCACGTCAGATGGTAGTTCTCTGGTGACCTGGTATAGGTTAGTCTGTCGACTCGAGATCGTCATAGAGTCTTGTGTGATTCCCACTGTGCTTTGATTTCCACCTAACCATGTTCAAGAGGATGTGCAAAACGGTGGTTTTTGGGTACAGTCCCGAGTCATATGGAGGCAATGAGCGATAGGAGGGGATTCATCTCTCCCGGTATTGGGGGTTGATGTTGCGCTGTGCTCGATTGGCTATAACATGAAGTTCCTGGACATGGCTGATTTTGAGATTTACTGGTAAGTGTTATCAGTAGTTTCTCGACCTATTATGAGCCACATATCAGCACGACTTATCGAGTTACTGGGGTCTGACGTTTTACCACCCCTAGACGAGATATGCGACATATCAGACGAAGAGACCAGACTGTACGGTAAGTGTTACTGATTGGATTCGCAGGAGTATAAGCAGGCTTGCTTGTTGATCTTCTGATCGCTCAATACTCGGGTGGCCATTACGTTTAGCACGCCTATTGCGGCTTGTGGGTGTTTGATATGATCATCACCTACTGCCGGCGTATTGACGAGTCTTTAGAGTCCTACACAGAGGTTTCCTGGCTCAGGCGAAACGGAGTAGGAGCACATATGAGATATGTGCGTGACCGAGATTAATACACGTGTGAGATACCGTATTCTATTCTCGCGATTTATTCGTATCGATCAGTTATATGTGATATAGCCGGGTTATCGAATCAAGTGTTGATTCGATAAATTGATACACATAATATTAGTCGGTTATATTTGATAGCCGGATTATTAAATCAAGAGTTGATTTGATAATCTAATGTATAATTATATATTTGATATATTAATTTATATTAACTAGTATTAGCTCACTTAAGATTTCTTTTCTCACTTGTTTTGTGCATTAAGTGTATATGTGATATATACTTATGTACATAGTTTGTATCATGCTTGATGATACATGCAAGCATGGGTGTGTGTGTGTGACTTACACCATGATAATTAAAATGTGAAGGTTTTTATTTATCTTAATAATTCAAAATTAGTGAGAATTTTGTCATGCTTGGAAGCTTGGAGAAGCTTGAAGCATCTTTGACAAAGTCCACTTCTTTTGTCTCACTTAAGATATTTATTAACCTAACCATTTTTAATTAGCCATGGTTTAGTCTCTACAATGGTTAGTATATGACACTAACTCACCCATGGTTGCTATTTTCACCTCATTAGTTTTCATTCTTCATTTTTCTCATGGTTGCTTTCTTCATCTCCTTCCTTCTTCAAGCTTACTAGCTCCATGAAACATGAAGAAATATTGTGAGAAAATAAAATCTAAAGTGAGCCCACTTCCTAATTCATCATCCTACACACTTGCTTGGGTAGTATAGGGTGTTCTCTTCACAAAGTTCTTGACCTAGTGAAGGGTTACCTTGAGTTTGAGTCTTCTCGACGTAGATCATCTTCGGCCTCGAAGACTACGAGCAAGCTTGTTCATTTCTCCGAGGGAACCCATACTAGAGTTCGGGAGATCAATGATCGCAGTGAAGGGACGTCAACACGGAGCTTTAGAAGTGAAGGACCGGTCTACAAAGGTTGTATTCCTTGTTCATTTTCCTTTTGCAAAGTTGTTTGCATTTACATTTCCGTCGTTTTCTAGTTTACGATTCTTAGTTAGGGTTAGCTAGAACGGCAAATTTTTTAATTTGGCATGGACGATGCCTCCCGAAACCTTGCTGCCATCCTAGGGAACCCTGCAGTGGTATCAAAGCCATGCTAGAAATTTAGACGGATTTTGTTAGAATTACGAAACCGAAATACTCCGAAACTTAAAACGGAAAAATCAAGTTTCTGTCGATTTTAAATAATTGTCAATTTTTTTTAATCAAGTACAGAGTGTTGTGATTGTTAGAGATTCTGCGTGTTCAAGTTTAGTTAAATACCGCAATCAAGACGGTTTCGCTCGTAGCTAGCCGGTTGAGTACGGGTCGTCCGCAGGGAGATGCGAATCTTTTTCTATGTGTTTTAACGAGTTAAGTCCGAAGGTTCAGATTTTGTTTATGATTATCAAAGTGGTAAAATGATATGTAAAGAGAGCTTGTTAGGGTTAGGATTAGGTTAGTTTGAGTTAGGAGTCTCCCACATCTTTCGTTGCCCCTCTTAATATCGGTGTTACGGTAATCGGCAACAACGGGGATTAGCACGACTAGGAAGGAACTTGCGAGTATAAGCTAGGCTTTCCAACGCATAAGTTCTTCCTTTTGGTGCTTGTTCGTCTGTTCTTGGCTCTTAGCCATAACCTCCTGTTAATTCAACCACAACCGGTCTCACTACGGAATCACCGCTATCATGTAGGATAGGGTGCCGTAAGGAGCGGATTGTGGTTCAATTAACGGGAGTCGAATTAAGTTGTTGGGCAAGGAAAGAGTGAGAGAGATTTCCTTCTCTCAAACTTCCCTTATCCTACCCTAACAAGTATGAAACTACTCACACATCATAATGAAAAGAAAACAAAACAAAAGAGGAAGATAGAAAGAAGGAGATTAGAAGATAACAACTAGCTATTTGCGACCTCACCTTGGCAAGGATCAAGCGTAAGTATCATGGTTGTTTTAATGATAAAGGAAAAGAGAAGAGAAAGAAAGAACAAGAAATAACAACAACTAAGTTAACAAATTAAAATTATAAGCAATTATAAAAGAACAAGACAAGATATAATAGCAAAAGAGTCTTCTTTATTCATCATTCTTCACTCACAAAGATCACTACAAGTTTTAATGGAGAAGAGATGAGAAGAGGAAGAAGAAACACAATTAAACCTAGAAAATAAAATACAAGATTATCCACCTTTCCTTCACAAGGTTCTGGGGTATTTATAGGCTGGAAAATGAAAACCTAGGGCAACATTCAGAACCAAAATGAAAAGACCAAAAAGCCCCTGAAAAATCTTCTGCTGACGAGTCTAAACGGCCGCGGAACCGCGGCCTATACCCCCCTTTTGCCGCGGTTCCGCGGTTGAATGGAGGAGTTGGGCCTAGGGCTTTTTGGTGGTACCCTGGTTTGATGTACCCTTCAATCTGGTATATGTGTTTTCTCATAATTTCTTCACGAATTTTCCAGAATTTCTGTTGATAAAAAGGTGGATCTTTTTTCATGATTTTCTTGAGTACCGCGTAGATTTCTTGGATCTTGTGCTGCCATTGAGCCTTGTGCATGAAAACGACATTGATTTGACATTTTGTCTCTTAAACTGGTGTGTGGCAACAGACGGATAAAGAGCGGAGATCCGTGTTTTATCTGTGGTTGGCAGGAACCTGGATTTTGTCGTGTTTTCCATGAATTTCACCGTTTTTAGAACCGAGAACCTGTATCTTGCAATTGACTAGCAAACACGGCTCAAGAGTATCTACCGACATGCAATGTGATAAAAATTGGGCGGTATGAAAATGCAAAATTCTGATATGAACATGTTGTATGTGATATAACATGAACACTGGTGAAATTTGAGGAAGTTTGGTGAAATTTTGGCCGACCACATATACACCCATATCGGCCAAAATCCGAGCCCCCCTTCAAATTTTATTTGTGCTCCAGTGACTTGGTTTTGATGTTTCAGGTGTTGTTTGTTTTTGCTAATTTTGCATATGATGTAATCTTACACTATAAGAAATTCGGAGTGTTTCGTATTCATAGTTTTAACATTGTTTCGGGTTATTCGCATGTTGTTTAGACAAACTTAAAAAGTTCGATCGAATGTCAAAAACCCATTTTTCCAAGTTCATCGTATTCGGAAAAACATGGAAGTGATTCAATGGACCCTCTAGAAAAACGAAATCTTACCTCGATTATGTGACCGTCAGAACTGCCACTAAACCCTAGGGTTTGTGGTAGTTCAGTGTTGTCACATGTGAAGCGTTGGTTTGACCCTTCTACGGCAGGTTCATAGGTACTGTGGCATCTTCTGGGTATTATTGAACTGTGCTCAAGTGATGAGCTGTCAGGAAATTGTGGGAATTTGATGAATCGATCGAAAAGTGTAACGTCGTCTGGGTATCATGTGTTGGGATACAATATTTGGAATCCACAAATGTAGTTATGAGATAACTAATTTGAATGTTATAAATTTAGAAATTTAGTCTCATTTGATCGGTTACTACGGAATTTTGATGTGATCAAAAGTCCTTCGCAATCACGTAGCGTACGCGGATACTCGCCGGGTCACCTTATTAGATAGCCACGCCCTATAGCCCCGACCAAGTGACTGTAGGAGAACCCCGTCGCTAAAAGCATCCATTCGGGTGCTCGCGGTAGCGATGTTTCACCTTAGTGCACTTCGTCGACGGTATCGGGGGGTGCGGCTGTCTACTAAAGTTTCCGACGAGCATTCGACCAGGATGTCAGGATCTTGTTAAATTGCCCGACTTGTTATTGAAAAGTGTTTTCGGTATCGAGACTAAAATGCGAGATTTATAATTGTAAGGCATGCGATGTCTAAGGAATTCATTAAGTTAGGCATGAAATCCAAAGTATGAGATACGTTGGGTTTATGATGTCTAAGGTGGTTGCGGATTCCAACTGTTGTAGTTTTTCACTTTCTTTTCTGCGACCGTAAGTGTTCACTTTCTTTTCTGCGACCGTAAGTGTAATATGTGGTGTATCGCCGGTTTTGGTGCTATATGTCAACAACAATTGGGATACGCATATTTACTTACGTTGATGACATGTGATGTTATGTGTTGCTGTGATATGTTATATTGGATCGTCGTGTTTGAATAGCCGGGTTTTTTTTATGTGAGATGAGAGTTTTTCATTTTCATTCATGTAAAATTCATTGTATGTAATATTCTTTTATTGGGGCACTTCCGGGTTGAGGATGATGTCACCATTGTATATTATTTACTTTTCCGCATTAGGATAGACCCAAGGCGAGGAGCACAAGTAACCGGGTTCTAGGGTCCAGTAGGAGACCATCTCGAGGAGTCGAGACCGGGTCTCCTAACTCTAGAATTGGTAGGGTTGCTTGCCGCTCTCATAGGGGTCTAGGGGTGTGGGATTGGCTATTCATCACGACCGTGAAATCCGTGTTTTATACAGGCTTAATATAAAACCCGGAAATCCTAGTATATCCAATATTTCATATGTTGTTTTCTGCTGCGATATCTGTAATGTGATCATTTGATATGTTGAGATAGATACTGTATATAGTATATATGATATATTATATACACGTTGCTTATGTTTTACACCCGCGCTAGCCTTGCCCCGCTCTGCCGTTAGTTATCTAACCTAACGGTGCATGAAGGGACATCGAGGCGAATGCGGATGGCATAAGCGTACGTTGTATTTATCTGTGATGCTTAGGTAACTTAAATGATGGGACTTCATTAATGAGATTAATGAAAGAAAATAAACCTAATGATGTTGTGGAATCGAATTTTCAAAAATAGGTAGCTCTAGTTATTGCTTTTCATAGCGGTATTCCTTATAGAATATCCAGCACCTTATTCGATAAGGAAAGAGCCGAAATCCCTTCACCGGGAGTGACCTCTTTAGCAATAACTGTCAGATGCTACAACTCCCGGTTTCGTCTTTTGATTGCTTTTCTAGTTCTTGCTTTGCATAGTGGTATTGTGAATATCCTGCACCTCATTCGACGAGGAAAGATCCGAGATCTCTTCACCGGGAGTGACCTCTTTAGCGAAACTAGCAAAAGCCTCAAAAACACTTCATTTAAAATCATTTGATTCTACAACGATATCAAGTTCATTACGCAAAGGGTTTTCATAAAAACCTGTCGTAGCTTTCCGTCATTTCAGATAAGTGTTATTTTAGTATTCGTGCTACGATAGTTTGGTCTCCGTCAAGGCGTAGTGTACAGTAGCTAAATTAGTGCTTATCTGCAGCATACGATGCGATTGGATTAGGGTATTCGTACAGCGTAGTTTGGCCTCCGTCAAGGGTCGTACGGGTGGGTCTAATTCAATCAGGAAATGACGGGTTGAACTTGAGTAGCGGACTATGGGTAGTTTGGCCTCCGTCAAGGTCATAGGATGCTAGGGGCAAAATATTATCGAGAATTTCAATTGTCGAAATTTGCAATGAGATTGCATACTTTCTATGAGATAGTTGAATCCTAATACCCACTGCGAGTAAGAGTTACTCATGGGAGAGTTTTACACATTGCAATTAGCCGATCAAGTAGGTGTATAGAAAGGTGTCAACGGGGTTATGCCCCTGGGAAAACGAGATTTATTTTAATTAGGTCTGTACGAAAGCATGGGGAACCACCCTCAAAATACTGGCACTGGCCTGGCTGAAAGATTGGCAAAATTATAGGGTGTAATTAATCCCGGCTAGTCTTTCCTTTTAGGGTTTGAAGGAAGATTTGATAAAAATAGTGGGAGCCATCCTGATCAGATAAATTAATAACCAATCTGATCTTGCAAGAGTATACACTGAGTGTTTTCTTCTCTCTCTCCAGGTAGCGACCATGTTACGCCTTAATCAAGATAATAATATGGATGTATTGACTGAACCCACTTTTTATACTGTGCTGGGGAACGTTGGTCCCGCTCCAACTTATAATTGTTATAAGACTGAGCAGGAAATAGGGGAATACCAGGATTTCTGTGCCGCCCAAACGAAGAAAGTATATGATGATGCATCTTCTTCGGGTGTGCTCGTTACAAAGAACTGTTTCTCAGTATCCTCTACGTCCTCGGTATGAGATACCGGATCAGGATCCCATATACGTAATCTGTTACATGGGCTACAGATAGGCAGAGAACTGAGAATTGGTGATAAAGTTTCAAGAGTTAGAAACGGTGCAATTATTGTAGCCAAGATGTTGGCAGTTGTCACCCTTTATTACCAAGTACATTGATTCTGAACGAATGTTATTAGATTCCGAACCTGATATACAACATCATATCAGTCTCTTTATTTAGTAAAGAAGGATATAATTTTGAATTATTGGATAATGTTTTGAACATATCCTATATCAAGAGTTGATCGGTTTGGGCACGTTATCTAAAAGTATATACATTCTAAATCAAACCACAGTTCTCAACATACAGAACACACACAAGAGGAATAGTTCAGAAATGAACGAATCCTTCTTGACGCATTATAGACTAGGTCATATCAATGCGACCCGACTAACTAAGTTACATAATAATGCATATTTAAATCAGTTTGAATTTACATCTTATGAAACTTGCCAGTCATGTCACAAAGATAAAATGACTATAGCTCTGTTTACTGGAAACAGAGAAGGAGTTAGTGAACTCTTGGGATTGATACATGATGATGTATGTAGGTCCCCTGTCTACACATGCCAGGACTGGTTCTTTTTACATCATTACATTCACTGATGATCTCTCAAGATTCACACATGTGTTCCTGTTGAAACACAAGTCTAAAACTTTTGAGAAATTCAAAGAATATAAGTCAGAAGTAGAGAACCAACATGAGTATAAGTATTATGTCCTATGATGAGATCAGGGAGGAGAATACTTGAGCACGGAGATCCTGGACTATTCTAAAGGAGAATGAGATTCTCTCTCAGCATTACTCCTCCGTATACACCACAGCACATCGGTGTATCGGGGCGGAGCAATCGCACCTTATGAGATATGGTGCGCTCTGTGACGAGTACTACTGAGTAGCCCATTTCCTTTTAGGGAGTTATGCACTTGAGAAGTTGCATACCTATTGAATAGGGTTCCAGCCAAATTAAGTGCCTACCACTCCATATGTGATATGGTATGGGAAGGGCCCATCTCTTAAGTAAATTAAGATTTAGAGTTGTCCGGCCTATGTCTAAAAGCAAAATCCGGACAAGCTCGAGGCAAGGTCAGTTCTGTGGAAGTTTGTTGGATATCCCAAGTATTCGCAAGGGAATATCTTCTACCACACCGAGGAACAAAAAGTGTTTTGTTTCTCTTCATGCCACCTTTGGGAAAGGAATTTCTTTTGAAGAAATTAGTGGTCATGAGGTAGAACTGGAAGAAGTTCTAGCTATACAAACTACAGCTGATGATTTGGTAGAATCAAAGGATTCAATAGTTCCCGACGAACCTCAGCCTCTCTGCCGATCTGGTAGGGTTCCTCACCCACCTGAGAGATACTTCGGTTTTCTTTATGACAGTAAGAGCGAGGATTGCATCATGAGATGATGACCCAACTTATTTCTAGCAGGCTATCAGGAGTGGGGACTCTGTGAGAATGGCTGGATGCTAAGTGATCCGAGATGGAATCCATTTACACCAACAAAGTATGGACTTTGGTTGCTTTATCTGAAGGGTTAAATCCCCATCAGGAGTAAGTATATCTTGAGAAGATTACTTGGTGTAGATGGAAAGGTTGAGACTTCAAAGCTAAGACTTGTTCCAAAAGGTTCTCGTCATCGACCAAGTGTGGATAATGAAGAAACCTTTTCTCCAGTGGCTATGCTTAAGTCCATCCGGATCCTACTTGCCATTGCTACATACCATGACTACGATATCTGGCGGTTGGGTGTCATGACAACTTTTCTAAATAGCGATTTATAAGAAAGCGTCTATAAGTACACAGCCAAAAGGCTTCGTAAACAGTGGGAGCAGTGGAAACGTGTGTAAGTTGCTTTATAGGATAAAGAAGGTATCGCGGAGTTGGAACGTCTGTTTTGATGTGGTAGTCAAAGAGTTTGACTTCATCAAAAGAGTGGATGAACCTTGTATATACAAAAAGGTAGTAAGGAGTATGGTGGTTTTCCTCGTATTGTACGTGGATGCCATACTCTTGATAGGAAAGGAGTTTCCTATGCTACGCTCGGTCAATCTCCTCTTATTACATGGATTCTCTATATAGGATCAAGGTGATACCTCTTAAATCCTGGGTTTTGGATCTATGAGATAGATCTAAGTGGATATTAGGATTCTTGCTAGGTGTAGTGAGATGGTATCAATCGATCCTGGAGAGAATCACTGGATAGCTTCCAGTGTGGTAAGGTCGACTGAATGTCAGTCACAGGCATTGTCTTTACCCTCAGTGGAGGGACGGTATGTTAGAAGAGTTCCAAGCTAGATACCGTGACAAACTAGACGATAAAGGCTGGATACTTCGCTACCAAAGATACTACTAAAGAGGAAGTCTGGGTGTATATTAGTTCATGAGATGAACTTCGTTCCTACCATTATGTGACAATGGAGTTGTGGCTTATGCCTAGGAACCCGCATCCCATCAGTGACCCAGACATATTCTAAGGCAGTATCACCTGATCATGGAGATGGTTGATCTTCAGGGGATCGAGGTCAGGAGAGTAGACTCAGAGGACAACACGGTGGATCCACCCACGAAGGCCTTTTCCCAGAGAGAGACTTTTATGGGATGGTTGAGTATGAGATACTACAACCACTGCTATATGATGTCCCTATTGCAAGGGGAAATTGTTAGTTATATGTATGCCCTAGAGGCCATTACTATACATGAGATGTATATTGTAGTGGATATTTGGACATATATAGGGAGGACTTTCTTGCTCGACATGATAGTATGCTATCTGGTTACTCTTTATCTTAACATATACACTGATTGTCTCTCTATTACATGTTGGTAAAGCTCTTAGGATGCATACTTGACTACCTAGATTATGATGCGGATCATACTAGTGGGACAAAGGTAGTCGGTAAGTACATCCTTTAATGTCCCTAGTCATGGGTGTATCGAGACGGGGCATCGATATACCAGAGTAGACTAGCGTGTAGCTTCTCGACCCATGTAGATGGGCGATGGATGATCCCATATCCATTGGTGTTTGACATCAGAGATGGTATACGGGTGCTCAGTGAAGACTGGGTACACTGGACGGACTCGCCGAGAACTCCCAGATAGTATTATACCTCACGTCAGATGGCAATTCTCTTATGACACTGGTACAGGTTAGTCTGTCGACCCGAGATTGTCATAAAGTCTTATGTGATTCCCACTGTGATTTGATTTCCACCTTACCACGTTCAAGAGGATGTGCAAAACGGTGGTTTTTGGGTACAGTCCCGAGTCACATGGAGGCAATGAGCGATAGGAGGGGATTCATCACTCCTGGTATTGGGGGTTGATGTTGCGCTGTGCTCGATTGGCTATAACATGAGGTCCCTGGCCAGGGCTGATTCTGAGATTTACTGGTAAGTATTATCAGTAGTTTCTCGACCTGTTATGAGCCTCATATCGGCACGACTTATCGAGTTACTGGGGTCTGACGTTTTACCACCCCTAGACGAGATATGCGACATATCAGACGAAGAGACCGGACTGTATGGTAAGTGTTACTGATTGGATTCGCAGGAGTATGGGCAGGCTTGTTGATCTTCTGATCGCTCAATACCTAGGTGGCCGTTATGTTTAGCACGCCTCTTGCGGCTTGTGGGTGTTTGATATGATCATCACCTACTGCCGGCGTATTGACGAGTCTTTAGAGTCCTACACAGAGGTTTCCTGGCTCAGGCGAAACGGAGTAGGAGCACAAATAAGATATGTGCGGGACCGAGATTAATACGCATATGGGATACCGTATTCTATTCTCGCGATTTGTTCGTATCGATCGGTTATATGTGATATAGCCGGATTATCGAATCAAGTGTTGATTCGATAAATTGATACACATGATATTAGTCGGTTATATGTGATATAACCGGATTATTAAATCAAGAGTTGATTTGATAATCTAATGTATAATTATATATTTGATATATTAATTTACATTAACTAGTATTAGCTCACTTAAGATTTCTTTTCTCACTTGTTTTGTGCATTAAGTGTATATGTGATATATACTTATGTACATAGTTTGTATCATACTTGATGATACATGCAAGCATGGGTGTGTGTGTGTGACTTACACCATGATAATTAAAATGTGAAGGTTTTTATTTATCTTAATAATTCAAAATTAGTGAGAATTTTGTCATGCTTGGAAGCTTGGAGAAGCTTGAAGTATTTTTGACAAAGTCCACTTCTTTTGTCTCACTTAAGATATTTATTAACCTAACCATTTTTAATTAGCCATGGTTTAGTCTCTACAATGGTTAGTATATGACACTAACTCACCCATGGTTGCTATTTTCACCTCATTAGTTTTCATTCTTCATTTTTCTCATGGTTTCTTTCTTCATCTCCTTCCTTCTTCAAGCTTACTAGCTCCATGAAACATGAAGAAATATGGTGAGAAAATAAAATCTAAAGTGAGCCCACTTCCTAATTCATCATCCTACACACTTGCTTGGATAGTATAGGGTGTTCTCTTCATAATGTTCTTGACCTAGTGAAGAGTTAGCTTGAGTTTGAGTCTCCTCGACGTAGATCATCTTCGGCCGCGAAGACTACGAGCAAGCTTGTTCATTTCTCCAAGGGAACCCGTACTAGAGTTCGGGAGATCGATGATCGCAGCGAAGGGACGGAGCTTTAGAAGTGAAGGACCGGTCTACAAAGGTTGTATTCCTTGTTCACTTTGCTTTTGCAAAGTTGTTTGCATTTACATTTCCGTCGATTTCTAGTTTACGATTCTTAGTTAGGGTTAGCTAGAACGGCAAATTTTTTAATTTGGCATGGACGATGCCTCACGAAACCTTGCTGCCGTCCTAGGAAACCCTGCAACTTCACTGCTGGAGTAGCTGTGTAACCAGTGGGTCTTGAGTTGCAGTCTTCACCGTTGGGCTTCGATTGTAATATAGATATCAAGGGAGCATATCACCGTTTTGGAGGCGATGTGCTAGTTTAGGGACATCTCGATCCGTTATCGCCATTTTTGAGGCGAAGTTTTAGTTTAAGGACATCTCGGTCCGATGTCTCCATATTTGAGGCGAGGTTCTAATTTAGGGACATCTCGGTCCGTCATTCCCCTTTTGGGGATAAGTATTAGTTTAGGAATGTCTCGGTCCATTGTCGCCATGTTTGAGGCGAAGCTTTCTTGAACACTACTTTCAGAGTTTTGACTCAGGAAGATAGCGAGCAGACACAAGCGTCGTCATCTATCGTTGACCTTATTCATAACTCATCAAGTGTTGTATTTCTTGAGGAATCTGTCGTTTATTAGCCGGAAGGGTCTTTCGCCATGCATATCCATGAGCAGGTAGGCTCCATCTTGGTAGACTTTATCTATGATGTATGGGCCTTTATAGTTCGGCTCGAATTTCCCCCGTTTTGCACGATTGGGGATCATTAGTCTTTTGACGACTAGCATGAGCTCGCCTTGGCGGAATGTTCTCGCTCTGGTCAGTCTTTCGTATGACTGTGTCATCCTTGCCTTATAAGTCTCCAAGTTTTGCTGTGCTATAAGACGGGTTTCGTCGAGGACATCGAGCTCCTCGAGCTTAGGATGAGCATTTTCTTCAGCTGTCAGCTCGTATCGAACTGCTACTCGTAAAGAAGGGAGCTCTATTTTCTGTGGGAGCATTTCTTCCATGCCGAACACCAACGCGTACGTTTTGTATTCGTAGCTGTCTTGAACGTTGTTCGGTATGCCCAAAGAGCTTCGTGCAACTTTTCGTGCCAGTCTTTTTTGCTTCTGGACACTGTTTTCTTTATAATCTTTTTCAATGTCTTGTTGAAGGCTTCAGCTAGACCGTTGGCCCGAGGATTATAGACCTAAGAGTATCTCCAATCTATTTTATGTTGCTGTGCGAAGCGACCGATTTTATGGCTTCTGTAGGCTGGCCCATTATCCGAGATAATTCATTACGGAGTGCCGAACCGATAGATGACATGTGTCCTGAAGAAATGGAGGATATTCTCCATCTTCATTTCCCTTAGTGGTACTACTTCTGCTCACTTGGAGAAGTAGTCGATCGTTTCCAGTATGAACCGGTGTCTTTTGGATGATGCTGGTTCAATGGGGCCGATTATATCGGTTCCCCACATTTCGAACGACCAACTTGCTACTGTTGGGTGCAGCGGGTTTGGATGCTGGTAGATGAAGTCCCCGTGAATTTGGCATGAGTGAAACCGCTTCGCATATTCGAGGCAGTCCTGAATCATTGTGGGCCAATAATAACCCATTCTTTTGATCTTCAGCTTCATTTTTGGCCCAGCTTGGTCAGAATCGCAGAGTCCGTCGTGAATTTCTTGGACGACTCTCTTCACTTCTTCTGGTCCCAGACATCTTAGCCATAGACGGTCAAACAATCTCTTATATAGAGTGTCATTGACGAAGGCAAAAGACAGAGCTCGTTTCATGAGCTGATGTCTAGACGACGCATTTTTGGGCGTTCGTCGAGATTTGAAGTGGTTTATTAAGACTTCTCTCCAATCCTTGACCTTTTCTTCGTCCTCTATTTGAAGGGCTATTTTTTTGGTCGTTTCTTTTCCTTCGGATGGCTCTATTAGGTCTTACAAAGATATCTCTGTTGGCGTGAGAATCCTGCGACTTTGCATGATGATCTTTATGTCATCGAGGTCTTCGTCAGCTGATTCCTTAGCCAGTTTATCCAACGCATCCGCCTTGCTGTTTTCTGCATGCAGTATGCTCTCCAGGATGTAGGAGGGGATTTGCGTCAGCAGTTCCTGCACTCTTTCGCTGTACTTTATCCGTTCTGGCTTGCATATCTGGCAGCCTCCATTTACTTGGCTAACGATCAGCTGAGAGTCTCCATATATGAGAGGGACTTTAATTCCCATGTTGACAGCGATCTCGAGACCTGCTATCAAACCTTCATATTCAACTTCGTTATTAGTCCTCGGCTCTGTTAAAGAGAGGGCATGACGCAATATCCCACCTTATGGAGTCACGAAGATAAGGCCTACCCCGGCTTTGGTTATGAGGGTGTTTTGCTTTCGCCTCTTCATGGAAGATGCTCCATCGAAATAGAGTTCCCATTAGGAATCATTTTCTTCCTTCTCTCCTTCGATTGTGTCGAACGCACGTTCATCCGGAAACTCACAATTTAAGGGGGAGTCGGCTGGTATTGGATGCTCGGTGAGAAAGTCGGCAATAGCCTGGCCTTTCACTGCTTTAAGAGGTCGATACGCTATTGAGAACTCCATCAGGAGGAGGGCCCATTTGGCAAGCCTTCCTGTTAATATGGCTTTTGAAATCAGATATTTGAGAGGATCCACCTTTGATATGAGATGGACCTCATGTTCCAAGGCATAATGTCTGAACTTCGTTATCGCAAAGATCGGTGCCATGCAATGCTTTTCAACGGGGGAGTAGTTATTTTCTGCCCTCAGGAGAACTCGGCTCAAATAGTACAAAGCTCTCTCCTTTCCCTGATCATTCTCTTGTGTCCATAGCGCGCCTAGATTACCCTCAAGGGTCGTTGTATATAGGATAAGGGGCTTTCCTTTAACCGGAGAGGTCAATACCGGCGGATTCTGCAGGTATTGTTTGATTTCGTCTAGTGCATTTTGGCACTTTTGATCCCAAACGAACGGGGTCCCTTTCTTCATCAAATGACTGTAGGGACGGCACTTTCTAGAGAGGTTGGTTATGAACCGCCGGATATATGCGAGCTTTCCTTGAAGGGGTCGCAACTGTTTGAGGGTCCTTGGCATGGGCATTTCTGTAATCGCCTTGATCTTTAAGGGATCGATTTTGGTACCCCCGGTGCCGTATGATGAATCCTAGGAATTTGCCTGAGGAGACTCCAAACATGCATTTCAGAGGATTCATCTTTAGATTGTACTTCCGAAGACATTGGAACACTATTTCTAGATGCTCCCAATGCTCCTTGTGAGATCTGCTCTTTACCACAATGTCGTCAATGTAGCATTCGACGATCTCATGGATGAGGTCATTGAAGATCTTGGTCATATCCTTCTGGTAGGTAGCGCTAGCGTTCTTCAGACCGAAGGGCATCACCTTGTAGCAAAATATGCCCAACGGAGTCCGGAAGACAGTATGCTTTTGATTTTTAGGATGCATTTTTATTTGATTGTATCCTGAAGATCTATCCATGAAGGAGAAAACCTCATGGGTTGATGTGTTATCGATCATCAGCTCGGTAACAGGTACTGGGAAGTCATCCTTCTGGCAAGCTTTGTTGAGGTCCCAAAAGTCCATACAGATGCACACCGTCCCATTTTTCTTCATCACCGGAACGATGTTGGCAATCCAGTCAGGATATTGAACTTCTTGGATGAAGCCGGAGTCGATTAGTTTCTTGACCTCAGCATTTATGCTCATCTCAAGTTCGAGCCGCATTCTTCTCGGCGCCTGTTTGACTGACTTTATGTCCGACGATATGGCCAGTTTATGTACTGCTACATTTGGATCTAGACCCGACATTTCGGAATAGTTCCTAGCGAAACAGTCTTTATACTGCATGAGCATGTCCTTTAACGTGGCTACCTGTTTTTCAGATAGTAGCTCGCTGACGAATGTTGGCCTCGGGTCGTTTTTCGTCCCTAAGTCAATTTTCCTTAGGATCTACGCCGTAGTGTGTATCCCGTCTTCTAGCTCTTTTGGTGCTGGTGGAAAATCTGAGATCACATCGTCATCGTCTTCATTTGTGAAGCACTTGAAGGGGTCATCTATAGTCTCATGCCCTCCCTCCTTTGAGAGTGTTACTACATAGCAAGTATGGGTTTGCTTCCATTCTTGATGTTGAGCCGGTCCTGTCCTCACGGTATAGGTCCTTTTTAGCTCATGCTTTTGTGATGGGGTTACCCTCCAGTTGTCGGACAAAGTAAACATGCCTTGTTGATACTGGTCTTCGACCCGGTCTTTGAAGGTGAAGCAGTCTTCAAGGGGATGATCTATTGCTCGGTGATAGGAGCAATAATCCGGATGATGAACTTCGTTTATTTGTTCGGGGTGCCGAGACTCCAGAAGCATCATCATTTGGTATTTCATGACAAGGTTGAGTATTTTCCTTTTCTTGTCTTGAGGGAAAGAGTATTCCCGACCCATCTTCTTGATAAACGATGGGTTCCAACCACGTTTTTCTTGATAGCGCGGTTTCTTAGATCTGCCTTGTTGTTTGCAAACGTTGTTTGCGGTCTTTGTCCTATTTTTTCCTCTATTTCGGGATTTTTCCTTTTTGCGGGGACATATAACAGGCTAGGGATGGAGGGCATTGTAGTCTTCCTTTTCCATAGACTGCTGATTGAGGTATTGCACCTTGGCTTTTTCATAGATAGCCATTTCACGGCTGTGGTTGTCTCGACTCCTTTGACAGGCGTCCTCTATTAGCTTGTCGATTTGTTCCTCAAGCGACGGACTTAACGTTCTTAGAGCGGGATCTCGTTCTGTTTCAACGTATCGGCTATTGGGAAGAGCGTTCTCTTCTTCACCAGAGCTGTTTATGACGCGGCAGCTGTAGAATCGTTCCCGTTTCTTGGACCTAACGTATCCGAGCCCAGTTGTTTCCATCTTCCCGTTGGGCATATTTCGCTGGGTCCTAGGGATACCCAATTCTTTTTGTAGAAATGGGCTTGTCGAACAGTTTGTTCTAAGGGCACACCTTGGCACCTTAATGTCTTTTTAGTCCATCTGCGTAGTATCTTGGTAGACTGATTGGTTGAAGCCTATCAAGTGTAAAATTAGCACCATGCCAGACTTCTTTCTCTACTATGGTCTCCATAAATTGGTAGAAGAGGATCGCCTTTTCACCTCTTCGCTTGGGAAGCACGTAGAAAGTCTGTAGTTCCTGTACACTGTATGTATCGAGCGCATCAAGTTTCTTGTAATGCTGAGGCGGAACCATTGTGATTTGTAAGCTCTGATCTGCTTCATCGAGGGTTTGCACTGACGGAAAGATGGAGAACACTGTGTTGGCCTCGTCCTCAGAATCGCTGCCAAAGACCAGAATAGGGGTAGATGGTCCGGGCCTGCTGTTTTCTTTCTAGGGTTGCTCCAAGTAGACTATTTCTTCATCTCCCTCGGAATCGCTCCTAAAGATCGGGATAGTGGTGATGAAATTATGTTTATCCTGCAGTTTACAACATCTTTCCTTGTCTTCGAAGTCTGGTAGGAGGTACTTTGTGTCTTCATATTTTCGGACCTCATTTATAGAGAACGGATTCAGCTCCCCTGTGACGGCGCATTCCAAACCGTCCTTGAATTACTTCATACACTGATGTTGTATAGAAGGGATGACATTGTACTCATGCAACCAGGGCCTGCCGAGCAAAGCATTATAGCAAGTTTTGGCGTCAATGACATGAAATTTGATGTCAGTGACGAGCAACCCGAAGCGTAACATCGGTATTACTGACCCAAGTGTCCATGACGACTATGAGTCGAACCCGGAGATTGTAATTTTTTCTCGGGCCAAGTGCTGAATGTTCATGTAAATCTCCTTCAGCACTCTCACGTTGAGAAGGTTGACGGAAGATCCGTTGTCGACAAGGATTTTCCCTATCTTGATGTCGTAGCAGTACCCGGTGACGTATAACTGGAGATTATGTTCACACGTACCGAGAAGGAGATCTTCATCACTGAATGTAATGTCAGCCGTGTGGACCTCTGCCAGCTCATCCTTCATCTTCTCTTCTGTGAGGAAAGCTTGGAACTGATCGGGCTCTTGTAATTCCTTGATTAGAGACTCCCGTTCTTCTTTGGACAAGTGGAGGGCATCCAATAGGCTCAGTTGTGAGGGTATTTTCCTCAAATGTGTCAGGACGTTGTAATCCACCTTATTTTTCTTAGGCGGGTCCCTCACTGCGAGCTCTTTGACAACTCCCTCATCAAGGGTGAATTCCTCAGGGATTTTTTCTTTCCCTTTGTCTTCTTTGCTCGAACCTTTGTTTGTAGGTCTGAGATTCTTTTCAGGCAGCGTGCGACTACACAGCTGAATGTTCTCACAGTTCTTCTCCCCCTCTTCTTTTTCGGAAGTGGAGTCTTTGAAGAGAGGGCTGAGGATCATTTCGTCCTTAGAATCGCTCCCCATGGTAAGGACTTAGGGTTTTTTCCTTTCCGGACTAGTATCAACCATATGACAGTTGCCAGTCATTTTTTCACACGTACTTGTCGCACTCTTTTTCTGTCGACGAGTTTCGTGCTTCATCCTCTTGAAGTGTTTTTGATGGGAAACATATCCTTACCACCACTTCTTGAAGGCACTGCATTCTTCGGTGGCATGAGTGACCCTCTGATGATATAAGCAGTAGTTTGGTGTGAATTCTCTCCGTTGAGACATATGACCCCGGGAGAGCTTCCCAGGAGAGGTGGCAGCTTCATTCCTCTTGACAGAGCTTTGCCGAACCGCTTCTCCGCCTTGATACTGCTCTTATTTGTAGGAAGTGTACTCCGACTTTGTTGGGGTGATTTACGACTCATCCTCGCCATGGCTTTTTCGTCTTGATGCCGACGCTTAGCCTTTTCATATATAGCTGTTTCGCATTCTCGTTCAGCTTTGTTTTTTCGAAAGGCTTTATTTAACATCCTATCGATCGGGTTTTCTTCTGGCAGTTCTGGGGATTTTAGCGCCGCATCTGCCCCCAGTTCCTCTGCGTTGTTTTCTGATGCTGAGGGAGCTTCTTTGCCATTTAACGACGAATGGGAGACCATGTGGCAACTCACTACATAGTCTTCGATTTCTTCTGATGAGTCATTTTTCTCATCGTTGTCACTATAATCGTTCTCAATAATATGCTTGAGAAACTCTTCGAGGGTGACCGGTGTCCGTGCCTTCTGGTTGTACTCTTCCAACGCGTTGATGTACTTTTGTATGTTTGTGCGCTTGTCATCATACTCGGTAGGCTGTACAGGCTTCTTGGTCTTCTTCTTTTTCTTCGAAGACTTTGAAGGCTTGACTTGGGAATTTTTCCCTTTGTCAACAACTTTTGGTACGGGACGGGGTTTCAACATCTCTTTGATGATTTTTGGTTCAAGTGGGCTTTTCCACCCGACTGCTAGACATACCTATAGATCCTTCAGTATTCTTTTGGTCTTTGCTGAAAGAACGACTTCTCATGGAGATTCTTCCACGAGCGAGCATGATGCCCCCGGTGCATCCACCTTTTTGGGAATGTGCTTCTGTGGTGGGTTCACCCTCCAGTTTTCAGACAGCGCAAACTCCCCCTGTTAATACTGATCCTCGACCCAGTTCTTGAAGACATAGTAATCCTCAATTGGGTGGCTCACCATTCTATGATAGGAGCAGTAGTTAGGGTTGTTGACGTCGTCGGGTTGCGGTGGACGCCGTGGGTCTGGCAATGTGATGAGTTTGGTACGCATTTCCAACTCAAATAGTTCCCTCGTGTTATCGCGGGGAAACGAGTAAGCACGCCCTAGCCTTTCTTCGAGGGATAAGTGCGGACATGCATTGTTTTGGCGAGCACCCGGTTTTGGGCCACTCTGCTGTTGTTGAGTGTTAGCAACGAAGGCTGCTTTCCTTTTACCCTTGGTATTTCGAGGGTCCTTGTTTGAGGAGGAAAGCCCGTGGCCCATCTGGTCCATTTGGGCCAATTTATCAATCAGAGCCTGGAACGTTATGCGCTTGAAGAACTTCATGAACTGGGATATGGTCATTTGAGGATCGAGGGTCCCAGTGAACATGCCTACTGCAGGAGATTCTTCGATGCGTTGTTCGCACTTAGACCATAGGTTCCGCCACCGGATCACATATTGGACCCAGGTTTCTCCCGGCTTTACCCTGGCATTGATTAATGCCGTGATCGGGGTGCGCTCGCTCGCGCTGGCAAACCGATGTGTGAACAGCAGTTCCATTTCTGTGAATGTTTTCCCGGAATCGTTTGGGAGCTCCGAGTACCATTCAAAGGCCGTCTCTGATAGGCTGCCAATGAACTGGCGAAGCAACAGTTTGTCGTCACCTCCAGTATTGCCGCACAGAGCTCTAAACTGCGCGACGTACTGGTGTGGGTTGCCTGTCCACTTGTACATATGGAATTTGAGGATCGTATATCCCAGTGGGTACTTGATTTGGTCATACCAGCCTGGATACGATCGCCCAATTCTGACAGTTTGGCCGGCCACTTCACTAGCTTGATGAGTTCGTATTTGTTGAGCTATATAGTCATCAAAAGCAGCCTTGGAAATCGTTTCCTCCTTAGCTGTCGACAAAGCCGGAAGAGGGTTTGAAGTTTCCCCACTTTCATCCTCGATGATTATCGGCTGATCCTCGGCTGGAGGCTCTGGCTGGATCATCATTCCAATCATGTCCTGGAACAAGAGCACCATCTGCTTTATTGTCGCGCCCCGCTTCCTAGTGTACGGTAAGGAGACGTGACACGGCCCGCGATGTATTTGTTCAGAAGTAAACACGCTAAGCGTAAATAAGCAATATAATGTAAATGTGCACAAGAAAGACATGAGATGTAAATGAATAGCAACTTTTTATTAATTAAACATTCTTTACAATGCAACTGAAAAGTAAATACAATATGGAAAGCAATGCCTAAACAATGGCATGAACTAAAAGTAAAAATATATACAGTTAACTAAAGCTCTGGGTCTTCTGAGAACTGCTCCAAGTCTTCTGAGCCGGGCTCGATCTCCAGAGAGTCGGGTCCTCCTGACAACATTCTAAAGAAAAAATAGAAAAGGAATGTCGTCAGCAAACAATCGCTCGATAAGTCCCAAAGAGAGATAAAATAGACTAAACAGGTAAAGAGAATATATCTGGTATAATGTATGATTATTTTGTTAACGCGGTTCTTTGTAACTTGGTATAGAATATGCCAGTGCATACGAGAAGAGTCCAGCTTACCTCGTGGACTATGGTATATGGAGTACAAGGCCCCGTCAAAGCCTATGGGACAACGGCAACGGATATTCAGGTTAGGTGTATTAAAGTGACCGTCTTGTGCCACTTTTAACACATCCCGTACCAATCTACTCCTTAAAAAAACCCGGTAATGTTTATTGTATTGACTTGTAGTGATTTGTAAATATAAGACTTACCGAAACTATGATATCAATTGTTCATGTAAACGGATAAGGATATAAACGGATAGTCATGTAGACAAGTCAATGTAAATCAATGGTTCGGTCAAATCAAGTCATCTTGATATAGATAGTATTCTGGTATAAATGGATTCATATTGTATTGGAGTTATATTTGAATTGTATTCATGGATGGATTGATTTCAGATTAGACTGAGACTCTGACTGTGTCAGACACTTAACAGAATTGAAGTCCTGAATTAGTTTTGGAGTTATCGGTAACTGCTACACATGGACGACAGGATTTGTCTCATTTTCCAAGACAATTACCGTATTGATAACCCCGTTTTAGTTTTCTACCTTAAATAGGCAAGCACACACTTTCTCCGACTCCCTGAGGCTCAAGAGAATTGGTCCCGCTTAAGCTTATATTTACTAGAGTCCTTATTGTAAATTAATATAACTTGAGGGGGTTTTATGAAAAATAGTTTTGAAATATTTTCAAAATAAACCCCAAGTATTTATTTATCATTTTTAGGGTTTTCATAGATGTAATTTTTATAAGATGAGATATTCTAGCGGATATAAATCTAAATTGAATAGTATATGGTATTTTCATGTAAATTGACTTGTATTGATTTCTTGATGGTATTTTCATGAACTTTTGTGGTTCTTTTCTTTTGATTTAGAAAACATGGAATATATTATATATTTAAAATAGATATTTCGATAATATTTACATATATATATATTAAAAATAGAATTTATTTATTAATAGAAATCACGTTTTCTTAAAAATTGTAATAATAAAAATTCCATCGAGATCGTAAACTCCGTGAGGAGGTCAGCATCTCGCCTACTAGTCCGATGGATGTGCGATAAACCGCACCAATCAAATTGGATTCCCCAAAATGGGTTGTAAGAACATAATCGTATGGAATTTGATTAAAACAATTAAAAGAAATACGGTTTTGATAGTTTATGGTATTTAACTGTAAATTCGTCTTAACCACAAAATATTATTTTCAAGCCATCGTGCTATGTCATGATGAGTGTTGTGATGAGGTAGGTCACTACCTCGTGTGTTTTCTAAAGGTAATATGAGCAATATGATGACGTAATGTCGTAGGTAAACTTTGTTGTATTTAAACAAAAAAGTGTAATACAAGTTGCATAGCATTTTATTTTGAATTGATACTTGTTCTAAATGTTGTTTTATGGTTGGTAAACAAAATATAAAGAAATGGTTGATTTGTTGTTAAGAAAAGTTGGGTTTTTAATGAAATTAGAATCGGAAGTCGGAATAACTCCGCTTCCAACGAGTTTTAATAAAAGACCGTTTTAGAATAGAAAGAGAGCAAAGGAGAGGGAACTCACTGGTTGAGAAGAGTGAGAAGAGGTGGAGGAAGGTTTTGAAGGCGTCGTGGAGTCACGGTGTCGCCGGATTTGTCCCGAATCGTCCCCGGAACTTGGCCTTGGGCTAACTCCACTTGTATAACTTTTTTAGACTTGGAAAAATTTGAAAGTTTTGACAATGGATTTCATAATAGAGAGGGATAGGGTGTAGGATGGTATTTATAGGATAGAATTACGGTTTAGGGTATTAAAAATAAGAATTAAAATGTATTAAAATTTGGTTTTAAAGCTCATTTTAATTCTCTTGATATTTGCAGGGAAAATAAACAGACTGGAGTTAGTGGGGTAGGCCAAAGGGTGTCGGTGTCAAAAATTTAGAGCATTACCTACGGTCTGGACCGGCGCTGCCGGCCCAGAATGACATCTCGCCGGCCAATTGGGGTGGGTCTGGGCTTGGATTATTGCCACGTGTTGGGGTCTGCTCATATGACAATTTCCATATGTTTGATTAACCCGACTTTCCATTTTTACGTGTATTGCACGTGTAAACTTTTGGGCTTCCAAAAAGTTTAAAAGAAAAATCAGCAAAAATAATATGTGGCTGAGGGGATTCGAACACAAGGGCTACATCACAGCAGTGCAAGGCTTTACCAATGAGCTACAAGTTATTTCTTGCTGTTTAAAAACAAATCAAATACTTATAGCATATTCAGGATTGCAAATACTCCATTTAGTACTTTAACTTTAAACAAATTTTGTACATTATAAATAGAGTCTTTACATTCTACCCTCCTTATTAAAATTTCGTCCTCGAAATTTACAATTATTCAAGGACTAATTTACAAACAAGTGAGGGTATCTTGCACGCATGTCGTTTTCTCTTTCCCACGTTGATTCTCCTCTTGTGTTTTTTCTTCACATCACTCGAACCAAGTTTACTTCCTTGTTCCGAAGTGACTTTACCTTTCTGTCCAGGATTTCAATAGGTTGTTGCTTACAAGATAGGTTTGTCGGTACCGTGAGCTCGGAGTGATCAAGAATGTGACCGGGGTTACTCACATACCTTCTGAGTTGGGATATGTGGAACACATTGTGCACTCCTTCCAATGAGGGTAGAATTGCCAAACGATATGCCACTTCTCCGACTCGTTCGAGTATGTTGAACGGTCCAATATATCTCGGACTTAACTTACCCCTCTTTCCAAAGCGATTCACTCCACGGTTTGGAGAGATCTTTAGAAAGTTATGATCTCCTGGTTGGAACTCTAAGTGTCGGCACTTTGCATCAGCCTAGTGCTTCTGTCGGTCTTGAGCTATGCGCATTCGTTCCCTGATAGTGCGAACTACATCTACAGTCGCCATTATCATCTAAGGTCCAAGGATTTCTCTATCCCCGATATCGTCCCAACTTAATGATGATCGAAACTTCCTTCCATATAGAGTTGTAAATGGTGCCATTCCAATACTAGCTTGGTAGCTGTTGTTGTAGGAAAACTCCGCAAGGTGTAAGTGATCTTCCTACGATCCTCCGAAGTCTAACACACCCGCTCTTAGCATATTTTCAAGTATCTGAATCGTTCGTTCAGACTGTCCATCTGTTTGTGGATGGTAAGCTGTACTAAAGTTCAGATTCGTTCCCAAGTTAGCTTGCAAACTCTGCCAAAATTGTGATCAGAATCTGGTGTCACGATCGAAGACAATGCAAACCAGTACTCCATGTAATCTCACGATCTCCTGCATGAGTTCATGGGTATCAGAGATAGTACACTATGAAGAGTTAAATCTTACTTCCATTCATATTTACTTCCATGTACTTCTTTGCTAGTGTCTCAGTAGATTGGTGAACTCGAAATGGGATGAAATGAGCCGACTTTGTGAGTCGATCCACAATAACCCATACCGCATAGTTACCTTTCGTGCTGCGAGGAAGTGCATTCACGAAGTCCATGGTAATGTGTTGCCACTTCCATTCTGGGATAGGTAACGGTTGAAGTAAACCAGCAGTCCTGTGATATTCAGCTTTTACTTGCTGACACACCAGACATTTTGCTATGCTTCTGGCTACTTCACGCTTCATTCCATGCCATCAGTAATGTTGACGTAGATCTTTGTACATCTTTGTACCTCCAGGGTGTATTGAGTAGGGAGAGCTGTGAGCTTCTTTCATCAATTCTTCCCGAACAGAACCTTGTGGTACACACAATCTACTACCGTATCTCAAAGATCCGTCTTCGTGAATGATGAAGTCTGTTCGAAGTCCACTTTCTACTTGATCTCTGATCTTTTGCCGCTTGACATCACTTGCTTGAGCTGCTTTGATCTGATTGACAATTGTAGACTGAACTCGTAAGTTCATCAAACTTGAAGCGTTACCTGGCATGACTACTTATATCTCCATCTGATGCAAATCTTGCTGTAGCTTCCACTGTGCGATGTGATTCATTGATAGTGGTTGACGACTAAGTGCATCAGGTACTACATTCATCTTTCCCGGATGATATTGTAGGTTGATGTCGAAGTCCACTATAAGTTCTAACCATCTTCTCTGTCATATATTCAACTCTTTTTGAGTAAACACATACTTCAGACTTTTGTGGTCTGTGTAGATATCTACCCATTCTCCAAGAAGATAATGACGCCAAATCTTGAGAGCAAAGATAATGGCTGCCAACTCCAGATCATGCGACGGATAGTTGCGCTCATGAACCTTCAGCTGTCTTGATACATAAGCTACAATTTTACCATGCTAATGTAGAACACATCTTAATCTCTTACCGGATGCATCACAATGCACTACGAAACCTCCAGATTGGTCCGGGATTACGAGAATAGGCGATGTTCTTAATCTTGACTTGAGTTCTACGAAAGCTTGTTTGCATGCTTCTGACCACACGAATTCTTCATCTTTATGTGTGAGCTTGGTCACGGGTGTTGCAATCTTCGAAAATCCTTTAATAAATCTTTGGCAGTATCCCGCTAATCCCAAGAAACTTCGAATGTCCTTCACTGTCTTTGGTGTCGGCTATTCGCTTACTGCTGATACTTTAGCTGGATCTACAGAGATTCCTTTGTCTGAAACGATATGTCCGAGAAATCCGACTTGTTCTAGCCAAAACTCGCACTTGCTGTACTTGGCATAGAGTTGATGCTGTCGCAAAGTCTCCAGGGCAATTCGTAGATGTTCAGCGTGCTCTTTCCGATTTTTTGAATATACCAGGACGCCGTCGATGAATATGACAACGAGCCTGTCTAGGTACTCTCGGAAAACTTGATTCATCAGATTCATGAATATGGCTGGTGCATTGGTCACTCTAAATGGCATCACGAGAAACTCATAATGTCCATAGCGAGTCCTGAATGCCGTCTTCAGAATATCAGACTCTTTAACCTTCACCTAATGATAACCCGAACGATGATCTAACTTTGAGAAAACATAAGACCCACTTAGCTGATCGAATAGATCGTCGATTCGCGGTAGTGGATACTTGTTCTTTATCGTGACTTTGTTCAAAGCTCTATAATCAATACACATTCTGTATGAACCTTCCTTCTTCTTCACAAGCAAAACTGGAGATTCCTAACTTGAAGTACTGGGACGAATCCATCCTTTCTGCAGAAGTTCGTCTAGCTGAGTACGGATCTCCTTCAAACCTTCTGGACTTAATCGGTATGGTGCTTTTATCACCGGTTGTGCTCCAGGAACTAAATCAATTCCAAATTCAAGAGCTCAATCGGGAGGCAAACCTGATATGTCTTCAGGAAATACATCATTAAACTCTCGAACTACCTCTGGTTTGTCTTCTTCCGTCTATAGAGTTGCAATCACTGCTTTCTTCGGTTTCTCTTTATATGTGCTAGGCTCCAGGGTATGGTCTCCACTTTTGAAATAGAAGACCGGATGGTCTGGAATCTTGAACACTACACTCCTTTGACAACAGTCGATGGTAGTGTAGAAAGTTCCTAGCCAATCCATACCCAAAACGACATCGAAATTCGGTATGTCCAGCACCTTGAAGTCACCATAGAATTCTCTGATGCAGACGACTACTCGACACAGGTCGTATCCCATTGTTGCCTTTAGAACGTTGTTCCCTGAACTGGCATTCCAGGTGGATACGAGCAGTTTGACTGGAATCGCATGAGTTTGGACGAACCGTTGCGATATAAAGCAATGAGATGCTCCAGTATCGAAGAGTGCTAGTGCAGGAAGTGAGGCTAGTAAGAGCGTACCTATGTTACGTGGGATAGGTTTAGGTATAGAAAAATATATATGGATATAAATAAGTATTGAACAGATTTGAAAGATGGAAAGTTGCCTGTGATGACTTGGCCAGTGGCTTCAGCTTCTTCCACAGTCATTGTGAAAGCCTGTTGCCTCGGTACATTCCTCTGTCCATTCCTTTGTCCTTGATGTAGGTTCCTTTGTGCTTGATGGAACTGACAAGGAGGAGGTGCAGTAGGTTCATGAGGAGGTGGAGTTGGGAGAGCAAGTCAACGAGCAGGTGCCTGGATAGCTGGCCGCTGTGGATAGGTGATTGTTGGTCTGGGTGCCTGATTCTAATTGAGTCTATGAGGACAAGACCCAATATCATGTGTGGATGAGCCATAGACTAAGCAGAGGAGATTAGCACGCCTACAATCGTGCGCCGGGTGTCCATTTCTTTTGCAGTGAAAACAAAAGTATGGACTGGGCCAGTTGGAAGGTACTCCCGGTCTCCTGGGTACAAAAGGTGGCCTAGAAAAGGCTCCTCCTGCCATCTAGGTGGCTGGGCGCTTCACACCGATAGATTGATGTCTGCCCTTCTTCTTCACTACTGCCTCATATCGACGGGAAGCCTTCAAAGCTAAGTCATAGGTTGAGAAATCCCCTGTAGCTATAGCAGTTTGGATTTCCTGGTCTAACCCCTGCTGAAATCGTCTGGCCCTGATCTCAGCAGTCGGTATGAGATAAGCCGCAAACCTGTTACGGTCTTTTGTTAGCTGTGTAATAGGTGATATTAGAAAAATCGAATATTTGAGACATATCTTACCTGCTCAACATAATGAACTCAGTATCATACTCATCCACAGATTTGGTCCACATCGAACCTTGTTGCAAGTGAATGAATTGCTGCTCCATATCAAAGCGGGCAGTCTCGGGAAAATATTTCGCGTTGAACATCTCACGAAAAATCCTCCATTCAATCGGCTGAGCAAGACGGCTTTCTTCCGCCTTCCACCATACTCGGGCGTTATCAGTAAGTTGTAGCTTCGCAACCCTTATCCAAGCAATGTCTGGAACTTGTGCTGCTGCCAGATCGTCATCAATGGATTGAGCCCATTCTTCAGCTTCCAAAGGGATCTCTTTTCCAGAAAATTGCTTTGGATGCAGTGCCCGGAATTGCATCACTCCAGGTGCTTTCGCTTCTAGGCGGTTCATTAGTATGGCAGTCTGTTGCTGCTGTCCTTCCAGGTGGCTCTTTATTGCCTCGAGTAGTATCGTCTGCTCGTTGATCGGAGCTACAATGGTAGGCGTAAGTGGAAGAGGTGGTGGTGTGTTGTTGACGTTTGTACTCGTGTTGTTGGGAGAATCCACAACCTTGAAAGAAAAATAGGGTTAGGATAGATTCAAAGAATATGAAATGTAAAGAATGTTTAGTTGCTGAGTCTTACAATTCTTGTGTTATATTGCTTAGGACTTCATGCAGAACTGACCTTGCATGGTAGAGATCCATGCAGAACTGGCCTGCATGGGCCGCCAACAAAACCTGTCACGCCCCGCTTCCCATTATACGGTAAGGAGACGTGACACGGCCCGCGACGTATTTACTTAGAAATAAACATGCTAAGCGTAAATAAGCAATATAATGTAAATGTCCACAAGAAAGACATGAGATGTAAATGAACAACAACTTTTTATTTATTAAATATTCTTTACAATGCAACTGAAAAGTAAATACAATATAGAAAGCAATGTCTAAACAATGGCATAAACTGAAAGTAAAAGTATATACAGGTAACTAAACCTCTGGGCCTTCTGAGAACTGCTCTAAGTCTTCTGAGCTGGGCTCGATCTCCAGAGAGTTGGGTCCTCCTGACAACATTCCAAAGAAAGAATAGAAAAGGAATGTCTTCAGCGAACAATCGCTCGGTAAGTCCCAAAGAAAGATAGAAATAGACTGAACAGGTAAAGAGAATATTTCTGGTATAATGTATGATTATTTTGTTAACGCGGTTATTTGTAACTTGGTACAGAATATGCCAGTGTATACGAGAGGAGTCCAGCTTACCTTGTGGACTATGGTATATGGAGTACAAGGCCCTGTCAAAACCCACGGGATAACGGCAATGGATATTCAGGTTAGGTGTATTAAAGTGACCATCTCGTGCCACTTTTAACACATTCCGTACAAATCTACCTCTTAAAAAAACCCTGTAATGTTTATTGTATTGACTTGTAGTGATTTGTAAATATAAGACTTGCCAAAACCATGATATCAATTGTTCATGTAAATGGATAAGGATATAAACGGATAGTCATGTAGACAAGTCAATGTATATCCATGGTTCGGTCAAATCAAGTCTTGTTGATATAGATAGTATTATGGTATAAATGAATTCATGTTGTATTGGAGTTATATTAGAATTGTATTCATGGATGGATTAATTTTAGATTAGACTGAGACTCTGACTGAGTCAGACATTTAACAGAATTGAAGTCCTGAATTAGTTTTGGAGTTATCGGTAACTGCTATACATGGACGACAGGATTTGTGTCTTTTTCCAAAACAATTACCATATTGATAACCCCGTTTTAGTTGTCTACCTTAAATAGGCAAGCACCCACTTTCTCCGGCTCCCTGAGGCTCAAGAGAAATGGTCCCGCTTAAACCTATATTTACTAGGGTCCTTATTGTAAATTAATATAACTTGAGGGGGTTTTATGAAAAATAGTTTTGAAATATTTTCAAAATAAACCTTAAGTATTTATTTATCGTCTTTAGGGTTTTCATAGATGTAATTTTTATAAGATGAGATATTCTAGTGGATATAAATCTAAACTGAATAGTATATGGTATTTTCATGTAAATTGACTTGTATTGATTTCTTGATGGTATTTTCATGAACTTTTATGGTTCTTTTCTTTTGATTTAGAAAACATGGAATATATTATATATTTAAAATAGATATTTTGATAATATTTACATATATATATATATATATTAAAAATAGAATTTATTTATTAATAGAAATTACGTTTTCTTAAAAATTGTAATAATAAAAATTCCATCGAGATCGTATGGTCCGTAAGGAGGTCAGCATCTTACCTACTAGTCCGATGGATGTGCGATAAACTGCATCAACCAAATCGGATTCCCCAAAATGGGTTGTAAGGATATAATCGCATGGAATTTGATTAAAACAATTAAAAGAAATACGGTTTTGATAGTTTATGGTATTTAACTGTAAATTCATCTTAGCCACAAGAATATTGTTTTCAATCCATCGTGTTATATCATGATGAGTGTTTTAATGAGGTAGGTCATTGCCTCGTGAGTTTTCTAAAGGCAATATGAGTAATATGATGAAGTAATGTCGTACGTAAACTTTATGGTATTTAAATGAAAAAGTATAATACAAGTTGCATAGCATTTTATTTTGAATTGAAACTTGTTCTAAATGTTGTTTTATGGTTGCTAAACAAGATATAAAGAAATGGTTGATTTGTTGTTAAGAAAAATTAGGTTTTTAATAAAATTAGAATCGGAAGTCGGAATAACTCTGCTTCCGACAAGTTTTAATAGAAGACAGTTTTAGAATAGAAAGAGAGGAGAAGAGAGAGAACTTACTGGTTGAGAAGAGTGAGAAGAGGTGGAGGAAGGTTTTGAAGGCGTCGTGGAGTCGCGGTATCGCCGGATTTGTCCCGAATCGTCCCCGGAACTTGACCTTTGGCTAACTCCACTTGTACAACTTTTTTGGACTTGGAAAAATTTAAAAGTTTTGACAATGGATTTTAGAATAGAGAGAGATAGGGTGTAGGATGGTATTTATAGGATAGAATTAGGGTTTAGGGTATTAAAAATGAGAATTAAAATGCATTAAAATTTGGTTTTAAAGTTTATTTTAATTCTCTGGATATTTGCAGGGAAAACAAACAGATTGGGGTTAGTGGGGTAGGTCAAAGGGTGTCGGGGTCAAAAATTTGGAGCATTACCTACGGTCTGGACCGGCGTCGCCGGCCCAGAATGAGATCTCGCCGGCCAATTAGGGTAGGTTTGGGCTTGGATTATTGTCACGTGTCGGGGTCTGCTCATATTATAATTTCCACATATTTTAATAACCTGATTTTTCATTTTTATGTGTATTGCACGTGTAAACTTTTGGGCTTCCAAAAAGTTTAAAAGAAAAATCAGCAAAAATAATATTTGGTTGAGGGAATTCGAACACAGGTGCTACGTCACAGCAGTGCAAGGCTTTACCAATGAGCTACATATTGTATCTTGTTGTTTAAAAACAAATCAAATACTTATAGCATATTCAGGATTGCAAATACTCCATTTTGTACTTTAATTTTAAACAAATTTTGTACATTATAAACAGAGTCGTTACATTGATGTTAGCAGCCTGTTCCACAGGCTCCTTATCTTTTCTTTCAAGCACCTTTGGCAGAAACTCTGTATCGGTCTCCTGTTCTTGGCGTTGTTCGGCTGTTGAATCCGGACTTTCTTTCTACCCGGTGAGTGTTGCCATTTTGGTCAGCATCTCTTGGAGCTTTTTTGTTGCTCCTAAGCTTTTGCCAGCGATCGAGTTTGTGGCTGGTGTCCTACGGAAGCACGAATTTCTTCTTTTTCAGAAGCCATGTAAACTGTGTGTACGATCACACCCCTAGACTTGGGGTGCTTGGGTCCGTCGCCTTTGGAGTTTGTCGCCGGCGGTGGAATTTTCACTTGCCTCGTCCTTTTGTGGGAGGTCAAAGTTGAAGGAGCCGTTATGACAGGCATCTCTGTAGAAGAAGCCCCTCGCTGTATGACGGAGGGATGATCTTTCTTTTGCCGAGCCTTCGATTTTTTCGGTCGACGAGAGTAGTCTTTGTTGATCACGGAGTCCTGGAATTTTCGCCAGACCTTTTGAATTTGGGAGGAGAGCCGTTGACGGTGCCGCTCCTGCTTTTCGTGCACAAGGATCTCAACAGAAAGGGGTGATTTCTTTAGTACCGCTGTGGGGGAGTTTTTGCGCACCCTCTTCAGCGGCTTAAAACTGTTCCCAGTTGGAACAGCAGTATCAACCTCTACCATTGGAGCTGGCAGAGTAAGTCCAGAGGAGGAGTTGCCCCCAGTTTTTCTCACCCGGTGCCAGTGGCGACGTCAAGCGTGTCTTACAGAGGGGACCGCCTCGGTTTCGGAAGTGGTTGCGGCTTGCCCCTGGTTTTGTTGAGGAGCTCCAGCAGTTGCCAACCTGTTAAAGACCGATGTCCTTGGCAAGATTTGATTGGAGACGGTCAGCCTCTCGAAGGCCGATCGCCTGACTGGTGAAGCACTTTTGACGGCTTCATTTGTAGCAGGAATTAGGAGGGTTATCCTTTTTGGGGTAGCCCCTTCGGGAATCACGGGCTTCTTTGCGGGCCCGTTTGAGCTTTAGCTCAGCCTATTAAAGACTGAGACCCCTTCTTTGGACGGCTCGTTGAGAGGAGCCGTTGCAGTCGTCGGTCGGTGGAAGACCGACTTCTTGGGAATATCGGGTTGCGGCGTTGAAGCACCGACGCTCATTGGTGGGAGCATGGTCCCGAAGAACAATCCAAAAGTGGCTTCAGTTACTTGCCCCACTGGCATTGGAAAAATGGAGGCCGCGTTGGGCCCATAAGTCACTCCTCCAGTTGGGGCGGAGCGGGAGTTGCTGTTGCAAGTTGTGCAGCTGGAAGCCATTGATTTTTCTTCTTCTTCTGCACAGGAGGAAGACACCAAATCTTAGTACCTCGAATCCAAGGGCAATCATAAAAAACCGGGATTTTTTTTGCGAAACACGACACACAAAGTGTGGAGTGGAAAGATGGAAAAGGTCCCACCCGGGCGTGCCAGAATTTGTTTACCGCCGGAAACAGAGACGAACTGGGATGGATCATCTTGCCTGAGTCCTAGGGGCAGATGCTATTTGAATTTATCCGTCCACCTCTCCAAAGATGCCAAGTTGATTTATGGCACTGTATATCGGAGGTTTGGACAGACGCGACCGTTGTAGCAGAATTTATCAGATTCCCCATCGTTTGCGAGGGTTTTTTTATTGTGGGGACGCTCTTCCCTGCAGGTGCAAGCCCCTGCAGTTATTTATGTTACCGCATCGCGATAACCACTTTCTCCTACTCCAGAATTTCACTTCATGCTATGTGTATGTTTGTTTTATTTTGGTTGCCCGTGGATTGTATACAGAGACTAATTTATGTTGTCGCCCATAGGGCGTGGATTAGTCCAAATCCGTATATTTTTAGATTTGGGTTTGGGTTGATTTAAGGATCATTAATCTGGTTTGAGATTAAGATCAACTTAAACATATGAGCATTTGGGCTCGATTATTTTAGTTTAACGACATCGCGGTCCATTATCGCCATGTTTGAGGCGAAATGTTAGTTTAAGGACATTTCGGTCCTTTGTCCCCATATTTGGGGGCGAATATTAGTTTAAAGACATTTCGGTCCATTGTCGTCATATTTGGGGGTGAGTATTAGTTTAAGAACATTTCGGTCCATTATTCATCTTGCGCACACATGTATTTGTTACGTGACGAAGTAAACAATGGAGATATGGATTGCGCCCAATTTAGGGCACGATCCGATTTGAGGCGTGCACGTTAATTTGGAAGTGCACCAGCAAAAGAAGTTGTTGGTCATCGGGACCCGTCACCTCTCTGAAGACGTTGAGGAATTACAAAGACATGTATCAGAGGTGTGAAGAGATGTTCTCTTAAACCAAATCCCTTACTTGAGGGAAAGAGGGTTGTTGTGGACCTAAGAATCATTAGTCATATTTGAGACTGAGATTACTTTAGGAGACATAGGATGAATATCATTTTGGATATCATCAATGAGAGATCATTAGTCATTTTTTAAGACTAAGATCAGTTTGGGAAACCATGAGCAATATGGGCTCGGTTGATTTAAAATCAAAGAAGTTTAACCTCTGGAAACTTAGCCGAATTTTAGGCTGAGATTGAATTTCTATAATCACCCAACAGTACTGAGCACTGGGACATACAGCGCTCACGTGTGAAACACGTGAGGCACTGGATTAGTGCTAAGCACTAAAGTCCCATGACGCTCATATGTGAAACACGTGAGGCGCTCAGATATGAGCGTTGCCCCAATCAGTGCGAAGCACTTTAGACATTTTGACTAATCTTAAAGTGCTGAGCACTTTGCATAGTACTCACGTGGGAAGCACATGAGTGTTGAGCATTAGGTTTCATTTGTTCACTTCCCCTCTTTTTACAGAAGTGCTAAGCATTTAGATAGAGCTCACATGCATTTCACATGACTGCTTCCTTTTGGGGCGGCTGCCTAATTGATAAAGAAATTTTTCATTGCTTTTTAGGAGCCCACGTGAGAATCACGTAAGGCAGGTTTGGCAGTTCTTTTTGTTCGTTTGAAGCACTCACGTAGGAAATACGTGAGGCTTCAAGATAGTGCTAAGCACTAACGAGTTACCAAGATGTTCTTGTGTTTTCTTAGAGATATTGATCTCTGTTAATGACATTTTTAGTCATTGATCATCACCAATATCTCGTTTTTGAGGATCTTGGATCATCATCGTTGATCCAAGATCCTCAAAAACGAGATATTGGTGATGATCAATGACTAAAAATGTCATTAACAGAGATCAATATCTCTAAGAAAACACAAGAACATCTTGGTAACTCGTTAGTGCTTAGCACTATCTTGAAGCCTCACGTATTTCCCACGTGAGTTTCTTTACCTAGAGTTTCAATGAGGCAAGTTTCCTTTGAGAATTCAATTCTCTTTCTTTTTTAAGAGCTCACTTTTTTTTTGCAGAAGCTTGTGTCAAGATCTCTTCATTTTTCCTCCTTTCTTTAGATTCAATCTCCTTGCTCCTATTTATAGGAGAAGGAAAAAAATCAGGATGTTAAGAAAATCTCTCATTGAGAGATCATGAAGATTAATTGGTGAATTTTATTCACCGTTGGATTTTCAATCCAAAGGCTCTCTGTTTAACAGAGAAGATTTCTTGTTTGTTTAACAAAATTAAGAAATATTTTCTTATGATAGAATTTTATTCTACTAGATGATCGGGGGGTGATTTTATAATCACCGTTGGATCTTTGATCTAAGCGTCCACTGTTTAACAGAGAAGATCTTTCTAGTTTGAGAAAGATTAAGCAAATATTTCCTATATAGAATATAATTCTATCAGGTGGTTTGATTTGTGATATTTTATCACAATTGGATTTTAAATCCAAAATTCTCTGTTAGAGAAGAATCTTTCCGTATCAGAAAGATTAGAGAAAATATTTTTCAAATAGAATTTAATTCTATCTCGCCAAAGAGTGCAGAAGGAGAACTCACGTGTTTGACACGTGACCCCTAGCATTGGTTTTAGCACACATTATTTTCAGCGCTCATATGGTTTGCATATGAGCGCTCATGTGTTTAACACGTGAGGCTTGTTTGGCCTTTAGTTTATTTTACTTAGCATCCATATGCTTTGCATATAGGCGCTCACGTGTTTAACACATGAGGTTGTTGGGGTAAAAATTTACACCTCGGTTGACCAAGTCAAAATCAAAGTCAACTCCAAGCCAAGTGGGCCCAAGCCCAGGTCAAGCGGGCCAATGCCCGGGTCGAGCCCGAACATGAAGCCGCCGGTCCCCCCATGCCAAAATAAAAATTTTGTAATAAATAATTTTGGTGTATTTTTTTATGAATAAATGTAAGAAAGTGGGCATAAAGCCAAATTTTTGTAAAACCCATAGTTCATGCGCAAAAAAAATGAGCACATGAGGCATGAGATGGGCAAAATGCCATTTTGTAAAACCCAAGGGCTATATGTAAAGTTTGTAGCCTATAAAGGCAAACATGATGAAAATATCTAAGACAACTTTTCATTCTCTAAAAAAAACTCTAGGGTTTTTTTGCCTCCTTCTCCTTCCTCAAGGTTCTAAACCTTCTTCTTTTTTTGAATTAAATCAAGAGTTTAATTCTTCCTCTTCCAAAAATAAATAGTTTTTCACCGTAAAACCCATAAAGGGGAGCTCAGATCTTCCATTAGATCTCAAAAAGGTGAGATTTTCAAATCTCACCCCCTCTTGTTCTCCAAGATCCGGCCGACGGAAGAGGAGGAAGGAGACCCATCTCCAGAGATCCCATTTTGGGAAAGATCCAAGGCTCAGGGAAGAAGAAAGGGGTCCCCTTGAGTATTTACAAAGATTTCTTGGAGTTTAACTCTACAAATCAAAGTTTCTGGGAGTTTAACCCCATAAGAATAAATTGACAATAATAATACATCTTTTTTTAAGGAGTTTAACTCCCAAAAGTCAATTAGAGTACAACTCCCAGTACGGGGGGCCCCTCACTTTCCGCTGGCGCCTTGCGCCCAGCGCTCGTGTGCCGGGCACGTGAGGCGCTGGGCTGGCGCCTTGCGCCCAGCGCCCGTGTGCCGGGCACGTGAGGCGCTGGCGCCTTGCGCCCAGCGCCCGCGTGCCGCGCACGTGAGGCGCTGGCGCTTTCTCCCACGCATCCTTTGGATGCCTTTCCTTTTTTATATATATGTATACACACACACATACTCCATAACACTATCCCTGTTAGAAAAAAATTTCTAACGGGACGCTGCCCCGTACCCCATAAGTGGGCTACTCGCCCTCTTGACCCCCAGCCCGCTATCCGGGTAGCGGGATCCCTGTAAAAACTCTGCGAGCCCTTGATATATCCAAAATCCCTTCAAAGCACAACACTGCACATTGAGTTCGCATGACCTGTTTGACCCGTCAATCGGAGGTTCTCTCGCTCCAAAGGCGAGTGGTAATTAACGGCAGCTTAGTCCGTGACTGCCGGAGATTCAGATCCCCACAATCAATAAACCCTAGCCTACCTTAGGCAGGGGGAATCTGTAATGCGCCTGACAAGCGCGTGCATATTCTCATCTCAATGGGGTGACGAAAAACACCCTACAGAGGCTTATTTAGCCTATCAATTATTTGATTGCAGCGCCAATAGGCGCTCACATATTTAACACGTGAGGCTTATTTAGTCCATTAGGTGTTTTGATTGCAATGCCTATATGCTTTGCATATAGGCGCTCACGTATTTAACACGTGAGGCTTATTTAGCCCATGAGTCATTTTAACTGCAGCGCCTATATGATTTTCATATAGGCACTTACGTGTTTAACATGTGAGATTTGAATAGTGGGGAATTTTCCCCCTTTCCTTTTTATATGAGGGAACAAGGGCGTAATGCAATATCTCTCCTTGCGGGGTCACGAAGATAAGGCCTACCCTAGCTTTGAGTATGGTGGTGTTTTTCTTTCGCCTTTTCATGGAAGATGCTCCATCGAAGTAGAGTTCCTATTGGGAATCATTTTCTTCCTTCTCTCCTTCGATTGTGTCGAACGCATGTTCATCCGGCAACTCGCAATTTAAGGGGGAGTCGGATGGTATCGGATGCTCCCTGAGAAAGTCAGCTATGACCTGACCTTTTAGCGCTTTAAGGGGTCGATATGTCACTGAGAACTCCATCAGGAAGAAGGCCCATTTGGCAAGCCTTCCTGTTAGTATGGCCCTTGAAATTAGATATTTGAGAGGATCCACCTTTGATATGAGATGAATCTTATGTGCCAAGGCGTAATGTCTGAGCTTCGTTATCACGAAGATCAGTGCCAGGCAATACTTTTCGATGGGGTGGGTAGTTGTTTTCTTCCTCCAGAAGAACTCGACTCAAATAGTACAGAGCGCTCTCTTTTTCCTGATCATTCTCTTGTGCCCATAGCTCACCTAGAGAACCCTCAAGGGCTGTCGTATATAGGATAAAGGGTTTTTCCTTAACAGGAGCGGTCAATACCGGCGGATTTTGCAGGTATTGCTTTATTTTGTCTAGTGCATTTTAGTACTTTTGATCCCAGATGAACAGGGTCCCCTTTTTCATTAGATGACTGTAGGGGTGGCATTTTTTGGAGAGATTGGTTATGAACCGCCGGATATATGCGAGCTTTCCTTGAAGAGATCGCAGTTGTTTGAGAGTTTTTGGCGTGGGCATTTCCATAATCGCCTTGATTTTTGAAGGGTCGATTTCGATACCCCGGTACCGTATGATGAATCCTAGGAATTTTCCTGAGTAGACTCAAAACGTGCATTTTAGAGAATTTATCTTCAGATTATACTTCCGAAGACGTCGGAACACTCTTTTTCGATGTTCTCATTGCTCCTCGTGAGATTTGCTCTTTACCACTAGGTCGTCAATGTAGCATTCGGCGATCTCAGGTATGAGGTCATCGAAGATCTTTGTTATGGACCTTTGGTAGGTAGTGCCAGCGTTCTTTAAACCGAATGGCATCACCTTATAGTAGAATATGCCCAGCAGGGTCTGGAAGGCGGTGTGCTTTTGGTCTTCAGGATGCATTTTTATTTGATTGTATCCTGAAGATCCATCCATGAAGGAGAAGACCTCATGGGTAGACGTGTTATCGATCATTAGCTCGGTAACAGGTACTGGGAAATTATCCTTCGGGCAAGCTTTGTTAAGGTCCCGAAAGTCCACGCAGATGCGCACCATCCTATTTTTCTTCATCACTGGAATGATGTTAGAGATCTGGTCAGGATATTGAACTTCTTGGATAAAGCCAGAGTCGATTAGTTTCTTGACTTCAGCGTTGATACTCCTCTTAAGTTCGAGCCGCATTCTTCTTGGCGCCTGTTTGACGGGCTTTATGTCCGGAGATATGGCCAGTTTATATATTGCTACTTTTGGATCTAGACCTGGGATTTTGGAATAATTCCATGTGAAGCAATCTTTATACTGCATGAGCACGTCCTTTAACGTTGCTACCTATTTTTCAGATAGTAGCTCACTGACGAATGTCGGCCTCGGATCATTTTCTGTCTCTAAGTCAATTTTCCTTAGGTTGTCCACCGTAGTGTGTATCCCATCTTCTAGCTCTTTTGGTGCTGGTGGAAACTCTGAGATCACCCCATCCCCGTCTTCATTTGAGAAGCACTTGTGGAGGTCATCCATAGTCTCGTTCCCTCCTTCTTTTGAGAGTGTTATCATATGGAACGTACAAGTTCACTTACATTCCTGATGTTGAGCTGGTCCCATCCTCATGGTATAGATCCTCATTGGCTCATGTTTTTGCGGCGGGGTTACCCTCCAGCTGTCGGATAAAACGAACCTGTCTTGCTGATACTGGTCTTCTACCCAGTCTTTAAAGGTGAAGCAGTCTTTAAGGGGATGACCTATTACTCGGTGACAGGAGCAATAATCCGGATGATGGACCTCATTTATTTGTTCGGGATGCTGAGACTCCGGAAGTGCCATCATTTGGTACTTTATGAAAAAGTTGAATATTTTCCTTGTCTTCTCTTGGGGGAAAGAGTATTACCGACCCATCTTCTTTATAAAGGACGGGTTCCAATCGATCTTTTCTCGATTGTACGGCTTCTTAGATCCGCTTTGTTGTTTTTGAACATTGTTTGTGTTCTTTGCCCTGTTTTTGCCTTTATTTCGGGATTTTCCCCTTTCTCGAGGACATACAGCGGGCCAGGAATGAAGAGTATTATAGTCTTCCTTCTCCGCAAATTGCTGATTGAGGCCCTGCGTCCTGGCTTTTTCATAAATGGCCATTTCGCGGCTGTGATTGTCTCGGCTCATTTGACAAGCTTCTTTTATTAACTTGTCTATTTGTTCTTCGAGCAACGGACTTAACATTCTTAGGGCGAGATTCCTCTCTGTTTCAACGTCACGGCCATTTGAAAGAGCGTTTTCCTCTTCGCTGAAGCTGTTTATGACGCGGCAGCTGTGGCACTGCTCCCGTTTCTTGGACCGAACGTATCCGAGCCTGGTTGTCTCCATCTTCCCGTTGGGTATTTTTCGCTGAGTCCCGGGAATATTCCAAATCTTTTTGTCGAATTGGGCTTGTCGAACAGTTTGTTCGAGGGGTACACCTTAGCGTCTTAACAACCTTTCCAATCTCTCCGCGTAGTATCTTGGTAGATGGATCGGTTGAAGCCTGTCAAGTGCAAAATCGACACCATGCCAGACTTCTTTTTCTACTTTGGTCTCCGTAGATTGGTAGAAGAGGATCGCTTTTCCACCTCTTCGCCTGGGAGGGACGTAGAAAGTCTATAGTTCTTATACGCTGTATGTATCGAGCGCATCAAGTTCCTTGTAATGCCGAGGCGAAGCCATTGTGATTTGCAAACTCTGATCTATTCTGGCTAGGGTTTGTGCTGACGGGCGGATGGAGAACACTGCATTGGCCTTGTCCTCAGAGTTGCTGCCAAAGACCAGAATAAGAATAGATGGTCCGGGCCTATTGTTTTCTTTTGGGGTTGCCCCGAGTAGACTATTTCTTCATCTTCCTCGAAATCGCTCCCAAAGATCGGGATAGTGGTGACGGACTTCTGTTTATCCTTCGGCTTATGATACCTTTCCGTATTCTCGAAGTTTGGTAGGAAGTACTTTGCGTCTTTATATTTTCATATCTCATTTACGGAGAACGGATTTAGCTCCCCTATGACGGTGTATTCCAAGCCGTCTTTGAAATACTTCATACACTGATGTTGTGCAGAAGGGATGACGTTGTACTCATGTAACCAAGGCCTGCCGAGCAAAGCATTATTGCAAGTCTTGGCGTCAATGACATGAAATTTGATGTTAGTGCGAGCAACCCGAAGCGCAGCGTCAGTATTACGGACCCGAGTGTCCGTGACAACTGTGAGTCGAACCTGAAGATAGTAATTTTGTCTCAGGCCAGATGTTGAACGTTCATGCAAATCTTCTTCAACACTCTCATGTTGAGAAGGTTGACGGAGGATCCGTGTCGACGAGAATTTTCCCTATCTTGATGTCATGGCAGTACCCGGTGACGTATAATGGGCGATTATGTTCGCACATACCGAGGAGGAGATTTTCATAGCTGAATGTAATGTCAGCTGTGTGGACCTTTGCCAGTTCATCTTTCATCTTCTCTTCTGTGAGGAAAGCTTGGAACTGATCGGGCTCTTGTAATGCCTTGATCAGAGAATCTCGTGCCTCTTGTGACATGAGGAGAGCATCCGGTATGCTCAGTTGTGAGGGTATTTTCCTCAAATTTGCTAGGATATTATAATCCACCTTTTTTTTCTACGCGGGTCCCTTGCTGCGAGCTCTTTGACAACTCCACCGTCGAGGGCAATTTCCTCGGGGATTTTTTCTTTCCCTTTGTATTTTTTGCTCGAACCTTTGTTTGTAGATCTGAGGTTCTTTTTAGGCAGCGTGCGGTTATGGAGCTGAATATTCTCGCAGTTTTTCTTCTCCTCTTATTTTTCGGAGGTGGAGTCTTTGAAGAGAGGGCTGAGGGGTATTTCGTTCTCAGAATCGCTCCCGAAAGTAAGAACTTGGGGTTTTTCCTCTTCCGAATTGGTACCAACCATATGAAAGTTGCCAGTCGTTTCTGCATATGCATTTATCGCACTACTTTGCCGTCGACGAGCTTCAGGCTTCATCTTTTTGAAGTGTTTTTGATGGGCAACATATCTTTGCCACAACTTCTTGAAGGTAGTGCATTCTTTGGTGGGGTAGGTAACCCTCCGATGATATAGGCAGTAGTTTGGATGTGAATCCTCTCCATCGAGGCATATGACCCCGGGAGTATTTCCTACGAGAGGTGGCAGCTTCATTCCCATTGACAGAGCTTTGGCGAACCGCTTCACTGCCTTGATCCTGCTCTTATTTGTCGCAGGTATGCTTTGGTTTGGTTGGAGTACTTTATGACTCATCCTTGCTGCAGCTTCATCATCCTAACTCTGACGTTTAGCCTTTTCGTATATGGCTGTTTGGCATTCTTAGTCAGCTTTGCTTTTTCGAAAGGCTTCATTTAACAGCCTATCGATCGGTTCTTCTGGCAGTTCCGGAGATTTTAGCGCCGATCCTGACCCCTGTTCCTCTACGTTGTTTTCTGACGCCGAAGGAGTTTCTTTGTCATTTAACGACGAATAGGAGACCATGTGGCAACTTTCTACGTAGTCTTTGGTTTCTTCTGACAAGTCATTTTCCTCATCGTTGTCACTATCTTTGTTCTCAAGAATATGCTTGAGGAACCCTTCGAGCGTGACCAGTTTTCGTGCCTTCTGATTGTACTCCTATAGCGCATCAATGTACTTTTGTAGGTCTGTACGATCGTCGTCATACTTGGCAGGCTGCACAGGCTTCTTGGTCTTCTTCTTTTTCTTCGAAAACTTTGAAAGCTTGACTTGGGGGTTTTGCCCTTTATCAACAACTTTCGGTACGGGACGCGGTTTCAGCATCCCTTCGATGATTTCGGGTTCAAGTGGGCTTTTCCACCTAACTGCTGGACATGCCTGTAGATCTTTCAGCATTCTTTTGGTTTTTGCTAAAAGAACGACTTCGCAAGGAGTTTCTTTCACGAGTGAGCATGATGCCCCCGGTACATCCACCTTTTTGGGAGTGTACTTCTATGGTGGATTTACCCTCCAGTTATCAGACAGCGCAAATTTCTCCTGTTGATACTGGTCCTCGACCCAGTTCTTGAAGACGTAACAATCCTCAATTGGGTGGCTCACTATTCTATGATAGAAGCAGTAATTAGGATTGTTGACGTCACCGGGTTGCGGTGGACGCCGTGGGTCTGGCAATGCGATGATTTTATTACGCATTGCCAATTCAAACAGTCTCCTCTTCTTATCGTGGGGAAACGAGTAAGCGCGTCATAGTCTTTCCTCCAAGGATGTACACGGACGCCCGTTGTTTTGGCGAACAACCAGTTTTGGGCCACTCGGTTGTTGTTGTGTGTTGGCAACGAAGGCCGCTTTCCCTTTACTCTTTTTATTTCGAGGGTCCTTACTTGAGGAGGAAGGCTCGTGGCCCATCTGGTCCATTTGTGCCAGTTTATCGATCAGAGCCTAAAAGGTCATCGGTTTGAACAATGTCATGAACTGGGACACAGTCGTTTGAGGATCAAGGATCCCGATGAACATGCCCACGGCAGGGGATTATTCGATGCGCTGTTCGCACTTAGACCATAGGTTCCGCCACCGGATCGCGTATTGGACCCAGGTTTCTCCCGGCTTTACCCTGGCATTGATTAATGCCATAATTGGAGTGCGCTCGCTCACGCTGGCGAACCGTTGTGTCAACAGCAATTCCATCTTGGTGAATGTTTTTACGGAGTCATTTGGGAGCTCCGAATACCATTCAAAGGCCATTTCCGACAGGCTGCCGACGAACTGGCGAAGCAACGGTTTGTCGTCGCCTCCAGTGTTGCCGCACAGAGCTCTGAACTGCGCGACGTGCTGATGGTGGTTGCCTGTCCTTTTGTATACATGGAACTTGGGGATCGTATATCCCAGCAGGTACTTGATTTAATCATACGAGCCTGGATACGGTCGCCCAGTTCTGACGATTTGGCATGCCGCTTCATTAGCTTGATGAGCTCTTATTTATTGAGCTATATAATCATCAAGAGCAGCATTGGAGATCGTTTCCTCCGTATCTGTTGATAAAGCCAGAAGAGGATTTGATGTTTCCCTTCTATCATCCTCGACAATCATCGGCAGGTCTTCGGCCTGGGGTTCTGGCGGGATCATCATTCCAACCATGTCTTGGAAGAAGAGAGTCATCAGCATTAAGTTAGCAGCATGCTCAGCAGCTTCCTTGTCCTTCAAGCACCCTTCGCAGGAACTCTGTATCGGTCTCTTGCTCCTGGCGCTGTTCGGCTGTTTTGTCCGGGCTTTCTTTTTGCCCGGTAAATGCTGCCATTTTGGTCAGTATTTCCTGGAGCTTTTGTTGTTGCTCTTGAGCTTTTGTCAGTGACCGAGCTTGCGGTCGATGACCAATGGAAGCATGGCTTTCTTCTTTCTCGAAAGCCATATGGACCATATGTATGATCATGCCCCCAGACTTGGGGTGTCTGGGTCCCTCGCCTTTGGAATTTTCCGCAAGCGGTGGTATTTTTTCCAGCCTCATCCTATGGTGGGAGGTCGAAGTTGAAGGATCCATTATGACAGGCACCTGTGTAGACGAAGTCCCTCGCTGTATGACGGAGGGATGGCCTTTTTCTTGCCGAGCCTTCGATTTCTTCGGCCGAGGAGAGTAATCTTTGTTGATCACAGAGTCCTGGACTTTCCGACAGACCCTATGAATTTGCGAGGAGAGCCGCTGATGGGGCTGCTCCGGCTTTGCCTGCACTATGACTTCTGCAGGCAAGGGAAATTTCTTTAGCACCGCCGTTGGAGAGTTCTTACGCACCTTCCTGAGCAGATCAAAGTTGTTCTTGGTTGGAACAACATCGTCAACTTCTACCATTGGAGCTGGTGGGGTAAGTCCAGAGGGGGAGTTGCCCACAGCTTTTCTCACTCAGCGCCAGTGACGACGTCGAGCGTGTCTTGCAGAAGGGACCATCTCAGTTTTGGAAGCGGCTTCTTCGTGCCCCCAGTTTTGCTGAGGGGCTACTTTTGGCGTCAACCTATTGAAGACTGACGTCATTGGCAGGGTTTGAGGAGGGCTGACCAATCTTTCAAAGACCAACTTTCTGGTAGAGGAAGCACCTTTGATGACTTCGCCCGTAGCAGGAGTTGAGAGGGCTATCCATTTTGGGAGAGCCCCTTCTGGTATCACGAGCCTCTTTGCAGGCCCGTTTGAGCTTTTGCTCAGCCTGTTGAAGACTGAGACAGCAGATTTGGACGGCCCGTTGAGAGGGGCCATTATGGTCGCCAGTCGATCAAAGATCGACCTCTTGGGAGCTTCCTCTTGCGGCGCTGAGCCACCGAAACTCACTGGTGGGAGCATGGTCCAAAGAACAATCCAGTAGTGGCTTGTGTTACTTTACCCACCGGCATTGAAAAGATAGAGGCCGCGTTGGGCCCGTAGGTCACTCATCCAGTTGAGGTGGAGAGAGAGTTGCTGTTGCAAGAGGTGCAATTAGAAGCCATCGATTTCTTCTGCACAAGAGCAAGACACCAAATTTTAGTACCTCGATTCCAAGGGCAACCCTAGCGAACCGCGATATTGTTCGCGAAACACGACACACGAAATATGGAGTGGAAAGAGGAAAAGGTCCCATCAGGCGTGCCAGAATCTGTTCACCGTTGAAAGTTAAGGATGAACTGGGATAGATCGTCTTGCTTGAATTTAGGGGCAGATGCTATTTGAACTTATTCATTCACCTCTCCGAAGATACCAAGTTAATTTATAGCACCATATATCGGCGATTTGGACAGACGCTACCGTTGTAGCAGACTTTATCAGATTTCCCTTCATCTGTGATGGGTTTTGATTGTGGGGACGCTCTTCCCTGCAGGTGCAAGTCCCTGCAGTTTATTACGTTACCGTATTGGGATAACCACTTTTTCCTGCTCCGGCAGTTCACTTTGTGTCGTGTGTGTTTTTGTTTTTTTAGGTTGGCCGTGGATTGTATACGGAGACTAGTTTATGTCGTCGCCCGTAGGGCGCTGATTAGTCCAAATCCGTATATTTTAGATTTGGGCTAGGGTTAAGGATTTGCTTGACGGGGTTTTGAACTTAGGTTGTATATTCCTTTGGTTCAAAAATATTTTGTTTTATTTAAGAACCGTTAATCTAGTTTGAGATTAAGGTCAACTTAAATATATAAGTGAGCATTTGGGCTCAGTTTGTTTTGCTAAGGATATGTTAATCTTGTTTGAGACTAAGATCAACTTAACAATATTTTTAGGATCATTTTAACTTAAAATCCAGCAAAAGAGCATTTGGGCTCAGCCGCAAGAAAACTTCAGAGACTTAGCCAATCTGGGTTTAGTCTGCTTAAAAAAGTGCTAACCACTTATTGGGGTCTGTTTGTTCAGCCCTTTTATTTTTATGTAAAAGTGCTAAGTACTTATTTGAGCTCTGATGCTCACATATATGTCATGTGAAGATTTCAGTCATGGGCGTTGCCCAATAAATGTTGAACACTTTAGTCCTTTTGACTAAATATGAAGTGCTAAGCACTTCCTATGGCGTCCACGTGAGGTGCACGTGCGGCACTGGGCGCTGCCCAATTAGTGCTAAGCACTCATCCATTTTGGATGTATATGGAGTGCTAAGCACTTTTTATATAGCGCCCACGTGAGGAGCACGTGAGGCGCTGGGCGCTGCCCAATCAGTGCTAAGTACTCAGCCGTTTTGGCTATATATGGAGTGCTAAACACTTTTATTCAGCGCCCACATGTGTTTCACGTGAGACGCTGGCCTTCTGTGTTGGGCGCTCGCGTGTTTTTCACGTGAGGCTCTAGGCGCTGTTAAAAGGGCGCCCACGTGGGAAGCATGTGGGGCGCTAGTCTTTTTTTTAAATGGAGATTTAATCTATGTTGATGTTTTTAGAGAGGTTAAACCTTCGTTAATGGTATTTTGACCATTAACGCTCACCAAAATCTCTATTTTTTTTGGTTTTGAGGATCTCGGATTGAGTTTTTAAAGAACTAAGTTCTTGATTTGAAGGAATTGAGTTCTTGTAGTATTATGGACCCCATCTTCTTCCTCTTTAAATTTGTTCTTCCCTGAATGTTTGATTCTCAAGAACAAGATCTTCCCGATGAGAATTAAATTCTCAACTTATAAAAGACTTGTCTTGTGGATCTCAGATCCAGAGAAAGAAGTAAGTTCTTTTAAAAGGGTTAAACCCTTAGATGTGATATGATATGTAATGGAGATATTTTGATCTCTTTTCTTTACCTAGGGTTTTAAGAAAGAATATCTTCTTCTTTGAGAATTGAATTCTTTGTTCTTTTTTAGAGCTCATTGTCTTTTTGCAGAAGCTTATAGGGGGTTCCATCTTTGGTCTCTCTGTGTAAGACTTGAAGTCTCGGGGCCTTTATATAGTGGAGGAAAATTGTTAATTAGTTTTGAAAAAAATTCTCGTTGAGAGATTCCAATTGATTTAATTGGACTCAAAATTGATTTGGGGGATTTTACCTACCATTGGATCTTTGATCCAAGAACTTCTGTTTTACAGAATGTGTTTTCTTGTTTTTAACAAAATTGGGGAAATATTTCCCCATATACAGAATTTATTCTGTAAAATGGTGATTTTTAATCACCATTGGATTTTTAATCCAAGGGTTCTCTATTTTATAAAGAGCAATCTAACCGAAGGTACCTTTCTCATTTAGAAAGATTTGGGAGATATTTTCTCTTAATAAAATTTGATTCTATATTTTGATGATTTATCATCTCTGTTGAATGTTTGATTCAACGGCTCTGTTTAACAGAGAGTATCCCAACTTTTTGTTAGGAAAACGTAGAATTTAATTCTACTTGGGTGCCGGCGCTCACGTGTTGTGCACATGGGCGCCACTTAAGAATTTAATTCTTATGATGGGTACTCATGTGCTTTGCACATTGGCATCCGCGTGATGAGCACGTGCATCGCCATATAAGAATTTAATTCTTACTCAGAAAGTACTTCTGTGCTTTGCACATTGGCGCCGGCATGAGGAGCACATGCGGTGCCACCATAGGATTTAATTCTAAGGGATTGGTGCTGGCGCTGGCGCCCTCGTAAAGTGCACGTAAGGCGCTGCCTCAACAAAATATAACAGAGCTTAGCTCTCTTTATATTGTTTGAATTTTAGGGGAACACCCGTCAATGGGGAGCATTATGAGGAGATACTTCCTTCTGACAAGTATGTTTTCTCCACCGAATCGGTAGTCATGGGCCTTACCTTGGAAAATGCTATCCAACACAAGTTCCTTAGTTTGATCAAAGTACTGAATATCTATGAGATCTTGTTTTTGGAGTCTTGGGGGCATGGTGTTAGCTTTACTGACTTTGTCACCCATTTCCTTTGTCCGGAAGTTTTATCGAAGAAGGATGCAAAGTTTGCTAAGCTCAATGATCCGTTCGGATTTGGCTCGGAAAAATTGCCAACTGCAGAGGCGGATTTAAAGCAGTTTTTTTATTCCGAATACCTCTATCGTCCCTTTTGCAGAGATTGTCACTCCGGATATTGATGAGGAGATGTTTTTCATGATCTTTATTGGTATGTGGCTGAGCTGGTTTGCACTTCCAATGCACCCTCGGTACATGAGACTGTCTGTTTTCTATTCGGCTCATCTCGTTACGACGGGGACACGTATGGCTGTTGGGGTTATAGGATTGGACCACTTGTATCATGGTCTAAGTATAGCGGCCGACAGCGCCCAGCTGGATTTGAAGCCATAAATCTCCCCTTGCACTACTTCACCTCATGGATCGAGATGCACGTGTTGGGTGCCTTTGGTGTGCATAAAAGGCCTAGATTTTATGAAGGGTACAACTTCTCTCGGGTCATGCAATTGGTTGACGTTTCTTCTCCAGACCCAACATAGTGAGAGGCTCGGCGATGGCTCCGACGTCCGCGCATAGTTGGGGACAGCATGACCTTCGTTGATATGGTTATCCGCGATTGCTCCCAATGCACCCTCCAAAGTTATCCAGCCGCTACACGATGTCTTTAAGGATGGAGTTTCTGCTTTGCGGGCCCGGGAGATTGCGCATTTGTATTCCATCAGGCCGGGTTTCCTTGTATTCAGGCAAAATGCCTTGGTGTTATTCATGAGATATAACCCGCATCGCTTTGCTCAGCAAACTGGTTATAACCAAGGTGTTCCTCTTGAAGTGTTTCTCATTGATCCGGTTGCTACAGAGGAGAGCGTTCACAACGCGGCGCACCATTTTATGTGACTGAATATGAGGTCTCATTTCCTGATCGCTGAGTCGAGTCATATCCCGAAGGCCTCTAACGCTTACGTTGCCTGGTATCAGTATGCAACGGGTGCTGTTATCAAGGAGGAAAGGCGGATGCTTCTTGACCATAAGGATTCTGTCCCGGCCAGTAATCTTGCGGTTCCGTTGAAGCGACGGGGATTTGTCCGTCCTTTTTTGAGAGAGAGCAACGCGGTTGTAGTTCCGTGACTCGCCGTCCCAAGAAGCCTGTAAAGTGAAAGCTTTTATCGTCGGGTGTTGTTGCCGGCTCGCAGAAGAAGAAGAAATCTTTATTTTCGGCTGATGTTGTATTTAGTTAGGAGCCTCATGCTCCCTACAATGAAAGCTTGTCCGAATATGGCATCTACGACAGTCTATTCGGGGCTTCTACTGATGAGAATGTCGCTACTGATTTTCAAACCGCTATTGAGGGTTCTGAAAGATTAGCCCGCGAGCAAGCAGTGCTTGGTTCTCTTGCGTCGTCAGGTATATCTCATTTACATTCTTTCGTATATATCTTTTATTTATAGAATTTATTATGTTTTATTAACGCTCTTTTCTTAACAGGCATCTCTACTGAAGAGGCTCTTTTGGCGTCCCTCAAAACATTCGAGAAAGAGGAGAGGCTTCGCGCTTCTATGGGCCTCGGTAGGATTCGTTTTGTGATACCTTTGAATACACATATTAGATCATTTCGTTCACACCCTGACTCATTTCTCTTTTTTTATTACAGGGACCACCGCAACTTGTGTTATTCCGAGTGCGATGTCGTCTTTGGGTGGTGGTGCGGAGGACATTCCTCTCTCGAAGGCACCTACGGAGCCTGCAGAGCTACCGGCTATAATTGAGGTCTCACCGGGGCTGCTACGGGAAGCGTCGCTAAAGTAACCGATGACGGAAATTGCAGCAGATCCGGAGGCCGAGCCTGACTTAGATAAAGACGTTCCTCTGTCTGAGGTTTTGAAGAGATCTCTTCGTAAGGCTAAAGCCGAGAAGAAGCGATGGAAGCACGCAGCGAGGGAGTGTCGGGCTAACTTGGCCACAGGCGCAGGTTCGAGTGATGTACGAACCCCTGATGTTCCCATGGGGGACATTCCTTCTGCCTTGTCAACAGCTCACAGGCAGATTGCGCGTGCAGCTCGTGAAGAGGCTGAGCGGTTACTTCAAGGTAAGATAGCACACGATATCCTGATGAAACCTAATAAAACTTAGCAATTTTTTTTAATTATGACACGCTTTCCTTGAATGATATAGCAGGGACAAGTTTAGGAGTTAGCGTAGAGGGTGAAGTGCCAGCGTTTGAAGATTCTGGGGCATCGGGCCTTCATTTCGAATCTGGAACTGTTCCAACTGCCGCTTCCTCCCTTTGTGTATCCCTGACATCGGCGGGTGATGCTAGAATGATGACGACCCTTATTGATTCGGGAGACGAAGGTGCAGACGTTGAGTCCGTCTTCCCGGTAATGGTGGAAATCGAGGAATCTGTCACAGCTAGTGGTGCTCCAGATACCGCTATGGTTTCTGCACCATCAGGTATTCATCGTGTTTTTACTTTTAGGTTCTCAGTCTTGCTAGACACATTCGCTAATATCTCCTTTATTTTTAATATAGGTGCGGTAAACCCTGGCGCTATGCTGATTGAAGAATCCCCATTGTAGGGTATTTTTTGTCACCCCATTGAGATGGGAATATGCGTCGCTTGTCAGGCATATACAGATTCCCCCTGCCTAAGGTAGACCGGGGTTTATTAATTGTGGGGATCTGAATCTCCGGCAGCCTTGGACAAAGCTGTTGTTAATTACCCCTCACCTTTGGAACGAAGGAACCTCCGATTGACGGGTCAACTAGTCATGCGAACTAAGTATGTAGTGTGAGTGTGTTGTGTTTTGAAAGGGGGTTTTGGATATATCGAGGGCCTCGCAGAGTTTACGGGGGTCCCGCTACCCGGATAGCGGGCTGGGGGTCAAGAGGACTAACAGCCTTTTGCAGGGTGTGGGGCAGCGCCCCATTAGAAAAATTTTCCTAACGGGGGGACGTGTTTCTGGTGTGGAGTGCACGGAAAATGAGGGGTGAGAAACATCTTAAAGACGCGTGCATGGCACGTAGACGCTGGGCGCCCGCGGGTCACATTCCTGGCTCGTTGGCGTTGGGCGCCCGCGGATCATGTGCCAGGAGCATGGGCGCTGGGCGTCCACGGGTCACGTGCGCAGTACGCGATCGCTGGTCGCCAGCGGGTCATGTGTGCTGCACGCGACCGCTGGGCGCCAGCGGGTCACGTGCTCTGCACGTGATGTGAGCTGCACGTGACCGCTGGGTGGCAGCGGGTCACGTGAGCTGCACGCGACCGCTGGGTGCTGAGCGCCCGTGGCTCGCGTGAGGCGCATGTGGTCGCATAGCGCCCGTGGATCACGTGCCCTGCATACGACCGCTGGGTACTCGCGAGTCACGTGCGCGGCACGCGACCGCTGGAAACACCAACGAAAAAGAGGCTTAGCCCCTGGGTTAGGAGTTGAACTCCCAAGAGGCTTTGGAGTTGAACACCTAACAGGGATTATATATAGATTTGGAGTTAAACTCCTAAAAAGGGGTTCGATTTATGGAGTCAAACTCCAACAAATCTTTAATGGAGTTAAACTCCTAGAAATCTTTGGATCTTCTTTTAAGCCTCGATCCTCCTGGAATGGGATTTTTTTTTGGAGATGGGTATCCTTCTTCTTCCTCTTTGCTGGTTGGATCTTGGGGGGAAAAAGGAAGGTGAGACTTCAAATCTCCCTTTTTAGGGTTTGATGGCAGATCTGAGCTCCCCTTTAAGGGTTTTATAGTGAAAAACTATTTATTTTTGGAACAGGAAGAGTTAAACTCTTGATTTAATTCAAAAGAAAAGAAGAAGGTTTAAAACCTTGAGGAAGGAGGAGATACAAACCCTAGAATTTTTGGAGAATGGAAAAGTTTTCATAGATATTTTCATCATGTTTGTCTTTATAGACTACACACTTTACATATAGCCCCTTAGGCTTTGCCAAATGGCACTTATGCCACCCCATGCCTTATGCGCTTATCTCTTTTTGCACATAAGCCATGGGGTTTACAAAATTTTGGCTTTTTGCTTATTTTACATACAATTATTTCTATATATATATATATATATATATAAAGAATTACATTAATCCAATTTATGGCTTCATTCCTTTTGTCATGGGGCCGGTCCCTTTGACCTGGGCTTGGGCCCACTTAGCTTGGAGTTGACTTTGATTTTGACCTGGTCAACCAGAGTGTAATTTTTGACCCCAACAAAGTGCCCCCCATCAATACATGCACACCACATATATGGGCCGTGTGCATGAAATTGATGGATCTTCTTTCGCGTGGAGGTTGACTTGATTTGGCTCCTGTTTTGACGACTTGGAGGTTGATGTTGCTGTTCAGTCGAAAATTTTGCAATCTTAAAAATAACAATTTCCTCACTTTTCTGTAGGGTTCCTAGGCACGCTCAAGAGGTCTCACAAGGCATCAACCATGCCAATTTCAAAAATTTACGGTGCCGAGAAACCCTAATGCGATCGTTGACTAGAGTTTAAGGCGAAACATGCAACTAGTTAACAACTTAACTAAGAGTGAACCGAAAATACAACCTTTGTAGATCCGGCCCTCCACCTCCATAGCTCCGCGTTGACGTCCCTCCGCTGTGATCATCGGATCCTGGACTCTAGTAATGGTTTCGTCGAAGAAATGATCAGGCTAGGTCGTCGACTTTGATGCCGAAGATGATCTACGTCGAGGCAACACAAGATCAAGCTCCAACTTCACCAAGCCATGAAACTTATGAAGAAAACACCCTATACTACTTGGCAAGTGGTAGAGGATGAATAAATAGGAAGTGGGTTCACTTTAGAATTGGATTTCTCACTCTTTTTCTCATGTTGCCATTAATGGTAGCAAGCTTTCTTCTTGTTGAAGAAGAAGAAGAAGAAGAAAAATATGATAAGAATAATTAAAAAATCACTTTCTTAATTATATTAAATCAAGTGATCTTATCATATAGCAACCATGGTTAAGTGTAGAGAATAAACTAGGGTTATGTGAATGGTTAGGTTTAGGAAAGAAACAAAATGGTCAAGCTTTCAACACTTCATGAAGTTTCAACAAAAGAACAAAATAAGCCACCATTCTATTTATCTTTCCAAAATGAATAAATAAATAAATGAATAAATAAATAAACAAAACCCCAACCATTAACATAACCATGGTTTAATCATACACACAAACTTTCATGTATCATCAAACATGATACAATCAAGTGCACAAAAGTATATCACATATACAATGTGCACATCAAGTGAGAAAATCCTTTTTAAGTGAACAAATATTAGTTAATGTAAAGTAATATATCTAATATATAATTATACATTAAATCATTAAATCAATACTTGATTTAACGATCCGGTCATATCGCATATAACCGACTAATATCAATAGTAACAACTTATCGAATCAACACTTGATCCGATAACCCGGCTATATCGCATATAACCGATCAATGTCATAAATCGCGAGAATCGAATACAGTATCACATACTGGTATTATTCTCGGTCTCGCACATATCTCATATGCGCTCCTATTTCATTTCGCTTGAGCCAGGAAACCTCTGTGTAGGACTCTAAAGACTCATCAATACGCCGGCAGCAGGTGATGATCATATCAAACACCCACAAGCCGCAAGCGGTCTGCTAAACGTAACGGCCACCCGGGTATTGAGCGATCAGAAGATCGACGAGCAAGCCCGCTCACACTCCTGTGAATCCAACCAGTAACACTTACTGTAAAGTCCGGTCAGATCGTCTGATATGTCGCATATCTTGCCTAGAGGTGGTAAACGTCAGACCCCAGCAGCTCGATAAGTCGTGTCGATATGAGGTCTATAACAGATCGAGAAACTACTGGTAACACTTACCAGTAAATCTCAGCAACCCTGGCCAGGGATTTCTGGTTATAGCCAATCGAACACAGCGCAACATCAACTCCCTATACCGGGAGAGACGAATCCCCTCCTATTGCTCATTGCCTCCATGTGATTCGGGACTGTACCCAAAAACCACCGTTTTGCACGCCCTCTTGGACGTGGTAAGGTGGAAATCAAAGCACAGTGGGAATCACACAAGACTCTATGACGATCTCGGGTCAACAGACTACTCTGTACCAGTGTCACCAGAGAACTGCCATCTGACGTAAGGTATAATACCATCTGGGAGTTCTCGGCGAGTCCGTCCAGTGTATCCAGTCTCCACTGAGCACCCGTATATCATCTCTGATGTCAAACACCAATGGATATGGGATCATCCATCGCCCATCTGTATGGGTCGAGAAGATATACGCTAGTCTACTCTGGTATATCGATGCCCCGTCTCGATACACCCACGACTAGGGACCTTGAAGGATGTACTTATGGACTAGTATGTCCCCACTAGTATGATCCGCATCATAGTCCAGGTAGTCAAGTACACATCCTAAGGGCTTTACCAACATGTAACAGAGAGACAATCAGTATACACGTTAAGGTAAAGAGTAACCAGATAGCATACTATCATGTCGAGCAAGAAAGTCCTCCCTATATATGTCCAAGCATCCACTACAATATACATCCTATGTATAGTAATGGCCTCTAGGGTATACATATAACTAACAATCTCCCACTTGCACTAGGGCCATCTGATAGCAGTAGTTGTAGTATCTCATACTCAACCATCCCATAATAGTCTCTCTCTGGGAAAAGGCCTTTGTGAGTGGATCCGCCGTGTTGTCCTCTGAGTCTACTCTCCTAACATCGATCCCTTGGAGATCAACCATCTCCATGATCAGGTGACACTGCCTTAGAATATGTCTGGATCACTGATGGGACCGGCGTTCCTTGGCATAAGCCACTACTCTATTGTCTCACAATGGTAGGAACGTAGTTCATCTTATGAACCAATATACACCCAAACAGCCTCTTTGGTAGTATCTTAAGTAGCGATGTATCCAGCCTTTATCGTCTAGTATGCCACGGTATCTAGCTTGGAACTCTTCCAACATACCGTCCCTTCACTGAGGGTAAAGACAATGCCTGTGACTGACTTTCAGTCGTCCTTATCACCCTGGAACCCTTCCAGTGATTCTCCCCAGGACCAATTAATACCATCTCACTACAACTAGTGAGTATCCTAATATCCAATTAGATCTATCTCATAGATCCAAAACCTAGGATTTATTAGGTATTACTTTGATCCTATATGGAGAATCCTAGTGATAAGCGGAGATTGACCGAGCGTAGCATAGGAAACTCCTTCCCTATCAAGAGTATGTCATCCATGTACTCTACGAGGATCACCACCATACTCTCTACTACCTTTTTGTATATACAAGGTTCATCTACCATTTTGATGATGTCAAACTCTTTGACTAACACATCAAAACAGATGTTCCAACTCCGCGATGTCTGCTTTATCCTATAAAGTATCTTGTACACGTTTCCGCTGCTCCCACTGTTTACGAAGCCCTCTGGCTGTGTACTTATAGACGCCCTCTTCTAAAACATCATTTAGAAAAGCTGTCATGACACCCAACCACCCGATATCGTAGTCATGGTATGTAGCCGTGGCAAGTAGGATCTGGATGGACTTAAGCATAGTCCCCAGAAAAGGTTTCATCATGATCCACACCTGGTCAATGATGCAAACCTTTTAACAAGTCTAGCTTTGAAAGTCTCAACTTTTCCATGCACACCAAGTAATCTTCTCAAGATATACTTGCTCCTGATGGGGATTTAACCCTTCAGATATAGCAACCAAAGTCCATACTTTGTTGGTGTATAAGGATTCCATCTCAGATCGCTAAGCATCCAGCCATTCTTACAGAGTCCCACTCCTGATGGCCTGCTCGAAACTAATTGGGTCATCATCTCATGATGCAATCCTCGCTCCCACTGTCATAGAGAAACCAAAGTATCTCTCAGGTGGGTGAGGAAACCTACTAGATCGGCGGAGAGGCTGAGATTCGTTGGTTACTATTGAATCCTTCGGTTCTACCAAATCATCAGCTGCAGTTTGTATAGCTAGAACATTTCCAGTTCTACATAACAGATCTTGCCTCGAGCTTGTCCGGATTTTTCTTTTCAGACATAGGCTGGACAACCCCAAATCTTAACTAACTTAAGATATGGGCTCTTCCCTTTCCATATCACATATGAAGCGGTAGGCAACTGATTTGATTTGAACCCTTTTCAATAGGTATGCAGCTTCTCAAGTGCATAACTCCCAAAAGGAAATAGGTAACTCAGTAGTACTCATCATAGAGCACACCTTGTCATATAGGGTGTGATTGTTCCGCCCCGATATACCATCGTGCTATGGTGTATACGGAGGAGTAATGCAGAGAGAGAATCTCATTCTCCTTTAGAATAGTCCAGGATTTCCGTGCTTAAGTATTCTCCTCCCTGATCACATCAAAGAACATAATACTTATACCCGTATTTTGGTTCTCTACTTCTAACTTATATTCTGTGATTATCTCAAAAGTTTCGGACTTGTGTTTCAACAGGAACATTTGTCTGAATCTTGAGAGATTATCAGAGAATGTAATGAAATACAAAGAACCGGTCTTGGCATATGTAGACAGGGGACCTACATACATCAACATGTATCATCCCAAGAGTTCACTAACTCTTTCTCTGCTTCTAATAAACAGAGCTATGGTCATCATATCTTTGTGACATGACTGGCAAGTTTTCACAAGATGTAAATTCAAACAGATTTAAATATGCATCTATGTGCAATTTAGCTAGTCGGGTCGCATTGATATGACCTAGTCTACAATACCTCAAGAAGGATCCGTTCATTTCTGAACTCTTCCTCTTGTGTGTGTTCCGTATACTAAAAACTGTAGTTTGATTTAGAACATCAATGCTTTTAGATAACGTGCCTGGACCGATCAACTTTTGATATAGGAAATGTTCAAAACATTATCCAACAATACAAAATTTTATCATTTCTTTACAAATAAAGAGAGTGATATGATTTTGTATATCAGGTTCGGTATCTAATAACATTCGTTCAGAATCAATGTATTTGGAATACAGGGTGACAGTGACCAACAGATTTGGCTGCAACACTTGCCCCGTTTTCTGTCTCATGAAACTTATCACCCGTTCTCAGTTCTTTACCTATCTGTAGCCCATGTAACAAATTACATATGCGGGATCCTGATCCGGTATCTCATATCCAGGACATAAAGAATACTGAGAAACAGCTCTGTATAATGAACACACCCGAAGATGATGCATCAGTATGCACTTTCTTCGTTTGGGCGGCACGGGAATACTGGTAATCCCCAATTTCCTGCTCTGTCTTATAACAATTATAAGTTGGAGCGGGACCAACGTTCCCCAGCTCAGTATAACAAGCGGGTTCGGTCAATATTCCGTATTATTATCTTGATTAAGGCGTGATATGGTTGCTACCCGGAGAGAGAGAGAAGAAAACACTCAGCGTATGCTCTTGCAAGATCAGATTGGTTATATATTTTATCTAATCAGGATGGCTCCCACTGTTTTTATCAAATCTTCCTTCAAACCCTAAAAGGAAAGACTAGCCGGGATTAATTACACACTACAGGTTCGCCAATCTTTCAGCCAGGCCAGTGTCGGTACTTTGAGGGAGGTCTCCCGTGCTTTCGCACGAACCTAATTAATGTAAACCTCGTTTTCCCAGAGGCGTAACCCCGTTGACACCTTTCTAGACACCTACTTGATCGGCTAATTGTAATGTGTAAAACTATCCCAGGAGTAACAATTACTCGCAGCGGGTATCGGGATCCAACTATCTCATAGAAGGTATGCAATCTCATTGCAAATTTCAACACTTGAAATTCCCGATAATATTTTGCCCCTAACGTGCTATGACCTTGACGAAAGCCAACAAACCATAGCCCGCTAGTCAAGTTCAACCCGTACATTTCTTGATTGAATTAAACCCACCCGCACGACCCTTGACGAAAGCCAACAAAGCCGCACGACTACCCTAATCCAATCGCATCGTATGCAGCAGATAAGCAGCATATAGCTACCGCACACTACACCTTGACGAAAGCCAACAAATGTAGCACGAATACTATATACAACTTATCTGAAATGACGGAGGGCTACGACAGGTTTTTCTGAAAACCTATTGCGTAATGAACTTGATATCGTTGTAGAATCAAATGATTTTGAAATGGAGTGTTTTTTAGGCTTTTCTAGTTTTGCTAAAGGGGTCACTCCCGGTGAAGGGATCGTCGGCCCTTTGCTCGTCGAATGAGGTGCGGGATATATCATATATATCACTGTGCAAAGCAGAAACTATAGAAGCAATCAAAAGAAAAACCGAGGGTTGTAGCATCTGCCAGTTATTGCTAAAGGAGTCACTCCCGGTGAAGGGATCTCGGTCCTTTCCTTATCGAATAAGGTGCAGGATGTTCTATAAGGAACACCGCGAAGCAAAGCAAGAACTGTAGCTATCTGTTTTATTTAGAAATTCGATTCCACAACATCTTAGGTTTCTTTTCTTTCATTAATCACATTAATGAAGTCCCATCATTTAAGTCCACCTAAACATCACAGATAAATACCACGTACACTTATGCCATCCGCATTCGCCTCGATGTCCCCTCGTGCACCGTTAGGTTAGGTAACTAACAGCAGAGTGGGGCAGGGCTAGCACGGGTGTAAAACATAAGTAACGCCTATATAATATATCATATATACTATATACTGTATCTATCACAGAACATCACATGATCACATCACAGATATCGCAGCAGAAGAATCATATGAAACATTGGATATACTAGGACGTCCATGTTTTCAATACGAGCCAGTATAAAACACGGATTCCACGGTCGCGATGAATAGCCAAACCAACACCCCTAGACCCCTACGAGAGCGGCAAGCAACCCTACCATTTCTAGAGTTAGGAGACCGGACTCGACTCCTCGAGTTGGTCTCCCACTGGACTCCAGAACCCGGTTACTTGTGCCCTCCTCCTTGGGTCTATCCTAGTGCGGAAAAGTAAATAATATACAAAAGGTGACATCTTCCGCAACCTGGAAGTGTCCCAATAAAATAATATTACATACAAGTTTTTACATGAATGAAAATGAAAAACACTCATCTGACATAAAAAAACCCCGGCTATTCAAACACGACGATCCAATATAACATATCCAGCAACACATAATATCACATGTCATCAACGTAAGTAAACATGCGTATCCCAATTGTCGTTGGCATATAGCAACGAAACCGGCGATATCACATATTACACTTACGGTCGCAGAAAAGAAAGTGTAAAACTACAACAGTTGGAATCCGCAACCTCCTTGCGCCTAATCAAATGAATTCCTTAGACATCACATGCCTAACAATTATAAACCCCGCATTTTAGTCTCTATATTGAAAACACTTTTCAATATCTAGTCGGGCAATTCAACAAGATTCCCGGTATTTTGATCGAATGCTCGTCGCAAACTTTAGTAGGCGGCCGCACCCCCGACGCCGTCGACGAAGTGCACCAAGGCTGAACACCGCTGCCGCGAGCACCCGAACGGATGCTTTCGGCGACGGGGTTCTTCTACAGTCACTTGGTCGAGGCTATGGGGCGTGGCTGTCTATTAAGTTTACCGGCGAGTATCCGTGTACGCTACATGATTGCGACGGACTTTTGATCGCATCAAAATTCCGTGGCAACCGATCAAGTGAGACTAAAGTGCTATGTTTATAACATTCAAATCAGTTATCTCATAACTGCTTGTGGATTCCAAGTATTGTATCCCATTCCAGATAAATAGAAAATGTTAAACTTTCCGATCGAACAATCAAACACCCAAGTTTTCCCGAAACAGATCAACACATGAAACAAGTTTAAAAACATCCAGTTCATGCCTCAGTACCAACGGTCCAGCCGTAGAAGGGTCAAGCCAACGCCTCACATGTGGCACGCCGTACTGCCCCAAACCCGAAGGTTCAAAGGGCAGTTCAAGACGGTCACATAATCGAGTAAAGATTTGTTGTCTTCTAGAGGGTCCATCACGTTACTTGCACTACTTAGAACGTTATTAAACCACGGAAAGATCCAACACTTGGAAATTTTCCGACAGGGGAAAAAGTGGGTATTTATATCCGGTCGAACTTTTTAACATATTCAAAAATTATCCGTAAAACACATAGACAAAATTAGACAATTCGATCGAATAATCGAATCCCCAAAACAACCCCAGAAAACTCAACAGTGGAGTATGTTTTAAAAATTCCCAGAAGACAGCACTACCAGAAAAGAATTACTGTGCAAACCACGTAGCCTAACTCACCAATATGGCCGCGGAACCGCCGCGCAAGCCAGGGTGGGGCCGCGGTTCCGCGGCGCTTTGGTCGAGTTAGAGTCACGTGCTTCACAGTAACTCCTACAATTCCCTGCTGAATTTTTTGGCAATTTTTAATTCACAAAAATCTGAACTTTCAGAAAATTTTCAAAGAGTGGTTTGAGTTAGGGTTTCGGGGTTCGTTCGGATTTCTAACGCCGTCTACACTTCGCCTAAGGCTCTAGCTAGGCTCTGATAACACTGTAGGGTTCCTAGGCACGCTCAAGAGGTCTCACAAGGCATCAACCATGCAAATTTCAAAAATTTACGGTGCCGAGAAACCCTAATGCGATCGTTGACTAGAGTTTAAGGCGAAACATGCAACTAGTTAACAACTTAACTAAGAGTGAACCGAAAATACAACCTTTGTAGATCCGGTCCTCTACCTCCATAGCTCCGCGTTGACGTCCCTCCGCTGTGATCATCGGATCCCGGACTCTAGTAATGGTTTCGTCAAAGAAATGATCAGGCTAGGTCGTCGACTTTGATGCCGAAGATGATCTACGTCGAGGCAACACAAGATCAAGCTCCAACTTCACCAAGCCATGAAACTTGTGAAGAAAACACCCTATACTACTTGGCTAGTGGTAGAGGATGAAGAAATAGAAAGTGGGTTCACTTTAGAATTGGATTTCTCACTCTTTTTCTCATGTTGCCATTAATGGTAGCAAGCTTTCTTCTTGTTGAAGAAGAAGAAGAAAAAGAAGAAAAATATGATAAGAATAATTATAAAATCACTTTCTTAATTATATTAAATCAAGTGATCTTATCATATAGCAACCATGGTTAAGTGTAGAGAATAAACTAGGGTTAGGTGAATGGTTAGGTTTAGGAAAGAAACAAAATGGTCAAGCTTTCAACACTTCATGAAGTTTCAACAAAAGAATAAAATAAGCCACCATTCTATTTATCTTTCCAAAATGAATAAATAAATAAATGAATAAGTAAATAAACAAAACCCTAACCATTAACATAACCATGGTTTAATCATACACACAAACTTTCATGTATCATCAAACATGATACAATCAAGTGCACAAAAGTATATCACATATACAATGTGCACATCAAGTGAGAAAATCCTTTTTAAGTGAACAAATATTAGTTAATGTAAAGTAATATATCTAATATATAATTATACATTAAATCATTAAATCAATACTTGATTTAACGATCCGGTCATATCGCATATAACCGACTAATATCAATAGTAACAACTTATCGAATCAACACTTGATCCGATAACCCGGCTATATCGCATATAACCGATCAATGTCACAAATCGCGAGAATCGAATACAGTATCACATACTGGTATTATTCTCGGTCCCATACATATCTCACATGCCCTCCTATTTCATTTCGCTTGAGCCAGGAAACCTCTGTGTAGGACTCTAAAGACTCGTCAATACGCCGGTAGCAGGTGATGATCATATCAAACACCCACAAGCCGCAAGCGGTCTGCTAAACGTAACGGCCACCCGGGTATTGAGCGATCAGAAGATCGACGAGCAAGCCCGCTCACACTCCTGTGAATCCAACCAGTAACACTTACCGTACAGTCCGGTTTGATCGTCTGATATGTCGCATATCTTGCTTAGGGGTGGTAAACGTCAGACCCCAGTAGCTCGATAAGTCGTGTCGATATGAGGTCTATAACAAATCGAGAAACTACTGGTAACACTTACCAGTAAATCTCAGCAACCCTGGCCAGGGATTTCCGGTTATAGCCAATCGAACACAGCGCAACATCAACTCCCTATACCGGGAGAGACGAATCCCCTCCTATCGCTCATTGCCTCCATGTGATTCGGGACTGTACCTAAAAACCACCGTTTTGCACGCCCTCTTGGACGTGGTAAGGTGGAAATCAAAGCACAGTGGGAATCACACAAGACTCTATGACGATCTCGGGTCAACAGACTACTCTGTACCAGTGTCACCAAAGAACTGCCATCTGACGTAAGGTATAATACCATCTGGGAGTTCTCGGCGAGTCCGTCCAGTGTATCCAGTCTCCACTGAGCACCCGTATATCATCTCTGATGTCAAACACCAATGGATATGGGATCATCCATCGCCCATCTGTATGGGTCGAGAAGATATACGCTAGTCTACTCTGGTATATCGATGCCCCGTCTCGATACACCCACGATTAGGGACCTTGAAGGATATACTTATGGACTACCATGTCCCCACTAGTATGATCCGCATCATAGTCCAGGTAGTCAAGTACGCATCCTAAGGGCTTTACCAACATGTAACAGAGAGACAATCAGTATACACGTTAAGGTAAAGAGTAACCAGATAGCATACTATCATGTCGAGCAAGAAAGTCCTCTCTATATATGTCCAAGCATCCACTACAATATACATCCTATGTATAGTAATGGCCTCTAGGGCATACATATAACTAACATTTTCTAATCATCTAAGGATGTTTGATATAAATATACCACATGTTACAAGTTCGTCTGGAAAATATTAATTACCATGTGTTATAAATTATAATCAACATTCTTGAAAGAAATTATATGTTTATTATTTCACGCATGATATTGTATATCTCAACATTCTTCATTGAGATTTTTTGCAGAAAATTATCTCAGGACAGATATCGGAATCGCAAATTCGCCGACAAAATACAGGAAATCAAAGAGTTAAAATCTGGCAAAGATTCAGAAGAGATAAGAAAATTCCAGATATCACATGAATACATATAGACCAACACCAAACTACATAAGAAAAATGAAGCATCAATCTCACCAATCGGCCGTGGATCCGCGGCCGAGTTAGGCTGATTCGCCGCGAATCCGCGGCCGAGTTAGGGCATCGGGTGACAAGTTCCTTCCAGAAGCATCATTGCAATGTTCTAGCTTGTTGAGGACGCTCCATTATAACAATCTTGTTTTGGAAACTTCCTTACAACAGCCTAGCTTCTTGAGGAAGCTTGATAACTACCTTATTCTAGAAGTTTCCCTACAACTACCTAGCTTCTTGGGGAAGATTGACCTAGTTTTTAGTGGAAGATTGGTGAAGGGCTATAAAAAGGGACCTAAGCCTACATTAATGGGTTGTTGTTGATGGTAGTTGATTTCTAGTACTCAATCCAAAACCAAATCCAATTCAATTCCAAATCAAGATCCAAAATCAAGAATCGTTGAGAACAATATCGAGCGAAGACACTCAAGATCCTTTAATCGAAGCCGATCGTCATCAAGAGCACGAGATCCTCAACAGATCCAAGTCTCACGAAGATCAAGCAAAGCGAAATTTGACGGAATAGTTACCTCGTCAAGGGAGCGATCGAGAGCAATTCTTGTAACCTCGGATTGAAGAAAAGTGTAATTAGATGTTGATTAATAAAGGTGATCATTTGTTAATTCTCGCTTTCTTTAAATTTTTGCATTATGAAATTTCTAATTATTGATTCTTCTATTTTCATGATGCGTAAGTAAATCTCCGCTTGTTAGGGATTCGAAGGAATTTAGTAGATCAAATGGTGAGGAAATCCTAAACTCATCTTAAGTCTTATGAGAATTATGAATTTTAGGAAAAAGAATCATCAACGACTAAATTTGGAGCGAGATCACCGTTATTGATAATTTCGTTGCAATTTGGGATTAAATGATTGATGATTTTCTTTGCTAATGGTGATCAATAAAAAGACAAGGGATAGTGAAGGAGAAACCCTAGTTTCTTCAAAAGATTCTTAATCTTCATTCATCGCCATCGTTCTAGCAATAATTCATCAATAGATAAGATGGGTCATTTTTAGTATTCATCATTTCTACTAATTCTATCGAATCCTACAAACTATTCTTCAATTTTCTTGATAACTAAAATTGATCTTGGACATTTTCTTGATTACTAAATTTTTAACTTTTTCTTGATTTTCTTGAAATGATAAACTCAATTAAATCTTGAAATCTTTTTCTTGAATTTTCTTTACTATTTCTTTCAACTCAACTAAAGCAAGAACGAATAAATACACGAATCTCAGTGGACGACCCGTACTCATTAACGAACTACATCGACACCGTTATTGATTGCGATTATAAATTCTTTGATTGAGATTATACTTTTCATATCAAACGAGAATTTTTCATATCAATCAAATGGCGCCGTTGCCGGGGATCCGTGCGTAATTTGTGCGTTCTTGCTATTTGAGTTGAAATATTATTATTCCATCAAAATTTAAATCAAGATTATCATCGTGTGCTTAACAATTAGTGTGTGAATTTTACAAGGGAATCTGGAATCATTGGAGCAGTGAGAGAAAGATTTTGTAGCATTTAGGACGTCCAGAGGATCAATAGGAGCACCAGTAAAAAATTTTGTTCAAAGATCATCCAAGTTAGCCGTGGAACCGCGGCCATGAGCGTGTATTGACCGCGGAAGCGCGGTGGTGTTGCTGAATTGGTGCTTGAATTTTCTCTGGTATATTCTCTACTTTCTTATCTCCCCTTTTATCTGTCCAATAACAATTTTTCTGGAGGATTCTTTGCAAAAATTTGCCGCGCTCAAAATCAAAAATTCTTGTCGCATTTCTTGAAATTAGTTGGTTGTGCATATTTTAATACGGAAATTAAGGGGAAAAGACCAAATTCAGATTAGGTGGGGATTTCATTACCCTTCCTAAACCCCAAAAATCACAAAACTAGCATCCGCATCATCCTTATTAACTAAAAAATATCTAGACAAGACTCTAAGGACCGTCGCGCTCAATTAGGACAGAAGAAGGTCATGGGTAATCTATTGCTTATCCGCATTTCTTTTGTGGTGTCTAGGCAAGTGTGTCTAAGGTAAGTGGTTACTTAATTAGGCCTGCTACTTACGTAGCGGATACCTCCCACTTACCTGACATTTACCTGGCCACAGAAGAGATAAAGAGGTAGTAGAGAATTTATCCTGTGATTTGTCTTCTGGAAGTCTAGGAACAGTGTTCATATCAGAATATTGCATTATTATATCGCCCATTCTTAATCATATTACAAATAAATAGGTGCTTTTGATCCATAAATAGTTGCAGGTTACAGGTTCTCAGAACAATACAGTGAAATTCATGAAAAGACGCTACAAATGTGAGACTACGACCAACAATAGATGAATCCGTATGATGCCGCCTACCAGTTTAAGGAACAAACGCAGATCAGTAGACAGTTCAATGCACAAATTACAAGGGCAGCACAGGATTAAAGACTTCAACGCGAAGCTCACGGCAAAAAGTCTACAACATTCAGCACTGTGGAAATCTGGAAGAAAATAGAAGATATTCTGTGGAACCAAGTGAAGAAAACAGAAGGAAAATGCAACATGAAGCAACCCTAGAAGTTTGAGCCAGAGATCCCACTAATTGGCCGCGGAACCGCGGCCAAACATGGCTTTCTGCCGCGGAACCGCGGCCGTGCAGTGCACGTGTCGGTGCACGTGTCGGTGGGTGTCGGTGCTTTGACCCGGCTTTCTTAGGGTAGTTCTGTAAATTCAAATGTGGATCAGATGTAAACCTAGGGTTTCTCCTATCTATAAATAGGAAAGCCGAAAGCCTAATTTGGCATTCCTCTCTTTAATTTTTATGCCTCTTTTTAATTTCTTAGATTAAAATTTTAATTTCCTTGTAATGCACTTGTTGAGAGGTCATCAATAAAGGTATTTTTATTTTCTATCTTGCATTCTTTTGTTTATCTGAATTTAATTCGTGTAATATTTTTTATCTGTCTTTTATTATTTGCAACTTAGATAGCCTTTTAAAAAAAAATTATAAAAATGAATTTTATCGTTAACTTCCTAATGAGTGAGTAATTCCTCACTTGTTAGGGTTAGGATAGGGAAGGTTTGAGAGAAGAAAATCTCTCTCACTCATTTCCTTGCCCCTATAATTTTAATTAATTCGGACTCTATTTAAATTAACCACACCCCGCTCAATACGGCACCCTATCCTACAAGATAGTGGTGATTCCCTAGTTAGACCGGTTGTGGTTGATTTAAATAGAGCTTAGGGCTAAGAGTTAAGAAAGGACAGACAAAGACCAAAAGGAAGAAACTAAGTTTTTTCCCAGTCGTACTAATCCCCTTTGTTGACTATTACCCTAACACCAATATTCTTAACTAGGGCAAGGAAAGCAGTGAATAGAATCCTTATTCCAAACTAACCTAATCCTAACCCTAGCCAGCCTTTAAATCAATTGAATTTCATTCTTAGATTTTAAAACAAAACCTACCAAAAATAGGACTTAACTCGTTAGAACTTAAAGACAATAACACCATTTCCCTGTGGACCGACCCGTACTCAACCGGCTAGCTACCAAGCGACACCGTCTTGATTGCGGTAAATTTAAACTTTAAACGCATACGCAAAAACACTCTCAATCAAATGGCGCCGTTGCCGGAGAAACGGTAGTCACTTTCTTTGTGTAATTTTGGGTTAAAAATAAAAAAATAAAATAAAAAAAAGAAAATTTAAAAAAAAATTTAAAAACAAAAAAAAAATAAATAAAAAAATCATCTTGTTATTTTTGAAAGGTTTTTGTGCAAGTGTGCAGGCTTGGAGCAAACACTGATTCAGATCTGGAGCAAGCCCAGTGAAGAAATCAAGAAACAGAGGATCTGAACAGACAGAGGAAAATCATAACAGCAAACAGAAAAATTTTGGAGATCCAAACCAACCAAACTGCCGTGGAAACACGGCATAAGAAGGAGTTTGACCGCTGTTCTGCAGTCAATTGCTGACGTCAGCACCCCAAAATTTTCTGTAAGTATTTTTGTCCCCTCTCCTACCCTGATCTTCACTAAAAAAATTTCCTGTAGGGTTCTTTGCGCAAAATCTTTCTTCCTCTCCAATAAATTATTTTTGTGCAGGATTCTTTGCGCTGTCAAATAAAAAAAATTTTGCAAGTGTTTTAGATTTTTGGTGTGTTAACTGCTTTGCATAATTAATACGGACTTTTAAGGGACTATAACACTAATTAAGATTGGGTGGGGATTTCATTACCTTTCCTAAGACCCCAAAAATCACTAAAAGCATATGCATCACCCTTGAGCTAATTAAAAAATATCTAGACTCGGCCAATTAAGGACCGTCGCGCTCATTAGGACAAAAGAAGGTTGTGGGCATTCAGTCGTTTATCTAAACCTAACTTTGTGGTACCTAGGCTAGATAAGTGAGAAAGGTAATTTTAAATGGCCCGTCTCACGGTGATTCATGAGCGGATCTCTCCGTTCTTCATTTTTGTTTACCTGGCCACAATTGGCGGTGAAGAGGCGATTTGAGCGATATTTCACAACTTGTCGCTTTGGAACAGTTAGAAGCAGTCTAGTTGACTTAGGAGATCCTAACTCTAGGCTTGATTGTGCATGCTTAAATTGTGATTGTGCCGTAGTTCCGTACAAATTTTTGCAAAACTCTTTCTAAAAAAAACACTTTCAAAAATTTCAAAACTCAAAAAGCAAACAATTTTTTTTTAAAAAAATAATAAAAATTGAAAAAAAAATTCACATTCTTTTCCTTTCTATCATCACATCATGGGTACCCCACCTCGCAAAACTCTTGCCGAACTTTGGTATCCTCAACCAGACATTACTTCCTACGCTTCTTGTTTTGGTCGAATTTCGAACGACCCCTCCATGCCCAAAATTTCTTTGAAAGATCGAATAGACGTGTCTAGGACAACCAGTTGGACTCCGCAATCCACATTATATCAACCATTTCAACTTTCACCACTTTCTTACGTTGATACTCCTTTTTCGAGTCCTGTTGTAATTCCGAAACCCATGTCTATTGCTGAACATATTGAACAATCTCGTAACCGATCTTTCACTCCTTTCACCACTGCAAATTCTTTGGATCAACAATTACATTCACCTTCTTATCCAAATGTTGATCCTACTTCTGTCCAACCATTCAATTCCTACCAGTCCTACCCGACTTTTGCACCTCCCCTAGACATTGCTTTTGAACAGCCATTAGGGAGTTTCCAGTATCAAAACAACTTTAAATCTTTTACTGAAACTCCTTCAAAACCCATGTCTAGTCTGGAACAGTCGTTGGAAGATTTTATGGTAGTGTCAAGCTAACAGATGATGGATTTGAATGTGTCCATGGCCGCCCTTATACAACCTAGTGACCTGGGAGCTAGTTTCCAACTAGCTCCAAATTTTCCAATGTATGATGAGGCGGTTGGACAGATAGAGAATTTGAGTGGTGAGAGTGAGCTGTACACCCTTCCAAATCAAACCTATCCATCCCCAATTGAATCCCACAACTCCGGTTTTGAATGTCTATCGAGTGTCCCACGTGATTCACCAGTTGAAGATAAAACGTTTAATGAGTTGTGTGACTTTGTAGTGTTTGATTTACCTGATTGTGAAGTGTCCCTTTCGAGTGAAACCATCACCAATACTTTTGACTTCTACACCTCCACTCTAGAACCTGAATTAATTGATATCCATGCTTTTGATGAGGTGTCTGAAAAATTTAATTTTCACTTGATCGAGGATATTGACGCTGGGAATATTTTGGATGATGAACCCACAGATTTGGATGAGTTTCTCTCTCCAACTCATCATCCCGAATCATTAACTGTTTTTCCCGAACTTCATATGCGTCTGGATTTTGATGATAATTGCATGGATGAAATAACTTTTGAGGGGAATTATGAGGATAGTATTGAGAATGAACCAGTTTTGTTTGATGAGTCGGATTCTCCAATTCATCATGTCCCTTCCACTGACTGTGTATATCCTCCTGAACCTTTAACTGTTATCCTTCCTAAATCACTCCCCTTCATCCTTTCCATCGTTCCGACCGCACAAGAAACCGTATCACTTTCATTTTCAATGTCTGGTTTACCAAGTTCAACATACCCATGTTTCCTCACGAATCATGAGGGATTTGACCCCATTTCTCGACGGGTTAATAGATTAACACAATCGCTTTTTACACATCGGTCATCACAATTTGTGCTAATTTATTCACTCAATTTACACTCTCAAGTTTGTACTACACTTCTTTCTCTCTTCCGCCATTCTTCTCCTAATATACCGAGACCATATTTCACCTTCCTTCCCATACGGTCTCGCGTATTCTCCAATTTTTTCCTCTCCGCATTCTTTCACCAACCAACGCACTACAGAGATAGAATATTTGAATGGTTGGTGCTCATTTTTGGCCTGTGTAAGGCCTTGTATAGATTGATATTGTTCTCTTTTCCCCCCTAATCCTGAACTTCACCGCATAAACAGTGGAAACACTATTTCAAATAAATTTGGGGGTATATACCATTTGTAATTATATAAAAACAAAAAAAAAATTGAAAAAAAAAATTCCAATTTTTGGGGGTATTTTTGTAAAATTTCAGAAAAAAAAATAAATAATAAATTTTTTTTATTTACAAATAAATTCCTCTTTTTGAGAGGTCCTTTTTGCAAATAACCAAAAACAACCCCTAAAAAAAGAACCCGAACCCCCCTCTGAATTTTCATAACCCTAATGTCTCATTTCTTCAAAACCCTAGCCGCCGCTTCATTTCTGCAACGAGATCTCCTTGCGCCGCCGCGTTTCCGCCGCCATACCCGCGCAACCGCCGCGCATTGGTGTCTGCTCCTTCTGAAATCTTCAGAGGAGGTTTTCTTTCTTCGATCCTATCTGTTAAAATTTTTAGAAATATCTGTATTCTCTGTGATGACACCCACTTTGCAATATGAGAGGGACTTTTCCCAAATCTTTGCACACACGGTCTTTGGAAGTTACTTCGGTAAAGAGATCCGAAGGCGCGGATGGAATTTTTTACTGTTTAACCATCCGAATGCCTTCGCGATTCCGGATCTCGTCACCCGATTTTACGAGTGCATGGAGGATGGTTGCCTCTCACAACACGGATACATTAGGCTAATTTAGGGGAATAGGGAAATAATAATCGATAGGGACTTCATCCATGAAGTCACCTTAATACCTAGATTACCTATGCACGATCAACCCCTTAGATTTAAGGATTACCTACCCTTGATGGGTAATGACTGCTCGAGGGAGCCACGTAAGGGCACCCAGGCTAGAACCCTTTTTGCGAACGTGTTGACTGTGTGCCATTGGGCACAAAATAACATTTTTGGTAGTTCACACAATACTACATTTTTCACACCATCCCTTCATATCGTGCACACCTTGATGACTAGGAACCCCAGCTATGATATGTGCACGGTATTACTTCATTCGATGACCCCATCGCGGAAATACGTCCTCCAATGACCCCGTCTCGGAAATACGTTATCCAATGACCCCATCGCGGAAATACGTCATCAAATGACCCCGTCTCGGAAATACGTCAGCAAATGACCCCGTCTCGGAAACACATCATCCAATGACCCCGTCTCGGAAATACGTCATCCAATGACCTCGTCTCGGAAATACGTCATCCAATGACCCCGTCTCGGAAATACATCAGCAAATGACCCCATCGCGGAAACACGCCATCCAATGACCCCGTCGCGGAAACACGTCATCCAATGACCCCGTCGCGGAAATACGTCAACAAACGACCTCCCCGTCGGAGCAGTGCTTCGACTCGGAAACAAGTCAATCCACCAACCACTTACGAGTCCTCTCGACTTGTAAGGGAGAAATTCTCTTCTGAGATCCTTACGACTCTCAAGAGAAAATGCACTTAGGAATCCTCACGATTCCTAAGGAGAAAATATACCCACGAGATCCTCTCGACTCATAGAGAGAAAGGTCTTTATGAGACCCTCAGGGCTCATAAAATTGAAAAGTCTTAGGTAGCAGACCTGAACCTATTTTCTAAGCTATCGCTACCCTTCAGGGAGGTTAAGATGGACTGCTATCTACTATCTACAGGCCACACTTGCCAAAGTTACATGCCACTGAAATAGAGATGCTACTCAAGAGTACATAAACTACTTTGCGCCAAGTCGAAACAAAAAGGCATAACCCACGGACGTCGACCACATACTGTGTGAGGCAATAAAGAGAACATTTGATTTGCATCCAATTAAGCATTTGAAGCGTACCCACTCATGTATGTGCGAAGAGGATTAATGCATAAAATAAACGCATAGAAAGGAAAAATTTGTTATTCATAACCCAGAAAATTCTTACATTGATGAAAAAAAATAAACAAAAGCATCATTAAAATGTTTACAATGGTAAAACATTAAATCCGGGACACGGATTAAGAAATTCAGAAGTAAGGCCGTCTAAAATGCTTCTGGCCTCCCTGACCATTCTCGTGTGCATCCTCTCACGAAGGCAAGCGTCAGGATCCTCGCTGATGTCGTCCGTCCTCTGATAAGCAGAGATTATCGTCGTCTGTTGAAAAATTTGATGCAAGATATCAACAAGATTATCTCGCCGCCTCTTCGAGATCAGGCCCATCAGATATACCGAGTGCACCTTGTCTTCAGCATCATCCAGTGCCTTAAGCGGCATGGCTTCGTAAAATCCAGGAAGTGCGTTCCAAATCGCTCTCATGACGAGCTTCAAAAGAGCGGAGCGACGATCAAGTAGTCGACCGTTGTATTCATTAAAATGACTCATAATCTCATCCCATTGAGCATTTATGAACTCCTGGTTTTGACAATGGCCTAGTGCGCGAATGTCTCCATAAGAAATAATTTCGTCAAGATCATACAGATGAGCGGCCATAGTGTCTGAAAAGGAAAATCAGTAGGGGCCTAGTGGTCAGACTAATCAAGAAAATGTTTATTGAAACAGACACGGGAATTTAAACAACTCTTGATATCCTCACAGAGAAAACAAGTTCTGATTAAGACACCCAACAAATTCAAATTTGGGCAAATAAAGGAGAAATCCTAAAAAGATTCTCATTTAATAAGAGGCCTCTCGGGCCAAGGAGTTGAACTCCCTCGAGAGCAACGATCTGCAACAGAAATGACATCTATCAAAATTAATCATGAGAGGAATAAAACTCCCAAAAAATTTTAAGAGCTGCGCTCTGTGAAAACGATGGAATCATCCATCAAAACCCAAAAAAAGCAAAGCTTTTACAGAGGTAAAACCCCAAGATCTTTAAAGATCTGAAACACAAATCTTAGAAACTCTAAGAATTCTTCATTTATGGGTTAAGAAACCCTAAAAAATCTCTTTAGACTATGATCTAAGTAGAGCAAAGCTCGTTTAATGGGTTCAAATCTTAGCAAAAAATTTGACAGAGTCTTAACTCTAAAGGAGTTTTCTGAGGCAGAGAGCTTGGCTCTGAAAGAGAATTAAATTCTCAAGAAAAAGAAAGCAAGAAGATGATCAAGCAGTCATCTCAAGGGCCAAAGGCCCTATTTATAGGCGCTGGAAGTCGATTCAACTTCCAAGTTGATCTAACGGTGGAAACGTTGCCACCGCTGCACTCACCTGTAAGCCACGTGAGCGCAACGGTGGGGGGGCATTTGTTTCCCCCAATCAGAGAGCAAAGCTCCATTCAAAATTTGAAATTTGAAATGAGGCAGCGCCTCATAAGAGCGCTCACGTCAAGAGCGCCAGCGCTAAGAGTCAAAGACTCTGAGGCAGTGCTCACGTGCAAAGCACGAGAGCGCTCGCGCCAAGAGCGCCAGCGCTAAGAGTCAAAGACTCTGAGGCAGCGTTCACGTGCAAAGCACGAGAGCGCTCGCGCCAAGAGCGCCAGCGCTAAGAGTCAAAGACTCTGAGGCAGCGTTTACGTGCAAAGCACGAGAGCGCTCGCGCCAAGAGCGCCAGCGCTAAAAGACTCTGAGGCAGCGCTCACGTGCAAAGCACGAAAGCGCTAGCGCCAAGAGCGCCAGCGTTAAGAGTCAATGACTCTGAGGCAGCGCTCGCATGCAAAGGACGAGAGCGCCGGCGCCAGAACTAAAAGTTCTCAACCCTTGGATCAAAGATCCAACGAAAATGATAAATTATCAAATTATCAGAATAAAATTCTGTTGAGGAAATACTCCTTAAAATCTTTCCAAACAGGAAAGATTGTGCCCTGTAAATCTGAGCACCATTGGATCAAAGATCCAATGGTGATTAAAAATCACCAAGATACAGAATAATTTCTGTATGGGAAAATATTTTTCCAATCTTGTTAATAACAAGAAAACTATCTTCTGTAAAACAGAAGCCCTTGGATCAAAGATCCAACGGTGGGAAACATTCCCCAAATCAATCAGAGATCTCTCAATAAGAGATTTCCTTAACTGATTCAACAAGTCAGCCTCCACTATATAAAGGAGCTAAGACTTCAAGTCTTGGACACAGAAACCTCCCCATAAGTTCTCAAATCGAAAGAAGAAAAACAGAAGAACCCCTCCATAAGTTTCCAGTTCTGAGAAAAGAAAAAGTGAAGAGCAAGCTCTAAGAAGAAGAACCTTTTTTAAGGTAAATAAAAAGAAGAGAGATCATAACATCTCCTCCATATTTGAGAGTTTAACTCTCGCATCAGAAGAACTTAGTTCTTTTTATAGATCACAGATCCATAAGACCAATTCTTGCACAAAAAAAAAAGAGATCAAAGTCTCTCTTCATAAAAAGAAGAACTTAGTTCTTAGATCCATGAGACAAAGTCTCTCTTCACAAAAAGAACTCGATTCTTAAATGTATAAGACAAAGTCTCTTGTAAACCGAGAATTAATTCCTAGAGCACAGAACTGATCAGAGCTGCCAAAAAAGCACCTTAGCGCTCCAATTTAATAGAAGCGCTTTAGCGCTCCAAATCTGGCGCTCGGCACCAAGCGCTCCACGTGCTCCTCACGTGGGCGCTATTTTATAAGAAGTGCTTTAACGCTCCAAATCTGGCGTTCAGCACCAAGCGCTCCACGTGCTCCTCACGAGAGCGCCATTTTAAAAAGAAGCGCCTTAGCGCTCCAAATCTGGCGCTCAGCGCCAAGCGCTCCACATGCTCCTCACGTAGGCGCTAAGGAATTACGAAGTGCTCTGTAAATAAAGCCTCAGTGCCACAAAAAGTGTTCAACACTCAATAAAAGATAAAAAGAAAAAGGAGTGTCAGAGCCCAAATCAATGCTCAACATTATTTGAATAAAATGGGTTGATCCCAAATGATTTTTCAACATTCTACTCAAAATGAGTGGACCGAGTCCAAAAAAGTGTTCAAACACTTTATTCAAAAATGAGTGGACTTATCCCAAGCTGGCCACAAGTCCTTAATTCAGATCAACCGAGCCCATGTGCTCACAATCTTCTTCGTTGGTCTTAGTCTCAAACATGACTGTAGATCTCCCAACCAACTTCGGTTCAAGGGTACATCTCTTCATACCTCTGATACACGTTGCTTTAATCCTTCAGCGTCTTTAGAGAGATGAAGGGTCCCAATAACCAATAACTTTTGGTGCATCCCCAAATGGTTAAATCAAAACCTTACAGACAATGATGTCTTTAAACTATACAGACTATGACGTCTTTAAATTATGGACTATGAGGTCCTTAAACTCATGGACTATGATGTCCTTAAACCCAATGGACCGCAATGTCCCTAAACTAAAACGATAGAGTCCAAATACTCTCTCGTTGGATTTAAACGATTCCAAAACCTTGCTGAGTAGATCTTAGTATAAAATTAGACTAACGTATCCTTAACAAGTATTTAAGTTGATCTTAATCTAAAAATAAGATTAACGATCCTTAAAACCAACCCAAACCCAAATCTAAGAAAATACGGATTTGGACTAATCCACGCCCTACGAGCGACAACACAAATTAGTCTCCGTATACAATCCACGGGCAACCAAAAATAAAACAAACACACACGACACGAAATGACCATCTGGAGAAGAAGAAAGTGGTTACTGCGATGCGGTAGCGTAAATAACTGCAGGGGCTTGCGCCTGCAAGGAAGAGCATCCCCACAATCAAAAAACCCTCGCAAGCGAGGGGGGATTTACGAAGTCTGCTACAACGGCCGCATCTGTCTAAACCTCCGATATACGATACTATAAATCAACTTAGCATCTTCGGAGAGGTGGACAGATAAAACCAAATAGTATCTGCCCCCAAATTCAGGCGAGACGTTTGTCTTCCCAGTTTTCGGCGACGAACAACGACAAGCTGGGATCTCCGTAAACCCGTAGCCGAAGGATTCCCATTTCTATGGCAAGCTCCAGACCAGCTATCAGAGCTTCGTACTCGGTCTCATTGTTTGTGCGAGGCTCGGTAAGAGCAAAGAACGTCGTAGGGTTCCTCCCGATGGCATGAAAAACACCAATCCTACCCCCGCTTTTATCTCCGGAATGTTTGATTTACTGGAGGTCCTTATTGATGAGGCTCCATCGAAGTAGAGCTCCCAACATGGCTCATCATCCTCGAGGTGCAGCACTTGTTCGTCGGGTAACTTGCAATTGAGCGGCAACCCTTCTGGTATGGGATGAGCAGCAAGAAAGTCGGCGAGGGCTTGCCCTTTTACTGCTTTTTGAGGAGTATAGATTATGTCAAATTCAAGCACCAGGACAGCCCATCTCGTCATTCTACCGGCTAGGCTTGCTTTGGTCATCAAGTGTTTGAGCGGGTCGACCTTGGAGATCACCCGATGAGCGAGCAAATAGTACCTCAGCTTCTTCAAAGCGAATATCAGAGCCAGGCATTGCTTTTCGATCGGGGAATAGTTGTGTTTTGCCCCGACTAGAGTTCGACTGAGGTAATAGAGGGCATTTTCTTTTCCCTCCTCGTTCTGGGAAAGGAGCGCACCGAGTGTCTCATCTAGCATGGCAGTATAGAGAATCAACGGTTTATTTAGAATAGGGGCAGCAAGCACTAGAGGGAGCAATAGGTACTATTTGATGCTTTCGAACGCTTCTTAACATTCGGCATCCCAGACAAAAGGAGCTCCTTTCTTCATGAGCTTTGAGAAGGGCCTACATCTCCCCGATAAATTCGAGATAAACCTTCGTATATAAGCAAGCTTGCCTTGAAAAGATCTTAGTTGAGTCAGATTCTTCGGAGATGGCATCTCCATGATGGCCTTTATCTTGGATGGGTCAACTTCGATCCCTCGATGTCGGACTATGAAGCCCAGGAATTTTCCCGATGATACGCCAAAAGCGCACTTCAGAGGATTCATCTTCAGATCGTATTCTCTCAATCTAGTGAGAACGGTCCTAAGATCTTGGATATGATCGGCCTTAGCTTTAGTCTTAACGACCAAATCATCAACATAACATTCGACGACTTTATGGATTAAGTCATCAAAGATATTGATCATTGCCCTTTAATATGTAGCACCTGCGTTCTTCAGTCCGAACGACATCACTTTGTAACAGTATATGCCGATCGGGGTTCGAAATGTTGTATGTCTTTCGTCCTCAGGAGACATTTTTATCTGACTGTACCCAGACGAACCATCCATGAAGGTGAACGGCTCGTAATTTGAGGTGTCATCAACCATCATTTCCATGACTGGAAGCGGGAAATCATCTTTAGGGCATGCCTTGTTAAGGTCCCTGAAATGGACGCAAACCCGGATCTGCCTATTTTTCTTCTTTACTGGGACAATGCATGTGGTCCAGTCTGCATACTTCTCTTCCCTGATGAAGCCAGCATCGATAAGTTTCTTAGTTTCTTCGATGTCCTTTTCTTCCATCTCCCTTCTCATTCTTCGAGGAGCTTGTTTGACAGGCTTGGCATTAGGAGATATAGCTAGCTTATGCACGACCACTTCAAGGGAGAGGCCAGGCATTTCTTTGTACATCCACGCGAAACAATCGGCGAACTCATGTAGCAGGGCGATTATCTTCTCTTTCATTTCCTCTGACAAGAGTGAGCTGATATAGGTTGGCCTTGGATTATTGGGCATTCCTAAGTTAATCTCGGTTAGCTCATCAAAGGTTGTTTGTCCACCGTCTTCGAGCTTTCGAGGAGCTTCTTCTGGCTCGGATAGCTCGTCGTCGTCATTTGACCTTTCGCTGGCTTCACCAACATGGATCATATAGCATGCCTTGATATCAGGTTGAATGAAACCTATGCCCCGTTTATCTGGGATACGTCCATTGATGAGTGCTCGAACCTGAGATGGATGCCATAACCCTTCGTAAAACTTCGCTTCGGAGTCTGTTTGATATAGCTGACACCCGCACTTTTTAAAGTATTCCTGCATCTCAGGCATATAATATCTAGGATTGAGGATGACCCTTATGCCTCTCTCGTATGGAAGGCATGTCACAGACAAATCATCCGGGTTTACGACAGGATTTGACCCATAAAACAGGATGCCCTTCTGTCCACTTTTCCTTCCGGCAACTTTTCAGCTAGTCCACGATGGAGATTGACAATGCATCGAGCTCTTTGTATATCTGCTCCGGCACCCTTGTGACAGCTAGGGACCCTTTTGCAATTTCGAAGGTCTCCCGTAGTTTTGCTTTTTGCGTGGGGGCCTAGTCTTCACAGCTGTTGTAAGGCAGGTCCTTTTCCTCTGACTCTTCAGTGTCGCTGCATAAACGAGGCAAATTTTTCTACCGGATAAGCCTTCAATATCAGACTCATCCGTATCGCTATCGAAATGAGGGCGAGTTTTACGGAAGGACGGACTTCCAGCGTCGGATTCATCAGTGTCGCTGCCGAAACGCGGACGCACATGGGGTTTTTTGCTTTTGAAAGTAACGGCCGGCTCAGATTTGCTTTTGAGTTTCGGGGCCGTCCTGTCCTTGGAGCGTTCTGGCTTAGTATTTTGGGGGTTCACAAAGTACCGAGAATCTTCATATCGGAACTCATGCATACTGAATGGCTGGATGTCTCCGTCAATGCGTCTTTCATCGCTATTTTTAGTATACTTCATGCATTAATAGAGAGTTGACAGAACAATGTCATAATCGTGGAGCCACGGCTGCCCCAAAAGAATTTTATAAGACGTGTCAACGTCAATCACGTATATTTTGGCTTCAGTTTGTAGGTCCCCGAACCTGATTGGCAGAGCTATGGGTTCCAGAACTTGCTGGCAATTTTAATTGAAGCCCTGAATGACAATCTTTTCTCTTGACAGGTGTCGGAATTACATTGATAAACTCTTCAGAGTCCACAAGTTCATGATGTTCATTGAGGATCCCGGATCAATAAATATGCAATTAATCCGATCTCCGTCGCTGTACCTGGTCACGTAAAGCGGCCAATTATGCTCAGTCGTTCCTAGTAGCAAGTCTTCATCCTTAAACGTGACTGTGGCGGCATGCAGAGCGTACCGGTCTTCTTACATATTAATTTCAACGAAGCGAGCCTGATAGTGCTCGGGGTTTTGTAGAGCGTAGATGAGAACATCTCTAAGCTCCTTAGATAGGACAAAGGCATCATAAATGCTCAGAAGAGATGGAAGCTTCCGGAGATGAGCCAAGACATTGTAGTCCACTAAGGAAGGACTTGAGTTTTCATTAGCCGGTTCTCTGCCATCTTCCTCATTAGCGACTTGTTTTTCCTTTCCTTTTGGGGCATTGCCCTAATTCGGCGATAGAGCCCTGCCGCTTCTGAGCTAGATTTGGTTGGCCTTTGTGGCGAGCTCCTCGTCCTCTTCATGAAAATAGAGCTCCTCTTCAGAGTCGCTGCCAAGATGGATGGCATAGTAGGTCACTATAGAGATATCTTCATTGAAGTCTTCTTCTAGCTCCTCCAGAATCTCAGCTGCTTCTATAAGGAAGAACTCCTTCAATTGAATTAGAGACCTTTCCTTTTGTTCATAGTCTTCGAGAGAATAGATATATTTTTGAATGGTCGATCTCCCTGCAGACTCTTTTTTACGTCGAGCTACAATTTTCTTCTTCTTGAGCTTTTTGGATTTTGAGCCTGGTTGAGCCGAATTGGCAGCTGGCATGGTGGGCTTCTTTTGCCCTTCCCATTCTATTCTGGGGTCTTTCCGAAATAAGTTTAGCATATTCTTCATCTTATGAGATATATGCATACTGCACGGAGGTTGCGGTGGGTCAGTTTCATTTCTCAGGGCAGCGAGTTCAGCTGTCTGCTCCCAGAAGGCTTCAGCTTCTGTCTGTATAAAGTTGGTGGTTGCAACTTGATTGTTCACCAACACACTCTTAGACAGCTCGATCTCTCCAGTCTTGTACTGCTTCTCGACCCAGTATTTGAAGATATAGCAATCCTCGATCACATGGCTCACTCTCGATGGTACGAGAAATATAGAGGATTGTCGGTCATTTTTGCTTCGTGTGATCTTTTCGACTCCGGCAATTGTAGACCGTTGTTCAGGGCATCTTTGAATATCTTGCGGACCTTGTCCTTTCTGCAAGAGTAAAACTTGTTCTTTTTCTCCTCTAGGGAAGGCCCTTCTCCTTCCAGCACTGGCTTTCGAGATCGGTTGGTTTTGGATTCGCCTACCTTTCGCTTGTCTTCATTATCGGACGCATTGAAGACATTGGTATTGTTGGAATTCCCGCTTCTACGATTGTCGTCCCTCTAGCTTTTCCAAGTCCTGTCTCTCTGAGAGTCCGGGTTAGACTCTTGCTTCGAGCGTTCCAGCATTTGGACTTTCTTGGTTAGCTCCTAAAATGTCTTGAAGCCGGCTGTATATAAGAATGGGACCATCCAATTGCTGAGGTTCCCAATGAGGAGGCTGACGGACTGGTCCTGCTCTAGCGGTGGTTCGCACTTGACAGTAAGGTTGCGCTATCGGGAAATAAAGTCCTTCTTGCTTTCATTTTTCTCTGGCTTGGTTCTCACGAGGTCAGCGATGGAGATTTTGTCACTGAGGCCCATGAATCTTTGCCGAAACAGAGACTCCATTTAGGCAAAAGTAATGATGGGCCCGTCTGGTATGCTTGCGTACCAGTCGAAAGCAACACCGATCAGGCTATTGACAAACTGACAAAGAAGGAGAGCATCATTGCCCCCTGTATTTCCGCATGACGCTTTAAAGTGGGTGACGTGCTGATTTGCATTTCCCGTCCCGTCAAATCTTCCGAACTTAGGAATGACATAGCCGTTCGGGTACTCAATCAGATCATATTGTGCGGGATATGGCCGCCCACTACTTCCGATTTCTTTCTGGGCATCAGCTTCGGCTACTAATGTTTTAACCTTGCTAGCGACCAAATCCATTATCCGATCTTGTGTTAGCGGGATGGCGCTATTTAAGGACAAAGCGCCCCCAGAAGCGGAATGTGGCCGGCTTTCGTGCGGCTCGCCCAATCTTGGACCCAAAGGGACAGGCATCGGTTGCTTCGGGTTGTCATCACACTGCTCATGAATAGAGACTTGTGCTTGACTGGGAGGCGCCCGAGCAATTTGAGCTGTAAGCTGCATCACAACGTTCGTTAGGTCGTCAATTTTTGAATAGAGCATGGTCATCTCTGTTGGCAATAGTGCCCTCAAAGTCAATTATTGGATCGCAGGCACGTGATTGCAATGATTAAGGGAGGACCTATACCGGTAGGACTGTCTTACTCGAGATGATAATATGCTATCTAGTTTGTATTTATCATCGTGTACTTGCTTTAGGTGACATTACAGATCACTATTACATATTGATAGACCCCAAAGGATTCTTGCTTGACTACCAGTAGTATGATGGCAATCATATACGTGAGAGTTGTGTAGTTTATAAGCACATCCTTAAAGTGTCCCTCGTCGAGAGAGTTTCGAGACAGGGCATTGATACTCCAGAGTAGACTAGTGTATACAGATCGAGACCCCGACGAAGGGTGGTGACCGGTCTCATAAGCCATTGGTGTCAGTTGGTTCACCTAAGATGTATACAGGTGCTCATTGGGTTATGAGTACACCGGACGGACTCGCCGGGAATATGCTAGTTGGTATTATACCTATCGTCAGATAGTAGTTCCCTGATGACATGTGTACAGGTTAGTCTATCGACCTGAGATCGTCATTTGTCTCATGTGATTTCCCACTGTGCTTTGATTACTACCCTACCACGGCTCAAACGAGTCATGCAAACAGGTTTTAGTTGGGTACAGTCCCAAGCCACATGGAGGCAGTGAGCGGATCGTCAGGGGATTCATCTCTCCCAGTATTGGGGGATGATATCGCGCTGTGTTTGGAGAGCCATTACACAAAGTCCTTGGCCAAGGCAAGTGAGATTTACTGGTAAGTATTCCAGTAGTTTCTCAAGGTGTTCTGGGCTACACTCCGACACGACTTATACTGCTATTAGGTGTCTGACGTTTACCTCCCCCTAGGCCTGATATGCGATACTCATAGATGAACGGACCGGACTGTATGGATATTGTCACTATCAGGTTCAGTAGGGTTCCTGGATGAGTTCGCTCGTCGGCCTCCCTTTCGCTCAGTACCTGGGCAGCCGTTACGTACAGCTAGTGCCACTGACGTGCTTGTGGTTAAACCCACTGCCAGCGTATTGACGAGTCTTTAGAGTCCCACACAGAGAGTTTCCTAAGTTCGGGCGAAATGTTGTAGAGGCCGTATGGTTTTATGGCAGGGTTCGATCATATACGTGCACTTGTGCACGGATCATGATTGGACGGATCATACTGGTGGGCTTTGGTTTAAGCCGGATCCTAATATTAGATTGTTGGATTACTTTTGTCTCGTAGTATTCGTATTCAGTCGGAATACGGATGCGGGTATGTATATACGGATGAGGGGTATTCTTGTAATTCGTTACAAGATTTCTTTAGTTGATGCCATGTTCTTTTCTTGATTAAACATTTTAGTTTAAATGTTTATTGGTGGAAATTGTGACTCATTCTTGGCATGATATGGATTTTGTCATGGCTAAGATATTTGTGAGTGAGCTTAGATATTTGTGGTAAGTGTGTGAGTGTAGAGATATTTTGTGTGTGTGTGTGTCCCATTTTCTCACCACAATATATCAAAACACTCACTTGAAAATGAGAGGGCAGCCATCTCTTTTTCTTTTGCTAGGCTTGCTCACTTGCATTTTCCTTGAGCTCACATCTTTCACCATGGGCATCTTCTTCAATCTCCACTCTATCCCTCTCATGTGTTGAGAATGCTAGAGTGTTATGAGACAAATTAATCACACCCTATCTCTACTTCATCTTGGACACCTAGGCTAGCAAACTAGTTGCTCGAGTTGCTTCGGTTTTTGAAGCGGGAGCCCGTATAAAGAATCCTCGACGTGGAGCCTCTTCGACGAGGGATACTGGAGAGCGAACTCGTTCGGGGCAGCTGTGACATGCTTGGGACAGAGATTGAAGACCAAAGGACACGGATCGATCGGTATAATCTCTCCAACTCTTTTCTGTTAACTAGTATAGGGTTAATGGCACGATCCGGGTTTTATGGTTACGTTAGAGCCGGTTTATAAAAGTTTTTGTTCCGCATTTGGCCATAGAAAGATGGCTGGGGCACTTCCGTAGCCTTACAATCTCTTTATCTTTGCTCCTGAGCTGTTTTTGAAGCTCTTGAAGCAGCTCTTGCTCTGCGGTCCTGGGGCGGAAAGTCGGCTCTTTCTCGCTGTCTGAGCTTGACTCTACATGGACTGAGGGCTCTTTCTGCCTATCGGCCTCATCGAGAGGGTTTTCCTCATCCATTGGAGGCGGCTGATCTTGGGAAGCAGCAACTACATTCAATCCAGATTGGGCTTGGGATGTGGTAGCCCCATTCTTGCTCTTGCTGCGCAGGTTGTCATTGGGATGTGCGCCCGCCATATAAACCGTATGGATAACATATCCGGCCACCATTGCATTGTTGGTAGCTGATTTTGTGAACCACCTTCTTGGCCCTTCTGTTTCGGTAGCGGACAATCGATTGAAAATGGTCGGCCTGACCGAATTCATGAGTGGTGCTGGCGCTTCCTTTCTGGATTTGCCTCGCCGTTTTCATGCGGCGCAGAGCGCCTGATAGAACCTTGAGGAGATGGTGTCATGCTTTCTCTTTTAGGGCTGGGACACGTCCCTTTATGGCATTGTTCGGACCGCTGTCTTCTTGATTCTGACGGTCGTAGCATTTTTCTGAACCCACTTCAGAGGTTCGAAGGAATTGCAGACTTTTACGGCCGACTCAGCCGTTGTCACGGAGTAACCCTGCTCTTGGAACCTCACAAGATTCCATAAGGCCGAAGTCCTTGCTCACTTGTTGGCTCGATACCTGAGCCGCTTCTACCTTAACTTTTCTGTTTTAAGCGCTTGGCAGACTCCGTTTCTTCGGGAAGACGCCGTAGACCGATTGACAGAGAGCCCAGGGAAGATGCATGCTCGCGCGATTGTCAAGGGCACTATTTGAGTTTGCCGGAGCTGCTTTGTAGCCCCATTAGTATTGACGGCCTTGCCCCCAGTTGGAACGGTGAAGAGCCGTTCGAATACGGATTTGCATTTGGGGTGGGATGCACTAGCGACCATGACATTCGGCCTCCTGCCCCTTGAGGTTGGTTTAGCCGCTTGGTTTGTCGGGACCTCCACCAGATGAGCGCTTCCAGCAGGATAGATGACGACGGAACCAAATTGACGGGGTGGCTCTTCCCATTGCCAGCTGAGACAGACAGGGAGAACCACACGAGCATTGATCTTGACCATATACGAGATTGGGGTCCTGTCGGTAGCTGAATTCATCTTGGGAGACATCGTCATTGAAAGTTGATTGCTCCATAAAAAGAACATTACTTCAGTACAAATATCGGTATATATATGTTAAATGAGTTCGCATGAACGCTTGACCCGAGATATGGGAGGAGAGAAAGGTCCCAACGGGCGTGCTAGAATCTGTAGGGTGTTTTTTGTCACCCCATTGAGATGGGAATACGCATCGCTTGTCTGGCGTATACAGATTCCCCCTGCCTAAGGTAGACCAAGGTTTATTAATTATAGGGATCTAAATCTCCGGCAGCCACGGACTAAGCTGCCGTTAATTACCCCTCACCTTTAGAACGAAGGAACCTCTGATTGACGGGTCAATTAGTCATGCGAACTCAGTGTGCAGTGTGCGTGTGTTTTGAAAGGGGGTTTTGGATATATCGGGGGCCTCACAGAGTTTATGGGGGTCTCTACCCGGATAGTGGGCTGGGGGTCAAGGGGGCTAGCAGCCCTTTTGCGGGATGCGGGGCAGCGTCCCGTTGGAAAAATTTTCCTAACGGGGAACGTATTTTTAGTGTGGAGTGCACGGAAAATGAGAGGTGAGGAGCATCTTAAAGATGCGTGCTTGGCGCGTTCGCGTTGGCGCTGGACGCCTGCGAGTCACGTGCCTGGCGTGTGGGCACTTGGCGCCCGCGGGTCACGTGCCAAGCTTGTGGGTGCTGGGCGTCCGCGGGTCACTCGTGCAGCACGCGATCGCTGGTCGCCAGTGGGTCATGTGCGCAGCACGCGACCGCTGGGCGCCAGCGGGTCACGTGAGCTGCACACGATCGCTGTGCACCAGCGGGTCACGTGAGCGGCATGTGACCGCTGGGTGCTGAGCGTCCGTGAGTCGCGTGAGGTGCACGTGGTCGCATAGCGTCCGCGGGTCACGTACCCTGCACGCGACCGCTGGGCACCCATGGGTCACGTGCGCGTCATACGACCACTAGGCTCCAGTGGGTCACGTGCGCGGCACACGACCGCTGGAAACACCAGCGGAAAAGGAGCTTAGCCCCTGGGTTAGGAGTTGAACTCCCTAGGGGCTTTGGAGTTGAACTTCTAACAGGGATTATATATAGATTTGGAGTTAAACTCCTAAAAAGGGTTTCGACAAGCTCCAACAGATCTTGAATGGAGTAAAACTCCTAGAAATTTTTGGATCTTCTTTTGAGCCTCGGATCCACCCGGAATGGGATTTTTTTTAGAGATGGGTATCCTTCTTCTTCCTCTTTGCTGGCTAGATCATGGGGGGAAAAGGGAGGTGAGACTTAAAATCTCCCCTTTTAGGGGTTTGATGGCAAATTCGAGCTCCCCTTTAAGGGTTTTATGGTGAAAAACTATTTATTTTTGGAACAGGAAGAGTTAATCTTTTGATTTAATTCAAAAGAAAAGAAGAAGGTTTAGAACCTTGAGGAAGGAGGAGGTACAAACCCTAGAATTTTTAGAAAATGGAAAAGTTGTCATAGTTATTTTCATTATGTTTGCCTTTATAGGCTACACACTTTACAAATAGCCCCTTTGGCTTTGCCAAATGGCACTTATGCCACCCCATGCCTTATGTACTTATCTCTTTTTGCACATAAGCCATGGGGTTTACAAAATTTTGGCTTTTTGCTTATTTTACATACATTTATATATATATATATATATATATATATATATATATATATAAAGAATTACATTAAACTAATTTATGGGTTCATTCCTTTTGTCATGGGGCCGGTCCCTTTGACCTGGGCTTGGGCTCACTTGGCTTGGCGTTGACTTTTATTTTGACTTGGTCAACTGATTGTTAGTCTTTTGTGTATGTGCGTTTTTAAATTAAAAGAGAATACCGCAATCCAGACGGTGTCGCTTGGTAGCTAGCCGGTTGAGTACGGGTAGGTTTTTTTTTAAAATCTAAGAATGAGATTCAATTGATTTAAAGTCTTACTAGGGTTAGGTTTAGATTAGTTTGGAATATGGATTCTACACACTGCTTTCTTTGCCCATGTTAAGAATGTAGGTGTTAGGGTAATAGTCAACAAAGAGGATTAGCACGACTAGGAATAAACATAGTTTCTTCCTTTTGGTCCTTGTCCGACCTTTCTTAAATATTAGCCCTAATCTCTATTTAAATCAACCACAACTGGTCTAACTAGGGAATCACCGCTATCTTGTAGGATAGGGTGCCGTAGTGAGCGGTGTGTGGCTAATTTAAATAGAGTCCTTATTATAAAATTTAGAGGGGCAAAGATAGGAGTGAGAGAGATTTCCTTCTCACAAACCTTTCCTATCCTAACCCTAACAAGTAAGGAATTACTCACTCATTAGGAAAACTATGATAAAAATTCATTTTTGTTTGTTTATTTTAATAGGTGAACTAGAATGCAGAAAATAAAAGAACAGATAAAATAAATTGCACAAATTAAATTCAAATAAAAAATGCAAGATAGGAAAAGAACTTACTTTATTGATACCTCTCAACAATGCATTACAACTTGAATAAAATTTTAATCTAGAAAATTAAAAAGATGCATGCCCAATTAGGCTTTCGGGTTTTCTATTTATAGATAGGAGAAACCCTAGGTTTTACATCTGATCCATACATGAAATTACAAGACTACCCTAAGAAAGCCGGGTCAAGGCACCGACACGTGCACCGACACGTGCACTGCACGGCCGCGGAACCGCGGCAGAAAGCATTGTTTAGCCGCGGTTCCGCGGCCATATAGTGGGCTCTTGGACTCAGTTCTTTAGGGATGTTTCACGTTGCTTTTTCCTTCTGTTTTCTTCACTTGGTTCCTCAGAATCTTTTCTACTTCTTCTAGATTTCCAACAGTGCAGAATTATGTGGACTTTTACCGTAAGCTTCGCGCTGAAGTCTTGAATCTTGTGCTGCGCTTGTGCTTTGTGCATTGAACTGTTTACTGATCTTCATTTGTTCCTTGAACTGTTAGGCGGCATCATACGGATTCATCTATTGTTGGTCGAAGTCTCGCTTTTGTAACGTCTTTTCATGAATTTCACTGTATTGTTCTGAGAACCTGTAACCTGCAGCTATTTAGCAGACATGGATCAAAAGAACCTATTTATTTGTAATATGATTAAGAATGGACGATATAATAATGCAAAATTCTGATGTGAACAAATACCCCCAAACTTATCTTTTGCTCGTCCCGAGCAAAACCAATTTTATTCTCGAAAAAACCTAACCTCACTTTCGCAGGGAATCGCGATTGCACTGAGCTCGTGCAACAAGCCGTTAAAACCCTAGGTGTCCCTAGTAGGAGGAGTGTTGTCTCCTGAGGGTTTTCAGTGGATACTACCCACAAAATCCGATCAATTTGGCCTGTTAACTCTAATTCTTCAATTCGGTGTTCTTAGCAAGAAATTCTATTATCTTCAACTTAGAAATCATCAACCCATATTTTTCACACTCACTTATCATTTAACTTAAGATCGTATATGTTCTGCAAATTTATTAAGTTTTCAGCATCTTTTGAATTTTCCTTCTAAGGTTCCATCTCAACTTAGGAATTTTTATCATTTCTACAGAAGATATAAGCTTTATCTTTCACTCCTATCTCTCATCCAAACTCCAATAATATACCCCTACGTGTGTATATGTATCACCCCTACACTTGGAAATTCAATTCAAGCTATCATACTCTTGTCCATCGTCCAAAGTATTTTTAGTTGGTGAATTTTAGATGAAATTGCTCGCACGTCCTTCATGCGACCGTTAATGCTTCTTGAGATACTAAACGACCGATTACAAAATGTGCTTGCGCATTTAGGCGTAATTCCTCGTCTTGTAATACCTAAGCCTTTAGCAGTGACTCCCAAACCAGTTGGTCTAAGGCACTAAGTGATAAAGCACCCTCGCTATATTTTTTTTTTTATGCAGCCTTAAGTAATTACAAAACCAGTGTTCATTTTTTTATATCTCTTTATTCACTCTTGTACTTTTATTTTATTTTCCTTCATACTAAGGATTTTAGACAAGAGCATTTCAATGTATCCTCTATTATTCCAAATTTCAAGGTGCGTGTTTGCGCAAGTTGTAGGGTATATATTTTCAGAATTTAGACTTAAGCTTCGGAGTTATTTTTCAGACTTACACTTCAAATAAAAATTCAATACTCTTCCCTTATTTTGACTTAGCCCAAGAACTAAACTCAAAATTTGCCTATTTCTAAATAAACTATAAGGACATATATTTTCTACCGCTAAATTTTAAGAAAGGTTATTTTAGGGTTTTTAATGTACGAAGTTTAGGATATAGTTTTTCCCTACTATTCAGTCGTCACGTTGAACTTAAATCAAATATGGCCAAAATTGAATTTTTTCATTTTTTCTAATTTTTTTTAGTTTTTTAATTTTTGTATTTGATTTTACTTTTATATTTTATTTTTATTTTTATTTTTATTTTCATTTTTAATTTTTATATTTTTTTTATAAAGATGCAATGCGGAATTAAATATGCAAAGAAAGAAAAAACAAATATGTACAAAAAAATAAAAATATGCAATGCAATGATAACTATTTACAAACCACCTCCACCCCCAAACTTATCAAAAGCAGTGCCCTCACTGCTCATGGCATCGCCGTCCCCTTGAACGTGAACGGGAACGTTCCTCTCTCGCCAACAGAGTGGTCATGCCGTGCTCTATTTCTGTCACTCGGTGATCCAGGTTGGTCACCATCCGTATCAATCTGTCTATCCCCCTAGTGGCTTTCCTAAGTAAACGTGCATGTGTTGCAGGGGTAAGCTCTTCCTCGCTCGCGGTTGAGCTGGAGCTAGGTGTCTTGGCGGGTACATCCTCGGCCGGCTCAGTGCGCGACCATACATCATTTAAGCGTGTGTAGGACGTGGATACGCCCACAATAAGAGTTCTAATAGGGATCCCTCCATGCATATAAAACTCAAATTCCTCCACAGGGAGGAAATTGCGACACAGTTGTGTCACCAACATAGGTCATGGGTAATTGGCAGCCCTTTTGCCCGCACCGATTGAATGAAGTAATACCATGCACATATCATAGCTTGGGTTCCTAGTCATCAAGGTGTGCACGATATGAAGGGATGGTGTGAAAAAAGTCGTATTGTGCGAACTACCAAAAATGTTATTTTGTGCCCAACGGCACACAATGATTACATTCGCAAAGAGGGTTCTAGCCTAGATGCCTCTACGTGGCTCCCTCAAACAGTCATTACCCATCAAGGGTAGGTAATACTCGAATTAAAGGGGTTGGTCATGGGTAGGTAGTCTGGGTATTAAGGCGAATTCATGGATGAAGTCCCTATCGATTTTAATTTCCCTATCACCCCAATTTAGCCTAATGTATCCGTGTTGTGAGAGGCAACCGTTCTCCATGCACTCGTAAAATCGGGTGATGAGATCCGGAAGCGCGAAGGCATTCGGATGGTTAAACAGTAAAAAATTCCATCCGCGCCTACGGATCTCTTCACCGAAATAACTTCCGTAGATCGTGTGTGCAAAGATTTGGGAAAAATCCCTCTCATATTGCAAAGTTGGTGCCATCTCAGAAAGCTAAATACCAAAATATGAAATTGACAGAGAGGGAAAAAGGAGTGCAAACCTCCTCTGAAAATTTCAGAGGGTGATGAAGCAGAGACGCAGCGGTTGCGCGGCCGAAGGTGGGCTCTGGCGGTGGAAGCGCGGCGTAGAGGAGAGAGCGCACTGTAGAACTTTGGCGGCGGCTACGGTTTTGAGAAAATGAGAGAATAGGGTTATGAAAAATCAGAGGAGGGGTCGGGTTCTTTTTATAGGGGGTGTTTTGGTTATTTGTCAAAAGGCCATCTTAAAAAGAGGAATTTATTTGCAAATAAATTTATTTTTTTTTTATTAAAACTGAAAATTTACAAAAATGCACCCAAAAATTTTGAAATAATTTTTTTTATTATTTTTTTGTTTTTATATAATTACATATGGTACATAGACCAAAATTTATTTGAAACAGTGTTTCCACTGTTTATGCGGTGAAATTCAGGATTATGGGGGAAAAAGAGAACAGTATCAATCTATACAGGGCCTTATACAGGCCAAAAGTGAGCACCAACCATTTAAATATTCTATCTCTGTAGTGTGTTGGTTGGTGAAAGAATGCGGAGAGGAAAAAATTGGAGAATACGCGAGACCGTATGGGAAGGAAGGTGAAATACGGTCTCGGTATATTAGGAGAAGAATGGCGGAAGAGAGAAAGAAGTGTAGTACGAACTTGAGGGTGTAAATTGAGTGAATAAATTATCACAAATTGTGATGACCAATGTGTAAAAAGCGATTGTGCTAATCTATCAACCCGTCGAGAAATGGGGCCAAATCTCTCAAGATTCGCAAGAAAACATGGGTACGTCGAACTTGGTAAACCGGACATTGAAAATGAAAGTGTAACGGTTTCTTGCAAGGTCGAAACGAGGATGGAGGGAAGTGATTGAGAAAGGGTATCGGGTAAAGATTCAGAAGGGTGTGCGCAGTCAATGAAAGGGATAGAATAACAAGTAAAACTGCTTCATCCTCAATAATTTCCTCAATACTCTGCATGAAATTCTCATCAAAATCAGGACGCATATGAAGTTCGGGAAAAATATTTAATGACTCGGGATGATGAATTGGAGAGAAAAATTCAGTCAAATCTGCGGGTTCATCATCACAAGTATTCCCAGCGTCGATATCCTCAATCAAGTGAAAATCAATTTTCTTAGACACCTCATCAAAAGCATGGATATTAATCAATTCAGGTTCTAAAGTGGAGGTGTAGAGGTCAAAAGGATTGGTGATGGTTTCACTCGAAAGGGACCCTTCACAATCAGGTAAATCAAACACTACAAAGTCGCACAACTCATTAAACGTTTTATTTTCAACTGGTGAATCATTTGGAACACTTGATAGACATTCAAAACCGGAATTGTGGGATTCAATTTGGGATGGGTAGGTTTGATTTGGAAGGGTGCACAGCTCACTCTCTCCACTCAAATTATCAACCTTTCCAACCGCCTCATCATACATTGGAAAATTTGGAGCTAGTTGGAAACTAGCTCCCATGTCACTAGGTTGTATAAGGGCGGCCATGGATGCATTCAAATCCATCATCTGTTGGCTTGACACTACCATAAAATCTTCCAACGACTGTTCCAGACTAGACATGGGTTTTGAAGGAGTTTCAGTAAAAGATTTAAAGTTGTTTGGATACTGGAAACTCCCAAATGGCTATTCAGAAGCAATGTCTAGGGGAGGTGCAAAAGTCGGGTAGGACTAGTAGGAATTGAATGATTGGACAGAAGTAGGATCAATATTTGGATAAGAAGGTGAATAGAATTGTTGATCCAAAGAATTCACAGTGGTGAAAGGAGTGAAAGATCGGTTACGAGATTGTTCAATATGTTCAGTAATAGACATGGGTTTCGGAGTTACAGCAGGACTCAAAAAAGGAGTATCAATGTAAGAAGGTGGTGAAAGTTGAAATGGTTGATATAATATGGATTGCGGAGTCCAACTGGTTATCCTAGACGCGTCTATTCGATCTTTCAAAGAAATTTTGGGCATGGAGGAGTCGTTCGAAATTCGACCAAAACAGGAAGCGTAGGAAGTAATGTCTGGTTGAGGGTACCAAAGTTCGGTAAGAGTTTTGCGAGGTGGGGTACTCATGATGTGATGAGAGAAAGGAAAAGAATGTGAATTTTTTTATTTTTATTTTTATTTTTTCAATTATTATTATTATTATTATTATTATTATTTTTAAAAATTGTTTGTTTTTGGAGTTTTGAAATTTTTGAAAGTGTTTTTTTAGAAAGAGTTTTTGCAAAATTTTGTACGGAACTACGGCACAATCACAATTTAAGCATGCACAATCAAATCTAGAGCTAGGGTCTCCTAAGTCAACTAGACTACTCCTAACTGTTCCAAAGCGAAAAGTTGTGAGATATCTCTCAAATTGCCTCTTCACCGCCAATTGTGGCCAGGTAAGCACAAGTGAAAAAAGGAGGGTTCCGCTCACGAATCACCGTGAGACGGGCCTTTTAAAGTTACCTTTCTCACTTGTCTAGTCTAGGCACCACAAAGTCAGGTTTAGATAAACGACCGAATGCCTAAAACCTTCCTCTGTCCTAATGAGCGAGACAGTCTTTAATTGGCTGGGTCTAGATATTTTTTAATTAACTCGAGGTGTGATGCATATGCTTTTTGTGATTTCTGGGGTCTTAGGAAGGGTAATGAAATCCCCACCCTATCTGGATTGGTGTTATAGCCCCTTAAATTCCGTTTTAAATATGGAAAGCAATTAACACACAAAATCTAAAACACTTGCCAAATTTTTTTTTTTTGCGGCGCAAAGAATCCTGCACAAACTGATTTATTGGAGAGGGAGAAGAAGTTTTGCGTAAAGAACCCTGCAGGAAAATTTTTCAGTGGAGATCAGAGGTAGGAGAGAGAGAGGACTGTTCATATCATAATTTTGCATTATTATATTCCCCATTCTTATTCATTTTACAAATAAACAGGTGTTTTTGATCCATGTCTGCTATATAGTTACAGGTTACAGGTTCTCGGAACAAAACAGTGAAAATGATGAAAAGACGATACAAAAGTGAGACTACAACCAACAAATGGAAGAATCTTGATCACGCCTACAGTTTGAAAAATAAACGAAGATCAATGGACAATTTCACAAAGCAAAAAGGCAGCGCAAGGTTCAAGACTTCGACACGAAGCAGACGGTAAAAATCCACGACATTATGCACTGTGGAAATCTGGAAGAAAACTAGAAGACAGTCTGAGAAACCAAGTGAAGAAACAAGTACCCAAATTCAACCAGACCAAGACCAGAAAATTGCACTCATTGAACCCACCACATGGCCGCGGTTCCGCGGCCATGAGGAGCCTGTGTCGGTGCAAATTTCGTGAAGGTGTGGCGGTGCGTTGACTAGTCTTCTTAAGGTATATTTGTAAATGCAGATATGAATCGAATGTAACCCTATGGTTTCTATGATCTATAAATAGAAATCCTAAACCTCTTTTGGAGGTATGCCTCTTTTTATTTCATCTATTCAGAATTTTAATTCGGTGTAAATGTTTGGAGAGAGCCATCAAATAAAGTAAGACTTTTATTTCATTGCCCTGGTTAATTTTCTTTCTGCCCTAGTATAGATTTCATTATCTGCCCTAATTAATTAGTTTAGAACATGTTAATCAATTCCCTAATGAGTGAGTAGTTCCTCACTTGTTAGGGTTAGGAATAGGGAAGGTTTGAGAGATGAAAATCTCTCACCCCTTTCTTGCCCATCACATATTTTATAAGGACTCCATGCATACATACACACACCGCTCCCTACGGCACCCTATCCCACGAGGTAGCGGTGATACCGTAGTTTAAAAGACCGGTTGCGTATATTTTCCATGGAGGTTAGGGTAAGAATTAAGAAAGGACGGACAAAAACCTAGAGGAAGAAACATCGTTTCTTCCCGATGGTACTAATCCACTTTATTAATTATTACCATAACACCTAAATAGATCTAAACTAGGGCATTGAAAGTGGTGGGAAATCTTAAATTTCCAAACTTAATCTAAACCTAACCCTAGCAAGATTCTAATCCTAGTCTAAATCAACTTATTTTTAGTGATAATCATCCCAACACCGTTTGGAATTAACTCGTTAGAACAATTTGAGATTACACAAAATTCTTGTGGACCGATCCGTACTCACCGGCTAGCTACCAAGCGACGCCGTTCTTGATTGTGGTTAATATTCTTTGATTTCAAAACGCACGTACGCCAAAATATCTAAAAATCAAATGGCGCCGTTGCCGGGGATGGCGTAGTATTTTCTTTTTGCAATTTCGGGTTAATATAAAATCATAAAACTCATAAAAAACTGAAAAATATAAAAATTATAAAATATTTATCATCTTGTTTTTGTTTGAAGGGTGTTTCGTTTGAATTTTGCAGGATCGACGAACGAGTTCAGATCTGGAAAAATCCAGTGAGCAAAACAGAAAACAGTAGATCTGAACAACAGAAGAAAATCAGACTAGAGGAGCAAAAGAAGTCTCGGGATCTGAACCAATCAATAGACCGCGGAACCGCGGCGAGGAGGCGCTTTTGGCAGCGGAACCGCGGTATTGTGCTGATGTCAGCTGACCAGAAACCCTCTGTGAGCTTCCTTTCTCCTTCTCTGAACCCCCTGATATCTCCTCTGTAAAAATTTCCTGTAGGATTCTTTGCGCCAAAAATTTCTCCCCTTCTCTAATAACTTGATCTTGTGTAGGATTCTTTGCGCCGCGCTAAAAAAAATTGTTTGCAAGTGATTGTGTTTACTACTTTGCATATTTAAATTGATTTTAAGGGGCTTGAACACCAATCCGGATTGGGTGGGGATTTCATCACCCTTCCCAGGACCCTAAAAATCACATAAAGCATATTGCATTGACCATCAAGTTAATTAAAAAAGATTAGACTCAACCCTAAGGACTTTGCGCTCAATAGGACAAAAGAATAGTTGCAGGCATCGACCGTTGATCCTAACCTGACTTTGTGGTGCGTAGGCTAGACAGGTAGTGAAAGGTAACTTTAAAAGGCTCGTCTCATGGTGATTCGTGAGCGGATCCCTCCTTTCTCTACTTGTGCTTACCTGGCCACAATTGGCAGTGAAGAGGCGGTTTGAGGTCCTACTTCTTGCCCTTTGAAACAGTTAAGAGCTGTCTAGCTGACCTAGGTGACCCTAGATCTAGGCTTGATTGTGCATTTTTGATTGATTGAACGTGTGTCTAAGCCTTTTATCGAAAATCCTTTTTGCAAAAAGCTCCACATAAAAAAAACACAAAAAGAAAAAAGGAAAAATTTTTACAAAAACTTGCAACTTGTCGCTAAGAAATCCGTCCACCCCACTTACACCCACTTTCTTTCCATTGACGTTTTCTTACCCTCACCTTCTGTTTTTCACCTTTTTGACTACACTACCTCTTTAGTGTATGTCCGGTTAGACTAAGGACACTAGTGCCCGATTAGTCCGTGTCTCGTTGGTGCCGACTAACGACACTTTCGACTCCGAAGTCGAAATTCCTTCCACTTCCTTACCTTCACCTTCACATTCTTCGTCTTCTAAGGAGATGTTGGGATTTAATCCTAACAACACCTTATCCACGGGACTGATTCCACCTCCGTTAGGTGCGAATAACCCACAACACCCACCTATTGAAGCGCCCCAACGAATCGCGCTCCAGGATCTTTTCTATCCTATCCGCACTGCCTTACCTACTTGTCTTTCACTTCCACTGGCAAATGGGGATAACTTTGAGATCAAACCCCACTTCATCAACATGTTGCCAAAATTTCACGGACTGGAATCCGAAGATGCCTATATCTTCATAAACAAATTCCAGAATGTTTGTGCAATGATGAAAACAACACAACTTTCAGATGATGCTATAAGTTTAAGGGTCATTCCTTTCACCTTATGTGACCTAGCCGAGAAATGGTTGTATAGCACAGCGTCACACTCGATTAAAAATTGGGAAGGGTTTGTTAAAACTTTTCTTAAAAAGTTTTATCCACATCACAAGACCGCGAGAATTCGCAATGAGATCATTCAATTTTCCCAGCTTCCTTCCGAACCCTTTTGGAAGTGTTTTGAAAGATTTAAAGACCTACTTGTTCAATGCCCTCACCAAGGTATCGAAAATTGGCAGCTTTGCCAAACTTTATATGAAGGATTGAACCTTGCAACTAAGCAGTTGTTGGAAACCATTTGTCAAGGTCACTTTCTAACAAAATCTAGCGAGGAAGATTGGCAGTTTCTCGACGATCTTGCTGAACAAACACTTCAGTGGGAAAGCACTAAGTCCACCTCATCTTTTTCAACTGGTCAGTCTAGGGCAGGTATACATCAATTATATATGTCGATTGCAATGAAGGCCGAAATGGCCGCACTTACAAAAAAGCTAGAAGCAATTGAGACCAAAATCTCATCGCCTTCTCCTGCCCCTGCTTTACCCCCATGAACTGTTTGTGCTTGTTGTTCGGATCCATCACATCTTACTGAAGAGTGTCCTTACAATCCACCTGTCCAAGGACAAGATCAAGTCAATGCTGCCTTTCAGCAAAGACAAAGAAATGATCCATACTCTTCGACTTATAATCCGGGTTGGAGGAGTCACCCAAATTTTGCTTGGAATCAAAATCAACAATTCCAAGGCAATAACAACTTTCAAAGGCCTCCTCCTCCACAACAACAAGCATCCCAACATACTCAATACCAGCAACCTTTCCAACCATAATCTTACCCAAACCAAATGAACAATTTTGTGCCCAACAACTCTAACCTTCCAAACAATTTTGTTCAACCAAATGACGATAAGGTTACCTCGCTAGAAAGAAGTCTAGATGCGTTTCTAAAACAATCTACACAATCCGCAGCAAGGTTGGAGACTTCCATTCAGTCTTTGGTGCACAACAGTGCTTCACATGATCAAAGTATCAAATCAATCGAGGCGCAAATTGCACAACTAAAAGCTGCGTTGAGCGAGCGAGAAAAGGGAAAGCTTCCATCTCAACCATTGCCAAATCCCGGTCACACACATAATGCACATGTTGCATATGAACAACAAAATCATAATGTAAATGCTATGACTACGTTGAGATCTGGAAAAGTGTTGCACAATAACGTGGGTATTAGTAATGACACCCCTGCCGGTGCTTCTTCTTCTTCATCTTCTTCTTCGTCTTCTTCTTCTTCATCTTCATCTTCCTCGTTAGAGCCTATTCTTCATTCTTCACAAGGCTCTACTTCTTCTACTTCGAACGGACCCACTTCTCACTTCACGAACACACCCACACTGGGATCCGTTCCAACTCCGCAATCTACTCCACAAACATTGGACTCAACAAATTTTCAAAATGTTCCTTTTCCAAACAGATTGAGATCCAATAAACCAACTCCACAAATGGAGAAGATTATCGAGTTATTCAAACAGGTTAGCATAAACATACCTCTCTTGGATGCAATCCAACAGGTCCCTTCTTACGCGAAAATCTTAAAGGGCTTATGCACCTCGAAGAGAAAGTCTCAGATACCCAAGAAAGTGCTAGTAGCTAGTGCCGTGAGCAATGCTATTAACCAACCTCAACCCTTGCCCCAAAAACGAAAGGACCCTGGCTGTCCTACAATTTCAATAACAATTGGGGATAAGAACATCAATTGAGCACTTTTAGATCTTGGTTCTAGTGTTAACCTGCTTCCCTACTCCGTGTATGAGAAATTAGGTGTTGGAGAGTTGAAACCCACTCATTGTACTCTCCAAATGGATGATCGATCAATCACCCATCCTAGGGGTGAGTTAGAGGATGCGTTGATTAAAGTAAGGGACTTCATATTCCCCGTTGATTTTATTGTTATGGACACACAATCTGTTGCTAACCTACGGAACCAAATTCCGGTGATCCTCGGTCGACCATTTTTGGCCACTTCCAATGCCGTAATCAATTGTCGCAATGGCTCTATGACTCTATCCTTCGGGAAGATGTCTAGTGAGTTCAATATTTACAAGATAGGAAGTCTGCCTCCCGTGCCTAAAGCTAGTTTACGAGAAGTTTGCTCGATCCACGAAATCATGCAGGAGGACTGCGAGCTTGAAAAATTTCTGTTTGATCACAACATTTTTGACGCCACTAGTGCGTCCCTCCTTGAATCTGACACAGTTTGCACAACCGATAACGATTACGAGTGTTTCACTTTTTCAGACGATTTGGACGACTCACCGCCCGAGTATGAGTCCTTTGTATTTTCGGATGAGTTAGTTGAACCATCCGACTCGGTTGCTTGCAGTGATTTCGAACCATTGTTGGAATCCTTCGAGTTCGAGATAGTTTCACCAATTTTACCTTCAATTGTTTCGCCTCCGAAACTCGAACTCAAGCTTCTGCCATCTCACCTTAAATACGCTTACCTAGGTGAGAATGGGACCTTTCCTGTTATCATATCGGCATTTCTAGCTCTCGAGCAAGAGAAAGCCCTTTTAATGGTCTTACAAAATAATCGGCAAGTTTTCGGCTGGACTATGGCGGACATCGAGGAGATTAGTTCCCTCATAATTAAATATCATATGCATATGATGGATGATGCCAAGCTAGTAAAGAATCCACAGAAACATCTCGGGGATTTTATGGTTAATCAACCTCACCCTATAGAAGTTGAACCACCCCCTTTTCTTCTAATAAACTACGAGAATACCAATATTCCACTGATTTCTGATCATTCACATTCTCGTTTTTATTCATCATCACCTCCTATCTCTTCACTTCCATGTACATGTAAACACTTTCCATACCACCACTTATTTCTTCTCCACTTCTTCTTGGCTCTGTACAACATGTTTTTCCACCAACCGATACTTTACACAGATAAATTTTTCAACTGGTTGGTGTTGACTTTTGGTCTTTACAAAGTTTGGCATTGACTTGTAACATCGTTTAACTTAAGTTTGGGGGGACCTTTTTGTATATATATTTTGTTTTGTTTTTCTGTTAAAAAAAAATAAACAGGGGAGTGCCAACAATTTTGACCCTCTTGCTGTAGCCTGACAGTGAGGACACTGTCAAGTTTAAGTTTGGGGGTGTGCTCGGTAAGCTTTCTTCCTTCGCATTCATGTGTATATTTTTGCATTTGCATACTTATTTTAAAACCCATAAAAATTGAAAAAATTTAAATTATAAAAATTGAAAAATTCACTTTAGGCCATAATTGACTTGAGTTTAACAAAAATGTTAACTAGTTAGGAACAACTAGATCTTAGACTTAGTAAATTAAAAACCCTAAAAACAACCTTTCTTAAAATTTAACGGTAGAAAATATATGTTTTTGTAGTTTACTTAGAAATAGGCAAATTTTGAGTTCACTTCTTGGGCTAAGTCGAAATAAAGGAAGAGTATTGATATTTTTATTAAAGTATAAGTCTGAAAAATAATTCCCAAGTTTAAGTCTAAAATCTGAAAGTATATACCCTACAACTTGCACAAACACGAATCTTGAAACTTGGAATAGTAGAAGAGACCTTGAAATGCTCTTGTCTAAAGTCCTTAATATGAAGGAAAATAAAATAAAATTACAAGTGTGAATAAAAAGATAAGAAAATGAACACTGGTTTTTGTAATTACTTAAGGCTGCATAAATAGAAAAAAATATTTAGCGAGGGTGCTTTATCACCTAGTGCCTTAAACCAACTGGTTTGGGAGTCACTGCTAAAAGCCTTAGGTATTACAAGACTAGGAATTACGCCTTAATATGCAAACACATTTTGTAATCGGTCGTTGGTACCTCAAGAAGTATTAACGATCGCATGAAGAATGTGTGAGCAATTTCATCTAAAAATTCACCAATTGAAAAGTACTTTAGACGATGGACAAGAGTATAATAGATTGATTTGAATTTCCAAGTGTAGGGGTGATATATACACACGTAGGGGTATGTGATTGGGGTTTAGATAAGAGATAGGAATGAAAAATAGGACTTATATTTTTAGTAGAGATGATAAAAATTCCTAAGTTGAGATGGAACCTTAGAAGGAAAACTCAAAAGATGCTAAAAGCTAAGTAAATCTACAAAACATATATAATCTTAAGTTAAATGATAAGGAAGCGTGAAAAATATGGGTTGATAATTTCTGAGTTGAAGATAATAGAATTTCTTGTTAGAAAAACCGAATTGGAGAATAAAAGTCAATATGTCGAATTGATAGGATTTTGTGGGTAGTATCCATTGAAAACCCTCAGGAGACAACACTCCTCCTATTAGGGACACCTGGAGGTTTAACAGCTTGTTGCACGAGCTCAGTGCAATCGTGTTTCCCTGCGAAAGTGAGGCTAGGTCTTTTTCGAGAATAAAACTAGTTTTGCTCGAGGACGAGCAAAAGATAAGTTTGGGGGTATTTGTTCATATCATAATTTTGCTTTATTATATTCCCCATTCTTATTCATTTTACAAATAAACAGGTGTTTTTGATCCATGTCTGCTACATAGTTGCAGGTTATAGGTTTTCGGAACAAAACAGTGAAAATGATGAAAAGACGATACAAAAGTGAGACTACAACCAACAAATGGAAGAATCTTGATCACGCCTACAGTTTGAAGAATAAACGAAGATCAATGGACAATTTCACAAAGAAAAAAGGCAGCGCAAGGTTCAAGACTTCGACACGAAGCAAACGGTAAAAGTCCACGACAATCTGAGAAAACAAGTGAAGAAACAAGTACCCAAATGCAACCAGACCAAGACCAGAAAATTGCATTCATTGAACCCACCACATGGCCGCAGATCCGCGGCCAAATAGGGCTTTTGGCCGCGGTTCAGCGGCTATGAAGAGCCCGTGTCAGTGCAAATTTCGTGAAGGTGTGGCGGTGCGTTGACTAGTCTTCTTAGGGTATATATGTAAATGCAGATATGAATCGAATGTAACCCTAGGGTTTCTATAATCTATAACTAGAAATCTTAAACCTCTTTTGGAGGTATGCCTCTTTTTATTTCATCTATTCAGAATTTTAATTCGGTGTAAATGTTTGGAGAGAGTCATCAAATAAAGTAAGACTTTTATTTCATTGCCCTGGTTAATTTTCTTTCCGCCCTAGTATAGATTTCATTATCTGCCCTAGTTAATTAGTTTAGAACATGTTAATCAATTCCCTAATGAGTGAGTAGCTCCTCACTTGCTAATGTTAGGAATAGGGAAGGTTTGAGAGATGAAAATCTCTCACCCCTTTCTTTCCCATCACATATTTTTATAGGACTCCATGCATACATACACACACCGCTCCCTACGGCACCCTATCCCACGAGGTAGCGGTGATACCGTAGTTTAAAAGACCGGTTGCGTATCTTTTCCATGGAGGTTAGGGTGAGAGTTAAGAAAGGACGGACAGAAACCTAGAGGAAGAAACATCGTTTCTTCCCGATGGTACTAATCCACTTTATTAATTATTACCATAACACCTAAATAGATCTAAATTAGGGCATTGAAAGCGGTGGGAAATCTTAAATTTCCAAACTTAATCTAAACCTAACGCTAGCAAGATTCTAATCCTAGTCTAAATCAACTTAGTTTTAGTGATAATCATCCCAACACCGTTTGGAATTAACTCGTTAGAACAATTTGAGAATACACAAAATCTCTGTAGACCGACCCGTACTCACCGGCTAGCTACCACGTGACGCCGTTCTTGATTGCGGTAATTAATTCTTTCATCGTAAAACTATACAACAAATCAAGGACAAAAATACTTACAGAGAATTTTGAAGTGCTGACGTCAGCAATTTGACCGCGGTTCGGCGGTCAAACCCCTACTTTAGCCGCGGTTCCGCGGTGGTTCAGTTGGATCAGGCCGTCAGAACTTTTCTGTTTACTGTTGTGGTTCTCCTCTGTTTGTTCAGATTCTCTGTTTCTTGATTTGTTCACTGGGTTTGCTCCAGATCTGAATCAGTCCGTCTTCCGTTCCTGCACAATTCGCACAAAAACCGATTAAAAAGAACAAGATGATTTTCTTTTCAGTTTCAATATTTTTATTTTTTATTTTTTCAATTTTTATATTTTTTAATTTTTTTAATTAACCCGAAATTACAAAAAGAAAATAACTACCGTTTCCCCGGCAATGGCTCCATTTGATTGTTAGTCTTTTGCGTATATGCGTTTTTAAATTAAAAGAGAATACCGCAATCAAGACGGTGTCGCTTGGTAGCTAGCCGGTTGAGTACGGGTCGGTCCACAGGGAAAAAGTGTTCTTTCTTTAAGTTTTAACGAGTTAAGTCCTATTTTTGGTAGGTTTTGTTTTAAAATCTAAGAATGAGATTCAATTGATTTAAAGTCTTGCTAGGGTTAGGATTAGGTTAGTTTGGAATATAGATTCTACTCACTGCTTTCTTTGCCCTAGTTAAGAATGTATATGTTAGGGTAATAGTCAACAAAGGGGATTAGCATGACTAGGAATAAACTTAGTTTCTTCCTTTTGGTCCTTGTCCGTCCTTTCTTAGCTATTAGCCTTAACCTCTATTTAAATCAACCACAACTGGTCTAACTAAGGAATCACCGCTATCTTGTAGGATAGGGTGCCGTAGTGAGCGGTATAAGGTTAATTTAAATAGAGTCCTTATTTTAAAATTTATAGGGGCAAAGAAAGGAGTGAGAGAGATTTCCTTCTCACAAACCATCCCTATCCTAACCCTAACAAGTGAGGAATTACTCACTCATTAGGAAAACTATGATAAAATTCATTTTTGTTTGTTTATTTTAATAGGTGAACTAGAATGCAGAAAATAAAAGAATAGATAAAATAAATTGCACGAATTAAATTCAAATAAAAAATGCAAGATAGGAAAAGAACTTACTTTATTGATACCTCTCAACAATGCATTACAACTTGAATAAAATTTTAATCTAGAAAATTAAAAAGAGGCATGCCCAATTAGGCTTTCAGGTTTCCTATTTATAGATAGGAGAAACACTAGGTTTTACATCTGATCCATACATGAAATTACAAGACTACCCTAAGAAAGCCGGGTCAAGGCACCGACACCCACCGATACGTGCACTGACACGTGCACTGCACGGCCGCGGAACCGCGGCAGAAAGCACTGTTTGGCCGCGGTTCCGCGGCCATATATTGGGCTCTTGGACTCAGTTCTTTAGAGATGTTTCATGTTGCTTTTTCGTTCTGTTTTCTTCACTTGGTTTCTCAGAATCTTTTCTACTTTCTTCCAGATTTCCAACAGTGCAGAATTATGTGAACTTTTACCGTAAGCTTCGCGTTGAAGTCTTGAATCTTGTGCTGTACTTGTGCTTTGTGCATTGAACTGTTTACTGATCTTCATTTGTTCCTTGAATTGTTAGGCGGCATCATACGGATTTATCTATTGTTGGTCGTAGTCTCACTTTTGTAACGTATTTTCATGAATTTCACTATATTGTTCTGAGAACCTGTAACCTGCAACTATTTCGTAGACATAGATCAAAAGCACCTATTTATTTGTAATATGATTAAGAATGGGCGATATAATAATGCAAAATTCTGATGTGAACATCAACCAGAGTGTAATTTTTGACCCCAACACAAATCAGTCGTCGCCATGATTGTCGCTGCTCCACCTATCTCTTTCGCACCCTCCCCGAGTTCTTTCGGGTTCAGCGATGGAAGGTAAAGATGTTTTATTTCTTTATTTCAGTATTGATATTATTTCTTGGTTTAATTTCTTTATCGTATATTGTAGGAGTGCTTTTCGACCGCTTATGCCAATAAACTCGCACTTCGCCTACCAATCAGAATTCGCCCACCAATCAGAATTCGCCCTTCCTTCCGGCGTTGGTTAGTATATTCTTCATTTCTTATTTCATCTTTCTATGATTAATCTTTCTATTGATAAGCTTTTATCGTATTGACCACAGTTTTACGGCTCGAAGGAGAGGACGAAGTAATAGCTGAGCCTTCTATGCTCCTTGATTTGCCACTTTCGACTATTGGTATGTTAGATCTCATTCATCATCATTCTTTTTTATTTTTAGGTTGAAACTTGACCCTTCTTTGTGCGTGTCTTACTTTATAGAAGCTACACCGGCTTTGGCTCCTCCCGAGTCTCATAATTCTATGTCCGCTGGGCCCTTCGCTAAGCGTCAGTCTTCTTGAGGTGAGGCAAATAGCAGGCAGATGCTGAGTGAATTTATCGAAGACCTTAATGTCGAAGCTCTCATTTCTGCTGCAGACTTTGCGGACGAAGTCAATCTCATGCTGGCGACTCTTATGATTTTTCACAATGAAGATTTCGTCGACATCTGGGTTGACTACTGTAAGCGAATTAAGGCTTGCCTCCATGAGATCGAGCAAAAACGTCTTGCGCCTGAGGCATTATCCTCGAAGGCTCAACTGGTCGCATGGATCGAGCAAAGTGCCGCTTCCATTCAATACTTCGAGCAGAAGTTGGTCCTGAAGCAAAAGGAGCATGATATGGCTTTCGGCGAATCAAGCCAATTGCGTGCCCAGGTTGAAGCGAATGCTGCGCAACTGCAAGTTATTTTTGAAAATCTTCAACAATGCATTTCTGAAAGAGTGGCGCTGAGACAGAACCTCGACTCTACTTAGCGAGGAATTCGAGATTGTGAAGTTGCTAAGTAGGAAATTTCTGAGAAGCTTTCTTCATGCATCCAACAACAGGCTCAAGTTGAAACAATATTGGCCACAATAGAGGAGCGTGAGGAGGAGCTGCGGCAAGAGAGTGAATGGGTTGCCACTTTATTGAAAGCCCCTCCTTCTTAGAGGCTAGAATTGTATCCCTTTTATATATATATATATATATATATATATATATATATATATATATATAAATTGTATCTTTCAAACATTTTGATTCATGAATAAAGACTATATATTCTTTTCTTTTGCATGCACTCCTCTGTGTCTGATGTCTTAATCTAGCACGAAGTAGTTTACATACTCATTTCGGAGTTTGTAGTTTATTCACTCATTTCGGAGTCTCCAGTTTATGTACTCATTTCGGAATTTATAGTTTATGATCTCATTTCTGAGTGTTTTTAGTTTACCTCTCTTTGGTTTACAGGCAAACTTGTCCTAACATTGTATGTAGATAACCCTCATTCTTTATGATAGGGGTCCATTAGGTTTGTGGTACCAGGTTTTTAGTCCGTGGTACCGTCGCGCTAATCTCTCGATATGCAGTTTTTAAGCCGCTGTTCAAGTAGCCCCGTGACTGTTGTGTCTCTGATCCCTTCGGGGGCTGGACAAAACGTCTTCAAGTAATCTCCTTAGGTCATATTACCGTCAGAAAAGCAAGCGTTAGGAATTTTCCGTAACGCTTTTTACTTGAGGTTAGGCTCAATTTGGAGTCTCGATGAGTCATAACCGCACCCTTCTGGAACAGGATGATCTCCAATAGTCTTTTAGGCTTTATATGAGTTGTAGTCAAGACCCGAAGCTGGGAATATGCCGTCACTTCGTTTTTTTCTTTAACGATATTGCGCCGATTCTTTTGCTGAAATATGGTAGACATCTGTAGGACCTATATGTTGTATGTATTGCAATTGAAGTCCGGAGTTAGGAATATGCCATTGCTCCAATTTCATTTGATGGTTGCATGCGCACCCTGCTGAAATAAGGGGGGACGCCGGGATAGTTTCTAGGTTGTATATGTACCGTCAAGACTTGGAGCTAGGATTTTGTCATTACTCCATTTTTTTTGCTTTGACCCTTGGGTCTTTCTTTTTTTATGATGATGTTGCGTCTGCATTCTCCTGGAACGAGAAGAAACGCCGAGATAGTCTCTAGGTTGTATATGAACCGTCAAGATTTGGAACTAGGATTTTATCATTACTCTATTTTTTGCCTTGACCCTTGGGTCTTTCTTTTTTTATGATGACGTTGCATCTGCATCCTGCAGGAATGAGAAGAAATGCCGGGATAGTCTCTAGGTTGTATATGAACCGTCAATATTTTGAGCTAGGATTTTGCCATTACTCTATTTTTTTGCTTTGACTCTTGGGTCTTTCTTTTTTTATAATGACGTTGTGTCTGCATCCTGCTAGAATGAGAAGAAATGCCGGGATAGTTTCTAGGTTGTATATGAACCATCAAGATTTAGAGTTAGGATTTTGCTATTACTCCATTTTTGTTTTGACCCTTGGGTTTTTGTCGATGTTGCGTCTGCATCCTGCCAGAATGAGAAGGCACGTCGGGATAGTCTCTAGGCTGTGATGTTGCCATCGAGATCTGGCTCTACCTTTGACGGAGCCTGGTGGGAAAATATGGTTCCCTTTCTTTCATTTGTGTCCATAGATTGTATACAGGGGTCGGTGTAGACCTACCTGCAGGGCAAAGAAAATTTTATTTTATTTTTTATTTCCGCGATGCTCTATCTTTCCAGTTTTTTATATCGCGCAAGTCGCGAGTGCCCAATCATTTCGGCTTTTTATCCGCGGCGCCCAATCATTTCGGCTATATATATATATTTTTTAAATATTTTTACTCGCTGCTTTTTATTGCGAGTTGCCCTACCATTTTGGCCCCCTTTTTTGGATTTGAAATCTGATACCAATCTTGGCATTAGCATCGCTGCCACTGGGATATTTCTAGGAGTGAATCATCATTTATCATGAGAGGACTTGAAATTTGATATATATTTAGGTATCAGTATCGCTACAACTGAGATATTGCCAGGAGCAAATTATCATTTGCCTTTGTCGATTTGAACAAAGATGGCTTAGGAAACAGGGTTAGGATCCTGTCGACCAAGGCTTTTTGACTTTATGAGCCGTAAGGGTCTTATAAAGGTATTTCTCCCTACGAGCCGAGAGAATCTCGTAGGTGTATTTTCTCCTTAGGATTCGTGAGGATTCCTAATTGTATTTTCTCTTATAAGTCATAAGGATCTTACATGAGTGTTTTCTCCTTATAAGTCGAGAGGACTTACAAGTGTCGCACATCATATGGGGACATTTCTCGCCATTAGTGGAACTTGGTGGGAGAAATATTTATTTATGCCTGTAGATTGTATGTAAGGGTCAATATAGGACCGCTTAAAAGGCAACTCAAGGGACATGGCGGCTTAAGAATAGGTTTAGATCGATGTAGGTTAAGGCTCTTGAATCCTACGAGCCGTGAGGGTCTCATAGGGGAAATTCTCCTTATGAGTCATGAGGATCTCGCAAGTGTATTTTCTCCATAGGAATCGTGGGGATTCCTAAGTGTGTTGCTCCTTTGTGAGTCGTAAGGATCTCACACAGGTATTTTCTCCTCACAAAGTCGAGAGGACCTTGTAAGTGCACATGAAATTTTTATACGAGTTTGCGTCCTTTTCTGGTTTTCACAACTCGCCGGCAGTCCTGCCATTTTTACTCACGGCGTCCTTTCGGGTTTTCATCCGTGCCTATTTTTGCTTGTGGACATACCCCCCTTTTTTTAACGATATGCAACTCTGGAGAATAGTTTCGTCATGGGTGACCCTTTTGTTTGCTGGTGGGACTTGGGGGTGGCTTCATTGTTGGAATAGCTGTGCAGCCAGTGGGACTTGAGTTGCAACATTTGCCGTGCTAGGACTTCGATTGCAATATAGATCTTAAGGGAGCATATCGCCGTATTTGGGGCGATGCGCTAGTTTAGGGATGTTCCGGTCCATTATCACCATGTTTGAAGCAAATTTTTAGTTTGAGAACTTTCCGGTCCAGCATTCCCATCTTGGGGACGAACGTTAGTTTTAAGGACATTTCGATCCATTATTAGTTTAGGGACATCTCGGTCCAATATCGCCATTTTGGTGTGACGAAGCTTTTGGATACTACTCTTGAAATTTTGACTTAGAAAGATAGCGAGCGAACACAAGCGTCGTCATCTATCATTGACCTCAGTCGTAACTCGTCAAGAGTAGTATTTTTTGAGGAAACGGCCATTTATTGGCCGGAAGGGTCTTTCGCCATGTATATCCATGAGCAGGTAGGCTCCACCTTGGTAGATTTTGTCTATAATGTACGGGCCTTCATAGTTCGGCTCGAATTTCCCCCGTTTTTCATGATTTGGGATCATTGGTCTTTTGACGACTAGCACGAGTTTGCCTTGGCGGAATGTTCTCGGCCTGGTCAGTTTTTCGTATGACCATATCATCCTTACCTTGTAAGCCTTCAAATTTTGCTGTGCTATAAGGCGAGTTTCGTCGAGGGCATCGAGCTCCTCAAGTAGAAAAAAAGCATTTTCTCCATCCGTCAGCTCATATCGAACCGCTACTCATAGAGAGAGGAGTTATATTTCTAATGGGAGCACTGTTTTCGTGCCAAACACCAATGCGTATGGTGTCATATTTGTGGTCGCCTTGAACGTTGTTCGGTACGCCCAGAGAGTTTCATGCAACCTTTCGTGCCAATTCTTTTTGTTTCTGGACAGTGTCTTTTTTATAATCTTTATGAAGGTCTTGTTGAAATCCTCAGCTAGCCCGTTTGCCCGAGGATTATAGATTGAAGAGCATCTCCAATCTATTTTATGTTGCTGTGCGAAGCGGCTAATTTTTTGACTTCTATAAGCTGGCCCATTATCCAAGATTATCCATCGCGGGGTGCCGAACCGATAGATGACATGGGTTCTGAAGAAATGAAGAATATTATCCGTCTCCACCTCCTTAAGTGGTACTGCTCTGCCCACTTAGAAAAGTATTTGATCGTTGCCAGTATGAACCGATGTCCTTTGGACGATGTCAGTTCAATGGGGCTAATTATATCGGTTCAGCACATTTTGAACGGCCAGCTAGCTACTGTTGGGTGTAGCGGATTTGGATGTTGGTGGATGAAGTCCCTGTGAATTTGGCACGAGTGATACTGCTTCGCATATTGGAGGCAATCCTGAATCATTATGAGCCAATAGTAACCCATTCTTTTTATCTTCAGCTTCATCTTTGGCCCGGCTTGATGAGAACCGCAGAGTACATCGTGAGTTTCTTGGACGACTTTCTTTGCTTCCTCCAGCCCCGGGCATCTTAGCCACAAACAGTCGAACGATCTCTTATATAAAGTATCATTGACAAAGGCGAAAGACAAAACTCGTTTCATGAGCTGATACCTAGACGACACGTTTTTGAGCATTCGTTAGAATTTGAAGTAGTCTATGAAGACTTCCCTTGAATCCTTGACCTTTTCTTCGTCCTCTATTTGAAAGGCCACTTGTTCAGTCATTTCTTTTCCTTCGGATGGCTCTATCAGGTCTTCCGAAAATATATTTGTTGGCGCGAGAATCCTGCTGTTTTGCACAATGATCCTTACGTTATCAAGGTCTTCATCGGCCAGTTCCTTACCCAATTTGGCCAACACGTTCGCCTTGCTTTTTTTTGCATGCGGTATACTCTTTAGGATATAGGAAGGGATTTGTGTCAACGATTGTTGCACACTTTTTCTATAATTTATCAGCTCTGGCATGTATGTCTGATAGTCGCCATTTACTTGGCTAACGATCAGCTGGGAGTCTCTATATATGATGAGGTCTTTGATTCCCATGTTGATAGAGATCTCTAGACCTGCTATCAAAGCTTCGTATTTAGCCTCGTTATTATTCCTTGGCTCTGTTAAAGAGTGGGCATAACCCAATATCCCTCCCTACGGAGTCACAAAGATAAGGCCCACCCCGGCTTTAATTATGGGGTGTTTTGCTTTTGCCACTTCATAGAAGATGATCCATCGAATTAGAATTCCCATTAGGAATCATTTTCTTCTTTGGTTGTATCGAACGCATGTTCGTCTGGCAATTAACAATTTAATAGGGAGTCAGCCGGTATCAGATACCTCGCAAGAAAGTCAGCAATGGCCTGCCCTTTCACTGCTTTGAGAGGACGATACGTTATCGAGAACTCCACTAGGAGGAGGGCCCATTTGGCAAGCTTTCCTATTAGTATGGCCCTTGACATTAGATATTTGAGAGGATCCACCTTTGATATAAGATGGACCTCATGTGCCGAGGCGTAATATTTGAGCTTCGTTATTGCGAAGATCGGTGCCAAGCAATGTTTTTCAATTGGGGAATAGTTGTTTTCTGTCCCCAGGAGAACCTGACTCAAATAGTACAGAGCTCTCTCCTTTCCCTGATCATTATCTTGTACCCACAATGCGCCTAGAGAACCTTCAAGGGCTTTTGTATATAGGATAAGGGGTTTACCCTTAACCGGAGTGGTTAATACCTGCGGATTTTGCAGGTATTGCTTGATTTCGTCCAGTGCATTTTGGCACTTTTGATCCCAGACGAATGTGGTCCCTTTCTTCATCAGATGACTGTAGGGACGGTGTTTTTCGGAATGGTTGGCTATAAACCGCTGGATATATGCGAGCTTTTCTTGGAGAGACTGTAGTTGTTTGAGGGTCCTTGGCGTGGGCATTTCCATAATCACCTTGATCTTTGAGGGATCGGTTTCGATACCTCGGTGACGTATGATGAATCTTAGGAATTTGCCTGAGGAAACTCCAAACGCGCATTTTAGAGGGTTCATCTTCAGATTATACTTCTGAACCCGTTGGAACACTATTTTTATATGTTTCCAATGTTCCTTATGAGATTTGCTCTTTACCACAAGGTCGTCGATATAGCATTTGACGATCTTGTGTATGAGGTCATCGAAGATCTTTGTCATGGCCCTCTGGCAGGTAGCGCCAGCGTTTTTTAGACCGAAGAGCATCACCCTATAACAGAATATGTCCAATAGGGTCCGGAAGGCAGTGTGCTTTTGGTCTTCAGGATGCATTTTTATTTGGTTGTATCCTGAAGATCCATCCATGAAGGAGAAGACCTCATGGGTAGACGTGTTATCAATCATCAGCTAGGTAACAGGTACTGAGAAGTCATCCTTCGGGTAAGCTTTGTTGAGGTCCCGAAAGTCCACGCAGATGCGCACCATTCCATTTTTCTTCATCACTGGAACAATGTTAGTGATCCCGTCGGTATATTGAACTTCTTGGATGAAGCCGGAGTCGATTAGTTTCTTGACCTCTGTGTTGATTCTCATCTCAAGTTCAAGTCGCATCCTTCTCGGTGCTTGTTTGATTAGCTCTATTCCCGGTTATATAGCCAGTTTATATATTGCTACCTTTGGATCTAGACCTGGCATTTTAGAGTAATTCCAGGAAAAGCAATCATTATACTGCATGAGTACGTCTTTTAATGTGGATACCTGTTTTTCAGATAGCATTTCACTAACGAACGTTGGTCTCAGATTATTTTCCGTCCCTAAGTCAATTTTTCTTAGGTTGTCTGCCGTGGTTTGTATCCCATCTTCCAGCTCTTTTGGTGCTAGTGGAAACTCTAAGATCACCTCTTCCTCGTCTTCATTTGCGAAGCACATGTGGGGGCCATCCATAGTCTCGTGCCCTCCCTCTTTTGAGAGGGTTATCATATGGTAGGTACGAGCATACTTCACTCTTTGTTGTCAAGCCAGTCCTAACCTGACGTTGTAGGTTCTTTTCGGCTCATACTTTTATGGTGGGATTACCCTCCAGCTGTCGGATAACATAAACCTGCCTTGTCGATACCGGTCTTCTACCCAGTCTTTAAAGGTAAAGCAGTCTTCAAGGGGATGACCTATTGCTCTGTAATAAGAGAAATAATCCGGATGATAGACCTCGTTTATTTGTTCGGGGTGCCGAGACTTCGGAAGTGCCATCATTTGGTGCTTCATAACAAGGTTGAATATTTTCCTTGTATTTTCTTAAGGGAAAGAGTATTCCTGGCTCATCTTCTTTATAAAAGACGGGCTCCAATTAAGTTTTTCTCAACTGCACGGCGTCTTGGATCCACTTTGTTGTTTTCGAACGTTGTTTGCGTTCTTTGCCCTATTTTTGCCACCATTTCAGGATTTTCCCCTTTTGCGAGAACCTACAGTAGGCCGGGAATGAAGAGCATTATAGTCTACCTTTTCTGCAGATTGCTGACTGAGACGTTGCGTCCTGGTCTTTTCATAAATAGCTATTTCACGACTGTGATTGTCCCAGCTCGTTTGACAAGCTTCTTTTATTAACCTGTCAATTTGTTCTTCCAGCGACAGACTTAACGTTTTTAAAGCAGGATCTCGCTTCGATTTGACGTCACGGCTATTTGGAAGACCGTTTTCTGCTTCACTGGAGCTGTTTACGATGCGGAAACTGTGGATCTACTCCCGTTTCTTGGACCGAACGTATCCAAGCCCGGTTGTCTCCATCTTCCCTTTCGGTATCTTTTGCTAAGTTCCGAGAATATCCCAAATCTTTTTGTAGAATTAGGTTTGTCGAACAGTTTGTTCGAGGGGTACACCTTGGCATCTTAACAGTCTTTTCAATCTTTCCGCAAAGTATCTTGGCAGACGGATTGGTTGAAGCCTGTCGAGTGCAAAATCGACACCATACCAGACTTCTTTTTCTACTTTGGTCTCCGTAGATTGGTAAAAGAAGATCGTCTTTTCACCTCTTCGCCTAGGAAGTACGTAGAAAGTTTGTAGTTCTTGTACGCTATATGTATTGAGCTCATCAAGTTCCTTGTAATGCCGAGGCGGAGCCATTGTAATTTATAGATTCTGATCTGTTCCGGCAAAAGTTTGCATTGACGGGTGAACGGAGAATACTGCGTTTGCTTCATCTTCTGAGACGCTGCCAAAGACCAAAATAGGAGTAGATGGTCCATGCTTATTGTTTTCTTTATGGGATTTCCCCGAGTAGACTATTTCTTCATCTTCCTCGGTATCGCTCCCAAAAATTAGGATAGCAGCGACGGCCTTCTGTTTATCCTCCGGCTTATGACACCTTTCCGTATCTTCGAAGTCTGGTAGAAAGTACTTTGCGTCTTCATATTTCCGGACTTCGTTTACCGAGAATGGGTTTAGCTCTCCTGTGATGGTGTACTTCGAGCTATCCTTGAAATACTTCATATACTGATGTTGTGTAAAAGGGATGACGTTGTACTCGTGTAACCAAGGTCTACCGAGCAAAGCGTTATAGGAAGTCTTGGCAACAATGACTTGAAATTTGATGTCAGTGATGAGCAGCCCAAAGCGCAGCGTCAGTATTACGAACCCGAGCGTCCGTGACGACTGTGAGTCGAACATGGAGATGGTGATTTTATCTCGTGCGAGGTGCTGAACGTTCATGCAAATCTCCTTCAGTACTCTTATGTTGAGAAGGTTAACGGAGGATCCGTTGTCGACAAGGATTTTCCCTATCTTAATATCGTGGCAGTACCCTGTGACGTATAGCGGGTGATTATGTTCGCACGTACCGAGGAGGAGATCTTCATCGTTAAATGTAATATCAGCTGTGTGGACCTCTGCCAACTCATCCTTCATCTTCTCTTCTGTGAAGAAAGTTTGGAACTGATCGGACTCTTGTAATGCCTTGATCAGAGAATCTCGTGCCTTTTTGGACAGGAGGAGAGCATCCAATATGCTCAGTTGCGAGGGTATTTTCCTCAGATGTACTAGGACGTTGTAATCCACGTTGTTTTTCTTTGGCGGATCTTTTGTTGCAAGCTTTTTTACTGCTCCTTCATCGAGGACGATCTCCTCAGGGATTTTTCCTTTCCCTTTGTCCTTTTTATTCGAACCTTTGTTTGTAGGTCCGAGATTCTTCTCAGGTAGCGTGCGATTATGCAGCTGAATATTCTCGTAGTTCTTCTTCTCCTCTTCTTTTTAGGAGGGGGAGTTTTTGAATAGAGGGCTGAGAGACGTTTCGTCCTCAGAATCGCTTCCGAAGGTAAGAATTTGGGGGTTTTTTCCTTCTGAACTGGTATCAACCATATGACAGTTGTCAGTCGTTTCTTCATATGTCGTTGTCGCACTATTTTGCTGTCAACGAGCATGAGCTTCGCGCATCATCCTCTTGAAGTGTTTTTGATGGGCAACGTATCCTTACCATCACTTCTTGAAGGCACTACATTCCTTGGTGGGGTGAGGGACCCTCCGATGATATAGGCAGTAGTTTAGGCATGCATATTCTCCATCGAGGCATATGATCCCGGGAGTGTTTCTTATAAGAGGTGGCAGCTTCATTCCCATTAAAAGGGCTTTGGCAAACCGCTTCTCTGTTTTGATCCCGCTCTTATTTTTAACAAGTGTGTTTTGGTTTGGTTGGAGTACGACTCATCCTTACCGCAGCTTCTTTGTCCTGCCGTTGCCGTTTAGATTTTTCGTATATGGTTGTCTCATATTCTCGGTCAACTTTGCTTTTTTGAAAGGCTTCATTTAACAGCCTATCGATCGGGTCTTCTGGCCGTTCCGGAGATTTTAGCGCCGATTTTGCCCCCAGTTCCACATTGTTTTCTGACGCTGAGGAGTTACTTCATCATATAACAACGAATGGGAGACCATGTGGCAACTTGCTACACGGTCCTTGGTGTCTTTTGATCAATCATTTTCCTCATCATTGTCACTGTCTTCGCCCACAAGAATATGCTTGAGGAACTCTTCGAGCGTGATCGGTGTCTGCGCCTTCTAGTTGTACTCCTCCAGCGCATCCATGTATTTTTGTAAATATGTGTGCTTGTCGTCATACTCGGCAGGCTGCATGGGCTTCTTGGTCTTCTTCTTTTTCATCGAAGACTTCGAAGTCTTGACTTAGGGGTTTTTCCCCTCATCAACAATTTTCGGTGCGGGACGAGATTATAACATCCCTTCGATTATTTCGGGTTCAAGTGGGCTTTTCCACTTGACTTCTGGATATGCCTATAGATCCTTCAACATTTTTTTGGTTTTTGCTGAAATAACAACTTCCCATGGAGCTTCTTCCATGAGTGAGCATGATGCCCCCTGCGCATCCACCTTTTTGGGAGTGTGCTTCTGGGGTAGGTTTACCCTCCAATTATCAGACTGCGCGAATTTTCCCTGTTGATACTGGTCTTTGACCGAGTTCTTGAAGACGTAACAATCTTCAATTGGATGGCTCGCCATTCTGTGATAGGAGCAGTAGTTAGGGTTGTTGACGTCGCCGGGTTGCGGTGGACGCCGTGGGTCTGGCAATGTGATGAGTTTATTACGCATTGTCAATTCAAATAGTCTCCTCGTCTTGTCGTGGGGAAACAAATAAGCGCATCCTAGTCTTTCCTCCAAGGATGGGTGCGGACGTGTGTTGTTTTGGCAAGCAGCTGGTTTTGGACCACTCGGCTGTAGTTGTGTATTAGCAACGAAGGGCGCTTTTTCTTTACCCTTGCTATTTTGAGGGTCCTTATTTGAGGAGGAAGGTCTATGGCCCATCTGGTCCATTTGAGCCAGATTATCTATCAGAGCTTGTAAGGTAGTTGGTTTGAAGAATGTCATGAACTGAGACACAGTCGTTTGAGAATCAAGGGTCCTGATGAACATGCCTATGGCAGGGGATTCTTCAATGCACTGTTCATACTTAGACCATAGGTTTCGCCACCGGATCGCGTATTGGACCCATGTTTTTCCCAGCTTTATCCTGGTATTGATTAATGCTATGATCGGAGTGCGTTCGCTCGCGCTGACGAAACGCTGTGTGAACAGCAGTTTCATCTCTGTGAATGTTTTCACGGAGTCATTTGGGAGCTCCGATACCATTCAAAAGCCGTTTCTGACAGGCTGCCAACGAACTGGCGAAGCAACAATTTGTCGTCATCTCCAGTGTTGCTATACAGAGCTCTGAATTGCGCGACGAGCTGGTGAGGGTTTCCTGTTTCTTTGTAAACATGGAACTTGGGGATCGTATATCCCGGCGGGTATTTAATTTGATCGTACCATTCTGGATATGGTCGTTCGGTTCTGACCATTTGGCCAGCGGCCTGATTAGCTTGATGAGCTCTTATTTGTTGAGCAATATAATTATCAAGGGCGGCCTTGGAGATTGTTTGTTCTTTGGCCACTGATAAGGCCGGAGGAGGGTTTGATGTTTCACCTCAGTCATCCTCGATGATTATCGGTTGATCTTCGGGCGGGGGTCTTGGTCGGATCATCATTCCAACCATGTCTTGGAACAAGAGAGCCATCTGCTTTATATTAGCAGCTTGCTCAGCAGCCTCTTTGTCCTTTCTCTCGAGCACCCTTCGTAGAAACTCTGTATCGGTCTCCTGCTCTTGGCATTGTTCAGCCTCTTTATCTGGACTTTCTTTCTGTCTGGTAAATGCTGCCATTTAGATCAGTATTTTCTAGAACTTTTGTTGTTGCTCCTGAGCCTTAGTCAGCGATCGGGTTTGCGGTCGGTAACTCATCGAAACACGGCTCTCTTCTTTACCGTTGTCCATATAGACTGTATGTACGGTTATGCCCCCAGACTTGGGGCGTTTAGGTCTATCGCCTTCGGAATTTGCTGCGGGCGGTAGAGTTTTCTCCAGCCTCATTCTTTTATGAGAAATTGGAGTTAAAGGAGCTGTTGTGATAGGCACTTGTTTAGGAGAAGCCCCCCATTGTATGGTGGAGGAGCGATCTTTTTCTTGCCGAATCTTCGATTTCTTTGGTCAACGAGAGTGGTTTTGGTCTATCACAGAGTCCTGGACTTTTCTCCAAATCCTATGAATTTGCGAGGAGAGCCGCTGAAAAGGCCGCTCCAGCTTTGCCTGCATTGTAACTTCTGTAAGTGAGGGTGATTTCTTTAGAACCACCATTGGGGAATTTTTGTGCACCCTATTAAGCGGATCAAAATTGTTTTCGGTTGGAACAACAGCGTTAACTTTCGCCATTGGAGCTAGTGGGGTGAGTCCAGAGAGGGAGTTGTCCCTAGTTTCTTTCACTCGGTACCAGTGGCGACGTTCGAATGTGCCTTGTTAAAAGGACCGCCTTAATTTTGAAAGCGGCTTCATCACACCCCTAGTTTTGATGAGGAGCTGCAATTAGTGTCAGCCAGTTGAAGACCGACGTCCTTGTTAAAGTTTGAGGAGGGCCAGCCAATCTTTCGAAGATTGACTTTCTAATAGGGGAAGCACTTTTGACGGCTTCGCCTGTAGCAGGAGTTGGGAGGGCTATCCGTTTTGGGGTAGCCCCTTCAGGTATCACGAGCTTCTTTGCCGGCCCGTTTGAGTTCTTGCTCAGCCTGTTGAAGACTGAGACACCGGATTTGGACGACCCATTGAGAGCGGCCGTTGTGGTTGCCAGTCGATCAAAAACCGACCTTTTAGGAGCCTCTTCTTGCAGCGCTGAGGCACCGAAACTCACAGGTGGGAGCATGGTCCCAAAGAACAATCCAATAGTGGCTTGTGTGACTTGCCCTACTGGCATTGAGAAAATAGAGGCCGCGTTGGACCTATAGGCCACTCCTCCAGTTGGGGTAGAGCAAGAGTTGTTGCTGCATGCAATGCATTAAGAAGCCATTGATTTTCTAGGAAGGAACAAGACACCAAGTTTTAGTACCTCGAATCCAAGGGCAACCATAGCGAACCGCGATTTTATTCGCGAAACACGACACACGAAGTGTGGAGTGGAAAAAGGAAAATGTCCCACCTAGCGTGCCAGAATCTATTCACCACCGAAAGACCGGACCGAAACGTTAAGACGTCTAGCCTGAATTTGGAGGAAGATACTATTTGGACTTCTCCATCCACCTCTCCAAAAATACCAAGTTGATTTATGGCGCCGTATATCGGAGGTTTGGATAGATGTGACCGTTATAGCAGACTTCATCAGATTCCACCTTATTTGTGAAGGGGTTTTGATTGTGGGGACGCTCTTCCTTGCAGGCGCAAGACCCTGCAGTTAATTACGTTATCGCATTGCGATAACCACTTTCTCCTAGTCAAGTGGTTCACTTCGTGTTGTGTGTTATTTTGTTTGTTAAAGTTGCCCGTGGATTGTATACGGTGACTAAATTATGTCGTCGCCCGTAGGGCACGGATTAGTCCAAATCCGTATATTTTAGATTTGGGATTTTGAACTTAAATTATATTTTCCTGTAGTTTAAAAATATTTTTTTTGGTTTAAAAACCGTTAATCTAGTTTATGATTAAGATCAACTTAAACATATGAGCATTTGGGCTCAATTTATTTTTAACTAAGGATGCATTAGTCCTATTTGAGACTAAGATCAATTTAGTAATATTTTAAGGATCATTAAATTTTATTAAGATCCAGAACATTTAGGCTCGGCTAAAACTACAGAGACTTTGCCAATTTTGGCTTAGTCTGCTCAGTCCTTATTTTGTTCAAAAGTGCTAAGCACTTATTTTGGCTCTGTTTGTTCATCCCCCCTTTTTTTATGCAAAATTGCTAAGCACTTGTTTGACGCTCTGGCGTTCACATGGGTATCATGTGAAGTCTTCAATTATGAGCACTGCCCAATCAGTGCTAAGCACTCAGTTATATATGTAGTGCTAAGCATTTTTTTATATGGCGTCCACGTGAGGAGCACGTGCGGCGCTGGACACTGCCTAATCAGTGCTAAGCACTCAGCCGTTTTGGCTGTATATGAAGTGCTAAGCGCTTTTTGGCATCTACGTAAGGCGCTGCCCAATCAGTACTAAGCACTCAGCCATTTTAACTATATATGAAGTGCTAAACACTTTTGTATGGCACCCACATGAGGAGCACATATGATGCTGGGCGTTTCCCAACCAGTGCTTAGCACTCGGCCATTTTGGTTGTATATGAAGTGCTAAGCACTTTTGTATGGCGTCCATTTGAGGAGCATATGAGGCGCTGGGCACTGCCCAATAACTACTAAGCACTCAGCCGTTTTGGCTGTATATAAAGCGCTAAGTACTTTTACTCAGGGCTCGCATGTGTTTCACGTGAGGCGCTGGCCTTTTGCGTTGGGTGCCCGCATGTTTTTCACGTGGGAGTTGAGCACCGTTTTTGGGAGGGCGTCCACTTAGGAAACACGTGAGGCGCTAAGTTCTTTTCTTTTTCAGAGATTGAATCTCTGTTAATGGCATTTTGACCAAGATCTTTGTTTTGAAGATCCGGGATCAGGTTTTCTTTAAGAACTAAGTTCTTTTATAAGAAGTAAGTTTCTTTTAGGGTTAAACCCTATTTTCCGAGGAATTAAATTCCCATAAGATAGGTTTCTTTTCTCTTTTTCTTTCTTTCTTTTGGACCTAGTTCTTTTCTGAATCTTTGATTCTTAAGAACAAAATCTTTCCGATGAGAATTAAATTCTCAACTTGTGGAAGACTTGTCTTATGAATCTATGATCCAGAGAAAGAACTAAGTTCTTGAGAAGGGTTAAACCCTTAGATAGGTAAAAAGGATATTTTGATCTCTGTGGTTTCTTTACCTAGGGTTTAAGAAGAAAAAAGATCTTCTTCTCGATTGAGAATTAAATTCTCTGTTATTTTTTGAGAGCCTTCTGTATTCTTTTGCAGAAGCTTATGGACGGTTCCCTCTATATGAGACTTGAAGTCTCGGGTCCTTTATATAGTGAAGGCATATTGTTAATTAGTTTTGAGAAAATCTTTTATTGAGAGATTCCAATTGATTTAATTGGTCTCAAAATTTGTTTGGGGAATTTTACCCACCGTTGGATCTTTGATCCAAGGATTTCTGTTTAATAGAATATGTTTTCTTGTTTTTAACAAGATTGGGGAAATATTTTCCCATAAATAGAATTTTATTCTACCATTGGATCTTTGATCCAACCGAGGATATCTTTCTCATTTAGAAAGATTTGGAAGATATTTTCTCCTAATAGAATTTAATTCTATATTTTTATGATTTTCATCTCCATTGGATATTTAATCCATCGGCTCTGTTTAACTGAGAGAGTATCCCAGTTTTTAGGGAAATATCCCTATGTAGAATTTAATTCTACTCAATTTTAATTTGAGCGCCGGTGCTCACGTGTTGTGCATGTGGGCGCCACTTAAGAATTTAATTCTTACATATGATAGGTGCCCATGTGTTTTGCACATTGACACCCACATGAGCTTCACATGCGACTCCATCATAGGATTCAACCCTCAGGGGTTGGCGCTGGCGCTGGGGCCCTCGTGGGAAGCATGTAAGGCGCTGCTTCATTATAATTTAACAGAGCTTAGCTCTTTTATTATGTTTAAATATTGGGGGAATAATACTCTTTAGTCTATAATTCTCGAGCCAACGGTCTAGCTGAAACTTTCAATAAGACATTGATAAAGATTATAAAGAAGACGGTGTTCAGAAACAAAAAGGACTGGCACGAAAGCTTGCATGAAGTTCTCTGAGCGTACCGAACAACGTTCAAGATGGCCACGAAAACAACACCATACACATTGGTGTTTGGCATGGAAGCAGTGCTTCCATTGAAGATAGAACTCTTCTCCCTACGAGTAGCAGTTCAATACGAGCTGACAGATGAAGAAAATGCTCATCTTCAGCTTGAGGAGCTCAATGTCCTCGATAAAACTCGCCTTATAGCACAGCAAAATCTGGAGGTTTATAAAGCAAGGATGACACGGTCATACTAAAAACTGACCATGCCGAGAACATTCCGCCAAGGCGAACTCGTGCTAGTCGTCGAAAGACCAATGATCTCCAATCATGCAAAATGGGGGAAGTCCGAGCCGAATTATGAAGGCCTGCACATCATAGAAAAAGTCTACCAAGGGGAGCCTATCTGCTCATGGATATGCATAGCAAAAGACCCTTCCGGGCAATACACGGCCAATTCCTCAAAAAATACTACGCTTGACGGGTCATGACTTAAGTCAATAATAGATGACGACGCTTGTGTCCGCTCACTATCTTCCTGAGTTAGAACCCTGAAAGTAGTATCCAAAAGCCCCGTCGCCTCAAACATGGCAATAATGGACCAAAACGTCCTGAAACTAATATTCTTCCCAAAAACGGGAACGTTGGACCGAGAAGTTCCTAAACTAATACTCGCCTCAAACACGGCGATATTGGACCGAGAAGTTCCTAAATTAACCATCCGCCTCAAATATGGAGATATTGGACCGAAACGTCCCTAAACTAATAATGGACTGAAATGTTCTTGAACTAACATTCATCCCCAAGATGGGAATGCTGGACCGAGAAGTCCCTAAACTAAAATGCTGTCTCAAGCATGAAGATAATGGACCGGAACGTCTCTAAACTAGTGCATCACCCCAAATACGGTGATATGCTCTTTTGAAATCTATATTGCAATCGAAATCCTAGCGGCAAAAGCTGCAACTTAAGTCCCACTGGCTACATAGCTACTCCAGCAATGAAACCACCCTAAAGTCCCACCGGCAAACAGATTGGGCACCTGTGATGAAACTATTCTCGAGAGTTTCACTGCGTTAAAAAAAGGTATGTCCACAAGAAAAATAGGCACGAATAAAAACCCGAAAGGGAACTGTGAGTAAAAAACAGCAGGACTGCCGGCGAGTTGTGAAAACCCGAAAAGGGCGCTGTAACAAGTCCAATTTTAATTTACATAAAAAAATTTAAAAGTTAAAGTACACTTGGGGTATTTACAATTCTTGTGAGTACTATAAATATTCGATTCAATTTTGAACATGTCACGACCCGAAATATTAGCTCATGACCAGCACTTGAATCACGCAACATCTAAAGGCATAACGGAATTCAAGTAAGCTGAAACCCAGAAATCTAAACCTTTTTAAGAAAATAAAGGATGTGGAGTTTTGAAATAAAGGTATAATGAAATCAAGTTTTCTTCATGCATAGAAAAGGAACACAAATAATGCAAGTGACATTTACTAGTTTGAAAACGTGTTTCATCTTTTAAAAATTTGGGCAGCACCACTTTTGTATATTTTGATCCAAAACCACAAATACACAATAATGATAAAGACATCCCCAAGCGGGAGCTAGATCTTCGCCAAACGGAGGATCACAACCACGCAAGACAGTATATGTAAGTATACGACGCCCAACGGCGAAGTTCACCACAAAAGATAAAGAAATAAACAAGATATCAAAACCACAAGTAGCGGAAAACCCCTCGCTCTAAGTCTCGCAACCACAATCACACTAAGTCTCATTACTTATACAAATTACTAATTTTGATTGATGGAGTTGACTAGATACAACATGAAATGTAGATACAAGAGTGGGTACGATACAAATGTCCCACCTACCAATGAAAAACACCTGAATGCAACTGTGTGCCAGCGAAGCCGCTACTGATCGATGCGGTCTACCTGCAAGAACTATGGCACAACGGGGATGAGTTGCCAACTCGTGAATAGAAATATATCAACAAGTAGAAATCGAATAAACAACGACTCCTAGGTCAACTATATCATAAAGGTAATACTATGATATCTAGGGTGACCGGGTCATCATATGTGCCAACAATATAATCAATGTATGTATGCATGTGGATCTCATCCAACCATATAATCAATGTAGGTATGCATGAAAATATCATAAAAGAGTGTACACACGGATCCAAAACGGCACACGGATCGCCTATAGGTTAGAACCTATAGCCTACGTATGCAAAACCAACAAATTACCCCTAGTCGTTGATGTACAAACATCCAACCACCAAATACAAACCTAAATATCAAAACTTAGCATTAAAATATACGAAAAACATAGCCAAAATCATACTAAAACTCTCCCATATTTTGACTCATGTCAAAACAAGGTGCACAAACAAGTATAGGGTGAAGTACAAGATGTATATGACCTACTGAACCAACCTAGACCCCTACCCTCACCAAGTGGCCGGCCCCAAGACCCTCAAATCCGGCGACCTCGGTCCATATGGGGCTGTTTGGGTTCGTCTTCCTACAGTGGGTTCCTAGTGGTTCAAATGGGCATCTGGACTTGTTTGCTTATCTCAGAAATTCCTCGGGTTGCTCCAGATTTCCCTGCACACCATATATATTCACAAAACCGACATGGATCAATTCCTAAATCCATATTTTAGGGTTCTAAGCTATGGTCCGGGTCAAGAATCACCTCAAAAGTCTTATTGACAGCCACCAAGCATCATCAATTTTCCAAACCCTTCTCTAGAATTTCAAAGTTCACAAATCCATCACTAAACGACTTCTAAACTTAAACAAAAAGCTAGGAAAACTTGAAACTAAACTAATGGAAGAAATTATACCTCATGGATGTCACTTAAGCAAACCCTAGAAGTCCCAAGTCATCAAGATCCAACTTTTCTTGGTCCAATGTGTAGAGGGAGAGATGGGGATTAATTTTTGTGAAGAGAGTATAAGGTTTTGGGAATTATTTGGAGATGGATCTAGGGTTAGAAGTGGAGGGTAGTGAGCTTGAGGAAGATGAAGAAGGAGAAGAAAATGATGGGGAAAGAAAAGATGGCAGCGTCCCTCTCCCCTCTCTCTCACTTATTCTCACACTCTCACTCTCTCTTTCCAATCATTCACCTTTTTAACCCTTTTTCATTTCTTTTTCTTTTCTCTTTTAAACTTCAAAACCAAATCACATAATACCCATAAAACAACACAAATGCAACAACATGTAACCAAATATAACATAACATGGTGCACTAGCCATGGAAAACTGTAGAAACACGGATTTGGCTTAATTGCGATTAGCAGTGCACTAATCGGGTTTTTATCAAAACTGCATATAATAAATTTTAAAAATGCCAAATCCTTTAAATATATTTTTAAATGAATAAATCATTTTTATTTCCATTTATTTCATAATTATCGGTATATATTTATACCCATTTTCGAAAACCCCAATTTCGCAAATCGGGCAATTTTCGGGAAAAATATTATTTTAATATTAAATTCCAAAAATAATATTTTATATTTTCAGAAATGTTACAATATTCCCTCTTAAAGAAATTCGGTCCCCGAATTTAAATTTAAACCCCCAAAATAGAAAACATTTCAATAAAAAGTCCAAGTCGTCGGGGCTCCGAAATCATCAATACATAAAACGCATCATAGCGCAATACATGCGCATGAACAATGAGCAGATAACTCCAATTCAAAACTCCGTCAAGCATCCCGCAATCATTGGAGTCATGGCGAAGACACGAATGTCAGATCCAATACGAAAACCAATATGATATATATCAAAACTATACATGTAAATATCTGAAGGAAATGCATGCCAAACCTTTCATGTTGCTGTAAGATGCGCGTATCGCGGCACAGTAGCGGGCGTCTGTTGTAAAAAAATAATTATATATATACTTATCCTTTGTTTAATATGTACGTCCCGCCGTTTTTGAAAATAATTTAGAAGGGTTTCCTGTATAAAATGTTTCGTGTCATCTCAGACACGTAGGTAAATACTGAGACTATAGCTCCCTTTTTGGAAATCCCTTCGATAGCTATCGATGCATGCAAAATATATCCAGGTACTGTCCTCTGACTAGTCCTGCTCAGTACGAAAACAAATAGCAAATATCATAAAAACGTACCGCTCCATAAAAAATCAATCCCAAAATGTGCATAAGAATGCCGCGTGCGTCTGGTGCGCACGGAAATCAAAATCCATGAATGTGCCATACATGTGCACAGAAACAACATCTAAGTGCAACGAGTGTGCACGAACACCTGTCAGAGGCAACGGTGTGCCTGACAGCAATATCAGGTGCATCTAATATGCACAAAGAATCCCGATTTAGTGCATCTGGGTGCACCAAAATCGCATCTCATATCATGCGCCCAACATGTGCGAAAATCCAAATCAGGTGCATCCATCATGCACGAATAAAATCTAAATCATGTGCATCCAACATGCACGAAGTCACGAAATCCAATATCAAGCGCCGAACATGCGCAAAAGTCCAATCCAAGCGCGTCAAATGTGCGCAAGAATCCAATCAGGTGCACAAGGTGCACAAAACAAATATCGAGTATTACAATCGAAATCAACGGTATACAACACATTTCAATCCAAATCAGTTATACCGTGGTATTTAATCTCACAACCTTGTGCATCAGCATGCACAAAAGCAAATCAAAATACTAAAAGTGCATGAAAACTATGCCGAAAGCATAAATCAAATCAAATGCATGCCCTAAGCATGAAATCACAATCAATATCTCAAATGACATCAAAACGAAATCAGGTGCAACTGTGGTGCACAAAATACGTATCAATGCACTGCAAGCATATGTGAACTATACCGAGTGCAAAAACCAAATCGAATGCGTACCATATGCACAAATCAACCCAACTGTATAAAATCCATGAAATCATAAACAAGTGCAACCAAGGAACAAAACGATATTAAGTGCAATAACTGTGCATAAATCATAAATCAACACAACGGTGTATAAAGCATATCTCAAGTGTAATAACTATGCGCAAAATATAAATACCCAGTAGATGCAGCCATGGTGCACGAAAATCAATATCATGAAACTCATCATCAAAACTCAAATTCAAAGGATATAAGCATGATACTCGGATCACAATGCAAATCGCAGTAAATGACATCGAGGTACACCTCCTATAATGTCAAAAATAAATCGGTGCGCCTAAAACCGGCAGAACAAGAATATCCTCTCGCCTCTTGCTCACGGTCTGGCATCCTCTGTCTATGGGTCCTTATCTTCTCTGCAGATTCCCAAATCTCGCAATCCATCGGCTCATCGGCCTGGTCAGGTGTGCTAACGGGAACGATCCCGCTCTAGCACTTCTCTGGTCACCTCTCGGCCAATTAGCATGACCACTCGTAAAGCAGCACGTCACTGGCATCGGCCTCTGGCTCTCTAAATACATGTGACACAACTGATCCTGGGTGCAAACCTCATTGCAGCAGTGTCCTGGAAGGAATCCTGCTCAAGGTCTCTTCCGGTCTCGCCTATGCCGAACTGTACGGAGGCTAGTACTCTTATAAAATCTTTTCTCATTCTCTGGACATCTGCGTCCTCACCACAACATTTCCTCGGGAACTGGCCGCATCCCAACGCCTCTATATGCACATCAGATCCTCTGGCATCAACGGGGAGTAACAACAGCTCGCCAGCATCTCGCACGAACCTCTGGTTTCACCCGTCCGTATCATCGTCCACTTTGACGTCACGTCATGCTATCTGCGCACTGCAACTGTTCTCGGCTACGGTCAATCCGAGGTCTCTCACACGGACTCGAAGTCACGAACTCGGTATCTTCATCACTCTTTAGAAGATATTTGGCCGAATACGTCCTCGGGAACTCGTCCCAACCATTGGAGGAACACTCAATACTCGTCCGTCCTCGATCAACTCACAACGCATCTGGGTGAGGTCCTCTATCCGAAACTGGTCAGCTTACTGGTCTCTTATCACATGATATCTGGACGACGTTAAACTTTTCGATCGAGTCATCAAAGTCTCAAAATTTCCCGAAAGCTCAACACCTGAGCACAGTCTAAAATATCTGGTACATACCACAGTACCTCTAGACCAGCCGTAGAAGTGCAAACCTAAGCCTCACTGATGGCACCGCTAAACTGCTGCAAACCCTAAGGTTCAAAAGCGGTTCCATGGTCATCATGTCGAGTTAGGGTTTCATTCTTCTAGAGGGTCCACAGAATCACTTGCATGTTCCTCCGAACACTTTACACTTAGGAAAAATGGGTTTCTGACACTCGTTCGAACTTTTTAGCTTCGCCTATACAACATGTGAATACTCTTCGCCCGCATGCTAAACAATGTCTCAATCCTCCAAGAAAAACGATACATCAACGGTCATCTCTGGATCGGTCTGCTCTAGATCTGAGTAAGACTCTCCACACTGAAAATCTTCAACTCAACTGGGTCTGCGTCGGTGCATCAATCTGACGAATCACCTTCGTCTCTCAAATCGGGGTAGACTAGCTATCACCTGTCGCATCTCTGCCTGGAAGCTCCAGCGATCTCAGCTCGTAAGCCCTGGAAGCGACATCCCATCATCTCAGCAACAGCCAGGTCATCTGTCTTCATAGTAGGCAATATCAAAATCTCTGAGGTATGCTGTACATCAACAGTCCTCTCGCAACTGGCAGCTCTAACAATGGCCCGATCTTCCGGTGTAAAACCAAACACTCGCCTCATCCAAGAGGTCACAACACAAAACTAACTCGATACGTTCCCATGTCACCAGAAAATACAATGGTCAGCTCTCGTACCAGACGAGCTCGCCCTGACCGCAACACTAGCAGCAGCTCAATCTGTGCTCAAACATGGTGACAGGAACTTCGATCGAGTATCGAAGAGAGCAGATCAACGACAAGAAAGGAACATGATCATAAGAAGGAATAGCATCAATGAGAGTATAATCATGGAAACGAATAGAATCAAGGATCTCAAATGGATGTATAATCATGGGTATGAAGAGAATCATAAGTCTCAAAATATGTACACCCTAAGGTTTCTTAAGTGGAGTATCGTATCGTAAATATGCCGCGGAACATACGTACGGTACATCACTCTACTCAAGCTACCTACTCCAATAATCAGGGTCAGCCTATGAAATGAAAGTTCGGGTCTAATACCCCCCCTGTTCAAGTCTAAGTTCCGTAAGGTCAAGCCTAGGTTCCGAAATACATACCTGCCCTAGACTCCGCATAGTCAAACATAGACTCGAACAAAGGTTAAACCTAACGCTCTGATACCAACTTTGTCACGACCCGAAATATTAGCTCGTGACCAGCACTTGAATCACGTAACGTCTAAAGGCGTAACGGAATTTAAGTAAGCTGAAACCCAGAAATCTAAACCTTTTTAAGAAAATAAAGGAGGTGGAGTTTTGAAATAAAGGTATAATGAAATCAAGTTTTCTTAACGCATAGAAAAGGAACATAAATAATGCAAGTGAAATTTACTAGTTTGAAAACATATTTCGTCTTTTAAAAATTTGGGCAGCACCACTTTTGTATATTTTGATCCAAAACCACAAATACACAATAATGATAAAGGCATCTCCAAGCGGGAGCTAGATCTTCGCCAAACGGCGGATCACAACCACGCAAGACAGTATATGTAAGTATACGACGCCCAACGGCGAAGTTCAGCACAAAAGATAAGGAAATAAGCAAGACATCAAAACCACAAGTAGCGGAAAACCCCTCGCTCTAAGTCTCGCAACCACAATCTCACTAAGTCTCATTACTTATACAAATTACTAATTTTGATTGATGGAGTTGACTAGATACAACATGAAATGTAGATACAAGAGTGGGTACGATACAAATGTCTCACCTACCAATGCAAAACACCCGAATACAACTGTGTGCCAGCGAAGCCGCTACTGATCCATGCAGTTTACCTACAAGAATTGTGGCACAACGGGGGTGAGTTTCCAACTCGTGAATAGAAATATATCAACAAGTAGAAATCGAATAAACAACGACTTCTAGGTCAACTATATCATAAAGGTAATACTATGATATCTAAGGTGACCGTGTCATCATATGTGCCAACAATATAATCAATATATGTATGCATGTGGATCTCGTCCAACCATATAATCAATATAGGTATGCATGAAAATATCATAAAAGAGTGTGCATGAAAGTATGAGAATATAAATCAACGGTGTCCCTCGCGACACATCAAAATCATGGAACCTGGGTGTCCAACATCGACACCCGAAAACATCATGAAACCCGTGTCCAACATCAACACGTAAATCCACATATCTCGGGCTCTGTCAATCCGGATCAGCCCATGGGATCCGTCAGTCCGGATCGGCCCATATCATCTCTCAACTCCGGTCGGTATCCTCCGAATATCCACTGAGTCCAAATACTATCACCGGTAGGTAGTAGTCCCTCTGCCAGGCTCACCGTCTACTGCACAGCATCCCTTTCATGCCCCGGGGTACCATACCGGGTCCATCATGTCCCCGCAATCGGCCTCATCCAGCTCCTCGAATCAGGTTTCACATAACACACGTCTCAGAACCGAGAAAACGCATGGTGGACGCACTGAAATATCATATCAAGAGAAACCGGGTTTTTAAACAATACATACTTTCTTTTAAAATGACCACGGTTCTCAAATCCAGAAATCTCATGAAAACGGCATATCTCAATGCGTAAAATTATAAAGCATGATGTATGCGACATATGATAGAAATGTAAGCATATTCGTATATCATGCAACATGGAACAGTGATGTATCATATTAAGGGAAAACCGCTCCTTTAAATGATTCCAGTTTTGAAAATACGTCCTGCGGTTCCCAATATCTCCAAAGTCAAATGCAATATCGTATAAAGGTGCATAGGTAACTATAGCAAGTATATTATGCAAAGAGTCATATCATGATGCAGCAATCCTACTGTGTAGTGACATGGCAATTATCGATGATGAAGTGTGTGAGCCGGCAATCTGTGTGCATGTAACATACGCATCATCGATAATGGTGTAAGTATACTAGCACAGGTATAAGTAATGCAATGCGAATAACATGAATGCAGCATAAGGTAAATCACATACAAATGCTGACAGGTACGCGTATCTAATATGATCGAGTTGGTGAATTAATCAATCGGCATCCCGCCTCACAACATCCCGTACGGTATACTCCATCGTACGGCATCCTCTAGTCAAGGGTATGGATCAAACCTCAAGTCAAACTCATCACGTACGGAAAATCATCGTACGGCGGTATTAAGCTATCAGGGATCCTATCATCCTATAAGACGAGGAGGGTACGGACCTAACGTCTCGTACAGCTATCACTCACGATTCACAACATATATAAATATCTCAATATACATATGTCCCAGGTCACATCCGCAACAATCTCATATCAGGGGACCGACAGGGTATCAATCATCTCAATCGACTCGCATCCGTATACCAACATATCATCATATCACATGTCAAATCGTATTCTCTTTTCATCGCATATATCTCTCACACAATGTCAACTTAACAAATACATTTTACCTTTACTATAAGCATAAGTATCTAATCTAACATACACACCCGAACCATACAATCAGTTTTTAAAAGAAGCGAATCGTAGTTTTGAAAGTAGGGGCTACGGTGTTTTTAAGGAAAAGATATCATTTGAAAATCAGTAACATCCGTCAAGGTATCTATTTAAAAGATGCATACGATTCTTCAGTTTGGAAATAGGTATGGTTCGGATGACACACCTACGTCGACTGTCTAGTCCTATAGTACCCTAAACGACAATATCATCAAATATCATCCTCAAGATCCGTCATCACATACTAGTCGTATCATATACTTCTAACTATCCTTTAGTTTCTAATATAGATTCACTAACGATCTTTTAATTCTAATCCTAGTTTCCTAATCTAGGTTTTCTTAACCATATGCTACAAATCGGTTTCCACCAAAACTTTGCGGAGGTGCTATACGCCATCCACCCGACTTCCCCCATAGATGTAAATCTACTCACCTTGGTCTTCGCTTGCCAAAGTTGATGACGCCACGCTCCGCCGTCTCGGAATCCATGCAAAGGTACCTACAATAACAACACATATCGCAACGCTATAAAAATCAAGTTCTGAAATCCAAAACGGCACACGGATCGCCTATAGGTTAGAACCTATAGCCCACGTATGCAAAACCAACAAATTAACCCTAGTCGTTGATGTACAAACATCCAACCACCAAATACAAACCCAAATATCAAAACTTAGCATTTCAAAATATGGAAAACATAGCCAAAATCACACTAAAATTCTCCCAGATTTGACTCAGGTCAAAACAAGGTGCACAAACAAGTCTAGGGTGTAGTACAAGATGTATATGACCTACTGAACCAACCTAGACCCCTACCCTCACCAAGTGGCCGGACCCAAAGCCCTCAAATCCGGTGACCTCGGTCCATATGGGGCTGTTTGGGTTCGTCTTCCTACAGTGGGTTCCTAGTGGTTCAAATGGGCCTCTGGACTTGTTTGCTTGTCTCAGAAATTCCCCGGGTTGCTCCAGATTTCCCTGCACACCATATATACTCACAAAACCGACATGGATCAATTCCTAAATCCGTACTTTAGGGTTCTAAACTGTGGTCTAGGTCAAGAATCACCTCAAAAGTCTTATTGACAGCCACCAAACATCATCAATTTTCCAAACCCTTCTCTAGAATTTCAAAGTTCACAAATCCATCACTAAACGACTTCTAAACTTAAACAAAAAGCTAGGAAAACTTGAAATTAAACTAATGGAAGAAATTATACCTCATGGATGTCACTTAAGCAAACCCTAGAAGTCCCAAGTCATCAAGATCCAACTTTTCTTGGTCCAATGTGTAGAGGGAGAGATGGGGATTAATTTTTGTGAAGGAAGTATAAGGTTTTGGGGATTATTTGGAAATGGATCTAGGGTTAGAAGTGGAGGGTAGTGAGCTTGAGGAAGATGAAGAAGGAGAAGAAAATGATGTGGAAAGAAAAGATGGCAGCAGCCCCCCCCTCACTTATTCTCACACTCTCTCTCTCCAATCATTCACCTTTTTAACCCTTTTTCATTTCTTTTTCTTTTCTCTTTTAAACTTCAAAACCAAATCACATAATACCCATAAAACAACACAAATGCAACAACATGTAACCAAATATAATATGACATGGTGCACTAACCATGGAAAACTGTAGAAACACGGATTTGTCTTAATTGCGATTAGCAGTGCACTAATCGGGTTTTTATCAAAACTGCATATAATAAATTTTAAAAATACCAAATCCTTTAAAAATATTTTTAAATGAATAAATCATTTTAATTTCAATTTATTTCACAATTATCGGTATATATTTATACCCTTTTTCGAAAACCCCAATTTCAAAAAATTTTCGGAAAAAATATTATTTTAATATTAAATTCCAAAAATAATATTTAATATTTTCAGAAATGTTACAGAACAGCAAGGAGCTGGAAGCTCATTGGTAAGACCTTGCACTGCTGAACCAAAGCACCAGAGTTCAAATCCCATCAGCCACACATTCTTTTTATTTAAAATTCTTTTAATATTTTAGAAGCCCAAAAGTTTACACGTGCACAATTCATAAAAACAAGAGTTACAGCCTAAACAAACATGTGCACGAGACTAGACCAAGCGTCAGGGACACGAGGCATCAATACGAGCCCCCACCTCATGACTCGGGCCGGTGAGATGGTGACGCGAGCCGGCGCCGCCGGTACAATTCGGACCAAACCCTATTTTTATTTTACTCTAGCGACTCTTGGACTCCCCCCATAACCCCAGTATTGTTTATTCTCTGCACATTTACAGAGAATAATAAAATCTCTTTAAATCCCATTTTAATGCAAATTTAAATGCATTTTTATCACACCCTAACCCTAATTTTTCCTATAAATACCCATTCTATTTTTTACATCCCTTCACACTGAAATTTCCTACATAAACTCTCAAGAAAATTCCAAGATCCTTTCGTATACAAATGGAGTTAGCAAAGGACGAAACTCCGACGAATTTCCAACGACAACTCAAGGAGTTACCGATGAAGAAATGACGCACCGGAAACTCCCACCTCTTCCTCTTTCTCTCCTCTAGCCAATCATCCAGTAAATCCCTACTTCTTTTTTTCTCTATTCTAAAAACATTCAAAACTAAAACCCTACGGAAGCGGAGTTAATCCGACTTCCGATTCGGTTTTTCCTTAAAAAGTTCTATTTTTTCTTAAACACAATAATACCAAACTCTTATGTCATGACCATTAAACATTAACGAAGGCAATAGAACAAGTTTGATATCAAAATAATAACCGTAGCAAGTTTTATTCCATTATTACATTAAAACACCTTTATGTTTCATATCGACATGTTTATACCTTTTAAACCGTAATACCTTAGAAAACTCATGAGGTAATGACCTACCTCCTCACAACACACATATCTAACATAGCACGATGAAATTGGGAACATAGATTTGGGAAAATACGACTTTACATATAACTACCTTTAACTATTAAAACCTTTTTCGGTAAGAAGTGTATTTAACAAATCTTTGCAATTGCGTCTCTACAACCCATTTGGGGAACCCATTAGGGATGGTGCAGATTATCGTACATCCCCGAGCTTAGTAGAGTGAGATGCAGACCTCCGCAAGGAGCATACGATCTCGAAAGATTTTTAATACAATTTTTCTTTAGAAAATGTGATTTCTATTATAAATAAAACTTATATTTTTTATAAATAAATATATATGTAATTAATATCAAAACATCTAATTTTAATATTTATAATATTCCACATTTCCAAAATTCAAGAAAAACATTCCATTTACAAGAAAATACCATACAATTCCAATATTTCAAATAAATACCTCATACTTTAAAACTGGATCATATTCACTAGAAATTTCACATTGAATAAAATAAATATCCATGAAAACTCTAAAGACGATAACTAAATACTTTAGGTATATTTTGAAAGTATAACAAAACTATTTTACATAAAAACCCCTCAAATTATACTAAATTACAATAAGGACCCTAGTAAACATAGTTTTAAGCGGGACCAGTCTCTTGAGCTTCAAGGAGCCGGAGATATGGGTGCTTGTCTATTTAAGGTAGACAACTTAACAAACGGTGTTATCAACACGGTAATTGTTTTTGAAAAAGACACAAATCCTACCGTCCATGTGCAGCAGTTACCGATAGCACCAAAACATAATTCAGGACTTCAATTTCTTTTCTAATTGTCTGATTCAGACTGAGTCTTAATATAATCAATCTGACTTGAATATAATTCAAGTATAAAACTACAATCCAACATGAATCCATATATTCAATCTATTCAATTTATACAACTTGACTGAACCGAACCATGGATATATTCCATCTACATGATCATCCATTATATCTGTTATATTACTGATATCATGGTTCCGGCAAGTCATCCATCTATATAAATCAAGACAATACAATACAAATAATACAATCAAGACATCACGGGGTTTATAAGGGGTAGACTGGTACGGAAGGTGTTAGAAGTGGCACGAGACTGTAACCATAATACACCTAACCTGAATATCCATTGTCGTTGTACCATGGTTGAACGGTTCCTTGTGCTCCGTATACCTTACTCTCCATAATAGTAGGACTCCTCTCGTATACACTGGTATTCTTCTGTACCAAACTACAAACAACAGCGTTAACACTAAATACAATATTATAACAATATACTCTCTATTCTGTCTATTCCATTCTTGTCTATTTACGGGACTTATCGAGCGATTTGTTCACTGACGATATTCTCTTTCTTTTCTTTGGAATGTCGTTAGGTGATTTGGACCTTCAGGAGATCGAGCCCACCGTCGAGGACTTGGATCAGCTAGCCTTCGACCCGGAGCTCTAGTTACTTGTACATTTCATTTCAGTATTTTCATTTCTGTTATGCCACTGTTTAGGCATTGCTTTCATTCCATGTATTTACTTTTCAGTTGTATTGTAAAAAGAATGTTTAATAAATAAAGTTGTTGTTCTTTTACATCTTGTCTCTTGTGTACATTACATTTTATATTGCTTAGATACACTTAGCGTATTTACTTCTGAGTAAATACGTAGCGGCCTCATCGCGTCCTCCACCCGTATACTGGGAAGCGGGGCGTGACAGGTTTTGTTTATGGCCCATGTAGGTCAGTTCTGCTTGTACATGCTGGTCAGTTCTGCGTGGACAAGCTAAGCAATATAACACAAGAACCAGCAACTGAAAACATTCTTTACAATTCATACTTCTTGAATCTTATCATTTCATATACTTTGAATCTGTCCTAACCCAAATTTGTCTTTCAAGGATATGGATCCCCAAACAACACCAGCACGAATGTCAACAGCACTCCTCCACCGCTACCACTTACACCTGTCGTCGCTGCTCCGATCAACAAGCAAACGATTCTTCTTGAGGCAATTCACAGCCTCCTGGAAGGACAACAGCAGTAGACTGCTATCCTGATGAACCGGCCAGAAGCAGAAGCACCTGGGGTGAAGCAATTCAGGGCCTTGCACCCTAAGCAATTCTCAGGAAAAGAGATCCCTCTGGAAGCGGAGGAATGGGCTCAAAGTATTGAAAATGATCTGGCAGCGTCACAAGTTCCAGAGATAGCTTAGGTTCGTGTTGCGAAGTTGCAGCTCACGGACAATGCACAGGTTTGGTGGAAGGCGGAAGAAAGCCGTCTTGATCAACCCATCGAATGGAAGACTTTCCGCGGCATGTTCGACGCAAAGTACTTCCCAGAGAATGCCAGGTTCGACATGGAACAGCAGTTCATCCACTTACAACAGGGTTCGATGTGGACCAAATCAGTGGATGAATACGATGCTGGGTTCACCATACTCAGTCGGTAAGATATGTCTCAATAATTCAATTTTTTAATAAATCGCATACTACGCAGCTATCACAATACTTTAACAGATTTGCGGCATACTTGATATCGACAGATGAGATCGGAACCCATCGATTTCAACAAGGGTTAGATTCGGAGATCCAGTCTACATTAGCCACAAGAGATTTTCCGACTCATGAATCGGCTCTGAGACATGCTCGCCATTATGAGGCAGTGGTAAAGATGAGGGGCAAATCTCAATCTGCTGGAGTTAAGCACCCTGCCACCCAGATGGCAGGAGAAGCCTCTTCAAGGCCACCATTTATGCCCAGGAGACCGGGAGTACCAATCAACCGGCCCAGCCCAGCCTTTTGTACCTACTGCAGGAGAGATTGACATTTGGTAAAAGACTGCCGGCAAGCCAACCGTCTTTGCTTAGTCTGTGGCTCAGCTACTCATGATATTGTGTCTTGTCCCCAAAGACACAACCCAATTGCTGCACCCACGCCAGCAATCACTTACCAGCAGAGACCAGCCCTTCAGGCACCTGCTCCAAGACTCGCTCTCCCTGCTCAACCACCTAGAGGACCACCGACTGCACCTCCTCCTCATCAATTCCATCAAGCTCAAAGGAATGTTTAGAGGAATGCTCCTCTGGCTAGGAAGAATATACCGCGGCAACAGGCTTTCACGATGACCGTGGAAGAAGCTGAGGCCACTGGCCAAGTCATCACTGGTAACCCTTTCTTCTCAAGCTTTTCTTTCAGTCTTAACACCTACCTATATATTTTTCCTATACCTAAAACATATTTCACATACCTTAGATACAATTTTAGTAGCCTCACTTCCTGCACTAGCACTATTCGATACTGGAGCATCTCATTGTTTTATGTCGCAACGGTTCGTCCGAACTCATGCGATTCCAGTCACACCGCATGTATCCAACTGGAATGTCAGTTCAGAAAATGGCATTCTAAAGGCAATAATGGGATACAGCTTGTGTCTAGTTGTCGTCTGCAGCAGAGAATTCTATGCTGACTTCAAAGTGCTGGACATACCGAACTTCGATGTGGTTCTAGGTATGGATTGGCTCGGAACATTTTATGCTACCATTGACTGTTGTCAAAGGAGGGTAGTATTCGAGATTCCAGAGCATCCGGTTTTCTATTTCAAAAGTGGAGACCGTACCCTAGAGCCAAGTACTTACAAGGCGAAACCAAAGAAGGCAGTGATTGCGGCAATTCAAGTGGAGGAAGGATCAAAGCCAGAAGTAGTTCGAGAGTTCGACGATGTATTTCCTGACGATATATCAGGTTTGCCTCCCGATCGAGCTCTTGAATTCGGCATTGATTTAGTACTAGGAGCACAACCGGTGATCAAAGCACCGTATCGATTAAGTCCGGAAGGTTTAAAGGAGGTCCGAACTCAGTTGGACGAATTATTGGCGAAAGGATGGATTCGCCCCAGCACTTCAAGTTGGGGATCTCCAGGTCTACTTGTGAAAAAGAAAGAAGGTTCATACAGAATGTGCATTGATTATACAGCCTTGAACGAAGTACCAATAAAGAACAAGTATCCACTCCCGTGCATCGACGATCTGTTTAATCAATTAAGTGGATCTTGTGTTTTCTCCAAATTAGATCTTCGTTCGGGTTATCATCAGGTGAAGATCAAGGAATCTGATATCTACAAAACGGCTTTCAGAACTCGTTATGGACATTACGAATTTTTTGTGATGCCATTTGGAGTGACCAACGCACCGGCGATATTCATGAACCTAATGAATCAAGTTTCCTGGGAGTACTTAGACAGGTTCGTTGTCATCTTCATCGATGACATCCTAGTGTATTCTAAGAGTCGGAAAGAACATGCCGAGCACCTACGAATTGTCCTGGAAACACTACGACAACATCAACTATATACCAAGTACAGCAAATGCTAGTTTTGGCTAGATCAAGTTGGTTTCCTCGGACATATTGTATCAGGCGAAGGAATCTCTGTGGATCCAGCAAAAGTTTCAGCAGTAAGTGAATGGCCAACACCAAAGTCAGTGAAGGACATTCGAAATTTCTTGGGTCTAGCTGGATATTACAGAAGGATCATTGAAGGATTTTCGAAGATACTAACACCCCTGACCAAGCTCACACGTAAAGATAAAGGATTCGTGTGGTCAGAAGCATGCGAACAAGCTTTCGTAGAACTCAAGTCAAGGTTGACATCAGCACCTATTCTCGTTATACCTGACCAATCTGGAGGTTTCGAAGTGCATTGTGATGCATCCGGTAAGAGATTAGGATGTGTTCTATATCAGCACGGAAAGGTTGTGGCTTATGCTTCAAGACAGTTGAAGATTCATAAGCGCAATTATCCGACGCATGATTTAGAATTAGCAGTCGTTATCTTTGCTCTTAAGAATTGGCCCCATTATCTTCTTGGTGAGCGAATGAACATATACACAGATCACAAGAGTCTGAAATATGTGTTTACTCAGAAGGAGCTTAATATGCGGCAGAGAAGATGGTTAGAAATCATGGCGGATTTCGACATCAACCTGCAATATCAGGGAAGGTGAATGTATTACTTGATGCCCTCAGTCGCCAACCATTACCAATGAATTTCACCGCACAGTGGAAGCTTCAACAAGACTTGCATCAGATGGAGATTGAAGTGGTCATGCCAGGTAACACTTCAAGTTTGATGAACATACAAGTTCAATCTACCATTGTAAATCAGATCAAAGCAGCTCAAGAAAGTGATGATAAGTTGCAAAAGATCAGAGAACAAGTGGAAAATGGACTCAAAACGGACTTCATCATTCATGAAGACGGATCTTTAAGGTACGGCAGTAGATTGTGTGTACCAAAAGGTTCTGTGCGGGACGAGTTAATGAAAGAAGCTCACAGCTTTCCCTACTCAGTACACCCTGGAGGTACAAAGATGTACAAAGATCTGCGTCAAAATTACTGGTGGTATGGAATGAAATGTGAAGCAGCCAGAAGCATTGCTAAATTCTTGATGTGTCAGCAAGTAAAGGCTGAACATCACAGGACAGCTGGATTACTTCAACCGTTACCTATCCCAGAATGGAAGTGGCAACACATCACGATGGATTTTGTGACTACACTTCCTCGCAGCACAAAAGGTAACGATGCGGTATGGGTCATCGTGGATCGACTCACAAAGTCGGCTCACTTCATCCTATTTCGAGTTGGCCAATCAACTGAGACATTAGCAAAGAAGTACATTGAGGTAAGAATCTACTTAAAATTTAAACTCTTCATAGTGTACTATTTCTGATACCCATGAACTCATACAGGAAATTGTGAGACTTCATGGAGTACCGGTCTGCATTATTTCCGATCGTGACACCAGGTTCCGATCACAATTTTGGCAAAGTCTACAAGCGAGCTTGGGAACAAGTCTGAACTTCAGCACGGATTATCATTCACAAACAGATGGTCAGTCTGAGCGAACTATTCAGATCTTGGAGGATATGCTAAGAGCATGTATGCTAGATGATTGATCTGATTTATGTGTAGTAGTTAACCGTATTCAATAACGGTGTCGCCTGTAGCTAGACCGAAATGAATACGGGTCTTCCTCAGGGAAACGTTGAATCTTTTAATCTTAGTTTAGGCGTGTTGAGAAAGAAAGGAGGAAGAATAAAGAATGGTGAAATGGTTGTAGGTTCTAGATCTACGTCAAACACAGATGCAGAATATAGATCTAGATTAACTACGGATGTAGGTTTTATAGTAGAAGGGGGCTTGTAGGGTTCATTAAGATTTAGTATTCATGGATGATTAATTAAAGATTACTCCTTTTATCCTTTAATAGATTTAAAACTAGATCGACAGTGATGCATGTAGATTAGGGTTTCTGGAGGAAAAGGGTTCCCACTCTTAACCCCTATCTTGACATGGATCTCCGTTCATGTCTAGCCTTTACCAAAGCAATTGTTAATCTAATCCCTAATTATGGTCGTGACTGTCAATGAATTGATAGCGCGCCCAATTAGAATGTTAACTATTCTTTTGGTAAAGTTTATAAACTTTATAGGATGTAAAAAGAGTTTAAGGATCTTCATCATCCATTAATCTACGCTAATCCTATGAACCCTAACAAGCAAAGAACCACTCGCGTATGTTGGGAAAAGAAAAGATAGAGAGGGAAACATAGAAAAAACTACAAAGAAATAAAATAAGAAAACAACTACCTTTATTAATCAACAAGATCAATTACACTTTGTTCCCTTAGAAAATGATTACAAAATGCTAGTTTGCTTCTCGATTTCTTCTAAGGAGATAGATGAATTGTTGATGATCAACCAGGATTCTTGAGCCGTCGTGGACTTCGTGATCGCGTCGGTGTGATAATTTTTCCAAGAGGCTCTCGGTCCTTATTTATAGTCACAAAGCCAGAACCCTAGTTTCCTGATATGGAAACTAGTTGTTAGGATCCCAACCACCAAAATCCCGAGCCCTAAATCCTTAAAAGTGTGGCGGAACCGCGGCCATTGGATAGATTTGGCCGTGGATCCGCCGCCTTTTGGTGAGATCATGGCCTCTAATTTTTGTAGCTTCATATCTATAACACTTGGTGATCTTTTGAGTATCTAGACTTTGAAAATCTTCTCTACATTTCTGCCAGAATTAGTTTCTTCAATTTACTTGAATATCTTCGGCAGATTTAATCTTGCCAACTCGGATTTTCTTGATTTCAGTCATGATATAATTCCTGCACAATTATCTCAATAAATGATGTTAGTAGAATTTATTTTTATTGAGATATTATCTTTAACCATTTGTCATGATATTTTAGTTTTAAGAGAATTGGTCAAAGGTATTTAATAAGGTAAGCATATTAAATGGGCCAAATGTTACATGGATATTATATGCTTACTTTTTCCTTCATAATGTTAATTATAATATATAAACACATGAAAATAGTATTTTTACAGATAAACCCTCATATGTGTCATATATTATAATAAACACCTTTTTTATATAGAAATAGTAGGAAAAATGTTATATGAAAAGTGCAGTTTTATCAACTGAACAAATACCCCCAAACTTAATTTTGATTGTCCCGAGCAAACTAGTTATTCAAGAAAAGGACAAAAAGAATAAGAACTAAGTAGCACAATTTCGTAGGCAACACGATTGCACTGAGCACGTGCAACAAGCCGTTAAACCTCTGGGTGTCCCTAATAGGAGGAGTGTTGTCTCCTAAGGGTTTTCAGCGGATTACACCCACAAAATCCTATAATAAAAGAAAGATAGTGAAAGTTACATACAAAGATAAGAATTATGAAAGAAAGAACTTGAAAATAAGAGTTTTCAACTACACCAGTTTTTCAGTTGCTTTGAGCCTTATCTTAATGGTCGTGAAAAGATATTAGAAATCACATCATCCCTCAATAAAACATAGCCTTTAGTTTTCCTCCCTATCTTTCATCCAAACATTGATCATATACCCCTACGTGTGTGTAAAAGACATCCCTACGCTTAGAGAATTCAATTCAAGCTATCATACTCTTGTCCATCTTCCAAAGTACTTTTTAGTTGGTGAATTTTTTATGAATTTGCTCACACATTCTTCATACGACCGTTAATACTTCTTGAGGTAATAACCGACCGATTACAAAACGTGCTTGCGCATTTAGGTGTAATTCCTCGTCTTGCAACTCTTAAGGCTTAGCAGTGGCTCCCAAACCAGTTAGTCTAAGGCACTAGGTGATAAAGCACCCTCGCTGTATTTTTTTATACTGCCTTGATAATTACAAAACCAGTGTTCATTTTTTTTCACCATTTATACTCTTCTTTTTTTCATACTAAGGCTTTTAGACAAGAGCATTTCAAGGTATTCTCTACTATCCCAAGTTTCAAGATATGTAAGTGTGTATAGTAGGGTATCAACGTTCAGATGTTTGGCTTTAAGAATAGGGACTATTTTTCAGACTTATTTTTATCCTCAGATTAGTAATTTCCTTCATCTTACTAACTCTTGGGACAATGGCTCATAACTACTTATTACTAGTTTTGTTTAAGAAAACATCTAACTTTCTTGCATTTCTCAAACTATTCCTATCTTTCATATGTAAATTTTCACTTTCAAACTTTCATTATAAAAAAAAATTTATGCCCAGTGCCAAAGATAATCCAGTGAATACAAACCTCCCCCCCCCAAACCTGTTTCCAGCAGTGTCCTCACTGATGTTGTTTTTTTTTTTTTTGAGAGCATAGACCTACAGACTTGGAGAGATAATAGGGGTAAAATAATAGATAAATGAAGACTACCCCTTAACTTGTTCTTTGGCATGCACAGATATTCAGTTAAGTCTTGTTTTTCACTCACCTCCATTCTTTAAGATGATACAATGTTATCGAAACATGGAGGTGAGGCGGAGGAATTTAGTTATGATAAAGCGACTCCTGTAAAAACAGGAGCTCCTCCGCTGGGTCAGCGGAAAAATACGATTTTAATCTATACCCATTTATTTTAAAAATTGAACCGTTTTTTATATTTTCAACTTCTACTGCCCCGTGCGGATATATATACCGCACCACAAAAGGTCCTTTCCAACGAGATTTAAGCTTACCCGGATGAAGATGGAGTCGTGAGTCGTAAAGAAGGACTTGTTGTCTCGGTGTGAAAGTTTTTCGAAAAAGGTTTTTATAATGGAACACTTTAGTCCGGTTCTTTACTATCACTGCATTATCGTAAGCTTCATCATGGGGTTCACATAGCTCATTCAATTGCAGCTTCCAATAACTGCTAGTTTGATCAAAATCGAAGTTTAGCTCTTTAATAGCCCACATTGCCTTATGTTCGATCTCGACAGGAAGGTGACATGCCTTCCCAAACATAAGGAGGTATGGAGACATACCAAGATCGGTCTTATAAGCGGTGTGAAATGCCCAAAGAGCATCCGTCAATTTCGTTGACAAATCTTTACGGTTTTTAGAAACCGTCTTCTCCAAAATTTGTTTGATTTGCCTATTCGAGATCTCAGCTTGCCCGCTTATTTGGGGATGATAGGGCGTAAAAAGTTTGTGGTTGATTGCATATTTCCGTATCAAAGCCTTAAAAGACTGATTACAAAAATGCGTCCCATTGTCGCTAATTATAGCACGAGAGTGTCCGAATTACGAAAAGATATTTTCTTTAAGGAACTTAATGACAACTTTGTTGTCATTAGTGCGAAACGGTATTGCTTCCACCCATTTCGAGACGTAATAAACCGCTAACAAGATATATAAATTCCCAAAAGAGTTGGGAAAAGGGCCCATAAAATCAATATCCTAAATATCGAATATTTCCACAACCAAGATAGGTTGGAGCGGCATCTCATTTCTTTGTGAAATCTGACCCAAGTGCTGACACCGCGGGCAAGTTTTGCAATGATGATATGCATCTTTAAATAGTGTTGGCCAATAAAAACCACATTGCAAAACTTTCTCCGCCGTTTTTCGAGGTCCAAAGTGACCGCCGCATACCTGATCATGACAAAATGATAACACACTCTTGAATTCATCGTTAGGGACACACCTGCGAATGATTTGATCGGAACAATACTTAAACAAATAAGGATCATCCCAGTAAAAGTATTTTACTTGGGATAAAAATCGAAGTTTGTCTTGTTTCGACAAATTGCTAGGAATAAGTCCCGTCGCTAGATAATTCACAATATCCACGAACCAAGGTTCGTAGGATACGGTCAAGAGCTGTTCATCAGGAAATGAGTCATTTATAGACACGGTCAACGTTGGTAAAGAAGAGATGCGTGAAAGATGGTCAGCTACAACGTTTTCATATCCACTCTTGTCTCGGATGACAAGATCAAATTCTTGTAACAACAGGATCCAACGTATTAGCCTGGCCTTAGCATCTTTCTTCGATAAAAGGTGTCGTAGGGTGGAGTGATCAGTGTAAACCACAATTGGCGAGCCAATCAAGTAGGGCCTGAATTTTTCTAATGCAAATATAACTGCCAAGAGCTCTTTCTCGGTAGTTGTGTAATTAATTTATGCATCGTTCAAGGTCCTACTTGCAAAGTAAATTACATGTGGTATCTTATCAATGTGTTGTCCTAAGACCGCACCAATAGCAAAATCGAATGCATCACACATAAGCTCGAACGGGTGGTTCCAATCCGGAGACGATAGAACGGGGGCTGTCATGAGAGTTCTTTTAAGCGACTCAAAAGCAGCCTCACAATCCGAATCGAAGTGAAATGTTGTGTCCTTGGCCAAGAGAAGAGTTAAGGATCTAGCAATTTTGCTAAATTCCTTAATGAATCTCTTATAAAATCCTGCATGGCCAAGGAAGGATCGTATATCTTCGACGCATTTGGGACGAGAGAGGTTATGTATGACATCTATTTTAGCTATATCAATCTCAATGCATTTTCGTGAAATTATATGTCCAAGGACAATACCTTCTTGGACCATAAAATGGTATTTTTCCCAATTCAAAGTTAAGTTCTTATCCTTACAGCGGGTAAGAACCGTGTCAAGATTACGAAGACGGTCCTCAAAAGAGTCCCCAAATATGGAGAAATCGTCCATAAATATTTCCAAAAAATTCTGAACTATGTCTGAGAATATCCCCATCATACACCGCTGAAATGTAGCGGGAGCGTTGCATAACCCAAAGGGCATGCATCTATAAGCAAATGTACCGAAAGGACAAGTAAATGTGGTTTAATCTTGACCCTTTTCAGCGATGGGGACCTAGTTATACCCAGAGTATCCGCCCAAGAAACAATAGTATCCGTGTCCAGCTAATCGTTCTAACATCTGGTCAATGAAATGTAGAGGGAAGTGATCTTTCCTCGTTGCGGCATTGAGTTTCCTGTAATCAATACATACGCTCCACCCAGTTTGGGTGCGTGTTTGGATCAACTCATTAGCCTCATTAGTTATGACCGTGATGCCATACTTTTTAGGAACCACGTGAATAGGACTTACCATTGGCTATCAGATATAAGGTAAATTATACCACTATCTAGGCACTTGACGATTTCTTTCTTTACCACCTCCTTCATAACGGGATTTAACCGTCTTTGTGGGTCTCGGGTTGGCTTGGCTTCATCCATCAAATGTATATAATGTTCAGCAATTAAGGGACTAATCTCTTTGATGTCAGCCATTGTCTAACCAAATGCTTGCCGATTTGATCTCAACACCGCCAAAAGTGCGTTCTCTTGCTCTAAAGCTAGAGAAGCGGATATGATCATGGGTAAAGACTCATTCTCACCTAAATATGCATATTTAAGATGAGAATGTAGCGGTCTGAGATCTAGTATTGGCGGAGAGACAATAGAAATTTAGGTAAGGGAATGATGCTCGGACTCCCTAAGAAGTTCATAATTTGCATAGGATATTGACTCGGAAAGTGCTACTGACTTTTGCGACGAGTCAACGGATTCAAACTTGGAGATGGATTCATCGAAGATATCCTCACTATAAGAATTTTCCAAATCAAACAATGTCGCACTAGTGTTATCGAGATCATCATAGCAAAGTGCTTCCGCTTCGCAGCTATCGGAAGTTATCTCATTGATGGAACAAACATCAAGCAAATGAGCAGAAGGTTCAGATGGTTGACTTCCTAGCTTGTAAATATTAAGCTCAATTGTCATCTTCCCGAAAGATAAGTTCATAGAATCGTTACGACAATTAATTACAGCGTTGGAAGTTGCTAGGAAAGGTCGACCGAGTATCACCGGGATTTGGTTGCGTGGGTTCGCTACAGATCGTGTATCTAAAACAATAAAGTCCATAGGGAATATGAATTACCCGACTTTAATTAACACATCCTCTAGTTCACCCCTGTAGAAGAGGAAAGAGAGCGTCCACCAACGGGAGGAGAGGCTCACTTAAGTAGGCATTTCGCGGTCTGCCATCTGGAGAGCACAATGGGCAGGTTTCAACTCTCCAATACCTAACTGCTCATATACGGAATATGGAAGCAAGTTAACGCTAGCGTCAAGGTCGAGTAAAGCACGATTAATATTTTTACCCCTAATAGAAATAGAGATGGTAGGACAGCTAGGGTCCTTACGTTTCTTTGGTATTTTCTGGATAAAAGCTGTGCTAACATTACTCATCATGAAAACTTTTTTCGGTACTTGAGTTTTTCTCTTCCTAGTGCACAAGTCCTTAAGAATTCTTGCATAAGATGGGACTTGTTGAATAGCATCTAGGAGAGGAATATTGACGTTAACTTGCTTAAACATTTCTACAATCTTCTCCATTTATGGGTTAGGTCTATTGGCCCTTAATCTATTTGGAAATGGAGCTTTATCAATAAGTTTTGGGTCCAACATTTGTGGAGAAGATTGTGGGGAAGGATTCGATCCCAGAATTGGAGTGGGGATCATTTTAGATAGATTCGAGAAAGTGGGCTGAGGGTTTGAGCCTTGTGGGAAGCATAGAATAGGCTTGGAAGTAGGTGGGAGATTAGACGAATTAGAGGAAGAAGTAGAAGCCGGGGTATCATTAGTATCACTAACGTCATTAACTTGTTCACCCACTCGGTTATCCAGCACTCTCCCTGATCTCAACATAGTAACGGCACTCACATTATGATGTTGTGAGTGGCCAGGATTTGGTAGGGGTTGAGATGGGAGTTTCCCTTTTTCTCTCGCACTCATCGCAGCATTCAACTGTGCAATTTGGGCTTCTATTGATTTAATACTCTCACCGTAGGAGGCGGAGTCTTTCTTTATGGAATCAATAGAGGACCTCATATCAGCCGACATTTGGATCGAATGTTTCATAAACAAATCCAAAGTTTGTGCGAGTGAAGAGGAGTTATCGGTACCGGTCGTTTAGAAAGAATTATTGGCCAGGTTTTGAACAGGTTGCGATTGAAAGGGGTGCTGACTCTGTGGTGGTGGTTGCTGTTGCTGTGGAGGAGGTCTTTGGTAATTGCTTTGGAACTGGTTTTGATTTTGGGGTTGGTTTTGGTTCCAAGCAAAATTAGGATGATTCTTTTATCTCTGATTGTATATGGAAGAATAAGGACTGTTTCTAGGTCGCTGCTGAAAAGTAGCATTAGTTTGCTCGTGACCTTGAAACGATGCATTCATAGGACATTCTTCCGTCAAGTATGATGGATCGGAACAGCAGCCACACACGGTTTTAGGAAGCGTTACCTGATTTAGGGAGACTGATGAGAATTTGTTCTCAATGGCGTCGAGTTTCTTTTGTATCGCTGCCATTTCGTCTTTTACTGCGATAGAAATATTGAGCTGATGAATACCTCCCCTAGATGAAGGTGGTCTAACGCTTTTCCACTGCAAAGTGTTCTCAACGAGATCTTCCAGATATTTCCAGGCTTCACCATCGTCTTTTGACATGAAATTGCATTGACACATTGTTTCAAGCATCTGCTTTGTCGCTGGATTAATGCCCTCATATATAATTCGGCACAAATCCCATCTATGTATTCCATGATGAGGACATTGGACAAGCAGATCCTTGAAACGTTCAAAGCACTTCCAAAATGGTTCATTGGGAAGCTGGGTGAACTGGTTGATTTCGCTCCTAACACGGGCGGTCTTATGATTTGGGTAAAATTTCTTAAGGAATGCTATCACGAATTTATCCCAATTGGTAATAGAGTGTGCGGCAGTATTATAAACCCATTTTTCTGCCAAGTCGCACAAAGTGAATGGGAGAAGACGCAAGCGCATAGCATCCACGGACAATTGTGAAGTATCCATCATTGCGCATACGTTTTCGAATTTAGTGATGAAAATGTACGCGTCTTCAGACTCAAGCCCGTGAAATTTGGGCAACAGGTTGATGTAGTGGGGTTTAATTTCAAAATTATCCCCGTTGGCTGGTGGAATAGATAAACAAGTAGGAAGGGGCCCACAGATAGGATAACATCTCTCTTAGAGAGAGATGCGCGGTTAATTCTGCTCACCTACGGACGGTGGCAGCGTGGTGTTATAATCTGATGGAGTACCGTCTATCTCGGTCGATGTGGTGGGTGGTGGGGGAAAAGAAGATGGAGAAATACCGACTTCGGAATCGATAGCAGGAACGCGGACAAGACGGGCACTAGAATCACGTGTCCAGCTGAGCATGCACTAAACGGTTTTAGCGCAAGTGGCAGCATGTGTGTGATTTAAAATTGGTTTGTTTTTGAAAAAGTGGGACTTAAGACAAATCACACAAAAATGCACAAACAACTCTAGAACTAAGGTTACCTAGGTAGAGTCTCTAGATCGCTCCTAGACTTCCAAAGGACAAACCGCAGGATCAATCCTCTACCACCTCTTTACTACTCTTATGGCCCACTAAGTGCCAAGTTAGTGGGAGGTATCCGCTATACGAATCACCGAAAATAGCGGGCCTAATTAAGTAACCACTTGCCTTAGACACACTTGCCTAGACACCACAAAAGTAATGCGGATAAACGATAGATTACCTACTACCTTCCTCTGTCCTTATTGAGCGCGACAGTCCTTAGATTCTTGTCTAGATATTTTTTAAATTAATGTAGGGTTGATGCAGATGCTCGTTTTGTGATTTGCGGGGCTTAGGAATGGTGATAAAATCCCCACCTAATCTGAATTGTGGTCTTGCCCCTTAAAATCCGTATTAAAATATGAACAAACAAACCAAGTACAAAACTTTGCAAAAAGATTTTTGAGCGGCGATATTTTGCAAAGAATCCTGCAGGAAAGATATTTTATTGGATTTCAGAGGAGAGAGAAAGAGTTGAGAATTTTATCAGAGAAGTTTGGAACCCTAATCCCTCTCTTGCGCCGCGCTTCCGCCGCTATTTGGCTTATTTGCCGCGGTTCCGCAGCTAAGTGGAGGGATCTCATGATGGTTTTTTCTACATGGACTCCTGTGCTCCTGTGGATCTTGATGAATGTCTCTGGCTCTCTGTTTCCTCAAGTCTGTAACTCCAAATCCCCTTGCAAAATTCACACAATAAACGTTAAATATACAATTTGCAGTTTTGTTTTGTTTATGATATGGATCGAATAAGAATTCAACACAAATAGTAAGAATAAAAAATTACGCACGTATCCCCGGCAACGGCGCCATTTGATTGATCTGATTTATGTGTAGTAGTTAACCGCAATCAATAACGGTGTCGCGTGTAGCTAGACCGAGATGAGTACGGGTCGTCCTCAGGGAAATGTTGAATCTTTTAATCTTACTTTAGGCATGTTGAGAAAGAAAGGAGGAAGAATAAAGAATGGTGAAGAATGGTTGTAGGTTCTAGATCTACGTCAAACACGGATGCGGAATATAGATCTAAATTAACTACGGATGTAGGTTTTATAGTAGAAGGGGGCTTGTAGGGTTCATTAAGATTTAGTAGTCATGAATGATTAATTAAATATTACTCCTTTTATTCTTTAATAGATTTAAAACTAGATCGACAGTGATGCATGTAGATTAGGGTTTCTGGAGGAAAAAGGTTTCCACTCTTAACCCCTATCTTGACATGGATCTCCATTCATGTCTAACCTTTACCAAAGCAATTGTTAATCTAATCCCCAATCGTGGTTGTGACTATCAATGAATTGATAGCGCGCCCAATTAGGATGTTAACTATTCTTTTGGTAAAGTTTATAAACTTTATAGGATGTAAAAAGAGTTTAAGGATCTTCATCATCCATTAATCTACCCTAATCCTATGAACCCTAACAAGTAAAGAATTACTCGCGCATATTGGGAAAAGAAAAGATAGAGAGGGAAATCATAAAAAAAACTACAAAGAAATAAAATAAGAAAACAACTACTTTTATTAATCAACAAGATCAATTGCACTTTGTTCTCTTAGAAAATTATTACAAAATGCTAGTTTGCTTCTCGATCTCTTCTAAGGAGGTAGATGAACTGTTGATGATTAACCAGGATTCTTGAGCCATCGTGGACTTCGTGATCGCGTCGGTGTGATAATTTTTCCAAGAGACTCTCGGTCCTTATTTATAGTCACAAAGCCAGAACCCTAGTTTTCTGATATGGAAACTAGTTGTTAGGATCCCAACCACCAAAATCCCGAGCCCTAAATCCTTAGAAGTGCGGCGGAACCGCGGCCATTGGATAAGTTTGGCCGCGGATCCGCCGCCTTTTGGTGAGATCATGGCCTCTAATTTTTGTAGCTTCATATCTGTAACACTTGATGATCTTTTGAGTATCTAGACTTTGAAAATCTTCTCTACGTTTCTGCCAGAATTAGTTTCTTCAATTTACTTGAATATCTTCGACAGATTTGATCTTGCCAACTCGGATTTCCTTGATTTCAGTCATGATATAATTCCTGCACAATTATCTCAATAAATGATATTAGTAGAATTTATTTTTATTGAGATATTATCTTTAACCATTTGTCATGATATTTTAGTTTTAAGAGAATTGGTCAAAGGTATTTTATAAGATAAGCATATTAAATGGGCCAATTGTTACATGGATATTATATGCTTACTTTTTCCTTCATATTGTTAATTATAATATAGAAACACATGAAAATAGTATTTTTACAGATAAACCCTCATATGTGTCATATATTATAATAAACACCTTTTTTATATAGAAATAGTAGGAAAAATGTCATATGAAAAGTGCAGTTTTATCAACTGAACACTAGATTTTGGAGGATCGTGAGAAAATCACCTACATCTTGTGGAGTTTTCATACAACAACAGCTACCAAGCGAGCATAGGAATGGCGCCCTTTGCAGCACTTTATGGAAGGAAGTGTTGATCGCCATTAAGTTGGAACGACGTCGGAGATAGAGAACTCCTTGGACCTGAGATGATAGAAGCAACGGTTGACGTAGTTCGTAATATCAGGGAAAGAATGCGCATAGCCCAAGATCGATAGAAGCACTGGGCTGATGCAAAACGACGTCATTTGGAGTTCCAACCGGAAGATCATGTATTTCTGAAGATATCTCCAAAGCGCGGAGTGATTCGATTTGGAAGACGGGGTAAGCTAAGTCCAAGGTACATTGGACCGTTCGACATACTCGAACAAGTCGGTGAAGTGGCTTATCGCTTGGCACTTCCACCTTCATTAGAAGGAGTGCACAATGTGATCCACATATCCCAACTCAGAAGGTATGTAAGTAACCCCAGCCATATTCTTGATCACTCCGAGCTCACTGTACAGCCCGAATTATCTTGTGAGCAGTAACCTGTTGAGATCATGGATAGAAAAGTGAAGTCACTTCGGAACAAGGAAGTCAACTTTGTTCGAGTGATGTGGAGGAAAGACACTTCAGGAGAATCGACATGGGAAAAGGAAGATAAATGCGTGAAAGATATGTTCACCTATTTGTAAACTAGTCCTTAAAATAAATTGTAAATTTCGAGAACGAAATTTTTGTAAGGAGGGTAGACTGTAACAACTCCAATTTTAATGTACATAAAATTGTTTAAAAGTTAATGTACACTTAGGGTATTTACAATTCCTGTGAGTACTATAAGTATTTGATTCAATTTTGAACAGCAAGAACGAGCTGGTAGCTCATTAGTAAGACCTTACACTGCTGAACCAAAGCACCAGAGTTCAAATCCCATCAGCCACACATTCTTTTTATTTAAAATTCTTTTAATATTTTAGAAGCCCAAGAGTCTACACGTGCACACCCGTAAAACCAAGAGTCAAAACCTAAACAAACATGTGCATGAGGATAGACCAAGCGTCAGAGACACATGGCACCAATACGAGCCCCCACCTCATGACTCGGGCCGGCGAGATGGTGACTCGAACCAGCGCCGCCGGTCCAACTCAGACAAAACCCTAATTTTATTTTACCCTAGCGACTCTTGGACTCCCCCCATAACTCCAGTATTATTTGTTCTCTACACATTTACAGAGAATAATAAATCCCATTAAATCCCATTTTAATGCAAATTTAAATGCATTTTTATCACATCCTAAGTCTAATTTTCCCTATAAATACCCACTCTATTTTTTACACCCCTTCACACTGAAATTTCCTACAAAAACTATCAAGAAAATTCCAAGATCTTTTTGTGTGTAAGTGGAGTTAGCAAAGGACGAAGCTCCGACGAATTTTCGACGACAACTCAAGAAGTTACCGACGACGAAACGACGCACCGGCAACTCCCACCTCTTCCTTTTTCTCTCCTCTAACCAATCATCTAATAAGTCCCTAGTTCTTCTTCTTTTTCTATTCTAAAAACGTTCAAAACTAAAACCCAACGGAAGCGAAGTTAATCCGACTTCCGATTCAGTTTTTCCTTAAAAAGTTCTATTTTTTCTTTAAAAAAATAATACCAAACTCTTATGTCATGACCATTAAATATTGACGAAGACAACAGAACAAGTTTAACATCAAAATAATAACCGTAGCAAGTTTTATTCCATTATTACATTAAAACACCTTTATGTTTCATATCGACATGTTTATACCTTTTAAACCGTATTACCTTAGAAAACTCACGAGGTAATGACCTACCTCCTCACAACATACATATCTAACATAGCACGATGAAATTGGGAATATAGATTTGGGAAAATACGACTTTACATATAACTACCTTCAATTATTAAAACATTTTTCTATAAGAACTATATTTAACAAATCTTTGCAATTGCGCCTCTACAACCCATTCAGGATAGTGCGGATTATCGCACATCCTCTGGTTTAGTAGAGTGAGATGCAGACCTCCGCAAGGAGCATACGATCTCGAAAGATTTTTAATACAATTTTTCTTTAGAAAATGTGATTTCTATTATAAATAAAACTTATATTTTTTATAAATAAATATATATGTAATTAATATCAAAACATCTACTTTTAATATTTATAATATTCCACATTTCCAAAATTCAAGAAAAACATTCCATTTACAAGAAAATACCATACAATTCCAATATTTCAAATAAATACCTTATACTTTAAAACTAGGTCATATTCACTAGAAATTTCATATTGAATAAAAGAAATATCTATGAAAACTCTAAAGACGATAATTAAATACTTGAGCTATATTTTGAACGTATAACAAAACTATTTTACATAAAAACCCCTCAAGTTATACTCAATTACAATAAGGATCCTAGTAAACATAGGTTTAAGCGGGACCAGTCTCTTGAGCCTCAAGGAGCCGGAGATATGGGTGCTTGCCTATTTAAGGTAGACAACTTAACAAACGGTGTTATCAACACGGTAATTCTCATTGAAAAAGACACGAATCCTGTCGTCCATGTGCAGCAGTTACCGATAGCACCAAAACATAATTCAGGACTTCAATTTCTTTTCTAATTGTCTGACTCAGACCGAGTCTCAATATAATCAATCTAACTTGAATATGATTCAAGTATAAAACCACAATTCAACATGAATCCATATATTCAATCTATTCAATCTGTACAACTTGACTGAACCGAACCATGGATATATTCTATCTACATGATCATCCATTATATCTGTTCCATTACTGATGTCATGGTTCCGGCAAGTCATCCATCTATATAAATCGAGACAATACAATATAAATAATACAATCAAGATATCGCGGAGTTTATAAGGGGTAGACTGGTATGGAAGGTGTTAGAAGTGGAACGAGACTGTAACCATAATACACCTAACCTGAATATCTATTGCCGCTGTACCGTGGCTGAACGGTTCCTTGTGCTCCGTATTCCTTAGTCTCCGGAATAGTGGGACTCCTCTCGTATACACTGGCATTCTTCTGTACCAAGGTACAAACAACAGCGTTAACACTAAATACAACATTATAATAATATACTCTCTATTCTGTCTATTCCATTCTTATCTATTTACGGGACTTACCGAGCGATTTGTTCGCTGGCGACATTCTCTTTCTTTTCTTTGGAATGTCGTCAGGTGATTCGGACCTTCAGGAGATCAAGCCCACCATTGAGGACTTGGATCAGCTAGCTTTCGACCCGGAGCTCTAGTTACTTGTACATTTCATTTCAGTATTCTCATTTCTGTTATTCCATTGTTTAGGCGTTGCTTTCATTTCATGTATTTCACTTTTCAGTTGTATTATAAAAAGAATGTTAATAAATAAAGTTGTTGTTCTTTTACATCTTATCTCTTGTGTACATTACATTTTATATTGCTTAGATATGCTTAGCGTGTTTACTTCTTAATAAATAGGTAGCGGCTTCGTCGCGTCCTCCACCTGTATACTGGGAAGCGGGGCATGACAGGCGCAAACTCATAAAATAAAAAAATTCATGTGTACTTGCAAGGTCCTCTCGACCTTGTGAGGAGAAAATACCGGTGTGAGATCCTTACGACTCACAAAGGAGCAACACACTTAGGAATCCCCATGATTCCTATGGAAAAATTACACTTGCGAGATCCTCACGACTCGTAAGGAAAATTACACCTATGGGACCCTCACGGCTTGTAGGATTTAGAAGCCTTAAACTATAGAGATCTAAACCTGTTCTTAAGCCGTTATATTCCCCTAATGTTGCCCTAAATGCGGACCTATATTGACCCTTGTATACAATCCACGGGCATAAATAAATATATCCCCTACCAAGTTCCACCAATGACGAGAAATGTACCTATATAGTGAACGACACTTATAAGTCCTCTCGACTTATAAGGAGAAAACACTTTTGGAAGATCGTTACAACTTACAAAAAAAAATACACTTAGGAATTCTCATGATTCCTAAGAAGAAAATACACCTACGAGATCTTCATGACTCATAGGGAGAAATACTTTTATGAGACCCTTACGGCTCATGAAGTCAAAAGCCTTAGTCGACAGGATCCTAACCCTGTCTACTAAGCCATCTTTGTTCAAATCGACAAAGGCAAATGATGATTCGCTCCTAGCAACATTCCTGTAATGACCCATGACCCTGAACTTTCTGTACAGAATTTTTTCAAAATACAGAAAGAAGCACATAAGCTTGAGCACAAGTTATAAATTTAAATTGCTTTATAACAGCAAGAAACAACTTGTAGCTCGCTGGTAAAGCCTTGTACTGCTGTGACATAGCCCTGTGTTCAAATCCACCCGGCCACATAATATTTTTACTGATTTTTCTTTAAACTTTTTGGAAGCCCAAAAGTTTACATGTGCACTGCACGTAAATGAAAAGTCTCAAAAATCAAACATGTGGGAAATGCTATTTGAATAGACACAAACACGTGGCATTCATCCAAGCACCCACACCCCAATAATGGTCGGCGAGATTGCTCTTGGGGCCGGCGCCGCCGGTCCCAACCGTACCAAATGCTCCAATTCTTTTGCCCTAACACCCCTTGGCCTCTCCTTATCACTCCTCTTCTGTTTGATTTCCCTGCACATTTCCAAAGAATTAAAATGAGTCATTAATCCAAAATGTTAATGCATTTTAATTCCTTTCTTCAATACCCTAAACCCTAATTTCTCCTATAAATACCACCCTACACCATAGCCCTCCTCATTCAGAAATCTTTTGCCAAAACTCTCTAAATTTTCCAAGTACAAGAAGTTGTACAAGTGGAATTAGCTCAAGGTCAAGTTCCGGCGACAACTCGGAACAAATCCGGCGACCCCGCGACTCTACGATGCTTGCAAACCTATCCTCTACCTCCCCTCTCTCTTCTCAATCCGTAAGTGCCCTCTTCCCTCCTCTCTTTCTATTAAAAAGACTTCTCTTTTCAAAACTCATCGGAAGCGGAGTTAATCCGAATTCCGATTCTAATTTCTTTAAAAACTCAATTTTTCTTAACCACATAATAACCATCTCTTTATATCTTGTTTAATAACCCTAAAACAATATTTATAATAAGTTTCAATTCAAAATTTAATGTTAAACAAATTCTATTTCACTTTTTCGTTAAAATACCACCAAATTTACCTACGACATTATTTCTTCATTTTGCTCATATTACCAATAGAAATTTCACGAGGAAATGACCTATCTTATCACAACGCTCATCTTGACATAGCACGATGGGTTTGGAACAATATTTTGTGGGACAATAAAAGTTTACATTAAAATACCTTAAACTATCAAAACATGTATTCTTTAAATTGTTTTAATTAATTCCTTGCAAATAAGCTTGTACAACCCATTTTAGGGAACCCAATCGGGATGGTGCGGGTTATCGCACATCGTCGGGACTAGTAGAGCGAGATGCAAACTTCTTCACGGAGCATACGATCTCGAAGGAATTTTTATCACAATTTCTAAGAAAAACGTGATTTCTATTAATAAATAAATTATATTTTTAATAATTATATATATATATATATATAAATATTATCAAAATATCTATTTTAAATATATAATATATTCCATGTTTTCTAATCAAAAGAAAAGAATCACAAAAGTTCATGAAAATACCATCAAGAATAAATACAAGTCAAATTACATGAAAATACCATATACTATTCAATTTAGATTTATATCCACTAGAATATCTTATCACTTTTAAAATTATATCTATGGACGATAATTAAATACTTGAGGTTTATTTTGAAAATATATCAAAACAATTTTTCATAAAACCCCTCAAGTTATATCTATTTACAATAAGGACCCTAGTAAATAAAGGTTTAAGCGGGACCAGTTCTCTTGAGCCTCAGGGAGCCAGAGAATTTGGGTGCTTGCCTATTTAAGGTAGACAACTAAAACGGGATTATCAATACGGTAATTGACTTAGAAAAAGTCACAAATCCTGCCGTCCAGCAGTTACCGATAACTCCAAAACTAATTCAGGACTTCAATTCTGTTTAAGTGCTTGACTCAGTCAAAGTCTCAGTCTAATCTGAAATCAATCCATCCTTGAATACAATTCTAGTATAACTCCAATTCAACATGAATCCATTTATACCAGAATACAATCTATATCAACATGAATTAATTTGTCCAAACCATGGATATACATTTGACATTGTTTACATGACTATCCGTTTATATCCTTTCCGTTTACATGAACTACTGATATCATGGTTTCGAAAAGTCTTACATCTATTAAACAAAACAATACACATCAATACAAAATACATTACGGGGTTTTAAAGGGGTATACTGGTACGGAATGTGTTAAAAGTGGCACGAGATGGTCATTAAAAGACATAACTATACATCCTATGTCGTTGTTCCGTAGTTTTATCGACGGAGCCTTGTACTACGGGTTACCATAGTCCACGGTGTAAGTTGGATTCCTCTCGTATACACCGGCATATTCTGTACTAAGCTACAAATAACTGCGTTAGTATAACAATCAAACAGTATACCAGTTATATCCTCTTATCTGTCTATTCTATTTCTATCTCTTTTTAGAACTTATCGAGCGATTGTTCGCTGACGACATTCTTATTTCTCTTCTTTCTTTGGAATGTTGTCAGGAGGACCTGACTATAAGAAGTTCAAGACCAACCAGAAGCAATTGGAGCAGACCACTGAGCAGCACGACCACTAGGCTTCACTTGTACTCACTTTTCATTCAGTTCATGACATTGTTTAGGCATTGCTTTCCATTCTTGTATTTACATTTTCAGTTGTATTGTAAAGAAATGTTTAATAAATAAAAGTTGTTGTTCATTTACATCTGTTGTCTTTCTTATGTACATTTACATTATATTGCTTATTTACGCTTAGCGTGTTTACTTCTGAGTAAATACATCGCGTGACCCGTCACGTCTTCTTGTCGTACTATGGGAAGCGGGGCGTGACAGGTTTTGTTGGCGGCCCATGCAGGTCAGTGATGCATGGAACCCTACCATACAAGTCAGTTCTGCATGGAAACCTAAGCAATATAACACAAGAATTACAAAAATCAGCAACTAAAACATTCTTTACATTTTCTATTCCTTGAATTCTATCCTAACCCTATTTTTCTTTCAAGGTTATGGATTCCCCAAACAAAACGAGCACGAACGCCAATGTAATACAACACCACCATCTCTTCCACTTACGCCTACCGTTGTAGCTCCGATCAACGAGCAGATGGTACTGCTCGAGGCAATTAAGAGCCTCCTGGAGGGACAGCAGCAGCAGACTGCTATCTTATTGCACCGCCCAGAAGCGGAAGCACCTGGTGTGAAGCAATTCTGGGCACTACACCCTAAGAACTTTTCTGGGAAAGAAATCCCTCTGGAAGCGGAAGAATGGGCTCAGTTGATTGAAGACGATCTGGCAGCAGCACAAGTGCTAGACATTGCTTGGGTAAGAGTTGCGAAGCTACAACTTACAGATAACGCCCGAGTATGGTGGAAGGCGGAAGAAAGCCGTCTTGCCCAGCCTCTCAAATGGAAGACTTTTCGCGAAATGTTCGACACGAAGTATTTTCCAGAGACTGCCCGACTCAACATGGAGCAGCAATTCATCCACCTACAACAAGGCTCTATGTGGAGTAAATCAATGGATGAGTATGATGCCGAGTTCACCATGTTGAGCAGGTTCGCGGCACATCTTATACCGACTGCTGAGATCAGGGCCAGATGATTTCAGCAGGGTTAGACTCAGAGATCCAAGCTGCTCTAGCTACAGTGGATTTCCCGACCCATGACCTAGCTCTTAAAGCTGCCCGTCGATACGAGGCAGTGGTGAAGAAGAAGGGCAGACCTCAATCTGCCGGTGTGAAGTGCCCTGCCACCCAGATAGCAGGAGAAGCCTCTTCAATACCAACTTTTGAACTCAGGAGTCCGGAAGTAACATATAACTGGCTAAGTTCAGATTTTTGCTTCTACTATAAGAGGGATGGACACCTGTGGAAGGACTGTAGGCGTGCAAAAGGCCTGTGCTTAGTTTGTGGCGCATCCACTCATGGAATTGGAACATGTCCTTATAGACGCAACCCAGTTCCAACTCACATCACTTATCCGCAGCGGCCAGCTATCCAGGCTCCTGCACCTTGTCTTGTTCTCCCATCTCCACCTCCACGTGGACCTCCTGCACAACCTCCTCGCCAGTTCCATCAGGCAATGAGGAACATGCCTCGAGGGCAGAGAAACATGCCCCAAGGACAGAGGAATGTGCCTCTAGCTAGGAGGAATGTACCCCAGCATCAGGCTTTCATTTTAGCGGCCGTGAAAGCAGAAAATATAGGTCAAGGTAACACTGGTAATTCCCTTCAATCTTTTCAAACCCTTACATCATCCCGTTACTTTTCATGCACTACCAGTATTCTTTCACCACCACGATCATCAAACTTTTCTTGAATCTATTACACTTTCCTTCTATAAATTTCGAGGACGAAATTTTTATAAGGATGGTAGAATGTAATGGCCCTAAATTTTCTGTACATAATTTTTTCAAAATACAGAAAGGAGCATGTTCAGTCGAAAATATTGCACATTTGATATAACATTTTCCTTATTTTTCTTAAATATTTAAAGATGTTTATTATAAATATAGAACATATGTGGGTTTATCTGCAAATTTACTATTTACCATATGTTTATATATTATAATTAGCATTATGAAGGAAATATATGCATATAATATTTATAAGATATTTTGATAATTTAAATATGCATATCATATCAAATAATCTTAATCAAATTTCTTAAAGATTTATTACTATATAAAATGATTAAGATTATATCTCAAATATAACAGATATTACTAACATTATTCATGGAGATATTGTGTAGATTTAGCTCAGGTCGGGAGATCGAGATATTCGAGATGTCAGAATCAAAATCTGCCAATAAAATCATAGAATCAATACTGGCAGAGACTTGGGAAATATTTCCAAAATCCAGATATCTAGAGGATCTCCACATGTCAACATGAGGCCACAGCAAAAAACCCAAACCCTAACTACACCAAAGAGCCACCCAACCGCGGCTAATATGCTCTATTCGCGGCGGATATGTGGCCTTCTTGTAGCCGTTGGATCTAATATTTTTGGTGGGTGATAACAACAGAAAATCCCAACACATGGGATCACTTTTAACACGAAGCAAATCACCGCCAAAGAATAAAATATTCACGACAGGTCCGCGATTCGACGTGATAGAGCGACATGAATATCGACGGAGCAAATACTTCCTATGATGCAGAGATCGAGAGCAACTTCTTGCTCTTGTAATCTAAATTCGAAGGATTTGTACTTGTATTGTTAATTAATAAAGGTAGATCATTTGTTTAATTATTTCGCATTTACTTTCTGCATTTAAATTTCTACATTATGATTTCCTTCTCTATCCCTTCTTCTTCTTCTCCAAACATGCGTGAGTAATTCTCCGCTTGATAGGGTTCGTAGGATTAGGGTAGATCAATGGATGATAAAATCCCTTAACTTCATCTTATAAAGTTTATAAACTTTATCAAAAAAATCGTTAACATCCTAATCGGGCCCACTATCAATTTATTGATAGTCTCGACCGCGATTTGAGATCAGATTAACAATTGTTTTGGTAAAAGGTAGACATGAATAGAGCTCAATGAAAAGATAAGGGTTAAGAGTGGGAACCCTATTCCCTCTAAAAACCCTAATTTTCATTCATCACTATCGATCTAGTTTTAAATCTATTAAAAGATAAAATGAGTCATATTTATTAATCATCCATTACTACTAAATTCTAACAAACCCTATAAGCTATCTTCTTATATATTCTACATCCGTGTTCAATATATATCTAGAATCACGCTCCTCTATTTCTAATCAACTCGTCTAAAGCAAGATTAAATGTTCCACGCATCCCTGCAGACGACCCGTACTCATCTCGGCTAGCTACACGCGACTCCGTTATTGATTGCGGTTAACTTTATTTATGACAAAACACTTTTCTCACACCAATTAAATGGCGCCGTTGCCGGAGATACGTGTGTAATTTTTTTTTCTTGCTATTCGGGTTGAATTCTTATTCGATCCATATCATAAAAATAAAACAAAACCGTATATTTTGTATTTAACGATTAGTGTGCGATTTTTGCGAGAGAATCTGGAGTAACAGAAATGAGGAATTTGAGATTCAGAGACTTTCAGAGAAGACCAGAGGAGCAAAGGAGGCACTGTAGAAAAAAATTGGACGAAGACCCCACCATTGCACGGTGGAACCGCGGCAAAAGCATCATTTTAGCCGCGGTTGGGCGACGTCTTGGTAGAGTTAAGTCTCCAAACACCTCTGGTATCTTCCTCATATCTTTCTCTCTCCTCTAGAAATCCAATAATTTGATTTTCTGCAGGATTCTTTGTAAAATATCGCTGCTCAAAAATCTTTTGCGTGTTTTGTAATTGATTTTTTTTTGCATATTTTTAACCGGACTTTAAGGGGAAAAACCAAAATTTAGATTAGGTGGGGATTTCATCACCCTTCTTAGGCCCCACAAATTACAAAACGAGCATCCGCATAACCCTACATTAATTAAAAAATATCTAGACCAAGGCTCTAAGAACTGTCCTGCTCAATTAAGACAGAGGAAGGTCGTGGGTAATCTATCGCTTATCAGCATTTCTTTTATGGTGTCTAGGCAAATGTGACTTAGGCAAGTGGTTACTTAATTAGGCCCGCTATTTTCGGTGATTTGTATAGAGGATACCTACCACTTACCTGGCACTTACCTGACCACAAAAGTAATAAAGAGGTGGTAAAGAATTGATCCTGCGACTTGTCCTTTGAAAGTCTAGGAGCGGTCTAGTGACTTGACCTAGGTGATCTTAGTTCTAGGGTTGTTTGTGCATTTTTTTGTGTGATTTTCTTCACGTCCGACACATTTCAAAATAGACCTTTCAAATAGTTCTCACACGTGCTACCACTTGCGCTAAACCCGCTTAGTGCATGCTCAACTGGACACGAGATTCTAGTGCCCGTCTTGTCTGCGTTTCTACTATCGACTCCGAAGTCGGTACTTCTTCATCTCCTATTTCTCCTCCACCCACCACATCGACCGAGAGGGACAGTTCTCCATCAAATTTTACCACCACCACCCTGCCACCACCCGTAGGTGCGCAGAATACACCGCGCATCTCTCTCCAAGAAAGATGTTACCCGATACGCGGTCCCCTTCCTACTTGTCTATCTATTCCACCAGCCAATAGGGATAATTTTAAAATTAAACCCCACTTCATCAACCTGTTGCCCAAATTTCACGGGCTTGAATCCGAAGACACATACGCCTTTATCACCAAATTCGAAAACGTATGTGCAATGATGGGCACTTTACAACTTTCAGTGGATGCTATAAGATTACGTATTTTCCCTTTTACCTTGTGGAATCTAGCAGAAAATGGCTTTATAACACTGTCGCACACTCTTTTGTCAATTGGGATGAATTTGTTATAGCATTCCTTAAGAAATTTTATCCCAATCATAAGACTGCCCGTGTTCGAAGCGAGATTAACCAGTTTATCCAACTTCTCAATGAACCATTTAGGAAATACTTTGAACAGTTTAAAGATCTGCTAGTCTAATGCCCTCATCACGGAATTAATAGATGTGACCTCTGCCGAATTATATATGAGGGTATTAATCCAGCAACAAAGCAGATGCTTGAAACCATATTTCAATGCCATTTCATGTCTAAAAACGATGGTAAAGCTTGGCAATTTCTGGAAGATCTCGCTGAACAAACTTTGCAATGGGAAAGCGTTAGACCAACATCGTCTAAGGGAGGTATCTATCAGCTCGACATTTCCATCACAGTGAAAGCCAAAATGGTCGTGATGCAAAAGAAACCCGATGCTATCGAAAACAAATTCTCATCTGCCTCCCTAAACCAAGTTATGCTTCCCAAAACCATGTGTGGTTGCTGTTCGGACCCATCACATCTGACGGAAGAATGTTCTTTGAGTCTTCCGTTTCAAGGTCAAGAACATACTAATGCTGCTTTTCAGTAACGACCTAGAAACAATCCTTATTCTTCCACATACAATCAGGAATGGAGGAATCATCCTAATTTTGCTTGGAACCAAAACCAAACTCAAAATCAAAACCAGTTCCCAAGTAACTATCAAAGACCTCCCGCACAGCAACAGCAACCACCATAACCAAGTCAGCACCCCTTTCAACCGCAACCTTTTTAAAACCCGGCCAACAACTTTGATCCTTATAATAATTCTTTCCTAACGGCCGGTACCGATAAACTCTCTGCACTCGACACATTCATTAAACAATCTACACAAATGACGGGTAATTTAACGTCTGCTATCCAAATTCTAGTGCAGAACACCGCTTCCCACGGTGAAAGCATAAAATCGATAGAAGCATAACTTGCACAGTTAAATGCCGCGATGAGTGGGAGAGAGAAAGGGAAACTTCCATCTCAACCTCTACTGAATCCTGGCCACTCACAAAGTCATAATGTGTGTGTCGTAACCACGTTGAGATCAAAAAGAGTGCTGAACAACCAAGTGGGTGAACATGTTGATGACGTTGATGTCAATGATATTAATGATACCCTGGCTTCTAATTCTTCTACTCCTACTTCGTCTAGTCCACCACTTTCTTCCGAGCCTATTCTCCGTTTTCCCCTAAGCTCGAACCCTCAGCCCACTTCCTCGAGTTAATCTAAAACGATCCCAATTTCAATTCTGGGATCCATTCCATCCCCACAATCTTCTCCAATGTTGGACTCAACCCTTATTGATAAAGCTCCTTATCCAAACAGGTTAAGGGGCAACAGACCAAGTCCACAGATGGAGAAGATTGTTAAGCAAGTTAACATAAATATTCCTCTCCTATATGCTATTCAACAAGTTCTGTCTTATGCGAAAATCCTAAAAGACTTGTGCACTAGGAAGAGAAAAATTCAAGTGCCTAAAGAAGTTTTCCTTGCGAGTAATGTAAGCACTGCTTTTACACAACAAATACCCAAGAAACGAAAGGACTCGGAAAGTCCTACCATATCTATTTCTATTGGGGGTAAAAATATCAATCGTGCTCTACTCGATATAGGTGCTAATGTTAACTTGCTTCCATATTCTGTCTATGAGCAATTAGAGATCGGAGAGTTAAAACTTACACACTGCACTCTCCAGATGGTAGATCGATCTATCACCCAACCTAGGGGTGAGCTAGAGGATGTGTTAATCAAAGTCGGGGAATTTATATTCCCTTTAGACTTTATCGTTATAGATACACAGCCTATGGCGAACCCACGAAACCAAATTCTGGTGATTTTAGGTTGACCTTTTCTAGCGACTTCCAACGCTGTAATCAATTGTCGTAACGGTTTTATGAACCTATCCTTCGGAAAGACGTCAATTGAGCTTAACATTTACAAGTTGGTAAGTGAACCCTCTGAACCCTATACTCAAGTATGTTCTGTCGAAAGAATGGATTCCGACAGTAGCGAATTTGAACAGCTTCACGATACTGATCTTTTCTCCGCTAGTACATTGTTGTTTGACGCTGCTATTTATTATACACATACGGACCCTTCTATCGAGCTGTCCGGGTCAACATCTAACGCTAAATATGAACCTTTTATGCAGTCTGGGTATCATTCCGTTCTTTCCGATGAGATTATTATTCAGGATATCGATAAAAACATTGAAGAAATCTTCGCTGAAGAACTCGCATTCTTAGAAGATATGGGCGTTGTGATGAATCAACCCCCACTCAAAGAAGTTGAACCGCTACCCCTTCTTCTTATCCAGAACGAGAATGCGAGTAATCCACCATCACTGTTTCGTCTTTACAAACCGTGACGTAAACTCGTTCTATTACACCTCTTATCTCCTCCCCACTTCTTCACGTCTATAGGTGACATGTTCTTCTACCAACCTTGGTGCTATATTGATAAAATATTTGAATGGTTGGTGTTGACTTTTGGTCTTTGTAAAGCTTTATATTGACCGATAACTTTACCCCCTCCTCTTTATAATTTTAAATGTTTAATACGGTTTCACTCAAGTTTGGGGGAAGAAAATATTTTGGCTCTTGAAAGAAAATAATTTTTTACAAATTTGTGAGCTAAAAATAAGTTTGGGAGAGGATTTCATTGTCATTTATTCATGTCCCCGTTATTAACTTTTCCCCCCAAGTCTACAGTTATTTTTTAGCTTAACAGATGACATCAGTGAGGACATTGCTGCAAACAGGTTTGGGGGAGGTTTGTGCTTATTCACGCATTATTTTGCATTATCATAAATATAAGCACAAAAAAAAATTTGATAATAAAAGATTAGAAAGTGAAAAATTATATATGAAAGATAGGAATAGTTTAAGAAAAACAAGAAAGTTAGATGTTTTCTTAACGAAGCTAGTTTTAAGTAGTTATGAGCTGTTGTCCCAAGGGTTAGTAAGATGAAGAAAATTACTAATCTGAGAATAAAAATAAGTCTGAAAAATAGTCCCTATTCTTGAGTCTAAACATTTGAACGTTGATACCCTACTATATGCACTTGCAGACATCTTGAAACTTGGGATAATAGAGGATATCTTGAAATGCTCTTGTCTAAAAACCTTAGTATGAAAAATAAAATAAAATAAAGTATAAGCGGTGAAGAAAAAAATGAACACTAGTTTTGTAATTACTTAAGGCGGCATAAAAAAATATAGAGAGGGTGCTTTATCACCTAGTGCTTTAGACCAACTGGTTTGGGAGCCACTGCTAAGCCTTAGGTGTTGCAAGACAAGAATAATTACGCCTAAATGAGCGAGCATATTTGGTAATCGGTCGGTTAGTATCTCAAGAAGTATTAATGGTCACATTAAAGTGTAAGTCCACGTTGCCCACCCCGGTGCTTACGGGGAGGCGGAAAACGGAATAAAAATCAAATTTTTATCAACTTAGGCAACATGGACTAGACAAAGAAGGATCTTTGCTAAACAAAAACAAGCTAAAGCTAACTAGAAACTAGCTAAGCGTTAGAAAGGTTATACCTTGGGCTTTATGTCCTTCTCTCCTTGCTCCTTGGAGTGGTGGAAGGAGGTCACCTTTGTCGTCTTCTCGCGTCGAAGAAAGATCCACCCGAAAGCCTCGACCTTTGGCTTCAACTCCAAGCTAGAAGTAACTAGGGTGCAAGAAGTGCTAATCCTTGAACCCTAGATGAGAGTAGAGATTATCAAGAAAGGGTTTTTCTCAAGCTCAAGTGTTTCTCAACACATGAGAGGGGAGAGCTTGAGGGAGAGGAAGAACAAGAGAGAGAAAATGAATGATAGAATGAGAATAAAATAAACCATTCTCACATATATGCGTGTATTATTTTAATTAGATAATTAGTAAGATAATTGTCATGGCTTAATCAAGACATGACCATTATCATTTTATTTTTAATACAAATTGCAAGGATCAAAAAGCATCTTCCAAATGAAATGATGATGGTCAAAGTGTCAACCAAGGTCAACAAGTCAAGAAGGTCAAATGGTCAACAACCATAACCATGCACAATTATTAAACTAATATCAATTAACCATAATACACACATAAGCATTAGGGTTAATAAAATGACAATAGTCATTAACCCTAATCAAAGTCCTCTCCCTCTGTCTCAAGCAACTGTGCATACGCACCCGTATTCGTGATCCGAGGAATACGAATACAATGAGAAAAACCAATCCCAAATCATATACTAGGATCCGGCTTAAACCAAAGCCCGCTAGTATAAGCTGTCCGGACAGCAAACGTGCACAAGTGCGCGGATGTGAACGAACCCTGTCGCAAAACCATGCGACCTCTACTCATTTTGCCTAAAGGCGAATAGCTCTCTATGTGGGACTCTAAAGACTCGACACTACGCTGGCAGTGGGTTTAACCACAGACCGCAAGCGGCACTAGCTGTACGTAACGGTCCCCAGGTAGATGTCGATAAGAAGACTGACGAGGTGAACCCCATCTGAACTCCTACTGAGCCTGTATGTGACAGTCTCCGTACAGTCCGGTCTGTTCGTCTGATACATCGCATGGCGGGCCTAGGGGGCGGTGAACGTCAGTCCCCTAATAGCGGTACAAGTCGTGTCGGAGTGTAGCCCAGAACACCCTGAGATAACACTGGAAACCTACCAGTATATCTCGCTTGCCCTGGCCAGGGACTACTCGTGTAATGGCTCTCCTGGACACAGCGCGATGTCAACCCCCAATACCGGGAGAGACGAATCCTGTCTAACCGTCACTGCCTCCAAGTGCTTCGGGACTGCACCCAAAAACTACCTGTTTGCACGACTCCTTTGAGCCGTGGTAGGGTAGTAATCAAAGTGCAGTAGGAACACATTCGAGGCGAAGTGACAGTGTCAAGTCAGCGGACTAAGCTGTACTCATGTCACCTGGGAACTGATAACTGACGATAGGTATAATACCAACCAACAGTTCCCGACGAGTCCTGTCCAGTGTACTCGTAATCTAACGAGCACCCACATACTATCTCAAGTACGACGTACTGACGGCTGTGGGACAGACCGTCTCCCACGCTGGGATGAGAAGCGCATACGCTAGTCTACTCCGGAGTATCGATGCCCTGTCTCGATAGTCCAACGACCAGGGACCTGTATAAGGATGTGCTTATGGATTACCCAGCCCCTACGAGTGTGAGCGCCATCACAACGCTGGTAATCAAGCAAAGATCCTAAGGGCTCTACTAATATGTATATCAGCAATATGCTAAAAGAAACACATGCATATATTAAAGCAGAGACAAACCAAGTAGCATACTACCATTTCGAGCAAGATTGTATATACAACTGTGAATATCCCAAGCTTCCATCAAGTAATATACAAACTAGTATGATACAGTAATGGCCTCTAGGGCATATACACTAACAATCTCCCACTTGCACTAAGGCCATGTACTGGCGTATCGAAGACCTATCATCTCGATCAGCCGCTCGAACTGAGACTGGGGTAGGGCCTTCGTGAGTGGATCTGCAGTGTTGTTCTCCGTATTTACTCTCTTCACCTCGATCTCCTGGCGATCTATGATCTCCCTGATCAGGTGGTACCACCTCAAAATATGCCTGGACTTCTGATGGGACCTGGGTTCCTTCGCTAAAGCTATAGCTCCGTTGTTGTCGCAATACAGCGGTATTGGATCAACAATGGTAGGAACCACCTGAAGCTCCGTGAGGAACTTCTTTATCCAGACAGCTTCCTTTGCGGCATCGCAAGCAGCTATGTACTCCGCTTCCATAGTTGAGTCTGCAACGGTCTCCTTCTTGGAACTCTTCCAGCAAACCGCCCCTCCATTGAGGGTAAAGACATAACCCAACATGGACTTGGAGTCATCCTTGTCACTCTGGAAGCTGGAGTCAGCAAAGGCCTCGAGCTGGAGGTCTTTTCCGCCATACACCAAGAACATCTCCTTAGTCCTTCTCAGGTACTTGAGAATGTTCTTTACCGCTATCCAGTGTTTCTCCCCTGGGTTCGACTGATACCGGTTTACAACGCTCAATGCGTATGCTACATCTGGTCTGGTACACAACATCGCATACATTATAGAGCCTACCGCAGACGCGTAGGGTATAATAGACATGCGATCCCTTTCCAAATCAGTCTTGGGAGACATATCTTTTGAGAGGGTGATCCCGTGACAAGCCGGTAAATTACCGCGCTTGGAATCTTCCATACTGAACCTTTTCAGTATGGTGTCAATGTACCTTGACTGTGAAAGTCCCAACATCCTCTTAGATCTATCACGATAGATCTGGATCCTCAGAATGTAGTTGGCATCGCCCAGGTCCTTCATGGAGAACCTCTGCGATAAGAATCCTTTGACTGACTGTAGCATAGGAATATCATTTCCTATTAGGAGAATGTCATCCACGTACAAGACGAGGAATACCACAGTTCTCCCTATAATCTTACTGTAAATGCATAGTTCATCTGGATTTTTGATAAAGTCGAATTCTTTGACAGTATCATCAAAGCAGATGTTCCAACTCCGTGATGCCTGCTTAAGTCCATAAATAGACTTGAGCAACTTGCACACTCTACCGCTACTCCCACTCTGATTGAATCCCTCCGGCTGATCCATATAGACGTACTCTTCCAAATTTCCATTTAGGAAAGCCGTCTTTACGTCCATCTGCCAGATTTCATAATCGTGGAAGGCAGCAATGGCAAGAAGGATCCGAATGGATTTCAGCATAGCCACTGGAGAAAAGGTCTCGTCATAGTCCAAACCAGGTCTTTGATGAAAACCCTTTGCAACAAGTCTAGCTTTATAGGTCTCAACCTGCCCATCTACACCAATCTTCTTTCTGAAGATCCATTTGCAGCCTACGGGTTTTACCCCTTCTGGAGCAAAGTCCAAAGTCCAAACTTTGTTGGTGTACATAGACTCCATCTCGGCCCGCATTGCATCCAGCCATTTTACCGAGTCACCGCTCTGAATGGCTTGCTGGAAGCTAGTAGGCTCACCATAATCCATAGTGCAATCCTCTCTATCCCCGTCAATGAGAAAACCGTAGTATCTCTCAGGCGGATGAGACTGCCTACTACTCCTGCGGAGTGGCGCTGGGATGTCCTGTTCTTTCGAACCCTCTGGTTCTACCAAGCTTTCAGTAATAGCTTGTGGTTCTGGAATTTCTTCCAGTTCTATTGCGCTCCCACTTATCTGATTTTCCAAAAACTCAGTTTCCAAGAAGCGGGCATGACGAGAAACAAAAACCTTTTGTTCCTCTGCGTAATAGAAAAGATACCCCTTGGAGTTCTTTGGGTATCCCACAAACTTACACTGTACCGAACGTGCCTCGAGCTTGTCCGCATGCTGCTTTTTTACAAAAGCTGGACACCCCCATGTCTTAAAGTGTTTAAGACTGGGTTTCTTCCCACTCCACATCTGATATGGTGTGGTAGGCACTGACTTAGTAGGAACTTGGTTCAAAAGATATGCAGCTGTTTCTAGTGCATAACTCCAGAAGGATCGCGGCAACTCAGCCTTACTCATCATGGAACGAACCATATCCAATAGGGTTCGATTCCTTCTTTCCGATACACCGTTGTGTTGTGGTGTGTATGGAGGAGTAAGTTGAGAGAGAATTCCATTCTCTTTTAAGAAGCCCAGAAACTCGGCACTCAAGTATTCGCCATCTCGATCAGATCTCAGTATCTTGATACTTTTGCCTGTTTGTTTTTCAACTTCATTCTTGTATTCCTGAAATTTCTCAAAGGCCTCGGATTTGTGCTTCATTAAGAAGACATGCCCATACCTAGAGAAATCATCTGTGAAAGTAATGAAGTATGAATAACCACTTCGCGCATGTGTAGACATTGGACCACACACATCACTGTGTATGAGTCCCAAGAGCTCGCTCGCTCTTTCTCCGTGTCCAGTGAACGGAGTCTTTGTCATCTTTCCCATGAGACATGATTCACAAGTGGCATAAGACTGGTACTCGAACGGATCCAAGTATCCTTCTTTATGTAACTTTGTCAACCGTGTCTCATTAATATGACCCAGTCTACAATGCCATAAGAAAGCCTGATTTAATTCCGGAGACTTTCTTTTAAGTGTGTTCTGGACACTGAAGACCTGAGCTTGATTCAAAACGTATATACCGTATTTCAATGTACCTGACCCAATCAGTACTTGATTTAGGTGGATGTTTACTACATCGCTTACAAAAGTAAAATCATATCCTTCCTTAGAAAGTAAGGATACAGATATGATGTTACAAGTCGCACCTGGCACATAAAAACAGTCACGCAGAATCAATATCTGCCCAGTTATCAGTCCTAGATGATATTCCCCTACGGATTCAGCATACATGCTCATTCCGTTAGCAACCCTGAGAGTCATATCACATTTCCTGATAACCCTACGGTTTCTCAAAGCCTGTAACGAATTACAGATATGAGATCCTGATCCGGTATCCAATACCCAGGAAGTAGGGTTAACTGACATACAGTTCTCTATCACAAACACACCCGAAGCCGAAGCCACAACATGCTTCAAATTCTGGCTACTGGCTTTACAAGCCCTGCAATCCTTCTGCCCATGTTCATTCCCGTAACAATAGGAACATCCTTCTTTTACTACATCTGTTCCTGAAACTTCTGCCCTTCCCTTTCTTTCTACTTCCCTAGTTTCCTTTAGGGTAGTAGGTAGAGACTGTTGAACTGAGTCAGCATCTGACCCGTTCTTCAACGTGGTCTTCAGGTCCGAGAGCTCAAAAGAGCTGGTCTCTGTAAGGACGTTGCCCCTTATAGATGACCCGATAGCCAACCTCGCTGGAAGCAATTCGTTCGAGGTCTCATATCTTGCGATATGAGATTGCTCTCCATATAAAACTTTGTTATGGAGGAAGATAGAAGCTGAGTCCATCTTCTCGTGCTGCCTCTGGTATATACCATCAACTGAGGCTAACACGAGGCACTTGGCTTTCGCACAGTCTTCTTCCGATGTCCTACGAATATCAATATCCGTGACAGGGGAAACTGGACCTGAGACGACAGGGGTTGGATCAGTCAAGAGGTGTCCCAGCTTGTCCTGGGCAATGGACATCTGGACAGACCTTTGCCAGTCATAACAGTCAGATTCAGTCATTTTATTATCTAGATGTAACCTAGGTGCGGTCACTGGGTCGCTGCAATTAAGAGAGAGAGAAGAAAACACTTAGCATGATGCTCTTGCAAGTTTAGATTGGTTTTTAATTTATCTAAACAGGATGGCTCCCACTGTCTCTCGAATCCCTCCTCAAACCACAAAGGAAGAATTAGTCGGGATCTTTCTCACCGTACAATACTTGCTTAACCGTTCAGCCAGGCCAGTGTCGGTACTTCGAGGGAGGTTTTCCAACGCTTTCGCGAAGTTCCTTAATTAAGTAACCTCTTTTCCCTGTGGGCGTAGCCCCGCTAACACCTTTCTAGACACCTACTAGGTTTATAGCATTGATCGTTAAGTGAGAGTTTTCCCGAGGAATAGCATATACTCACAGTAGGATCGGGATCCAAATATCATCGCGTGATAAAACCGAAGGAATCCTACCAGAATCATCACACTCCAAATGGTATGCAGCGCTAGCAAGTTTCAGTACTTTTGAAACTCCCGATGTAGATTTTTGCCCCATGCTCTTATGACCTTGACTAAGGCCAACAAATCATAAGTCACATGTCAAGTTCTACCCGTCGTTATCCAGGTTAATTTGAACCCACCCGTATATACCCTTGACTATGGCCAACAAAGCAATACGACTGTCCCAAACCAACGCATTCTATCTATGCAACATATGAATACCCACCAGCTACCAAACACTGTGCCTTGACTAAGGCCAACAAACACAGCTTGAATACTGTTGAATATTTATATGAAACGACGGAGGGCTACGGATGGTTTTGGCGAAACCGTGAACGTAGTGAACTTGATATAGTCGATGGAACGAGATAGCTTTTAAAAGGAGTGGTTCAAGCTCCGCGTTTAAAATGCTTATTTTTGAAAAGAACCGAGTGGTTTTCAAAGTGTTCCAACGACTTTTACTTGGTTTATTTTCTTGCATTAGTTCTTTTAATGCGTCCCATCATTTAATCCTACCATTGCAGAAAACAACCAAAATATGACGTACGCTTATGCCATTCGCATTCGCCACGGGGCCCCGTCATCACCCGTTAGGTTACTTAACTAACGACAGAGCGGGGTCTGGGCTAGCGCGGCTGTAAAACATAAGCAACGCCTAAATAGTTATCATATATAAATATATATCAATGATAGACATTACAGATCACAGATGAATACATTGGATATACTAGGAATCCGCAATCCGTTCGAGCCTGCAACGAAAAGCGGATTACACGGTCGCGGTGAATAGCCAATACCCCACCTAAGACCCCTACGGGTGCGGCAAACTATCCGCCAAGTACCCGAAGCGAAGCAACCTCCCTCACCACCGTGAGTAGGCCACTCGGCACTTCGAGATACCCGGTAGTTTGTGCACCCCCTCCATGGGTCTATCCTAGGAGCAAAAACAGTAAAAGGAATTATACAATGACGGCTACAACCCCGACCCGGTTGTGCGGCCAAACAAATAATAATATTACATCAATTTACATATTACAATGAATGAAAGAAAAAGCAACACTCATCTCACATCCATCCCGGCTATTCATCCGCGACAATCCAACCCATTCATATACACATACCATCATCAATCACAGATCACAGATATGTATAACCCCGACTAATCGACATATAGCGATTAGCCGACGTTCAATACATATAAACATCACAGATATAACCTTTTAGTCAAAGTGCATTGAAGTTCGATAAAAAATACGGATTTATAGGCCCCCAAAAACAAATTTCATTTCTGGAAAACCTGGGCATATATAAACCATCTTAAAAATCCCAAAACCAAGCCAGAAATACACTGCACAAAACTCGACCCAGTGAAGAGCCAAGACGGCCGCGGTTGCGCGGCAATAGCTTGCTATTGCAGCGGAACCGCGGCTCTTTGGTCGAATCACTGGATCGTTTTTGGTGGCTTTCTTCACAAAACCCTGAGATGATTTTTGGAGTATGATTTATTTTGTTTTGAACAGAAAAATTTTTAACAGAAACTTAGGGTTTTGAAAACTCGGTTTTTCGATTTTTCCGATTCGAACTTCGATACACTCTACTACCTATCTAGTTTATGTTTAGTTAGGCTCTGATACCACTGTAAGTCCACGTTGCCCACCCCGGTGCTTGCGGGGAGGCGGAAAACGGAATAAAAATCAAATTTTTATCAACTTAGGCAATATGGACTAGACAAAGAAGGATCTTTGCTAAACAAAAACAAGCTAAAGCTAACTAGAAACTAGCTAAGTGTTAGAAAGGTTATACCTTGGGCTTTATGTCCTTCTCTCCTTGCTCCTTGAAGTGGTGGAAGGAGGTCACCTTATCGTCTTCTCACGTCGAAGAAAGATCCACCCGAAAGCCTCGACCTTTGGCTTCAACTCCAAGCTAGAAGTAACTAGGGTGCAAGAAGTGCTAATCCTTGAACCCTAGATGAGAGTAGAGATTATCAAGAAAGGGTTTTTCTCAAGCTCAAGTGTTTCTCAACACATGAGAGGGGAGAGCTTGAGGGAGAGGAAGAACAAGAGAGAGAAAATGAATGATAGAATGAGAATAAAATAAACCATTCTCACATATATGCGTGTATTATTTTAATTAGATAATTAGTAAGATAATTGTCATGGCTTAATCAAGACATGACCATTATCATTTCATTTTTAATGCAAATTGCAAGGATCAAAAAGCATCTTCCAAATGAAATGATGATGGTCAAAGTGTCAACCAAGGTCAACAAGTCAAGAAGGTCAAATGGTCAACAACCATAACCATGCACAATTATTAAACTAATATCAATTAACCATAATACACACATAAGCATTAGGGTTAATAAAATGACAATAGTCATTAACCCTAATCAAAGTCCTCTCCCTCTGTCTCAAGCAACTGTGCATACGCACCCGTATTCGTGATCCGAGGAATACGAATACAATGAGAAAAACCAATCCCAAATCATATACTAGGATCCGGCTTAAACCAAAGCCCGCTAGTATAAGCTGTCCGGACAGCAAACGTGCACAAGTGCGCGGATGTGAACGAACCCTGTCGCAAAACCATGCGACCTCTACTCATTTTGTCTAAAGGCGAATAGCTCTCTATGTGGGACTCTAAAGACTCGACACTACGCTGGCAGTGGGTTTAACCACAGACCGCAAGCGGCACTAGCTGTACGTAACGGTCCCCAGGTAGATGTCGATAAGAAGACTGACGAGGTGAACCCCATCTGAACTCCTACTGAGCCTGTATATGACAGTCTCCGTACAGTCCGGTCTGTTCGTCTGATACATCGCATGGCGGGCCTAGGGGGCGGTGAACGTCAGTCCCCTAATAGCGGTACAAGTCGTGTCGGAGTGTAGCCCAGAACACCCTGAGATAACACTGGAAACCTACCAGTATATCTCGCTTGCCCTGGCCAGGGACTACTCGTGTAATGGCTCTCCTGGACACAGCGCGATGTCAACCCCCAATACCGGGAGAGACGAATCCTGTCTAACCGTCACTGCCTCCAAGTGCTTCGGGACTGCACCCAAAAACTACCTGTTTGTACGACTCCTTTGAGCCGTGGTAGGGTAGTAATCAAAGTGCAGTGGGAACACACTCGAGGCGAAGTGACAGTGTCAAGTCAGCGGACTAAGCTGCACTCATGTCACCTGGGAACTGATAACTGACGATAGGTATAATACCAACCAACAGTTCCCGACGAGTCCTGTCCAGTGTACTCGTAACCTAACGAGCACCCGCATACTATCTCAAGTACGACGTACTGACGGCTGTGGGACAGACCGTCTCCCACACTGGGATGAGAAGCGCATACGCTAGTCTACTCCGGAGTATCGATGCCCTGTCTCGAAAGTCCAACGACCAGGGACCTGTATAAGGATATGCTTATGGATTACCCAGCCCCCACGAGTGTGAGCGCCATCACAACACTGGTAATCAAGCAAAGATCCTAAGGGCTCTACTAATATGTATATCAGCAATATGCTAAAAGAAACACATGCACATATTAAAGCAGAGACAAACCAAGTAGCATACTACCATTTCGAGCAAGATTGTATATACAACTGTGAATATCCCAAGCTTCCATCAAGTAATATACAAACTAGTATGATACAGTAATGGCCTCTAGGGCATATACACTAACATAAAGGTGTGTAAGCAATTCCATCTGATTGTGTTCACCGACTAAAAAGTTCTAAGGAAGATGGACAAGAGTATGATAGCTTGAATTGAATTCTCTAAGTGTAGGGATGTCTTTTTATAACATTTCAGAAAATAAAATATTATTTTTGGGAATGTAAAATAATTAAAATAATAAATATTATGAATATTTTAAAGTGTGGAAATTGGTTAAAGAATACAGTATAATTATATACCGATAGATTGGAAAATATTTGGAAATTTATATTAATTATTGATATTAAAAGAATTTATGAAAATTTGGGAATTTTACAATTTAGTATACAATTGATTGTATATAAGTTAATATTAAACTCGATTAATATTTTTGCTAATTATGCATTAATCTTGATTATGTGCATGGCATGCAACAAAGCATGTTGCAAACACTTATTTCATTGTTTTGAACCATGCTCCATTTCCATTTAACTTGATTTTGTTTTTTGATTTTAATTAAATGAAAGTGAGAGAGAGAGAAGGTGACATGAGGCATGAGGACCATGTGAGGAGAGAGAGAGAAAGAAAGAGAGAGATAGAGAGAGGGTTCTAGACTTCTCATGTCTCTTCTTCAATTCATTTCCTTATTTTTCACCTCCCATTCTCTTTATTCCTCTTCATCTCCTTCATCCTCTTCTTCCACCTCCACTACCACCTCACAAACACCACCAAAACCGAGCCAAAACCATACACTCCCTTCACGAAATTTGATCACAACCTCACTAAAAACCATTTGGATGAATCAAGTTGGAACTTTAGGCACTTTGGGCAACCCTAGAATTTTCTCTAGTTTCCAAATGAGGTAATTTCTTTACCCTTAGTTTAGAACTTAAGTTTCTTTAACTCCTATAGTGATTTAGAATTAAGCAAATGAGGTTTAGTGATCTTTGGAAATTCCAAGAGAAGGTTTAGGGGATTTTATGAATTAAAAAGGTGCAATTAAGGTATAATTAGTGACCACAACCCCAGTAGTGTTAATACTATGGACAAAACAAGAGACTAAACCCCAAGACTTGAACTTTATATTTGACGATATCGGGTTTTTGTAGGAATTGTGATGACTTATTAGGATCTGCTATGACCCGAAGACCCTGAAAAATATTTTTCAGATATAGTGAGTTGTGCAGACCATTAGGAAGCTACCTTAGAAACCTAAGACCAATCCTTCATATTTTGGCCGCCGTTTTATTCGATATGGCCGCAATTTGCGACTCAATTTTTGAGTTAGGGTCTTAAACTTGATCTGTAGCTCACTTTTTAGATAACTAGACCTACCATGTATGCAAAAAAGTCTAATTTTACATTAATAAAAAACTAGAGTCGTTTAACTTGATTTCTGGCGATATTTTGCGACTTTTGAAACTTGGTTTTTGGGTATTTTAGTTTTGACTCGGTCGCTTGACGTTTGTACGTCAACGTCGGAAGTTGTTGGGTTATTCTTGCATGCGTGGACCATAGGTTCTAACCTATGTATGTTTCGTTTTCCATATCGGTTTCCGGACTTGATTTTGATGTCGATACGATATGCGTTGAATTGTAGGTACTTTCACATGGATTTTCGGGAAGAAAAAGAAGGATAAGGCGTCATCGACTTCGGCAAGCAGGGATAGTAGGTGAGTAGATGTATATCTACAGGGGAAGTCGGGTGGATGGCGTATAGCACCCCCGCAACTGTAGAATAGGGTATTACCATATTAGTAAGTTTGGATACGATATTTGGATACTTAGCGAGTATGGTATTTAGAAGACCATAGGTTAGATTAGATTGATCTAGGAAGACCTATTCATAGGATGATTACCTTGGTGGCGAATCGCAGGTTATATTTAATCACACACACACACTTAATTTTGTGTGTGTATGTGTATATATATACAGATATATGCATGTGTGTGTATGTGTATATATATACAGATATATGCATGTGTGTGTGTGTATACATATACACGGGTAATGAGGATAGTATGTGATATGTGGAGATGAGTCGATATGATCGGGCATGATGCCGTGAGATCTTGATATATGATTGAGTCGTGATATGGTATATGATATGATATTAAAATGGATCATTGGACGATATGTATTCATACATACGATAATATGTGAGTTGATAATATTTGAATGTACGAGACTTCAGAACCGTACCCCTGATCATGATACTGTACGATGATGATACCATATATATGATGATGTATATATGATATTTGACCCATACCATCGATTTTGAGGATGCTGTACAATAGATTTTACCGTGTGAGGTATATATAAGATGATTGATCCACACTCTTGACTCGAGAATGCCGTACTATGTATTATACAGTACGTGTCGTTATGAGGCTGGATCGCAGACTACTAGGTATATCGACTCGGGATATATATTTAGATTTTCTTATCCTTCTGACTAGTTTCTTAGTTAGCCTTTTTGTTGATTAGGTAGATGCTAGACTAGGTTCGAGTCATACTTATTTTCAAAACTAACGAATCGTGAGTATTTTCAAAAGAAAAACCCGAGAAATGCTACGGAACTTTTCAAAGGATATATCTTTTCTCAAAACACCGTAACCCCTACTTTTCTAAAAACCACGATCCGTGCTATTTCAAAACACTAAAACCATATGACTCGTACACATATATGTATACTTTTAATGTTGCGTTTACTATTCATTTTTCCGTTATATCCATATTGTTTTCATTGCATTGTAGATTAAATTGTGTTTTTACTAGCTGTTATGATCTTGCTTGCTAGGACACCTGCACCATTACCGATTATGCGCATGTTACACGTACACTTGCTTGCTGGCTCACAAACATCATCATCGGTAATTGCCATGTCACGTACACTTTAGAAAACGTTACTTTATTGGTATAACCTGCTAGCTAGTAGTTTCAACATATTATTAGTATACTTGCTCTCATATGCTAGTGTAGATATTGCATTCCTTACCTAGATAACCCATGCATTTATATACTCATTCTGTTATGAAATATTGTGGGGCTTTATACCGAAATTCAATGTTCATTGACTCATGATTTTGAGATTTCGGATTTTCTATGAGATTTCTGGATTTGGGGGAAACCGCAAGAATTTTATAAACTTATTATCATTTTAAAAATACAAGTTGTGGTTTTCTCGTGATATGATATATATGGCGTCCACCATGAGTTTTCCTGATTGAGTTGATTTTCGAGACCCGATTCGAGGAGTAAGATAAACCGTTTCGGGTACATAGTGGACACGGTAAAGGTACCCCAGGGTAAGAAGCTCGAGTTGTAGACGATAAGCCTGGCAAGGGAGGACTACCTACCGGTGATATTTAGCGCGGCGGATATCCGGAGGATACCGACCGTAGTCGTGAGATTAGATGATATGGACCGATCCGGACTGACGGAGTCCGGGATTTGAGGATTTTGTGTCGATATTTGACACGGATTTTGGTCGATTTCATTGATGATACTCCAGTTTTTATACTAAAATTTTACTAAGATAAGAACACAGCTTTTTCATACAGATATATTCTGATCTCATGTAGATTATTCATTCATGATGCATTCATACATCATATATATGACATGTTACTTTGTGACACTGACACGAGTATTTGGTAATACACTTATGCTTAGATTATTACCCTTACCACTATTAGATGTTTCAGTGTTATAGTATGAGTATATTATTGTATGACCTAGGAGATAGTCATACATGCGAATTCTACTCGGTGATGTCTTCTACTCACGAGTTGGCAACTCACCCCCGTTGTGCCACAGTTTCTTTGCAGGTTCAGCCGTACAGGTTCCGTTGCGGCTTGCTAGAACATCATTTCTTTCGGGTGATTGCTTGGTAGGTGGTTTCACTTGCATCGTGACCACCGTTGTATATGTACTTTTCATTTCAGTTGTACTTGTTATTTATTTCTATTATATCTAGTTAAAGGCTCCATCAACCAGACTTGTACATTTAGCAGACTTAGATAACCACAGTTGTTTATTCTTTCGGCCTTAGAGTCGCACTTATGTATTTATTGTCGTTTATGGTTTTCTTGATGGTGTTTAGTTTTCTTGTTTTCTTTCTGAGTTTTGATCCTCTCCTTCGGCGTTGTATACTTATATTATCTTGCGTGGTTGTTTCCGCCAATTGGCGAAGAGCTAGCTCCGCTTGGGGATGCCTATATATATATATATATATATATATATATATATATATATATATATATATCATTACTTGTACCGTTTTTCGGGTTAAAATATACAAAAGAGGTGCTGCCGAAATTTTCAATGGCGAAAAATGTTTTCAAATAGCTATAAGATATTGTTTTCATATTATATTACCTATGTATTTAAAAAAGGAACCTTATTTCAAAACTTCACCTCCACTATTTTCCCTAAAAAGGTTTAGATTTCTAGGCCTTTGGCTTACTTGAATTAGGCGGGGTCCTGTAGACCTCACATGATTCAAGTGCCAGTCACGTGCCTTTTCCAGGTTGTGACACTTTTATATACACGTAGGGATATATAATCGATGTTTGAAAGAAAGGTAGGGAGGAAGACTAAAGGCGATGTTTTATTGAGGATGGTGTGATTGTTAACATCTTTTCATGACCATTAAGATAGGACTCAGGGCAACCGAAAATCTAGTGTAGTTGGAAACTCTTATTTTCAAGTCTTTCTTTTATAGTACTTATCTTTATACGTAACTTTCATCTTCTTTCTTTTATTCTGGGATTTTGTGGGTGTAATCCGCTGAAAACTCTCAGGAGACAACACTCCTCCTACTAGGGACACCTAGAGATTTAACGGCTTGAAGCACGTGCTCGGTGCAATCGTGTTGCCTATGAAAGTGTGCTACTTAGGTTTTTCTTTTTCTTTTTCTCTCTCTCTTGAATAACTAGTTTGCTCGGGACGATCAAAATTAAGTTTGGGAGTATTTGTTCAGTCGAAAATATAGCACATTTGATATAACATTTTCCTTACTTTTCTTAAATATTTAAAGGTGTTTATTATAAATATAGAACATATGTGGGCTTATCTGCAAATTTACTCTTTACCATATGTTTATATATTATAATTAAAATTATGAAGGAAAATATATGCATATAATATTTATAAGTTATTTTGATAATTTAAATATGCATATCATATCAAATAATTTTAATCAAATTTCTTAAAGATTTATTACCATATAAAATGATTAAGATTATATCTCTAATATAACAAATATTACTAATATTATTCATGAAGATATTGTGTAGATTTAGCTCAGGTCGGGAGATCGAAATATTCGAGATGTCAGAATCAAAATCAGCCAATAAAATCGTCGAATCAATATTGGTAGAGACTCAGGAAATATTTCCAAAATCCAGATATCTAGAGGATCTCCACGTGTCAACATGAGGCAACGGCAGAAAACCCAAACCCTAACTCCACCAAAGAGCCGCCCAACCGCGGCCAATATGCCCTATTCGCGGCGAATACGCGGCTTTCTTGTAGCCATTGAATCTAATATTTTTGGTGGGTGATCACAACAGAAAATCCCAACACATGGGATCTAGGGTTTCTGATTTGAGGGTTATATAAAGGACCGAGGGCTAAAGTTAGAAATGGTCACTTTTAACATGAAGCAAATCACCGTCAAAGAACAAGAGATCCACGACATGTCCGCGATTCGATATAATAGAGCGACGTGAATATCGACGGAGCAAATACTTCTTACGAGGCAGAAATCGAGAGCAACTTCTTCCTCTTGTAATCTAAATTCGAAGGATTTATACTTGTAACGTTGATTAATAAAGGCAGATCATTTGTTTAGTTATTTCGCATTTACTTTCTGCATTTAAATTTCTGTATTATGATTTCCTTCTCTATCCCTTCTTCTTCTTCTTCTCCAAATATATGTGAGTAATTCTCCGCTTGATAGGGTTCGTAGGATTAGGGTAGATCAATAGATGATAAAATCTCTTAACTTATTTTACATCTTATAAAGTTTATAAACTTTATCAAAAAATCGTTAACATCTTAATCGGGCGTGCTATCAATTTATTGATAGTCTCGACCGCGATTTGAGATCAAATTAACAATTGTTTTTGTGGAGACTAGACATGAATAGAGCTCAATGAAAAGATAAGGGTTAAGAGTGGGAACCATATTCCCTCCAAAAACCTTAATCTTCATTCATCACTATCGATCTAGTTTTAAATCTATTAAAAGATAAAATGAGTCATCTTTATTTAATCATCCATTACTACTAAATTCTAATGAACCCTACAAGCCCTCTTTTTATATATTCTACATCCGTGTTTAATATAGATCTAGAATCTTTCTTCCCTATTTCTAATCAACTCGTCTAAAGCAAGATTAAAAGTTCCACGCATCTCTGCGGACGACCCGTACTCATCGCGGCTAGCTACACACGACACTGTTATTGATTGCGGTTAACTTTATTTACGACAAAACACTTTTTTCAAATAAATCAGAGCACATAAACTTGAGCACAAGTTATAAATTTAAATTGCTTTAGAACAACAAGAAACAACTTGTAGCTCACGGATAAAGTCTTGCACTGCTATGACATAGCCCTGTATTCAAATCCCCCCAGCCACATAATATTTTTACTGATTTTTCTTTAAACTTTTTGGAAGCCCAAAAGTTTACACGTGCACTGCCGTAAAATGAAAAGTCTCAAAAATCAAACATGTGAAAATGTTATTTGAACAGACATAAACACGTGGCATTCATCCAACCACCCACACCCCAACAATGACAGGCGAGATTGCTCTTGGGGCCGGCACCACCGATCGCAACCGTACCAAATGCTCCAATTCTTTTTCCCTAACACCCCTTAGCCTCCCCCCACTACTCCTCTTCTGTTTAATTTCTCTGCACATTTCCAGAGAATTAAAATGAGACATTAATCCAAAATGTTAATGCATTTTAATTCCATTCTTCAATACCCTAAACCCTAATTTCTCCTATAAATACCACTCTACACCATAGCCTTCCTCATTCAGAAATCTTTTGCCAAAACTCACTAAATTTTCCAAGTCCAAGAAGTTGTACAAGTGGAGTTAGCTCAAGGTCAAGTTCCAGCGACGACTCGGGACAAATCCGGCGACCCCGTGACTCCAAGACGCTTGCAAACCCATCCTCTACCTCTCCTCTCTCTTCTCAATCCGTAAGTCCCCTCTCCCCTCCTCTCTTTCTATTACAAAGACTTCTCTTTTCAAAACTCGTCGAAAGCGGAGTTAATCCGACTTCCGATTCTAATTTCTTTAAAAACTCAATTTTTCTTCACCACATAATAACAATCTCTTTATATCTTGTTTAACAACCCTAAAGCAACATTTAGAACAAGTTTCAATTCAAAATTTAATGTTAAACAAATTCTATTTCACTTTTTCATTAAAATACCACCAAATTTACCTACGACATTATTTCTTCATTTTGCTCATATTACTTTTAGAAATTTCACGAGGTAATGACCTACCTCATCACAACACTCATCTTAATATAGCATGATGGCTTTTGGAATAATATTTTGTGGGACAATACAATTTTACATTAAAATACTTTAAACTATCAAAACCCGTATTCTTTAAATTGTTTTAATTAATTTCTTGCAAATAAGCCTCTACAACCCATTTTAGGGAACTCGGTCGGGATGGTGTGGGTTATCGTACGTCCTCGGGACTAGTAGAACGAGATGCAGACCTCCTCACGGAGCATACGATCTCGATGGAATTTTTATTACAATTTCTAAGAAAAACGTGATTTCTATTAATAAATAAATTATATTTTTAATAATTATATATAAATAAAAATATTATCAAAATATATATTTTAAATATATAATATATTCCATGCTTTCTAATCAAAATAAAAGAATCATAAAAGTTCATGAAAATACCATCAAGAATCAATACAAGTCAAATTACATGAAAATACCATATATTATTCAATTTAGGTTTATATCCATTAGAATATCTCATCACTTTTAAAATTACATCTATGAAAATCCTAAAGACGATAATAAAATACTTGAGATTTATTTTGAAAATATATCAAAACTATTTTTCATAAAACCCCTTCATGTTATATCAATTTACAATAAGGACCCTAGTAAATATAGGTTTAAGCGGGACCAGTTCTCTTAAGCCTCAGGGAGCCGGAGAATTTGGGTGCTTGCCTATTTAAGGTAGACAATTAAAACGGGTTATCGATACGGTAATTGGTTTGGAAAAAGTCACAAATCCTGCCATCCATGTGCAGCAGTTACCGATAACTCCAAAACTAATTCAGGACTTCAATTCTGTTTAACTGTCTGACTCAGTCAGAGTCTCGGTCTAATCTGAAATCAATCCATCCTTGAATACAATTCTAGTATAACTCCAATTCAACATGAATCCATTTATACCAGAATACAATCTATATCAACATGAATTGATTTGACCGAACCATGAATATATATTTGACATTGTTTGCATGACTATCCGTTTATATCCTTTCCGTTTACATAAACTACTGATATCATGGTTTTGGCAAGTCTTACATCTATTAAACAAAACAATACACATCAATACAAAATACATTACGGGGTTTTAAAGGGCTTGACTAGTACGGAATGTGTTAAAAGTGGCACGAGATGGTCATTAAAAGACGTAACTATACATCTATTGCCGTTGTTTCGTGGTTTTATCGACGGAGCCTTGTATGGATTACCATAGTCCACGGTGTAAGTTGGACTCCTCTCGTATACACTGGCATATTCTGTACCAAGTTACAAACAACTGCGTTAGTATAACAATCAAATATTATACCAGTCACATCCTCTTATCTATCTATTTTAATTCTATCTCTCTTTGGGACTTATCGAGCGATTGTTCACTGAAGACATTCCTATTTCTCTTCTTTCTTTGGAATGTTGTCAGGAGGACCCAACTCTGAGGAGTTCGAGACCATCCAGGAGCAATTGGAGCAGACCACTGAGCAGCACGACCACTAGACTTCACTTGTACTCACTTTTCTTTCAGTTCATACCATTGTTTAGACATTGCTTTCCATTCTTGTATTTACATTTTCAGTTGTATTGTAAAAAAAATGTTTAATAAATAAAAGTTATTGTTCATTTACATCTGTTATCTTTCTTGTGTACATTTACATTATACTGCTTATTTACACTTAGCGTGTTTACTTCTAAGTAAATACGTCGTGTGACCCGTCACGTCTCCTTATCTACTATAGGAAGCGGGACGTGACAGTTCCAGTTGTAGCGATGCTGATGCCTAAACAGGTGTCAAACTCCAAATCCTCAAATGATGATTCGCTCCAGTTGTAGCGATACTGATGTCACAATGGGTATCAGGACCAAGTCCCCAACTCGCGATAAAAATCAGTGAGCAAGAAATATACATAAACAGCCGAAATGTTTGGGCAACTCACAATAAAAGCAGCAAGTAAAAATAAAAAAATAGCTGAAATGATTGAGCACCGCAATAAATAACCGAAATAATTCGACAATCGCGACTTTCGCGACATAAAAGCTGAAAAGATAGAGCATCGTGGAAAGAAATAAAAAATGAAAAATGAAAAAAATGAAAAATGAAAAATGAAAAAAAACTTTTTTGCCCTGCAAGTACGTCCATATTGACTCTTGTATATGACCCATGGGTACAAATGAAAGAAAAAGAACCATATTTTCCAACCACGCTTCAAGGAGCTCTAAGTCTTAACGGTTTATACACATCCTAGAGACTATCCAGGCGTTCCTTCTCATGCCAGTAGGATGCGAACGCAGCTATCAAATGAAATTTGAGCAATGACATATTCCTAGCTCCAGACTTCAATTGCAATACACGCAGCATAGAGGTCCTACAGATGTCTACCCTACTTCAACAAAGAATCGGCGCGACATTGTCAAAGCAAAAAATGAAATGACGGCATATTCCCAGCTTCGGGTCTTGACGGCAACTCATATAAAGCCTAAAAGATCATTGGAGATCATTCCACCCCAGAAGGGTGCGGTTATGACTCATCGGGGCTCCAAATTGAGCCTAACCTCAGGTAAAAAGTGTAATGGCAAATTTCTAATGCTTGCTCTTCCGACGGTAATATGACCTAAGGAGATTACTTGAAAACGTCTTGTCCAGCCCCCGAAGGGATCAGAGATACGACAGTCGCGGAGATACCCGAACAGCGGTTTAAATACTGTATATCGAAGAATACATCAGCCAACGCGACGGTACCACGGACTAAAACCTAGTACCACAAACCTAACGGACCCATATCATAAAGAATGGGGGTTATCTAGATACAACGTTAGGACAAGTTTGACTGTAAACCCAAGGGAGGTAAACTAAAAACAAACCGAAATGAGTACATAAACTAGAGACTCTGAAATGAGTGAATAAACTACAAACTCTGAAATGAGTAAATAAACTAGAGACTCCGAAACGAGTGAATAAACTACAAACTCCAAAATGAGTGCATAAACTCCTTCACACCAGATTAAGACATCAAGAGTACGTGTAAATAAAAATGTATATTCTTTATTCATGAATCAAAATCTTTGAAAGATACAAATCATATAAAAAAAGGGGGGATACAATTCTAGCCTCTAAGAGGGCGGGACTTTCAATAAAGTGGTGTCCCGTTCACTCTCTTGCCGCAGCTCTTTCTCATGCTCCACTATTGTGGCCAGCATTGCTTCGACTTGAACCCGTTGTTGCAAACACGAAGAAAGCTTCTCTGAAATTTTCTGCTTAGCAACTTCGCAGTCCCGCATTCCTCGCTCGGTAGAGTCAAGGTTCTGCCTTAGCACCACTCCTTCAGAAATGCATTGTTGAAGATTTTCAAAGATAACTTGAAGTTGCACAGCATTCGCTTCGATTTAGGCACGCAATTGGCTTGATTCGTTGAAAACTGTCTCATGCTCCATCTGCTTCAGGACCAACTTCTGCTCAAAATATTGAATGGAAGCGGCACTTTGTTCAATCCATGCGACCAATTGATCCTTTGAGGATAATGCTTTAGGCGCAAGACGTTTGTGCTCGATCTCATGGAGGCAAGCCTCAATTCGCTTATAGTAGTCAACCCAGATGATGACGAAATCTTCATTGTGGAAAGTCACAAGAGTCTCCAGTATGGGGTTGACTTCGTCCGCAAAGTCGGTAGCAGAAGTGAGAGCTTTGAAATTAAGGTCTTAAATAAATTCACTTAACATTCGCCTGCTATTTGCCGCACTTCTGGAAGACTGACGTTTAGCGAAGGGGCCCGCGGGCATAGAAATACGAGACTCGAAAAGAGCCAAAGCCGGTATAGCTACTACAGAATAAGACACGCACAAAGAAGGGTCAGATTTCAGCCTAAAATAAAAAATGAGGAATGAGATCTAACATACCAATAGTTGAAATGGGCAAATCAGAGAGCGTAAAGGGCTCGGCTATTTCTTCGTCCTCTTCTTCGAGCCGTAAGACTGTGGTCAATACGGGAAAATCCTATTAAAAAGGGGGTTACTTGTGGAAAGATGAAATAAGAAAGGAAAAATATACTAACCAACACCAAAAGGAGGGACAGATCCTGATTAGGAAGCAAAGTGCGAGATTAACATTTGGTATAAGCGATCGAAAAGCACTCCTACAGGATTGAAACAATATACAATAAAGAAATTAATCCAAGAAGTAATATCAATACTGAAATAAGGAAATAAAATATCTTTACCTTATGTCGTTGAACCCGAGAGAACTCGAGAGGGTGCAAAAGATATAGGTGGAACAGCGACAGTCATGGTGACGGCTGACGAGGATTCTTTAAGGCCAGGGTTTACCGCACCTATATTCGAAATAAATGAGATATTAGTGAATGTGTCTAGCAGGACTGAGAACCTAAAAGTGATAACACGGGGAATACCTGACAGGGAAGAAACCATAGCGGTATCTGGAGCTTCATTAGTTATGACCGCTTCCTCCATTTCTGGGAAGACGGACTCAACGTCTGCACCTTCATCTCCCGAATCAATAAGGGCCGTCGTTATGCTGGTGTCACCCGCAGATATCGGGGATCCACAAGGAGAAGAAGTAGCAGCTGGAACAATCTCAGATTCTAAATGAAGGCTCGGTGTCCCAGAATCCCCAGACGCTGGCACCCCACTCGCAGCACTGACACCTGAATTCGGCCCTGCTGTACCATTTAAAGGGAAATGTGTTATAATTCAAGAAAAACTGTTGTGGAAAGAAACCTGGAAAAATAAATAAGTCCTACTAGGTTTCATTAAGATATCGTGCGCTGTCTTACCTTGAAGTAACCGCTCAGCCTCTTTACGAGCTGCACACGCAATCTGGCTATGAGCGGTTGATAAGGCAGAAGGAATGTCCTCCATGAGAACATCAGGGGGTCGTATATCACTTGAACCCGCACCTATGGCCAAGCTAGCCCGATGCTCTCTCGCTGCGTACTTCCTATGCTTCCTTTCTGCTTTAGCCGTGTGGAGAGATCTCTTCAGAAACACAAACAGGGGAACATCGTTATCCGAATCAGGCTCAGCCTCCGGATCGGCTACAATGTCCGTCATCGGCTGCTTTATGACGCTTCCCATAGTGGTTCTAGGGTGATCTCAAGGGTAGCCGGTAGCTCTAAAGGCTCCGTAGGTGCCATCAAAGGAGGGATATCCTCCGCACTCGGAATAACACAAGTTGTGGTAGTTCCTGTAATAAAAAAAGAGGGGAGTCAGGGTGTGAACAAAATGAGCTAAATATGTGTATTCAAAGGCGTCACAAAATGAATCATACCGAGGCCCATAGAAGCATGAAGCCTCTCTTCTTCCTCGAATGTTTTGAGGGACGCCAAAAGAGCCTCTTCAGTGGATATGCCTGTTAAGAAAACAGCGTTAATAAAATGCAATAAACTCTAAAATATACAAAAGTGTATAAATGAGATATACTGATGCCGCAAGAGAAGTAAACGCTGCTTGCTCGCGGGCTAATCTTTCAGAAGTCTCAATAGCAGCTTGAAGATTAGTTGCGACATTCTCATCAGTGGAAACTTCAAACAGGCTGTCATTGGTGTCGTATTCGGACAAGCCTTCGCTATAAGGAGCATGAGGCTCCTGACCAAATACAACGTCATCCGAAAATAGGGACTTTTTCTTCTTCTGAGAGACGGCAGTAGCACTTGATGGTAGAAGCTTGCGCTTTATAAGCTTCTTGGGATGGCGAGTCCTGATTTCTAAGCCGATACCTGACTCAGAGGACGCCGCAGCCATCACATTTCCTGGAGCACTTGCATCCGGTAGTGGCTTAGTCATTGACACTATCGAAAAAGTTCGCGGAACTTCAACCATGTTGCACTCTCTCAAAGAAGGACGGACAACTGCCCGTCGCTTTAGCGGAACAGCAGGAGTACTCGCCGGGACAGAATCCTTATGATCAAGAAGCATCTACCTTTCTTTCTTGATAACGGCACTCGTTGCATGCCGATACCAGGCAATGTAAGCATTGGAGACTTTCGGGATATGACTCGACTCGGCAATCAGAAAATGAGACCTCATATTCAGCCGCATAAAATGGTGCGCCGCATTGCGAACGCTCTCCTCTGTAGCAACCGGATCGACGAGAAATGCCTCAAGGGGAACGCCTTGGTTATAGCCAGATTGCTGAGCAAAACGATGCGGGTTATACCTCATGAATAACACCGAGGCATTTTGCCTGAATACTAGGAAACCCAGCCTGATGGAATACAAATGCGCGATCTTCCGGACCCTCAAAGCAGAAGCTCCATCCTTAAAGACATCATGAAGCGGCTAGACCACTTTGGAGGGTTCTTTACCAATGGTCAAAACCCTATCAACAAAGGTCATGCTGTCCCTAACCATGCGCGGATGCAGGAGCAATCGCAGAGCCTATCACTGTTTTGGGTCTGGAGAAGAAGTATCAACCAATTGCATGACCCGAGAGAAACTGTACCCTTCATAAAATCTAGGTCTTTTGTGCACACCAATGTCACCCAACACATGCATCTCGATCCATGAGGTGAAGTAATGCAAAGGGAGATTTACGGGCTTTAAACCCGGCTGGGTGGTGCCGGCCGCTATACTTAGACCATAATACAAGTAGGCCAGTCCTGCAATGCCAACAGCCAGACGCGTCCCCGTCGCAACATGATGAGCAGGATAGAAAACAGACGGTCTCATGTAGCGAGGGTGGATTGGGAGTGAAAACTAGCTCAGCCACAAACCAATGAAGACCATGAAAAATGTTTCCTCGTTAATATCCGGAGCGGTAATCTCTGCAAAAGGGACGATAGGGGTGTCCGGAATAAAGAACTGTTTTAAGTCCGCATCTGCAGTCGGCAATTTGTCCAAGCCAAACCCAAACGGATCATCAAGCTTAGCGAACTTCGCAGCCTTCTTCGATAAAACCTCTGGACGAAGAAAACGGGCAACAAAGTCCGTAAAGCTGACTTCATGCCCCCCCGACTCCAAAAACAAGCTCTCATAGATGTTTAACACTTTGATCAAACTCAAAAACTTGTTGCGAATTGCATTTTCTGGGGTAAGGCCCATGATTACCGATTCGGTGATGAAGATATACTCGTCATGAGGAAGTATCTCCTCATAATGCTCCTCTCTAACAGGTAACCCGGAAATTTGTGTAAATTCTTCCAGCGAAATCGATACCTCATGGTCCGACAGAAGAAACGTGTGGGTCGGAATATTCCACTGCTCCAGGAAGGATTTAACCCACCACACATGAGGAGTGTGGTAATAAAAGAGAAACATGTTGACCGCTGGGTATAAACCGGTTTTCAGCAGTACCGATTTCTTGACCGATAAAACGTAACGGGCCCATTGGAGATAACCAACCGGATGTCGAGGGGTCACTCCTATTGTGTAAACCTAAACCTAAAGACGCGCCTCTCCTTAACACATACGACGCCCCAAAATATCTAGAGCCATCGGCGGATGGATTGGTATCGACGCTATCGAAAGTTGGAGACGACCTTCCGCAGTCCAATTGACCTCTTCCACAGCATAAACGACCTACGGAGGGTCAGCATAATGAATTGACTGGATCGGTTCTGATGGCACCGCACAAGTAAAGCTGCGCCGACCCCGAATAATATAGCTATACCACGATACCCATAGATGAAGAGATTTCTGTTTCAGATCGTAGTCCCGGATTAAAGCAAGAACTTCACGATCAGTAAGCGCGTCAACAAAAGCACTCTCCGAACGGACATAAGGGAAAAAAGAATCGGAAGCTATAGTACCTGAAAAGAAAAACCAGTAGAGTGTCAGTGATTAGCATATTAAAATTACTACAGTCTAAAGGAAAAAACACTGGGCCCCACAAAATCTAGGTGATGGCTCATCAATGATGAGACATGCGCCCATTGTGAGAATCCAAAAAGATTCTCATTAAATGAATAGTCCCATTGAGCAGTGGAGTTAAAAACTCTAAATGTTCTCGAAAAACGAGTTCTGCAACAAATTCAAATCTGTAAAAAGGGTATTAAAACCCTAAAAAGGAAGGGGAATAAATTTCCCAAAAGTTCCAAAATTTCTCAGAGCTAAACTCTGTAAGACAAAATGGAATTAAATTCCTCCGATAATAGGATTAAATCCTAGAAATCCCCCATGTTGGGAGATAGATGGGAAATATGATGGAATTGAATTCCAAAATTCCTCAAAGATCAGGATCAATGATAGGGTAAAATCCTAAGAAGAGAACTAACGATTCTCAGGAATTCCCATTGATTTGAGACTCACGATCTACTCAAAAAAGAGAGAAAAGTTCTTTTTAAGATTTCTAAGAGATCATTTCAAGAAAAGAGCCGAGCTCTATTAATGGGTTAAAAATCCAAAACAAAAAAGAAAGGTTCTTTTAAGAGTTAAACTCTGTTCATAATCCTTACCAATTTTTTTGTGTGGTAAAGTTTAACTCTGATCAAAAGAAGTTCTGTGGGCAGAGATCTAAGCTCTGAGATGAGAATTAAATTCTCACGGGAGAAGAAAACTTAAAAAAGATGATGAGACGGCAGTCATCTCAAGGGCTAAAGGCCCTATTTATCGGATGTGAAAGGACAGTTCAACTCCCTAGAAGAACAAACGGCGGTAGAAGTGACATCGTTGCACTCATGTGTGAGCCACATAAGAACAACGGTGGGGGAATTTGTTCCCGCAATATTTGAACGTAACTGAAGAGCTAAACTCTATTAAAATTTAATAAGGCAGCACCTCATGTGCTCCCCACGAGGGCGCCAACGCCAACCCCTCAGGATTGAATCCTATGATGGCGTCGCACGTGAAGCTCACATGGGCGCTAATGTGCAAAGCACAGGAGCGCCTATCATATATAGGAATTAAATTTTTAAGTGACGCTCACATGCACATCATGTGAGCGTCGGCGCCCAAATTTAAATCAGTAGAATTAAATTCTACATGGGGATATTTCCATAAAAACTGAGATACTCTCTCTGTTAAGCAGAGCCGTTAGATCAAAGATCCAATAGAGATGACAAATCATCAAAATATAGAATTAAATTCCATTAGGAGAAAATATATCCCAAATCTTTCTAATACTATCGGTTGGATCAAGGATCCAATGATAAAATAAAATTCTTTTTTGGGAATATATTTCCTCAATCTTTACAAACAAAAAAGATTGCTCTCTGTAAAACAGAGAGCCCTTGGATTAAAAATCCAATAGTGATTAAAAATCACCATTTTACAGAATAAAATGATGTACATAGGAAAATATTTTCCCGATCTTGTTAAAAACAAGAAAACATATTCTGTAAAACAGAAATCCTTGGATCAAAGATCCAACGATGGATAAAATTCCCCAAATAATCTTTGAGACCAATAAAATCAATTGGAATCTCTCAATAAGAGATTTTCTCAAATTAATTAACAAACTCTCCTCTCCTATATAAAAGACCCGAGAATTCAAGTCACATATAGAGGGAACCCCCCATAAGCTTCTGCAAAAATACAGAAGGCTCTAAAAAACAACAGAGAATTTAATTCTCAATAGAGAAGAAGATCTTTTTCCTCTCAAACCCTAGGTAAAGAAACCACAGAGAGCAAAACATCTCCTTTACCTATTATAGCATATCTAAGGGTTTAACCCTTCTCAAGAACTTAGTTCTTTCTCTGGATCATAGATCCACAAAACAAGTCTCTCACAAGTTGAGAATTTAATTCTCATCGGGAAGATCTTTTTCTTGAGAATCAAAGTTTCAGGAAAAAAACTAGGTTAAAAAGAAAGAAAAAAGGAAAAGAATCTATCCTATGCGAATTTAATTCCTCGGAAAATAGGGTTTAACCCTAAAAGAAACTTAGTTCTAAAAGAAAACCTGATCCCATATTTTCAAAACAAAAATCTTGGTGATCATTAATGGTCAAAATGCCATTAACAAAGATTCAATCTCTGAAAAATAAAAGAACTTAGCGCCTCACGTGCTTCCCATATAGGTGCCCTCCCGACAGCGCCCAGCGCCTCACGTGAAAAACACGCGGGCGCCCAAAGCAGAAGGCTGGCGCCTCATGTGAAATACACGTGAGCGCTGAATAAAAGTGTTTAGCACTTCATATATAGCCAAAACGGCTGAGTGCTTAGCACTGATTGGGTAGCGCTCAGCGCCTCACATGCTTCTCATGTGGACGCCATACAAAACTGCTTAGCACTTCATATACAGCCAAAACGGTTAAGTGCTTAGCACTGATTGAGCAGCGCCCAGTGCCTTACGTGCTCCTCACATGGACGCCATATAAAACGTGGTTAGCACTATATATATATATATATATATATATATATATATATATATATTCAATCAAAATAACTGAGTGCTTAGCACTGATTGGGCAGCGCCCATAACTGAAGGCTTCACATGATATCCATGTGAGCGCCGGAGCTTCAAACAAGTGCTTAGCACTTTTGCATAAAAAGGGAGGCTGAACAAACAGAGCCCAAATAAGTGCTTAGCACTTTTGAACAAAAAAAGACTGAGCAGACTAAGCCCAAATTGGCTAAGTCTCTTGCAGTTGAGCCCAAATGCTCTGTTGTTGGATCTTAATAAAATTTAAGGATCCTGAAAATATTGCTAAGATGACCTTAGTCTCAAATAAGACTAACGTCTCCTTAGTTAAAATAAATTGGGCCCAAATGCTCATATGTTTAAGTTGATCTTAATCTCAAACTAGATTAACGGTCCTTAAACCAAACATAATATATTTGAACTAAAGAAAAATATAACTTAAGTTCAAAATCCCAAATCTAAAACATACGGATTTGGACTGATCCGCGCCCTACGGGCGACGACATAAACTAGTCCCCGTATACAATCCACGGGCAACCTTAACAAACAAAATAACACACAACACGAAATGAACTGCTGGAGAAGGAGAAAGTGGTTATCGCAACGCGATGACTAATTAACTTCAGGGGCTTGCACCTTCAGAGAATAGCATCCCCATAATAAAAAAAACCCTCACAAATAGAGGGAATCTGATAAAGTTTGCTACAACGGTCGCGTCTGTCCAAACCTCCGATATATGGTGTCATAAATCAAATTGGTATCTTCGGAGAGGTGGATGGATAAGTCCAAATAGCATCTGCCCCTAAAATTCATGCTAGACATCCCAGCGTCTCGGTCCGGTCTTTCGGCGGTGAACAGGGACCATCCGGCAGCAAAGCTCGCCCTTATCTCGGCAGCGATACCGAAGAGTCAAAGGAGGACCCATTTTGCAACAGTTGTAAAGGTCGGACTCTTACACAAAAAACAAAGCTAAGAGAGACCTTTGAAGTCGCAGAGGGATCCTTGGACATCACCAAAGTTCCAGAATAGATGTTTAAAGAGCTCGACGTGTTGTCGGTCTCCACCGTGGACCAACTGACAACCTTCTACGTCCCCGGAAGGCACAACGGATAGAAGGGCATCATGTTTTATGGGTCGAACCCTGTCGTGCACCCAGACGATTTGTCCGCAACGTGCCTTCCCTATGAGCGAGGTATAAAAGCCTCCTTAAACCCCAAATATTATGCGCCCGGGATGTAGGAATATTTCAAAAGGTGCGGATGTCGATTATACCAGATAGATGTAGGGTGTTTTTCGTCACCCCATTGAGATGGGAATACGCGCGAGCTTGTCAGGCGTACTACAGATTCCCCCTGCCTAAGGTAGGCGGGGGTTTATTGATTGTGGGGATCCGAATCACTGGCAGCCGCGGACTAAGCTACCGTTAATTACCCCTGGCATTTGGAGCGAAGGAACCTCCGATTGACGGGTTAAACTGGTCATGCGAACTCAATGTGCAGTGCATTGGTGTGTGTGTGTTTTGAAAGGGGTTTTGGATATATCGGGAGCCCCACAGAGTTTTTACGGGGGTCCCGCTATCCGGATAGCGGGCCGGGGGTCAAGGGGGCTAGCAGCCCCCTTGCAGGGTGCGGGGCAGCGCCCCGTTAGAAATTTTTTCTAACGGGGGGGTATATTTAGTGTGGAGTGCATAAAAAAAGGGAAAAAGCGTCTTAAAGACGCGTACGTAGACGCGTGCGTAGACGCGCGGTGCCCGGGGTCACACGCGCACACATGACCGTTGGGCGCCTCAGCGCCCGGGGTCACGTGGCGCACACGTGACCGTTGGGCGCCTCAGCGCTCGGGGTCACGTGGCGCACACGTGACCGTTGGGCGCCTCAGCGCCCGGGGTCACGTGGGCACACGTGACCGTTGGGCGCCTCAGCGCCCGGGGTCACGTGGCGCGCACGTGACCGTTGGGCACCTCAGCGCCCGGGGTCACGTAGGCGCACGTGACCACGGGAAAACACCCGCTGGAGGGGGGCCTAGCCCCTAGGTTGGGGAGTTGAACTCCCAAGGGATTTTTAGAGTTAAACTCCTGACAGAAAATTAATTTTTGGAGTTAAACTCCAACAGATCTAGAAAGGAGTTAAACTCCTAGGAATCTTTGGCCCTTCTTCTGAGCCTTGGATCTGTCCAAAGTTAGATTCTTGGAGATGGGTCTCCTTCTTCTTTTTCTATTGGCCGGATCTCGAAGATCAATAGGTGTGAGATTTTAAAGATCTCTCTTTTTCAAGATCTAGTGGGAGATCTGAGTTCCCCTTTGTGGGTTTTGTAGTGAAAAACTATTTATTTTTGGAAAAGGAAGAGTTAAAGTCTTGATACAATTCAAAAAGAGAAGAAGGATTTTAGAACCTTGAGGAAGGAGAAAGAGGTATAAACCCTAGTTTTTTGAAGGGAATAAAAAAGTGTTTTTTTATTCATCATCATGTTGTCTTATATAGGCTTACACATTTACATATAGCCCCTTCGGCTTTACAAAATGGCATTTTGCCCATCCCATGGCTCATGTGCCATTTCTTTTTGCACATAAGCCATGGGCTTACAAAAATTTGGCTTTATGCTTATTTTATTTACATTCATGCATAAAAAATTACATAAAAATTATTTATTACATGATTTCATTTTGGCATGGAGAGGGCCGGCCGCTTCATATTCGGACTCGACCTGGGCATGGACCCACTTGGCTTGGGGTTGACTTTGACTTTGACTTGGTCAACCGGGGTGCAATTTTCGACTTCAACAAAGTGCCCCCCATCAATAAATGCACACCACATATGTGAGTCGTGTTCATGAAATTGATGGATCTTTTTTCACGTGGAGGCGATTTGCTTTGGTTCCCACTTTTTGGGATGCACTGCCCTTTTTATGACATGGACGGTCGACGCTTGACGCGTCTCCGAGATAAAGTGTCTGTGATAGACGTTTCTCTGGCCTGGAGCGATTTGGTTCCCGCTTTGTAGGAAGCCTGCACTACCCATTTTGCGACATGGACGGTCGACGCTTGACGCGTCTCCGAGATGGAGTGTCTGTGATAGACATTTCTCTGGCCCGGAGCGATTTGGTTCCCGCTTTGTAGGAAGCCTGCACTGCCCTTTTTGCGACATGGACGGTCGATGCTTGACACGTCTCCGAGGCGGAGTGTCCGTTGGTTGACGTGTCCCCGGCAAGGAGTGTCGCTGGTCGACTTGTCCCCGGCACGGAGTGTCGCTGTTCGACTTGTCCCTGGCACGGAGTGTCGCTGATGTTCGACTTGTCCCCGGCATGGAGTGTCGCTGATCGACTTGTCCCCGGCACGGAGTGTCGCTGTTGTTCGACTTGTCTCCGGCACGGAGTGTCGCTGTTCGACTTGTCCCCGGCACAGAGTGTCGCTGGTCGACTTGTCCCCGGCACGGGGTGTCATTGTTCGACTTGTCCCCGGCATGGAGTGTCGCTGGTGTTCGACTTGTCCCCGGCACGGAGTGTCGCTGTTACTCGACTTGTACCCGGCACGGAGTGTCGCTGTTCGACTTGTCCCCGGCACGGAGTGTCGCTGGTGTTCGACTTGTCCCCGGCACGGAGTGTCGCTGGTCGACTTTTCCCCGGCACGGAGTGTCGCTGATGTTCGACTTATCCCCGGCACGGAGTGTCGCTGATCGAATTTTCCCCGGCACGGAGTGTCGCTGGTCGACTTTTCCCCGGCACGGAGTGTCGCTGATGTTTGACTTGTCCCCGGCACAGAGTGTCGCTGATCGACTTTTCCTCGGCACGGAGTGTCGCTGGTCGACTTGTCCCCGGCATGGAGTGTCGCTGATGTACGACTTGTCCCCGGCACGGAGTGTCGCTGATCGACTTTTCCCCGGCACGGAGTGTCGTTGGTCGACTTGTCCCCGGCACGGAGTGTCGCTGGTCGACTTGTCCCCGGCACGGAGTGTCGCTGGTCGACTTGTCCCCGGCACGGAGTGTCGCTGATGTTCGACTTGTCCCCGGCACGGAGTGTCGCTGATCGACTTTTCCCCGGCACGGAGTGTCGCTGGTCGACTTGTCCCCGGCACAGAGTGTTGTTGTTCGACTTGTCCCCGGCACGGAGTGTCGCTGGTTGATTCCGAGTCGAAGCATAACTTCGACAGGGAAGGTAGATACGCCGAGGCGAAGCATGATTTTGACACGCGGTATATTCTAGGACGAAGTATGATTCCGCCGCAGAGATTGTTGGTTTGATTTGGGTTGGCATTAGCATCGCCATACTGTAATATGGTACCAGAAGCGAATCATCATTTGCCATGAGAGGAATTAGGGATTTTGTTTTGGTTTGGCATCAGCATTGCTACACTGGAATAATGCCAGGAGCAACTCATCATTTGCCCCGAGAGGATTTGGGAATTGGTTTTTGCTTGGCATCAATATCGTTACACTAGAATATGGTACCAGGAGAGAATCATCATTTGCGCTTGCTTATTAGAAAGCGATGGCTTAGGAGACAGGTTTTAGGTCCCTATCACCTAAGACTTTTCAATTTTGTGAGTCGTAAGAGTCTCACAAAGCATTTTCTCCCTACGGGTCGTAAGGATCCCGTAAGTGTATTTTCTCCTTAGGAGTCGTGGGGACTCCTAAGTGTATTGCTCCTTTGTGAGTCGTAAGGATCTCACGCAAGAATTTTCTCCTCACAAAGTCGAGAGGACCTTGCGAGTGCATTTCATCTCTTTTTTTTTACGAATTTGCGCCCTTTCGGGTTTTCACAAACTCGCCGGCAGTCCTGCTGTTTTACTCACGGAGCCCTTTCGGGTTTTCATCTGTGCCCGTTTTGCTTGTGGACATACCGTTTTTTTTTTAGTTTTTTTTTTGTGGGACTTTGAATGTGGTCTCACCGGTAGAACTTGGGAGAGATTAGGATTGTTTTACGCCCGTGGATTGTATACGGTTTTACGGGATGTATGATCCAGACCGTAGGGCCGGAAAAATTTCGGGACTGTGTTGGCATCTGCATCGCTGCACTGGAATATGGTACCAGGAGCGACTCATCATTCGCCGTTGGGGTATGGGATTTGGAATTTGGTTGGCTTTTACATTGCTGCACTGGAATATGGTACCAGGATTGACTCATCATTCGCCACGGGGATTTGAATTTTGGTCGGCGTCTGCATCGCTGCACTGGAATATGGTACCAGAAGCGACTCATCATTCACCATTTAGGGATTGGGATTTGGAATTTGGTTGGCGTCTGCATCGCTGCACTAGAATATGGTACCAGGAGCGACTCATCATTCGCCACTTGGGAATTGGGGAGCGATGGCTTAGGAGATAGGTTTAGATCCCTATCGCCTAAGGCTTTTTAATTTTATGGGCCGTGAGGGTCCCATAAAAGCATTTTCTCCCTACGAGTCGTAAGGATCCCGCAGGTGTATTTTCTTCTTAGGAGTCGTGAGGACTCCTAAGTGTGTTTTTCCTTTATGAGTCGTAAGGATCCCACAAAGGTTTGTTCTCATCATGTATCGTGAGGACACATGAGTGGGTCTTCTCAATGGAGCATAATTCCAAAGGCGGAGACCAACCGCGTAACTGATGATTGTGGTGGGATATGGGTATGATGAGAATTATTTGAGCCCGTTGATTGTATACGGTAGTCAATTTGGGGACTGGCCATAGGGCTGGAAGAATTTTGGGAAATTGGATTTTGGTTGGCGTCTGCATCGCTGCACTGGAACATGGTACCAAGAGCGACTCATCATTCGCCATTTTTTTCTTTTCGTTTTTGCATTTTTTTTTTTTTGTTTTACCGCGATTGCTTTATCATTTCAGCTTTTCTTATCGCGAAGGTCGCGATTGCCCTATCATTTCGGCTTTTTATCCGCGGTTGCCCCATCATTTCGGCTTTATTTTCATCTTTATTTTTACTCACTGATTTTTATTGCGAGTTGCCCCATCATTTCGGCTTTTCTTTATTTTTCTTTTACTCACACATTTTTTGTTTATTTACATATATATATATATATATATATATATATATATATATATATATTTTACATTCCCAGTTTAACGACTTAGAGGTCGATTGTTCCCAGTTTAACGACGTGGTGGTCGTTTACTCCCAGTTTAAAGACTTGGTGGTCTGTTTGCTTATCCCAGCTCCTTGAACTTTGATCTTGGCGGAGATGTGTTGATGACCGTAGCTCTGTGGCTTGTCGGTATATCTGACGATTGTGGGGCTTTCCCAAGTTTGTATTGGTTCTCCATCCAATCTTTCAAAATATAGCAGTCTTCGATGGTATGACTCACCATTCTATGATATGGGCAGTATATAGGATTGCCGGTCATGTTCATTTCACATGGCCTCTTTGGAACAGGCAGTTGTAGACCGCTGTTCAAGGCATCCACGAATATTTTGCGGCCTTCATCCCTCCTGAAGGAGTATACCTTCTTCTTTCTCTCCATTGGAGTAGGTGCCTTTACTGATGCTGGTCCTTGAGGCCGATCAGTCTTTGGTTCGCCCTTTTCAGATAACGGCACATATCTGGGAGGATTAAGTACCCGAAAGGCTTTGGTCTCCATTTGTATGAAATCGGCGGTCGTAGCTTGACTGTTTGCTAACACGTCTTTAGACAGTTCTATCTCTTCCGTCTTGTATTGCCTTTCGACCCAATCTTTGAAGATGAAGCAGTCCTCAATGGCATGACCTATCACTCTATGATAGGAGCAATATCTTGGGTCGTCGGTCATATTCGCTTCTTGCGGTCTCTTTGATTATGGAAGTTGTAGACCGTTTCTTAGGGCGTCCTTGAATATCTTATGGACTTTGTCCCTTTTGAAGGAATATACCTTATCCAGCTTCTCTTTTAGAGGCGATTCCCCTTCGGTGTATGTATCAGATGGACTGGAGGCTGATCGCGGCCGTTTTTCGCGAAGGCGCTCCGCTCTTAGGTTGAAGGGGGTATCAGTTGGCTGCCTCCGGGTATCAGTCCCTGGCTCATGGACCAAAATTTGATTCTGCTGTAATTGCAATCGGGCGACTTGGGTCGCGAGATCTGCTGCGACGTTTTCCAATTCGTCGACCTTGGAATGTACCTTGGCTAACTTCTCATCCCTATCCTAAAGCTGCCTCTGAAGCCATTGGAATAATGCTTGTTCTGTAGTTCCGGCTATGACAACCGGGTCATCTTTATTGCCTGAGCTCAATTCCGCAGGAACCACGGGCTCCTCTGGCTTATCGGGCTGGGCGGGCTCTTCATCACTTAGATCGAGCCGATGCTGGGTAGCGTCAATCATATCATCACCATGGCTGTGAAGAAGAGGAGGATTCGTTTCTTCATGTCCGACCATGTAAACAGTGTGGACCACATACCCAGCCATCTCTTTATCTTTGGTGGCTGATTTCGCGGAGCGGTCCGGGCTTTGGAAATTCATAAATTTTAACATGGCCAGAACCCTAACCCTTTTGTTAGCTCTGTATCTGAGCCGCTTCTGCCTCAGCTTCTCTGCCTTGAGCGCTTGGCAGGCTTCTGCCCTTCGGAAAGCCGCCATAGGCTGAGTGATGGGGAGCTTAGAGAAGATACCCAATTGAGCAGTTGTCAGGGGCACCGTCGGAGCTTGCTCGAGACGTCCTATTGCTTTTTTGGTGTTGATGGCCCTGCCCCCAGCTGGGGCCAAGGAGAGTCGTTCAAACACCGACTTGCGTTTGAGTTGGGGCGCCTTCGAGACCACCACATTTGGCCTCTTGCCTTTCGAGACCGGTTTTTCTGTCACCGGGGATTGAGCTGCTGGGATGGCGTTGGCTGACAAGAACAGGATAGAGCCGAATGGTAGCGGCGGCTCTTCCCATTGTCGCCTGAGACTGGACGGGAGGACCGTCCTGGAGTCCATCTTCATCGTGTAGGAGATGGGAGCTGTGCTGAGAGCCGAGATTATCTTTGGAGACATTGTTGAAAAGTGGTTGCTTGAAAACCTGCATGAAAGAGCATTATTTTAGTATTAATATAGATATGTATATTAATTGAGTTCGCATGAACGTTTAACCCGAAATATGGGAGGAGAGAATGGTCCCACCGGGCATGCCAGAATCTGTAGGGTGTTTTTTGTCACCCTATTGAGATGAGAATACGCTCGCTCTTGTCAGGCGTACTACAGATTCCCCTGCCTAGGGTAGGCGGGGGTTTATTGATTGTGGGGATCCGAATCTCCGGCAGCCGCGGACTAAGCTGCTGTTAATTACCCCTCGCATTTGGAGCGAAGGAACCTCCAATTGACGGGTTAAACTGGTCATGCGAACTCAATGTGCAGTGCATTGGTGTGTGTGTATTTTGAAAGGGGTTTTGAATATATCGGGGGCCCCACAGATTTTTTACGGGGGTCCCGCTACCCGGATAGCGGGACGGGGGTTAAGGGGGCTAGCAGCCCCCTTGCGGGATGCGGGGAACGCCTTGTTAAAAAAAATTTCTAACGGGGAAGGTATATTTAGTGCGGAGTGCATAAAAAAGGGAAAAAGCGTCTTAAAGACGCGTGCGTAGCATGTGGGCGCGCGGTGCTCGGGGTCACGTGGCGCACACGTGACCGTTGGGCGCCTCAGCGTCCCGGGGTCACGTAGGCCCACGTGACCGTTGGGCGCCTCAGCGCCCGAGGTCACGTGGGCGCACGTGACCGTTAGGCGCCTCAGCGCCCGTGGTCACGTGGCACACACGTGACCTTTGGGCGCCTCGGTGCCTGGGGTCACGTGGGCATACGTGACCATTGGGTGCCTCAGCGCCCAGGGTCACGTGGGCGCACGTGACCATAGGAAAACACCCGCTGGAGGGGGGCCTAGCCCCTAGGTTGGGGAGTTGAACTCCCAAGGGATTTTTAGAGTTAAACTCTTGACAGAAAATTAATTTATGGAGTTAAATTCCAACAGATCTAGAAAGGAGTTAAACTCCTAGGAATCTTTGGCCCTTCTTCTGAGCCTTGGATCTGTCCAAAGTTAGATTCTTGGAGATGGGTCTCCTTCTTCTTTTTCTATTGGCCGGATCTCGAAGATCAAGAGGTGTGAGATTTTAAAGATCTCTCTTTTTCGAGATCTGGTGGGAGATCTGAGTTCCCCTTTGTGGGTTTTGTGGTGAAAAACTATTTAGTTCTAGAAAAGGAAGAGTTAAAGTCTTGATTCAATTCAAAAAGAGAAGAAGGTTTTTAGAACCTTGAGGAAGGAGAAAGAGGTATAAACCCTAGTTTTTTGAGGGGAATGAAAAAGTGTTTTTTTATTCATCATCATGTTGCCTTATATAGGCTTACACATTTACATATAGCCCCTTCGGCTTTACAAAATGGCATTTTGCGCATCCCATGGCTCATATGCCATTTCTTTTTGCACATAAGCCATGGGCTTACAAAAATTTGGCTTTATGCCCATTTTGTTTACATTATTGCATAAAAAATTACATAAAAATTATTTATTACATGATTTCATTTTGACATGGAGAGGGCCGGCCGCTTCATGTTCGGACTCGACCTGGGCATGGACCCACTTGGCTTGAGGTTGACTTTGACTTTGACTTGGTCAACCGGGGTGTAATTTTCGACTTCAACAAAAGACTCCGAAGCAAGGTTTTATGAGAGGCTATGGCACCCGCCTCAGTTCCGATCGCTCATCGAGGGGCGAGTCCCAGATAGATGGGGCCTAGGCTATGCGCAACCCGATGCCAAATCATGCTACATTATCCACGTTAGCGAAACCAGCGAAGAGTCGAATGATGAAAGTGAGCTAGCTAAGCCAAAGGAATCCCCTCAAGAGCTCAAAGATGGCATACAGGAAACATTCAATGAGCTAACTGAGATTGATTTGGGGAAGCCCGATTATCCAAGGCCGACCTGCATCAGCTCGTTCTTTTCAGAGAAAATGAAATAGCAGATAATCGCCCTGCTGCGCGAATTCGTCGACTGCTTCGCGTAGACGTACTAAGAAATGCCTGGCCTCTCCCCCGAGGTGTCCGTGCATAAGCTGGCTATTTCTCCTAATTCCAAGCCCATAAAACAAGCTCCTCGAAGAATGATAAGGGAGTTGGAGGAAAAAGTCATTGAGGAAACTAAGAAACTCATCGATACCGGCTTCATCAGAAAAGAGAAATATGCGGACTGGATTGCATGCATTGTCCCAGTAAAGAAGAAAAATGGGCAGATTCAGGTTTGTATCGATTTCAGGGACCTTAACAAAGTGTGCCCTAAAGATGATTTCCTGCTTCCAGACATGGAAATGATGGTCGATGACAACTCAAATTGCGAGCTGTTCACTTTCATGGATGGTTCGTCTGGGTATAACCAGATAAAAATATCACTTGAGGATGAGAAGCATACAGCATTTCGAACCCCGATAGGCATATACTGTTACAAAGTGTTGCCATTTAGACTGAAGAATGCAGGTGCCACATATCAAAGGGCAATAACCAAGATCTTTGATGACTTAATCCATAAAATTGCCGAATGCTATGTTGATGATTTGGTCATCAAGACTAAAGCCAAGGCCAATCACGCCTACGATCTCCGAACTGTCTTCACCAGACTGAGAGAGTACAATCTGAAGATGTATCCTCTAAAGTGCGCCTTCGGCGTATCATCGGGGAAATTCTTGGGCTTCATAGTCCGTCACCGAGGGATCAAGATCGACCCATCGAAGGTAAAAGCAATCGTGGAGAGGCCTCCCCCAAAGAATCTAACGCAACTAAGATCCTTCCAAAGCAGACTCACGTATATAAGAAGGTATATCTCAAACCTATCAAGAAGATGTCGACTTTTTCAAAGCTCATGAAGAAGGGAGCCCCTTTTGTCTGGGACGCCAAATGTCAAGAAGCATTCGACAGCATCAAGCAGTACATGTTGTGCCATCCAGTGCTTGCTGCCCCCATTCCAAATAAACCGCTGATCCTCTACACCGCCGCGCTGGACGAATCACTCGGTGCCTTCCTTGCTCAAAACAACGAGGAGAGAAAGGAAAATGCCCTCTACTACCTCAGCCTAACATTAGTTGGGGCAAAGCATAATTACTCCTCGATTGAAAAGTAATGTTTAGCCTTGATATTTTCCATAAAGAAGTTGAGGCATTATCTTCTTTCTCACCGGGTTATGCTGATCTTTAAGATCGACCCGCTGAAGTATTTGATGACCAAGGCGGGTCTAACTGGTAGAATGGCCAGATGGGTTGTCATGCTGGTTAAGTTTGACATAATCTATATTCCTCAAAAAGCAGTAAAAGGGCAAGCCCTCGCCGAATTTCTGGCTACTCATCCCATACCTGAAGGGTATCCACTAAATTTCGAGTTACCCGACGAACAAGTGCTACACTTCAAAGATGACGAGCCATGCTGGGATCTCTATTTCGATGGAGCTTCATCAATAAGGACCTTCAGCAAATCAAGCATCCCGCAAATAAAAGCAGGAATAGGATTGGTGTCCATCACACCATCGGGAGGAACCCTACGACGTTCTTTTGCACTTACCGAGCCTCACACAAACAATGAGGCTGAATATGAAGCTCTGATAGCTGGTCTGGAGCTCGCCATAGAAATGAAGATCCCTCAGCAGTGTGTCTACGGCGATTCACAGCTAGTCGTCAACCAACTAAGCGGCAAATACAAGATATATAAGTCCGAATTAGCTCAATACAGAGGCTGAGTGGTGGAGCTCATGAAGTGTTTCATCCACATTGAACTGATGAGAGTTCCTAGGGCGCTGAATGGAAAAGCCGACGTACTCGCTCGCCTAACCAAGGAGCTGGCTAATCCTGACATGGATGAAATTCTGATCACAGTCAGAAGCCGACAAATCCTACCTCCCTTCTTTATACAAGAAGAAGAAATCGTAGAACAAAAGAACAGTCCTGCTGAAGAACCTTATATCGTCAAGGACGAACCGGATTGGAGAGAACCCTTCGTAGAATATCTCCGATATGACAAGATGCCTAAGAAAAAATTCACGAGGGTTCAGTTGAAGAAGAGAACTCTCCGATATGTGTTTGTGAATGACACGCTATACCGCAGGTCATACGACCAGCTTTGGCTCAGGTGTCTGTCCCCGGCCGAAGCTCGAGAAATTATGAAAGAAATTCACTCGGACGTCTGCGGAGCTCACCACTCCAGCCCCAAAATATGGCTTCAAATTAAACGACATGGATATTACTGGCCTACCATGATAAAGTATTACAAAGAGCATGCAAAGAAATGTCATTTCTACCAAATTCACGGCGACTTCATTCACAAGCATCCCAATCTGCTGCATCTTACGATGGCATCATAGCCCTTCGAAATTTGGGGCACCGACATAATTGGTTCAATTGATCCTCCTTCATCCAAAGGCCACCGGTTCATATTGGCCGCGACTCACTATTTCTCCAGATGAGCTGAAGCTGTCCCGCTGAAAGAAGTCAAAACAGAAGATATTCTGACGTTCTTCCGGCATAATATTTTATACCTCTTCGGTACACCTAGAAGAATTAAATCTGACAACGGGCCTTCTTTTAAGAGCTTCAAAGTCTTAAAGTTTGCTGCTCAGCACAAGATAGACTGGAGATATTCCTCCATCTATAATCCAAGAGCCAATGGGCTAGTCGAAATCTTCAATAATACTCTATGCAAGCTCCTGAGGAAAAATACTTCAGCCAAGACTGGAATCTCAAGCTCCACGAGGCGTTGTGGGCATATCGTACCATGCACCGCACTCCAACTCAGTCCACTCCAAACTCATAACTCTTCGGAGTGGAGACAATCCTCCCCCTCGAAGTCGAAGTTCCAAGCCTAAGAATGGCCATTCAGTATGAGTTGACGGAGGAGGAAACGTCCTCCTTCGGCTCGAAGAGCTCGACGCCCTCGAAAAAAAGAGCCTCGCAGTACAGCAAAATCTGGAGCTGTACCGAGCCCAAACGTCACGGGCCTATGACAAGATGACCCATCTCTGTGCTTTTAAGAAAGGCGAATTGGTGTTGATCCTCAAAAGACCGATCATCCCCAATCGACATGCCAAGGAAAAATTCGAGCCAAACTGGGAAGGACCATACGTCATTGAGAAAGTGTTCGATGGAGGATCCTACCAACTAAGAAGTGTCGAAGGAGAAAGGCCCATGCCACCCATTAATGGCCGATACCTTAAGAAATACTACGTGTGAATGCTCTAGGTCGCAGACAAATCGAGCACACCAGCCCTATGGTCTGGATCATACATCCTATAAAACCGTATAAAATCCACGGGCACAAATGACCCCTATCTCTCCTAAGTCCTACTGGCGAGACTATATCTGAAGTTTTACTAGCAATGAAGTAAAAAAAATGGTATGTCCACGAGCAAAATGGGCACGGATGAAAACCCAAAAGGGCTCCGTGAGTAAAAACAGTAGGACTGCCGGCGAGCTTATGAAAACCCGAAAGGATGCAAACTCGTGAAAAGAGATGAAATACACTCGCAAAATCCTCTCGACCTTGTGAGGAGAAAATCTGCGCATGAGATACTTACGACTCACAAAGGAGCAACACACTTAGGAATCCTCACGGTTCCTAAGAAAAACATACACTTGCGAGATTCTCTCGACTCGTAGGGAGAAAATATTTTTATGAGACCTTTATGGCTCATAAAATTGAAAAGCCTTAGTTGATAGGGATCTAAATCTGTCTCTAAGCCATCGCTCCCCAACGGGTAACGACAAATGATGAGTCGCTCCTGGCACTATGCTTCAGTGTTAGCGGTGCCGATGCCGACCCAAAACTCAAACCCCAAGTTTTTCCAAAGGCAAATGATGAGTCGCTCCTTGCACTACGCTTCAGTGTTAGCGGTGCTGATGCCGACCCAAAACTCAAATCCTAAGTTTTTCCAAAGGCAAATGATGAGTGGCTCCTGGCATTATTCCAGTACAGCAATTCCGATGCTAAACAAAATCCAAATTCCAAGTTCCTCTCAAATTCAAAAATCCCGCCAAATAAGACAGAAATCAAACAGATCAAATTAACGTCCCCACCCGGCAGCGATTCCAAGCTCAAAAGTCCCGCTAGACGGGTAGGGAACTCCCAAAACAAATAATCCCGATACCGTAGAAGCGGAGAAAGTCAAATCAAATCCCGACACCGCAGAAAGCGGAGTAAGTCAAATTAACCCCGACACCGTAAGAAGCGGAGCAAGTCAAATCAAGCACCGGCCGTCCACGTCATTAAAATGGCAGCACCGACCGTCCACGTCATAAAAATGGCAGCACCGACCGTCCATGTCTCAAAAATGGCAGCACCGACCATCTAAGTCACTAAAATGGCAGCACCGACCGTCCACATCGCAAAAATGGCAGCACCGACCGTCCACGTCGCTAAAATGGCAGAACCGACCGCCCACGTCGCAAAAATGGCAGCGTCGAGCCTCCGTAGGGAACCAAACCAAATCAATCCTCATATAGAACAAGGTCCATCAATTTCATGTACACAACCCATACACGCGGTGTGCATTTATTGATGGGGGCACTTTGTTGGGGTCAAAAATTAAACCCCGGTTGACCAGGTCAAAGTCAAAGTCAACCCCAAACCAAGTGGGCCCAAGACCGAACCGAAGTCCAAGCAAATGGACTCATGCCCAGGTCGAGCCCAAGTATGAAGAGGCCGCCCCCCATACCTAAGAAATAATTGTTAAAGCATAAATAGGCTTAATATAATTTTTATGAATAAATGTAGTAAAATGGGCAATAAATCCAAATTATGTAAAAACCCATAGCTTATGTGTAAAAGAAAGAAAGCGCATGGTATGGGAAACGCACATGCGCCATTTTGAAAAGCCTAAGGGGCCATATGTAAATGTAAAGCCTATATAAAGTATCATGATGAATAATAACAAACAAGATTCTCCCCATTTTTTTTCTAGCGTTTTTTGCTTCCTTCTCCTTCCTTAAGGTTTTAAACCTTCTTTTTTTTTGAATTAAATCAAGAGTTTAACTTTCTTTTCCCAACAAGAAACAGTTTTTCACCATAAAACCCTTGAAGGGGAGTTCAAATCTCCCAGCAAATCTCTAAAATGGGAGATTTTTTAAATCCCACCTCTCTTTCTCCAAGTTTCAACCAATAAAGAGGAGGAAGAAGGAAATCCACCTCCAAAAATCCCATTTTGGGAAGAGTCAAGGCTTAAGAGAGGATCTAGTGTTCAAGGGAGAAGAAAGGGGTCCCCTTTCTGAAAATCTTTTGGGAGTTTAACTCTAGAACAGGAATCTCTTCTTTAGGAGTTTAACTCCAAATCAATTTTTGAGGAGTTCAACTCTAAGATCCAAATTCTTAAAGGAGTTTAAGCTCAAAATCCAGATCTTTTTGGAGTTTAACTCCACAAAAAGATCCCTTTTTTAGTTGTTTAACTCCAAAAGTCACTTAGGAGTTCAATTCCCAGACCAGGGGCTAAGCCCTTTTTTCGTAGGCGCCCGGCACCCACGTGCAAGGCGCGTGACCTGCTGGCGCATGACGCCCACGTGCCATGCACGTGAACCGCTGGTGCCCAACGCCCGCGTGCAGGGCGCATGACCCGGTGGGGCGCAACGTCCACACGCTAAGCACGTGAACCGCTGGCGCCCACGCACCAAACACATGGCCCGCTGGCACCCAGAGCCTACGTGCAGGGCATGTGGCCCGCTGGCGTCCGGCGCCCATGCGCCACCCACGTTCCCAGCTGGCGCTCGGCACCCACGCGCCGCCCATGTGACCCGCTGGCACCCAACGGTCACGTGTTGTCTCATGCGTCCCTAAGACGCTCCTCATCCCTCTTTTTTAAACGTTCCCCGCAGGACCCCCGTAAACTCTGCGAAGCCCTCGATACGTCCAAAACACCTTCAAAACACAACACACGCACATTGAGTTCGCATGACCAGTTTTACCCGTCAATCGGAGCTTCCCTCGCTCCAAAAGTAAAGGATAATTAACGACGGTTTAGTCCGCAGCTGTCGGAGATTTGGATCCCCACAATCAATAAACCCCAGCCAATCCCAGGCAGAGCGAATCTGTAATACACCTGACAAGCGACGCGTATTTTCTATCTCAATTGGGTGACGAAAAACACCCTACACTATGTTATTAAACATGAAATGTACGGCAGAATACAGAAAACATGAGGATAAGAAATATCAAGTGAATATGAACAGTATGGTATATGTATTATGGCAGCAATCCACGCAATATATATGTCATTACCTATCAGTCGCTAAGTCAAATGAATTCAATCAGTAGAAAAGATATTCGTGTTTAATAAGGATCTCGTGCATGCCCAAAACTACGGTCCACTGTTGCCCGGGACATAACCCCGCAGCCGTGCCATTAGACCCACGACCTAATACACAAACACACACACACACACACATATCGTTAATATCAAATGATCATCCTCTAAGTCACTGTATCTCGCTAAATACGAGTTTGATTCCACCTTGATTTCCTCATTTCCCCAAATCACAATAACTCTATGAATATGACTAATTATATACAAGCACGTGCCAAATCACGGTCTTATTCACTTTCACTGCGCTGTTCACTTTCACGAATCAATCCCTTATCATTTGCGTACTTGGCGCAACTAATCCAATACCACTCACGTTCGACAATGAAAAAATCGCTAAAAATCACTATGAATGTTCGCTTTCACTAAAGGTATCATGCTCGGGTAAAATACAAGAATGATACAACATAGCAAGTCATGTACGATATGAAACACAATGCACCTTACGATTTCAGAAAAACATATTAATTTATACGATCGTATTTAGACAAAATGCTATAAAAGATGCTATAAGTAAACTTGAACAGAGATCTAACAAAATTGGTTTTGGGTCAATCGGGCTTTAGGTTTGCGAGATACGGTCGTTTCATTTTAATTATTCTCTGCTGGAAACTTAGTTCCTGAACTGAAAGTCCATCTCGTAACACAGTTTTCACCTTATTGGGGTCATAATTAGGCAACGCCACAGTTGAGTAATATTTAGATCTATAAATTATGTTTTCAACAAACTAGACGGATTGACAATATCCGCTGTGCTCTGTAAGATATGTACTGTTTAAGATCAGGATATATGTTCTGTCCCTACTTGGGACTGCAGTATGTAACGACGATTTAAAAGATAATTAAAATAGCAAACGATAGTAAAAATGGATGAAACCACCACCGACAGTTTGCTAACAGGATAATCTTCGTAACGGTATAGATTTCCACATAATATCATTTTCACACGGAGTTATAAGAACATAATAAAACAGGTGTCGACAAACAGTACTGCGCTGTACTGCAGTCTAGAGCCGTACTCCCAAATATTTTTCGTCATCATTTTAAAACAGAAACAAAATATGAATTATAGAGGGTTTTAGTTTGTCTAGTCAGATTCAATAAAAGCCCTCGAACACAAAATTCCGGTGTGTATCTAATTTACTATGATTTTCACAAGTTACATGAATGCAAAGTTTCAGATTTGGCGGATCTAAACGAGGTTGACATTCTATGGTGTTAAAGCCCATGTCTTCAACCTAAATTTTTACGCGTTATCCATTATCGCTAAGTCAAACCAATAGATGTAAGTTCTGCCATATGTGATTAGGTTTCCACTTAAATACCGCATCAAACACACAAAACAACCATTTAGTTATTGATCGAATATATCATTTCCTCTAGCTGATTTAAATAGACGTCAAACACTTGACTCATACAGATTACCCGTATAGTAATAAGCCCTAGTCGGGCTCTATTCAGATTGCAATGGCATGAGGATTCGTTATATATATATATATATATATATATATATATATATATATATATATAGAGAGAGAGAGAGAGAGGTCATTTGTTTGCGTAACTAGTTCTACCGTGATCTCCCTATACTATAACATGAAAACAAGTGAAGATTTTCACTTGCCTATGACGACAGCATGATGATGGCGATCGCATGGATGAGCACAGGACTGGCAATGGCAATAAAGGAGTTTGGCTTGGCCAGAGCTGCCCAGAGGCTCGGTTGTAGGTGGCGGGCTACGGCTGTAAGGGTCAGCAGCGGAGGCGGTAGGGAGTCAGCGGCAAGAGGTGGTGGTGTTAGCGAGGCAGGTGGAAGCGGGCGTCGACGGTGATGGTGTGTAGGGTGCCAGCGGTGAAGTTGTAGGGGAGGCTCGTGGTTGTAAGGAGGTGATGGCGTAGAGGTTGTGGAGGAGGGAGGTGACGCCGGCGACGGTAAGAAGAGCTCGCGGGGTTGAAGATGACCGGAAAAGGAAGTGGTGGCTGCAGGCGGCGCAGAGTGCAGTAGGGCATCTATCGGTTGGAAGGAGGTGGTGACTCGAGGGAAGAAGGGAAGGAGCAAGGTGCTTATGGTGCTCGTTGTCGAGGTGATTGTGGTTGATGGTCGGTGATGAGGTTATAGAGGTGAGGCGATGGCGCGGTGAGGAAGTGAAGGTGGCCGGTGGGTGTTGGGTTACGAAGAAGTGGGTAGGATAAGCTCGGTGGTATAGTTTGGTTGAGAGGTATGGTGGATGGGGAGTTCGTCAGAGTGGTGGGTGATGGTCGCCGGTGAAGGAGAGGAGTTCGGGGTTGAGTTGGAGGAGGTGATGTGATTGAGGGAGAGAGAACGAAAGAGACGTTAAGAGATGGAGGGTGAGAAAGACGTTAGCGAGATGAGGGGAGGCAGGTGCAGAGATCTCAGGGTCGTTGGCGACGAGACCACGTTGGCATAGAGCGGATCTCACGGGGGTATCCGCGACGTTGGGTCTGCGAACATGGGGGAAAGGAGAAAGAAGGAGGAAAGAGAGAAGTGGAAGGAGTTCGGAGGTGGAGGAGAGGATCTCGGGTCGTTGGGATCGGGAGCGGCGTCGACGAGGACCGGGTCTCTCTGGATCGAGTGTGAGAGAGGAGGGGATTCGTTGGGGATAAGGCGAGAAAAGGAGAAAGAAGGAGAAGAAAAAGAAGAAGTGGGGAAATGGGTCGGATCGGGTGCAGTTTTGGCCGTTAGGTACGTGGGTTTGGGTTTGTTTTTATTTTTATTTATTTTTTTAAAATATATAAACAAAAGATTTACTTAGGAAGATATTAGGGTATTTAGGAAAATATAATTTGGGGAAATTTTTTAGGAAACTATCTTGGAATTTAAAACGGAAATTTATCGGGATTAAAATTTAAATACATGCAGTACAATAGAACTGGGGATTTACATCATACCCCCTACAAAAATTTCATCCTCGAAATTAAAGAACGAAAACAACGGAACCAAAAAGCATACAACTACTCAAACAGGTGCGGAAAAAGTGAACGGATATTCTCCTCACGCTCCCAAATAGACTCCCCTGGTGAACGGCCACCCCAAGAAGCTCGAATTAAGGGAATGACTTTATTCTTCAGCACTTTCTCCTTACGATCGAGAATGGTTATAGGCAGCTGATTAGTCTAAAATATTGCACATTTGAATGATTATTTTCTCCACTATTGTTAAGTTCTAAAATGTGTTTATTGTAATTATAGAACATATGAGGGTTTATATGTAAAAAGTTTATTATCATATGTTTTTACATTATAATTAACATAGTGGGGGAAAATACATGCATATAATATTTATATAAAATATTAGTAATTAAAATATGCATATCATATCAAATATTTCTAATCAATATTCTTAAGACTTAAATCATATAAAATGGTTATGATAATATCTCAAAATAATATCAAATACTACTAACACTATGACTTGAGATATTGTGCAGATATTAGCTCGGGTCTAAAATCCGAGTGATCCGAGATATCGGAATCAAATCTGCCAAAACATTGAAGAAAATCATAAGATGTAGCAACGGCAGAGACTCATAGTAAGATTTGCAAAATATAGACATCAAATAGATCTCTGCATGTCAACACCAGAGATCAAAAGAATTTTCAAAACGTGATTCCATTATTCTGCCACCCAACCATGGCTAATGGCGTGGATTTGCGGCGGATCCGCGGCTCCTTGATGACCGTAGGATTTGATATTTTTTGGTTTGGATTACAACAGAATATATTCTCATATGGCATATAGCGTTTCTGGGTTAGTGACTATATAAGAGACCGAGAGCTATACTTTGAAGATTATGGAACCGAAGTGATCAAGAGGTCCAAAGCGATCCACGCATCCAGATGATCATCAGCAAGTCATCTACCTCCAACAAGAGAGAGGCGAGAGCAAAATCTAGGGTTTTTTGTAATCTACTTTGTACGGAGAGTTGTATGCAATAGTTGATTAATAAAGGTGGTCTTTTTATTAGTCTTTTTGCATTTACTTTCTGCATTTTATTTCTGCATCTTAATCATGTTTTCTTCTTCATCCTTTCTTCTATCTCAAACCATGAGCGAGTAATTCCTAGCTTGATAGGATTCGTAGGCTAGAGTAGATCAATGGATGATAAAATCATTTAACTTCTTTTATACATTTTAAAATCTATAAACTTTAGCAAAATAAATGTTAACATCCTTATCGAACACGCTACCAATTTATTGCTAGTCACGATCGCGATTCGAGATCTGTTCAACACTTATTTTGGTAAAGGCTAGACATGAATAGAGATCAATGAAAGGACAAGGGTTAAGAGTGGGGAAACCCTAGTTTCTTCCAAAAGAACCCTAATCTACATTAATCACTATCGATCCAGTTTTAAACTATTAAAAGATAAAATGAGTCATTTTTAATTATTCATCCATTACTACTAAGTCCTATGAACCCTACAAGCCTCTTCTTCATAAATCTTATATCCGTAGTATATCCGTAACTACAATCAATCATCCTTCTTCTATCAACTCGTCTAAAACAAGAAAAAGGTTCACGTTTTCCTGCGGACGACCCATACTCATCGCGGCTAGCTACTAGCGATACAGTCCTAATTGTAGTTACTTTACGAACAAAAATTCTTTTAAACAGATCAATCAGCAACTCCTCGTAAGACAGATCGGTGCCCAATATCAACTCTGAATGGTCCAAGATAATGCTGTCATCCCGAACGTAGCGTCTCAACTGAGATACATGGAAAGTATTGTGCATACCAGCTAACGATGGAAGCAAGGCAAGTCGATAGGCCATCTCTCCTACTCGCTCTAGCACCTCAAAAGGTTTGATGAATTGGGGACTGAGTTTCCCACAACTACCAAACCTGATCACTCCTCGAGTGGGTGATATCTTCAAAAAAACGTGGTCACCAACACCAAACTCCGACGACCTTCTGTCAGTATCTGCCCAGCTCTTCTGTCGGTCCTGAGCAGCCTTGATACGTTGCCTGATCGTCTGAATATTGCTCATTGTCTGTACTATAAGCTCTGGACCCATCAACCTTCGTTCACCAACGTCATCCCAACAAAGAGGGGATCGACACTTCCGTCCATGCAGAGCCACGAATGGGGCCATCTGGATGCTATCTTGATAGCTGTTGTTATACGAAAACTCTACCAGATGGAGGTGATCCTTCCAGGAGCCCTGAAAATCAAGCATGCATGCCCTCATCATATCCTCGAGCGTCTGGATAGTACACTCGGATTGCTCATCCGTCTGTGTATTATAACCCGTGCAGAACTTGAGACGAGTGCCCAAACTCTCCTATAGGCTCCTTCAGACGTAGGAAATGAACCTGGTGTCTCGATCAGACACGATACTAACGGGTACTCCATGCAGCCTTACAATCTCCTGCATATACCTCTCCGCAAGCAACTCCGTCGATTGTCCCACTCAAAAAGGTATGAAATGTTGTAACAATCCTAAACTTTCTGTACAATTGTTTTTCAAAAATACAGAAAGGGGTACTTGAGCCTGAGCACAAGTTATAAGTTTGATTTGCTTTTGAACAGTAAGAAAGAGCTTGTAGCTCACTGGTAAGACCTTGCACTGCTGAACCAAAGCAACAGAGTTTAAATCCCATCAGCCACATATTCTTTTTATTTTAATTTCTTTTAACCTTTTAGAAGCCCAAGAGTCTACACGTGCAACACACATAATAGGGTAAGTTACAGAATAATCAAATATGTTAAATAGGCTAGTTAAAGCGTCAGGGACACGTGACGAGAATCCCAAGCCTCCCCACCGGATTCCGACCGGCGAGACCGTTGGTAATATCGGCGCCGTCGGGCCCCCCGTACCCAATACTCTCCAAACATCACCCCCTGAAACTTTTCAGCTACCCCACTACTCCCTCATTGCTTGTTCACTCTGAATTAATTTAGAGAGTAATAAAATGCCCATTTAACATCATTTTAATGCATTCTTTATACACCCTAAACCTTAATTTTTCCTATAAATATCGCCCTTAATTCACACCTCCTCACTCACAATTCCCTGCCAAAACTCTCAAGAAAATTCCAAGTTCTTATAGTGTGCAAGTGGAGTTAACAAAGGGTGAAGCTCCGACGAACTTCCGGCGACGAAACGACGCACCGGCGCTTCCCCACTCTTCCCATTTCTCTCCTTTAGCCAAATAACCAGTAAGTCCCCCTTCTTTCTCTCTTTTGCTATTCCCAAACCCTTCATTCTTAAAATGTGTCGGAAGCGGAGTTATCCGGCTTCCAATTATCTTTTCTTTTAAAAAAATACAACTTTTTCTTAATAACAAATCTATAACTTTTGATATATTGTTTAGTAATCATTAACAAAGACAATAGAACAAGTTTAACATCAAAATAATAACCGTAACAAGTTTTATTCCACTTTTACAATAAAATATCTTCATGTTTCATTTCGACATGTGTTCCCGCCAAAATTTTCGGCCAAGAGCTACTTGCTCTCTTACAAAAAAGGGGGACAATCCTCAAAAAATAGGCATCACGTGTAAAACACGTGGACGCACATATACAAAGCATATGAGCGCTGAACATAAATAACCAAGGGCCAAACATGCCTCACGTGTTACACACGTGAGCGCTCTGAACATACACAGGCTAAAACCCACATTAGGGGTCACGTGTTAAACACGTGAGTGCTTTTGCCAATCACATGCAAAGCATGTGAGCACCCTAATTGAAAATGTTCCTATCAAATTCTAGAATTAAATTCTATTTGGGAAATATTTTCTTAATCTTCCTTAAACTAGAAAGATCTTCTCTGTTAAACAGAGGACCCTTAGATCAAAGATCCAGCGGTGATCATTTGATAGAAAAAAAATCTATCATAGGAAAATATTTTCCTAATCTTATAACAAGAATAAAATTCTATGTTAACAAGATATCCATATTAAGAAAATATATTTCTGATCTTGTTAAACTAAAAAGATATGATAGAATAAAATTCTAATCTTGTTAAAACTAATAAGATATTCATAATCTTGTTAAACAAATAAGAAATCTTCTCTGTTAAACAGAGAGCCTTTGGATTAAAAATCCAACGGTGAATAAAATTCACCAATTGATCTAAAAGATCATGGAATCAATCATGATCTCTCAATGAGGGATTTTCTTAACAAATTGATTCTTTTTCTTCTCATATAAATAGGAGCAAGGAAAGGAGGACAAAGAAGAGACAGAGGGAGAGGGGAAGAAAAATAGAGAGAGAATTTAATTCTCTAAAGAAGGGGAACCCCTCCCAAAAGCTCCCACAAAAAGAGAATTTAATTCTCAAACCAAGAGTTTAACTCTTCTAAAAGAACTCAGTTCTTCCTCTAGTTAAGATCTGCAGAAGCGGATCTCCCCACAAGTTGAGAATTTAATTCTCATCGGGGAGATTCTGTCATGCAGATTCAAAACCTTGGGGAAGAACTGAATCCAAAAGAGTTTAACTCTTACAAAACATATAGGAATTTAATTCCTCTGAAACTAGGGTTTAACCCTTTAAAAAGAATTTAATCCCTGCAAAGAACAAAAGGAGAACTTGATCCCTCGGAATCATAGAAGAATAGCCTGGTGATTCATTAGCGTTCAACACTACACAATAAAAGCTCACGTGTTACCACGTGAGCACCTTTGAGGAACGAAAAAGGAAAGACTGAGATCTAGCCACGTGACCCCTAAGAAGTGCTCAGCACTTATAAAAGAGAAAAGGGAATAAACCCTATTTTTGGAGCGCCTCACGTGACCCCTGAGAAGTGCTCAGCACTTATAAAAGCAAAAGAGGAATAAACTCTATTTTTTGGGGCGCCTCACATGGCACCACGTGACCCCCAAGCGGTGCTTAACTTTTATAAAGCAGAAATGGAATAAATCAAAGGGCGGTTTCCATTCTTGGGGCGCCTCACGTGATCCCATATGACCCGATAGTGCTTAGCACTCAGAAAAAGAAAAGGAGAATAAAACAAAGGCAATCTTCATTCTTCAGAGTGCCTCACGTGACCTCACGTGATCCCTTGATAGTGCTTAGCACTCGGAAAAAGAAAAGGTGAATAAAACAAAGGCAATTTTCATTTTTCAGAGCGCCTCACGTGATCTCACGTGACCCAATAGTGCTTAGCACTCAGAAAAGGAAAAAGGGAATAAACCCAAGATAGCTCCCATTTTGGGGGCACCTCACGTATTCCCAAGTGACCCCCAAACAGTGGTGTATAAAAGAGGGAGAAAATTCAAAAGACAGCGCTCGCATTTTGAAGGCACCTCACGTGTCTACACGTGACTGTTTGATGAACCAAGTGCTTAGCACTTATAAATGAAAGAGGAATAAAATCCAGAGAACAGTTCTCACCTCGGGCGCCTCACGTGCTCACACGTGAGCCAAGTGCTCAGCACTTTTATATATATATGAGGGAATAAACTCAAGGAACAATGCCCACTTCGGGGCCCTCACGTGTTCACACATGAGCTCCTCCAAAGTCCAGTGTTTAACACTGATTCAGTGCTTAGCACTATGGGGTGATTAAGGGAAATCAACTTTAGCTCAAATTAGCCAAGTCATCCGAAGCCAAGACCCTTTTTGTCACCAATCAACTGAGCCCTCATGTTCAGGTCTCCCCAAACTAATCCTAGTCCCAAAGATGACTAGTGTTCTCCTAACAGATGACATCTAAACTGATGTTCATCCCATTTCCCAAATCAGAATATTGGTTCAAGGGTACATCTCTTCATACCTCTGATACATGTCGTTGTAATCCTTCAACGTCTTCAGAGAGATGGAGGGTCCCAATAACCAATAACTTTTAGCGCATCCCCAAACTGTGGAGCCAAAATACCACAGACTACGATGTCTTTAAACTGGACCGCAACGTCCCTAAACTAAACCCTACAGACTATGATGTCTCTAAACTATGGACTATGATGTCCTTAAACTCCACGGACTATGATGTCCTCAAACTTATGGACCGTAACGTCCTTTAACTAAAACGATAGTGCCCAAATGCTCTTTCGCTGGATCTAAATGATCCTAAAACCCTGTTAAGTAGATCTTAGTCCAAAATTAGACTAATGTATCCTTAACAACCATTTAAGTTGATCTTAATCTCAAACGAGATTAACGATCCTTAAATCAATCCAACTACAGATCCCTCAACTGACATTGGTTCAAGGGTACATCTCCTCACACCTCTGATATGTGTCGTTATAACTCTTCAACATCTTCAGGAAGGTGGCGGGTCCCGACAATCAATAAACCCAACGGACCACAATGTCTCTAAACTAAAACAATAGAGCCCAAATACTCTTTTGTTGGATCTAAATGATCCTGTTGAGTAGATCTTAGTCTAAAAATTAGACTAACGTATCCTCAACAAACGTTTAAATTGATCTTAGTCTCAAATGAGATTAACAATCCTTAAACCCAACCCAAACCCAAATCTAAGAAAATACGGATTTGGACTAATCCATGTCCTACAGGCGACAACATAAATTAGTCTCCGTATACAATCCACGGGCAACCAAAAATAAAACAAACACACACGACACGAAATGACCATCTGGAGAAGGAGAAAGTGGTTACCGCGATGCGGTAGCGTAATTAACTGCAGGGGCTTGCGCCTGCAGGGAAGAGCGTCCCCACAATCAAAAAACCCTCAAACGAGGGGGAATATGACGAAGTCTGCTACAACAACCGCATCCGTCTAAACCTCCGATATACGGTTCCATAAATCAACTTGGCATCTTCGGAAAGGTGGACGGATAAAACCAAATAGTATCTGCCCCTAAATTCAGGCAAGACGTTTGTCTTTCCCGGTCTTTCGGCAGAGAACAGATTCTGGCACGCCTGGTGGGACCTTTTCCTCTTTCCACTCCACAATTCGTGTGTCGTGTTTTTCCGCGATCAAATAATCACGGTATATATGTTTGTGGTTGCCCTTAGGGGAGGGGATACTAAAGCCGACGTTTCATCTCTATGAAGAATGGCGTTTGCTCCCACCTTAGCAACTCAGGCTCTGTCATATCTGGTTAAGTCAAGTACGGGCTACTTGCAATCTCAAATCTCTGCAATCCGGCTCTTCAAGAAATCAACGAGCTTCTCTTTGGGTCGATACTCCCACCTCCCACCCTCGGTGCCTCAACGCCGATGGAGGAAGCCCAGTAGAAGTCTGTCTTCCGCAGGCTAGTTCCCCAAGCTACAGCTTTGCTAATAGAATCAGTCCTCAAACAACTGGCGCATGCCAAGGACCAAGGTCGACGCAGGGGGCAGAATATTCAAGCTCTCAAAGGAAACAGGGGGCAGGCTCAGCAAAATCCTGAAGTTAATCAAATCCCGGCCGTAAGAAATGGTCGACGTCGATATCAGCGTCATACAAAATGAGGTGGGGGCAGTTCTCCGTGTGGTCCTGTTTCAACCCCAGCGGTGAATGTTGTTGTTCCAACTGGGAACAGCTTCAAATTGTTGTGAAGGGTTAGACAAAATTCTCCTACCGCAATATTGAAGAAGTCTCCGCAGCCCATGAAGATCCCACGAGAGAAGAAACCAGTTCGTTCCCTGAGACAACTTTCCTCATCTATATATAAGGTGTGGAAGCAGGTGAAAGGGACTCACCCCCAGACGAATCCTGATACAGTAGTTCCTCCCAAAACCAAAGCGGCTTTTCACAACAAGAGGCCCAATAAAGCTCAAGTGCTCGGAGCAAACTCCAAAGGACAAAACTCCAAACACCTTAAGCCTGGGGGCATGGTAGTTCACATAGTCTATGTGGTGAATTCCAAAAATGAAGTTCGAGCTTCTACTAGTCACCGACCTCAAACTCGGTCCTTAACAAAAGTTCAACTGCAACGTGAAAAGCTGCAGGAGATGCTTCCTCAGGCGGCACCACTCGCTAATCCATCGCCTAAAGAAAATCCCGAGGACGCACCCGAAGAAAGAATAAAGAAGGAGTCGGATATTGATTTCCTAAAGCGCGCTCTGAAAAAGTGAGATGCAGAAACGGCAGAAATGTCCACTAAAATGAACCAGATGGCCCTTCTGATTCAGAATATGGCCGGAATGATGGTTCAATCGGAACCACTGGCAGATGAACTGCCGGTAGTCGGTCTTAAATATAAGGATGACATTTCAAATCCTCTACAAAGCTCATCAATGGCTGAGGAGGAAATCATTCCTAAAAGCAAAACTGAACGAATATATCGCTCAGCAAATCGAAACTCACTACGCCAGTGAAGCCGCAAATAGATCAATCAAGATTGGTCGACCGTATCCAACATAGCATAATCAAATACAATACCCGCTAGAGTACACACTTCCGACTCCACATATACAAAGAAACCGGGAATCTTCACCAGCACATAGCGCGATTTAAATCCATGTGCGGTAACACTGGAGAGAATGATATACTTCTCCTCTTATAGTTCGTCAGCTGTCTGACGGGTATTGCCTTCGAATGGTATGCGGAACTCCCGAATGACTCCATGAATACCTTCGACGAAATGGAGATGCCCTCCTGTCAGAGATTCGCTGGTGTGAATAAACTCACTACCGTGACAGCACTGGTCAACGAAAGGGTTAGACCGAATGAGACTTGGGTTCAATGTGCTACCCGATGGCGAAATCTCTGGTCAAATACAAGCAACACACCGATGAAGTTGTAGCTATGGGAATGCTCATAGCCACCCTTGACCCAAATTCAAAGGCGTCCTCGTATATGACCCTCTTCAAGCCAACGGTCTTCCAAGAGCTCATGGATAAAATGACTCGATTGAATCAGCTGAGTCAAGACCCTTCATCATCTGATGAAGATGAATGAAAAGCAGAGGTAAGGTTGTATTTGTCGCCGACACTCAACAAAAAAAATGAGCGGCTTTGAAGCAACCTGTCACCAAAATAGCGACGGCGTAGGTACTCGCTCCCACCGAGGTATACACAAGGGGCATATTTCTCACTGGAGGAAAAATCTCTACGTAAGATGGTCCTTTCTTCTTAAAGAATAGAAAGGATATCAAGAGGCTTACAAACGAGTCCTGCAGTCAAGTGGAATATCCCACTTGAAACCCAAAAAAAGGGTACGTCCATAAGCAAAATGGGCACGGATGAAAACCCGAAAGGGCTCCGTGAGTAAAAAAAAAAAAGCAGGGCTACCGGCGAGTTTGTGAAAACCCAAAAGGGCGTAGACTCGTACAAAAAAAGGGGTATGTCCACAAGCAAAATGGACATGGATGAAAACCCAAAAGGGCTCCGTGAATAAAAACAGCAGGGCTACCAGCGAGTTTGTGAAAACCCGAAAGGGCGTAATCTCGTTAAAAGACACTTGCAGGGTCCTCTCAACCTTGTAAGGAAAAAGCTACCTGCGTGAGATCCTTACGACTCACAAAGGAGCGACACACTTAGGGATCCCCACGATTCCTAAGGAGAAATTACACTTACGAGATCCTCACGACTCGTAAAGAGAACCCTCTTATAAGACCCTCACGGCTCATAAGATTCAAAAGCCTTAAGCTACAGGGATTTGAACCTGTTCTTAAGCTATCACCTTTCCCAGATTGCCCTACAAGCGGTTTAATACTGACCTTTGTATACAATCCACGGGCACAAATAATCATTTCCTTTCCGAGTCCCATCAACGTCAAAGAATGCCCTCATTTGATGAACAAACACTTGTATGTCCTCTCGACTTATAAGAAGAAAACACTCTTGTAAGATCCTTACGACTTATAAGAGACACACACTTAGGAATCCTCACGATTCCTAAGGAGAAAATGCACCTACGAGATCCTCACGACTCGTAGGGAGAAACGCCTTTATGAGACCCTTACGGCTCATGAAGTCAAAAGCCTTAGTCGACAGGATTCTAACCCTGTTTGCTAAGCCGTCTTTGTTTAAATCGATAAAGGCAAATGATGATTCGCTCCTGGCAATATTCCAGTAGTAGCGATGCTGATGCCTAAATCGGTATCAAATTACAAAGTCCTTTCACGGCAAATGATGATTCAATCCTGACAATATTCCAGTCGCAGCGATATTGATGCTAAGATTGGCACCAGATTCCAAGTTCTATACTTGCAACAAAATCAGCAAGTAAAAGAAATGCATATGAAATAGCCAAAATGATGGGGCAACTTGTAACAAAATCAGTAAGTAAAAGATATGCATACAGAAATAGCCGAAATGATTGAGCAACTCGCAATAAAAAGCAGCAAGTAAAAAAAGCCGAAATGATTGGGCACCGCGAAAAATAGCCGAAATGATTGGGCAATCGCGACATTCGCGATATAAAAAGCTGAAATGATAGAGCATCGCGGAAAGAAATAAAAAAAGTGAAAGAATGAAACTTTTGCCCTACAGAAAGTCCATACTGACCCCTGTATACAATCCATGGGCATAAACGAAAAGGGAACCACATGTCCCCCACCAGATCCTGTCAAAAGGGAAAGTCGGATCTCAAAAGTAACATCTACATCCCAGAAGATCCACAATAGCGTTCCTCCTTATTGCAGCAGGATTCAGACGCGACAATCAACCTCGGAGCCATGGCAAAGTCCCTAGTTCTAAATCTTGACGGTTCACAGACAATCTAGCGTCATCCAATGACCCCATCGCGGAAACACGTCATCAAATGACCCCGTCTCGGAAATACGTCATCCAATGACTCTGTCTCGGAAACAAGTCAACCAACCCCGAGGAAATCAGTGTCCTTGGCAAAAACCTCGATTCAGGGAAATCAGCGTCCCTGATGAGAGCATCTCGATTCGCGTCGACCCGCAAGGAAATCAGTGTCTTTGCAGGAATCTCTCGATTCGTCTCAACTTCGAGGAAATCAGTGTCCTTGGCAAAAACCTCGATTCAGGGAAATCAGCGTCCTTGACGAGAGCATCTCGATTCGCGTTGACCCGCAAGGAAATCAGTGTCATTATAGGAATCTCTCGATTCGTCTCAACTCCGAGGAAATCAGTGTCCTTGGCAAAAACTTCAATTCAGGGAAATCAGCGTCCTTGACGAGAGCATCTCGATTCGCGTCGACCCGCAGAGAAATCGGTGTCTTTGCAGGAATCTCTCGATTCGTCTCAACTCCGAGGAAATCAGTGTCCTTGGCAAAAACCTTGATTCAGGGAAATCAGCGTCCTTAACGAGAGCATCTCGATTCGCGTCGACCCGCAAGGAAATCAGTGTCTTTGCAGGAATCTATCGATTTGTCTCAACTCCGAGGAAATCAGTGTCCTTAGAAAAAACCTCGATTCAGGGAAATCAGTGTCCTTGACGAGAGCATCTCGATTCGCGTCGACCCGTAGAGAAATCAGTGTCTCTGCAGGAATATACGACGTCAGCAAAACGGAGGGCAGAGTCCCTAGTTCCAAGTCTCGACGGCCATATATACAGCCTGGAGACCCACAACAGCGTTCCTCCTCATTCCAGCAGGATTCGGATGCGACAATCAATCTTGGAGCCACGGCATAGTCCCTAGTTCCAAGTCTCGACGGCCACATCTACAGCCTGGAGACCCACAACAGCGGTCCTCCTCATTCCAGCAGGATTCGGACGCGACAATCAATCTCGGAGCCACGGCAGAGTCCCTAGTTCCAAATCTCGACGGTTTATAGATAACCTAGAGACCACCTCGACATTCGTCTCATTACAGCAGACGCAACGTCAGCAAAGCGGAGCCATGGCAAAATCCCTAGTTCCAAATCTCGACGGTTCACAAACAACCTAGAGACCACCTTGACATTCGTCTCGTTACAGTAGACGCAACGTCAGCAAAGCAGAGCCATGGCAAAGTTCCCAGTTCCAGAACTCGGCGGTGCACAGACAACCGAGAGTCAACCCCTGACCCCATAGAACACGGCCAAAGTCAATTCTGACCCCGTGGAACACGGCCAAAGTCAATCCTGACCCCGTGGAACACGACCAAAGTCAATCATGACCCTGTGGAATACAGCCAAAGTCAATCCTGACCCCATGGAACACGGCCAAAATTAATCCTGACCCCGTGGAACATGGCCAAAGTCAATCCTGACCCCGTGGAACATGGCCAAAGTCAACCCTGACACCGTAACGGCGAAAGTCAACCCTGACACAGAAACGGCGAAATTCAACCCGGACACCGAAACGACGAAAGTCAACCCCGATACCGTAAAGACAAAAGTCAACCCCGACACCGTAACGGCGAAAGTCAACACCGACACCATAACGGCAAAAGTCAACCCCGACACCGTAACGGCGAAAGTCAACCATCGACCTCCCCGTCGAAGCAACGCTTCAACTCGAGAACAAGTCAACTTGTCAGCCACATATGAGTCCTCTCGACTTATAAGGAAGAAAATTCTCTTGTAAGATCCTTACGACTCTCAAGAGAAAACGCACTTAGGAATCCTCACGATTCCTAAGGAGAAAATACACCTACGAGATCCTCACGACTCGTAGGGAGAAAAGTCTTTATGAGACCCTCATGGCTCATAAAGTTGGTGTCACGCCCCGCTTCCCGGTATACGGCAGAGGACGCGACGAGGCCGCTACGTATTTACTCTGAAGTAAATACGCTAAGCATATCTAAGCAATATAAAAGAAATGTACACATGAGACAAAAGGTGTCACGCCCCGCTTCCCAGAGTACGCAAGATTTGGGCACGTGACATAGCCAACCATGCTACCTGTGGGTAGGAAGTATCCATCCACAGTCACATTACGGTTGTAAGGATATCAAGAACAAGATAAAACTAAACTAATACATGTCCAAATCCATAATAACAGGAATCAATAAACAATAAGTGCGGAAGCTAATGATCCAATACAATGAATAAACAGTATGTCCCATAATGCGGGCTCACATCTGGAAATGAAATGACATAAATGAACTAAACTCTAAAGAACTCACAGTTCAGCCTGCTGGCTGAAGTACTCCTGCTCGGTCGACGACAAAGGTACGGAATCTGGGCCATGCAAAACCCAGACGTCAGCGCGTCATGATATCAAGTATGTAGCATAAACATGGTAATAAACAATGCAAGCATGAACATGAATAAAGCAGTAATAAGAAGTAATAAACAGGGTAATGTGCAGTAGTGACTAAACTGTCCTATCAGGTTTTCTACTCTATAGTCTTTGAAACCAATTGATGAATCGTCGATGTAACTCAATAGTATCCCGTGCGTGCCCGGGACCACGGTCATGATCCTCGGGGCTGAATCCGAGACGTGCCGCTAAGCAGTAAAAGGTAGTAGGATAGATGAGTGATGTCAGCATCAACACTCCGGAGCTGGCCAAGCCCGTAAGACTGATCAGAACAATGTATCGAACTGTTGAGTTACAAGTCGGTTTCACCTTTGATTTCCCCATACCCCCAAACTATGTATGTCAGTCAGGTATTCAGTAGTCAAGGACTAATGCCAACACAAGTCAAGTAAAGGTAGGTCTGTCTGGATCGACAGCAGGAATGGTTAGGTTTGTCGGCATTAGGCATGAGATCAGGTAACAGGTCAGGTTACTTTCAACAGGTAGAGTCGATATGCACAGGGTGTTGTGTCCGGTGTATCGGTACATGTGTCAGGTGTATCAAGATCGGTCAATATGTAATGCAATCAGGTATATGATGATAACAGGTATAGTAACAAATAATGAACAGTAGCAGGGAACGGTAAATAACAAATATCATTCTATGCGAACACAGTGATGTTTGTATTTTCATATTAATCCGGTTCACGTACCTTTGAGGTGCAAAAGCCACAAGACGAACAATATCGATAATATACGTAATGGAGTTACATGAATCTGAACTAAGCACAATAATTGTCTCATGAGTGATTTTAACAAATGAAGTGGGGATGATCTACTTGGTTTGATTAGTTAAGTATGAATTAATAACAGACCGGTTAATACGAGCAATGATTTCATTGATTTAAAGTTACAGATAATCGTGGCTAGCAATTCTAAGTTATAAAAGGTATCGATGTTATATTAGTTGTGTGGTTATAACATGATGATTAAGTTGTAGCATGTTAAGCAAGTATTCGGATACTTGCCTCGACGGTTCCGCAAACCGAAACACGGATGCGATGTCGGCAGAAACGCGATATAGAAGCACGGGCCACGGATCGAGTCCCAACAGAGATCAACGGGATCACACGGACTAGGGGACTTCGCTGGAGCGTCGGGTTCGTCATACGGCGCGGTCGGATTCCGGCAAAATGTCAAAAGTAACGGAGTTAGCGAAAAAACTACGCATTCACGATACGGACCAGCGGGGGGTGTTGTACCAAAAGGAAGGAGAAGGAAACACTTACAGAGAGATGTACCAGGTAAACCCCGGCGAGCTCGACGGCGCTGGAACGCCAGCGAAGCGACGGCAGCGGCTGCAGCGAGGGTTGAAAGCTTCGGGGTGCGCGGAAAAGTGTGCTGCGGCGAGCTGGAGGCGAGGGGTCGGCTCTGGTGGTCGTGGGAGAGAGGGAGGTGGTCGGAGGTGGTGTCGACGGGGTCGCCGGCACGTTTCTCCGGCGAACAGCGGGGGTAGGCGAAGGATGAAGGCTAGGGTTCACTGTTCCGGCGAGGGGAGGAGGGAACGACGACGAGGTCGGGTCGAGTAGGGTGAAAGGGTGCCGCGGGGATCGTCGACGACGATGGGTGGCGTCGGCGGCGAGGTCTGCGAGGTTGGAGGTGAGGCCGGGGTTGCGTGCAGGTGCGGGAGAGAGGAGGAAGGAGGGAGGAGGAAGGTGCGGTGGAGGTCGTGGTGGTGAGGGCGGCGACGGCGAGGTCGCGAGGAGGCCGACGGTGAGACTGCGGGAGGCTAGGGTTAGGGTTGAGGGGTTTCACGCGATGGGTTAGTGGGGGAGGAGGCGGCTGCATGCCAAAGATATATAGAGGAAGAGAGAGAGAGGGATTAGAGAGAGAGAGAGAGATTTGAGAGAGATTGAGAGAAGAGAGAGAGAGAGATGAGGAAACAGGAGCGGGGCCCACGAGCTCAACTGTGAGCTCGTGATTGGCTGAGGGTGATAAAGGAAAATCAAATTTAGAGATTTAGTAGGGGATTTACTGTTAACGAAAATATATACGTATAAATTATAGTTTAGATATTAAATTGAAACGGGCCCTTTTTGGCGCGAAATGAAACATTTTCAAATCGCGCCCGGGTTGCGCCCAAATGTTCCAAATTCAAATTATAAGATTTTAAGCGGGTTCCAATTTTAGAAAATAGGTGTTTAATGATTAAAATGCATGCCCCCAAGTCGGACACTTGCACGCGCGCGTAGTCGCCCACACTGGCCCATTTAGCCAAACGGAACGGAATCTCGACACGCGGACGCTACCACGCGACTAGTGGCGACGAGTAGGCTAACATGGACATCTTAAATTTCACTTTCGGAGTTAAAATTTGTTATGTGCCAAAATGACTTAACCGGATAAAATTTAGCAATAAACGCCAGAAAATCAGGAAAATTGGAAAGAGCAATAAATAACCCTCAACTAGTAATATACATAGTATTATTGGGCTCGGGTGTTACATCATACCCAACTACAAAAGAATTTCGTCCTCGAAATTCCAAGAATACAAGATAACTAATTACTGGAAAAGATGAGGGAATTTCTGCCGGATCTCGTCTTCTCGCTCCCAAGTAGATTCTCCATGCGATCGGTTACCCCAAGAAACTAGCACAAGAGGGATAACCTTGTTCTTAAGAACCTTTTCTCTTCGATCCTTGATCTCGACTGGTCGCTCCTCAAAAGTCAGGTCCTCCCGAACGGTCAACTCCGAGTGATCCAAAACATGGGTCTCATCACGAACATACCTCCGTAGTTGAGAAACATGAAATACATCATGAACTCCTGCTAATGATGGTGGTAATGCCAACCGGTACGATACCTCTCCGACACGCTCCAATATCTCGAAGGGTCCAACGAATCGGGGACTAAGCTTTCCCCGACTCCCAAAGCGAATCACCCCTCTAGTCGGTGATATCTTCAGGAATACCAAATCGCCCACGGCGAACTCTAGAGGTCTTCTTGACGTGTCGGCCCAACTCTTCTGTCTGTCTTGAGCTGCCTTCATATGCTTTCTAATTGTATTCACCTTCTCGACTGTCTGTACCACCAAATCTGGTCCTAGTAATCTTCGTTCACCAACATCATCCCAACAAACAGGTGAACGGCACTTACGACCATACAGTGCTTCAAACGGAGCCATCTGAATAGTTGCTTGGAAGCTATTGTTGTACGAAAACTCCACCAGGTGTAGATGATCTTCCCAAGAACCTTTGAAGTCTAACATGCAAGCCCCCAACTTATCTTCAAGGGTCTGGATCGTTCTCTCTGATTGTCCATCAGTCTGGGTATGATAAACTGTGCTGAACTTCAATCGAGTCCCCAAACTTTCTTGTAAACTCCTCCAAAAGTGTGACAAGAACCGAGTGTCCCGATCGGACACGATGCTTACTGGCACTCCATGCAATCTGACAATCTCCTGCATGTACCGCTCTGCCAAAATCTCCGTCGATTGACCAACCCGAAAAGGAATAAAGTGAGCTGCCTTGGTCAACCGATCGACAATCACCCATACAGCATTGTTGCCCTTTGGACTCCGCGGTAAAGCCGTCACGAAATCCATGGTTATATGTTCCCACTTCCATTGAGGAATCGGAAGTGGTTGCAACAAACCGGCAACCCTTTGATGTTCAGTCTTGACTTGCTGACACACTAAGCACTTAGCCACAAAGCGAGCGATTTCCCGTTTCATACCTTCCCGCCAGAAATGCTGTCGAATATCTCGATACATCTTTGTCCCTCCTGGATGTACAGAGTAAGCTGAACTGTGTGCCCCTTCATAAGCTCCTCACGCACATCTCCTTTTGGCACACACACACGGCTACCATATCTCAACGAACCGTCTTCATGGATCAGTAAATCGGTTCGTAGTCCGGCTCCAACCTGCTCTCGAAACTTTTGCAGTCTAGGATCCTGCGATTGTGTCGCTTTAATCTTCTCAACTAAGGACGACTGTACTTGCAACTGCATAAACTGTCCTGTAGCGTGTGGTAGCACAACCTCCAAGTCAAATCTCCGAAACTCCTCAATGATCTCTCTCTGTGTAGTCAATAACTGAATTGCTGGTAACCGACTTAGCGCATCTGGCACGACGTTAACTTTTCCCGGATGGTACTTAAGATCAAGGTCGTAGTCGGCCATCAGCTCCAACCATCTGCGTTGCCTCATGTTCAACTCCTTCTGAGTGAACACATATTTCAAACTCTTGTGATCCGTAAAGACTTCAACTCTCTCGCCCAAAAGGTAGTGTCTCCAAATCTTCAGGGCGAAGATCACGGCTGCAAGCCCCAAGTCGTGAGTCGGATAGTTCTTCTCATGAGTCTTCAGCTGTCTAGATGCGTAAGCGACGACTTTCCCATTCTGCATCAAAACACATCCCAATCTTTTTCCCGATGCGTCGCTGTGAAACACCAGTCCTCCTGAATCATCCGGTACGGTTAGGATAGGGGCGGTTATCAACTTCTGCTTCAACGCCTTGAAGGCCAATGCACATCCATCTGTCCACACAAACGGTACCTCCTTACGCGTAAGCTTGGTTAACGGCTCTGCCAGACGAGCAAAGTTCTCCATAAATCTTCTGTAGTATCCGGCTAATCCAAGGAAACTTCTTATTTCAGCAGCATTCTTTGGAATAGGCCAATCTTGAACTGCTGCAATCTTTTCTGGATCAACGGCGACTCCATCGCCCGACACGACATGCCCCAGAAACCTCACTTCTTCCAACCAGAATTCGCACTTACTCATCTTCGCGAATAATTTCTCCTGCAGTGCGATCCTTAAGTGCTCAGCATGCTCCTCCGGACTCTTTGAGTACACCAGAATATCGTCGATGAATACCACAATAAACTGGTCCAAGAACGGTGAAAAGATCCTGTTCATCAAGTCCAGTTTCGAGAATACCCTCGCGCCACTAAGCTGCTCAAAAAGTTCTTCAATGCGAGGGATCGGGTACTTGTTCTTAATAGTCACCCGGTTTAATTCTCGGTAATCGATGCACATCCTTCTCGTGCCATCCTTCTTCTTCACTAAAAGAACTAGAGCTCCCCAAGGTGAGTTGCTGCTTCGAATCCATCCCTTCTCGAGTAATTCACTCACTTGTTTCTTAACTTCTTCCAACTCCACCGGTGCCATCGGATAATAAGATTTTGATACTGGCGCTGCAACAGGAGTACGGTCAATCGCAAACTCCACATCTCGCTTCGGCGGTAAGCCCGAAACATCTTCAAACACATCCATAAAGTCGCGAACAACTGCCGGCTCTTCAATACTCTCCACTACCATAGCCGCAAGAACACTGTTCGTCGGCCTAGCCCTAAACTCGACTGGCCCGACAGAAATGCTTCCTCCAAAGAAAGTAAACTTAGGATGTCCGGGAATCTGGAATTACCTTCCTCGCCCTACAGTCAATGTGGGCGTGGAAAGTGCCAAGAAAATCCATCCCCAAGACAACCTCCTAACTGCCCGTATCTATCACAAGAAATCTGCAAAAAGCTCCCGTCCGCAAACAACAACTGTACAATCTCTACTTTTCTTACTAGCTATGATTTTCCCATTCCCAGTGTGTATGTCCCAGAAACTAGACAGGGTCGTGCAGGTGATCGAGTGTGTAGTTATAAATTTGGATGACATAAACAATGGGATGCTCCGAAATTAAGTAATGCCAAAGCGGGAAAACCATGAACGAATAAATTACCTGAAACCACTTCTCCCGATGCCTTAGTTTCTTCCGTGGTCAACACGAACGCTCGAGCCTGATTTGGTCCTTGATTCAACTGTCTCTGCCCTTGGAACGGTCTCTGCGGAGGCTTCGACGGACAAGCATTAACGGTGTGATCTGCCGCTCCACATCTCAAACAGAGTCCCAGCCTCAAACGACACTCCCTTCGCACATGTCCGGGTTTATGGCAGTGGCTACAGATCACGCTCCCCTTTCGATCACCCACAATCATTTTCTTCATCGGTGCTACGCTGCGCCTGTTCACTGGAATACTTCTACGTACCGACGTTTGGTTCAGTGCAAAAGCCGGTTCCAGCTCGATCTGTTCCTTTAGACTCTCCAGCAATCCCCTTATCACTCTACGCCTGGCGGCTAAGACCGCACTTCTTTGGTCCATCTTCAAATTCGTACCTGCCATGAATCCTGGAAATCAAAGTACCCAACATTAGCATGATGATAGATTCTGAGTATAGATCAAGGCTAGAACTCCAAGATACTTAAATAGAGTACTGCATTGTAGCTATGCCGCGGTATCATAGCCGCAATTACTTAACTCCACCCAAGTCGCCTAAGTCCTAGAGATAACAAGAAATTGGTTTTTCGAATTGACAATGCAAAGTAAGTTTGCATGTCGACATGATCTGGAAGAATGATTCAAGGACGGTAAAACGGTCAAGGTGGCAGGACATGTTTCCTAATCACGGGTATCATGATTCGCGTATCGGGTGCAATACCCAACTACAAGGAATCAACCCAATTAACCTATGGCTCTGATACCATAAAACCGTGTCACGCCCCGCTTCCCAGAGTACGCAAGATTTGGGCACGTGACATAGCCAACCATGCTACCTGTGGGTAGGAAGTATCCATCCACAGTCACATTACGGTTGTAAGGATATCAAGAACAAGATAAAACTAAACTAATACATGTCCAAATCTATAATAACAGGAATCAATAAACAATAAGTGCGGAAGCTAATGATCCAATACAATGAATAAACAGTATGTCCCATAATGCGGGCTCACATCTGGAAATGAAATGACATAAATGAACTAAACTCTAAAGAACTCACAGTTCAGCCTGCTAGCTGAAGTACTCCTGCTCGGTCGACGACAAAGGTACGGAATCTGGGCCATGCAAAACCCAGACGTCAGCGCGTCATGATATCAAGTATGTAGCATAAACATGGTAATAAACAATGCAAGCATGAACATGAATAAAGCAGTAATAAGAAGTAATAAACAGGGTAATGTGCAGTAGTGACTAAACTGTCCTATCAGGTTTTCTACTCTATAGTCTTTGAAACCAATTGATGAATCGTCGATGTAACTCAATAGTATCCCGTGCGTGCCCGGGACGACGGTCATGATCCTCGGGGCTGAATCCGAGACGTGCCGCTAAGCAGTAAAAGGTAGTAGGATAGATGAGTGATGTCAGCATCAACACTCCGGAGCTGGCCAAGCCCGTAAGACTGATCAGAACAATGTATCGAACTGTTGAGTTACAAGTCGGTTTCACCTTTGATTTCCCCATACCCCCAAACTATGTATGTCAGTCAGGTATTCAGTAGTCAAGGACTAATGCCAACACAAGTCAAGTAAAGGTAGGTCTGTCTGGATCGACAGCAGGAATGGTTAGGTTTGTCGGCATTAGGCATGAGATCAGGTAACAGGTCAGGTTACTTTCAACAGGTAGAGTCGATATGCACAGGGTGTTGTGTCCGGTGTATCAGTACATGTGTCAGGTGTATCAAGATCGGTCAATATGTAATGCAATCAGGTATATGATGATAACAGGTATAGTAACAAATAATGAACAGTAGCAGGGAACGGTAAATAACAAATATCATTCTATGCGAACACAGTGATGTTTGTATTTTCATATTAATCCGGTTCACGCACCTTTGAGGTGCAAAAGCCACAAGACGAACAATATCGATAATATACGTAATGGAGTTACATGAATCTGAACTAAGCACAATAATTGTCTCATGAGTGATTTTAACAAATGAAGTGGGGATGATCTACTTGGTTTGATTAGTTAAGTATGAATTAATAACAGACCGGTTAATACGAGCAATGATTTCATTGATTTAAAGTTACGGATAATCGTGGCTAGCAATTCTAAGTTATAAAAGGTATCGATGTTATATTAGTTGTGTGGTTATAACATGATGATTAAGTTGTAGCATGTTAAGCAAGTATTCGGATACTTGCCTCGACGGTTCCGCAAACCGAAACACGGATGCGATGTCGGCAGAAACGCGATATAGAAGCACGGGCCACGGATCGAGTCCCAACAGAGATCAACGGGATCACACGGACCAGGGGACTTCGCTGGAGCGTCGGGTTCGTCAGACGGCGCGGTCGGATTCCGGCAAAATGTCAAAAGTAACGGAGTTAGCGACAAAACTACGCATTCACGATACGGACCAGCGGGGGGTGTTGTACCAAAAGGAAGGAGAAGGAAACACTTACAGAGAGATGTACCAGGTGACCCCGGCGAGCTCGACGGCGCTGGAACGCCGGCGAAGCGACGGCAGCGGCTGCAACGAGGGTTGAAAGCTTCGGGGTGCGCGGAAAAGTGTGCTGCGGCGAGCTGGAGGAGAGGGGTCGGCTCTGGTGGTCGTGGGAGAGAGGGAGGTGGTCGGAGGTGGTGTCGACGGGGTCGCCGGCACGTTTCTCCGGCGAACAGCGGGGGTAGGCGAAGGATGAAGGCTAGGGTTCACTGTTCCGGCGAGGGGAGGAGGGAACAACGACGAGGTCGGGTCGAGTAGGGTGAAAGGGTGCCGCGGGGATCGTCGACGACGATGGGTGGCGTCGGCGGCGAGGTCTGGGAGGTTGGAGGTGAGGCCGGGGTTGCGTGCAGGTGCGGGAGAGAGGAGGAAGGAGGGAGGAGGAAGGTGCGGTGGAGGTCGTGGTGGTGAGGGCGGCGACAGCGAGGTCGCGAGGAGGCCGACGGTGAGACTGCGGGAGGCTAGGGTTAGGGTTGAGGGGTTTCACGCGATGGGTTAGTGGGGGAGGAGGCGGCTGCATGCCAAAGATATATAAAGGAAGAGAGAGAGAGGGATTAGAGAGAGAGAGAGAGATTTGAGAGAGATTGAGAGAAGAGAGAGAGAGATGAGGAAACAGGAGCGGGGCCCACGAGCTCAACTGTGAGCTCGTGATTGGCTGAGGGTGATAAAGGAAAATCAAATTTAGAGATTTAGTAGGGGATTTACTGTTAACGAAAATATATACGTATAAATTATAGTTTAGATATTAAATTGAAACGGGCCCTTTTTGGCGCGAAATGAAACATTTTCAAATCGCGCCCGGGTTGCGCCCAAATGTTCCAAATTCAAATTATAAGATTTTAAGCGGGTTCCAAATTTAGAAAATAGGTGTTTAATGATTAAAATGCATGCCCCCAAGTCGGACACTTGCACGCGCGCGTAGTCGCCCACACTGGCCCGTTTAGCCAAACGGAACGGAATCTCGACACGCGGACGCTACCACGCGACTAGTGGCGACAAGTAGGCTAACATGGACATCTTAAATTTCACTTTCGGAGTTAAAATTTGTTATGTGCCAAAATGACTTAACCGGGTAAAATTTAGCAATAAACGCCAGAAAATCAGGAAAATTGGAAAGAGCAATAAATAACCCTCAACTAGTAATATACATAGTATTATTGGGCTCGGGTGTTACAAAAGGTATAATAAAACAGCAACTTTATTTATTCACATTCTTTTTGTACAATGCATGGAAAAGTAAATACATCTGAAAGAAACAATGGCATAACAGAAAAGGAAAAGTACTGAAATAAAAGTGTACAATGTAGCTAGAGCTCTGGATCCTATACAAGCTAGTCCAAGTCCTCGCTAGTAGGCTCGATCTCTGGAAGATCCGAAACACCTGACGACATTCAAAGAAAAAGAAAGAGAATGTCATCAGCGAACAAATCGCTCGATAAATCCTAAGGATAAGGGAGAAATAGAATAGACAGAGAGTAAGAGAGAGTGTAGCTTTTACGGTTGTATTATATTGTTATATTGTTGTATTGAGTGTTAACGATGTTGTTTGTAGCTTGGTACAGAAGGATGCCAGTGTATACGAGAGGAGTCTCACTTGCCCCGGAGACTAAGGTATCAGGAACTCAAGGAACCGTTTATGCCACGGTACAACAGCAACGGAATACAGGTTAGGTGTTTTATGGTTGCAGTCTCGTGCCACTTCTAACACTTTCCGTTCCAATCTATCCCTTAAACCCCGCGATATCTTAATTGTATTATATCTTGTATTGTCTTGTAATATAGATTGTATAATTGGATGACTTACCGAAACCATGATATCAGTAAATGAATGTAACTGGAGAATCATGGATGTAACTGGAGAATCATGTAAATTGAAGTATATCCATGTTTCGGTTCGGTCAATATAGATTGAATAGTTTGATCCGATTGATTATATGGATTCATGGATTCATATTGAATTGTAATATTGTAGATTGTACTTGAATATTATTCAAGTCAAATTATTAAGAAGAGACTCAGTCTGAGTCAGACAATTAGAAAAGTAAATTGAAGTCCTAATTGTTTTGATGTTATCGGCAACCGCTGCACATGGGCGGCAGGATTTGTGTCTTTTTCAAAGATGATTACCGTGTTGATAACACCGTTGTTAAGTTGTCTACCTTAAATAGGCAAGCACCCACTTCTCCGGCTCCCTGAGGCTCAAGAGATTGGTCCCTCTTAAACCTATATTTACTAGGGTCCTTAAGGTAATTTATAGAACTTGAGGGGGTTATATGTAAAAATACTTTTGTATAATTTTCAAAATATACCCTAAGTATTTAATTATCGTCTTTAGAGTTGTCATAAATGTAGATTTTATATTTGTGATATTTCTAATAAAAATAACCTAATTTTCATAATACATGGTATTTAATTGTAATATTGAACTTGTATGGATTTCATGGTATTTTAATATAAAGTGATCCTTTGTGTTTTTAGGAAAAAGTTGGAATATTCATATTATCACAAAATAGATATTTTAATGATATATATATATATATAACAATAAATTTTAATATATACTATATTTCTAGAAATCTCATTTTCTTAAGATTTTCGTATTTTAAATCTCTCGAGACCGAATGCTCCTTGCGGAGGTCTGCATCTCGCACTACTAAGCCCAGGAATGTGTGATAATCCGCACCATCCCAGTCGGGTTCCCCAAAATGGGTTGTAGCGGCACTTTGCAAAGATTTATATAAATACTCCATCCTTTAGAAAACGGTTTTATTAATTCATGGTATTTATTTGAAATGTTTCGTTTTCCCGTATTCTATGTTCCCAAAAAGTATTATTCTATGTTTGATATGAGTGTGTGAGGAGGTAGGTCATTACCTCGTGATCTAATTAAAGGTATAGCAAAATTGTGATGGTTTAAATGTCGAATTTAAACTACATGGTATTTTACTTAAAAAAAGCGATAAAAATTACAAAATGATATAGATTGTCATGAAACTTGTTCAATATGTTTATTAATGATTAATAGTTAACATGTAATGGTTTAATAGGGTTGTGTTTAAGAAAAGTGGGATTTTTAGAAAGAAACCGAATCGGAAATCGGTTTGACTCTGATTCCGTCGGGTTTTATTAAAACATGTTTTTAGAGTAGCAAAGGAGAGAGGGAGGTGGGACTTACGGGTTTAGAAGTTAGGGATGAGGAAGAGGAGACGGGAGGAGGAGACGGTGCGTCGTTTCGTCGCCGAGAACTCCTAGGGTTGTCGCCGGAAAAATCGTCGGAGCTTCGCCCTTCGCTACTTCAAAAGTACACTAAGGTTCTATGAAATTATTGAGAGTTTTGATCAGAATTTTGGAATGAGAGGTGTGTGTTTAGGGGTTGTATTTATAGGGTAAGGCTAGGGTTAAGGTAAGTGAAAGGTTTAATTGAAAAAAAATGTAATAAAATGTGATAAAATGTATTAAAATGGAGTAAATAGGGGTTTTAAAGAGTTCAGCTACTGGTCTGAGGATTTAAACCATACAGGGGTACAAGGGATCCTAAAAGTCATAACTTCCATGTTGATGACTCGGTGGTCCGGCCGAGTTCGGCCGGCGGCGGCGGCCCGAGTCGGCCGGTCCGCCGGCCGAGTCCGGCCGAGTCAGGCGGTCGGAAGGTCCCCCGTCAGTTGGTTATCTCACTGGTGTAGTTAGTTTTTTGGATGTAGTAGGGTTTTTGTGAAATATGCACGTGTAAACTCTTGGTATTCTAAAAATTCAAAATAAAACAATATTAAAAATAATGTGGGGTATAGGATTTGAACTCTGGTGGCTTGGTTCAGCAGTGTAAGGTATTACCAATGAGCTACAAGCTCCTTCTTTCTATTAATTAGCAAAACAAACTTATAACTTGTGCTCAGGAAAAAATACCCCTTTCTGTAATTTTGAAAAAAGTTGTACAGAAAGTTTAAGGTTGTTACAGTTGGAAAGTCTTAGGCGGCAGATCCGAACCTGTTTCCTAAGCCATCGCTGCTCTACAAGGAGGTCAAGATGGACTATCTGCGGGCCACATTTGCCAAAGCCATATTTGCCAATGAAATAAAGAAGCTATTTACAGGTCCTCACGATTCGTAAGGAAAAATACCCGAGTGAGATCCTTACGACTCACGGAGGCGATGAACACTTAGAGATCCTCACGATTTCTAGGGAGAATTTATACCTACGAGATCCTCTCGACTTGTAGGGAGAAAAAACCTTCTTGAGACCCTTACAACTCATGAAGATGAAAAAGTCTTAGGCTACAAGGACTCTAAACTAGTCCCCTAAGCCGCCAATTCTATTGTCATGCATAACTCTGCACCACTTCACCCACGTACATGCTTACGTGGGCAAAGTAGTGGGGGGCATTTATTCCCGCCAAAATTTTCGACAAAGAGCTTCTTGTTCTCTTACAAAAAAGGGGGAGAATCCTCAAAAAACAGACATCACGTGTAAAACACGTGGGCGCACATATGCAAAGCATATGAGCGCTGAACATAAATAACCAAGGGCCAAACATGCCTCACGTGTTACACACGTGAGCGCTCTGAACATACACAGGCTAAAACCCACACTAGGGGTCACGTATTAAACACGTGAGTACTTTTGCCAATCACATGCAAAGCATGTGAGCACCCTAATTTAAAATGTTCCTATCAAATTCTAGAATTAAATTCTATTTGGGAAATATTTTCTTAATCTTCCTTAAACTAGAAAGATCTTCTCTGTTAAACAGAGGACCCTTAGATCAAAGATCCAGCGGTGATCATTTGATAGAATAAAAATCTATCATAGGAAAATATTTTCCTAATCTTATAACAAGAATAAAATTCTATGTTAACAAGATATCCATATTAAGAAAATATATTTCTGATCTTGTTAAACTAAAAAGATATGATAGAATAAAACTCTAATCTTGTTAAAACTAACAAGATATTCATAATCTTGTTAAACAAACAAGAAATCTTCTCTGTTAAACAGAGAGCCTTTAGATTTTATATTGTGATATTTCTAGTGAAAATATCCTATTTTCATAATAAGTGGTATTAGTTGTAATATTGGTTTTGTATGGAATTCATGGTATTTTAGTGTAAAATTGATTCTTGTGATTTTTAGATAAAGGTGGAATATTTATATTATAACAAAATAGGTATTTTAATGATAAATATACATATATTTATACAAAAATAAATTTAATATATATTTTATATTCTAAAAATCTCATTTTCTTAAGATATCGTATTTTAAATCTTTCGAGACCGAATGCTCCTTGCGGAGGTCTGAATCCCGCACTACTAAGCCTGAGGATGTGCGATAATCCGTACCATCCCGAACGGGTTCCCCAAAATGGGTTGTAGCGGCGCTTTGCAAAGATTTGTATAAATACTAAATCCTTTAGAAAACGGTTTTATTAAGTAAATGGTATTTAAATGAAAATGTGTCGCTTTCCCGTATTCTATGTTCCCAAGGGTATGGTGCTATATTTCATATGAGTGTGTGAGGAGGTAGGTCATTATCTCGTGATCTACTTAAAGGTATAGCAAGTTTTGATGGTTTAAATGTAGAAATGAAACTATGTGGTATTTTAATGAAAAAATACGGTAAAATGGAGATAGCAATTATTTTTGATATAGAACTTGTTCAATATGATTAGTTAGTGTTTAATAGTTAACATGAAGTGGTTTAACAAAATTGCATTAAAGAAAAGTGAGAGTTTTAGAAAGAAACCGAATCGAAAATCGGATTTGCTCCGATTCCGTCGGGTTTTGTAATTCCGTATTTTTAGAAAAAGAATAGAGAAGAGGGATGGGGACTTACGGGTTTAGGACAACAAGAAGAGGGAGATGGATCAGGAGGAGTCACCGGTGCGTCGTTTCATCGCCGGGAGCTCCTAGGATGGTCGTCGGAAGTTCGCCGGAAAATTCGCCGTAGCTTCGCTTCTTACTCGTTTTCAAAGTACACAAGTTTTCTTGAAAATTCTTGAGAGTTGGCTCAGAGTTTGGGTTGATGGGATAGTGTGTAGGATTGGTATTTATAGGGTTAGGGTAGATGAAGGGTTTTAATTTAAAAAAATTATTAAAATATATTAAAATGTAATAAAAGTGGAGTAAATGGGGTTTTAAAAGAGCTTTGGAAATGGTCTGAGGATAAAATTTTGCAGGTGTACAGGGGAGACCAAAAGACACAATTTTGTGTTGGGGTAGTCACCGGAATCGGCCGACTCGACCGTGACTCGGTCGGAGGACCGAGTCGGCCGAGTCGAGGCCGATTTGGCCAATTCCCGGCCGAGTCAGGCGGCCGGAATCCCCCCCGACGGTTCATCTAACCTCTGTCAATATTACATTTTTGGGTGTAGTGGGGTTTTTGTGAGATATGCACGTATAAACCCTTAGTATTCTAAAGGTTTTTAAAAAAATCAATATTAAAAATAATGTGGGGTATGGTATTTGAACTCTGGTGGCTTGGTTCAGCAGTGCAAGGTATTACCAATGAGCTACAAGCTCCTTCTTGTAATTATGGAGCTAATTAATTACTTAAAGTAATAACAGCAAATGTAAAAACTCCAAGTATACTTTAATTTTTAAGCAAATTTTGTGCACTAAAAATGGAGTTGTTACAATCAATCATGATCTCTCAATGAGGGATTTTCTTAACAAATTGATTCTTTTTCTTCTCATATAAATAGGAGCAAGGAGAGGAGGAAAAAGAAGAGACAGGGGGGAGAGGAAGAAAAATAGAGAGAGAATTTAATTCTCTAAAGAAGGGGAACCCCTCCCAAAAGCTCCTACAAAAAGAGAATTTAATTCTCAAACCAAGAGTTTAACTCTTCTAAAAGAACTTAGTTCTTCCTCTGGTTAAGATCTGCAGAAGCGGATCTCCCCACAAGTTGAGAATTTAATTCTCATCGGGGAGATTCTGTCATGCAGATTCAAAACCTAGGGGAAAGAACTGAATCCAAAAGAGTTTAACTCTTACAAAACATATAAGAATTTAATTCCTCTGGAACTAGGGTTTAACCCTTTACAAAGAATTTAATTCCTGCAAAGAACAAAAGGAGAACTTGATCCCTCGGATCCATAGACGAATAGCCTGGTGATTCATTAGCGTTCAACACTACACAATAAAAGCTCACGTGTTATCATGTGAGCACCTTTGAGGAACGAAAAAGGAAAGACTGAGATCTACCCACGTGACCCCTAAGAAGTGCTCAGCACTTATAAAAGAGAAAAGGGAATAAACCCTATTTTTGGAGCGTCTCACGTGACCCCTGAGAAGTGTTCAACACTTATAAAAGCAAAAAGGGAATAAACCCTATTTTTTGGGGCGCCTCACGTGGCCCCACGTGACCCCCAAGCGGTGCTTAACTTTTATAAAGCAGAAAAGGAATAAATCAAAGAGCAGTTTCCATTCTTGGGGCGCCTCACGTGATCCCACGTGACCCGATAATGCTTAGCACTCAGAAAAAGAAAAGGAGAATAAAACAAAGGCAATCTTCATTCTTCAGAGTGCCTCACGTGACTTGACGTGATCCCTTGATAGTGCTTAGCACTTGGAAAAAGAAAAGGAGAATAAAACAAAGGCAATTTTCATTTTTCAGAACGCCTCACGTGATCTCACGTGACCCAATAATGCTTAGCACTCAGAAAAGGAAAAAGGGAATAAACCCAAGATAGCTCCCATTTTAGGGGCACCTCACGTGTTCCCACGTGACCCCCAAACAGTGGTGTATAAAAGAGAGAGAAAATTCAAAAGACAGCGCTCGCATTTTGAAGACACCTCACGTGTCTGCACGTGACTGTTTGATGAACCAAGTGCTTAGTACTTATAAATCAAAGAGGAATAAAATCCAGAGAACAGTTCTCACCTCGGGCGCCTCACGTGCTCACACGTGAGCCAAGTGCTCAGCACTTTTATATATATGAGGGAATAAACTCAAGGAACAATTCCGACTTCGGGGACCTCACATGTTCACACGTGAGCTCCTCCAAAGTCCAGTATTTAACACTGATTCAGTGCTTAGCACTACGGGGTGATTAAGCGAAAACAACTTTAGCTCAAATTAGCCAAGTCTTCCGAAGCCAAGACCCTTTTTGTCACCAATCAACTGAGCCCCCATGTTCAGGTCTCCCCAAACTAATCCTAGTCCAAAAGATGACTAGTGTTCTCCTAACAGATGACATCTAAACTGATGTTCATCCCATTTCCCAAATCGGAATATTGGTTCAAGGGTACATCTCTTCATACCTCTGATACATATCGTTGTAATCCTTCAACGTCTTCAAAGAGATGGAGGGTCCCAATAACCAATAACTTTTAGCGCATCCCCAAACTGTGGAGCCAAAATACCACAGACTACGATGTCTTTAAACTGGACCGCAATGTCCCTAAACTAAACCCTACAGACTATGATGTCTCTAAACTATGGACTATGATGTCCTTAAACTCCACGGACTATGATGTCCTTAAACTTATGGACCGTAACGTCCTTAAACTAAAACGATAGAGCATAAATGCTCTTTCGCTGGATCTAAATGATCCTAAAATCCTGTTAAGTAGATCTTAGTCTAAAATTAGACTAACGTATCCTTAACAACCATTTAAGTTGATCTTAATCTCAAACGAGATTAACGATCCTTAAATCAATCCAACTACAGATTCCTCAACTGACATTGGTTCAAGGGTACATCTCCTCACACCTCTGATATGTGTCGTTGTAACTCTTCAACGTCTTCAGGGAGGTGGCGGGTCCCAACAATCAATAAACCCAATGGACCGCAACGTCCCTAAACTAAAACAATAGAGCCCAAATGCTCTTTTGTTGGATCTAAATGATCCTGTTGAGTAGATCTTAGTCTAAAAATTAGACTGACGTATCCTCAACAAACGTTTAAGTTGATCTTAGTCTCAAATGAGATTAACGATCCTTAAACCCAACCCAAACCCAAATTTAAGAAAATACGGATTTGGACTAATCCACGCCTTACGGGCGACAACATAAATTAGTTTTCGTATACAATCCACGGGCAACCAAAAATAAAACAAACACACACGACACGAAGTGACCATCTGAAGAAGGAGAAAGTGGTTACCGCGATGCGGTAGCATAATTAACTGCAGGGGCTTGCGCCTGCAGGGAAGAGCGTCCCCGCAATCAAAAATCCCTCAAACGAGGAGGAATCTGACGAAATATGCTACAACGGCTGCATCCTTCTAAACCTCCGATATACGGTGCCATAAATCAACTTGGCATCTTCGGAGAGGTGGACGGATAAAACCAAATAGCATCTGCCCCCAAATTCAGGCAAGACGTTTGTCTTTCCCTGTCTTTCGGCGGAGAACAACATGCTTAAACTTTTTAAACCATATTATCTTAGAAAACTCACGAGATAATGACCTACCTCCTCACAACACACATGTCAAACATAGCATGATGGAATTTGGGAACATAGATTTGGGAAAATACGACTTTACATATAACTACTTTCAACTTATAAAACATTTTTCTATAAGAAGTGTATTTAATAAATCTTTGCAATTGTGTCTCTACAACCTATTTTGGGGAACCCGTTCGGTATAGTGCGGATTATCACCATCCTCGGGCCTAGTAGAGTGAGATGCAGACCTCCGTAAGGAGCATACGATCTCGAAAGATTTTTAAAACATTTTTCTTTAGAAAATATGATTTCTATTATAAATAAAACTTATATTTTTAATAAATAAACATATATGTAATTAATATCAAAATATCTATTTTTAATATTTATACTATTCCACATTTCCAAAATTCAAGAAAAACATTCCATTTACAAAAAAATACCATACAATTCCAATATTTCAAATAAATACCATATACTTTAAAACTAGGTCATATTCACTAGAAATTTCACATTTAATAAAAGAAATATCTATGAAAACTCTAAAAATGATAATTAAATACTTGAGGTATATTTTAAACGTATAACAAAAACTATTTTACATAAAAAAAAAACCATCAAGTTATATTAAATTACAATAAGGACCCTAGTAAACATAGGTTTAAGCGGAACCAGTCTCTTGAGTCTCAAGGAGCCGGAGATATAGGTGCTTGCCTATTTAAAGTAGCCAACTTAACAACCAGTGATACCAACACGGTAATTGTCTTTGAAAAAGACACAAATCCTACCGTCCATATGCAGCAATTACCGATACCACCAAAACATAATTCAGGACTTCAATTTCTTTTCTAATTGTCTGACTCAGACTGAGTCTCAATATAATCAATCTGACTTGAATATGATTCAAGTATAAACTATAATTCAACATGAATCCATATATTCAATCTGTTCAATCTATTCAATCTATATTGACCGAACCGAACCATGGATATATTCCATTTACATGATCATCCATTATATCCGTTCCATTACTAATATCATGGTTTCGGTAAGTCATCCATCTATATACAATATACAATTCAAACAATACAATCAAGACATCGCGGGGTTTAGAAGGGGTAGATTGGTACGGAAGGTGTTAAAAGTGGCACGAGACTGTAACCATAATACACCTAACTTGAATCTCCATTGTCGTTGTACCGTGGCTGAACGGTTTCTTGTGCTCCTTATACCTTAGTCCACGGGAAAAGTTGGACTCCTCTCGTATACACTGGCATTTTCTATACTAAGCTACAAACAACTACGTTAACATAATAATCAATATTATAATAGTTATACTCTCTCTCTGTCTATTCTACTTCTCCCTCATCTTTGGGACTTACCGAGCGACTTATTCACTGACGAAATTCTCTTTCTTCTTCTTTGGAATGTCGTCAGGTGTTTCGGACCCACTGGAGATCGAACCCAGCAACGAAGAATTGGATCAGTTTACTGAAGACCCGGAGTTTTAGATTCACTTGTACATTACATTTCATTTTCATTCCTGTTATGCCATTGTTCAGGCATTGCTTTCATTCCATGTATTTTCATTTCAGTTGTATTGTAAAAAGAATGTTTAATAAATAAAATTGCTGGTTATTTACATTTTGTCTCTTGTGTACATTTTATTTTATATTGTTTAGATACGTTTAGCGTGTTTACTTCTGAGTAAATACGTAGCGGCCATCGCCGCGTCCCCTTCACCGTACACCGGGAAGTGAGGCGTGACAGGTTTTGTTGGTGGCCCATGCAGGTCAGCTCTGTGTGGACCTATAGGTCAGCTCTGTATGGACATACAGGTCAGCTCTGCGTGGACAACCTAAGCAATATAACATAAGAACCAGCAACTAATAACATTCTTTACAATTCAAATTCCTTGAATCTTCCAATTCCATATATTTTGAATCTGTCCTAACCTAAATTTTTCTTTCAAGATTATGAATTTCCCAAATAATACTAGCACCAACTTCAACAACAATCCACCACCCCTACCAATTACACCGGCCGTAACTGCTCCGATCAATGAGCAGACGGTACTACTTGAGGCGATTCGTAGCCTCCTGGAGGGACAGCAGCAGCAGACTGCTATCTTAATGAATCTTCCCGAGGCAAAAGCATCTGGAGTGAAACAATTTAGTGCCTTGCACCCTAAGCAGTTCTCAGGAAAAGAGAGCCCTATGGAAGCGGAAGAATAGGCTCAAAGCATTGAAGATGATCTGGAAGCGGCATAAGTGCCAGAGATTGCTTGGGTTCGAGTTGCAAAGCAGCAGCTTACTGATAATACACGGGTTTGGTGGAAGGCGGAAGAAAGCCGTCTTCATCATCCTATCGAATGGAAGACTTTTCGTGACATGTTCGATGCAAAGTACTTCCCTGAGACTGTCCGCTTTGATATGGAGCAGCAGTTCATCCATCTACAATAAGGTTCAATGTGGATGAAATCTATAGATGAGTATGATGCTGAGTTTACCATGCTCAGCAGGTTTGCGGCCCATCTCATACCGACTGCTGAGATCAGGGCTAGAAGATTTCAGCAAGGGTTGGACCCAAAAATCCAAGCTGCATTCGCAACAGGGGATTTTACAACCCATGATTTGGTTTTGAAGGCTGCCCGAAGATACAAGGCAGTGGTGAAGAAGAAGGGCGACCCCAATCTGCCGGAGTTAAGCGCCCTGCCAACCAGATGGCAGGAGGAGCCTCTTCAAGGCCAACGGTTGAACCCAGGAGACTGTAAGAAACAATTAACCAGCCGAGTCCCAATTTTTGCTTCTATTGCAAGAGGGAAGGACATTTGGTGAAGGACTGTAGGCGTGCAAAAGGCCTGTGCTTAGTTTGTGGCGCATCCAATCACGGAATTGGAACATGTACTTATAGACGCAACTCAACTCACACACCCACCAACTACCCGCAGCGGTCATCTATCCAGGCTCATGCACCTCGTCTAGCACTCCCAGCTCCACCTCCTGCACAGCCTAATCGCCAATTCCATCAGGCTCTGAGGAACATGCCTCGAGGGCAGAGAAACATGCCCCAAGGACAGAGGAATGTGCCCCCAGCTAGGAGGAATGAACGACGGCGTCAGGCTTTCCTTTTAGCGGCCGAAGAAGCAGAGGCCATAGACCAAGGCAAACCTGGTAATTTCCTCAACTCTTTTCAAATCTCTCGCATTCTTTCGTTCTCTCACATATTTTTCATACACTACAAATAGTTCTATCACTAAACTTTCCTTGAATCCGTTACACTTTCCTTTTAAAAATTTCGAGGACGAAATTTTTATAAGGAGGGTAAAATGTAACAACCCTAAACTTTTTGTACAATTTTTTTTCAAAAATACAGAAAGGGATACTTGAGCCTGAGCATAAATTATAAGTTTGATTTGCTTTTGACAGCAAGAAAGAGCTTGTAGCTCACTGGTAAGACCTTGCACTGCTAAACCAAAGCAACAGAATTCAAATCCTATCAGCCACATATTCTTTTTATTTTAATTTCTTTTAACCTTTTACAAGCCCAAGAGTCTACACGTAATAGGGTAAGTTACAGAATAATCTAATATGTTAAATAGGCTAGTTGAAACGTTAGGGACAGGTGACGAGAATCCTAAGCCTCACCACCGGATTGGCGAGACCGTTGGTAATAACGGCGCCTGCGGGCCCTCCGTACCCAATGCTCTCCAAACTTTACCCCCTGCAACCTTTCAGCTACCCCACTACTCCCTCATTGCTTGTTTACTCTGAATTAATCCAGAGAGCAATAAAATGTCCATTTAACCTCATTTTAATGCATATTTCAATGCATTCTTTATACACCCTAAACCCTAATTTTTCCTATAAATACCACTCTCAATTCACACCTCCTCACTCACAATTCCCTGCCAAAACTCTCAAGAAAATTCCAAGTTCCTATAGTGTGCAAGTGGAGTTAACAAAGGGCGAAGCTCCGATGAACTTCCGGCGGCGATCCAAGGAGTTTCTGGCGACGAAACGACGCACCGGCGCTTCCCCACTCTTCCTCTTTCTCTCCTTTAGCCAAATAACTAGTAAGTCCCCCTTCTTTCTCTCTTTTGCTATTCTCAAACCCTTCATTCTTAAAATGTGTCGGAAGCGGAGTTATCTGGCTTCCGATTATCTTTTCTTTTAAAAAAATACAACTTTTTCTTAATAACAAATCTACAACTTTTGATATATTGTTTAGTAATCATTAACAAAAACAATAGAATAAGTTTGATATCAAAATAATAACCATAGCAAGTTTTATTCTACTTTTACATTAAAATAGCTTCATATTTCATTTCGACATGCTTAAACTTTTTAAACCATATTACCTTAGAAAACTCATGAGGTAATGACCTACCTCCTCACAAAACACATATCTAATATAGCATGATGGAATTTGGGAATATAAATTTGGGAAAATACGACTTTACATATAACTACCTTCAACTTATAAAACCTTTTTCTACAAGAAGTGTATTTAACAAATCTTTGCAATTGTGCCTCTACAACCCATTTTGGGGAACCCGCTCAGTATGGTGCGGATTATTGCACATCCTCGGACCTAGTAGAGTGAGATGCAGACCTCCGCAAGGAGCATACGATCTCGAAAGATTTTTAAAACATTTTTCTTTAGAAAATGTGATTTCTATTATAAATAAAACCTATATTTTTAATAAATACACATATATGTAATTAATATCAAAATATCTATTTTTAATATTTATACTATTCCACATTTCCAAAGTTCAAGAAAAACATTCCATTTACAAGAAAATACCATACAATTCCAATATTTCAAATAAATACCTTATACTTTAAAACTATGTCATGTTCACTAGAAATTTCACATTTAATAAAAAAAGATCTATGAAAACTCTAAAGACAATAATTAAATACTTGAGATAAATTTTGAAAGTATAATAAAAACTATTTTAGATAAAAAAACCCTCAAGTTTATTAAATTACAATAAGGACCCTAGTAAACATCGATTTAAGCGGGACCAGTCTCTTGAGCCTCAGGGAGCCGGAGATATGGTTGCTTGCCTATTTAAGGTAGCCAACTTAACAAACGGTGATACCAACACTGTAATTGTCTTTGAAAAAGACACAAATCATGTCGTCCATGTGCAGCAGTTATCGATAGCACCAAAACATAATTCAGGACTTCAATTTTTTTTCTAATTGTCTGACTCAAACTGAGCCTCAATATAATCAATCTGACTTGAATATGATTCAAGTATAAACTATAATTCAACATGAATCCATATATTCAATCTGTTCAATCTATGTTGACTGAACCGAACCATGGATATATTGTAACATTTCAAAAAAATAAAATATTATTTTTGGGAATTTTTATAATTTAATATTATTCTAATGAATATTTTAATATTTCGGTATAATTAAATACCGATAAATGTGGAAAATTCTAAAATGGAGTTTTTGGTAAAAAGTTTACCAAATCGGCTTTTAAATATTTTATCTGGTTTTATGAATATTTTATTGGAATGTTATATGGACTGCCCACACTTGTGCATGTTAACTTGGGGTGAGCCTAGGGTTGAACCATGTTTAGATGAGAATGGTGGGTGAACCATGTTTAGCCAACCATGATGGGTTAACCAATTGGTTAAGATAATTGGGGTTAATTAAGGGTTTTTAGCTTTGTTAAGGGTGATTAGGATGGGGGTTGACTTGTGTAGGGAGAGAGAAAGAGCCATGATGGCTTGAGCAAGCAACATTAAATGAGAGAGAGAGGGGAGGCTATGAGGTTATGTCATACCATTTCATTTCAAGACTTCTCACCTCAACACTTTTTCTTTTCTTTCACACATCCTTCAACTCTCTCTCACACTCACATCTCTCACTCTCACACCCCACCATCAAATACACAACACTTCACCCTACATCAGCCAAAACAACCACAACAACAACTTCAACAGCAGCTGAAACAGCAACTGCATCAGCAGTGAAGAAAACATCAGCAGCCACACCAGCCCCAACACCATTCAAAACAACACCACACCATCATCATACAACAACAACAACATATACCACACACCCCCTCCATCAGCTGCAGCTGCAACACACACACAAAGGAAAGAAAAGGGAATTTGCAACAGCAGCAGCAACTACAGAACCAGCAAACTACAGCAACAGCCACACAAAACTGCAGCAACACCAGCAGCTCAGCGGCAGCAGCAACCCATTCTCTTCCTCCTTCTTCCCTTCTCCTTCATCCTAGGACCCCTTGAGGTATAATCTCACAACCCAACTCCTATCTTGCCAAGTTCTGGTTATATAGCTGAAATTTAGTGTTATTATGTGGTTTAGTGCTAGTTTAGGCAAATTGGAGTGAGACTTGACCAAGTGTTGGTTTTGAATGTTAGTATAGCCTCATTAGGAGTGTTTGAGACCAGTTAACCCCAGGATACCCCAGATTTCCAGTTCGTTACCTGAAAGTTTCGACTTGGCGTATTTTAGCAATTTTGTCGACTTTTTGACCTTTCTGAGATCTGCTTTCACCCCGGGAACCCTAAAATAAAATTGACTTGGCAGTAAGCTGTGCAGGCACCCTGGAACCATCCCACAAAACCCTGGCCCCTACCTCAATTTCCTGGCCGCAGATATATTCCCTCTGGCCGCAATTTGCGGCCAGACCAGGGTGAAACCCCCTCGTTTTTGGTGCACGGCTCTTTTACCTGTAAACTTGACCCTAGCTATGTCTAGTTTTGTCTGGTTCCAATCAGGGTAGAATCTGGGTTGATTTCCTTGAGTTGGCGCATGATTTACGACTTGTTTTAGCGTGGATTTTGATATTCGATGATTCGTTTCTGTCGGGTAGCGTTTGAACGCCAACGGCAGAGGGATATTGGCTGTGTTTGCACGCGAGGCTACAGGTTTGTACCTATGGGCGTAGCATGCACCATTTTGGTTTCCGACACGGTTTTCATGTGTTTTACCGTGTGATTTCCTTATAGGTACCCCACGTGGCGTCGAGGCGTTGGAGATGCAAATGGCTACGGCGGCATCGGCATGCTTAAAGCTAGGTGAGTAGATTTATATCTACGGGGAGAAGTCGGGTGGATGGCGTATAGCACCCCCGCAGTCTGTGGTGATATATACGGATGCGTATACACACTTAAAAATATTATATGTTATTTATGATTAATGATGATGTTTAGGATGGATACTGGTGTGTTGGATTGATTTAGTATCGCGAAACCCTAGAGTAGTGGGTGCACTACACATACATATACATACATACATACATACTTGCATACATCCTTATTTCATATATGCTTATGGGATTCTATATAGTTATGTGGTCACATGGGTATGGGACTATGTGTTCACATACGGATTTGAGGATGGAACTTGGGATTGAGATGAGTCGATGATATTTGATCCGAGATTATGATATTGGTGATATGGTAAAATTCGTATTTGAGATACGTCTTGATGCTTGAGTGGATTTTGGATGATGATGCCATATGAATAGTGACATATATATATAATGATCGACATGTGATTATGTTACGAGATATGATATGACAAGATATTTATGATAGGCCGCATTCGGCGATGTTTACTCCTTGTGATGATATGTGATGATGATATCGATTTATATGAGACTGTCGATCAGTAGTCAGATCATAATTATAGTGATGATATTAGCTTGTACTAGACGTAGGTCAGTACCCGGATTATGATATTGGATAAAGAGAATACTAGATGAATGATATGATGAATGTGATATCGACCCGTACCCAGATTTGGGGATGCCGTACGACGGATTTACGTACGAGCTATATTTTGATGTTTGATCCGCACTCTTGACTTGGGAATAACTGATTATAGAGATATGGTATCGGATGTGATATCATCGAGGCGGGATCACCGACTATATATATATATATATATATATATATATATATATATATATATATATCGACTCAGAGGTTAGGCGGTTTCCCTTACCTTCAGTTAGCCTATTAGCTCAGCCCTATAGTTGGTGTAGCTGTGTGACTCTTATGACTTTAGATGCAGTCTAGCTACCATTGTGTTAGTATTCAGCTCCCGCATATTATTATTGTTGCTCTGCATCGCATACTGTTGTGATTCATATTCCATTATTGATATCATGCTGTTAGGACACCAGCACCATTACCGATGATGCGTATATACCACGTACACTTATTTGCCGGCGCACACACATCTTCATCGGTAATTGCCATGTCACGTACACTTAGAGAATCTTATTGCCTGATTTAGCTTGTTAGCTAGTAGTGACATGATATTAGTGTACTTGCCTTATATGCCAGCTTGACATTGTAGTTATTACTTGTCACATCATGCATACTGTTGTTCATTATATGCCGCATTCATGGATTCTCATGCTTATATTCATGATTTTTCATGCTATTGATGATTTGGATCGGGTTTCCATGAGATTTTCTGGATTTGGAGGAAAACCGCAAAACATATATAAACTGCTTTCTCTCTATTTAAATAAAAATGCGGTTTTCCCATGATGTATGAGTCGTCCACCATGAGTTTTGCTGATGGATTTCGAGACCCGATTCGAGGAGGCGGATGAACCTTTTCGGGTACATGGTGGGCCCGGTGCGGTACCCCGGGGCAAGAAGATCGCAGGAGATGGCGTTGAGCCTGGCAGAGGGAGCACTACCGACCGGTGATTTTACCCGACGCGTCGGATATCCGGAGGATACCGTCGTGGTCATGAGATGGATGGTAGGGGCCGGTCTGGACTGACGGCGCCCTGGATATTGTGATTAAGACATTGAGATTTGAGATATTGAGGTACAGAGATTGTGATACAGAGATATCGACATATTGGAATTTATGTTTTGTGCCGATGCTAGGCACCGTTTATGCTGATTTCATTTATGATACCTCATTTTAAAAATATAGAAATCTCACAAATTTTTGAAAGCAGTTTTCTTCAGTACATGCATTCTGTTTCATGCATTCATACATCATTCATGTGATTCATTGCTACCTGAGGCACTGACACGGGCACATGGGATTACACTTGGGTTAGATATTTACCCTAGCCATTGTTATAGGTTGCTAGTTATATATTTGAGGATTATATATTATGATCGTATGACCTAGGATTGCGTCATACATGCGATTTCTGTTCGTAGATCTTTTTCTACTCACGAGTTGGCAACTCACCCCGTTGTGCCCCAGTTTCTTGCAGGTTTTGCCGTACAGATTTCATTACGGCTTTGCGAGCACTACTTCCTTCAGGTGACTTGCTAGTAGGTGGGTTTATTTGTATCGTACCCATCATTATATATTGTATATTATATTTCAGTTGTATCTAGAAGTTCCATCAACCAAACATGTATTTATTTGAGATAGAGACCTGTGATGTTTAATCTTTCGACCTTAGAGTCGCGCGTTATATTTCTCTGGGTTTCATGCTGGTTGAGTTCCTTTTTCTGTTGTGATCCTCGCCTTTAGGCGTTGTATACTATTGTTGCAACTGGTTGATTTACATATGGTTCTTCCTACCCTCTACTACTTTTCTTGGTTTGGATTTCTGGGTTTTCGGCTTACTTAGAATACGTATGCCTTGGGACGTTCGTAGTCTAAGTGCCGGTCATATTCCAAAATTTCGGGACGTGACAAAGTTGGTATCAGAGCGTTAGGTTTTACCTTCGGAGCGTAGGACGACCTTGGTTGATGGAATAGGTGACTAAAGTAGAGTGACGTACCGTGGGTATGTTCCGCGGCATATTTACGATGCGCCACTCCACTTAAGAAGCCTTAGGATGTACATTTCTTTGCTCAGTATCATATTCATTCCTGATCTAGCCTCATCGGTACCAGTTATGGTTTTGCTGCCACGATTACGGGCAGGGAGAGCTACGGCTAAGAGTTGCGGTCAGCACGAGCTCGTCACGAACGAGGACTGACCATGGCATGATTCCGGCGATACACGATTGCAGATATGTGTCTTTTTATGATGTTTTCGTGCCACGAGCGTTGGATGGGTCGCTGTATGAGATTACTCGGACGTGCAGATTAGCACCAGAAGATTGAGCCACTGACAAAGGCCAGCCAGACTTTGATGACCGTTAAAGTATTACTTATTCATGATGATTGAGGCATAGTTCAGCGTGCAGAAGAGTGAGCCAGTTGTTGCTGCGAACGACGAGATATCGCCCCAGATGATTGGAGCTATGGCAGTACAAGTTGTACTAAGAGATGATAGAAGGTCGCTAGTCACCAAGGATGAATGACTAGGACGTGTGGATCGTTCGCTTACCGATGCGAGGTCATCAGGTCGATTGATTCCAGCTAGAGACGACTTCACGCGGAGACATTGAGAGTCGACAGAGACGATCGAATGTCAGAAACCTTTTATTCCAAGTTTAAGGTATTCAGAAAGACATGCAGGCAATTCTATGGTCCCTCTAGAAGAATGAAACCCTAACTCGACTTAATGACCGTGTGAAAGCCTTTGAACCTTAGGGTTTGCGGCAGTTCTGCGGCGCCATTAGTGAGGCTTGGGTTTGCTCTTCTACGGCTGGACCACCGATGCTGTGATATGTACTCGATACTATTATACTGTACCCAAGATGTTAAGCTCTTGGGGGATTATGAGGTTTTGACAAATCGATAGGATGGCTCGACTTAATTCGGATGCTAGGTGGTGAGATGCATTTCTTTGGAGACTCCAGATACGAGGGTAGCCGTTGGAGCTCAGTCCATGCAGCCACGACGAGACGAGTCCGAAGCAGTCGACATTAGAGGAAAGTGGAGTAAGAGATTCGTGCAAGATCTGGATAAGATGACGTTCCACTCCGCCGACATCAGAGATGCGATGCGCATGCCGAGACATAGTACTGGATATACCTTCCAGAAGGAGTCGTGATGAGTATGCAGCCATTCCGGAGCAAGAAGCAGATATAGTAAAGGACGATGACTTCCGGACAATTGGCAGAGATGAGACTTGGAAGAGACCTTGAGCAGGATTCCTTCCAGGACACTGCTGCAATGATATTTGCACCCAGGATCAGATGTGTCACGTGCATTCAGAGAGCCAGAGGCTGACGCCAGTGACATGCTGCTTTACGAGTGGTCGCGATGATTGACCGAGAGATGACCAGAGAAGTGCCAGAACGGAATCGTCCCCGTTAGCACGTCTGACATGGCCGATGAGCCGATGGATCGTGAGATTGGTAATCCACAGAGAAGACTTGGACCCAGGAGTGGTCATGTTAAGCACACCAGCAGGCCAGAGTTCAGGATCGTCGACGAGATATGCTATGGGTGACCACGACAGTTGGCCAGAGATTCTTGGAGGTTGTGCTTGAGCGGAACTATTCCTCCATACTTGATTTCGATGTTTTGGGCGATTTATTCGCATGATTTGGTTTTGATGATTGTGTTAGTGTATATGCCCTAGGGGCCATTATTGTATCATACTTGTATGTATATTACTTAATGGAAGCTTGGGATATTCACAGTTGTATATACAGTCTTGCTAAAAATGGTAGTATGCTACTTGGTTTGTATCTACTTTAATATGTGCATATGTTTCTTGTAACGTATCACTTATACATATTAGTAGAGCCCGTAAGATCTTTGCTTGATTACCAGCATTGTGATGGCAGTCACACTAGTGAGGGCTGCGTAGTCTGTAAGCAACATCCTATACAGGTCCCTGGTCGTTGGATTATCGAGATAGGGCATCGATATTCCGGAGTAGACTAAGTGTGTACGCTTCTCATCCCAGTTGGGGAGATGGTCTGTCCCACAGCCATCAGTACGTCGTACCGGAGATAGTATACAGGTGCTCGTTAGGTTACGGGTACACCGGACAGGACTCGCAAGGGAACTGATTGGTTGGTATTATACCCGTCGTTAGTTAACAGTTCCCAGGTGACATGAGTACAACATAGTCCGCAGACTTGACACTGCTACTTCGCCTCGAGTGTGTCCCACTGTTCTTAGATTGCTACCTTACCACGGCTCAAAGGAGTCGTGCAAACAGGTAGCGGTTGGGTGCAGTCCCGAACACTTGGAGGCAGTAGTGGTTAGACAGGATTCGTCTCTCCCGGTATTGGGAGATGATATCGCGCTGTGTCAGAGAGCCATTATGCAAAGTCCCTGGCCAGGGCAAGCGAGATATACTGGTAGGTTCTAGTAGCTTCTCAGGGTGTAATGGGCTTCGCTCCGACACGACTTATACAGCTATTAGGGGACTGACGCTTGCCGCCCCCTAGGCTTGATATGCGATAGTCTCAGAAGAACAGACCGGACTGTACGGAGATTGTCACATCAGTCTCAGTGGGAGTACAGATGAGTTTCCTCATCGGCCTTCTTATCGACATCTACCTGGGGACCGTTACGTACAGCTAGTGCCGCTTGCGGTATGTGGTTAAACCCACTGCCAGCGTAATGTCGAGTCTTTAGAGTCCTACACAGAGAGTTTCCCTGCTCCAGGCGAAACGATATATAAGTCGTATGGTTTTACGACAAGGGTTCGTACGCATACGTGTGTTTACGCACGTACGACTTTTCGGACAGTTTTTACTAGCCGGCTTTTGTTTAAGCCAGATTCTAGTATCGGGTTATTGGATTTATACAGTCTAAAGTTTTTCCGTGTTTTCACGGATTGGAGGGGCGTTCTCGTAATTTGTCGGGAAGCTTCTAGAAGAGTGGTGACTAAGGGGTTAAGGTGGCATGAGCATTAAATGCTTAATGACTCATTTGTGTGATTCATCCTTTGTATTAAACGATGCATTAATTAGTTGGTGAGTCATTTGATGAATCACACTAGGTGAATGAATCTAACTATGATGATTAATCATTTATATTATTTATTTGATAAATTGTTATGGTTGTTAAATTCACATGAGCTCATTATTCATTCTCATTCTCATCTTCACCTTCTCTCTCCTCAAGCTCTCTCATTCTTCAAACCCTAACCCTAACCTCTCATGAGTTGAGATCAAGGGTTAGCTAGACTAATACATCCATAACCTCACTCTATATCCCCTAGGTAGCTTAGATTAGCACTTTAAGCAACCTAGTTATCTCAAGTTTGAGATTAAGCTTGGCGTAGGAGCTTTCGGGTGGATCGTCTTTGATTCGAAGAGGCCGTTGAGGTACTAATGTTCCAAGGAGCCTACGAGGAGTGGAGGACAGCGATGAAGACCCGAAGGACAAGTAACGTGAGGTATAACTTTGTATCCGAGTAGTTAAACCTCTAGTAGATAGTTAGCAATGGTTTAGATAACGATTCATGCGCTCAAGTCCATGTTACGAAGCTTTGATAATCGTTTTTCATATATTCCGCCTCCCCGCAAGTTCGCGGGGTGCGTGACATGGACTTACAGATTGGGTTTCATGATATTTGTTTTCATGCACTATGGTTGTACTTACTGAGTATTTACGATTTTCGCCCAGTTGTTGCACTTGATATCGTTTTCGTTCATTGGTTTTCTCATGTTCATGATTTTATGGGTTTCATACAGTTGAGTTGATTTTTGTGCGTATGTACGCACACGATTTGGTTTTTGCACTCGGTATGGTTTGCATATGCTGCAGTGCAGTGATTCGTATTTTGTGCACTTGGATGCACTGGACTTCGATTTCGATGGTAATGCTCGATATTTGTTTTGTGCACTTTATGCACCTGACTGGATTTTTGCGCATGTTCGGCGCTTGATATTGGATTTCATGATTTCGTGCATGATGGATGCACCGGATTTGGATTTTCGCGCCTGTTGGGCGCAGGTTATGAGATGCGATTTGGTGCACACCAGATGCACTAAATCGGGATTTTTCGTGCATGTTAGATGCACCTGATTTTGCTGTCAGGCACGCACGTTGCCTATGAACGATGTTGTGTGCACAACCGTTGCACCTTGATGTTGTTTCTGTGCACCTGCTTGGCACATGTATGGATTTTGATTTCCGTGCGCATCGGACGCACAGGGTTTTCATATGCACTTTTGAATTGGTTTCTATGGAGCAGTACGTTTTATGATATTTGCTATGTGTTTTCGTACTGAGCAGGACTAGTCAGAGGACAGTGCCTGGATATATTTTGCATGCACTGGTAGATTTCAAAGGGATTTCCAAAAGAGAGCTATAGTCTCATTATTTACATACGTGTCCGATATGACACGAAACGTTTAAAACAGGGAACCCTTCTAAATTGCTTCAAAACGGCGGATCGTGCATACTAAACAAAAGATATATACGTATATGGCTATTTTCTTATAGAGATGTCCGCCACTGTGTAGTGTTATGCGCATTGTACATCGACTTTAAAGAATTTTGGCATGCATTTCCTTCATATATTTACATGTATAGTTCCGATTTCTAGCATATCGGTTTTGCCTTGGATTTGGCATTCGTGTTTTCACCTTGACTCCGATGATTGCGAGATGATTGACGGAGTTTTGATTTCGAGTTATCTGCTCGTTACTCATGCGCATGTGTTGCACCACGATGCGTTTTATGTATTGATGATTTCGGAGCCCCGTTGACTTGGACATTTTATTGAAATGTTTTAGAATTTAGGGGTTTAAATTTAAATTCGGGGACCGAATTTCTTTAAGTGGGAAAGATTGTAACATTTCAAAAAAATAAAATATTATTTTTGGGAATTTTTATAATTTAATATTATTCTAATGAATATTTTAATATTTCGGTATAATTAAATACCGATAAATGTGGAAAATTCTAAAATGGAGTTTTTAGTAAAAAGTTTACCAAATCGGCTTTTAAATATTTTATCTGGTTTTATGAATATTTTATTGGAATGTTATCTGGACCGCCCACACTTGTGCATGTTAACTTGGGGTGAGCCTAGGGTTGAACCATGTTTAGATGAGCATGGTGGGTGAACCATGTTTAGCCAACCATGATGGGTTAACCAATTGGTTAAGATAATTGGGGTTAATTAAAGGTTTTTAGCTTTGTTAAGGGTGATTAGGATGGGGGTTGACTTGTGTAGGGAGAGAGAAAGAGCCATGACGGCTTGAGCAAGCAACATTAAATGAGAGAGAGAGAGGAGGCTATGAGGTTATGTCACACCATTTCATTTCAAGACTTCTCACCTCAACACTTTTTCTTGTCTTTCACACATCCTTCAACTCTCTCTCTCACTCACATCTCTCATCTCACACCCCACCATCAAATACACAACACTTCACCCTACATCAGCCAAAACAACCACAACAACAACTTCAACAGCAGTTGAAACAGCAACTGCATCAGCAGTGAAGAAAACATCAGCAGCCACACCAGCCCCAACATCATTCAAAACAACACCACACCATCATCATACAACAACAACAACAACATATACCACACCCCCCCTCCATCAGCTGCAGCTGCAACACACACACAAAGGAAAGAAAAGGGAATTTGCAACAGCAGCAGCAACTACAGAACCAGCAAACTACAGCAACAGCCACACAAAACTGCAGCAACACCAGCAGCAACTACAGAACCAGCAAACTACAGCAACAGCCACACAAAACTGCAGCAACACCAGCAGCTCAGCAGTAGCAGCAACCCATTCTCTTCCTCCTTCTTCCCTTCTCCTTCATCCTAGGACCCCTTGAGGTATAATCTCACAACCCAACTCCTATCTTGCCAAGTTCTGGTTATATAGCTGAAATTTAGTGTTATTATGTGGTTTAGTGCTAATTTAGGCAAATTGGAGTGAGACTTGACCAAGTGTTGGTTTTGAATGTTAGTATAGCCTCATTAGGAGTGTTTGAGACCAGTTAACCCCAGGATACCCCAGATTTCCAGTTAGTTACCTGAAAGTTTTGACTTGGCGTATTTTAGCAATTTTGTCGACTTTTTGACCTTTCTTAGATCTGCTTTCACCCCGGGAACCCTAAAATAAAATTGACTTGGCAGTAAGCTGTGCAGGCACCCTGGAACCATCCCACAAAACCCTGGCCCCTACCTTAATTTCCTGGCCGCAGATATATTCCCTCTGGCCGCAATTTGCGGCCAGACCAGGGTGAAACCCCCTCGTTTTTGGTGCACGGCTCTTTTACCTGTAAACTTGACCCTGGGTATGTCTAGTTTTGTCTGGTTCCAATCAGGGTAGAATCTGGGTTGATTTCCTTGAGTTGGCACATGATTTACGACTTGTTTTAGCATGGATTTTGATATTCGATGACTCGTTTCTGTCGGGTGGCGTTTGAATGCCAACGGCAGAGGTATATTGGCTGTGTTTGCATGCGAGGCCACAGGTTTGTACCTATGGGCGTAGCGTGCACCATTTTGATTTCCGACAGGGTTTTCATGTGTTTTAGCGTGTGATTTCCTTGTAGGTACCCCACGTGGCGTCGAGGCGTTGGAGATGCAAATGGCTACGGCGGCATCGGCATGCTTAAAGCTAGGTGAGTAGATTTATATCTACGGGGAGAAGTCGGGTGGATGGCGTATAGCACCCCCGCAGTCTGTGGTGATATATACGGATGCGTATACACACTTACAAATATTATATGTTATTTGTGATTAATGATGATGTTTAGGATGGATAGTGGTGTGTTGGATTGATTTAGTATCGCGAAACCCTAGAGTAGTGGGTGCACTACACATACATACTTGCATACATCCTTATTTCATATATGCTTATGGGATTCTATATAGTTATGTGGTCACATGGGTATGGGACTATGTGTTCACATACGGATTTGAGGATGGTACTTGGGATTGAGATGAGTCGATGATATTTGATCCGAGATTATGATATCGGTGATATGGTAAAATTCGTATTTGAGATACGTCTTGATGCTTTAGCGGATTTTGGATGATGATGCCATATGAATAGTGACATATATATATAATGATCGACATGTGATTATGTTACGAGATATGATATGACAAGATATTTATGATAGGCCGCATTCGGCGATGTTTACTCCTTGTGATGATATGTGATGATGATATCGATTTATACGAGACTGTCGATCAGTAGTCAGATCATAATTATAGTGATGATATTAGCTTGTACTAGACGTAGGTCAGTACCCGGATTATGATATTGGATAAAGAGAATACTAGATGAATGATATGATGAATGTGATATCGACCCGTACCCAGATTTGGGGATGCCGTACGACGGATTTACGTACGAGCTATATTTTGATGTTTGATCCGCACTCTTAACTTGGGAATAACTGATTATAGAGATATGGTATCGGATGTGATATTATCAAGGCGGGATCACCGATTATATATATATATATGTATCGACTCAGAGGTTAGGCGGTTTCCCTTACCTTCAGTTAGCCTATTAGCTCAGCCCTATAATTGGTGTAGCTATGTGACTCTTATGAATTTAGATGCAGTCTAGCTACCATTGTGTTAGTATTCAGCTCCCGCATATTATTATTGTTGCTCTGCATCGCATACTGTTGTGATTCATATTCCATTATTGATATCATGCTGTTATGACACCAGCACCATTACCGATGATGCGTATGTACCACGTACACTTATTTGCCGGCGCACACACATCTTCATCGGTAATTGCCATGTCACGTACACTTAGAGAATCTTATTGCCTGATTTAGCTTGTTAGCTAGTAGTGACATGATATTAGTGTACTTGCCTTATATGCCAGCTTGACATTGTAGTTATTACTTGTCACATCATGCATACTGTTGTTCATTATATGCCGCATTCATGGATTCTCATGCTTATATTCATGATTTTTCATGCTATTGATGATTTGGATTCGGGTTTCCATGAGATTTTCTGGATTTGGAGGAAAACCGCAAAACATATATAAACTGCTTTCTCTCTATTTAAATAAAAATACGGTTTTCCCATGATGTATGAGTCGTCCACCATGAGTTTTGCTGATGGATTTCGAGACCCGATTCGAGGAAGCGGATGGACCGTTTCTGGTATATGGTGGGCCCGGTGCGGTACCCCGGGGCAAGAAGATCGCAGGAGATGACGTTGAGCCTGGCAGAGGGAGCACTACCGACCGGTGATTTTACCCGACACGTCGGATATCCGGAGGATACCGTCGTGGTCATGAGATGGATAGTAGGGGCCGGTCTGGACTGACGGCGTCCTGGATATTGTGATTAAGACATTGAGATTTGAGATATTGAGGTACAGAGATTGTGATACAGAGATATCGAGATATTGGGATTTATGTTTTGTGCCGATGCTAGGCACCGTTTATGCTGATTTCATTTATGATACCTCATTTTAAAAATATAGAAATCTCACAAATTTATGAAAGCAGTTTTCTTCAGTACATGCATTCTGTTTCATGCATTCATACATCATTCATGTGATTCATTGCTACCTGAGGCACTGACACGGGCACATGGGATTACACTTGGATTAGATATTTACCCTAACCATTGTTATAGGTTGCTGGTTATATATTTGAGGATTATATATTATGATCGTATGACCTAGGATTGCGTCATACATGCGATTTCTGTTCGTAGATCTTTTTCTACTCACGAGTTGGCAACTCACCCCCGTTGTGACCCAGTTTCTTGCAGGTTTTGCCGTACAGATTTCATTACGGCTTTGCGGGCACTGCTTCCTTCAGGTGACTTGCTAGTAGGTGGGTTTATTTGTATCATACCCATCATTATACATTGTATATTATATTTCAGTTGTATCTAGAAGTTCCATCAACCAAACATGTATTTATTTGAGATAGAGACCTGTGATATTTAATCTTTCGACCTTAGAGTCGCACGTTATATTTCTCTGGGTTTCCTGCTGGTTGAGTTCCCTTTTCTGTTGTGATCCTCGCCTTTAGGCGTTGTATACTATTGTTGCAACTGGTTGATTTAATATGGTTCTTCCTACCCTCTACTACTTTTCTTGGTTTGGATTTCTGGGTTTTCGGCTTACTTAGAATACGTACGCCTTGGGACGTTCGTAGTCTAAGTGCCGGTCATATTCCGAAATTTCGGGACGTGACATATATTCCATTTACATGATCATCCATTATATCCGTTCCATTACTGATATCAAGGTCTCGGTAAGTCATCCATCTATATACAATATACAATTCAAACAATACAAACAATACAATCAAGACATCACGGTGTTTATAAGGAGTAGATTGGTATGGAAGATGTTAAAAGTGGCACGAGACTGTAACCATAATACACCTAACATGAATCTCCATTGTCGTTGTACCGTGGCTGAACGGTTCCTTGTGCTCCTTATAGCTTAGTCCACGGGAAAAGTTGGACTCCTCTCGTATACACTGGCATTTTCTATACCAAGCTACAAACAACTACGTTAACATAACAATCAACATTATAATAGTTATACTCTCTCTCTGTCTATTCTACTTCTCCCTCATCTTTGGGACTTACCGAGCGACTTGTTCGCTGACGACATTCTCTTTATTCTTCTTTAAAATGTCGTCAGGTGTTTCAGACTCACTGGAGATCGAACCCAGCAACGAAGACTTAGATCAGTTTACTGAAGACCCGGAGTTTTAGATTCACTTATACATTACATTTCATTTTCATTCCTGTTATGCCATTGTTTAGGCATTGCTTTCATTCTATGTATTTTTATTTCAGTTGTATTGTAAAAAGAATGTTTAATAAATAAAATTGTTGGTTATCTACATTTCGTCTCTTGTGTACATTTTATTTTATATTGTTTAGATACGCTTAGCGTGTTTACTTCTGAGTAAATACGTAACGAGCCTCACCGCGTCCCCTTCACCGTACACCGGGAAGCGGGGCATGACAAATGTGCTGCCTTCGTAAAACGATCAACAATAACCCAGGCAACATTGTTGCCCATTGGACTCCGAGGTAGTGCCGTCAGAAAATCCATGGTGATGTGGTCCCATTTCCACTATGGCACTGGAAGCGGTTGCAACAACCCAGCTACTCTCTGATACTCGGTTTTCACCTGTTGGCATACCAGACACTTGGAGACAAAGCGAGCAATCTCCCACTTCATTTCTTTCCACCAGAAATGCTGCCTCAGATCTCTGTACATCTTGGTGCCTCCTGGTTGCATCGAGTAAGCGGAACTGTGTGCCTTGGCTAGAACTTCATCTCGAATACCCCCTTTGGAACACACACTCGATTACCAAATCTCAGGGAACCATCGTCATGAATCCACAAATCCGTCCTTAAACCAGCCTCAACTAACCCTATGAACTTCTGCAACTGAGAGTCTCCGGCCTGTGCAGCTTTAATGCGATCTATAAGCGATGATTGAACTTGAAACTGCCAGAGCTGTCCGGGCACACCTGGTGTAACTACTTCTAACTCGAGTCTTTGAAGATCTTTGAGAATCCCCTTTTGACAAGTCAGCAACGAAGTTAATGACTTGCGACTGAGAGCATCTGGAATGACGTTCACCTTCCCTAGGTGATACTGCAGATCAATATCGTAGTCTGCCATCAGCTCCAGCCATCTGCGTCGTCTCATATTCAGCTCCTTCTGAGTGAACACGTATTTCAAACTTTTATAATCCGTGTACACCTCCATTCTTTCGCCCGGCAAGTAATGCCTCCATATTTTGAAGGCGAACACAATGGCCGCTAACTCCAGGTCATGCGTAGGGTAGTTCTTCTCATAAGTTTTCAGCTGACGAGAGGCGTAAGCCACCACTCGATCGTGTTGTATCAAAACACAGCCTAAACCTTTTTCCTGATGCATCACTATGAACAACCAAGCCACAGGAATTATCTGGCACAATTAGAATTGGGACCATGGTCAACTTTAGTTTTAACAGCTCGAATGCTTGGATGCACTCTTCCGACTAAATATAAGGCTCCTCCTTCCGAGTGAGCTTCGTCAAGGGTTCCGCTACTCTGGAGAAATCTCAGACGAACCGCCGATAATATCCAGCCAATCCTAAGAAGCTTCTTATCTCAGCAACTGATTTCGGTGTCGGCCAATCCTTGATAGATTCAATTTTCGCCGGATCCACTGAAATGCCGTCACTCGAAACGACATGCCCCAGAAATTGTACCCTGTCGAGCCAAAACTCGTACTTGCTTAATTTAGCATAGAGCTTCTCCTCCCGTAGAATCTGCAATACAATTCGTAGATGCTCAGCATGCTCCTCTCGACTCCTGGAATAAACTAGAATGTCGTCGATGAATACAATGACAAACTGGTCCAAGTACTTGGAGAAGACCCTGTACATCAAGTCCATAAATATGGCAGGTGCATTGGTTATACCGAACGGCATCACGAGAAACTCATAGTGTCCATATCTTGACCGAAGGTCCGGCTTAGAAAATACCCGAGCACCACTTAGCTGATCAAACAAATTGTCGATACGGGGAATGGGATACTTGTTCTTCACGGTCACCCTGTTCAACTCACGGTAGTCGATGCACATGCGCAAAGAACCGTCTCTCTTCTTCACCAGTAACACAGGAGCACCCCATGGGGAAGCACTTGAACGGATAAATCTCTTGTCCAGTAGGTCTTCTATCTGCTTCTTCAATTCCGCCAACTCAACTGATGTCATCCTGTAGGGAGCCTTAGAAACTGGCATCGTTCCTGAAATCAGGTCGATCGAGAAGTGTTTATATCATAATTTTGCATTATTATATTCCCCATTCTTAGTCATTTTACAAATAAACAGGTGCTTTTGACCCATGTCTGCTATATAGTTGCAGGTTACAGGTTCTCGGAACAAAAACAGTGAAAAAGATGAAAAGATGATACAAAAGTGAGACTACGGCCGACAAATGGAAGAATCTTGATCAAGCCTACAGTTTGGAGAATAAACAAAGGTCAACAAACAAGTTCAAAAATACAAAGGCAGTGCAAGGTTCAAGACTTCGACACGAAGCGAAAGGTAAAGTCCACTACATTATTCACTGTGGAAATCTGGAAGAGAACCAGAAGATATTCTGAAGAAAAAGTGAAGAAAACAGATGTCAAAAGCAACCTGAAGCAACAGAAGAAAAACCAGCCAGCAAGCCTTCAATATGGCCGCGGAACCGCGGCCAAACCAAGCTCTTGGCCGCGGAACCGCGGCCATGTGTCGCACGTGCCAGCATGTGTTGCACGTGTCGGTGCGTCGGTGTATTGACTCGGTTATTCTTAGGGGTAAAATTGTAAAAGCAGATGTGCGTCGATTGTAACCCTAGGGTTTCTATGTTCTATAAATAGAAACCCTAAAACATGTTTTAGGTTATGCCTCTTCTTCTGCCTCATTTCATCTATCTAAATTCAGATCTGTAAATTTCTGTAAAGAAGGAAGAGAGCATCAAATAAAAATTAGGAGTAAGTTTTCCTTTCATTGCCCTAGTTTACTTTTATTTTCATGCCCTAGGTAATTTCTTTCTTGCCCTAGTATAGATCTTTATTCTCTGCCCTAGTTAGATAGTTAGAAAATGTTTTTAAATTCCCTAATGAGTGAGTAGTCTCCTCGATTGTTAGGGTTAGATTTGGGGAAGGCTTGAGATATGAAGATCTCTCACCCCTTTCTTGCCCATCACACGTTTTTATAGGACTCCATGCATACATGCACACACCGCTCCCTACGGCACCCTATCCCACGAAGTAGCGGTGATACCGTAGTATAAACGACCGGTTGAGCGTGTTTTCCATGGAGGTTAGGGTAAGAATTAAGAAAGGAAGGACAAGAACCTAGAGGAAGAAACATCGTTTCTTCCCGATGGTACTAATCCATTTTATTAATTATTACCATAACACCTAATAGATCTTAATTTGGGCATAGAAAGCGGTGAGGAATATTGACTTTCCAAACATAACATAAACCTAACCCTAGCAAGATTTTAGTTTAAGATCAACTTAGTTATTAGACTTAATCAATCCGACAACAATCGGAATTAACTCGTTAGAACAATTCGAGAATACACAAAATCCCTGTGGACCGACCCGTACTCACCGGCTAGCTACCAAGCGACGCTGTTCTTGATTGCGGTTAACAAATATTTTTGATTCATCTTTTAAAAGCGTATAAGCACTAACTCTTTCAATCAAATGGCGTCGTTGCCGGGGATGGCGTGTTATTTTCTTTTTGTAATTTCGGGTTAATATAAAATTGAAAAAAATCATAAAAACTGAAGAAAAAAATTATCATCTTTTATTTTGTGAAGGGTATTTTCGTGTGAATTTTGCAGGATCGACGAACGAGTTCGGATCTGGAAAAATCCAGAGAGCAAAACAGAAAACAGCATATCTGAACAACAAAGGATTACAACAACAGAGGAGCAGAAGAAATCTGGAGATCGAAACCGCACTTCCGACCGCGGAACCGCCGCCGCAACCCACCTCGCGCCGCAGATCCGCCGCGGGTTGCTGACGTCAGCAACCCGAAATCCCACTGTAAGTCTCCTCTGTTCTTCTCTGCAACCCCAATATCTCCTCTGTAAAATTTGCCTGGAGGATTCTTTGCGCTAAAAAATCTCTCCCCCTTCCAATAATTGATCTTGTGCAGGATTCTTTGCGCCGCGCTAAAACAAAAATTTGCTTGCAAGTAATTGTGTTTACTGCTTTGCATATTTTTAATTGGACTTTAAGGGGCTTGACACCAATCCAGATTGGGTGGAGATTTCATCACCCTTCCCAGGATCCCAGAAATCACATAAGGCATAGTGCATTCACCATCATATTAATTAAAAAAAGATTAGACTCAGCCCTAAGGACTTCGCGCTCAATAGGACAAAGGAATAGTTGTAGGCATCGACCGTTGATCCTAATCTGACTTTGTGGTGTCTAGGCAAGTGTGTCTAAGGCAAGTGGTTACTTAATTAGGCCCACTACTTACGTAGTGGAGAACCTCCCACTTACCTGGCACTTACCTGGCCACAATTGGCGGTGAAGAGGCGGTTTGAGGTCCTACTTCTTGCCCTTTGGAACAGTTAGGAGCTGTCTAGCTGACCAAGGTGACCCTAGATCTAGGCCTGATTGTGCATTTGTGATTGATTGAACGTGTGTCTAAGCCCTTTATTGAAAATCTTTTTGCAAAAAGCTCCTTATAAAAAAAAACAAAAAGAAAAAAAAATTTACAAAAACTTGCAACTTGTCGCTAAAAAATCCATGCACCCCACATTCTTTTTCTTCTCCTTCTTACATCATGGGTACCCCACCTCCCAAAACTCTTGCCGAACTTTGGTACCCTCATCCAAACATTGCTTCATACGCGAATTGTTTTGGTCGAATTACGGGCGACCCCTCCATGCCCAAAATTTCTTTGAAAGATCGAATAGAAGCGTCTAGGAGAAACAGTTCGACTCTGCAATCCACTTTGTATCAACCATTTCAACCCTCACCGCCTTCTTACGTTGATACTACTTTTTCAAGTCTTGTTGTAACTCCTAAACCCATGTCTATTGCTGAACATATTGAACAATCTCGTAACCGATCTTTCACTCCTTTCAACACTTCTAGTTCTTGGGATCAACAAGTCCATTCACCTTTTTATCCAAATGTTGATCCTACTCATGTCCAACCATTCAATTCCTACCAGTCCTACCCGACTTTCACACATTCCCTAAACATTGCTTCTACACAACCATTTGGGAGTTTCACGTATCCAAACAACTTTGAATCTTTTACTGAAACCCCTTCACAACCCATGTCTAGTCTGGAAAAGTCATTGGAAGCTTATATGGTTGCGACAAACCAAATGATGAGGAATGTGGATGCGTCCATGGCCGCCCTTATACAACCTAGTGAACCGGTAGCTAGTTTCAACCTAGCTCCAAATCTTCCAATGTATGATGAGGCGGTTGGACAGAGTGAGAATTTGAGTGGTGAGAGTGAGTTCTACACACTTCCAAATCAAATCTACCCATACCCAATTGAATCCCACAACTCCGGTTTTCAAACAAGTGTCCCAAATGATTCACCAGTTAAAGATAAAACGTGTAATGAGTTGTGCGACTTTGTAGTGTTTGATTTACCTGATTGTGAAGAGCCCCATTCGAGTGAAACCGTCACCAATCCTTTTGATCTCTACACCTCTAATCTAAAACCTGAATTGATAGACATCCATGCTTTTGATGAGGTGTCCAAAAAAATTGATTTTCACTTGATTGAGGATATTGACGCAAGGAATATTTTGGATGATGAACCCGTAGATTTGACTGAAATTTTATCTCCAATTCATCATCCCGAGTCATTAAAAGTTTCTCCCGAACTTCATATGCGTCTTGATTTTGATGATAATTGCATGGATGAGATAATTTTTTAGGAGAATTATGAGGATAATATTGAGGATAGTATTGAGGATGAACCAGTTTTGTTTGATGTGTCGGATTTTCCAATCCATCCTCCTGAACCTTTAACTGTTATACTTCCTAAATCAAACCCCCTCCTTTCCATCGTTCCGACCACGCAAAAGATCACGCTTGAGGACTGTGAGCTTGAAAAATTTATGTTTGATCACAACAGTTTTGACGCCACTAGTGCGTTCCTCTTTGAATCTGACACAGTTCTCACAGCTGATAACGATTACGAGTGTTTCACTTTTTCGGACGATTTTGAAGACTCACCGCCCGAGTTTGAGTCCTTTGAATTTTCAGATGAGTTAGTTGAACCATCAGACTCGGTTTCTTACAGTCATTTCGAACCATTGATGGAATCCTTCAAGTTCGAGACAGATTACTTAGGTGAGAATAAGACTATCCCTAAATCACTCCCTTTCGTCCTTCCTATCGTTTCGACCACGTAAGAATCCGTCGCGCTTTCATTTTCAATGGATGGTTTACCAAGTTCAACGTACCCATGTTTTCTTGCGAATCTTGAGGGATTTGACCCCATTTCTCGACGGGTTGATAGATTAGCACAATCGCTTTTAACACATCGGTCATCACAAATTGTGCTAATTTATTCACTCAATTTACACGCTCAAGTTCGTGCTACACTTCTTTCTCTTTTCCGCCATTCTTCTCCTCCACCGAGACCATATTCCACCCTTCTTCCCATACGGTCTCGTGTGTTTCTCAACTCTTTTCTCAACACTCCATTCTTCCACCAACCCTACCATTATCATGATAGAATTTTTGAATGGTTGGTGCTAACCTTTGGTCTGTGTAAGACCTTGTATAGTTTAATTTTCTCCTCCCTAACTCTGAACTTTAACGCTTAAGACAGTGGAAACACTGTCTCACTTAAGTTTGAGGGGGCCTTTTTGTATATATTTTGTTTTTTTTGTTTTTTTTAAAAAACCCATAAAAATTATAAAAATTATATAAAAAAACTATAAATAAATAAACAGGGGAGTGCCGACATTTTGACCCTCTTGGTATAGCCTGACAGTGAGGACACTGTCAAGTTTAAGTTTGGGGGTGTGCTCGGTAAGCCTTCTTCCTTCGCATTCATATGTATATTTTTGCATTTTCATACTTATTTTAAAAACCTACAAAAAGTTGCAAAATTTTAAAAATTATAAAAATTAAAACATTCAATTTTGGCCTTAATTGACTTGAATTTGACAAGAAAGTTAACTAGCTAGAGCAAAAACTAGATCCTAGACTTAGTAAATTAAAAACCCTAAAAATAACATTTCTTAAAATTTAACGGTAGAAAGTATATGTCTTTATAGTTTATTTAGAAATAGACAAATTTCGAGTTGACTTCTTGGGCTAAGTCAAGATAAAGGAAGAGTATTGATATTTTTATTAAAGTATAAATTTGAAGAATAATTCCTAACTTAAGTCTAAATTCTGAAAATATATACCCTACAAATTGCACAAACACGAACCTTGAAACTTGGAATAGTAGAAGAGACCTTGAAATGCTCTTGTCTAAAATCCTTAGTATGAAGGAAAATAAAATAAAAAATACAAGCGTGAATAAAGAGATAATAAAAAATGAACACTGGTTTTTGTGATTACTTCAGACTGCATTAATAGAAAAAATATTAGCGAGGGTGCCTTATCACCTAGTGCCTTAGACCAACTGGTTTGGGAGTCACAGCTAAAGCCTTAGGTGTTACAAGACTAGGAATTACGCCTTAATGTGTAAACACATTTTGTAATCGGTCGTTGGTAGCTCAAAAAGTATTAACGGTCGCATGAAAAATGTGTGAGCAATTTCATCTAAAAATTCACCAATTAAAAAGTACTTTGGACGATGGACAAGAGTATAATAGCTTGATTTGAATTTCCAAGTGTAAGGGTGATATATACACACACGTAGGGGTATGTAATTAGGGTTTAGATAAGAGATAGGAATGAAAGATAAGACTTATATTTTTAATAGAGATGATAAAAATTCCTAAGTTGAGATAGAACCCTAAAAGGAAAACTTAAAAGATGCCAAAAGCTAAGTAAATTCACAAGAATATATATAATCTTAAGTTAAATGATAAGCAAGCGTGAAAAATACGGGTGGATAATTTCTGAGTCGAAGATAATAGAATTCCTTGTTGGAAAACCTAATTGGAGAATAAAAGTCAATATGCCGAATTGATAGGATTTTGTGGGTAGTATCCGCTGAAAACCCTCAGAAGACAACACTCCTCCTACTAGGGACACCTAGAGGTTTAACGGCTTGTTGCACGAGCTCAGTGCAATCGTGTTTCCCTGCGAAAGTGAGGCTAGGTCTTTTTCGAGAATAAAACTAGGTTTGCTCGAGGACGATCAAAAGATAAGTTTGGGGGTATTTGTTCATATCATAATTTTGCATTATTATATTCCCCATTCTTAGTCATTTTACAAATAAACAGGTGCTTTTGACCCATGTCTGCTATATAGTTGCAGGTTACAGATTCTTGGAACAAAAACAGTGAAAAAGATGAAAAGATGATACAAAAGTGAGACTACGACCGACAAATGGAAGAATCTTGATCAAGCCTACAGTTTGGAGAATAAACGAAGGTCAACAAACAAGTTCACAAGTACAAAGGCAGTGCAAGGTTCAAGACTTCGACACGAAACGAACGGTAAAGTCCACTACATTATTCACTGTGGAAATCTGGAAGAGAACCAGAAGATATTCTGAAGAAAAAAGTGAAGAAAACAGATGTCAAAAGCAACCTGAAGCAACAGAAGAAAAACCAGCCAGCAAGCCTTCAATATAGCCGCGGAACAGTGGCCAATCCAAGCTCTTAGCCGCGGAACCGCGGCCACATGCCGACAGGTGTTGCACGTGTCGGTGCGTCGGTGCATTGACTCGGTTCTTCTTAGGGGTAAAATTGTAAAAGCAGATGTGCGTCGATTGTAACCCTAAGCTTTCTATATTCTATAAATAGAAACCCTAAAACCTGTTATAGGTTATGCCTCTTCTTGTGCCTCATTTCATCTATCTAAATTCATATCTGTAAATTTCTGTAAAGAAGGAAGAGAACATCAAATAAAAATTAAGAGTAAGTTTTCCTTTCATTGCCCTAGTTCAATTTTATTTCCATACCCTAGGTAATTTCTTTCTTACCCTAGTATAGATCTTTATTTTCTGCCCTAGTTAGATAGTTAGAAAATGTTTTTAAATTCCCTAATGAGTGAGCAGTCTCCTCGCTTGTTAGGGTTAGATTTGGGGAAGGCTTGAGAGATGAAGATCTCTCACCCCTTTCTTGCCCATCACACGTTTTTATAGGACTCCATGCATACATGCACACACCGCTCCCTACGGCATCCTATCCCATGAAGTAGCGGTGATACCATAGTATAAACGACCGGTTGAGCGTGTTTTCCATGGAGGTTAGGGTAAGAATTAAGAAAGGAAGGACAAGAACCTAGAGGAAGAAACATCGTTTCTTCCCGATGGTACTAATCCACTTTATTAATTATTACCATAACACCTAATAGATCTTAATTTGGACATAGAAAGCGGTGAGGAATATTGACTTTCCAAACCTAACCTAAACCTAACCCTAGCAAGATTTTAATTTAAGATCAACTTAGTTTTTAGACTTAATCAATCCGACAACAATCGGAATTAACTCGTTAGAACAATTCGAGAATACACAAAATCCCTGTGGACCGACCCGTACTCACCGGTTAGCTACCAAGCGACGCCGTTCTTGATTGCGGTTATAAATTATTCTTTGAGATCAATCAAGAAGCCCAATATGCAAGGCGGTGGTAAACTAGGTAAATCTTCGGGGAACACATCAAGAAACACTCGAACTACCTCCGATGTTGGCTTCTCGTCTATTTCCATAGCGAGGTCTTCGGCTTCGCTCAGAACTTAGCTGGCTCCAAAGACTCGCTACCACCCACAAACACGAACTCCGAATGATTAGGAATGCGAAATGTCACACTCCTAGCCCGACAGTTGATGACAGCATGGAACGTGCTTAGCTAATCCATCCCCAGAATGGCATCATAGTTACCAGTCCCAAACAAAAGGAAGTTTGCATAATACTCTCTGCCACAAACCACTATAGGGCATAACCTATACTCTTGGCTGGACACAATAATTCCGTTACCCGTATGTATCTTCCAACCCTTGGTCAACGGCTCATGAGGTATAGAGTGTGTGTCAACAAACCATGCAGAAATAAAGCAATGCGAAGCACCCAAATAAAAAAGGACTCTAGCTGGGACAGAATAAACAAGGAGAATACCTGCAACCACTTCTCCAAAAGCCTCTGCCTTCTCGGTGGTCAAGATGAAAGCCCGCCCCTGATTCCGACTCGTACCAATCTGCCTCTGATCGAATAATCGCCGCTGGGATACCAGAGGTGGACCCCTCTGAGCTGAATTGTTGAATGATGTATGTTATTGCCCGGACCATCCCTATAACCCGGATCTCTGGGGACACCCACTGACCATGTGCTCGTTGGACCCGCAAATCAGGCACCGCTCCTTGGCTCTGCGACAATCCCTCTGCATGTGCCCTGGCCTCTGGTAATGGTCTCAAATCAGGGCCCTCCTCTACGGCTGCTGAGATGAGAAAGTACGCTTCATCTGCGTAACACCCGGCCTATGAACTAGGATTGCCTTACATGGGGAAATGGTAGCTCGTGATGGAACTACATGGGGTCTCCTGTCCACCGATCGCTGGCCTTTAGACTTCTCTGCCAACCTTTCCTGTACACCAGCGCAAAGGTCTGTAGGTTGAGAAACGCGATAAACTGATATAGCTCGATATCGAGCCCCCTGCTGAAACCATCTGGCCCTGGCGGCTTCGGTGGCTACCAGGTACGGTGCAAAGTGACTCGGCCGATTAAACTCTGCGGCATAGACATCCACTGAGCATCAATTTTGCTTCAATGTGATAAACTTCTCCTCCATCTCGGCCTTGGCAGTGGCTGGGAAATAGTGATCTAGAAAGCACGCGGAGAACGTGTCCCATCCGATAGGTTTCTCTACCCGGCTTTTCTCTACGGACCACTATGTGCGAGCCTCGTCCTCTAGCTAGATCTTTACCATGCTCACTCTGTCATTGTCAGGGACCCGAGCGGTCATCAAAATATTCTCCACATTGATTGACCATTGTTTGGCCTCAAGTGGATTTGCTGCTCCTGTGAAAACCGCTGGGTAAAGTCTTCTGAAATCAGAAACGGTACCAGCCCTAGCTTGAGTAGCTGGTACAAGAGTGCCCTCGGGGGCAGCAGGGACAGCTGCAGGTCTCTCCAAAGCGGTAATTGCGGTTTCTTGCACCTCCTTTAATCTTTCAACCAAGAGATCGGTCTTTCTTTTCTGAGCATGTGCTAGGATCGTCGGCGTACTGAGAATCTTCTCCGTACGATCGTGGGGGCCGGCACCTGAGGAGTTGCCTGAGCCGTCTATATCTCTGAAAGATGATCAAAGAAAGAAATCAGATTCAAGCAAGGTTTATAGGACGATTCAACGAGGATTAGAAGAAACGAAAATATAATATAATAAAGTATAAACCAAGGTGTAACTCAGTCTAAAGATCCCTCGACGGAACTGTAATTTCATTCTAAACCTGTCTCTGATACCAACTAAACCATGTCACACCCTGCTTCCCAAAATACGGAATGCGAGGGGTGACTAGGCTAGCCATGCTCCTACGGTCAATGAATAATCCCGCCGTAGTCACACTTCGGATTCTAGCATTACATGGTAATCAGTAAACACAGTACTAGAGTAAAGAAAATCACAGCTCACAACTTTATTATATTAAAATAACAGAGAGTTCAGGATACATTTATTTGCATGAGAGAAAAACTAACCAAAGAAGTAACAGTATTTTTATCGCAAGCAAAAGCCGGTAACGCTGATGACACGATCTAAACCTCCGCGATCTCGAATAGCAGGTCTTGCTCCTGAGCTGGGTCCACTTCATCCTCTAAGCATGCACACTTAGGTTTTCAGGGCAACACATATAGCAATAAATATATAGTGTGTGTACTATGTTATTAAACATGAAATGTACGGCAGAATAAGAAAACATGAGAATAAGAAATATCAATTGAATATGAATTGTACGGTATATGTATCATGTGAGCAATCCATGCAATATGTATGTCATTACCTATCAGTCGCTAAGTCAAATGAAATCAATCGGTGGAAAGGATGTTCATGTTTAACAAGGGTCTTGTGCATGCCCGAGACTACGGTCCACTGTTGCCCGAGACATAACTCTGCAGCCATGCCGCTAAGCCTACGACCTTATATATATATATATATATATATATATATATATATATATATATATATATATATATATCGAATGATCATCCTCTAAGTCACTATATCTCGCTAAATATGAGTTTGAGTCCACCTTAATTTCCCCATTTCCCCAGGTCACAATAACTATATGTATAGGACTAATTGTATACAAGCACGGGCCAAATCACGGTCTTATTCACTTTTACTGCGATGTTCACTTTCACGAATCAGTCCCTTATCATTGGCGTACTTAGCACAACTAATCCAATACCACTCACATTCGACATGCAAAGTTCGCTAAAAATCACTATGAACAATCGCTTTCACTAAAGGTATCATGCTCGGGTAAAATACAAGAATGACGCAATATAGCAAGTCGTGTACGATATGAAACACAATGCACCTTACGATTTCAGAAAAACATATTAATTTACACGATCGTATTTAGACAAAATTTTATATAAGGGGCTATAAGTAAACTTGAACAGTGATCCAACAAAATTGGTTCCGGGTCTATCGGGTTTCAGGTTTGCGAGATACAGTAGTTTCATTTTAAGTATTCTCTGCTGGAAATTTAGTTCCTGAACTGAAAGTCCGTCTCGTAACACAGTTTTTACCCTATTGGGATCATAATTAGACAATGCCACAGTTGAGTAATATTTAGATATGTAAATTGGGTTTTCAACACACCAGACATATTGACAATATCTGCTGTATACTGGAAGATATGCACTGTTTAAGATTAGGGTATACAATCTATCCCTGCTTGGGACTGCAGTACGTAACGACGATTTAAAAGATAATTAAAATAGCAAACGATAGTAAAAATGGATGAAACCACAACCAACAGTTACCTAACGGGATAATATTCGCAACGGTATAGGGTTCTGCATAATATCATTTTCACACAGAGTTATAAGAACATATTAAAACAGGTATTGACAAGCAGTACTACTCTGGACTGCAGTCCAGAGCCGTACTCCCAAACAGTTTTTGTCATCGTTTTAAAACAGAAATGAAATATGAATTATAAAGGGTTTTATTTTGTCGAGTCGGATTCGATACGAGCCCTCGAACACAAAATTCCGGTGTGTATCTAATTTACTATGATTTTCACAGGTTACATGTACGGAAAGTTTCAGATTTGGCAGAGGTTGACATTCTATGGTGTTAAATCCCGTGTCTTCAACCTAAATTTTTACGCGTTACCCATTATCGCTAAGGCAAACCAGTAGACAAAAGTTCCGCCAGATGTGATTAGGTTTCCACTTAAATACCGCATCAAACACCCAAAACAACCATTTAGTTATTGATCGAATTTATCATTTCCTCTGGCTAATTTAAATTGACGTCAAACACTTGACTCATACGAATTACCCGTACAGTCTATTCAGATTGCAATGGCACGAGGATTCATTATATTGTTTTCAAATACGAATTACCCGTACAGTCTATTCAGATTGCAATGGCACGAGGATTCATTATATTGTTTTCAAATATATATATATATATATGGAATTTGTTTGCATAACTAGTTCTACTGTGATCTCCCTATTCTATAGCATGAAAACAAGTGAAGATTTTCACTTGCTTATGACGACAGCATGACGATGGTGATCGCACGGACGAGCACAGCAACGACAACGGCAATGAAAGGGTTTGGCTTGGCCGGAGCTCCCGAGAGGCTCGCTTGTAGGTCGGCAGCGGAGGCGGTGGGGAGTCGGCGCAAGAGGCGGTGGTGTTGGTGAGGCAGGTGGAAGCGGGCATCGACGGTGATGGTGTGCAGGGTGCCGGCGGTGAAGTTGCGGATGAGGCTCGTGGTTGGAAGGAGGTGATGGCGTGGAGGTTGTAGAGAAGAGAGGTGACGCCGGCGACGGTAAAGGGAGATCGCGGGATGGAAGATGACCGGAAGAGGAAGTGGTGGCAGGCGACGGGGGAGTGCAATGGGGTGTCTGTCGGTTGGAAGGAGGTAGTGGCTCTAAGGAAGAAGGGAAAGTGCAAGGTGCTTATGGTGCTCGTTGTCGAGGTGGTTGTGGTCGATGGTCGGTGACGAGATTGTAAAGGTGAGGCAATGGCGCGGTGAGAAAGTGGAGGTGGCCGGTGGGTGTTAGGTTGCGAAGAAGTGGGTAGGATGAGCTCAGTGGTATAGTTTGGTGTAGAGGTTTTGTAACGACTCTGAAATTCCTGTTCAAAAATTTCTTGTTATTGTACAGAAAAGGGTATTACAGCCTCTGTAAGAGTTATTGGTTATTTATGTAAAATAAAAGTAAGAAGCAATTTTTAGCTCACTGATAAAGCTTCTACACTGTTGTGACATAGCCTGTGCGTTCGATTCCCATCAATCCCAATTATTTTTAAAGATTTTTCTTTTTAATTTTTTGGAAGCCCAAGAGTTGCACGTGCGATTCACGGAGAAACGAAAAGTTTCAAAAAATCAAACAGGCGCAAAGAGGAGTAAACATACACCTAGACACATAGCACGAATCTCGAGACAATCCATCAAGATCCGACCGCCCATTTCATGCTTCTAGCCACCGCCGACGGTCGAGATGACCTCAATCACCCCCGTGCTTTGCACACTAGTCCCTTCGACTTCCCTCAACTCCCATACACTGTTTGATTTTCCTGCAATTAAACAGTGACCATTCAATTCACCAATTAATACCAATTTTAATTCTTTTAATCAAAATTTTTAATTCCTAAATCTTAATTCTTCACTATAAATAGCAACCCATGTCCTAGCTCTTCCCCATTCTAAAAATTCTATCAAAATTTCTCTCAAACTCTCCAAGGACCAAGTGGAGTTAGGCACCTAAGTGGAGTAGCAAGCCAAAATCGACGACCAAAGCCTTTCCAGCGACACCACGACACCCGAAAGCTTCCCCTCATCCTTGTTAATGCTTTAAACTAGTAAGTCCCTTCATCTCGCTCCCTTTTCCATTTCAAAATAATTTTTTAAAACAAATCGACAAAAGTGGAGTTATGTCCGATATAATCTTCTTTTTGATATTTGTAATCCACGTGACAAGCAAATTAGATCAAACTAGCATCCTATACTAATCTTAACTTTATTCACATCATTTATTTTTTAGTTTAACCAAAATTTTCATGTGAAACAAACATATAACGGACTTTTTCATTAAAATACCATGAACTTCATTATACCTTTCTCGATAACTAGTTTATCTATTTTTAGAAAAACTTCACGGGATAACGACTTACCCCACTCACACTATGGTTGCATAGCACGATATTCTAAACATATGGTTAATTTAAAGAATAACTTTTTCATTAAAATACCACACATTTTCAAAACAGATTTCTTTTAATCGGTATTTTTGTAATCCTTGGCAATTACGCCTCTACAACCCTCGTCAAGGGACCCGATAATGGATGGTGCGGATTATTGCACATCCTTGGGTCAGTAGAGCGAGATACAGAACTCCTCACGGAATATTCGGTGTCGAAACGAAATAAAAATACGGTTTTTAAGAAATACGACTTTTCTAAATAAAAACCTAAATTTTGGAAAAATTATATAAAACTATGAATTCGTATTTTCAATAAAAAAAATATTATAAAACTATATTTTTAAAATGAAAGATTAAATTTTTTAATAAAATACTCCCAAGTTTCCAAAAGTAGTAGTTTTCATAAAAATACCATAAATTTTCAAAAAAGCTAGGTTTTATCACTAAAATATCACAACAATTAAAATACATATTCATGAAAACCCTAAATATTATAAATCACCCTCGAGATTTATTTTTAAACTATATTAAAGTATTTTTCATAAAAACCCCTCGAGATATCCAAACAATTTTTTTAGGACTCTATAATTAATATAGGTTTAAACGGTATCATTTTTCTTGAGCCCCAGGAAGCCGGAGAAAGTGATCGCTTGTCTATTCAGGTTATATAACTTAACGGAGTTATCAAATGGCAATTATCTTGGAAAAAAACACAAATTCTATCGTCCATGTGCAACAGTTACCGATTTCTCCCGAACATATGATTTTTAATAGTTTAAATCAATTCATATGAAAAAGATCTGAACTCAAATTTGAACTCGAGCTCAAACTTGAACTTGAACTCAAACACAAACTCTAACTCTAACCCAACTCGAATCTAAACTCGAATATGAACTCAAACCCAACTACAGGAACAAATTTGACTCGAACTAAGATTGCAATTGTCATGACTCGCATATTACTCGACTTACTCGACTTCATTATTTCACCTTTTGCAATCTATGGTTTCAATCAAGATATGTTATAATCTAATCAAGTATATTATTCAGCTATAGACTATTTACACTCGGGGTGTTTGGGATAGTTTCTTGGGTGAATCCAACGGAGCTTCAGCAGTCCCGTATTAACCTCTTTTTTATTTTACACAAATATCAGTCGGGTTGACTCATCCACAACCCAGAGCCTCGATGCTAACACATGAAATGGGCCCGTGTTTCCTAACTCCTAGGGCCCCACTCTTGAGCTCGTCAATATTCTACGACTGTATTGACATTCACACTTGTAACTTAACATTAACATAGTGACCATATAGAGACCTATAGTACATATTCACCCATGAACATATACTCTTACTCGTCATCTATATATTCTATATTTGTCATTTTCTTTACTCTTACTTATCCTTGGGACTTACTGAGCGTTAGTTCGCTGACGGGCATTCCACCCACTTTTCTTCTCTTTGAATGTTCGTGAGATACGGTCAAGACGGAGGAGGTAGAGACTACAGAGGAGTACTATAACCGGATCGCTACTCAGGACTAGCTCAGCTTCACTTTCCTTCAGTTTGTGTATGCCACATGTTTAGGCATTATCTTATATTGTAATTACTTTCCAGCTGAAACTCCTGTACTTGTAAATATTGGAAGTTGAATGTAAAAAAAGATGTTTGTTGAAAAATTTTACGGTCTCCATTTATTCTTGCATTGTGACTTATTGTTTCAATACGCTTAGTATATTTATTTAGAGAATGACCTTCTCTGGATAAATATGTCGCGGGCTTTCCACGTCACCATTTCCGTCTACTGAAAAGCGGGGCGTGACAGGTTTTCTTGGTAGCCCATGCAAGCCAGTTCTGCATGAAGTCGTAAACAATACCATAAGAATTAATGAATTCAACAAACATTTACATTCTTTGCATTTCAAATTCTTTGAATCTATCCTAACCTATCTTTTATATCAAGGTGATGGAATCTCCGAACAATATCAGCACAAATGTAACAACCCTAAACTTTCTGTACAGATTTTTTTTTCAAAAATACAGAAATGAGCACATAAGCCTGAGCACAAGTTATAAATTTAATTTGCTTTTGAACAGCAAGAGAGCACCTGTAGCTCATTGGTAAAGCCATGCACTACTGTGACATGGCTCCTGTGTTCGAATCCCCCAGCCACATATTATTTTTATTGATTTTTCATTTAAACTTTTAGAAGCTCAAAAGTTTACACGTGCAAAATACGTAAAATGAAAAGTCACAATAAAAACAAATATGTGGAAAATAATATACAAATAGTCTAAGACACGTGGCATCCATCCAGATCCTAACCCATAAAAATGGACCGGCGAGATTGGAGAAGAGTCCGGCACCGCCGGTTGTATCCGAAGGTAATGCAAATTTTTTTTAACCCTAGCACCCTTTGGACTTCCCCACTAACCCTAGTCTGTTTATTTTTCCTGCAATTATCCAAAAAATTAAAAATCACCATTAAATCAAAATTTTAATGCATTTTTTAATTCTCAATTCAATACCCTAAACCCTAATTTCTCCTATAAATACAACCCTACACTTTGGCCCTCCTCATTCTAAAATCCATTGCTAGAACTCTCTAAAATTCCTAAGTCCAAAAGTTGTGCAAGTGGAGTTAGCCAAGATCAAAGTTTCGGAGACATTTCGGGAAGAATCCGGCGACGACGCGACTCCACGACACCTTCGAAATATTCCTCTACCTCCTCCCTCTATAATCAATCAGTAAGTCCCCTCTTGCCTTTCCTCTCTCTATTAAAAAGAATTCTCTTTTCAAAACTCGTCGGAAGCAGAGTTAATCTGACTTCCGATTCTTATTTCTTTAAAAACTCAATTTTTATTAAATAACAAATTAAACTTTTGATTATATATTTTTTAGTAACCATTAAACAACAATTGGACAAAGTTTCAATTCAAAATATTGTGTTAAACAAATTCTATTTTACTTTTACAGTAAAATACCCTTAAATTTGCATACGACATTACCTTATCTTTTTGCTCATATCACCTTTAGAAAACTCACGAGGTAATGACCTACCTCATCACAACACTCATTCTTGACATAGCACGATGGCTTTTGGAACTTGTGGGATGAAATACGAAATTACATTTAAATACCATAAACATTCAAAAACAGTTTTCTTTATAAGTGTATTATTTAATTCCTTGCAAATGCGCTTCTACAACCCATTTTGGGAAACACCGATTGGGATGGTGCGGGTTATCGCACATTCTCGGGCCTACTAGAGCGAGATGCAGACCTCCTCACAGAGCATCCGATCTCAATGGAATTCTTAATGCAATTTTTAAGAAAAATGCGATTTCTATTTAATAAATAAGTTCTATTTATATATATATATATATATATATATTATCAAAATATATATTTTAAATATAAAATATATATATTTCATGTTTTCTAAATCAAAGGAATCGCAAATTTCATGAAACTAGCAATACAAATCAATACAATTCCAATATTACACTATAATACCATATACTATTCAAATTAGGTTTATATCTACTAGAATATTTCATTTTATAAAAATTACAACTATGAAAACCCTAAAGATGATAATTGAATACTTGAGGTATATTTTGAAAATATATCAAAACTATTTTTCATAAAAACCCCTCAAGTTATATTAATTTACAATAAGAACCCTAGTAAATATAGGTTTAAGCGGGACCAGTTCTTTTGAACCTCAGAGAGCCGGAGAATATGGGTGCTTGCCTATCTAAGATAGACAACCTAAAAACGGTGTTATCAATATGGTAATTGTCTTGAAAAAAGACACAAATACTGCCGTCCATATGCAGCAGTTACCGATAACATCAAAACTAATTCAGGACTTCAATTCGTTGTAAAGTGTCTGACTCAGACAGAGTCTTAGTCTAATCTGAAATCAATCATTCTATCTATCCTTGAATATGATTCAAGTATAACTCCAATTCAACATGAATCTATTTATACCATAATTCAATTTATATCAACATGACTCGACCGAACCGAACCATGGATATACTCTGATTACATGACTATAAATTTATATCCATTCCGTTTACATGATATCATGGTTTTGGAAAGTCGTACATCCATTAAACAAAACAATACAATCAATACATAATACATTACGGGGTTTTAAAGGGATAGACTGGCACAAAATGTGTTAAAAGTGGCACGAGATGGTCATTAAAAGACGTAACTATACATTTATTACCATTGTTCCGTGGTTTTATCGACGGAGCCTTGTATTACGGGTTACCATAGTCCACGGTGTAAGTTGGACTCCTCTCGTATACACTGGCATATTCTGTACCAAGCTACAATCAACTGCGTTAACATAACAAACTCACAATACACCAGTTATATTCTCATATCTGTCTATTCATCTGTCTATTCTATTCCTACTTTTCTTTGGGACTTACCGAGCGATTGTTCGCTGACGACATTCCTATTTCTCTTCTTTCTTTGGAATTTTGTCAAGAGGACCCGACTCTGAGGAGTTCGAGACCAGCCAGGAGCACTTGGAGCAGACCACTGAGTAGCATGACCATTAGGCTTTACTTGTACTCACTTTTACTTTCAGTTCATGCCATTGTTTAGGCATTGCTTTCCATTCTTGTATTTACATTTTCAGTTGTATTTTAAAGAAATGTTTAATAAATAAAAGTTGCTGTTCATTTACATTTCATGTCTTCTTGTGTATATTTACATTATATTGCTTAGTTACACTTAGCGTGTTTACTTCTAAGTAAATACGTAGCGGGCCAGTCGCGTCTCCTTACCCGTACACTGGGAAGCGGGGCGTGATAGGTTTTGTTGGCGGCCCATGCAGGTCAGTTATGCATGGAACCCTACCATGCAGGGTCTGCATCGACATGCAGGTCAATTCTACATGAAGTCCTAAGCAATATAACACAAGAATCAGCAACTAAAAACATTTTTTATATTTCATATTCCTTGAATCTTACAATTTCATATACTTTGAATCTATCCTAACCTTATTTTTCTTTCAAGGTTATGGATTCTCCAAACAATACCAGCACAAACTTCAACAACACACCACCATCTTTTCCACATACACCTACCGTTGTAGCTCCGATCAACAAGCAAACGGTATTGCTTGAGGCAATCCGAAGCCTCCTGGAAAGACAGCAGCAGCAGACCGCTATCTTATTAAACCGCCAAGAAGCGGAAACACCTGGAGTGAAGCAATTCCGGGCATTGCACCCGAAACAATTTTCTGGGAAAGAGAGCCATTTGGAAGCTGAAGAATGGGCTCAGAGTATTGAGAACGATCTGGTAGCAGCACAAGTGCTAGAGATCGCTTGGCTACGGGTTGCACAGCTGCAACTCACCAACAACGCCCGAGTATGGTGGAAGGCGAAAGAAAGCCGTCTTTCCCAGCCTATCCAATAGAAAACTTTTCGCGACATGTTCGACGCGAAGTATTTTCCCGAGACTGCCCGATTTGACATGGAGCTGCAATTCATCCACCTGCAACAAGGTTCGATGTGGAGCAAATCTATGGATGAGTATGATGCTGATTTTACCATGCTCAGTAGGTCAGATATGTCTCAATATTTGATTTCCAAATATCACATACTACACAGCTAACACAAGACCGTAACAGGTTCACGGCACACCTCATTCCGACTGCTGAGATCAGGTCCAGACAATTTCGGTAAGGGTTAGACCAGGAGATCCAAGCTGCTTTAGGTACAGGGGATTTCCAAACTCACGAACTGGCTCTGAAAGCTGCCCGTCGATATAAGGCAGTAGTGAAAAATAAGGGCAGAGCTCAATCTGCCGGTGTAAAGCGCCCTGTCACCCAGATGGCAGGAGGAGCCTCTTCAATCCTTTTGAACCCAGGAGGCCGGAAGTAACAAATAACTGGCCAAGTCCAGATTTTTGCTTCTACTGCAAGAGGAATGGACACCTGTGGAAGGACTGTAAGCGCGCAAAAAGCCTGTGCTTAGTTTATGGCGCATCCACTCATGGAATTGGAACATGTCCTTATAGACGCAACTCAGTTCCAACTCACATCACTTATCCGCAGCGGCCAGCTATCTAGGCTCCTGCATCTCGTCTTGCTCTCCCAATCTCCACCTCCACGTAGACCTCCTGCATAGCCTAATCACCAATTCAATCAGGCAATGAGGAACATGCCTCGAGGGCAGAGAAACATGCCCCAAGGACAGAGGAATGTGCCTCCAGCTAGGAGGAATGTACCCCGGCGTTAGGCTTTCACATTAGCGGCCGTAGAAGCCGAGGCTGTAGACCAAGATAACCCTGGTAATTTCCTTACATCTTTTTCAATCTTTCCAAAACTTTTGCATTCTTTTGTTCTTCCAAATATTTTTCATGCACTATCAATAGTTCAATCACCAAACTTTTCTTGAATCTGCTACACTTTCCTTCTATAAATTTTGAGGACGAAATTTTCATAAGGAGGGTAGAATGTAACAATCCTAAACTTTCTGTACAGAATTTTTTTTTCAAAAATACAGAAACGAGCATTTAAGCCTGAGCACAAGTTATAAATTTAATTTGATTTCGAACAACAAGAAAACACTTGTAGCTCATTAGTAAAGCTCTGCACAGCTGTGACATAGCCCCTGTGTTCGAATCCTCTCAGCCACATATTATTTTTATTGATTTTTCTTTTAAACTTTTAGAAGCTCAAAAGTTTACACGTGCAAAACACATAAAATGAAAAGTCACAATAAAAACAAACATGTGGAAAATGATATACAAACAGTCTAGTACACGTGGCATTCATCCAGACCCCAACCTATAACAATGGACCGACGAGATTGGAGAAGGGGCTGGCGCCGCCGGTTGTATCCGAAGGTAATGCAAATTTTTTTTAACCCTAGCACCCCTTGGACTCCCCCTACTAATCCTAATTTGTTTGTTTTCCCTGCAATTATCCAAAGAATTAAAAATCGCCATTAAATCAAAATTTTAATGCATTTTTTAATTCTCAATTCATTACCCTAAACCCTAATTTCTCCTATAAATACAACCCTACACTCTGGCCCTCCTCATTCTGAAATCCATTGCCAAAACTCTCTAAAATTCCTAAGTCCAAAAGTTGTGCAAGTGGAGTTAGCCAAGGTCAAAGTTCCGGCGACGTTTCGGGAAGAATCCGGCGACGACGCGACTCCACGACACCTACGAAATATTCCTCTACCTCCCCCCTTTATAATTAATCAGTAAGCCCCCTCTTGCCTTTCCTCTCTCTATTAAAAATAATCCTCTTTTCAAAACTCGTCGGAAGCGGAGTTAATCCGACTTCCGATTCTCATTTCTTTAAAAACTCAATTTTTATTAGACAACAAATTAACCTTTTAATTATATATTGTTTAGTAACCATTAAATAACAATTGGACAAAGTTTCAATTCAAAATATTATGTTAAACAAATTCTATTTCGCTTTTACAGTAAAATACCCTTAAGTTTACATATGACATTACCTTATCTTTTTTATCATATTACCTTTAGAAAACACACGAGGTAATGACCTACCTCATCACAACACTCATTCTTGACATAGCACGATGTCTTTTAGAACTTATGGGATAAAATACGAAATTACATTTAAATACCATAAACATTCAAAAACCGTTTTCTTTAAAAGTGTATTATTTAATTCCTTGCAAATACGCCTCTACAACCCATTTTGGGGAACCCCGATCGGGATGGTGCGGGTTATCGCACATCCTCGGGCCTAGTAGAGCGAGATGCAGACCTCCTTACGGACCATTCGATCTCGATGGAATTGTTAATGCAATTTTTAAGAAAAATGTGATTTCTATTTAATAAATAAGTTCTATTTATATATATATATATATATAATCAAAATATCTACTTTAAATATAAAATATATATTCCATGTTTTCTAAATCAAAGGAATCGCAAATTTCATGAAGCTATCAATACAAATCAATACAATTCCAATATTATACTATAATACTATATATTATTCAAGTTAGGTTTATATCCACTAGAATAATTCATTTTTTAAAAATTACAATTATGAAAACCCTAAAGACGATAATTGAATACTTGAGATATATTTTGAAAATATATCAAAACTATTTTTCATAAAACCCCCTCAAATTATATTAACTTATAATAAGGACCCTAGTAAATATAAGTTTAAGCGGGACTAGTTCTCTTGAGCCTCAGAGAGCCGGAGAATATGGGTACTTATCTATCTAAGGTAGACAACCTAAAAATGGTGTTATCAATACGACAATTGTCTTGGAAAAAGACACAAATTCTGCCGTCTATGTGCAGCAGTTACCGATAACATCAAAACTAATTCAGGACTTCAATTCGTTGTAAAGTGTCTGACTCAGATAGAATCTCAGTCTAATCTGAAATCAATCAATCAATCTATTCTTGAATATGATTCAAGTATAACTCCAATTCAACATGAATCCATTTATACCATAATTCAATCATATCAACATGACTCGACCGAACCGAACCATGAATATACTCTGATTACATGACTATCCATTTATATCCATTCTGTTTACATGATATCATGGTTTCGGCAAGTTGTACATCCATTAAACAAAACAATACAATCAATACATAATACATTACGGGGTTTTAAAAGGGTGGACTGGCATAAAATGTGTTAAAAGTGGCACGAGATGGTCATTAAAATACGTAACTATACATCCATTGCCGTTGTTCCGTGGTTTTATCGACGGAGCCTTATACTACGGGTTACCATAGTCCACGGTGTAAGTTGGACTCCTCTCGTATACACTGGCATATTCTGTACCAAGCTATAATCAACTGCGTTAACATAACAAACTCACAATACACCAGTTATATTCTCATATTTTTCTATTCATCTGTCTATTCTATTCCTACTTTTCTTTGGGACTTACCGAGCGATTGTTCGCTGACGACATTCCTATTTCTCTTTTTTCTTTGGGAGGACCCGACTTTGAGGAGTTCGAGACCAGCCAGGAGCACTTGGAGCAGATCACTGAGCAGCACGACCATTAGGCTTTACTTGTGCTCACTTTTACTTTTAGTTCATACCATTGTTTAGGCATTGCTTTCCATTCTTGTATTTACATTTTCAGTTGTATTGTAAAGAAATGTTTAATAAATAAAAGTTGTTGTTCATTTGCATTTCATATCTTCTTGTGTATATTTATATTTTATTGCTTAGTTACGCTTAGCATGTTTATTTCTGAGTAAATACGTAGCGGGCCAGTCACTTCTCCTTACCCGTACACTGGGAAGCGGAGCGTGACAACAAACGTCAACGGCAATACTCCACCGTCTACACTACCACCACTACTTATCGTTGCAGCTCTTATCAATGAGTAAAAGGTACTTCTGAGGACTATCAAGAGCCTATTGAGGGTCAGCAGCAGCAGACTGCTATCCTTATGCACCGCCTCGAAGCCGAAACACCCGGAGTTAAGCAATTTCGGGCACTGCACCCAAAGAACTTCTCGGGTAAAGAGAGTCCACTTGAGGCAGAAGAATGGGATCAAGTGATCAAGGATGACCTGGCAGCAGCTCAAGTGCCAGATATAGCCTGGGTGAGAGTTGCTAAGTTGCAACTAACCGATAATGCCAAGGTATGGTGGAAGGCTAAGGAGAGTCGTCTCGCACAACCGATAGAATGGAGAATATTCCGAGACCTCTTCGATACCAAGTACTTCCCAAAGACTGCCTGCTTTGACATGGAGCAACAATTCATCCATTTACAATAAAGCTCGATGTGGGTCAAGTCAGTGGATGAATATGATGCTGAGTTTACCATGCTCAGCAGGTAAGATATAGTCTCAAATTCAATTTTCTGATCTCACTCACCACACTGCTAACACAAGGTCGTAACAGATTTGCTGCACACCTTATTTCCACTGCTGAGATCCGGGCACGGCGATTTCAGCAAGATTTGGACCCTGACATCCAAGCTGCACTCGCTACAGGGGATTTCCCAACCCATGAGCTTTCTTTGAAGGCTGCCCGACGTTATAAAGCGGTTGTGAAGAAGAAGGGCAGGCCACAGACTGCCGGTGTGAAACGCCCTATGCACCAGATCACAGGAAGGGTCTCTTCCAGGCAAGTTTTTAACGGACCATCTCGAAGGCCAGTAGGTTCGTTTGCCAACAGCAGGCCATACTTTTACATCTACTGCAAAAGAACAGGGCATCTTGTGAAAAACTGTCGTAGGGCGAACAACTTGTTCCTGATATGTGGGTCCTCTACTCACGCAATCGGAGCATGCCCCCAGAACCGAGGACCCAACATCCCTCCAGCTAGACCGGCGATCCAAACTCCTCCTACCCAGTTAGCTTTACCAGCTCCAAGTCCCCGCAATCAGACCACTCAACCCCAACGCTGAGTGTTTAACCAGGCACAGAGAAAAGTGCTGAGACGCCAAGCATTCACCATATCGGTCGAAGAGGCCGAAGCTACGGGTCAGGTTATCACTGGTAAATCTCTTCCCTATTCTCTTTCAAATCCTTTCAATTCATAACCATCTTATATTTGTTATACCTAAACATATCCCACGCGACTTAGGTACAATCTTAGTAGCCTCCCTAGCTGCACTCGCGTTCTTCGACACTGGGGTATCACATTGCTTTATGTCGCAACGGTTCGTCCGAACTCATGCGATCCCAGTTAAACTGGTCGTATCCAGCTAGAACGTTAGTTCGGAGAACGGCGTTCTAAAAGCAACTTTGGGATATGATCCGTGCCCAGTGATCTTTTGCAGTCGAGAATTCTATGCAGATTTCAAGGTGCTGGACATACCGAACTTCGACGTATTCTTAGGAATGGGCTGGCTGGGAACTTTTTTCGCTACCATCGACTGTCGCTAAAGGAGGGTAGTGTTCGAAATACAAGATCATCCAGTGTTCTACTTCAAAAGTGGAGACCAGACCTTAGAGCCTAGCATCTACCGAGCAAAACCAAAGAAGGCAGAGGTTGCAGCATTGCAAGCGGAAGAATCGAAGCCAGAGGTAGTTCGAGAGTTCGAGGATGTTTTCCTGGAAGATATATCAGGTTTGCCTCCCGATCGAGCTCTTGAATTCAGCATCGATTTACAACCCGGCGCACAACCAGTAATAAAAGCTCCATACCGATTAAGTCCAGAGGGATTGAAGAAGATCAGTATTCAGTTAGACGGACAACTAAAGAAAGGTTGGATCCGTTCCAGTACTTCAAGTTGGGGATCTCCGGTGCTGCTGGTAGAGAAGAAGGATGGTACCTACCGGATATGCATGGATTATCGAGCTCTGAACGAGATGACAATTAAGAACAAGTACTCACTACCTCGCATCGATGACCTTTTCGATCAATTAAGTGGATCTTGTGTCTTTTCAAAGTTAGATCTTCATTCAGGATATCATCATGTGAAGGTCAAGGAGTCCGGAATTCCGAAGATGGCATTTAGGACTCATTATGGTCATTATGAATATCTTGTAATGCCATTTAGAGTGACCAATGCACTTGCCATCTTTATGAACTTAATGAACCAAGTTTTCCGAGAGTACTTAGACAGATTTGTTGTTATCTTTATCGACGACATCCTGGTGTATTCAAAGAATCGGAAAGAGCATGCCGAGTATTTACGGATTGTCCTGGAGACATTACGACAACATCAGCTCTACGCCAAGTACAGCAAGTGTGAATTTTGGCTAGATCAAGTCGGATTTTTCGGATATATCATTTCAGGCGAAGGAATCTCTGTGGATCCAGCCAAGCTGTCAGCTGTCAGTGAGTGGCCAACACCAAAGACGGTGAAAGATATAAGAAGTTTTTTAGGCTTAGAAGGATACTACCGACGATTCATCGAAGAATTCTCAAAGATCGCAGCACCCCTGACCAAGCTCACACGTAAAGACGAATTATTCGTGTGGTCAGAAGCATGTGAGAAGGGTTTTGTAGAACTCAAGTCGAGATTAACCTCTGCTCTTATCCTCATAATACCGGATCAATCTGACGGATTCAATGTGCATTGTAATGCGTCCGGTAAAGGATTAGGATGTACTCTACATTAGCATGGAAAGGTTGTGGCTTTTGTATCAAGACAGTTAAAAGTCCATGAGCGCAACTATCCAACACATGATCTGGAACCGGCAGCAGTGGTTTTCACACTCAAGATTTTGCGCCACTATCTTTCAGGAGAGCGAGTGGATATATACACGGACCACAAAAGTCTGAAGTATGTATTTACTCAAAAGGAACTCAACATGTGGTAGAGAAGATGGCTCAAACTCATGGCGGATTTCGACATCAACTTACAGTATCATCCTGGAAAAGTGAATGTAGTTCCTGATGTACTTAGTCGCCAGCCATTAGCAATGAATCTCACCGCTCAGTGGAGACCACAACAAGAACTACATGGATTAGAGATTGAAGTAGTTGTGCCAGGTAACGCTTCATCTTTGATGAACTTACAAGTCCAGTCCACTCTTGTAAATCAGATCAAGGCAGCTCAAGTAAATAATGCCAAGCTACAAAGGATCCGAGAACAAATAGAAAGTAGACTACGAACCGACTTCATCATCCACAAAGATGGATCCTTATGGTATGGGATCCGTTTATGCGTACCAGTCGGACCTATTCGAGAGGAGTTGATGAAAGAAGCTCACAGCTCTCCGTACTCGGTACACCCCTGCGGTACAAAAATGTACAAGGATCTACGACAACACTATTGGTGGAATGGAATGAAGCGCGAAGTAGCAAGGAGCGTAGCCAAGTATGTGATGTGTCAGCAAGTGAAGGCTGAATATCACAAAACTGTTGGTCTACTTCAGCCATTACAAATCCCGGAATGGAAATAACAGCACATTACCATGAACTTCGTGACTGCACTCTCTCGCAGCACGAAGGGTAACAATGTGATTTGGGTTATTATGGATCAACTCACCAAGTCGGCTCACTTTATTTCATTCAGAGTTGGCCAGTCAACTGAGACGTTGGCAAGAAAGTATATGGAGGTGAGTAAAAATCTAAAGTAAGATTTATACTTTCAAGATATACCCTACTTGTCTTGATACCCATAAACTCATGCAGGAGATCGTGAGATTACATGGGGTACCTATTTGCATCGTCTCTGATCATGATACAAGATTCCGATCATAGTTTTGGTTGAGTCTGCAAGCTAGCCTGGGAACGAGTCTAAATTTCAGCACGATGTATCATCCACAAACGGACGGACAATCTGAGCGAACAATTCTGATTCTGGAAGACATGCTGAGAGCCTGTATGTTAGACTTCAGAGGTTCTTGGGAAGATCACCTACACCTTGTGGAGTTCTCATATAACAATAGCTATCAGGCCAGCATTGGGATGGCACCTTTCGCAGCACTCTACGGACGGAATCGTCGTTCCTCATTGAGTTGGGATTACGTTGGAGATCGTGAACTACTTGGACCAGAGATGATCGTGGAAACTGTAGATGTGGTTCGTACGATCAGGGAAATGATGCACATAGCCTAAGACCGACAGAAACATTGGGCAAATGCAAAGCGTCGACATCTGGAGTTCCAACCCGGAGAGCATGTATTCTTAAAGATTTTTCCAAACAGATGAGTGATACGTTTTAGCAAGAGAGGTAAATTATGTCCAAGATACATAAGACCGTTCGACATCTTTGAAAGAGTTGTTGAAGTGGCGTACCGCTTGGCACTACCATCCTTATTGGAAGGAATGCACAACGTATTCCACATATCCCAGCTAAGACGGTATGTGATCGACTCCAACCATATACTTGATCACTCAGAGCTCACGGTACAGACTGACCTAATCTTTGAGCAACAACCAATTGAGATCATGGACCGAAAGATGATGACCTTACGGAATAAGGAAGTGAAGTTGGTCTGGGTAATGTGGAGAAAAGACTTACCAAGAGAATCGACATGGGAGCAAGAAGACGATGTGCGTGCACGATACCCTCAGCTATTCGAAGATTAGTCTCTATGTAAATGTAAATTTCGAGAATGAAATTTTCATAAGGAGGGTAGAATGTAACGATTCTGAAATTCCTGTACAAAAATTTCTTGTTATTTTACAGAAAAAGATATTATAGCCTGTGTAAGAGTTATAGGTTATTTTCGTAAAATAAAAGCAAGAAGCAACTTGTAGCTCACTGGTAAAACATCTACACTGCTGTGACATAACGTGTGCATTCGATTCCCATCAGTCCTAATTATTTTTAAAGATTTTTCTTTTTAATTTTTCGGAAGCGCAAGAGTTGCACGTGTAATTCACGGAGAAATAAAAAGTTTCAAAAAAATCAAACAGGCGCAAAGAGGAGTAAACACAAACCTAGACATGTGGCACGAATCTCGAGACAATCCGTCGAGATCCGACCGCCCATTTCATGCTTCTGGCCGCCGCCGCCGGTCGAGATGACCCCAATCACCTCCGTGCTTTGCACACTAATCTCAACTCCCCTACACTGTTTGATTTCCCTGCAATTAAACCGTGACCATTCAATTCGCCAATTAATACCAATTTTAATTCTTTTAATCAAATTTATAATTCCTAAACCCTAATTCTTCACTATAAATAGCAACCCATCTCCTAGCTCTTCCCCGTTCTGGAAATTCTATCAAAAATTCTCTCAAACTCTCTAAGGACCAAGTGGAGTTAGGTACCCAAATGGAGCAGTAAGCCAAACTCGACGACCGAAGCCTTTCCGGTGACACTATGACACCCAAAGGCTTCCTCTCATTCTTGTTAACGCTCTAAACTAGTAAGTCCCTTCATCTCACTCCCTTTCCATCTCAAAACAATTTTTTAAAACAAATCGACAAAAGTGGAGTTATCTCCGATATAATCTTCTTTTTGATATTTGTAATCCACGTGACAAGAAAATTAGATAAAACTAACATCCTATACTAATCTTAACTTTATTCACATCGTTTAGTTTTTAGTTTAACCAAAATTTTCATGTGAAACAAACATATAACGGACTTTTTCATTAAAATACCATGAACTTCAGTATAACCTTTCTCGATAACTAGTTTATCTACTTTTAGGAAAACTTCACGGGGTAACGACCTACCCCACGCACGCTATGGTTGCATAGCACAATATTCTAAATATATGGCTAATTTAAAGAATAACTTTTCATTAAAATACCACACATTTTCAAAACGGGTTTCTTTTAATCGATATTTTTGTAATTCTTGGCAATTACGCATCTACTACCCTCGTTAGGGGACACGATAATGGATGGTGTGAATTATCGCACATCCTTCGGACAGTAGAGCGAGATGCAGAACTCCTCACGGAGTATTTGGTCTCGAAAGGAAATAAAAATACGGTTTTTAAGAAATACGACTTTTCTAAATAAAAACCTAAATTTTGGAAAAATTATATAAAACTATGAATTCGTATTTTCAATAATAACATATTATGAAACTATATTTTTAAAATGAAAGATTAAATTTTTTAATAAAATAACCCCAAGTTTCCAAAAGTAGCGGTTTTCATAAAATACCATAAACTTTCACAAAAACTAGGTTTTATCACTAAAATACCACAATAATTAATTCATGAAAACCCTAAATATTTTAAATCACCATCGAGGTTTATTTTTAAACTATATTAAAGTATTTTTCATAAAACCCCCTCGAGATATACAAACAATATTTTAAGGACTTTAGAATTAATATAGCTTTAAACGGTATCATTTCTCTTGAGCCCTAGGGAGCTGGAAAAAGTGAGCACTTGCCTATTCAGGTTAGACAACTTAACGGAGTTATCAAATGGCAATTGTTTTGGAAAAAGACACAAATCCTGCCGTTCATGTGCAGCAGTTGCCGATTTCCTCCGAACATAAGATTTTTAACAGTTTAAATCAATTCATATGAAAAAGATCTGAACTCAAACTTGAACTTAAACTCGAACACAAACTCGAACTCTAACCCAACTTTTATCTGAACTCGAACCTAATCTACAGGAACAAATTTGACTCGAACCAAGATTGCAATTTTCATGATTCGTATATTACTCGACTCACTCGACTTCATTTTTTCACCTTTTGCAATCTATGGTTTCGATCAAGACATGTTATAATCTGATTAAGTATATTATTTAGCTATAGACTATTTATACTCGGGGTGTTTGGGATAGTTCCTTGTATGAATCCAACGGAGTTTCAGGGGTGCTGTATTAATCTTTTTTTTTATTTTACTCGAATATCAGTCGGGTTGACTCATCGATAGTCTAGAGCTCCGATACCAACATATGAAATGGGTCCATATTTCCTTGCTCCTAGGGCCTCACTCTTGAGCTCGTGAATACTTCTACGGCTGCATTGATATTCACACTTGCAACTTAACGTTAACGTGATGACCATATAGAGACCTATAGTAGATATTCATCCATGAACATATACTATCACTCGTCATTTATATATTCTATATTTGTCATTTTCTTTACTCTTATTTATCCTTGGGATTTATCGAGCGCTAGTTCGCTGACGGGCATTCCACCCACTTTTCTTCTTTTGGAATGTTCGTCAGATACGGTCGAGACGGAGGAGGTAGAGGCCACAGAGGAAGACTATAAATGGATCGCTACTCAGGACTAGCTCAGCTTCACTTTCCTTCAGTTTGTATATGCCACATGTTTAGGCATTATCTTTTATTGTAATTACTTTTCAGCTGAAACTTCTGTACTTGTAAATATTGGAAGTTGAATGTAAATAAAGATATTTGTTGAAAAATTTTACAGTCTCTATTTATTCTTACATTTTGTATTATTGTTTCAATACGCTTAGTATATTTATTTAGAGAATGACCTTCTCTAGATAAATATGCTGCGGGCCTGTCACATCACTGTTTCCGTCTACTGGGAAGTGGGGCGTGATAGGTATGGTGGCTGGGGAGTTCGTCGGAGTGGTGGGTGATGGTCGCCGCTGAAGGAAAGGAGTTCAGGGTTGAGTTGGAGGAGGCGATGTGCGTTGAAGGGGAGAGAACGAGAGAGACATTAAGAGATGGAAAGTAAGAGAGACATTGGCGAGACAAGGGGAGGCAGGTGCGGAGATCTCGGGGTTGTTGGCGACGAGGCCATGTCAGAGTGGAGCGATTCTCGCCCAGTATGCACGGTGTTGGGTCTACGAACGTTGGGGAAAGGAGAGAGTAGGAGGAAAGAGAGAAGGGAAAGGAGAGAGTAGGAGGAGCAGAGGATCTTTGGTCGTTGGGATCGGGAGCGGCGTCGATGAGGACCGGGTCTCTCAGGGTCGAGTGCGAGAGAGGAGGGGATTCGTTGGGGATGACGCAGGAAAAGGAGAAAGAAGGAGGAGAAGAAGAAGAAGTGGGGAAACGGGTCGGGTCGGGTGTGGTTGGGTGCGTGGGTTTGGGTTTGTTTTTATTTTTTATTTATTTATTTATTTTTAAAATATATAAACAAAAGATTTACTTAGGAAGATATTAGGGTATTTAGGAAAATAGAATTGGGGGAAATTTTTTTGGAAACTATCTTGGAATTTAAAACAGAAATTTATCGGGATTAAAATTTAAATACAGGCAGTACAACATAACTGGGGATTTACAAATCCAAGCTCTTTTGGAAAAAACTATATCCATAGGTCAAGTTGGAAGCGCTTTTCGGCATTTTTCTCAATCTAAGAGATTTTTCTTGGCATAATGTCGAAAGATATAAAACAACTTGTTATATTTTCAGATTTTTCATTGATATAAATTTCTAATCGATATTTATTTAATGTTGCAAGTTAAATAAATTCAGTTTCCAAACTAATAAAACTTATAAATATTAGGATTGTTTCATTTTCATACTTAACCAGTTTTAAATCCTCATCCAGTTTTCGCCCCATGATTCATTGAATTATACCAGTTTATTGGCCACCGCAACATGTTTCATTCATATGAAACCAAATTATTGAACAATTTAGCATAAGAGCGGCCAGAAAAGAATCAAAATCCTTAACTTTAATCGTGTTTCTTTTAACCCCAACTCGACCTACAATATTTATAATGGCTGACTCGGAGTGATACATTGTATAGACCATAGAAAGAAATTGTATCACATGAACAAAACCAAATCAGACCGTTTTAATAATATTGCAATTTTTTAATTTTATTTTGACAGTGTGTAATATTGCAATTATTACCATACATTCATATTCATGTATATACCGAATTCTATGCCAATCAGATTCGGAGCCCAGATTCCAGTGGGCCGTTGCGGGCTGCGCCCGTTCCAAAACTCAACCGACGCCTACCATATTCAAAACCAGCAAAACAAATCGAAAAATTAAAAGGAGCCCTAAACTACAACTCTCTCTCTATCTTCTTCGCTCGTCCAAACCCTAACCGGAGCTCCAAATCGCTGCCAAAAGTAGATCCGAATACAACAAGAAATCGATCCGAGGTTAGATCTCATCACGTTTAATATATGGATTGATAATTTTTTTACACGTTAATAATTGGATTTGAGTTGTATTACCATATAAATTTGGTAATGCTGAGAACGAGCCTAAATAGCTCGAATTGTTTGATGAGAGCAGTGTCCTCTCTTGTGTGTAAGGATTTTCAATAAATTTTGTTTTAATAACACATGCGAATGCTAGTAAGGAACAACTCATCTTTCATCTCTTGAGAGAGCACAATCTTTTTTCCTTGTAAATGATTCGACCCGTTGGATGAAATGTAAGAGCGAAAGGAGAGAGATGAAGATTGGGTATAAAGGTATTTCCAGAAATCACCTCAAAAAGTTCGATATTCTAAACATCTATTACACATTAAACTCCATCTAATAGACAAATTCCCACTTCTGTCCAGACCACACAAAAGGCAAATGATTAGATTTGCTCCCTCCTCAAGTCTTTCTCTAATCCTCGCTTTTCTAACCATGTTAACCGTCTCTAAATTTTGCTCTTCGGGGAGTAAACCCCGTAAAGTAGAGTCTCTTTGAACTCCAAGGAAGCCTTCAATTATGCGAAAGAAGCTCTAGCTTAGAAACTGGGTTAAGAGGAAAAGCCCTAATTTATCCATAGAAGATTGCCATAATTCGAAATCGGAACAAAATCCCTAACCCTAGCCCCTCTACAACGACTTTAGAGGAGGAGATAACCGTTCAAGGGATTTTTGGTCCTTTACTAACCTCCAAACGATTATGTTAAATTGAGGTAAATTTTCATGTTGATTAAGTTTGTGTTTACATGTATTTATATAAAGAAGGCAGCCTAATAAAAACAAGAAGATAACAACCATAACTGATGTTACATAGCAACAATAACAAGAAGATAGCATCCATAGCCGACCTTAGCAGCCATAGCAGACTTTATCAGCCCTTCTCAAACTCACAGTGAATCGTAAACTAAGAGATTGGACAAGAAATACGCAAGTCGTGTATGCGTTTGAGCTTTGATGAATAGATCAACGACTTTGTCCTTGGAGTGAATATTTAGGAGTAAAATTCGATCTTTTTTATATTCCTGACGAACATTATGTCAATCAACCTCAATATATTTGGTACGTTTGTGGAATACTGGATTCTCGGCAATTTGAATAGCACTCTAATTATCGCGATATAGGGGAATTGGGGATGGAATGACGCCTATATATGCAAGCAAACTGCACAACCATTTGAGCTCAACGGCGGTGTTAGCCATGACTTGGTATTCCGCTTCAGTACTGGAGCGGGAAAAGGTGTCTTGGCGTTCGCTGTGCCAGGAGATCAGAGAAGTGCAAAAAAAAGAATCCTATAGTAGATCGACAAGTGGCAGGATCATCAGCCCAGCTAGCATCAGAATAAGCACGAAGAGTAAGAGCCATGTTGGATGAAAATAGCAACGACCGAGTCTTGGTACCGCAAAGATAGCGAAGAACATGTATGAGATCTACATAGTGGACCGACAAGGGGGCACTCATGAATTGACTAAGAACATGAACATCATGAGCAATATCTTGCCTGATAAGAGAGATAAATAAGGGCACCAACCAATTCCCGATACCGAGTGAGATTTGACAAAGGTTCTCCATCTTTCTTACGAAGTTTTATATGAATCTCCATTAGTGTGATCGTGGAAAAAGTACCAGCAGAAGCAGAATCGTCAATCATGGCTCACTCAAGAAGATCAGAAATGTACTATTATGAAAGAAAATGAACATGAGAAGAATAAGCAACTTCTATCCCTAAAAAAATAGTGCAATTGCCAATGTCCTATATTTCGAATTGTGGTTGAAGATGTCCTTTTAGATAGGTAATGATCTCAGAGTCATCACCAGTATTGATTGTGTCGTCGACGATCAGGCGAAGGGCAGAACCACTGTTGGAAGAGCGGTAGAAGAGTGCATTATTAGCTAGACTTTCGGGAAAACCCGGCAATCAAAAAAGGTCCAACGAAAATGCTCAAACCAGGCTCAAGATGCCTGCTGAAGATCATAAAGAGCTTGTCGTGGATGACAAAACATTACTAGGTGGAGCAAAAACACCAGATGGAGGCTGGTCTTCAAAAGCTCACCGCTAAGAAAGGTATTCTTAACGTCCATCTAAAATATAAGCCAGTTACAAGCAGCAACAGCAATGATGATGCGAATGGAAGTTATCTTAGCGACAGGTTCAAATGTCTCCTCATAATCAATCCATATATTTTGTTACCTCTATTCTCGAATTTAAAAGAAAAAACGAAGATACTTGCTGTTGGATTTGGAAAAAACTCCGTGTTTCTTTTTGGTGTTGAGTTTTGGTTTGTGGCTATTGAAAAAAGTTTTTTGCCATTAAGATATTTAATTGTTGAGAAATATACTTGTGGTTATTAGGAAGAAGATCACGGTGAAGTATCTAACTCCGCATTCTCTCGAACCGTGGCCGAAGACGCATAGCAAAATGGTACAGCTTATGACGATCGCATTGCTTATAGTATGCTAAAGCAAAGTCAATACATGAGTCGGGAATGAGAACCTCCATCATATGTAGCTCTTCCTAGATACCTGATAAAAATGAGTAGAAATCCTGTATACTGCGATATCCTTGTCGATCATCCTATAGAGTCTGATGTAATTGATAATCTCGTGCAGCACCAGTCTAAACAAAGTTACAGCTAAGAGCAAGCTATTGCCTACGAGAGGTGGCCATACGTCCGACATTGAGACGGAGGGGTACTAAGACGAAGCATATGATGTAGGCCATGATCTGTTGATTGGTCTGTATCCACTGCTTTTGGGTGGTAGAGTAACGGTCCGTAGTTGTCGATGGAAGAACTAAAGACGTAGTAAGTGTAATGGAGATATATGGGCAAGTGAATATACCGTCAACATAATCCCATAGAGTCAATGATTGAAAGTTATTTTGTACAGTGAGAGCCCACCCGTGTAATCTGTAGACTTGGCTAAAAGAACATCAATATGAGGAAAATTATAGAGCCCACGCTTGTCCATGATGAGGAGAAAAGCTCAAATCGGCTTTTTTTTCTTTCGAAATTCGAACATCCAAAGAAAGCACCAGTGAAAAAGAAAAATTTAAGTCATGGACCCTAAAATCTCCAACACCCATACAATGAAGTAGATGAGACAAACAAATCAAAACTCCTCAAATCCCTAGCAAGCAAGTTTGAAAAACCAGGGTCCTAACAAGTCCCAATAGCTACAAGTTTATCCTTAACAATTAAATATCTCAATGCTAAAAACTTTTTCCAATGGCAAACAAACCAAATCTCAGAATCAAAAGAAACACAGAGTCTTCCTAAATCCAATAGCAAGCACACTTTATTTTTTCTTTTAAATTCGAGGATGGAGACAACGAAGGTGGGGATCAGGGATGGCTTCGGAGTAGTCGAGGTGAGGTCGACGGTGGAGATATGGAGCTTGACGACGAAGGAGGAGGTCAGCGAGCCCAGGATCGGGTCTGAGACAACGAGCTTCGAAGAGGTCAACGAGATCCGAGTCGTTGATGCTTGTCAAGGCTGATGATGGCGGCTTGGGTGAGGTGAGCTCGATGAAGATCAAGAAGCAGCAGACGAGGAGGTGGATGGACCCAAAGCTTGAAGTAGATCGAGAGGAAGCTCAGGGAGAGAGAGAGAGAGAGAGAGAGAGAGAGAGAGTCAACGATGTAGCTTGAAGATCGATACCTATGTAAATCAATCAATGGTAATGATCGGAGCTAATGCTCTGATACATTGTTAAATTGAGGTAAATTTTCATGTTGATCAAGTTTGTGTTTACATGTATTTATACAACAAGACAGCCTAATAAAAATAACAAGATAGCACTCATAGCTGGCTTTAGCAACCATAGTAGACTTTAACAGATTCCAAGCTAGGCTAATGGAAAACTCCTAAGGGACGCCTGGTAAAACAAACCTTTTCTTTTTTTTTGGGGGGGGGGGGGGGATATGGAAACTTTTTGGGTGATATTTGGAATGCTTTATTTTTTGTGACAGTATATAGAAAAAGCCATGGTTCTTTTTTCTTCTTCTGTGTTCTGTGTGCGTGGGGGGGGGGGGGGGGAGGGGGGGAAGGGGAGGGAGAGGATATGGCTTTGTGCTAGGAAATTTCCTCCTATAGTTTTAAAAGTTGTAACGGTCTATTTATCGGACGGTTGACCTACATTATTCTTCCTGATTGCAGATATTTTGGGGAATAAACGATATCTGTTACTAGTGTTTTAAATTTTTTAATATATAGTGTGTGTATGTGTGCATTCATAACTAACCGAAAAGGAATTGCTTGCCCATAAAAATATACGACAGTAGTTCCGGTTTTATTGTAGAATCTATTTTAGAAAACGTTTAATTTAAATTCTAGTACATAATCCTAAGTCTTAACACTTCAATCTCCTTACTCATGTTAGGCCATACATGAGAATTTGGATAGAGGATACATAAATGAGTAAAATATATATATTTAGGCTTTGTTGAAGGGGACACAAAATAATAGTTCTGTCATGTAAAGCAAGTCGCTGTCTATTTCATATGCAGCAATGCAAAATTTGAAGTATGAACCTATAATCTCATCCTAACGCATTAAGGTAGACTATGTGCCAGAGAGGAATGATCACATAGATTATATTTTTAACTATTTTATAATTGATTGTTTAATCATGAGGGTGACAACACACACATATATGGTATCCATGCGATACAAGATGACTTTTATTTCCTCGTCAATTCACTATGCCTGGAGGGGTGTTGTGTATAATCCTGGTTGTTAAAATCTCTTTAATGAAGCATGCGGCGCTGCTTGCCTAACCATTTCTTCTTTAAAGAAATTACACAATTTTGGTCCAATTAATTTACACTAACTTTTTTGGGGTAGTCCTAGCATCATTTCATGGATGCCGCCTACTCCAAAAAGCATAGCGTTACAACCATCTATCCAAGGATAGTAAAGCCTTCTATCTAGTTCCTCCTTTGTAGACCATAATGCACCTTTGTCGCTTGTACATTCATATCCTTGCAGTATTTGGGACAATGAAAATTATGGAGGTGATAAGGGATCCTCTTGTAGCAGTTACCCTGGCATACTTAATCAATTTCATCCTAACATTGAACTTTTCTGTTTTCGTGGCAATTCATTTAACTAAACATATGACGCAAATAAACACAAGTTTTAGTTAGAAGGCCTAAAATGTTTATTTGTTCGCACTTGCATTTGCAGCCAAAAGAGGCGTCGTTGGTAAGAGCAGGCATGAGTATTAGTTAAATGATCTTTTTCATAAAAAAAAGAAGCAATTACAAATGATTCTAGGGTGCCTAAGATAGTTGGGTTGTTAAACATGAATGTTTTCTTCGGTAGAAAATAATGTAAGTTAATTCAAGTTTTTTTTATTACATTCGCACAACCAAAGATATGAAGGAAACAAATGCCGATTAAAACTATAAATGTCAACAATTTATTGTACTTACGGAACATTATATCTGTTTGATCCATCTCATTGCAATTTTTGCACAATTTAATTTTATTGTAACCTACAATGAGATTAATAGCAATTATTTTTGGCTCTAGAACAGACAGTTCTCCTACTGAGATGCCTCAGTGCATTGTACTTAATAATGCCGTATATTGCTTTTAGGATGAATAACCTGTTGTTTTTTGGTATAATATTTTTTAGGCTAATTGTGAAGTCAGAAGATCAACAAATTTCTTTTTGTTATCAACATTTGCTGTCCTTTTTTTTAACACCTGGCATCAGATGAAGTGCTAAAGCATCAAATGACATAAAATTTATGTTTTTTTAGACACTATAGGCATGTGTGCACAAGCATGGGTGATATAATGTATGAATACTGGATTCATGTGTTTGAAAATCATTAACTAGTAAAATGTGACATAAAGGGCTAGCTAGCTCTTGTCACCATGGGATATGCCATGCTCAATCCTATACACATTTCTCTGCGTGATTTGGAATTGCAATTCACTGCGCACGTGAACTACATGCACACACATGTGCTCGTGTGCACACACATACACAACATATACATAATTTTCAACTTGATGCACCTAAGATGAATGCAATCCCATTTTGTTTATCAAAGCATGTAGGAACAATAGCCTGGTATAATGTCATTTTAGTTGTAAGTTTGTAATTTATGCCAGAATCCTTCTACTGTGCTGCTGTTGTGCATATTAATATGGCCAGATGCTTATGGGTTCAGTCCTTTATGAAATATTGTTTTGGAACAATTTCGGGATTCTTGTAAAGCATACTCTCAATTTGAGCATGAGTTTTCATGACAATATGATAACCCTAGTTTTCTTTCTGATAGATGTTACTTGGATAAATTATCGATTCTATCATATACGAAAATGTTGGAAACGAAGTATGACATGGATGATACATACTTTTTCGTCGAGAGAGTCTTTTCCGTCAACTGACACATAGGAACTATAGATTTTGGGTGGCGATATTGCCAAACCCTTATTTGATAAATCCACATCAAAACTTGTGTATAAAATTAACCCCAACTATATCAGGCTTTAATTCCCTCTTCCCAAATCGCATCATCTTGCCCCCCCTGTCTGTGACCCCGTACCTGCCGCGTCGGCGCTCTCAACCTCTTCTCCTCCAACCTCACCGTCGGAGACACATAGGAACAACCTCCACCCTCTTCTCCGATCCGACCCTCTCGCTTTGGCGTTCCTCGAACCTAGCGAATCTGCTGGCCAAGATCAGCGGTGTGTTCGGAGGCGAGATCGGCGCCGTTAAGTACCATCTTCCTGATGAGGACCTCGACGCCCTCATCTCGATCTCGTCGTAGGAGGATCTCGACAATATGATGGAGGAGCTCAATCATGTTGTCGACGAGCCCATGAGGGTACGGATCTTCGTGATCTCGCTGATGACGACCATCCTTCAATCGACACGGGACAGTGCTACATCGACGCCGTGAACGTGATCCGAATCGGGATCTAGAGGAAGTAGAGGTTGATATAGTTGAGATTAATTTTCACTACAAGAAAAACACATCTATTTCGTTGGGGGGTTTATTTCGTCGGATATTATCTGGAATAAACCCTCAATAAAACAAATGGGTCCCATAAATCCTTTAATAATTGTGTTGGGTTATTCCGTCGGTTATTACCCAACAGAATAACCCAATTAAATAAAAAGGCTCGGGTTCGGATCAGATCCCCCAATTTTCAAACAAAAAATCTAACTCCTAAATCCTTCTCGCTCCTCCGACATAGACTGGCGACGATCGTCCTCCTCCGACCTCTTCCTCCTAAAATCCTTTTCCTCTCCTCCAAGCCGTCGACCCATCCCCGTCCCCCCCGAAGCCGCCAACCCCTCCTCTTCCTCCTCCCTGCCGCCGCAACCTCCTCCTCCAAGCGCATGCCTCCCCGTCTTCCTTCCAAGCGTAAACCCTCTCCCTCTCTCTGTCTCTCTCACTCACTTACTCTCCCGCAGCCACAGCCGCCTTCTCTTTCCCCGACGACCCCGCCAGCGCCTCCTTCCTGACGACCCTGCCATTGCCTCTTCTGAAACTCAAGTAAGCCGCGTCTCCTTAATTTTGAATTTTTTTTAAAATGGAAAATTACAATTTCTTTAATTAAATTTTTCGTTAATTAAATTTTTTTGGGTGATGATGAATTGGTTATTTGTTTGCTTATGTGGTGAGGATGGGTGTGGTTATTTATTTGATTGATAATGAATTGGTTGATTGCGGTTAGGATCTTAATGGTGGATGCGGTTATTACTTGGTTAATGTTGTGGTGAGAATTGTTGATGAAGAGGTGGATTGTGGTGAGAATTGTTGATATTGTTGCATTGTTATTGATTTATAGAGAGAGTATTGGTGATTGGTTTTAGTTTTTAAAAAAGGGAAAAAGAGTTGGGAAAGGAGAAAAGGGAGGCAAAAGGAGGTGAAGGAGTTAGGATAGAGAAAGACGAGAGAGCAAGGTTTTACAACCTTGCTTCTTTTTTGCAAGTTATGATGGGAACATGAATAGGTTTAACTGTTTCTTTAGGTTATTTGTATGATTTTTGCTTTAGGCGATGACAATGTTGGAATTGAATAATTTGATAGGTTTATAAATAAAAAGGTGAATTTGAATCCCAAGCATGATGTGAAATCAAAACCATAATTTGAAACCAAAACCCTAATTTGCAATGAAAAACTTTAAAAGACATATGAATTGAATCTTGAACTTCAAAAAAATACGAAAATCTTATACTAAGTGTACGAAACCCAATGATAACATGAAATTTACATATTATCGAGAATCTCACATTCAAAAAACGAAATACGCCTTAGACCCCTTCTATCATTTATATACGTATTGGTTTCCATCGACATAAAATCATGCGATGGTTGTCAAAACTAACATTTAATCGTTTATTTCTGGCAGCCGTCATGTAGTTTATGTAACGAGAAAATTGGCTATACTATAACCAATAGATTTGTTCAGTGTGGACAAATTAAGAATTTATAACGCAAACACACCCTACATTTGTGTTTTCATTCATTTCGTGATTAGTTTCGTCGGCATCTTTTCGCTGGTTCTCCGTGTACAAATATAGAGGGGATGATCATTTCATTGTTGATATTTAGTATTGAAATGATTATTATCCCTTCTATTGCAATGTACTCGGAGAACATCGAGAAGGTGCTGCGAAATTTTCTTAAAACGAATGAAAGCATAAATACAGGGATGCATGTGTTATAAATTCTTAATAGGATAGAGGTCTTGCCCTATAGTTGATGCGATGTATTGATGGATCAAATTGAAACATTAAACCTTAACTACAAGTCATAAAATGAATGTTCAAATGATATGTTAATTATGTAATACATGATGTCAGAAATCAGAGAGTAATGGATAGGAGTTAGATGAAAGTGTCCAAATTGAGTGACGAATATAAGGCCGGCATCGAAGAGTTTATGGAATTTACATTGAGAGACCGATCCCCTGAATAATTGATTTCGTGTTCGTGTAAACAATGCCATAACGGTTACAACCTCCGTCGAGATATAGTGTACAACCATCTACTGAAGGACAAGATTTCGTCTAGGTATACAAAATAGACGTACCATGGAGAAGCGGCACCGATAGTTGGTATATCCACGAGTCGTTCGATTAGAAAAAATGATCCTCCTCGTACGCGTTTTAGGAACACTGATTTGAATCGTATGTTGAACGAGCTTTGTGCGGCCTTATTTACATCTCCTACGGCCCCATCTGCATCTCCGCCCACTCCTGTATGCTATCCAGAAGGCTCGTCTCCTCATACCCTCGCGAGTTCTCGATCCCGCGTCTTCTCATCTCCTTTTGCATCTGAACCCGCGTCGGCTTCGGGTTCAGAAAGGAGTTTGTTTGCAGCTGAAGTCCACGCCGATATTAAGGTGAGGAGAGATGATCTGGAGCTAAATCTCTCAAGGAAAGAAACTACCGGAAGTAAGTTTGGTAATCCTTTGTTTCAATACAATTTTCATATAATTATCAAGAATATTGTGTACTTATACTTGTTTATTGATAACACTATAGCACCTGCTCGGTTTCTCTGACTATCCGGTTAATGACCTGGTGTCGAGTGAGCTCGAGGTGGAGTGAGTCTTACTGAGAGAGAAAGCGATAAATATGTTTACTGAAGATGGAGATTGCAGAATCTTTCTTATGAGCCTTAAAACTGGAGGTGTGGTTCGAGATGGAGTGGAAAAGCACAAAACGCACGCACATCGACGAATCACTCAATTTCGTACGTTTTCTCGTTTTAAAAAGCTGTAAATTACGAATTTATGAATGAATTTGTAATTGAATTGAATTTGTAATTGAATTGAATTGAATTGCATTTGTGGTGGTTTGTATATCAGTATTGAATTGTGTTGTGGTTGTTTATATATCAGTAATTGAAGTTGAATTTGTATCGAATGTTCGAAAACGACCCAGAATCTGCTCTATTATTTTCTTTGTCTGTACCTTATTTCGTCGGGTGATATCCGACGAAATAACTTATTCCGTCGGCTATTACCCGACGAAATAAGCTTAAAACAGGAAAATATGTTTTTATTTTGTCAGCTTATATTCGACGTAATAAACTACTCAATGAAATAAATCATGTACCTGATGAAAAAACATTTTTTTCGTCGCATTTTATTCCGTCGGACGTCAGCCGACGGAATAAGTTTATTTCGTTGGGTATCCATTTGTTCCGTCGGATGACGCCCGACGAAATAAATGGGTATTTCTTGTAGTGTTTGTCCATACACAAGTTTTGATATGGATTTATCAAATAAAGGTTTGGCAATATTGTCACCCTAGATTTTTATCTGTGGTAACGTAATTCCTAGTGATAAATCTTTCACCAGGTTTTGCTTCATAGCAGATCTCATCTTGATGGAAGCAGGCTTAAATGATGATGATGATGATATTCATTCATGATACCGTTAGCTTAATGCCCTGGTGTGATGAAAATTGATTCTGACATTCTCAGTATCTGTTTCTATGATATCTAATTTGTTATGGAAACCCTTCTAAGATGAAGTTGTTTGCTTTATATGATGTGTGATTCTAGTGCGTAGTTGTTCTCTGTTAACCTATTTGCCATGGACTGCAAGTATGATCCTTGAAGGAAAGTCCAACTCTTCAAACTCCATGTGGCATTTGAAGATTACTATTTTTCATTTTTTTTATTTCATACCTTCTTTTTTGGCAACGTATTTCACTTGTAGAGCCTTCTAACAAGCCAAAGGAGGAGAGCTTTCCATTGTTCATGCATGCTCAATAATTCGAACTGGCTTAATTAATAGCTTGTTCAAGCTTAGGTTATTCTTTTGGTAGCCCTCAACGAGTTGATATGACATAAAATTGTAACTTCGAATATAATGTATCATGTCGTTGTCTAGGTAAAACAGTAAAGTCAAGAAATTACCGAGGTTTATAATCAATTCTGACTAATTCTTATGTCAGTAGCAAATCATTTTATTCCCTTTTAAATTTGATTACTTGTGCGCATAGTGGACGGATGCAATTGGATTTTATTTCATTTTTGTGTAATTAGTTTTTATGAAAGAAAAATGCTTAACCTGTTTGAAATATCTATCAAAACGTATCCAAGAAAACAAATATCATGGCCTAACTTGTTTCGGACTAGTATCTAGGTATTGCGCGTCTCATCATTTTGTCTCTTGGATAGATTATGGTAGGATTTCAAGCATTCGGATCCTCTGCTTGTTTCTTTCCGCATGTCGATCCAATGGCTGGTGTGTGTGTAAAACAGGGGGGCCATGGTTGGTGGGGTCCATTATGAATCTAAGGGTTGAGCCTTTCTCAGAGAGCACCATGTTCTTGAAAATCAAGAGCAGAACATCCAAACTCGGATTTCAAGCTGGCCGGATTTCAAGCCGAGCAAATTTGGGATTTAGCACTAATTATAAACTAATTAGAGATTTAGACTTGTTTTAAAACTATTTAAAAGATTAGTACATTTGGGTTAAATCAATGACATGTATGTGCCACGTAGAATTGGCAGTTGGCAACATGGGCAATTTTTAAGCCGCACTTGCAAGGTGCGGCTTATACATGGGTCTCTAGAAGAGCCCAAGTATTAATTCACACTTTGCAAGTGCTGGTAAGGGGATTATTTTGCACTTTCAAAATGCGGAATAACCCCCCCTCATTCCTGTGACTAGGCCTCCAACCAAAGAGCCAAAGTCTTGGATCTCTGGATGGGGGCCAAGTCATATTCCGCACTTGCAAAGTGCGAAATAGACTGGCCCATGCATTCAGAGAGCCACGACATCAGACTTGGCTCTTTGGTTTGGGGGCCAAGTCTTATTCCGCACTTGCAAAGTGCGGAATAGACTAGCATGCCAGCCACCAGACCTGAAAGTCTTTGCCCTCTCCTTGGTACCAAGGCTCAATTTGTAAATTTTTGCAAGCTGGATTGGACTTCAATTTTTTCACATTAAACCAAAAACCCACGGTTTAAAAGTTCAAACAAAAAACGGGCAGCACCCTCTTTGTAAATTTTGAATAAATTTATGTACAACATTAATAAAATAAATGTTACCCAACACGGGAGCTAACTCAACGCCAAACACGGCAGAGACATAATCCACACAAAATATACGACGCCTAAAGACGAAGAATAACAAGCGGAACATAATAAACAGTATATGTAAATAAATACATACATCTTATGAAATTCGATAAAAAAACAAATATAAAAGAGGGCGTCACATCAAGCACGACAAAGCCCATGAAATCCTAGATTGGTCGCGGCGTCGCTGAGATGGACCGGATATATCCTCCGGTTGTGTGTCTGTCTGTGAGGATCCAGATCGGTCCGTAGCTCTAGAAGGACCAGCTTCCTCTATGTGTTGGCGATGCTGACGTTGATAAGTCACGGTCACCGATGCTCTAGGGGATGGAGGAGGAGGATCCAGATGTCGTATTAGACGGCTTTGGAAAAAACGACTGGCCGATCTCCAAATGACTTCGATCCCACTAACTGATGTCGTATGTCCTCCTATGACGCTGTCCGCGACATCATGGACCTGAAACAAGACGTCGGCATGTAACATAGATAAGTAAATATCTTAAATATATAATATTAAGAAATTACATATTAAAAAATATTAAGCAACAACAAAGTGTTCACCATCTCACGCTTTACGGGTCCCAGCGGCTCATACGTCACTTGTGGAGGACACTCCGTCTGAATGTACCCCTGAGTAATTCTCGAGTACCAGCCCTGATAAACTTCTAGCGGTAAAGGCAGATCTCTCTGGTGTATGCCAAGCATAGCGCGTGCATCCCATCAAACGATGTAGATATGTCGAAAAGCCCTCCAATCAACAGCTCTACCTCTTCGTGTGATCCGATCAATAAGCTCTACCGGATCCGGGATGTGATGTACAAGCCCGAACTGTCATAATACACGGTCGAGGTCATGATATGTGACGATGCCAAAACAAATAATAGGTGTCCGAACACGCCATATATCTGGAAACTGTAAACAAAAATCCGGTGGAGCCCGGTAGATATCCAGTGTATATGGCATCCAGAGTACAGCTCGGTCCGGAAGCATATCTAACCCATTTCTGTAAAACTCGAGCGACCTGACGAGTGTCTTATCCCATGTCCGACCGACGTTAAACCTGTAATGCAACAATAAAGTATTGTAATTCAGGAGTCACACTTACGGTTCATAACCTCAAAATTCGTAAAGGTTGATTTTAATTATATAACTTATAGTTTTATCTGCACCCTAATGGCTGATCTCCATCTACCTGGACCTTCTGGATAAATGTAGGACAACCGGTGGATAGTCGGGTCTAGCACCACATCTGCAAATATCATACTTTTTTAGATACCGATATATTTAATATGGTAACAAAATCTATTATGTATTTTAAATTCTTTACCTGAAGAAGATAAAGACAATCACGTATAATATTGCGCTCCTGCAGAGCGACAGAAGTCAACTTCTCGTAAAGGTAAGCAAGCACGACACTCTCCCACGACAATGCGATACATACGTTGAGATCGGCTAATAATGGTAGCCACATAAGATGTACCATATTTTTCGACGTGTCGGGAAACAAGAACGTCCTGAGCAGCTGATGAAGAATATAAGCACGTATGTACCGCTCGACCGTCGCCTAATCTGCATCATCTCCGGGGGATCGAATGCCTCGCGTAACCATGTAAACCTGATAGCAACTCCTTTCATTTGTGCGGGTGTCCGACCAAGATGCTCAATGCAAAGCTCTCACCAAGTTGCAACCCGTATCCCTTGTCACCGATGGACCATGGATGCGTAAGCCTAGCAGTACGACAACATCTTAAAGGGTGATCGTCATCTCCCCCACAGTTAAATGAAATGTGAAGGTTTCTGGCCTCTATCGCTCGGCTAACGCCGTAATGAGAGGATGGTCGAGACGAATATAGTCAATTCTCTAGTAGTGATAACACCTTGTACGTGCTAACCCCGGTCTGCACACGTGCATCGTCAATCGCCCATGACCTAACCTGCTGTAAGTGAGCAATACATGTCAAAACGACGTTTTCCTGCATATTAAATAATCAAACTCGTTAGAAATATACAATTAGAAACAAGTAGTATAAGTACTATATTGAACTGAATTAATTTCTTACCGTCACGCATGTCGTCGCCCGATATCGGTCCGACAGGTATAAAACAGACGGATCTACATGTCCTGAGTCCAACGATACAATATCTGCCAAAAGAAATAATTCAAAGATAAGTGCCAATTATAAATTAATGAATGCAATACGTAATTGTAGATAAAATACGATATATCGAACGAATACAATACGTAAACGGTGATAAATGATACAATACGCAACCGGGGATAAATGATACTGCCAATATGATACAATACATCACCGAACACAATACATCAAGTGACACAATACATAACGGTGCTTTTACATCATTGCGGTTGATTTTGAAGTTCATGTAGAAGTTTAGGATATCGCGATTTTTTATAACCATAGAATTTGCAATTGCTGTACCTGTTTTGTCCTTTCATCCCTTCTCGCCCTTCATCCATAACATTCTTGATACGACAGCTTGGAGGCCTGTCTTTCGTTCTCGTATTGCTGAGTGGGTATATACATAGCCCACGATATTCCTCCTAGTGTCGTTGATCTGGAACTGGGCTAAACAAAAGGGCATACGACTCTCGATAGTATTGTACGTAATACTCTCCAGGGCATAAGATCTCGTATGATATGTTTGATCCCCTTGAAGCCCGTGAACAAGCTGTCATCACATGTTTGCATAAAAGTATTTGCAGTCAAGATATATTACAACTACAACGACATCCATTATCGTCTATACCGAGATCATACGTAATTATATCTTTATCTACCACTTCCCAACGATGCCTAGAGAATCGACGAAGTTGGCAATTTTTCGCATCCGCATTTCTTTTACCCAATATACTCTCATTTTTTGGAGTGAACATTGTGTCCTATTTAGCCGCTGCTTCACGACGAGTGACGAAGTACGTGTTGAGACGGTAGAAGGTTCTAGCAATCATTGCCTGTATCGGTAATGCACGAGCTCCTTTAAGAACACCATTAAAGCTCTCGGAGTAATTCGTAATAGCAATGCAATACCTTACACCGCCGTCCATACATAACGCCCAACGATTTTCATACCCCCAACTTTTGTTAATCCAAGTATCTGCCTCCGGATTTAATTCTCTAATACGAGCTCTTTTTTGCGCATAAACTAGAAGATCCGAAGCACGCCCAGTTTCATACAACAAAAGCTGTAATGATTCGTCTTTGATTTTTTTCGAGAAACTAGCTCTGATATGCCTCAAACGGTAGCAATGATAATGGAGCGTACGCCAGCCTTGAGCTAGTGCTCCTGGAAGACCCTTCATTCGATCAGACAACCATGTAATTTGGTGACGGCTTACACCGGAGATATACATACGAATACATGCGAAAAACCATTCCCAATTTGCTTCAGTTTCACCACCGACAACCGCAACCGCCAAAGAATACAACCCTCTACATGCATCCATCTCGGTAGCAACAAGCAAAGTCCCCTTATATTTACCATACAAGTGTGTGCCATCAATACTCAGAACTGGACGATAGTATTCAAATCCCTTAATTGATGGTCCAAATGTCCAGAACATGCCGGTAAATCGGACTGCTGCTGGGGTCAAGTTTTCATAGGTGATCTTATAGATTGTGCCGGGATTGCTCTTCGTGATTGCTTCGAGATACTGCGGCAGAGTTTGATATGATTTCTCCTAATCCCAAAATATCATGCATAAAGCCTTCCTTCTCGCCTCCCACGCTTTGAAATAAGAAATATTAATTTGATATGCCCCTTCCATTTGATCGTGGATGGCGGCCGGTGTCATATCAAGCCGCCTCTTCAGTAAAGGTAAGATGCACTGGCATGTAATTATTGATGTGGCCTGTTTGTACCCCCAAAACCTCTACAATGTTTCAACACCAATACTCCGGATTATATTCTTTTATGGTGAAGTGTGTCGAATGCGCCCACCTTTTTGACATTATTGCATGAAGTTCCTAAGGGCATTATCCAGGACCCGTATCTGAATTGTTATCACACACCGCAATGTACTTTATTTTAGTACTCCTGGCCGTTTTGAATGACACACACATCTTAATGGACCATGCACCGACTTCAATCAATTTTTCCTTCGTCGCAAATATCTGTTCAGCTTGAAATTCGATATTATCGTCCGTTCGCGTCGCCCAACGAGTGTCATCGATGATCATATCCTCAGTAGCATATGCTTCTACCATGGCATCATCAATCACATCATCAGGATATGGCTCTTCGAACTCAACATATTTGTTGTTAGCATATGCTTGATGCACCTACTGATCGTCCACTTCATCTTGGTCTGCATACTGCATATTGTCTTCTTGCATGCCACTATTTCCTTCACGATTGGTATCTACATCATCACCATCTCCTTCGTTTTCGGGGTCATCTCTTTCTTTATCATGATGTGAGGAAGATGGTCCCGCGTAAGGTGTTCCAAATCTTAAAGATGAACCGGCACCAAACTCCCATTGCATTGAACTTTATGTTCGCATAATGGGGATGCTATGTTGATTTATCATTATAACGGCACCCTAAATATTGAAGCGAGTGGAAGGCTGAACTATGCTGGTGGAAAAAGTAAAATGATAAGAGTTAATAAATCGCGCTCATACAATGAGTTGAAGCGAAAGATTTATGTAACCACGCAGATAAATCCGAGAGATTATAAGATCGAATTGGTATCCAAGGTTTTGATCACAAGTCAGCACTACACAAGCGTTGAACTAGCCGATGATGAGGATACAAGCATGATGCTTAGATTGTATCATGAAAATCCATCAATATAGGTGTTGGTGGTGAAAGAAACTGTATAATCGCATTAAGAAGATGTACAGTGCCTTCAAAAGCAGCATAATCACGTCAAGCTTATGAACCACTGGGGAATTTACACGCATGCTCAATACGGCTATGTGCAGTCCAGGAGAGCCGAACGTGCATGATGATGCATTCAATACCATGCAAGTTTCATTCTATGGGACGCAGGTTGACACAGATATGTATAACTGTGATTGGAATTTGTATGGTCAAACAATGTCAAATCCGTACAATACGGATTTCACAATGGGATGGCTGGAGTGAATAGGTAAAATACTATATTAAATAAAACTGATGATACTCATCGTATATTGAATTATGATTAATTGATAATTGATATTTGTATGCTTATTTGTCGCGTAGGTCTTCATTTTTTGCACCGGACCATTGCCGTCACACCTAATATTAATAATGATTGTGAAATTATCGAAAACTCAAGAAACAAACTTATAACTCTATAACATTCATAACATTCAATATCCTATTTTAATTTAAATCCAGTGCTTATGAATTTTACCTAACCCCTAAAATACACCAATCATAACCCTCACATAAACACTAAATTACCCTAACTCCCAAAATACCCTAAGCTTAACACTAAAAAATCCCTAAATTAGCTTAACCCTAACCCACAAAATACCCTAACCTTAACACTTAAAAAACCCTAAATTACCCTAATCCTAACCCCCGAAATACCCTAAATTACCCTAACACTAAAATATCATAGATTACCCTAATCTTAATACTTATATACCATAAATCACCCTGACCCTAACAATACAATACCTTAACCCAAAACCTACTTATAAAAATCCTAAATTTACAATAATTTCAAACAAATTATTTTAAATTAAAACACACTTGTAAGGAAGAGATTTCGGTCTTGACGAGGAAGGGATCGGTGTGAGCCTCGAACGAGGAGGAGGAGAGAGGCTAGAAATCGACGCTGGAGGAGGAAGCTCGAGATCGGAGATGGGCCTCAACTACGAAGGAGGAGGAAGAGAGAGAGATCGAGAGGAGAGAGAGGGGGAGAGATCGAGAGAAGAGAGAGATATATGAGAGAGAGAGAGTCTAATGTATTAAAAGGAAAAGGGGTGGGGCCACGCGTGAGAATGTATGCCAGTATATTCCGTACTTTGCAAGTTCGGAATATACTTGGCCAACAGAGAACTGGCTCTCCGGTTGTGGCCAAGTCAAATTCCGCATTTTGCAGGTGCGGAATATACTTGGCCAAGTCTCTGGAAGTGGCCAAGTCAAATTCCGCACTTGCAAAGTGAAGAGTTGGCCACATCTGACGTGAGACCAAATTCAATTCCGCACTTTGTAAGTGTGGAATTTGACTTGGTACTTTTCAAACTGGTCATCCTACGTGTCACCGATATGATCCAAATATGCTAAATTTCTAAATAGTTTTAAAAGCGGCCTAATTCTCTAACTAGTATCTAATTTAAGTTAAATCCCAAATTTTGTCCAATTTCAGGCTGGCAGGGAAAGTGCTGCTCATTATGATGTGAGTTGGATTCTATTCTATCAAATCATCTTCATGCTTCAACAACTAGCAATCACATTTGAGTTGCTAGACTCCTAGTGCTTGGTTGGTACCCAGTATATTTTTCAATAATATTTAATATATATATAAACAAATAAAATCACATGGCATGCAAGTGCAGCCTATAGTCTTTGGTCCACATGCTCTTATTAATTAATTGATTGCGATCCAGAGTTGACTCACGAGCACTGGTAGTGGAGGTTCAGCCATCAAAACCACAACAAAAGCATGGGCTTTTATGGTGTTTTTTGCATCTCCCAAATGATGTTGTTGACTATATAACAAATTTGTAGTTTTATCAAAATTAACTTATTTGCCCATGGCTGCGATGGCTCAAGGAAAATGGTACAAAAGTCTTTCCATTTAAGAAAATATATTACCCAGAAAAAATTTGTAAAATGTTATAGATGTGATATTCTCTTTGAAAACGTAAAATGTTATGTGATATTTCTAATTTAACCATTTGATTACCTTTATTGTTGGGCTTTGAGGGTCAAATTTGAAACTTCGTATTTAAAATGCGTTGCTAACAAAAGCATAAGGTACATGTTTTGATATTATATTTTGATATTATAGAAGGAGATAAATAATTTAGGGTAAATAGCTTTATAATCCCTTCATATTTTAGCATTTTAATACCTAATAGTTTTTTCTCAACATTTTAACACCCTGATGTATTTCACAGTGTGTTTATTGTGTGTGTGTGTTTTTAATGTAGACAAGCAATTGTACAAATGGATCGAAACGAATAAACCGATGCAAAATACACACGCCCGGTAAAAACATAAGATATTAAAGTATTAACAGATGATTACTGTAGGATTTTGAAGTGTTGAAAAACAACTATAAGGTATTTTAAAATGCAAAAGCAGTGACATATTGAGTATTGAGGTATTATTTAAGCAATTTGCTCAAGAAAAATAAGTGAAAAAGGTACCAAACCCTTGCATGACTCATGTTGGTTTTCTTTTAAAATGAAATAAGTTCGTCATTTTGGATACTTATCCACTTACTTGCTCGTTCTCACAGCAATCTTCATTTTCTTGGTCATCTCTTCTTGTAACACTATTCACTAAAGAGTGAAGAAAGAAAACTTCGAAAAAACTTGTTCCTTTCTGTAAGTGGAGTCCTAGAAGAAGTTTAAGAGACTACCTTTCTGTAAGTGGAGTCCTAGAAGAAGTTTAAGAGACTACTACAAGGAGCTTTTGAAGTGAATGACTCGGCTACAAAGATTGTAACTTCTTTTCACTTAGTTCGATCTTCGTTTGTAGACTTAGCCCTCTAGATTTTTAAAATTGCATACTTGATGCTGTTAAAATCCTAGCAGAGGTGCTAGCATCACAAAGGTCATACGAACTGGTTCAACTATTGACCGAGGAAAGAACTTCATATATTCCTGTGGCACATGTATCATTATGAGTTTGACCCGATCCTTTACTATTATTCCCTATCTGGAACAAAATATTTTTCCAGAATTTTCACATCCTCATATGGATAAACACTACCAAAAGCACCAATTAATCCAAATCACCAACATAACAACAGGAGCAGAAATTTTAAATTTTTTTATAAAAAGACAAAAAATTCAAGGATTCTTTAAACAAATTGAAAATATGGATGAAAGTTACATGTAACCCTATATTCAGCTAATACCAAAAAGGTCCAAATTTTCATGTCACCTCTCATATTCTCCTATTTTTTCTAAAAGGAAAAACACTAATTCACAACAATAATAAGACAATTCTTCTAGTCAAAAGAATGAAATGAATTGAATATCCAATCTGAGAGAGAGCTAATCAGGACGCTTCAAACTCTCTGTTTGCCCCACCACCATCACCATCATGTACAATGTACAAATATTACACATTTCCCCTCCCTTGTCCGCTTTTTTTCCGTAAAATATCTTTTTTTACAATGTTGGCCCACTTGATAAAAAGTATTCAGATGAGAAAGCAAGGCTCAAGTTGAGATGGCTTGGCTTGCTGCTGAGTCCAGTAAGAATGAGCTGCAAGGACTCTGTCTAATAGCTGTTGGGGCACCGGCTGTCCTCTCCTTTGCTGAGGAGAGATTGTTGCTGTGTGCACCAAAGTCTTCCATTTGTCCTGTATCACAAATATATAGAGACAATTTGTAAACATCATTGGTATTTTATCAAGTATTGATATAGTTTTGTCGATATATTGGCCTGTATATGCTATAGTAAACATCTATCCGATATTTGACATTCAAAACCTCATATAGTGATGGAAGCTTTGGTTGGGTTTATTTAAAGTCTCATGCAGTATCAACTACACCGTTTTTTTTTAAATATGTGTGGATTAAAGTAGTTCTTATTCCAACATCTAGCTGTGTTGTTCCGACTACAAGCAACTAAACACACCTTATGAGTAATGACCTATTAGAACCAAATAGATCAAAGGCACATCATTAAGATATTTGTTCCTAGAAAGGACATTTTAAAGGGGCATTTAATCTAGTAAAAATCCTCATGGTCTTCTATTGTTGTAGTAATAACTTTACGAGTTTTGCTTAGGGAATTTATGGCTTATCTCCTTTAAATTGAGATGCCCATTGAATTAGAACAAAGCCAAGTGTATAGAGATAAGCTAACCAAAGACTTTGAGACTTCAAAGAGACTGGTCATTTGGCAGAACCGTGTACGGTTGAAGAACACGGTTTTTTTTTATAAAAATTTTAATTGTACTTTGCTGTTAGGGATAGGACAGAATATATACAGCTGACTTGGTATAAAATAGAAAAGGCCACCAGTTGCGTATAGGCAAGAACAATAGAAGACCATGAGGTTTTTCACTTTTCATATAATTCCTCTAAAATCTATTTTTAATTTGGTTTTAGACATATTGATTTCTTCTTCTGGGCTCGACGATAATAATCAATGGCCAACAGGAGGTAAAACAACAATATTAATTCATTGTCGTTTTGATGATATTCATTTCTTAAAAAAAATTATTGATATCATATGTACCCATTTAATTAAGTCTTTAAGTTTGGTCACCTTCAAGATATCCTAAAGTATAAGGAAGTTTCTTGTTGCCAAACTTGCAAGAAACAGAAATTTGAGGTGAATTGGTCTCTAGGTGGCCAGAATTAACTCCTAGCTGCCTTAAACTGACCAAAGCAAACTCATATTAAATTGACGGCTAAAAAGTTTCCAAAAGAAAGGAGAACAAACTGCTTACCTTAAGATCTACATAAGTCCGGTGCTTTGCGTTGTCGAAGGCTCTTATTTTGACATCCCTCCACCTAAAGCAAAATATCCAAAAGTTTCCGTAATTAGAAAACGAGCATATTAATTATACCACAACATTTTTTTAAGGATAAATACCTTTTGCAACCAATTAATTTGAATCACCTCTCTAATTAAACGAGAGGCATGTCTAATCAAAACACAAATAGATAGTGTCTACCTCTTATCGTTATCGAGGTGGTATCAGGTTCTGCCTATCTTTAACTAGAGAAACAATCGATTTTTTATGAAAAGAAAATTAAAGTACCTTCCGGTTCCAAGCTTCTCAACAGCATGGACTAGGGCTTCAACCTCGGTAACAGAGAATGGCCGTCTGATCCGGCGCTGAACGAGCTCCGACTGCCTAGACTTCCGTAGCGGAACCACAGGCAAAGTATCCAGCTTCGTACCTGGAGCAGGTGCTAATGCCTTTGAATCTGATGCCTTATCCACAGATGATGATGCATCTGTGTGTGAGCGCACTGAATCATGATCGCTCTCGGGTCCAATTAAGGTCGAGGTTTGAAAAGGTTCTGGTTCGGCTTTGGGTGGAACTTGATCTAGGACACTACAGAATAAGCAGACACAATAAGGAATCACAATGTCTCGTATGAATTAGGCTAAATTACACCGTGTGACCTCATTATGAGCGTTTTTCACTAAACTACCTTATTTCTAATTACAATAAATACTTGCTTAAAATCAAAGTTTAAGGGAGTTTACTGAATTTAGCAACTTTAAGATAGTTTAGTGAACAATGCCGATAGTTAAGCATACTTTCGTGTAATTTGGCCTGTAAATTAAGCAAGGAATAAAAGTTCCAATTACCTTTCAACTGGTTCGATGGAAAGACAAGCAAGTTGAGGGTTTGAAGGAAGAAGAGGGTTTGGATCTTCAGGGGATGTAAGAGATGGTAATGGAGTTTGTGTAGAATTTGGCTCCAATGAAAACCCTAGATTCTCAATTTTGTTGTTGTGAGAGATTCCAGCTTGGACTAGGGTTTGTTTGTCGTCTCGGATTTTCTTCCCTTGGAGAAGAACGCCAACTCGCAGCCCCCCTGCGAGGATAGCAGTCACAGCTTCCATAACTGTCCTCTGCAACACATAATAAAGCCAATAAATATTCGATAAAATTAGAAACTTGTTTATTGGAAATGTAGTTCACTATTTTGTCACAGCTGCATTCTTCATATTTAAATGCAACTGAAATTGTTTATCTGCTATGATTAACAAGCAACAATGAAAAGAATAATAATATACATGTAGAAAATTATGTCAATGACCAGGGACTAGTGCACTATATTTGGCATTTCGCTGGTATAGATTACTTTGCATTGATAAATGCAAGTGCATACTCTAAAATGCTTCGCTTTGTATCTAATTATATATCAAGGCTTTAGTTTGTATCTGATGTAATGGACAGATTAATGCGGCTAAATGATTTAAAAAGAATGATATACCTTTAATGAACCAACTGTAGCAGTTTCAGGAATCTCAATAAACAGTTCAGGCACCTTGAATGACTTAATATTAAGTTTCACTGCAAACAAAAAGGTTAAGACTTCTCAGTACATTATTTTGCTACAATATTGCTGAGTAAAAGAGGCAACGACTATTCATGTTTTTAGTAGTGTTGAAATCAAATTACTGACCATGGTAATCCCCTGATTCATATGAAGACTTTTCGCATGACGAGGAGGATGTTCCAGTTTCTGCACGATAGGAGAAAACACTTTACACCGAACATTCTCATACTTTAATGTGCTAAAAATAGCTCGACTGATAACCAACCTCCATTTGCCTTAGATACTATCTTGATGCCACCTTCAGTAGAAATACCCCCGATTGATGGTAGAGATATTGAGCGACGCTCAAAGGATTTCCTTCTCTTGAATGGAGATCTTTGAGTCCTTTTGCGGGTATAGCACATTTTCCTGTTCCGGTAAGCAGGCTTCATCTCTACATTTAATGAGCACAAACCCCGATAAATTTTCTACCTAAACAAAGACAACTTGCAAGAATATATCACAAAAGTTTAAATAGCACACCAGCATTTGAAACCTCCCCATCCTTCAATATTCTTGGTGCTTTCATGAATTTCGAAGCCAAGATCTTCCTTATTTTACGGTCTCCCCAAAATGATTTAGTTGTATCGGTGTTAGGATGAGTGCAACCAGAAGAGTTTTCGTCGTCGTCTCCATGTAAAAGAAGTCCCATCTCATCCCTTGACTTGTGAAAAGAACCACTACGAGAAATGGGCACCTCAACACTGCTATCAGAGCTCACCAAAGGAGGAGGTTTTGCATCTAAATCCAAATCCATTGGCACATTTTCATCAATTGCTTTCTCATTCCTTTTGCCATCAACTATCAAGCCGCCTCCAATTTTCTCTATGGATTTTGGAATCTGCGGCTTAAAGAAGACGAATTCAGAATGCAATGTGCTCTCATTGCAACTCCCTTTATCAAAATCCTTAGCTTTAAGCGGAATCTCACTGTCTAGCTTCTCCTGCTTGATAATCTTCATTGGAGGTGGAGAGTTTTCTTGCTCTGATAATAATTCACCAGCGACTGTGGCGAGCAAATCAAACGCGCTAATATTCGACTTATCATGAAGTTTCTGTCTAACCGAACGTTTTCCCTATAACAAACAAAAAGTTGCGATGAATAAAACCAAATCGAAACAACCAAAACAAAAAGGAAGAAATCAAGAAACAACAAGGTTTGTGTGTGCATACCTTAGCTGATTTCGGAAGCGGTATTTGTGGCACTTGAAAGCCGTTAGATCCACAGACCAATCTCTTGTGAAACACCATTTTTCGAATAACAATTACACCGAAGGGACAATAATTTAGGGTTCCATCATTTCCGCCCTACAATATGAAAATTGAGTTTATTTATCTACAAACTGTGCATATGAGAATAAACTAGCCAAAACCCCTAAACATCAAAAGATCTAAGAGATCAATATATTGGTGAAGTTCCTAATAAATTAAAAAATATATATAGTAATAATAAAAACCAATACAAAGAGGCAATAATATGGGGAAAAGGTTAAGCCAGAAAAATAGAACAAGAAAACCAAATTAAATTTTTTTCTAGGGGGGTTTGGGTAATGTACGACATTGGCATTCGATCCCAATTATTTAGAAACATAAATTAGAAAAGAAATTGAAGATTTATAATGGATCCTCTAAAACCCCAAACCCTTATTTTATTATTAAAAAAAACCATAGATCTCAAACCAAGACCCAAACTTTAAGATCGAAGACCTTTCAAATGTAAGGAAATATGGTATTCCAATTACCAGAAATACTAGCCCAACACCGCCACAAAAAATAGAAGAACATCGAAAGAGATAAGAGAAGGAGACCAATTTTTATTAATAACCCCCAACAATTATAAGATAAAAGCTTTATAAAAAAATCTTAAACAACTGGTATATGCATGACCAATCAGAAATGAGATTTGTGGAGGAAATGGAGAGAGGAAACAAAAACTTGAATATTTTGGTTTATAACTTATTTTTTGGCTTGAATAATCTGCAAATGAAATGGGGCGGTATATCCTGGAGTGAAGGTGTGTCATGGTGAGAGACTCGAGTCAAGGATAACATTGAATGTGTCTCATGAGAATTTGTGGTGGAAGGTGGAAATGAAGAGGTTGATAAAGGAACTAAGGTTCATGCACCTAAAGGTGTATGGTTGGTCAAACATAATAATTGTTTATGCATGCATCTAGCCTAAATCCCATAATACATTTTTCTCTTTAAATAAATAAAAAGCCATTTTAATATTTAATAATTCAACACTCCCCCTTAAAGTGGGATTTTGGAAACCAGTCCAAGCTTATTGCGAAGAAGCTCAAACGGTCCTTTGGGAAGAGACTTGGTGAAGATGTCGGCGACATTGTCTTTGATGCGCACCTACATCACACCAATAGATCCATCAAGCACTTTCTCACGAATGAAATGATGCTCGGTCTCTATATGCCTGGTTCTAGCATGACAAACCAGATTTGTTGCTAACTTAGAGCACTTTGGTTGTCACCTAGAATAGTCGTTGGTTTATGTATGGGAAAATAAATATTCTCGATCAGTCGCCATAACCAAATACATTCTTGAGCCGTAAGAGAAGAAGCTTTGTACCCCGCTTCTGTCGTCGAAAGAGAAATTGAATCTTCTTCTTGCTACACCAAGAAATGCCCGCTGAACCCGAGAAGAAAATGTAACCGAAGGTAGATCTTCGATCATCGGAGTCACCACCATAGTCGGCATCCGTATATCTTTGCAACATGAACTTGGTACCCTCCTTGTACAACAGGCCAAGGTCAATTATAGAATTAACATATTTAAGGATCCTCTTTGCCGCTTCCAAATAAAGCTTCTGCGGTGCTTGCATGTATCGGCAAATAACTTCCATGGAGAAAGCGATATCGGATCGAGTAATAGTTAAATAAATAAGGCTCCTGACTATAGCACGATAAGATCGAGGATCAGGAAGAAGCTTTCCTTCTTCACGACGAATCTTCATGTTGGCATCAAGAGCAGTGGAGCACCGTTTGCTTTGCTTCATGCCAAATTTCTCAACAAGTTTTGAAGCATAGCCCTTTTGAGAGATAAGAAGTCCACCATTCACCTGCTCCACTTCTAAACAAAGAAAGTCCTTCATTTCAAACTGAATAGACAGCTCCTCCTGAAGTCTTTAAATTTCACCATCATCATTGTCGGTAATGATCAAATCATCCACATACAACAAGATAATGACATGGATATTCCCTTGTTTCTTTATAAAGGAGCTCAGATATGAAGAAGCGGCAAAATATCCACAAAATTGCAAGTATTCTGCAATTTTGCCTTACCATGCTCGTGGAGTTTGCTTCAGTCCATAGAGAGCTTTCTTAAGCTTGCAAACATATCCTGGATGAGAACTCGAGGGTAACCAGATGGCTGCTCCATGTAAATGTTTTTATCGATCTCACCATATAAGAAAGCATTCTTTACATCAAGTTGCCATATTTTCCACCCTTGTGATGTCGCCAAAAAAATGACCATCCGAACAGAAGTCATATTTGCCATGAGACTGCAAGTTTCTTCATAATCTTCCCCGTACTTCTGAGAGAAACCCCTCGCGACAAGCCTTGCCTTGTATCTCTCAACAATTCCATCCGTCTTCTTCTTTATTTTATACACCCATTTGCAAGTGACCGGCTTCACATCATTGGGCATAAGCACGAGATCCCAAGTTTCATTTTTAATAAGAGCACCTATCTACTCATCCATAGCATGCTCCCATTCCTCCGCACCTTTTGCTTCATCAAAGCAAGACGGTTCATGATCACCAAGGGGACCACCGAAGAAACATGAGCATAAGCTCACCAAGTTGCCATCTCGATACCGGGCAGACATAACGATCTTCCATTTTAATCTTCAAAGAGATTGAACCTCCTTATCATGATCATCATCTTGCTGAGAAATAGGAGAGATAGAATTGCTCTCTCATCCGCTTTGCGCTGCCGAGTTCTATCACAGCTTTCCGACCTCTCTGAGTTTGCTGAAATCCGAGCTCCAGAGACTATACTCTTTATCTCTCCGACTTTGTCTAAGCTCCTGAAAGAACATAGGAGCACCCGGCGATAGAGGTAAACTTACAGTTATCACTGGTACATCACCGACCTTACTGCTGCCACCAACATCATCAACAATGTTTTGAGTAGTGTAGTAAGAAGAAGCTTCATCGAATACTACATCCCGAGAAACAACAAACTTGTGAGCGCTCAGGTCCATGCATTTCCGGCCCTTCATCTGTTCATCATAACCAATGAAAACACACTTCCTTGCTTTAGCATCCAACTTGGTTCTTTTGGAGCTCAGCACATGTACATAACAAGGAGACCCGAACACTTTGAAATGCCTAACACTAGGCTTCTCATCGAACATCAACTCATAAGGAGGTTTCAAATTATTTGGACTCGGCGTAACACGATTGATAACATAAGTTCCAAATGACATACTTTACGTCCATAAGGTCTTGGGTAAATTCTTTGCATGCAACCAACTCTTGCAAATCTCTGTAAGATGCCAGATCTTCCGCTCGGCTACACCATTTTGTTGAGGGGTCTCCGCATAAGAAAGTTCCCGCTTGATACCGTGTTGTTGGCAAAATAAGAAGAATTCCTTTGATGAAAACACTCCCCCGTTGCCAGTTATCAACTTTCTTATCTTCTTATTGAGCACACAGTCAATGGTCATCTTGAACTCTTTGAACTTAGAGAAGACCTTGGATTTTTCCTTCATGAAGTACGCCTAAGTGTATCGAGAAAAGCCATCAACAAATAGCAACATGTACCTAGAGCCTGAATATGAAGGAGTAACGCAAGGACCCATCAAGTTGCTATGAATACATTCCAACGGCTCCTTGCATCTAGTAATAAATTTGCCAAATGGAAGACAACGTGACTTCCCATATTGACACCCTTCACAAACTTCACCATGGCTAAAAGAAGTAAGATGTGGCAGCCCATTTATCAAGTTTTTAGTCATCATGACCTTCAACTTGTCTATGATCAGATGACCCAATCTTGCAGGTCACACGAAAGAACCATCACCTGTGCTCATCTTGTTCACGTAAAAAGAAGCTGAAAGGGCAAAGAGATCTCGAACTCTTTTACCGGTGTGAACAACATCCGCCTTCAAGCTTGAAATATTCTTCAGAAACTTCACATCACTTGGGCCGAAAGAAACATAGTGGACGATATCAACCGCATTTGCCACTGAGAAGAGATTCTTCTTCATGACAGGCACATGGTACACACTTTTTAGGGTGATCGGATCACATTTGCTATGGAGTGTAACACTCCATAGCTTCTCGACAATATGTACGGTGTTATCCGCCGTAATAATAGCTTCATTATCATCGTACTTATGAAGACTAGAAAATTTAGAGTCAGTCGCCGGTAAAATGATGGCTACACCTAGAGTCAACAATCCAATCATCGTCGAAATTGATTGACGCTAAGGCGTCTATCTAAGTATTCCCCGCCATAAAACAATTGCCCCAATCCTCCACTTCGTTTGGACCACCCTCCTTTTCGGCGATATTTCCTCCTTTCAGCTTCACACGGCACATTTTCTTTATGTCTCCAGGTTTGCCACATCGAAAGCACTTGCCACTCTTTCGAGCAGCATCAACTTTCGAAGAAGACTCTCCCTCCTTATTCACATCCTTTTTTTCTTTTTCCTTATAGAAAATTTTCTTCTTACTAGAAAAGAGCATCACCTTCTCCTCCGGAAATAGAACATCCGGCCATTTGTTTCACCAAGGATTCTTGCGAAGAAAAAAGATTCTCAAACTCAATTAAGGATGGCTACCGATCCCAGTCTTGAACAGAGGTGACATAAGGAATGTATTCTTTCTTAAGTCTCTGAACAATATACCGATTCAACCGAGCCTCCGATATAGACTCGTCCGGATCCAAGCAAGAGATTTCCGAGCAAAGATTCTTTATCTTTAAGAAATATTGAGAAATGGAGAGATCGTCTTAAGAAGTTTAAGATAATTCATTCCCTAAGAATTGCTGTCTGGAAACATTCTTCTTATTGAACAAGCCATCAAAAACAGCCCAAATCTTCGAAGCAGAAGTGTAACCCATAATATAGTCAAATAATTCATGAGAGATCGACCTCTTCAATACGAACTCTGCCTTTGCATTAGACACCCTCCACCTTCTCAATGCCTCTGCAATTTCAGGGGTATTCTCTAAAGCTGTGCGATTAGCACCTTCGACAACCTTCCATAATTCTTCACCAATAAGATAAGACTCCATGCATGTTTTCCATATCTTGTAATTCGATTGAGTCGGTATCTCAATATCGAGACCACGAACTAAATCATTAGATTCCATCTCCGAAACACCTACGATCTTCTTCACCAATGGGATATTAAAAAAAACAATCACCACCCTTGAGGCTCTGATACCATGTAAGGAAATATAGTATTCCAACCGGAAATACTAGCCCAACAGAACGGTAAAAAATAGAAAAACACTGAAAGAGATGAGAGAAAAGGATCAATTTTTATTAATAACTCCCAACAATTATACGATAAAACTTTATAAAAAAAAGGCTTCAATAACTAGTACATGCATGAACAATCGGGAATGATATTTGTGAAGGAAATTGAGAGAGGAAACAAGCATTTGAATATTTTGGTTTATAGCTTGATTTTTGGCTTGAATGATTTGCAAATGAAATATATATCGAAATGGAAGCGTGTCATGGTGAGTGACTCAAGTCAAGAATGATATTGAATGTGTCTTCATGAGAATTTATGATGGAAGTTGGAAAAGAAGAGGCTAATGAAGGAACCAAGGTTCATGCATCTAAAGGTCTATGGTTGGTCAAAGATAATAATTGTTGATGCATGCATCTAGCCTAAAGCTGATGATTCATCTTTCTCATTAAATGAATAAAAAGTCACTTTAACATTTAATAGTTCAACATAAAAAAAAATACTAGATTATCTTGCTTGTTTAACAATATTAACAATACGAGAAGCTTCCAAAATTTTCACGGAACTCATCTAATCGTTAACAACAAGAAACCATAAACAACTATAAAAACCCTATAACCAAAAATAACCGTTTCCGTAAACATGAAGAAATTAATATTCCATAAATAATAAAATCTCTAAGCAAAAAAGCATAATCGTGATCGTTGTCAAAAATGCCAAATTTAGATCAATTCGATCAACAGGATTACGATCCTCGTATAATCACACAAACTTCATCCAAAAAAATTCATTTTTTGTGATGCACAGATCCAAATTGCCTCTCCATTAACCAAAAAAAAGAAAAATCAGCGAAATAAACAGAAAATCGATAATTACATCTCATAACAAAAATCTAAAACCGCAATAAATCAAAATCAAGCAATATATATATGATCTTGAAATTTTTGAACAAAAAACGAAGCAAATTGTGACCGCTCACCTCAAATTGATGTCCAGGCTCTCCAGATTCCTTCAAATTCTCGCCCAAATGAGAGATCGCCTGCAAACACCAAACTCCGACGAACTTTCAACAATTTGAAACGAAATCGATCAGAGAATTACACCGATCAAGCTTAAACCTTTCTCAGATCTCAATCTCAACCTCGAATTAGAATCTCAAACGTTCTCAATTTTCCTTAAAATGTCGTATTTTTATTTTATATTGTAATTTTTGTTATTTTTCCCTCTCAATTATCAGATCACAAAACCCCCAAAAACCACCCCTTTTGCTAAAACCCCCAACTCTTATACAATTTGACCCCTCCATCACCGGCTACAGCCAGTAAAACCCCGTGGGATTAACCTGCTTCAGCCGGTCACTTAAACTGCCATGACCGTTTACTGTCGTCGACCGTTCCCACGACCTCCACGTGTCCCTCTACGAAACCCGACAGTCTAAATTTTTTAAGAAATTAAATATTTGGAGCTTTTCAGTTATCAGGACGTGATGAAGTAAACGGAAAATTGTTTTATTTTCGGTAATTAATTAAATAATTATTAATGTTTTGGCAGTTGAGGAGAGGATTTAGGGAAAATTTAATGAACTTGCTTAAATCTAGATACATAATTAAAAAAGTTTATTTAATCACTCAACCCTATTTAATCTTTGTGTATATTAAAAAAGTTACTTTATTTTTTATTTTATTTTATTTACTAGAAAACAATGGTAAATATTAGCCAGTAAAAATGACTTAATTTATTTGTTTTCTCAAGCCATTCATTTTAAAAGTTGCCATATTGGAAAAATGGATGCCGCCGGAAAAACATCTTATCCTTAAAATTTAGGTATCTGTTAAACTGACGATGTCAATTATCGACGGTGATGAAGTGGTGTCGTAACAGATTCAACGACATTGGTTACGGGATTGATAGGAGTGGAGGAGTGGGGTTTTTGGGGTGTAAAATTTTAAATGAGATTTTGAAAAAAGCAAAAAGCAAAAAGAAAAATTGGAGGGTTAAAAGCACTGCTACACGATCGACCGACACGTGGCGGTGGAAGTGCAAGGCCAAACATGTTTCACACGGTTGCTTTTGTTTGACATGCCTCTGCTACCACATATTTTTTGGTGGAGGTTTAGGGCCAAATTAAGGCCGAGTTTACCTGCTAATAAGGACAAATGACCTGAGAGAGGGGCTTTTCAGCATTTAGGACCCTAAATTTGTAGGTTGAGCCTATCTTCTTTTCTTAAAATATATATATATATATTGATTATTGATTTTTAAAAATTTATTTTAAAATCACATAATTTTTTCCTAGCAAAATTTACATTGAACCAGATAATCTTGGACAATTCTGATATGACATGTTTTTCTGCTAAATTTTTTATAAATTTGTGCTGAAATTAGGATTATGAATTTTCTAATTCATTTTATCAGATTGCCATCTATAATTGGGTTATGTAATTTTCAAAACATGATGAGAAGAACAAAACAGATTGATATTATAGTTACCTTTTCAAATAGCGATACTTTGCTCGTCGAAACAGGAATTTCGCTTGCCTCGCTGACTTGAAGTTCTAATGCATCACAATATAACAATAATATAAAAGAGAGGAAAAGGATAACCCAAGAATCAGCCTGTGAAATCATATGAGGCGCTCTTTACATATGTCAATATATATGCAAAGGTTTAGGGTTTTAGAAACCTGAACCATATTCTAGCAAGGATCTTCCTGCTTAGGCCAGCCAATCCAAGGGATCCCACTTGGATTCTAAATAGAGAAATGCAATGAATCTAGATATATGCTTGCATGTTCAACGCGGTTACAATTGAATAAGTGAATATAATATTAACTAATATGCACACGCGGAATCCGGCGCTAGCTGTGAATAAGATAAATTCACTTCATAACTAAAGGAGAACAATATGACCGGATTCTTTATAATTATTTTATTTACTAAAGATATGGACAAACTCACCACATTTAGGAATTACTGTAATTTATTACTATGCACTTAATTATTCTCACTACTGTATGCTAATTACTTTAAAACAAATATTTGCAAATAACATTATTATAACTAGAATACCACCCTTTCCAAAATACTAATAGCACTTGTCAATTATGACTTGTAAACCGTTTAACATAAATCAAGCAAAAACTCCATTAGTCTAGCATATATACTGTGTGTCTAACGAAGTAATACATAAATACAAAGAGGAGTTTAACACGTGTCAGTGTGTGTAAATATAATACCTTGTAAATATACAGATGAGTCTAACAACAACGTAACATATATAAATATATGGATGTGTGGTCGTTTCGTTTAATCACACGAACGAATGATGTTTATCATCGACAACGTCAATATCTCGTAGCACGTTATTACGACCATCACAACATCAAATAGCACCGAATTTCCATGCAAAAAGTACAATCTCAAAGGGCAAAGGGGGAAAAATACTAGAGGATTTCAAGTGTAAAAATCAAAATCCAAAGGTGCAAAATGCATAAAAGGCCGAGACGGGGAATCTTGTATCGTGTGGGCTAAGCCCACCGTTATGCCTTAACCACGTGAGTGTAGCCGGTGACGTCAGCGGGGGAGAGAGAGAGAGAGGGATGTGGCGCGGCCGAACACGTGCTTGGCGGCTCAATTACCCCACCCAAAACAAACCCAAGTAAATGCCACCCACTAATTTCACCCTTTCACTTGAAATGGGCCCCAACTTGTAACCCCAGAGGAATGTCTGAGCTTACCCCTTTAAGAGGGATGCGAGCTCTGGTAACTGGTTTTCGTGACGTGCAAGGGACCATGAAGAATTTCCAAATTATATTTTTGAGTGGGGATGCACTTCTTTTTTTCATTTATTTATTTATTTGAACCTTCACATTTAACTCCATGCTTGCAATTATAATTGCACCACAAGATGACAATTTCTTGTTTGAATCTTTTGGAGTGCAGTGGTAAAAAAGAAATCCGGTTGATCAAAACAATAATGAAAACGTTCAAAATTAGTTGGATGACGGTTCATTTTTCATGTTACGGCCGTTTATTAAGATTATTTATAATCATTATATAGAGTCCGTTCTTGAAGAGTTAGGCTCTCTTCAATTGCAGCCAAGCCAGTTTATAATTAAAAGAGCCGTCGGAAATGGAATCTCATAAATCTCAAATATCATAAGATATCGTATATTTGCATTAAGTTTCTTAGATTACAGTGAACATAAAATTCACCATCCGTCCGAATAAAATAAAAGTTTTTGGAATACCATCTATTATGCATGTCAATTGAATCACCAAGTGTTTAAACTTATTCTGCTAAACGGACTAAACTTTTCCGGTTAACTCGTGTGAACGTTCGTCCACGGATCGATATTGCATATCGATAGAGATTGATATAAGTTTTGAAGTTCAACAGCTATGTTTTTGAAAACCAGAAATTGGATGTCATGGCATGTAAGTAACATAAAATTTTGAAAGGCCAGGAGTAATTCACAACAATGCCACAACTTTTGCATGTATTTAAATGTGCAATCAATAATGATAAGCTCCCAAGTACAAGGAAAGAATGGGAGGTTGGGATCGGTGTGGGTGGGGCCCATTTGGGTGCCACGTCCCGTTGCAAACGTTCATCAATATCATCTACCACTTTATATTTGAAAGTCCTCCGTTATATAAAAATGTCATGGGGCCCACGCATTTATTCTATCTCCTAAGCAAGTACCAAAAATATTCCCACACGGTACATATATCATGAACATTTTTTTTAGTAAATCGAGCCCAAAGAGCTCTGGGTTCCATTAAAAACACTTTAACCTAACAACAATAAGAAAAGAAAAAAAAAATACAAGGCTACATGATTATATCATCCGCGGAATATAAATCGAGGAAAAACCAAAAATCACAGTCCTGTCCGAGAATCACAGATAAAAGCGACGTACAGAAACTAAGTGTCATAAACATGAAAAAGACAATTACAAGGCTACATGAACAATTGGTATAGTTAGATAATACATGCTTTAATTTGCATTTAACATTTTATCGAAATAGCAGATAAATAACTACAAATGTGGCACTTTAATACCTGAGATTTTGCTTTTGACATTTTGCTATCCGTCCATCATTCAGAAATATGTAAATTCCCTCTAAATTTTCAATACCGAGAAAAAAAATCTTTAAAAAGCTATGTTAGAAGCATATGGAGATCTAGAAAGGAATTTACACATTTTGGAGAATAAGGGGCTAGTAAAGTGCCAAAACGCAAAACTTTAGGTATTAAAATGTTGTATTTTGAAACTTAAGTATTTTTCTGCCACTCAAGTGGAACATTGGGTATTTATATGTCACAGCCGAATTTAATATATAGCTTAAATATCAAATGTATTCGTACATGATTGCTTATTTTTACGTAGCTACTTGGTGAGAAAAACTTAGGGAAAATAACTATTTTTCCGTATCAATTATATCTTTTCTATCCGAGAGATGGAAAAAACGAATGTTTTGTTTAGATAAATAAGGTCGCTCTATTTTATAATGTAACCTTTAAGGGTATGGATCATTTGATCATTGACGGGCTGTCCTTTTTTGTTTTTCTTAATGCATAAGAAATGGGTTGGCGGGGTCCTATCATCAATCTCGAAATGGCATGCTCGCTGCATGATAATACTCTGTATTGGCGACCTCCCAGATTAGGACACGTGACAGATGACGTGTCTCAGAACCCGGAAGAGAGGGTCCACATGCGTCGACCAGGCCACCCCTATACCCGACCTACGAGCACAAAGCTGGCTTACCTCAGGGCCTTCTGCGAATGTGCCTCCTCGGCCAGTCAGCTCACCCCGAGCCGTCACAAGACCAAGATGCCTCGGCCCTCCCGCTCTTTCCTGGGCTCGCCCGCCGAGGCCATCTTCCTCGGTCCCTCCGACCGACCAACTCCACCGCTCACAGGCGTAACCGTCGCTCCGCGAATCTCCCCTTGCGCAGATTCTCCGCCAGCAACATCCCACGTTCCACGCCGTTGCGATCCCCATGAATGGGCGATCCGCTTATCACGCGGGCGTGACGTCGGGGGCGTAACTGCCGGCGTGATTCTCGCCCCTACTGCTGCGTGCTGCCGTCACTATATAAACCCCCATCACAGAGAGGTCAAGTAAGCCATTCCTTACACTTACGCCGTTACTCTGCTCGGATATTGTCACTGACTTGAGCGTCGGAGGGTGCTCGGAGGTACCCAACCATCCCGGGACTTCTTTGCAGGTACACGGCGGCAGCCTTCTCATCCCATTTTGTCCTCTTACTACCCATTGAGCCCCACACGCATCAAAGGACAATCAACCAAGTTCACCTTGAGATCAAAGGAAGACAACATCTGACGGAGGCCAGAAAAGGAGCTCCATCAGTTGGCGCCGTCTGTGGGAACCAATTCCCCAAAATACAAAGTTGACCTTCCTATCTCCTCTCTCATGTCGGACGACCATCCTGGGGATCCCGGTACCAGCCACCGCCTTCCGCTCACCGAAAACGAGGACGAACCTTCCCCCATGACCGTAATCAACGCCCTCGCAGGCCGGATAGATCGCCTGCAATCCCTCGTAGAAACTCTCGTCCGTGTCCAAACGACTGCGCCCGGGCCCCAGATCGCTGCACCTCCGCCTCCAGAAGGCCCCGCCCCTGTCTGGACGGCCAACCACCAACAAGCTGCATCCCCTTGCCACCGGTCCCTCGAACCGGTGCTCCCTGAGGCCCGCTGGGCGCCTCAGGGCTCCACGCCGAGATCCGCCGCCAGGGAGCCTCGGCCCGAGCCTCCTCACTACCCCTACCCTCCTGAGGAAACGTCGGTCACCTCTCCTAACAGCGAGCGTGGCCGACCCCATCGTGGTCGGCAGGAACGCACCGAAGGGGCCCATCCTAATGGCTCGAAGGCTTCCCCGTCCTGGGACCTGAGGCATATCATCAGGAGAAACCGGGACCGCTCCCACACGTAGTCCGCCCGCAGCGGGGCCCGGGAATCCCTAGGTGCCGATTCCTCAAGGTACCACGGTCGGCTCGACGCCCTCGAGAAGAAAATCGAGGGCATGCGCCGGGAAGCCCACTTCTCGAGCGACGGGGCTAAGTGTGCCTCCGACTCGCTCACGAAGCCATTCACCGAGGAACGGCTCGCTGTACGCGTCTCCTCGCGCAACAAGGCCCCCAAGGTCTCTCTGTTCGACGGAAAAACCGACCCGAAGGACCACTTGGACGCCTTCACCACGGGGATGAGCTTCTAAGATCACTCTGACGCCGCCCAGTGCAGGGCCTTCTCGGCCACCCTGATTCGTACGGGTCGAGACTGGTTCCGGGGGCTCGAGCCCCGCTCAATATCGACTTTCGATGAGCTAGCCACTCAGTTCCTCGGCCACTTCGTAGGAAACCGTCGACAGAAACGCACGGTCGACTACCTCTTCACGGTCAAGAGCGGGGACAAGGAAACGTTCAAGGCCTACATCACCCGCTTCTACAATGCCCTCCTCGAAGTGCCCGAGCACCGGGACGAAACCATCATAACGGCGCTCAGGTCTGGTCTGAGGCGCAAAGAATGGTTGCGCTCCTTCGCGCTAGCTCAACCCAAGACCATGGCCGAAGTCAAGGCGTGGACCGAGCGCGAGATCCAGCTGGAGTCCGAGGTGAATGCCAACCTTCCTCGGGTGGATAGACCCGACCAGAAGAAGAGAATTCAGGAGGACGGGCTGGAACGTCAGCAGCCCTACCACCAAAAATTCCGAGAATACACCCCCCTCAACGTCTCCCTCGCGGTGTTGCTGGAGGAGACCCAGAATGAGGGGCTCTTCAAGTTTCCCCCGGTCCCACGCCAGGGCGCCAAGCGAGGTCGGGGCCCCTACCGCGCTTTCCACCGGGTGCCGGGCCACGCCACAGAGAATTGCAAACAGTTGAGGGACTACGTTGAGGAGCTCATCCGGTCTGGGCACCTCGCCTCCTACCTGAGGGACAAACGGCGGGCCGACCGTGAGCAAGAGCAGCCTCACCCCCCTACCGACTTGACCATCGGTCAGATCATGCTTGTTTCCGCGGACAGTCAACCCGGGGCCCAGGGAGCCCCATGCCCTATGCCCGGCACGGGGACCAACGGCCCTCCGGAAAGCTCGGCCGATGCCGATAAAGTCATCCTCTAGCCTGAACCACCCCTTTTTTCCTTGTTTTTATTCTGTTCTTTTGTTTTCTTTTCTCTAGCACGATAAAGATCTGCTGTTAAGATTGATAAAGGTCAATGAAGCATTGTGCGAAATAAAGAAAGACATTGTTTTATTCAAAGGGTATTATGGGCTCCTCAGCCATACAAAGAAAAAAAAGAAAGGGTTACAATAGTGGAGGAACGGGGTGCAGCGAGCACTGTTCGTGGTACTCGGTAAAAATCTCCAACATCCGGGGCCTCGCTAGTTCCAACCTTTGCCCCCGGTTCCCCTCGCGGGCATCGACCCCAAGCCTCAGCTCGTAGCATTCGCGGACGAGCGCCTCCGAGCGGGCCAGCCGGGTCGCGGAGATTAGGCCGAAGCGCCTTAAAGACCGCAGCTTACCCACGGCCTCATCGAAGAGCAGCTCCGATATGGGGTTATGAAGCCCCGGTGATGCTATCCAGATGGAGTACATCAGTAGTTGCAACAGGGAGGAGCGTCGGGGGAGCAACCGGCCGAAGTGGTCCTCGATGCGCCCGTAAACCAACTGCACCGTGTCCTCGGTGCAATAGGGGTCGTAGAGGTACACATCTCCGAAGCTAACGATGTCAGGGATGGTGAACAGGAAATCCTCCATTCTCGACGGCCTTCCTGCGAAAGGAAGGGGGGTTAGTACTCCTTATATAGCCCAATGCACTGCCCAACAGTCGCCCGCTATCACCTAGGGGGGTCTCTGCTACGCGGCTTCCATCAAGCGTTATCTGGTGTAAACGAAGCGACGCGTCCCTGTCGCTTCACCTTCTCCGGAGCAGCGTCCCTGTCGCTTCACCTTCTCGCTTGGCTATCCCCCGTGGGTAGCCTCCCTGCCGCAGACGCCGAGGATCGATAAAGCTCCCTCCGGAGCAGGTCGGCCCGAGCTCCCATCGCTCGTTCATCCCCAGCGGGCAGCTCCCCTGCCTCAACGCCAAGGATCGAAAAAGCCCCCTCGGAGGCAGTCGAGCCCGAGCTTCCCTCGCTCGGCTATCCCCAGCGGGCAGCTTCCCTGCCTCAACGCTGGGGATCGAGAAAGCCCTCCCAGAGGCAGTCGAGGACCGAGGTTCCCTCACTCGGCTATCCCCAGTGTTCCCCTCCGAATGGCGGCCGAGACATTAGGACGTCTTGTCTGAGATTCGGGGCAGATGCTATTTGGTTTTATCCGTCCACCTCTCCGAAAATGCCAAGTTGATTTATGGCACCGTATATCGGAGGTTTAGACGGATGCGGCCGATGCAGCAGACTTCGTCAGATTCCCCCTCGCTTGAGGGGTTTTTGATTGTGGGGACGCTCTTCCCTGCAGGCGCAAGCCCCTGAAGTTAATTACGCTACTGCATCGCGGTAACAACTTTCTCCTTCTCCAGAATTTCATTTCGTGTCGTATGTGTTTGTTTTGTTTGTGGTTGCCCGTGGATTGTATACGGAGACTAAGTGATGCCGTCGCCCGTAGGACGTGGATTAGTCCAAATCCGTATTTACTTAGATTTGGGTTTGGTGTTTTAGTTTAAGGATACGTTAGTCTAATCTCCAGACTAAGATCGACTTAACGGGATCATTTAGATCCAACAAAAGAGCAATTGGCTCTATTGTTTAGTTTAATGACGTTGCAGTCGATTTCCAGTTTAGGGACATGGTGGTCCATGTTCCAGTTTAAGGACGTGGGGGTCCATTGGTAGTTTAAAGACATTGCGGTCCGTCATGTATGGCCGTCGGGACCCATCACCTCTCTGACGACGTTGAAGGATTACAACGACAGGTATCAGAGGAGTTCAGAGATGTACCCTTGAACCATGTGTGAATTGATTTAATAGAGCAGCCATGCTCAGTCAATTTAATTTGAGGACTTACGGCCATGATTGGGCTAAGTTCAGTTAGAAAAATGTTCAACATTTTTATTTGCCTTTGGCCTATTAGGCCTGTGCTAGGGTTTTGCCCCTTTTTAATAATGCACTGCATTTTATTCTGGCATGCTAGGCTTTTTGATTTGGGCTCTGTCCCTTTATTTATGATGCAGAGCATCTGTTTTTATTTGGGCTCTGCCCTTTAAATAATGCATAGCATTTTTATTTTGGTCTGATAGACCCTTTTATTGGGCTCTGCCCTTTCAATAATGCATTGCATTCAATGTTCTGACAATGCCCCACGTGGCTTGTCAGGTGCTTTGCGCCAATTGAGGAGCGCAAGACGCAAACTCATATGATGGTAACACGTGTCATGCTCTGATGAGCGCAAGCGCAACAGCGCAGTGCGCTGTGTCAGTGCACTGCGCTGTTGCGCTGCTGACACGTGGCGCTCCCTGGTGGCTTACGCCAACACAGGAGCGCAACAGTGCAATTTTTTGCAAGTGCAGAGCACTGTTTTATCTTTTGATCGATTTTAAATCAAAGAAAACAAGTTTTTCTTGTTTTCAAAGAACCAATGGTTCATAAGAAAGTGCAAGGCACTATTATTATTTATTTTTCTTTGAAGATCATTGATCTTGTTCTCAGATCAATGATCCGTTCATAAGAAAATTTTCTCTTTTTTCTAAAGGCTTTTACCTTTTTTGTTCTTGAGGAATTCTCTCCAATTCTTCAGAGTTCTCAAAGATGATGTTGATGATCTTTTGAATTGGGGTCTAGGGGTCTTTATATAGTGCCCATAAATTTGTTAAGTTTGTTAAAAAGATCCTTCTCTGAGTGATTTGGGGAATTTTCCCCACCGTTGGATCTTTGATCCAAGGGCTTCTGTTTTACAGAAGGCAATCTTCTTGTTTTTAACAAGATTGAGAAAGATCTTTCAGAATTTTAATTCTGTTTGGCGCAGATGCACCAGCGCTTGACATGTGTCGCGCAGCGCATAGCGCAGCTGCGCTCGCTTGCGCGACTGAAGCGTTGCTTCCTTTAATTTTTGTTTTAAATAGAGCTTTGCTCTGATTGGGCGCGCTGCCTCGGGCGCTGCGCTCTCTGCGCTGGCGTGCCTGATTTTGACACGTGGCTGTTGGGGTAAAAATTTACACCCCGGTTGACCGAGTCAAAGTCAAGGTCAACCCCCAAACTAGGTGGGCCCAAGCCCAGGTCAAGCGGGCCCATGCCCAAGTCAAGCCCACGGTAGCCTCCCCATGCCAACAACGAAATCATGTCATAAATAATTTTTATGTAACTTTTTATGCATGAATGTAAACAAAATGGGCATAAAGCTAAATTCTTGTAAGCCCATGGCTTATGTGCAAAAAGAAATGGCACATGAGCCATGGGATGAGCAAAACACCATTTTGCAAAGCCCAAGGGGCTAATGTAAATATGTAAGCCTATATAAGGCAAAATGATGATGAATAAAAAAAACAACTTTTCATTCTCTCAAAAATCTAGGGTTTGTATTTCTTTCCCTTTTCTGAAGGTCTCAAACCTTCTTCTTTCTTTTGAATTAAATCAAGAGTTTTACTCTTCCTTTTCAAAAACAAGATAGTTTTTCACCACCAAACCCACAAAGAGGAACTTGGATCTGTCTTTAGATCCCAAAAAGGAGAGATTTTGAGATCTTACATTTCTTAATCTTCAAGATCCAGCTAACAAAGGAGGAAGAAGAAGAACCCCTTTCACTAAACCCCCAAAAAATAAACACACTCAGGAGTCCAACTACTCTCTGATTTCTCTCCCGAGAAATTTTTTTGGCTAAAAGCCTCTTTTTCTCGCCGGCGCTACAGCGTAGAGCGCCCGCGTGCCGACACGTGGCGCGCTTGCGCTCGGCGCTCGAGCGCAAAGCGTCCACGTGCCGACACATGGCGCGCTTGCACTACAGCGCCCTGCGCTCAAGCGCAAAGCGCCCACGTGCCGACACGTGGCGCGCTTGCGCTCGAGCGCAAGTCGCCCCGGTGCCGACACATGGCGCGCTTGCGCTCGAGCGCAAGTCGCCCCGATGCCGACACGTGGCGCGCCAAGTGCAAGCGCTCGAGCGCGCCAAGTGCAAGCGCTCGAGCGCAAGTTGCCCCCGTGCCGACACGTGGCGCGCTTGCGCTCGAGCGTCAGGCGCTGTAGCGCAAAGCGCCCACGTTCCGACACGTAGCGCGCTTGCGCTCAAGCGCAGAGCGCCCACGTGCCGACACGTGGCACTCTAGCGTCTGAGCGCACAACACCTAGGCGCACAGCGCCCAAGGTGCTGCCCCCACGCATCCTTTGGATGCCTTTCCCCCTCTTTTATATATATATATATATATATATATATATATATATACATATGTGCACACACACATACTCCACGACACTGTCCCTGTTAAAAAAAATTTCTAACGGGGCGCTGCCCCACACCCCGCAAGGGGGCTGCTAGCCCCCTTGACCCCCAGCCCGCTATCCGGGTAACGGGACCCCTATAAAAACTCTGCGTGGCTCCCGATATACCCAAAACCCCCTTTCAAAACATATCACACGCACACTGCATATTGAGTTCGCATGACCAGTTTAACCCGTCAATCGGAGGTTCTCTCGCGCCAAAGGCGAGGGGTAATTAACGGCAGCTTAGTCCGCGGCTGCCGGAGATTCGGATCCCCACAATCATTAAACCTCGGCCTACCCTAGGCAGGGAGAATCTGTAGTACGCCTGACAAGCGCGCGCGTATTCCCATCTCAATGGGGTGACGAAAAACACCCTACAGGTTCTGGCACGCCCGGTGGGACCAATCTCTCCTCCCATATTTCGGGTTAAGCATTCATGCGAGCTTAATCAATGTACATACCTGTATTTATACTAAAATAATGCTCTTTCATACAGATTTTCAAGCAATCACCTTTCAACGATGTCTTCGATAATGAACTCATCTCCCGTCTCCTACACGATGAAGATAGACTCCAGGACGGTCCTTCCGGCCAGTCTCGGGCGACAATGGGAGGAGCCGCTGCTACCATTCGGCTCTATTTTGTTCATGCCAGTTGGCGCCATCCCAGCTCCTTAAGCCCCGGTGGCGGACAAACCGGTCTCGAAAGGCTGGAGACCAAATGTGGTGGTCGCGGGGGCACCTCAGCCCAAGCGCAAGTCCATTTCCGAACGATTCTCCATGGCCCCAGCTGGGGGCAGGCCATCAACACCTACAAAGTTACAACGCGTCCCGAGCAAACTCCAACGGTGCCTTTGACCACTGCTCGATCGGGTGTCTTCTCTAAGCTCCCCGCTGATCAACTCACAATGGCTTCCCGGATAGCGGATGCCTGCCAAGCCTTCAAAATCGAGAAACTGAGGGAGAAAAGGCTCAGATATAGAGCCAACAAAAGGGCTAGGGCTCCTGCCAGGCTGAACCTCATGAGGATCGAAGAACAGGGTTACCCCGCCGAAGATGAGGAAATGGCTGGATATGTGGTCCACACTGTCTACATGGTGGTCACGCACAGCAAGAGCAAGGACGGGGCCACCACATTTCAAATCCAATCTGGCTTGAATTTGGTTGTCAATTCCCAAGAACAGCCGCCTCCACTGGATGATGAAAACCCTCTCAATGAGGCTGATAGGCAGAGAGAACCCTCAATCCATGAGGAGTCGGGCTCGGAAAGTGAAGAGGAGCCAATCTTCCGTCCCAAGAATGCAGAGCAGCAACTTCTCCAAGAGCTCCGAAAACAGCTCAGAAGCAAAGAAAAGGAGATAGCCAAACTCTACTCAAAAATTGATGACTTGATGAACGTCGTCTTGCAGCTCATGGCCCGACTTGCCTCTCAGCGTCCAATCAAGCGCAGGGCTCTGCTCGTGAACCGGGAAACGGTGTCCCAACGCAGCCAATGCCTATTCCCTCAAATCTAAAAGTGGGCGAACCGCATGAAAATCAGTCGCATCCTATCTCGGGAAATGTCTTGGCTACCGATGACAGTAGCCCGCTAACTCAAGATCAAATCATGGATTTGGTTGCCAGCAAAGTCAAAACACTGGTAGCCGAAGCTGAAGCGCAAAAAGATGTTAGCAGTAGCGGGAGACCATATCCTGCTCAATATGATCTGGTAGAATTTCCTAGCGGCTATGTCATCCCCAAATTCGGAAGATTCGATGGGACGGGAAATGCGAATCAGCATATCGCCTACTTCAAAGCCTCATGCGGGAACACTAGCGGCAACGATGTGCTTCTCCTCCGCCAGTTCGTTAATAGCTTGACCGATGTTGCTTTCGACCGGTACGCGAGCATACCGGATGGCTCCGTCACAACTTTTGTCTAAATGGAGTCTCTGTTTCGGCAGAGATTCATGAGCGTCAGCGATAAGATTACCATTGCCGAGCTCGTAAGGACCAAGCCCAAGAGCGACGAAAGCAGCACGGATTTTATAACCCGATGGCGCAATCTCTCCGTCAAATGCGAACCGCCGATAGAGCAGGACCAATCTGTCAGTCTCCTCATCGGAAATCTCAACAATTGGATGGCCCTGTTTTTATGCACCACGGGTCTCAAAACATTCCAAGAGCTGACCAGGAAAGTCCAGATGCTGGAGCGCTCAAAGCAAGAGTTCTCCTCGGATTCCCAAAATAACAATAGGTCCTGGAGAAACCGAAAGGACGATAATCGCAAAGGCGGAAACTCCGATGATTCTGGATCTTTCAACATTTCGGCTAACCGAAATAAGCAAGGGATGAGCGGGCCTAGCGCCAACCAGCCTCGGAAACCAGTGTTCGGAGAGGGAGGAGAATCTCCACTGAAAGAGAAGCTGGATAAAGTCTATTCCTTCAGAAGGGACAAAATCCGTAAAATATTCAAAGACGCCATAAAGAACGGTCTACAACTGCCAGAGTCAAAAAGACCGCAGGAAGCGAATAGGACCGACGATCCCAAATACTGCCCCTATCACAGAGTGATAGGTCATGCCATTAAGGACTGCTTCGTCTTCAAAGATTGGGTCGAAAAGCAATACAAGGCAGGAGAGATAGAACTGTCCAAAGGCGTGTTAGTAAATAGTCAAGATGCGACCGCCAATTTCATACAAACGGAGACCGAAGTTTTTCGTGAAACTGATTCTCTTAGATATCTGCCTTTCTTTGAAAACAATTGACCACTATGTCACTAAACTGGGAATAATCGACCTCTAAGTCGTTAAACTGGGAACGTAAAAAAAAAAGGGTAAATAAACAAAAAAAATGTGTAAATAAAAGAAAAATAAAGAAAATCCGAAATGATGGGGCAACTCGCAATAAAATCAACGAGTAAAATAAAGATGAAAATAAAGCCGAAATGATGGGGCAACTCGCAATAAAAATCAGCGAGTAAAATAAAGATGAAAATAAAGCCGAAATGGTGGGGCAACCGCGAATAAAAGCCGAAATGATAGGGCAATCGCGATCTTCGCGATAAGAAAAGCTGAAAGGATAGAGCAATCGCGGTAAAACAAAAAAAAACACAGACAAAAATCCAATTTTTCAAAATTCCCTCGGCCCTACAGTTAGTCCCCAAATTGACTACCGTATACAATCCACGGGCTCAAATAATTCTCATCATACCTATGCCTCTGGATAGACCTCTAAGTCTTTAAACTGGAAACATATGACCTCCAAGTCGTTAAACTGGAAACAGATGACCACCACGTCGTTAAACTGGAAACAGATGACCTCCAAGTCGTTAAACTGGAAACAGATGACCTCCAAGTCGTTAAACTGGAAACAGATGACCTCCAAGTCGTTAAACTAGAAACAGATGACCTCTACGTCGTTAAAATGGAAACAGACGGCCTCTACGTCGTTAAACTGGAGACAGACGGCCTCTACGTCGTTAAACTAGAAACAGATGACCTTTAAGTCTTTAAACTGGAAATAGATAGACCTCCACGTCTTTAAAACTGGAAGCAGACGACCCCTAAGTCTGTAAACTGGAAACAGACGACCCCTAAGTCTGTAAACTGGAAACAGACGACCCCTAAGTCTTTAAACTGGAAACAGACGACCTCTAAGTCTTTAAACTAGAAACAGCAGACCTCTAAGTCTTTAAACTGGAAACAGCAGACCTCTAAGTCGTTAAACTGGAAACAGATGACCTCTAAGTCGTTAAACTGGAAACAGATGACCTCTAAGTCTTTAAACTGGAAACAGATGACCTCCACGTCGTTAAACTGGAAACAGATGACCTCCACGTCGTTAAACTGGAGACAGATGACCTCCACGTCGTTAAACTGGAGACAGATGACCTCTACGTCTTTAAACTGGAAACAGCAGACCTCTAAGTCTTTAAACTGGAAACAGATGACCACCACGTCGTTAAACTGGAAACAGTCGACCTCTAAGTCATTAAACTGGGAACGAGGGAAATCCACTCATGTGTCCTCACGATACGTGAGGAGAACAAACCTTTTTGGGATCCTTACGAGTCACAAAGGAAAAACACACTTAGGAGTCCTCACGACTCCTAAGGAGAAAATACACCTGCGGGATCCTTACGACTCGCAGGGAGAAAATGCCTTTATGGGACCCTCACGGCCCATGAAATTGGAAAGCCTTAGGTGATAGGGATCTAAACCTGTCTCCTAAGCCATCGCTTCCCAACCCCCAAGTGGCGAATGATGAGTCGCTCCTGGTACCATATTCCAGTGCAGCGATGCAGACGCCAACCAAATTCCAAATCCCATACCCCGATGACGAATGATGAATCACTCCTGGTGCCACATTCCAGTGCAGCGATGCAGACGCCAACAAGGTCCTGAAATTTTTCCGGCCCTACGGTCTAGATCATACGTCCTGCAAAACCGTATACAATCCACGGGCATAAGACAATCCCGATCCCTCCAACAAAAAAAAGGTATGTCCACAAGCAAAATGGGCACGGATGAAAACCCGAAAGGGCTCCGTGAGTAAAAACAGCAGGACTGCCGGCGAGTTTGTGAAAACCTGAAAGGGCGCAAACTCGTAAAAGAAGAAAAAGAAATGAAATGCACTCGCAAATTCCTCTCGACTTTGTGAGGAGAAAATTCCCGTGTGAGATCCTTATGACTCACAAAGGAGCAACACGCTTAGGAGTCCCCACGACTCCTAAGGAGAAAATACACCTACGGGATCCTTACGACCCGTAGGGAGAAAATGCTTTGTGAGACCCTTACGGCTCACAAAATGGAAAAGCCTTAGGTGACAGGGATCTAAATCTGTCTCCTAAGCCACCAATTCCCAAATTCTCTCGGGGCACATAATGAGTTGCTCCTGGTATTATTCCAGTGCAGCAATGCAGATGCCAAACAAAAAACCAAATCCAAATCCTCCCGGGGCACATGATGAGTTGCTCCTGGCATTATTCCAGTGCAGCAATGCAGATGCCGACAGAAAACCAATTCCCAAATCCTCCCGGGGCAAATGATGAGTTGCTCCTGGTATTATTCCAGTGCAGCAATACAGATGCCAAACAAAAAACCAAATCCAAATCCTCCCGAGGCACATGATCAGTTGCTCCTGGCATTATTCCAGTGCAGCAATGCAGATGCCGATTGAAAACCAGTTCCCAAATCCTCTCAAGACAGATGATGATTCGCTCCTGGTACCATATTCCAGTGTAGCGATGCTGATGTTAACCCAAATCAAATCAAACCAATAACCTCTATGGCGGAATCATGCTCCGTCCCAGAATTTACCCTGTGTCGAAATCATGCTTCGCCTCGGGATATCTACCTTCCCTGCAGGAATTACGCTCCGCCTCGGAATCAAATCAACCCGACACTCCGCGCCGGGGAAAAGTCAATCAGCGACACTCCGTGCCGGGGAAAAGTCAACCACCGACACTCCGTGCCGGGGAAAAGTCGATCAGCGACACTCCGTGCCGGGGAAAAGTCAACCCGACACTCCGCGCCGGGGAAAAGTCGATCAGCGACACTCCGTGCCGGGGAAAAGTCAACCACCGACACTCCGCGCCGGGGAAAAGTCAACCACCGACACTCCGTGCCGGGGAAAAGTCAACCACCGACACTCCGCGCCGGAGAAAAGTCGATCAGCGACACTCCGCGCCGGGGAAAAGTCAACCCGCAACACTCCGCGTCGGGGAAAAGTCGATCAGCGACACTCCGTGCCGGGGAAAAGTCAACCACCGACACTCCGCGCCGGGGAAAAGTCGATCAGCGACACTCCGTGCCGGGAAAAAGTCAACCCGACACTCCGCGCCGGAGAAAAGTCGATCAGCGACACTCCGTACCGGGGAAAAGTCAACCCGCGACACTCCGCGTCGGGGAAAAGTCGATCAGCGACACTCCGTGCTGGGGAAAAGTCAACCCGCGACACTCCGTGCCGGGGAAAAGTCGATCTGCGACACTCCGTGCCGGGGAAAAGTCAACCCGACACTCCGCGCTGGGGAAAAGTCGATCAGCGACACTCCGTGCCGGGGACACGTCAACAAGCGACACTCTGCATCGGGGAAACGTCCAACACAGACACTCCACATCAGGGAAACGTCCAACAACGACACTCCGCCTCGGGGAAACGTCGACCAGCGACACTCCGTGCCGGGGACACGTCTACCAAATCGCTCCGGATCAGAGCGTCGACCGTCCATGTCGCAAAAAGGGCAGTGCAGGCTTCCTACAAAGTAGGAACTGGATCGCTCCGGGCAAGGGAAACGTCTACCACGGACACTCTGTCTCGGAGACGCGTCTAGCGTCGACCGTCCACATCGTAAAAAGGGCAGTGCATCCCAAAAAGTGGGAACCAAAGCAAGTCGCCTCCACGTGAAAGAAGATCCATCAATTTCATGCACACGACCCACATGTGCGGTGTGCATTTATTGATGGAGGGCAATTTGTTGGGGTAAAAATTTACACCCCGGTTGACCGAGTCAAAGTCAAGGTCAACACCCAAGCTAGGTGGGCCCAAGCCCAGGTCAAGCGGGCCCATGCCCAAGTCGAGCCCGCGGCCAGCCTCCCCATGCCAACAACGAAATCATGTCATAAATAATTTTTATGTAACTTTTTATGCATGACTGTAAACAAAATGGGCATAAAGCTAAATTCTTGTAAGCCCATGGCTTATGTGCAAAAAGAAATGGCACATGAGCCATGGGATGAGCAAAACACCATTTTGCAAAGCCCAAGGGGCTATATGTAAATATGTAAGCCTATATAAGAAAAAATGATGATGAATAAAAAAAACAACTTTTCATTCTCTCAAAAACCTAGGGTTTGTATTTCTTTCCCTTTTCTGAAGGTCTCAAACATTCTTCTTTCTTTTGAATTAAATCAAGAGTTTTACTCTTCCTTTTCAAAAACAAGATAGTTTTTCACCACCAAACCCACAAAGGGGAACTTGGATCTGTCTTGAGATCCCCAAAAGGAGAGATTTTGAGATCTCACATCTCTTGATTTTCAAGATCCAGCTAACAAAGGAGGAAGAAGAAGAACCCCTTTCACTAAACCCCCCCCAAAAAAACACACTCAGGAGTCCAACTCCTCTCTGATTTCTCTCCCGAGAAATTCTTTTGGCTAAAAGCCTCTTTTTCTCGCCGGCGCTACAGCGTAGAGCGCCCGCGTGCCGACACGTGGCGCGCTTGTGCTCGGCACTCGAGCGCAAAGCGTCCACGTGCTGACACGTGGCGCGCTTGCACTACAGCGCCCTGCGCTCAAGCGCAAAGCTCCCACGTGCCGACACGTGGCGCGCTTGCGCTCCAGCGCAAGCACTCGAGCGCAAGTCGCCCCGGTGCCGACACATGGCACGCTTGCGCTCGAGCGCAAGTTCGCCCCGGTGCCGACACGTGGCACGCTTGGGCTCGAGCGCAAGCGCGCCACGTGTCGGCACGTGGGCGCTTTGCGCTTCAGCGCCTGACGCTCGAGCGCAAGTCATCCCGTGCCGACACGTGGCGCACTTGCGCTCGAGCGTCAGGCGCTGAAGCGCAAAGCGCCCACGTGCCGACACGTGGTACGCTTGCGCTCAAGCGCCCAGCGCTCAAGCGCAAAGCGCCCACGTGCCGACACGTGGCACTCTAGCGCCTGAGCGCACAACACCTAGACGCACAGCGCCCAAGGTGCTGCCCCCACGCATCCTTTGGATGCATTTTCCCCCTCTTTTTATACACACACACACACATATATATATACACACACACATATGTATACATATGTGCACACACACATACATATGTGCATACACACATACTCCACGACACTGTCCCTGTTAGAAAAAATTTCTAACGGGGCGCTGTCCCGCACCCCGCAAGGGGGCTGCTAGCCCCCTTGACCCCCAGCCCGCTATCCGGATAGCGGGACCCCCGTAAAAACTCTGCGTGGCTCCCGATATACCCAAAACCCCCTTTTAAAACACATCACACGCACACTGCATATTCAGTTTGCATGACCAGTTTAACCCGTCAATCGGAGGTTCTCTCGCGCCAAAGGCGAGGGGTAATTAACGGCAGCTTAGTCCGTGGCTGCCGGAGATTCGGATCCCCACAATCATTAAACCTCGGCCTACCCTAGGCAGGGGGAATCTGTAGTACGCCTGACAAGCGCACGCGTATTCCCATCTCAATGGGGTGACGAAAAACTCCCTACAGTGGCGCCCTGCGCGCAGCACAGAGGATCTGAAGCGTTGCTTCATTTATTAAAGTTTAAATTTTCAAAGTAGAGCTTTGCTCTGATTGTGGAAAGATGAAGCGTTGCTTCATCTCCCGCCTTGGAATTTGAACAGAGTTTTGCTCTGATTGGGGTAAACAAATGCCCCCCACTGTTGCGTTCACGTAGCCCCAAACGCGAGCGCAACGGTGGCAGAATTCCAACCATTGCGGCAACTTTTGGAAGTTGAAAGGGCACTTGATGCTTATAAATAGGACCTTTGGTCCTTCACAGATGATCATCATCTCCAAGAATTTTATTTTCAGAATCTCAGAGCCTTGCTATTTTGTTTAACACTTTTAAAAGTTCAAACTTTAGAGAATTTTAGGTAAAAAATTAATTTGGATTAAATTAAATCCATTTTAAGAGCCTTGCTCTCAATAGATCCCTGATCTAAAGAAGACCCATTTAGGGTTTCACTTAGCAGAGTTTTGCTCTAAAGGGATCTAAAGAGAACTAAGGGGGAACTCTATTAGAGTTCCATTAATAAAGTTCTGTTCTTCTGAGAGAATTTTATTTGTAACTTCTTGATTCATTGATGGAGCTTTGCTCCTTTTTTAAATCATATAGCAAAACTCTTATAAGTTGCTAATTTTGTCGATCTTCTTTTATAGGAGTGATGGACGCCCACATGTACGATCTCGACGAGATTATCTCCTACGGGGACATCCGCCGACTCGGCCGTTCCCAAAATCGAGAATTTACCAATGCCGAATGTGCAGAGATCATGAGTCGCTTCGACGCGTACAACGGTCAACTGCTTCCTCGGCGCTCCCCTCTGTTGAAGCTTATTGTGGGAGCCATCTGGGAAGCGCTTCCCCTATTCTTTACCGGCGTGCCGCTTAGAGCATTGGACGCCGCCGAGGACAAGGTGCACTCAGTGTACCTGATGAATTTAATCTCGAAGAGACGGCGAGACAATCTTATCGATCTCTTGCACGAAGCCTTTCAATAGTCCGCTATTCTTGCTGCCTATTGGAGGGTGGAGGACATCAGTGGGGATCCCGACGCCCGTGCTCGCGAAAGGAAGCACACCAGGATGGTTCGCCAAGCTTGGAAAGTTTTGGACAGGGTCACTTTCGAGTTCCTCAATCCCTGTCCAGGATCTGAGGTTTTGCCGTTGTAATTATTTGAATAATGTCTTTGTTTATCGTCTTTATGCTTGTAAGAACCCTTTGCAATATGAATGGAAAATTTCTATTTCAGCTTGTCTTATTTCTCGTTCTGAGTCTTTCGCACATGCATGAATGAAGGTGTCTCAAATGCTTGATCAAATGCCCATTGGATGTTCTTTCTGTCGCTTTTTTCTTTCTTTTAATATCAGTATGCTGCCTTAACAACATGATTGACAGATAATAGAGTAAGCATCTAGATTTCTCCAAGAGATAGCGATGGCTTAGGCCGCAGGTTCAGATCTGTTGCCTAAAACTTTTCAACTCTATGAACCGTGAGGGTCTCATAGAGATCTTTCTCCCTACGGATCGAAAGGATCTCGTAGGTGGATTTTCTCCTTAGGAATCGTGAGGATTCCTAAGTGCATTTTCTCTTATAAGTCGTAAGGATCTTATAAGAGAATTTTCTCCTTTACAAGTCGAGAGGACTCGTAAGTGGTTGGTGAGTTGACTTATTTCCGGGTCGAAGTATTGCTTCGACGGGGAGGTCATTGGCTGACTTGTTTCCGCGACGGAGGTCGTTGGCTAACTTGTTTCCGCGACGGAGGTCGTTGGCTAACTTGTTTCCGCGACGGAGGCCATTTGCTGACTTGTTTCCAAGACGGAGGTCATTGGTTGACTTATTTCCGCGACGGAGGTCGTTGGCTGACTTGTTTCCGAGACGGAGGTCATTGGTTGACTTGTTTCCGCGACGGAGGTCATTTGCTGACTTGTTTCCGTGACGGAGGTCATTGATTGACTTGTTTCCGAGACGGAGGTCGTTGGTTGACTTGTTTCCGCGACGGAGGTCGTTGCTGACTTGTTTCCACGACGGAGGTCGTTGCTGACTTGTTTCCGAGAAGGAGGTCGTTGGCTGACTTGTTTCCGAGAGACGGAGGTCATTGGTTGACTTATTTCCGCGACGGAGGTCGTTGCTGACTTGTTTCCGAGATGGAGGTCGTTGGCTGACTTGTTTCCGAGACGGAGGTCGTTGGCTGACTTGTTTCTGAGACGGAGGTCGTTGGCTGACTTGTTTCCGCGACGGAGGTCGTTGGCTGACTTGTTTCCGCGACGGAGGTCATTTGCTGACTTGTTTCCGAGACGGAGGTCATTTGCTGACTTGTTTCCGCGACGGAGGTCATTTGCTGACTTGTTTCCGAGACGGAGGTCATTGGGTGACTTGTTTCCGAGACGGAGGTCGTTGGCTGACTTGTTTCCGAGACGGAGGTCGTTGGCTGACTTGTTTCCGCGACGGAGGTCGTTGGCTGACTTGTTTCCGAGACGGAGGTCGTTTGCTGACTTGTTTCCGAGACGGAGGTCATTGCTGACTTGTTTCCGCGACGGAGGTCGTTTGCTGACTTGTTTCTGCGACGGAGGTCGTTGGTTGACTTGTTTCCGCGACGGAGGTCTTTTGCTGACTTGTTTCCGCGACGGAGGTCATTCGCTGACTTGTTTCCGCGACGGAGGTCATTCGCTGACTTGTTTCCGCGACGGAGGTCATTCGCTGACTTGTTTCGGCGACGGAGGTCGTTCGCTGACTAATTTCCGCGACGAAGGTCGTTGGCTGACTTGTTTCCGCGATGGAGGTCGTTTGCTGACTTGTTTCCGAGACGGAGGTCATTTGCTGACTTGTTTCCGTGACGGAGGTCGTTGGTTGACTTGTTTCCGCGACGGAGGTCGTTGGGTGACTTGTTTCCGCGACGGAGGTCGTTGGCTGACTTGTTTCCGCGACGGAGGTCGTTTGCTGACTTGTTTCCGAGACGGAGGTCGTTGGCTGACTTGTTTCCGCGACGGAGGTCCTTTGCTGACTTGTTTCCGAGACGAAGGTCATTGGGTGACTTGTTTCCGAGACGGAGGTCGTTGGCTGACTTGTTTCCGCGACGGAGGTCATTTGCTGACTTGTTTCCGAGACGGAGGTCATTGCTGACTTGTTTCCGCGACGGAGGTCGTTGGTTGACTTGTTTCCGCGACGGAGGTCATTTGCTGACTTGTTTCCGAGACGGAGGTCATTGCTGACTTGTTTCCGCGACGGAGGTCGTTGGTTGACTTGTTTCCGCGACGGAGGTCATTTGCTGACTTGTTTCCGCGACGGAGGTCGTTGGCTGACTTGTTTTCGAGACGAAGGTCATTTGCTGACTTGTTTCCGAGCCGGAGGTCGTTGGCTGACTTGTTTCCGCGACGGAAGTCGTTGGTTGACTTTAGGTTGTCTGTGAACCGTAGAGGCTTGGAATTGGGGATTTTGCCGTGGCTCTGATTGGTGATGTCACGTCCATGTCCTGCTGGAATGAGGAGGAATGCCGCTGTTGGTCTCCAGGCTGTGTATGTGGTCGTTGAGATCTGACTTCCCTTTGACGCAGCCTGGTGGGGAAATGTAGTCCCCTTTTTGTTTGTGCCCTTGGATTGTATACAGGGATCGATGTGATCTCAACTGTAGGGCAAAAGTTTCATTTATTTTTATTGTTTTATTTCCGCGATGCTCTATCATTTCAGCTTTTATATCACGAAGGTCACGATTGCCCAATCATTTCGGCTATTTTTCGCGGTGCCCAACATTTCGGCAGTTTATTTTATGTTTACTCGCTGCTTCTTATTGCGATTTGCCCAATCATTTCAGCTGTTTTGTATGCATACGCTTTTACTTGCTGCTCTTTATTGCAAGCTGCCCCATCATTTCGGCTACTTCGTATGCATGTGCGGCTTACTGGCTTTTCACCGTAAACCTGAAATTAGACATCGATTTCGGCATCAGCACCGCTACAACTGGGATATTGCCAGGAGCGAATCATCATTTGCCTCCATCGATGTCGAACAAAGGTGGCTTAGCGAACAGGGTTAAGGTCCTGTCGGCTAAGGCTTTTGACTTCATGAGCCGTAAGGGCCTCACAAAGGTATTTCTCCCTACAAGTCGTGAGGATCTTGTAGGTGTATTTTCTCCTTAGGAATCATGAGGATCACTAAGTGTATGTTTTCTCTTATAAGTCGTAAGGATCTTATAAGAGAATTTTCTCCCTTACAAGTCGAGAGGACTTATAAGAGTTGTTCATCGTGCGTACATATCCCCAGTCACGGATGGGACTTGGTTAGGGAAATGTTTACTCGCGCCCGTGGATTGTATACAAGGGTCAGTATTGAACCACTTGTAGGGCAATATTGAAGGTTGTGGGAGTTGCTTAAGCACAGGTTTAGGTCTCTGTAATTTAAGACTTTCAAATCTTATGAGCCGTGAGGGTCCCAGAAGAGAGTTCTCCTTACGAGTCGTGAGGATCTCGTAAGTGTATTTTCTCCTTAGGAATCGTGGGGATCCCTAAGTGTGTTGCTCCCTTGTGAGTCGTAAGGATCTCACGCGGGTGGTTTCTCCTTACAAGGTCGAGAGGATCCTGTAAGTGTCCTTTAACGAGGTTGCGCCCTTTCAGGTTTTCACAAACACTCGCCGGTAGTCCTGCTGTTTTTACTCACGGAGCCCTTTCGGGTTTTCATCCATGCCCATTTTGCTTATGGACATACCGTTTTTTTAATTCTTTTTATTTTCTTTTTTTTTTACGAGGTCGCGCCCTTTCGGGTATTCACGAACACTCGCCGGTAGCCTTGCTGTTTTTACTCACGGAGCCCTTTCGGGTTTTCATCCGTGCCCATTTTGCTTATGGACATACCGTTTTTTATTCTTTTTATTTTCCTTTTTTTTTACGAGGTCGCGCCCTTTCAGGTTTTCACGAACACTCGCCGGTAGCCCTACTGTTTTTACTCACGGAGCCCTTTCGGGTTTTCATCCGTGCCCATTTTGCTTATGGACATACCGTTTTTTATTCTTTTCATTTTCCTTTTTTTTCACGAGGTCGCGCCCTTTCGGGTTTTCACGAACACTCGCCGGTAGCCCTGCTGTTTTTACTCACGGAGCCCTTTCGGGTTTTCATCCGTGCCCATTTTGCTTATGGACATACCGTTTATTATTATTATTTTTTTATTATATTTTTTTATATTCCTTTTTTTTATTCATCTCATCAGCCTAAGGATGTTGCGGTAGTAGTTTAAGGACGTTTCGGTCCTTCGTTAGTTTAAGGACGTTTCGGTCCGTCATTAGTTTAAGGACGTTTCGGTCCGTTATCCAGTTTTAGGACGCAGTGGTCCGTCATCCAGTTTTAGGACGTAGTAGTCCATCATCCAGTTTTAGGACGTAGTGGTCCATGCCCCCAGCATATCTATCTTTTTTGGAGCATGTGGTTGTGGCGGGCTCACCTTCCAGTTTTCGGACAGCGCGAGTTTGCCCTGTTCGTACTGGTCTTCAATCCAATTTTGAAAACGAAGCAGTCCTCGATCGGATGACTTACTGCTTGATGGTAGGGGCAGTAATTAGGATCGTTGACATCTCCTGGCTGTAGCGGACGTTTCGGATTCGGCAGATTGACGAATCCGTTGCATACTGTCAGTTCAAACAGTTTCCTCATTTTATCTTGGGGAAACGAGTAAGGACGTCCCAGTCTTTCCTCGAGTGATGGGCGTGGACGCATGTTGTTTTGGCGAACAACCGATTTTGAGTTGCTCGGCTGTTGTTGAGTATTGGCGACGAAGGTCATTTTTCCCTTTCCTTTATCCCTTTTGTTCGCTCCGTCGTTTGCGGTGTCCGCGATTATTTCCGGGTAGTATGCCCTTGCACGGATGAATGTTTTCATGATTCTTCAATTTTTCAGAGATGGATTCCTCGAAGAGAGGGTTGAAGGCTGTTTTTTCATCGGGGTCGTTCCTGTGGCAATTGCCGGTGACTCTTTTATACTCATCTGTCGTATTTTTCGGCCGTCTACGAGCTTCCCGCTTTGTTCTGTTGACGTAATGCTTATGAGTGACATACCCTTGCCACCAACACTTAAAGGAGTCACAGCCTTCAGTAGCGTGTGCGATCTTTTGATAATATAGGCAATAATTAGGATACATCTCTATTCCACCGAGAGTGTTTTCTTCAGAGGGGTGGTAGCTTCATTCCCAATGATAGGGCTTTGGCGAACCTTTTCCTCGTCTTGAATTTGTTTTTATCGGCAGCGGATGTCTTTTGATTTGATGGGAGTGCCTCGACTCTTTCGTCCAGTCGGCAGTGTTTAGCTCCTTCCAGTATGGCCATTTCACGCTCTTGATTGGCTTTAACTTTCAGACGAATCTCATTCAGGAAGGCATCGATCATCTCATCTGACGGCCGTAGAGTTTCTGGTTCAGGGTCCACCTCCAGCTTTTCAGCGCAAGGAATTTCCTCATCGTATGTAAACGACTGGGAAATCAAATGACAGCTTGCCACGTATTCCTCGGATTCATCCGACGAACTCTTCGCCTCATCTTCCTCTTGAAAGACGTGGTTGAGGAACTCTTGGAGTGTGATGGGAGTCCGTGCTTTCTGGTTATATTCCTCCAGCGCGTCAATCTGTCTTTGTAAGTCCGTTCGCTTGTCGCCCGGCTTTACGGGCTTCTTTGATTTCTTTTTCTTCTTCTTCGAAGATTTTGACGGCTGGTTGCGAGTGCTTGGGCCACTACTATTGATCTTTTGAGTTGGGCGCGGCTTCAACATTCCCTTAATGATCTGAGGTTCCGACGGGTTCTTCCATTTGATCGCTGGGCATGCCCGAAGATCGTTCAGCATTCTTTTTGTCTTAGCTGACAGCACAACCTCCCATGGGGCTTCTTCGACGAGAGAGCACGTTGCCCCCGGCATATTCATCATCTTAGAGGCGTGAGGTTGCGGCGGATTCACCTTCCATCTATCGGATAGCGCGAACTTTCCCTGTTGGTACTGGTCTTCAAGCTAATTTTTGAAGACGTAGCAATCTTCGATCGGATGACCCAGTACTCGGTGATAGGGGCAGTAGTTGGGCTCATTGACATCATTTGGTTGCGACGGACGTTTTGGCTCCGGCAGATTTATGAGTCGGTTGCGCAACGCCAGCTCGAATAATCTTCTCGTTTTATCTCGGGGAAATGAGTAAGGACATCCTAGTCTCTCCTCAAGGGGTACCTACGGACGCATATTATTCTGACGAACAACCGGCTTCGAGTTACTCGGCTGTTGTTGAGTATTAGCGACAACGATCGCTTTTCCCTTCCCCTTTTCATTTCGGGAGTCCGGCTTTGGAAGAGGGGGTCTATGGCCCATCTGATCCATTTGCGCTAGCTTGTCAATCATAGCCTAGAAGGTAGTCGGCTTGAAGAACATCATAAATTGCGAGATGGTTGCTTGCGGATCAAGGGTTCCCGCAAACATACCCACTGCAGGGGCTTCTTCAATGCGCTGCTCGCACTTTGACCATAAGTTCCGCCACCGTATAGCATATTGAACCCATGTCTCGCCTGGCTTTATCCTGGCGTTAATCAGTGCCGTCATCGGGGTGCGTTCACTGGCGCTTGCAAAACGCTGGGTAAACAACAGCTCCATCTCCGCGAAGGTCTTGATAGAGTCGTTCGGGAGCTCAGAGTACCACTCGAACACTGTATCTGATAAGCTTCCAACGAACTGGCGAAGCAACAGTTTGTCATCACCGCCAGTGTTGCCTCAGAGTGCCCTGAACTGGGCAACATGCTGGTGGGGATTGCCCGTCCCCTTATAGACATGGAACTTGGGAATCGTGTAGCCCGGCGGGTACTTGATCTGGTCGTACCAGCTCGCATATGGTCGTCCTGTCTTTACGACCTGGCCGGCTGCTTCAGTCGCATGATGAACCCGTATTTGTTGGGCTATGTACTCGTCCAAGTCAGCTTTGGAGATTGTCTCTTCCTTATCTGTTGACAGAGCTGGCGGAGGATTTGACGTCTCTCCCCTATCATCTTCAAGGACGATCGGGGGATCTTCGGCTGGAGGATCTTGTTGGATCATCATCCCCACCATGTCTTGGAACAGGAGGGTTGTTCCCCTCCGAATGGCGGCCGAGACATGGGTCGTCTTGCCTGAGATTCGGGGCAGATGCTAATTGGTGCTATCCGTCCACCTCTCCGAAGATGCCAAGTTGATTTATGGCACCATGTATCGAAGGTTTAAACGGATGTGGCCGATGTAGCAGACTTCGTCAGATTCCCCCTCGCTTGAGGGGGTTTTGATTGTGGGGACGCTCTTCCCTGCAGGCGCAAGCCCCTGCAGTTAATTACACTACCGCATCGCGGTAACAACTTTCTCCTTCTCCAGCTGGTCACTTCGTGTCGTGGGTATTTGTTTTGTTTGTGGTTGCCCGTGGATTGTATACGGAGACTAATTTATGCCGTCGCCCATAGGACGTGGATTAGTCCAAATCCGTGTTTACTTAGATTTGGGTTTTGGGTTTTGGTTTGAGAATACGTTAGCCATATTTGAGGCTAAGATCAACTCAAACGTCTGTTAAGGATACGTTAGTCTTATTTGAGACTAAGATCAACTTAACGGGATCGTTTAGATCCGACAAAAGAGCATTTGGGCTCTAATGTTCCAGTTTAGGGACATGGTGGTCCATTACATGTATGGCCGTTGGGACCCATCACCTCTCTGACAACGTTGAAGGATTACAACGACAAATGTCGGAGGAGTTCAGAGATGTACCTTTGAACCAAAGTTGCTTAGGGGATCTATAGTCCAATTTGGGACCAAAGTCTGTTTGAAGGTTTAAGGATGCGTTAGCCATATTTGAGGCTAAGATCAACTTAAACGGTTGTTAAGGATACGTTAGTCTAATTTGAGACTAAGATCAACTTAACGGGATCGTTTAGATCCGACAAAAGAGCGTTTGGGCTCTGTTGTTCCAGTTTAGGGACACAGTGGTCCACCGCCAGTTTAGGGACGTGGCGGTCCATTTCCAGTTTAAGGACATAGTGGTCCAGTGCCAGTTTAGGGACATGATGGTCCATTGGTAGTTTAAGGACGCATAAGTCCATGGGTTTAAGGACCCCACAGTCCATATGGGTGTGTTTAAGGACGTATTAGTCCGTTAGTTTAAGGACGCATAAGTCCGCGGGTTTAAGGACCCCGCAGTCCGTATCTTGATTTAAGGACGCATAAGTCCATGAGTTTAAGGACCCCACAGTCCGTGTTGATGTGTGGTTGTCGGGACCCGTTACCTCTCTGAAGACGTTGAAGGATTACAACGACAAATATCAGAGGAGTTCCGAGATATACCCTTGAACCAATGAGTTGGTTGAAAGAGCATATGTGCTCAGTTCAAGATGATTTGAGGACTTATGGCCAGTTTGGGCTGAGTCCAATTATGTTTGAAATATTGGCCTTTTGTTGGCTCATTGAAGGAGAGGCTTTGCCTCTAGAAACTTAGCCCATTAGGCTAAAGCTAGTGTTAAACACTAAAGACCAACAGTGTTGAACACTGAAATTAAGATTAGCAAGTTAGTGTTTAACACTAAAAGATAATCAGGGTTAAACACTAGCAACGGGGCTTTCAAATTAGTGTTAAACACTAAAGCAAATCAGTGTTAAACACCGGTAATCAGAGATTTCAAATTAGTGTTTAACACTAAAGCAAATCAGTGTTAAACACTGGGAACAAAGTCTTCAGATTAGTGTTAAATACTAAGGAGAGAGGGGTCACGTGAGAGCGCCCTGATTTCCCTTATTTTATTCTGTAGATCAGTGTTTAACTTTTTTAATTCTGACGGCCATCACGTGTGAGCACGTGATGGAGGCCCCCGCTCTGGTATGTTAGAATGCTCATTAGGGGTCACATGGTGACACGTGAGGGCACCCTAAATGTGGAGCCAGATCTCCTTTGTTTTATCCTCAAATCTGCGAATAAGTGTTAAACACTTTTCCTTTTTATTTCGAGCATCACGTGTTGACACGTGATGGGGATTTATGCGCTGACTGTTAAAACGTTTGCTAAGGGGTCACGTGGTAAATACGTGAGAGCGCCCAAAGCCTTCATTTCCATTGATCTTTCTTTCTGCGTTTTGGGAGTCACATGGGAGCACGTGATGGCATCAAAAAGTGGGGCCAGATCCCCTTTATTTTGTTCTGCAAACAAGTGTTAAACACTTTTAATTTTCATAGCCATCACGTGTGGGCACGTGATGTATAATCATGCCCTGATTTATTAGAACATTTATTAGGGGTCACGTGGTAACACGTGAGAGCGCCCAGAATTGTTTCTGCCTTTGCTTTTGTTCCATATATAATGAGGGTCACGTGGGAACACGTGAGGCATTGCCTCAAAGCTTTCCTCTTCTCATTTTTGGGGGATCTGTTCAGGGGTCACGTGGGGCACGTGGCCTTAGTCTTTTCATGCACAGAGATCTTTTAAGTCTCCTTATCTTTAAGAATTAAATCTTATTTAGGGTAAAACCCTAATTTTTGTTTTGGAGGAATTAAATTCCTATTGTGAAAGAATTAAATTCTTATTTAGGGTAAAACCCTAATTTTATCCCAAAGGAATTAAATTCCTATAATTTTGTGAGAATTGAATTCTCAAAACTTAATTCCTGCTCTATGTTTTGGATCTGCATGGCAGGATCTCAACCCAATGAGAATTAAATTCTCAATTCATGGGGAGATGTGCACTTTGCAGATCCTCCACCAGAGAAAGAACTAAGTTCTTTTCTTTATATAAGAGTTAAACTCTTTTGAGAATTAAATTCTCTTTTTAAGCCTCTCTTTTCTTACCTAGGGTTTTTCTTTTGCAGAGAATTAAATTCTCCTCTCTCTGTTTCTTCTCTCCCAAAAAAGTAGATCCCCCTTTCTTCTTTTCTTGGCTCCTATTTATAGGAGAAGGAAAAGAATCAATTTGCTTAGTAAATCTCTCATTGAGAGATTTGATTTGTATGTTGAGAGATTTGATTTATATTTATCATTAATCTGGGCCTTTAGATTGTTAAATGAATTTTATTCACCATTGGATTTTAAATCCAAAAATATCCCTTTGTTATCTCGGTTAGATTTAGGGGGGAAATCTTTCCAAGTCCAAGATTATTCCATAAATTGGTGATTTTTAATCACCCTCAGATTTTTAATCCAACGGTCCCCATAGACCTTTTGTGTTTAGAAAGATTTAGAAAATTTTAGAATTTTAATTCTATTAACCGTAAGGCTTTCGAAACCAGTCACGTGCTGACACGTGACCCTTGGTCACGTGTGAGCATGTGACCCCCAATTGAGTTCTTTAATGGCCGCTTGTTTATGCTTCAGTTTTAACCATCACGTGTCAACACGTGACCATTGGTCATGTATGAGCACGTGATACCTCATTTAGGTAACTTCTGATTTTTAATCAGGGAACAGATTTTAGAATTTAATTCTATTCATTATTTTAGAGGCCTTAAAAGCCCATCACGTGTCTGCACGTGACCCATGGTCACGTGTGAGCACGTGATGCCCTATTGGGGTCTTTTTTGAGTTTTTATTATATCTTTTAACTCCTCCAGCGGGTTCTTAAAGGTCCATCACGTGCGGACACGTAATGTCTCATAACTTTTGATCCCGGATGAATTATGAGGCCCATTATATATCAAATCGAAGGGTTTTTCGAGACGCTTTCGATACCATCAGAATTTATCTATTTCTCATTCGGGAGTTTGTCAAAAAACAGCCCGGAAGATACTGGTTCCCATTTTCTTAGGCGTATCGCCGCCATTTGATACCTTGGGCTCTTTTGCGCAGAAATTTTTGGCGGGAACAAGGGCCATACGCTTTATGTTGGCTGCTTGTTCAGCAGCCTATTTATCCTTCTTTTCCAATATCCGACGAAGGAATTCAGCGTCAGTTTCTTGTTCCTGACGTTCATCCGAGAACGTTTCAGGGCTTTCTTTTGGCCCAGTAGTGCGGCCATCGCGTTCATCATCTCCTGGAGCTTTTGCTGTTGCTCTTGAGCTTTGGTCACTAACCGTGTAAGCGGTCTATGACCTGTGGATGCACGGCTGTCCTCCTTTCCCGACGCCATGTATACTGTATGAACTATTATGCCCCCGGACTTAGGGAGTTTAGGCTCACCGCCTTTGGCATTTGCCGCGGGTGCGGGGATTTTCTCCGGCCTTCTTCTTTTGTGAGCCGTTGAATTTGAAGGGGCCGTTGTAGTGGGCACCCTGGTGGTGGTCGTCCTTTGCTGTTTGTCCGGACGGTTCTTTTCTTCTTGCACTTTCGCTTTTTTCTGTTGACGAGAGTGATCTGGGTCAATTACGGAGTCTTGAACTCTCCGCCAAACTCTATAAATTTTTGAGGACAGCCGTTGAGAGGGCTGCTCTTACTTCGTTTCCATAACTCTCTCCGCAGGTGGAGGAGATCTCTTCAGTGTAGCGGTTGGAGAGTTCTTACGTACCCTCCTAAGTGGTTCAAAGCTGTTCCCAGTTGGAACAGCAGCATTAATTTCCACCACTGGAGCAGGTGGAGTTAGCCCTGAAGGGGAGTCGCCCCCGGCCTTCCTTACTCGTCGCCAATGGCGACGTCGAGCATGACGAGCCGTTGGGGCTGGCTCGGCGATAGAGGCAGCTTCTTTTTGCCCCCTGTCTGAATGAAGTGCTGACGGTGTTAGCCTCTTAAAGACTGATGTTGTCTTTTGAGTGTCGATACTCAATCTGTCAAAGACAGATCCTCGAGCAGGGGCAGGAGCCAGAATAGACAGCCTTGAAAAGACTGACTAATTGACAGGAGAAGCCGCCTTGACGACTTCTGGAGCAGCGGTTGTTGCCTTCCTCGGGACAGCCACTTTAGAGTTCATGGGCTTCTTGGCGGGCCCATCAGAGTTCTGATCCAGCCTGGTAAAGACAGAGGCTGTTGATTTAATATTGGATGACCCGTTGACAGGGGCAGTTGTAGCGGTGAGCCGATCGAAAACCGACTTCTTGTTTGCTTCTGGTGCTGGCATTGGCATGGTGATGCTTGTCGGCGGGATCATGGTCCCGAAAAACAGGCCAGTGGTGGCGTGGATCACCTGTTCTACCGGCATGGCCAGGATGGAGGCAGCTTGAGGCCCATATGCTACACCTCCAGGTGAGGTGGAGCGTCGGTTGCATTGGAACTTCGAGCAATTCGAGCAGTTAGAGGCCATTGATGCTTGATTTTTGCGCCAGGCAAAAGACCAAATCTTAGTAACTTGAAATCCAAAGGCAACCATTAACAAACCGCGATTCGTTCGCGAAGACAACACACGAAGTGTGGAGTGGAAAGAGGAAAAGGTCCCACCGGGCGTGCCAGAATCTGTTCCCCTCCGAATGGCGGCCGAGACATTAGGACGTCTTGCCTGAGATTCGGGGCAGATGCTATTTGGTTTTATCCGTCCACCTCTCCGAAGATGCCAAGTTGATTTATGGCACCGTATATCGGAGGTTTAGACGTATGCGGCCGATATAGCAGATTTCGTCAGATTCCCCCTCACTTGAGGGGTTTTTGATTGTGGGGACGCTCTTCCCTGCAGGCGCAAGCCCCTGCAGTTAATTACGCTACCGCGTCGCGGTAACAACTTTCTGCTTCTCCAGAATTTCATTTCGTGTCGTGTGTGTTTGTTTTGTTTGTGGTTGCCCATGGATTGTATACGGAGACTAAGTGGTGACGTCGCCCGTAGGACGTGGATTAGTCCAAATCCGTATTTACTTAGATTTGGGTTTGGTGTTTTAGTTTAAGGATACGTTAGTCTAATCTCCAGACTAAGATCGACTTAACGGGATCATTTAGATCCAACAAAAGAGTAATTGGCTCTATTGTTTAGTTTAATGACGTTGCAGTCGATTTCCAGTTTAGGGACATGGTGGTCCATGTTCCAGTTTAAGGACGTGGGGGTCCATTGGTAGTTTAAAGACATTGCGGTCCGTCATGTATGGCCGTCGGGACCCATCATCTCTCTAACGACGTTGAAGGATTACAACGACAGGTATCAGAGGAGTTCAGAGATGTACCCTTGAACCAGGTGTGAATTGATTTAATAGAGCAGCCATGCTCAGTCAATTTAATTTGAGGACTTACGGCCATGATTGGGCTAAGTTCAGTTAGAAAAATGTTCAACATTTTTATTTGCCTTTGGCCTATTAGGCCTGTGCTAGGGCTTTGCCCCTTTTTAATAATGCACTGCATTTTATTCTGGCCTGCTAGGCTTTTTGATTTGGGCTCTGTCCCTTTATTTATGATGCAGAGCATCTGTTTTTATTTGGGCTCTGCCCTTTAAATAATGCATAGCATTTTTATTTTGGTCTGATAGACCCTTTTATTGGGCTCTGCCCTTTCAATAATGCATTGCATTCAATATTCTGACAATGCCCCACGTGGCTTGTCAGGCGTTTTGCGCCAATTGAGGAGCGCAAGGCGCAAACTCATATGGTGGTGACACGTGTCACGCTCTGATGAGCGCAAGCGCAACAGCGCAGTGCGCTGGGCTGTTGCGCTGCTGACACATGGCGCTCCCTGGTGGCTTGCGCCAACACAGGAGCGCAATAGTGCAATTTTTTGCAAGTGCAGAGCACTGTTTTATCTTTTGATCGATTTTAAATCAAAGAAAACAAGTTTTTCTTGTTTTCAAAGAACCAATGGTTCATAAGAAAGTGCAAGGCACTATTATTATTTATTTTTCTTTGAAGATCATTGATCTTGTTCTCAGATCAATGATCTGTTCATAAGAGAATTTTCTCTTTTTTTTAAAGGTTTTTTCCTTTTTTGTTCTTGAGGAATTCTCTCCAATTCTTCAGAGTTCTCAATGATGATGTTGATGATCTTTTGAATTGGGGTCTATGGGTCTTTATATAGTGCTCATAGATTTGTTAAATTTGTTAAAGAGATCCTTCTCTGAGTGATTTGGGAAATTTTCCCCATCGTTGGATCTTTGATCCAAGGGCTTCTGTTTTACAGAAGGCAATCTTCTTGTTTTTAACAAAATTGAGAAAGATCTTTCAGAATTTTAATTCTGTTTGGCGCAGATGCACCAGCGCTTGACACGTGTCGCGCAGCGCACAGCGCAGCGCAACTGCGCTGACACGTGTCGCGCAGCGCAGCGCTTGCGCAACTGCGCTGACACGTGTCGCACAGCACAGCGCTTGCGCGGACACGTGTCGCGCAGCGCAGCGCTTGCGCGACTGAAGCGTTGCTTCCTTTAATTTTTGTTTTAAATAGAGTTTTGCTCTGATTGGGCACGCTGCCTCGGGCGCTGCGCTCTCTGCGCTGGCGTGCCTGATTTTGACACGTGGCGCCCTGCGCGCAGCGCAGAGGATCTGAAGCATTGCTTCATTTATTAAAGTTTAAATTTTCAAAGTAGAGCTTTGCTCTGATTGGGAAAAGATGAAGCGTTGCTTCATCTCCCGTCTTGGAATTTGAACAGAGCTTTGCTCTGATTGGGGTAAACACCCAGCGGGCAGCTTCACTGCCACAAACACTGGAGATCAAAAAATTCCTCGCAGAGGCAGTCGAGGCCCGAGCTTCCCTTGCTCGGCTATCCCCAGCGGGCAGCTTCACTGCCACAACGCCAGAGATCAAAAAAGTCCTCCCAGAGGCAGTCGAGACCCGAGGATCCCTCACTCGGCTATCCTTCAGGACAAAAGCCCTTGCCAAGAGGCACCGGGCAGCAACCCTGTCCGGCCAGGGGTCCTTGGTAGGCTTCTTACAGCCCTATAGCTTTTTCTCACACCAAGGACCAAAGTCCTCCCAGAGGCAGCCGGGTCTTTGCCCGGCTATCCCCGGCTGGTAGCTTCCTACCACAACCGACAGGGATCAAAGCCCTCGCCAAGAGGCACCGGGCGGCAACCCCATTCGGTCCCCATCCTGAAGGATCAAAAGCCCTCGCAAGAGGCAAACCGAGCAGCTACCCTGCTCGACCAGAGATAAGCAGCCGAGCTCGAGGTTCCCTCGCTCGGCTATCCCCCGCGGGCAGCTCCCCTGTCACAACGCCGGAAATCAAAAACCCTCCCAGAGGCAGTTGAAGCCCGAGGTTCCCTCACTCGGCTATCCCCAGCGGGCAGCTTCACCGCTGTAACGCTGGGGATAAAAAAGTCCTCGCCAAGAAGCACCGAACGACAACCCCGTTCGGTCCCCGTCATGAAGGATCAAAATCCCTCGCAAGAGGCAAACCAAGCAGCTACCCTACTCGGCCAGAGATAGGCAGTCGAGGCTTGAGGCTCCCTCACTCGGCCATCCCCGGCAGGCAGCTTCCCTGCTACGACGCCAGGGATCGAAATCCTTCTCAGAAACAGCCGAGCCCGAGTTTCTCTTACCCAGCTATCCCCAGCGGGCAGCTCCCCTGCCTTAACGCTGGGGATCGGGAAAGCTCTCCCGGAAGGAGCCGAGCCCGAGCATCCCTCGCTCGGCTATCCTTCAGGGCAGAGCCTTCCAGGGGCCTCTCCCAGCCCTTCCAGCTCAAAGCTCAAAGCTCTCGTCACAAAGCCACGAGTGCCTTCCTACCCAGCAAAGACACCATGCCTGTCCAAGCCTCAACGATCTCCCCTCGACCTCGGGGCCCAACACGGAGATACTTCCTCGGAGAAGCGCGTCGGCAAGCAACGACAGTCAGCTCGACGGGCGATCGCTGGGCAGAGGACCAACCTAGCATGAAGGCGCAACGGCGCGAGTAAAAATACCCCAAGCAAGTGTTCCCCACAAACAGACGCCAGAAAGAAAATTTATCACAGCCGGAGAAGAGAAGCTCTTTTACTACTGCCAAAGATAAGTTTCGTTTTACAAAAGGTGTTTTCAAGCTCCTCAGCCTTACAAAAATTCAAAAGGAAAACAAAATGAAGATAGAGGAGCGGGGGTTCTACACCCCGGGCCCAGGCGAAGCCTCGGGGTCCTCAATCGCCACCACTGGGGAAGCCGGGTCCTCGGCCCCATGCCCGTCGACACCCCTGAGGGGGAACTCGGCCCGGAGGTCCGTGTCGTCGAATTCCGGCACCTTAGATTTCACTGCGTCGAGGGCGTCGTGCCAGATGCGGGTCGTGGCCACGGCCAGGTCGTCATAAAAATCCCTCGACCCCTTGTATCTCGCCACGGCCTGCGGGCCAGCCGACTTGAGGGCCTCGGCAGACGCCCCCCAGCTCCTTTTGGAGAGTCTTCACCGTTTTCTTCAGGGTGCCGGCGAGCATCTGCGAGTCCCCAAGCTTACCCTCGGCGATCGCGGCAGCCTCACGGTGCCGGGCGGCCTCCTTTATCCCGGCTGCAACTTGCCCTCCAGGACGGCGATCCTCGCCGACATCGCCTCCTATTCTCGCCTGGAGCTTTCTTGCAACGAGCCGAGCTGGCCCGCGGCCTCCACCGCTGGGGCTACCGTCTCGACCTCCACGCGGAGGGCTAGGGCCACGTGCTGGAGGGTCTGGTAAGGCACAAAAGAAGAAGGGTCAGAAACAGGAAAGAAGGTACCAAGTCTCACCGCGCAATGGGGGCTTACCTACACGGCTTCCTGGGCGATCGAAGCCAGCTGAGCTTTGAGGGTCCCCCCAGGAACCCGACCCCCAGCCGAGGTCTCTATTTCATGGAGGAGGCCGTCCGTGACTGAGAACCCGGACGGCACCACGAACCGGAGCCCCCATTCCTCCACCACGGTCGGCGAGGACCGACCTCGGGAGGGTTTCCGGGAACTCCTCTTGAGCGGCTTCGAGGGAGAGCCGATCTCCTCCTACGAAGCCGAGTCCTCCACAACCAGGGCCCGCTTCCGACCCGACACCCTGCTTGGGCACGGGGCAGGATCCACCGTCGAACGCCTCCGAGGAACTGTCACCGGAGCAGGAGGAGCGGGGGACGGCCGCACCCGGGAAGAGCTGGCTCCCTCGGCCCTGGTAGGCTGCCTCGGCTGGCGCATTACCTCCCTGAGAGCGTCGAAGTCCATGGACCCTGCACGAAACCAACACCCCATTTATCAATAACGCGAGTAAAACATAAACCTAGAAAGCAAGCCCATCTTACCAACGAACTCGATGGGGCCGAGCCTGGCCCAGCTCAGGACCCTCTCGGACAGCAACACGTCATGTCGGGAGATGGGCTCCCATGACGACACTCTCACCGCGGCGGGGTCATCGGATAGGCTCCCCGGCACGCATTTCTCCCTCGACCACTTAGTGGGCACTGGCCACTCCTCGCCCTCGGGAGGGGAAACAAAGAAGAACTTCTTCTTCCAATCATGAATGGAGGAGGGCAAGGCCACAACCCCGGCCCCGACGGCAACCCCGGGCCGCTTCCTAAAGGCAAAATACACCCAGCGGGGGTCGCCAGCTCGACCGCCAGGGTGACTCTTGAACACAAGGGAGGAGTCGAGAAGGGAAAGACTGAAGGGAATCGCCTGCAGCCTCAGACGGATCAAGAACCCAAGGAGAATCCTCCATGAGTTTGGTACTAACTAGCTGGGGGCCAAACCGAAGAAGTTTAGAACGGCAATGACCTCAGAAGAGAAGGGCAAGCGCATTCCGTCCCAAAAGGCTTCCAAATACAGGGCGATCTCCCTGCCACGCACCTGGTCAGCCCTCTCTCCCGGGTTGGACAAACGCAGCATATAGCGCGGGGGAATGTGGAATCGGGCCCGAGCGTTTATGAGCTCGTCCTCATGCCTCACCCAGCACGGTATGCTAGGGGCCATATCCACCTCCTCCTCCGTGGAGGCGGCCCCCGCCTCACGGCCCCAGGGGGAGGGACCGGCCCCTGCCCCCCGAGGGGGCTCAGACACGACTAAAGGAGTCCTAACATCTACTCCTACAACGTCTACAGAAGAGGAGGACATCTAACCTTAGAAAAGAGATTCTTCTGGGGCTGAAGTGGAAGAGGGGAGACGGGCGCCGAGCAGCTGGGGCCTGAGGGGAGTAAAAATGAAGAGTAAGGGCCCTAGGGCGGGCCCCACCCAAACTTATCGCCGTGTACGGCCTCATCCAATGGCGCCCATCATCTCCCGCCTAAACGGCTCTGCTCATACCATAATATTGCATTATTATATTCCCTATTCTTATTCGTTTTATAAATAAACAGGTGCTTTTGACGCATGTCTGTTACATATTACAGGTTACAGGTTCTTGGATCTAAAACAGTGAAAAAGGTAAAAGACGATGTAAAAGTGGAACTACAACCAACAAATAGAAGGATCTTGATCAAGCCTACATAAAAATCAGTTTATAGAGTACAAAGGCAGCGCAAGGTCCAAGATTTTAAAGCAAACGGTTAAAAGCCCACTACAAGTATTCACTGGAAGATCTGGAGAAGACCCAGAAGTAAAATGGAGAAAAGAACTAAATAAACAGAAAGTCCAGAAATCCAGGAGCCTACACCAGAAATTAAAAAGCCCACTTCTCCCTTTTGGCCGCGGAACCGCGGTCAAAGCAGGCCTCGGGCCGCGGTTCCGCGGCAGGGTTAGGAGTTTACAGAATAAAAATTTTACCAAAATTAATTGCGGCGCTGACTAGTCAACCTAGGGGTATTCTTGTAAATGCAGACGTACGAATCAATTGTAACCTAGGGTTTCCTATCCTCTATAAATAGGAACTCTAAATCATTGTAAAGGCTATGCCTCCCTATGCCTCTTTCTATGAATAAAATTTAGAATTCTTTTGGAGAGCATCGATGCCTCTTTTTATTTCAGAAATTCAGATCTGACAAGTCTTATGTTGATGTTTGGAGAGAGCCATCTGTAAATTAAGTAATTAATTTCAATTCTTGCCCTAGGTAATTTTTCATTCTCTGCCCTAGTATAAATTTAATTCCTTGCCCTAGTTAGATAGTTAGATCTTTAATTCAATTGCCCTAGATTAATTTAGTTTTTAGATTTAATTAATCCATTCACACCGTTTGAAATTAAGTCGTAAGAGCGATTAGGAAATTCACAACATTCCTGTGGACCGACCCGTACTCACCGGCTAGCTGCAAAGCGACGCCGTTCTTGATTGCGGTTAATAGATAGTCTTTGAGATAAATCAAATGGCGTCGTTGCCGGGGATGGCGTGTTATTTCCTTTTTGCAATTTCGGGTTAATATAAATTAAAAAATCTGAAAAATCACAAAAAATATAAAAATATATCATCTGTTATTTTTGGAAGGGTATTCTTGTTTGAATCTTGCAGGATTTGCACACATATTCGGATCTGGAAATCTACAGAAAGCGAAACAGAAAACAACAGATCATAACAGAGGGAGATTTGAAAAACAGAACAGCAGAGAAATTCTCAGGCTCTGCAACCTCCACCAGACCGCGGATCCGCCGCGATAGCCCTGCTCCAGCCGCGGAAACGCGGTGCTTTGGAGGAATTAGCAGCCCTAAAATTTTCTCGGGATCCGAGACGACTTCCCCGCCGCGGAACCGCGGCGGGATCCCTCTTTGGCCGCGGAAGGGCGGCGCGCTGGTGACGACATCTTCTGCAAAATTTTCTGTAAGCCTCTCTGTTCTTTCTCTGGAAATCTAGTTATATCTTTTCTGAAAAATTCCTGCAGAATTCTGCGCGCTTTAAAAATCTTTCTCTTTCCAAATAACAAGTCTTGTGCAGGATTTGTGCGCCTCGCTTAAAATAGAAATTGATTGCAAGTAATCTTTCCTGTTTGCATATCTTTTATAAAAAAAAACTTTTTGCAACAATTTCCAAATAAAGAGCAAATGGAAAAAGGAAATATTTTTTTTAACAACTTGCAAATTTTTGCCGCTAAGGAATCCTTGCACCACCCAACCTTATTTCTTTTTCCCTTTCTTCTATCATGGGTACCCCACATCATAAATCTCTTGCCGAACTTTGGTATCCTGAATCTAACTTTGCCTCATACGTCAATTGTTTCGGTCGATTTAAGGAAGATCCCTCCGTGCCTAAAATTTCTTTGAAAGATCAAATAGAAGCGTCTAGGAGAAACAGTTTGACTTTGCAACCCACTTTGTGTCAACCATGTCCACCTTTACCATCTTCGTATGTTGATACCACTTTTTCGAGTCCAGCTGTAACTCCTAAACCGATGTCCATTGCCGAGCATATTGCTCAATCTCGTAGCCGATCTTTCACCCCTCTTCACACATCTAGTTCATGGGATCCGCAAGACTATTCACCTTTTTATCCACATGTTGACCCTACTCCTGTCCAACCATCCAATTCCTACCAGTTCTACCCGACTTTCCCACCTTCACTAGACATTGATTCTACACAGCCTTATGGGAGTTTCACGTATCCAAACAATTTCGAATCTTTTACCGAAACCCCTTCACAACCCATGTCTAGTTTAGAACAGTCGTTGGAGGCGTATATCGCAGCAACAAACAAAATGATTATGAATGTGGATGCGTCCATTGCCACCTTTATACAACCTAGTGAACCGGTAGCTAGTTTCCCGCTAGCTCCAAATTTTTCAATGTATGAGGAGACGGTTGGACAGAGTGCGAATTTGAGAGGATTTCCAAATCAAACCTACCCTTACCCAATTGAAGCCCACAACTCCAGTTTTCCATCGAATGTCCTATATGATTCACAAGCTCAAAATAAAAACGAGTTGTGTGATTTTGTAGTGCTTGATTTGCCAAATTGTGAAGAACCCCTTTCGAGTGAAACCATACTTAATCCTTTCGATCTTTACACCTCCACTCTAGAACCTAAATCGATAAATATCCATGCTTTTAATGAGGTGTCAGAAAAAATTGATTTTCACTTGATTGAGGATATAGACGCCGGGAATATTTCGGATGATGAACCTGTCGATTTTATTGAAATTTTATGTCCAATTCATCATCCCGAGTCAGTAGATGTTTCTCCCGAACTTCATATGCGTCTTGATTTTGATGATAATAGCATGGATGAGTTCAATATTGAGGAGAATTATGAGGATAGTATTGAGGAGAATATTGAGGAAATTATTGAGGATGAACCAGTTTTAGTTGATGAGTCGGATTTCCCAATTCATAATGTCCCTTCCACTGATTGTGTACACCCTCCTAAGTCTTTAACTGATACCCTTCCTCACTCACTTCCCTCCGTCCTCGTTCCGACCTTGCAAGAGACCGTTACGCTTTCATCTCCTATACCAAGTTCGACGTACCCATGTTTGCTCACGAATCTTGAGGGATTTAATCTCATTTTTCTGCGGGTTGATAGATTAGTACAATCGCTTTCTACACATCGGTCATTACAAATTGTGCTAATTTATACGCCCCATCCCCACCCTCAAGTTCGTATTCCCACCTTCTTTGGTTCTTCTAATCTTCCTTTACTGATACCGAATGTTGATGAATCACAATCTGATATTTTGAGTTCGGTAATTTTCAATTGGACCTTCGATGAAAGTTTCGAAGATATTTTCGCCGACGAACTCGCATTCTTAAACGATACGAATTTTGTGATTAATCAACCTCCACTCGAAGAAGTAGAACCACTACCATTTCTTTTTCCCTTCCGTCATTCTTCTCCTCCACCGAGACCGTATACCGTTTCTACCTCCACACGGTCTCGTGTGCTTCTCATCTCTTTTCTTTCCACTCCATTCTTTCACCAACTCGACCATTACCACGATAAGATTTTTGAATGGTTGGTGCTAACTTTTGGCTTATGTAAGGCCAAGCTTAAGTTTGGGAGGAACCTTGTTGTATATATATTTTTGTTTTTCTTTTAACAATAAAAATTAAAAATAAAATAAATTAAAAATAAAATAAATTTTTTTATAAATAAATAAACAGGGGAGTGCCGACAATTTTGACCCTCTTGGTGTAGCATGACAGTAAGGACACTGTCAAGTTTAAGTTTGGGGGTATGCTCGGTACGTCTTCTTCCTTCGCATTCATTTGTACATATTTTTGCATTTGCATACTTATTTTAAAAACCCATAAAAATTTGAAAATTTCAAAAATTATAAAAATTAATGTATTCAATTTTGGCCTAATTGATTTGAGTTTGACAAAAAGGTTAACTAGTTAGGAACAACTAGATCTTAGACTTAGTAAATTAAAAACCCTAAAAATAACCTTTCTTAAAGTTTAACGGTAGAAAGTATGTGTCTTTATAGTTTATTTAGAAATAGGCAAATTTTGAGTTCACTTCTTGGGCTAAGTCGAAACAAAGGAAAAGTATTGATACTTTTATTAGAGTATAGGTTTGAAAAATAGTTCCTAGTTTAAGTCTAGATTCTGAAAATGTATACCCTACAAATTGTACCAACACGCATCTTAAAACTTGGAATAGTAGAGGAGACCTTGAAATGCTCTTGTCTAAAGTCCTTAGTACGAAGAAAATAAAAGAAAAAAAATGAATAAAGAGAGAAAAAATGAACACTGGTTTTTGTGATTACTTAAGGCTAAAAAATAGAAAAATATTTAGCGAGGGTGCTTCATCACCTAATGCCTTAGACCAACTGGTTTGGGAGTCACTGCTAAAGCCTTGGGTGTTGCAAAACTAGGAAGTACGCTTTAAAGTGCTAAAACATCTTGTAATCGGTTGTTGGTACCTCAAGAAGTATTAATAGTCGCATGAAGGATGTGTAAGCAAAATTCAATTAAAAATTCACCAATTACGAAGTGCTTTGGACAACGGACAAGAGTATGATTGCTTGATTTGAATTTCCAAGTGTAGGGGTGATTTATACACATACGTGGGGATATGTGATTGGAGTTTAGATAAGAGAAAGGAGTGAAGAATAGAACTTGTATCTTTAGTAGAGTTGATAAAAATTCCTAAGTGGAGATGGAACCCTAGAAGGAAAACTTAAGAGATGCCGAAAGCTAAGTAAATCTATAGAACATATATAATATTAAGTTAAATGATGAGGAAGAGTGAAAAATATAGGTGGATAATTTATGAGTCGATGATAATAGAATTCCTTGTTAGAAAACCTAATTGGAGAATAAAAGTCAATGGGCCAAATTGATAAGATTTTGTGGGTAGTATCCGCTGAAAACCCTCAGGAGACAACACTCTTCCTACTAGGGACACTTAGAGGTTTAACGGCTTGTTGCATGAGCTCAGTGCAATCGCGTTTCCCTGCGAAAGTGCGGTTAGGTTTTTTGTAGAGAATAAAACTAAGTTTGCTCGAGGACGAGCAAAAGATAAGTTTGGGGGTATTTGTTCATACCATAATATTGCATTATTATATTCCCCATTCTTATTCGTTTTATAAATAAACAGGTGCTTTTGACGCATGTCTGCTACATATTACAGGTTACAGGTTCTTGGATCTAAAACAGTGAAAAAGGTAAAAGACGATGTAAAAGTGGAACTACAACCAACAAATAGAAGGATCTTGATCAAGCCTACATAAAGATCAGTTTATAGAGTACAAAGGCAGTGCATGGTCCAAGATTTCAAAGCAAACAGTTAAAAGCCCACTACAAGTATTCACTGGAAGATCTGGAGAAGACCCAGAAGTAAAATGGAGAAAAGAACTAAATAAACAGAAAGTCCAGAAATCCAGGAGCCTACACCAGAAATTAAAAAGCCCACTTCTCCCTTTTGGCCGCGGAACCGCGGCCAAAGCAGGCCTCGGGCCGCGGTTCCGCGGCAGGGTTAGGAGTTTACAGAATAAAAATTTTACCAAAATTAATTGCGGCGCTGACTAGTCAACCTAGGGGTATTCTTGTAAATGCAGACGTGCGAATCAATTGTAACCTAGGGTTTCCTATCCTCTATAAATAAGAACTCTAAATCATTGTAAAGGCTATGCCTCCTTATGCCTCTTTCTATGAATAAAATTTAGAATTCTTTTGGAGAGCGTTGATGCCTCTTTTCATTTCAGAAATTCAGATCTGACAAGTCTTGTGTTGATGTTTGGAGAGAGCCATCTGTAAAGTAAGTAATTAATTTCAATTCTTGCCCTAGGTAATTTTTCATTCTCTGCCCTAGTATAAATTTAATTCCTTGCCCTAGTTAGATAGTTAGATCTTTAATTCAATTGCCCTAAATTAATTTAGTTTTTAAATTTAATTAATCCATTCACACCGTTTGGAATTAACTCGTAAGAGCGATTAGGAAATTCACAACATCCCTGTGGACCGACCCGTACTCACCGGCTAGCTGCAAAGCGACGCCGTTCTTGATTGCGGTTAATAGATAGTCTTTGAGATAAATCAGGCTCCTCGTTCCCAGCGGCTTCGATCGCTCCACGTGGCAGCCCAGCGATTAACCGCGTCCCGTCAGACATCGCAGACCTGCACACGTCACATCAACCAGTTGGCGCTCGACGCGTAGGCCGTCACTTCGACTGCAGAGTGCACGAACCGGCGCACCCTCCTTAAATGCAAAGATCTCGTCTCGATTCGCTAGCGAAAAGCCAACCAATGACCCGAGGATTAGTCCCGACGAGGGATCTCGTCCCGGGAGGCCCAGCAGTCCACTCCTGACCCGACCATGACCTGGTCGGGACAAGAGTGGGGGGATAATGATAATACTCTGTATTGGTGACCTCCCAGATTAGGACACGTGGCAGATGACGTGTCCCAGAACCCGGTAGAGAGGGCCCACAGGCGCCGACCAGGCCACCCCTGTACCCGACCTACGAGCACAAAGCTGGCTCACCTCAGGGCCCTCTGCGGATGTGCCTCCTCGGCCAGTCAGCTCACCCCGAGCCGTCACAAGACCAAGATGCCTCGGCCCTCCCGCTCTTTTCCAGGCTTGCTCGCCGGGGCCATCTTCCTCGGTCCCTCTGACCGACCAACTCCACCGCTCACAGGCGTAACCGCCGCTCCGCGAATCTCGCCTTGCGCAGATTCTCTGCCAGCAACATCCCACGTTCCACGCCGTTGCGATCCCCATGAATGGGCGATCCGCTTATCACGCGAGCGTGAAGTCGGGGGCGTAACTGCCGGCGTGATTCTCGTCCCTACTGCTGCGTGCTGCCATCACTATATAAACCCCCATCACAGAGGGGTCAAGTAAGCCATTCCTTACACTTACGCCATTACTCTGCTCGGATATTGTCACTGACTTGAGCGTCGGAGGGTGCCCGGTGGTACCCAACCATCCCGAGACTTCTTTGCAGGTACACGGCGGCAGCCTTCTCATCCCATTTTGTCCTCTTACTACCCATTGAGCCCCACACGCATCAAAGGACAATCAACCAAGTTCATCTTGAGATTAAAGGAAGACAAAATCTGACGGAGGCTCGAAAAGGAGCTCCATCACTGCAAAAATATCAAATGAGAAATAATTAAATGTGTTCATCAATTGAATATATAAGAGCATGTTTATAAATAGAAATCAAGATAAAGAAAGTTGAAAGGACATGCAATTGCTCTAACATTTTAGATCGAGTTTTGAAATTTGTGATCAATATGATGTTGGCTATTTTTCATTCGTTCTATTTTTATTTATCTTTTTTAGTAGTTTTCACGATTTAAATTTTATGAGCATAGTTTTGATGTGAGCTAAAAAGCTCAACTCTTCATAAAAAATTGAAAAAAGAAATATTTAGGTATATGTTATCTAAAATCATATTTCAAAAAACTTAAGGCTTGGGCTGAATTCGACTAGGATCCTTTCAAAAATCATAAGGCTATATAGAGTTCGATTAGAATCCCATCGGAAGGATTTGGATATAAATACTTTCTATCTTTTCACCATTAGATTAATTTTGGGATTTGTGTATTCTAATGATGAAAAGCGAGAATGATTTATTTTCAAATCCTTCCGATTGGATACTAGCTTATCTACATTTTACTCCATTGAATACATTAGTCCAAGCATAGTCATATAATTCGTGAATTATTCGCCGAATTCACGAATAATTCACGAATTTTTTATCAGCTGACTTAATCGCCGAATTAATCGGCGGGCCGAATAATTCGCGAATTATTCCCGAATTATGTGAAAAAATATCAAATAATTCAAAAAACAACAAATAATTCACAAAATCAAAACCTAGCGTCTCATATATTAATTTCTTACTCGAAATCCTTCCCGAATATTTTCCGAACACTTACCGAATCTTTCATGAATACCTACCGATTTTTTCCGAATAGTTCGCCGAATCCGAATTTTCGACCTAACCGAATTATACCCGAACGACAAACTTGTGACTATGAGTCCAAAAAGGTGGGTACCAATGTAAGTTACCCAGAAGCAGTTAAGTTGAGGGTCTTAGAGATCTGCCCCTCAACCACCTCTCAACTAAAGACCACCAAACTAAATGACAAAAAGATATTGATCATATATGCATATGAGAGAGAGGAAGCACATATATACTAAAAAGATGTGGAGAGATGCGGGGAGGATGATGAATATATTTATATTCTAACACGAAGGTAATATCAGAAATTTTTGCATAACGGTATGATTTTCTTCATCTTAATTTAGCAACTAAATAGCAAGTTCGGAAGGAATCGAATATCGGTTGTTCTAATTCTATATCAAATGTCTTGTTCACTATACAAAAACTCCAAAGCTAAACGAGGTTGAAGGAAATATATTTTATATTCTAACAAGTCCCCACAGTCGAAGGCCCTTTGGATCAAAACCTAGGCTTTTGCACGGTGGTATTTTTATTTTTAAATCGATATGCTCTTAATATGCGTGGGATTTTCAGCTACCATCTTAAGTGTTCCATACATAGTACCAAATCTCTGAAGTTTCGACAGGGCCGGGGAATCTATTTATATTCAAGTGTTAGAATATGCTAAGGGATGACTCATAAATGAGCTTAAAAAGTGCCCAAGTTTCTTCACATGGAGGTGCTATTTATTCTTGTAGCCAAGCTAAAAATCATGTGAGGTGAGGGATGGTGCATATATAACTAGCATATTATTAGCTGTATGTAATATGTATAGGTTAAGATTTGTAGGGAGCTAATGCACATGCATGAGGTCTATTATGCCAAATTAAGCTACTTAATTAATTAGCTGGACTCAGCTTGTTTGCAAGTGGGTTTGCTTTGGATCTGGTCTTGCTTTATCCCAACCAAATTGGATTTTGAGTCTGTAATTCACTGGATCATACTTTATTTATTTGTTTATTTATTGGGTTTGATTGGAAACGATCTTTGCACTATAGAGGTTGGGCACTGATATACAATTAATTAAGCACTTGTATCACTCACTTCCAACACCATTTTGGCTGGACTTTTAATGGGGATGGGATCGACCACAGCCTCATGGCTTCGGTCGCGTGACCCAGCTTCTTGCACCATTTTTGCTAGATTTTTAGTTGGGCGAGCCCAACTTAACCCATGAGCCTGGCTGGTTGTTTTAATCTCTTTTGGTAATTGGGGGCTTCATTTCCAAAAATTCATTTAGTTTTGCTACACAAAGTAGGAGAATTGTTATTTTTTTCTCAATGCAATATTGTATGCAACTGTTCTTTTAATAACCAGCCAGATCCGGACAAGTTATTAACCAAATCATATTAGAGTCATTTTTCATAAACGTATGCACCGCGCATGTTTCATGTCGTCAAAACATTTTTGTGAATATAGAAGAGTTGAAGATTAGATAATAACTCGAAAATTTAACTTTTTTTTTTTTTTTTTAACTCTATGATTTGGGACCCACCGGATCTTTTATATATATATTATAAAATTTGTTAGCCACTTTGACAGAATGAAAGAAGCTTTGTTGTCACATGAATTAGTTCATATAATACTAATGAAGTGATCCCTTTGTATTGCATATAAAGAAGAGATAAATCACACTTAATAACTAATAACAACAGTTAGACTTTTGACATAGAGTGATTTAGTTTAAGACTTGGAAAAGTTCAAAAATCCTCCATATACCTAGTTTCGTTAAATGTCTATCAATGAAACGATAAGTTATCTTTTTGACCATTACCATTCCAAATATAAAATCAATTACTTTATTGATCGATTTTGACGCATCACACTCTTCTCAGCCTTTTTGGCCAAATTTTTTGATGCATCAAGCAGATAGACTTCATGAGATGCTCTATCAATATAGATTCCGATAACAAATTTTTATTTCCCATAAGAAAGAATGTTTTATATAAATTAGGATTTCGATTCCGGCATATAACAATTGGTAAGTTTCCCCAAACTTTTTTATGTCAACCATGCATAACGTTTTCCAATCATTTATGAAAATAATGAAAATTATTTAAATAGTAATTCTATTGTAAAAGGGCATGACATGTGCTTTGCATGCTTTTCCTTCATTTATTGTTGTTTTGGGTAAAATTACTTAGACTGCCCTCCTTGCCCCATACCTAATATGCATGTTCATCCAAATATCATATGTTCTTCTAGAACATTGACATTAGACCAAATGTAACAATCAATTGATCCTTGTTTTAGGGGGTTATAAGGAAATTACTTGTCAAGTTTGGACATGGAAACAATTATCCAAATTGATAACGTGATCCAAAGAGAAAGGATGGCTTGCTTGGAAGCAAACGCCTATTGGCCAATTGGATAGATGAGGATTTTTCTTTTCCTTTTCCTTTTCCTTTTTTGGGCATAAAAGGAAGAGTGGTCCCCTTGAAATCAAAATTTGGCCATTCTCATCTCTCTTAGATCACATCACTGCAATCTTTGCTCGGCTAATGTTATCGGCTGTGTCAGTAATTATTTTTATTTTTATTTATTTTGACGAAACTACAGGTTATCACTTCTATATCTCGCATTTTTGGCACATCAGTTTAATTACTTTAAGAGAGGAATACTTTTATCAATTTTTTAATTAAAAAAGCCATAGTTTTATTGCTTTAAAAGTTGTTTGATGAAATGTACAGAAATGCTTCTCTATCCTTCCGTATCTGGTTGTTGCATTGCGCCTACCGTATTCACCATCTACCATACCTCATTGGCCTAATTTTTCCATCAATGTATTGAAGTACGGGTTCGTGTTGCATTTTAAAAGATATACCTGCTCGTGCTCACAACCTGTTGTGAATTAATTCGAAGAATTTATGTTCCAACTGGCTACTGGCTACTGATGCCTACACCAAAATAATATAACCGTCGATCAGCAACAATCATCTAACTCTCAAGTTAACTACTAAAAGAAAGAACTTCAGATATGAGTTGTGACTACATGAGTCCTGCAGAAGATGTTAACATTGGTCAACGACTATTTATAACTGATTTCGCAGTTTGCTCAACTACCAACCAAATATCATACCAGATCGGATATTGGATATCATATTGCATTTTCGTATGCCACCTCCAATGTCATGTCGGATATCCAAAAAATTGGGACAACAAATTTAACTCTATGATGTTGGAGAAACCGGCTTCACCCACAGAGCGTCCCATGCATCGAAGGGTTGATCACTTCTGGTATTGGACTCTTCCAAACTAAATAAAGCTCCAACTTACTCATTCACAGAAGATTTGATAAAAAAAACCAAACAAGTCGTAGATTGCCTACAAAATTGGTGCACTTTGCACTTATTCCAATTGTGAATCTTAGCACAAGAATATCCACACAGTTTGGTAGGGACTTGGGCTATTCCTTTACCCTCAACTTCACTTTCACTGACCAAAATCTTGTTCACATTGGGCGCATCTATTCATGAAGAGGGCATGCAATTGGGGGCAGTGCAATTTGAGTTGGCCGGTTGTGCTGCTCTTTGGAGAAGATATTTTGTAGTTCCTAAAATGGAAAAGTGAGGTCAATGTTGAGCACTTCCATATGAAGTTGCTCCTATAGGCCTTGGTTTCAGTGTGGTGGGCTGATGCTGCTTTTTGAAATCAAATCTTTAGCTCATGGTATTTTCGAAAAGTTGGCTTAAACGTCTGCTATTGAAGTCCGGTAAGACAAGACCGCCGGATATGGCAGCATGGACAACATTCATGTGGATAAATCGAAATGATGTCTTTATATTTCAGATGATCTTACCTATATGAGGAAGACTGAAGATCCAATCATAGCCTTAAGATGTCTAGAGACCGGACGTGTGGGGGAAGCTCTAGACTCAGGCTTTTATTGTTTGTTATCATGCAATCTTTTCTAAATTAGGGCTTGGTAGGTATTTAACATTTGCTTCCGATGTATAAAGATATACTAGAAAATAGAGAGACGCCAATGCAAAATAGATTGTTTCCTAAGCATATTCTGTAAAAGAAATAGAAATCTACATGGTTGTGTCTTATCACATCAAATATGGTATTATTGCTATTGTTGAGTCTAGCTTTTAGAGACCAATTCAGAGCGGGGACGGAGAGAAACAATACCAATTGCATGTATATGTTGTTGGTCTTCTGGACTTGGTTTGATGCTGCTGCTGACTTGACAGGACACTAAATATTAAGATGATATGAAATCTATATATCTCAAGTTTATCAAGGACAGTATCATAGGACAACCAAACGTGCATTACCACCATCATTATTGCATAAGATAGGTGGGGGCTCCATAAACCTAAAACAATTTCGCATCCAAATCAAATGGGCCCCTAATCTCAACAAAGTGCCCCTACCAATTGATCATCCTTTGCAACAACGACCTAAAAAATTTGCTGTGGCCAGCTGCTTAAGCTTTCTTTGATATAGAAAGCGAGCCAGCAACACTGTTCTTTGAGAACACCATTGGCTTACACATATCACAATCAAATATCATTGTCATTTACAATAAGCCTTCACAAAAAGAAAATCATAAATTTTTCACACCTACATTGCAACCAATTAAGCAAAACATATGCATATATAGACATGCAGCGGAATAAATTTCAAGTAAAATTTTCACACGTAATAATTTAACGAACAACATCATACGAGTTCTGTTTATTTACCACAGGTTAGCTATACATCATTCTGAATATGAAAACTGCAATAACTTCAAATGGGGACAATAACCCCAATAACTACAGCATGGCGCTGCAAATGATTCTAGCTCTGGAATAGAGAATTTTTTTAACATAACAAGTAATAAATTGAGAAGCAAATACCTCACTCAGCAGATACATTTCCATATTGCCATGGGTTGAACTCGACGGATTCGATGTCGATTGCCTCAGTGGTTTCTGAGCTATCGACATTGGCTCTGTGTTCGGTGTACTTGCCATTGTACTCGTAGACTTCAAGGTCACCCCATGGAGTGGGTGTAATGTCCCCAGACATGTTGAACCATCTCGGAGTAAATTGGTCCCCCTTTGCCTCTCTGTTCCTTTTTTCGGTTCTCTGTTGTTCTTCCAATCTGAAACCAGCATCCACATTTTTTAAAAGCGCAACAATTGAAATTCAAAAAGACAGCCATAATTTATTACAAGGCATGAACCACTTGCTTATATAAGTAGAGAAATTTGTGACAGTGGATTTCCACATAAAGAAGATTGAGTAATTGTTTTTGAATACGTGCAATGTACAAGCAATACTATTCCTACTTATCTCTGCCATACCGACATTTTTACCCAAGGGGCCATTTAATGGGGTCACACTATCCAGATATTAGTACCATATAGAGGGGGTCATCTTGATCATCTCTTGGGTAGACAATATGGCTAAGAATAAAATCAGTCAAGAAAAGTATTTCTCATCATATAAACTTTTAATGCAAAATTAAATATTTGGTATCATGTGATTCATGACAAAAAAAATAGTGTTTTTTTTCTTGAAAGTTTTTTTGGGGGGGTTTTGTTGTGTGTCTGTTGGGGGGGGGGGGATGGGGATTATATGCTTAGAAATATATACAGTTTCCTTGCAAAATAAATAATGCGAAGTATTTATGTACAGAAAAAATCATATTCTTTTATAGGTCTGAAGGTGCAAGGAGGCACACAAAATAAACATGTTTCCATTTCTGAAGAAGTCACATGGCATTAAATGTAGAAGACTGGCGTAAAAAATAAATTAGCCCAAGGGCACCCACATCACAAAAAAAGAATTCAAAGCTTGGGATGTCTCTAATCTTGTTTCTCTCAGATATAGACTTATAGTTAGTGCTGGGCGTTTTTGCTTTTTTTTGATAACGACTCTGGATGACTGGATCTACTGACTATGGATGCTCTCGGTCTGTACTAATAATCTCTTTGCAGTGCAAGTGCTTCCTTTGTGGATTGATTTTGGGTAATCCAGAGGGAATTTTAATTTTTGAGAATTTCTCTTCCTGTTTTTATATACTGCTATCAACTTTTTCATCTATTGATATGGAAATCATTGCATCTGGATGACCGCGACTCTGGGTTAAGATTTATTCTGCTTTGATAGTTATGTGCATTGTTGTTAAAATTGTACGATTCATTCTATACGATTCACAACATTTTCGATACATATTGTATAGATATATCACTTTACGATTCGAATCGTACGATTCACGATTCGAGTTGTACGATTCGATATGATTCACGAAATGATGCGATTCAGTTTAACAGGTCGGGTCTAAATTATTTGGGTTTAAAGATCCAAACTTATCCAATGTCTCTCACAAAAATCTTAACTTTTCAAGCCACTCCCAAATTCCTCACCTCGCCTCCTCGCCTTCTTATGCTTTATGGTTTGTGAAATTGGTTAGAAAATATTACTATTATGAAGCTTATGTTAATCTTTATGTATGTGGTTTATATTTTGGACTATATAGTAATATTTTGCTTAAGTATATTATTTATTATGATTGTTCATATGACTTTTGATGATTAATATGTATTATACTTGCACATATGTAAATATTTATTGTGTTAGTTGTGCGACTGCGAGTATACTAAACATTATATTTTTTCAATATATTGTTCTATATTGCTCAATTAATCATTTATGAAATACATAGTTATATGTTTAATTGCGTGGCTTTGGCACAAGTTACTATCTATGTTACGATATACGATTCGATATGATATACGATACGACACAATAGAAAAACGATATACGATGCGAATCACGATTTAACAACTTTGGTTATGGGGCTTATACATCTGCAAGTTACTTTCCTTGACCAGTCTAGTCTCAGGCTCAGCTTTACCCCTATTTCATAAACTGCAGAGTTCCCTCATGATTTTGCTTTTAATGAAATATGAAGTGATCTCTTTTTAGAGCAGAAGTTCTAAGTTTTTTCATACCCTACCTTTCTGGCAGCATCTTCGGAAATTGTATGGTTGATAATCTGAATAAATCTAAATCGTAATCTTTTAAAATGATGTTAAATGCTGATTGTTTCAGGTGGTGTTCTGGTTCTATCCATTCATTAAAACATATAACTTTGGACTTGCTCTTTACTTTGTTTAGTAAGTAGGACTATTGTCAATATTGCTACAAAAGGATGATGATTGGGCCTTTTGGTGGTTCTTCTGGTGTACATGATGCTGGTGGTTGAGTTGGTGCCTGTACCAGTTTCAAATATAAAGAAAATCCGTGCTGCCTAAAAGATACTGGCGGGTGAGTTAAGGAATTTGGATACTATTTATCAACTTAGCTGTGGATAAGGATGTTTGGAGCTTGAGTATAATTCTTTCAAGCTTCACTAAATAAAATGCTTTAAGAAATCAGTTGCTGAACAGGTAAAGCTCAGGGTGATAGTGATCAACTCTGGTGATATAAGATATTTCGGCTCTTTTATTTCTTTGTTTTTCCTTTTGATGTACTGGGTGTATGATCAGAATTTAAGTTGTAAAGTTGTTTTGTTCGGTTTGCTTTGTAATGGTTAGCAATTCTTGTAATAAAATTTGTATGAGAACCCGATTTGAGTCCTGCTCTTCCTTCAATAATAAATGGTAAGAAAATACAGAAGACTTTGTAATGTAGAGTTTGTATTATGGAGGGAATTAATGTATAATATTTCAACAGACGCCAAAAATAGCTACACACCTGCTCTTTTCAGATCCAGCTTTGGACATGTCTCCTTTCTCGAGTGCATATCTATCAGGCCGCAATCGAGAATCCGATGCTAATAGCTTCTTGGGCGCTGTGTCAAAGCTGTTTATTTCATGGGCAAAATATGTGTACTGGTATTTGTCATTCTCAGGAGTGGCAGCAACTCTCCAAACCTAGTAGGGACAACATGAAACAAAACAACATATATCATTACTGACTATCAAATTGCCCAAGTAAAAGTACAACAAGCTTCTATGTAATGCCACGATATAAAATATTCTTATGTGTGCTAATTCTGTACAATTCATAACAGTGCCATACTATTATTATCAATTTAAATTGTAACTGTTTGAATGGGCGATTGATACTAATATGCAAAGGCGAAGTCATAAAGACGGTGAAGATAAGGAGATTGATGGTTTCATATTTTCATTTCAAGTGGTAACATCTTTTCGGGAGATAGAAAGCAAGAAACATATGTTAGGAAAGATGTAGACTATACTAAAGATCTACTTCATTGATAGAAGTTGTTTGCAAACATGAACCCCTATTAAATTCGTGGCCTCTACTATTACAGTGAAGCCTCTTGTGTTTCCTTGAAACGAACAGCTCCTCTTGGTTCGCATCTCTCCCTTACAAAGCCTAAAGATTGTTATGATTTATTCTTTCATTTCCTTCTCCATCCCACTAAAAATCGACAGCCCATATCACTTCCCCTGTTCGTGCCATAAAATTTGATGGACCATCTCTAAAATTTGTATTTTCAAATCCTTTCTGAATTTAAAACATCAAATCAGAACCTAGGGAAGGGAGAAGTAAAAACTGATCCAGCATTGAACCTAGACGTTGGACTGAAAGATCATAAAGAGCTTATTATGATATTAAATATAAATGTGATGGCATTACTATAGTTGTACACAATTCCAAGAACTCATTATATGTCATTAGAGCATATTTAGTTGTTATATACATATATACCTGCATATATAGCGATAAGATAAATCACTTTTCAATCTTTGCTTGAATGTTTGAAACCGCCCATTTCATCTCCATGATACATCAACAATCTAGTGAATTTCATACTCTCTGTTTTTATGGATCTACGGTGGAACATTCTATTACAGAAAAAACTATTGATTCTGCAATGGGAAGAATATTAATAGGACAAATGGATTATGGACAACAGATATTGCTGCATCTAGGTTTTAGGTCATGAAGATCAATATGGATGCTGTTCATCAGACAATCACAGTAAGAGAAGTTGGCATTTGATCAACATACTAAGAATAATCCTCCTATGTCAACTGATAATATGTATCCTCATGGAGACAGATGCATGCATACACAATAACATTCCAAGTATATTATAAACAATTTAAAAAGAGCTGATATTATCTGGACTATGTACGTTGACACTGAATCTAAAATATATCAGTGATCATAATAACACAATATGCACAATTTATGGATATACATCAATAAAAAAATTATATGCTGATAATAACAGCTTATAACAAGTATATAACAGGAAAATATTTTTATGTCAGAAATATAATATACCTTTTGACTACATAAGAATTTCAACCACAACAATAAGTAACAACAATTTCTCGAAACATGATTATCCTTTTTCCCTATTAACAAGGCTACTGAAACCAATTATACTTCACCTACACTTTTAACTTTTCAAGGCATGCGCATAACACAATGCTTAAGTTGATAATGTTAAGAAGATCTACCATTCCAGTCTTACTTACACTCTTTGATGTACTACTATTAACTGTCTAGGGGCCTCAAGAATTGATTCAATTATCTTTAGCATCTCCTACTGTTGATTTGGTTTGATGAAAAATACGGGGCAGTAATCAGTTCATCTAGCCATGGAAGCACTAAATGGCCTGGGTTTGTTTGTTTTACATAGATTGCATTAGATTTGCAATTAATGATACATATAAAGATAAGAATTAATGTTGTCGAAGCTCCATAGGTGAAGTGATGCATCCCTAGCCTACATGGAGCGACTTGACCGTTCCAAAACACGCCACGTCTAGTTCAACCGAGAAACCCAAACTACCAAATCTTGTCCGATCCGCGCGTTCTCCCAGCCAAATCGAAGCTCTGGCAAAATCGTCTGGGTCAATGCTGCAACTACATTGAGGTCTCTCAGAATCACAAAAATCCATCATTTAACGGCCCCGAAATCACGGTCAAAGATTTGCTTCGAAATTTTGACTTTCGAATTAGGGATGAAATCAACGCCCGGATCAGTTACGATTTTACAGGCAGTATCGGGAATCAATTTTGGACGCAATCAAATAATTAATTCCGAATTTTAGCAATTTTCTGTTTTTAGCGGTTATCTATTTTAGACAGTTTTTATTTTGTTGGTAAATTGGTTGTGATTTTTTATTTTTGTATGGGTCTATTTAAGAGACTCCTTACGATTGCAATAGATAGATTTCGATTAATAAAACCCCGGTTTGGCAAATTGCCATTATTATTGTTTGATTCCTTCAACCTCCTCTAAATTCAGCCTAAAAGTGCATAATCCCAAATCAGGGCTGCACCAGGTGGTATCAGAGCGCAAAGTTCGATACTCGTTCGAGACTTGTCGACAACATCCAATGGCCGCACGTGGAAATCATGGGTGTTGTGGCGGACGTGGTGGTCGGAGAGATGCGATGTCAGAAGATGGAGGTATCTTTCAGTGAACGAGAATTGCGGGATGTCATAGTAGATGACCTACGAAGGCAGAACGCATAGTTGTTGAAGCAGATCGAGGCGTTGAGGATAGAACAAGCACATCCCCATAGGCGACGTGCTACCGATTCGGATCATGGTGACGATTCAAGGTCCGAAACGAGTTATCAGGCAGGACATGGCTTCCGAGGGGGCTATGAACGATCCTGGGATGGCGTGAAGGTAGATCTCTCTGATTATGCAGGAGGCTCCCAACCCGAAGAATTCCTTGATTGGCCCAACACGATAGAACGCGTCTTTGAATATAAAGATGTTCCTTCCGCAAAGAAAGTGAAGTTGGTCGCCATTAAATTTAAAGGTTGGGCGCCGGCATGTTGGGAACAAAAGCGTCGCGTCCGAGAGAGACGAGGCAAGCCTAAGATCATGAGTTAGGAGAAGATGAAGGAGAAACTGAAAAAGGAATTCCTCCCGTTCAACTACATCCAAACTTTGTACCAATGACTACAACAATTGCGGCAGTGGACTCGATCTGTTGACGCCTACACAAAAGAGTTCCATCTGTTGATCGCTCGCAAAGATCTGGCAGAGACCGAAGAGCAACGAGTAGCCTGCTACCTTGGGGGACTCCGTCAGTTGCTCCAGGACGAGCTGATCCTTTATCCGCTGTTCAAGCTCTCCGAAACGTGTCAGCATGCCTACTTGCCGAAAGGAAACAGTCCTGAGGCGGGGGCAGAACATATTCCCAAGAAGATGTGAGCAACCGCTCTACAGCCCCAACAGCAACCGCACCAACAGCAGCTCCGAACGTGGGACCTATAACAGCAAAGTCCAATTTCCGTTGTTTTGAGTGCGGGGAATCGGGACATTGCGCCATAAACTGTCCTAAATGCTTGAACAAAGATAAGCAGTTGATGGTCGGTACTGACAATGAGGGGAACCCGATGAAGCTAGCCAGGACGAAGCCTAAGAACAAGGGGAGTTCTCATTAGACGGTGATAGGACCCACACAGCCTTTGTCGTCCAAAGGACCCTTCTCGCACCTAGACAGGGGAGGAGGACTAGCTGTGGACCAACGTCTTCCACACCACATGTACGATCAAAGAGAAAGTCTTCAAGATCATCATTGATGGAGGAAGTTGCGAGAACCTCATCCATAAGGAGGTGGTCCATAGGTTCAACTTAGTCAGCCAGAAACATCCTTGTCCGTACAAACTGCATTGGCTCTAGAAGCGTAGCGAAGTGTTTGTGGATTCGCGTTGCTTGGTTTCCTTCTCTATGGGAAACAAGTATTTTGATGAAGCCTGGTGTAACGTCATGACCATAGACGCATGCCATCTACTTTTGGGGCGGCTGTGGTAGTATGATCGGAAGATAGTGCATGATGGGCAGCGAAATACTTCTACTTTTGTGAAAGACGGCCAAAAATTTATGCTCCGGCCCATGAGAGAAAAGGCTGGGCCCAAACCCGTATCAGGGGAGGGAAATAGTCTTTTTACCAAGGTAACACTTACCAATGAGGCGCGTCCGTTCGAGGAGGCACAAGAAACTGGGGTTATCTATGCCTTGGTAGCACGGAAGCACGTGCAGAATCTGAACCCTCGGAAGTTCCTGATATAATCAAGCCACCGCTGCAGGATTACACACATATTCCCGGACGAGCTGCCCAACAACCACCCATCAATGAGAAACATACAACATTGCATCGACCTTATTCCTAACGCAAGTCTCCCCAACAATCCAGCATACCATAGGAACCCGAGAGAACACCGGGAGCTAAGAAGGCAGGTGGAGAAGTTACTGGAGAAAGGATTTGTGCGACCCTGCATGAGTCATTGCACCGTGCCAGCCCTTTTAACTCCCAAGAAGGATGGCTCATGGCGTATATGCATCGACAATCCTAGCATCAACAAAATCACCGTCAAGTGTCGCTTCCCGATACCGCGACTCGACGACATGCTCGACCAGCTTGTAGGGGCCAAAGTATTTTCGAAGATAGACCTGAAGAGCAGGTATCACCAAATCCGCATCCGACCGAGGGACGAGTGGAAGACCACGTTCAAGACACAGGGTGGACTTTACAAATGGCTTGTGATGCCGTTTGGTCTTTCCAATGCACCGAGCACATTCATGAGGGTCATGAACCACCTTCTACGGCCATTCTTTGGAAAGTGCGTAGTCGTATATTTTGATGACATCTTTATTTATAGCCATTCTCGTGAAAGTCACTTGCAGGATCTGAGAAATGTTTTCGAGATGTTAAGGCAACAACAGCTCTACACGCCCATCCGAAGAAGTGCCACTTCATGACAGATCAAATCATGTTTTTAGGTTGCATCATCTCCAGTGAGGGGGTGCGTGAGACTCATCCAAAATACAAGTAGTTCGAGACCGGCCCGCGCCGAAGAACATTCATAAAGCCCGAAGTTTCCACGGCCTCGCTTCCTTCTACCATCATTTTGTACCAAATTTTAGCGGAGTAATGGCCCCAATCACGGACTACCTCAAGTCACGGGTACCTTTCCATTAGAGCGATGAAACACACCAAGCATTCGACGCCATCAAAAAGAAACTAACTACTGCCCTTGTGCTGGCTTTGCTAGATTTTGACAAAATATTCATGGTGGCATGTGATGCATCAGGGATGGGTATCAGTGGCGTACTCAGTCAAGAAAAACGACCAGTGGCCTTCAGCGAGAAACTAAATGGCGCTAGGGCCAAGTACAACACCTACGACGCCGAGTTCTATGCCAACGTCCAAGCCTTGCAACATTGGGAGCACTATTTATTGCAGCACGAGTTCATCCTTCATTCTGATCATGAAACGCTCAAGTATATTAATGGGTCGCATAAGTTGAATCGTCGACATGGTCGATGGGTTAAATATATCCAACGGTTCATCTTCTCCTTAAAGCACATTACGGGGGTCGATAATCGAGTGACCGATGTTTTGAGCAGAAGAGTGACCTTACTCTCCATAATGCAAGCTCGGATTGTAGGGTTCGATACCTTTCGCGAACTATACCCTGTGGACCCGTTCTTCGGCCTTATTCACATAGCATTAAAGCAACCTCAACATGGACTCGAGCAACGTAAGTCAGGCTATCTGCTCATGGACGACTATCTTTTTCGGGGACTGCAACTCTGCATCCCTGAGTTCGCTGCGAGAAAAGATCGTGCAGGAGCTTCATAACGAGGGCCATTTTGGACGTGACAAACTCCTGGCCCTTATCTCTCATGACTACTACTGGCCTAACATGAAACGAGATCCAATACTTTCGAAGAGCGCCGCCATATTTGCCAAGTGTCCAAGGGGGCAGCCACGAACGCGGGTTTGTGTACCCCGCTCCCGGTTCCAGCAACACCATGGAAAGACGTCAGCATGGTCCTTGTCTTAAGCCTATCCCGAACTCAAAGGAGCATGGACTCAGTCTATGTCGTGGTCGATCGATTCTCCAAGATAGCGCATTTTCTGGCATGCAAGAAAACTATTGACACGTCTCGGATCGGTGACCTGCGCTTCAAAGAAATCGTGCGCCTTCATGAGGTACCCAAATCCATCACATGAGATAGGGACACCAAGTTCATGAGCTATTTTTAGAAGACCTTATGGAGGAATCTGGGCACTAAACCGCGCTTTAGGAGCACTTATCACCCGCAAACAGATGGCCAAACTGAAGTGGTGAACAGAAGCCTCGATAATCTCCTCTGTAGCCTAATTGGAGACAACCCAAGGAAGTGGGATCTCGCCCTCGCACCAGCTGAGTTCACTTACAACTGTTCTATTAACCGCACGACGAAGAGGAGTCCATTTGAGATCGTGTATGGAAGTAACCTCACCGGCGTCCTCGACTTTGCATCAATTCCACATATGGGGGCATCCCAATGTTAAAGCTGAAGACATGACCGAGCACCTAAAAAGTATTCATGATCAAGTTCGACAGCAGATTGAAGCTGCCAATTCCAAATATGAAGCTACTGCGAACAAGCATCGTCGTCGCATGGTGTTCGAAGAAGGTGACTTTGTTTGGGCCATCCTCACCAAGGACCGCTACCCGGTTGGTGAGAAATAAATTGTGCAACATAAGGTAGGCGATAACGCGTATCAATTGAAGTTGCCTAGTCATCTGAAAACTTCAGACATAATCAACGTCAAGCACTTGATTCCATGTACGGATGACGGAAGCTCTTCCAAGGATGACGGCCTGAGCTCGAGGTCGAGCTCTTTTTACGATGGGTTGGATGATGCAACCCTAGCCTACATAGAGCGGCTTGACCGTTCCAAAACACGCCACGTCTATTTCAACCTTGAAACCAGAATTGCCAAATCTTGTCTGATTCGCGCATTCAGCCAAATCGAAGTTCTCGTAATATCGTCTGGGTCAATACTGCAAAGCACAATCGACGTCTCTCAGAATCACAAAAATCCGTCATTTAAGGCCCCAAAATCACGGTCAAAGATTTGCTTCGAAATTTTGACTTTCGAATTAGAGATGAAATCAACGTCCGGATCAGTTAAGATTTTACAGGCAATATCGGAAATCAATTCTGAACGCAATCAAATAATTAATTTCGATTTTTAGCAACTTTCTGTTTTTAGCAGTTATTTATTTTAGGTAGTTTTTATTTTGTTGGTAAATTTGTTATGATTTTTTATTTTTGTATGGATCTATTTAATAGACTACTTGAAATTGTAATGGTAGATTTCGATTAATAAAACCCTAGTTTGGTAAATTGCCATTGTTATTGTTTGATTCCTTCAACCTCCTCTAAATTCAACCTAAAAGTGCAGCATCCCAAATCAGGGCTCCACCATAAAGCCTCCTGCAATGAGTGGAGTCTGCCGATTAATACTCCTACATAACATCCTATAAGATAAGTTTCGATGCTTATTGTGATCCAAAAGGTACTTATGTTGTCCAATTCATTGTACATAACCAGTTCTAGCAATGAAGTTAAACAGCAATTCTCCAGAAGTTCTAACATGACTTTATACAAATGGTTCTCCTTGGAGGGAAAGGTAACCCTAAACAACAAGGTACATCTTTGGAGCTTTAATCCGGGTACTAGATAATAAACAAAACAAGTTACATCTAGAAGAAACAGTTATTTATATAAAAGGTTTCAAATATTGCTCATTTTGTTTTAAACATGGACATGCATCAAAATCTTGTAATAAGCATATCAAAAAGTCCTCGGTAAAAAAAATGAGATGCCTATCATAAACACAACCGATATTCCATCCTCTACTCATGAAGATGACAATTCAGGAAAATTAAATTCAAGGTCCATCGATAGCAGAAACTCGAAAAAAGATTTGGCTTCCTACTAGCAAGATTATTACTCCAACACATTCCACTGAGGTTGTAGATGTTATTTCTATACCTATTATCAACCCCAAACCCTCTACAAGCAATCAAAGTTCTTCAATCTTGACAGAAAATCTAAATAAGCGAGACAATCTCTTGATTCAGAAGCTTGATAGTATGCCCATATCTACTAATAAACGAGTACAAAAAAACCTTTACCCCGGCACATTTTAATGGTCCAAGTGATTCATTGACCGACTCTGCTTTAGCCTCTCCTGAACTGCTAGTACACAATGAGACTCATCACAAAAATTCAGAGCCTTCTATGGTACAAAAAGTAGTTGATACTCAGCCAGTCATAATGAACGCTGCTAATTACTTCGATAAGTCCAAACCAGAAGACTTGCACAAATCTTTAACTCAAATCACTCAAGAAGATGAGATATCTGAACACGTAAACTCAGATAATTCAGTCGTGCAAAGTTCTTATTCGAATGAGTTGGACTCGGACGGAGACCTTATGATCTTACCTGGATTCAAACCACCTCGCACTAAGAAGAAAACCCCAAAGAGAAAATTGATTATTTTGTTGCTTTTAGTAAACATCGTTCTCTATCGCGTGGATCCACTTTCTCGTTCAAGAATGCTAAGGAGAAACCAGAAACGAAACGCACTACTTCCTCTACTAGATCTCTTGATGATTATGATAATAATGCCATTATGAATGTTGCTACTGCTTGCGGCATTATTGTTTAGGATGGAAATACTATTAATAGTATTCGTCTATTGGATAAGAAAAGAAGGAAAGTTCTTAAGCCCGAATTTGCAGAGATTCAATTTAGGAGCCGCCGATATTTGAAATAAGTAATAGCAGCTTTTCTTTTGCGTCTCTTTTGCGTCTGGAACTTTTATATGATGTATCAAGGATTTTTATTGTGTGATGTATAACATATATCTTGCGATTGCATTTGTGTAAAGATAACGGCAATGATCCATTGCTCTTTCACAAATAAAATCATATAATATAAGTTCAAATGCTTACTATTTACCTTGAGGCACAATCTTGTAAATATTTTACTTTATTTTAATTTATCTTATTGAGTAGGGCGTCTTGCCCTGCTTTTTCCTTCAAAAAAAAATATAAAAACCCTATAAATAGAATACTGCCAACAAAGAAAAATGCCACTTTACTAATTTGTATACTGCATAGAAGTTGCAAAACGAGCAATTAATCTGCACACTGAGTAGTACATATCATGCTGCACAATATTGTAGACAGGAGATAGAATTTAACAGATTATACTGCATGATAATTTAGACAGGAGGATGCCGATCATGATTTAGAGCATGAGCATAAAATAATACTGCCAGCAAATTCGGTCTTCAGAAAGAAATTGAGATATAATATAGGAAATAGACCTCTTCCAGTTCAGTGCCAGGAAGGGGCTCTCCTTCATGATCACACGGTTGGTAGCTCATAGATTCATTCCATTTTCCTGTCATCAATATTTTAGGTTCTTCCGATGCGTCATAAACATATCCATCCACTTCATATCTTCCAGCACTGCCAATGCAAAGTTCTGAATTAGACACATTATCAACTGTTAAAAGGAAAGAAAGAGATTCCGAGCAAGATGGTTTCCAGAGCTAACAAATAAAATTGACGGGAGAAAAGGTTAAGGCTACATTCCACCAAACTACCATTAGCTATGAATGTTGTTTAAGTTAACCTCCATATATTTTTTTATTACCCTTAAAATGCTGCATTGAAGGATGCTCCGGTGAAAAAATCCCCTTAGAACTAAAGATTAAGAGAGTTTACTGTAATACAAAAAAAAAACTTTAAGAGAGTTTAGTGGAAAAGAATGGTAGTTAAGGGTAATTTGGTGAAATTCAGATTGGATTAAAGTTCCAATATGGCCACCAGTTTTGAATGAATTGACATGACAGAAGAAAATGAAAGCAATAGCAAACCAAAATATGGAGGGAAAAATGAGTACGAGCCATGCCATTAGTCTCCAGGCATTTCCTCAAACAAATTCTGACCCTACATAAACATGAGGAAAAAGATATTTTGATAGCAGGAGAATATAGCAAGACCGGCCACATAAACTTAAGAAAAAATGGTGTTTTAATAGCAGACAATTAAAGAAAATATAGTTAGAAAGTAGAAACAATCACATACCCAAACCAGCCACATGGTTGAAAATATAACACAACTTTATCCTCAGTTGTTAAGTTTGTCATGATCATCTCCCCGGGTGAGTCAACCCATGTGCGTCCAAATATCAGGTTGTTAACCTTTGTGAGGGGAGGCACCAAATCAAAGATCACACCAGACTTCTTAAGGGTTACCCTTGTCCTGCACCAAATTAAGTAATGAAGTTCAAGCATTCAAGTATTGTTGATAACTTGTGCACATACCTAAAATAAATGAAAGCACATAATTTTGTGCAAATCTTGTTGAAATCTCTAGAAGGAAAGATAATATTCCTGAACCCATTATTTGTAAACACGTATAAATGTAATAGCCAGATTCGATTAATTCGATTTAAATGGGAAAAAAGGCTAGGAGATAAGAACTGTATAATAACCAAGTTTGATTTAAATGAATAATTTATTTGTATCAAAATAAGATCTCAGATAAAGCAGTTCACCTTCCAACGGGATAAACTTCAACCGAGTTCCCCAAGAATTTTGTTTTTAGTTTGGAAGTAATGTCATAAATAAAATGCTCATTCTCTGCATGGGCTGCACTCATTGGAGGGTGATGGCTAACCTGAAACGAGAACCGCACCCCTCAGAGCAAGTTCCATGTAACAATGAGCACTGACGCCCAATTAGAGTCATGTTATAGAAATTATAAATGCAATATTACAAAGGAATTGTAGCACAAAGCAAATATCAGAAGGCTATATCTGGAGACTTCTAAGAAATTGACCTGCTCAGCTATAAATGTAATTCCATTGTGATTAACCATTTCGTAAGTTTCCCCAAGGATAGGATTGAATGGCTTCCATGTTCTTTGAAAAGCATAGTATACCGATATTGCCCATGAAGCTGCAGTTCATAAAAATAAGTACAGCAGCATGAAAGAATCCATGGACACATCATCATAAACATAGAGAAGATGGTACTTACAAACATAGACCAATCGCATGTAAGGATCCTCACATTCGTCTGCTAAGTCTAATAAGTGGCAATACTCCATTACCTGTGATTGTTGACAACAAAGAGACCATTATATTCTAAGCTTGGTTAGTGGAATACTGTACAAATACAACCGGCAAACATTAGAAGAAGTTCAGGCTTTTATAGCATTCATCTTCTGCAACATATAATACAGAGTAAAATCTTATTTGAGTCCATTATCCTTTATAGACACACACATTTACATTCCATCAGACCAGTTTACAAAACAGATCCTCGCCTATTTGACACTCTTGTTTTCGGTACAAATTCATGGTAAAGAATCAAGCAGAAAAACCATAAATATGCTTCTAAAACACTACTTTAAAAAAATATAATAATTAGCTTTTACACTATTGCTGACACTATATGGTATCAACGCCTAAATCAGACAGGTGATGGAGATCAACACCTTTTGTATGACCATGAGCAGACAAAAGAGGAGAAAAACTAATTATCTAAGAAGGCATGAAACCTAAAATTTCCATTGCTAAGACACTGGCTAGGAAAAGTGCCTTGAACGTCAAAATCCACTTATTCGGCCATTAAAACAAGCTATTGATATAGGCTAGGGTTGACAAGAAATGGGTGGACATAGGCCCCAACCTCATATCTGCGATATGAGTTAGAGAAATCCTAATGTTTTCCCTCACTTTACCTTACATTTCGTCAATCTGGAACTCAACAAAATTTCAGATATGGCATCAAAACCTACCAGATGACCTTTGTGGCCACTGGAGAACAAGGAAAGCAAAGAACTGTCACAGAAATATTGGAATACCTCAACAGCCACACTTGTTTGTACTAGTAAATAGACGTGCACCAACTGCACATGGATAATGAAATTCCTAATTGACAAAAGAAAATTTTCCTGATTTAAGGCAATAAATTTTGTGATGGAATAAAGTACAAAATCTAGTAAAAAATAACAAGACTACTCAAACTAAATCTGCAGATAAAACGTTACTATAGCTACATGCTCAACAAGCATTGGTGTTATTCTAATACAATAAGATCTAAATCATCCTCGTCTCTGTTTATTTTATCCCATAAAGATAGATTCAGCTCTGGAAATTATGCATGAAGGATATGACTGAGAAGGGTTTACAATTAGCTGTCAACGACTCAACGCTGACATTATCAGGCCAAATTCCTAGATAAAAAAGAAAAGAAAAACTATGGACAGGACAGATGCCTGCATAATCTGAAAAGACTAGTTTGGCATCGTTCAAAAAGTGTAGAAGGAAAGATGATGGGCTCTACTTTGGAATAGAGTAATTTTTTTTATTTCGAACTGTAGTTTTCTTATATATATTTTATTGATTGCAGTACCATTTTAGCCTATTAGAAGGATAAATAGGAGGAAACAAATTTTAAGCCCAGCTCTAGAGATTGAATTTGAAGATCATGATATAAAAACTTTCAATGAGTAAAAGAAGCATGCTACGTCCACCTGCAGCAGATCTATTTTGACATATTATTAAATGTATACAAGGCATATAGAGGACCTTTCACATATAGTTTGTATAGGACAAACCTCGGCCATTTTCTGAAGCATCGTCATTGGCTCAAATATGATGACTGGAAGAGTAACCATGGATGTAACATCTGCTCCAATATACTTATGCATCATCTTCCAGTAACTATCTCGGTCCTGCAATAATCCGAAAGTGTCTCATACTCAGCAAAATCTACAGAAACAGAATCAATCGAAAATAATAAGGGCGGAAATTTGAGGGGGGAAATCTGACAAAAGAAAAGTAGTACACAATTCGCATAAGAATTGTGTTGAGGTGCATTTAGGTTCAGTAAACGAGCTTGTATCCTCAAAGGTCAAGAACAAAACTTACCAAACAAGAAAATTTCGCTCTCTTTCTAGATATATGGAAGTTCTTAACAAGGGTTCAGCAAAGTACCCTGATCCATCATTGACAGATACGATGTCAGACACAGTGTCCAAGCGGTGCCCGATTGTCGGGTTTGAGACACGTCAGACACGGGTACGACACCACGTTGAAAGTGCTAATGCTTAATCGCTCAGGCATCTCCAAACCTTTATCCTCTCAACTTAGAAGGGTCCAAATGCCATAAATTCAGCTACATTCACCAAAGGTTGTTACATCTACACATCTTTAAGCCGTTAACCCTTGATTTCCAACAATTAGTGTTAGAATGCACGGGAGTGTATTGCGTTTGTGAATGGACTTCTAAATTATTCTAGAAACCGTCTTGTTGTTATTAGAAAACTAAATAGGGGTGTAATTGATAAAAGACCATGTTTATATAAAGAGGAGTATTGGGTTAATTCCACTCTATCCATTTACATTCACCTAATCATTTTCTCTCTCCTCTCTAAATTTCTCCTGGTATCAGAACCGATCTAAACCACACATACCGTTCATCATCATCATCTTCACCGCTCATCAAGATCTAAACGCTAAACCTAATCTAGCCGTCTCTCAGCACCGTCACCGCCTTAGCACCGTCATTGGCACCCTTGCCGGTCCCTCCAGCACCGTCGCCGACCTTCGCCGGACCTCCCGCGATGTCGATCGACTCAAGCCGAGCCTCCTTCGTCGTCGTCAAGTTCAGATCTGAAGCGGTGTGAGTTCGAGATGGCTGCAACGGGCTCGACTTGAGCTTTTCCCTCGATTTCTTGGTCGATTCTGGCGGTTCTTCCTGATCTAAGCTTCGATTTAGTGGAATCCGAGCTCGATTTGGTAGGGTTGGAGCTCGATTTAGGAGTTTCTCTTCAATTCTTGATGTTTTCTTGATCTGATGGAACTCGACTTGGGCTCTCTCGGTGATTTCGACCTCATCTTCAAGTCTTCTTGCTTTTTTGGTGGATTTGCAGCTGTTTTAGGCTGTTGTTAGACCCGATTTGGACATTTTCTCGTTGTTTCTACAGTAATCCATGGGTTTTGAGGTAATTTCTCGATTGATTGATGTTGATTAGGCTTATTTTCATTATGAGTTGCTCGATTGATGTGTTCTCGGAGTTTTGGAGTCTTCGGAGTCCGAATTTGGATCCAATTGAGTCGATTTCTGATTGTTTGATCGTGGCTCGAATCTTGGACGATCGATCATGATATTTTGGGTGCGGTCGTTTGTCGATTCCTTTCGTTGATGAGATCTCTTTCTTTTGGTGTGTGAATTCAAGCTCGTTTGAAAATACGAGCATTATTCCGAGAGCCGTTGCCTCGCAATATTGTTGTGATCTAGAAGGCCGTTGCCTCGATCCTGAAGTTGTTGCCGCAAGGAGTTATCTCCTTTGGATTTTTTCATCTACGATACAAATTAACCCTTTCATTATTACCCTTGTTCATGATGTCCTCGTCGTCTTTTCTTATTATTTTGCTATCGGAGATCATGATTGGTTCCGACGTTGTAGCTTGAGGAGGTTGGTGTTTGTTGTTATATCGGTAGTTGGACCTTGAAGATCAACTATGATTCTTTGGATTGGATCTTTAAAGATCTATTTCTTATCATTTGGTTGTTAGAATTGATGAACTTAAGCCACCACCCACCAGGTGTTCGACAAATTGATTGAGAAGCCTCTTTCACATTTGGTTGTTTATGAGTAGTTATGATGGCATCACCTGCATTTCCTCCCATTTCAGAAGGACCATCGATAGATGACGAAATACAGAGATTTCGTCTTCTTTGTCCTCACTTCAGATTTGATTAAAACAAGAGATGATCATGTATCTTACCTCTCGCCGACACATGCTTCACGTCTTTGGGTTATTGATATTGCAGCTACCGATCACATGACAGGGGAGCAAAACATATTGTCGTCCTATAAGCAGAAATCTAAACTTACCCCGGTTACTTTAGCAAATGCTACTTGTTCACGACAAAAAGCTTAAGCTTTGCTTCTCTCACTGAGCATAGCGCATGAGCATCTTGGGCGCTGCCCCACGTGCAAAGCACATGGCGCCAATGCAGCCCCGGAAGCATCATGCGCCAAATCCTTGAAACGCATACTTCAGGATAACTTTAGTTATATTTGGGAAAATATTTCCCACTATTTCTTAAACAAAAAGTTTTTTCTTGTTAACAAAAGATAATTTTAATATCTTTCTAAAACTAGAAAGATATCAACTCTGTTAACAATGGACCCTTGGATCAAATGATCCAATGATGTTTAAGCATCCGGGTTGATTTTAAGATCAAATAGAGAGATCCCATTTGAGAGTTCTCTACTTACCCAACAATTTTCATCCCTATATAAAGAACCCTTGAAATTAATCTCAATAGACAGAGAACTCCTCATAAGCTTTGAGAGAAAAACCTCAATTCAAAACTTAAGTTCTTTCACTGCCATCAAGAATCCTCGTCATCTTACTCCTTAAAAAACCAAGGTAAAGAAGATTAATCTCCATTAAAAAAGAAGGTTAACCTATATACAGAACTTAAGTTCTTCTCTCAAATCTTAAGATCCTTAAGTCAAAACCCTCATCGTTGAAAACTTAAACTTTCACAGAGGGATTTTTTGACCTTAAGATCTAGGGTTTGGGGGAAGAATTTAAGAGACCTTTTTGGCCATAGCGATAGAAAGACATCAAAATCTTTTGGTCATTATGAAAAATGAAAATGAATGATGACGATGATGAAGTCTAGAATCTGAGACATCCAAGTTCTCATCTTGAGACATGAACAAATCCAAAATCATAGAAAAAGAAAAAAAAATGATCTTAATGGTGAAAAGACATTAACAGAAGGTTAAGTTTCAAAACATAAGAGATTAATCTCTGAAAAAAACCCTAAGTTGTGCCCCATGTGCTATAGCGTGGCGCCAGTGTCAGAAGGGGATGCGCCAGTGTTTCCATACGCCACGTGGAAGTCACGTAAACATGCGCCCGACCATGTTACAAAGGCCAATTCCTACCCCAAATTGACTAAGTCCATGAATCTTAAGCTTCTTTGATATTAAGATCAATGCAACTTATATGATGGAAACTCTAAGTTGATCTAGTCCAAATACGACTAACGATTCTTAGTTAGACTTCTAAGTTGATCTTAGTCTAAAACAAGACTAGCAATCCTTAGATAAACTTAAATATCCCGTAAACTGATGGACCTCACCCATGTGAGAAATGCTACCTAAAGTTCACCTACATTGGTAAACAATATTACTAGCGTAGACCCAAACACCAAATATGAATATGTACGGATTTGGACTAATTCGCGCTCTACGAACGATATAAATTAGTCTCCGTATACAATCCAAGAACAACCCAAAATAAACAAAACTAAAACATTGACACATAAAGGAATAGACCCGGAGTGCAAAAAGTTGTTATCACTTTACCATAACATAATCAACTGGGGCTTATGCCGGCAAGAAAAAGCGCCCCCACAATCAATAAAACCCATCAATCGTGAGAGGGAATCTGAAAGTCAGCTATATCGGTCGCATCCCTCCAAACCTCCGATATATGGTGTCATAAATCAACTTGGTATCTTCGGAGAGCTAAATGAATATGTCCAAATGACATCTGCCCCCAGATTCAGGCTAAACGCGCCTCCACGCCTCAGTCTGATTTCTCAGTAAACAGATTCGGGCACGCCCGGTGGGACCTTTTCTTCTTTCCACTCCACTTCATGTGTCGTGTTTCGCGAACAAAATCGCGATATATAATGTTTATGGTTGCTCTTGGTTTTGGATACTAAAGCCGGTGTTTCATCTCCATGCAGATCAATGACATCATTCTGCGCAAACTGCAACTCAAGCACTACCTCATCCATTGGGGTCAAGTATGGGCCACTCGTAGCCCCGATGCTCTAGATTCTATCTGCCCAAGGAATGAATGGATTTTTCTTCAGGTCAATGCTCCCGCCCCTACTTTCGGTGGCTTAACGCCGAGGGAAGAAACTGTGAAGAAGTTGGTTTTTGACAGGTTAACGACCGCGACTGCAGGCCCTTCTGAACAGCCTGCCAAATCTGAAGGTTCGGTCCTTAACATACTGAGCACAAGCTCCGTGGGCCCTGCAAACAAACCCATGATCCCCAAGAAGGCTGGCCTTCTCGGCTCCTATTGTTCCCGAAGCACCAAAGAGCGCTTCACCTCTGCAACAGGCTGGCACCATAAGCTCCTGTTCCAGTCCAGCCGAAAGCGTCAATCTTCCATCAACTGACACTTAATGAAGTTCCTAAGCAACACAGGGGGCATGTTGCAGAAGCTCCCAAAACCGAAGAAGCTCGGGTCCCAAGACGTGCCCGACGTCGTTACTAGCGTCGGCAAAGACAGGCTGGGGGCAATTCCCCATTTGGGCTTACTCCACCCGCTCCGATGCTAAAGGTCCATGTTGTTTTAACTGGGAACAGTTTTATACCGCCAAGGAAGGTAAAGCGCAACTCTCCTATCATGGTGCTGAAGAGATCAACACCTCCCGCAGAGATACCAAATAAGCTCAAGCCGGTGCGCTTACCCAAGCGACTTTTCTCGACGATCCATAAAGTCTGGAAAGAAATTCAGGGTTCTGTTCACAACGATGGCTACTCCACCAAGCCAAAGAAGATGTAGAGTCTGTCACACGCTGACAACTCCATTTCCAAATGCAACGGGGCTTCTCCCAATGTGGTTCCAGCTATGATGATTCCTCCTAAAGTGATTTATAAAAGACAGAGGCCAGAAAAGACTCGAGCGTCGAAGGAAAACCTCAAGCGGCGAGATTCCTAGCGCTCTAAGCACGGGGTCATGATATTCCATACCGTGTACATGACAAATTCCGCGGTTGACAGCAATGCTCCCTCCGGTCATAGGCCCAATACTCGGTCCTTGACGAAGGCACAGCAGAAGGTGCAAGAAATACTTAAGCAGCGGCGCTCACGAGTCCTCCGTCCAAAACAAGCTCGGAGGATGAACCCGAAGAACGCACGGGACAGGATTCTGATGCTGACTTCCTGATGCGCGTTCTTGAAAAGAACAAAGAAGCGGCAGAGATGGCCGCTAATATGAACAAGATGGCTCTCCTGATCCAGAACATGGCTGGGGTGATGATTCAATCAGAACCGCCGGCAGATGAACCGCCAGTGGTCATTGTTGACGACAAAAGAGATACTTCAAGTCCTCTGCAAGCCCCTTCATCGGGAAAAGAGGAGATGATCTCGAAGACAAAGCTGGATAAATATATTGCCCAGCAAATTAAAGCCCACGCAGCCAGCAAAACGGCGAACAAGCTGGTCGGCCATATCTGTCCTGGTACGACCAAATCCAGTACCCTCCGGGATATATAATCCCGAAGTTCAACATTTACTGAGAGACCAACAACCCTCATCAGTATGTCGCGCGGTTTAAAGCTAATGTGCGGCAACACAGAGGTGATAAGTTACTCATTTGTCAATTTGTCAGTAGTCTTAGAGACGCCGCTTTTGAGTGGTATTCGAAACCCCCAATGAGTTTGTGCAGACCTTCGAAGATATGGAATTAACGCAGAGGTTCTCCAGTGCAACTGAACGCACTAGAAGCACTATATTGATAAATGAAAGAGTAAGATCAAGCGAGAAGTCAGTCCAATATGCTGTTCGGTGGCGGAATCTCTGTTGCAAGTGCGAGCAACGCATTGCTGAAGCCCGGTCGTAAGGATGTTTATAGATACCCTTGATTCCCGGATAAAAGTGTACCCATTCCTGGCCTTTGCCATAACGACCACCTTTCAAGATCTCATTAAGCTATCTCAGCTGCACCATACGAGTCAAACTCATCCCCTTCGGGTGGAGATTCCCGAAATAACAAAGGCAAAGGCAAAGTGGTGTTTCTCGCCAATACTCGGCAACAACAAAGTGGCATTAAAACGTCCGAGCATCAAAATAACAACCGCACGGGTCCCATCCTTGAAGAAAGGTTAGGACGTTAATACTCGCTTGCCATGAAGAACCGTATGCTGACGTTGCCCGAGCCCTGGCGACCAGCTCAAGCCGTTGCGGTCAACGATCCAAACTATTGTCCCTGCAATCGAGTAATAAGCCATCCGATCGAAGATTGTTATGTGTTTAAGAATTGGGTCGAAGACCAGTATAAACAGGACAAGTTTATGTTGTCAGATAACTGGAAGGTGGACCCGCCACAAAGACGCCCTTAAGAGGACTGATACGCAGGGGGCATCTTGCTCGCTGGTAATGGAAGCTCCGTGGGAGATGGTTCTTTCTATGAAAACGAAAAGGATGTTGAAAGACCTACAAGCATGCCCAGCAATCAAGTGAAGAAGCCCGCTTGAACCGGAGATTATCGAAGGGATGTTACAGCCACATCCCGCTCCAAAGACAGATGATATGGGGAAAATCCCCTAAATCAAGTCTTTTAAGAAAAAAGAAAACGAAGAAGCCCATGTAGCCTACCGAATATGTAAACAGTCGTACGGATTTGCAGAAGTACATCGACGAGTTTGAGGAATACAACCAGAAGGCGCGCTCGCCAATCACTCTCGAAGAATTTCTTCAGCGTCTCTTCAAAGATAAAGATGTTGAGGAAGAAGACTCGGTGGAAGAAGTGGAAGAGCATAAGGAAAGCTGTCAGATGATCTTCTCACTCTTTCATATATGATGAAGATGCTCCGCTAGTGTCAGAAGACGACACCGATGAGCAGAGGGCAGAATCGGCACTAAACGCTCCAAATCCCTTACAAAGAGATATGATTGAGAGGTTATTGAAGGAAGCCTTTCAAGCAAGTAAGGATAACCGCAGGCGTGAGATGGCCCTATATGAAAAAACCAAGCAACGACTTCTAAGCAAGCGAGCTGTAGAAAGGGCGAGTTATGTAACCCTCGACTAAAGCAAATCCCATCTGCAAAGAAGAAAAGCAGGACGAAAGCCGAGAAACGGTTCGCCAAAGCCTTACCAATAGGCATGAAGCTACCACCCCTCATGATGTACACCCCGGGAGTACCATATTTTGAGGTGGAAAAGAACACCCAAAATATTGTGTATATCACCGGAGGGTTCTCACCCCATTGACGAATGTAACGCGTTCAAAAAGTGGTGGCAGAGATGTCTCCCACAAGAGACATCTGAAGAAAGAGAAACGAAGAGCCAAGGCCGATCTGCTCAAAGAAGATTCCAGAGCAGACAACAAGAAAGAGTCGGTAATGAAACACTCTCATATAAACAAAGGCCAGTCTTCAGAAGAAAAGAGTTCCAAAGTTACCACTTTTGGAAGCGATTCTGAAGAAGAAGCCATCTTCAATCATCTTTTCACAAGCGCCGGTTCAACAGAAGAAGCAACCAAAGCTTGTGATAATGTTCAGCTGCGAAACCACACTCTACTAAAGAAAAACCTTGGACTAGTGAACAAAACTTCGAAGATGCAGGGTAAGGGGAAAGAAAGGGTACCCGACGAGATCGAGATAGATGAAAGAGTCGCCAAAGATCTCACCGCCAAAGATTTGCCCAAGAAAATCAAGATGGGCGGCAATGTGTTATCTCATCTAAAGAAGCCGCAATCACACTTGAGCATATATGACGCTCTACTCTTGTCAAAAGAATTACGGGAGTCTCTCATCAAGGCCCAAAAAGAATCCGACCAGTTCCAAGCCTACTTTGCCGAAGAAGAGATGAAGGATGAATTACCGAAAGTCCATACTGCCGATATTACCTTCAACGAGGAAGATCTTCTCCTGTGGACGTGCGAGCATAACTGACCGCTATACGTAGCCGGGTACCACGAAGATAAAAGGATAAATAAGATTCTCATCGACAACGAATCTTCGGTCAACCTGCTTAATGTGAGGGTATTGAAGGAACTATGCGTGGAAGTTCAGTACCTTACCATCTCGGGATTAGACTCACATTCCTCTCGAACACTCGGGTCTGTGATATTGACGCTTCGTTTCGGACAACTGATGACGGATTTCAAGTTCCATGCGTCGATGCAAAGACAGCTATAAAGCTCTGCTCGGCAGGCCATGGTTGCATGAGTATAATATCATCCCTTCTGCACAACATTAATATATGAAGTATTTCAAGGATGGCAAGGAGTACATCATCACAGGCGAGTTCAATCCTTTTTCGGTCAATAAAGTACGAAAGTACGAAAACGCCAAGTACTTCCTGCTAGATTTCGAGAATACCGAGAAAGCCGGCAAACCGGAAAACAAACAAAAGCAGATGGCCACTATCCCAATCTTTAGAAGCGATACGGAAGGACAGGAGGAAATAGTGTTCTCCGGCCAGTCCAAGTCAAAAAATGGTGAACAAAAGCTGACATCCATCATTCCTGTCTTTGGAAGAGATTCAGAGGAGGAGGATAAAGCGTTATTCTCCACCCATCCCCCGGTGAAAACCCTTAACGAAACTGATCGGACTTTGCATATCATGATGGTTCCGCCTCGACACTCTAAAAAGCTCGACACCGTCAGCACTGACAATGTGGAGGAGCTGATAACCTTCTATGTACCTCCCAAGCGTAAAGGCGAAAAGGCAATTCTTCTCTACAAATCTGGAGAGACTAAAGTGGAGAAAGAAATCTGGCTTGGACTCGACCCAAACCTCGACAGGTTGCAGCCCATCCACATGCCGAGATACTTCACAAAAGGTTTGAAGGATTTCCTCGAGCGTCAAGGGGTACCCTTTGAGCAAACCGTGCAAGACGTCCAATTCTACAAAAGGATCTGGAAAGTGCCCGGGACTCACCAAGTCAGGCCCAACGGGAAGCTCGATACTACTGGGCTGGGATATGTTCGGCCCAGGAAACAGGACAGAACACACAGCTCTTATACTATAAACTCTCTAAACGGAGAAGATGCTTCACCAATAAACAACGATGCAGAGCAGGGAGCATGGCCCGCACAAAAGACTCTGAGCGCGTCACTAGAAGACCAAATTGATAAGTTAATAAGAAAAGCTTTTCAAGCAAGCAAAGATAACCAAAGCCATGAGATGGCCATATATGAAAGGGTCAGACAACAGCGCTTAAGCAAGCAATCCGTGGAAAGGGTAAAACGTGATGCTCATCAACCTCAGCTACCTTCATCCTCCTATGAAGAAGGAGAATCTTAAAGCAATGAGGACAAGAATAAAGTGATCGCAGACGATACCCAAAAACAACAGGGTAGTCCCAAGACACCTATCCATCGGAATAAGTTCAGTTAGAGTCCATCCCTTATAAATAACATGGGGCGAGAATACTCTTTCTCTCGAGATAAGACAGAAGATATTTGGCATCGTCATGAAGCACCAAATGTTGTTACTTTCAGAATCTCAACGACCCGAGGAAGCAAGTACGGTCGATCACCATAATTATCACTTATTTCAGCGGGTGATAAATCACTCAATCGAAGATTGCTTTGTGTTCAAGGACTGGGTCGAAGGCCAATATAAACAGGGTAAGTTCATGTTGTCAGATAGCTAGAGGATAAACCCACCACGAAAGCACAAGCCAAAGAAAGTCTATGCCATCAGATTGGGGCCCGTTCGATCTAGAAAACGGAAGAGAACTCATACCTGTTGCGCAATAAGCCTTTCAAATGAAGGAGAAGAAGATATGCCTGAGCTTTTCAGATGCTTCACAAATGAAGACGAGGAAATCTAAGAACTGCTGCCGGCACCAAAAGAGCTGGAAGATAGGATACACACTACGGCACACAGCTTAAAGAAGATCGACTTGGGAATGGAAAATGATCCGAGACCAACATTTGTAGCGAGTTGCTATCCGAAGAACAGGTAGCTAATTTGAAGACGGTGCTCATGGAGTATTGAGACTGCTTCGTCTGGAACTGTTCCGAGATGTCGGGACTTGATCCAAACATAGCAGTGCATAAGTTGGCCATAACGCCAGGGATAAAGCCCGTCAAGCTAGCACCAAGAAGAATGCGGCTCGAACTCGAAATGAGCATCAATACCGAAGTCAAAAAACTTATAGACTCCGACTTCATTCATGAAGTACGGTATCCTAACTGGATCGCCAATATTGTTCCCGTGATGAAGAACGGAACAGTTCGGATCTGCGTGGACTTTTGGGATCTAAACAAGGCATGCCCGAAAGATGATTTCCTCGTCCTAGTCACGGAGCTTATGATCGGCAACACTTCCGCTCATAGGTCTTCTCGTTCATGGATTGGTCATCCGGATACAATCAAATAAAAATGGATCCCAAAGACCAGAAGCATACAGCCTTTCGTACTTCGTTGGGCGTATTCTGCTACAAGGTGATGCCCTTTGGACTAAAGAACGACGGGACCACGTATCAAAGAGCGATGACGTAGATCTTCGACGACCTTATCCATGAGATAGTCGAATGCTACATTGATTATCTTGTGGTCAAGAGCATGTCCCATAAAAAGCATTAGGAACATCTAAGGATCGTGTTCAAGCATCTCCGGAAGTATAACTAAAGATGAACCCGCTGAAATGCGCATTCGGAGTCTCCTCCGGCAAATTCCTAAGGTGAACCCGCTTATCATCCGCCACCGAAGGATCGAAATCGACCTCTCCAAAATCAGGGCAATTACAGAAATGCCCTCACCAAGAAACCTTAAGCAGCTGCGGTCGCTCTAGGGGAAACTAGCATACATCCAACGGATCATTACCAACCTGTCTGACAAGCGTCGTCCATTCAGCCACCTTATGAAGAAGGGAACTCCCTCTATATGGAACCAAAAATGCCAAAAAGTATTGGAGGAAATCAAGCAGTACTTGCAAAATCCGTTGGTATTGGTCGTCCAGTCAAAGGGAAAGCCCCTTATCATGTATACAACTGCACTTGATAGTTCTCTAGACGCACTATGGACACATGAGAACGACCAAGAAAAAGAAAGGCTTTGTACCAGCTAAGTCAAGTCCTATTGGGAGCAGAAAGTAACTACTCTCCCATCGAGAAGCACCTGCCGCTGATCTTCGTAATCACAAAGCTTAGACATTACGTCTTGGCGCATGAAGTCCACCTTATATCGAAGATAGATCCCCTCAAATACCTTATGACAATAGCTATACTGATAGGAAGACTCGCCAAATGGGCATTTCTGCTGATAGAGTTCCCAATCAGCTATCGTCCTCTCAAAGCGGTAAAAGGACAGACCATCGCCGACTTTCTTGCTGAATATCCTGTCCCAACCGACTCTCCATTAAACTGCGAGTTGCCGGATGAACATGCATTCAACGCAGTCATGGAGAAAGAAGAAAAGCGCCAATGAAAACTCTACTTCGATGGGGCTTACTCAATGAAAATACGAAAGAAGGAACGTTCCGATAATTAGAGACGGAATAAGCCTTATTTTCGTTACCCTTCAAGGTGGAATACTGCGCTACGTGATCCCGTTAACGGAGCCTAAGACCAACAACGAAGCGGAATATGAAGCCCTCATAGTCGGTTTCGAAATCGCGATCGATATGGGAATCAAGGGTCTCCATAGATACGGGGATTCTCAGTAAATTGGCGGTCAAGTCAATGGCGATTACAAGACATGCAAGCCAGAGCTGATAAAGTATGGCGAAAAAGTGCAACTACAGACGCAGATCCAGACATATATACCAAAGAACGTGCCGCGAGCGAAAAACAGCAAAGCGGATGCGTTAGCCAAGTTGGCTAAAGAATAGACAGATGAAAACCTTGGGGATATAAGAATTATTGTCCAAAGCTGCAAGGTCTTGGCACCAACAGAAATAACTTCGGAACCTTCAAATAAAGCACCCAAAGAAAATATCCTTCAAACAAAAGAAGAAAATGAGGACTGGTGGGAAGTTTTCGTAGACTACTTCAAGTCCCAACAAGTGCCTGAAGATGCATCACAAAGACACCAGCTTATGAAACGAGCCCAGTCTTTCGTCTTCATCAATGGCACATTGTATAAGAGATCCTTCGACCACATATGGCTAAGATTCCTAGAGCCGAAGGAAGCCAAAAAGGTCGTCCAAAAAACTCATGGCGGGCTTTGCGGATCTCATCAAACCGGTCCGAAAATGAAGTTAAAATCAAGAGAATGAGCTGCTACTAGCCCATGATGATATAAGACCGCATCGAATGTGCAAGACGATGCCACTCTTTCCAAATACACGGGGATTTCATCCACCAATATCCAAACCCGCTACATCTGATCGTAGCCAGCTGGCCTTTCGAGATGTAGGGGACCGATATAGTTGGCCTCATTGAACCGCTATCGTCGAAAAGGCATCGGTTCATCTTGGCCACCACCGACTACTTCTCCAAATAGACAAAAGCGGTACCACTGACGGAAGTGTTAACGGAAAATATTCTCCATTTCTTCAAGACTCTTGTAATATATCGGTACGACATCCCATGTTGGATAGTCTTGGACAACGGACCAGCATACATAAGCCATAAAATAAGTCGCTTCACCTAACAGCACAAGATGGACCGGAGATACTCCTGCGTCTATAATCCTCGAGCTACCGGTGTAGCTGAAACTTTCAACAAGACGCTACCCAAGCTCATAAAGAAAATGGTGTCCAAGAATAAGAAGGATTGACACGAAATGCTGCATGAAGCTCTTTGGGCGTATCGAACGATGTTCAAGATAGCCATGAAGACGACACCTTATGCATTGGTGTTTGGCGCAGAAGCGGTGCTCCCATTGAAAATTAAGTTGTCTTCACTGCGAATGGCGATCCAGTGCGAGCTAAAGAATGTGGAAAATGCATGTCTCCGGCTCGAAGAACTCGATGCTCTTGATGAAACCTATCTCGCACACAACAAAGCTTGGAAGCCCCATCGAGCAAGAATGACCCAGACATACGAAAGGCTAACCAGACCAAGAACATTCCGCCAAGGCGAACTCATACTGGTTGTCAAAAGACCGATAGTCCCCAACCGCGCAAAATGTGGAAAGTTCAAGCCAAATTATCAAGGCCCGTACATCGTTAAAAAGGTCTACGAGGGCGGGGCTTACCTGCTGATGGACATGCATAGGGAAAGGTACTTTCGGGCGACATACGGTCGTTTTCTCAAGCATTATGCTTGAAGAGTCCCGACTTTGGTCAATTATAGATGACAACGCCTATGTTTGCTCCCTATCTTCCTAAGTCGAGACCCTAAAAGTCGTACAGTCCCACCGGGAAACTATACTCCCTAAATATATACAGCCTTGCGGTTGATCTCCAAATTGGCCACCGTATACAATCCATGGGCAACTCGAAACAAAGGTTGCACCTTCAAAGTCCCCCGATGAACCGCTATTCTGCCCTACGGTCGATCTCCAAATTGATCACCGTATACAATCCACGGGCACAAACAAGCCACGATTCATCCAAATTTCCCATGGACCGATATGTCCCTAAAGTGGCATTCTACCCTACGGCCAGTCTCCAAATCGACTACCGTATACAATCCACGAGCACAAACAAGCTAAGTTATCCCTAAGTCCCACCGGCAAGCGATGTTAGGTCACCCGCAGCAAAGCTACATCCGAGAGTTCTACCGGCTATGCAAGGGTAAAAAAACCGGTACGTCCACAAGCAAAATGGGCACGGATGAAAACCCGAAAAGGCTCCATAAGTAAAAACAACATGACTACCCGCGAGTCCGTGAAAACCTGAAAGGGCGCGAACTCGTGAAAAGAAAGAAACTGCCCTACAAGTAGTTCGACCTGGACTCCTGTATACAATCCATGGGCACAAAAAAGAAGTTTCTATGAAGTCCCACCAAAGACGAGCGATATTCCCGATATGATGTACAACACTTGTGAGTCCTCACGACTTGCAAAGAAAAAACACTCCTGTGAGATCCTTACGACTCACAAGTGAATAACACTTGGGGGTCCTCACGACTCCTAAGAAGAAGGCACACCTATGAGATTCTCAACTGATGGGGAGAAATACCTTTATGAGACCCTTACGGCTCGTAAAGTCAAAAAATCTTAGTTGACATGGATCTAAACCTGTTTTCTAAGCTACCATTGTCTAAATAGGCAACGGCAAATGATGGGTCGCTCCTGCCACTATTCCAGTTGTAGCGGTACTGATGCCAAAACAGATATCAAATCCCCAGTTTCCCCAAGCAGATGATGAATTGCTCCTGGCATACGTATTTCAGTGTTAACAACGCTGATACCAACCTGAAGTTTAAAAATCTTGACCCCTAAGTCGTTAAACTGGGAAATAAAAATAAACTAACTGAAATGATTATGCAGCTCACAATAAAAAGCAGCGAATAAAATACAAATGAAAAGCCGAAATGATTAGGCAACTCGCAATAAAGATCGGCGAATAAAAAATTAAAAATATATAAAAATAGCCAAAATAATTGGGTGGCCGTGAAAAATAGCCGAAATGATAGGGCAATCGCGACTTTCGCCATAAGAAAAGCTGAAATGATAGAGCAATCGCGGATATATATATATAAGAAAAGGAAAATTTCATGCCCTACAGGCACGACAATACTGACTCTTGTATACAATCCGTGGGCATGAACAAATGAAAATGAGCAATATGTTCCATTATGCTCTGCCAGATGGAGAATTAAGTCTCAATGGCAATACACGGCGAGACTATCAAGACATCCAATTTACTCCAGCAGAGTACAGACGCGATGTCAACAAGGACCAAAGGGTCAAAATAAAAGCGGGGTAATGGCATATTCCTAGCCCCCGTCTCGATGGCAGCCTAAAGACCATTGGATGTTATCTTACCTCATAAAGGTGCAGTTATGACTTCCCAGGAACTGAAAACAGTCTAATCTCAAGATAAAGTGCCATGACGACGCCTAACGCTGAATCTTCTGACGGCAATATGGATACCTCGGCCAAGGAAGATTACTTGAAACGTCGTTTCTTGCCTCAGAAAGGATTGAAGATACGACAAGTGCGTCGCTACTTAAACCACGATCCGAGGGACGCAAACCGAGAAGTCGGCTAACGCAACGGTGCGGCGGACTACACCCAGTACCACAAACCTGACGGCCTCTTATACTAACAAAGGCCTGTTAACATAAGTCTGAGTTTATCTATATCTAAGATAAGGTAAACTGAACACTCCGGAAAGAGTAAATAAACTAAGCTAAACCATTTCATTGCAAAAGAGGAAGAAATGCGGATATAAAAGAGTAAAAAGGTGCTTTCCATTCATACGTCAAAGATGGATTTCAGACTACCAACTAAGAACAAGTACGGAAAAGCAAAAGACAAATAAAGGCAAACGCTACATCACCCAAAGCCTAAAGGGGCAGGATACTAGCATTAGTACGTAGGTTCTGGAATTCAAAAATAACATCTTGCAAAGCATCCCAAGCAGCAGCATCCATCTTCTTGTGCTTCCTTCCGTAAACACAAGCATCGGGGTCGTCGCTGATATCCTCCGCCCTCGCATATGAGGAAATAATCACCTTTTGCTGATAAATCCGATACAAGACATCGATAGAACAGTCCCTCCGGTTCTTAGAAATCAAGCCCATTAAATAGACCGAGTGCACTTTATCTTCAACCTAATCTAGCGCGTGAAGCGGTATCGCCCCGAAAAGCCCGGGTGTAGCGCTCCAGATCGCGATAAAGATCATCGGTAGAAAAGAAGACAGGCAAGGAAGCAACTGCCCGCAATGAGCCTCGATGCGACGGAGTATAGCCTCACATTGAGCGCCGGTATAGCTAGGCTCATAAAAGCGGATATTAGCATGAGAAACAATGTCCCTGATGGTGTACGAATAACCATTCATGGTACCTGAACGAAAAGGACAAAAAAGTGTCAAAAAGGTGCTGTAAGTTTGACGATGCGGAGTCCGTGGCTCCAAAGTTAGGAGACCCCGCTGGGTTAAAAGTTAAAACTGGACCCCATTCGAAGTTGGCGCAAGAAAATGTGCTCAATAGAAAATAAAATATTTTTCTATAGAATTTAAGTTCTAAAGTCCTAAACTGGGGAAGACTCAAAGCGCCAGAGCTTAAGTTACACATAAATATAATAAAGCAGTCCTTAAGATTAAGCTTAGAAAAAGCCCAAAAAGGGGTATTTAAAATAAATAAATAAAAATTGAACTTAAGTTCTAAGTTTTTACCAAGTCAAATGTGACGTTTGAAAATTCTTTGACAAGACCTTCCCTGATTTGACAAGGAAAAAACGAAGCTTAAGCTTCAATGACTAAAGCTTTAGCTTTAAGAAGAAAACTTAAGTTTTCAGAGAGAAGAAAAATAATAGAGGTGCAGACCACCCCAAACTCTATATACAGAGGTGTGGGGTCGGTTGAAATTCCCCGGATCACAAAGGAGATCTAACGGCCCGAATCTTGACACCACAGCCCCCGCGTGCAAGGCACGTGGCGCCTGTGGTGGGAAGCATTTGTTCACAACCAAAAATCTTAAGCTTTGCGTGGCGCCAATGCAGCCCCGGGCGTATCATGCGCCAAACCCTGCAATTTTCACAATGATCCAACCATACTTAAGCATCTGGGTTGATCTTAAGATCAATTAAAGAGATCTCATATAAGAGATCTTCTCTACTTACCCAGCAATTTTCATCCCTATATAAAGAACCCACGAGATTAATCTCAATAGACCGAGAACTCCTCATAAGCTTTGAGAGAAAAACCTCAATCCAGAACTTAGGTTCTTTCATTGCCATAAAAAATCCTCGTCTTCTTCCTCCTTCAAAACCGAAGTAAAGGAGACTAATCTCCATTAAAAAAGAAGGTTAACCTTCATACAAAACTTAAGTACTTCTCTCGGATCTTAAGTTCCTTAAATCAAAACCCTCCTCGTTGAAAACTTAAACTTTCGCAGAGGAATTTTTTGACCTTAAGATCTAGGGTTTGGGGGAAGAATTTAAGAAACCCCTTTGACCATAGCTTTGGAAAGACATGAAGATCTTTATATCATTATGAAAAATGAAAATGAATACTGAAGATGATGAAATCCAGAATCTGACACCTAAGTTCTCACCCTGAAACATGAACAAATCCATGCTCATAGAAAAAGAAAAAAATTGATCTTGATGTTGTTAATGGTGAAAAGACCATTAACACAATTTTAAGCTTCATAAAACTTAAGTTTCAAAACACAAGAGATTAATGTCCGAAAAAACCCTAAGTTGTACCCCACGTGCTATACGCGTGGCGCCGACGTCAGAAGAGCATGTATCAGTGTTTCCATGCGTTGCGTGGAACTCACGTGAGCATGCACCCGTATGTCATGCGTCAGTATACCATGCGCCCGGCCATGTTACACAGACCAATTCCTACCCCCAAATTGGCTAAGTCCGTGAAGCTTAAGCTTCTTTGATCTTTAAGATCAATTCAGCCCATATGCTGGAAACTCTAAGTTGATCTTAGTCCCAAATACGACTAACAATCCATAGTTAGACTTCTAAATTGATCTTAATCTAAAACAAGACTAACGATCTTTAGATAAACTTAAGTATCCCCTGAACTGATGGACCTCACCAATATAAGAAATGCTACCTAAAGTTCACCTACGTTGGTAACCATGTTACGAACGTAGACCCAAACACCAAATCTGAATATGTACGGATTTGGACTAATCTGCGCCCTACGGATGACGACATAAATTAGTCTCCATATACAATCTAAGGACAACCCAAAATAAACAAAACTAAAACACGACACACGAAGAAAATGACCTGGAGTGCAGAAAGCTGTCATCGCTTTGCGATAACGTAATCAACTGTAGGAGCATACGTCTGCAGGAAAAAAGGTCCCCACAATCAATAAACCCTTATCCATGAGGGGGAATCTGAAAGTCAGTTACATCGGTCGCATCCCTTCTAAACCTCCAATATATGGTGTCATAAATCAACTTGGTGTTTTCGGAGAGGTGGATGGAAATGTCCAAATAGCATCTGCCCCCAGATTCAGGCTAGACGCACCCTCCGTGCCTCAATCCGGTTTCCGGCGGTAATCAATATTACCTTTTCTATAGAGGGAATGAGTTCGGTTATAGCTACATCACAGTTACCCCTGACTTATGTTATATACCTTTCTCGATTTCCCTTCAACCTGCTTCCTATTAGTCAACTAAATCGACAATTAAATTGTAGTGCTACCTTTTTTCCTGGAGGTATGTGTTTTTCAGGAGCTTGGGACGAATCGAACGATTGGCACCGGGATAGCGGTTGATGGGTTGTACTACCTTGATGAGCACCCACATCGTATAGCTTGTCCAACTTTGAGTCGTACTTCAGCCTTTGATGCTCATTGCCATTTTGGTCGCCCTTCCTTACAAATATTGAAGAGGATAGTTCCATCTCTTGGTTCTTTGTCTACTCTAGAATGTGAATCATGTGAGATGGGTAAACATAGTCGCTCAAGATATCCCTCCAATGTTAATAAAAAGGCCGACAAAGCTTTTTAGTTAGTGCATTTAAACGTTTGAGGGTCATGTCCAATTATTGCACATGGGATTTCGTTATTTCGTTACATTTATTGATGACTTTTCTCGAGTCTCGTGATTATACATGATGAAATCTAAAAATAAGGTTTTTCTCATTTTCAAAACTTTTGTTTCGAAATCAAGAATCGATTTGGAGTTAGCATTGGTACTCTCAGGAGCGATAATGCACGTGAATATTTCAGTGCACTCTTTAGAGAATACATAGAGAAACTTGATATTATCCACGAATTATCTTACCCTTATACTCCTCAACAAAATGGGATGGCCGAGAGAAAGAATAGACGCCTTTTGAAAGTTGTACTTTTATTTCATGTGTCTAAGCATTATTGAGGGATGCAGTACTTACTGCTAATTACCTGATTAACTGTATACCCTCGTCTGTATTGGATAGGCTAGTTCCTCACTCTGTTTTGTTTTCTTCGGCCATTACATTTCCTGTACCTCCTAGGGTCTTTGGATGTGTGTGCTTTGTTCACGATCTTCAACCGTGAGGGTCTAAACTGGACCCTAAGGCCATCAAATGTGTTTTTTGGTTACTCTCGGACTCAAAGAGGGTATCAATGTTACAGTCCTGTGTTACGACGCCGGTTTATCTCAGCTGATATAATCTTTCATGAATCTACCAATTACTTTGCTCAGATAGACACATCGCTGGATTTGAATAGTGACTTTCCTTTGGATATTTCGCATATCTTAGCTTCTGATGACACTCCATCTGCGACAGGTAATACTCCACCTCCTGTTTTGAAAATCACCCATACAGTTCCTATTATCGAACCGACTCCTGATTCACCACCATTGGGCCTTTCACCACATGTTACAAGAGTCTATGCTCGGAATGAACGTCTAACTGCTGCTTCAACGGCTCCTGCTGCCGAGCTTCTCGAGTCTCCAACTCCACCAGCGACTGATATTGATCTCCCTGTTGCCTTACGGAAAGACACCCGAAACTGCACTTCTCATCCTATAACTCATGTAGCGAATCCCCATTTATCTCCTGTATGTCAGGCGTTCCTCTCTTCCCTCGATTCTCATGTTTACCCAAGTTACTCTCCGAGGCTTTAACTCATAAAGGGTGGACGGATGCTATGATTGATGAGATACTCGCCCTTGAACAGAATCAGATTGGGACGTTAGTGCCTCTTCCTGTCGGAAAGAAGGTGGTGGGTGCCGTTGGGTATACACTAAAAGCTTAATCCTGATGGGGTTATTTCCCGCTTGAAAGCACGTTTGGTTGCCAAAGGGTTCTCACAGACTTGTAGTATTGATTATAAAGAGACATTTTCTTCTGTAGCCAAGATAACTTCTATTTGCCTGATTATGTTTCTTGCAGCAATACATTATTGGCCTTTGCATCATCTTGATGTGAAGAATGCTTTTCTTCATGGCTCTTTGGTCGAGGAAGTCTATATGGAGCAACCATCTGGATTTGTTGCTCATAGAGGTTTTGGCTTAGTTTGTCGACTGAAGAAGTCATTGTATGGCTTGAAACAGTCTCCACGAGCATGACTTGTGAGATTTACTGAGATAGTTGTTTCATTTGGCCTTAAACGGTGTGCTCATGATCATTCGGTATTCTACCATAATAACACCAATGGACTTCGCATTTTATTGGTGATATATGTCGATGACATGGTGATTACTAGCGATGATTTGGCTGGTATTGCACTGCTGAAGCACCACCTTCAAACGAAGTTTCAGACTAAGGATCTTGGAAAGCCTTAAATATTTCTTGGGTATCGAGGTCGCTCGATCGAAAGAGGATATCTATATCTCGCAGCGCAAATATGTACTCGATATGTTGACTGAAGCTGGAATGTTAGGATGCAGACCTACAGAGGCTCCAATGGATCCTAATACTAAGCTGCTTCCGGGACAAGATGGTCTGTTTGAGGATTCCGGAAGATACCGACAATTGGTCGACAAGCTTAATTACCTCACCGTCACTCAACCTGATATTGCATATCCTGTCAGTGTCATGAGCCAGTGCATGGCCGATCCTCGAGCTGCCTATTGAGATGCGGTGATTAGGATATTTCGATACTTGAAGAATACTCCAGGAAAAGGCCTACTGTATTCAGACCATTGACATTCTCGATAAGCGGGGTTCACATACGCAGATTGGGCTGGGTCCCCATCTGATCGCAGGTCCACTACATGATACTGTGTTTGTTGGAGGCAGCTTGGTCCCTTGGAAGAATAAGAAACAAAGTATAGTGTTTCGTTCCAGTGCTGAGTCAGAATATCGAGCCATGGCAAACACCACTTATGAGCTCGTATGGCTCAGTTTCTTGCTTGGAGAACTTGGCTATGGTTCCACTTCTATGCGACTATACTGCGATAATAAAGCCGCAATTTATATAGCCTCGAATCCTGTGTTACATGAGTGTACAAAACACGTCGAAGTTGATTCCCATTTTATGTGAAAGGTCGAAGATGGGACCGTTGACACTTTTTATGTTCAATCCACTCATCAGTTAGCAAATTTGTTCACAGAGCCTTTGGGAAGGAATAGAGTGCATTTTATATGTAACAAGCTAGGCATGTATGATATGTATGCTCCAGCTTAAGGGGAGTGTAAAAATGCACGTGTGTATTGTGTTTGTGAACCGGCTTCTAGCTTATTCTAGAAACTGTTTTTATGTTATTAGAAAACTAAGTAGGGTTGTAATTGATAAAAGACCATATTTATATAAAGAGGATGATTGGTTCAATTCCAATCTATCCATTTACATTCACCTAATCATTCTCTCTCCTCTCTAAATCTTCTCAATTAGATTCATGGCGAAATATATCTCACTTCATCTTATAAAGTCGTAATTTTCGTAGATCGTCATAAAACCTACTTAATGAGGTATATGCCACTTTCAACAGCTGGTGTGTGTGTATTGGCATTGGCTGGCCCGTAAGCCCTAATCTATGCGCACGCACAACACACCCACGCACACCACACACGGCACACACATCCAGGGGACCCATAAATTTGCCCTGAAAGCGTTAATTTGTGGCCGCTTTCCCTCGTTGGGTTCCCAGGGTTAGAACCCCGCACTCTCCCCAAAAGGAGAAGTATCATACCAACTGAGCTATTGCTCATTGGTTACATTCTTCTATATAAAGCTTCCACAAAAAACGAAGTAACTTCGACCAGACCATGAATGATTTATAATAATTTTGCATGATAGTTGTTGGAATAGTTTAGACTATATTGTTATTAGGGTGCACCGTACCACAATACTTGGACATCAAGTTATTGTAATTTCTATACAAAAAGACCTTTGGTCACATAATAAAATCTCTCTTTCTCCTCTTTTAACTTTAACACGGTATCAGAGCCAATGGCTCGATTCAAAATCTCGACAATACCTCTGATAGAAGCAGTCTACATGGACCAAAAAGTGCATCTAAGAGACCTAGCTCTACAAGTGTTGTGCAATCCACGTGACAACCACCCTAAGAAAAAGTGATGGTTACACGTGAGGAGTGTTGAGATGTGAGAGACTAAAATAGTCGTACAGGAAAAACTATGAAAGGTACATAGGGATAAGATATACGATGGAACAAACTTCAATAAGGCTTAAGTCTTATTATTGAAACCCACTTATATCAAAGCTCGTGTACACTCATAAATAAAAAATATATACTCGACCCCCTCAACTTTAAACTTTAAAATATTCAAAATTCTAACATAGTATCAGAGCGGGTCTCTTAAACCCTAATCCTAATCCTCAAAAATAATTGTTCAAAAAAATAGCCTCCCTCGCCTACTGCGCCTCCCTCCCTCTCCTCGCCCCTCGCCTCTAAATCGCATAACCCCTCGATCGTCGCCGCCGCCAGATCCCTCGATCCCTCCATCCTTCGATCCCTCAATCGATATCGCCGCCTCGAGCCCTCTCTCCCTCTAGATCTGCGCCTCGACACCTCCCTCCCAAGCCACGCACCACCTCGACCGCTCCTCCCTTGCTTCCCTCGCCTCCCCCCAACGGATCTACGCTTCCATATCGCCTCCAGATCTGCGCCTCTCGACCTCGCCCTAAATCTGCGCCTCCTCGACCTCAAGCGCTCCTCTCTCCTAAGCTGCCGCGCACCTCCTCTCTTCCTTGACCTCTCCTAAGGCATCGACAGAGCGCAACCCTCGCCAGCAAGATTGATCTCTCCCTCGCCTCGATCTCTTGATCTCTAGACCTCCTCAAGTTAAAAGAAACTTTTTTCCGATCTATAATGATCGGGAATTGGCTCAAGTAAAAAATAGTATCTTCTCTCGCTCTTTATGTGCTAGATCTGCAAATTCTATTGCTTGCTCTCTTTACGTGCGATGTTCAATATGAAGGACAACAAGATCGATCCTCGCGGACGTGGTCGTGGTTCCCTTTCTTGCTATCATTGCGGTCGTATCAACCATACAGATCAATTTTGCTAGAAGACGCATGGCTATCCGGATCGAACTCCTACTACCCAACAGAGTACAACTCCTCCATCCACAGCGACCCAACTGCCAGCATCATCATCGCAGATCTCTCCTGAAGACTTATAGCACCTGCAACGTATTCTCATGTCTCTACTACCAACTTGACTACATCAGGTATATCTTTACTATCTCAGTCAAACCCTTGGGTCCTTAACTCTGGGACTTCAGACCACATGACTCATACAACCTCTAATTCTGTAATTCCCACTTCACATAAATTCATTTCCATTGTCAATAGGAATGTCTTTCATGTTCATGGTTGTACCAATATTAATGTGACTCTTTACCGCTTAAAAATGTTCTGGTTGTTTCTTACCTTCAAACAAATTTTTTATTTGTTCGTCGTCCTACTAATGATTTCAACTGTTCAATAACTTTCTCCTCTATATATTTTGTGATCCAGGACAACCAGACAAGGGAACAGATTGGTGGGGATAAAGAAGTTAATAGCATGTACTACTTGGATGTGCCACCTTCCACGGTTCTTGTTGTTTCTACCATTTGCCGGCATCAACGTCTTGGACATCCACCTCTTCCTATACTACGTACTATATTTATTGATTTCACTTTATCTGATTGTTCATGCGTCGTGTATTTTAAGGAAACATTTTCATTCTTCTCTTCTTTTCAGTTAACAACCGTAGTTCTTCGATATTTGAGTTAGTCTATTTTAACATTTAGGGTTCTTACAAGCATACTAGCATATTTGGCTATAAATATTTTATCACCTTTATTGATGATCACTCTAGAATGAGATGGTTGTTTCTTTGACGTGATCGATCTGAAATACCACGTGTTTAAAACGTTTATTAATGAAGTGGTTAATCAGGTTAATACATCTATTAAAACTCTAAGAGTTGAAAATGTAAAAGAATACATGAATCGTATTTTCCAAACTCTTTGTCAATCCCGTGGGATTATTCATCAAAACTTTTTGCTCATACACACCACAATAAAATGGCATTGCTGAAAGAAAAAACCGTCACTAGCTTGACGTTGCTCAACCTATTATGCTTAACATGCATGTCCCAAAATGCCTTTGGAATTTTGCTTTACTGTATATTTTTTTTTATTAATCGCATATCTTCCACGATTCATCAAAACCAAACACCGTTCTCTATTTTATTTCCCGACCAAGACCATTTCCCCCTTCCTCCTTAAATATTTGGGTGTGTTTGCTACGTTCATAGTCATCGATTAACTCGCGATAAATTTGATCCTTGGGCTGTCAAACATATATTTGTTGGTTATTTTAGGACTCAAAAAGGTTGTGTTTGCATGCTTCCTTCTACATCCACTGTCGTAGTCTCTCATGATGTCGTCTTACTTGAGGATCGGCCCTTTTACCCCGGCGGGAAGTCCTTCTCATGTAACGCCGCCGTCACTTCCCATTTCTTCATATGACCAGCCAATTCAAACCGAATCTACTACTGTCGAAGTTTCTCATCCTTCGATTACACATGTCTATAGTCGTCGTAAAAAGACAGTGATAGATTCAACAGCACATACTGAAACTCCTCCATATATACAGCCGGAAGCCGCCGAGCTTTCATCTCTACCTCATTCTGATGGTCGGTCCGACGACTTACCAAATGCTCTTCGCAAAGGTAAACAAACATGCACTACTTCTCATCCTCTTGTTTCATTTATTTCATATCACCGTCTTACTCCAGCTCTATATCAGTTTGTCTCTTCCTTGTCTGTTGTTTCCCTTTCTAACTTTGTTCAAGAAGTTATGAGTCATCCAGGTTGGCATATGACTATGACGGAAAAGTTAAAGGCACTGAGGTCCAATCACACTTGGGATCTAGTCAGCCTTTCTTTACAGAAAAAGATGGTTGGTTGCTAGTGGGTATTTACTGTCAAACATAATCTTGATGGCAGTGTATCTCGTTTGAAGGTCCGCCTTATTGCCAAAGGTTATACTCAGCAAGAAGGTGTCGACTATACTGAGACTTTTTCTCCAGTAGCCAAACTTAATATTGTTCTTGTCTTGATCTCTCTTACGGTTACTCGCGATTTGCCTCTACATCAACTCGACGTCAAAAATGATTTCCTCAATAGCGATCTTTCCGAGCCAGTTTATATGCCGCAGCCTCCTGGTTTTGAGCGTGAGGGGGAGTCTCTTGTATGTCATCTTAAAAAATCTATCCATGGGCTAAAACAATCTTCTCGGGCATGATTCGATAAATTCAGCATGGTCCTAAAAAGATAAATTTCATAAGAAACCAGACAGATCCATCTCTTTTTACATATAGACGAAAAGAAGAATAGTTAATCTCCTGTTTTATGTTGATGGCATAATCATCACTGGAGATGATTCCAAAGATATATCTAAGGTCAAAATTCATTTGGTATCACATTTTCACTTCAAAGATCTTCGTCCTCTACGGTACTTTCTTAGTATATAGGTGTCTCAAAATAAAAGGTCGATATTTCTCTCACAGCGGAAGTATACTCCTGATCTTCTTAAAGAAACGGGATTTCTTAGCTGTCGCCATGCTGATACTCCTATTGATACAACAGTAAAGCTCTCTCACATTAGCTCACCGGATGACTAGCCACTTTCCGATCCAGGTCGGTATCGACGGTTAGTTGAGAATCTGATATATCTCACAGTTACTCGTCCAGACATATCATTTGCAGTCAGCACAATGAGCCAGTTTATACAGACGCCCTTAGTTTCCCATCTTCAGGCTGTTGAGCGCATTCTCCGCTATTTGAAGCGTGCATCTGGACAAGGTCTTCTCTATAAACCATGTTCTAATCTGTCTCCTGTAGCCTATAGTAATGCCGATTTTGCAGGATCTATGGATGACCGTCGCTCCACGAGTGGATTTTGTGGTTTCTTTGCAGGGATCTAGTTACTTGGCGCAATAAAAAGCAACATGTTGTACGCTCATCGGCCGAGGCTGAATATAGGGCTATGGCCCATGCTGTTTCAGAATTGACGTGGCTCTCCACATTGCTTGAAGACCTCGATGTTAGTTCTACAACACCAGCATTCTTGTTCTGCAACAATAAAGCCGCAATTCATATTTCAGAGAATCCAGTGTTTTACGAACGCACAAGACACATTGAAGCAGATTGCCACTTTATGCGGAAGAAAGTAGTTGAAAAGAAAATCAATCTCTATCATGTTTCTACTCATGCACAGATTGCAGATATTTTGATGAAAGCTCTTCCAATACCCGCATTCATTCATCTATTGTCCAAGCCATGCATCACATATATGCTCCAACTTGAGAGGAAGTGTTGGAATAGTTTAGACTTTATTTTTATTAGGGTACACCATACCATAATGCTTGGGCATCAAGTAATTGTAATCCTTATATAAAAAGACATTTGGTCACATAATAAAATCTCTCTTTCTCATCTCTTTTAGCTTTAACAATAGTGAAATCACTGTTAAAACAAGATAGAAATATTTTTAAAAAACATTGTCACTTTTCAATATACTTATTAAAATTAGCAAATATGCATCTTGTAAGCTATAATCTTATATGCATTGATAATTTATAGAAACAAAAGGACAAGGAAACACAAAATAATAACATAATCCAGCCAAATCTATATTATCATGAGATAATGCACAATAATTCTATGAGAAAGGATATTGTCAAGGGAAAAAATGAGAAAGGAGGAAGTGACGAAGTTTCCAGATCACATGCAAAAGGCTGAGCCACTAAATGGCAATTCCACCCCCACCCCCCAACTCTAATCCCCCAGAAAACTCCCAGACAGCATACACCGAACTTCAAGAAATAAAAATAAAAAAGGTCTGAAAAATAGATGGCGCATCCTTCTCTATAATACAAACAATCAATTATGCAACATTTAAACTTGCAATTTATCTATTAGTAGTAGTAGTAGTAGTAGTATTGTACTTCTTATTATAATTAGTATTATTTTGACATCTAAATTAACGATTATGTAATCATTTTGCAATTTGATCCCTATAAGAAAGCAGCTAATAAATTCATATCCATAAGATGGGAGTAAACTGAATACAACACCTCCTGCCTCCATCTTCCTCTCTGAGCTTCTGTCTCTGCGTCCTCTGTGCCTCCTTCTGGATTAATTACTTCAAGCCCTTCATAACCCAACGACCTGAAAAGAAAGATATAAAGGAACTAAGATTCCCATGACCTACTACTATCATACATTGAATTGAAAAAACCAGATCTAATCTTTATATTACATATAACAATATGTAACTCTTATTCTCAACAATAAATTATGCCAACTAAACCCAAACCAAAAAATTATTTTAAAAAAATGGAAAGCTCCCAATCATGATTTTCTCATCCACCAGTTGCAGACTCATCCACCAGTTGCAGAATAAATGAAAACACGCGTTTCACCAAGAGAATTCCCTCATGTTCAGAAAAAAGAAACAACACTAGAAAAGCTCATTAAGAGTCGTGTGAAAGAGCAAGATGGTGCATACTATTGTTATAAAAAAAAGGTAAGATTATAAAGGATAGTTGGCAAAAGTAGAAAGATATCTGTTCTGTTGATAAAACTGCACATTTAATATGACATTTTCCTACTATTTCTATATAATGAAAGGTGTTTATTATAATATATGATACGTAGGGTTTATCTGTAAAAATACTATTTTCATGTATTTATATATTATAATTAACATTTGGTAGGAAAAAGTAAGCATATATTATCCATGTAACATTTGGCCCAATTAAATATGCTTACCTTATTAAATACCTTTGACCAATTCTTAATGGTTAAGTTAATATCTCAATATAACAAACTCTACTAAATATTATTTGTTGAGATATTGTGCAGAATTTGCAGGGCAGAAATCAAGGAAATCAAAGTTGGCAAAACAAACCTACCTAATTAAGAAAGTAAACTAAAGAAATCAATTCTGGCAGTGACGTAGAAAAGATTTTCAGTTTTCAGAGATTCAAAAGATCACCACGTGTCACCAGAAGAAGCCACAAGAAATTTAAGGCCAAGATCCCACCATAAGACCGCGGATCCGCGGTCAAACCTATCTAACGGCCGCGGTTCCGCCGCACTTTAAGGGAGTTGGGATTCTGGATTTTTTTGGTTAGAATCGTAACTAGTTTCCAAATTAGGAAGCTAGGGTTCTGGCTCTGAGACTATAAATAAGGACCGAGAGCCTCTTGGAAAAATCATCAAGCCGACGAGATCACGAAGTCCAAGACGGATCACGCATCCAGGCTGATCATCAACTGTTCGTCTACCTCCTTAGAAGAGATCGAGAAGCAACTAGAAATTGTAATCATTTTCTAAGAATTCAAGTGTAATGAATATTGTTGATTAATAAAGGTAGCTTTCTTTTTCTTATTCTATTTCTTCGTAGTTTAATTATGCAATTTCTTTCCATCTCTTTTTCTCCCAACATGCGTGAGTAATTCTCCGCTTATTAGGGTTCGTAGGATTAGGGTAGGCTAATGGATGATGAACATCCTTAAACCCTTTTTAAGTCCTATAAAGTTTATGAACTTTATCAAAAGAATCATTAATATCCTAATCGGGCGCGCTAACAATTCTTTGTTAGTTTCGACCGTGATTAGAGATTAGTTTAATGATTGTTTTGGTAAAGGCTAGATATGAACGGAGTTCCGTGTCGAGATAAGGGTTAAGAGTAGGATTCCTTTTCCCTCCAGAAACCCTAATCTACACGCATCACCGTCGTTCTAGTTTTAAATCTATTAAAGGATAAAAAGGGTAACTTTTAATTAATCGTCCATAACTACTAAATCCTAACGAACCCTACAAGCCCTATATTAACTACATCCCTAAAATAATCTAGATCTATATATTTTGCATTCTTGCTTAACGTAGATCTAGAAACCTTTCCACAAAATTCTTTATTCCTCCTCTCTTTTTCAACACATCTAAAGTAAGAGTAAAAGATTCAACGTTTCTCTGAGGACGACCCGTACTCACCTCGGTCTAGCTACACGCGACACCGTTCTGATTGCGGTTATACTAAACACACTCTTTCACGCCAATCAAATGGTGCCGTTGCCGGGGATACGTGCGTAATTTTTTATTCTTACTATTTGTGTTGAATTCTTATACGATCTGTATCATAAATAAAACAAAACTGCAAATTGTATATTTAACGATTATTGTGTGAATTTTGCGAGGGAATCTGGAGTCACAGACTTGAGGAAACAGGAGACAGATACATTCATTTGAGATCCAAAGAAGTAGAGAAGGCCACAGAAAAAAATTCATCAATTGATCTCTCCCTCTTACGGCGGAACCGCGGCCGGAAGTGCACATCGGCGGCGGAAGCGCGGCCAGTTAGGAGATCTAGGGCTTCAGTCTTCTCTGGTAAGATTCTAACCTCCTTCTCTCTCCTCTGAAATCCAATAAAATCTATTTTCTGTAGGATTCTTTGCAAAATAGCGCCGCTCAAAAATCTTTTTGCAAATGTTTTGTGATTGGTTTTGTTTTGCATACTTTAATACGGACTTTAAGGGGCAAAGACCAAATCCAGATTAGGTGGGGATTTCAACACCCTTCCTAAGCCCCACAAATCACAAACAGAGCATCTGCATCAACCCTACATTAATTTAAAAAATATCTAGACCAGACTCTAAGGACTGTCGCGCTCATTAAGGACAGAGGAAGGTCGTGGGTAATCTATCGCTTATCCGCATTACTTTTGTGGTGCCTAGGCAAGTGTGTCTAAGGCAAGTGGTTTACTTAATTAGGCCCGCTATTTTCGGTGACTCGTATAGCGGATACCTCCCACTTACCTGACACTTAGCTGGCCACAAGAGTAGTAAAGAGGTGGTAGAGGATTGATCCTACGGCTTGTCCTTTGGAAGTCTAGGAGCGGTCTAGAGACTGGACCTAGGTAACCTTAGTTCTAGGGTTGTTTGTGCATTGTAGAGTGATTTGTCTTAAGTCCCACTTTTTCAAAACAGACCAATTTTAAATCACACACACGCTGCCACTTGCACTAAACCCGCTTAGTGCATGCTCGGCTGGACACGGGATTCTAGTGCCCGTCTTGTTCGCGTTCCTGCTATCGACGCCGAAGTCGGTACTTCATCTTCTTTTCCCCCACCACACACCACTACCGAGATGGACGTTACTCCATCAGATTATAACACCACGCTGCCACAGCCCGTAGGTGCGCAGAATCCACCGCGCATCTCTCTCCAAGAGAGATGCTATCCTATCCGTGGTCCTCTTCCCACTTGTCTATCTCTTCCACCAGCTAACGGGGATAATTTCGAAATTAAACCCCACCACATCAATCTGCTGCCCAAATTTCACGGGCTTGAATCGGAAGACGCGTACGTTTTCATCACCAAATTTGAAAACGTATGCGCAATGATGGGTACTTCACAGTTGATTGTCGATGCTATGCGTTTGCGTCTTGTCCCATTCACACTGTGCGACTTGGCAGAAAAATGGCTTTACAATACTGCCGCACACTCTATCACTAATTGGGATGAATTCGTCATAGCATTTCTTAAGAAGTTTTACCCAAACCATAAGACTGCCCATATTAGGAGCGAGATCAACCAGTTCACCCAGCTTCCCAATGAACCATTTTGGAAGTGCTTTGAACGTTTCAAGGATCTGCTTGTCCAATGTTCTCATCATGGAATACAAAGATGAGATTTATGTCGGATTATATATGAGGGCATTAATCCAGCGACAAAGCAGATGCTTGAAACAATGTGTCAATGCGATTTCATGTCTAAAAATGACGGTGAAGCATGGAAATATCTGGAAGATCTCGCAGAAAACACTTTGCAGTGGGAAAGCGTAAGACCACCTTCAACTAAGGAAGTTATTCACCAGCTCGATATTTCTATCGCAGTAAAAGCCGAAATGGCAGCGATACAGAAGAAACTCGACGCTATTGAAAACAAGTTCTCATCATTCTCCCTAAATCAGGTCACGCTTCCTAAGATCGTCTGTGGTTGCTGTTCAGATCCTTCACACTTAACGGAAGAATGTCCTATGAATGCATCGGTTCAAACTAATGCTGCTTTTCAGCAGCAACCTAGAGACGATCCTTATTCTTCCACGTACAATCAAGGATGGAGGAATCATCCTAATTTTGCTTGGAACCAAAACCAACAAAGCAATTATCAAAGACCTCCTCCACAGCAACCACAACCACAAAATCAGCTCCCCTTTCAGTCACAGAATTTTCAAAATCCGGCCAACACTCCTACACCACAAGTGGCCGGTACGGACAACTCTTCACTCGCACAAACTTTGGATATGTTCATGAAACATTCCATGCAATTGTCGGCTGAGATGAAGTCTTCTATTGATAACATACAGAAAGACTCCGCCTCCCACGGCGAAAGTATTAAATCAATAGAAAACCAACTTGCACAGTTGAACGCCGCAATGAGTGCGAGAGAGAAAGGGAAACTCCTATCTCAACCCATACCTAATCCTGGCCACTCACAAAGTTATAATGTAAGTGCCGTTACTACATTGAGATCGGGAAAAGTGCTGAATAACCGAGTGGGTGAGCAATGTGATGATAGTGACACCAATGATACCCCAGCTTCTTCTTCTTCCCCTAATTCATCTAGTCTCCCACCTTCATCCGAGCCTATTCTCCGTTTTCCCCAAGTCTCGAACCCTCCGCCCATTTTCTCGAATCTACCTAAAACGATCCCCACTCCAATTCTGGGATCCACTCCATCCCCACAATCCTCTCCAATGTTGGACCAAACCCTTATTGATAAAGCACCTTATCCAAACAGGTTAAGGGGCAACAGACCAAGTCCACAAATGGAGAAAATTATGAAAATTTTTAAGCAAGTTAACATAAACATTCATCTCCTAGATGCTATTCAACAAGTTCCGTCATATGCGAAAATCCTAAAAGACTTGTGCATTAAGAAGAGAAAAGTTCAAGTACCTAAAAAAAATTTCCTTGCGAGTAATGTGAGCACTGCTTTTACACAACAACTACCCAAGAAACGAAAGGACCTCGGAAGTCCTACAATTTCAATTTCTATTGGGAGTAAAAATATCAATCGTGCTCTACTCGATTTAGGTGCTAGTGTTAACTTACTTCCGTATTCTGTTTATGAGCAATTAGGGATCGGAGAGTTAAAGCCTGCGCATTGCACTCTTCAGATGGCTGATCGATCTATCACCCAACCTAGGGGTGAGTTAGAGGATGTGTTAATCAAAGTTGGGGAATTCATATTCCTTGTGGACTTTATCATTATAGATACACAACCTGTGGCAAACCCACGCAATCAAATTCCGGTGATACTCGGTCGACCCTTTTTGGCCACTTCCAACGCAGTAATCAATAGTAGAAACGGCTCCATGACCCTATCCTTTGGAAAGAAGTGAATTGAGCTTAACATTTACAAGTTGGGAAGTGAACCCTCCGAACCCTACGCTCATGTGTGTTCTGTCGAATTAATGGATGTCGACAGCAGCGAATTTGATCAACCTCATGATACTGACTCTTTTCATATGTTGTTGTTTGACCCAACCATGTATTCTTCCGGGTCAACATCTAACGCTGATGAGGAACTATTTATAGAGTCTGGCGATCATCCCATTTTTTCTGATGACATTATTCTTCGGGGTATCGACGAAAGCTTTGAGGAAATTTTCGCTGATGAACTCGCATTTTTACATGACACGGGTGTTGAGATGAATCAACTCCAAGACAAAGAGATTGAACCTCCACCCATTCTTCTGGACAATCACGATAATGCGAGTAATCCATCATCACTATCACTGTGTCTTCTCTCCAAATTGAGACGCAATCCTTTTCCATTACACCTCTTATCACCTCCCCACTTCTTCACGTCGAAAGGTGACATGTTCTTCCACCAACCTTGGTGCTTCATCGATAAAATTTTTGAATGGTTGGTGTTGACTTTTGGTCTTTGCAAAGCTTGGCATTGACCGATAACTTTGACCCCCTCGTGTGATTTTAAAAGATTAACATTGTTTAACTCAAGTTTGAGGGGTGGTATATTTTGGGCTCTTGAAAGAAGATGATTTTTACAAAATTGTGAGCCAAAAATAAGTTTAAGGGAGGATTTTCACTTTCATTATTTCTTGTCCCCTTTTTCCTCCCAAGTCTACAGGTTTTTAAGCTTAACGGATGACATCAGTGAGGACACTGCTGTAAACAGGTTTGGAGGAAGTTTGTGCTTATTTACGCATCAATTTTCATCATACTTTGCATAAGCACAACATTTTCAAAAAATTTAAAATTTTTTTTTTTTTATAATAAAAGAATAGAGTGTGAAAAATTACATCCGAAAGATAGGAATAGTTTAAGAAAACCAAGAAAATTAGAAATTTTCTTAAACGAACTAGTAATAAGTAGTTATGAGCTGTTGTCCCAAGGGTTAGTAAGATGAAGGAAATCACTAATCCGAGAATAAAAATAAGTCTGAAAAATAGTTTCTATTCTGGAAGCCAAACATTTGAATGTTGATACCCTACTATATGCACTTACACACATCTTGAAACTCGGGATAGTAGAGGATACCTTGAAATACTCTTGTCTAAAAGCCAAAGTATAAAGGAAATAATAAATGAAGAAAATATAAAAATGGTGAAAAAAAAATGAACACTGGTTTTGTATCGCCAAGGCAGCAATAAAAAAAATATAGCGAGAGTGCTTCATCACCTAGTGCCTTAGACCAACTGGTCTGGGAGTCACTGTTAAGCCTTAGGTGGTGCAAGACGAGGAAAATACTATCACCTAATCAGCAAGCACATAAGTAATCGGTCGGTTAGTACCTCAAGAAGTATTAACGGTCGCATGAAAATGTGTGAGCGAATCCATATAAATATTCATCAAATTAAAAAGTACTGAGGTAGATGGACAAGAGTATGATAGCTTGAATTGAATTCTCCGAGTGTAGGGATGTTCTATACACACACGTAGGGGTATATGATCGATGTTTGAATGAAAGGTAGGAACGAAAAATAAAGACGATGTTTTATTGAGGGATGATGTGATTTCTAACATTTTTTCATGACTATTAAGATAGGGCTCATGACAACCGAAAAGCTAGTATTAGTTGGAAACTCTAATTTTCAAAGTCTTTCTTTTATAGTTCTTATTTTTATATGTAACTTTCACCATCTCTCTTTTATTATAGGATTTTGTGGGTGTAATCCGCTGAAAACCCTCAGGAGACAACACTCCTCCTGCTAGGGACACCTAGAGGTTTAACGGCTTGTTGCACGCGCTCAGTGCAATCGTGTTGCCTACGAAAGTGTGCTTAGTTTTCTCCTTTCTTTTTCTCTTTCTCTTGAATAAACTAGTTTGCTCGGGACGATCAAAGATAAGTTTGGGGGTAATTGTTCAGTTGATAAAACTGCACATTTAATATGACATTTTCCTACTATTTCTATATAATGAAAGGTGTTTATTATAATATATGAAACGTATGAGGATTTTTCTGTAAAAATACTATTTTCATGTGTTTATATATTATAATTAACATTTGGTAGGAAAAAATAAGCTTATATTATCCGTGTAACATTTGGCCCAATTAAATATGCTTACCTTATTAAATACCTTTGACCAATTCTTAATGGTTAAGATAATATCTCAATATAACAAACTCTACTAAATATTATTTGTTGAGATATTGTGCAGAATTTGCAGGGCTGAAATCAAGGAAATCAAAGTTGGCAAAACAAACCTACCTAATTAAGAAAGTAAACTAAAGAAATCAATTCTGGCAGTGACGTAGAAAAGATTTTCAGTTTCCAAAGATTCAAAAGATCACCACGTGTCACCAGAAGAAGCCACAAGAAATTTAAGGCCAAGATCCCACCATAAGACCGCGGATCTGCGGTCAAACCCATCCAACGGCCGCGGTTCCGCCGCACTTTAAGGGAGTTGGGATTCTGAATTTTTTTGGTTAGAATCGTAACAGCTGGTTTCCAAATTAGGAAGCTAGGGTTCTGGCTCTGGGACTATAAATAAGGACCGAGAGCCAATTGGAAAAATCATCAAGCCGATGAGATCACGAAGTCCAAGACGGATCACGCATCCAGGCTGATCATCAACTGTTCGTCTACCTCCTTAGAAGAGATCGAGAAGCAACTAGAAATTGTAATCATTTTCTAAGGATTCAAATGTAATGAATATTGTTGATTAATAAAGGTAGCTTTCTTTTTCTTATTCTATTTCTTCGTAGTTTAATTATGCAATTTCTTTCCATCTCTTTTTCTCCCAACATGCGTGAGTAATTCTCCGCTTGTTAGGGTTCGTAGGATTAGGGTAGGCTAATGGATGATGAACATCCCTAAACCCTTTTTAAGTCCTATAAAGTTTATGAACTTTATCAAAAGAATCATTAACATCCTAATCGGACGCGCTAACAATTCTTTGTTAGTTCCGACCGCGATTAGAGATTAGTTTAATGATTGTTTTGGTAAAGGCTAGATATGAACGGAGTTCCGTGTCGAGATAAGGGTTAAGAGTGGGATTCCTTTTCCCTCCAGAAACCCTAATCTACACGCATCACCGTCGTTCTAGTTTTAAATCTATTAAACGATAAAAAGGGTAACTTTTAATTAATCGTCCATAACTACTAAATCCTAACGAACCCTACAAGCCCTCTTATTATATTAACTACATCCCTAAAATAATCTAGATCTATATATTTTGCATTCTTGCTTAACGTAGATCTAGAAACCTTTCCACAAAATTCTTTATTCCTCCTCTCTTTTTCAACACATCTAAAGTAAGAGTAAAAGATTCAACGTTTCTCTGAGTACGGCCCGTACCCACCTCGGTCTAGCTACACGCGACACCGTTCTGATTGCGGTTATTCTACAAACACTTTTTCGAACCAATCAATATCCATAAAATATATGATGTGTTTTATTAATTTAACTACGTTACAACGACACTTCTATCATGAAGTGCCTCTGTTTCCAACACGATTCTTACATAAGAGTCCCGGAATACTCAATGGATACTAGCCGGGCACTTTTCTTAGACGTCCTCGGTTATATATATATGAAGGATTTTCTTCGTCTTATAATATATATATTAGTCACAAACACTCTTGACACTTCTCGGACGAAAACGTGGCACATGTTGAAATTTCCTTGATATGCATTATACATATTGGCCTATTGGAATCCCTTGTTCTTTCTCTATTCGTCTTAGAACAAAATGACTATTGGTAATGACGTAAAAGAACAGTTTGCACTATGCGTTGAGATATATCAAGCTTATCCACTGAAAGATAAATAGAAGCCAAAATCCCATATTAACTCCTACATATGATGTCATGTTTTCTATACGTGGACATATAAATAATTGATAGCTATGATAAGTAATTAAATATATCAGCAAAATGATAATAGATGATTACGTCTACCATGCATGTATCCTAAGGTATCAAGATGTTCCATATATGCATCTGTTTCATGTGGTGTGTGCTCCCAAAAAAATGTGGGAATGTATTAAAAGCAACATGCCCCAAAAAAAATCTAACCGATATGGAAATGATGACGCTGGATAATACGCTAAAAATAGGAGAAAATCTGCGCATGAGAGAAATTAACTAAATCCCTCAATCGAAGAAGGTTTAGACATATGCAGCAATTAAGCCGGGAGAGATCTCTTGAAGACGCAACTAGGACTAAGGATAGTGGGTAGACCAAAATGATCAGTAGATTGAGACCCAAAAATATATGCTGACAGAGGAGGTGACCTTTGATATGCTAGAATGGAGAAAGGGAACCATATATCGATCCAGCCCCTGACAATTGTGATAGAAGCATTTTATTCTGCGCTTGTTGATGATGATGATTATCATGTCCTTGAGGCACAAACCTTAACTTGGGAAATGACCAATGAGTCTTCCAACACGTACTCGGATTTGATAAGATCAAAATATGCCAAACTTTTAATATGTAATCCATGCCATGTTTTCGTAAGGATCGTTCTACATTCTAATCTCCTTATCTTTCGATACCCATTATTTTCTCTTTCCTCAAAATCATTTTAGAAGCAAGATAAAGAATCCAATAAACTCAGAGAATCGATTCCTAGTCTACACCTTTCATGAGTTTAATTGCAAAGGACAACTCATACGTTATCATCTAAAGCCTCTTAACTCGATCACACAACTTTCCATGAGGAATCCAATGAGAAAAATAATAACGACTAATAACAACTAACATCAGGTGAAATTGCGCACTAATCAAAAGATAAATCATAATATTGCTCGTATCATTCAAAAATCTCACCTTCAAGGTTAAATTACACTATCCAGTAAACAAAAGCACGAAACCCTAGGATTGAGATAGGATCTAGTGGTCAAACTAACCCGCTGACTGATTTCTGCACTGCGCTGCCCCAGCTCCTGATCGCCGAGAAGAATCCGCCACCGCTGCTAGTCTCCTCCTTCTGATCCCTCGACCCCATTCTCGAAACCCTAATTCGATGGATCAAGCTTCGGCGATGGCGCTTCCTTCGTTCCAAACTGTAAGGACTGTAAAATCCATTCTCTATAATTTCTTTTTAAGCTAGTTATATATTCATTTCTATTTAAATATACCTACTATTATTGGTAATTGTTTCCTATTGGTGGAGACACAATATTATTATCCCGCATGTCTCGAGTTTTAAAGCCCAGCCTTTTTAAATTAATATTTTTTTACAGTATGCTATATAAGATTTTAATAAATCGGGACTCTTACCCTTTTGTTCTTTTTTGCCGTAATTTTCTTTCTTCTCTTCAACTCCGAAAGTAAACCCGTCTCTCTATTTTTCTCTCATATCTAATCTGATATTTCACCAAAACTAAGGAAACGATCATCAAGGAAGAAGTAGAAATCGTCGATCAAATGCCGAAAGTCTTGAAACCGACGCGAGGTTATATTTACAATGAAACCGGCAGCTTGATACAAAAATCAAGTTTCCAATCGGTAAGTCTCGTCTTCTTTTCTCCATCGATCTTAATTACCAGCCATCAAATAATTCTGTTTGCTTTAATTCTCATTGTGTTATATATTTGGTCAATTAAACCTATGGTAAGGCTAACTCTTCTGAACAATTTATTAATAATCAAATCTCATCTTTTAATAATCAAATCAAATATCATCTCCTCATAACGAACACAGCTGAAGCTTTGAAAGATGAAATAGCCATAACGTTCTATCTCTATATCCATACAATAGTGTATCTATATCAAAGCCTATGTTTTGTATGGGATCTGGAGTCCGTATTATCAAGACCCCTCTTTATGCATACTAGCTCTAGTGTCTCTTCATATAAACTTTCTAAAAACTTATTTTTTGCATTTTGCCATCATGCCTAGGCATATGTACTATCTTAGCATATAAACACTTTTGCATTAGCAAAAGGTCAAGATATAAATTGAATTTCTTGTAAATGGGTTATGTATAATTGTAATTTTCAAATCAAGAATGCAGGAAATTCTAATTATTCCGTTAACAATGAACACAGAATTGTAAAATACATTGACATCTCATAGAATAGTTTGTTTATAAAATTTCTTTTTTTGGATAAAGTTCTAGTATACGTTGTTTTTTCCTTTATATATATATATGTGTGTGTGTGTGACATGACCTAATCAACATACTTGTTTTGTACACACGTTTCACTTGGATGATTCACCGTATAAACGAAACTCACACAAACCTCGATGCATTTCTTGTCTTTTAGCATTTCAATCGTAGTATAATTTGAATGGCATCCTATGTCGTTAAAATCAATTTTTTGATGCTAAACCTTTGTGGAAATGAATCAAAATATAAGTTTTATATTCGAGAATTTAAGAGAATTAAATCCAACAACTACATAGAATTTTATATGCACTTTAAACAAATTTTCAGAAATCGAAACGAGACCCAGTTTAGGCTTTACATGATTTTTTTGTTACTGTTTTTATCGACCACCTTCGGAAACCCATAACTCCATCTTCCAAGGTCCATTTGAGCAAATTCAAGTGTTTTGGACAACTAGATCAAAAGATCTAAATTTTCCTATTTTTAATGTTTTTCTGAAAACCGACATAACTTATAGAATTCTGCTTTTTAAAATTATGTGGCTGATCTGGACAAAATCATCCACCCACTATTTTTAAACATGACACAACTCGAGTTCCCGACGTCGGTTTGTGACAAATCTTAGATGTATGTGATGGATTTTATGCTTTATTTAATGGTTTAAAATCTATTTTTCCTTTTTCTTTAGTCCTGCATCGCCTATGCAACAAGGTGTTTCTGTCCTTATATATGAGGATGTGTCTTAGCCACTTGAAGTAGTTCAAGGGCTAGTGGGCTTGGGCTTTTCCACACACGCGCGCCCGCGCCGTTCGTTAGTCCCGAGCCCGGTTCGTACGTACGCTTATCCTTTTACCCAAAATGATTTTGTTTGGACCCGTTACTGGACCATTGCAGCAGCCATGAACTCGTAATTAAGAGTGTACCGTTGGAACTTTAATGCAGGCGTTTATGCCCGTTGGAGGACAGAGACGTTGGGCCTGCATTAATCTGTATATTGATGGGCAGTAATGGGCATGTCTAAGGACTTCTATATAAGGAACACCTCTTCTCTTTTGTTAAACTGATTACAAAACAAAAAAAATAAAGGAAGAAGAGGAAAAACACTGCTCATCTCATCTCCTCTCCCCTGCTGCTCATCTGCTCCGCTCTGCTCATCTCCTCTGCTCTCAGAGAGCTGCTCATCTGCTCTGCTATGCTCATCTCCTCTGCTCTCAGCGAGCTGCTCATCTGCTCTGCTCTTTGCTCATCTCCTCTGCTCTCCACTGTTGCTTCTTCCTCTGTCCAGTTCGGGTTCGGGCTACCTTTTTTCTTGTTGAGCGACGAGGGTCAACGACCGGTTCGACACTTCATCCTGCTGCACTTCGGGTGGAGTCCCTGTTGGTGGGGTGGTCGTATCTTGGGAACAGATCTTCGGCGAGTCATGTGCTAGAGACGGCGAATTCTGTTCTTAGGACAACGATCATTTAGCGTGCTTCCGTCCCAGGCAACTCGGAACCTTGTTCTTATTATTTTTGCTTATTTGTTTAGTAGGGTGCATGCTTAGCAAACATAGTTAAATATTATTCCTTGAAAAATATTAATTTAATTTGTATTTTTGTCTTTCTAGCAACCCCACTCATCAACTAAGAACAGAATTCCTTCCTATAATCTAATAGGTTGTTAGTTTTTTGACCATGAACCTAAACATGTCTAAGGTTAACCTAGAAGACTTAGTCTCATCCAGACCCGAAACTTTTGCTGGTCAACACTTCAAGCGTTGGCAAAATCGAATGCGATACTGGCTGACCACCTTAGCTCTTATTTCTGCTATAACTTGTGAGCCTACCCCGTCAGAGCCACCCTCTACTACCCCTGCTCTGACTTCTGCCCCACTTCCAGATGCCCCACCTCCAACTCCTTCACCTGGGCCTACACCCTTAGAGATAGACTACATATGCCATGTTAAAATCCTGTCTATTTTGTCCAATGAACTCTACGACATCTATTGTCAAATCCCAACTTCGAAAGAACTTTGGGAATCATTAGACTCGAAATTTGGACAAGAAGATGTTGGCCTAGAGAGGTATTCCTTTGTGAACTGGTTAAAATTCAAGATGGTAGTGACCAAGACCGTTACAAACCAAATCCTTGAATACCAAAATCTTATCACTAGTGCTAAGATTAAAGGCTACAACCTAGAGGAAAATGTACAAGTAGCTGCCCTCATTGAAATGTTACCTTCGTCCTGGGATGACTTTGCTAACAAGCTCCGTCATCGTCAGGGTAACCTTTCTTTGAACTCACTTATCCAAACTTTTAAAACTGAAGATATTCATAGGGAGAAAAGCAAGGCTTCTTCTATCCAAGCGAATGTTGTTGAGGCTAAAAACTTTCATAAGAAGCCTTTCAACAAATTCCAGAAGAACTATAACCATAATCATAACAAGAACTACCACCAACAAAAGAACAAGCCTAACTTTAAGCCTAAACCCCAAAACAATGGCAATCATAATGGGAACAAAGGTGGAAACTGTTTTGTCTGTGGGAGGCCGGGTCACTTAGCTCGGAACTGTAAAGACAGAAAAGATGGACCACCTACCAACCCCCAAGTGAACACCTTAACTGTGAGGGTCTCATCAACCGTAAACACCGACAGGTCTGGCTTAATAACTCAAAACCCTGAAGTTAACACGCTAAGTCTAACGACCGACTGGTGGTTAGATTCGGCTGCAAATGCCCATGTATCGCTGTTTGATGAGCCTGCGTAGTATTAGGTAGTTGGTCAGGTAAAGGCTGACCAAGCCAATGATGTCCTTGTTCTCTTCTTATCAGGTCGATACAGGACGGTGTGTGACATGGGCAGATGCGAGCGCTGCAAGGATTGAAGGATATGGACGTGTGGACTTGAAGTTTACTTCAGGAAAAGTGATATCCCTTCAAAATGTACAGCACGTGCCGAACTTTAGGAAGAATCTTGTTAGTGAAATAGTATTGATGAGACTAGGCTATAAGCTTGTATTAGAATCCAATAAAGTTGTAATCACAAAGTTTGGATCCTATGTAGGAAAAGGCTTTGTTTGTGGTAGAGACTTGTTAAAACTTTGTATTGTTGATTCATCTTTAAATAAAATTGTTGCATCTAGTTCTGTTTCACCAACTATTCTTACTTCTGAATGTTGTGACATGTGGCATGCTCGTCTAGGACATGTAAACAAGAATACCATGCGTAAAATGATGAACTTGGAATTAATTCCGAAAACTCAAATAGACACAACCAAGCGGTGTGAGGTTTGTGTTCAGGCAAAACTGCCTAAACAACCTTTCAAATCGGTTGATAGTCAAACTGAATTATTAGAATTAATTCATACTGATGTATGTGACATGAATAGAACTTTAACTAGAGATGGTACGCGATACTTTGTAATTTTTATAGATGACTTTTCTAAATATTGTTTCATCTTCCTCATGAAAACTAAAGATGAACAATTTGAGAAATTTAAAATCTATAAGAACCTAGTTGAGAAACAAACCAACAAGTTCATAAAAAGAATTAAGTCAGATCGAGGCGGTGAATACACCTCAACTGAACTTAAGAGATTTTGTGAAGAACATGGTTTGATTCATCAAACAACTGCTCCTTACAACCCTCCGTCCAATTGAGTGGTTGAAAGGAAAAACCGGACTTTAGTTAACACGATAAACTCTCTTCTTGCCGAATCTTGTCTTCCCTCTAGAATGTGGGGGGATGCATTACTTAATGCAAACCACATTCTAAATGGAATTCCTTTTAAACATACCGATAAGACACCGTTTGTACTTTGGTTTAGTAAGAAGCCCAACTTGCAACACTTAAAAGTGTGGGTCACTTGCCAAAGTAAAGGTTCCTGAATTCAAGAGAAAGAAATTAGGACCTAAAACCGTTGACTGTGTCTTTATTGGTCCTGTAGAAAACTCTAATGCCAACAGGTTCCTTATAGTTAAGTCCGATTTTATTAGAGCTAACTCCATAATTGAAGGTAGACCCGTAGATGCTGTCTATTTTGAATATATGTTTCCTTTTAAAGATAAAGTAAATAAAACGGCTGCTGAAAGTTCATTGACTATTGAGCCTTTTACCTCTCCTCCGATTCCACATGAAATCATGCATGATAATTTAGATGACAACTTAGAACACAGCTTAGATGTGGAACCTAGAAGAAGCAAAAGACCTAGAATAGAAAAGAACTTTGGTAGTGACTTTATCTCCTATCTTGTTGAGGAAGATCCTGCAACGTATAAGGATGCCATGATCTCAATAGATGCTAGTTTTTGGAAAGAAGCTATCAGTAATGAATTTGAATCTATTATGCAAAACCATACTTGGATCCTTATAGATTTACCTCCTGTCTGTACTCCAATTGGCTGTAAGTGGATCATTAAGAAGAAACTTAAAGTAGATGGTACAATAGATAAGTTTAAAGCACGTTTGGTAGCTAAAGGTTTTAGTTACAAGAAAGATGTAGATTACTTTGACTCCTTCTCACCTATTACCAAAGGTGTTTCCATTAGGATGCTTGTTGCCTTAGCAGCCATTTACAACCTAGAGATACATAAAATGGATGTTAAGACAGCTTTCTTGAACGGTGATCTCGACGAGGAGATTTACATGATTCAACCTGAAGGGTATGTGGCACCTGGTCAGGAAAATAAGGTTTGTAGGCTTGTGAAGTCTTTGTATGGACTTAAGCAAGCACTTAAACAGTGGAACCAGAAGTTTGATAGAGTAATTAAATCTTATGGCTTTAGTTCTAATGAATCTGATAAATGCGTGTACTCTAAAGTTGTAGGAGATGCATGCATAATCCTTTGCCTCTATGTTGATGACATCCTGCTATTCGGTTCAAACCCTAATATCATATCAGACACCAAGAAGTTCTTAACTAGCCAGTTTGATATGAAAGACTTAGGAGTAGCTGATGTCATTTTAGGGTTTAAACTCATTAGAAACAATAATGGAATTACCTTTTCACAATCCCATTATGCTGATCACTGGAAATCTCTAGTGAGGGCATTTCGATACCTACAGGGTACTTTGCATGTTGCACTACACTACACCTCTTCTCCTTCCACCATGGAAGGTTATACTGATGCTAACTGGATCTCTGATTCAGATGAAACTAAATCAACTAGTAGCTATGTGTTCTTGCTAGGATGAGGTGCTGTTTCTCGGAAATCCACCAAGCAAACAGCCATAGCTAGATCAACTATGGAAGCAGAGTTAATTGCTTTAGACTTAGCTAGTTTGCAAGCTGAATGGCTTAGACTGTTTTTACTTGATATTCCTTTAACTGTTAAGCCATTACCTGCTTTGTCTATACATTGTGATTGTAAAGCTGCTATTGATAAGGCCAGACAATCTAAGAGTGATACAGGCAAACGGCATTTGAGAATCCGTTTAGAGGATATCAAGGACCGGATCGCACGCGGTGTGATCTTAATTGATTTTGTGAAATCAGTGAATAACTTGGCAGATCCTCTGACCAAAGGGCTAGCAAGACAGCTAGTCCAATCCTCATCGAGGGGGATGGGTCTGTTGCCCACCACTTAGACATTGTAGTGGATACCCTACCTTTCCAAGTGAAGATCCCATGAAGTTTGGTTCAAAGGGACAATGAGCTACTAGCGTGTCCACTTGGAGCACTGAATTTTTAGGAGTATATCTCTAAGACCCTCCCTATGGTGACAGTGCTCCTGACTGAAACGGTTAAGGAAGAGCCATTGCTCTGAATATGTTCAAGGCCTTTATGGCAGGGTTGTAGGGTGTTTTTCGTCACCCCATTGAGATGGGAATATGCGCGCGCTTGTCAGGCGCATTACAGATTCCCCCCGTCTAGGGTAGGCTAGGGTTTATTGATTGTGGGGATCCGAATTTCCGGCAGCCGCGGACTAAGCTGCCCCCCCCGCCTTTGGAGCGAGGGAACCTCCGATTGACGGGTCAAACAGGTCATGCGAACTCAATGTGCAGTGTTGTGTTTTGAAGGTGTTTTGGATATATCGGGGGCCCCGCAGAGTTTTTTACGGGGGTCCCGCTACCCGGATAGCGGGCTGGGGGTCAAAGGGGCTAGCAGCCCCCTTTGCAGGGTGCGGGGCAGCGCCCCGTTAGAAATTTTTTCTAACGGGGGACAGTGTTGTAGAGTGTGTGTGTGTATGTATAAGGGAAAGGGCATCCAAAGGATGCGTGGGAGAAAGCGCCAGCGCCTCACGTGCGCGGCACGCGGGCGCTGGCGCTATCGCCTTGGGCGCTTGCGCTTTGGGCACCAGGGCGCTCGCGCTTTGGGCGCTTGGGCTAGGGAGCTAGCGCCCAAAGCGCTAGCGCCTCACGTGCCAGGCGCTCGGGCGGTAGCGCCACACGTGCTAGCGCTTTGGGCGCTCGGACGCTAGCGCTTTGGGCGCTCGGGCGCTTTGGACGCTTTGGGCGCTAGCGCTTTGGACGCTAGCGCCTCACGTGACGGGCACGTGGGCGCTCGGGCGCTCACGCTTTGGACGCTAGCGCTTTGGGCGCTAGCGCCTCACGTGCCAAGCACGTGGACGCTCTGGCGCTGGGCGGCAAAAGGGACTTGGTCCCTGCACTGGGAGTTGTACTCCCAGAAAGAAATACTTATTATTTTGTGTGTGTGTGTGTGTGTGTGTATTTGAGGAGTTAAACTCCTAAGATATTTTTGGAGCTGATGAAGGGGCTTCTCCCTTGAGCCCTGGATCCTCCCCAAAGTGGGGTCTTTGGAGATGGGTCTCCTTTTTCCTCCTCTTTGTTGGCGGGATCATGAAGAACAAGAGGGGTGAGATTAAAAAAATCTCCCCTTTTTGAGATCTAATGGAAGATCTGAGCTCCCCTTTGTGAGTTTTGTGGTGAAAAGCTATTTAGTTTTGGAAAAGGAAGAGCAAAACTCTTGATTTAATTCAAAAGAAAAAAGAAGGTTTAGAACCTTGAGGAAGGAGAAGAAGGCACAAACTTTGATTTTTTTTAGAGAGAGAAAAAGATCTTTAGATATTTTCATCATGTTGCCTTATATAGGCTTACACATTTACATATAGCCCCTTGGGCTTTACAAAATGGCATTTTGCCTATCCCATGTCTCATGTGCTATTTCTTTTTGCACATAAGCCATGGGCTTTACAAAAATTTGGCTTTATGCCCGTTTTATTACATTTATTCATAAAATAAAATAAAAGAAATACTCCAAAATTATTTATTACAAAATTTTTATTTTGTCATGGAGGGAGGCCGGCCGCTTCATGTTCGGGCTCGACTCGGGCATTGGCCCACTTGACCTGAGTTTGGGCCCACTTGGCTTGGGGTTGACTTTGATTTTGACTTGGTCAATCGGGGTGTAAATTTTTACCCCAACAAATTACCCCCATCAATAAATGCACACCACACATGTGGGTCGTGTGCATGAAATTGATGGATCTTCTTTCACGTGGAGGCAACTTGATTTGGTTCCCGCTATTGGGAAGCTGGCACTGCCCTTTTTACGACATAGACGGTCGGTTCTGCCCTTTTTGCGACTTGGACGGTCGGTGCTGCCCCTTTTGCGACGTGGACGGTCGGTGCTGCCCTTTTTGCGACTTGGATGGTCGGTTCTGCCCTTTTTGCGACTTGGACGGTCGGTGCTGCTCTTTTTGCGACGTGGACGGTCGGTTCTGCCCTTTTTGCGACTTTGACGGTCGGTGCTGCCCTTTTAGCGACTTGGACGGTCGGTGCTGCCCTTTTAGCGATGTGGACGGTCGGTGCTGCCCTTTTTGCGACGTGGACGGTCGGTGCTGCCATTTTAGCGACTTGGACGGTCGATCCTGCCCTTTTAGCGACTTGGACGGTCGGTTCTGCCCTTTTTGCGATTTGGACGGTCGGTTCTGCCCTTTTAGCGACTTGGAAGGTCGGTTCTGCCCTTTTTGCGACTTGGACGGTCGGTGTTGCCCTTTTTGCGACATGGACGGTCGGTGCTGCCCTTTTTGCGACGTGGACGGTCGGTGCTGCCATTTTAGCGACTTGGACGGTCGGTTCTGCCCTTTTTGCGACTTGGACGGTCGGTGCTGCCCTTTTTGCGACGTGGACGGTCGGTGCTGCCCTTTTGCGACGTGGACGGTCGGTGCTGCCATTTTAGTGACGTGGACGGTCGGTTCTGCCCTTTTAGTGACTTGGACGGTCGGTTCTACACTTTTTGCGACTTGGACGGTCGATTCTACACTTTTTGCGACTTGGACGGTCGGCTCTGCCCTTTTTGCGACTTGGACGGTCGATGCTTCCATTTTAGCGACGTGGACGGTCGGTTCTGCCCTTTTTTCGACTTGGACGGTCGGTGCTGCCCTTTTTATGACTTGGACGGTCGGTGCTGCCCTTTTTATGACTTGGACGGTCGGTGCTGCCCTTTTTACGACTTGGACGGTCGGTGACTTGATTTGACTTGTTCCGCTTCTTGCGGTGTCAGGGATGAAGTTGATTTGTTTCTGAGGTGGAGCTTGATTCTGCCAGGGAGGTCATTGGTTGTTTTGCTGATTTGATGTGATTTGGGTTGACATCAGCATCACTACGCTGTAATATGGCACCAAGAGCGAATCATCATTTGCCATGAGAGGATTTGGGGATTTTGGTTTTGGTTTGGAATCAGCATCGCTACACTGGAATATGGTACAAGAAGCAAATCAACATTTGCCATGAGGAAATTTCCCTCGTTCCCAGTTTAACGACTTAGGAGTCATCTGTTCCCAGTGTAACTGGACTTAGAGGTCATCTATTACCAGTTTAAAGACTTAGGGGTCATTTGGATTGGAGTTTGGAATTTTGGGGTTAGGGTAGGCATCGGCGTTGCTAACACTAAAGCACATGTGCCTGGAGCAATTCATCATTTGCCTTTTCCTGTTGGGGAGCGATGGCTTAGGAAACAGGTTTAGGTCCCTATCACCTAAGGCTTTTCAATTTTATGAGCCGTAAGGGTCCCATAAAAGCATTTTCTCCCCACGAGTCGAAAGGATCTCGTAGGTGTACTTTCTCCTTAGGAGTCGTGGGGACTCCCAAGTGTGTTTTTCCTTTGTGAGTCGTAAGGATCCCACGAAGGTGTTTTCTTACGAGTCGTGAGGATCCCGTAAGTTTGTTCTCCTCATGTATCGTGAGGACACATAAGCGGGTCTTCCCAAATGGAGCATAATTCCAAGGGCGGAGACCAGCCGCGTAACTGTTGGTTGTGGTGGGGCATGGGCACGATGAGAATTATTTGAGCCCGTGGATTGTATACGGTAGTCAACTTGGGGACCAACCGTAGGGCTGGGAGAATTTTGGGAGATTGGATTTTGGTTGGCGTCTGCATCGCTGCACTGGAATGTGATATCAGGAGCGACTCATCATTCACCGTTTGGGGACTTGGAATTGGGATCTTGTTTGGCATCAGCATTGCTGCACTAGAATAATGCCAGAAGCAACTCATCATTTGCTTCGGGAGGACTTGCGATTTGGGTTTTTGGTCGGCATCAGCACCGCTAACACTGAAGCGAAATGCCAGGAGCGACTCATCATTTGCCGTTGCCCGTTGGGGAGCGATGGCTCAGGAGACAGGTTTAGATCCCTATCACCTAAGGCTTTTCAATTTTATGAGCCGTAAGGGCCTCATAAAAGCATTTTCTCCCTACGAGTCGAGAGGATCTCGCAGGTGTATGTTCTCCTTAGGAATCGTAGGGATTCCTAAGTGTGTTGCTCCTTTGTGAGTCGAAGGATCTCACGCAGGGATTTTCTCCTTACAAGGTCTAGAGGACTTTGCGAGTGTATTTTATCTTTTTTCACGAATTTGCGCCCTTTCGGGTTTTCACAAACTCGCCGGCAGTCCTGCTGTTTTTACTCACGGAGCCCTTTCGGGTTTTCATCCGTGCCCGTTTTGCTTGTGGACATACCATTTTTTTTGCGCTGGTGGGACTTTAAAAGTAGTCTCACCGGCAGGACTTGGGAGAGATAGGGGTCGTTTAGGCCCGTGGATTGTATATGGTTTTGCAGGATGTATGATCCGGACCGTAGGGCTTGTATGCTCAATTCGCCTAGGACTTAGAGCATTCACGCGTAATATTTCTTGAGATATCGGCCATTAATAGGTGGCATGGGCCTTTCTCCCTCGGCATTTATCAGCTGGTAGGATCCTCCATCAAACACTTTCTCGATGACGTATGGTCCTTTCCAGTTTGGCTCGAATTTTCGCTTGGCATGTCGATTGGGGATGATCGGTCTTTTGAGGACCAACACCAATTCACCTTTCTTGAAAGTGCGGAGAAGGGTCATCTTGTTATAGGCCCGTGACATTTAGGCTCGGTATAGCTCCAGATTTTGCTGCACCGCGAGCTTCTTTTCATCGAGGGCGTCAAGCTCTTCCAGCCGAAGGAGCACGTTTCCTCCTCCGTCAAGTCGTGCTGAACGACCATTCTTAAGCTTGGAACTTCAACTTCGACGGGGAGGACCGCCTCCACCCCGAAGAGCAATGAGTACGGAGTGGACTGAGTTGGAGTACGGTGCGTGGTACGATATGCCCACAACGCCTCGTGAAGCTTGAGATTCCAGTCTCTCTTGTTGGCTAAAGCATTTTTCCTCAGGAGCTTGCATAGAGTCTTATTGAAGGCTTCGGCTAGCCCATTGGCTCTTGGATTATAGATGGAGGAATATCTCCAGTCTATCTTGTGTTGAGTAACGAATCTTGAGACTTTGAAGCTCTTGAAAGAAGGCCCGTTGTCAGAAATGATTCTTCTTGGTATACCGAAGCGGTATAAAATATTATGCTGGAAGAACGTCAGAATATTTTCTGTCTTGACTTCTTTTAGCGGGATAGCTTCAGCCCATCTGGAGAAATAGTCAGTTGCGACCAATATGAACCGGTGGCCTCTGGATGATGAAGGATCAATTTGGCCAACTATGTCGGCGCCCCAAACATCGAAGGGCCACGACGCCACCGTAGGATGCAACGGATTGGGATGCTTGTGAATGAAATCACCATGGATTTGGCAGAGATGGCATTTCTTTGCATGCTCTTCGCAATCCCTTATCATGGTGGGCCAGTAATATCCAAGCCGTTTGATCTGAAGCCGCATTTTGGGGCCGGACTGGTGAGCCCCGCAGACGCCTGAGTGAACTTCTTTCATAACTTTTTGGGCTTCGGCCGATGCCAGGCACCTGAGCCAGAGTTGGTCATATGACCTGCGGTATAGCGTGTCATTTACAAACACGTATCGGAGAGCTCTCTTCTTCAGCTGAATCCTCGCAGACTTTCCTTCGGGCAGCTTGTCGTAACGGAGGTACTCTATGAAGGGTTCTCTCCAATCGGGCTCGTCTTGGATGATCGAAGCTTCTTCGGCAGGATTGTTCTCTTGTTCTATGCTTTCTTCTTCACGCAAAGAGGCTGGAGGTAGAATTTGCCGGCTTTTGACTGGGATTAGAATTTCGTCCATATCAGGATCAGCTAGCTCTTTAGCTAGGCGAGCGAGTATGTCGGCTTTTCCGTTCAACGCTCTAGGGACTCTCATTAGTTCAATGTGAGTGAACCGTTTCATGAGTTCCACCACTCGGCTTCTATATCGAGCTAACTCGAGTTTGTATATCTTATAGTCGCCGCTTACTTGGTTGACGACAAGCCGGGAGTCACCGTAAACCCGTAGCCGAAGGATTTCCATTTCTATGGCGAACTCCAGACCAGCTATCAGAGCTTCATACTCAGCCTCGTTGTTTGTGCGAGGCTCGGTGAGAGCAAAAGAACGCCGTAGGGTTCCCATTGATGGCGTGATGAACACCAATCCTATCCCTGCTTTTATCTCTGGGACGCTTGATTTACTGGAGGTCCTTATTGATGAGGCTCCATCGAAGTAGAGCTTCCAACATGGCTCGCTATCCTCGAGGTGCAATATTTGTTCATCAGGTAATTCACAATTTAGCGGAGACTCTTCTGGTATAGGATGAGCAGCGAGGAAATCGGTAAGGGCTTGCCCTTTTACTGCTTTCTGAGGAGTATAAACTATGTCAAACTCAAACAGCATGACAGCCCATCTTGCCATTCTGCCGGCGAGGCTTACTTTGGTCATTAAGTGTTTGAGCGGGTCGACCTTGGAGATCAACATAACCCGATGAGCAAGCAGATAGTGCCTCAGCTTCTTCACAGCGAACATCAAAGCTAGGCATTGCTTTTCGATCGGGAAATAGTTGTGTTCCGCCCCGACTAGAGTTCGACTGAGGTAGTAGAGGGTATTTTCTTTTCCCTCCTCGCTGTTCTGGGCAAGGAGCGCACCGAGTGATTCATCTAACGCGGCAGTGTAGAGAATCAACGGTTTATTTAGAATAGGGGCAGCGAGCACTGGAGGGTGCAACAGGTACTGTTTGATGTTTTCGAACGCTTCTTGACATTCGGCATCCCAGACAAAAGGAGCTCCTTTCTTCATGAGCTTGGAGAAGGGTCTACATCTCCCCAATAAATTTGAGATAAATCTTCGTATATAAGTAAGCTTTCCTTGAAAAGATCTCAGCTGCGTCAGATCTTTCGGAGGGGGCATTTCCATGATGGCCTTTATCTTGGATGGGTCAACTTCGATCCCCCGATGTCGGACTATAAAGCCCAAATTTTTTCCCGATGACACGCCAAAAGCGCACTTCAGAGGATTCATCTTCAGATCGTATTCCCTCAGTCTGGTGAGAACGGTCCTAAGATCTTGGATGTGGTCGGCCTTGGCTTTAGTCTTGACGACCAGATCATCAACATAGCATTTGACGACTTTATGGATTAGGTCATCAAAGTTATTGGTCATTGCCCTTTGATATGTAGCACCTGCTTTCTTCAGTCTGAACGGCATCACTTTGTAGCAGTATATTCCAATCGGGGTTCGAAATGCTGTGTGTTTCTCATCCTCAGGCGACATCTTGATCTGATTATATCCAGACGAGCCATCCATAAAGGTGAACAGCTCGTAATTTGAGGTGTCATCGACCATCATTTCCATGACCGGTAGCGGGAAGTCGTCTTTAGGACATTCCTTGTTGAGGTCCCTGAAATCGACACAAACTCGGATCTGCCCATTTTTCTTCTTCACTGGGACTATGCATGCGATCCAGTCCGCATATTTCTCTTCCCTGATAAAACCGGCATCGATGAGTATCTTGGTTTCCTCGATGAACTTTTCTTCCAGTTCCCTTCTCATTCTTCGAGGAGCTTGTTTGACTGGCTTCGCATCAGGAGATATAGCCAGCTTATGCATGGCCACTTCAGGGGAAAGGCCAGGCATTTCTTTTTACGTCCATGCGAAGTAGTCGACGAACTCGTGCAACAGAGCGATTATCTGCTCTTTCATTTCCTCTGACAAGAGTGAGCTGATGTAGGTCGGCTTTGGATTATCGGGCGTTCCTAAGTCAGTCTCGATTAGCACGTCAAAGGTTGCTTGTCCGCCATCTTCGAGCTCTTGAGGAGCTTCTTCTGGCTCGGTTAGCTCGTTATCATCATTTGACCTTTCGCTGGCTTTACCAACATAGATTATGTAGCATGCCTTGGAATCAGGTTGGATGAAACCTATGCCCCGTCTATCTGGAATTCGTCCATCGATGAGTGCTCGGACCTGAGGCGGATGCCATAGCCCTTCGTAAAACTTCACTTCGGAGTCCGTTTGATATAGCCGACACCCGCACTTTTTAAAGTATTCCCGCATCTCGGGCGTATAGTATCTGGGATTGAGGACGACCCTTATGCCTCTCTCGTATGGAAGACACGCGACAGACAAATCGTCTGGGTGCACAACAGGATTTGACCCATAAAACAGGATGCCCTTCTATCCACTTTTCCTTCCGGGAACGTAGAAAGTTTTCAGCTGGTCCACGGTGGAGACTGACAATGCATCGAGCTCTTTGCACATCTGCTGCGGCACCCTTGTGACGGCTAGGGACCCTTCTGTAACTTCGAAGGTCTCTCGTAGCTTCGCTGTTCGCACGATAGCCCGATTTGTACAGCTGTTGCAAGACGGATCCTATTCTTCTGATTCTTCAGTGTCACTGCCTAAACGAGGGCAGATTTTGCTGTCGGATGGGCCTTCAGTATCAGATTCGTCCGTATCACTACCGAAATGAGGGCGAGTTTTACGGAAGGACGGACTTCCAGCGTCGGACTCATCAGTGTCACTGCCGAAACGCGGACGCACATGGGGGTTTCTGCTTTCGAAAGTGACAGCCGGCTTAGACTTGCTTTTGAGTTTCGGGGCTATTCTGTCTTTGGTCAGCTTTGGCTCAGCACTTTGGAGGTTCACAAAGTACCGAGAATCTTCATATCGGACTTCATGCACACCGAACGGCTGGATGTCTCCGTCAATGCGTCTTTCTTCGCCATATTTAGTATACTTCATGCATTGATGGAGAGTTGACAGAACGATGTCGTAATCGTGGAGCCACGGCCGTCCCAAGAGAATTTTATAAGACGTGTCAGCGTTGATCACGTATATCTTAGCTTCAGTTTGCAGATCCCCAAATTTGATTGGCAAAGCTATAGACCCCAGACCTTGTTGGCAGTTTTGATTGAAGCCTTGAATGACAATCCTTTCCCTTGACAGGTGTCGGACGTCCATTGACAAACTCTTCAGAGTTCTCAAGTTCATGATGTTCACTGAGGACCCCGGATCAATCAATATGCGATTAATCCGATCTCCGTCGCTGTACCCGGTCACGTAAAGCGGCCGATTATGCTCAGCCGTTCCCAGTAGTAAGTTTTCGTCCTTAAACGTGACTGCGGCGGCATGCAAAGCGTACTGGGCTTCTTTCATATTAATTTCCGCAAAGCGAGCCTGATACCGCTCGGGGTTTTGTAGAGTGTGAATGAGAACGTCTCTAAGCTCCTTAGATAGGACCAAGGCATCGTAGATGCTCAGGAGAGACGGAAGCTTCCGGAGATGAGCCAAGACATTATAGTCCACTGAGGAAGGACTTGAGTTTTCATTAGCCGGCTCTCTACCATCTTCCTCATTAGCCACATGTTTTTCCTTTCCTTTTGGGGCGTTGCCCTTATTTAGCGGCAGAACCCCGCCGCTTCTGAGCTAGATTTGGTTGGCCTTTGTGGCGAGCTCCTCGTCCTCTTCGGGAAAACATAGCTCCTCCTCAGAGTCGCTGCCAAGATGGATGGCGTAGTAGGTCACTATAGAGATCTCTTCATCGGAGTCTTCCTCTAACTCCTCCCGAATTTCAGCGGCTTCTATAGGGAAGAAATCTTTCAATTGAATTAGAGTTCTTTCCTGTTGTTCATAGTCTTCGAGGGAATCGATATATTTTTGAATGGTCGATCTCCCTGCAGACTCTTTTTCGCGTCGAGCTGCACTTTTCTTCTTCTTGAGCTTTTTGGATTTTGAGCCTAATGGAGCCGCATTGGTAGCTGGAATGGTAGGCTTCTTCTGCGCTTCCCATTCCGTCCTGGGCTCTTTCTGAAGTAGCTTTAGCATCTTCTTCGTCTTGTTAGATACGTGCTTACTCCAAGGAGGCTGCGGTGAGTCGATTTCATTTCTCAGGGCAGCGGGTTCGGCTATCTGCTCCTAGAAGGCTTCAGCTTCTGTCTGTATAAAGTTGGTGGTTGCAACTTGATTGTTCACCAACACACTTTTGGACAGCTCGATCTCTCCAGCCTTGTACTGCTTCTCGACTCAGTCTTTGAAAATATAGCAATCCTCGATCGCATGGCTCACTACTCGGTGGTACGGGCAATACAAGGGATTGTCGGTCATTTTTGCTTCTTGAGGTCTTTTCGACTCCGGCAATTGTAGACCGTTGTTCAAGGCATCTTTAAATATCTTGCGGACCTTGTTCTTTCTGAAAGAGTAAACCTTGTTCTTTTTCTCCTCTAGGGAAGTCCCTTCTCCTCCCAGCAATGGCTTCCGAGACCGGTTGGTTTTGGAATCGCCTGCCCTTCGCTTGCCTTCATTGTTGGACGCATTGAAGACATTGGTACTGCTGAAACTCTCGCTTCTACGGTTGTCGTCCCGCTTGCTTTTCCAAGTCTTGTCTCTCTGAGAGTCCGGGGTAGACTCTTGCTTCGAGCGTTCCAGCATTTGGACTTTCTTGGTTAGCTCTTGAAACTTCTTGAGGCCTGCTGTACACAAGAATGGGACCATCCAATTGCTGAGGTTCCCAATGAGAAGGCTGACGGACTGGTCCTGCTCCAGCGGCGGTTCGCACTTGACTGTGAGATTACGCCATCGGGCGATAAAGTCGGTGTTGTTTTCATTCTTCCCCGGCTTGGTCCTCACAAGGTCAGCAATGGATATTTTATCACTGACACTCATGAACCTTTGCCGAATCAGAGACTCCATTTGGGCAAAGGTAATGACGGACCCGTCTGGTATACTCGCGTACCAGTCAAAAGCGACACCGGTCAGGCTGTTGACAAATTGACGAAGAAGGAGCGCATCATTGCCCCCTGTATTTCCGTACGATGCTTTAAAGTGGGCGACGTGCTGATTTGCATTTCCCGTCCCGTCAAATCTTCCAAACTTAGGAATGACGTAGCCGCTCGGGAACACTATCAGCTCGTAGTACTGTACGGGATATGGCCGCCCACTACTGCCAATTTCTTTCTGAGCTTCAGCTTCGTCCACCAATGTTTTAACCTTGATGGTGACCAAATCCATTATCCGATCTTATGTTAGCAGGATAGTGCTATCTGGGGCCAAGGCGTCCCCAGAAGTGGAATGTGGTCGGCTTTCATGCGGCTCGACTAATCTTGGACCCAAAGGGACAAGCATCGGCCGTTTCGGATTGTCATCATCCGGCTCATGAGTAGCGACTTGTGCTTGATTGGGAGGCGCTCGAGCAATTTGAGCCGTAAGCTGCATCACAACGTTCGTTAGGTCGTCAATTTTCGAATAGAGCTTGGCCATCTCTTTATCTTTGCTCCTGAGCTGTTTTCGAAGCTCTTGAAGCAGCTCTTGCTCCGTGGTCCTGGGGCGGAAAGTCGGCTCTTCCTCGCTGTCCGATCTTGACTCTACATGGACTGAGGGGTCTTTCTGCATATCATCCTCATCGAGAGGGTTTTCATCATCCAGCGGAGGCGGCTGTTCTTTGAAAGCGGCAACCACATTCAAGCCAGATTAGGCTTGGGATGTGGTGGCCCCATCCTTGCTTTTACTGCGAAGGTTGTCGCTGGGGCGCCCACCCGCCATATAGACCGTATGGATAACATATCCAGCCATATTTTTATTATTGGCGGCTGATTTCACGGATCACTGTCTTGACCCTTCTGTTTCGGTAACGGGCAGTCGACTGAAAGTGGCTGGCCAGGCCGGATTCTTGAATGGTGCTGACGCTTCCTTTTTGGTTTTGCCCCGCTGTTTTCGCGCGGCACAGAGCGCCTGATAGACTCTTGAAGAGACAGTGTCATACTTTTTTTGTTGGGGCCGGGACACGTCTCTTTGTAGCGACGTTCGGATCGCTGTCTTCTTGATTCTGGCGGTCATGGCATTTTTCTGAACCCACTTCAGAGGTTCAAAGGAACTGCTGATTTTTATGGCCAACTCAGCCATCGTCGTAGGATGACTCTGCTCTTGGAATCTCACAAGATTCCACTTGGCCGGAGTCCTGGCCCTCTTGTTGGCTCGATACCTGAGTCGCTTTTGTCTCAGCCTTTCTGTTTTGAGCACTTGGCTGGTTACGACTCTTCGGGAAGCCACCGTAGACCGGGCGATGGAGGGCTTTGGAGATACGCTTGATTGTGCATTTGTTGGAGTCATCGCCTGAGCTCTTCCGCAACGTTCGATGTTGCCCTTTGTACCGGAAGCCTTGCCCCCAGCTGGAGCACCAGAGAGTCGTTTAGGCATCGTTTTAAGTTTCGGTTGTGGTGCCTTAGCGATCACAACATTCGGCCTCTTACCCCTTGAGACCGGCTTGGCCACCTGTTTTGCCGGGATTTCTGCCAGATGAGCGCTTCCGGTAGGGTAGATGATGACGGAACCAAACTGGCGAGGCAGTTCCTCCCACTGTCGACTGAGGCTTGCGGGGAGAACCACACGAGCATTGATCTTGACTACGTACGGAATCGGGGTCACATCGGAAGCTGGATCCATCTTAGGAGACATTATCGTTGAAAGTTGATTGCTGCACGGAAAAAACATTATTTCAGTACAAACATCGGCATATATGTTATATGAGTTCACATGAACACTTGAACCAAGATATGGGAGGAGAGAAGTGTCCCACCGGGCGTGCCAGAATCTGTAGGGTGTTTTTCGTCACCCCATTGAGATGGGAATACGCGTGCGCTTGTCAGGCGCATTACAGATTCCCCCTGCCTAGGGTAGGCTGGGGTTTATTGATTGTGGGGATCCGAATCTCCGGCAGCCGCAGACTAAGCTGCCGTTAATTACCCCTCGCCTTTGGAGCGAGAGAACCTCCGATTGACGGGTCAAACAGGTCATGCGAACTCAATGTGCAGTGTTGTGTTTTGAAGGGGTTTTGGATATATCGGGGGTCCCGCAACGTTTTTTACGGGGGTCCCGCAACGTTTTTTACGGGGGTCCCGCTACCCTGATAGCGGGCTGGGGGTCAAAGGGGCTAGCAGCCCCTTTTGCGGGGTGCGGGGCAGCGCCCCGTTAGAAATTTTTTCTAACGGGGGACAGTGTTGTAGAGTATGTGTGGGTGTGTGTATATGTATATATACATACATACATACATATATATATAAAGGGAAAGGGCATCCAAAGGATGCATGGGAGAAAGCGCCAGCGTCACACATGCGCGGCACGCGGGCGCCCTGGGCGCTGGCGCTATCGCCCTGGGCGCTAGCGCCTCACGTGCCACACACGTGGGCACTCGGGCGCTAGCGCCTCACGTGCTACGCACGTGGGCACTCGGGCGCTAGCGCTTTGGGCGCTAGCGCCTCACGTGCCAGGCACGTGGGCGCTCGGGTGCTAGCGCCTCACATGCCAGGCACGTGGGCGCTCGGGCGCTGGGCGGCAAAAGGGACTTGGTCCTTGCACTGTGAGTTGTACTCCCAGAAAGAAATACTTATTATTTTGTGTGTGTGTGTGTGTGTGTGTGTGTGTGTGTGTATTTGAGGAGTTAAACTCCTAAAATATTTTTGGAGCTGATAAAGGGGCTTCTCCCTTGAGCCCTGGATCCTCCCCAAAGTGGGGTATTTGGAGATGTGTCTCCTTCTTCCTTCTCTTTGTTGGCCGGATCTTGAAGAACAAGAGGGGTGAGATTAAAAAAACCTTCCCTTTTTGAGATCTAATGGAAGATCCGAGCTCCCCTTTGTGGGTTTTGTGGTGAAAAACTATTTAGTTTTGGAAATGGAAGAGTAAAACTCTTGATTTAATTCAAAAGAAAGAAGAAGGTTTAGAATCTTGAGGAAAGAGAAGAAGGCACAGACCTTGATTTTTTTTAGAGAGAGAAAAAGATCTTTAGATATTTTCATTATGTTGCCTTATATAGGCTTACACATTTACATATAGCCCCTTGGGCTTTACAAAATGACATTTTGCCCATCTCATGTCTCATGTGCTATTTCTTTTTGCACATAAGCCATGGGCTTTACAAAAATTTGGCTTTATGCCCATTTTCTTACATTTATTCATAAAATAAAATAAAAGAAATACACCAAAATTATTTATTACAAAATTTTTATTTTGGCATGGGGGGAGGCCGGCCGCTTCATGTTCGGGCTCGACCCGGGCATTGGCCCACTTGACCTGGGCTTGGGCCCACTTGGTTTGGGGTTGACTTTGATTTTGACTTGGTCAACCAGGGTGTAAATTTTTACCCCAACAAGGGTGTAGGTCCGTTCAGTGCACCCTTGGAGAACGTTACTATGTGAGTGTGTTCCTTGGGCCGGGACTATGTGAATTGTGGGCATTCGCTAGAGCACTCATGAGACAAGATCAGCGTATGGCCGAAACGCGCTAGCCGACTTATGAATCTGGTCTTGTACCCTATATTTGGCTGTGTGGCATGTCGAAGTTCGGTTCAAAGGGGCTGGTTCAAGACCTAGTTCACCACGTCTCTTTCGAATGGAAATGTGTCATACTAGGTGAGGTTCAAGGCAAAAAACTACTTCATTGATATGCTAAGTATTATGTCGCTCAATGTGTCCTTTTTGTATTTCAACTACACTGAGTTTTTAAACCATGCGGGGGATGATGGATTTTATGCTTTATTTAATGGTTTAAAATCTATTTTTCCTTTTTCTTTAGTCCCACATCGCCTAGGCAACAAGGTGTTGCTGTCCTTATATATGAGGATGTGTCTTAGCCTCTTGAAGTAGTTCAAGGGCTAGTGGGCTTGGGCTTTTCCACACGCGCGCGCGCGCGCCGTCCGTTCATCCCGAGCTCGGTACGGTTCGTACGTACGCTTATCCTTTTGCACAAAATGATTTTGTTTGGACCCGTTACTGGAGCGTTGCAGCAGCCGTGGGCTCGTAATTAAGAGTGTACCGTTGGAACTTTAATGCAGGCGTTTCTGCCCGTTGGAGGACAAGATGTTGGGCCTGCATTAATCTGTGTATTGATAGGCAGTAATGGGCCTGGCTCAGGACTCCTATATAAGGAGCACTTCTTCTCTTTTGTTAAAATGATTACAAAACAAAAAAAAAAAAGGAAGAAGATGAAAAACACTGCTCATCTCATCTCCTCTCCCCTGCTCTCATCTGCTCTGCTCTGCTCATCTCCTATGCTCTCAGAGAGCTGCTCATCTGCTCTGCTCTGCTCATCTCCTCTGCTCTCAGCGAGCTTCTCATCTGCTCTGCTATGCTCTCTGCTCATCTCCTCTGCTCTTCACTGTTGCTGCTGCCTCTGTCCAGTTCGGGTTCGGACCACCTTTTTTCTTGTTGAGCGACGAGGGTCAGCGACCAGTTCGACACTTCATCCTACTGCACTTCGGGTGGAGTCCCTGTTGGTGGGACGGTCGTATCTTGGGAACAGATCGTCGACGAGTCCTGTGCTAGAGGCGGCGAATTCTGTTCTTAGGACAGCGATCATTTGGCGTGCTTCCGTCCCAGGCAACTCGGAACCATGTTCTTATTATTTTTGCTTATTTGTTTAGTAAGGTGCATGCTTAGCAAACATAGTTAAATATTATTCCTTGAAAAATATTAATTTAATTTGTTTTTTTGGTCTTTCTAGCAACGTCACACATCAGTATGGATACCTAATTGATAGACCTATAACTTTCCTATATATTTGGGGACTCAGAAACGTATAGAACGATCCGATATATGCCCTGTAAGACACCCCATAGTTGTTGTCCTGAAATTATAATTTCTATTTTAAACCCTGATATTAATTTGACCATAACTATAACTTCATAAATCCAAATCGCGTGGAACCTAGTTGTTTAGATAAGTGGACCAAAAGACCTACAAATTTATAACAATTTTCGAGATCTGAAAACCGACGGAAAATAATGCAAATTGTGTTTTAAAAAAACGTGTCAGGGCTGGACGGATTTGGATTTGTTATGCGCAACGATACAAAAACACGTATATCTCCCAAACTAGCATTCGTAATTAGGCGAGATTTGAACCCACGTTTGCATAACACCTAAGGCTGTGTTTCTTGTTTATTTTCTGATTTCAATTGACTTAAATAATTAGTAGTTCACGACACTTCTTTACAGTGTTGTTTTCTAGCCATTGCATATAGTTTTACATGCGTGGGGGACATTGAGGTAGTTTGAGTTGTGAGTTCGACCAACGGAATCTCAGAAGCCCTATTACTAACTCATGAATGGGCCCGTGTTTCCTTACCCCTGTATGATAGTCTTGGGTCTGTGAATACTCCTGTGGTGATTGACACTCACACTTGAACCGGCGTTAAATTATACTGTCTTGACCTGAATATGACATGAACCTGACATGAACCACTTGAATACTTGAATCTATAAACCCGACATAGACCACTTAAATGCTTGAAACTCATGAATACATGAATCCGCATATCCTGAATCTCGTGAATCTCGTGAATATGACATATATAATAGACACTATTTATTGGATATCATGGGAATGTGGTAACTCAAAGAATTGAGGAATTTATGTGTAACATGGGATCGTATCCTGTTCCTCGTGGCACCTGAGAATACGGTACATTGAATTATATATAAATCTTGAGTCTCTTGAATCTTGTGTTGCTGTTGTTCCGTGGGAATTACAGAATATCCTAATTACATAATAAAACTCCCACAAATCGAGTTTATACTTATAATTAATAACATATATATATCGAATATCGTGATACTGTAGTTACCTTGCATTGATTAACACATGTTACTTATTTGACATGCACATTACCGTTTATTGTTCATAGTTATTCTCATACCTTGTACCGATACTATTAATATATACTACCCACCGTGTAACCAATTTAGCAATCAATTTATTATATGATTAACACTTGGAATAACATAATCTAATAAAACATATTAAAATAATGGATAGCACTAGCATTTAATTAGAATACACACACACAAACACACACACTGTAACGACTCTGAATTTTCTGTACAAAAGTTTTCAGTTTAATGTAAAGAAAGGAGTTTGCAAGCTTGAGTGCAAGTTATAAGTATATATTGTTTAAGAACAGAAAGAAACAACTTGTAGCTCACTGGTAAAGCCTTACACTGTTGTGATGTAGCCCTTGTGTTCGAATCCCATCAGACACATTATATTTTTCAGATTTTTTCTTTTAAACTTTTTGGAAGCCCAAAAGTTTACACGTGCAATGCACATAAAAATGAAAATTCTGAGAAAACAAACATGTGCAAAATGATATAAATACAGACATGGACACTTGGCATGAATCCACAGGCCCCTACCCACTAAATGACCGACCAAACATCCCATTCCACCGGCACAGACGGTCCCCCCGTGGGAAAAAGTGCCCGTGTTTTGCACACAAGTCCCTTGGCCTACCCCTATTACCCCTGCACTGTTTGATTACTCTGCAATCAAACAGAGACCCCTCAATTCCCCAATTTATCACATTTTAATGCATTTTAATTCACTCTTTTAATCTCAAAATCCTAATTCCACACTATAAATACTATCCCATGCCCTAACCCTTCCTCATTCTGAAAATTCTAGCCAAAACCCTCAAATTTTCTCAAATACAAATGGAGTAGAAGAGGAGTTAGCCAACGACCAACTTCCGGCGAGAAATCAAGGCAATTCCGACGACCCCGCGACACTACGACGACAACAATCTATTCTTCTATCTCTTCCTAACATAATCAACCGGTAAGTCCCTCCAAATCTTGCTTTTTATCTCTTGAATTTCTTGTTAATCAAAATCGGTATAAAGTGGAGTTACTATTGATGTTCTTTTTCTAAAGCATATAACTCCATCTTCCTTTAGGTTTTGATCAAACAAGTTGTAACACTTAACTTATAGGTTTAATACTCATATCTAGAATAAATTTTATGCAAGAATCTTTTGTAAAACAATCACAATTTAACTTTTTCGTTAAAATATCATGAACTTTACATATCACCTTTTAGTATGTTGTTAATACTTTATCTTTAGAAAACTTCACGGGGTAATGACCCACCCCTCACATACACACATGTTTCCATAGCACGATTTTCCTTGAACATGTTCTTATTACCATATTACATTAAAATACCATCAACTATAAAAAACGGTTTTCTTTGAATTGTATTTCAAAACCCTTTGCAAATAAGGCTCTACAACCCTTTTTAGGAGACCCGCTATTAGATGGAGCGGATTATCGCACATTCTTAGGCTAGTAGAGCGAGATGCAGACCTCCTCACGGAGCATTCGGTCTCGAAAGGTTTTTAATACGATTTTTAAGAAAAACGAAATTTTCTACTTAATAATAAAATTAATTTTTATAATTATATAAATATTTTAAAATCCATATATTTTCAAAATATAATAACCTTATATTTTTTTTCAAATAAAAGAATTACAAGTTTCATCAAAATACCATCAAGATATCAATACAAGTCAAACTTTATATTAAAATACCATGAACTATTCAAGTTAAGGTATTATCACTAAAATAGCTCAAATCCCTAAAATTCACAATTATGGAAACCCTAAATAATATAAATAATTTCTCGAGATTATTTTGAAACTATATTAAAAATATTTGTCATAAAACTCCCCCGAATTATATAAAACTACATTTAAGGACTTTAGTAAATATAGGTTTAAGCGGGATCAATTCTCTTGAGCCCCAGGGAGCCGGAGAAAGTGAATGCTTGCCTATTTAAGGTAGAAAACTTAACGGTGTTATCAATGGTAATTGTTTTGGAAAAAGACACAAATCCTGCCGTCCATGTGCAGCAGTTACCGATAACTCATGAACCTAATTCAAGATCTAAATCAGTTTAAAGTGTCCGACTCAAGTTTGAGTCTAACCCATGTCTAAATCCAAACTCAAACCTGAATCTAAAACCAAATATGAATACTTGATCATGAACTTGAATCCAAACTCAAGTCAGAATCCAATTCAAACATGAACCCAAAGTCTAGCATGCATACTTGAACATGAACCTGAATACCTGAATTCAAACACATATATCAAGCCTGAATACATGACTCGACTTGACTCGAACCATGAATACAACTTGATATGAATACATGAATGCTTGACATGGATACTTGATATATACATGAACTTAATTTTGCAACTTGATGTATTCATGAGTTCGAGCAAGGTTGGTAATTTTAACTGTAACTTAGCATATACGGGGTGCTGGGGTAGTTTATGCATGAATCTAACGAAATCTCAGGAGTCTCACTGGATCATGAATCCATATCTACTAACACAAGCAAGCTATCATGATGGCCCGTGTTTCCTTGCTCCTGGATTATAGCCTGTTGAGTTTGGAATACTTCAACACTAGGTTGAAGTCCCATTACTAACACTTGATTCGAGCCCGTGGTTCCTTACCCCTGGATTACAGCCTGTTGGGTTCGAGAACATTCTTGAGATTGGTTGACATTCATCCTTGAACTTACGTTAAATTAGTTTATCCAAGTAGAGACCTGTTAAGACACTTACATTCACTGCATGTTCACTCTACTTACACTACACGACCATGTTACTTTTGTTTGCCATGCCCATGCTATCATGCTTATATACTTGTCATACATTAGCATACTTGTTCACATATATTACAATAAAACTGCATGCTACATAAACTCGTCATGTTTACATTAAACGACATGCTGACACATCGTAATCCATAATCCATTGTTCATGATATACATTTTCCTTCTCATTACAATTTATATTTTACTTCATTCCTTAAGACTTACCGAGCGAAAGTTCGCTGACGGGCATTCCACCCTTCTTTGTTTTTCTTGGAATGTTCGTCAGATACTGTGGAAACTGAAGAGGTAGACATCTCAGAGGAAAAGAATCAGACCGAGACCTAGGCCTAGACCAGTTACCTTTCTCAGTTTATGTACGCCACCTGTTTAGACGTTTCAATCCTTGTATTTTCTTTCAGTTAGAAATCATGTATTGTAAATGAATCAAGTTGAATATAAATAAAGTTGTTGAAGTTTTAATCTCATATTTATTATCTTATCATTTTATATTGCTTATTTTACGCTTAGCATATTTATTCCGGGAAATGACCTTCTAGAAATAAATACTTCGCGGTCTCGTCACGTAATTGCTTCCAACTTTTGGGAAGCGGGGCGTGACACACACACACACACACTATTTGATGTTAAAAAAATAGAATAATTAGATCATAAATTGTTATTCAAAACATGCCTTACACGTCAACACTGAAATATTATATACCTGTTTGATTATACTGTAATAATTAATGATTAATTAGAATATAATTTTTAATAACTAATAATTAAATATCTTGTTATACCATGTTATTTAGTTATGTAAGAAAACATACAATAATCATGTATGACCTTTTGTTAAGTTTTAATATATCAGAAACAAAATGCCTAGTATTATGTATACCATGTTTCGTACCAAATACCGTTTTTTTATAAATGGGGACTTGCCGAACTTTAGTTCGCTGATGGCATTCCTGTTTTCTGTTTTCTTTTCCGGGGAATGTCGTCATACGACATTGGGACAGGAGAAGAGACTAGGTACGAGATGGTACCAACTGAGGAGGACACTCAATATCTTTTTAGTCAAGTTGAGCTTTAGTTTTCCTTGTCAGTCAGTGTGCCTACAGGTTTAAGGCATTTTTCTTTAACTCTTATTTATTTATTTGAAGCCGTTTGACTTTTATTAGTGAACTGAAACTTGTAATAAAAATTGATAGATAATATTTATTTATATTAAATTCTTGTTGGTTTTATATTTATCCTGCCTAATCCAAACACTTAGCGTATTCATATCGGGAAGGAGTGTTTCTCGGTATGAATACGTCGCGGGCTTGTCGTTCTCGTTTCTCGTTTTTGGGAAGCGCGGCGTGACAGAAACCCTAATTAGTGAAGGTCTCGCCTTTGACTAAGATTGATGATGAAGCTAAAAAATTTATCATAACAGTCAAAAGGGGCAGTCTTTATCAAGACCTTGGCCCTTACAGCTACACTTAGGGTGCTTTGAAGTGAAAAATGGAAATTCAAAAAAGACGGCTGTTTTTCTCTAGGCTAAGAGTTTTTCTTAGATCCAAATTTCTTCAAATGTTAATATGCAAAATAAAATTAAAATCTCTATTATTGTAATAATAATAATAAATATGCAAAACTCAAAAAATGAGCGGGGTTCCATACCCAATCCACACGGGAGGAAGTGACTATAATTTAACCCTTTCGTGCCAAATTCATGGGTTAGTTTCTTCTTTCAATCACAATGGTCAATATATTATACCATGGACAATGGATAACCCATTTCTATCCTTTTGCATCAAATGAGAATTCTGCCAGAACCATACTTAGCACGTGTTTGCATCATCTCTCCCCTTCCTTAATATAGTGGAGTTGGTTTTTCCCTTGTGAACATTCGATTCTCTTTTTTATCCACGTGCATCACATGTGCATGACTCTAATGTTTATATAAAAATAAAACTTGGGAATTGGCATACGAACATATGTCTTTTACCAGACATGGGAAAATATCTGTGTTTCACTTCTGTTAGCAAAATTCTTTGTATGAGATGGTTATGGATGGAAGTAAAAAAGTTACACCCGAAAAAAACATAAGAAAACTTCCCAAGACGACACACCAGGTTTTCATTGTTGAATGCAATATAATGATGACTAAACCGAATCAATGAAATTGCATATTAAACCGAAATAAAAAAATAATGATCAAGGAATTAATCGAGGCGCGTCAGAATAGCGATGTATTTAAGATAGATCCTCGTCTTCCAAACGACGCACTCAAGTTATGACGGTCTACCTCCAAGATACAATGAAACTCTTGAACCGAAATAAAAATACAAAAATCAGGGAACTTATCGAGACGCGTCAAAATAACATTGTCATGACCCGGAAATGGCGCGTGACCGGCTCTTAAATCACATAAAGTCTATAAAACCCCATCGTAACCCAAGTAAGCCGAAAACCCAGAAATCTAAATCCTTTTAGGAAAATAATGTGGAGGTGAAGTTTTGAAATAGGGGTATAACGGAAATCAAGTTCTTCCTTTTGAAGTATAAATAATTTTCGTTTGAAATACAAGTGGATTATATACTATAGTTTGAAAATATTTTCGTCGTTTGAAATTTGGGCAGCACCTCCTTTGTAAATTTTAATCAAAACCATTGCATAACAATAATAATATAAGCATCCCCATGAGGGAGCCAGCAATTCGCCAATTGGCGGAAACACAACCATGCAGGTAAATATACGACGCCTAAGGCGAAGATGAACTCACAGAAAAGAGTAAAGAAAACCAAACATCATCAACTCCAATATAAAAATATATACAAGCCATGACTTTAAGTCTGAAACAATATGCAACTGGTCTCTAAGTCCACAATATACATAGTCTGGTTGATAGAGTTTTTAACTAGATACAATGAATATAAAGTATACAATGGTGGTTACGCTCTGTACTGTAACCCACCTACTAATGCAAATCATCCGAAAGAAGCAATGTGCCAGCAAACCGCTACTGATCCGAGCGGTCGATCCTGCAAGAAAACTATGGCACAACGGGGGTGAGTTGCCAACTCGTGAGTAGAAAACATCATCAGGTAGAAATCGAATGTATGACGATCTCCTAAGTCATATAGTAATATAATAATATCGTACTGTATGGTATCAAAGTAATCGTGTATACATACACACACACACATATATAACCTCGTGCATGTGTCAATATATGCTACCATGTCATTCATATTATATATATATATATATATATATATATATATCATCCAACGTGTGTCCATCAACGACACATCAAAATCATTATAAAATCCCGAGTGTCCAGCATTGACACTCGAAATCATCATAAAACCCGTGTCCAGTATCGACACGTAAATCCTCATATCTCAGGCGCCGTCTCATCGGATCAGTCCTCATATCTTAGGCACCGTCTCATCAGATCGGTCCTCATATCCATCTGTCTCATATTACTCCGGTCGGTATCCTCCGGATATCCACCGAGTCTAGTACTGTCACTGGTAGGCAGTGTTCCCATGCCAGGCTTAACGCCTTTTTATACGATCTTCTTGCCCCGGGTTACTGTACCGGGTCCACCATATATCCGCAATCGGTTTCTCCCCCTGCCTCGATTCAGATATCATCATAGCTCAGCACCGAGAAATTTCATGGTGGATGCCGAAATATCATATCAAGAGAAACCATGTTTTTAAAACAATCACAAGTTTTTAAATAATATCCGCGGTTTCTCAAATCCAGAAATCGCATGAAATGCATGGCAGTAATGAAATAATATGTACAGGCACAGAAAAATACTATAATCCATAGCAAGTGTGTTTATACGAGCGTGTCGTGTAGTAAGATAAAGAAAGTGCAATAATTGAACTAGTATGTAGTACTGAGTACTAAACAGTAACTAAAATACTAACAGGTTATAAGGTGATACTGTAATATAGCGAGTTCTAATGTGTACGTGGTATGGCGGTTACCGATGATGTGTGTGTGAGCCGGTAAGAAAGTGTACGTGCAACATATGCATCATCGGCAATGGTGCATGTGTCCTAGCAAACGAAGTCGCGTAAACGTAAGGGTATGAAGCGTAGTATATATATATATATATATATATATATATATATATATCGTAAATGGAAATAGTGCGAGCATATGCAGAAATAAGAAATCGTAACGTAATAGTAAACAGAATAGAGAAATCGCAAACGTGAACAGTATAAAAATAAGACGCAACTACGTATGAGACATACATTTATAGTTTAAAATAGTATGAATCGTTGTCTAAGAAAATAGGGGCTACGATGTTTTTTGAAAAAGATATCATTTGAAAAGTCATAGCGTCCCTTGAAATTATCATTTAAAAGTGTGTAACGATTCGTTAGTTTTGAAAATAGATATGGCTCCAAACATATCATAGTATCTATTATGTGAATTTAAACAAACTTTTCTCGAGTCGATATATAAGTCGGCGATCCGTTCTCATCATATCACGTACGAAATAATCCATCGTACGATATCATCAAATCAATAGTACGGATCTATAATCATGTACATCATATATCATCTCATGTCCTCATCTATCATATCATGTAATATCGCCTCTGTTTACCGCCGAAGACCGGACTGAGATGCAGAGGATGTCTAGTCTGAATTTGGGGGCAGATACTATTTGGACATATCCACCCACCTTTCCGAAGATACCAAGTTGATTTATGACACCGTATATCGGAGGTTTGGATAGACGCGGCTGATATAGAAGACTTCATCATATCCCCCCTCATTTATGAGGGGTTTTTGATTGTGGGGACGCTCTTCACTGCAGACGCAAGCCCCTGCAGTTAACCACTTTCTCCTGCTCCAATAGTTTACTTCGTGTCGTGTGTTATTTTGTTTGTTAAGATTGCCCATGGATTTTATACGGAGACTAGTTTGTGTCGTCGCCCGTAGGGCACGGATTAGTCCACATCCATATATATGTTGGGTTTGGGTCAAGGATTTGCTTGACGGGGGTCCACGTTGGTAGCTTGGTTTGCAAACGGAAATGAACTTAGGACACAAATCTCATATAAATGAGGTCCATCAGTTCATGGGATATTTGGGTATGATCTCAGGATCGTTAGTCATATTCGAGACTAAGATCAACCTGGAAACAAATGAGCATATGGGCCCAAATATATTAATTTAAGGACATCACGGTCCATTATCGCCGTGTTTGGGGCGAATATTAGTTTAAGGACATTTCGGTCCATCATTCCCATATTTGGGACGAAGGAAGAGAAGTTGTTGGTTGTTGGGACCCGCCATTTCTCTGGAGATGTTGAGCAATTATAACGACATATATCAGAAGTGTGAAGAGATGTACCCTTGAACCAAATCCCGTACTTGAGGGAAAGAATCGTGGTAGACCTAAGAATCGTTAATCATATTTGAGACGAATATTATCTTAGGAGATATGAGATAAATATCATTTCGGATATCATCAATGAGAGATCATTAGTCATGTTTGAGACTAAGATCAGTTTGGAAATCACGAGCATATGGGCTCGCTTGATTTAAAATCAAAGAGGTTTATCTTCAGAAAACTTAGCCAATTTGGGCTAAGATTGAATTTCTGTACTACCCAGCAATGCTAAGCACTAAGATATACAACACTTACGTGTGTTTCACGCGAGGCGCTGAAATAGTGCTAAGCGCTAGTCTTTTGTGGCACTCACGTGTGTTTCAGGTGAGACACTGAGGTTTTGGTTTCTTTTGGGTGCTCACGTGTGTTTCACATGAGGCACTGCATAGTGCTAAGCACTAACTTTTTTAGGCACTCATGTGTGTTTCACGTGAGGCGCTATGTAACTTGGCCTTGAGTGCTCACGTGCTTTTCACGTGAGGCGCTGAGTTCTTTGGAGATTTAATCTTTGTTGATATTTTTAGAGAACTTAAATCTCTGTTAATGGTATTTTGACCTTTAACGATCACCAAAATCACTATTTTGAGGATCTGGGATCAGGTTCTTTAAGAACTAAGTTCCTGGAGTATTATGGACTCCATCTTCTCCATGTTCTTTTATCCAAGTTTTTCTGTTCATGTTTTCAAAGAGGTTAAACCTTTGTTATTGGTATTTTGACCATTAACGATCACCAAGATCACTATTTTGAGGATCTTGGATCGGGTTCTTAAAGAACTAAGTTCTTGATTTGAAGTAACTAAGTTCCTGGAATATTATGAACTCTATCTTCTTTCTGTTCAACCTTATTCTTCCCTGAATTTTTGATTCTCAAGAACAAGATCTTCCCGATGAGAATTAAATTCTCAACTTGTGAGAGACTTATCTTGTGGATCTCAGAACCAGAGAAAGAACTAAGTTCTTAAGAAGGGTTAAACTCTTAGATAGGTAAAGTAGATATTTTGATCTTTATTTTTTTCTTTACGTAAGGTTTTGAGGAGGAAGATTTTTCTTCTTTATCGAGAATTAAATTCTCTGCTGTTCGTGGAACGTTTTGGTGAGCTTTCTGTATTTTTACAGAAGCTTATGGGTTTTTTCCTTTTATATCGACTCCTCTTTTTTTTTTATCAAGTTCCCCCTTCTCTTTTCATCTCTTTGCTCCTATTTATAGGAGAAGGGAAAAAATCAATTTGTTGCGAAAATCTCTCATTGAGATCATGATTGATTTCATAATCAATCCAATTGATCTTTTAGATCAACCGGTGAATTTTATTCACCATTGGATTTTTAATCGAAAGGCTCTCTGTTTAACAGAGAAGATTTCTTGTTTGTTTTAATAAAATTAGAAAAATATTTTTCTAAGATAGAATTTTATTCTATCAGATGATCGATGGGTGATTTCATAATCACTGTTGGATCTTTGATCCAAGGGTCCTCTATTTAACAGAGAAGATCTTTCTAGTTTGAGAAAGATTAGAGAAATATTTCCCACATAGAATTTAATTCATAGTTTAATTGGTGATATTTTATCACCATTGGATTTTAAATCCAAGATTCTCTGTTAGAGAAAGATCTTTCCATATTAGAAAGATCAGGGAAAATATTTCCCAAATAGAATTCAATTCTATCACATAGATTTTAATTCTATTAGATGGGAGCATTTTAAATTAGGGCGCTCACATGCTTTGCATGTGTGCGCTGCCAAAGAATGCGGCAAGAGAATTCACGTGTTTAACACGTGACCCATAGTGTGGGTTTTAACCTGTATATTTTCAGCGCTCATATGCAAAGCATATGAGCGCTCACATGTTTAACACGTGAGGCATGTTTGGCCTTTGGTTATTTATGTTCAGCGCTCATATGCTTTGCATATGAGTGCTCACGTGTTTAACACGTAAGGCCTGTTTGACCTTTTTGTTATTTGCTTTCAACGCTTATATGCTTTGGATATAAGCGCTCATGTGTTTAACACATGATGCCAAACTGTGGGAATTCTTTTACTCTTTTTTCTCTCCCCTTTTTATAAAGGAACAAATAGCTCTTAGCCAAGAAAATTTGGCGGGAACAGCCTCATATCATCATATACAATCATATCGACTCGTATCATCAAATCGGATCATATCCTCATCTTATCGTATCATATTGCAAAATATATGTATTTGCATACTTCATAAGTAGATATAACTCATAAGCTAAGAAAAACTAGAACTACGGATATACCTTCCTACAAGATACTTCTATTGCATATGATATTCTAGAACCTTATTAGCTAGGTATATGTTGGGGTCAAAAATTACACTCCGGTTGACCAAGTCAAAGTCAAAGTCAACTCCAAATCAAGTGGGACTAAACCCCGGTCAAGTGGGCCCATGCACAAGTCGGACCCGAACATGAAGAGGCCGGCCTCCTCCATGCCAAGAAGAAAATTATGTAATAAATAAGTTTGATGTAATTTTCATATATAAATGTAAAATAAATAAAACCAAATTTTTGTAAAGCACATAGCTCATGTGCAAAAAAAAGTAAGCACATGAGGCATGAGATGGGCGAAATGCCATTTTGTAAAGCCCAAGGGGCTATGTGTAAATTTGTAAGCTTATATAAGGCAACATGATGATGAAATAAAAAAGGACAATCCATTCCCTTCAAAAAATTAGGATCCTGTGCCTCCTCGTTCTTCCTCAAGGTTCTAAACTTCTTCCTTTATTTAAATTAAATCAAGAGTTTAACTCTTTTTTTCCCAAAAAGTAATAGTTTTTCACCATAAAACCCTCGAAGGGGAGTTCGAATTTTCTATCAAATCTCTAAAAGGGGAGATTTTTAAGTCTCACCCCATTTTCTCCAAAATCCAGCCAACAGAGAGGAGGAGGATGGAGACCCGTCTCAAAAAATCCCATTTAGGGAAGATCTAAGGCTTAAGAGAAGATCCAAAGCTCAAGGGAGAAGAAAGGGATCCTCTTTGATCATCTCCGAAGATTTTTGAGGAGTTCAACTCCAAGACCCAAATTCTCAAAGTAGTTTAACTCCTAATCCAGATCTTTTAGGAGTTTAACTCCAAATCCAAATCTTTTGGAGTTTAACTCTAAATCCACGCCCAATTCCTGTTCAGGAGTTCGACTCCAAACCCAAGGGCTTAGCCCCTTCTTCCGCTGATGTTTGCAGCGGTCGCATGCCGCGCGCGTGACTCGCGGGCGCCCCACGCCCACGCGCCGGGTGCGTCCCGCAAGTGACCCACAGACGCCCAGCGCCTATGCATCACACACCTGACCCGCGGACGCCCTGTGCCTACACACTACGCACGCGTCCTTAGGACGCTACTTACCCCCTTTTCCCCCTCACGCTCCACACTCAAAACACGTCCCCCGTTAGAAAAAATTTCTAACGGGGTGCTGCTAGCCCCCTTAACCCCCAGCCCGTTATCCGGATAGCGGGACCCCCATAAACTCTGCGAGGCTCCCGATATACCTAAAACCTGTAACACCCTAGCTCATTTATACCATATTTTATTTGAGTATTTTCTAATTTTGTGGCTATTTCTTGATTATTATTTACTTTGGGCGTGGATAGTGCATTTGGTATCTGTGTTTGTATCCGACTTGACCCGCATGCTTGAAACCCGTCTTGGTTCTAGACTACATCATATCCTTGCTAGTACAGAGGAACCATGCATACATATATGTTCTATATGCATGTATCATATATTTGGCATCTGCATATGATATTAAATAATACAAATATAATCAAATATAATATTTTAAATACCTAACATGACCTGCATCATACCCCATACCCTATGGTTACATCCGTACATCGTGTTCATGTCCCGTTTTAATGAAACAGACCCGTTTGGATCGCTACGTGTATTTACGTGTATCCGTTCTTGGGGTATGCTTTTTCTCTAACCGGACATCGCATTATGGTTTTGATTGATACGTATATTATTCGTATTTTAAAACTAGATTTTTAGACACAACCCGGGTATTTTTCGGAGTATTTTTGTATTATCTATAAAATCCTAGTTTATATATTATAATATATTTTAAACCTAAAATCTAAAAACTTCATCATATTATATATGAATATATATATATATATATATATATATATTTATATAACTAAAATATTTTAAAAAATCCTCAATCTCTCTCTCCCCCTATATATATATTCTATAATTTTTTATTTAAACCTAATAAAAAACTATATAACTCTTTCTCTCTCTTCCTCACCTTTCTCGTTTCCCCGCGTTCGCGAGAAAACCCACGCCCCCAACCCTAGCTTCGCTGCACCCCTCGCCGCCGGTCACCTCATCACCCCAACCTTGCTTTCATCCCCTCACCATCTCCTCGCCCTCATCACATCACCTCCACCTTCATCACCTCTCTCCATCACAACCCCGATGAACCTAACACCCGAGCTCCTCCACCGCCAACGTCGTCGTCGTTCCCGTCACCCCGACATCACCACCGTCACCTTCTCCATCCCCAAGAACCCAACAAACAACTCAAAAACCCCGAGCCAACCCCAAGAAACCCTACACACCCGAAACCCCACAACAGCACCTCTGCCACCGCTGGAAAACTTCACCGTCGCCACAACCCTCGTCTCACCACCCTCATCACCACCATCACCACTACTTCCTCTCTTCTCCTTCACCCCGACGAGAACCCAAGAAACCCAACCCCTGCAACCCGAACCTCACCTGCAGCCCACACCTATCGCCCGCACCACCTCGCCGCCGATCACCCACGACCTCGTCGTCGTCACCCTTCTCCTCTGTCCTAAAACTCCAAGCCAGAGCACCAAACCCCAGACTTCCACTCTTCTTCTTCTTCTCTTTTCTTGATTCTTGTTTTTTCGGCCATCGCCAGAGTCGCGCACGTCGCCGATGATCCGGGTGACCCAGTTGTCGTCCTCATCCAGCGGGTCACGTCCTTGAGTAGCCTGGTTCAGTTCTGTACGCACATGGTTTGCATCGTGACGTTTACCCGACGTCGAATTTGACGCACGCACCCCATCGTGAGATTCGATCAGGCAAGTTTATCTTGCTACATGCTATGCTACTATATTTATACCCATATGAATAAAAATATTACATGTAGTTTAATTATGCCTCCCATGTTATAATTTTACTGTTTTCCGATACCCGTACATATCCATACTGATAATTGCATATATAATTACATGCCGGAACACCCTGATATCATTTCACTATTATATTATCATGACAAGTTATCTAGCTTGCATCATAAGTAGTCATGAATATATATAGGTTATTACAGATAGACACATATGCATCCTGACATCAGCTATTTACTGTGATCCCGATATCGTTTACAGTTTTACATTTGGTATCCACTTGATACATACACACCACATGACATGCCCTGATACACTATTTTACTTGATACTTGATCTTGTTACTAATGTCGACAATCCTGACTTGTTGTCCTGACGGACGTAATATGTTGTCTACATAGACAAAACCTGTACATGCTTGATCCTGTATTGGCATTAGTTCCATATTCTCAATACCTGACTTGAACACATAACCTTGAGGGTAAGGGGAAATCAATAATAAAACCCGACTTGTAACTCGATAGTTCGATGCTTATACTGATCAGTCTTTATAAGCTGGGCCAGCCCCGGGATGATACTGCTGACATCATTCGGCTGTACATGTTATATGTTTATTGCCTAGCGGCACGTCTCGGATTCAGCCCGAGAGTCTTGACTGTGGTCCCGGGCATGCACGGGATACTATTGAGTTATATCAACGATTCCATTAAATTGATTTCAAAAACTTTAGAATAGATAACCCGGTAGCACAGTTTAGATTACTCATCGCACTTCACATACACATACAAACCTCACTGTTATATTCATGTTGTTGATTTATATTCATGCATGTATATCTGGTACATCCTGGTTATTACTATTGTTTGATATTATGACGCACCGACGTTTGGGTTTTGCATGGCCCAGTTCCTCTATCTCTCTCGCAGGCTGAACATGAGTATTTTAGCCGTCAAGCCGAGCAGTGAGGATTGTGTTTAGTGATGTTTAGTCTAGTTATTTTCCGCAACTTTTATTTCCTGATGTGAGCCCATATTGGAACGTATTTCCAGATATTATTATTTATTGGATTTATCGTTTCCGCTTATATTTTTTCTTGACTCTTTTATTTTGGCAAATGGACATGTATTAGATAGATTTTATATTTTTACTGTTCTTGATATCCTATAGACAGCCGTAATGTGACCGTGGAGGGATGATTTCTATCCACATGTAGCATGGTTGGCTCTGTCACGTGCCGTAGATAGCGCACTCTGGGAAGCGGGGCGTGGAAAATCCCTCAAGATACACACATACGCACACTGCACATTGAGTTCGCATGACCAGTTTGACCCGTCAATCGGAGATTCTCTCGCTCCAAAGGCGAGGGGTAATTAACGGCAGCTTAGTCCGCGGCTGTCGGAGATTCGGATCCCTACAATCAATAAATCCCGGTCTACCCTAGGCAGGGGGAATTTGTATGCGCCTGACAAGCGCGTGCATTTCTATCTCAATAGGGTGACAAAAAACACCCTATAGATTCTGGCATGCCCAGTGGGACTTTTTCTCTCCTCTTATATTTCGGGTTAGACGTTCATGCGAACTCAATCAACATATGCATCGATTGTCTGTACTGAAATCATGCTTCTTTGTGCAGGTTAATATTTTCCAATTGCAACCTTTGGACGCAACAAAATGTCTCCAAGGACAAGCTCAGCTCTCAACACGGCTCCCATCTCCTACACGATGAAGATGGCTGCCAGGACGTTCCTTCCGGCCAGTCTCGGGCAACAATGGGAGGAGCCGCTGCTATCATTTGGCTCTATTCTGTTCGTGCCAGCTAACGCCATCCCTGCTCCTCAAGCCCCGGTGACAGATAAACCGGCCTCAAAAAATAAAATGCCAAATGTCATGGTCGCGAAGGCACCTCAGCCCAAGCACAAATCCATTTCCGAACGACTCTCCGTTGCTCCAACCGGGGGGCAAGGCCATCAACACCAATAAAGAAATAAGGCGTCTCGGGCAAGCTCCAGCGGTGCCCCTGACAACTGCTCGATCGGGTATCTTCTCTAAGCTTCCTGTCAATTGGCTCACGATGGCTTCTTAGATAACGGGTGCCCGCCAAGCCCTCAAAATCGAAAAGCTAAGACAGAATAGGCTCAGATACGGAGTCAACAAAAGGCTAGGGCTCCTGCTAGGATGAACTTCATAAAGTTCCAAGAACAGGGTTACCCCGCAACAACAGCTGAATCGGCTGTAAAGCTCGTTAACTCTTTTGAACCATTGAAATTGGTCCAGAAGAATGCTATGACCGCAAGAGTCAAGAAAACTGCGATCCGGACAGCGCCACCCAAGGACCCAGTCAGGCCAACCGTCTTCAGTTACCTATCCTTTCCAGAAAAGGAAGGGCCACGACGACGGTTCGAAAAATCAGCCGCCAAAAATAAAGAGATGGCTGGACATGTGGTCCACACTGTCTACATGGTGGGCACGCGCAGCAAGAGCAAGGACGGGGCCACCACATCTCAAATCCAATCCGGTATGAATGTGACGGCCACTTTCCAAGATCAATCTCCTCTGGAAAGTAATGAAGACCCTTCCAGTGAGGCTGATAAGCAGAGAGATCCCTCAGTTCATGAGTACCCGGGCTCGGAAAGCGAAGAGGAGCCAATCTTTCATCCCAAGACCGCAGAGAAGGAACATCTCCAAAATCTCCAGAAGCAGCTCAGAAACAAAGACAAGGAGATGGCCAAGTTCTACTCGAAGATTGACGACTTGACAAACGTCGTCTTACAGCTCACGACCCAATTTGCCTCTCGACCGCCTAATCAAGCGCGGGGCTCTGCTCATGAACTGGGAAACGGTGTCCCGAGACAGCGGAAACATATTCCCTCAAATCTAAAGGTGGGCGAACCGCATGAAATTCTTTTGCATCCTATATTGAGAAATGTCTTGATTACCGATGATAGCAACCCGCTAACTCAAGATCAAATTATGAATTTGGTCTCCAACAAAGTCAAAACATTGGTAGTCGAAACCGAAGCGCAAAAAGATATCAGCAGTAGTGGGAGACTATATCCTGCTTGGTATAATCTGGTAAAGTTTCCTAGTGGCTACGTCATCCCCAAATTTGGAAGATTCGATGGGACGGGAAATGCGAATCAACACATCGCGCACTTTAAAGCCTCATGCGGGAATACTGGGGGCAATGATGCGCTTCTCCTCCACAAGTTCGTTAATAGCTTAACTGTCACGCTCCGCTTCCCAGAGTGCGCTAACTACGGCACGCGACAGAGCCTGTTACCTGTGGCTAGGAAAAATTCTTCCATAATCACATTACGGCTGTCTATAGGATATCAAGAACGGTAAAATATAAAATCTATCTAATACATGTCCATTTGCCAAAATAAAAGAGTCAAGAAATGTATAAGCGGTAACGATAATAATATTCAAAAACAACATCTGAAAAATACGTCCCTGTTCTCCTCCGAACGGCGGCCAAGACATGGGCGTCTTGCCTAATATTCGGGGAAGATGCTATTTGGTTTTATCCGTCCACCTCTCCGAAGATGCCAAGTTGATTTATGGCACCGTGTATCGGAGGTTTAGACGAATGCGGCCGATGTAGCAGACTTCGTCAGATTCCCACTCGCTTGAGGGATTTTTGATTGTGGGGACGCTCTTCCCTGCAGGTGCAAGCCTCTGCAGTCAATTACGCTACCGCATCACGGTAACAACTTTCTCGTTCTCCATAATTTCACTTCGTGTCGTGGGTGTTTGTTTTGTTTGTGGTTGCCCGTGGATTGTATACGGAGACTAATTTATGTCGTCGCCCGTAGGACGCGGATTAGTCCAAATCCGTAGTTACTTAGATTTGGGTTTGGTGTTTTAGTTTAAGGATACGTTAGCCATATTGAGGCTAAGATCAACTTAAACGTTCGTTAAGGATACGTTAGTCTGGTTTGAGACTAAGATCAACTTAACGGGAAGAGCATTTAGGGGCTCTCTTGTTCCAGTTTAGGGACGTAGTGGTCCGTTGAATGTATGGCCGTTGGGACCCATCACCTCTCTGACGACGTTGAAGGATTACAACGACAGATGTCAAAGGGGTTCAGAGATGTACCCTTGAACCAATGTTGGTTGGGAGATCTATAGTCCAATTTGGGACTAAAGTCTGTTTTGAAAGTTTTGGTTTAAGGATGTGTTAGCCATATTTGAGGCTAAGATCAACTTAAACGGGATCGTTTAGATTCGACAAAAGAGCATTTGGGCTCTATTGTTCCAGTTTAGGGACATAGTGGTCCATTTCACATATGGTCGTCGGGACCCGTCGCCTCTCTGACGTCGTTGAAGGATTACAACGATAGGTGTCAGAGGAGTTCAGAGATGTACCCTTGAACCGGAGTTGTTTGGAGGATCTATAGTCCAATTTGGGACTAAAGTCTGTTTGAAGGTTTAAGAATACGTTAGCCATTTTTGAGGCTAAGATCAACTTAAACGGGATCGTTTAGATCCGACAAAGAGCATTTGGAGCTCTATTGTTCCAGTTTAGGGATATAGTGGTCTATGTTCCAGTTTGAGGACATGGGGGTCCAACATTCCCATTTTGGGGACGGATGTTAGTTTAAGGACGTTTCGGTCCACGAGTTTAAGGACCCCGCAGTCCGTATCGATGTGTGGTTGTCGGGACCCATCACCTCTCTGACGTCGTTGAAGGATTACAACGATAGGTGTCAGAGGAGTTCAGAGATGTACCCTTGAACCGGATGTAAATTGATTTAAGAGAGCAGCCGTGCTCAGTCAATTTAATTTGAGGACTTACGGCCATGATTGGGCTAAGTCCAGTTGAGAATATTCAACGTTTTTATCTTTGGCCTATTAGGCCTGTGCTAGGGCTTTGCCCCTGTTTAATAATGCACTGCATTTTTTTTTGGCCTGCTAGGCCTTTCTGATTTGGGCTCTGTCCCTTTTATAAATGATGCAGAGCATCTGTTTGGGCTCTGCCCTTCTTTAAAATAATGCATCGCATTTAATTTGGCATGTTAGGCCTTTTTTAATTGGGCTTGGCCCTTCTGTAAATAATGCAGTGCATTAATCAAATTGACAGTGGCATGTCAGATGCTTTGCGCCAATTAATGAGCGCAAGCGCTTGTGGAGGTGACACGTGTCACGCAAGCGCAGTGCGTTGTGCCAGTGCGCTGCGCTGTGACACGTGGCGCGCTCTGGTGAGTTGCGCCAACTTTAAAGAGCAATGCTCTATTTTTAAAAAGCGCATAGCGCAAGTGGTTATGGTGCTGACACGCGGCGCCCTCTGGTGGCTTGCGCCAACCCAGGAGCGCAACAGTGCAGTTTTTGCAAGTGCAAGGCACTGTTTCAATAACTTGATCTAATTTTGGATTCAAGAAAAGAATCTTTAAGATTCCAGACCAATGGTTCATAAGAAAGTGTAAGGCACTGTTATTATTTATTTTTTATTAAAGATCATTGATCCTGTTCTTAGATCAATGATCTATTCAGAAGAAATTCTTCTTTTTTATAAAGGTTTTTACCTTTTTTTTGAGTTCTTCTCAAAATTCTTCATAGTTCTCTCTGTGTTTCTTGAGTATCTGTATTGTCCTCTGTTTTGAATTGGGGTCTAGGGGCCTTTATATAGTGCCCATTAATTTGTTAAATTTGTTAAAGAGATCATTCTCTGAGTGATTTGGGGAATTTTCCCCACCGTTGGATCTTTGATCCAATGGCTTCTGTTTTACAGAAGACAGTCTTCTTGTTTTAACAAGAACAGAAAGATCTTACTGGAATTTTAATTCTGTTCGGCGCAAATGCCCCAGCGCTGACACGTGTCGCGCAGCGCAACTGCGCTGACACGTGTCGCGCAGCGCACAGCGCAGCGCAGCGCTCGCTTGCGCGACTGCGCCGACGCGTGTCGCGCAGCGCATCGCTTGCGCGACTGCGCCGACGCGTGTCGCGCAGCGCAGCGCTTGCGCAACTGAAGCATTGCTTTCTTTAATTTTTGTTTTAAATAGAGCCTTGCTCTGATTGGGCGCGCTGCCTTGGGCGCTGCGCTGTCGTATCAGCTTCTGACACGTGGCGCGTTGCGCACAGCGCACGGGATTTGAAGTGTTGCTTCGATTTTTAAATTTTTTTGAAATTCAAACAGAGCTTTGCTCTGATTGGGGGAAAAAAATGCCCCCCCACCGTTGCGTTCATGTGGCGCGCACGTGAGTGCAGCGGTGGCAAGATCTTGGCCGTTGGATAAACGGGTGAGTTGAAGGGGCGTAGGCGCCTATAAATAGGACCCTTGGTCCTTAGAAAATGTTTTACCATTTTTCAAGAACTTGAATTTTCAGAGCCTTGCTCTTGTTTAAGAATTTTAGAGCCTTGCTCTCGTTTCTTCCCAAGAACTTCAGAGTTCAGAACCTAGAATCATCTTAGGTAAAATTAAATTAAATTTAATTAACAGAGCCCTGCTCTCATAGATCTTTGATCTAAAGAAAACCCCTTTGGGGTTTCACCAACAGAGCCTTGCTCTCAAAAGTCCATAGATCTACAGAGATCTTGTTCATGGGTTTTAACCCATGAACAGAGCTTTGCTCATGGATCAAATGTAGATCTTTTTTCTGATCTGATAACGAAGAACTCCTAAGAGTTTTCCTGGATCTTTAAGATCTCAAATTTTTAATCTTTAGGAGTTAAAATTTTCTTTTGATGGATCTTTCCATCATTTTTACAGAGCTAGGCTCTTTTTAGGAAATTTTATTCCCTTGAGACCAGAGTTTGACAAATATCACTCTGTGACAGAGTTTTGCTCTGAAAGAGGAGATTTTCTCTTTGTTTCTAGGGATTTCCCATTAATGAGAATATTCTCCTGGGGATCTCTTCATTAATTGACAATCTCATCTAATGATGGGGTTGTCTTATTAAATAATGCACTGTCATCCAGATTTTGTGGGTCCCCTTTTGGTCCCCTATCCACTGCATTGCAATGTGGTTAAAAAATTTTAAAACGCCAAGCGTTGGAATTACAACACTGACGGCTAATTTTTTGTCCCTCCGCAGGAAACATGTCTGCTAATTTGTCTTTCGCATTTGTTCGCTCGGAGGGAGGGTTTCCCCAGGCACCGGTGGACCGAGTGGTGCTCGCTCTCATCAAGGATCATGACCCCGAGTATAAGAGCCTTCACCTATGGGGTAGGTGGTACAATGAGATCATCCAGGGTCGCCGAAGTTTCAGTTCCGCCACGCCGTCTGAGCCCATATCTTCACTCCCCTACGCAGATGAACCCCAAGTGAAGTATGCCGTGGAGGTCAAAAATTGGAATTCGGATGACCTCCTCCAGCCTGCGATTGGTGCTATTCCCGTGCAGCCGCCGCCGGCAATAGATATTTTAGGGAGGCGAATTTGTCAGGGTTAAGCACGCCCTTGGGGACAGGCCTATAACATTGGATTGATCCCGCGACCACCCGCCGGATATTTGCAGTGGGCCCGGTACATCTTATCGGGGAAGAGGACTCATCTGATGAAGATTGGTTTATACTCGGCCATCTACGTCTCGCTCTTTGAGTATCCCTCTCCTCCAACGTGGTGGATCAAGGCTCTTATCGAACAATGGAATATCCCCACCCACACCTTCCTGATGACGGACAGGGAAGTCTCTATCTCCTTGGAGGAGTTTGCTGAAGTCTCGGGTCTGCCGATGAGGGGGGAGCATTACGAGGAGCTGCTTCCTCCTGACGAATACGTCTTTGCCACCAAGCCGTTGGTGTTTGATCTGACTCCGGAGAATGCTATTCAGCACCAGTTTCCGGGCTTGGTGAAGGTGCTGGATATCTATGAAGGGCTCTATCTGGAATCGGGCATCCGGGGAGTCAGTTTCGCAGATTTTATCGCCCGCTTCATTCGATCGGAGTTTCTATCGGAGCGGAGCGAAAAGTTCGCCCAGCTTGATGACCCTTTCGGCTTCGGCTTGGATCGTCGACCCACATCGGAGGATGATCATAAGGACTTTTATCTCCCTGGCACCGTCGTCATGCCCTTGTCAGAATTCGCCGCCCGGGGCATGGATGAGGAGACCTTTTTTGTAGGGTTCCTAGGATTGTGACTGTGCAGCTTTGCGCTCCCCATGCACCCGCGCCACATGCGGCCATCTCTTTTCTATCCAGCGCATCGGATGGTGGCTGGTCTGCAGTTGACAGTAGGAATCGCCGGGCTGGCTCACCTTTATAATGGACTTAGCGTAGCGGCGGACGCTAATGAGCCTGGGGTGCAGCCTGCTAACTTCCCGATGCACTACTTCACCTCTTGGATGGAAATGCATGTGCACGGGGTGTTCGGCGCCCATAAGATCCCTCCGTTTTTTGAGAAGTGCAGACTCCCCAGAGTCATGCGGTTGGTCGGCACTTCGATCGTGGTTGCGCCTCCGTGGGAGGCTAGGGGTTTACTCCTCCGTCCGCACCTGGTCGGAGCGAAGGTTTCTTTTTTGGATAAAGTCATAACCATAGGCTCAGAGACCACCAAGTCGGTAGTGCCGCTGCGCGATGACTTTAAGGACGGGGCCTCCATATTGAAAGCTCGGGAGATCCTCCACCTCTACTCCATTCGGCCGGGCTACCTGGTGTTTAGGCAGAATGAGACGGCACTCTTCATGAGGTATAACCCTCACCGGTTCGCTCAGCAATCAAGCTATCACCAGGGGATTCCGATGGAAGCTTTCTTGGAAAAGCCCGTGGCCAGCCGAGAGGGGATAAAGAATTCCATGCACCATTTCATGCGGCTTAACACGGGTTCCTATTTCTTCATCAGCGAGCCGAGCTGCGTCCCCAAGGTGCTCAACACGTACGTGACTTGGTACGCGCATGCAATTGGTCCAGTTATCCTTATGGAGAAGCGCATGCTGGTTGACCGCAAGGGTGCGCCTCCCGGCGGCGATCGCAAGGCTCCCTTGAAGCCAAGGACCCCGGTCATTCCTCCGCTGAAAGATGCCGGAGTTAAGCCACCGCGCGTGCTGAGCCCCCCGCGCGGATTGCCGCTTCCTAATACGGTAGATGCGCCACCAGCGCCCCGTGCTCCAGCGGAAACGGTCAATGTGGTATCGCCGGAGTCCGGCGTGGGCGCGGATATCGGGACCCGCCGCCCTAAGGTGCCTGCAAAGCGCAAGTCAATCTCGGGTGCGGCCAGGGCTGGTGAGCAGAAGAGGAAGAAGAAGTCTCTCCTCTCTCTCGATGCTATCCTCGGTTTAGAGCCTCAGGCCCCTCTTGCCGAAGGTATAAGCGAGTATGGCAGCAATAAGGGCTTCTCGGTAGACCCCGCAGACACTGATCTGGCGGCCGCTATTGCGGCTTCTGAGTGATCAGCGAGGCACGAAGCGATGTTGAATAAACTCGCTCAGTCAGGTAATCATTAGCTGCTTTCTTCGTCATTTTATCGCATTTTTTATCATTATTTTTGACTAATACTTTCCCCCATTTTTCAACAGGTGTCACTACCGAAGAAGCTATCGCTGCCTCTTTGAAAACCTTCCAGGAGGAAGAAAAGAAGCGCGCTTCAATGGGCGTTGGTACGTTTCGGCTTATTAAGTTTTTATCCTTTTTTCTGATGGCCAACCTAACCTTCTTTCCTTTGTTTCTTTGCAGGGGCTGTGCCAGCTAATGCGGGGACTTTCCCCGGGCCCGCTATTGAAGCCCCAATCTCTTCGGAGCTGTCGCGAGAGCCTCAACTCGACAAGTCGACGAGAGACGCCTTGAAGGATTTGGAGGCATCCCTGTTCACGGACGAGGACGTCTCAATGAAGGAGGCTTTGAAGAGGTCTGTCTCAACGGCTCGGGAGGAGAGAAAGCGGCTAAGGCGAGAGGCGAAGGCGCGCAGGGCTGCTTTGGCCATGGGAGCTGGCCCAAGCACCGTCCCTCGTACTGATACACCCTCAGAAGAGCTCCCGGTCGCATTGTCCACAGCTCGCAGACAGGTGGCGCGTGCAGCTCGTGGGGCCAATGATAAGTCCACCTCAGGTAATGTATCTTTCAAGATTTGCTTGTAAGAATTATAAACTTGTCGGTTCTTATATATCTTGTCCTGCAGGGCCAAGTCCAACCGAAGGGGAGGCGGAGACCGTCGAACCTAAGGGGGCAGAGGAAGAGGCACCGGCCGAACCCGAGCCGACGGTGGGCAACGTCGCCGGGGTTGCTGAGCCTGAGCTGGGGGCTGAGGGAGCTGCACCCGAGAAGGTCGTTGATGCCGAGCCTGAGGTGGCGGCAAATGAGACGACCGCTATAACTGAGCCTGGGGCAGCGGCCGGCGTAGCATCTGAGACTGGCGACCTCATGGCGACGGCGGATGAGACAGCAGCAACCGCCGAGCCTGAAGGAGTAGCGGGTGAGATGGGCATGATTCCCGGGGATGAGCCAGCCGCTCTTTCTCAAGAGTCTGGCAATGCTCCAATCATTGCTCTCCCCGCCTACGGTCCTCCGCCGTCTCCTGGTCGTGTGAGCACAACGACAGCCCCTGTCGAGTCCGGTGATGAGGCCACGGGAGGTGGACTCGTATCGATGGAGGAGGGAGACGCCTCCATTTCGGCCGTCGGCTCATCAGGTAGATTTCGAGTTACTGTCCTCTTTTTATCTTGCAATCCTTTCTGACAAGTTTACCTTTGTCTGTAACGCAGGTGCGGCCAGTGCCGATGCTCCATTGCTCGAGGGAGCGCCATCAGCTACTGCTTTGGCGGTGGTCACCTCTCAGCTTCCTCTCATACCATCGCAGATGTCGGAAGGTATGGATTTGCAACCCATTAGTTTTATCTTTCAGCCGCATAATTTACGTACTAAAGTCGTACTATTGTGCCTTTTCAGGGGTGCTTTTTGATCATCTCTATCAGGTGTTGCATCCGCACTTCTCCTTCCCATCTAAACTCGCTTCTTCCTCCAGTGGCGCTGGTGAGTATAGTTTCCAACTGATGTCTTTCTTTTTTCAGTAATGGAATCATTTCTAACTTTCCCTTGTCCTGATTGCAGTGCTACAAATCGAAGGAGGGGATGAGAGATTGGTCGCGCCACCGGCCCTTCCGGCCTTGCCACTTGCTGCAGCTGGTATAGTAAACTATCACATCGATGGCTTTTTTTTTATTTCTTGAACCGTCATCTAATCGTATTTTGTTTTGCAGCTATCGTTCCAGTTCCGGTCCCTCTTGAGTCTCGCATCCTAGTGCCGGCAGGCCCCTTCTTGAAACGTCCATCTTCAAAGGGTGCCATGATGAGTTTGAGCATGTTGAGCGGATACATCGAAGAGCTTGACGCAAACGCTCTCCCATCTACCGCAGATTTCGCTGTGGAGGTTAACCCAATGTTGGCGGCGCTTGTAAATTTTCATAACGAAGGCGTCGTCGAATCTTAGGTTAATCACTGCAGGGAAATCGAGGCCCGCCTGCACCAGCTGGAGTCGATGTGTCTTGCCCCTGAGGTTTTGGCCGTGAGTACTCAACGGGCAGCATGGATCGAGCAAAGCGCTTCTTAGTTCCGCCATTTGGAACAAGAAGCAGCTTTAAGGCTGAAGGAATGTCAAGAGTCTTCAAGCGAGACTGCTCGCCTACGCGCTGAAGTTGAGGCGAACGCTGCCCAGGTGAAGGCTATCTTCGAGGGCCTTCTGGAGCGTATCTTTAATGGGCTAACACTGAAGCGGAAGCTTGATGCCGCTGAGCGTGATGCCCCAGGCCGCGAAGCAGCTCAGCAGGCCGTTGGAGAGAAGCTTACATCCTTCTTGCAGCAACGGGCTCAAGTAGAAGCGGAACTGGCGGTGGTGGCCGACCAGGAAAAGGCATGGAAGGAAGTGCGCAAACAACTGATAGGGCTATTTAAGACGCTTCCTTCCCAGTAGCTGCCCTTGTATCAATATGCTTGTAATAATTTTCTTTTTCGAGTAAGATGTATCCATTCTTTATTCTTTTGTGCGATTCACCTTGTACTTGATCGAATTAATAAATAAAGATACACATTTTTTCTTTGCAATGTCTTGTATCATTTATTTGCTTTTTCTCTTCTCTTATTATCAACATGCTGTCTTGATAAACATGGTTGACAGATAATAGAGTAAGTATCTTGGTTTCTTCAAGAGATAGCGATGGCTTATGCCGCATGTTCAGATCTGCTGTCTAAGACTTTTCAACTCTATGAGCCGTGAGGGTCTCATAGAGACTTTTCTCCCTACGGATCGAGAGGATTTCATAAGTGGATTTTCTCCTTAGGAATCGTGAGGATTCCTAAGTGTGTTTTCTCTTATAAGTCGTAAGAATCCTATAAGAGAATTTTTCCCTCTTACGAGTCGAGAGGACCCGTAAACGGTTGTTTCCCTCCTTGTCGAGATTCGAGTTTGGAGAGTGAGAACCGTGGATAGTATGCAAAAGATCGTTTTGGGCCAACTTATAGGGTCCCAGTGCTTAGGAAACAGGCTTTTTAATCCTTACTGCCTAAGGCTTTATCTTACAAGTCGAGCCGCATCGAGAAGTTCTCGCAAAGACATCAATTTCTTCACAAGTCGAGACAAATCAAGCATTTCTCGCAAGAATATCCTAACGTCACAGTTAACCTCTGCTCTTAACGACAGAAGTCCGTTAGGGTCTGTGGTACTTAGGGTTTTTGCCGTCGTACCGTCGCATCAGCTGATATATTCTTCTATAGGCAATCGTGCTGTTCGAGTAGCCCCGCGACTGCCGTGTCTCTGATCCCTTCGGGGGCTGGACAAGACGTCTTCAAGCAATCCTCCCTGACAGTTTGACCGTCGGAAGAGCAAGCGTTAGGAATTTTTCCATGCCGCTTTTTACTTGAGGTTAGGCTCATTTTGGAGAGCCCCGATGAGTCATAACCACTCCGTGCTGGTGTGAGATGATCTCCGATAGTCTTTCAGGTTTTATGTGAGTTGCCGTCGAGACCTTGAAGCTAGGAATTTGGCCTTTGCTTCGTTTGCTGGCATCACGTCTGCTGTATTGAGACAAATGTCGCGGTTGTCTCTAGGTTGCTGGTGAACCGTCGAGGTGTGGAACTAGGTATTTTGCTGTGGCTCCGTTAGTTTGATTGTCGCGTCTGATCCCTGCTGGAGGAAGAACGCTGGGGTGACATCTCGTCTGCTGTATCGAGACGAACGTCGCGGTTGTCTCTAGGTTGCTGGTGAACCGTCGAGATTTAGAACTGGGGATTTTGCCGTGGCTCCGTTTGTTTGATTGTCTCGTCTGAATCCTGTTGGAGGAAGAACGCCGGGGTGACATCTCGTCTGCTGTATCGAGACGGACGTCCTGGTTGTCTCTAGGTTGCTGGTGAACCGTTGAGGTTTGGAACTAGGGATTTTTCCGTGGCTCCGCTTTACTGACCATGGGGTCTTTCGTTGGCGTTATATCTGCATCTTGATGGACTGCGAAAGAACGCCGTTGTTAACATCTCGTCTACTGTATCGAGACGATTGTTGAGATGAAGCTGGGATTTTGCCGTCGCTTCGCTTTGTTTCGACCGCGAGGTCTTTTGTTGGCGTTGTATCTATATCCTGCTGGACTGCGAAGGAACGCCATCGTTGACATCTCGTGTGCTGTATCGAGACGATTGTTGAGATGAAGCTGGGATTTTGCCGTCGCCTCGCTTTCTGATGGAGCCTGTTGGGAAGGTATGGTTCCCTCTTTGTTTGTGCCCTTGGATTGTATGCAGGGATCGATGTGATCTCACCTGTAGGACAAAAGTTTCATTCATTTTTTTATTATTTTTTTTTATTATTTTTTTATTTTATTTTCGCGATGCTTTATCAATTCAGTTTTTTATATCGCGAAGATCGCGATTGCCCAATCATTTCGGCTATTTTTCGCGGTGCCCAATCATTTCGGCTGTTTATTTTATATTTACTCGTTGCTTTTTTATTGCGAGTTGCCCAATCATTTCGGCTATTTTGTGTGCATACGTTTTTACTTGCGCTTTTTATTGCAAGTTGCCCCATCATTTCGGCTATTTCGTATGCATGTGCGGCCTACTGGCTTTTTGTCGTAAACCTGAAATTAGACACCGATTTCGGCATCAGCACCGCTACAACTGGGATATTGCCAGGAGCGAATCATCATTTGCCTCTGTCGATGTCAAACAAAGGTGGCTTAGCGAACATGGTTAATGTCCTGTCGACTAAGGCTTTTAACTTTGTGAACCGTAAAGGTCTCACAAAGGTATTTCTCTCTACAAGTCGTGAGGATCTCGTAGGTGTGTTTTCTCCGTAGGGATCGTGAGGATTCCTAAGCATATGTTCCCCTGTAAGTCGTAAGGATCTTACAAAAGGGTTTTCTCCTTATAAGTCGAGAGGACTTATAAGGGTTGTTTACCGTATGAACATATCCCTAGTCACGGATGGGGCTCGGTTAGGGAAATGTTTATTCACGTCCGTGGATTGTATACAAGGGTCAGTACCGAGCCGCTTGTAGGGCATTATCGAAGGTTGTGGGGGTTGCTTAAGTACAGGTTTAGGTATCTGTAACTTAAGACTTTCAAATCTTATGAACCGTGAGGGTCACATAAGAGAGTTCTCCTTATGAGTCGTGAGGATCTCGCAAGTGTATTTTCTCCTTAGGAATCGTGGGGATCCCTAAGTGTGTTGCTCCCTTGTGAGTCATAAGGATTTCACGCGGGTGGTTTCTCCTTACAAGGTCGAGAGGACCCTGTAAATGTCTTTTCACGAGGTTGCGCCCTTTCGGGTTTTCACAAACACTCGTCGGTAGCCCTACTGTTTTTACTCACGGAGCCCTCTCGGGTTTTCATCCGTGCCCTTTTTGCTTATGGACATACCGTTCTTTTTTTAAAATATTTTTTATATTCTTTATATTCTTTCTTTTTTTAACGAGGTCGCGCCCTTTCGGGTTTTCACAAACACTCACCGGTAGCCCTGCTGTTTTTACTCACGGAGCCCTCTCGGGTTTTCATCCGTGTCCGTTTTGCTTATGGACATACTGTTTTTTTTATATTCTTGTCAGCCTGAGAATGCTGCGGTAGTAGTTTAAAGACATTTCGGTCGTTTGCAAGTTTTAGGACATTGCGGTCCATCATTAGTTTAAGGACGTTTCGGTCCGCCGTCGCCGTATTTGAGGTGAACATATAGTTTATTGACTTTTCGGTCTATGGGACTTTCCCTATGACTGAGCATGATACCCCCAGCGTATCCATCTTTCTCAGAGCGTGCGGTTGTGGCGGGTTCACCCTCCAGTTTTCGGGGATGACGAACTTGCCCTGTTGGTATTAGTCTTCAACCCAGTTCTTGAAGACGTAACAGTTTTCGATCGTATGGCCCAATACTTGGTGGTAAGGGTAATAATTAGAACTGTTGACATCATCCAGTTGTGGTTGGTGTTTCGGCTCCGGTAGAGTGATAAGACTGCTATGCACTGCCACTTCGAACAGCCTCCTTGTTTCATCCTGGGGAAATGAGTAAGGACGTCTTAGCCTCTCCTCGAGGGATATGCGTGGACGCATATTGTTTTGACGAACAACCGGTCTAGAGCCACTCGACTGTTGTTGAGTGTTGGCGACGAAGGTCATTTTCCCCTTTCCTTTATCCTTTTTGCTCGATTCTTTGTTTGCGGGGCTGAGATTTTTTTCGAGCAGCGGGCGATTGCACGGCTGAATGTTCTCGCAATTCCTCAATTCTTTCATTTTTAAAATGGATTCCTTGAGGAGAGGGTTGAGGGCAACTTCTTCGTCAGAGTTGCTTCCAAAGGTGATAATTTGCGATCCCTTGGAGTCGGCTATATGACAGCCGGCGGCGGCTCTTTTGCGCTCATCTATCGCATTTTTCCGATGTCTACGAGCTTCACACTTTGTCCTGTTGAAGTGTTGCTTTTGAGAGACATATCCTTACCACCAACACTTAAAGGAGTCGCAGTCTTCGGTAGGATGTATGATCTTCTGATGATATAAGCAGAAGTTAGGATGCATCTCTACTCCACCGAAAGTATTTTCTTCAGAGGGCGGTAGCTTCATTCCCACTGATAGGGCTTTGGCGAACCTTTTCCTCGTCTTGAATTTGTTTTTATCCGCAGCGGATGACTTTTGATTCGACGGAAGTGCCTCAACTCTTTGGTCTAGTAGTCGGTTCCGGTATGGCCATCTCACGCTCTTGATTGGCTTTAACTTTCAGACGAATTTCATTCAGGAAGGCATCGATCAACTCGTCTGACGGCCGCAGAATTTCTGGTTCAAGGTTCGCCCTCGCTTTCTCGGCGCAAGGAGCCTCTTCATCATCCGCAAATGAGTGAGAGATCACATGACAAGTCGCTTCGTAGTCTTCGGATTCATCTGATGAGTCTTCTCCATCGTTTTCGTCCTCGACAAAAGAACAAGCTGCCCCCGTCGTGTCCGTCTTCTTTGGAGTGTGCGGCTGTGGTGGGTTTACCTTCCAGTTTTCAGACAACGCGAACTTGCCTTGTAGGTACTGATCCTCGATCCATCCCTTAAAGACGAAACAATCCTCGATCGGGTGACTTACCGTTTTTTGGTAAGGGCAATAATTGGGATTATTGAGATCGCCTGGCTGCGACAGACGTTTTGGACTCGGCAGATTGATGAGTCTGTTGCGCACTGCCAGCTCGAACAATGTTCTCGTTTTATTATGAGGAAACGAGTAAGGACGTCCCAGTCTCTCCTCGAGGGATTGGCGTGGACGCACGTTATTTTGGCGAACGACCGGCTTTGAGTTGCTCAGCCGTTGTTGAGCATTGGCGACGACGGTCGCTTTCCCTTTTCCTTTCTCATTTCAAGAGTCTGGTTTTGGAGGAGACGGTCCATGGCCCATCTGGTCCATTTGGGCTAATTTGTCGATCAAGGCCGGGAAGGTGATCGGCCTGAAGAACATCATGAATTGCGAGATGGTCGCTTGCGAATCAAGAGTGCCCACGAACATGCCTACCGCAGGTGCTTCTTCTATGCGTTGTTCGCATTTTGACCATAGGTTCCGCCATCGTGTTGCGTATTGGACCCACGTTTCGCCGGGCCTTATCCTGGCGTTAATCAGCGCTGTTATCCTGGTGTGTCCACTAGCACTCGCGAATCTTTGTGTAAACAATAGCTCCATCTCCGCAAATATTTTGACAGAGTCGTTATGTAGCTCCGAATACCATTCAAAGGCTGTTTCTGCTAAGTTGCCGACGAATTGGCGAAGCAACAATTTGTCATCGCCTCCAGTATTGCCACATAAGGCCCTAAATTGAGCGACATGCTGATGCGGATTCCCCGTCCCCTTATATACGTGGAACTTAGGGATCGTATATCCCGGCGGGTAACTGATTTGGTCATACCAGCTTGGATAGGGTCGTCCGGTTCTAACAATTTGCCCAGCCGCTTCATTCGCCTGATGAGTCCGTATTTGCTGAGCTATATAGTCATCTAGTGCGGCTTTGGAAATGGTTTCTTCCTTGGCTGCTGACAGGGCTGGAGGAGGATTAGATGTTTTCCCTCCGTCGTTTCCGACAATGATTGGAGGGTCTTCAGCTGGAGGGTCCGGCTGTAACATCATCCCTACCATATCTTGGAAGAGGAGCGCCATCTGTTTTATGTTAGCCGCTTGCTCTGCGGCTTCCTTGTCCTTCTTTTCGAGGACTCTGCGTAAGAAATCAGCATCAGTCTCCTGTTCGTGACGCTGTTCTGATGATGCCTCTGAGCTCTCTTTCGGCCCGATAAGCGCAGCCATTGCAGTCATCATTTCCTGAAGCTTCTGTTGCTGCTCCTGGGCTTTTGTCACGGATCGAGTGAGCGGCCAGTGACCCATCGAAGCACGGCTTTCCTCTTTTCCGGAAGCCATATAAACAGTGTGCACCACCATGCCCCCAGACCTGGGGCGTCTGTGTTCAGCGTTTTTATGGTTCGCCATGTTCACAGGGGCTTTCTGCAGCCTCCTTTTCTTTTGAGTGATTGGAGTTGAGGGGGCCATTGCAGTGGGCACCCAAGTAGCTGTTGCTTTTTGTGGCTTGACGGAGTAATCCTTCTCCTGCTGAACCTTCATCTTTTTCTGTCGGCGGAGATAATTTTCATCAATCACCGACTCTTGAACCTGTCGCCAGACTTTGTAAATTTTAGAGGACAGCCGTTGAGGGAGCTGCTCTAGCTTCTTCTCTGGAGTATTCTCCACAGGTGAAGGAGTTCGTTTCAACACTGCAGTAGGAGAGTTTCTGCGCACCGTGTTCAGCAATTCAAAGCTGTTCCCGGTTGGAACAGCGGCATCGATCCCCACCGTTGGAGCTGGCGGAGTTATCCTAGAGGGGGAGTTGCCCCCAGCCTTCCTCACTCGGCGCCAGTGGCGACGTCGAGCGTGTCTTGCAGATAGAGTTGTTTCAGCTATAAGGGTGACTTCGTCGTGCACCTTGCTTTGAGGAGAGACTGTTATTGGTGTTAGCCTATCGAAGACTGACACCCGTTGAGCAGCAATGTCTAATCTGTCAAAGACGGACCTCTGGGCAGGGAAAGCAACCATGGTGATTTCGCCTGAAACTGGAGTAGGGATAGCTATCCGCTTCGGGATAACATCTTCCGGTATTGCTGGCTTTTTCATGGGCCCGTTGGAGCTCTGACCTAGCCCGTTAAAAATCGAGGCAGTGGAGTTGGGCGACCCGTTGAGAGGGGCCGCGGCAGCGGTAAGTCGATAAGAGACCGACTTCTTTGGGGCTTCTTGCAACGTCATTGGGGCATTGAAGCTCATCGGTAGGAGCATGGTCCCAAATAATAGTCCAGTGGTGGCTTGAGTTATCTGCTCCACTGGCATTTTGAAAAGGGAGGCCGCTTGGGGCCCGTAAGTCACTCTGCCAGCAAGGACGGAGCGAGAGTTGCAGTTGCAGGCAGGGCAGTTTGAAGCAATTGATCTTCCGTTTTCTGCACGGAGCAAGACACCAAATCTTAGTACCTCGAATCCACAGGCAACCACAGTAAACCGCGATTCGTTTGCGAACACGACACACGAAGTGTGGAGTGGAAAGAGGAAAAGGTCCCACCGGGCGTGCCAGAATCTGTTCCCCTCCGAACGGTGGCCAAGACATGGGCGTCTTGCCTGAGATTCGGGGCAGATGCTATTTGGTTTTATCCGTCCACCTCTCCGAAGATGCCAAGTTGATTTATGGCACCATGTATCGGAGGTTTAGACGAATGCGGCCGATGAAGCATACTTCGTCAGATTCCTCCTCGCTTGAGGGGTTTTTGATTATGGGGACGCTCTTCCCTGCAGGCGCAAGCCCCTGCAGTTAATTACGCTACCGCATCGCGGTAACAACTTTCTCCTTCTCCATAATTTCACTTCGTGTCGTGTGTGTTTGTTTTGTTTGTGGTTGCCCGTGGATTGTATACGGAGACTAATTTATGTCGTCGCCCGTAGGACGTGGATTAGTCCAAATCCGTAGTTACTTAGATTTGGGTTTGGTGTTTTAGTTTAAGGATACGTTAGCCATATTGAGGCTAAGATCAATTTAAACGTTCGTTAAGGATACGTTAGTCTGGTTTGAGACTAAGATCAACTTAACGGGAAGAGCATTTAGGCGCTCTCTTGTTCCAGTTTAGGGACGTAGTGGTCCGTTGAATGTATGGCCGTTGGGACCCATCACCTCTCTGACGACGTTGAAGGATTACAACGACAGATGTCAAAGGGGTTCAGAGATGTACCCTTGAACCAAAGTTGGTTGGGAGATCTATAGTCCAATTTGGGACTAAAGTCTGTTTTGAAAGTTTTGGTTTAAGGATGCGTTAGCCATATTTGAGGCTAAGATCAACTTAAACGGGATCGTTTAGATCCGACAAAAGAGCATTTAGGCTCTATTGTTCCAGTTTAGGGACATAGTGGTCTATTTCACATATGGTCGTCGGGACCCGTCGCCTCTCTGACGTCGTTGAAGGATTACAACGATAGGTGTCAGAGGAGTTCAGAGATGTACCCTTGAACCAGAGTTGTTTGGAGGATCTATAGTCCAATTTGGGACTAAAGTCTGTTTGAAGGTTTAAGAATACGTTAGCCATTTTTGAGGCTAAGATCAACTTAAACAGGATCGTTTAGATCCGACAAAGAGCATTTGGGGCTCTATTGTTCCAGTTTAGGGACATAGTGGTCTATGTTCCAGTTTGAGGACATGGGGGTCCAACATTCCCATTTTGGGGACAGATGTTAGTTTAAGGCTGTTTCGGTCCACGAGTTTAAGGACCCCGCAGTCCGTATCGATGTGTGGTTGTCGGGACCCATCACCTCTCTGACGTCGTTGAAGGATTACAACGATAGGTGTCAGAGGAGTTCAGAGATGTACCCTTGAACCGGATGTAAATTGATTTAAGAGAGCAGCCGTGCTCAGTCAATTTAATTTGAGGACTTACGGCCATGATTGGGCTAAGTCCAGTTGAGAATATTCAACGTTTTTATCTTTGGCCTATTAGGCCTGTGCTAGGGCTTTGCCCCTGTTTAATAATGCACTGCATTTTCTTTTGGCTTGCTAGGCCTTTCTGATTTGGGCTCTATCCCTTTTATAAATGATGCAGAGCATCTGTTTGGGCTCTGCCCTTCTTTAAAATAATGCATTGCATTTAATTTGTCCTGTTAGGCCTTTTTTAATTGGGCTTGGCCCTTCTGTAAATAATGCAGTGCATTAATCAAATTGACAGTGGCATGTCAGGTGCTTTGCGCCAATTAATGAGCGCAAGCGCTTGTGGAGGTGACACGTGTCACGCAAGCGCAGCGCGCTGTGCCAGTGCGCTGCGCTGTTGCGCTGTGACACGTGGCGCGCTCTAGTGAGTTGCGCCAACTTTAAAGAGCAATGCTCTATTTTTAAAAGCGCATAGCGCAATTGGTTATGGTGCTGACACGTGGCGCCCTCTGGTGGCTTGCGCCAACCCAGGAGCGCAACAGTGCAGTTTTTTCAAGTGCAAGGCACTGTTTCAATAACTTGATCCAATTTTGGATTCAAGAAAAGAATCTTTAAGATTCCAGGACCAATGGTTCATAAGAAAGTGCAAGGCACTGTTATTATTTATTTTTTATTGAAGATCATTGATCCTGTTCTTAGATCAATGATCTATTCAGAAGAAATTCTTCTTTTTTATAAAGGTTTTTACCTTTTTTTTGAGTTCTTCTCAAAATTCTTCATAGTTCTCTCTGTGTTTCTTGAGTATCTGTATTGTCCTCTGTTTTGAATTGGGGTTTAGGGGCCTTTATATAGTGCCCATTAATTTGTTAAATTTGTTAAAGAGATCATTCTCTGAATGATTTGGGGAATTTTCCCCACCGTTGGATCTTTGATCCAAGAGCTTCTGTTTTACAGAAGACAGTCTTCTTGTTTTAACAAGAACAGAAAGATCTTACTGGAATTTTAATTCTGTTCGGCGCAAATGCCCCAGCGCTGACACGTGTCACGCAGCGCACAGTGCAGCGCAACTGCGCTTGCGCGACTGCGCTGACACGTGTCGCGCAGCGCACAGCGCAGCGCGACTGCGCAGACAAGTGTCGCGCAGCGCAGCGCTTGCGCGACTGCGCAGACACGTGTCGCGCAGCGCAGCGCTTGCGCGACTGCGCAGACACGTGTCGACTTACGCGACTGAAGCGTTGCTTCCTTTAATTTTTGTTTTAAATAGAGCCTTGCTCTGATTGGACGCGCTGCCTTGGACGCTGCGCTGTCGTATCAGCTTCTGACACGTGGCGCGTTGCGCGCAGCACACGGGATTTGAAGCGTTGCTTCGTTTTTTGAATTTTTTTGAAATTCAAACAGAGCTTTGCTCTGATCGGGGGAAACAGTCCCAATATGGGTCAACATCAAGAAATAAAAGTGCGGAAAAATAAGCTAAACTAAGCATCACTAAACTCAATTCCTCACTGCTCGGCTTGACGGCTAAAGTACTCCTGTTCAGCCTGCGATAGAGATAGAGGAACTGGGCAATGCAAAACCCAGATATTAGTGCGTCATAACATCAAATTGCAGTAATAAACAGGATATAACAAGATATACAGACATGAATATAAATCAACAACATGAATATAAATAGTGAGTTGTGTGTGTGTATGTGATGTGCAACCTAAAACTGGGCTTCTAGGTTGTCTATACTATAAGTCTTTGAAATCAATTAATGTAATTCTCATCGTAACCCATCAGTCTATGCCCTGTTCATTCCCCACGGGACCACGGTAACAGGATTATTCTGTAATGCCCGGAAAAACGACAAACATGATATCCCGTAACGCCCGGAAAAATGGCAAACAGGATATTCCGTAACGCCCCGAAAAACGACAAACATGTAATAATAGCCTTTTGAGTTACGCTTTGGATACATTCTTGATTTCCCCTTTACCCCCAGATTTGTATTCAAGTCAGGTATTTCCAAGATAAATCTAATGACAACACAGGATCAAGTAGGTACAGGTTTTCGTCTATGCAGACAACAAGTAACTGCAGGGTTCCGTAGGGCGGCAACAAGGTTTCGGGAGGAATCGTCCATGCCGTTTTCAAATTTTTGCCGTACTAAAGAACCCTAACCCTAGAATCTTAACTAGAGATTTAGACGAACTAGTAATGCAAACAACTTTACATCTAAGTGAATGAGGAATACAACCTTTGTAGACCGGTCCTTCACTTCTAAAGCTCTGTGCAGTAGTCCATTCGCTCTAAGTAGTGAACACCCGAACTCTAGTAAGGGTTCACATGAAGAAATGAACAAGCTTGCTCGAAATCTTCGAGGCCGAAGATGATCTACGTCGAGGAGACTCAAGCTCATGCTACATCTTCACTAATGGTAGATTAGTGAAGCAAACACCCTAAACTAAATGGCTAGTATAGTAGAGGATGATGAAATAGGAATTGGGCTCACATTAGACTAATTTTTCTCACAATATTTCATCACCTTGCGAAAAGCTAGTGAGCTTTCTCATGAGGAAGAAGAAGATGAAGTGGAGATGAGAATGAAACTCATGAGGTGAGAATAGCAAACATGGGTGAGTTAGTGTCATACACTAACTCATGTAGAGAATAAACCATGGCTAATAATAATGGTTAGGTTAATAAATATCTACAAGTAAAACAAAATTAGTGGACTTGGTCCATGGTTCCACAAGCTTCTACAAGCTTCAACCACGTGACTTAATTCCATCTAATTTTGATTAACTTTAAATAAATAAAACCATTTATTATATCAAGCATGGTGTGAGTCTCATACACCCATGAAGCATGTGGCATCAAGCATGACACAATAGTTGTACATTAATATATATCACATATATACTATATGCACACAAGTGAGAAAAAGAAATGTTTAATTGAGCTAATATTAGTTAATGTAAATTAATAAATCACATATATAATTATACATTAAATTATTAAATCAACACTTGATTTAATAATTCGGCTATATCACATACAACCGACTAATATCAAATGTAACATCTTATCGAATCTACACTTGATTCGATAACCCGGCTATATCAATTATAACCGACCGATATCATATATCGCGAGAATAGAATGTGGTATCACATACGCGCATTAATCTCGGTCCCGCACATATCACATATGTGCTCCTATTTCGTTTCGCATGAACCAGGAAACCTCTGTGTGGGACTCTAAAGACTCGTCAATACACCGGCAGTAGGTGGTGATCATATAAGTCATCCACAAGCCGCAAGCGGTCTGCTAAACGTAACGGCCACCCGGGTATTGAGCGATCAGAAGATCAACAAGCAAGCATGCTCATACTCCTGCGAATCCAATCAGTAACACTACCGTACAGTCCGGTCTCTTCGTCAGATATGTCGCATATCGCAGCCTGGGGGTGGTAAAACGTCAGACCCCAATAGCATGATAAGTCATGCCGATGCAAGGTCCATAACGGTTCGAGAAACTACTGATAACACTTACCAGTAAATATCTGCAACCCTGGTAAGGGATTTTCTGTTATGGCCAATCAAGCATAGCGCAACATCAACCCCCAATACCGGGAGAGACGAATCCCCTCCTATCGCTCATTGCCTCCATGTGACTCAGGACTGTACCCAAAAATCACCTTTTTGCACGATCTCTTGAATGTGGTATGGTGGAAATCAAAGCACAGTGGGAATCACACAAGACTCTATGAAGATCTCGGGTCGACAGACTAACCTGTACCAGTGTCACCAGAGAACTGCTATCTGACGATAGGTATAATACCATCTGGGAGTTCTCGGCGAGTCCGTTCAGTGTACCCAATCTCTACTGAGCACCCGTATACCTTCTCTGATGTCAAACACCAATGGATATGGGATCATCCATCGCCCATCATATGGGTCAAGAAGCGCATACGCTAGTCTACTCTGGAGTATCGATACTCCCACGACTAGGAACATTTGAAGGATGTACTTGCCGACTACCTCTGCCCCACTAGTATGATCCGCATCATAATCTTGGCAGTCAAGTACTCATCCTAAGGGCTTTATCAACATGTAATAGAGAGACAATAAGTGTACATGTTAAGATAAAGAGCAACCGGATAGTATACTATCTTGTCGAGCAAGAAAGTCCTCCCTATATATGTCCAAGCATCCACTACAATATACATCACATGTACAGTAATGGCCTCTAGGGCATACATATAACTAACACTCTCCCACTTGCACTAAGGCCATTTGTTGCAGTATCTCATACTCAACGTCCTATAGAAGTCTCTCTAGGGTAAGGCCTTTGTGAGTGGATCCGCTGTGTTATCCTTCGCGTCAACTCTCCCGACCTCGATCCCTTGGAGATCAACCATCTCCCTGATCAGGTGATAGTTGCCTCAGAATATATCTGGATCGCTGATAGGACCGACGTTCCTAGGCCAAAGCCACAACTCCATTTGTTGTCACAATAACAGTTATTGGACGCTCAATGGTAGGAACCATGTTCATCTCATGAACATGAAATGCCCAGACAGCTACTTTGGCAGCATCGTTGGTAGCGATGTATTCAGCCTTTATCATCTAGTATGCCACGGTATCTAGCTTGGAACTCTTCCAACATACCGTCCCTCCACTGAGGGTAAAAACAAAGCCCGTGACTGACTTTCAGTCGACCTTATCACTCTGGAAGCTCGAATTGGTAAAGGACTCCCACTGGAGTTCACCGTTACCAAACCCCCAAGAACATCTCTTTAGTGCTTCTCAAGTACTTAAGAATGTCCTTCAAGCTGTCCAGTGATTCTCCTAAGATCCGATTGATTCCTGATCACTGCACCTAGTGAGTTAGCTACATCTGGTCTGGTACATACCATCGCATACATGATAGAGTCTACTGCCGAAGCATAGGGTATCCCTTGCACGCGAGCTCTCTCCAAATCAGTCTCGGGAGACATCTTTTTGGAGAGAGTGATTCATGAGTAAGTGGGCGAACCACCACGCTTAGAATCTTTCATACTAAACCCTTTTAGTACGGTGTTAATGTATCTGGATTTGGGACACTACCAACATCCACTTAGATCTATCACCATAGATCAAAAATCACAAGATGTAGTAGGTATCATCCAGATCTTCCTTGGAGAATCCTCGTGATAAGAGGAGCTTGACCGAGTGTAGCATAGGAAACCATTTCCTATCAAGAGTATGTTATCTACGTACAATACGTGGAAGACAACCTTACTCTCTACAACTTTCTTGTATATACAAGGTTCATTTACCTTTTTGATGAAGTCAAACACTTTGACTGCCACATCAAAACAGATGTTCCAACTCCGCGATGCCTGCTTTAATCCTGATGCACTTAAGCATAGCTTTGAAAGTCTTAACTTTTCCATTTACACCAAGAATCTTCTCGAGATCCATTTGCTCCCGATGGGTTTTATCCCTTTAGGTGCAACATTCAAAGTCATACTTTGTTGGTGTATATGGATTCTATCTTTGATTGCATAGCATCCAGCCATTCCACAAAATCTCCACTTGTGATGGCCTGCTTGAACCTAGTTGGGCCATTATCTACCATGATGCAATCCTTGCTCCCACTGTCACCGAGAAGACCGTAGTATCTCTCAAGTGGATGAGGAACCCTACCAGATTCGCGATGAGGCCGAGGTTCGTTGAAGACTATTGAATCCTTTGGTTTCACTAAATCATCAGTTGTTAGTTTGTCTAGCTAGAACTCCTTCCAGTCCTACCTCATGTCCCCAAATTTCTTCACAAGAAATTCCTTTTCTAAAAAGGTGGCATGCTGAGAAACAAAACACCTTTTGCTCCTCAGAGTGGTAGAAGATATACCCTCGCAAATGTTTTGGATATCCTACAAACTTATAGAACTGACCTTGCCTCGAGCTTGTCCGGATTTTTCTTTTCAACATAGCCCGGACAACCCCATATTTTAACTCGTTTAAGAGATGGTCTCTTCACATACCATATCTCATATGGAGTGGTAGGCATTGATTTGGATAAAACCCCATTCAATAGGTATGCAGATTCTCAAGTGCATAAAACCAAAAGGAAACATGCAACTCCGCAGTACTCATCATAGAGCGCACCATATCTCATAGGGTGCGATACCTTCGCCCCGATACACCGTTGTGCTGTAGTGTACTCGAAGGAGTAAGCTGAGAGAGAATCTCATTCTTCTTTTAGAAACTCCAGGAACTCCATGCGCAAGTATTTTCCTCCTCGATCACATCGAAGGACTTAATACTTCTACCCGTCTGGTTATTAACTTCAAGCTTATATTCCTTGAATTTCTCAAAAGTTTCAGACTCGTGTTTCAACAGGAACACATGTCCGAATCTTGAGAGATAGTCGATGAATGTATTGAAGTACCAAGAACCAACCCTGGCATTTGTAGACATATATCCGTATACATCATCATGTATCTGTCCTAAGAGTTCAGTAACTCTGTCTCTGTTTCCAGTAAACGGAGTATTGGTCACTTTACCTTTGTGACAAGATTGACAAGTATCATAAGATGAAAATTCGAACAGATTCTCATATTCATCCTTATGTAACTTAGCTGGTCGTGTCGCATAGATATGACCGATTCTACAATGCACAAGAAGGATTCGTTCATTTCTGAACTACTCCTCTTGTGTGTGTTCTACATACTTTGAACTGTGGTTTGATTTAGAATGTATATGCCATTACATAACATGCCTGATCCAATCAACTCTTGATTCAGAAAAATGTTCATAACATTATTCTCCAATACAAAATTATATCCTTCTTTAACTTAATAAAGAATCTAATGTAATGTTGTATATCAGGTTCGGTATGTAATAATATTTGCTCAGAATCAATGTATTAATACAAGGTGATATTTGCCAACTGATTTGGTTGCAACAATTGCACCATTCTCTACACTAGAGAACAATCACCTGTTCTCAGTTCTCTACCTGTCTGTAGCCCATGTAATAGATTACATATATGGGATCCTAATCCGGTATCTCATACCTAGGACGTAGAGAATACTGAGAAACAGTTCTCGGTAACGAACACACCCGAAGAATATACATCAACATGCTCATTCCTCGATTGGGTGGCATAAGAATCCGGATATTCCCTTATTTCCTGCTCAGACTTATAACAATTATAAGAAAGAACGGAACCAACGTTCCCCAGTTCAGTATAATAAGCAGGTTCGGTCAATGCATCCATATTATTATCTTGATTAAGAAGTGACATGGTCGCTACCAGGAGAGTGAAAGAAGAAAACACTCTGCGTGCACACTTGCACGATTAGATTAGTTATTATTTTATCTAATCAGGATGGCTCCCACTGTTTTTATCAAATCTTCCTACAAACCCTAAAAGGTAAGACTAGCCGGGATTAATTACACCCTACAAGTTCGCCAATTTTTCGACCAGGCCAGTATCGGTACTCTGAGGGAGGTTCCCCGTGCTTTCGCACGAACCTAATTAAAATAAACCACGTTTTCCCAGGGGCGTAACCCCGTTAACACCTTTCTAGACACCTACTTGATCGGCTAGTTGTAATGTGTAAAACTCTTCCAGGAGTAACTCTTACTCGTAGTGGGTATCGGGATCCAACTATCTCATAGAAGGTATGCAATCTCATTGCAAATTTTAACACTTGAAATTCCCGATAATACTCTGCCCCGAGCGATCTATGACCTTGACAAGGTCAACAAACCATAGATCGCAAGTCAAGTTCAACCCGTCATTTCCCGATTGAATTAAATCTACCCGCACGACCCTTGACAAGGTCAATAAGGCTGCACGACTACCCTAATCCAATCGCATCATATGCTTTGCAGATAAGCACTAATCAATTACCGCACACTACGTCTTGACAAGGTCAACAAACGCTGCACGAATACTAAATACTACTTATCTGAAATGACGGAGGGCTACAACAGGTTTTTAAGAAAACCCTTTGTGTAATGAACTTGATATCGTTGTAGAATCGAGTGAATTTTAAAAGGAGTGTTTTTGAGGCTTTTACTAGTTTAGTTAAAGAGGTCACTCCCGGTGAAGGGATCTCGACTCTTTCCTCATCGAATGAGGTGCTGGATATTTCACAAATACCACTATGCAAAGCATGAACTAAAAAAGCAATCAAAAGACAAACCGAGTGGGTTGTAGCATCTGCCAGTTTTGCTAAGGAGGTCACTCCCGGTGAAGGGATCTCGGCTCTTTCCTTATCGAATAAGGTGCTGGATATTCTACAAGGAATACCGCTATGCAAAGCAAGAACTAGAGCTACCATTTTTTAAAACAAGTTTCTACAACATCTTTAGGTTTCTTTTATTTCATTAATCTCATTAATGAAGTCCCATCATATTATGCTTCCTAAGCATCACAGAAGAAACGAAAGCATCAATATTTACTATATATCATCATATATATAATATAAGCATCCGTCTCAACATATAAAGTGATCACATCACAGAATATCAGCAGCAGAAGAACACATATAAAATATTGGATATACTAGGAATTTCGTGTTTTAAATTAAGCCGATAAAAAACGCGGATTCCACGGTCGTGATGAATAGCCAAACCCACATCCCTAGACCCCTACGAGAGCGGCAAGCAACCCTCCCAATTCTAGAGTTAGGAGACCCGGTCTCGACTCCTCGAGATGGTATCCCACTGGACTCTAGAACCCGGTTACTTGTGCTCTCTTCCTTGGGTCTATCCTAATGCGGAAAAGTAAATAATATACATCAATGGCGACATCATCCTCAACCCGGAAGTGCCCCAATAAAAGAATATTACATACAAGCTTTTACATGAATGAAAATGAAAAAATCTCATCTCACATAAAAAACCCCGGCTATTCAAAACACGACGATCCAATATAACATATCACAGCAACACATAACATCACATGTCATCAACGTAAGTAAATACGCGTATCCCAATTGTCGTTAACGTATAGCAACGAAACCGGCAATACAACACATATTATACTTACGGTTGCAGAAAAGAAAGTGAAAAACTACAACAGTTGGATTCCGCAACCACCTTAGACATCATAAACCCAATGTATCACATACTTTGGATTTCATGCCTAACAAATATGAATTCCTTAGGCATCACATGCCTAACAATTATAAACCCCGCATTTTAGTCTCGATATTGAAAACACTTTTCAATAACCAGTTGGGTAATTCAACAAGATTCCCGATAACCTGATCGAATGCTCGTCGGAAACTTTAGTAGACGGCCGCACCCCCGATGCCGTCGACGAAGTGCACTTAGGCGGAACACCGCGGCCGCGAGCACCCGAACGGATGCTTGTGGCGCCGGGGTTCTCCTACAGTCACTTGGTCGGGGCTATGGGGCGTGGCTATCTAGTAAGGTTACCCGGCGAGTATCCGCGTACACTATGTAATTGCGACGGACTTTTGATCCACATCAAAATTCCGTGGCAACCGATCAAATGAGACTAACTTGCTAGATTTATAAAATTCAAGCTAGTTATCACATAACTAAATTTGTGGATTCCAAATATTGTATCACAATTACAGATAGTTAGACGATGTTAAACTTTTCGATCGAATAAACAAACACCCAAAATTTCCCAAAGAGTTCAACACTTGAGCGGAGTTCAAAAATTACCCAGAACATGCCACAGCACCTATGAACCATCCGTAGAAGGGCCGACCCATGCCTCACTCATGTCGCCGCGGAACTGCGGCAAACCCTAGGGTATGACCGCGGTTTCGCAATCCAAAAAGTCGAGTTTGGGTATCGTTCTTCTAGAAGGTCCACAGAATCTCTTGCATGATTTTCTGAAGATTTTAAACTCGGAAAAAATCCAACTCTTGGAAAATTTCCAGCGAGGGAAAAATTGGGTTATTGATATCCGTTCGAACTTTTTAACGTCGTCTAAATAACCCGAATAGATGTTAGAATTACGACTACGAAACACTCCCAATTGCCTTTGCACAAAAATAACATCACATGCAAATTTAGCAAAAACAAGCAACACCTGAAATACCAAAACCCAGAGCCTGAAGCACCAAACTAAAACGAGCCCCGGATTCAACACTTGGACCGGCATGGCCGGAATTTTTGCTTATGTGGTCGGGAAAAATCCGGCCAAATGGGTTGGTTTTGGTTCTGTGCTCATGTTACATTATATGCAACATTCTGCAGTTGCTTAAAAAATTTTTAGACTCTCTGAAAATTTCGACAGAAACTAGATTTTTATATCGGGTGTTTCGGAGTTGTTTCGGTTTCGTAATTGTATAAATATCGTCTAATTCTCTATCTTGGCTCTGATACCACTACAGGGTTCCGTAGGGCGGCAATAAGGTTTCGGGAGGTATCGTCCATGCCGTTTTCAAATTTTTGCCGTACTAAAGAACCCTAACCCTAGAATCTTAACTAGAGATTTAGACGAACTAGTAATGCAAACAACTTTACATCTAAGTGAATGAGGAATACAACCTTTGTAGACCGGTCCTTCAGTTCTAAAGCTCCGTGTAGTAGTACCTTCGCTCCAAGTAGTGAACACCTGAACTCTAGTAATGGTTCACATGAAGAAATGAACAAGGTTACTTGAAGTCTTTGAGGCCGAAGATGATCTACGTCGAGGAGACTTAAGCTCATGCTACTTCTTCACTAATGGTAGATTAATGAAGCAAACACCCTAAACTAAATGGCTAGTATAGTAGAGGATGATGAAGTAGGAATTAGGCTCACATTAGATTAATTTTTCTCACAATATTTTATCACCTTGAGAAAAGCTAGTGAGCTTTCTCATGAGGAAGAAGAAGATGAAGTGGGGATGAGAATGAAACTCATGAAGTGAGAATAGCAAACATGGGTGAGTTAGTGTCATACACTAACTCATGTAGAGAATAAACCATGGCTATCAATAATGGTTAGGTTAATAAATATCTATAAGTAAAACAAAATTAGTGGACTTGGTCAATGGTTCCACAAGTTTCTACAAGCTTCAACCATGTGACTTAATTCCATCTAATTTTGATTAACTTTAAATAAATAAAACCATTCATTATATCAAGCATGGTGTGAGTATCATACACCCATGAAGCATGTGGCATCAAGCATGACACAATAGTTGTAAATTAATATATATCATATATATACTATATGCACACAAGTAAGAAAAAGAAATGTTTAAGTGAGCTAATATTAGTTAATGTAAATTAATATATCACACATATAATTATATATTAAATTATTAAATCAACACTTGATTTAATAATCCGGCTATATCACATACAACCGACTAATATCAAATGTAACATCTTATCGAATCAACACTTGATCCGATAACCCGACTATATCACATAAACCGACCGATATCATATATCGCGAGAATAGAATGCGGTATCACATACGCGCATTAATCTCGGTCCCGCACATATCACATATGTGCTCCTACTTCGTTTCGCATGAACTAGGAAACCTCTGTGTAGGACTCTAAAGACTCGTCAATACGCCGGCAGTAAGTGGTGATCATATCAGTCACCCACAAGCCGCAAGCTGTCTGCTAAACGTAACGGCCACCTGGGTATTGAGCGATCAGAGATCAACAAGCAAGCCTGCTCATACTCCTGCGAATCCAATCAGTAACACTACCGTACAGTCCGGTCTCTTCGTCAGATATATCGCATATCGCAGCCTGGGGGTGGTAAAACGTCAGACCCCAATAGCATGATAAGTCATGCCGATGCAAGGTCCATAACGGTTCGAGAAACTACTGATAACACTTACCAGTAAATCTCAGCAACCCTAGCCAGGGATTTCCTGTTATAGCCAATCAAGCATAGCGCAACATCAACCCTCAATACCGGGAGAGACGAATCCCCTCCTATCGCTCATTGCCTCCATGTGACTCAGGACTGTACCCAAAAATCACCTTTTTGCACGATCTCTTGAACGTGGTATGGTGGAAATCAAAGCACAGTGGGAATCACACAAGACTCTATGACGATCTCAGGTCGACAGACTAACCTGTACCAGTGTCACCAGAGAACTGCTATCTGACGATAGCTATAATACCATCTAGGAGTTCTCGGCGAGTCTGTTCAGTGTACCCAGTCTCCACTGAGCACCCGTATACCTTCTCTGATGTCAAACACCAATGGATATGGGATCATCCATCGCCCATCATATGGGTCAAGAAGCGCATACGCTAGTCTACTCTGGAGTATCGATGCCCTGTCTCGATACTCCCATGACTAGGAACATTTGAAGGATGTACTTGCCGACTACCTCTGCCCCACTAGTATGATCCATATCATAATCCTGGCAGTCAAGTACTCATCCTAAGGGCTTTATCAACATGTAATAGAGAGACAATTGTTAGGGTCAAAATTTGCACCCCGGTTGACCAAGTCAAAGTCAAGGTCAACCCCAAGCCAGGCGGGCCCAAGCCCAGGTCAGGCGGGCCCATGTCCAGGTCGAGCCCGCGGCCAGCCTCCCCATGCCAACATAAAAATCATGTAACAAATAATTTTGATGTAATTTTTTTGTGCATGAATGTAAGCAAAATGAGCGTAAAGCCAAATTTTTATAAAGCCCATGGCTTATGTGCAAAAGAAATGAGCACATGAGGCATGGGATGGGAAAAATTCCATTTTGTAAAGCCCAATGGGCTATATGTAAATGTGTAAGCCTATATAGGGCAACATGATGATGAATAAAATATACACTTTTCATTCCCTAAAAACTCTAGGGTTTTTGTGCCTCCTTCTCCTTCCTCAAGGTTCTAAACCTTCTTCTTTCTTTTGAATTAAATCAAGAGTTTTACTCTTCCTTTTGCAAAACTAAATAGTTTTTCACCACAAAACCCACAAAGGCGAGCTCAGATCTTCCATTAGATCTCAAAAAGGGGAGATTTTTAAATCTCACCCTTTCTCCAAGATCCGGCCAACCGACAGGAAGAAGAAGGAGACCCATCTCCAAAGACCCCACTTTGGGGAAGATCCAGGGCTCAAGGGGAGAAGCCCCTTCATCATCTTCAAAAATATCTTAGGAGTTTAACTCCTCAAATACACACACACACGCACAAAATAATAAGTATTTCTTTTTGGGAGTACAACTCCTAGTGCAGGGACCAAGTCCCTAAAAGCGTGAGCGTCCGAGCGCCCACGTACCTGGCACGTGTTGCGCTAGCGCCTGAGAGCCCACGTGCCTGCACGTGTTGCGCTAGCGTCCGAAAGCGCTAGCGCCCAAGCACCCAAAGCGCGAACGCCCGAGTGCCCACGTGCCTGGCACGTGAGGCGCTAGCGCCCGAGCGCCCACGTGCCTAGCACGTGTGGCGCTAGCGTCTAAAAACGCTAGCGCCCAAGTGCCCAAAGCGCGAGCGCCCGAGGCCCACGTGCTTGGCACGTGAGGCGCTAGCGCGCCCAAGTGCCCAAAGCGCGAGCGCCCGAGGCCCACGTGCTTGGCACGTGAGGCGCTAGCGCCCAAAGCGCTAGCGCCCGAGCGTCCACGTGCCTGGCACGTGAGGCGCTGGCGCTTCCTCCCACGCATCCTTTGGATGCCCTTTCCCTTACACACACACACACACACACACATACTCAACAACACTGTCCCCCATTAGAAAAAATTTCTAACGGGGCGCTGCCCCGCACCCCGCAAGGGGGCTGCTAGCCCCCTTAACCCCCAGCCCACTATCCGGGTAGCGGAACCCCCATAAAAACTCTGCGGGGCCCCCAATATATCCAAAACCCTTTCAAACACGAACACTGCACATTGAGTTTGCATGACCTGTTTGACCCGTCAATCAGAGGTTCTCTCGCTCTAAAGGCGAGGGGTAATTAACGGCAGCTTAGCCCGCGGCTGTCGGAGATTTGGATCCCCACAATCAATAAACCCCAACCTACCCTAGGCAGGGGGAATCTGTAATGCGCCTGACAAGCGCGCGTATTACCATCTCAATAGGGTGAGGAAAAACACCCTACAGATTCTGGCACGTTCGGTGGGACTTATCTCTCCTCCCATATTTCGGGTTAAACGTTCATGCGAACTCAATCCATATACATATCAATTTCTTGTACTGAAATCATGCTTCTTTGTGCAGGTTAACGACTTTCGACTGCAATTTTCGAACGCAAGTCGGTATTTGAACGACTTTCCTTGGCCCCAGCTGGGGGCAAGGCCATCAACACCGAAAAAGTAATAAGGCATCTTAGGCAAGCTCCAGCGGTGCCCCTGACAACTGCTCAATCGGGTATCTTCTCTAAGCTTCCCGTCAGATGACCTCTAAGTTATTAAACTGGAAACAATAGACCTCTAAGTCTTTAAACTGGAAACAGATGACCTCTAAGCCGTTAAACTGGGGATGTAAAAATGAGTAAATAAAACAAAAAAAATATAAAAAAAAATAATAAAAATTCGAAATGATGGGGCAACTCGCAATAAAAATCAGCGAGTAAAAATAAAAATGAAAATAAAGCCGAAATGATAGGGCAACTGGCAATAAAAATCAGTGAGTAAAATAAATAAGAAAATAAAGCCGAAATGATAGGGCAACCGCGAATAAATAGCCGAAATGATAGGGCAATCGCGACCTTCGCGATAAGAAAAGCTGAAATGATAGAGCGATCGCGGTAAAACAAAAAAAAAAAACAAAAAAAAACAAAACAAAACAACGGCGAATGATGAGTTGCTCCTAGTACCATATTCCAGTGCAGCGATGCAGACGCCAACCAAAATCCAATTTCCCAAAATTCTTCCAGCCCTACGGTTGGTCCCCAAGATGACTGTCGTATACAATCCACGGGCTCAAATAATTCTCACCATGCCCATGCCCCACCGCAATCACCAGTTACGCGGCTGGTCTCTGCCCTCGGAATTATGCTCCATTTGGGAAGACCCACTCATGTGTCCTCACGATGCATGAGGAGAACAAAACTTACGGGATCCTCACGACTCGTAAGAAACACCTTCGTAGGATCCTTACGACTCACAAAGGAAAAACACACTTGGGAGTCCCCACGACTTCTAAGGAGAAAGTACACATACGAGATCCTTACGACTCGTAGTGAGAAAATGCTTTTATGGGACTCTTACGGCCCATAAAATTGAAAAGCCTTAGGTGATAGGGATCTAAACCTGTCTCCTAAGCCATCGCTTCCCAATAGGCAATGGAGAATGATGAGTCGCTCCTGGTACCATATTCCAGTGCAGCGATGTAGACGCCAACCAAAATCCAAATCCCCAAGTGGCGAATGATGAGTCACTCCTGGTACCATATTCCAGTGCAGCGATGCAGACGCCAACCAAATTCTAAATCCCATACCCTAACGGCGAATGATGAGTCGCTCCTAATACCATATTCCAGTGTAGCGATGCATACGCCAACAAAGTGCTGAAATTTTTCCGGCCCTACGGTCTTGATCATACATCCTGCAAAACCGTATACAATCTACGAGCGTAAAACGATCCCAATCTCTCCCAATTCCTACCGGCGAGACCACATTCAAAGTCCCACCTGCGATGAAGATTACAAAAAAAAGGGTATGTCCACAAGCAAAATAGGCACGGATGAAAACCCGAAAGGGCTCCGTGAGTAAAAACAGCAGGACTGCCGGCGAGTTTGTGAAAACCTGAAAGGGCGCAAACTCGTGAAAAGAGATGAAATGCACTCGCAAAGTCCTCTTGACTTTGTGAGGAGAAAACTCCCGTATGAGATCCTTACGACTCACAAAGGAGCAACACACTTAGGAGCCCCCATGATTCCTAAGGAGAAAATACACCTACGAGATCCTTTCGACTCGTAGGGAGAAAATGCTTTTATGGAACCCTTACGACTCATAAAATTGAAAAGTCTTAGGTGATAGGGATCTAAACCTGTCTCCTAAGCCATCGCTCTCCAACGAGCAAAGGCAAATGATGATTCGCTTCTGGTATCATATTCCAGTATAGCGATGCTGATGCCAAACCAAAACCTAAATCCCCAAATCCTCTCATGGCAAACGATGATTCGTTCTTTGTACCATATTCTAGTGTAGCGATGCCGATGTCAACCCAAATCGAATAAATCAACGGCCTCCTCGTCGGAATTAAGCTCCACCTCGGAATCAAGTCGACCAACAAGCTCTGCGCCGGAATCATGCTTCGTCTCAGAGTGTACCCCGCGTCGAAATCAAGTTTCGCCTCGGTGTATCTGCCTTCCCTGTCGGAATTATGCTTCGGCTCAGAATCAACCAGCGATCTCCTTGTCGGAATTAAGCTCCGTCTCGGAATCAAGTCGACCAACAAGCTCTGGGCCAGAATCATGCTTCGTCTCAGAGTGTACCCCGCGTCGAAATCAAGCTTCGCCTCGATGTATCTGCCTTCCCTGTCGGAATTATGCTTCGGCTCGGAATCAACCAGCGACCTCCTCGTCGGAATTAAGCTCCGCCTTGGAATCAAGTCGACCAACAAGCTCTGCGCCGGAATTATGCTTCGGCTCGGAATCAACCAGCGACCTCCTCGTTGAAATTAAGCTCTGCCTCGGAATCAAGTCGACCAACAAGCTCTGAGCCGGAATCATGCTTCGTCTCAGAGTGTACCCCAAGTCGAAATCAAGCTTCGCCTCAGTGTATCTGCCATCCCTGTCGGAATTATGCTTCGGCTCGGAATCAATCAGCGACCTCCTCGTCGGAATTAAGCTCCGCTTCGGAATCAAGTCGACTAACAAGCTCTGCGCTGGAATCATACTTCGGCGCGGAATCAACCAGCGGCCTCCTTGTCGGAATTAAGCTCCGCCTCAGAATCAAGTCGACCAACAAGCTCTGCGCCGGAATCATGCTTCGTCTCAGAGTGTACCCCGCGTCTAAATCAAGCTTCACCTCGGTGTATCTACCTTCCCTGTCGGAATTATGCTTCGGCTCGGAATCAACCAGCGACCTCCTCGTCGGAATTAAGCTCCGCCTCTGAATTAAGTCAACCAGCAAGCTCTGCGCCGGAATCATGCTTCGTCTTAGAGTGTACCCCACGTCGAAATCAAGCTTCTCCTCGGTGTATCTACCTTCCCTGTCGGAATTATGCTTCGGCTCAGAATCAACCAGCGACCTCCTCGTCGGAATTAAGCTCTGCCTCGGAATCAAGTCGACCAACAAGCTCTGCGCCGGAATCATGCTTCGTCTCAGAGTGTACCCCGTGTCGAAATCAAGCTTCGCCTCGGTGTATCTACCTTCCCTGTCGGAATTATGCTTCGGCTCGGAATCAACCAGCGACCTCCTCGTCGGAATTAAGCTCCGCCTCGGAATCAAGTCAACCAGCAAGCTCTGTGTCGAAATCATGCTCCGTCTCAGAATGTACCTCGTGTCGAAATCAAGCTTCGCCTCGGAGTATCTGCTTTCCCTATCGGAATTATGCTTCGCCTGGGAATCAACTTCTGCATCGAAATTATGCTTCGGTCAGAATGTCTGCCGCTCGTCGAAATTATGCTCCGACCCCTTTGGAACCATGCTCCGCTCATCGGGATCATGCTCCAATCCCTGGACTCGGAATTATGCTCCGATCCTCGGAATTATGCTCCGACCCTTCGGAATTATGCTCCGATCCTCGGAATTATGCTCCGACTCTTCGGAATGATACTCCGACCCTGGAATTTTGCTCCGCAAATCGGAATGATACTCCGATCCCTGGGAATCAAGCTCCCCGAGGGATGCTCCGCCCCGAAATGATGTCCCCCTCGAAGTCCAGCTTCAAGATCCATCAATTTCATGCACACATCTCATATGCGCGGAGTGCATTTATTGATGGGGGGCACTTTGTTGGGGTCAAAATTTGCACCCCGGTTAACCAAGTCAAAGTCAAGGTCAACCCCAAGCCAGGTGGGCCCAAGCCTAGATCAGGCAGGCCCATGCCCAAGTCGAGCCCGCGGCCAGCCTCCCCATGCCAACATAAAAATCATGTAACAAATAATTTTGATGTAATTTTTTTGTGCATGAATATAAGAAAAATAGGCATAAAGCCAAATTTTTGTAAAGCCCATGGCTTATGTGCAAAAGAAATGAGCACATTAGGCATAGGATGGGAAAAATGCCATTTTGTAAAGCCCAATGGGCTATATGTAAATATGTAAGCCTATATAAGGCAACGTGATGATGAATAAAATATAAATTTTTCATTCCCTAAAAACTCTAGGTTTTTGTGCCTCCTTCTCCTTCCTCAAGGTTCTAAACCTTCTCCTTTCTTTTGAATTAAATCAAGAGTTTTACTCTTTCTTTTCCAAAACTAAATAGTTTTTCACCACAAAACACACAAAGGGGAGCTCAGATCTTCCATTAGATCTCAAAAGGGGAGATTTTTAATTCCCATCCCCTTTCTCCAAGATCTGGCCAACCGATAGGAAGAAGAAGGAGACCCGTCTCCAAAGACCCCACTTTGGGGAAGATCCAGGGCTCAAGGGGAGAAGACCCTTCATCATCTTCAAAAATATCTTAGGAGTTTAACTCCTCAAATACACACACACACACATACAAAATAATAAGTATTTCTTTCGGGGAGTACAACTCCCAGTGCAGGGACCAAGTCCCTTAAAGCACGAGCGCCCGAGTGCCCACGTGCTTGGCACGTGAGGCACGTGCCTGGTACGTGTTGCGTTAGCGCCCAAGCGCCCAAAGCGCGAGCGCCCGAGCTCCCCCGTGCCTGGCACGTGTGGCGCTAGCGCCCGAGCGCCCACGTGTCTGGCACATGTGGCGCTAGCGCCCAAAAGCGCTAGCGCCCAAGCGCCCACATGCCTGGTACGTGAGGCGCTAGCGCCCTGGCGCCCAAAGCGCTAGCGCCCGAGCGCCTACGTGCCTGGCACGTGAGGCACTGGCTCCCACGTGCTGCGTACGTGAGGCGCTGGCGCTTCCTCCCACACATCCTTTGGATACCCTTTCCCTTATATATATATATGTATATATACATATACACACATACTCTACAGCACTGTCCCCCGTTAGAAAAAATTTCTAACGGAGCGCTGCCTCGCACCCCGCAAGGGGGCTGCTAGCCCCCATGACCCCCAGCCCGCTATCCGGGTAGCGGGACCCCCGTAAAAATTCTGCGGGCCCCCCGATATATCCAAAACCCCTTCAAACACGAACACTGCATATTGAGTTCGCATGACCTGTTTGACCCGTCAATCGGAGGTTCTCTCGCTCCAAAGGCGAGGGATAATTAACGGCAGCTTAGTCCGCGGCTGCCGGAGATTCGGATCCCCACAATCAATAAACCCCAGTCTACCCTAGGCAGGGGGAATCTGTAATGCGCCTGACAAACGCACGTGTATTCCCATCTCAATGGGGTGATGAAAAACACCCTACAACAATAAGTGTACATGTTAAGATAAAGAGCAATCAGATAGCATACTATCATGTCGAGCAAGAAAGTCCTCCCTATATATGTCCAAGCATCCACTACAATATACATCACATGTACAGTAATGGCCTCTAGGGCATACATATAACTAACAGTAACGTCCATCAGGACAACACGTCAATATTGTTGGTATTAGTAACAAGATCCATATAACAAGTCAGTAGTGTGTCGTGAACATGTCAGGTGATGTATATGCATTAACTAGATATCTAATGTAAACTGTAATGAATATTGAAACACGATTAATGCACGGATGCACATATATCTATCTGTGATAACATTTTGTAAGTCCATGACTACGCATGATGCACATTAGCAAGCACGCTGTACTAATAGAACAATAGTATGATATAATGAGGTTCCGGCATACAATTAGATATGCAATAGACAGTACGGATGCATACAGGTATCGAAAAACGATAAAACTATAACATGGGATGCATAATTAAAATACATGTATTATTTTTATTCATATGGATATAAATATAGTAGCATAGCATGTAGAAAGATAAACTTTCCTGATCGGATCTCAAGTCGGGTTACGTACGTAGCGTTCGATGTCGGGTAAACGTCGCGATACAACCATACGCGTACAGAACTGGATTTGGCTACTCAAAGATGTGACTACGCTGGATGGTGACGATGACTGGGTCGCCTGGATCGTCGGTGACGTGCGTGACTCCGGTGACGTCAAGAACCGAGAAATCAAGAAAGAGAAAGAAAGAAGAAGAGAAATAGAAGAAGAAGAAGGGCTGTGTTCTCTGGTGTTGGCTCTGGGTTTTGAGTTCAGGGGACAGAAAGGGTGACAACGATGATGGGTGATCGGCGGTGATTTGCAAGCGGGCGTCGGGTTATTTTTCTGGGTTCTGTTATGGTGTCGGGGAAACCAGGGAGCTCGAGAATGGAGAGGGAGATGAGGAAGGGGAGAGGGTGTGGAGGTCATGGTGAGGTTGGTGATGTCGGGGTGATGGGGACGGCGACGAGGTCTGCAGTGGAGGAGATGGGGTTCTTAGGTGTTGGTTGCAGGGTTGGGTTGCGTTGGTGGGTGCTCAGGAGTTATGGGGAGTCATGTCGGGGATGAAGGGAGAGAGGAGGAAGTAGTGAGGGTGAAGTCGGGGTGGTGAGATGATCGGCGGCGATAGAGCGGCGAAGGCTAGGATTTGGTGTTCGAGTGTTTCTTGGGTTTGCAAGGGGTTGTCGGGGTGAAGAGAGAGGTGAGGGTGAGGTTGAGGAGATGAGGACGTAGTGGTGACGACGAGGGGATGAGGGCGAAGGTGGTGGCGGCAACGGCGAAGGAGGTTGGTGGTGTCGGGGGAAGCGGGGAGCTCGAGAATGGAGAGGGAGATGAGGCAGGGGAAAGGGTGTGGAGGTCATGGTGAGGTTGGTGATGTCGGGGTGATGGGGACGGCGACGAGGTCGGCAGTGGAGGAGATGGGGGTTCTTGGGTATTGGTTGCAGGGTTGGGTTGCGTTGGTGGGTGCTCAGGAGTTGTGGGGAGTCTCGTCGGGGATGAAGGGAGAGAGGAGGAAGTGGTGAGGGTGAAGTCAGGGTGGTGAGATGATCGGCGGTGATAGAGCGGCGAAGGCTAGGGTTTGGTGTTCAGGTGTTTCTTGGGTTTGCAGGGGGTTGTCAGGGTGAAGAGAGAGGTGAGGGTGAGGTTAAGGAGATGAGGACGTAGTGGTGACGACGAGGGGATGAGGGCGAAGGTGGTGGCGGCGATGACGAGGGTGAAAGCTAGGGTTTTAGCGTGGGTTCTCATGGAGGCAGAGGAGGGAAGAAAAGAATCTTGAGGAAGAGAGAGAGGAGGCTGTGTTAAATATAATGGGTTCAATATAATTTATATATATAAATATGTATATAGAGAGAGACAGGGGAGAGAGAGAGATAGACATGAGGATTTAAAAAAATATATATTAGTTATATAAATATAAATATATATATATATATATATATATATATATTAACTGGTAGGTTTTTAAAATATTTTAATATATAATCTAGTATTTATAGCTAATATAAAAAATACTCCGAAAAATACCCGGATCCTGTCTAAAAATCTAGTTTGAAAATACGGATAATATACTTATCAGCCAAAACCATAATGCGACATCCGGTTAGAGAAAATGCATACCCCCAAGAACGGATACACGTAAAAACACGTAGCGATCCAAACGAGTCCGTTTCATCCAACAGGAAGTGAACACAATATACGGATGCAATCACAAGATATGGGGTATGGTGCAGGTCATGCTAGATGTTAAAAAATATTATATTTGGTTATATTTGTATTATTTAAAATATATGCAGATGCCAAATATATGATACATGTATATTGAGCATATATGTGTGCACGGATCCTCTGTACTAGCAAGGATATGTCGTAATCTTGAACCAAGATGGGTTTCAAGCATGCGGGTCGAGTCGGATACAACCATAGATACCAAATGCACTATCCGCACCCAAAACAAATAATAATCAAGAAATAGCCACAAGATTAAGAAATATTCAAATAAATTATGGTATAAATGAACTAGGGTGTTACATTAACCGATGTCGCTTTTGACTGGTACGCGAGCATACCGGATGGCTCCGTTACTACTTTCATCCAAATGGAATCTCTGTTTCGCCAAAGGTTCATAAGTGTCAGCGATAAGATCACCATTGCTGACCTCGTAAGGACCAAGCCAAAGAACAACGAAAGCAGCACGGATTTTATAACCCGATAGTGCAATCTCTCCGTCAAATGTGAACCACTGTTAGAACAAGACCAATACGTCAATCTCCTCATCGGAAATCTCGGTACCTGGATGAATCATTTTCTATGCACCGCGGGTCTTAAGTCATTCCTAGAATTGACCAAGAAAGTTCAAATGTTAGAGCGGTTAAAGCAGGAATCTTCCTCTGATTCCCAAAATAGCAATAAATCCTGGAGAAACCGAAAGGATGATAATTGAAAAAACGGAAATTCTAATGATGCTGAATCTTTTAACACTTCGGCCGACCGAGGTAGGCGAGAGACAAGCGGGCCTAATGCCAACCAGCCTCGGAAGCTAGTGTTGGGTGAGGGAGGAGAATCTCCACTGAAAGAGAAACTGGATATGGTCTATTTCTTCAGAAGGGACTAAATCCATAAAATATTCAAAGACGCCCTATGGAACGGTCTACAATTGCCAGAATCAAAGAGACCTCAAGAAGTGAATATGACCGGCGACCCCAAATACGGCCCCTATCACAGAGTGATAAGTCATGCCATTGAGTACTGCTTCGTCTTCAAAGATTGGGTCTGTTTACCGCCGAAAGACCGGACTGAGACGTTGGGATGTCTAGCCTGAATTTGGGGGCAGATACTATTTGGAACATATCCATCCACCTCTCCGAAAATACCAAGTTGATTTATGACACCATATATTGGAGGTTTGGATAGATACGATCATTGTAGACTTTATCAGATTCCCCTCATTTGTGAGGCTTTTTTGATTGTGGGGACACTTTTCCCTGTAGGCGCAAGCCCCTGCAGTTAATTACGTTATCACGTTGCGGTAACCACTTTCTCCTGCTCTAGTAGTTCACTTCGTGTCGTGTGTATTTTGTTTATTTTGGTTACCCGTGTGTCACGCCCCGCTTCCTAGTAGACGGTACGGTGACGTAGCAAGCTCACGGTATATTTATCCAGAAAAGGTCATTTCCTAAATAAATATACTAAGCGTATTCAAACAATAATACACAATGCAAGAATAAATAAAGACTGTAAAATTTTTCAACAAATATCTTTATTTACATTCAACTACCAATATTTAGAAGTACATGAGTTTCGTCTGGAAAGTAAATACAATAAAAGAAAATGCCTAAACATGTGGCATATATAAACTGAAGAAAAGTGAAGCTGAGCTAGTCCTGAGTAGCGATCCGGCTGTAGTCATCCTCTGTGGCTTCCACGTCCTCCGTCTCGACCGTATTTGACGAATATTTCAAGAGAAGAAAAGTGGGTGGAATACCCATCAGCGAATTAGCGCTCGGTATGTCCCAAGGATAAACCGAAGAAAATGACAAATGTAGAGTATATAAATGACGAGTAAGAGTATATGATCATGGGTGAATATGTACTATAGGTCTCTATATGGTCAATATGTTAACGTTAAGTTCTAAGTGTGAATGTCAACACAGCCGTAGAAGTATTCACGAGCTCAAGAGTGGGGCCCTAGGAGCAAGGAAACACGGGCCCATTTCATGTGTTAGCATTGGGGCTCTAGACTGTGGATGAGTCAACCCGACTAATATTCGAGTAAAATAAAAAAGAGATTAATTCAGGACTCCTGAAGCTCCGTTGGATTCACACAAGAAACTATCCCAAACACTCAGAGTATAATATATTATAGATGTACAGTATACTTAATTAACTTGATTGACTGGTTATAACATGTCTTGATCGAAGCCATAGATTGCAAAAGGTGTAGAATGAAGTCGAGTGAGTCGAGTAATATGCGAGTCATGTCAATTGCAATCTTGGTTCGAGTCAAGTTAGTTCGAGTAGATTGGGTTCGAGTTCATATTCAAATTTAGATTCGAGTTCGGGTCTTTTTCATATGAATAGTTTTAAACTGTTAAAAAATCTTATGTTCGGAAGAAATCGACAATGCTGCACACGGACGGCAGGATTTATGTCTTTTTCCAAGACAATTGCCATTTGATAACTCTGTTAAGTTGTCTAATCTGAATAGGCAAGCACTCACATTCTCTGGCTCTATGGGGCTCAAGAGAAATGATACCGCTTAAACCTATATCAATCTAGAGTCCTTAATATTATTTGTTTACATTGTTTTATTTCTCGAGGGGGTTTTATGAAAAATATATTAATATTGTTTAAAAATAATCTCGAGGGTGATTTGTAATATTTAGGATTTTTATGAACATGTATTTTAATTGTTGTGGTGTTTTGGTGATAAAACTTAGCCTTTTGAAAGTTTATGGTATTTTTTTATGAAAACTAGCTCTTTTGGAAACTTGATGGTATTTTATTAAAATTTTAATCTTTCATTTAAACATATAGTTTCATAATATGTTTTTATTGAAAATACGAATTCATAGTTTTATATAATTTTCCAAATTTTAGTTTTTATTTAGAAATTCGTATTTCTTAAAAACCGTATTTTTATTTCCTTTCGAGACGGAATACTCCGTGAGAAGTTCTGCATCTCGCTCTACTATCCAAAGAATGTGCGATAATCTCCACCATCTATTAGCGGGTCTCCTAATGAGGGTTGTAGAGGCGTAATTGCCAAGGATTACAAAAATACCGATTAAAAGAAACCCATTTTGAAAAGGTGTGGTATTTTAATGAAAAAGTTATTCTTTAAATGAACCATAGATCTAGAATACCGTGCTATGAAACCATAGTGTGCGTGTGGGGTAGGTCGTTACCCCGTGAAAGTTCTAGAGATGGGTATACTAGTTATCGAAAAAGGGTTATACTAAAGTTCATGGTGTTTTAATGAAAAAATCGTTATATGATTGTTTCACACGAAAATTTTGGTTAAACTAAAAACTAAATGATGTGAATAAGGTTAAAATTAGTATAGGATGTTAGTTTGATCTAATTTACTTATCACATGGATTACGAATATCAAAAAGAAGATTATATCGGAGATAACTCCACTTTTGTCGATTTGTTTTACAAAAATGTTTTGAGATGGAAAGGGAGAGGGATGAAGGTACTTACTTGCTGTGTAGCGTTGGAAAGAGGTTAAAGAAAAGAGAGGGGTTTCCGTGGTGTCACGGAAGCTCCAGAAACGACTTCGATCTTCGAAGGAAAGAGTTTGGTTGCTAACACCACTTGCACTTAGAAACTTTTAGGATAATTTTGCTAGAAATTTTCAGAATAGAGGGCTAGGGCATGGGGTGGTATTTATAGAGAAGAATTTAGGGTTTGGGAATTAAAAATTTGGATTAAAAGAATTAAAATGGTGTTAAATAATGAATTTAAAGGTTACTATTTAATTGCAGGGAAATCAAACAATGCAGGGGAATTGAGGGAAGCTGAAGGGACTAGTGTGCAAAGCACGAAGGCGATTGGGGGTAAACCAACCATCGGCGCCGGTCTAAAAGAAGAAACGGGCGGTCGGATCTCGCTGGCTTGCCTCGAGATTCGTGTCACGTGTCTAAGTGTGTGTTTACTCCTCTTTGCGCCTGTTTGATTTTTCTGAAACATTTCGTTTCTCCATGAATTGCACGTGCAACTCTTGGGCTTCCGAAAAATTAAAAAGAAAAATCTTAAAAATAATTGGGTCTGATGGGATTCGAACACACATGCCATGTCATGGCACTGTAGAGGCTTTACCAATGAGGTACAAGTTGTTTCTTTCTTTTACTAAACAAATCTAATTTATAACTTTACAACAGGTTAAAATACCCCTTCTATACGATAAACAAGTAATTTTGTACAGATATTTCAGAGTCATTACATTCTACCCTCCTTATAAAAAATTTCGTTCTCGAAATTTACATAAATGACTAATCTTCGAATAGCTGAGGTATCGTGAACGCATATCGTCTTCTTGCTCCCATGTCGATTCTCTTGGCGAGCCTTTTCTCCATATTACCCGGACCAAGTTCACTTCCTTATTCCGTAAGGTCTTCACCTTTCGGTCCAGGATCTAAACTGGTTGTTGCTCGCAGGTTAGGTCATTCTGTACCGTGAGCTCTGAGTGATCAAGAATATGGTTGGCGTCGCTCACATATCGTCTTAGCTGGGATATGTGGAATACGTTATGCACTCCTTCTAATGAAGGGGTAGTGCCAAGCGGTGCGCCACTTCTCCAACTCGTTCAAGGATGTCGAATGGTCCTATGTATCTTGGACTCAATTTACCCCTCTTGCCAAAACGAATCACTCCTCTGTTTGGAGAGATCTTCAAGAATACATGTTCTCCGGGTTGAAACTCCAGATGTCGACGCTTTGCATCTGTCCAATGTTTCTGTCGGTCTTGGGCAATACACATTCTTTCCCTGATCATGCGATCCCAAGTTGATGTCAAAATTTTGACCATTAACGATCACTAAGATCACTATTTTTTAGGATCTTGGATCAGGTTATTAAAGAACTAAGTTTTTGATTTGAAGGAACTAAGTTCCTGGAGTATTATGGACTCCATCTTCTTCATTTTCTTCTTTGTTCTTGCCTGAATCTTTGATTCTCAAGAACAAGATCTTCCCAATGAGACTTGAATTCTCAACATGTGGGAGACTTGTCTTGTGGATCTCAGATCCAGAGAAAGAATTAAGTTCTTTGAGAAGGGTTAAACCCTTATATAGGTAAAAGAGATATTTTGATCTATGTTTTTTTTACCTAGGGTATTGAGGAGGAAAATCTTTTTTCTTTATTGAGAATCAAATTCTCTCTTTATTTTTGTGGAGCCTTCTGTATTTTTACAAAAGCTTATGGGGTGGTCTCCTCTTTTTTTATCGAGTCCTCCTTACTCTCTTCATCTCTTTGCTCCTATTTATAGGAGAATGAAAAGAATCAATTTGTTGCGAAAATCTCTCATTGAGATTATGATTAATTTCATAATCAATCCAATTGATCTTTTAGATCAACCAGTTAATTTTATCCACCGTTGGATTTTTAATCCAATGGTGTTTCCCCAAAATTTGAGCGTAACTGAAGAGCTAAGATTTGTTAAAATTTAATGAGGCAGCGCCTCACGTGCTTCCCATGAGGGTGCCAGCACCAGCGCCAACCTCTTAGGGTTGAGTCCTATGATGGCACCGCACGTGAAGCTCACGTGGACGCAAATGTGCAAAGCACATGAGAGCTTATCATAAATAAGAATTAAATTCTTACGTGGAGCCTACATGCACAACACGTGAGCGCCGGTGCCCAAGTTTAAATCGGTAGAATTAAATTCTACATGAGAATATTTCCCTAAAAATTGGGATACTCTCTGTTAAACAGAGCCATTGGATCTTAAACAGAGCCATTGGATCAAAGATCCAATGGTGATGATAAATCATCAAACAATAGAATTAAATTCTAACAGGAGAAAATATCTCCCAATTCTTTATAAGTGAGAAAAATATTCTCGGTTGAATCAAAAATCTAATAATAGAGTTGAATTCCATTTTGAGGAATATTTTTCCCAAATCTTCCTAAATAAAGAAGGATTGCTCTCTGTAAAACAGAGAGCTCTTGGATCAAAAATCCAATGGTGATTAAAATCACTGTTTAACAGAATAAATTCTGTATATGGGAAAATATTTCCCCAATCTTGTTAAAAAAAAGAAAACATGTTCTGTAAACCATAAATTCTTGGATCAAAGATCCAACGGTTGGTAAAATTCCCCAAACAAATTTTGAAACCAATTAAATCACTTGGAATCTCTCAATGTGAGATTTTCTAAAAAACTAATTAATAATTTGCCTCCACTATATAAAGGCCCCGAGACTTCAAGTCTCAGATAGAGAGGACCCCCCTGTAAGCTTCTGCAAAAAATACAGAAGGCTCTAAAAAACAACAGAGAATTTAATTGTCAATCAAAAAAAGATATTTTTCCTCTTAAATTCTAGGTAAAGAAACCACAGAGATCAAAACATATCCTTTACCTATCTAAGCGTTTAACCCTTCTCAAGAACTTAATTCTTTCTCTGGATCATAGATTCACAAGATAAGTCTCTTACAAGTTGAGAATTTAATTCTTATCGGGAAGATCTTGTTCTTGAGAATTAAAAATTCAGAAAAGAACTTGGTCCAAAAGAAAAAAAAGAAAATGAACCTATCCCATGGGAATTTAATTCCTCGAAAAATAGGGTTTAACCCTAAAAGAAACCTAGTTCTTATAAAAGAACTTAGTTCTTAAAGAAAACCTGATCCCAGATCTTCAAAACAAAGATCTTGATGATCATTAATGGTCAAAATGCCATTTACAGAGATTCAATCTCTGAAAAAGAAAAGAGCTTAGCGCCTCACGTGTTTCCCACGTGGGCGCCCTCCCAATAGCGCCCGGCGTCTCATGTGAAAAACACGCGGGCGCCCAAAGCAAAAATCCAGCGCCTCACGTGAAATACACGTGAGCGTTGAATAAAAGTGCTTAGCACCTCATATATAGCCAAAACGGTTGAGTGCTTAGCACTGATTGGGCTGCGCCCAGCGCCTCACGTGCTCCTCACATGGACGCTACACAAAAGTGCTTAGCACTTCATATACATCTAAAATGGCTGAGTGCTTAGCACTGATTGGGCAGCGCCCAGCGCCGCACGTTCTCTTCACGTGGGCGCTATATAAAAAAGTGCTTAGCACTATATATATAACTGAGTGCTTAGCACTGATTGGGCAACACCCATAACTGAAGGCTTCACATGATACACATGTGAGCGCCAGAGCGTCAAACAAGTGCTTAACACTTTCGCATAAAAAGGGGGGCTGAACAAACAGAGCCCAAATAAGTGCTTAGCGCTTTTGAACAAAAAAAGGACTGAGTAGACTAAGCCCAAATTGGCTAAGTCTCTTGCGGTTGAGTCCAAATGCTCTGCTGATCTTTGATTTAAATAAGACTAATATATCCTTAGTTAAAAATAAATTGGGCCCAAATTCTCATATGTTCAAGTTGATCTTAATCTCAAACTAGATTATCGGTCCTTAAACTAAACAAAATATTTTTGAACTAAAGGAAAATGTAACTTAAGTTCAAAATCCTAAATCTAAAAATATACAGATTTGGATTAATCCACGCCTTACGGGCGGCGACATAAACTAGTCTCCGTATACAATCCAAGTGCAACCAAAATAAACAAAAATACACACGACACGAAGTGAACTACTAGAGCAAGAGAAAGTGATTATCGTAACGCGATAACGTAATTAACTGCAGGGGCTTGCGTCTGCAGGGAAGAGCGTCTCCACAATAAAAAAACCCTCACAAATGAGGAGGAATCTGATGAAGTCTGCTACAACGGTCGCATCTATCCAAGTCTCCGATATATGGTACCATAAATCAACTTGGTATCTTCAGAGAGGTGGATGGAGAAGTCCAAATAGTATCTGCCCCCAAATTTAGGCCAGACGGCCCAATGTCTCGGTCCAGTCTTTCGGCGGAGAACAGGTTCTGGCATGCCCGGTGGGACCTTTTCCTCTTTCCACTCCACACTTTGTGTGTCGTGTTTCACGAACAAGATCGCGGTTCGTATGGTTGCTCATAGATTCGAGATACTAAAACTTGGTGTCTTTCTCCTGAACAGAAAATCAATGGCTCTCAACTGCACTGCATGCAACAGCAACTCTCGCTCTACCCCAATGGGAGGAGTGGCCTACGGGCCCAACAAGGCCTCTATTTTCTCAATGCCGGTGGGGCAAGTTACGCAAGCCACTACTGGATTGTTCTTTGGGACTATGCTCCCACCTGTGAGTTTCGGCGCCTCAGCGCCGCAAGAAGAAGCTCCTAAAAAGTCGGTCTTCGATCGACTGGCAACCACAACGACCCCTCGCAACGGGCCGCCCAAATCTGGCGTCTCAGTATTCAACAGGCCGAGCAAGAACACAAACGGGCCTGTAAATAGGCTCGTGATACCTGAAGGGGCTACCCCAAAATGGATAGCCCTCCTAACTCCTCCTACAGGCGAAGCCGTCAAAGGTGCTTCCCTCACTAGACGGTCGGTTTTCGAAAGGCTGGCCGCTTCCAAAACTGAGGCGGTCCCTTCTGCGAGGCACGCTCGACGTCGCCACTAGCGCCGAGTGAGAGAAGCTGGGGGCTACTCACCCTCTGGACTCACCCCACCAGCTTTAATGGTGGAAGTCGACGCTGCTGTTCCAACCGGGAATATTTTTGATCCGCTTAAGAAGGTGCGCAAAAACTCTCCAACAGCGGTGCTAAAGAAATCATCCCCGCCTATAGAAGTTATAGTGCAGGCAAAGCTGGAGCAGCCTCATCAACGAATCTCCTCTCAAATTCATAGGGTCTGGCGAAAAGTCTAGGACTCTGTGATTGACCAGAACTATTCTCGTCGACCGAAGAAATCGAAGGCTCGATAAGAAAAGGACTACTCCTCCGCCATACAACGGAGGACTTCTCCTAAGCAGGTGCCTGTCATAACGGCTCCTTCAACTCCAATCTCTCATAAAAGAACGAGGCTGGAGAAAACTCTACCGCCCGCGGCAAATTCCAAAGGCGATAAATCTAAACGCTCCAAGGCCGGGGGCATAACAATACATACGGTCTACATGGCTTCGGGAAAAGAAGAGAGCCATGCTTCGGTGAGTCACCGACCGCAAACTCGGTTGCTGACTAAGGCTCATGAGCAACAATAAAAGCTCCCGGAAATGCTGACCAAAATGGCAGCGCTTACCGTACAGAAAGAAAGTCCGGACAAAGAGGACGAACAACGCCATGAACAGGAGACCGATACAGAGTTCCTGCGAAGGATGCTCAAGAGAAAAGACAAAGAAGCCGTTGAACAAGCTGCCAATATAAAGCAGATGGCTCTCTTGTTCCAAGACATGGTTGTAATGATGATCCAACAAGAACCCCCGGCCGAGGATCCGCCGATAATCGTCGACGATTACAGAGGGGAAACATCAAACCCTCCTCTGGCCTTTTCGGTAGCCAAGGAGGAAATGATCTCCAAGGCCGCCCTTGATGATTACATTGGTAAAAAAATAAAAGCTCGTCAAGCTAGCGAAGCCGCTGGTCAAATTGTCAGAACTGGATGACCATATCCAGGTTGGTATGATCAAATCAAATATCCGCCGGGATATATGATCCCCAATTTCCATGTATACAAAGGGACAGGCAACCCTCACCAGCACATCGCGCAGTTCAGAGCTCTATGCGGCAATACAGGAGGCGACGACAAACTGTTGCTTCGCCAGTTCGTTGGCATCCTGTCAGAAACGGCCTTCGAATGGTACTCGGAGCTCCCAAGTGACTCCGTGAAAACATTCGCAGAGATGGAACTGTTGTTCACACAGCGTTTCGCCAGCGCGAGCGAACGTACTCCAATCATGGCATTAATCAATGCCAGGATAAAGCCGGGAGAAACCTGGGTCCAATACGGGATCCGTTGGCAGAACCTGTAGTCTAAATGTGAACAGCGCATTGAATAATCCCCTGCCGTGGGCATGTTCATCGGGACCCTTGATTCTAAAATGACCGTGTCCCATTTCATGACATTCTTCAAATGAACTACCTTCCAGGCTCCGATATATAAACTATCTCAAATGGACCAGATGGGCTACAGACATTCCTCCTCAAAGAAAGACCCTCGAAATAGCAAGGGTAAAGGGAAAGCGACCTTCATTGCCAATACGCAACTACAGCCGAGTAGCCCAAAACCAATTGCTCGCCAAAACAACGCGCGTCCGTGCCTATCCTTAGAGGAAAGACTAGGGCGCGCTTATTCATTTCCCCACGACAAGACGAGGAGACTGTTTGAATTAGTAATGCGTAATAAACTCATCACATTACCAGACCCACGGCGTCCATCGCAATCCGGCGATGTCAACAACCCTAACTGCTGCTCCTATCACAGAATGGTGAGTCGCCCAATTGAAGATTGCTACATCTTCAAGAACTGGGTCGAAGACCAGTATCAACAGGAAAAATTCATGATGTTTGATAACTGGAGGGTAAACCCACCCCGGAAGCACACTCTCAAAAATGTGGATGCGCAGGAGGCATCATGCTCACTCATGGAAGAAACTCTATGGGAAGTCGTTATTTCAGCAAAAACCAAAAGAATGCTGAAGGATCTATAGGCATGTCCAGCAGTCAGGTGGAAAAGCCCAATTGAATCCGAAATAATCGAAGGGATGTTAAAATCTCGTCCTACACCGAAAATTGTTGACGAGGGGAAAAACCCCCAAGTCAAGCCTTCAAAGTCTTCGATGAAAAGGAAGAAACCAAGAAGCCTGTGCAGCCTGCCGAGTATGACGACAAGCGCACAGATCTACAAAAATACATTGATGCACTGGAGGAGTACAACCAGAAGGCGCGAACACCGGTCACGCTCGAAGAGTTCCTCAAGCATGTTCTTGAGGGCGAAGACGGTGACAATGATGAGGAAAATGACTCATTAAAAGACACCGATGACCGTGTTGCAAGTTGCCACATGGTCTCCCATTCATCGTAATATGACGAAGAAACTCCTTCAGCGTCAGAAAACAACGCGGAGGAACTGGGGGTAGAATCGGTGCTAAAATTCCTGGAAATGCCAGAAGACCCGATCGATAGGCTGTTAAACGAAGCCTTTCAAAAAAGTAAAGTTGACAGAGAACGCGAGACAGCCATATACGAAAAAGCTAAGCGTCAGCGTCAGGACAAAGAAGTTGCGGTGAGGACGAGTCGTAAAGTACTCCAACCAAACCGAAGCACACCTGCTGAAAATAAGAGCATGATCAAAACAGAGAAGAGGTTCGCCAAAACTCTGTCAATGGGGATGAAGCTGCCGCCTTTCGTAAGGAACACTCTCGGGGTCATATATCTCGATGGAGAAGATGCATACCCAAACTACTGCCTATATCATCGGAGGGCCACCCAATATACAGAGGAATGCTGCGCCTTCAAGAAGTGGTGGCAAGGATACATTGCCCATCAAAAATACTTCAAGAAGATGAAGCGCGAAGTTTGTGCTCATTGACGGCAAAGTTGTATGACAAACGCGCATGAAGAAACGACTGACAACTGTCATATGGTTGGTATGAGTTCGGAAGAGGAAAAACTCTAAGTTCTTACCTTCGGAAGCGATTCTGAGGACGAAACGTCTCTCAGCCCTCTCTTCAAAGAATCCCCCTCTGAAAAAGAAGACGATGAGAATATCTGCAATAATATTCAGCCGCATAACTGCACGCTTCCTGAGAAGAACCTCGGACCTACAAATAAGGGTTCGAACAAACAAGACAAGAGGAAAGGGAAAATCTCTGAGGAAATTGCCCTCGATGAAGAAGCAGTCAAAGAGCTCGCAGTAAGGGACCCGGCTAAGAAAAACAAGGTAGATTACAACGTCCTAACACATCTGAGGAAAATACCCTCGCAACTGAGCATATTGGATGCTCTCCTCCTGTCCAAAGAGGCACGAGATTCCCTGATCAAGGCATTACAAGAGCCTGATCAGTTCCAAGTTTTCTTCGAAGAAGAGAAGATGAAGGATGAGCTAGCAGAGATCCACACGGTTGACATTACATTCATTGATGAAGATCTCCTCCTCGGAACATGCGAGCATAATCGCCCGTTATATGTCACCGGGTACTGCCACGATATCAAGATAGGAAAAATCCTTGTCGACAATGGATCCTCCGTTAACCTGCTCAACGTAAGAGTGCTGAAGGAGATTTGCATGAATGTTCAGCGCCTCGCCCGAGAGAAAATTACCATCTCCGAGTTCGACCCACAGTCGTCACGGACGCTTGGGTCCGTAATACCGACGAAGTGCTTTGGGCTGCTCATCATCGACATCAAATTTCATGTCATTGATGCCAAAACTTGCTACAACGCTTTGCTCGGCAAGCCTTGGTTACACGAGTACAATGACAACCCTTCTACACAACATCAGTGTATGAAGTATTTCAAGGATGGCTCGGAGTACATCACGGGAGAGATAAACCTATTCTCGGTAAATGAAGTCCGGAAATATGAAGACGCAAAGTACTTCCTACCAGACTTCGAAGATATGGAAAGGTGTCATAAGCTGGAGGATAAACAGAAGTCCGTCCCCATTATTCCAATCTTTGGGAGCGATACCGAGGAAGATGAAGAAATAGCCTACTCGGGACAGCCCCAAAAAGAAAACAATAAGCCTGGACCATCTACTCCTATTTTAGTCTTTGGCAGCGGCTCAGAGGATGAGGCAAACGCAGTGTTCTTCGTCCTCCTGTCAATGCAAACTTTTACCGAAATAGATCAGAGTCTATAAATTACAATAGCTCCACCTCGGCATTACATGGACTTGCTGTGCTTGATACATACAACGTACAAGAACTGCAAACTTTCTACATACCTCCGAGGCGAAGAGGTGAAAAAGCGATCCTCTTCTACCAATCTATGGAAAATAAAGTAAAAAAAGAAGTCTGGCATAATGCCGATTTTGCACTCGACAGGCTTCAACCAATCTGTCTGCCAAGATACTACACGGAGGGATTGAAAATGCTGTTAAGATACCAGAGTGTATCTCTCGAACAAACCATTCGACAAGCCCAATTCTACAAAAAGATTTGGGATATTCTCGGGACTCAGCGAAAGATGCCCAATAGGAAGATGGATACAACCGGGCTCGAATATGTTCGGTCCAAGAAACGGGAGCGATTCCACAGTTGCTGCGTCATAAACAGCTCCAGTGAAGGGGAAACCGCTCTTCTAAGTAGCCGTGACGTCAAATCGGAGCGAGATCCCGCTCTAAAAACGTTAAGTCCGTCGCTGGAAGAGCAAATCGACAGGTTAATAAAAGAAGCTTGTCAAACGAGCCGGGACAATCACAGCCGTGAAAGGAAAATCCCGAAATGGAGACAAACACAGGGCAATGAATGCAAACAACGTTCGAAAACAAAGCGGATCCAAGATGCCGTGCAATCGAGAAAAACTCGATTGGAGCTCGTCTTTTATAAAGAAGATGGGTCGGGAATACTCTTTCCTTCAAGACAAGACAAGGAAAATATTCAACCTTGTCATGAAGCACCAAATGATGACACTTCCGGAGTCTCGGCACCCCGAACAAATAAATGAGGTTTTTCACCCGGATTATTGCTCCTATTACCGAGTAATAGGTCATCCCCTTGAAGACTACTTTACCTTCAAAGACTGGATAGAAGACCAGTATCGACAAGGCAGGTTTATGTTATCCGACAGTTGGAGGGTAACCCCTCCACAAAAGCATGAGCTGAAAAGAACCTACAACGTCAGGTTAGGACCGGCTCGACAACAAAAAGTGAAGTATGCTAGTACTTGCCATATGATAACCCACTCAAAAGCGGAAGGGCACGAGACTATGGATGATCTCCACATGTGCTTTGCAAATGAAGACGAGAAAGATGTGATCTCAGAGTTTCCACCAGCACCAAAAGAGCTGGAAGATGGGATACACACCACGACGGACAACCTAAGAAAAATTGACTTAGGGATAGAGAACGATCTGAGGCCGACATTCTTCAGCGAGCTACTATTTGAAAAATAGGTAGCCACGTTAAATACGTGCTCCTACAATATAAAGACTGTTTTGCATGGAACTATTCTGAGATGCCGGGTCTAGATCAAAAAATAGCGGTACATAAATTGGCCATATCGCCGAACATAAAGCCAGTTAAACAGGCGCCAAGAAGGATGCGACTCGAACTTGAGGTGAGTATCGTCGCTAAAGTCAAGAAACTAATTGATTCCGGCTTCATCCAAGAAGTTCAATATCCCGACTGGATCGCTAACATCGTTTCGGTGATGAAGAAAAATGGGACGGTGTGCATCTGCGTGGACTTTCGGGACCTCAACAAAGCTTTCCCGAAAGATGATTTCCTAGTACCTGTTATCGAGCTAATGATCGATAACACGTCTACCCATGAGGTCTTCTCCTTCATGGATGGATCTTCAGGATATGACCAAATAAAAATGCCTCCTGAAGACCAAAATCATACTGCCTTCCGAACCCCATTGGGCATATTCTGCTATAAACTGATACCATTCGGTTTGAAGAACGCTGGCGCTACCTACCAGAGGACAATGACAAAGATCATCGATGGCCTCATACACGAGATTGTCGAATGCTATATCGACAACCTTGTAGTGAAGAGAAAATCTCACGAGGAACATTGGGAACATTTAAAAATAGTGTTCCAACGTCTTCGAAAGTATAATCTGAAAATGAATTATCTAAAATGTGCATTTGGAGTCTCCTCAGACAAATTTCTAGGATTCATCATACGTCACTGGGGTATCGAAATTGATCCCTCAAAGATCAAGACGATTATGAAAATGCCCATGCCAAGAACCCTCAAACAGTTACGATCTCTTCAAGGAAAGCTCGCATATATCCGACGGTTCATAGCCAACCTCTCTGGAAAATGCCATCCCTATAGTCATTTGATGAAGAAGGGGACCCCGTTCATTTGGGATCAAAAATGCCAAAATGCACTGGACGAAATCAAGCAATACCTGCAAAATCCGCCAATATTGACTGCTCCGGTTAAGGGAAAACCCCTTATCCTATATACAATGGCCCTTGAGGGTTCTCTGGGCATACTATGGGAACAAGAGAACGATCAGGGAAAGGAGAGGGCTCTGTACTATTTGAGTCGAGTTCTCCTAGGGGCAAAAAACAACTATTCCCCCATCGAAAAGCATTGCCTGGCACTGATCTTCGCAATAACGAAGCTCAGACATTACGCCTTGGCACACGAGGTCCATCTCATATCGAAGGTGGATCCTCTCAAATATCCAATGTCAAGGGCCATACTAATAGGAAGGCTTGCCAAATGGGCCCTCCTCCTGATGGAGTTCTTAATAATGTATCGTCCCCTCAAAGCAGTGAAAAGATAGGCCATTGCCGACTTTCTTGCAGAGCATCCGATACTGGCTGACTCCTCCTTAAATTGCGAGTTGCCAGACGAACATGCGTTCAATACAACCGAAGAAGAAAATGATTCCCAATGGGAACTCTACTTCGATGGAGCATCTTCCATAAAGCAGCGAAAGCAGAACACCCCCATAATCAAAATCGGGGTGGGCCTTATCTTCGTGATTCCGCAAGGAGGGATATTGCATTATGCCCTCTCCTTAACAGAGCCAAGGATTAATAACGAAACTGAATACGAAAGTTTGATAGCAGGTCTTGAGATCGCTATCAACTTGTGAATCAAAAACCTCCTCATATATGGAGACTCCCAGCTGATCGTCAGCCAAGTAAATGGCGACTATCAGACATGCAAGCCAGAGCTGATAAAGTATGGCGAAAGAGTGCAGCAACTGCTGACACAAATCCCTGCTTATACCCTGGAAAGTATACTGCGTGCGAAAAATAGCAAGGTAGATGAATTGGCCAAATTGGATAAGGAATTGGCTGATGAAAATATTGATGACATAAGAATCATTGTGCAAAGCCGCAGGGTTCTCGCGGCAACAGAAATAACTTCGGAAGACCTAATAAAGCCATTCGAAGGAAAAGAAATGGCCGAACAAGTAGCCCTTCAAATAGAGGACGAAGAAAAGATCAAGGATTGGAGGGAAGTCTTCATAGACTACTTCAAATCGCAACGAACGCCCGAAAATGCGTCGTATAGACATCAGCTCATGAAACGAGCTTTGTCTTTTGCCTTCGTCAATGAAACTTTATATAAGAGATCGTTCGACTGCTTATGGCTAAGATACCTGGGGACGGAGGAAGTAAAGAAAGTCGTCCAAGAAACTCATGATGGACTCTGCGGTTCTCATCAGGCTGGACCAAAGATGAAGCTGAAGATAAAAAGAATGGGTTATTATTGGCCCACAATGATTCGGGACTGTCTCGAATATGAGAAGCAGTGTCACTTGTGTCAAATTCACGGGGAATTCATCCATCAACATCCAAATCCTCTACACCCGACAGTGGCTAGCTGGCCGTTCGAAATGTGGGGAACCGATGTAATTGGCCCCATTGAATCGGGATCGTCCAAAGGACATCAGTTCATACTGACAACGACTGACTACTTCTCTAAGTGGGCAGAAGAAGTACCACTAAGAGAGATGAAGACGGAGAATATCCTCTATTTCTTCAGAACCCATGTCATCTATCGGTTCGGCACTCCGCGACGAATTATCTCGGATAATGGGCCAGCTTATAGAAGCCATAAAATAAGCCGCTTTGCACAATGACATAAAATAGATTAGAGATACTGTACAGTCTATAATCCTCGGGCCAACGGTCTAGCTGAAACTTTCAACAAGACCTTGATAAAGATTATAAAGAAAACGGTGTCCAGAAACAAAAAAGACTGCCATGAAAGGCTGCACGAAGCTCTCTGGGCATATAGAACAACATTCAAAACGTCCATGAATACAACACCATATGCGTTGGTGTTTGGCATGGAAGCAGTGCTCCCACTGGCGGTAGAACTCCCTTCTCTACGAGTAGCGGTTCGATACGAGCTGACAGATGAAGAAAATGCTCATCTTAGGCTTGAGGAGCTCGACGCCCTCGACGAAACTCGTCTTATAGCACAGCAAAATATGGAGGCTTATAAGGCAAGGATGACACAGTTATACGAAAAACTGACCAGGCCGAGAACATTTCGCCAAAGCGAACTCGTACTAGTCGTCAAAAGACTAATGATCCACAATCATGCAAAACGGGGAAAATTCGAGCCAAATTATGAAGGCACGTACATTATAGACAAATTCTACCAAGGTGGAGCCTACCAGCTCATGGATATCCATGGCAAAAGACCCTTCCGGCCAATAAATGTCCGATTCCTCAAAAAATACCACCCTTGATGAGTTACGACTTAGGTCAATGATAGATGACAATGCTTATGTCCGCTCGCTATATTCCTGAGTCAGAACTCTGAGAGTGGTATCCAAAAAGCTCCATCGCCTAAAAAAACGTTGACAATGGACCGAGATGTCCCTGTTCCCGCCAAAAATTTCTGCGCAAAAGAGTCCAAGGTATCAAATGGCAGCGATACGCTTAAGAAAATGCGAACCGGTGTCTTCCGGCCTGTATTTTGATAAACTCTCGAATGAGAAATAGCTAAATTCTGATGGTATCGAAAACGTCTCGAAAAATCCTTCGATTTGATATATTATGGGCCTCATAATTCATCCGGGATCAAAAGTTATGAGGCATCACGTGCCTACACATGACCGGGGGTCACGTGCCAGCACGTGACAGGCTTTGAAAGTCTTATAACTTAATAGAATTTAATTCTAAAAATCAAGAATTACCTCAATGAGGTATCACGTGTTCACACGTGACCAATGGTCACGTGTTGACACGTGATAGTTAAAACAGAAATAAAAACAATGGCTGAAGAAGGACCCAATTGGGGGTCACGTACTCACACGTGACCCATGGTGACGTGTTGACACGTGATAATTAAAACAGAAATTAGAACAAACGGCTGAAGGAAATACCTCAATGAGGTATCACTTGCTCACACGTGACCAATGGTCACGTGTTGACACGTGATGGTTAAAACTGAAGCGCTAAGAAAAGGACTCAATTGGGGGTCACGTGCTCATACGTGACCAAGGGTCACGTGTCAGCACGTGACTGGCTTCGAAAGCCTTACAGTTTAATAGAATTAAATTCTAAAAGCTTCTAAATCTTTCCAAATGGAAAAGGATTATGGGGACCGTTGGATTAAAGATCCAAGGGTGATTAAAAATCACCAATTTATGGAAAAAATCTTAGACAAGGAAAAATTTCCCCTAAATCGCGGTTTGCTGATGGTTGCCCTTGGGTTTCGAAGTACTAAGATTTGGCGTTTTGCTTGGTGTAGAAAGCGAAGGATCAATGGCATTCACTTATGCGAAGTGCTCCAACTGCAACTGCAATTCGCGCTCTGCCTCATATGGAGGCATAGCCTACGGTCCCCAAGCAGCCTCCCTGTTCACAATGCTGGTGGAACAAGTCACTCAAGCCACCACAGGATTGGTTTTCGGGACCATGCTCCCGCCAACGAGCTTCACCGTTCCTGTGCCAACACCGGAAGCTCCCAAGAAGTCGGTCTTTGATCGGCTTGCTACTACAGCGGCCCCTTTCAACGGGTCGTCCAGCTCCAGCGCCTCAGTCTTCACCAGATTGGGCAAAAGTCCATGTGGGCCCATGATGAAGCCTGCAATCCCGGAGAAGGTTGTTCCGAAGAGGATAGACATCCCTGCCCCCGAAGTCGTCAAGGCGGCTTCCCTTACCAAAGGATCAGTTTTTACAAGACTGGCTGTTCCGGTTTCCACTACGGTTCCTGTCCTTGCTTAGAAGTCTGTTTTCGACCGATTGAATACTGCGTCTCGATGGACATCAGTCTTCAACAGGCCGACGCCAGCAACAGCCCCTTACCTGGATAGGGGGCAAGACAAAGCCATCCCCACCACCAAATCAACACCAACGGCTCGACATGCTCGACGTCGCCATTGGCGCCGAGTGAGGAAGGCTGGGGGCAACTCCCCCTCTGGGCTAACTCCACCAGCTCCAACGGTGGAAGTTAATGCTGCTGTTCCAACCGGGAACAGTTTTGAGCTGCTAAACAAGGTGCGTAGGAACTTTCCTACCGCCGTACTGAAAAGATCCCCGCCACCGGTGGAGACTGTCACAAAAATAAAGCCGGAGCAGTCCCCTCAACGGCTGTCTTCCAAAGTTTACAAAATCTGGCGACAAGTCCGAGAGTCAGTGGAGGATCAAGACTATCCCCGCCGGCAGAAGAAGCTGAAGGTCCGACAGGAAGAAAACCGTCCTGTTAAGCCACAGAAGGCGACGGCTACTTGGGTGCCCACTGCAACGGCCCCCTCAACGTCGACCGCTCATAAGAGGAGAAGGCTGGAGAAAATCCCTATGCCTGCGACAAATGTCAATAGCGCTGAACCCAAATGCCCTGAGTCTGGGGGCATGGTGGTGCATACCGTCTATATGGCATCCTGGAAAGAGGATAGCCGCGTTTCTACGAGCCACCGACCACTCACCCGATCCATCACAAGAGCTCAGGAACAACAGCAGCAGAAGCTTCAGGAGATGCTGACTGCGATGGCCGTGCTCACAGGACCGAAAGCCCAAAGGCATCCTCTGAGAAACGCCACGAGCAGGAAACTGACGCTGAATTCCTTTGGAGAATGCTCGAGAAGAAGGACAAAGAGGCTGCGGAACAAGCAACCAATATAAAGCAAATGTCCCTTCTATTCCAAGATATGGTGGGCATGATGATCCAGCCGGATCCCCAAGCCGAAGATCCTCCAGTAATAAGTGAAGATGACAGAGGAGAAACATCAAATTCTCTGCCGGCTCTGTCAACAGCCAAGGAGGAGACAATCTCTAAAGCTGCCTTGGATGACTATATTGCTCAGCAAATAAGAGTTCACCGGGCAAATGAGGCAGCCAGCCAAGTTGTCAAAACTGGGCGACCGTATCCAGGCTGGTATGATCAGATAAAGTATCCGCCGGGATACACGATCCCCAAATTCCACGTATACAAGGGGACAGGAAATCCCCACCAGCACGTCGCCCAGTTCAGAGCTCTGTGCGGCAACACCGGGGGCGATGATAAGCTTTTGCTCCGTCAATTCGTCGGCAGCTTGTCGGAAACGGCGTTTGAGTGGTACTTCAAGCTTCCAAACGACTCCGTCAAAACTTTCGCAGAAATGGAGTTGTTATTCACCCAGCGATTCGCGAGTGCTAGTGGACGCACTCCAATAACGGCATTGATCAATGCAAGGGTGAAGCCGGGCGAAACTTGGATTCAATACGCAATCCGATGGAGAAATCTGTGGTCAAAGTGTGAACATCGCATCGAAGAAGCACCAGCGGTGGGCATGTTCATGGGCACCCTAGACCCTCATGCAACTATTTCACAGTTCATGATGTTCTTCAAACCGACCACGTTCCAAGCTTTAATCGACAAGCTGGCCCAAATGGACCAGATGGGTCATAGACCGTCTCCTTCAAAGACGGATCCTCGAAATGAAAAGGGGAAAGGAAAAGCAACTTTCGTTGCCAATACTCAACAACAGCCGAGCAACTTAAAGCTGGTTGTTCGCCAAAACAACGTGCGTCCACGCCCATCCCTCGAGAAGAGACTGGGATGACCTTACTCGTTTCCCTAGGAAAAAACGAAGAGGCTGTTCGAGCTAGCAATGCGCAACAGACTCATCAATTTGCCGGATCCAAAACGTCCGTTGCAGCCAGGCGATGTCAACAATCCTAATTACTGCCCTTACCACCAAGCAGTAAGCCATCCAATCGAAGATTACTTCATTTTCAAAGGCTGGATTGAGGACCAATACCAACAAGGCAAGTTCGCATTATCTGAAAACTGGAAGGTGAACCCGCCACAACCTTATGCTCCTAAAAAAGTGGACATGCCGGAGGCATCGTGCTCTTTTATAGAAAAAGCTCCGTGGGAGGTCGCTCTTTCAGCCAAGATGAAAAGAATGCTAAAAGATCTTCAAACATGTCCGGTGATCAGGTGGAAAAGCCCGCAAGAGCCGGAGATCATCAACGGGATGTTGAAACCATGCCCAACATCGGGAATTAATAGCAATGAGAAAAGCACCTAGGAACAGCCGTCACAGTCTTCAAAGAAAAAGAAGAAGACCAAAAGGCTCGCGCAGTTTGATGACAAGCGCACGGATCTGCAAAAGCAGATTGACGACTGGAAGAGTATAAACAGAAGGCGCGGACTCCAGTCACACTCCAAAAGTTTCTCAGCCACGTTCTTGAGAACGAAGATGATGGAGAAGACTCGTCGAGTGAATCTGAAGATTACGTAGCAAGCTGCCATGTGATCTCTCACTCGTCAATAGACAATGAGGAAGCTCTTTGCACTGAGAAACTGGGGGCAGGATCGAAGCCAAAACCCTTGGAGCCGTCTGACGAGATCATCGACTTGCTGCTGAACGAAGCCCGTCAGAAAAGCAAAACCAATCGAGAGCGTGAACTGGCTATATTCGAAAAAGCCAAACACCGACGACTGGAGAAAAAGGTCGAAACACCCCAACTGGAGCAAAGCATCTCTACCGCCAGCAAAAGCAAGCTTAAAGTAAGGAAACGATTCGCTAGGGCCCTGCAATAGGAATGAAGTTACCCTCTTTCAAAGGAAATGCCCCTGGTAATATACATCTTGATGAAGCAGACATACATCCTAACTTCTGCCTATACCATCAGAGGATTGCACACCCTACCGAGGAGTGCATAGCCTTTAAAAACTGGTGGCAGGGATATGTTGCCCATCGACAACACGTTCAACGAGTGAAGCGTGAAGCTCGTAGACAGCGGAAAAATGCGACAGATGAGCATAAAAGAATTGCCGGCAATTGTCATAGGGTTGATCCCGGGGGACCGCGAGTTCTCACCTTCGGGAGCGGCTCCGACGAGGAAATAGCCCTCGGCCCTCTCTTTAAGGAATCCATCTCTGAAACGAAAGAACCGAGGAGTTGCGAGAACATTCAGCTGCGCAATCGCACGCTACCTGAAAAGAATCTCGGACCCGCAAACAAGGAATCAAACAAAAAGGATAAGGAGTATGGGAAATCGACCTTTGTCGCCAACGCTCAGCATCAGCCGAATAACCCGAGACCGTTAGTTCGTCAAAGCAACAAGCCGCGATCCCTCGATGAGAAATTGAAACGTCCTTACTCATTTTCCAGGGATAGAACAAGGAGATTGTTCGAACTGGCGATGCGCAACGGGCTCATCACTCTGCCAGATCCAAAACATCCGTCGGAACTGGGTGACGTTAACAATCCTAACTATTGTCCCTACCACAGAGTAATGGGTCACCCACTCGAAAATTGCTACGTCTTCAAAGGCTGGATTGAGGATGAATACCAACAGGGCAAAGTCGCATTGTCTGACAACTGGAAAATGAACCCACCACAACCACATGCTCAGAAAAGGATGGACACGCCGGGGGCATCATGCTCTTTTATAGGGGAAGCTCCATGAGAAATTGTTCTTTCGGCAAAAACTAAAAGAGTGCGGAAAGATCTTCAAATATGTCCGACCTATGAACCTATGACCGAAACGTCGTTAAACTACTACAAAACCACGGCGTCCCCAGACCGACGTAAAAAAAAAACGGTATGTCTATAAGCGAAATGGGCACGGATGAAAACCCGAAAGGGCTCCGTGAGTAAAAACAGCAGGGCTACCGGTGAGTGTTTGTGAAAACCCGAAAGGGCGCAACCTCATTAAAAGACACTTGTAAGGTTCTCTCGACTTTGTAAGGAGAAACCGCCTGTGTGAGATCCTTACGACTCACAAGGGAGCAACACACTTAGGAATCCTCACGATTCCTAAGGAGAAATTACACTTACGAGATCCTCACGACTCGTAAGGAGAATCCTCTTATGAGACCCTCACGGCTCATAAGATTTGAAAGTCTTAAGCTACAGGGATCTGAACCTGTTCTTAAGCAGCCCCCACAACCTCCAATACTGCCCTACAAGCGGCTCAATATTGACCCTTGTATACAATCCATGGGCGCGAAAAAATATTTCCCTAACAAAGTCCCGTCCGTGACTAGGGATATGTTTGCACGGTGAACAACCCTTGTAAGTCCTCTCGACTTAGAAGGAGAAAGCACTCTTGTAAGATCCTTACGACTTATAAGAGACCATACACTTAGGAATCCTCACGATTCCTAAGGAGAAAACGCACCTATGAGATCCTCACGACTTGTAGGGAGAAATACCTTTACGAGACCCTTACGGCTTGTGAAGTCAAAAGCCTTAGTCGACAGGATCTTAACCCTGCTCGCTAAGCCACCTTTGTTCGACATCGACAGAGGCAAATGATGATTCACTCCTGGCAATATCCCAGTTGTAGCGATGCTGATGTCTAAATCGGTATCAAATCCCAAATTCGCAGCAAAAATCCAGCAATCCACAAATGAATATGAAATAGCCGAAATGATGGGGAAACTTGCAACGAAATCAGCAAGTAAAAATGTATGCATACAAAATAGCCGAAATGATTGGGCAACTCGCAATAAAAAGCAGCGAGTAAAAACAAAAGAAAAATAGCCGAAAAGATTGGGCGCCGCGAAAAATAGCCGAAATGATTGGGCAATCGTGACTTTCGCGATATAAAAGCTGAAATGATAGAGCATCGCGGAAATAAATAAAAAAAATGAAATAAAATGAAATAAAATGAAACTTTTTGCCCTACAGGTGAGATCACATCGATCCCTGTATACAATCCAAGGGCGAAAATAAAGAGGGAACCATATCATCCCACCATGCTCCATTGAAAAGAGAGCTAAGTCTCGGTGGTAACATCTACAGCCTGGAGACTCACAACAGCGTTCCTCCTCATCCCAACAAGATGCGGAAGCGACACAACGAAACGGAGCCACGGCATAGTCCTTAGTTCCAAATCTTAACAGCAATATCTACATCCTAAAAATCAGCAAAGGTGATCTTCCTCATTCCAAAAGGACTCGGACGCAACATCACCAAACGGAACCACGACATAGTCCCTAGTTCCAAATCTCGACGGTTCACGGACAACCTAGAGACCACCTCAGCATTCATCACGTTACACCAGATGTAATGTCAACAACGACATTCCTTTGCAGTCCAGCAGGATGCAGACGCAACGTCAACAAAAGACCTCTTAGTCGAAACAAAGCGGAGTGACGATAAAATTCCAACTCCACCTCAGCATTCGTCTCGTTACAGCAGACGCAATTTCAACAATAGCGTTCCTTCATAGTCCAGCAGGATGCAGATGCAACGTCAACGAAAGACCTCACGGTCGAAACAAAGCGGAGTGACGGCAAAATCCCAGCTCTACCTCAGCATTCGTCTCGTTACACCAGACGCAATGTCAACAACGGCGTTCCTTTCCAGTCTAGCAGGATGCAGACGCAACGTCAACAAAAGACCTCTTGGTCGAAACGAAGTGGAGCGACGGCAAAATTCCAGCCCCACCTCAGCGTTCGTCTCGATACAGCAGACGCAACGCCAAAGCAAACGAAGCGAAGGCTAAATTCCTAGCTTCAGGGTCTTGACGGTAACTCATATAAAACCTGAAAGACTACCGGAGATCATCCCGCACGGAGTGGTCACCACCTCGACGTTCTTCTCGATACAGCAGATGCAACGCCAAAGCAAATGAAGCAAAGGCCAAATTCCTAGCTTCAGGGTCTTAACGGTAACTTATATAAAACCTGAAAGACTATCGGAGATCATCCCACACCGGCGCGGAGTGGTCACCACCTCGACGTTCGTCTCGATTCAGCAGATGCAACGCCAAAGCAAATGAAGCAAATGCCAAATTCCTAGTTTCAGGGTCTTGACGGTAACTCATATAAAACCTGAAAGACTACAGGAGATCATCCTACACCAGCATGGAGTGATCGCCATCTCGACGTTCGTCTCGATACAGTAGACGAGATGTCTCCACAGCGTTCTTCCTCCAGCAAGTTCCAGACGCGACAATCAAACAACGGAGCCACGGCAAAATCCCTAGTTCCAAACCTCGACGGTTCACCAACAACCTAGAGACAACCGCGACATTCGTCTCGATACAGCAGACGCAATGCCAGCAAACGAAGCAAAGGCCAAATTCCTAGCTTCAGGGTCTTGACGGCAACTCATATAATACCTGAAAGACTATCGGAGATCATCCCACACCAGTGCGGAGTGGTTATGACTTATCAGGGCTCTCCAAAATGAGTCTAACCTCAAGTAAAAAGCGGCATGGCAAAATTCCTAACGCTTGCTCTTCTGACGGTCAAACTGCCTAAGAAGATTTCTTGAAGACGTCTTGTTCAGCTCCCGAAGGGATCAGAGACACGACAATCGCAAGGCTACTCGAACAGCAAGATTGCCGATCGAGGGATACATCAGCCAACACGACGGGAAAAACCCTAGTACCACAGACCCTAACGGACCTCTGTCGTAAAGAGCAAAGGTTAACTATGACGTTAGGACATTCTTGCGAGAACTTCTCGATTCTTCTCGACTCGTAGTGTAACACCCAGCCCTTTTTATACCAGTATTCGTGTTTCTCGTTAATTTATAAGATTTTACTTTATTCTTAATTACTTATTAGTTTATTTATTTTAAAACTCTTTTTTTTAAACCCAAACTCAAACTATATTTTATTTCACTTAGCCCATTCCCTAGTTAATAAACTTCATTTTCTTTATTATTCTCAAATCCCAAGCTCACTCCCTTATTTTTCCATTGATTTTACCTCTAAAACCAAAACCCGGCCCTTTCTTTTTTATATATTTTTTTGTTGTTTTATTCCCTCGGCCCATCTCCCAAATTCCTTTCTCCTAATTTAATTTAATTCTTTCTAAATCTCCAGCCCAGGCCCACTCTCCCCTCAATTCATAAAAGAAATTCATTTTATTTTTTTAAAAGAACGGCCCAGCCCATTTTCCCTTCAGCCCGCCAGCCCTCTCCTAGCCCAACCACCCCAGCAACCCGACCCGCTCACCCAACCCGACCCGCTTCTACATCCCTTCATCTTCCAACGGCTCCCTTCCGTTGCGCGTTTCCCGCTCGACGTTACACCTCCTTCGCCGTAAACCACGCCGACGCTCACGCCTGCGCTCGAGCGCAGTTACTCCCACAACGCGCACTCCTCATTCTCCCTCACACCCTCGAGCTCACCATTTTCGCTCCCTCTCTCAAAACTCATCTGCATTTCCCCCACCAACCTCTCCACACCGCCGGCGAACTCCCAACACCATTTTCGCCTCCGACTACCATTACCGAACTCCCCACTTCCTTCTCGTCTCCTCCACTCACTTCCTCTCTCTCCCCTGCACCCATTAACCGACCCCTGCACTCTGATCCCCTCACTCGCTTCCCTCGTCGACGGCAGCCACCATCATCACCGACCACCTCACCTCTTCCACATCCACCTCGTCGACACTTTCACCCTCAGCATCATCATCGCTACCATTCACGACCGCTCTCCCCTCTTCCCCTGCTTCTCTCTCCTCCTGCTCACCATCCCTCAGGCCACCGCACCCGAGCTCGGCCACCGTTCCTCTCGCCGGCGAGCCTCCCCTGCACCCTCCTCCTCCTCCTCATCATCACTGTCGCCACCATCCTCTACTCTCTCTCTCTTGATATCACTCTCACTCTCTCTCTTGATCCCTTTTCCTCACTCCCCCTCGCTCAATCTCTCTGTTCCCCTCTCTCTTCCTCTGTCTAATTCTCTCTCTTTTCCCCTCTCTGTTTTCTCCCCTTTCTGCTTGTCTCGATCTCTCTCTCGATCTCTCTTTCCCCTCTCCCTACCTCTCTCTATATTCACTCTCTCTCCCCCTCACTATATCACCCATTCACCCTCTCTTTCTCGATCTCTCTCTCTGTCCTCTCTCTCACTCTCTCACTGGTCTCTCTCTCTCTCTAAAATCTCTGTCTTCCTCTACCAGCTCCTCACAACCCAGTAGCAATCACATGCTTCACCTCCAGCCAACCTTCGCTGCCATACTCGAGCTCCTAGCCTAGTCCAAGCTCCGAGGCTAAGCCAAGATCGAGCTGAGGCCAAACCTTGTTGTGTTCCATACCACTGCTGCTGTACATTCCCGTGACATGTCCAGGCAAGTATTTTACTTGCTTACATGCTATATACTCAAGTTACAATTTTAGATTACTTAAATTATAAAGTTACAATTTTAGATCAATTGTGTGCCATACCTGTTCGACGTGTGTTCCCAATGAAATTACTCACCTAATTTGACGGAACTCAATTGTATAATCTGGCCCGTATGGCCATGGATGTAGTGTGTGAATTTCGTTGGATAATATGACCGTTAATGACCAAAATGACTACCCCCAAGTTTACTAGTAAAACTGGAATTTTCTTGTACCTGAAAACCGTTAAAATCTCCATAAATTGTGTACACACTGGAACGTCACGCTCGAGGGCTTAAATCGAAGCCAACTCGATGAACTTTAACTCTATACTAGTTTCCAGATATTCCTGTACTTAAACTGTGACGATAGTTGAATCGGAGTACGACTCTGGACTGCAGTCCAGAGCGACCCCAGTTGTTGGTTGCTGTTCCGTAATGGGTACCACTTGGTTTTCTTAACTCGTAGATTGCGGAACTCCACTGTTATTTATAGGTGAATCTGTCATCTAGAGAACACAATTAATTTCATCCTGTTTCGTTATGATTTGTTATTTAACTTGTAATTTAAAAGATCGGGACGTATAACAGTCCCAACAGAATCAGAATCGACATACTAGCGTTAAACAATGTATAACTCCTGACGTACAGATGCGATTGAAAATCCGTCTATCGCGTTAAAAACCTTACTGAAAACCCTAGATTTCATTCAACTGTAGCTTCGCTAAAATCTGATCCCAACTGGGATTAAAATGCGTTGCGAAACGGATTTCTGATTCTGAAACCAGATTTCCAGCCGCGAACGCTTAAAATGAAATGGCTATAATTAATGATCCTGGAACCCGATTGGCATGAAACTAAATTCGATGGATAGATAACTGAACATACTAATTATTATCTGTTCATCGTTTCACTAAACTGTAACTGTATGATTTAAGATACATTATTCAAGTGGTAGATTGCTATTTCATGACATCCTAAACATGCTTTATATACTGTTTACGCATTATCATACACATGTCATTGCATTGATAACCTAGTGATAACGTGCATTTACCAAGTGTTAGGTATTAGTGATGATTGTGGCAAGTACGTTAGTGTTCGTGTATCAGTGAATAAGTGAAAATGATACGTACTTGTACACAATCAGTGAACCTTATGATTCTATTGCATTGTCGACGTCTGTGGAACACGTGTACGTGTGACTATAAGTGGTATGAGACACTTATAGAAGATCGTGCACGGGTGTCACAGATAAGGCACCAGACACTGCCATTTATCTTAGGTATTAGTCGGGACGTGCTTGATGGAGGTCCTGCCTCCAGTTCTCGCGCAGACTTGTCACAGATCGATTGGTATTTAGGGTTATGGTTAGCGTTTGATGTAGACCACGGGGTGTGGGGTAGTTTAAGTGTGAGTTCAACAGAATCTCGGGAGTCCCATGCCGGCTTATATATTTAGGGAGATATATTGAGATTTACAGGGTATGTGATTATTACCGTGATATACATGTTGGGCCCGTGGTCCCTTGCCCTTGGGTGGAGGACACTCGCGAGTGGTTGATTCTCACACTTGGACTGACGATAGGTTTAGTGACCTGTACAGTGAGACTTAGAGACTGATAGGGATACTGGCATTGATATACCTTACATACTGTGTTGATATACGTGGCATATCATTCTACTGTTTTTACTGTTCCGCTGCATTGATTACTGCATGTTCATATCCATACTGCCATTGATCTACTGTTATATACCTATTATCATTGTTAGAATTGTCACATGATTTTATATATATTATATTGCTTTTGTGTCGCTCTGACGACCTGAGTATGCATGCTCAGTGTGAGGAGAAGATTTAGCCTGGACCAGGACTAGACGCACTTCACGGACATCTTGTTTAGCTATCCAGAGTTATATCTTTTGTTCCCATCAGGTCAGTTCATTCTACTGTTTTGTTCCAGTTACTGCATTTCTCATTACCTGCGCATTATTTACTGTTTACCATGAAAAATTAGAAGCCGAAGTGTGACTACGGCAGGACATTTCCTTGACCGTAGGAGCATGGCTGGCCTTGTCTACCCCTCGTATTCCGTATTTTGGAAAGCGGGGCGTGACATGGTTTAGTTGGTATCAGAGCCAGGTTTTGCTTCGATTGAGATTGCAGTTTTCCGTGTATAGCTTGGCAATCTAAGACATTCCTTGGTCTAGATTGTAAACTTGTCATTCTTGATCCATATTCACATCGTGTGTTCAGCTATCCATTCACTAGGCTTTCAGGTGACTTGGCAAAGTTTCGTGGTTGTAATAGTGAACTACATCACGATTACACTACCATACTCTGTTTAAGTGACTTGGAGCCCTAAAGTTGATTTTTCCCATTTGTGAAGAATTTCATCACATCTAATACTATCGAATCTATGTCCAATCCATATTATACTTTGATTCGTATAGCTTGTGCCTTATATCATTCTCAAAATTATTGTTTCAGGATCATGTCTTCCAACGACTATTCATCTATCTTCACTCCCCAGTTTCAGACCGTCGAAATTCTGAGTGTACTGCAAGGTATGAAGGTAGCCCAAGAGCGAACGAATGATTTGTTAGCTGAAGGACTGCGAAGGCAGGTGAATCGGGCATCAGCGGGAGTCTCAAATCATGAAGGGATCCCCGTTAGACGAGGAAAAGAGAAGAAGATGAAGCGCCAATTTGTTTCATCGCGGCATAAGCAACAGAAGACCCCATGTTGTGGGTACTGTAAGAGGCCAGGACATCTTCAGAGGGATTGTCGCCGCGCCCAAGGGAAATGTCTGATTTGCGGATCCAGCGAACATCTTAACCACAGTTGCCCAAAGAGGAAGGAGCTATAAGGAGGAGACTCATCCACACTCCCCATTTCTGCCAAGTGATGATTATTGCGTAGTTCGAACTTTGAGAATAAAGCGGACCCAACACAGGATTCAACTCGCGTGGCGAGAAGGCAGCGGTCTAGCAATCAAAGAAGAATTTTCATGTTTTCTAATTTCAGTAATGATGTTGTCATCCTCTTATAAGCATTTCTTTTCGTTTGAAATCTTGTATCCGTCGAACTTTTAGTTGAATGCAATAAAATTTGAATCGTAATATATATATATCTTCTCTTGTCTTTCCTCTTATCTATACTATTCATTATCACAGCATTTTAATCCTGATCTTTCAGTTCCTGCCACCGCATATTTTCCTATACTTCGTACACTGAGCTATTTTCTTGATGTATTCCACTGTCTAATCATGACTTTTTCTTTTCAGGCCATGGCCCACCTTGGAGCAGCGCAGCATCTAGATGAGGATGCACAGTCATGCGTTTCCTTAGACCGCACGCTGATAAGTTCTGACGATGAGATCAACGGTCAGCGGGTCAATTACAGAAACAGTGATTCAGAGGACGAAGGAGCAGTCGTCCCAGAGTTTAACATGATAGACGATTCCGACGAAGAGGAAGGAGATCCTGAAGAGAACCCGATAGAGGAAGACCCCGAGGAAGAACCGATAGAAGAAAATCCAGTGGAGGAAAATCCCATAGAAGAGAATCCAGATGAAGAGAATCACATGGAATCGGACCTCGATGAAGAAGCTCCATCCGACGAAGAAGGACCAGAAGATCAAGACCCTGCTGTGGAAGGATTCCCAATGGCGGTCCCTGCGAGACGACATGGAAATGGACGTCCTTACCTGAGCGCGCGAGCCTACCGCAACCCGCTGAATCTCCACAACCGCGACTGACGGGATTTCTTTTAGATGTTGTCTTTTCTGGCCAAATAAAACTGCGTATAGTTTAGGGCCACTTCTTGTCTTTGAGAATGCTTTGTTTAAAATCTTTTGAAATGGAAAAAAAATGTTGAGTTCGCTAATCCATCGATCTTCTTAGTTCCCTTGATGTTTGATATTTCTTCTATACAATTATTCTTCCTACTGAGATCTGTCCACTCCTACTCCTTACATTTTCTTGACGCTCACTGAGATTAACCAGTACCACACCCGATCTTTTAGAGGTCCACCCTTCATCCCTCGTCTATGCCCCGTTTGAGATCCTTCTGGGAGGAGAACATTTCTTGTGAAACTTCCGAGTTCGCTAACCCTTCAAATTCTTGATTCATGGGATGTGCCGACCGTTATCCTCCCCATACTTTCCCCTTGTAGTCCTTTGTTGCTCACCCTTATTTCCTGTGCTGACCCGATCCCAATCTCCTTGATCCTCAGCCTAAAGCCGCCATACTCCGACCTTCTGAATGAGCCACCTTCCCTTGTAATCGTTACCCTAGCTAGCCCTATACCTCTTTGTGTTTTTCCTGTTACCCTAACTATATTTAGGGACACTGTTATTCGAAAATTTAGTTTTCATTACTTTGTATTTATCAAAGAGTGCGTGTTATTGATTACTCCGCTTTATGTATTTTAAGTACACTATTAGTATTCTCATTTTCAGTAGTGCAACCTTACACCGCGCATATTTTGTTTCATGTTTCTTATTTTCACTATATGAGTTTTCTAAGTTATTTTTAAACTATTCGATAGATACATTATACTAAAATGTTTTAATCTACCGACAAATCTTTCACTATTTTATTGTCGTTACTTTATTTTCTGGTAGCGTGCCTACGTTTACTATTAAAAATAATTGTGTCTTATACTTATTATGTTTACCGTGCTACCTTTGATATACTTACGTGCACATATTTAAGTTTCAATTTTATTGAGTACGCCTCGAATAATATTGTTCGTTATTGTTGTTATCTATATTTCCGTATATATGTTGTATGCCCTTATAAATGTTCCTGTCTATTACTTAGAACTATCCTTGTGTATGTTATTCCTATATAGTATATACCTTCAAATTTCTTCATCCGCCTATTTCAAGTAAATCATTTTGTGTTAGTTGCGATATAGTAGCTTTCACTTATTATTTTAAATTTGTCGTTTCTTTTAAATTTCGAGGACGAAATTTTTATAAGGGTGGTATGATTTAACACCCAGCCCTTTTTATACCAGTATTCGTGTTTCTCGTTAATTTATAAGATTTTACTTTATTCATAATTATTTATTAGTTTATTTATTTTAAAACTCTTTTTTTTAAACCCAAACTCAAACTATATTTTATTTCACTTAGCCCATTCCCTAGTTAATAAACTTCATTTTCTTTATTATTCTCAAATCCCAAGCTCACTCCCTTATTTTTCCATTGATTTTACCTCTAAAACCAAAGCCCGGCCCATTCTTTTTTATCTATTTTTTTCTTGTTTTATTCCCTCGGCCCATCTCCCAAATCCTTTCTCCTAATTTAATTTAATTCTTTCTAAATCTCCAGCCCAGGCCCACTCTCCCCTCAATTCATAAAAGAAATTCATTTTATTTTTTTAAAAGAACGGCCCAGCCCATTTTCCCTTCAGCCTGCCAGGCCTCTCCTAGCCCAACCACCCCAGCAACCCGACCCGCTCACCCAACCCGACCCGCTTCTACATCCCTTCTTCTTCTAACGGCTCCCTTCCGTTGCGCGTTTCCCGCTCGACGTTACACCTCCTTCGCCGTAAACCACGCCGACGCCCACGCCCGCGCTCGAGCGCAGTTACTCCCACAACGCGCACTCCTCATTCTCCCTCACACCCTCGAGCTCACCATTTTCGCTCCCTCTCTCAAAACTCATCTGCATTTCCCCCACTAACCTCTCCACACTGCCGGCGAACTCCCAACACCATTTTCGCCTCCGACTACCATCACCAAACTCCCCCACTTCCTTCTCGTCTACTCCACTCACTTCCTCTCTCTCCCCTGCACCCATTAACCGACCCCTGCACTCCGATCCCCTCACTCGCTTCCCTCGTCGACGGCAGCCACCATCATCACCGACCACCTCACCTCTTCCACATCCACCTCGTCGACACTTTCACCCTCAGCATCATCATCGCCATCATTCACGACAGCTCTCCCCTCTTCCCCTGCTTCTCTCTCCTCCTGCTCACCATCCCTCAGGCCACCGCACCCGAGCTCGGCCACCGTTTCTCTCGCCGGCGAGCCTCCCCTGCACCCTCCTCCTCCTCATCATCATCACTGTCGCCACCATCCTCTACTCTCTCTCTCTTGATATCACTCTCACTCTCTCTCTTAATCCCTTTTCCTCACTCCCCCTCGCTCAATCTCTTTGTTCCCTTCTCTCTTCCTCTGTCTAATTCTCTCTATTTTTCCCCTCTCTGTTTTCTCCTCTTTCTGCTTGTCTCAATCTCTCTCTCGATCTCTCTTTCCCCTCTCCCTACCTCTCTATATTCACTCTCTCTCTCTCCCTCACTATATCACTCATTCACCCTCTCTTTCTCGATCTCTCTCTCTGTCCTCTCTCTCTCTCACTCTCTCACTGGTCTCTCTCTCTCTCTAAAATCTCTGTCTTCCTCTACCAGCTCCTCACAACCCAGTAGCAATCACATGCTTCACCTCCAGCCAACCTTCGCTGCCATACTCGAGCTCCTAGCCTAGTCCAAGCTCCGAGGCCAAGCCAAGATCGAGCCGAGGCCAAACCTTGCTGTGTTCCATACCACTGTTGCTGTACATTCCCGTGACGTGTTCAGGCAAGTATTTTACTTGCTTACATGCTATATACTCAAGTTACAATTTTAGATTACTTAAATTATAAAGTTACAATTTTAGATCAATTGTGTGCCATACCTGTTCGACGTGTGTTCCCAATGAAATTACTCACCTAATTTGACGGAACTCAATTGTATAATCTAGCCCGTTTGGCCGTGGATGTAGTGTGTGAATTTTGTTGGATAATATGACTGTTAATGACCAAAATGACTACCCCCAAGTTTACTAGTAAAACTGGAATTTTCTTGTATCTGAAAACCGTTAAAATTTCCATAAATTGTGTACACACTGGAACGTCGCGCTCGAGGGCTTAAATCGAAGTCAACTCGATGAACTTTAACTCTATACTAGTTTCCAGATATTCCTGTACTTAAACTGTGACGATAGTTGAATCGGAGTGCGACTCTGGACTGCAGTCCAGAGCGACCCCAGTTGTTGGTTGCTGTTCCGTAATGGGTACCACTTGGTTTCCTTAACTCGTAGATTGCGGAACTCCGCTGTTATTTATAGGTGAATCTGTCAGCTAGAGAACACAATTAATTTCATCCTGTTTCGTTATCATTTGTTATTTAACTTGTAATTTAAAAGATCGGGACGTATAACAGTCCCAACAGAATCAGAATCGACATACTAGCGTTAAACAATGTATAACTCCTGACGTACAGACGCGATTAAAAATCCGTCTATCGCGTTGAAAACCTTACTGAAAACCCTAGATTTCATTCAACTGTAGCATCGCTAAAATCTGATCCCAACCAGGATTAAAATGCGTTGCGAAACGGATTTCTGATTCTGAAACCAGATTTCCAGCCGCGAACGCTTAAAATGAAATGGCTATAATTAATGATCCTGGAACCCGATTGGCATGAAACTAAATTCGATGGATAGATAACTGAACATACTAATTATTACCTGTTCATCGTTTCACTAAACTGTAACTGTATGATTTAAGATATATTATTCAAGTGGTAGATTGCTATTTCATGACATCCTAAACATGCTTTATATACTGTTTACGCATTATCATACACATGTCATTGCATTGATAACCTAGTGATAACGTGCATTTACCCAGTGTTAGGTATTAGTGATGATTGTGGCAAGTACGTTAGTGTTCGTGTATCAGTGAATAAGTGAAAATGATACGTACTTGTACACAATCAGTGAAACTTATGATTCTATTACATTGTCGACGTCTGTGGAACACGTGTACGTGTGACTATAAGTGGTATGGGACACTTATGGAAGCTCGTGCACGGGTGTCACAGATAAGGCACCAGACACTGCCATTTATCTTAGGTATTAGTCGGGACGTGCTTGATGGAGGTCCTGCCTCCAGTTCTCGCGCAGACTTGTCACAGACCGATTGGTATTTAGGGTTATGGTTAGCGTTTGATGTAGACCACGGGGTGTGGGGTAGTTTAAGTGTGAGTTCAACAGAATCTCGGGAGTCCCATGCCGGCTTATATATTTAGGGAGATATATGGAGATTTACAGGGTATGTGATTATTACCGTGATATACATGTTGGGCCCGTGGTCCCTTGCCCTTGGGTGGAGGACACTCGCGAGTGGTTGATTCTCACACTTGGACTGACGATAGGTTTAGTGACCTGTACAGTGAGACTTAGAGACTGATAGGGATACTGGCATTGATATACCTTACATACTGTGTTGACATACGTGGCATATCATTCTACTGTTTTTACTGTTCTGCTGCATTGATTACTGCATGTTCATATCCATACTGCCATTGATCTACTGTTATATATACCTATTATCACTGTTAGAATTGTCACATGATTTTATATATATTATATTGCTTTTGTGTCGCTCTGACGATCTGAGTATGCATGCTCAGTGTGAGGAGAAGATTTAGCCTGGACCAGGACTAGACGCACTTCACGGACATCTTGTTTAGCTATCCAGAGTTATATCTTTTGTTCCCATCAGGTCAGTTCATTCTACTGTTTTGTTCCAGTTACTGCATTTCTCATTACCTTCGCATTATTTACTGTTTACCATGAAAAACTAGAAGCCGAAGTATGACTACGGCAGGACATTTCCTTGACCGTAGGAGCATGGCTGGCCTTGTCTACCCCTCGTATTCCGTATTTTGGGAAGCGGGGAGTGACACGTAGGGAAAAGCCTTAGGCAACGGGGATAAAAACCTGTTTCCTAAGCACTGGGGCCCTGCAAGTTGGTCCAAAATGGACTCTTGCATACTATTCACGGACCACACTCTCCAAAGTCGAATCTCGAAGAGGAGGGAAACAACCACTTACGAGTCCTCTCGACTTATAAGCGGGAAAATTCTCTTGTGAGATCCTTACGACTCTCAAGAGAAAGCACACTAAGAAATCCTCACGATTCCTAAGGAGAAAATACACCTACGAGATCCTCTCGACCCGTAGGAGAAAATTCTTTATGTGACCCTCACAGCTCATAAAGTTGAAAAGTCTTAGGCAACAGATCCTAACCCTGTTTCCTAAGCCATCGCTACCTTATAAAGAGTTCAAGATGAACTGTTATCTACCATCTATGGGCCACACTTGCCAAACCTACATGCCACCGAAATGGAGAAGTTACTCATGAGCATATAAACTACTTCACGCCAGAGTAAGACATAAAGAAGTAGAAGGGTGCGGCTCATGGGGCTGAGGGTTTGGAACTATATCCCTTAAGAGTCGAGATTTGAGTCAATGATAAATGACGACGCTTGTGTCCGCTCGTTATCTTCTCAGATCAAGATTCTGAAAGTTATATACCAACCCGAAACTGGTCATACGCTATGCATTACTCTGCACTACTTCATCCACGTATATACTTACGTGGGCAAAGTAGGGGGGGCATTTGTTCCCGCCCAAAATTTCTGCGCAAAAGAGTTCAAGGTATCAAATGGCAGCGATACGCTTAAGAAAATGTGAACCAGTGTCTTCCGGCCTGTATTTTGATAAACTCTCAAATGAGAAACAGATAAATTCTGATGATACCGAAAGAGTCTCAAAAAATCCTTCGATTTGATATATTATGCGCCTCATAATTCATCCGGGATCAAACGTTACGAGGCATCACGTGCCTACACGTGATTGGGGGTCACATGCCAGCACGTGACAGGCTTTGAAAGCCTTATAACTTAATAGAATTTAATTCTAAAAATCAGGAATTACCTCAATGAGGTATCACGTGCTCACACATGACCAATGGTCACGTGTTGACACGTGATAGTTAAAACAGAAATAAAAACTACGGCTGAAGAAGGACCCAATTGAGGGTCACGTGCTCACACGTGACCAATGGTCACGTGTTGACACGTGATAGTTAAAACAGAAATAAGAACAAACGACTGAAGGAAATACCTCAATGAGGTATCACGTGCTCACACGTGACCATTAGGCACGTGTTGACACGTGATGGTTAAATCTGAAGCGTAAATAAACGCTGAGAAAATGACTCAATTGGGGGTCACGTGCTCACAAATGACCAAGGGTCACGTGTCAGCACGTGACTGGCTTCGAAAGCCTTACAGTTTAATAGAATTAAATTCTAAAAGCTTATAAATCTTTCTAAATGGAAAAGGATTATGGGGACCGTTGGATTAAAGATCCAAGGGAGATTAAAAATCACCAATTTATGGAAAAAAAATCTTAGACAAGGAAAGATTTCCCCTAAATCTCACCGAAAATAACAAACAAAATATCTTTGGATTTAAAATCCAACGGTGAATAAAATTCACTGAATGATCTAAAGGATCATATTAATTATGAAAACAAACAAAATCTTTTAATGAAAGATTTACTAAACAAATTGATACTTTTCCTTCTCCTAAAAATAGGAGCCAAGAGAAGGGAGGGATATATAGAGTTTTGGAATCTTGAAATTTCAGAGAGAAAAGAAAGGAGAATTTAATTCTCAATAAAGAAAACCCTAGGTGAGAAAAGAAAGGGGATCAAAACTTCAAACAGAGAATTTAATTCTCAAAATCTAAGAGTTTAACTCTTTTGCAAAAGAACTTAGTTCTTCCTCTAGTTGAAGATCTGCAGAAGCACATCTCCCCATAGGTTGAGATCCTGCCATGCAGATCCAAAACTTAGAGGGGGAATTGAGTTTAGAGAATTTAATTCTCCCAAAACAAAATTAGGGTTTAACCCTATATGATAATTTAATTCTCCCAAACTCACAGGAATTTAATTCCTTCAAGATGAAATTAGGGTTTAAACCCTATCTGAGAATTTAATTCTCTTAAAACTACAGGAATTTAATTCCTTCAAGATGGACAAAACTAAGGTTTAACCCTAATTGAGAATTTAATTCTCTTAGATTAATGGGAATTTAATTACTCTAAAAGAAAATTAGGGTTTAACCCTACATAACAATTTAATTCTTTCACAATAGGAATTTAATTCCTCCAAAATCATAATTAGGGTTTAACCCTATAAAAGAATTCAATTCTTAAAAATAAAGAGACTTAAGAGATCTCTGTGCATGAAAAGAATTAAGGTCACGCGACCCCACGTGACCCCTGAAAAAGTCCCCAAAACGAGAAGGAAAAAGTTCTGAGGCAACGCCTCACGTGCTCCCATGTGGCCTCCAAAAACACAGAAAGAAAAAGCAGAAGAAAAGAAGCTTTGGGCGCTTTCACGTGTCCCCACGTGACCCCTCAGCAAGTGCTTTAATTATCGATGCATAGATCCCCATCACGTGTCAACACGTGATGCTTAAAATAAAATATAAAAGAAGTGTTTAACACTTATCTGCAAAGCAAAGTAAAAGGGGATCTGGTCCCACCTCTGTGTGCCCTCACGTGGCCCCACGTGACCCATTCCTATTTAGTGTTTAACACTAATTTAAAGAACTTAGTGTTTAACACTGGTGTATCCTAGTGTGTAACACTAATGTGGGGACTATATTTCCAGTGTTTAACACTGTTACCTTCTAGTGTTTAACACTAACTTGAGAGCTTTAACACTGTTGTTATCTAGTGTTTAACACTAGTTTTAACCAAATTGGTTAATATTCCAGAGGAAAAGACTCCCATTCAAAATTGAGTGAAAATCAGAGCTCTAATGTCTACTGCTCAATCACAGATAAAAATGTTATCAAAGCCCTCAAACTCTTGTTTAGCCTTGCTAAATAATGTGGGCTGAAACCAGACAAATGTCTAATGGTCCAACAGAGGGCCAATACTTCAAATTTAATTGGACTTAGCCCAAGTTGGCCATAAGTCCTCAATTCAGACTTAACTGAGCCAATGTGCTCATAATTTAATTAATTGATCTTAGTTCAAAATTGGACTACAGATCACTTAATCCACTTTGGTTTAAGGGTACATCTCGTCACTCCTCTGATATTTGTCGTTGTAATCCTTCAATGTCTTCAGAGAGGTGACGGGTCCCGACAACCAAACACTCTACGGACTGTGAGGTCCTTAAACTCACGGACTATGATGTCCTTAACCTTGACTGTGAGGTCTTTAAACTCACGGACTATGATGTCCTTAACCTTGACTGTGAGGTCTTTAAACTCACGGACTATGATATCCTTAACCTTGACCGTGAGGTCTTTAAACTCACAGACTATGATGTCCTTAAACTGGTAATGGACCACCATGTCCTTAAACTGGTAATGGACCACCATGTCCTTAAACTGGTAATCGACCGCAATGTCCCTAAACTAAACAATAGAGCCCAAATGCTCTTTTGTTGGATCTAAACGATCCCGTTAAGTTGATCTTAGTCTGAAATGAGACTAACGTATCCTTAACAAAAGTTTAAGTTGATCTTAGTCTCAAATGAGGCTAACGTATCCTTAAACCCAAACCAAAACCCAAATCTAAGAAGATACGGATTTTGACTAATCCATGCCCTACGGGTGACAACGTAAATTAGTCTCCGTATACAATCCATGGACAACCACAAACAAAACAAGCACCCACGACACGAAGTGACCATCTGGAGAAGGAGAAAGTTATTACCGCGACGCGGTAGCGTAATTAACTGCAGGGGCTTGCGCCTGCAGGGAAGAGCGTCCCCACAATCAAAAACCCCTCAAGCGAGGGGGAATCTGACGAAGTCTGCTACATCGGCCGCATCCGTTTAAACCTTCGATACATGGTGCCATAAATCAACTTGGCATTTTCGGAGAGGTGGACGGATAGCACCAATTAGCATCTGCCCCGAATTTCAGGCAAGACGTCCAGTCTTCCCGGCTTTCGGCGGTAAACAGTCCCTAAATTAATAACAGACCGAGATGTTCCTAAACGAACAATGGACCGAGATGTTCCTAAACTAACAATGGACCGAGATGTCCCTAAACTAACGTTCATCCCCAAGATGGGAATGCTGACCAAAAAAGTCCTTAAACTAAAAATTCGCCTCAAACATGGCGATAATGGACCAGAACATCCCTAAACTAGCACATCGCCATAAATACGGCGATATGTTCCCCTGAGATCTATATTGCAATCGAAGTCCTAGCGGCAAAGGTTGCAACTCAAGTCCCACTGGCTACACAGCTACTTCAGTAATGAAGCCACCCCCAAACAGGTGGGTCACCCGTGACGAAACTATTCTCGAGAGTTTCATCTCGTTAAAAAAAGGTATGTCCACAAGCGAAATGGGCACGGATGAAAACCTGAAAGGGCGCCATGAGTAAAAACAGTAAGACTGCCGGCAAGTTTATGAAAACCCAAAAGGGCGCAATCTCGTTAAAAAAGGGGTATGTCCACAGGCGAAATGGGCACGGATGAAAACCCGAAAGGTCGCCATGAGTAAAAACAGCACTTCCGACGAGTTTGTGAAAACCCGAAAGGGCGCAATCTCGTTAAAAAAAAGATATGTCCACAAGCAAAATGGGCACGGATGAAAACCCGAAAGGGCGCCGTGAGTAAAAACAGCAGGACTACCGGCGAGTTGTGAAAACCCGAAAAGGGTGCAAACTCGTAAAATTTTTTTCATGTGCACTCTCAAGGTCCTCTCGACCTTGTGAGGAGAAAATACCTGCGTGAGATCCTTACGACTCACAAAAGAGCAACAAACTTAGGAATTCCCATGATTCCTATGGAGAAATTACACTTGCGAGATTCTCACGACTCGTAAGGAGAATTCCCCCTATGAGACCCTCACGGTTCGTAGGATTCGAAAGCCTTAAACTACAGGGATTTAAATCCGTTCTTAAGCCGTCATATTCCCCTAATGTTGCCCTACAGACGGTCCTATATTGACCTTTGTATACAATCCACGGGCATAAATAAATATATCCCCAACCAAGTTCCACCAATGACGAGAAATGTCCCCATGTGGTGAACAACACTTATATGTACTCTCGACTTATAAGGAGAAAACACTCATGGAAGATCCTTACGACTTACAAGAGAAAATGCACTTAGGAATCTCCACGATTCATAAGGAGAAAATACACCTACGAGATCCTCACGACTCATAGGGAAAAATACATTTATGAGACCCTTACGGTTCATGAAGTCACAAGCTTTAGTTGACAGGATCCTAACCCTGTATACTAAGCCATCTTTGTTCAAATCGACAAAGGAAAATGATGATTCGCTCCTGGCAACATTCCAGTTGTGGCGATGCTGATGCCTAAACAGGTGTCAAATTCTAAGTCCTCTCAAAGCAAATGATGATTCGCTCCTGACAACATTCCAGTTGCAGCGATACTGATGCCAAAATTGGTATCGGATCTCAAGTTCCTGACTCGTAATAAAACTTAGCAAGCCGCAGCAAAAAAAAGGGCTGAAATGATTGGGCACCACGATAAATAGCCGAAATGATTGGGCAATCGCGACTTTCGCGATATAAAAAGCTGAAAAGATAGAGCACCGCGGGAAGAAATAAAAAAAAAAAATAAAAACGAAACTTTCTGCCCTGCAAGTATATCTATCTTGACTCTTGTATACGATCCATGGGCACAAATGAAAGAAAGGGAACCGTATTTTCCCATCAGGCTCCGTCAAAAGGAGAGCCAGATCTTGATGGCAACATCTACAGCCTAAAGATCGACTCGACGTGCTTCTTATGCCAGCAGTGTGCAGACGCGGCGTCATCAAAGACCCAAGGGTCGAATAAAAGAGGAGTGATGGCAAAATCCTAGCTCAAGATCTCGATGGTGATACATACAACATAGAGGTCGTTTGGATGTCTACCCAACTTCAGCAAAGAATCAGTATGTCATCACCAAAATAAAAGTGGAGTAATGGTATATTCCTAGCTCTAGATCTTGATGGCAACATCTACAGCCTAGAGATTAGCTCAGCTCAACGTTCCTTCTCGGTGCAGATGCAACATCAACAAAGACCTAAGGGTCAAATAAAAGAGGAGTAATGGCAAAATCCTAGCTCGTGCTTGACGTGCTTCTCATGCCAGCAGGATGTAGACACAAAATCAACAAAAGACCCAAGGGTCAAAGCAAAAATAGAGCCATGGAAAAATCGTAGCTCCAAGTCTTGACGGTTCATAAACAACTACCTAGGGATTGTCCTAGTGTTCCTCCTCATTTTAGCAGGATGCGGACACAGCCATCAAATGAAATTCAAGCAATGGCATATTCCTAGCTCCGGACTTCAATTGCAATACATACAGCATAGAGGTCCTACAGATGTATACCCTACTTTAGCAAAGAATCGGCGCGACATCGTCAAAGCAAAAAATAAAGTGACGGCATATTCCTAGCTTCGGGTCTTGACGACAACTCATATAAAGCCTAAAGACCGTTGGCGATCATCCCACCCCAGAAGGGTGCGGTTATGACTCATCGGGGCTCCAAATCGAGCCTAACCTCAAGTAAAAAGCGTTACGGCAAATTCCTAACGCTTACTCTTCCGACGGTAATATGACCTAAGGAGATTACTTGAAGACGTCTTGTCCAGCCCCCTAAGGGATCAGAGACACGACTCACGGGGCTACTCAAACAGCGGCTTAAAGATTGCATATCGAGATATACATCAGCCAACGCGATGGTACCATGGAATAAAACCCTAATACCACAAACCTAACAGACCCCTGTCATAAAGAATGGGGGTTATTTACATACAATATTAGGACAAGTTTACCTGTAAACCCAAGGAAGGTAAACTAAAAATACTCCGAAATGAGTACATAAACTAGAGACTCCGAAATGAGTGAATAAACTATAAACTCTGAAACGAGTAAATAAACTAATTAGTGCCGAATCAAGACATCAAACACAGAGGAGTGCATGCAAAAAAAAAAAAATATATATATATATATATATATACTTTTTATTCATGAATCAAAATGTTTGAAAGGTACAATTTATATATATAAAAAGGGATACAATTCTAGCCTCTAAGAGGGCGGGGCTTTCAATAAAGTGGCAACCCGTTCACTCTCTTGCCGCAGCACCTCCTCATGCTCCACTATTGCAGCCAGCATTGCTTCGACTTGAGCCCGTTGTTGCAAACATGAAGAAAGCTTCTCAGTAATTTCCTGCTTAGCAACTTCGCAATCTCGCATTCCTCGCTCAGTAGAGTCAAGGTTCTGCCTCAGTGTCACTCCTTCAGAAACGCATTATTGAAGATTTTGAAAAATAACTTGCAGTTGCGCGGCATTCGCTTCGACCTGGGCACGCAATTGGCTGGATTCGCCAAAAGCCGTCTCATGCTCCTTTTGCTTCAGGACCAACTTCTACTCGAAGTGTTGAATGGAAGCGGAACTTTGCTCGATCCATGCGACCAGTTGAGCCTTTGAGGATAATGCCTCAGGCACAAGACATTTATGCCTGATCTCATGGAGGCAAGCCTCAATTCGCTTACAGTAGTCAACCCAGATGTCGACGAAATCTTTATTGTGGAAAGTCACAAGAGTCGCCAGTATGAGGTTGATTTCGTCCGCAAAGTCTGCAGCAGAAGTGAGAGCTTCGACATTAAGATCTTCGATAAATTCACTCAGCATCCGCCTGCTATTTTCCGCACCTCTGGAAGACTGACGCTTAGCGAAAGGCCCCACGGGCATAGAAATACGAGACTTGAAAGGAGCCAAAGCCGGTGTAACTACTACAGAATAAGACACGCACAAAGAAGGGTTAGGTTTCAACCTAAAAAAATGATAATGAGTGAGATCTAATATACCAATAGTCGAAAGTGGCAAATCAGGGAGCATAGAAAGCTCAGCTATTCCTTCGTCCTCTCATTTGAGTTGTAAGACTGTAGTCAATAAAAGAAAAGCTTAGTAATAGAAAAATTACTCATAGAAAGATAAAATAAGAAATGAAGAATATACTAACCAACGCCCGAAGGAGGGAAGAATTCTGATTAGAAGGCGAAGTGCGAGTTTAACATTTGGCATAAGCGGTCGAAAAGAACTCCTACAGGATTACAATAATATATGGTAAAGAAATTAATCCAAGAAATAATATCAATACTGAAATAAGGAAATAAAAGATCTTTACCTTCCGTCGCTGAACCCGAGAGAACTCGGGGGGGGGTGCGAAAGAGATAGGTGGAACAGCGATAGTCATTGTGACGGCTGACAGGGATTCTTCAATCAGCACAACACCAGGGTTTACCACACATATATAAAGGAGATATTAGCAAATGTGTCTAGGAGGATTGAGAAACCAAAAGTGATAACACGAGGAATACCTGACGGGGCAGAAACCATAGCGGTATCTGGAGCGTCACTAGACATGACAGCTTTCTCAATTTCCATCATCACCGAGAAGACGGACTCAATATCTGCACCATCGTCTCCCGAATCAGTAAGGGCCATCGTTATGCTAGCGTCACCCATGGATATCGGGGATCCACAAGGAGAAGTAGCAGCAGCTGGGACAGTCTCAGATTCGAAATGAAGGATCGGTGTCCCGTAATCCCCAAACACTGGCACCTCACCCGCAGCGCTGATGCCTGAACTTGGCCCTGCTATATCATTTAAGGAAAATGTGTTATAATTCAAGAAAAACCGCTGTAGAAAGAAACCTGGAAAAATAAATAAGTCCTACTAGGTTTCATTAAGATATCATGCGCTGTCTTACCTTGAAGTAATTGCTCAGATTCTTCATGAGCTGCACGCGCGGTTTGCCTGTGAGCAGTTGACAAGGCAGACGGAATGTCCTCTATCGGAACATCAAGTGTTCGTACATCACTCGAGCCCGTGCCTGTGGCCAAGTTAGCCTGACGCTCCCTCACTGCGTGCTTCCAGCGCTTCTTCTCGGCTTTAGCCATACGAAGAGATCTCTTCAGAAAATCAGACAGGGGAACGTCTTTATCTAAGTCAGGCTCGGCCTCCGGATCTGTTGCAATGTCCGTCATCGGCTACTTTAGTGACGCTTCCCGTAGCAGCTCTGGGGAGACCTCAACTGTAGTCGGTAGCTCTACAGGCTCCATAGGTGCCGTCGAGGGAGGGTGATCCTCCGCATTCAGAATAACACAAGTTGAAGTGGTTCCTGTAATAAAAAAAAAGGGAGTCAGGGTGTGAACGAAATGAGCTAAATATGTGTATTCAAAGGCATCACAAAACGAATTATACCGAGACCCATAGAAACGCGAATCCTCTCCTCTTCCTCGAATGTTTTGAGGGACGCCAAAAGAGCCTCCTCAGCTGAGATGCCTGTTAAGAAAAGAGCGTTATAAAACACAATAAATTCTATAAAGAAAAAGATATATACGAAAGAATGTAAATGGGATATACCTGATGCCGCAAGAGATGCAAGTGCTGCTTTCTTGCGGGCTAATCTCTCAGAAGCATCAATAGCGGCTTGAAGATCAGTAGCGATATTCTCATTAGTAGAAGCCCCGAACAGACTGTCGTTGGTTCCGTATTCGGACAAGCCTTCACTGTAGGGAGCATGATGCTTCTGACCAAACACAACATCAGCCGAAAATAAAGATTTCTTCTTCTTCTGTGAGCCGGCAACAACACCCGAAGATAAAAGCTTTCTCTTTACAGGCTTCTTGAAACGGCGAGTCCCGATTTCCGAGCCAATACCCGACTCAGGAGATACCGCAGCCACCACATTCCCAGGAGCACTTACATTTGGTCGTGGCTTAGCCGAAAAGGCTCGCGGAACTACAACCGCGTTGCTCTCTCTCAAAGAAGGACGGACAACTTCCCTTCGCTTCATCGTAACCGCAGGATTACTGGTCGGGACAGAATCCTTATGGTCAAGAAGCATTCGTCTTTCCTCCTTGACAACGGCACCCGTTGCATGCTGATACCAGGCAATGTAAGCATTGGAGGCCTTCAGGACATGACTCGGCTTAGCGATTAGAAAATGACACCTCGTATCCAGCCGCATAAAATAGTGTGCCGCATTGCGAACGCTCTCCTCTGTAGCAATCGGGTCGACGAGAAAGGCTTCAAGGGAAACGCCTTGGTTATAACCAGATTGCTGAGCAAAGCGATGCGGGTTACATCTCATGAATAACATCGAGGCATTTTTCCTGAATACAAGGAAACCCGGCCTGATAGAATACAAATGCGCAATCTTCCGGGCCCTCAAAACAGAAACTCCATCCTTAAAGGCATCGTGGAGCGGCTGGATCACTTTGGAGGGTTCCTTACCAATGGTCAGAACCCTATCAACGAAGGTTATGCTGTCCTCAACCATGCGTGGACGTAGGAGCAATTGCCGAGCCTCTCGTTGTGTTGAGTCCGGAGAAGAAGCGTCAACCAATTGCATAACCCGAGGGAAGTTGTACCCTTCATAGAATCTAGGCCTTTTATGCACACCAAAGGCACCCAACACGTGCATCTCGATCCATGAGGTGAAGTAGTGCAAGGGGAGATTTACGGGCTTCAACCCCAGCTGGGCGGTGTCGGCAGCTATGCTTAGACCATGATATAAGTGGGCCAATCCTGCAACCCAACATCCATACGTGTCTCCGCTGCAATGCGATGAGCCGGATAGAAAACAGACGGTCTCATATAGCGAGGGTGCATTGAGAGTGCAAGCCAGCTCAGCCACAAACCAATAAAGCCCATGAAAAATGTCTCCTCATCAATATCCGGAGCAGCAATCTCTGCAAAAGGGATGATAGGGGTATCCGAAATAAAAAACTGCTTTAAATCCGCCTCTGCAGTTGGCAATTTGTCCGAGCCAAATCCGAACGGATCATCGAGCTTGGAAAACTTCGCAGCCTTCTTCGATAAAACCTCCGGACGAAGGAAATGGGCGACGAAGTTAGAAAAGCTAACCCCATGCCCCCAGACTCCAAAAACAAGCTCTCATAGATATTCAGCACTTTGATCAAACTAGGGAACTTATGTTGGATAGTGTTTTCCGAGGTAAGGCCCATGACTACCGAATCGGTGGCAAAAACGTACTTTTCAGGAAGAAGTATCTCCTCATAATGCTCCCCTCTGACGGGTAACCCAGAAATTTCTGTGAATTCTTCCAGCGAAATCGATACCTCATTGTTCGATAAAAGAAACGTGTGGATCAGAATATTCCACTGTTCCAAGAAGGATTTCGCCCACCACACATGAGGAGTGTGGTAATAGAAAAGAGACGCATAGACCGTTGGGTATAACCCAGTCTTCAGCAGTAATGTTTTCTTGGCCGATAAAATGTAACGGGCCTACTGCAGATAACCAGCTGGATGTCGAGGGGCCACTCCTATTGTATAAACCTGACCCCAAGGATGCACTTCTCCTTGACATATATGACTGTTCCCCTCCGAAAGACGGCGCGACATGACGTCTTGCCTGAGGTTCGGGGCAGATGCTAATTGGTGCTATCCGTCCACCTCTCCGAAGATGCCAAGTTGAATTATGGCACCATGTATCGAAGGTTTAGACGGATGCGTCCGATGTAGCAGACTTCGTCAGATTCCCCCTCGTTTGAGGGGTTTTTGATTGTGGGGACGCTCTTCCCTGCAGGCGCAAGCCCCTGCAGTTAATTACGCTACCGCATTGCGGTAACAACTTTCTCCTTCTCCAGCTGGTCACTTTGTGTCGTGGGTGTTTGTTTTGTGTTTTGTTGCCCGTGGATTGTTTACGGAGACTGAGGTATGTCGTCGCCCGTAGGGCGTGGACTAGTCCAAATCCGTATTATCTTAGATTTGGGTTTGGGGGTTTGGTTTGAGGATACGTCAGCCATACTTGAGGCTAAGATCAACTCAAACGTTTGTTAAGGATGCGTTAGTCTAATTTTGTGACTAAGATCAACTTAACGGGATCGTTTAGATCCGACAAAAGAGCGTTTGGACTCTAATGTTCCAGTTTAGGGACATAGTGGTCCATGAATGTATGGCCGTCGGGACCCATCACCTCTCTGACGACGTTGAAGGATTACAACGACGGATGTCAGAGGAGTTCAGAGATGTACCCTCGAGCCAGGGTTAATTGGGGGGATTCATAGTCCACTCTGTTTGAAGGTTTAAGGATACGTTAGCCATCTTTGAGGCTAAGATCAACTTAAACGGGACCGTTTAGATCCAACAAAAGAGCATGCGGGGCTCTATTGTTCTAGTTTAAGGACGTTGCGGTCCACGGGTAGTTTAAGGACATTGCGGTCCATGGGTAGTTTAAGGACATTGCGGTCCGTTGTTAGTTTTAAGACATCTCGGTCAAGGTTAAGGACGTCGTAGTCCATGGGTTTAAGGACCCCACAGTCCATTGTTAGTTTTAAGACATCTCGGTCAAGGTTAAGGACGTCGTAGTCCATGGGTTTAAGGACCCCACAGTCCGGTATGTGCTCTGGATACTTCACACGGGTTCACTGCCGTGCTTGGCGAGGACCAGGCTCCGCTCTGGACGTTTTCCACGGGGTCAAAGAGTGACATTATCCGTGTTCCACGTAACCAGGAATTTGCATTAGACATGAGTTTAAGGACCCCACAGTCCATATCAATGTGTGGTCGTCGGGACCCGTCACCTCTTTGAAGACATTGAGGGATTACAATGCCAAGTATCAAAGGAGTGAAGAGATGTACCCTAGAACCGGAATGGATTAAATAGTCCTTGGCCCAATTTGGGGGTCAAGACGAATTAATTATGTTATGAGTCCATTGGACCAGTTAATCACCAATTGAGGACTTATGGCCATCTTGGGCTAAGTCCAATCAGGAGAGGCTTTGCCTCTATCCATTTAGGCCAATTGGACCAAAGCCTAGTGTTAAACACTACAGAACAGTCAGTGTTGAACATTGGGAATGAGGTTGACAAGTTAGTGTTTAACACTAAGAGATAATTGGTGTTAAACACCAGCAACAAGGCTTTTCAAATTAGTGTTAAACACTAACACAGATCAGTGTTGAACACTGCAAATGAAGATCTCAGATTAGTGTTTAAACACTAAGGTAATCAGTGTTGAACACTGCAAATAAAGCTTTTTAATTAGTGTTGAACACTAAAGCCCAACAGTATTTTAACACTGGGTTCGAGAGTTTTAATTTAGTGTTAAACACTAAGACAAGAGGGGTCACGTGGCAGCACGTGAGAGCGCCCTCCCTTCATTTATTCTGAGATTATCGTGTCTTTCAGAGCATCACGTGCCATCACGTGATGGGCATTCAAATGCCTATGTATTAGAGCTTCTGCCGAGGGTCACGTAGGCCACGTGGGGTGCTGCCTCAAAGGGGCTTTCTGTAGATCTCATGGGGGGTCACGTGATGACACGTGACCCTGCCTCTATGTATTTTGTTTAGAGGCTTTGTTAATCTTCTTTCAGGAATTAAATTCCTCGAACTGTAAATTTCAGAGGAATTAAATTCCTACTTCCTTTCGAAGACTTTGTTTTCTGGAGTAGAGTTTAACTCTGAATTTTCTGTAGGAATTAAATTCCTCATATATGTGGAGAACCAAATAGGGTTAAACCCTAACAAAGCTTTTTTAAGGAATTGAATTCCCATGATGATTAAGGGAATTAAGTTCCCGTTGTTTCAACAGAACTAAGTTCTTAATTAGGGTTAAACCCTGTTTCTTTTTATTCTGAAGGAATTAAATTCTCATGATACAGGGTCAAGCCCTAATTTTATTTTAAAGGAATTAAATTCCTATAGTTCTGTGAGAATTAAATTCTCATGCTTGCATTCCCTCTCTATGTTTTGGATCTGCATGGCAGGATCTCGACCCATTGAGAATTAAATTCTCAACCTTAAGGGGAGATGTGCACTTTGCAGATCCTCTGTCAAAGAGAAAAGAAATATGTTCTTCTGTTTTTATGTATCAGAGTTAAACTCTGTTGAGAATTAAATTCTCTTCTTCTTTCAAGGAGCTTTTCCCTTTCTTACCTAGGGTTTTTTGCAGAAGATCCAAGTTCTCCAAGTATCGAAGCTCTCTTTCTTTTCTTTTTTTTTTTTCTCTGCGTATCTCTATATCTCTGTACCTTGGCTCCTATTTATAGGAGAAGCAAGCGAATCAATCAGTTTTTGACGAATCTTCGTTGAGATATTTGATTTGCATCCATTATTCGTTTTGGACCTTCGGATTATTAGGTGAATTTTATTCACCATTGGATTTTAAATCCAGAGATTCTCCTTTGTTATTTTGGTTAGATTTAAAGGGGAAATCTTTCCAAACCCGAGATTTTCCCATAGATAGATGATATTTCATCACCTCTGAATCTTTAATTTGATTGGGTCCAGATAGTTGCTTTCCTTTGGAAAGATTTGAATTTCTCTCAGAATTTAATTCTGTTGACAAAATGGGCTTTGAAAGCCGGTCACGTGTGACCACGTGACCCATGGTCACGTGTGAGCACGTGACCCCTCTTGGAATGAGCCTTTTCCTTTCCTTTGCGCTCTGTCTTCTGATTACTGCTTAAACGTCACGTGCTACCACGTGACCCCTGGTCACGTGTGAGCACGTGACCCTTGTTTGAACTCTCTTTCTTTGGTTCTTTTGGAGAACGAGTCTGCTGCCTTGAACGTCACGTGCCAACACGTGACCCTGGTCACGTGGGAGCACGTGACCTCTTCTGAAGCCTTTTCCTTGACTTGATCAGGGAACTGGTGTGCCTTTGACGCTTGCATTTAAATGTCACGTGTCGCCACGTGACCCTGGTCACGTGGGAGCACGTGACTCTTTCTGAAGCCCATTTTCTTCAACGTAGTCAGGAAACTGAACTTGACTTGATGATGTTTTTAGGTGTCACGTGCCAACACGTGACCGCTAGTCACGTGTAAGCACGTGACTCTCTTCTGAAGCTTTTCCCAGAAGCTTTCCTGATTTTAAATCAGGAAACAAATGCCCCCACAGCGTTGTTCTCACGTGTCTGCACGTGAGTGCAACGCTGTCACCTCTTGCGACCGTTGGATTCTTCTAGGGATCTGGGGAGACGAAACGTTTTCATCGTCTTCTATAAATACCTCTGTCTCTTCATAGGAGCCTTCACTTTGTTCATCTTCTTCTTCTGAGAACTTCTTCTTTGTGAATTTAATTCTCGCTTTCAGAGCTTAGTTCTCTGTCTTGAAACAATCTTCAGAGTTTAACTCTGTTCGAAAGGAATCCTTTTTCCTCAGGTAATGTTCTTGGACAACGATGGACCTTCACATTTCTCTGGATTTTAAATCCAAAACAAGGGTTTTTACCCTTTTTTCTTCATATTTTCCATAAGAACATGAAACTGTTTAATCTTTCAACTGAAGATCTCTTAGGGTTTAGATGATCTTTGGGGAGATGATGATGACGGTTCAAATCCATGGAATTTAATTCCATCCAAAATGCTTCTGGGAATTTAATTCCCTTTTCTCAATAAGGAATTTAATTCCAACGAAGAACTCGATTTCTTCACACAGAGGCTTCCTGGGGTCTCTTGGCCCGAGGTTGTTCTTCTGCAATTAATGCAATGGGGGCTTTGTAATGATGTCTTTTTTGTGTGAATTTAATTCCTTTGATTTTATTGGATCCACTGTAGAGCCCGAGACAGATCCCGTTGGGGGAATGTGCATGGCCATCATTTTTTATTAAATGAGGATATTCCCTTTTGTTTTATTGTAACTGTTTGGTCTCATTATTAATGAGCCGTCATCCGGATTCTGTGGGGCCCATGTGTTTTGTAGCCAATGGTCCCAGGAAACTTTGCTGTTGCTTTCTCCCACTAGTCTTCATGTTCATGCATGAATATATATTGCTGACTTTCCTTTTAACGGTTTTCTTTTATTGGATTTCAGGTGCGATGGCTTCCGCTCCACGCTTTCCCTTTTCTCGCTCGGAGGCGGCTTTTCCTCAGTCACCGTCTGATGAGGAAGTGATGGCGATGATTTGGGCTCATGACCCGAACTGCACCGACCTTCTTCAGTGGGGGTCTTGGTATAGTCAGATTATTCAGGGTCGTCGGAGTTTTCTCTGCGCGGTGCCAACGGAGCCCACTTTCCCCTTTTTACCGATGGATCCTCCAAGGACAGCTTTTGCTGTGGAAATGCCCAACTGGACTCCAACGGGGAGGCTTGAGCCTTCGACGACCGGTATTCCGAACCATCCGATTCCGGCCATAGACATCTTGGGGCGGCGTATCTGCCAGGGTGAGGCCCACGCGTGGGGGCAAATTTATAAGATAGGGCTCACTCCCCGGCATCCCACGGGCTATCTTCTCTGGGCTCGCTACATCCTTTCTGCCCATCGTGCGCGGTTGCAGAAAGTCGGGCTTTATCAGGCCATATACGCGTCACTATTCCACTATAAGTCCCCGCATGCCTGGTGGGTTAAGGCGTTTTTGAACCAATGGAATCTTCCCACCAACACTTTCATTCTAGGAGATCGTGAGGTCTCGATCTCTCTTGCAGAATTTTATGAAATCTCGGGATTGCCAATCAGGGGCGCACTGCATGAGGAGTTATTGCCTCCTGACGAGTATGTCTTCGAGCCCGAGTCTGCACCGGTTGACGGCCTATCCGCTGAGAATGCGGTTCGCTATAAGCGCCCCAGTTTAATTAAGGCCCTAGGCATCTTCGACCAATTATTCACCGAGTCCGAGGAGCAGGGTGTCACTTTCAAGAGCTTCATTGCTTGTTTCCTTCGTAAGGACGCCTTATCGAAGACGGCCCCGAAGTTTGCCAACATTGGGGACCCCTTTGGGTTCGGTCCGAAGAGGTTGCCGACCAACGAGTCAGATTTACCTCAATATTACATCCCTATTATATCGCCGATATCTTTTGAATCCATTGCTGTCCCGGGCATGGACGAGGAGACGTTCTTTGTGGGGTTTGTTAGCGTCTGGCTTAGTTGGTTCGTTATCCCCATGCATCGCCGCTTCATGAGAGCCTCGGTCATCTACCCGGCTCATCGTATTGCTGAGGGGGTGCGGTTGGCCACCGGCATCCCGGCCTTGGCGCACCTCTATAATGGATTGGGCACCGCGGCTAATACCTCTACTCCTGGCGTGGACGTAGTGAACTTTTCGCTTCATTATTTCACGTCGTGGATCGAAATGCATGTGCTGGGGTCTTTTGCTATGCATCAGAGGCCCGCCTTTTACGACGCCTATCCCTTCCCGCGACTTATGCGGCTGGTGGGTGCTTCTGCTGCCGACCCGACTCAATTTGGGGCCATTCGGGTGCTGATTTCTCCTCATGCCACCGCGGGCGGGTTGGTTTTTAATGATCGGGTTTTGTCTACTCCTTCGGGTCCCGTTCAATAACTCTGGGACCAGTCGAAAGATAACGCACCTTCTCTGAAGCCCCGGGAGGCCACGCATTTGTATGCAATTAGACCTGGCTATTTGGTGTTTCGCCAAGACAGTGCGGCTCTTTTTATGCGGTACAATCCGCATCGATTTGCCCGGCAGCTTGGATACGACCAGGGTGTTCCTTTCGAGGCTTTTATGGTCGCCCCGATCCCTTCGCTTGATGCTGTTCGCGATGCCGCTCATCATTTCATGAGGCTGAACACCGGCTCTTATTTCATGGTCCCTGAAGCTGAGTACATGCCCCGATGCGTGGGTGCGTTTACGGGTTGGTATCTTCATCGGGTCAGCCCAATCATTCTCGAGGAAAGGAGGGTGCTTCTTGGCCACGATGCCCCTCCTCTGGTTCCTGGGGCTAAGCTACAGCCGAGGGCTCCGGTCCGCTTCCCTTTGAGGGAAATCGGCACTGCGCTCATTCCGGGGGAGTCAGGGGTAGACCTTACTCCAACGGCTGGTATGCCCTTGGGTTCCCGATCACGGGGTAAACGGGCTCCGGTGGTAGCACCCCTGCCGGTGGCGGCACCGCCCCTCGTGGTGTCGACAATGGCGATATCGTCCTCGGTTGTGGCACCGAGCGATAGTAACAGGGATGAGGGCACTGAGGGCGATGTGGGCCAGCGCCGCCATAAGGCTTCGCGAGGGAGGAAGCGGTCGTCCTCAACGACCGGCTCCGGGTCTAAACGGCGGAAGAAAGCGGCTACTGCCCCGCTTGATTCTGTGGTGGAGTCTGAGCCTATCCTTGAAGACGAACCATTGGCCCTGCAAGGGTCAGACGCGGGACTTCTCTTCCCGAGTTCAGCTGATGAGGAGGCTGCACAGTTGGCCGAGGCCATACGGCGCTCAAAAGACGCGTCTCATAACGCCAAGGTTCCGAAGAAGTCTTACCCCGCTGTAATTTTCTACGAAGACCCTTCGTGGATTCGGCGGCGATTTATCGGCCCTTTGGAGGAATAGGGGGAAAGGGCTTTGAAGCAGGTCGCTTCAGAAGACGCAGCTGATGCACTCTCTTTGTGGACCGGCGGTCATGAGTCTACGCTTGAACCCCGGCGAACCTACCTCCTTGAGAAGGAGCAGCGGCTTGAAGAAGCCATATTGAGGGCTTCTTTGCGTATGGGTACGTTGTGCTTCCTTTGTAGTCTCTCGGATTGTTTATGCCTGTGCATATACATCATTATTCTTATTTGAATCATGCAGAATCTTCGACGCTGGGGGAGCTTCCTACGGGCCTATTAAAGCTAAAGCCCGCCGAAACTCCCAATGAAGCCTTGCTGGATGTGGAGGGGGCTGACGAGGCTGCTCCTCTCACGGTGGAACCTCCAGCGGCGGTTCTTGACCAGGGAGTGCCTGCCCCTCTGGGGGAAGCTCCTTTGGAGGCCGCCGCCCCAATGACTCTTACTGAGGGCGGCCCAAGGGCTGAGAGTGGGGTAGTCGGGACTATTCTCCCTTTGTTGGAGCCTGAGGTTACGGCGGAAACCGTTGAAGCTGCTATCCCCCCGGCTCAGAATGGGAGGAGTGTTGAAGGTATCCCTCCGCGTTTTAATTTAGCAACCCCTTCATAGTCTGAACTCTTTTATCTTTCTCAGAATTGCGCGGTTTGGCGGCCACGATCGCGGATCTGTCGCCTCGACAGTCATTTCAGCGTTTATTGGAGATGGCAGCTCCGCAGGCGATCTCCCCTCAGCGCATTGTCCTCTCGTCTGGGCAAGGTTGGTGTCGTCCATCCCTTCTCATAGCATCGTCGTTATTTTTTTTTGTACTGACATTGACGTTTTCTGCAGTTCTGGAAGCAGATGACGAGGTCGAGATTCTCGAAGGGCCAGGGGAGCCTTCAGCTCCTACTTGCACGACTGTCGGTGAGTGACATTTCATTGCACTCTCACTCGTTCCTTGCTTAAGCATTTTGTTGACGTCTTTTGGATTTGAACAGCTCTGCCAGTCTCCACGGCGTTGGAGTCGCGCATCGTGATGCCACCCGGCCCTTATGCCTTGCGGGCTTCAGAACGCTTGGCCCAATTAAGCCTCGTCTCCTTGTCGTCTCTGATCGAGGAGCTTCGTGCTGGCAGCACGACCACGGCTGAAGCATTCGCTGCTGAGGCTAACGGTTCTCTTCCTTTTCTTGCCACCTACCACAGCGAAGAGGTGGTGCGAGTCTGGGTGGGGTTCTGCCGGCGAGTGGAGGCTTGCCTGCACACTCTTGAGTGTTCTCGCCTTTCCTCGGAGGCCGTGGCTGCAAAGGCGGAGTTACGAGGGTTGATAGCACGATGCGCGGCCAACATGACGTCGTGTGAGAAGAGGCTCGGTCGCAAGTTCTCGGAAAGGGAGTTAGCCTCCAAGGCGCTGAGCGAGCTTCAAGCCAATCTCACAGCCAGGGCCAACAAAGCGTATGAACTCTGGCGGGTGCTTCAGGAGTCCATCAAAGAGGTGGTGGCCCTCGACAAAGCTGCCACGTTTACTCGTGAGAGGGTTGAGGCTCATAAGGCCACTGAGAAAGAGCTTGAAGCCCGGCTCGCTTCGTATCAGGCTCAGCAAGCTCAAGCGGAGGCTCGTCTTCTGGAGATCTTGCGTCATGAAGCCGTGGCTCAGCAAAAGCAGGATGAGCTGACCAAGCTGCTGAATCGCCCGCCGGCTTGACACATTTGTATCTTTTCCTTCCTTTTTGTACATACTCGTGGATGAGAGTATTTTCTTTTTGTTCTTTCATAAATTGTACTTTGTACTCATTTTGGTTTATGAATAAAAGATACATTTTTTCTTCTAAATGGTGTGTCTCCTTTTCATTGAATGTATTCTGTGGATATTCTATCTTGATCTCCTTGCAGGACAGCAGTGGCTCGGGACTCAGGGTTAAGATCTGCTCCCTAAGACTTTTGCTTTTTACGAGCCACGAGGGTCTCATAAAGAGTTTTTCTCCCTACAGGTCGAGAGGATCCCATAGGTGTGATTTCTTCTTAAAGATCGCGAGGATCCTTAAGCGGGTCTTCCCTTGAGAGTCGTAAAGATCTCGCAAGAGAGTTTTTTCTTCCTTACAGGTCGTGAGGGCCTGCAAGTGTTGGATGCGGTCACCCTTGTCCGTGTTTTACGGAGTCGGGAGTTTCTCAAGGTATCGTAGTTTAAAGACATCACGGTCAAGGTTAAGGACCTCATAGTCCGTGGATTTAAGGACTCCACAGTCCGATGTTAGTTTTAAGACATCACGGTCAAGGTTAAGGACCTCATAGTCCGTGGATTTAGGGACTCCACAGTCCGGTGTTTGGTTGCAGGGACCCGTCACCTCTTTGAAGACGTTGAGGAATTACAACGCCGGGCATCAAAGGAGTGAAGAGATGTACCCTTAAACTAAGGCAAAGTCTGTAGGGAATTGGGGTGGTTGATCGTTAGTTTTAAGACATTACGGTCGAGGTTAAGGACGTCATAGTCCGTAGATTTTAAGGACTCCACAGTCCGGTATTTGCTCTGGATGCTTCACACGGGTTCACTGCCGTGCTTGGCGAGGACCAGGCTCCGCTCTGGACGTTTTCCACGGGGTCAAAGAGTGACATTATCCGCGTTCCACGTGACCAGGAATTTTGCACTAGATGCTTCACACGGGTTCACTGCCGTGTTAGGCGAGGACTAGGCTCCGCTCTGGATGCTTTGCACGGGTTCACTGCCATGCTCTGCGAGGACCAGGATCCGCTCTGGACGTTTTCCACGGGGTCAAAGAGTGACATTATCCGCGTTCCACGTAACCAGGAATTTTGCACTAGATGCTTCACACGGGTTCACTGCCGCGTTAGGCGAGGACTAGGCTCCACTCTGGATGCTTTGCACGGGTTCACTGCCATGCTCTGCGAGGACCAGGATCCGCTCTGGACGTTTTCCACGGGGTCAAAGAGTGACATTATCCGCGTTCCACGTAACCAGGAATTTTGCACTAGATGCTTCACACGGGTTCACTGCCGCGTTAGGCGAGGACTAGGCTCCGCTCTGGATGCTTTGCACGGGTTCACTTCCATGCTCTGCGAGGACCAGGATCCGCTCTGGACGTTTTCCACGGGGTCAAAGAGTGACATTATCCGCGTTCCACGTAACCAGGAATTTTGCACTAGATGCTTCACACGGGTTCACTGCCGCGTTAGGCGAGGACTAGGCTCCGCTCTGGATGCTTTGCACGGGTTCACTGCCATGCTCTGCGAGGACCAGGATCCGCTCTGGACGTTTTCCACGGGGTCAAAGAGTGACATTATCCGCGTTCCACGTAACCAGGAATTTTGCACTAGATGCTTCACACGGGTTCACTGCCGCGTTAGGCGAGGACTAGGCTCCGCTCTGGATGCTTTGCACGGGTTCACTGCCATGCTCTGCGAGGACCAGGATCCGCTCTGGACGTTTTCCACGGGGTCAAAGAGTGACATTATCCGCGTTCCACGTAACTAGGAATTTTGCACTAGATGCTTCACACGGGTTCACTGCCGCGTTAGGCGAGGACTAGGCTCCGCTCTGGATGCTTTGCACGGGTTCACCGCCATGCTTTGCGAGGACCAGGATCCGCTCTGGACGTTTTCCACGGGGTCAAAGAGTGACATTATCCGCGTTCCACGTAACCAGGAATTTTATCGATTGTATCCGCATTTCACGGAATGGAGGTTTGACTGTTGGCGATATGTGTACCACCGAGCCATGGAACTGGGAGTTGCCGCGGTTCCGCTTAGCTTGAAGTTGTGTCTTCTGTGTCGAGATGATCTCCAGGTTATTTGTGAACCGTCGAGATTTGGCTTCCTCTCATGATGAAACCTGGGGGAGGAGAACGACTCCTTCTTTGTTTGCGCCCCTGGATTGTATACAGGGATAGATGTAACATTACCTGTAGGGCGAAGATTTCATTCTTTCGTCATTTTTTTTTATTCTTTCCGCGATGCTCTATCATTTCAGCTTTTTATATCGCGAAGGTCGCGATTGCCCAATCATTTCGGCTATTTTTCGCGGTGCCCAATCATTTCGGCTATTTGTTTTATTTTCACTCGCTGCTTTTTATTTCGAGTTGCCCCATCATTTCGGCTATTTTTCATGCATACATTTTTACTTGCTGCTTTTTTATTGCAAGTTGCCCCATCATTTCGGCTATTTTGTAGGCATGTGTGGCTTGCTAGCTTTTTCGCCGCAAGCTCGGATTTTGGACACCGATTTCGGCATCAGCATCGCTGCAACTGGGATGTTGCCAGGAGCGAATCATCATTTGCCATGAAAGAACTTGGGATTTGATACCGGTTTAGGCATCAGCATCGCTGCAACTGGAATATTGCCAGGAGCGAATCATCATTTGCCTCTGTCGATGTTGAACAAAGGTGGCTTAGCAAACAGGGTTAAGGTCCTGTCGACTAAGGCTTTCGACTTCATGAGCCGTAAGGGTCTCACAAAGGTATTTCTCCCTACAAGTCGTGAGGATCTTGCAGGTGTATTTTCTCCTTTAGGGATCGTGAGGATTCCTAAGTGTATGTTCCTCTGTAAGTCGTAAGGATCCTACGAGAGGGTTTTCTCCTTATGGGTCGAGAGGACCTACAAGGGTTGGACTTTGCTGGGGAAATGTTTATTCGCGCCCGTGGATTGTATACAAGGGTCAGTATTGAGCCTCTTGTAGGGCAATATCGAAGGTTGTGGAGGATTTGCTTAAGAACAGGTTCAGGTTTCTGTATCTTAAGACTTTCAAATCTCATGAGCCGTAAGGGTCCCATAAGAGAATTCTCCTTACGAGTCGTGAGGATCTCGTAAGTGTATTTTCTCCTTAGGAATCGTGAGGATTCCTAAGTGTGTTGCTCCTTTGTGAGTCGTAAGGATCTCACGCAGGTGGCTTCTCCTTACAAGGTCGAGAGGACCCTACAAGTGTCTTTTAACGAGATTGCGCCCTTTCGGGTTTTCACAAACACTCGCCGGTAGTCCTGCTGTTTTTACTCACGGAGCCCTTTCGGGTTTTCATCCGTGCCCATTTTGCTTATGGACATACCCCTTTTTTTTTTTCTTTTTCATTCATTTTTTTTTACAAGGTCGCGCCCTTTCGGGTTTTCACGAACACTTGCCGGCAGCCCTGCTGTTTTTACTCACGGAGCCCTTTCGGGTTTTCATCCGTGCCCACTTCGCTTATGGACATACCGTTGTTTTTTTTTCTTTTTTTTTTATTTATCCATCTCGTCAACCTAAGGATGTTGCGGTAGTAGTTTAGGGACGTTTCGGTCCGTCGATAGTTTAAGGACGCTTCGGTCCGCTGTTAGTTTAAGGACGTTTCGGTTCGCTGTTAGTTTAAGGACGTTTCGGTCCGTCGTTATAGGAAGGCCGGCTGCTACTTGTAAAGTCTGAGCTTAGGAAGATAGTGAGCGGACATAGTCGTCGTCATCTATCATTGACCCAGGCTGCGGCTTATTAAGCGTGGTATTTCTTCAAGAAGCGGCCGTTTATTGGCCTGAAAGGCCTTTCACCGTGCATGTCCATGAGTAGGTAGGCTCCACCCTGGTAGACCTTGTCTATGATGTACGGGCCTTCATAGTTTGGCTCAAATTTTCCTCGCTTGGCACGATTGGGGATCATAGGTCTTTTGACCACTAGTACGAGTTCGCCTTGGCGGAATGTCCTCGGCCTGGTCAATCTTTCGTATGAGTGCGTCATCTTTGCTTTGTAGGCTTCTAGATGTTGTTGTGCTATGAGCCGGGTTTCATCGAGGGCATCAAGCTCTTCAAGCCGAAGGTGAGCATTTTCTTCGTTCGTCAGCTCGTGGTGGACTGCTACTCGTAGAGAGGGTAACTCTATCTCGAGGGGGAGCACTGCTTCTGTCCCAAATACCAACGCGTACGGCGTTGTGTTTGTGGCCGTCTTGAATGTAGTTCGATAAGCCCAAAGGGCTTCTTGCAGCTTTTCGTGCCAGTCTCTCTTATTCCTGGAAACGGTCTTTTTTATGATCTTCGTCAAGGTCTTGTTGAAAGCCTCGGCCAGACCGTTAGCTCGTGGATTGTAAACTGAAGAATATCTCCAGTCTATATTGTGCTGCTGTGCGAAGCGGCTAATCTTATGGCTTCGGTAGGCCGGCCCGTTATCGGAGATAATCCGCCGTGGAGTTCCGAACCGATAGATGACGTGCGTCTTGAAGAAATGGAGGATATTCTCCGTCTTCACTTCCTTCAGTGGTACTGCTTCTGCCCATTTGGAGAAGTAATCAGTTGTCGCCAGGATAAAGCGGTGTCCCCGGGATGATGCTGGCTCAATGGGGCCGACTATGTCAGTCCCCCACATTTCGAATGGCCAACTAGCCAGCGTCGGGTGCAATGGATTCGGATGTTGGTGGATGAAGTCTCCATGGATCTGGCATGAGTGGCATTGCTTCGCATACTCGAGGCAGTTCTGGATCATCGTGGGCCAGTAATAACCCATCCGTTTAATTTTTAACTTCATCTTCGAGCCTGCTTGGTGAGAACCGCAAAGTCCGTCATGAACTTCCTGAATGACTCTTTCTGCTTCGTCAGGTCCTAAGCATCTCAGCCATAGAGAATCAAACGATCTCTTGTATAGAATATCGTTGACAAAAGCGAAAGATAAAGCTCGTTTCATGAGCTGATGTCTTGAGGAGGCTTCTTCGGGCATTCGGTGGGACTTAAAGTAGTCTATGAAGACTTCCCTCCAGTCTTCGGCCTTCTCATGGTCTTTTATTTGTAGGGTCGTCTGCTCAGTCGTTCCCTTTTCTTCGCATGATTCCAGAGATATTTCTGCCGGGGCGAGCACTCGACGGCTTTGTACCACGATTCTGACGTCATCGAGGTTCTCGTCAGCCAGTTCTTTAGCAAGTTTAGCCAACGCGTCTGCTTTGCTGTTTTCCGCGCGCGGTATGTTCTCCAAAGTATAGGAGGGAATTTGGGTCAATAGTTGTTGCACCTTTTCGCCGTACTTCACCAACTCCGGTTTGCACGTTTGGTAGTCACCATTTACTTGACTAACGACCAGCTGAGAATCCCCGTATATAAGGAGGTCTTCAATTCCCATGTCGATGGCGATTTCGAGGCCTGCTATCAGAGCTTCGTATTCGGCTTCATTGTTTGTCCTCGGTTCTGTTAAGGAGAAGGCGAAGCGCATTATCCCTCCTTGTGGAGTTGCAAAGATGAGGCCTATCCCTGATTTGACCATTGGGACACCTTGTTTCTGTTTCTTTATGGAGGATGCTCCATCGAAATAGAGTTCCCATCGGGCGCTTCCGCCGCTAATCGCATCAAATGCATGCTCGTCCGGCAAATCACAGTTCAGAGGAGAATTGGCCGGTATCGGGTGCTCGGCGAGGAAGTCGGCAATGGCCTGGCCTTTCACTGCCTTGAGAGGTTGATACGTTATCGAGAACTCCATCAAGAGCAGGGCCCACTTAGCAAGTCGTCCCGTCAGTATGGCTTTCGACATCAAATATTTGAGAGGGTCCACCTTCGAAATAAGACGGACTTCATGTGCTAATGCGTAATGTCTAAGCTTTGTTATTGCGAAGATCAACGCCAGGCAGTGCTTTTCAATGGGGGAATAGTTGCTTTCTGCCCCCAGCAGCACTCGACTTAAGTAGTAAAGTGCTCTTTCTTTCCCCTGATCGTTCTCTTGTGCCCATAATGCGCCTAAAGAACCTTCAAGGGCGGTTGTATAAAGAATGAGGGGCTTTCCCCTCACTGGAGCAGCCAACACTGGAGGGTTTTGCAAGTACTGCTTGATCTCGTTTAGTGCACCTTGACATTTGTGATCCCAAACGAATGGAGTTCCCTTTTTCATCAGGTGGCCGTAAGGACGGCATTTGCCCGAAAGATTAGCGATAAACCGCCGGATGTATGCGAGCTTCCCTTGTAGAGACCGCAACTGCTTGAGGGTTCTTGGCGGAGGCATTTCCATGATCGCCTTAATCTTTGACGGATCTACTTCAATACCTCGGTGTCGAACGATGAATCCCAGAAATTTGCCCGAGGAGACTCCAAACGCGCATTTGAGGGGATTCATTTTCAAATTATATTGCCGAAGGCGTCGAAATACAGTCTCCAAATGCTTTAAATGATCTTCGTATGACATGCTCTTTACTACGAGGTCGTCGATATAGCACTCGACGACGTCGTGTATGAGGTCATCAAAGATCTTTGTCATGGCCCTTTGATAGGTAGCGCCAGCGTTCTTAAGACCAAAGGGCATAACCCTGTAGCAAAATATACCCAAAGGGGTCCGGAAAGCGGTGTGCTTCTGGTCTTCGGGATGCATTTTTATCTGATTGTATCCTGATGAACCGTTCATAAAGGAGAAAACCTCGTGAGTGGACGTGTTATCTATCATTAGCTCGGTTACCGGCACCGGGAAATCGTCCTTTGGACAGGCTTTATTGAGATCCCTGAAATCCATGCATATGCGTACCGTCCCATTCTTCTTCATTACCGGGACGATATTGGCAATCCAGTCGGGATATTGGACTTCTTGGATAAATCCAGAATCGATCAACTTCTTGACTTCGGCGTTGATGCTCATTTCAAGCTCGAGTCGCATCCTCCTTGGCGCCTGCTTGACTGGCTTGATATCTGGGGATATGGCTAATCTATGTACAGCAATCTCCGGGTCCAATCCTGGCATCTCGGAGTAGTTCCACGCGAAGCAATCTTTATGCCGTAGAAGCACGTTCTTTAACGCAGCCACCTTTTCTTCGGATAACAGCTCGCTGACAAATGTCGGTCGCGGGTCGTCTGCCGATCCCAACTCAATCTTCTTGAGGTTATCTGCAGTAGTATGTATACCATCTTCCAGTTCTTTCGGAGCGGGCGGAAATTCCGAGATCACCTCATCATCGCTGTTCTCAAAGCACCGGTAAAGGTCATCTACGTTCTCGGGCTCTTCTCCTAATATCGTAATCGTATAACAAGTGCGAACCCGCTCCCTGGACTGAGGTGGACCCGGTTTTGCTCTTGCGGCCTTGGGCTCATGCTTTTGCGGTGGCGTCACATTCCAGCCGTCGGATAAAGCGAATCTGCCCCGTCGGTACTGGTCCTCGACCCAGTTCTTGAAGGTGAAGCAGTCTTCGGTAGGATGTCCTATGGCTCGGTGATAAGAGCAATAACTCGGATGAGAAGCCTTACTAGCTTGCTCAGGATGTCTAGACTCTGGAAGCGTGATCATTTGATGTTTTATGGCGAGGTTAAGTAACCTCCCCGTTTTGTCTCGGGGGAAGGAGTACGCTCGACTCATCTTCTTCATGAGGGACAAACCCGAGCCGCTTCTTGATTTATTTCCATCTCTGCGTCGGGCCTTTCGTACAACGGATTGACGAGGATAAGCGTCTTTGTCTTTTGCAGCACGTTGAGATAGACGTTGCGTCCTGGCCTTCTCGTAGATGGCCATTTCGCGGTTGTGGTCTTCCTGAGCTCTCTGACCCATTTTCCTGATAGGCTTGTTCGTTCGTTCTTCAAACGACGGACTCGGTGCTTCAATCGCGGGGTCTAGCTTTGATGGGTGGTTGGCATCTCCTGACAGGGCGTCCTCCTCTTCATCAAAGGTATATATAGTGTAGCTGCTGTGAGTCCGTTCCCGTTTTCCAGCTCTTGCGTATCCAAGCCCGAATGTTTCCATCTTCCCGTTGGGCAATTTGCGTTGAGTCCCGGGGACATCCCAAATCTTGTTGTAGAACCGAGCCTGCCGAACAGCCTGTTTTAAGGGTACTCCTTGGCGCTTCAATAGCTTCTTTAATCCATCCGTATAGTATCTGGGCAGACGGATGGGTTGGAGCCTGTCGAGTGTAGTATCTGCGCCATGCCAGATCTCTTTCTCTATTTTCGACTCTGAGGATCGGTAAAATAGGATCACTTTCTCACCCCTTCGCCTGGGAGGGATGTAAAATGTTTGCAGGTCCTGCACACTGTGAGCTTGAAGCGTGTCGAGATCCTTGTAGTGTTCTCGCGGTACCATGGTGATTTGCAAACTATGGTCATCGCCAAGGGGTGCTTGTGTTGACAGCCGATTGGAGAACACAGCATTAACTTCATCTTCTGAATCACTTCCGAAGACCAACACGGGGGCGGGCGTCCCCAAGTTGTTGCGTTGAGATGGCCCTGCATAAACTATCTCTTCCTCGTCTTCGGTATCGCTCCCGAAAACGGGGATGGTGGCTGCGGTTTTGTTCCCCGGATTGCGACTCCTTTCTGTATCCTCGAAATCTGGCAAAAAGTACTTCGCATCTTCGTATTTGCGGACTTCGTTCACGGAAAATGGGTTCAGCTCGCCTGTTACGGTATACTCGAAACCGTCCTTAAAGTACTTCATACACTGATGTTGTGTAGAAGGGATGATGTTGTACTCGTGTAGCCAAGGACGACCGAGCAAGGCGTTGTAGCAGGTCTTGGCATCAATGACATGGAATTTGATGTCTGTGACGAGAAGTCCAAAGCGTAATGTTAGTATCACAGATCCGAGAGTCCGTGACGATTGTGAATCGAAACCGGAGATAGTAATTTTGTCACGAGCGAGGTGTTGCACACTCATGCAGATTTCCTTCAACACCCGAACATTAAGGAGGTTGACGGAGGATCCATTATCTACCAGGATCTTGCCTATCTTGATATCATGGCAGTATCCGGAGACATATAGGGGACGGTTGTGGTCGCACGTCCCGAGAAGGAGGTCTTCATCACCGAAAGTGACGTCGGCCGTATGCACTTCCTCCAGTTCATCCTTCATCTTTTCAGTGGCGAGGAAGGCTTGGAATTGCTCGGGTTCTTGTAACGCCTTAATTAGTGAGTCTCGCGCTTCTTTCGATAATAGGAGGGCATCGAGAATGCTAAGCTGAGAAGGTAGCTTCCTTAGGTGCGCGAGGATGTTATAGTCCACTTTACTCTTCCTGGGAGGGTCTTTGACAGCCAGCTCCCTCATGACTTGGTCATCTAAAGTGATATCTTCAGTGACCTTTTCCTTTCCCTTATCCCTTCTATTCCCGGGCCCGAGATTCTTTTCTGGGAGTGTGCGATTGCGCAGCTGAATGTTCTCGCAGGCCTCCGATTCTTCTTCTTTCCCCAAAACGGATTCTTTAAAGAGAGGGCCCAGAGTCATTTCTTCGTCAGAGTCGCTCCCAAAGGTGAGAACTTGTGACCCCCTGGCGTTAACCATGTAACAGTTGCCAGTCGTTCTGTTGTGCCCATCGACAGTACTTCTTCGCTCCCGACGGATCTTGCGTTTCATGCGCTTAACATGTTGCCGACGAGCGACATATCCTTGCCACCATATCTTAAAGGCGTCGCACTCCTCCGTGGGGTGTGAGATTTTCCGGTGATATGCGCAATAATCAGGGTGCCTCTCCACCCCATCGTGTATGTTTCCTTCCGAGGGCGGTAGCTTCATCCCCAGTGACATGGCTTTGGCAAACCTTTTTCTCGTCTTGAATATCTTCTTGTTTACTTCGGATGCCTTTCGCTCTGGTAGTTCAACTCTTTCGTTCAGCTGCCCGCATTTGGCTCCTTCAGATGTGGCCATCTCGCGCTCCTGGTCCGCTTTACATTTTAGACGAATCTCGTCCAGAAAAGCGTCGATCATTTCATCTGTTGGCCATGCACGCTCTGGTACAGGCTCTGTCTCCAGCTTTTCAAGGCCAGGAGTTTTCCCATCGTCGGTAAACGTATGGGAGATTACGTTACAACTCGCCATATATCCTTCGGATTCATCCGACGAGCTTTCTCCATCATCTTCTTCTTGAAAGATGTGGTTGAGGAACTCTTGCAGTGTGACAGGGGTTCGCGCCTTTTGATTGTATTCTTCCAGTACGTCAATTTGCTTCTGCAAGTTCGTGTGCTCTTTTCCAGGCTTCACGGACTTCTTGGATTTCTTCTTCTTTTTCTTCGAAGATTTTGACGATTGGGCGTGGGTATCTGGGCTCTTGTCGTGAGTCTTTGTAGTCGGGCGGCGCCTTAGCATCCCTTCGATAATCTGAGGTTTAAGAGGGTCCTTCCATTCGATCGCAGGGCACGCATGAAGGTCTCTCAGCATTCTTTTGGTTTTAGTTGATAGCACGACCTCCTATGGAGCTTCTTCAATAAAAGAGCATGTTGCCCCCGGTGTATCCGCTTTCCTAGGAGCATGCGGCTGTGGTGGGTTTACCTTCCACTTTTCGGACAGTACGAACTTCCCCTGGAGGTACTGATCTTCAATCCATCCTTTGAAGACGAAGCAATCTTCAATCGGATGGCCTACCGTTTGATAGTAAGGGCAATAGTTGGGGTTATTCGCCTCGGTGGGTTGCGGCGGTCGCCTTGGATTTGGCAGGTTTATAAGTCTGTTGCGTATTGCCAGCTCGAATAGCCGTTTCGTCTTGTCCCGTGGGAACGAATAGGGACGCTTCATCTTCTCATTATAATACCGACGCCTTTCCTCAAGTTGATCTGCCGGTTTCGGGGCGTTAGGTTGCTGCTGGGCATTCGCAACAAAGGTTGCCCTCCCTTTACCCTTGTCATTCCGAGGTTCCGACTTCGGTGTAGGTGGTCTATGACCCATCTGGTCCATCTGAGCCAACTTGTCGATCAGAGCCTGGAATGTGGTTGGCTTAAAGAACATCATAAACTGGGAGATAGTTGCGTGAGGGTCTAGAGTTCCCACGAACATGCCCACCGCAGGTGCTTCCTCAATGCGTTGCTCACATCTCGACCACAAGTTCCGCCAGCGTATAGCGTACTGGACCCAGGTTTCGCCCGGTTTTACCCTGGCGTTAATAAGTGCAGTTATTGGAGTGCGTTCGCTGGCACTTGCGAATCGCTGAGTGAACAACAACTCCATTTCAGCGAACGTTTTGATAGAATCGTTCGGGAGTTCCGAATACCATTCGAACGCTGTTTCTGATAAGCTGCCCACGAACTGGCGGAGCAACAGTTTATCATCACCGCCGGTGTTACCGCAGAGGGCCCGAAACTGGGCGACATGCTGATGGGGATTGCCGGTCCCCTTATACACGTGGAATTTTGGTATCGTATAGCCTTGCGGGTATTTGATTTGGTCGTACCAGCTCGGATACGGCCGCCCCATTTTCACGACTTGACCAGCTGCCTCAGTCGCGTGATGAACCCGGATTTGCTGGGCTATGTAGTCAGCCAAGTCAGCCTTAGAGATTGCCTCCTCCTTGGCCGTTGAGAGGGCTGGTGGTGGATTTGACGTTTCTCCTCGGTCGTCTTCAAGAACGATCGGGGGATCCTCGGCGGGTAAGTCCTGCTGGATCATCATTCCTATCACATCTTGGAAGAGAAGGCCCATCCGTTGTATGTTGGCCGCTTGTTCAGCAGCCTCTTTGTCCCTTTTCTCCAGTGTCCGGCGAAGGAATTCAGCATCGGTTTCTTCCTCCCGGCGTGCGTCTGAAGACGTTTCTGGGTTTTCTTTTGGCCCGGTGAGCGCGGCCATAGCATTCATCATTTCTTGAAGCTTTTGTTGCTGCTCTTGAGCCTTCGTCACGGATCGGGTTAGCGGTCGGTGGCCCGTAGACGTGCGGCTTTCCTCTTTTCCAGAGGCCATGTAAACAGTGTGGACCACCATGCTCCCAGACTTAGGGCGTCTGGGCTCAGTGCTTTTAGCCGTCGTTGCATGCTGTGGGGTTTTCTGTGGCCTCCTCCTTTTATGAGCCATGGAGGTTGAGGGGGCCGTTGAGGTGGGCGTCCAGACAGCCTTTTGGGGTTTAGCCTGGTGACCAGCTTCCGGTTGGATTTTCAGCTTCTTGTGTTGGCGAGAGAAGTTTGGATCGATGATCGAGTCCCGTGCCTGCCGCCAAACCTTATAGATTTTGGAAGACAGCCATTGAGGAGATCGGGGTTGTTCGGGTTTTATTTCGACAACCTTTTTTAATGAGGGAGGAGACCTCTTCAGCACTGCCGTAGGAGAATTCCTTCGCACCTTATTTAGCATTTCAAAGCTGTTCCCAGTTGGAACAGCAGCATTAACCTCTGCCATCGGGGCCGATGGAGTCAACCCGGAGGGGGAATTGCCCCCAGCCTTCCTTACTCGGCGCCAATGGCGACGTCGAGCGTGTCGAGCGGACGGTGTAGGGTCAGCGGTAAGAATGGTTTCGTCTTGCTCCCTGTCTGGGTGGGGGGTCGCAGTTGGCATTAGCCTGTCAAAGACCGATGTCCTTTGGGCAGTAGGAGCGGGAGCTGAAGCCGTTAATCTTGTAAAGACCGACCTTTTGGCCGAAGAAGCTGCCTTGACGACTTCGGGGGCAGGAGCGGGCACCTTCTTAGAAGCACCCTTCTCTGAGATTGTAGGTCCCATGATGGGTTCGAAGGATTTCTGGCCCAATCTAGAGAAGACCGAGGCGTTGATGCTGGGCGACTCGTTGAGAGGAGCCGCGGCAGGGGTAAGACGATCAAAGACCGACTTCTTGAGAGCTTCCGTTGTCAGCATTGGAGCGGTGAAGTTTGTCGGCGGGAGCATGGTCCCAAAGAACAATCCTGTAGTGGCGCGAGTGACCTTTTCCACGGGCATTGTGAATAGCGAAGCAGCTTGGGGTCCGTAGGCTATACCTCCTGGCGAGGCAGAGCGTTGGTTGCGATTGCAGCCTGAGCAGTTGGAGAATTTCACGGAAGTAGAAGCCATCGATCCTTTGCCTTCTGCAATAAGCAAGACGCCAATTCTTAGTATCTTGAAACCCAAGGGCAACCATTGGCGAACCGCGATTGGTTCGCGAGTCACGACACACGAAGTGTGGAGTGGAAAGAGGAAAAGGTCCCACCGGGCGTGCCAGAATCTGTTCCCCTCCGAAAGACGGCGCGGCATGACGTCTTGCCTGAGGTTCTGGGCAGATGCTAATTGGTGCTATCCGTCCACCTCTCCGAAGATGCCAAGTTGAATTATGGCACCATGTATCGAAGGTTTAGACGGATGCGTCCGATGTAGCAGACTTCGTCAGATTCCCCCTCGTTTGAGGGGTTTTTGATTGTGGGGACGCTCTTCCCTGCAGGCGCAAGCCCCTGCAGTTAATTACGCTACCGCATTGCGGTAACAACTTTCTCCTTCTCCAGCTGGTCACTTTGTGTCGTGGGTGTTTGTTTTGTGTTTTGTTGCCCGTGGATTGTTTACGGAGACTGAGGTATGTCGTCGCCCGTAGGGCGTGGACTAGTCCAAATCCGTATTATCTTAGATTTGGGTTTGGGGGTTTGGTTTGAGGATACGTCAGCCATACTTGAGGCTAAGATCAACTCAAACGTTTGTTAAGGATGCGTTAGTCTAATTTTGTGACTAAGATCAACTTAACGGGATCGTTTAGATCCGACAAAAGAGCGTTTGGACTCTAATGTTCCAGTTTAGGGACATAGTGGTCCATGAATGTATGGCCGTCGGGACCCATCACCTCTCTGACGACGTTGAAGGATTACAACGACGGATGTCAGAGGAGTTCAGAGATGTACCCTCGAGCCAGGGTTAATTGGGGGGATTCATAGTCCACTCTGTTTGAAGGTTTAAGGATACGTTAGCCATCTTTGAGGCTAAGATCAACTTAAACGGGACCGTTTAGATCCAACAAAAGAGCATGCGGGGCTCTATTGTTCTAGTTTAAGGACGTTGCGGTCCACGGGTAGTTTAAGGACATTGCGGTCCATGGGTAGTTTAAGGACGTTGCGGTCCGTTGTTAGTTTTAAGACGTCTCGGTCAAGGTTAAGGACGTCGTAGTCCATGGGTTTAAGGACCCCACAGTCCATTGTTAGTTTTAAGACATCTCGGTCAAGGTTAAGGACGTCGTAGTCCATGGGTTTAAGGACCCCACAGTCCGGTATGTGCTCTGGATGCTTCACACGGGTTCACTGCCGTGCTTGGCGAGGACCAGGCTCCGCTCTGGACGTTTTCCACGGGGTCAAAGAGTGACATTATCCGCGTTCCACGTAACCAGGAATTTGCATTAGACATGAGTTTAAGGACCCCACAGTCCATATCAATGTGTGGTCGTCGGGACCCGTCACCTCTTTGAAGACATTGAGGGATTACAATGCCAAGTATCAAAGGAGTGAAGAGATGTACCCTAGAACCGGAATGGATTAAATAGTCCTTGGCCCAATTTGGGGGTCAAGACGAATTAATTATGTTATGAGTCCATTGGACCAGTTAATCACCAATTGAGGACTTATGGCCATCTTGGGCTAAGTCCAATCAGGAGAGGCTTTGCCTCCATCCATTTAGGCCAATTGGGCCAAAGCCTAGTGTTAAACACTACAGAACAGTCAGTGTTGAACATTGGGAATGAGGTTGACAAGTTAGTGTTTAACACTAAGAGATAATTGGTGTTAAACACCAGCAACAAGGCTTTTCAAATTAGTGTTAAACACTAACACAGATCAGTGTTGAACACTGCAAATGAAGATCTCAGATTAGTGTTTAAACACTAAGGTAATCAGTGTTGAACACTGCAAATAAAGCTTTTTAATTAGTGTTGAACACTAAAGCCCAACAGTATTTTAACACTGGGTTCGAGAGTTTTAATTTAGTGTTAAACACTAAGACAAGAGGGGTCACGTGGCAGCATGTGAGAGCGCCCTCCCTTCATTTATTCTGAGATTATCGTGTCTTTCAGAGCATCACGTGCCATCACGTGATGGGCATTCAAATGCCTATGTATTAGAGCTTCTGCCGAGGGTCACGTGGGTCACGTGGGGTGCTGCCTCAAAGGGGCTTTCTGTAGATCTCATGGGGGGTCACGTGATGACACGTGACCCTGCCTCTATGTATTTTGTTTAGAGGCTTTGTTAATCTTCTTTCAGGAATTAAATTCCTCGAACTGTAAATTTCAGAGGAATTAAATTCCTACTTCCTTTCGAAGACTTTGTTTTCTGGAGTAGAGTTTAACTCTGAATTTTCTGTAGGAATTAAATTTCTCATATATGTGGAGAACCAAATAGGGTTAAACCCTAACAAAGCTTTTTTAAGGAATTGAATTCCCATGATGATTAAGGGAATTAAGTTCCCGTTGTTTCAACAGAACTAAGTTCTTAATTAGGGTTAAACCCTGTTTCTTTTTATTCTGAAGGAATTAAATTCCCATGATACAGGGTCAAGCCCTAATTTTATTTTAAAGGAATTAAATTCCTATAGTTCTGTGAGAATTAAATTCTCATGCTTGCATTCCCTCTCTATGTTTTGGATCTGCATGGCAGGATCTCGACCCATTGAGAATTAAATTCTCAACCTTAAGGGGAGATGTGCACTTTGCAGATCCTCTGTCAAAGAGAGAAGAAATATGTTCTTCTGTTTTTATGTATCAGAGTTAAACTCTGTTGAGAATTAAATTCTCTTCTTCTTTCAAGGAGCTTTTCCCTTTCTTACCTAGGGTTTTTTGCAGAAGATCTAAGTTCTCCAAGTATCGAAGCTCTCTTTCTTTTCTCTTTTTTTTTTCTCTGCGTATCTCTATATCTCTGTATCTTGGCTCCTATTTATAGGAGAAGCAAGCGAATCAATCAGTTTTTGACGAATCTTCGTTGAGATATTTGATTTGCATCCATTATTCGTTTTGGACCTTCGGATTATTAGGTGAATTTTATTCACCATTGGATTTTAAATCCAGAGATTCTCCTTTGTTATTTTGGTTAGATTTAAAGGGGAAATCTTTCCAAACCCGAGATTTTCCCATAGATAGATGATATTTCATCACCTCTGAATCTTTAATTTGATTGGGTCCAGATAGTTGCTTTCCTTTGGAAAGATTTGAATTTCTCTCAGAATTTAATTCTGTTGACAAAATGGGCTTTGAAAGCCGGTCACGTGTGACCACGTGACCCATGGTCACGTGTGAGCACGTGACCCCCCTTGGAATGAGCCTTTTCCTTTCCTTTGCTCTCTGTCTTCTGATTACTGCTTAAACGTCACGTGCTACCACGTGACCCCTGGTCACGTGTGAGCACGTGACCCTTGTTTGAACTCTCTTTCTTTGGTTCTTTTGGAGAACGAGTCTGCTGCCTTGAACGTCACGTGCCAACACGTGACCATGGTCACGTGGGAGCACGTGACCTCTTCTGAAGCCTTTTCCTTGACTTGATCAGGGAACTGGTGTGCCTTTGACGCTTGCATTTAAATGTCACGTGTCGCCACGTGACCCTGGTCACGTGGGAGCACGTGACTCTTTCTGAAGCCCATTTTCTTCAACGTAGTCAGGAAACTGAACTTGACTTGATGATGTTTTTAGGTGTCACGTGCCAACACATGACCGCTAGTCAAGTGTAAGCACGTGACTCTCTTCTGAAGCTTTTCCCAGAAGCTTTCCTGATTTTAAATCAGGAAACAATGACGTCCCAGAATATCTAGGCCCATCGGCGGCTGGATTGATATCGACGCCATGGAAGGTTGGAGACGACCTTCCGCAGTCCAATTGACTTCTTCCACTGCATAAGCGGCCCGCGGAGGGTCAGCATAATGAATCGACGGGATCGGTTCTGATGGAACCGCACAAGTAAAGCTGCGCCGATCCCGGATAATATAACTATACCACGATCCCCATAGAGAAGACACTTCTGCTCTGGATCGTAGTCCCGGATTAAAGCAAAGACTTCCCGATCTGTAGGCACGTCGGCAAAAGCGCTCTCCAAACGGACATAAGAAAAAAAGGAATCGGAAACCATAGTACCTGAAAAGAAAAACGCGTAGAGAGTTAGCGATTGGCATAATGTAATTAATTGCAACTAAGAGCCTTAGCATTTTCAGTACACCCAAATTTGTACTCCATTATGGCATATTAAAATCACTACATTCAAAAAAAAAATAACAGTGGGCCCCACAAAATTAAGGTGATGGCTCATCAATGATGAGACATGCACCCATTATGAGAATTCAAAAGAATTCTCATTAAATGAATAATCCCATTGAGCAGTGGAGTTAAAAAAACTCCAAATGTTCTCAAAAAACGAGTTTTGCAACAGATTCAAATTTGTAAAAAGGGTAATAGAACCATATATATATATATATATATATATATATATATATATATATATATATATATAAGGGAATAGAAAGGGGAATAAAATTCCCAAAAAGTTCAAAAATTTCTCAGCGCTAAACTCATTAAGACAAAATGGAATTAAATTTCTCAGATAATGGGATTAAATACTAGAAGTCCCCCATGTTGGGAGAAAGATGACAAATATAATGGAATTAAATTCCAGAAACCCTCAAAGAACAAGATCAATGATAGGGTAAAACCCTAAGAAGAGAACTAACGATTCTCAGGGATTTGAGACCCACGGTTTATTTAAAAAGGGATAAGAAGTTCTTCTTAAGATCTCCGAGAGATCATTTTAAAAAAAAAGAGCCAAGTTCTGTTAATGGGTTAAAAAATCCGAAACAAAAAGCAAGGTTCTTTTAAGATTTGAACTTTGGTCATAATCCTTACCAATTTTTTTAACTGAGTTGAACTCTAAAAGAGGTTATGTGGGCAGAGATCTAAGCTCTGAGATGAGAATTGAATTCTTAAAGAAGAAGAAAACTTAAGAAAGATGATGAGACGGCGGTCATCTCAAAAGCCAAATGCCCTATTTATAGGATGTGAAGGGACGGTTCAACTCCCTAGAAGATCGAACGGTGGTAAAAGTGACACCGTTGCACTCACGTGTAAGCCATGTGAGAACAACGGTGGGGGGCATTTGTTTCCCCAAAATTTGAGCGTAACTGAAGAGCAATGCTCTGTTAAAATTTAATGAGGCAGCGCCTCACGTGCTCCCCACGAGAACGCCAGCGCCAGCGCCAACCGCTTAGGGTTGAGTCCCGTGATGGAACTGCACGTGAAGCTCATATGGGCGCCAATGTGCAAAGCACATGAGCGCCTATCATAAATAATAATTAAATTCTTAAGTGGAGCCCACGTGCACAACACGTGAGCGCCGACGCCCAAGTTTAAATCAGTAGAATTAAATTCTACATGAGAATATTTCCATAAAAAATTGGGATACTCTCTGTTAAATAGAGCCATTGGATCAAAAATCCAATGTTGATGATAAATTATCAAACAATAGAATTAAATTCTACCATGTGAAAATATCTCCCAATTCTTTCTAAGTGAGAAAAATATTCTCGGTTGGATCAAAACTCCAATAATAGAGTTAAATTCCATTTTGAGGAATATTTTTCCCAAATCTTCCAAAATAAAGAAGGATTGCTCTCTGTAAAACAGAGAGCACTTGGATCAAAAATCCAATGATGATTAAAAATCACCGTTTGACAGAATAAATTCTGTATATGGGAAAATATTTCCCCAATCTTGTTAAAAACAAGAAAACATGTTCTGTAAAATAGAAATCTTTAGATCAAAGATCCAACGGTGGGTAAAATTCCCTAAACAAATTTTGAGACTAATTAAATCAATTGGAATCTCTCAATGAAATTTTTTTAAAAAAACTAATTAACAATTTGCCTCCACTATATAAAGGACCCGAGACTTCAAGTCTCAGATAGAGAGGACCCCCTATAAGCTTCTGCAAAAAAATACAGAAGGTTCTAAAAAACAACAGAGAATTTAATTCTCAATTGAGAAGAAGATCTTTTTCCTCTTAAACCCTAGGTAAATAAATCACAGAGATCAAAATATCTCCTTTACCTATCTAAGGGTTTAACCATTTTCAAGAACTTAGTTCTTTTTCTGGATCATAGATCCACAAGATAAGTCTCCTACAAGTTGAGAATTTAATTCTCATCGGGAAGATCTTGTTCTTGAGAATTAAAGATTCAGAAAAGAACTAGGTTCAAAAGAAAAAAAAAGAAAAGGAACCTATCCTATGGGAATTTAATTCCTTGGAAAATAGGGTTTAACCTTAAAAGAAACTTAGTTCTTAAAGAAAAGCGGATCTCAGATCTTCAAAACAAAAATCTTGGTGATCATTAATGGTCAAAATGCCATTAACAGAAATTCAATCTCTGAAAAAGAAAAGAGCTTAGCGACTCACGTGTTTCCCATATGGGCGCCCTCCCAATAGCGCCCAGTGCCTCACGTGAAAAACAAGCGGGCGCTTAAAGCAAAAAGCCAGTGCCTCACGTGAAATACACGTGAGCGTTGAATAAAAGTACTTAGCACTTCATATATAGCCAAAACAGCTGAGTGCTTAGCACTGATTGGGCAGCGCCCAACACCTCACGTGGACGCCACACAAAAGTGCTTAGCACTTCATATACAACCAAAACGGCTGAGTGCTTAGCACTGATTGGGCAGCGCCCAGTGCCGCACATGCTCTTTATATGGACGCCATATAAAAAAGTGCTTAGCACTATATGTATAACCGAGTGCTTAGCACCGATTGGGTAGCGCCCATAACAGAAGACTTCACATGATACCCATGTGAGCGCCAGAGCATCAAACAAGTGCTTAACACTTTTGCATAAAAAAAAGAGGGTTGAACAAACAAAGCCCAAATAAGTGCTTAGCACTTTTGAACAAAAAAATGACTGAGTAGACAAGCCCAAATTGGCCAAGTCTCTTGCAGTTGAGTCTAAATGCTCTCCTGATCTTAGTCTCAAATAAGACTAATATATCCTTAGTTAAAAATTAATTGGGCCCAAATGCTCATATGTTCAAGTTGATCTTAATGTCAAACTAAATTATCGGTCCTTAAACCAAACAAAATATTTTTGACCTAAAGGAAAATGTAACTTAAGTTCAAAATCCCAAATCTAAAAATATACGGATTTGGACTAATCCACGCCCTACGGGCGATGACATAAACTAGTCTCCGTATACAATCTAAGGGCAATCAAAATAAACAAAAATACACACGACACGAAGTGAACTGCTGAAGCAGGAGAAAGTGGTTATCGCAACGCGATAAAATTAACTGCAGGGATTTGCACCTGTAGGGAAGAGCGTCCCTGTTCATACCATAATATTGCATTATTATATTCCCCATTCTTATGCATTTTACATATAAACAGGTGTTTATGACCCATGTCTGCTACATAGTTGCAGGTTACAGATTCTCGGGACAAAAACAGTGAAAAAGATAAAAGACGATACAAAAGTGAGACCACGACCAATAAATGATGGAATCCTGATCAAGCCTACACGAAAATCAGTTCACAAAGTACAAGGCAGCGCAAGGTTCAAGACTTCATCACGAAGCAACGACAAAAGTCCACTACAATATTCACTGGAAAGATCTGGAAGAGAACTAGAAGATATGCTGAAGAAAAACCTGAAGAAACAAGTACCCAAATGCAGCAGAACCCCCCCAGAAAAACCGAAGCATCAAGCTCCTACCTTGGCCGTGGAACCGCGGCCAAAGCATGCTATTGGCCGCGGAACCGCGGCCAGGTTGTGCCCGTGTCGGTGCAAAATTTCGTGGCGCTGGCGGTGCGTTGACTAGGTCTTTTTCTTAGGGGGTATTTTTGTAAAAGCAGATATGACGCGATTGTAATCTAGGGTTTCTATGAATCTATAAATAGAACCCTAAAAACCTTTTCTAGGTTATGCCTCCTTTCATTAATAAAATTCAGATTTCTTTTGGAGAGCATCGATGCCTCTTTTCATTTCATCTATTCAGATCTGTAAAGTCCTGTGTAAATGTTTGGAGAGAGCCATCAATAAAGTAAGTAGTTTTATTTAATTGCCTTAGTATAGATCTTTAACTCCTTGCCTTAGTTAGATAGTTAGATATGTTCTTCAATTCCCTAATGAGCGAGTAGTCTCCTCGTTTGTTAGGTTATCTTTGGGGAAGGCTTGAGAGATGAAGATCTCTCACCCCTTTCTTGCCCATTATATATTTTCATAGGACTCCATGCATACATGCACACACCGCTCCCTACGGCACCCTATCCCACGAGGTAGCGGTGATACCGTAGTATAAAGGCCCGGTTGTGCGTGTTTTCCATGGAGGTTAGGGTAAGGATTAAGAAAGGAAGGACAAGAACCTAGAGGAAGAAACACCGTTTCCTCCCGATGGTACTAATCCCCTTTATTAATAATTACCATAACTTCTCATAGATCTTAATTTGGGTATAGAAAGCGGTTAGATTTATTTCACTTTCCAAACTTACCCTAAACCTAACCCTAGCAAGATTTAGATCTAGATAAATTTAGTTTTTAGATTTAATCAATCCGACACCCATCGGAATTAACTCGTAAGAGCAATTAGGAGATTCACAAAATCCCTGTGGACCGACCCGTACTCACCGGCTAGCTACCAAGCGACGCCGTTCTTGATTGCGGTTATATAAATTCTTTGATCAATCAAATGGCGCCGTTGCCGGGGATGGCGTGTTATTTTCTTTTTGTAATTTCGGGTTAATATAAATCAAAAAAATCATAAAAACTGAAAAATAAAAAAATATAATTTTTTTTTGTTATTTTGTGAAGGGTATTTTCGTTTGAATTTCGCAGGATCGAAGAAGAAATTCAGATCTGGAAAAATCCAGAGATCGAAACAGAAAATACCAGATCTGAAAAACAGAGGAAAATCACAACAGAGCAACAGAAGAACTTGGGAGACCTGAATCGACTTTTGTGCCGCGTTTCCGCCGCATTGACCAGGCTTTGACCGCGAATCCGCGGTCAGGAGGTGACATCATCCTCTGCAAAAAATTCTCGGGAACCGTGCAGTCTCCTCCATCGCAGAACCGCCGCGCCACCCTGCTTCTGGCCGCGGAACCGCTGCCTTCTTGTGACGTCAGCAAGCTAAAAATCTTCTGTAAGCTTATTCTCTCCTCCTCTGCAAATCCCCCATATCTCTTCTGTAAAATCTCATGCAGGATTCTTTGCGCTTAAAAATCTCTCCCCCTTCCAATAATTGATCTTGTGCAGGATTCTTTGCGCCGCGCTTAAAATAAAAAATTTGATTGCAAGTGGTTGTTACTGTTTTGCATATTTTTAATTGGACTTTAAGGGGCTTGAAACCAATCCAGATTGGGTGGGGATTTCATCACCCTTCTCAGGACCTCGGAAATCACATAAGGCATATGCATTGACCATCATTAATTAAAAAATACTAGACTCAGCCCTAAGGACATCGCGCTCAATAGGACAGAGGACTAGTTGTAGGCATCGGCCGTTGATCCTAACCTGGCTTTGCGGTGTCTAGGCAAGTGTGTCTAAGGCGAGTGGTTACTTAATTAGGACCACTACTTTCGTAGTGGGGAGCCTCCCACTCACCTGGCACTTACCTGGCCGCAATTGGCGGTGAAGAGGCAGTTTGAGGTCCTATTTCTAGCCCTTTGGAACAGTTAGGAGCTGTCTAGCTGACCTAGGTGACCCTAGATCTAGCCCTGATTGTGCATTTGTGGTTGATTGAAAGTGTGTCTAAGCCCTTTATCGAAAATCTTTTTTGCAAAAAGTTCCAAATAAAGAGAAAACGAAAAAAGGAATTTTTTTTATAAAAACTTGCAAAATTTTGTCGCTAAGAAATCCGTGCACCCCACATTCTTTCTCTTCTCCTTTCTTCCATCATGGGTACCCCACCTCATAAAACTCTTGCCGAACTTTGGTATCCCGAACCAAACTTTGCTTCTTACGCGAATTGTTTCGGTCGATTTACGGACGACCCCTCCATACCCAAAATTTCTTTGAAAGATCGAATAGAAGCGTCTAGGAGAAACAGTTCGACTTTGCAATCCACTTTGTATCAACCATTTCAACCTTCACTACCTTCTTACGTTGATATTCCTTTTTCGAGTCCTGTTGTAACTCCTAAACCCATGTCTATAGCTGAACATATTGAACAATCTCGTAACCGATCTTTCACTCCTTTCAACACTTTGAGTTCTTTAGATCAACAAGTCCATTCACCTTTTTATCCAAATGTTGATCCTACTCCTGTCCAACCATTCAATTCCTACCAGTCCTACCCAACTTTCACATCTTCCCTCGACACTGTTTCTACACAACCAATTGGGAGTTTCACGTATCCAAAAAGCTTTGAATCTTTTACTGAAACCCCTTCACAACCCATGTCTAGTCTGGAACAGTCGTTAGAAGCTTATATGGTGGCGACAAACCAAATGCTAAGGAATGTGGATGCGTCCATAGCCGCCCTTATACAACCTAATGAACCGGTAGCTAGTTTCCAACTAGCTACAAAAATTCCAATGTATAATGGGGCGGTTGGACTGAGTGAGAATTTGAGAGGAGAAAGTGAGTTAAACACCCTTCCAAATCAAGCCTACCCCTTACCAATTGAATTCCACAACTCCAGTTTTCAAACAAGTGTTCCAAATGATTCATCAGTTGAAAATAAAACATTTAATGAGTTGTGCGACTTTGTAGTGCTTGATTTGCCAGATTGTGAAGAGTCCCTTTCGAGATAAACCATACCTAATCCTTTTGAACTTTACACCTCCACTCTAGAGCCTAAATTAATAGATATCCATGCTTTTGATGAGGTGTCCGAAAAAATTGATTTTCACTTGATTGAGGATATTGACGCCGGGAATATTTTGGATGATGAACCCGTAGATTTGATATAAATTTTATCCCCAATTCATCATCCTAAGTCATTAAATGTTTCTTCCGAACTTCATGTGCGTCTTGATTTTGATGATAATGGCATGGATAAGCTAAATTTTGAGGGGAATTATGAGGATAGTATTGAGGAGAGTATTGAGGATAATATTGAGGATGAACCATTTTTGTTTGATGTGTCGGATTTTCCAATTCATCCTCCCGAACTTTTAACTGTTATACTTCCTAAATCACCCTCCCTCCTTTCCATCGTTCTGACCACGCAGGAGGACTGTGAGCTTGAAAGATTTCTATTCGATCACAGCAGTTTGGACTCCACTAGTGCGTACCCCTTTGAATCGAACACAGTTCTCACAGACGATAATGATTACGAGTGTTTCACTTTTTCGGACGATTTTGAAGACTCACCGCCCGAGTTTGAATCCTTTGAATTTTCCGATGAACCATCAGACTCGGTTGCTTACAATCAATTCGAACCATTGATGGAATCTTTCAAGTTCGAGACAGTTTACTACGGTGAGAATAAGACTATCCCTAATTCACTCCCTTTCGTCCTTCCTATCGTTTCAACCATGCAAGACTCCGTCGCGTTTCCATTTTCAATGGAGGGTTTACCAAGTTCGACGTACCCATGTTTTCTCGCGAATCTTGAGGGATTTGACCCCATTTCTCGATGGGTTGATAGATTAGCACAATCGCTTTTAACACAACGGTCATCACATATTGCGCTAATTTATTCACTCAATTTACACTCTCAAGTTCGTACTACATTTCTTTTTCCCTCCCGCCATTCTTCTCTTCCACCGAGACCATATTCTACATTTCTTCCTACACAGTCTCGTGTGTTTCTCATTTCATTCCTTAACAGTCCATTCTTTCACCAGCCCTACCATTATCACGATAAAATTTTTGAATGGTTGGTGCTAACCTTTGGCCTGTGTAAGGCCTTGTATAGTTTGGGAGGACCTTGTTGTATATATGTATATATATATATTTTTGTTTTCTTTTTTCTGTTAACAATAAAAAAAATTCAATAATTTTTTTTATAAATAAATAAACAGGGGAGTGCCGACATTTTGACTCTCTTGGTGTAGCATGACAGTGAGGACACTGTCAAGTTTAAGTTTAGGGGTATGCTCGGTAAGCTTTCTTCCTTCGCATTCATTGTATATTTTTGCATTTGCATACTTATTTTAAAACCCATAAAAATTGAAAAATTTGAAAAATTATAAAAATTAAAGTATTCAATTTTGGCCATAATTGACTTGAGTTTGACAAAAAGGTTAACTAGTTAGGAACAACTAGATCTTAGACTTAGTAAATTAAAAACCCTAAAAATAACTTTTCTTAAAGTTTAACGGTAGAAAGTATATGTCTTTGTAGTTTATTTAGAAATAGGCAAATTTCGAGTTTACTTCTTGGGCTAAGTCAAGACAAGGGAAGAGTATTGATGTTTTTATTGAAGTATAAGTTTGAAAAAATTCCTAATCTTAAGTCTAAATTTTGAAAACATATACCCTACAAACTGCAGAAATACGCACCTTGAAACTTTGAATAGTAGAAGAGACCTTGAAATGCTCTTGTCGAAAGTTCTTAGTATGAAGGAAAATAAAAAAAAATATACAAGTGTGAATAAATAGATAAAAAAAATGAACACTGGTTTTTGTGATTACTTAAGGCTTCATTAATAGAAAAATATTTAGCGAGGGTGCTTCATCACCTAGTGCCTTAGACTAACTAGTTTGGGAGTCACTGTTAAAGCCTTAGGTGTTGCAAGACTAGGAATTACGCTTTAATGTGCAAACACATCTTGTAATCGGTTGTTGGTATCTCAAGAAGTATTAACAGTCGCATGAAGGATGTGTGAGCGAAATTCATCTAAAAATTCACCTATTAAGAAGTGCTTTGGACGACGAACAAGAGTATGATAGCTTGATTTGAATTTCCAAGTGTAGGGGTGATATATACACACACGTAGGGGTATGTGATTGGGATTTAGATAAGAGATAGGAATGAAGAATATGACTTGTATCTTTAGTAGAGATGATAAAAATTCCTAAGTGGAGATAGAACCCTAGAAGGAAAGCTTAAAAGATGCTAAAAGCTAAGTAAGTCTACAGAATATATATAATCTTAAGTTAAATGATAAGGAAGCGTGAAGAATACGGGTGGATAATTTACGAGTCGAAGATAATAGAGTTTCTTGTTAGAAAACCTAATTGGAGAATAAAAGTCAATGGGTCGAATTGATAGGATTTTGTGGGTAGTATCCGCTGAAAACCCTCAGGAGACAACACTCCTCCTACTAGGGACACCTAGAGGTTTAACGGCTTGTTGCACGAGCTCAGTGCAATCGCATTTCCCTGCAAAAGTGAGCTTAGGTTTTTGTTGAGAATAAAACTAGGTTTGCTCGAGGACGAGCAAAAGATAAGTTTGGGGGTATTTGTTCATACCATAATATTGCATTATTATATTCCCCATTCTTATGCATTTTACAAATAAACAGGTGTTTTTGACCCATGTCTGCTACATAGTTGCAGGTTACAGATTCTCGGGACAAAAACAGTGAAAAAGACAAAAGACGATACAAAAGTGAGACTACGACCAATAAATGATGGAATCCTGATCAAGCCTACACGAAGATCAGTTCACAAAGTACAAGGCAGCGCAAGGTTCAAGAATTCGTCACGAAGCAACAGCAAAAGTCCACTACAATGTTCACTGGAAAGATCTGGAAGAGAACTAGAAGATATGCTGAAGAAAAACCTGAAGAAACAAGTACCCAAATGCAGCAGAAACCCCCCCAGAAAAACCGAAGCATCAAGCTCCTACCTTGTCCGCGGAACCGCGGCCGGGTTGTGCCCGTGTCGGTGCAAAATTTCGTGGCGCTGGCGGTGCGTTGACTAGGTCTTTTTCTTAGGGGGTACTTTTGTAAAAGCAGATATGACGCGATTGTAACCTAGGGTTTCTATGAATCTATAAATAGAACCCTTAAACCTTTTCTAGGTTATGCATCCTTTCATTAATAAAATTCAGATTTCTTTTGGAGAGCATCGATGCGTCTTTTCATTTCATCTATTCAGATCTGTAAAGTCTTGTGTAAATGTTTGGAGAGAGTCATCAATAAAGTAAGTAGTTTTATTTAATTGCCTTAGTATAGATCTTTAACTCCTTGCCATAGTTAGATAGTTAGATATGTTCTTCAATTCCCTAATGAGCGAGTAGTCTCCTCGCTTGTTAGGGTTAGCTTTGGGGAAGGCTTGAGAGATGAAGATCTCTCACCCCTTTTTTGCCCATTATATATTTTCATAGGACTCCATGCATACATGAACACACCGCTCCCTACGGCACCCTATCCCACGAGGTAGCGGTGATACCGTAGTATAAAGGCCCGGTTGTGCGTGTTTTCCATGGAGGTTAGGGTAAGGATTAAGAAAGGAAGGACAAGAACCTAGAGGAAGAAATATCGTTTCCTTCCGATGGTACTAATCCCCTTTATTAATAATTACCATAACTTCTCATAGATCTTAATTTGGGTATAGAAAGCGGTTAGATTTATTTCACTTTCCAAACTTACCCTAAACCTAACCCTAGCAAGATTTAGATTTAGATAAATTTAGTTTTTAGATTTAATCAATCCGACACCCATCGGAATTAACTCGTAAGAGCAATTAGGAGATTCACAAAATCCCTGTGGACCGACCCGTACTCACCGGCTAGCTACCAAGCGACGCCGTTCTTGATTGCGGTTATATAAATTCTTTGATCAATCAGTCCCCACAATCAAAATTCCCCTCACAAATGAAGAGAAATCTGATGAAGTCTACTACAACGGTCGCATCTATCCAAGCCTCCGATATATGGTACCATAAATCAATTTGGTATCTTTAAAGAGGTGGATGGAGAAGTCCAAATATCATCTGCTCCCAAATTTAGGCCAGATATCCCAACGTCTCGGTCCAGTCATTCGGCGGAGAACAAAAGGCTCTCTGTTTAACAGAGAAGATTTTTTGTTTGTTTTAATAAAATTAGGAGAATATTTTCCTAAGATAGAATTTTATTCTATCATATGAATATCTTGTTAATTTACCAAGATTAAGAAAATATTTTCCTAACTTAGAATTTAATTTTGTTATATGAATATCTTGTTAGTTTAGGAAGATATTTTCCGAATATAGAATTTTATTCTATCACAAGATTAGGAAGATATCTTTCTAATATAGAATTTTATTCTATCTAATAGAGAAGATCATTCTTGTTTATTTATCAAAATTAGGAAAATATTTTCCTAAGATAGAATTTTATTCTATCAGATGATCGATGGGTGATTTTATAATCACCGTTGGATCTTTTATCCAAGGGTCCTCTGTTTAACAGAGAAAATCTTTCTAGTTTGAGAAGGATTAGGGAAATATTTTCTACATAGAATTTAATTCTATCAGATGGTTTAATTGGTATTATTTTATCACAATTGGATTCTAAATCCAAGATTCTCTATTAGAGAAAGATCTTTCCATATTAGAAAGATCAGGGAAAATATTTCCCAAATAGAATTTAATTCTATCAGACAATTTAATTGGTGATATTTTATCACCATTGGATTTTAAATCTAAGATTCTCTGTTAGAGAAAGATCTTTCCATATTACAAAGACCAGGGAAAATATTTTCCAAATAGAATTTAATTGTATCATATAGAATTTAATTATATCAGATGGGAGCATTTTAAATTGGGGCGCTCACATGCTTTGCATGTGAACGCTGCCAAAGAATGCGGCAAGAGAACTCATGTGCACGTGACCCCTAATGTGGGTTTTAGCCTGTTTATTTTCAGCGCTCATATGTTTTGCATATGAGCGCATGTTTGGCCTTTGGTTATTTATGTTCAGCGCTCATATACTTTGCATATGAGCACTCACATGTTTAACACGTGAGGCATGTTTGGCCTTTTTGTTATTTGCTTTTAGCGCTTATATGCTTTGCAAAGCATATAAGCGCTCACGTGTTTAACACGTGATACCAAACTGTGGGAATATAAGCGCTCACGTGTTTAACACGTGATACCAAACTGTGGGAATTCTTTTCCTCTTTCTTCTCTCCCTTTTTTATAAGAGAACAAATAGCTCTTAGCAAAAAATTTTAGCGGGAACAAATGCCCCCCACTATTTTGCCTACGTAAGTATGTACGCGGGTGAAATAGTGTAGATTTATGCATGGCCATAGAATTGATGGCTTAGGAGACAAGTTTATGCTCCTAAGAATTTTTTCATTTTCATGAGTCGTAAAGGTCTCAAGAAGGTTTTTCTCTCTACGAGTCTTGAGGATCTCATAGGTGCATATTCTCCCTAGAAATTGTGAGGATTCCTAAGTGTTCATCGCCTCTGTGAGTCGTAAATATCTCACTCGGGTATTTTTTCCTTACGAGTCGTGAGGACCTGTAAGTAGCTTCTTCATTTTATTGGCATGTAACTTTGGCGAATGTGACCCATGGATAGTATACAAGAGTCAATCTTGATCTCCTTCTAGGGCAACGATGGCTTAAGAGACAGGTTTAGATCTGTCGCATAAGGTTTTTCAACTTTATGAGCCGTGAGGGTCTCATAGAGATGTTTCTCCCTACGAGTCGAGAGCATCTCATAGGTGTATTTTCTCCTTAGAAGTCATGAGGACTCCTAAGTGTGTTTTCTCTTGAGAATCGTAGGGATCTCACAAAAGAATTTTCCCTTTACGAGTCGAGAGGACTTGCAAGTGATTTCTCCTCCTCATCGGGATGCGACTTTGGAGAATATGGACTGTGGATAGTATACAAGAGTCGGTTTGGACCTACTTGTAGGGCCACGGTTCTTAGGAAACAGGTTGATATCCCCGTCGCGTAAGGGGTTTCACTTTCATGATCCGTGAGGGTTTCATAAAGATGTTTTTCCCTACGAGTCGAGAGGATCTCGCAGGTGTATCCTAAAATAAAATATAGATAACCCATTTTTTGATATAGGTCCGTTAGGTTTGCGGTACTAGGTTTAAGTCCATCGTACCGTCGCGTTGGCTGATATATTACTCGGTATGCAGTCTCTTAGGTTGCTGCTTGAGTAACCACACAACTGTCGTGTCTCTGATCCCTTCTGAGGCTGGACAAGACGTCTTCAAGTAATCTTCTGAGGTCATATTACCGTTGGAAGAACAAGCGTTAGGTATTTGCCATGATATTTTTTACTTGTGGTTAGGCTCAATTTGGAGCCCCAATGAGTCATAACCGCACCCTTCTGGGGTGGGATGATCTCCAATGGTCTTTAGGCTTTATATGTATTGCCGTCAAGACCCGAAGTTAGGAATATGACATCACTTCGTTTTTTCTTTGACGATGTTGCGCCGATTTTTTGCTGAAGTAGGGTAGACATCTGTAGGACCTCTATGCTGTATGTATTGCAATTGAAGTCCAGAGCTAGAAATATGCCGTTGCTCCAATTTCATTAGTTGCATCCATGCCCTGCTGAAATGAGGGGGAACGTCGGTATAGTCTCTAGATTGTATGTACTGTCATGACTTGGAGCTAGGATTTTGCCATTACTCCATTTTTTCTTTGACCCTTAGGTCATTTTTTTATTATGACGTTGTGTCTGCATCCTACCGGAATGAGAAGGAACGCCGGGATAGTCTAAAGATTGTATATGTACCGTCAAGACTCGGTTCTCCTTTTGATGAAACGCGGTGGGAAAATATGGTTCCCTTTCTTTCATTTGTGCCCATAGATCGTATATTAGAGTCAATATGGACCTACTTGCAGGGCAAAAAAGTTTCATTTTCATTTTTAAATTTTTTTTTATTTCTTTCCACGATACTCTATCTTTTCAGCTTTTAAGTCGCTAAAGTCATGATTGCCCAATCATTTCGGCTATTTATCGTGGTGCCCAATTATTTCGGCTTTTTTTACTCCCTGCTTTTTATTGCGAGTTGCCTTACCATTTCGGCTTTTTTTTTTTGGGATTTGAAATCTGATACCAATCTTGGTATCAGCATCGCTACCACTGGAATATTGCCAGCAGCGATTCATCATTTGCCGTTGTTGATTTGGACAAAGATGGCTTAGCAAACAGGGTTAGGATCCAGTCGACTAAAACTTCTGACTTCATGAGCCGTAAGGGTCTCATAAAAGTATTTCTCCCTACGAGTTGAGAGGATCTTGTAGGTGTATTTTCTCCTTAGAAATTATGGAGATTCCTAACTGAAATTTTCTCTTATAAGTCTAAGGATCATACAAGAGTGTTTTCTCCTTATAAGTCGAGAGAACTTACAAGTGTCGTTCACCATATGGGGATTTTTCACGCCATCAGTGGAACTTTATGGGAACATATTTTGTTTATGCCCGTGGATTGTATACAAGAGTCAATATCGGACTACTTATAGGGCTACGATGGTTTAGAAAACAGGTTTAGATTTGTCGCCTAAGGCTTTTGAATTCTATGAGCCGTGAAGGTCTCATAGGGGGAGATCTCCTTACGAGTCGTGAGGATCTCGTAAGTGTATTTTCTTCTTAGAAATCGTGTGGATTTCTAAGCGTGTAGCTCCTTTGTGAGTCGTAAGGATCTCACGCAGGTATTTTCTCCTCACAAGATCGAAAGGACCCAGCAAGTGTATTTTATTTTTTATTTATTTATTAATATTTTTACGAGATTGCGCTCTTCCGGGTTTTCACAAGCTCGCCGGTAGTCCTGCTGTTTTTACCCACGGCGCCCTTTCGGGTCTTCATCCGTTCCTATTTCGCTTGTGGACATACCTTTTTTTGTTTTTATATTTTTGTTTTTAACGAGTTTGCACCTTTTCAGGTTTTTACAAGCTTGTCGGTAGCCCTGATGTTTTTACTCACAGCGCCCTTTCGGGTTTTCATCCATGTCCATTTTGCTTGTGGACGCACCGTTTTTTTGCGAACGATGAAACTCTCGAAAGTAGCTTCGTCACAGGTGACCCATCTGTTTGCCGGTGAGATTTAGGGGTGGCTTCATCGCTGGAGTAGCTGTGTAGCCAGTGGGACTTGATTTGCAACCTTCGCCGTTAGGACTTCGATTAAAATATAGATCTCAAGGGAGCATATCGCCGTATTTGGAGTGATGTGTTAGTTTAGGGACGTTCCGGTCCATTATCGCCATTTTTGAGGCGATGCGCCGTGTTTGAGGCGATGCACTAGTTTAGGGACGTTTTGATCCAACATCACCGTGTTTGGGGCGACACGCCAGTTTAAGAACGTTTCGATCCATTATCGCCGTATTTGGGGCGACGCACCGTGTTTGAGGCGACACCCTAGTTTAGGGACATTTCGGTCCATTATAGCCGTATTTAGGGCGACGCGCCGTGTTCGACGCACTAGTTTAGGGATGTTTCGGTCCATCATTCCTATGTTCGGGACGAAATGCTAGTTTAGGGACTTCTCGGTCCAACATCACCGTCTTTTGGAACGAATGTTGGTTTAGGGACGTTCCGGTCCATTATTATCATTTGGTCGGGGAGTTGCATAACTCATTCCTTCCAACGCTTGCTTGCAGAGACACTGATGCATGTCCTTTGTATGCATGGACACTTCACGCCTTAGGCTATCTTCACCCTCTTGGATTGCTTATTTTACCATCGCAGCGATCGGGTTGTTTTGCGGGAAATATCGGGCATTTTACATGACACCTGCCCCCTGCTCATCAATGCCGCTTTCCGATACTAATGGAGAATTTTCTTCATATGCGAAGGAACGGGATATTACGTCATTCCTTCTGCCGAGTCTTTCTCTTCCTTGGAAGAATGAACTTGACTTGGGGGGTTTTCCCCTCATTGTCTGATTCGGAGTGGGACATGGATTTCACATCCCTCCCATGATTTTTGGTTCAAGTGGGATATTCCACTTGATTGCAGGTCCCGCTTGTAGGTCCCTTGATATCCTTTCTGTTCTTTGAGAAGTAAGGACCATCTTACGTAGAGATTCTTCCGCCAGTGAGGAATATGCCTCTTGTGTATATTTCGGAGAGGAGTGAGTACTCACGTCGTCGCTATTTTGGCGACAGCTTGCTTCAGAAACGCTCATTTTTGTTGAGCGCTGGCGAAAAACGCCATCTTGCCTTTGCTTTTCATTCATCTTTATCGGATGAGGAAGATTCTTGACCTATCTGATCCAATCGAGCCATTTTATCTATGAGTTCTTGGAAGGTTATCGGCTTGAAGAGGGCCATGTATGGGAACACCTTTGAATTTGGGTCAAGGGTGGCTATGAACATTCCCACGGTTGCAGTTTCGTCGATACGTTGCTCACATTTTGACCAGAGATTTCGCCATCGGGTAACATATTGAACCCAGGTCTCATTTGGTCCAACCATTTCGTTGACCAATGCCGCCACGGTAGTGTGTTTATTCCCACTAGCGAATCTCTGATAGAAGAACATCTCCATCTGTTCGAAGGTGCTCACGGAGTCATTTGGGAGTTCCGCATGCCATTCAAAAACAATGCCTGCCAGACTGCTGACGAACTCTCGGAGGAGCAGTTTATCATTTCCTCCAGTGTCGCCGCACATGGATTTAAAATGCGCGATCTGCTGGCGAGGATTCCCGGTTCCTTTGTATATGTGGAACGTCGGAAATATGTATTCTGGCGGGTACTGTATTTGATTGTACCAGGCCGATACGGTTGACCAGTCTTGATCGATCTATTTGCAGCTTCACTGTCATAGTGAACATTAATTTGCTGAGCGATATATGCGTCCAGCTTTGCCTTTGGGATCATTTCCCCCTCAGCCGTTGATGAGGCTTGTAGAGGATTTGAAATGTCACCCTTGTCTTTAAAAGCGACTATCGGCGGTTCATCTGCCAGTGGTTCCGAATGGATCATCATTCCAGCCATATTCTGGATCAGAAAGGCCATCTGGTTCATTTTACTAGACATTTCTGCCGCTTCTTCATCTCTCTTTTTGAGAGCGCGCTTTAGGAAGTCAACATTCGACTCCTGCCTTGTTCTTTCTCCAGGTGCGTCTTTGGGATTTGCCTTAGACGATGGATTAGCGAGTGTTGCCGCTTGAGCAAGCATTGTCTGCAACTTTTCACGTTGCAGTTGAGCTTTTTTCGGAGACCGAGTATGCGGTCCGTAGCTGGTATAAGTGTGACCTTCGTCTTTGGAGTTCACCATGTAGATTGTGTAAACTACTATGCCCCCAGGCTTGGGGCGTTTGGAGTTTTAACCATTAGAGTTTGTTTCGGGCATTTGGATTTTATTAGGCCACTCTTTTTTGTGAGAAGCCGCTTTGGGGGGAGCCATCGTATCAGGACCTACCATGGGATGGGTCCCCTTGTATTTAGAAGGGGAGTTGTCAGAGTTTGGATGACGTTTAGGGGAAGAGCCGTGGACGATGACGGAGTTCCTCACTTACTTCCACACTTTATATATAGATGAGGAAAGTTTTCTCATAGAGCGAACTGCCTTCTTCTCTCCTCGGGTCTCCACGGGCTGCGGAGATTTCTTCAATACCGAGGTGGGAGAATTTTGTCTGACCCTTCGCAGCAGTTCGAAGCTATTCCCGGTTGGAACAGCAACATTCGCCATTGGAGTTGAAGCGAGTGGAGTCAACACGAACGGAGAACTGCCCCTAACTTGTTTTGTATGATGCCGATATCGACGTCGGTGATGTCTTACGACCGGAATTTGATTAGCCTCAGGATTTTGCTGAGCCTGCCTCCTATTTTCTTTGAGAGCTGGAGTATTCTGCCCCCTGCGTCGACCTTGGCCTTTGGAAGGTACCGGTTGTTTGGAGACTGATTCTATCGGCAAAGCAGAAGCTTGAGGAGAAAGCCTATGGAAGACAGACTTATTCTGGGATTCCTTCTTCGGCGTTGAGGTACCGAGAGTGGGGGTGTGCGTATCGACCCAAAGAGAAGCCCATTGATTTCTTGAAGAGCCGGATTGCAGAGATTTGAGGCTGCAAGTGGCCCATACTTGACTCTACCTGATGTGACAAAGCCTGAGTTGCAGTGAGTGGACGCAAAAGCCATTCTGTATAAAGATGAAACGCCGGCTTCAGTATCCCATCACCCAAGGGTAACTACAAATATATATACCACGATTATTTAATCGTGGAAAAACACGACACACGAAATGTGGAGTGGAAAGAGGAAGAGTGGAAAAAGGAAGATGTCCCACTGGGCGTGACAAAATTTGTTTACCGCCGAAAGACCGAACTGAGACGTTGGGACTTCTAGCCTGAATTTGGGGGAAGATGCTATTTAGAACATATCCATCCGCCTCTCCGAAGATACCAAGTTGATTTATGGCACCATATATCGGAGGTTTGGATAGATGCGATCGTTGTAGCAGATTTTATCATATCCCCTTCATTTGTGGGTTTTTTTTTATTGTGGGGACGCTCTTCCCTGCAGGCGCAAGCTCCTGTAGTTAATTACGTTATCGCGTTGTGATAACCACTTTCTCCTGCTCCGGTAGTTCACTTTGTGTCGTATGTATTTTTGTTTATTTTGGTTGCCCGTGGATTGTATACGGAGACTAGTTTTCGTTGTCGCCCAAAGGGCGCGGATTAGTCCAAATCCGTATATTTAAGATTTGGTTTCGGGTCAAGGATTTGCTTGACGGGGTCCACGTTGGTAGCTTGGTTTGCCAATAGGAATGAACTTAGGATGCAAATCCCATATAAATGAGGTCCATCAGTTCATAAGATACTTGGATTTGATCTAAGGATCATTAGTCATATTTGAGACTAAGATCAACATAGAAATAAATGAGCATATGGGCTCAATTATTTTAGTTAAGGACAACACGGTCCAACATTCCCTATTTGGGACGACGCTCTAGTTTAAGGACATTTCGGTCCAACATTCATCTTGCGCGCACGTGTATTTATTACGTGGCGGAGTGAACGATGGTGACATGGAATGCGTCCAGTTTGGGTTGCGATCCGATTTGAGGCGTGCACGTCAATTTGGAAGTGCATCAATGTGGAATGTATCATTCCCTGTCTTGATAAAATTTTACATCAAGTTGGAACGAGGAGTTGTTGTTAGTTGTCAGGACCCGCCACCTCTCTGAAGACATTGAGGAATTATAACGACATATATCATGAGTGTGGAGAGATATACTCTTAAACCAAATCCCGTATTTGAGGGAAAGATCATGATGGATCATCTAAGAATCGTTAGTCTTATTTGAGACTAAGATTAACTTAGAAGATATGGGATGAAGATCGTAAGTCATGTATGAGACTAAGATCAGTTTGGATGTCATGAATATAAGCTTAGCCAATTTGGGCTAAGATTGAGTTTCTGTAACACCCAGCAGTGCTAAGCGCTTGTTCCCGCCAAAAAATTTCTGCGCAAAAGAGCCCAAGGTATCAAATGGCAGCGATACGTTTAAGAAAATATGAACCAGTAATTTCCAGGCTGTATTTTGACAAACTTCCGAATGAGAAACAGCTATATTCTGATGGTATCAAAAGTGTCTCGACAAATCCTTCGATTTGATATATTATGGGCCTCATAATTCATCCGGGATCAAAAGTTATAAAGCATCACGTGCCCACACGTGACCGGGCATCACGTGCCCACACGTGACCGGACATCACGTGCAGACACGTGAAGATTTACAGGCAAAGCCTGTAGGCACTGAATAAAATAAATAATTGGAAATAATTAATCAGTGGGGTCTCGTGCCAACACGTTATAGGCTCTTAAACCCTCTGAAACAATAGACTATGACATCTTTAAATTTTGATGTCCTTAACCTTGGACTGTGGGGTCCTTAAACTCATGGATTATGATGTCCTTAAACTTTATAGACTATGACGTCTTTAAACTATGGACCGTGGGGTCCTTAAGCCCATGGACTATGATGTCCTTAACCTTGGACTGTGGGGTCCTTAAGCCCATGGACTATGATGTCCTTAACCTTGGACTGTGGGATCCTTAAACTCATGGATTATGATGTCCTTAAACTTTATAAACTATGACGTCTTTAAACTATGGACTGTGGGGTCCTTAAGCCCATGGACTATGATGTCCTTAACCTCGGACTGTGGGGTCCTTAAGCCCATGGACTATGATGTCCTTAACCTTTACAGACTATGATGTCTTTAAACTGGACCACTATATCCTTAAACTGGTAATCGATCGCAATGTCCCTAAACTAAACAATAGAGCCCAAATGCTCTTTTGTCGGATCTAAACGATCCCGTTAAGTTGATATTAGTCTAAAATTAGACTAACGTATCCTTAATAAACGTTTAAGTTGATCTTAGTCTCAAATGAGACTAATGTATCCTTAAACTCAACCCCAAACCCAAATCTAAGAAGATATGGATTTGGACTAATCCACGCCCTACGGGCGACAACATAAATTAGTCTCCGTATACAATCCACGGACAACCAAAAACAAAACAAATACACACGACACGAAGTGACCATCTGGAGAAGGAGAAAGTGGTTACCTCGATGCGGTAGCGTAATTAACTACAGGGGCTTGTGCCTGCAGGGAAGAGCGTCCCCACAATCAAAAACCCCTCAACGAGGGGTAATCTGACGAAGTCTGCTAAATCAGCCGCATCCGTTTAAACCTTCGATACATGGTGCCATAAATCAGCTTGGCATCTTCGGAGAGGTGGACGGATAGCATCAATTAGCATCTGCCCCCAGATTCAGGCAAGACGTCGTGTCTTCCTGGTTTCCGGCGGTAAACAGATTCTGGCGTATATACGTGGGTGAAGTAGTGCAGAGTAACTTCCGGGCTGTATTTTGATAAACTCCCGAATGAGAAACAGCTAAATTCTGATGGTATCGAAAGTGTCTCGAAAAATCCTTCGATTTGACATACTATGGGCCTCATAATTCATCCGGGATCAAAAGTTATGAGGCATCACGTGCCCACACGTGACCGGGCATCACGTGCCCACACGTGACCGGGCATCACGTGCAGACACTTGACCATTTACAGGCAAAGCCTGTAGGCACTGAATAAAATAAATAATTGGAAATAATTAATAAGTGGGGTCACGTGCCAACACGTGATAGGCTCTTAAATCCTCTGAAACAATAGAATTAAATTCTAATTAAATAATTAATCAGTGGGGTCACGTGCCAACACGTGATGGGTTCCTGAGCCCTCTAAACCAATAGAATTAAATTCTAATTAATTCGCCAATCAGTGGGGTCACGTGCTAACACGTGATAGGCTCTTAAACCTTCTGAACTAATAGAATTAAATTCTAATTAAGGGAAATCAAAAACCCTAGTTGGAAAAATATTTCCCTAGATTTTTCCAAACAAAAAGATCGTGCTCTGTAAAGTGGAGCACCGTTGGATTAAAAATCCAATGGTGATTAAAAATCACCAATTTATAGAAAGATTCTATAAAAGGAAAGATTTCCCTGAAATTTTCCAGGAATAACAGATAAAAGATCTTTTGGATTAAAAATCCAATGGTGAATAAAATTCACTGAGTAATCTAAAAGATCATGTTGGTTACAAAATCAATTAAAATATTTCAATGAAAGATTGACTAAACAAACTGATTCTTTTCTTTCTCCTATAAATAAGAATCAAAGGGGAACAAAAAATGATACAACAACATAGAGAAAAAAGAAGAGAATTTAATTCTCCAGAGAGAAGAAGATTTCCTCAGAAGAGAAAGTAACCCTAGGTGAGAAAGGGAAAGAGATCATAAGCTCCACAAAGCAAAAAAGATAATTTAATTCGCAAACTAAGAGTTTAACTCTTCTGAATAAGAACTTAGTTCTTCTTTTGGTTGAAGATCCGCAGAAGCAGATCTTCCTATAAGTTGAGAATTTAATTCTCATCGGGGAGATTCTGCCATGCAGATCCAAAACTTAGAGGGAGAATTGAGTTTAAGGAATTTAATTCCTCCAAATACTTAGGAATTTAATTTCTCCAACAGAGACAGGGTTTAACGCTTAAAACAAGAACTTAGTTCTTCTTCATGATTGAAGATCTGCAGAAGTAGATCTCCCCATAAGTTGAGAATTTAATTCTCATCCGGGAGATTCTTCCATGCAGATCCAAAACTTAGAGGGAGAGTTGGGTTTAAAGAATTTAATTCTTCCAAATACAAAGGAATTTAATTCCTCTAAATAAAATTAGGGTTCAACCCTACAAAGAATTTAATTCTTAAAAAGGGACTTAATACTCTCCATGCACGTAAAGAAGTCAGTATCCAACCTGATCACGTGGCAACACGTGACCTTCCTTTCAATGATCAGAAAAGAATGAACGAGATCGGGTCACGTGCTCCCACATGACCCCTGAACAAACTTCTCTAAAATAAAGGCAGAATAGACTTTGGGCGCCCTCACGTGTCCCCACGTGACCCCTGACAAACACCTCTTTAAAAAAGAGAAGATGGAAAGAACTGAAGGATTAAAATCCAATGCATGGGCGCCCTCACGTGTCCCCACGTGACCCTTAGCAAATCCCTTTAATATCCAGTGCATGGATACCCATCACGTGCCCACACGTGATGGCCATGAAGGCTTAAGTATTTAACACTTATTTGAATATTCTGAGAATAAAATAAAGGAAGCTTAGCCCAATCCTAGGGCGCCTCACGTGAGCACTTCATCTTTTTAGTGTTTAACACTATTTTGAGCATTTTATCCCTAGTGTTTAACACTATTCTAAATGCATCACGTGGGAACACGTGACCGCCAAATATGTGTTAGTGATTAACATTTTTTTCAAACCAGTCTTAGTCCAAATTGGCTAAGTCTTCCAGAGGCAAGACTCTCCTTTTGACTGAGCCTCAAATACACCCTTGTCTTCCAAGATTGATAATCTCATATGACATATGAGTGCTCAGCACTCAATAAAAGATAAAAATATGGTCAGAACCCAGACCCATGTTTAACATTGCTAAATAATGGGGGGCTGAGCCCAGACAAATGTTCAGCAGCCCAAACAAAGGTCCAACATTTTAAACCTAATTGGACTTAGCCCAAGTTGGCCATAAGTCCTCAATTCAGATTTAACTGAGACCATGTGCTCATAATCTAATTAATTGATCTTAGTCACAAATTGGACTACAGATTTCCAAATCAACATTGGTTCAGGGGTATATCTCTTCACTCCTTTGATATTTGTCGTTGTAATCCTTCAACGTCTTCAGAGGGGTGACGGGTCCCGATAACTAATCATTCCATGGACTGTGGGGTCCTTAAACTGATGGACTATGATGTCCTTAAACTTTATAGACTATGACGTCTTTAAACTATGGACCTTAAGCCCATGGACTATGATGTCATTAATCTTGGACTGTGGGGTCCTTAAGCCCATGGACTATGATGTCCTTAACCTTGGACTGTGGGGTCCTTAAACTCATGGACTATGATGTCCTCAAACTTTATAGACTATGACGTCTTTAAACTATGGACTGTGGAGTCCTTAAGCCCATGGACTATGATGTCCTTAACCTCGGACTGTGGGGTCCTTAAGCCCATGGACTATGATGTCCTTAACCTTTACAGACTATGATATCTTTAAACTGGACCACCATGTCCTTAAACTGGTAATCGCCGCAATGTCCCTAAACTAAACAATAGAGCCCAAATGCTCTTTTGTCGGATCTCAACGATCCCGTTAAGTTGATCTTAGTCTAAAATTAGACTAACGTATCCTTAACAAACATTTAAATTGATCTTAGTCTCAAATGAGACTAACGTATCCTTAAACCCAACCCCAAACCCAAATCTAAGAAGATACGGATTTGGACTAATCCACGCCCTACGGGCGACAACATAAATTAGTCTCCGTATACAATCCACGGGCAACCAAAAACAAAACAAACACGCACGACACGAAATGACCATCTGGAGAAGAAGAAAGTGGTTACCGCGATGCGGTAGCGTAATTAACTGCAGGGGCTTGCGCCTACAGGAAAGAGCGTCCCCACAATCAAAAACCCCTCAACGAGGGGGAATCTGACGAAGTCTGCTAAATCGGCCCCATCCGTTTAAACCTTCGATACATGGTGCCATAAATCAACTTGGCATCTTCGGAGAGGTGGACGGATAGCACCAATTAGCATCTGCCCCTAAATTCAGGCAAGACGAACCTACGCGGTCGCGTCTCTGTGTTCGGAGGAGAACAGCACTCAGTTGCATATAGCACTCATGTGTGTTTCACGTGAGACGTTGAAATAGTGCTAAGCACTAGTCTTTTATGGCGCTCACGTATGTTTCACGTGAGGCGCTGAGCATCCGGCGCTCAGGTATGTTTCACGTGAAGCGCTGAGCGTCTGCCGCTCATGTGTTTTTCACGTGAGGCGCTATGTAACTTGGCCTTGGGTGCTCACGTACTTTTCACGTGAGACGCCGAGGTTTTTTGAGATTTAATCTCTGTTGATATTTTTAGAGAACTTAAACCCCCTGTAAATGGTATTTTGACCATTAACGATCACCAAAATCATTATTTTGAGGATCTGGGATCATGTTCTTTAAGAAATAAGTTCCTGATTTATGATGGAACTAAGTTCCTAAAGTATAGAACTCCTTCTTCTTTCTTTTCAACCTTGTTCTTTTGTCCATGTTTTCCTGTTCATGTTTTAAGAGAGTTTAAACTTCTGTTAGTGGTATTTTGACCATTAACGATCACCAAGATCACTATTTTTGAGGATCTTGGATCAGGTTTTTAAAGAAATAAGTTTTTTATTTGAAGGAACTATCATCCTGGAGTATTATGGACTCCATCTTCTTCATGTTCTTCTTTGTTCTTCCCTGAATTTTTGATTCTCAAGAACCAGATCTTCCCGATGAGAATTAAATTCTCAACTTGTAGAAAACTTATCTTGTGGATCTCAGATCTAGAGAAAAAAACTAAGTTCTTTGAGAAGGGTTGAACCCTTATATAGGTAAAAGAGATATTTTGATCTCTGTTTTTTTTTACCTAGGGCTTTAAGGAGGAAGATTTTTTTATCTTTATTGAGAAGTAAATTCTCTCTTTATTTTTGTGGAGCCTTCTGTATTTTTACAGAAGCTTATGAGATGGTTTTCTCTCTTTTTTTAAGAATCATGCCTTCTCTTTTCATCTCTTTGCTCCTATTTATAGGAGAAAGAAAAAAATCAATTTGTTACGGAAATCTCCCATTGAGATCATGACTGATTTCATAATCAATCCAATTGATCTTCTAGATCAACCGGTGAATTTTATTAACCGCTGGACTTTTAATCCAAAGGCTCTCTGTTTAACAGAGAAGATTTTTTGTTTGTTTTAATAAAATTAGGAAAATATTTTCCTAAGATAGAATTTTATTCTATTATATAAATATCTTGTTAATTTAACAAGATTAGGGAGATATTTTCCTAACTTAGAATTTAATTCTGTTATATGAATATCTTGTTAGTTTAAAAAGATTAGAAAGATATTTTCCTAATATAGAATTTTATTCTATCACAAGATTAGGATGATATTTTCCTAATATATAATTTTATTCTATGTAATAGAGAAGATCATTCTTGTTTGTTTATCAAGATTAGGAAAATATTTTCCTAAGATAGAATTTTATTCTATCAGATGATCGATGGGTGATTTTATAATCATCGTTGGATCTTTGATCCAAAGGTCCTCTGTTTAATAGAGAAGAACTTTCTAGTTTGAGAAGGATCAGACAAATATTTCCCACATAGAATTTAATTCTATCAGATGGTTTAATTGGTGATATTTTATCACAATTGGATTTTAAATCCAAGATTCTCTATTAGAGAAAGATCTTTTCATATTAGAAAGATCAGGGAAAATATTTCCCAAATAGAATTTAATTCTATCAAATAGTTTAATTGGTGATATTTTATCACCATTGGATTTTAAATCCAAGATTCTCTGTTAGAGAAAGATCTTTCCATATTAGAAAGACCAGGGAAAATATTTCCAAAATAGAATTTAATTCTATCATATAGAATTTAATTCTATCAGATGAGAGAATTTTAAATTGGAGCGCTCACATGCTTTGCATGTGAGCGCTGCCAAAGAATGCGGCAAGAGAACTCATGTGTTTAACACGTGACCCCTAATGTAGGTTTTAGCCTGTTTATTTTCAGCGCTCATAAGCTTTGCATGTGAGCGCTCACGTGTTTAACATGTGAGGCATGTTTGGCCTTTGGTTATTTAAGCATATGAGCGCTCACATGTTTAACACATGAGGCATGTTTGGCCTTTTTGTTATTTGCTTTCAGCACTTATATGTTTTGCACATAAGCGCTCACGTGTTTAACACGTGATGCCCAACTATGGGAATTCTTTTCCTCTTTCTTCTCTTCCTTTTTTTAAGGGAACAAATAGCTCTTAGCCAAAAAATTTGGCAGGAACAGGGTCGAAAAGCAATACAAGGCAGGAGAGATAGAATTGTCTAAAGGCGTGTTAGCGAACATTCAAGCTGCGACCGCCAATTTCATACAAACGAAGACCGAGGCCCTTCGAGAATCTGCTGCTCTCAATTGTTTGCCCGTCTTGGAAAGGAGTGGGCCGAGGCAACAAGCCAAAAGCCCAACGAGCAACATTACCAATGAGGAGGCAGTAGACAGGTACACAATCCATACGATCTACATGGTGGAGCCCAGAAGAACAAGTCCTCCTACGCCTCATACCCATGACAATGACATAGCTGTTGATACCCAATATCGGCTCGGTCTAAATGATGAAGAGCCCGATCAGGCCATTAAGCCAAAGGAGCCCGTGGTTCTTGCAAAATCAAGCTCAAGCGGTAAGGATGCCCTGTTGTCATACCCGGAACTATAGAACTATCATTATTCCAATGTCTTCAAAAGCAGCTTCAGGACAGGGACAAGAAGTTGGCCAAGGTCTGTTCTAAAGTCGACAAGCTGGAAAACGTTGTGGCAGATATCACCATCCAAGTCGTCCGATTGCAATTGCAGCAAAATCAAAACCGGGTTCATGAGCTAGGGATTGATATCCTGAAACGGCCAACCGATACCCCCTCAGCCCAAAAGCGGAACACCTTTTCAAAAAACGTCCGCGATCATTCTCAAGTCCCTCCGATATGTGCACTGAACGGGGTAAGCGGACAGCTGGCGAACCAAAGACTATCGGCCTCGAGGACCAGCATCAGGAAAGGCACCCACTCTAATGGAGAGAAAGAAGAAAGTATACTCCTTCAGGAGGGACGAAGTCCACAAAATATTCAAGGACGCCCTTAACAACGGTCCGCAACTGCCTATCCAAAGAGGCCACATGAAATGAACATGACCGGCAATCCCATATACTGCCTATATCATAGAATGGTGAGTCATACCATTGAAGACTGCTATGTTTTCAAAGATTGGCTGAAGAACCAATACAAGGCTGGGAAAACCTCATAGTCCTCGGATGTACCGGCAAGCCACAAAGTTACGGTCATCAACACAGCTCCGTCAAGATCAAAGTTCGAGGAGCTGGGATAAGCAAACACATATGACCTCTACGTCGTTAAACTGGGAACAGTTGAACACCACGTCGTTAAACTGGGAACAACCGACCACCACGTTGTTAAACTGGGAACAGTTGACCACCACGTCATTAAACTGGGAATAAATGACCTCTACGTCATTAAACTGGGAACAGCCGACCACCACGTTTTTAAACTGGGAAAAATTGACCACCACCTTGTTAAACTGGGCACAATCGACCACCACATCATTAAACGTGAAGCGTAAAAAAATTGTGTAAATAAATAAATAAATAAAAAGCCGAAATGATAGGGCAACTCGCAATAAAAATCAGCGAGTAAAAAAAATGAAAATAAAGCCGAAATGATGGGGCAACCGCGAATAAATAGCTGAAATGATAGAGCAATCGCGACCTTCGTGATAAGAAAAGCAGAAATGATAGAGCAATTGCTGTAAAAAAATGTATATAAATAAGTATTTCAACCCCCTCCAAAGGCGAATGATGAGTTGCTCCTGAAATCATACTTCAGTGTTAGAGATACAAACGTCGACAAAATTTCAAATCCCTGAATATCCCAACGGCAAATGATGAGTCGCTCCTGGTACCGTATTCCAATGCAGCAATGCAGACGCCAACCAAAATCCAAATCCCCAAATTCCCAAAAGGCGAATGATGAGTCGCTCCTGAAACCATACTTCGGTGTTAGCGATGCAGACGCCAACCAAGATCCAAACTCCCAAATTCCCAAACGGCGAATGATCAGTTGCTCCTGGTACCATTCCGGTGTTAGCGATGTAGACGCCAACAAAATTCCAAATTCCTCAAATTCTCCCAGCCCTACGGCCAGCCCCAAATTGACCACCATATACAATCCACGGGCTCAAATAATTCTCATCACATTCATGTCTCACCGCAATCACCAGTCCCGCGTCCGGTCTCCACCCTTAGAATTATGCTCCATTTGGGAAGACCTACTCATGTGTCCTCACGATGTATTAGAAGAACAAAGCTTATGAGATCCTCTCGACTTGTAAGAAAACACCTTTGTGGGATCCTTATGACTCATAAGGGAAAAACACACTTGGGTTCCTTGTTGGGGTCAAAAATTACACCCCGGTTGACCAAGTCAAAGTCAGTCAACCCCCAGCCAAGTGGGTCCAAGCTCAAGCAAAGTGGGCCCAAGCCCAAGTCAAGACCAAGAATGGAAGGGGCCGGCTCCATGCCGTCGAGAAAAGAAGATTTCTTAAGAAGAGAAAGAAACCCTAGGTGAGAAAGGGAAAGAGATCATAAGCTCCACAAAACAAAAAAGATAATTTAATTCTCAAACTAAGAGTTTAACTCTTCTGAAAAAGAACTTAGTTCTTCTTTTGGTTGAAGATCTGCAGAAGCAGATCTCCCCATAAGTTGAGAATTTAATTCTCATCGGGGAGATTCTGCCATGCAGATCCAAAACTTAGAGAGAAAATTGAGTTTAAGGAATTTAATTCCTCTAAATACTTAGGAATTTAATTCCTCCAACAGAGACAGAGTTTAACCCTTAAAACAAGAACTTAGTTCTTCTTCATGATTGAAGATCTGCAGAAGTAGATCTCCCCATAAGTTGAGAATTTAATTCTCATCGGGGAGATTCTGCCATGTAGATCCAAAACTTAGAGGGAGAGTTGGGTTTAAAGAATTTAATTCTTCCAAATACATAGGAATTTAATTCCTCTAAATAAAATTAGGGTTCAACCCTACAAAAGAATTTAATGCTTAAAAAAGGGACTTAATACTCTCCATGCACGTAAAGAAGTCAGTATCCAACCTGATCACGTGGCAACACGTGACCTTCCCTTCAATGATCAGAAAAGAATGAACGAGATCGGGTCACGTGCTCCCACGTGACCCCTGAACAAACTTCTCAAAAATAAAGGCAGAATAGACTTTGGGCGCCCTCACGTGTCCCCACATGACCCATGACAAACACCTCTTTAAAAAAGAGAAGATGGAAAGAACTGAAGGATTAAAATCCAATGCATGGGCGCCCTCACGTATCCCCACGTGACCCCTAGCAAATCCCTTTAATATCCAGTGCATGGATACCCATCGCGTGCCCACACGTGATGGCCGTGAAGGCTTAAGTGTTTAACACTTATTTGAATATTCTAAGAATAAAATAAAGGAATCTTAGCCCAAACCTAGGGCGCCTCACGTGTCCTCACGTGAGCGCTTCATCTTTTTAGTGTTTAACACTATTTTGAGCATTTCATCCCTAGTGTTTAACACTATTCTAAATGCATCACGTGGGAACACGTGACCGCCAAATATGTGCTAGTGTTTAACACTATTTTCAAACCAGTCTTAGCCCAAATTGGCTAAGTCTTCCAGAGGCAAGACTCTCCTTTTGACTGAGTCTCAAATACACCCTTGTCTTCCAAGATTGATCATCTCATATGGCATATGAGTGCTCAACACTCAATAAAAGATAAAAATATGGTCAAAACCCAGACCCATGTTTAGCATTGCTAAATAATGGGTGGCTGAGCACAGACAAATGTTCAGCAGAACAAACAAAGGTCCAACATTTTAAACCAAATTGGACTTGGCCCAAGTTGGCCATAAGTCCTCAATTCAGATTTAACTGAGCCCATGTGCTCATAATCTAATTAATTGATCTTAGTCCCAAATTGGACTACAGATTTCCCAATCAACATTGGTTCAATGGTACATCTCTTCACTCCTTTGATATTTGTCGTTGTAATCCTTCAACGTCTTTAGAGAGGTGACGGGTCCCGATAACCAATCATTCCATGGACTGTGGGGTCCTTAAACTCATGGACTATGATGTCCTTAAACTTTATAGACTATGACGTCTTTAAACTATGGACTGTGGGGTCCTTAAGCCCATGGACTATGATGTCCTTAACCTTGGACTGTGGGGTCCTTAAGCCCATGGACTATGATGTCCTTAATCTTGGACTGTAGGGTCGTTAAACTCATGGACTATGATGACCTTAAACTTTATATACTATGATGTCTTTAAACTATGGACTGTGGGGTCCTTAAGCCCATGGACTATGATGTCCTTAACCTTGGACTGTGGGGTCCTTAAGCCCATGGACTATGATGTCCTTAACCTTTACAGACTATGATGTCTTTAAACTAGAATACCATGTCCTTAAACTGGTAATCGACCGCAATGTCCCTAAACTAAACAATAATGCCCAAATGCTTTTTTGTCGAATCTAAACGATCCCGTTAAGTTGATCTTAGTCTAAAATTAGACTAACGTATCCTTAAAAAACGTTTAAGTTGATCTTAGTCTCAAATGAGACTAACGTATCCTTAAACCCAACCCCAAACCCAAATCTAAAACAAAACAAATACCCACGGCACGAAGTGACCATCTGGAGAAGGGGAAAGTGGTTACCGCGATGCGGTAGCGTAATTAACTGCAGGGGCTTGCGCCTGCAGGCAAGAGCGTCCCCACAATCAAAAACCCCCCAACGAGAGGGAATCTGAAGATGTCTGCTATATCGGCCGCATCCGTTTAAACCTTCGATACATGGTGCTATAAATCAACTTGGCATCTTCGGAGAGGTGGACGGATAGCACCAATTAGCATCTGCCCCCAAATTCAGGCAAGACGAACCTACGCGGTCGCGTCTCTATGTTCGGAGGAGAACAGATTCTGGCACGCCCGGCGGGACCTTTTCCTCTTTCCACTCCACACTTCGTGTGTCATGTTCGCGAATGAATCGCGGTTTGCTATGGTTGCCCCTGGATTCGAGGTACTAAGATTTGGTGTCTTGCTCCATGCAGAAAACAGAAGATTAATTGCTTCAAACTGCACTCATTGCAACAACTCCCACTCCATCCTCGCCGGAGGAGTGACCTACGGGCCTCAAGCGGCCTCCTTTTTCAAGATGCCAGTGGAGAAGGTAACTCAGGCCACCACTGGGCTGTTGTTTGGGACCATGCTCCCACCAATGTGCTTCAATGCCCCTCTGCCATTGCAAGAAGCCCCGAAGAAGTCGGTCTTTGATCGGCTTATCACTATCGCGGCCCCTCTCAGCGGGTCGCCCAAACCAAGCGCCTCAGTCTTTAACATGTTGGGCCAAAACTCATGTGGGCCCATGAAGAAGCCTGCAATACCAGAAAAGGTTATCCCAAAACGGATATCCATTCCTACTCATGAAGTCGTCAAGACGGCTTCTCCTGCCAAAGGGTCGGTCTTTACAAGACTGACTGTTTCAGCTCCTGTGCCAGGCGAAATCGTCAAGGCTGCTTCACCTGCTCAGAAGTCTTCCTTTGATAGGCTGATTATCCCCACTCAGCGGACATCAGTCTTCAATAGGTTATCAACGACAACTTCTGAACAATACTGGGGAGCACGAGGAAGTCACCCCTACAGCTGAGACAATCCCAATGGCTCGACACGCTCGACGTCGCCACTGGCACCGAGTGAGGAAGGCTGGGGGCAATTCCCCTTCCGGACTGACTCCGCAGGCTCCAACGGTGGAAGTTGATGCTGTTGTTCCAACTGGGAACAGCTTTGAACCGCTGAGGAGAGTGCGCAAAAACTCTCCGACTGCCGTGCTGAAGAGATCTCCTCCACCCATGGAGAACGTTACTAAGGTGAAGCTAGAGCAGACCCCTCAACGGCCGTCCTATAAAATCTATAAAGTATGGCGTCAAGTCCAAGACTCAGTAATTGATCAGGATTATCCCCGCCGAAAGAAAAATGTGAAAGTTCAGCGAGAAGAGGACCATCCTGTCAAGCCACAAAAGGCAACAGCTACTTGGGTGCCCACTGCAACGGCCCCCTCAACTTCGACCGCTCACAAGAGGAGAAGGCCGGAGAAAATCCCTGAGTCTGCGACGAATCGCAAGACCACTGAACCTAAACGCCCTAAGTCTGGGGACATGGTGGTGCACACCATCTATATGGCATCCGAAAAAGAGGATAGCCATATCTCCATAGGTCATCGACCGCTTACGCGATCAGTTACTAGGGCTCAGGAGCAACAGCAACAAAATCTCCAAGAAATGCTAACAGCTATGGCCGCACTTACGGGACCGAAAGAAAGCACGGAGACGTCGTCGGAGCAACGTCAAGAACAAGAAACTGATGCTGATTTCCTACACAGAATCCTCGAGGAAAAGGACAAAGAGGCAGCGGAACAAGCTGCCAACATAAAACGAATGGCGCTTATATTTCAAGACATGGTCGGGATGATGTTACAGCCGGATCCTCCAGCTGAAGACCCTCTGATTACCCTCGAAGACGACAGAGGGGAGACATCAAACCCTCTTCCGACTCTATCAGCAGCCAAAGAGAAGACTATCTCCAAAGCCACCCTGGATGACTATATCGCTCAACAGATACAAGCTCATCAGGCGAACGAAGCAGCCGGTCAAATTGTTAAGACTGGACGACCATATCCGGATTGGTACGACCAAATAAAGTACCCACCAGGATATACGATCCCTAAATTCCATGTATACAAGGGGACGGGGAATCCACACCAGCACGTCGCTCAATTTAGGGCCCTGTGCGGAAACACTGGAAGGGATGACAAACTATTGCTTCACCAGTTCGTCGGCAGCTTGGCAGAGACGGCCTTTGAATGGTATTCAGAGCTGCCGAATGACTCCGTCAAAACGTTTACAGAGATGGAATTGCTGTTTACTCAGCGCTAGCGAACGCACCCCGATCACGGCATTGATCAACGCCAGAGTAAAGCCAGGAGAGACTTGGGTCCAGTACGCGATACGGTGGCAGAATCTATGGTCGAAATGCGAACAATGCATCGAAGAGGCTCCTGCGGTAGGCATGTCCGTGGGTACTCTCGACCCTCAGGCAACCACATCCCAGTTTATGATGTTCTTCAAGCCAACTACTTTCTAGGCCTTGATTGACAAGCTTGCCCAAATAGACCAGATGGGCCATAAACCGTCCTCCTCAAAGACAGATCCTCGGAATGAGAAGGGGAAAGGGAAAACAACCTTCGTCGCCAACGCTCAACAACAACCGAGCGGCCCGAGACCGGTTGTTCGCTAAAGTAACAAGCGGCAATCCCTCGATGAGAAATTGAGATGTTCTTACTCGTTTCCCCGGGATAAAACAAGGAAACTGTTCGAACTAGAAGTGCGCAACGGGCTCATCACTCTACCGGAGTCGAGACACCCACTACAACTGAACGATATCAACGATCCCAGTTACTGTCCCTACCACCGAATATTGGGCCATTCGATCGAAGATTGCTACGTCTTCAAAAACTGGGTTGAAGACCAGTATCAATAGGGAAAGTTCGCGCTGTCCGAAAACTGGAAGGTGAACCCGCCACAACCACATGCTCCGAAAAGGATGGACATGCCGGGGGGCATCGTGCTCATTCATAGAGAAATCCCCATGGACCGAAAAGTCCGTAAACTAGAAATTCTCCTCAAATACGGCAATGATTGACCGAAACGTCGTTAAATTACTACAAGCCCGCGGCGTCCCCAGGCTGACGTGGTAAAAAAACGGTACGTCCAGAAGCAAGATGGGCACGGATGAAAACCCGAAAGGGCTCCGTGAGTAAAAACAGCAGGGCTACCGGTGAGTTTGTGAAAACCCGAAAGTGTGCAATCTCGTTAAAAGACACTTGCAAGGTCCTCTCGACCTTGTAAGGAGAAAACTACATGCGTGAGATCCTTACGACTCACGAAGGGAAGCAACACACTTAGGAATCTTCACGATTCCTAAGGAGAAAATACACTTACGAGATCTTCACGACTCGTAAGGAGAATTCCCCCTATGAGACCCTCACGGCTCATGGGATTCAAAAGGCTTAAGCTACAGGGATCTGAACCTGTTCTTAAGCCATCACAATCCCCAGATTGCCCTACAAGCGTTTCAATGCTGACCCTTGTATACAATCCACGGGCACAAATAAACATTTCCCTAACAAAGTCCCATCAACGACCAGGGATATGCTCACTTGGTGAACGACACTTGTAAGTCCTCTCGACTTATAAGGAGAAAACACTCTTGTAAGATCCTTACGACTTATAAGAGAACATACACTTAAGAATCCTCACGATTTTTAAGGAGAAAACGCACTTACGAGATCCTTACAACTCGTAGGGAGAAATACCTTTATGAGACCCTTACGGCTCATGAAGTCAAAAGCCTTAGTCGACAGGTTCTTAACCCTGTTTGCTAAGGCACCTTTGTTCGAACCGACAGAGGCAAATGATGATTCGCTCCTGGCAACATCCCAGTTGTAGCGATGCTGATGCCTAAATCGGTATCAAATTCCAAGCCCTTTCACGGCAAATGATGATTCGCTCCTGGCAACATCCCAATTGTAGCGATGCTGATGCCTAAATCGGTATCAAATTCCAAATCTAAACTCGCAACAAAAATCAGTGAGCCAAAAATGCATATGAAATTGCCGAAATGATGGGGCAACTTGCAACAAAATCAGCAAGTAAAATAATATGCATACAAAAATAGCCGAAATGATTGGGCAACTCACAATTAAAAAAAAAGCGAGTAAAAAAAATAGCCGAAATGATTGGGCACCGCGAAAAACAGCCGAAATGATTGGGCAATCGCGAACTTCATGATATAAAAGCTGAAATGATAGAGCATCGCAGAAAGAAATTAAAAAAATTGAAATGAAACTTTTTGCCCTACAGGTGAGATCACATCGATCCCTGTATACAATCCAGGGGCACAAACAAAGAGAGAACCATATCATCCCACCAGGCTCAATCAGAAAGAGTGTCAAGTCTCGATGGCAACATCTGCATCTCAAGAGATCACCAATGGCGTTTCTCCTTACTCCAACAGGATGCAGATGCGACGTCAACAAACGACCCCAGGGTCAAAACAACGGAACCGTGGCAAAGTCCCTAATTCCAAATCTCGACGGTTCGCAGAAAGCCTAGAGGTCACCAACGACGTTTCTCCTCACACTAACAGGATGCAAATGCGACGTCAACAAACGACCCCAGGGTCAAAACAACGGAACCATGGCAAAACCCCTAGTTCTAAATCTCGATGGTTCACAAACAGCCTAAAGATCACCAACGGCGTTTCTCCTTACTCCAGCAGGATGCAGACGTGACGTCAACAACCGACCTCAGAGTCGCAACGAAGTGGATCCATGGCAAAGTCCCTAGTTCCAAATCTCAATGGCCATATCTACAGCATGGAGACCAACAACAGTGTGCCTCCTCATTCCAGCAGGACACAAATGCTACACCATCAATTGGAACCACAGCAAAGTCCCCAGTTCTAAGACTTTACAGTTCGCAGACAACCTAGAATCATCCAATGACCCCGTCACGGAAACACGTCATCCTATGACCCCGTCTCGGAATCAAGTTAACTCAAAAACCTCGATTCAGGGAAATCAATATCCTTGACGAGAGAATCTCGATTCATGTCGACCCGCAAGGAAATCGGCGTCTTTGCAGGAATACCTTAATTCGTCTCAACCCCAGGGAAATCAGTGTCCTTGGCAAAAACCTCGATTCAGGGAAATCAGCGTCCTTGACGAGAGCATCTCGATTCACGTCGACCTGCAAGGAAATCAGTGTCTTTGCAGGAATACCTCGATTCGTTTCAACCCCCGAGGAAATCAGCGTCCTTGGCAAATATCTCGATTCAAGGAAATCGGCGTCCTTGACAAGAGCATCTCAATTCGCGTCGACCCGCAAGGAAATCAGCGTCTTTGCAGGAATCTCTCGATCCGTCTCAACTCCGAGGAAATCAGTGTCCTTAGCAACCTCCTCGATTCAGGGAAATCAGCGTCCTTGACGAGAGCATCTCGATTCGCGTCGACCCACAGAGAAATCAACGTCTTTGCAGGAATACCTCGATTCGTCTCAACCCCAGGGAAATCAGTGTCCTTGGAAACCTCCTCGATTCAGGGAAATCAGCGTCCTTGACGAGAGCATCTCGATTCGAGTCGACCCGCAGAGAAATTAGTGTCTTTGCAGGAATACCTCGATTCGTCTCAACTCCGAGAAAATCAGTGTCCTTGGCAAAAACCTCGATTCAGGAAAATCAGCGTCCTTGACGAGAGCACCTCGATTTGCATCGACCCACAGAGAAATCAGTGTCTTTGCAGGAATACCTCGATTCGTTTCAATTCCGAGGAAATCAGTGTCCTTGGAAAAACCTCGATTCAGGGAAATCAGCGTCCTTGACGAGAGCATCTCGATTCGCGTCGACCCGCAAGGAAATCAGTATCTTTGCAGGAATACCTCGATTCGTCTCAACTCCGAGGAAATCAGTGTCCTTGGCAAATACCTCGATTCAGGGAAATCAGCGTCCTTGACGAGAACATCTCGATTCGCGCCGACCCGCAGAGAAATTAGTGTCTCTACAGGAATATACGACGTCAGCAAAGCGGAGCCGCGGCAAAGTTCCCAGTTCCATGACTCAGCGGTGCACAGACAACCCAAAGTCAACCCTCGACCTCCCTATTGAAGCAATGCTTTGACTCGGGAGTAAGTCGACTCATCAATCACTTACGAGTCCTCTCGACTTGTAAGGAAGAAAATTCTCTTGTGAGATCCTTACGACTCTAAAGAGAAAACACACTTAGGAATCCTCACTATTCCTAAGGAGAAAATACACCTACAAGATCCTCTCGACTCGTAGGGAGAAAAAAATCTTTATGAGACCCTCACGGCTCATAAAGTTGAAAAGTCTTAGGCAGCAGATCTGAACCTGTTTCCTAAGCCATCGCTTATTATCTCGATTCAGGAAAATCAGCGTCCTCGGCGAGAACTTCTCGATTCGTTTCGACCCGCAAGGAAATCAGTGTCTTTGCGAGAATCTCTCGATTCGTCTCAACTTGCGGGGAAATTAGTGTCCCTGCGTATAAACAAAATTCTCTTATGAGATCCTTACGACTCTCAAGAGAAAGCACACTTAGGAATCCTCACGATTCCTAAGGAGAAAATACACCTACGAGATCCTCTCGACTCGTAGGGAGAAAAGTCTTTATGAGACCCTCATGGCTCATAAAGTTGAAAAGTCTTAGGCAACAGATCCTAACCCTGTTTCCTAGGCCATCGCTACCTTATAAAGAGTTCAAGATGAACTGTTATCTACCATTTATGGGCCACACTTGCCAAAGCTGCATGCCACTGAAATGGAGAAGTTACTCATGAGCATATAAACTACTTCACGCCAGAGTAAAACATAAAGAAATAGAAGGGTGCGGCTCATGGAGCTGAGGGTTTGGAACTATATCCCTTAAGAGTCGAGATTTGAGTCAATGATAAATGACGACGCTTGTGTCCGCTCGTTATCTTCTCAGATCAAGATCCTGAAATTATATACCAACCTAAAACTGGTCATACGCTATGAATTACTCTGCACTACTTCACCCACGTATATACTTACGTGGGCAAAGTAGTGGGGGGCATTTGTTGCCTGTGGATTGTATACGGAATCTTCCTGTTTTCCGGCGATAAACAGATTCTGGCACGCCCGGTGGGACATTTTCCTCTTTCCACTCTACACTTCGTGTGTCGTGTTTCGCGAACGAATCGCGGTTTGCTATGGTTGCACCTGGATTCGAGGTACTAAGATTTGGTGTCTTGCTCCGTGCAGAAAACAGAAGATTAATGGCTTCAAACTGCACTCATTGTAACAACTCCCACTCCATCCTCGCCAGAAGAGTGACCTACGGGCCTCAAGCGGCCTCCCTTTTCAAGATGCCAGTGGAGCAGGTAACTCAGGCCACCACTGGGCTGTTCTTTGGGACCATGCTCCCACCAATGTGCTTCAATGCCCCTCTGCCATTGCAAGAAGCCCCGAAGAAGTCGGTCTTTGATCGGCTTATCACTACCGCGGCCCCTCTCAGCAGGTCGCCCAAACCAAGCGCCTCAGTCTTTAACATGTTGGGCCAAAACTCATGTGGGCCCATGAAGAAGCCTGCAATACCAGAAAAGGTTATCCCAAAACGGTTAGCCATTCCTACTCATGAAGTCGTCAAGACGGCTTCTCCTTCCAAAGGGTCGGTCTTCACAAGACTGACTGTTTCAGCTCCTGTGCCAGTCGAAATCGTCAAGGCTGCTTCACCTGCTCAGAAGACTTCCTTCGATAGGCTGATTATCCCCACTCAGTGGACATCAGTCTTCAATAGGTTGACAACGACAACTTCTGACCAACACAGGGGGCACGAGGAAGTCACCCCTACAGCTGAGACAATCCCAAAGGCTCAACACGCTCGACGTCGCCACTGGTGTCGAGTGAGGAAGGCTGGGGGCAATTCCCCTTCCGGACTGACTCCGCCGACTCCGACGGTAGAAGTTGATGCTGCTGTTCCAACTGGGAACAGCTTTGAACCGCTGAGGAGAGTGTGCAAAAACTCTCCGATTGTCGTGCTGAAGAGATCTCCTCCATCCATGGAGAACGTTACTAAGGTGAAGCTAGAGCAGCCCCCTCAGCGGCTGTCCTCTAAAATCTATAAAGTATGGCGTCAAGTCTAAGGCTCAGTAATTGATCAGGATTATCCCCGCCGACAGAAAAAGGTGAAAGTTCGGCGAGAAGAGGACCATCCTGTCAAGCCACAAAAGACGACAGCTACTTGGGTGCCCACTGCAACGGCCCCCTCAACTTCGACCGCTCACAAGAGGAGAAGGCCGGAGAAAATCCCTGAGTCTACGACGAATCGCAAGACCACTGAACCTAAACACACCAAGTCTGGGGGCATGGTGGTGGACACCATCTATATGGCATCCGGAGAAGAGGATAGCCATATCTCCACAGGTCATCGACCACTTACGCGATCAGTTACTAGGGCTCAGGAGCAACAGCAACAAAATCTCCAAGAAATGCTAACAGCTATGGCCGCACTTACGGGACCGAAAGAAATCCCGGAGACATCGTCGGAGCAACGTCAAGAACAAGAAACTGATGCTGAGTTCCTCCGCAGAATCCTCGAGAAAAAGGACAAAGAGGCAGCGGAACAAGCTGCCAACATAAAACGAATGGCGCTTATATTTTAAGACATGGTCGGGATGATGTTACAGCCGGATCCTCCAGCTGAAGACCCTCCGATTACCCTCGAAGACGACAGAGGGGAGACATCAAACCCTCTTCCGACTCTATCAGTAGCCAAAGAGGAGACCATCTCCAATGCCACCCTGGATGACTATATCGCTCAACAGATACAAGCTCATCAGGCGAACGAAGCGGCCGGTCAAATTTTTAAGACTGGATGACCATATCCGGATTGGTACGACCAAATAAAGTACCCACCGAGATATACGATCCCTAAATTCCATGTATACAAGAGGACGGGGAATCCACACCAGCACGTCGCTCAATTTAGGGCTCTGTGCGGAAACACTGGAAGGGATGACAAACTATTGCTTCACCAGTTCGTCGGCAGCTTGGCAGAGACGGCCTTTGAATGGTATTCAAACCTGCCGAATGACTCCGTCAAAACGTTTACAGAGATGGAATTGTTGTTTACTCAGCGTTTCGCAAGCGCTAGCGAACGCACCCCAATCACGGCATTGATCAACGCCAGAATAAAGTCGAGAGAGACTTGGGTCCAGTACGCGATACGGTGGCGGAATCTATGGTCGAAATGCGAACAGCGCATCGAAGAGGCTCCTGCGGTAGGCATGTCCATGGGTACTCTCGACCCTCACGCAAGCATATCCCGGTTCATGATGTTCTTCAAGCCAACTACTTTCCAGGCCTTGATTGACAAGCTGGCCCAAATGGACCAGATGGGCCATAAGCCGTCCTCGTCGAAAACGGAGCTTCGAAACGAAAGGGATAAAGGGAAAGCTATCTTCGTCGCCAACGCTCAACAACAACCGAGTGGCCCGAGACCGGTTGTTCCCTAAAGCAACAAGCGGCAATCCCTCGATGAGAAGTTGAGACGTCCTTGCTCGTTTCCCCAGGATAAAACAAGGAAACTGTTTGAACTGGCAGTGTGCAATGGGCTCATCACTCTACCGGAGTCGAGACACCCACTGCAACCGAATGACGTCAACGATCCTAAATATTGCCCCTACCACCAAGTATTGGGCCATCCGATCGAAGACTGCTACGTCTTCAAAAACTGGGTTGAAGACCAATACCAACATAGCAAGTTCGCACTGTCCGAAAACTGGAAGATGAACCTGCCACAACCACATGCTCCGAAAAAGATGGACATGCCGGGGGCATCATGCTCATTCATAGAGAAAGCCCCATGGACCACTATGTCCTAAAACTAGCTACGGACCGAAACGTCCTTAAAATAACGATGGACCACTATGTCCTAAAACTGGCTATTGACCGAGACGTCGATAAACTACTACGGATCGCAGCATCCCAAGGCTGACACAAAAAAAAGAAGAAAACAGTATTTCCATAAGCGAGATGGGCACGGATGAAAACCCGAAAGGGCTCCGTGAGTAAAAACAGCAGGGCTACCGGCGAGTTTTGTGAAAACCCGAAAGGGCGCAACCTCATTAAAAGACACTTGCAAGGTCCTCTCGACCTTGTGAGGAGAAAATACCTGCGTGAGATCCATACGACTCACAAAGGAGCAACACACTTAGGGATCCCTACGATTCCTAAGGAAATTACACTTACGAGATCCTTACGACTCATAAGGAGAACTCCCTTTTGAGACCCTCACGGCTCATAGGATTCAAAAATCTTAAGCTACATGGATCTGAACCTGTTCTTAAGTCGTCACAATCTCCGATGCTGCCTTACAAGCGTCTCGACCCTTGTATACAATCCACGGGCACGAATAAGCATTTCCCTAACAAAGTCCCACCAGAAACTGGGGATATGCTCACACGAGGAACGACACTTGTAAGTCCTCTCGACTTATAAGGAGAAAACACTCTTGTAAGATCCTTACGACTTATAAGAGAACACACACTTAGGAATCTTCATGATTCCTAAGGAGAAAACGCACTTAAGAGATCCTCACGACTCATAAGGAGAAATACCTTTATGAGACCCTTACGGCTCATAAAGTCGAAAGCCTTAGTCGACAGGATCCTAACCCTGTTTACTAAGCCACCTTTGTTCGACATCGACAAAGGCAAATAATGATTCGCTTCTGCCAATATCCCAATTGTAGCGATACTGATGCCTAAATCGGTATCAAATCCCAAGTCCTTTCACGACAAATGATGATTCGCTCCTGGCAATATTCCAGTCGCAGCGATGCTGATGCTAAGACCGGCACCAGATTCCAAGTTCCATACCCGCGATAAAAAATCAGCGAGCCAAAAATGCATATGAAATAGCCGAAATGATGGGGCAACTTGCAACAAAATCAGCAAGTAAAATATATGCATACAAAATAGCAGAAATGATTGGGCAACTCGCAATAAAAAGCAGCGAGTAAAAAATAAAAATGGCCGAAATGGTTGGGCAACTCGCAATAAAAAGCAGCGAGTAAAAAGAAAAAAAGCCGAAATGATTGGGCACCGCGAAAAATAGCCGAAATGATTGGGCGATCGCGATTTTCGCGATATAAAAAGCAGAAATGATAGAGCATTGCGGAAAGAATTTAAAAAAATGAAAGAATGAAACTTTTTGCCCTGCAGGTGAGGTCACATTGACCCCTGTATACAATCCATGGGTGCAAAGAAGAAGGGAACCATATCGTCCCACCAGGCTTCATCGAAGCAAAGCCAAATCTCGACGGTTCATAGACAACCTAGAGAAAATTTCGACAATCGTCGCAATATTGCAGACGCAACATCAACAAACAGAGCCATGGCAAAGTCCCGTAGTTCCAAATCTCGACGGTTCACAGACAGCCTAGAGACTACCCCGGAACCGTGGCAAAGTCCCTTAGTTCCAAATCTTGACGGTTCACAGACAGCCTAGGGATCACCAACGGCGTTTCTCCTTACTCCAGCAGGATGCAGATGCGACGTCAACAAACGATCCCAGGGTCAAAACAACGGAACCATGGCAAAGTCCCCTAGTTCCAAATCTCGACGGTTCACAGACAGCCTAGGGATCACCAACGGCGTTTCTCCTTACTCCAGCAGGATGCAGATGCGACGTCAAAAAACGACCCTAGGGTCAAAACAACGGAACCATGGAAAATCCCCCTAGTTCTAAATCTCGATGGTTCACAGATAGCCCAGAGATCACCAACGGCGTTTCTCCTTACTCCAGCAGGACACAGATGTTACACCAGCAATCAGAACCACGGCAAAGTCCCCAGTTCTAAGACTCTACGGTTCACAGACAATCTAGAGTCAACCAATGACTTCCCCGCCAGATCAACGCTCCGTCTCGGAAACAAGTCAACCAACCCCAAGGAAATCAGTGTCCTTAGCAACTTCCTCGATTCAGGAAAATCAGCGTCCTTGACGAGAGCATCTCGATTCGCGTCGACCAGCAGAGAAATCAGCGTCTTTGCAGGAATACCTCGATTCGTCTCAACCCCAGGGAAATCAGTGTCCTTGGAAACCTCCTCGATTCAAGAAAATCAGCGTCCTTGACGAGAGCATCTCGATTCGCGTCGACCCGCGGAGAAATCAGCGTCTTTGCAGGAATACCTCGATTCGTCTCAACCCCAAGAAAATCAGTGTCCTTGGCAACCTTCTCGATCAGGGAAATCAGCGTCCTTGACGAGAGCATCTCGATTCGCGTCGACCTGCAAGGAAATCAGCGTCCTTGCAGGAATACCTCGATTCGTCTTAACCCCAGGGAAAGCAGTGTCCTTGGCAACCTCCTCGATTCAGGGAAATCAGCGTCCTTGACGAGAGTATCTCGATTCGCGTCGACCCGCGGAGAAATTAGCGTCTTTGCATGAATACCTCGATTCGTCTCAACCCCAAGGAAATCAGTGTCCTTGGCAACCTCCTCGATTCAGGGAAATCAGCGTCCTTGACGAGAGCATCTCGATTCGCGTCGACCCACAGAGAAATCAGCGTCTTTGCAGGAATACCTCGATTTGTCTCAACCCCAGGGAAATCAGTGTTCTTGGCAACCTCCTCGATTCAGGGAAATCAGTGTCCTTGACGAGAGCATCTCGATTCACGTCGCCCCGCAGAGAAATCAGCGTCTTTGCAGGAATACCTCGATTCGTCTCAACCCCAAGGAAATCAGTGTCCTCGGCAACCTCCTCGATTCAGGGAAATCAGCGTCCTTGACGAGAGCATCTCGATTCGCGTCGACCCGCAGAGAAATCAGCGTCTTTGCAGGAATACCTCGATTCGTCTCAACCCCAAGGAAATCGATGTCCTTGGCAACCTCCTCGATTCAGGGAAATCGGCGTCCTTGAAGAGAGCATCTCGATTCGCATCGACCCGCAGAGAAATCAGTGTCTTTGCAGGAATATCTCGATTCGTCTCAATCCCCAAGGAAATCAGCGTCTTTGGCAAATACCTCGATTCAGGGAAATCAGCGTCCTTAACGAGAGCACCTCGATTCAGGGAAATCAGCGTCCTTAACGAGAGCACCTCGATTCAGGGAAATCAGCGTCCTTAACGAGAGCACCTCGATTCACGTCGACCCACAAGGAAATTAGCGTCTTTGCAGGAATCTCTCGATTCGTCTCAACTCCGAGGAAATCAGTGTCCTTGGCAAGTACCTCGATTCAGGGAAATCGGCATCCTTGACGAGAGTATCTCGATTCGCGTCGACCCGTAAGGAAATCAGTGTCTTTGCAGGAATACCTCGATTCGTCTCAACCCCCAGGGAAATCAGCGTCCTTGGCAAATACCTCGATTCAGGGAAGTCAGCGTCCTTGACGAGAACATCTCGATTCGCGCCGACCTGCAGAGAAATCAGTGCCTCTGCAGGAATATACGACGTCAGCCAAATGGAGCCACAGTAAAGTCCCTAGTTCCAAGTCTCGATGGCCACATCTACAGCCTAGAGAACGCCAACAGCGTTCCTCTTCATTCCAGCAGGATTCAGACGCGACAATTAACCTTGAAACCATGGAAAAGTCCCTGTTCCAAACCTCGACGGTTCACAGACAACCGAGAGAGCAAATCCTGGTCCCGTAGAACACAGCTAATGTCAATCCTGACCCCGTGGGAAATGCCCAGAGCACCTTCTGGTCCTGCAGAACACGGCTAATGTCAATCCTGACTCCGTAGGAAGCGTCCAGAGCAAATCCTGACTCCGTGAAATGCGGATAAGGTCAACCCCTGACTCCGTGAAATGCGGATGAAGTCAACTCTCGACTTCCCCGTCAAAGCAATTCTTTGATTCGGGAGCAAGTCAACTCATCAATCACTTACGGGTCCTCTCGACTCGTAAGGGAGAAAACTCTTTTGTGAGATCCTTATGACTTTCAAGAGAAAACACACTTAGGAATCCTCACGATTCCTAAGGAGAAAATACACCTACGAGATCCTCTCGACTCGTAGGGAGAAAAAAATCTTTATGAGACCCTCACGGCTCATAAAGTTGAAAAGTCTTAGGCAGCAGATCTGAACCTGTTTCCTAAGCCATCGCTTCTTATCTCGATTCAGGAAAATGAGCGTTCTCGGCGAGAACCTCTCCATTCGTTTCGACTCGCAAGGAAATCAGTGTCTTTGCGAGAATCTCTCGATTCGTCTCAACTTGCAGGGAAATTAGTGTCCCTACGCATAAAGAAATTCTCTTGTGAGATCCTTACGACTCTCAAGAGAAAGCACACTTAGGAATCCTCACAATTCCTAAGGAGAAAATACACCTACAAGATCCTCTCGACTCGTAGGGAAAAAAGTCTTTATGAGACCCTCACGGCTCATAAAGTTGAAAAGTCTTAGGAAACAGATCCTAACCCTGTTTCCTAAGTCATCGCTACCTTATAAAGAGTTCAATATGAACTGTTATCTATCATCTATGGGCCACACTTGCCAAAGCTACATGCCACTGAAATGGAGAAGTTACTCATGAGCATATAAACTACTTCACGCCAGAGTAAAACATAAAGAAATAGAAGGGTGCGGCTCATGGAGCTGAGGGTTTGGAACTATATCCCTTAAGAGTCGAGATTTGAGTCAATGATAAATGACGACGCTTGTGTCCGCTCGTTATCTTCTCAGATCAAGATCCTGAAAATTATATACCAACCCAAAACTGGTCATACGCTATGAATTACTCTGCACTACTTCAACCACGTATATACTTACGTAGGCAAAGTAGTGGGGGGCATTTGTTCCCGCCAAAAAATTTCTGCGCAAAAGAGCCCAAGGTATCAAATGGCAGCGATACGTTTAAGAAAATATGAACCAGTAATTTCCGGACTGTATTTTGACAAACTCCCGAATGAGAAACAGCTAAATTCTGATGATATCGAAAGTGTCTCGAAAAATCCTTCGATTTGAAATATTATGGGTCTCATAATTCATACGGGATCAAAAGTTATGAGGCATCACGTGCCCACACGTGACCGGGCAACACGTGACCGGGCATCACGTGCCCACACGTGACCGGACATCACGTGCAGACACGTGACGATTTACAGGCAAAGACTGTAGGCACTGAATAAAATAAATAATTGGAAATAATTAATCAGTGGGGTCACGTGCCAACACGTTATAGGCTCTTAAACCCTCTGAAACAATAGAATTAAATTCTAATTAAATAATTAATCAGTGGGGTCACGTGCCAACACGTGATGGGTTCCTGAGCCCTCTAAACCAATAGAATTAAATTCTAATTAATTGGTCAATCAATGTGGTCACGTGCTAACACATGATAGGTTCTTAAACCTTTTGAACTAATAGAATTAAATTCTAATTAAGGGAAATCAAAAACCCTGGTTGGAAAAATATTTCCCTAGATCTCTCCAAACAAAAAGATCGTGCTCTGTAAAGTGGAGCACCGTTGGATTAAAAATCCAATGGTGATTAAAAATCACCAATTTATAGAAAGATTCTATACAAGGAAAGATTTCCCTGAAATTTGCCAGGAATAACAGATAAAAGATCTTTTGGATTAAAAATCCAATGGTGAATAAAATTCACTGAGTGATCTAAAAGATAATGTTGGTTACAAAATCAATTAAAATCTTTCAATGAAAGATTGACTAAACAAACTGATTCTTTTCTTTCTCCTATAAATAAGAGTCAAAGGGGAAGAAAAAATGATACAACAACATAGAGAAAAAAGAAGAGAATTTAATTCTCCAGAGAGAAAAGAAGATTTCCTCAGAAGAGAAAGAAACCCTAGGTTAGAAAGGGAAAGAGATCATAAGCTCCACAAAACAAAAAAGAGAATATAATTCTCAAACTAAGAGTTTAACTCTTCTGAATAAGAACTTAGTTCTTCTTTTGGTTGAAGATCTGCAGAAGCAGATCTTCCCATAAGTTGAGAATTTAATTCTCATCGGGGAGATTCTGCCATGCACATCCAAAACTTAGAGGAAGAATTGAGTTTAAGGAATTTAATTCCTCCAAATACTTAGGAATTTAATTCCTCCAACTGAGACATGGTTTAACCCCTAAAACAAGAACTTAGTTCTTCTCCATGATTGAAGATCTGCAGAAGCAGATCTCCCCATAAATTGAGAATTTAATTCTCATCCAGGAGATTCTTCCATGCAGATCCAAAACTTAGAGGGAGGGTTGGGTTTAAAGAATTTAATTCTTCCAAATACATAGGAATTTAATTCCTCTAAATAAAATTAGGGTTCAACCCTATAAAAGAATTTAATTCTTAAAAAAAGGACTTAATACTCTCCATGCACGTAAAGAAGTCAGTATCCAACCTGATCACGTGGCAACACGTGACCTTCCCTTCAATGATCAGAAAAGAATGAACGAGATCGGGTCACGTGCTCTCACGTGACCCCTGAACAAACTTCTCAAAAATAAAGGCAGAATAAACTTTGGGCGCCCTCACGTGTCCCCACGTGACCCCTGACAAACACCTTTTTAAAAAAGAGAAGATGGAAAGAACTGAATGATTAAAATCCAATGCATGGGCGCCCTCACATGTCCCCATGTGACCCCTAGCAAATCCCTTTAATATCCAGTGCATGGATACCCATCACGTGCCCACACGTGATGGCCGTGAAGGCTTAAGTGTTTAACACTTATTTGAATATTCTGAGAATAAAATAAAGAAAGTTTAGCCCAATCCTAGAGCGCCACTCGTGTCCTCACATGAGCACTTCATCTTTTTAGTGTTTAACACTATTTTGAGCATTTCATCCCTAGTGTTTAACACTATTCTAAATGCATCACGTGGGAACACATGACCGCCAAATATGTGCTAGTGTTTAACACTATTTTCAAACCAGTCTCAGCCCAAATTGGCTAAGTCTTCCAGAGGCAAGACTCTCCTTTTGACCGAGCCTCAAATACACCCTTGTCTTCCAAGATTGATCATCTCATATGGCATATGAGTGCTCAACACTGAATAAAAGATAAAAATATGGTTAGAACCCAGACCCATGTTTAGCATTGCTAAATAATGGGGGGCTGAGCCCAGAAAAATGTTCAACAGCTCAAACAAAGGTCCAACATTTTAAACCTAATTAGACTTAGCCCAAGTTGGCCATAAGTCCTCAATTCAGATTTAACTGAGACCATGTGCTCATAATCTAATTAATTGATCTTAGTCCCAAATTGGACTACAGATTTCCCAATCAACATTGGTTCAAGGGTACATCTCTTCACTCCTTTGATATTTGTCGTTGTAATCCTTCAACGTCTTCAGAGAGGTGACGGGTCCCGATAACCAATCATTCCATGGACTGTGGGGTCCTTAAACTCATGGACTATAATGTCCTTAAACTTTATAGACTATGACGTCTTTAAACTATGGACCTTAAGCCCATGGACTATGATGTCCTTAATCTTGGACTGTGGGGTCCTTAAGCCAATGGACTATGATGTCCTTAACCTTGGACTGTGGGGTCCTTAAACTCATGGACTATGATGTCCTTAAACTTTATAGACTATGACGTCTTTAAACTTTGGACTGTAGGGTCCTTAAGCCCATGGACTATATATCCTTAACCTCGGACTGTTGGGTCCTTAAGCCCATAGACTATGATGTCCTTAACCTCGGACTGTGGGGTCCTTAAGCCCATGGACTATGATGTCCTTAACCTTTACAGACTATGATGTCTTTAAACTGGACCACCATGTCCTTAAACTGGTAATCGACCGCAATGTCCCTAAACTAAACAATAGAGCCCAAATGCTCTTTTGTCGGATCTAAACGATCCCGTTAAGTTGATCTTAGTCTAAAATTAGACTAACGTATCCTTAACAAACGTTTAAGTTGATCTTAGTCTCAAATGAGACTAACGTATCCTTAAACCCAACCCCAAACCCAAGTCTAAGAAGATACGGATTTGGACTAATCCACGCCCTACAGGCGACAACATAAATTAGTCTTCGTATACGATCTACGGGCAACCAAAAACAAAACAAACACCCACGACACGAAGTGACCATCTGGAGAAGGAGAAAGTGGTTACCGCGATGCGGTAGCGTAATTAACTGCAGGGGCTTGCGCCTACAGGGAAGAGCGTCCCCACAATCAAAAACCCCTCAACGAGGGGGAATCTGACAAAGTCTGCTAAATCGGCCGCATCCATTTAAACCTTCGATACATGGTGCCATAAATCAACTTGGCATCTTCGGAGAGGTGGACGGATAGCACCAATTAGCATCTACCCCTAAATTCAGGCAAGACGAACCTACGCGGTCGCGTCTCTGTGTTCGGAGGAGAACAGCGCTCAGTTGCATATAGCGCTCATGTGTGTTTCACGTGATACGTTGAAATAGTGCTAAGCACTAGTCTTTTATGGCGCTCACGTATGTTTCACGTGAGGCGCTGAGCGTCCGGCGCTCACGTATGTTTCACGTGAAGCGCTGAGCGTCTGCCGCTCATGTGTATTTCACGTGAGGCGCTATGTAACTTGGCATTGGGTGCTCACGTGCTTTTGACGTGAGACGCCGAGGTTTTTTGAGATTTAATCTCTGTTGATATTTTTAGAGAACTTCAACCCCCTGTTAATGGTATTTTGACCATTAACGATCACCAAAATCATTATTTTGAGGATCTGGGATCATGTTCTTTAAGAAATAAGTTCCTGATTTATGATGGAACTAAATTCCTGAAGTATAGAACTCCTTCTTCTTTCTTTTCAACCTTGTTCTTTTGTCCATGTTTTCCTGTTCATGTTTTAAGAGAGTTTAAACTTCTGTTAATGGTATTTTGACCATTAACGATCACCAAGATCACTATTTTTGAGGATCTTGGATCAGGTTTTTAAAGAACTAAGTTTTTTATTTGAAGGAACTATCTTCCTGGAGTATTATGGACTCCATCTCCTTCAAGTTCTTCTTTGTTCTTCATTGAATTTTTAATTCTCAAGAACCAGATCTTCCCGATGAGAATTAAATTCTCAACTTGTAGAAAACTTATCTTATGGATCTCAGATCTAGAGAAAAAACTAAGTTCTTTGAGAAGGGTTGAACCCTTATATAGGTAGAAGAAATATTTTGATCTCTGTTTTTTTTTTACCTAGGGCTTTAAGGAGGAAGATTTTTTTCTTTATTGAGAAGTAAATTCTCTCTTTATTTTTGTGGAGCCTTCTGTATTATTACAGAAGCTTATGAGATGGTTTTCTCTCTTTTTTTTAAGAATCCTGCCTTCTCTTTTCATCTCTTTGCTCCTATTTATAGGAGAAAGAAAAAAATCAATTTGTTTCGAAAATCTCCCATTGAGATCATAACTAATTTCATAATCAATCCAATTGATCTTTTAGATCAACCGGTGAATTTTATTAACCGCTGGACTTTTAATCCAAAGGCTCTCTGTTTAAAAGAGAAGATTTTTTGTTTGTTTTAATAAAATTAGGAAAATATTTTCCTAAGATAGAATTTTATTCTATTATATAAATATCTTGTTAATTTAACAAGATTAGGGAGATATTTTCCTAAGTTAGAATTTAATTCTGTTATATGAATATCTTGTTAGTTTAAAAAGATTAGAAAGATATTTTCCTAATATAGAATTTTATTCTATCACAAGATTAGGATGATATTTTCCTAATATATAATTTTATTCTATCTAATAAAGAAGATCATTCTTGTTTGTTTATCAAGATTAGGAAAATATTTTCCTAAGATAGAATTTTATTCTATCAGATGATCGATGGGTGATTTTATAATCACCGTTGGATCTTTGATCCAAGAGTCCTCTGTTTAACAGAGAAGAACATTCTAGTTTGAGAAGGATCAGGCAAATATTTCCCACATAAAATTTAATTCTATCAGATGATTTAATTGGTGATATTTTATCACAATTGGATTTTAAATCCAAGATTCTCTATTAGAGAAAGATCCTTTCATAATAGAAAGATCAGGAAAAATATTTCCCAAATAGAATTTAATTCCATCAGATAGTTTAATTGGTGATATTTTATCACCCTTGGATTTTAAATCCAAGATTCTCTGTTAGAGAAAGATCTTTCCATATTAGAAAGACCAGGGAAAATATTTCCAAAATAGAATTTAATTCTATCATATAGAATTTAATTCTATCAGATGAGAGAATTTTAAATTGGGGCACTCACATGCTTTGCATGTGAGCGCTGCCAAAGAATGCGGCAAGAGAATTCACGTGTTTAACACGTGACCCCTAATGTGGGTTTTAGCCTGTTTATTTTCAGCGCTCATAAGCTTTGCATATGAGCGCTCACGTGTTTAACATGTGAGGCATGTTTGGCCTTTGGTTATTTAAGCATATGAGCGCTCACATGTTTAACACATGAGGCATGTTTGGCCTTTTTGTTATTTTCTTTCAGCACTTATATGTTTTGTATATAAACGCTCATGTGTTTAACACGTGATGCCCAACTATGGGAATTCTTTTCCTCTTTCTTCTCTCCCTGTTTTTAAGGGAACAAATAGCTCTTAGCCAAAAATTTTGGTAGGAACAGGGTCGAAAATCAATACAAGGCAGGAGAGATAGAACTTTCTAAAGGCGTGTTAGCGAACATTCAAGCTGCGACCGCCAATTTCAAACAAACGAAGACCAAGGCCCTTCGAGAACCTGCTGCTCTCAATTGTTTGCCCTTCTTGGAAAAGAGTGGGCTGAGGCAACAAGCCAAAAGCCCAACGAGCAACATTACCAATGAGGAGGCAGTAGACATGTACACAATCCATACGATCTACATAGTGGAGCCCAGAAGAACAAATCCTCCTATGCCTCATACCCATGACAATGACATAGCTGTTCCTACCCAATATCGGCTCGGTCTAAATGATGAAGAGACCGATCAGGCCATTAAGCCAAAGGAGCCCGTGGTTCTTGCCAAATCAAGCTCAGGCGGTAAGGATGCCCTATTCTCATACCCGGAACTATAGAAAAATCATTATTCCAATGGCTTCAAAAGCAGCTTCAGGACAGGGACAAGAAGTTGGCCAAGGTCTGTTCTAAAGTCGACAAGCTGGAAAACGTTGTGGCAGATATCACCATCCAAGTCGTCCGATTATAATTGCAGCAAAATCAAAACCGGGTTTAAGAGCTTGGGATTGATATCCTAAAACGGCCAACCGATACCCCCTCAGCCCAAAAGCGGAACACCTTTGCAAAAAACGGCCGCGATCATTCTCAAGTCCCTCCGATATGTGAACTGAACGGGGTAAGTGGACAGCAGGCGAACCAAAGACTGATCGGCCTCGTGGACCAGCATCAGGAAAGGCACCTACTCTAATGGAGAGAAAGAAGAAAGTATACTCCTTCAGGAGGGATGAAGTCCACAAAATATTCAAGGACGCCCTGAACAACGGTCCGCAACTGCCTATCCAAAGAGGCCACACGAAATGAACATGATCGGCAATCCCATATACTGCCTATATCATAGAATGGTGAGTCATACCATTGAAGACTGCTATGTTTTCAAAGATTGGCTGAAGAACCAATACAAGGCTGGGAAAATTTCATAGTCCTCGGATGTACCGGCAAGCCACAAAGTTACGGTCACAACACAGCTCCGTCAAGATCAAAGTTCGAGGAGCTAGGATAAGAAAACACATATGACCTCTACGTCGTTAAACTGGGAACAGTTGACCACCACGTCGTTAAACTGGGAACAACCGACCACCACGTTGTTAAACTGGGAACAGTTGACCACCACGTTATTAAACTGGGAACAAATGACCTCGACGTCATTAAACCGGGAACAACCGATCACCACGTTGTTAACTGGGAAAAATTGACCACCACCTTGTTAAACTGGGCGCAATCGACCACCACGTCATTAAACGTGGAGTGTAAAAAAATTGTGTAAATAAATAAATAAATAAAAAGCCGAAATGATAGGGCAACTCGCAATAAAAATCAGCGAGTAAAAAAATGAAAATAAAACCGAAATGATGGGGCAACCGTGAATAAATAGCCAAAATGATAGAGCAATCGCGACCTTCGTGATAAGAAAAGCTGAAACGATAGAGCAATTGCGGTAAAAAAATGTATATAAATAAGTATTTCAACCCCCTCCAAAGGCGAATGATGAGTTTCTCCTGAAATCATACTTCAGTGTTAGCGATACAGACGTCGACAAAATTTCAAATCCCTGAATATCCCCACGGCAAATGATGAGTCGCTCCCGGTACCGTATTCCAGTGCAGCAATGCAGACGCCAACCAAAATCCAAATCCCCAAATTCCCAAAAGGCGAATGATGAGTCGCTCCTGAAACCATACTTCAGTGTTAGCGATGCAGACGCCAACTAAGATCCAAACTCCCAAATTCCCAAACGACGAATGATCAGTTGCTCCTGGTACCATTCCGGTGTTAGCGATGTAGACGCCAACAAAATTCCAAATTCCTCAAATTCTCCCAGCCCTACGGCCAGCCCCAAATTGACCACCGTATACAATCCACGGGCTCAAATAATTCTCATCACACCCATGTCTCACCGCAATCACCAGTCCTGCGGCCGGTCTCCACCCTTGGAATTATGCTCCATTTGGGAAGACCACTCATGTGTCCTCACGATGTATTAGAAGAACAAAGCTTACGAGATCCTCTCGACTCGTAAGAAAACACCTTTGTGGGATCCTTATGACTCATTAGGAAAAAACACACTTGGGGTCCTTGTTGGGGTCAAAAATTACACCCCGGTTGACCAAGTCAAAGTCAGTCAACCCCCAGCCAAGCGGGTCCAAGCTCAAGCAAAGTGGGCCCAAGCCCAAGTCAAGACCAAGAATGGAAGGGGCCGGCTCCATGCCAAGAATGAAGCAATAAATTAGTTCAATCTAATTTTTTAGAAATAAATGTATGAAAAATGGGCAGAAAGCCAAAAATTTGTAAACCCCATGGCTTATGACCAAAAAGAAATAAGCACATAAGGCATGGGGAGGCACAAGTGCCATTTGGCAAAGTCCAAGGGGCTATGTGTAAAATGTGTAGCCTATAAAGGTAAACATGATGAAAAAATCAACAAGAACTTTTCATTCTCTCCAAAATTTAGGCTTATGTGCCTCCTTCTCCTTCCTCAAGGTTCTAAACCTTCTTCTCTTTTCTGAATTAAATCAAGAGTTTAACTCTTCTTTTTCCAAAAAGAAATAGTTTTTCACCATAAAACCTTTGAAGGGGAACTCGTATCTTCCATTAAATCTGCAAAAGGGGAGATTTTTAAGCCTCACTCCCTTTTTTCTCCAAGATCCAGCCAACAGAGAAGAGGAAGAAGGAGACCCATCTCCAAAAATCGCACTTTGGTAAGATCTAAGGTTCGAAAGAAGATCCAGGGCTAAAGGGGAGAAGAAAGGGGTTCCCTTTGATCATCTCCGAAGATTTTTGGGAGTTCAAAATCTTTTGGAGTCTTTCGGAGTTTAACTCCATTCAAAATCTTTTGGAGTCTAACTCCACAAATAAAATCCTATTAGGAGTATAACTCCATTTAAAATCTTTTGGAGTTGAACTCCAAAATAAAAAATAAAAAATAAAAACCCTTTTTCTGCAGGCGCCCAACGCCCACGTGCCGGGCGCGTGAGGCGCTGGCGCCCCAGCTCCCATGTGCCGGGAGCATGAGGCGCCCAGCGCCCATGCGCATTGCACGTGGCCCGCGGGTGACCATTGCTCACGTGTCGGGCGTGTGAGGCGGTGGCGCCCACGCGCCTTGCAAGTGACCTGTGGACGCCCATCATTCCCGTGTTGGGCGCGTGAGGCGCTGGCGCCCATGCTTCCTTAGGACGCTACTCACCCCTCTTTTTTCCCATACACTTCACACTAAAAATACTTCTCTCATTAGAAAAATAATTTCTAACGGGGCGCTGCCCCGCATCCCGCAAGGGGACTGTTAGGCCCCCGATAAACTCTGCGAGGCCCCTGATATGTCCAAATACCCTTCAAAACACAACACCCACACACGGCATATAGAGTTCGCATGACCAATTTGACCCGTCAATCGGATCTTCCCACGCTCCAAAAACGAGGGGTAATTAACGGCAGCTTAGTCCGTGGTTGCCGGAGATTCGGATCCCTAGATCAATAAGCCCCGGCCTGCCCCAGGCAGGGGGAATCTGTACATGCCTGACAAGTGAACGCATTCCCATCTCAATAGGATGACGAAAAACACTCTACAGATTCCGGCAAGCCCGGTGAGACCCTTTCTCTCCTCCTATATTTCGGGTTAAACGTTCATGCGAACTCAATCAACATATATATCGATTGCTTGTACTGAAGCCATTTTTTTGTGTGTGTACATGTTAACAAGTTTTCAGTCATAATCTCGAACTCAGTAATCATGTCTCCCAAGACGAGCTTCGTTTCTGACGCGACTCTGATTCCCTACGTGGTCAAAATCAATGCCCGTGTGGTTCTCCCTGCAAGTCTTAGCCGACAATGGAAAGAGTCACCCCGCCAATTTGGTTCCGTCATCATCTACCCTTCCGGAAGCGCTCATCTGGTAGAAATACCGGCAAACCAGATAGCAAAGCCGGTCTCAAGGAGCAAGAAGCTGAACGTTGCGATCGCTAAGGCATAACAACCCAAACTTAAGACGGTGTCCGAACGAGTCTGTGGTACTCCAGCTGGGGGCAAGAATTCTGGTACAAAGGGCATCATCAAATGTTGCAGACGAGCTCAGGAGACGACGCCAATAAGTGCATAATCAGGCGTATCTCCAAATCCCTCCATCACCCAGTCTACGGTGGCTTCCCGAAGAGCCGTAGCCAGCAAAGTGCTCAAAGCAGAAAGGTTGAGACAGTAGCGGCTCAGGTATCGAACCAACAAGAGGGCCAGGACTCCGGCTAAATGGAATCTTGTGAGGTTCCAAGAGCAAGGTCACCTCGCGACGACGGCTGAGTCGGCCGTAAAAGTCAGCAATTCCTTCGAACCTCTGAAGCGGGTTCAAAAAAACGCCATGACCGCCAGAATCAGGAAGACAGCTGTCCGAATGATGTTACAAAGAGACGTATCCCAGCCCCAACAGTGAAAGCATGACACCGTCTCTTCAAGAGTCTATCAGGCGCTCTGTGCCGCGCGAAAACAGCAGGGAAAAGCCAAAAAGGAAGCGCCATCACCATTCAAGAACCCGGTCACGCCAGCCACCTTCAGTCGATTGCCCGTTACCGAAAAAGAAAGGCCACAATTTCAGTCTGCAAAATCAGCTGCTAATAATGAAAAGATGGCTGGATATGTTATCCATACGGTCTATATGGCGGGCGCACGTCCCAGTGACAACTTGCATAGCAAAAGCAAAGATGGGGACACCACATCCCAAGCCCAATCTGGCTTGAATGTGGTTGCCATTTCCTAAGATCAGCCGCCTCCGCTGGATGATGAAAACCCTCTTGATGAGGCTGATAGGCAGAAGGACCCCTCAGTCCATGTGGAGTCAAGCTCGGACAACGAGGAAAAGCCGACTTTCCACCCCAGGACCGCAGAGCAAGAGCTGCTTCGAGAGCTTCGAAAATAGCTCAGGAGCAAAGATAAAGAGATGGCCAGGCTCTACTCAAAAATTGATGACCTGACGAATGTTGTGATGCAGCTCACGGCTCAAATTGCTCGGGCGCTTTCCAATCAGGCACATGTCTCTACTCATGAGCCGGGTCATGACAACCCGAAACAACCGATGTCTGACCCTTGGGTCCAAGATTGGGTGAGCCACACGAAAGCCGGCCACATTCTGCTTCGGGGGACGCCTTGGCCCCAGATAGCACTATCCCGCTAACACAAGATCGGATAATGGATTTGGTCACCAGCAAGGTTAAAACATTGGTGGCCGAAGCCGCAGAAAAAAATTGGCAGTAGTGGGCGACCATATCCCGCACAGTACAATCTGATTAAGTTCCCGAGCAGCTACTTCATTCCTAAGTTCGGAAGATTTGACGGGACGGGAAACACAAATCAGCACGTCGCCCACTTTAAAGCGCTGTGCGGAAATACAGGGAGCAATGATGCGCTCCTTCTTCGTCAATTTGTCAACAGCCTGACTGGTGCCACTTTTGACTGGCACGCAAGTATACCAGACGGGTCCATCACTACTTTCGTCCAAATGGAATCTCTGTTTCGGCAAAGATTATGAGTGTTAGTGACAAAATCTCCATTGCTGACCTCATGAGAACCAAGCCAGGGAAAAATGAAAGCAACATGGACTTTATTGCCCGATAGCGCAACTTTACTGTCAAGTGCGAACCGCCGCTAGAGCAGGACTAGTCTGTCAGCCTCCTCATTGGGAACCTCAGCAATTAGATGGTCCCATTCTTATGTACAGCAGACCTTAAGACGTTTGAAGAGATGACCAAGAGAGTACAAATGTTGGAACGGTCGAAGCAAGCAAGAGTCTACCCCGGACTCTCAGGATAACAAGTCTTGGAAGAGCAGAAAAGATGACAACCGTAAAAGTGGGAGCTCCAACAAGACCAACGCTTTCAATGCGTCTGACAGTGAAGATAAGAGAAAGGAGGGCGGGTAAAAAATAGACCAGGCCTGAAAGTCAGTGCTAGGAGGAGAAGAGCCTTCCCTAGAGGAGAAAAAGAACAAAGTCTACTCTTTCAGGAGGGACAAGGTCCGCAAGATTCAAGGATGCCCTGAACAACGGTCTACAATTGCCGGAGTCGAAGAGACCTCACGAAGCAAAAATGACCGATAATCCCCTGTATTGCCCATACTACAGAGTAGTGAGCCATGCGATCGAGAATTGCTACATTTTCAAAGACTAGGTCGAAAAGCAATACAAGACCGGAGAGATCGAGCTATCCAAGAGTGTGTTGGTGAAATCAATTTAATAGAATTGTTAATGTAACTCAATAGTATCCCGTGTGTGCCCGGGACCACGGTCAAGACTCTCGGGCTGAATCCGAGATGTGCCGATAAGCAGTAAACATGTAACATGTACAGACGAATGATGTCAGCAGCATCATTCCGGGGCTGGCCGAATCCGTAAAGACTGATCAGTATAAGCATCGAACTGTTGAGTTACAAGTTAAGTTTCATTATTGATTTCCCCTTACCCCCAAGGTTTTGTGTTCAAGTCAGGTATTGATGATATAAAACTAATGCCAACACAGGATCAAGCAGGTACAGGTTTTATCTATGTAGACACCAAGTCACGTCCGTTAGGACAACAATCAGGATTGTTGGCATTAGTAACAAGGCCCAAGTAACAAGTCAGGTAGCGTGTCGTAAACATGTCATGTAATGCATGTTAACCAAATAGATGCCAAATGTGAAAATGTAATCGATATCGGAACACGGTAACCAAAACTGACACCATGATGCATATGTATCTATCTGTAATAACCGTTACACATCTATTACCATGTATGATGCAAACTAGATAACATGTTGTACTAATGTTGTAGTATAATGATATCATGACGTTCCAGCATGTAATTAGATATGCTATTATCAGTACGGATACGAACGAATATCGTAAAACTGTAAATCTGTAATATTTGTTGTATAATAAAACACATGTACTATTATTTATTAAATAAATATTGATATAGTAGGATAGCATGTTGCGAGTTTATAACTTGCCTGATCGGATCTCACGTCGAGATACGGATGCTACGTTTCAACATCAGATTAACGTCGCGATGCAGCTATGCACGCAGGACTGGACCTGGCTGAACAATGACGTGACGTGATGACTAGACTGGACGACAATGGTGACTGGGTTGTCCGGATCGTCGGCGACTCGTGCAACTCCGGCAAGACGACCAGAAAACCATGAAAAGAAAAGAAAAGAAAGGAAGGAAGGAAGGAAGAAGAAGATGAATGTGGTGTGGTTGCTCGGTTCTGGGGTAGCGAGGATAGAGACGAGGTGGCGAGATGACGGCGACGATGGTGGTTTGCCGTTGGCGACGAGGGACAGTAGGTTCTTGGTTATTGTCGGGGTCGTCGGGGTTGCAGGGATGGTCGGGAAGAAAGAGGAGAGGAGAGGAGGTCTTGGAGGTGGTGAGGGTGACGGGGGTGAGGTCGACGACGGGGTTTAACGGCGAGGTTGTAGGTTTCTGGAGTTGGCGTCGGGGGAGGTTGCTGGGTTGGCGTCGTCGGGATTGTGCAGGGTGCTCGGGTATAAGAGCGGAGGTGGATGTGGATGTGGTAACGAAGGCGAGGAGACGAGGGTGGTGGTGACAACGAAGAAAGGTCGGCGGTGAGGTAAGGGACTAGGTTTGGGTTTCTCGTCACGGCGAAAAGAAAAGGAAGGAGAGGAAAGAGAGAGGTGATAATAATTATTAGGTTTAATATAATAATTTATATATATATAGGAGAGAGAGAGGCAGAGGGATAGAGAGAGAGAAAGAGGGATAGTGAGAAAAGAGAGAGAGAACGCAAGAAGAGAGAGAGAGAAAGAATCCGAGAAAAAAATATTTAGTTAATATATTATATTAATTATGTATATATGAACTGTTAATTTTTTAAAGAAAATATTATAATATATATTATAGGATTATAGAGCTAATATCAAAATACTCCGAATATAACCCGGGTTTCTTCTAAAAATCTAGTTTTAGAATACGGAGAATATGCATAAAAGTTAAAACCATAATGCGATTCCCGATCAGTAAAAATGCATACCCCCAAGTACGGATATAAGTAAATATACGTGGCGATCCAAACGAGTCTGTTTTAACAATTTGGACATGAACACGATATATGGATGCAACCATATGATATAGGGTATGATAACATGCAATGCTAGATATCAAAAATTATTATCTGGTTATTATATGTATTATTTAAAAGATATGCAGATACTAAATATATCTTAGATATATAGAATCTTGATGTGCATGGATCCTTAATCAGTCTAAAATATTGCACATTTGAATGAACATTTTCCCTACTATTATTAATAAATAAAAGGTGTTAATGGTAAATATGGAACATATGTGGGTTTATTTGTAAAATTTTTATCATCATATGTTTCTACATTATAATTAACATAATTAGGGAAAATATATGCATATAATATTTATATGAAATATTTGTAATTAAAATATGCATATCATATCAAATATTTCTAATCAATATTCTTAAGATTTAATATCATATAAAATGGTTCGGATAATATCTCAAAAATACCAAATACTACTAACACTATGACTTGAGATATTGTGCAGATATTAGCTCAGGTCTGGAATCCAAGAGATCCGAGTTAAATCGGGATGTCTGAATCAAATCTTCCAAAATATGGAAGCAAATCGTAAGATTTAGCAACGGCAGAGACTCAGAGCATTATTCTCAGAATATAGACATCAAGAGGATCTCCACATGGCAACACAAGAGACCAAAAGAAATCCCAAGACATGATGTTACTAGGTGGCGGCGGATCCGCAGAAAATATAGGGGATATGTGGCGGAAATGCGGCGGTTTGATGGCCATATGATGTGAGATTTTGGGTTTTTTATTGTAACCACCTATATTCACTTATGGCATCTGGGGTTTCTAGTTTCTGGGACTATATATAGAACCGAGAGCTTCACATTAAAGATCATCGCCGATGAGATCAAGAGATCCAAGAGGTCCACGTATCCGAGTGATCATCATCTATTCATCTACCTCCTACAAGAGAGAGATCTAGAACAAACTAGGGTTCTTGTATTCAACTTTCTAAGGAGAATTGTAAATGCGATAGTTGATTAATAAAGTTAGTGTTTTTATTATTTTTTTTGCAATTAATTTCCGCACTTACTTTCTGCACTTACATTTCTGCATCTTAATCATGTTTTCATTCTTCTTCATCCTCTCTTCTAACTTAACCATGAGAGAGTAATTTCTAGCTTGCTAGGGTTCGTAGGATAGGATAGAACAATGGATGATAAAATCTTTTAACTTCTTTTATACATTTTAAAGTTTATAAACCTTACCAAAATAAATGTTAACATCCTTATCGGGCGCACTACCAATTTATTGATAGTCATGACCATGATTTGAGATTGGTTTAACACTTGTTTTGTTAAGGGCTAGATATGAATAGAGATCAATGCAAGGACAAGGGTTAGTAGTGGGGAAACCCTAGTTTCTTCCAACAACCCTAATCTACATTCATCACTATCGATCTAGTTTTAAACTATTAAAACATAAAAAGAGTCATTCTTAATTATCCATCCATTACTACCAAGTCCTATGAACCGTACGAGCCTTTTCTTTATAAATTCTAAATCCGTAACGACAAACAATCACCCTTCTTTAATCAACTCATCTAAAGCAAGAAAATAGTTCACGTTTTCCTGTGGACGACCCGTACTCATCGCGGCTAGCTACCAGCGACACCGTCTTGATTGCGGTTACTTTACGAACACACTCTTTCATAGATCAATCAAATGGCGTCGTTGCCAGGGATACGGTCGTAAGTTTTTTCTTATTATTCGGGTTGATTTCTCATAAAATCCGGCAACCATAAAATAAAAAAAAATCTTATCTTGTGTATTTAACGATTATTGTGCGAGTTTTACAAGGGATTCTGGAGTAACAGGAGTAAGGAAATAGAGATTGATAGATTTCAACTTAGACCAGAGGAGTATAAAAGAGCGCTGAAGAAATATTGGCAAAAGATCCCTTAAAACTACGGTGGAACCATGGCATAACTAGGCGTTTGGCAGTGGAACCGCGGCGGTTTGGTGGAGTTGGGCCCCCAAAATCCTCAGGTATTTTTCTAATATCTTTCTCTCTCCTCTAAAGCTCCAATAAATTGAATCTACCTGCAGGATTATTTGCAAACATCGCCGCAAAAAAAACTTTTTGCGTGTTTTAGATTTTGATTTGTTTTCATATTTAAAACGGACATTAAGGGGCAATAAAGCCAAATTCAGATTAGGTGGGGATTTCATCACCTTTCCCAAGCCCCACAAATCACAAACGTGCATACGCATAACCCTACTTTAATAAAAAAAAATATCTAGACCTAGCCCCTGAGGACATTCGCACTCAATTAGGACAAAGGAAGGTCATCGGTAATCTATTGCTTATCCGCATTTTTCTTGTGGTGTCTAAGGCAAATGTGACTAAGGAAAGTGGTTACTTAATTAGGCCCGCTATTTCGGTGATTCGTATAGTGGATACCTCCCACTTACCTGGCACTTACCTGGCCACAAGATTGATAAGGAGGTAGTAGAGGATTAATCGTGCGACTTGTCCTTTGGAAGTCTAGGAGCGGTCTAGTGATTTGATCTTGGAGACCCTAGTTCTAGGGATTGATTGTGCATTTTGTGATTTGTTGAGTCAAGCCTCAAGTCCCTCTCTCAAAGCAAAACAATTTCCAAGATCCAAAAAGAGCTTAAATCATTACCATCACCTCTTTTCTTTTCACTTTCTTATAATGGGTAACCGAAACAGACGAATTCTTGCCGAGCTTTGCTATCCAGAATCAGATATATCTTATTTTCGTAACTGCTTTGGTACAAAATCCGACTCTACCATGTCTTTAAAGAAAGGACAGAGTAAGCAGAAAAGAACAGTTGGATACCTTACTCAAGGTCCTATCAACCGCATCAAAATTCCACATCTTCTTATGTTGATAATCCGTTTAAGGCAAGTGAGGGAACCTCGAAACGCATGTTCGTCACTGAGCATATTGCGAAGGTTGAAGCCAAAGTTTCAATCCTTTCATTAATCCAAAACCGTTAGGACAACAAACACCATCATTTCCATATGAAAATATTGATACTCGTTTTGAGGCGAATATGACATCTTTTACACCCATGACCATTGCTGAACAAATAGCAATTGCCAGTCGCCAACTAGCCAACCAATCTCAATATTTTTCATATCACAATGTTGATCCTAATCCTGGTTATGAAACTTAGGTTCACCCTTCTAATTCTTATCTACAGTACCAAACTTTCACATGCTCTCATGTTGACACTTTTTTTGAAGCTAATGGGACAAATCAGAAACGCATGTTGATTGCAGAACACATTGAACTCGCCCGTAGCCAACAATTAAAGGCATCTTTTCTTAACATTTCTCTTCAGGCTAATATGGCAAATCATAAACGCGTGTCAATTGCGGAACACATTGAACTTGCCCATAGCCAACAATTAGACACTTCCCAACCATACTCAACTTCCTCACCTTATCTAGACAGTGCTTCTGAAAACCAATTAGGAAGTTCCATAGTTCAAAGAGAATCCTTCATTAGAACTTCTTCACAACCCATGTCTAGTCTTGAAGTAGAGTTGGAATTGAGTAGTGAAAAATATCAAGATATCCATCAAAGTCAAACCAAAACCAATTCTTTTGACCTCGACACTTTCTAGCCTGCACCCCAACCGAATATATTCGATGTTCAACCGCTTCATAGCCTAAGTGATAAGGTGCCCAAGAATAACATGTTTGACTTTGCTAATAGTGAGTGTGAAAGAGAGCATGACACCATTTCAAATCAAACCGATCCTTATTCGACTATACTTGATATTTCAAACCTTCCAACTTCATCAAGTGAACCAAGTGATTTATCAATTGAGGATAGTATAATTGATGAATTCTTGAATACCCATTCGTTTGATTTGACTGAATGTGTTAGTGAGAGCGGTGATGAGAATATCGTTGAAGATGAACCCGTTATGTTGGATGAGTTGGATTCTTCTACCCATCATGTCCCTTCTATTGAATATGAATATCTTCATGTACAATTAACCGATCCTATTCTTACCACCGACCTATCCGATAAGCAGAACGATATCCGGCCTTCATCTTCCACATCTGGTTGAACAATACTCGACACCCAAATTTGTTTACCCATCTCATCACCCACTTTCTTTGGTTCTTCTAATCTTCTTTCAACTCCACCGAGTTTTGATGAATCACACTCCGATATTTCGAGTTCTATGATTCCTAAAAGATCACTCAATTTAGACTGTTTTGAGAAGAAGGGAGACGAACATCGAATCCCCTGCCTCTATAATTTCTGACAAATCGAGTGTTTTGAATCTTCATGCGCATAAGACTGACCTTGGAACTTTCAACTGTCCTAGTGAATCTGCATATTCCATCAATATAGATATTGATGAAATTATTACTCGGACCATTGATGAAAGTTTTGAAGACATTTTTGCCGAAAAATTCGCATTCCTAAAAGACATGGATATTGTGATGAATCAAGCTCCACCCGAAGAAGTTGAACCGCCATCCTTTCTTTTTATCATGTACGAGAATGCGAATATTACACTCATTCCTAATCATTCACATTCTTGTTTTCATCTACCATCACTGTTTCGTCTCTACCAACCGAGACGTAAACCCGATCGTTACACCTCTTATCTCTCCACTCCTTCACATCTATGATCTTCCACCGACTATGTTGTTACATCGATAAAATATTCGAATAGTTGGTGTTGACTTTTGGTGTTTGTAAAGCTTTGCATAGACCAATAACTTTACCCTCCTTATGATTTTAAATGCTTAATACTGTTTCAATCAAGTTTGGGGGAAGAAAAATATTTTGGCTCTTGAAAGAAAAGAAAATTTTTGCACAATTGTGAGCCAAAAATAAGTTAGGGAGAGGATTACACTGTCATTGACTTTTGTCCCCTTTTGCTAATAATTGAGAACTTTTCCTCCCAAGTTTACAGGTTTTTAAGCTTAAAAATGACATCAGTGAGGACACTACTGCAAATAGGTTTGGGGGGGTTTGTGCTTATTCACGCATCATTTTTTGCATTATACTAAATAAAATCACAAAAAAAAATTGATAATAAAAGTTAGGAAGTGAAAAATACATATGAAAGATAGGAAGAGATTTAAGAAAAGCAAGAAAATTAGATATTTTAAAACGAAGCTAGTAATAGGTAGTCATGAGCTGTTGTCCCAAGGGCTAGTAAGATGAAGGAAATCACTAATCTGAGAATAGAAATAAGTTTGAAAAATAGTCTCTATTCTTGAGTCTAAACATCTGAACGTTGATACCCTACTATACGCACTTGCACACATCTTGAAACTTGGGATAATAGAGGATATCTTGAAATGCTCTTGTCTAAAAGACTTAGTATGAAGGAAAAAATATACAAACAAAAATATAAATGACATAAAAAAAATGGTGAAGAAAAATGAACACTGGTTTTGTAATTACTTAAGGCAGCATAAAAAAAATATAGCAAGGGTGCCTTATTACCTAGTGTCTTAGACCAACTAGTTTGGGAGCCACTGCTAAGGTTTAGGTGTTGCAAGACTGGGATATTGCTAATTACGCCTTAACGAGTGAGCATATTTGGTAATCGGTTGGTTAGTACCTCAAGACGTATTAACAGTCGCATGAAGAATGTGTGAGTAATTCCATCTATAAAACATTCACCGACTAAAAAGTACTAAGGAAGATGGGCAAGAGTATGATAGTTTGAATTGAATTCTCTAAGTGTAGAGATGTCTTTTACACACACATAGGGATATATGATCGATGTTGAAAGAAAGGTAGGGAGGAAGACTAAAGACGATATTTTATTGAGGGTGATGTGATTTCTGACATCTTTTCATGACTATTAAGATAGGGCTCATGGCTACTAAAAAGCTAGTGTAGTTTGAAACTCTTATTTTCAAATTCTTTCTTTTATATGTTCTTTATCTTTGTATGTAACTTTCATCATCTTTCTTTTATTATGGGATTTTGTGGGTGTAATCCGCTGAAAACCCTCAAAAGACAACACTCCTCCTACTAGGAACACCTAGAGATTTAACGGCTTGTTGTACGTGCTAAGTGCAATCGTGTTGCCTACGAAAGTGTGCTAGGTTTTTTTTTCTTCTTCTTTTTAATAACTAGTTTTCTCGGGACGATCAAAGATAATTTTGGGGGTATTTGATTAGTCTAAAATATTGCACATTTGAATGAACATTTTCCTTACTATGATTCATAAATAAAAGGTGTTAATGGTAAATATGGAACATATGTGGGTTTATTTGTAAAAAGTTTATTATCATATGTTTCTATATTATAATTAACATAATTAGGGAAAATATATGCATTTAATATTTATATGAAATCTTTGCAATTAAAATATGCATATCATATCAAATATTTCTAATCAATAATCTTAAGATTTAATATCATATAAAAAGGTTAGGATAATATCTCAAAAATACTAAATACTACTAATACTATGACTTGAGATATTGTGCAGATATTAGCTCAGGTATGGAATCCAAAAGATCCGAGTTAAATCGGGATGTCGGAATCAAATCTGCCAAAATATGGAAGCAAATCGTAAGATTTTGCAACGGCAGAGACTAAGAGCATTATTCTCATAATATAGACATCAAGAGGTTCTCCACATGGCAACACAAGAGACCAAAAGAAATCCCAAGACATGATGCTACTAGGTGGCGGCGGATCCGCGACAAATATAAGGGATATGCGGTGGAACCGCGGCTGTTTGATGACCATATGATGTGAGATTTTAGGGATTTTATTGTAACAGCATATATTCACTTATGACATCTAGGGTTTCTTGTTTCTGGGACTATATATAGGATCGAGAGTTTCACATTAAAGATCATCACCGATGAGATCAAGAGATCCAAGAGGTCCACGTATCCGAGTGATTATCATCTATTCATCTACCTCCTACAAGATAGAGATCTAGAGCAAACTAGGGTTCTTGTATTCTATTTTCTAAGGAGAATTGTAAATGCGATAGTTGATTAATAAAGGTAGTGTTTTTATTATTCTTTTTGCAATTAATTTCCGCACTTACTTTCTGCACTTACATTTTTACATCTTAATCATGTTTTCATTCTTCTTCATTCTCTCTTCTAACTTAACCATGAGCGAGTAATTCTTTGCTTGCTAGGGTTCGTAAGATAGGGTAGAATAATGGATGATAAAATCTTTTAACTTCTTTTATACATTTTAAAGTTTATAAACCTTAACAAAATAAATGTTAACATCCTTATCAGGCGCGCTACCAATTTATTGATAGTCACGACGACGATTTGAGATTGGTTTAACATTTGTTTTGTTAAGGTCTAGACATGAATAGAGATCAATGCAAGGACAAGGGTTGGTAGTGGGGAAACCCTAGTTTCTTCCAAGAACCCTAATGTACATTCATCACTATCGATCTAGTTTTAAACTATTAAAAGATAAAATGAGTCATTTTTAATTATTCATCCATTACTACCAAGTCCTATGAACCCTACCACCCTTTTCTTTATAAATTCTATATCCGTAACGACAAACAATCACCCTTCTTTAATCAATTCGTCTAAAGCAAGAAAAGAGTTCGCGTTTTCCTGCGGACGACCCGTACTCATCGCGGCTAGCTACTAGCGACACCGTCTTGATTGCGGTTACTTTACAAAACACTTTTTAAAGGATCAATCAATCCTCTATACTAGCAAATATATGACGTAATCTTGAACCATGATGGGTTTCAGTCATGCAGATCGGGTCAAATACTAACCACGGTTACCAAATGCACTATCCGCACCCAAAAACAATAATAAATAAGAAATATGCTGCAAGATTTGAAAAATATCCCAAAATATCGTATAAATGCACTACGGTGTTACATTATACTCAGCTACAAAAGAATTTCTTCCTCAAAATTCTCAGAACAAGAAAAAGACAAGAAAACACGGTTCTAAGAAAAGAGGTGTGGAAACTTCTGTCGAATCTCGTCTTCATGTTCCCAACTAGATTCTCCGTGCGAACGATTCTCCCATGAAACAAGTACTAGAGGGATAACTTTGTTCTTGAGGACCTTGTCTCGTCGATCCACAATCGTCATTGGTCTTTCTTCATATGTTTAGTCCTCCCTTACTGTCAGTTCCGAGTGATCTAGGACATGCGTCTCATCTCGAACATACTTTCGGAGTTGAGATACATGAAACACGTCATGAATACTCTCCAAGGATAGTGGTAAAGCCAATCGAAAAGCTACCTCTCCAACACGCTCGATAATATCGAAAGACCCCACGAATCGAGGACTAAGCTTGCTTCGACTATCAAATCGAATCACTACTCTGGTCGGTGATATCTTCAAGAATACAAGATCACCAACTGCGAACTCCAGAGGTCTTCATCTTGTATCAGCCCAACTTTTCTGTCGATCTTGTGCCGCCTTCATATGATTTCGGATCACGTTAACTCTCTCCACTGTTTGCACAATAAAATCCGGTCCCAATAATCTTCTTTCTCCAATATCGTCCCAACAGATGGGCGAGCGACACTTGCGACCGTATAATGCTTCTGCCATGCCCTGCTTCCCAGTGTACGGGAAGAGAAGGCGGTAATGTCCGCTACGTATTTACTCAGAAGTAAACACGCTAAGCGTATCTAAGCAATATAAAGTAAAGTACACAAGAGACATGAATGTAAATGAACAACAACTTTATTTATTAACATTCTTTTACAGGTACAATTGAAATGTAAATACATGAATAGAAAGCGATGCCTAAACAATGGTATAACTGAAATGAAAATGTACATGTAAAGTCTAATGCTCTGGGTCTTCAGTGTACTGCTCCAAATGCTCCTGGCTGGTCTCGAGCTCTAGTGCGTCCGAATCACCTGACAACATTCCAAAAGAAGAAGAAGGAATGTCGTCAGCGAATAATTGCTCGGTAAGTTCCAAAAGTGAGTAGAGATAGAATAGACAGAAAGAGAGTATATCTTATAATGTTTGATTTTATTGTTAACGCTGTTGTTTGTAGCTTGGTACAGAAAATGCCAGTGTCTACGAGAGGAGCCCACTATTCCGGAGACTAAGGTATACGAAGCACAAGGAACCGTTCGGCCACGGTACAACGGCAATGGATATTCAGGTTAGGTGTATATGGTTACAGTCTCATGCCACTTTTAACACCTTCCATACCAATCTACCCCTTAAAAACCCCGTGATGTCTTTTGTATTGATTGTATGGTTTTGTTATATAGATGGATGACTTGCCGAAACCATGATATCAGTAAATGGAATGGATATAAATGGAGAGCCATGTAGACGGAGTATATCCATGGTTCAGTTCAGTCAATATAGATTGATATAAATTGGATAGACGGAAACATGGATTCATGTTGTATTGTAGTTTATTCTTGAATCACATTTAAGTTAGATTGATTAGATTGAGACTCGGTCTGAGTCATACACTTTGAAAAGAACTTGAAATCCTGAATTAGTTTTGATGTTATCGGTAACTGTTGCACATGGATGGCAGGATTTATGTCTTTTTCCAAGACAATTACCGTGTTGATAACACCGTTTATTAGATTGTCTACCTTAAATAGGCAAGCATCCATATCTCCGGCTCCCTGAGGCTCAAGAGACTGGTCCCACTTAAACCTATGTTTACTAGGGTCCTTATTGTAATTTAGTATAACTTGAGGGGGTTTTATGTAAAAATAATTTTGGTATAATTTCAAAATACACCTCAAGTATTTAATTACCGTCTTTAGGGTTTTCATAGATGTATATTTTATAAAAGTGAAATTTCTAGTGAGTAGAACCTAATTTTCATAGTATATGGTATTTTCTTGAAATATTGGAATTGTTTTGTATTTGGATGGTATTTTCATGTAATGGTGATTCCTTTATAAAACTTGGAATATTTATATAATATAATTAAAATAGATATTTTGATAATATATATATATATATATATTTAAAAATAAATTTTGTTTATTTTCTTGTAGAAATCTCATTTTCTGAAGAAAAATGCATTAAAATTCCATCGAGATCGAATGCTCCTTTCGGAGGTCTGCGTCTCGCTCTACTGGGCCCGAGGATGTACGATAATCCGCACCATCCCGAACGGGGTCCCCAAAAGTGGGTTGTACAGGCGCAATTGCAAGGAATTGTTTAATATATCTTTTTAAAGAAACGGTTTTGTAAGTTGATGGTATTTATTTATAAAGTCGTGTTATCCTATGAATATATTCCCAAAATATCATCGTGCTATGTCAAAGATGTGTGTTGTGATGAGTTATATCGTTACCTCGTGAGTTATCTAAAGCTAATACAATTTTTATGTTGTTTTATGTCGAAACTAAAGTATGTAGTATTTTACTGTAAAAATACAAGAATATTTTGAGATGAAACTTGTTTTAAAATGTTGGTTAATGTTTTTTAAACATTATGTGAGAGTATGGAATTTTATTGATTAAGAAAAGTAGAGTTTTATAGAAAAAACCGAATCGGAAGTCAGATTAACTCCGCTTCCGTCGGGTTTTAGAAATGAATGTTTTTATAATAGGAGAAGAGAGGGGGAGAGGGGACTTACTGGCTTTAAGGAAAGGGAAGAGGTAGGAGAAGGTTTAAGGATCGTCGGAGCATCGTTTCGCCGCCGGAAACTCTTCGGAACGTCGCTGGATCTTCACCCTTCGCTAACTCCACTTGCACACTAAGAGGACTTGAGAATTCTTGAGAGTTTTGACAGGGAATTTCTGAGTGAGGAGGGATGAAATATGGTGTGGTATTTATAGGGAAAATTAGGGATTAGGGGGTGAAAGAATGCATTAAAAATTGCATTAAAATTTGGATTAAATGGGGTTTTATTATTCTCTGGAAATGTGCAGAGAAAATAAACATTGTGAGAGTAGTGGGGTAGCTGAAGGGGTGCAGGGGGGAAAAATTTCACAACATTACCGACAGGGGAGACCGGCGGTACCAGGCTTTTAGCATATTTCGCCGGTCTAAAACCGGTAGAATTACATCAGATCGTCGCCATGTGTCCATGTCGTCTCGTATACCCTCGTGCACATGTTTGTTTATTCTGTAACTCTTCATTCTACATGTAGTGCACGTGCAAACCATTGGGCTTCTAAAAGATTAAAAGAAAATTAAATAAAAAGATAATGTGACTGGGTGGATTCTACGTCACAGCTGTGCAAGGTTTTACCAATGAGCTACAAGTGCTTTCTTGCTGTTCTAAAATGAAACAAATACTTATAGTATACATAGGATTTGCAAATACCCCAATTGTATATTAACTTTTAAACAATTTTCTGTGCATTGAAATTGGAGTTGTTACAGCTTCAAATGTAGCCATCTGTATGGTCGCCTGAAAACTGTTATTATAAAAAAAACTCCACCAAGTGCATTGATCCTCCCATGAACCCTTGAAATCTAACATGCATGCTCTCAATATATCTTCCAGAGTTTGGATCGTTCTTTCTGACTGGCCATCCGTTTGAGGATGATAGACGGTGCTTAACTTCAAGCGAGTCCCCAAACTCTCCTGTAGACTCCTCCAAAAGTGCGATAAAAATCGGGTATCATGATCTGAAACGATGCTCATAGGTACTCCATGCAATCTCACAATCTCCTGCATGTACCACTCTGCCAAAACCTCCATCGACCGACTAACTCGAAACGGTATGAAATGACCTGCCTTGTTCAATCGATCAACAATCACCCAAACTGCATTGTTGCCCTTTGGACTCCGTGGTAATGCTGTCACGAAATCCATGGTTATATATTCCCACTTCCATTGAGGAATCAGAAGTGGTTACAACGAACCAGCTACCCTTTGATGTTCAGTCTTGACTTGCTGACACACCAAGCACTTCGATACGTAGCGAGCAATCTCCCTTTTCCCACCAGAAATGTTGTCGTGGATCTCGGTACATCTTTGTGCCTCCCGAATGTACGGAATATGCGGAACTATGAGTCTCCTTCATGACTTCTTCACGAACATCTCCTTTAGGAACACATAGATGACTACCATATCATAACGAACCGTTTTCAAGAATTAACAAGTCCGTTCGAAGTCCCGCTTCTACTTGTTCTCGAAACTTCTGCAACCTTGGATCGTGCGACTGCGTTGTTTTAATGTTATCGATCAAGAATGACTGTACTTGTAACTGCATCAACTATCCTGAAGAATTCGGTAGTACAATCTTCAACTCGAACCTTTGAAGATCAGCTATAATCTCCTTCTGTGCAGTCAACATCCGTATCGCTGGCAACCGATTTAGAGCATCCGGCACTACATTAACTTTCCCCGGATGGTATTTTAGATCAAGATCATAAACATCCATCAGCTTCAACCATCTATGCTGTCTCATGTTGAGCTCTTTCTGTGTGAACACATAATTTAGGCTTTTGTGATCGGTAAATACTTCTACCCTTTCGCCCAATAAGTAGTGTCTCCAAATTTTCAAAGCGAAAATCACTGTTGCTAGCTCTAAGTCATGAGTTGGGTAATTCTTCCCATGAGTCTTCAATTGTCTTGACGCATAGGCTATAACCTTCCCATGACGCATTAGAATACATTCCAAACCTTTCCTAGATGTGTCGCTGTGAATAACCAACCCTCTGGAACTGTCTGGCACTGTCAAGATAGGAGTGGTGGTCAATCTTTGCTTCAAAGCTTCAAAAGCTGACGAACATTTCTCCGTCCATACGAACGGTATCTCCTTTCGTGTTAGCTTGGTCAATGGTTCTGCTATTCGAGCGAAGTTCTCCACAAACCTTCTATAGTATTCGGCAAGCCCAAGAAAACTTCTGATCTCCCCTACATTCTTTAGAATTGGCCAATCATGAATAGCTGCAATCTTTTCGGGGTCAACGGCAATTCCATCTCCAGATACAACATGACCTAAGAACTTCACTTCTTCGAGCCAAAACTCGCACTTGCTCATCTTAGCATATAACCTTTCTTGCCTCAACGTTTGCAGTGCGGTCCTCAAATGTTCTGCATGCTCTTCTTTACTCCTCGAATAGACCAGAATATCATCAATAAACACCACTACGAACCGGTCCAGATACGGTAAAAAGATTCGGTTCATCAAGTCCATAAATATTGCCGGTGCGTTAGTAACTCCAAATGGCATCACTAAGTACTCGTAATACCCATATCGAGTTCGGAACGTTGTCTTGCATATATCTTCTGATTTCACCCGATCTTGATGATATCCAGATCGTAGATCCAACTTCGAGAATACCCTCGCGCCACTGAGTTGATCGAATAATTTGTCGATGCGAGCGATCAGGTACTTGTTCTTAATAGTCACCCGGTTTAATTCTCGATAATCAATGCAAATCCGTCGTGTGCCGTCCTTCTTCTTGACTAGAAGAACGGGAGCTCCCCATGGTGAATTGCTGCTGCGAATCCAACCTTTCTCCAGTAATTCGGCAACCTGTTTCTTTACCTCTTCTAGTTCCACCGGCGTCATCGGATAATAAGCCTTTGAAATCGGCGCCGCTCCAGGATTAAGGTCAATCGTGAACTCCACATCTCGTTTTGGCGGCAAACCCGAGATGTCCTCGAACACTTTCATAAACTCTCGAACTACTGCTGGCGCTTCCTCCTTGTCTACTTCCATCAACGAAAGAATAGCACTTGTCGGCCTAGACCTAAATTCGACTGGCCCAACAGATCTGCTACCTCTTGAAAATATAAACTCCGGATGTCCGGGAATCCGAAAAATCACTTTCTTTGCCCTACAATCGATATGAGCATGGAAAGTTCCAAGGAAGTTCATTCCCAAGACAACATCGTAGCTGCCAGTATAAATCACCAAGAAATCCGCGAATAGCCCTCGTTCGCATATAACAATCGAACAATCCTTGCACTCGCTATTAGATATAATTTTCCCATTCCCAGTGTGTATGTCCCAGCAACTAAACAGGGCCGTGTGTGGAATAGAGTGTGCACCAATAAACTTGGACAACATAAAGCAATGGGATGCACATGAATCGAATAATGCCAATGCGGGAAAATTATAAATGAGTAGGATACCTGAAACAACATCATCTAAAGCTTTAACCTCCTCGACTGTCAAAGTGAAGGCCCGTTCTTGATTAGGCCTCTAAGTAATATGCTTCTGCCCACGAATCTGTTTCTGCGGTGGCATCTGAATATTGTCCCTCAATCGTAGCTTTGAAGGGCAAGCATTTATGCCATGGTCAGCTGATCCGCAAACAAGACAGAGTTCAAGCCTCTTTCGACATTCCTTCTGTAGGTGTCCGGGTATATGGCAAAAGTCATAAATCATGCTTCTTTTCTGATCGGATACAACGGGATTCTTCATGGGTACAATGCCTTTCCTGTTCACCGGGATGCCTCTGCGTACAGGAGCTCTGTTTGGCATAAACGTCGGCTTCCGCACTACGACGGCTTGCTGTTGCGTACTCTTCGCTTTCACCGATAAACTCTGCTGCTCCCTGGCTGCCTTAAGGACTTGGGAGAAGGTAGTCAATCCCAGAGATATAATGTCTCTGAATCTCCACATCCAAGTGCCTATATGCCTCGTTGGCAACCAAAGGCCCTGCAAATCGCCTGAGCCGAGTCCATTCAGCCGCATGCGCATCCACGGATCCGCCATTCTTCTTCAGGCTAATAAACGTTTCTTCCATTTCTTCTCGAGCAGATTGCGGAAAGAACTTCTCCAAGAAACTTTGCGAAAACGTTGCTCAACTGATCATCTTGGTCAGGCGGGTCTCCTCTACGAGCCACCACTCGCAAGCATAATCTACCAACTGGATGCGTACTACATCCACCCTTTTCTCATCTGGAATCTGCGTGGCGACAAGCAGATTCTCTGTATCATCTAGCCACTGCTCCGCTGGAAATGGCTCCTCCAATCCTATAAATGTGGACAGACCGAGCCTTCTAAAGTCCGCCACGGTGCCCTCACACTGTGTTGGCCTGGGTGCTACTGCAACTACGGACTGCTGAATTGTCCGCAGACCCTCTTGGAAAGCCTCGGCCTGCCGCCGATTCAGCTTAGTTTGTCGCTTCTGGTTTTCAAGCATACCACGTACAACACCGAGCAATGTGGCATTATCAATACGCCTCTGGTATGATCGCAAGTCTCTATCCGCCATGATTCTGAAGCCAAGACACTGAAGAGGATTAGCAACGGTAAACGGGATTCAATAAACAAGATAGCTATAGATTCAAGACTGGCAAGATAGTAATGTGGCAGGACATGTTCCTAATTCCGGGTTTCCTGGTTAGTGTATTGATTTCAATACCCAACTACAAAAGAACCAAACCCGACTAACCCTAAATCCTATGTCTCTGATACCAAACAAACCCTGTCTCGTCCCGCTTCCTAAGATACGTAAACTATGGCACGTGACAGAGCCAACCATGATACCTGTGGCTAGGAATCATCCTTCCACAGTCACATTACGACTGGCTATAGGATATCAAGAACAGTAAAATATATAATCTAGCTAACACATGTCCATCTGCCACAATAAATAGAATCAAGAAAATGAATAAAGCGGAAACGAATCAAGATCCAATAAACGATATCTGAGAACACGTCCCAATATGAGCTCACATCAAAAGAAATAAAACTGCGAAGATAAACTAAACTAAATATCTCTAAATACGCGTTCAATTCCTCACTGCTCGGCTTGATTGCTAAAGTACTCCTGATCTGCCTGCGATAAAGGTAGAGGAACTGGGCCATGCAAAACCCAGACGTCAGTGCGTCATAAATATCAAAATTAATAGTAGTAACCAGGATATGATGCTACGATTAAACATGCATGTAAATAAATAACACAGGTATAAAACAGTAAGTTGTATGTATGTGATGTGTATCCTAAAGTCTGTGCTTCTCGGTTGTCTGTTCTAAAAGTCTTTGAAATCAATTTAATAGAATCGTCGATGTAACCCAATAGTATCCCGTGCGTGCCCGGGACCACGGTCAAGACTCTCGGGCTAAATCCGAGACGTGTCGCTAATTAGTAAATAGGTAACATGTACAGACGAATGATGTCAGCAGCATCATTCCGGGGTTGGCCGAACCCGTAAAGAATTATCAGTATAAGCATCGAACTGTTGAGTTACAAGTCAGGTTTCATTATTGATTTCCCCTTACCCCCAAGGTTTTGTGTTCAAGTCGGGTATTGATGATATAAAACTAATGCCAACATAGGATCAAGCAGGTACATGTTTTGTCTATGTAGACAACAAGTCGCGTCCGTCAGGACAACAATCAGGATTGTTGGCATTAGTAACAAGATCCAAGTAACAAGTCAGGTAGGGTGTCGTGAATATGTCATGTAATGCATGTTAACCAAATAGATGCCAAATGTGAAACTGTAATCGATATCGGAACACGATAACTAAAATACCATGATGCATATGTATCTATCTGTAATAACCATTACACGTCTATTACCATGTATGATGCAAACTAGATAACATGTTGTCCTAATGTAGTAGTATAATGATATCATGACGTTCCAGCATGTAACTAGATATGCTATTATCAGTACGGATACGAACGGATATCATAAAACTGTAAATCTGTAATATTTGCTGTATAATAAAACACATGTACTATTATTTATTAAATAGATATTGATATAGTAGTATAGCATGTTGCAAGTTTATAACTTGCCTGATCGGATCTCACGTCGAGATATGGATGCTACGTTCCGACGTCGGATTAACGTCGCGATGCGGCTACGCGCGCAGGACTGGACCTGGCTGAACAATGACGTGACGTGATGACTAGTCTGGATGACGACGCTGGCTGGGTTGTCCGGATCGTCGATGACGTGTGCAACTTCGGCAAGACGGCCGGAAAACCATGAAAAGAAAAGAAAAGAAAGAAATAAAGGAAGGAAGAAGAAGAAGAATAGGGTGTGGCTGCTCGGTTCTGGGGTGGCGAGGACAGAGCCGAGGTGGCGAGATGACGGCGACGATGGTGGGTTGCCGTTGGCGACGAGGGGCGGTAGGTTCTTTGTTGCTGTCGGGGTTGCAGGGATGGTCGGGAAGAAGGAAGAGAGAAGAGGAGGTCTTGGAGGTGGTGAGGGTGATGAGGGTGAGGTCAGGGTGAGGTCGGCGACGGGGTTTAACGGCGAGGTTGTGGGTTTCTGGAGTTGGCGTCGGGGGAGGTTGCTGGGTTGGCGTCGTCCGGGTTGTGCAGGGTGCTCAGGTATGGAAAGAGGAGGTGGATACGAAGGTGGTAACGAAAGCGAAGAGACGAGGGTGGTGGTGACAACGAGGGAAGGTCGGCGGCAAGGTGAGGGGCTAGGTTTGGGTTTCTCATCGCGACGAAAAGAAAAGGAAGGAGAGGAAAGAAAGAGGTGATAATAATTATTAGGTTTAATATAATAATTTATATATATATATATAGGAGAGAGAGGCAGAGAGATAGAGAGCGAGACAGAGGAATAGGGAGAAGAGAGAGAGAGAACGCGAAAAGAGAGAGAGAGAAAGAATCTGAGAAAAAATACTTAGTTAATATATTATATTTATTATGTATGTATGAACTGTTAATTTTTTTAAGAAAATATTATAATATATATTATTTATAGAGCTAATATCAAAATACTCGGAATATAACCTGGGTTTCTTCTAAAAATCTAGTTTTAAAATATGGAGAATATACATAAAATTTAAAACCATAATGTGATGCCCGATCAGTAAAAATGCATACCCCCAAGTACGGATATACGTAAATATATGTGGCGATCCAAACGAGTCTGTTTTAACAATTTCGACATGAACACGATGTATGGATGCAACCATATGTTATGGGGTATGATAACATGCAATGCTAGATATAAAAATTATTATTTGGTTATTATATAAATTATTTAAAAGATATGCAGATAATAAATATATCATATATGTATATAGAATCTAGATGTGCATGAATCCTCTATGTTAGCAAATATATGTCGTAGTCTTGGACCATGATGGGTTTTAGTCATGGGGGTCGGGTCGGATACTAACCACGGTTACCAATGCACTATCCGCACCCAAAAATAATAATAAACAAGAAATATGTCGCAAGATTTGAAAAATACCCTAAAATATAGTATAAATGCACTAGGATGTTATACAAATCCAACTCAGAAGCGGCAAACCTCTACCGCCAAATCAAGGCAACGCCTCAAAAGGGAAGGAAAAACAAGTCGCTAATGAAGAAGATGGCAGAGAGCTTGCTCATGAAGACTCGAGTCCTTCCCTAGTGGACTATAATGTCTTGGCTCATCTCCAAAAACTTCCATCTCTCTTAAACATCTATGATGCTCTGGTCCTGTCCAAGGATCTCAGAGATACTCTCATTCATGCTCTAAACCCCCCGAGCGGTACCAGGCTCGCTTTATGGAAATTAATATGAAAGAGACCCAGTACACTTTGCATACAGACGCGGTCACATTTAAGGATATAGACCTGTTACTGTGAACAGCTGAGTACAACCGACCGTTTTACGTGACAGGGTACAGCGACGGAGATCGGATTAATCGCATATTGATTGATCCGGGGTCCTCAGTGAAGATCATGAACTTGCAGACTTTAAAGAGTTTATCAATGGACGTCCGACACCTGTCAAGAGAGAGGATTTTCATCCAGGGATTCAATCAAAATTGCCAGCAAGTTCTGGGATCCATAACTTTGCCGATCGGATTTGGAGACCTGCAAACCGAAGCTAAGATATACGTGATCGACGCCGACACATCCTATAAGATCCTCCTGGTATGACTGTGGATTCACGATTATAGCATCGTTCCATCAACTCTCCATCAGTGCATGAAGAATACTAAAAATGGCAAAGAAAGACGCATTGACGGGGAAATCCAGCCGTTCGATGTGCATGAAGTCCGATATGAAGATTCTCGGTACTTTGTGAACCTCCAAAGTGCCGAGCCACAGTTGACCGAAGGCAGAACGGTCCCGAAACTCAAAAGCAAATCTGAGCCGGCTGTCACTTTCAAAAGCAAAAACCCCCATGTGCGTCCGCGTTTCAGTAGTGATACTAATGAGTCCGACGCTGGAAGTTTGTTCTTCCGTAAAACTCGTCCTCATTTCGGTAGCGATACGGATGAGTCTGATATTGAAGGCTCACCCGGTTGCAAAATTCGCCCTCGTTTAGGCAGTGACACTGAAGAATCAGAAGAAGAGGATCCATATTGCAACAGCTGTGCAAATCGGGCTCTCGTGCAAAAAGCGAAGCTAAGAGAGACTTTCTAAGTTATGGACGGGTCCCTAGCCATCACAAGGGTGTCGGAGCAGATGTATAAAGAGCTCGATGCATTGTCAGTCTCCACCGTGGACCAGCTGATGACCTTCTACGTTCCCAGAAGAAATAGTGGATAGAAGGGCATCCTGTTTTATGGGTCAAATCCTGTCGTGCACCCGGACAATATGTCTGTCACGTGCCTTCCCTATGAAAGAGGCATAAGAGCCATCCTAAACCCCAGAATTATACACCCGAGATGCAGGAATATTTTAACAAGTACGGATGTCGGTTATATTAAACGGACTCCGAAGCGAAGTTTTATGAGGGGCTATAGCACCCGCCTCTGGTCCAAGCACTCATTGATGGATGAATCCCAGATAGACGGGGGATAGGTTTCATTCAAGTTGACGTCAAGGCATGCTACATGATCCATATTGGTGAAGCCAGCTAAGAGTCAAATGATGAAGACGAGCTAGCCGAGCCAGAAGAAGCCCCTCAAGAGTTCGAAGATGGCGGACAAGCAACCTTCGACGAGCTAACCGAGGTTGATTTGGGAACGCCCGATAATCATAGGCCGACCTACATCAGCTCACACTTGTCAGAGGAAATGAAAGAGCAGATAATCACCCTGCTGCATGAGTTCGTCGACTGCTTCGCGTGGACATACAAAGAAATGCCTGGCCTCTCCCCTGAAGTGGCCGTGCATAAGCTGGCTATATCTCCTGATGCCAAGCCAGTCAAACAAGCTCCTCGAAGAATGAGAAGAGAACTGGAAGAAAAGGTCATCGAGGAAACCAAGAAAATTATCGATGCCGGTTTTATCAGAGATGAGAAATATGCGGACTGGATCGCATGCATAGTCCTAGTGAAAAAAAGGAATAGGAAGATCCGATTCTGCGTCGATTTCAGAGATCTTAATAAGGCATGCCCTAAAGATGATTTCCCGTTACCGGTCATAGAAATGATGTTCAACGATACCTCAAATTACGAGCTGTTCACCTTCATGGATGGCTTATCTAGATACAATCAGATCAAAATGTCGCCCGAGGATGAGAAACACACAGCGTTTCGAACCCCGATCGGGATATACTGCTACAAGGTGATGTCGTTCGGATTAAAGAATGCGGGCACCACATATCAAAGGGCAATGACCAAAATCTTTGATGACTTAATCCATAAGGTCATTGAATGTCATGTTGATGATTTGGTCGTCAAGACAAAAGCCAAGGCCGATCACATCCGAGATCTCAGGACCATTTTCACCCGACTGAGGGAATACGATCTGAAGATGAATCCTCTGAAGTGTGCTTTTGGCGTGTCGTCGGGAAAATTCTTGGGCTTCATAGTCCGACATCAGGGGATTGAAATTGACCCATCAAAGATAAAGGCCATCATGAAGATGCCTCCTCCGAAGAATTTGACGCAGCTAAAATCCTTTCAAGGCAAACTCGCTTACATACGAAGGTTCATATCGAACCTATTAGGGAGATATCGGTCTTTCTCAAAGCTCATGAAGAAAGGAGCTCCCTTTGTCTGGGATGTCGAATGTCAAGAAGCGTTCGAAAGTATCAAACAGTACATGTTGCACCCTCCAGTGCTTGCTGCTCCTATTCCAAATAAACCGTTGATTCTCTATATTGTCGCGCTAGATGAGTCACTCGGTGCGCTTCTTGCCCAGAACAACGATGAGGGAAAAGAAAATGCCCTTTACTATCTCAGTCGAACTTTAGCCGGGGCGGAACACAACTATCCCCCGATCGAAAAGCTATGCTTGGCTCTGATATTCGTTGTGAAGAAGCTGAGGCACTATCTGCTTGCTCATCGGGTTATGCTGATCTCCAAGGTCGACCCGCTCAAACACTTAATGACCAAAACAAGCCTAGCCGGTAGAATGGCAAGATGGGTTGTCATACTGCTTGAATTCGACATAATCTATACTCCTCAGAAAGCAGTAAAAGGGAAAGCCCTTGCTGACTTCCTTGCTACTCATCCCATACCAGAAGGGTCACCGCTCAATTATGAATTACCCGATGAACAAGTACCGCACCTCAAGGATGACGAGCCATGTTGGGAGCTCTACTTCGATGGAGCCTCATCAATAAGGACCTCTAGCAAATCAAGCATCCCGTAGATAAAAGCAGGGATAAGATTGGTGTTCGTCACACCATCAGGAGGAACCCTACGATGTTCCTTTGCTCTTACCGAGCCTCGCACAAACAATGAGGCTGAGTACGAAGCTCTGATAGCTGGTCTGGAGCTCGCCAAAGAAATGAAAATCCTTCGGCTACGGATTTACGGTGACTCCCGGCTTGTCGTCAACCAGGTAAGCGACGACTACAAGATATATAAGCTCGAATTAGCTCGATACAAAAGCCGGGTGGTGGAACTCACGAAACAATTCACTCACATTGAACTAATGAGAGTCCCTAGGGCGTTGAACAGAAAAGCCGACGTACTCGCTCGCCTAGCCAAAAAGCTGGATGATCCTGACATGGATGAAATTCTTATCATAGTCAGGAGCCGGCAAATACTGTCCCCAGTCTCTTTACGAGAAGAGAAAAGCGCAGAACAAAAGAGCAATGCTATCGAAGAAACTCTGATCATTCAAGACGAGCCCGATTGGAGAGAACTTTTCATAGAGTACCTCCGATACAACAAACTGCCCGAAGAAAAATCTGCGAGGGTGCAGTTGAAGAAAAGAGCCCTCCGATATGTGTTTGTAAATAATACGCTATACCGCAGATCATATGACCAACTTTGGCTCAGGTGTCCGTCATCGGCCGAAGCCCAAAAAATCATGAAATAAGTTCACTCAGGCGTCTGTGGAGCTCACGAATCTAGCCCCAAAATCCGGCTTCAGATCAAACGGCTTGGGTATTACTGGCCTACTATGATAAGGGATTGTGAAGAGCATGTGAATAAATATCATCTCTGCCAAATTCACGGCGACTTCATTCATAAGCACCCCAATCCGTTGTATCCTACGGTGGCGTCATGGCCCTTCGAAGTTTGGGGCATCGACATAGTTGGTCCAATTGATCCTCCGTCATCCTAAAGCCACCGGTTTATATTGGCCGCAACTGAATACTTCCCCAGATGGGTTGAAGTTGTCCCGCTAAAAGAAGTCAAGACAGAAAATATTCTGACGTTCTTCCGACATAATATTCTATACCGCTTCAGTATACCTAGAAGAATCATTTCTGACAACGAGCCTTTTTTCAAGAGCTTCAAAGTCTCAAAATTCGCTACTCAGCACAAGATAGACTGGAGATATTCCTCCATCTATAATCCAAGGGCCAATGGGCTAGCCGAAGCCTTCAATAAAACTCTATGCAAGCTTCTGAGGAAAAATGCTTCAGCCAACAAGAGAGATTGGAATCTCAAATTTCACGAGGCGTTGTGGGCATATCGTACCACGCACCGCACTCTAACTCGGTCTACTCCATACTCATTACTCTTTGGAGTAGAGGAGATTCTCCCCCTCGAAGTCGAAGTTCCAAGCCTCAGGATGGTCGTCCAACATAATTTGATGGAAGAGGAAAATGTTCTCCTTTGGCTCAAAGAACTTGACACCCTCGAAGAAAAGAGGCCCGCAGTACAGCAAAATTTGGAGCTGTGCCGACCCCAAATGTCACGGGCCTATGACAAGACGATCCGTCTACATGCTTTCAAGAAGGGCGAATTGGTGTTGGTCCTCAAAAGACCTGTTGGGGTCAAAAATTACACCTCGGTTGACCAAGTCAAAGTCAAAGTCAACCCCAAACCAGGTGGGCCCAAGCCCAGGTCAAGTGGGCTCATGCCCAAGTAGAGCCCCGCGGCCGGCCTCCCCAAGCCAAAATAAAATCATGTAATAAATAATTTTGATATAATTTTTTATGCATGAATGTAAGAAAAATGGGCATAAAGCCAAATTTCTGTAAAGCCCATGGCTCATGTGCAAAACAAATGAGCACATGAGGCATGGGATGGGCAAAATGCCATTTTGTAAAACCCAAAGGGCTATATGTAAATTTGCAAGCCTATAAAAAGCAACATGATAATGAAATAAAAAAAACTTTTCATTCTCTCAAACTCTAGAGTTTTTGTGCCTCCTTCTCCTTCCTCAAGGTTCTAAACCTTCTTCTTCTTTTTTTGAATTAAATCAAGAGTTAAACTCTTCTTTTTCCAAAAATAAATAGTTTTTCACCACAAAACCCACAAAGGGGAGCTCAGATCTTCCATCGGATCTTAAAAAAGGGAGATTTTTAAATCTCATCCCCTTTCTCTAAGATCCGGCCAACCGAGAAGAAGAAGAAGGAGACTCATCTCCAAAAATCCCATCTTGGGAAGATCCAGGGACAAAGGGTAGAGAAACAAAGGGGCCCCCTTTGATCATTTCTAAAGATTTCTAGGAGTTTAACTCCATTCAAGATCTGTTGGAGTTCAACTCCATAAATTAATCTCTTTTTAGGAGTTTAACTCCAGAAGTTAAATCGGGAGCACAACTCCTAGTGCAGGGACCAAGTCCCTTTTCCTGCTGACGCCTAGCGCCCGTATGCCAAGCACGTGGGGTGCTGGCGCCCAGCGCCCGCGTGCCAAGCACGTGGGGCGCTGGCGCCCAGCGCCTAGCGCCCAGCACGCTAGCGCCCACGTGCCAAGCACGTGAGGCGCCAGCACCCAGCGCCTGCGTGCCACGCACGTGAGGCGCTGGCCCCACGCGTCCTTTGGACACTTTTTCCCCTTTTATATATATGTATGTATGTATATGTATATATAGATACACACAGACACTCCATGACACTGTCCCTGTTAGAAAAAATTTCTAACGGGGCGCTGCCCCGCACCCCACAAGGGGGCTGCTAACCCCCTTGACCCCCAGCCCTCTATCCGGGTAGCGAGACCCCCGTAAAAACTCTACGGGCCCCCCGATATATCCAATTCCCCTCCAAAACACAACACTGCACATTGAGTTCGCATGAGCTGTTTGACCCGTCAATCGGAGGTTCTCTCGCTTCAATGGCGAGGGGTAATTAACTGCAGCTTAGTTCGCGATAAACCCCCGCCTACTCTAGGCAGGGGGAATCTGTAGTACGCCTAAAAAGCGCGCGTTTTCCCATCTCAATGGGGTGACGAAAAACACTCTACAGGTTCTGGCATGCCCGGTGGGACTCAATCTCTCCTTCCATATTTCGGGCTAAACGTTCATGCAAACTAAATCTACATATCGATTGTCTGTACTGAAATCATACTTCTTTGTATAGGTTAACAATTTCCAATTGCAATCTTCGGACGCAAAAAAATGTCTCCGAGGACAATCTCAGCTCTCAGCACAACTCTCATCTCCTACACTATGAAGATGGACGCCAGGACGGTCCTTCCGGCCAGTCTCGGGCGACAGTGGGAGGAGCCGCCGCTACCATTTGGCTCTATTCTATTCTTTCCAGCTAGTTCCATCCCAGCTTCTCAAGCACCAGCAACAGACAGACCGGCCTCGAAAGGCAAGAGGCCAAATGTGGTGATCTCGAGGGCACCACTACCCAAACGCAAGTCGGTGTTTGAAAGACTTTCCTCGGCCCCAGCTGGGGGCAAGGCCATCAACACCAACAAAGCAACAAGGCATCTCGGACAAGCTCCAGCGGCGCCCGTGACAACTGCTCAATTGGGTATATTTTTTAAGCTCCCCGTTAATCGGCTCACGACGGCTTCCTGGATGACGGATGCCTGCCAAGCTCTCAAAATCGAGAAGCTAAAACAGAAAAGGCTAAGATACAGAGCTAACAAAAGGTCTAGGGCTCATGCTAGGCTGAACTTCATGAGGTTCCAAGAACAGGGTAACCCCGCCAAAGTTAAAGAGATGGTTGGATATGTGGTCCACACCGTCTACATGGCCGGACAAGAAGAAACGAACCCTCCTATACTTCACAGCCATGGTGATGATATGGTTGACGCTACCCAGCATCGGCTCAACCTAAATGAGGAAGAGCCCACTCAGGCCGACAAGCCAGAGGAGCCCGTAGTTCTTACGGAATTGAGCTCAGGCAATAAGGATGACCCGATTGTCATATCCGGAACTATAGAACAAGCATTATTCCGATGGCTTCAAAGGCAGCTTCAGGAAAGGGACGAGAAGTTAGCCAAGGTCCAGTCTAAGGTCGACGAACTGGCAAACGCCGCGGCAAACCTCACGACTCAAGTCGCCCGATTGCGATTACATCAGAATAAAATTTTGGTTCATGAGACAGGGATTGATACTCGGAGGCAGCCAACCGATACCCCCTTCAGCGCAAGAGCGGAGCGCCTTCGTGAAAAACGGCCGTGATCAGCCTCCAGTCCCTCCAATACATACACCGAGAGTTGTAAGCGGACAGTAGGCGAACCTAACACCGACCAACCTCGAAAACCGATGTTGGGAAGGGGGGGAATCGTCTCTGAAAGAGAAACTGGATAAGGTCTATTCCTTCAGAAGGGACAAAGTCCGCAAGATATTCAAGGACGCCCTAAGAAACGGTCTATAACTGCCAGAATCAAAAAGACCGTAAGAATATGACCGACGACCCCAAATATTGCCCCTATCACAGAGTGATAGGTCACACCATTGAGGACTGCTTTTGTAACAACCGAGTTCAATTATACCAATTTCTGTTTCCGTATTTGTTTGTCTGTGGTATTTTATTGATTTATCATGTTTGGATGAGAATGGAAGTTTACTTTTACATTGCATTCGACACGACCCGCTTCCTTGAACTGGTCGATTCATATTTATAGACTACCCTGGCTTGTTAAATAGACACGTGCATTTAATGTGGACTGCATATTGATTTTTATTTGGCATCGCACATTTTATCATGTAACGTTTTAGATCACGTAAAATAAATTAAAATTTCATTTCATAGCCTGCATGATACCCCTAACCCCGTGGTAGCGTCCGCGCATCGTGTTCTCGTCCCGTTCAGTGAAACGGACGTATTTGGATAGCTACGCGCACGTACGTGCGTCCGTTCTTGGGGGTATGCATTTTAGTTATCTAATCATTCATTTTAAAGTTTGGAGGCTGCATATAATTTTCGTATTTCAAATCTAAATTTTTAGACCCGACCCAGGCGCATTTTGAAATATTTTATATACCGCTAAAAATTCAATTATTCAATTTTTTAATTTTTATTCTGATATTTTTACAACGGAGAAGATTTTCCAAAACAAATTTAAATCTTTTTAAATTTTAATAAAATCCTAATCCTAACTCTCTAACCTATCAGAATCTCTCTCTCCCTCTCTCTTTTCTCTGTCGACTGGGCCCCACTCCAATTGTTTCTTCTCTCTTTCTCTCTCTCCCCCTCACCGAGCTCTTTCTCTCTCTTTTCTCTAAACCCTGGCCCCACTCCTTCTCTTCCTCTCTCTTCTCTTTTCTTTCTCTCTCTTTCTCTCTCCCTCGCTACGCGCCAAGACTCTCTCCCCTCTCGCGTTTCTCACTCCTCTCGCAATCCCTGTTCATCAGGGATCCGCTCACCTCCCTCTCCCATATGGTAACCTCCCTCCTTCATTCTTCTCCTTCACGACGCAAACCCTAACCCAACGAAACCCAGCCTCCTGCTCTGCCAACGTCGCCACCCTCACCCTCGTCTTCGACCTCGCTCGTCTCCCTCTCCTCTCTCATCTCCTTCCATTCTCCTCTCCCCCTCATCCTCACCCCAACGTTGAACCAAGAACCCATCTCCTCCTTCACCTGCACCCTCTACTGCCGAAGACCCCACCTCATCGTCACCTCTGCACCTTCCTCATCTTTCTCTCCCAACCTCCTGACACCACCACCACCGTCATCTCTTCATCCCAAACAACCAGAGTTTCCCTGCACACCTCATTCAACCCGAGAATCCCCACTGCCCTTGCTGTGGATCTCACCGCCGGCGATCCTTCATCGCCATCGACCCTTGCCAACTCCTCTGACCCCAGGACAACTCCAGTGCACAAACCCAGTGAGCACATCCCTTCTCCCTTCTTCTTCCTCTTCTTCTTTTTCTTTCTCTTTTCTTTATTCTTTTGTGGAATCTGTTTTCCAGCAATCGCTGGAATCCGGTCGTGCCGTCGACGATCCCGACGATCCAGCGAGCGTACCTGACCCGTGTGATCACCTTGTGCGTTTTTTGGATCCGTTCCGTGTACCGTGCGCGCATCGCAACTTTTCCCGCCGACGTGTGACGTTCCGTATACCCGTTTTTTGATCTGTCGAGGCAAGTAACACTTGCTACATGCTATTTATATTATTTTATACGTATTTAATTTCATAGTAAACCCGTAATTTAAATCTAATGCCACATGTCCCTTTAACATTCCGATGTTCAATTTATATCATTTTAGTTTTAGAACTTGACACATATCATGTTACATATTAGATTAGGATACACGATACTCATATCCGTATTTGAACCACATAATGATTATTTGCATAGCCCATAGTACCATTTTAAATAGTTTATAACTTTCGGATACCTAGTTGCATCCATTTAGCCTATTTTATATACAATTGCATCCCTAGATCATTCAATACATAATAACGAGATTTTAACATTTCATATTTGATTAAGTGTATTTTACTTAGTGTTGGAACCATAACCCAAACTCAAATCGATAACCGTGCATCCATATATTTTAATCTGTACCTAGTTGCATACCACATTACAATGTTCCATTTTATTGTTTCATTAGTACCCCATACTTGCTTTGTATACCCATGCTTATTATAGCTTGATTATGAGCACCCACGTGACATTTTGTGCACCCCTGACATGACTTGATACACCTACTACTTAACCCGACTTGGTACCGTGCACTTCTTAACATGACATGATACCTATATACTACCTGACTTAACCTGAGGTACCATGGCTTTACCTGTTACCTGATCTTGTTACTAATGCCAACAACCTTGACATGTTGTCCCTACGGACATTTCATGTTGTCTAGCCAGACAAACATGTACCTGCTTGATCCTGTGTTGGCATTAACTCCAGATTTATTAATACCTGACTTGTCATATATAACTTGGGGGTATGGGGAAATCAGGAATGTAACCGAACGTAACTCAAAGGGCCATCCTTTTGTTTGTCGTTTTTCCGGGCATTACGGAATACCTATTGTTTGTCGTTTTTTCCGGGCGTTACGGAATAACTATTGTTTGCCGTTTTTCCGGGCGTTACGGAATAATCACCGATGGGTTACGATGAGGATTACATTACTTGGTTTCGAAGACTTTAGAATAGATAACCCCTGTAGCACAGTTTAGATATCACTGCACGTCACTTATACTGACATACTTACTGTTATATATTCTTGTTATATTCTTGCTCATACTCATACCTGCATGTCTTGCTACCCCTGTTTATATTATTGCTTGATATTATGACGCACTGACGTCTGGGTTTTGCATGGCCCAGATTCTTTACCTGCGCTACAGGCCGAGCAGGAGTACTTCAGTCAACAGGTTGAGCAGTGAGGACTTGTTAGTAGTTAGTTCTTTTACTTTCGGTATTTTCATTCCTGATGTGAGCCCGCATTATGGGACATACATTCCAATTATTCTTGTATTGGATCTTTTGCTTCCGCATTATTTTATTCTTGACTCGTTTTATTCTGGCTTATGGACATGTGTTAGATAGTTTATTATTGTTCTTGATATCTCTACAGCCGTAATGTGACTGTGGAATGATATTCCTATCCACAAGTAGCATGGTTGGCTATGTCATGTGCCTATCTTAGCGTACTCTGGAAAGCGGGGCGTGACATGGTTCTTTTGGTATCAAAGCCATAGGATCTAAGTTAATCGGGTTTGATTCTTTTGTAGTTGGGTATTGGACCCAATACACGAATCAGAATACTCGTGATTAGGAAACATGTCCTGCTACCGTACCGTCTTACCATTTTTTTTAATCTTAACTTCCTCCTGATTCTACTTTTACGATATGCAAACCTCCTTTGCATATCGATTCAAAACCTGGTTTCCTTTTGGTTATCTCTAGAACTTAGGCGACTTGGGTGGAGTTATGTGATTGTAGCTATGATATCGCGGCATGGTTACAATGCGGTACTCTATTTAAGTAACTTGGAGTTCTAGCCCTGATTCATATCCTTGATCTATATTTTGAATCTGTTATCATGCTAATCCTTTGGTGCTTTGATTTCAGGAACATGGCAGACAAGAATCTGAAAACGTACCAAAGGCGTGTTGACGAAGCCGCTATGCTTGGAGTAATCCGTGGGATGTTGGAGAACCACAAGCGACAGACCGAGCTGAACCAGCAGTAAGCTGAAGCTTTTCAGGAAGGTTTGCGGACCGTTCAGCAGTCCATGAACAATGTTGTGGCCAGAACAGTTGAACGTGTGGGAACCGTGGCGGATTTCAGGAGACTCGGTCCGTCTGTTTTTACTGGGTTGGAGGAGCCATTGCTAGCGGAGCAGTGGCTAGTTGATACGGAGAATTTACTCGTTGCGGCAAAGATCCCAGAGGATAAGAGGGTGGATGTGGTACGCATCCAATTGGTGAACTACGCCCGTAAATGGTGGCTTGTGGAAGAGACCTGCTTGCCCAAGCCGATCAGTTGGGCGGATTTTTCGAAGATTTTCTTGGAGAAGTTCTTCCCGCGGACTGCACGGGAGGAAATGGAAGAAAAGTTCATCAGTTTGAAGCAGAACGGCGCACCTGTAGATGTACATGCAGCTGAGTGGACGCGGCTTAGTAGATTCGCTGGACCTTTGGTTGCTAACGATGCTGATAGGGCAAGGAGGTTCATGTGCAGTTTGGATGTGGACATCCAGAGGCAGATTGTCTCCCTGGGTTTGACCACTTTCTCACAAGTACTTACAGCGGCCCGAGAACAGCAGAGCCTATCTACGAAGGCTGGGACTACACAGCAGCCAGCAGTTACAGTACAGAAGCCGGCATTTGCACCGAACCGAGCATATAGACGCAGAGGTATTCCGGTGGACGGGCGTGGCGTTGTACCAATGAAGAAACCAGTTTTGCCCGAGCAAAAGGGAAGGGTGTTGTGCGATTACTGCCAACGACCGGGTCATTATCGAGGAGATTGTCGTAAGAGGCTTGGACTTTGTCTTTTTTGCGGATCAGCGGATCACACCATTGATACTTGTCCGTCGAAGCTACGGTTGAAGGAAGATACTCAGAAGCCACCGCAGAGACATTTTCAGGAAGAGAAGCAGTTTCGGGAGCAGAAGCTGATAACTCAGGGACCCAATCAAGCTCGAGCCTTTACCCTGACAGCTGAAGAGGCCAAAGCTTCAGGAGAAGTTGTTTCAGGCATTCTACTTGTTCATGGTTTTCCCGCATTAGCGTTATTCGATTCTGGTGCATCCCATTGTTTATGTCATCCAAGTTCATTGCTACACACTCGATTGCTTGCACGACCCTATCTAGTTGTTGGGACATACACACTGGGAATGGGAAGGTCATATCGAGTAGAGAATGTAAGGATTGTGCGGTTGTTGTTTGCGGACGGGAGCTTTTTGCAGATTTCTTGGTAATTAATACAGGCAGCTATGAAGTCGTCTTAGGAATGGATTTTCTCGGCACTTTCCACGCTCACATTGATTGTAGGGCAAAGAAAGTAATTTTCCAGATTCCCGGACATCCGGAGTTTATCTTTACTGGAGGAAGTAGTTCTGTCGGGCCAGTCGAGTTTAGGGCTAGGCCGACAGCTAATGTTCTTTCGTCGATGGAAGTTGGTAGAGATGAAGCGCCAGCTGTTGTTCGAGATTTCATGGACGTGTTCGAAGACATATCAGGTTTACCGCCGAAGCAAGACGTAGAGTTCGCGATTGATCTTGTTCCTGGTGCAGCACCAGTTTCTAAAGCGTACTATCCAATGTCACCAGTGGAGTTGGAAGAAGTCAAGAAGCAGGTTAATGAATTACTTGAGAAGGGTTGGATTCGCAGCAGTAACTCACCTTGGGGAGCTCCAGTTCTTCTAGTCAAGAAGAAAGATGGAACAAGGAGAATGTGCATCGATTATCGAGAATTAAACCGGGTGACTATTAAGAACAAGTACCCGATCCCTCGCATTGGCGAATTATTTGGGCAGCTTAGTGGCGCGAGGGTATTCTCGAAGCTGGATTTGCGATCCAGATATCATCAGGTCCGAGTTAAAACAGAAGATATTTGCAAGACGGCATTCCGAACTCAGTATGGACATTACGAGTATTTAGTGATGCCCTTCGGAGTAACGAATGCACCGGCGATATTTATGGACTTAATGAACCGAATCTTTTCACCATTCTTGGACCAGTTTATAGTGGTGTTCATTGATGATATTCTGGTCTACTCCAGGAGTACTAAAGAGCATGCAGAACACTTGAAGATCGCACTGCAGACTTTGAGGCAAGAAAAATTGTATGCAAAGATGAGCAGGTGCGAGTTTTGGCTTGAAGAGGTGAAGTTTTTGGGACATGTCGTGTCTAGAGATGGAATCGCCGTTGATCCCGAAAAGATTGCAGCAGTTCGAGATTGGCCGATTCCGAAGAACGTTGCAGAAATCAGAAGCTTTCTTGGACTTGCCAGGTATTACAGGAGGTTCGTGGAGAACTTTGCTCGTCTGGAAGAGCCTTTGACCAAGCTTACGCTCAAAGAAGTACCATTTGTGTGGACGGATAAGTGTGCGTCAGCTTTTGAGGCGTTGAAGCAAAGATTGATAACTGCTCCTATTCTGACCGTGCCAGACAATTCCGGAGGATTGGTGATTCACAGCGACGCATCTTGGAAAGGATTGGGATGTGTTTTGATGCAGCATGGGAAGGTTATAGCATACGCATCGAGACAGTTGAAGATCCATGAGAATAATTACCCAACTCATGACTTGGAGCTAGCAGCTGTGATTTTCGCTTTGAAGATTTGGAGACACTACTTATTGGGCGAAAGATTCGAAGTATTCACCGATCACAAAAGCTTGAAGTATGTGTTCACGCAGAAGGAGCTTAATATGAGGCAGCGCAGATGGTTGGAGTTAATGGCCGATTACGATCTTGATCTTAAGTACCATCCGGGGAAGGGTAATGTCGTACCGGATGCGCTTAGTCGGTTGCCAGCAATTCAGATGTTGACTGCACAGAAGGGACTTATTGAAGACTTTCGAAGATTCGATTTGGAGGTTGTGCTACCGCATTCTTCGGGACAGTTGATGCAGCTGCAGGTACAGTCGTCGTTGATCGAGAATATTAAAGCAGCGCAATTGCAGGACCCTAGATTGCAAAAGTTTCGAGAACAGGTTGAAGCTGGACTTCGAACGGACTTATTGATTCATGAAGATGGTTCGTTGCGTTATGGTAGCCGTTTGTGTGTGCCAAAGGGAGATATTCGCAAAGAACTCATGAAGGAGGCACACAGCTCAGCATATTCTGTACATCCAGGAGGCACGAAGATGTACCGAAGTATACGACAGCACTTCTGGTGGGAAGGCATGAAATGGGAGATTGCCCGTTTTGTGGCAAAGTGCTTGGTGTGTCAGCAAGTTAAGGCTGAACATCAAAGGGTTGCTGGTTTATTGCAACCACTTCCGATTCCTCAATGGAAGTGGGAACATATAATCATGGATTTCATGATGGCTCTACCGCGGAGTCCAAAAGGCAACAATGCAGTTTGGGTGATTGTTGATCGATTAACCAAGGCAGCTCATTTCATCCCTTTTCAAGTTGGTCAATCAACAGAAACTTTGGCTGAACGGTACATGCAGGAGATTGTAAGATTGCATGGAGTACCGGTGAGCATCGTGTCCGGCCGTGACACTCGTTTCTTATCACACTTTTGGAGGAGCTTATAGGAAAGTTTGGGGACTCAATTGAAGTTTAGCACAGCTTATCATCCTCAAACAGATGGCCAGTAGGAGAGAACGATCCAAACTCTTAAAGAAATGTTGAGAGCTTGCATGTTAGACTTTAAGGGTTCATGGGAGGATCATCTACATTTGGTGGAGTTTTCGTACAACAACAGTTTCAAGGCGACTATTCAGATGGCTCCATTCGAAACTTTATATGGTCGTAAGTGTCGTTCACCTATTTATTGGGACGATGTTGGTGAACGAAGATTGTTGGGAACGGATTTGGTCGTGCAAACAGTTGAGAAGGTTAACACTATCCGGAATCATATGAAAGCAGCACAAGACCGACAAAAGAGTTGGGCAGATACGTCGAGAAGACCTCTAGAGTTCGCCGTGGGTGATTTGGTATTCTTGAAGATATCACCGACTAGAGGGGTGATTCGTTTCAGAAGTCGAGGAAAGCTCAGCCCTCGATTCGTCGGACCTTTCGAGATTTTAGAGCGTGTTGGAGAAGTGGCGTATCGTTTGGCGTTACCGCAATCCTTGACGAATGTTCATGACGTGTTTCATGTATCTCAACTCCGTAAATATGTTCGAGATGAAACACACGTGCTGGATCATTCGGAGCTGACTGTCCGAAAAGATTTGACTTTTGAGGAGCGACCAATGTCGATTGTGGATCGAAGAGAAAAGCTTATTAAGAACAAAGTTATCCCACTTGTACTTGTTTCTTGGGGTAATCGCTCATATGGAGAATCAACTTGGGAACGAGAAGATGAAATCCGGCAGAAGTTTCCACATATATTCTTGTAGTGTGTTGATTGTTTATCATTTCTTGTTCTTGGAATTTCGAGGACGAAATTCTTTTTGTAGTTGGGTATAATGTAACAACCGAGTTCAGTTATACCAAAATCTGTTTCCGTATTTGTTTGTCTGTGGTATTTTATTGATTTATCATGTTTGGATGCGAATGGTAGTTTACTTTTACATTGCATTCGACACGACCCGCTTGCTTGAACTGGTTGATTCATATTTATAGACTACCCTGGCTTGTTAAATAGACACGTGCATTTAATGTGGACTGCATATTGATTTTTATTTGGCATCGCACATTTTATCATGTAATATTTTAGATCACGTAAAATAAATTAAAATTGTATTTCATAGCCTGCATGATACCCCTAACCCCGTGGTAGCGTCCGCGCATAGTGTTCTCGTCCCGTTCAGTGAAACGGACGTGTTTGGATAGCTACGCGCACGTACGTGCGTCCGTTCTTAGGGGTATGCATTTTAGTTATCTAATCATTCATTTTAAAATTTGGAGGCTGCATATAATTTTTGTATTTTAAATCTAAATTTTTAGACCCGACCCGGGCACATTTTGAAATATTTTATATACCGCTAAAAATTCAATTATTCAATTTTTTAATTTTTATTCTGATATTTTTACAACTGAGAAGATTTTCCAAAACCAATTTAAATATTTTTAAATTTTAATAAAATCCTAATCCTAACTCTCTAACCTATCAGAATCTCTCCCTCCCTCTCTCTTTTCTCTGTCGACTGGGCCCCACTCCAATTCTTTCTTCTCTCTTTCTCTCTCTCCTCCCCACCGAGCTCTCTCACTCTTTTCTCTAAACCCTGGCCCCACTCCTTCTCTTCCTCTCTCTTCCATTTTCTTTCTCTCTCTTTCTCTCTCCCTCGCTACGCGCCAAGACTCTCTCTCCTCTCGCGTTTCACACTCCTCTCGCGATCCCTGTTCATCAGGGATCCGCTCACCTCCCTCTCCCATATGGTAACCTCCCTCCTTCATTCTTCTCCTTCACGACGCAAACCCTAACCCAACGAAACCCAGCCTCCTGCTCTGCCAACGCCGCCACCCTCACCCTCGTCTTCGACCTCGCTCGTCTCCCTCTCCTTTCTCATCTCCTTCCGTTCTCCTCTCCCCCTCGTCCTCACCCCAACGTTGAACCAAGAACCCATCTCCTCCTTCACCTGCACCCTCCACTGCCGACGACCCAACCTCGTCGTCACTTCTGCACCTTCCTCATCTCTCTCTCCCAACCTCCTGACACCACCACCACCGCCATCTCTTCATCCCAAACAACTAGAGTTTCCATGCACACCACATTCAACCCGAGAATCCCCACTGCCCTTGCTGTGGATCTCGCCGCCGGCGATCCTTCATCGTCGTCGCCCCTTGCCAACTCCTCTGACCCCAGGACGACTCCAGTGCACAAACCCAGTGAGCACATCCCTTCTCCCTTCTTCTTCCTTTTCTTCTTTTTCTTTCTCTTTTCTTTATTCTTTTGTGGAATCTGTTTTCCAGCAATCGCCGGAATCCGGTCGTGCCGTCGACAATCCCGACGACCCAGCGAGCGTACCTAACCCGTATGATCACCTTGTGCGTTGTATGGATCCGTTCCGTGTACCGTGCGTGCGTCGCGACTTTTCCCGCCGACGTGTGACGTTCCGTATACCCGTTTCTTGATCAGTCGAGGCAAGTAACACTTGCTACATGCTATTTATATTATTTTATATGTATTTAATTTCATAGTAAACCCGTAATTTAAATCTAATGCCACATGTCCCTTTAACATTCCGATGTTCAATTTATATCATTTTAGTTTTAGAACTTGACACATATCATGTTACATATTAGATTACGATACACGATACCCATATCCGTATTTGAACCACATAATGATTATTTGCATAGCCCATAGTACCATTTTAAATAGTTTATAACTTTCGGATACCTAGTTGCATCCATTTAGCCTATTTTATATACAATTGCATCCCTAGATCATTCAATACATAATAACGAGGTTTTAACATTTCATATTTGATTAAGTGTATTTTACTTAGTGTTGGAACCATAACCCAAACTCAAATCGATAACCGTGCATCCATATATTTTAATCTGTACCTAGTTGCATACCACATTACAATGTTCCATTTTATTGTTTCATTAGTACCCCATACTTGCTTTGTATACCCATGCTTATTATAGCTTGATTATGAGCACCCACGTGATATTTTGTGCACCCCTGACATGGCTTGATACACCTACTACTTGACCCGACTTGGTACCGTGCACTTCTTAACATGACATGATACCTATATACTACCTGACTTGACCTGAGGTACCATGGCTTTACCTGTTACCTGATCGTGTTACTAATGCCAACAACCTTGACATGTTGTCCCTACGGACATTTCATGTTGTCTAGCCAGACAAACATGTACCTGCTTGATCCTGTGTTGGCATTAACTCCAGATTTATTAATACCTGACTTGTCATATATAACTTGGGGGTATGGGGAAATCAGGAATGTAACCGAACGTAACTCAAAGGGCCATCCTATTGTTTGCCGTTTTTCCAGACGTTACGGAATACCTATTGTTTGTCGTTTTTTCGGGCGTTACGGAATACCTATTGTTTGCCGTTTTTCTGGGCGTTACGGAATACCTATTGTTTGCCGTTTTTCCGGGCGTTACGGAATAATCACCTATGGGTTACGATGAGGATTACATTACTTGGTTTCGAAGACTTTAGAATAAATAACCCCTGTAGCACAGTTTAGATATCACTGCACGTCACTTATACTGACATACTTACTGTTATATATTCTTGTTATATTCTTTCTTATACTCATACCTGCATGTCTTGCTACCCATGTTTATATTATTGCTTGATAATATGACGCACTGACGTCTGGGTTTTGCATGGCCCGGATTCTTTACCTGCGCTACAGGCCGAGCAAGAGTACTTCAGTCAACAGGCTGAGCAGTGAGGACTTGTTAGTAGTTAGTTCTTTTACTTTCGGTATTTTCATTCCTGATGTGAGCCCGCATTATGGGACATACATTCCAATTATTCTTGTATTGGATATTTTGCTTCCGCATTATTTTATTCTTGACTCATTTTATTCTGGCTTATAGACATGTGTTAGATAGTTTATTATTGTTCTTGATATCTCTACAGCCGTAATGTGACTGTTGAAGGATATTCCTATCCACATGTAGCATGGTTGGCTATGTCACGTACCTATCTTATCGTACTCTGGGAAGCGGGCGTGACAGCTTCGTCTTCAAAGATTGGGTCGAAAGCAATACAAGGCGGGAGAAATCTCGTTGTCCCATGGCGTGTTAGCGGACAAACAAGCTGCGACCGCCAATTTCATACAAATGGAAACCGAAGCCCTTTGGGATCTGCTACACCATCGACCACCACGTCGTTAAACTGGGGAACCGATGACCACCACGTCGTTAAACTGGGAACCGTCGACCTCTAAGTCGTTAAACTGGGGATGTAAAAATGTGTAAATAAAACAAAAAATAAAAATAAATAAAATAAAATAAAAAAACCGAAATGATGGGGCAACTCGCAACAAAAATCAGCGAGTAAATTAAATAAGAAAATAAAGCCGAAATGATGGGGCAACCGTGAATAAAAAACTGAAATGATAGGGCAATCGCGACCTTCGCGATAAGAAAAGCTGAAATGATAGAGGAATCGCGGTAAAAAAAAGAGTGGCGAATGATGAGTTGCTCCAGTACCGTATTCTAGTGCAGCGATGCAGACGCCAACCAAATTCCAAACTCAAATCCCCAACGGCGAATGATGAGTCGCTCCTGGTACCATATTCCAGTGGAGCGATGCAGACGCCAACCAAATTCTGAATGTCCCAACGGAGAATGATGATCGCTCCTGGTACCATATTCCAGTGCAGCGATGCAGACGCCAACCAAATTCTGAATGTCCCAACGGCGAATGATGAGTCGGTCCTGGTACCATATTCCAGTGCAGCGATGCAGACGCCAACCAAAATCCGATTTTCCCAAATTCCCCCAGCCCTATGGTTGTTCCCCAAGTTGACTACCGTATACAATCTACGGGCTCAAATAATTCTCATCATACCCATATCCCACTGCAATCACCAGTCCAGCTGCCGGTCTCCGCCATTAGAATTATGCTCCATCTGGAAAGATCCACTCGTGTGTCCTCACGATGCATGAGGAGAACAAAACTTGCGAGATCCTTACGACTCGTAAGAAAACGCATTCGTGGGATCCTTACGACTCACAAAGGAAAAATACACTTGGGGGTCCTCACGACTCCTAAGGAGAAAATGCACCTACGGGATCCTTATGACTCGTAAGGAGAAAATGCTTTTATGGGACCCTTACGGCCCATAAAATTGAAAAGCCTTAGGTGATAGGAATCTAAACCTGTCTCCTAATCCATCGCTTCCCAACAGGGAAAGGCAAATAATGATTCGCTCCTGGTACCATATTCTAGTGTAGCGGTGCTGATGCCGGCCCAAAAACCAATTCCCAAATCCTCCCGGGACAAATGATGAGTTGCTCCTGGCATTATTCCAGTGCAGCAATACAGATGCCGACAAAAAACCAATCCCCAAATCATCTCAAAGGCAAATGATGATTCGCTCCTGGTACAATATTCCAGTGTAGCGATGCTGATGTCAACACAAATCAAACCAACCAATTCCAACATCGACCGTCCACGTCACTAAAAGGGCAGCACCGACCATCCACGTCGCTAAAATGGCAGCACCGACCGTCCAAGTCGCAAAAAGGGCGGAACCGACCGTCCAAGTCGCTAAAAGGGCAGCACCGACCGTCCACATCGCTAAAATGGCAGCACCGACCGTCCAAGTCGCAAAAAGGGCAGAACCGACCGTCCATGTCGTAAAAAGGGCAGTGCAGGCTTCCCACAAAGCGGGAACCAAATCACCCCGGGATAGGGAAACGTCTACCATGGACACTCCATCTCGGAGATGCGTCAAGCGTCGACCGTCCAAGCCGTAAAAAGGGCAGTGCAGGCTTCCCACAAAGCGGGAACCAAATCGTTCCGGGCCAGGGAAAAGTCTACCACAGACAATCCGTCTCGGAGACGCGTCAAGCGTCGACCGTCCATGTCGTAAAAAGGGCAGTCCCGGCTTCCTACAAAGCGGGAACCAAATCACTCCGGGCCAGGGAAAAGTCTACCACGGACACTCCGTCTCGGAGATGCGTCAAGCGTCGACCGTCCACATCGTAAAAAGGGCAGTGCCAGCTTCCCACCAAGCGGGAATTAAATCAAGCCGCCTCCACGTGAAAGAAGATCCATCAATTTCATGCACACAACCGACCCCTATGTGGTGTGCATTTATTGATGGGGGCACTTTGTTGGGGTCAAAAATTACACCCCGGTTGACCAAGTCAAAATCAAAGTCAACCCCAAGCCAGGTAGGCCCAAGCCCAGGTCAAGTGGGCCCATGTCCAAGTCGAGCCCCGCAACCGGCCTCCCCAAGCCAAAATGAAATCCTGTAATAAATAATTTTGATGTAATTTTTTATGCATGAATGTAAGAAAAATGGGCAAAAAGCCAAATTTCTGTAAAGCCCATGGCTCATATGCAAAACAAATGAGCACATGAGGTATGGGATGGGCAAAATGCCGTTTTGTAAAGCCCAAGGAGCTATATGTAAATTTGTAAGCCTATAAAAGGCAACATGATAATGAAATAAAAAAAACTTTTCATTCTCTCAAACTCTAGGGTTTTTGTGCCTTCTTCTCCTTCCTCAAGGTTCTAAACCTTCTTCTTTTTTTTGAATTAAATTAAGAGTTTAACTCTTCCTTTTCCAAAAATAAATAGTTTTTCACCACAAAACCCACAAAGGGGAGCTCAGATCTTCCATCGGATCTCAAAAATGGGAGATTTTTAAATCTCATCCCCTTTCTTCAAGATCCGGCCAACCGAGAGGTAGAAGGAGACTCATCTCCAAAAATCCCATCTTGGGAAAATCCAAGGCCAAAGGGGAGAGAAACAAAGGGGGCCCCATTGATCATTTCTAAAGATTTCTAGGAGTTTAACTCCATTCAAGATTTGTTGGAGTTCAACTCCATAAATTAATCTCTTTTTAGGAGTTTAACTCCAGAAGTCAAATCGGGAGCACAACTCCCAGTGCAGGGACCAAGTCCTTTTTCCTGCTGACGCCTAGTGCCTGCATGCCAATCACGTAGGGCGCTAGTGCCCAGCGCCCGCGTGCCAAGAACGTGCGGCGCTGGCGCCCAGCGCCCGCACCCACATACCAAGCACGTGAGGCGCCAGCGCCCAGCACCTGCGTGCCATGCACGTGAGGCGCTGGCCCCTACGCGTCTTTTGGACACCTTTTATTTTTTTATATATATGTATGTATGTATATGTATATATAGATACACACACACTGTAAGTGCACGGCGGCGCCCCGGCCGTCAATCCGATGCCGGAATTGCGGAAACGAAAACTTTACAAAACTTGTAAACCGGCACCACCGCGCACTAAAATCCCCGGATCGGGCCATTAACCTAACTCTAGAAAACAAGAAAAGGAGTAGAGAAGCTATACCAAGCGATCCGTATCCTTCGGTCTTCGCCTCCACTCCGATCTCCTCGCGGAACCTCCGATCTTCATCTCCTCGTCGGAACGGGCACCACATCGCCGGGTTCTTTTACGGGCTCCCACCTCTGGACCGAAGCAACTCGGGCACGAGGTTGGCGAGTCTATGTGCCCAAGGGTGCTGTAGGCTAGTGTAGAATCAGTTTGTCTCTTGCGGGTAGAAGTTGCCTTAGATGGAGGTAAAGAGAGAAAAAGCTTTGGAGGAAAAATGGTGCTCTCATTTTAGCAAGGAATGAGATGAGAAATTTCCACACATCAAAATGAACCTTTTTCCTCTCCCAAAGTGGCCGGCCCCTAAATGATCAAAATGGTGGAGGGAATAATCAAAACCAAGAAGGGAGGTGAGTGTAGGAAAGGAAATGGTGACCACACCCCAAAAGCAAGCCTCACATCAACTCTCATTCTTTCCCATCTCATTTAATGCAAAGGAAGAGACTTAAAAAGAATCTCATGATGCATAGAACCATCATGAACCCACAAATGCAAATAACACCTCCACAAAAGATAATTTGCACAACTGCAAATAACCCCCTCCATCGGAAAAGTCCGGCCGTGAAGGAACAAAGGAAAACTGGCCGGAACGGAATGCAAACTGGCAACTTCAGAAAACATCTTAGGTGAACCAACTGACACCAGTGGCTTGTGAGACCGGCCATCGCCGCTCGTCGGGGTCTCGACTGTATACACTAGTCTACTCTGGAGAATCGATGCCCTGTCTCGAAACTCCCTCGACTAGGGACCTTTTAAGGATGTGCTTATAGACCCCAGCTCCCACGTATATGATCGCCCTCATACTGCTGGTAGTCAAGCAAGAATCCAAGGGGCTCTATCAACGTGCAATAGTGATCAGTAAGGTCACCTAAAGCAGTACACGATGATAAAGATAAACCAGATAGCATACCATCATCTTGAGTAAGACTGTCCTACCGGTATAGGTCCTCCCTCAATCATTGCAATCACGTGCCTGTGATCCAATAATTGACTCTGAGGGCACTATCTCCAACAATTTCCCACTTGCACTCAAGGCTAATTATTGCGATGTCGCATACTCACAGCCCGTGTGATACCAAACACCCAACTCCTCTACTAGTCAGTCTCACAAAGCTCGTTTGCGAAACTATTGCGTTCGAGGAATAGCCTCAGTGAGTGGATCTGCTTTGATGTTTCTTTCTATGTCTCTCTATATCTCAAGCTCGCGGAGAAAGCCATCTCCCGAAATGAGCAATACTTGTCTTCGAGTATGTCTGGATATCTGATGGGACCTAGTTCATAAATGAACTCCAAATCCAAACTTCTTAGACTGTATCGTCAACTGAACTTAATCAGCATCCTGCGCCATGCCTCCCTCAGTATCTTCCTGGACCACCTATCCAAAATACTGCCCATCGTCAGAGGGAAAACTATAACTCTGACGGCCACCCTGTCGTCCAGGTTACCTTGGAAGCCTGGAATGATAACTGTCTCCTGAATTAGGCTGTCGTTATCATCTCCCTAGAACATCCACTTATGTTCTAAAACTGCTTCCGAATGTTTCTCCAGGATTGGATCAATATCAACTTATTGCATCTACTGCAAGAACAACATCTGGTGTGGTACTTGACATTTCATGATTGACTCAATTGCCCATGCAAGTGATCTGCCAATCATGCACATCCCTCTCTACTTTAGTCTATAAGACACCTTTAGAGAGGGTGACTCCATTACCTGCAGGTACACTACCGTGCCAGGAGTCGTCCATTCTAAATACTCATAGAATGTTGTCTAAGTACCCAGATTGGGAAACTACCCAAATCTAGATCTAAAACCATAGATCCAGTAACCAAAATGTCTGATATAATATCCAATTCCTATATGGAGAAACCACTGTGTGACAACCAAAGAATAACCGATCGTAGTATAGGAATTTCACTTCCTACTCTGTGTATGTCATCCAAATACCAGGACATCACACCCTACTACCTTCTTAACAGATCCATCCCCTATTCCGATAAAGTCAAACCTATGACTGTCACATCAGAAATAGATGATCTATCTCCGCTATATCTGCTTTAGTCTATAAATAGACATAAGCCACTTGTCCACCAATGCTTCCGCTGCTCTCACTGACTACGACAACCCTCTGGCAGAGTCATATACACGTATGCTTCTAAAGCTAGTTTAGAACGACGCTATACTCATCCTCCTGCAGGGTCTCACAGTCTGGAACAACAGCAATGGCTAGTCTGGGTAAACAAGAACCTCCCTGTCACCGTCCTTGAGGCTACCGGAGTACCTCTCGGGTGCCTGCGATTACCCACCATATCTGCGGAGTGGCCAATGGAATGTCAAACCAGATTGAATCTTTAGGTTCTTATCAAATCTTCAGTAATCGTCTGCGGTTCTGGAATCACTTCCAGTTCTACCATACTCCCACTACTGTTTTCTGAAAAAAAATCCATTTTTATTAAAACTGTGGCGAGTCAAGAACAATATCACTATTGATCTTCCAGATGGTAGAAAGTCAACCCTCGTCATAGCCCGGGTCAACCCATAAACAGCCACTACAGAAACGTGCCTTGAGTTATCCTGAGTCTGGTTTTAAGCATAAGCCGGACAACTCCCCGTACCTTAACATCGTTAAGATATGAACTGTTCTATATCCAATACAGAAACAGAGGCACTGATTTAATTGAACCAGATTCAAATCATGCAGTTGTCTCCAGTGCATGTCAACTAAATGAAGAAGGTCGATCAGCATTACTCAACTTAGGAGTACTTCCAATTATGAGTAACCTGAAAGAGAAGCAAGCTCTCTTAATCATTACTATCAACTGAATACCATACACAAGTATCTACATCTTCGATCACCTTGAAGAATCCCGATACTTGCAATACCTGGTTCTCTACTTTATTCATATACCTATAACTTCTCAAAACTTAGACCTTACATTTCTACGAAACACATGTCTAAGAACCAGAGAAGTCACAGGTAAACAGAATATAGTATAAGTACCAACCCCTCTGTCCTAATGGACACTGGACAACATACATTACTCTGTATAAGTCCCTTGAGTCTAATAACTCAAACACTGTGCGTCGTAGGTTGAAAACTGTACTATGGTTATGAAGAATTACACCGCTGTTTAATGCTCCTTACCTAACCATCCACTGATATAGGTAAATGTCATAGACATAATTTCAAAAAGTTATATCTCACTCTATGAAAATAGACGTACAGATATATCAATTTGAAATTGGTGCATAACTGCGGATATTCAAAACCAAACATTTGCCGTCCGGCAAACAGCCCAGGTGACTTCCTCAAATATCCCCAATTACAACGAATTCCTTTATAATGAGGATAATCACCTAATTCCCAATAGCTTACTCCCACTCATCATCTGTAAAACCATACAGATGTGAGAATCTTACCTGGTAAATACATACTCTGGAGCAAGGGCTAATTGGGAAATCAGTTTTCTTTTAACAATACACAGTGAAACTGAAACATTGAAATGTTTCGATGGGGTATCCGGGTATTCCTAGTTTTGCCTCTTCCATTATCCAGATTTACAACTGTAACCGTATATCTCTTTGCCATCTCTCCAAATCCCTTCATATATCTTTAGTCATTACCTTCTGTACACCCCTTTAGGACAAATGGTTTTCTTCCTTCCCTACCGTTCGGCACCAGCCTATGGTTTGGAAGAAGACTATCCAATCAGCATAATGGGTGTATTGTCCTAATCCTAGGAACACTCGCAATGCGAGAGAAGGTGAAGATAAAAGAAAACCGAAAAAACCTTATTCCTATTTCTCCTGAACCAGAATACATCCCCGAACTGGAACAAGTTCCTTTCGAGTTCGTATATAACCATACGATGGAGTATCCAATAAACTGTGGATCTTCGTAGTGATACGGAGTGTCCTGGAGAAATACAAAGGTGAAGTGGGAGTGGTAACGAAATACTTGGTTTGGTCGTGAATATCAGTCGCAATTTTCTTTGCCCTCCTTCTAATCCCTTTCTTTGTCTTAACTTAATACCTTCTGTACACCGTTTAGGCTAATTGGTTTTCTTCATTCCCTGCCGGTCGGCACCTGCCTATGGTTTGGAAGAAGACTATCCAATAAGCATAATAGGTGTACTGTCCTAATTCAAGGAGCACTCGCAACCTGAGAGAAGGTAAAAGGAAAAGACAACTAAATAGTCCTATTTGTTTTCTCCAGGACCAGAAACCATCCTCGAATAAATTCCTTCGAGTTCGTATATAACCATACGATGGTTTTATTCAATGGAAGTGGACGTTCATAATAACACGGGGTGTTCTGGAGAAAAGGGTAAAAGTAGGAGTGGCAATGAGGTGTGAAACTCTGACAATCCAAAAGCCAGTCTTATAAAAAGGTTCGGTTAATTTTGGTCACTGAGTCATAGTCTAGGGTCGGGTCAATGGTCGCTGCCAGAGAGAGAAAGAAAAGAAACACTCAGCGTGCACACTAACCTAGATCAGAATGGTTATCACTCTATCTAATCAGGAAACCTCCCACTGTAACGTCAAATTCTTCCCCAAACCTGAAAGAAGAATTAGTCAGGATCACCCGAGGAGTAAACCAACTCATCGGTGGGAATCGGGATCCAACTATCACCGCATGATAACGTGACGGAATCCGCTCACGTTATCACACTCCAGAAGGTATGCGCATATCTAGCAAGTTTCAGTTTCTTTAGAAACTCCCGATGTGATTTTTGCCCCATGCTCTTATGACCTTGACTTTGGCCAACAAATCATAAGTCACATGTCAAGTTCTACCCGTCAATCTCCAGGTTAATTTGAACCCACCCGTACAAGCCCTTGACTTTGGCCAACAAGGCTATACGACTGTCCCAAACCAACGCATCTATCTATGCTGCATATGAATACCCAATAGCTACCAATCACTGTGCCTTGACTTTGGCCAACAAACACTGCTTGAATACTTATTGACTATCCATATGAAACGACGGAGGGCTACGAATGGTTTCTGGCGAAAACCTTTAACGTAATAAACTTGATATCGTTGAAGGAACCGGATAGCTTTATAAAAATATAGTAACGAAAACCTTTGCTAAAGAGGTCACTCCCGGTGAAGGGATCTCGGCTCTTTCCCCGTAAGATGAGGTGCAGGATATTCCAACTGAATACCATGATGAAAAGCAAAAGTAATCGACTATAGTGAAGTTATTGCCCTGACGCAAACTTCTGTCCAAGGGGTCACTCCCGGTGAAGGGATCTCGGCCCTTGCCTCGTCGACTGAGGTGCTGGATATTCATAACCGAATACCACTGTGCAAAACAAAAGAGAACGCCCTTGCAATAACAGCTTTTTGAAAAATTGTTCCAACAACATCAGAATAGGTTTGTTTAGCTTGCATTGATCCGAATCAACGCAGTCCCATCAATTAATCACACCAATAAAGAACAAAAATAATGATGTACGTATATGCCATCCGCATTCGCCACTGGGTCCCGTCATCACCCGTTAGGTTACTTAACTAACGACAGAGCGGGGACTGGACTAGCGCGGATGCAAAACATATACAACATCTACTAGTATATATATAGCAATATATAATATTCGCTCAAGGCGTGAAAAAAATGCAGCATCACAGAAATGTAACCAGCATCACAGACCAATACAGATATCTGGGATCCCCGGGTTTCATAGAGCCGCTACTGAAACCCGACGTTCCCCTGGTCGTGTGGATAGCCTGCGCAATGAAATCCTAGACCCCTACGGGCGCGGAAAGTTACCCGCCAAAACCTGAAGCGAGGCAGCCCCCTTCAACAACGTGAATGGACCACCCAGCACTTCACGGAATCCGGTAACTTGGGCACCCCTCCTGGGTCAACCTATACCCCCTACGAGTGCGGCGAATAGCCCGCCAATTCTAGAGTAAAGCCCCCTCCGTCTCAACGCCATGAGATACGGGCTCGTTGCCCTCTAGAACCCGGCTATCCGTGCACCCCTCCGCGGGGTAATCCTAGTACAGAAAGTAAAATATACATACAACGGGTACATCGACCTCAACCTGGTCGTGCCCTAAAAGAATAATACAAACAGGCAGTGACGGCAATCCACATGTCGGACGCTCGCCCCGCAATATCAAATGTACATATAAAACAAAACTGTACTACTATTGCAACCAGGCTATCCCCCACGACCAATCCGCAACATCACAGCACAACACAGAACATCAACGTGAATGTCACGTTCGCAAATCCGTCTAAAAGGGCTATAGCAGTTAGACAGGATTTACCGATCAAATGACATTCACGGTCGTAGTTATAATGTTAATACTATGAACTAACATGTTTAAAATCTTCGATCGATCAAATTTACCAAAGTGGGCCCCAAGCACTCGGAGAAAATCTGGGCCCAAACAGAATATCCCAAAACCCCTATTTCCAACCCAGAAGCCTACTGTGAAAATTTGGTACAGCGTTGAATTTTCTCCACCGCGAAACCACGGCCAAACCAGGGGTTTGGCCGCGTTTCCGCAGTCGTACTAAAGCATCACCTTACCAAATTTTTGCAGAATGCTTACAATTCCCTGCACATGTTTCTGCAATGTACTGAAAAAAATTTCGAGCCAAAACAAAATCGACAAAAACCTGATGCACTAGAAAATACGGTTTTTAGGATTTTTGTTCGATCGAGTTCTAAACATACTAGAGCAAGCTAGACTAGGTTAATGGCGTGGCTCTGATACCAATGTAAGTGCATGGTGGCGCCCCGGCCGTCAATCCGACGCCGGAATTGCGGAAACGAAAACTTTACAAAACTTGTAAACCGGCACCACCGCGCACTAAAATCCCCAGATCGGGCAATTAACCTAACTCTAGCAAACAAGAAAAGGAGTAGAGAAGCTATACCAAGCGATCCGTATCCTTCGATCTTCGCCTCCACTCCGATCTCCTCGCGGAACCTCCGATCTTCATCTCCTCGTCGGAACGGGCACCACATCGCCGGGTTCTTTTACGGGCTCCCACCTCTGGACCGAGGCAACTCGGGCACGAAGTTGGTGAGTCGACGTGCCCAAGGGTGTTGTAGGCTAGTGTAGAATCACTTTGTCTCTTGCGGGTAGAAGTTGCCTTTGATGGAGGTAAAGAGAGAAAAAGCTTTGGAGGAAAAATGGTGCTCTCATTTTAGCAAGGAATGAGATGAGAAATTTCCACACATCAATGAACCTTTTCCTCTCCCAAAGTGGCCGGCCCCTAAATGATCAAAATGGTGGAGGGAATAATCAAAACCAAGAAGGGAGGTAAGTGTAGGAAAGGAAATGGTGACCACACCCCAAAAGCAAGCCTCACATCAACTCTCATTCTTTCCCATCTCATTTAATGCAAAGGAAGAGACTTAAAAAGAATCTCATGATGCATAGAACCATCATGAAGCCACAAATGAAAATAACACCTCCACAAAAGATAATTTGCACAACTGCAAATACCCCTCCATCGGAAAAGTCCGGCCGCGAAGGAACAAAGGAAAACTGGCCGGAACGGAATGCAAACTGGCAACTTCAGAAAACTGATCCCGTAATAAATTACAGGAAAACCCCGCGACTGTATATACATACCCGCATTTGTATTCCCACTGAATACAAATGCAAAGAGACAAAATCTACACTGTCTAATACTAGGATCCGGCTTAAACCAAAGCCCGCTAGTAAAATCCGTCCGATCACGATCCGTGCAATACCGCACGTATCTGATCGAACCCTGCCATATCTCCATACGGCCTCTACAGCGTTTCGCCCGAAACTTGAGAAAACGGTCTGTGGGGTACTCTAAAGACTCGTCAATACTTTGATTGTGGATTTAACCACTAGCACGTCAGAGGTATTAGCCTATACGTAACGGGCTACCAGGTATTGACCAAAAGGGACGTCGATGAGCGAACTCATCCTGACACCCTACTGAGCCTGTCAGTGACAATATCCGTATAGTCCGGTCCGTTCGTCTATGAGCATCGCATGGCGGGCCTAGGGGGTTGGTAAAAGTCAGACCCGAAAAGCGGTACAAGTCGTGTCGGAGTGTAGTCCAGAACACTCTGAGATACTACTGGAATACCTACCAGTAAATCTCCTGCCTTGGCCAAGGACTTCGTGTAATGGCTCTCCTAGACATAGCGCGACCTCACCCCCAATACCGGGAGAGACAAACCCCTGCAGATCCGCTCACTGCCTCCATGTGGCTCGGGACTATACCCAACTAAAACCTGTTTGCACATCTCCTTTGAGCGTGGTAGGGTAGTAATCTAAGTACAGTGGGAACTCACACAAGACAAATGACGATCTCAGGTCGATGAACTAACCTGTACACATGTCACCAGGGAACTGCTATCTGACCTCAGGTATAATACCAACTCGCATGTTCTCGGCGAGTCCTGTCCGGTGTACTCATAACCCAATGAGCACCTGTATACATCTTAGGTGAACCAACTGACACCAGTGGCTTGTGAGACCGGCCATCGCCGCTCGTCGGGGTCTCGACTGTATACACTAGTCTACTCTGGAGAATCGATGCCCTGTCTCGAAACTCCCTCGACTAGGGACCTTTTAAGGATGTGCTTATAGACCCCAGCTCCCACGTATATGATCGCCCTCATACTGCTGGTAGTCAAGCAATAATCCAAGGGGCTCTATCAACGTGCAATAGTGATCAGTAAGGTCACCTAAAGCAGTACACGATGATAAAAATAAACCAGATAGCATACTATCATCTTGAGTAAGACTGTCCTACCGGTATAGGTCCTCCCTCAATCATTGCAATCACGTGCCTGTGATTCAATAATTGACTCTGAGGGCACTATCTCCAACACACACTCCACGAAACTGTCCCTGTTAGAAAAAATTTCTAACGGGGCGCTGCCCCGCACCCCGCAAGGGGGCTGCTAGCCCCCTTGCCCCCAGCCCGCTATCCGGGTAGCAAGACCCCCGTAAAAACTCTGCGGGGCCCCCGATATATCCAATTTTCCTCCAAAACACAACACTGCACATTGAGTTCGCATGACATGTTTGACCCGTCAATCAGAGGTTCTCTCGCTCCAAAGGAGAGGGGTAATTAACGACAACTTAGTTCGCGGCTGCCGGAGATTTGGATCCCCACAATCAATAAACCCTCGCCTACCCTAAGCAGGGGGGATCTGTAGTACGCCTGACAAGCGCGTGTATTCCCATCTCAATGGGGTGACAAAAAACACCCTACAAGACCTATCATCCCCGATCGACATGCCAAGAGAAAATTCAAACCAAATTGGGAAGGGCCACACGTCATCGAGAAAATGTTCGACGGAGGATCCTACCAACTAATAAGTGCCGAGGGAGAAAGGCACATACCACCCATCAATGGCCGATATCTCAAGAAATACTACGCATGAATGCTTCAAGTCACAGACGAATTGAGCACACCGGCCCTACGGTCCGGATCATACATCCTGTAAAACCGTATACGATCAACAGGCATAAACGACCACTATCTCTCCCAAGTTCTACCGGCGAGACTACATTTAAAGTCCCACCGGCGATGAAGCTCCACCAATGAAAAAAGAAAAGAAAAAAAGGTTTCTCCACAAGCAAAACGAGCACGGATGAAAACCTGGAAGGGCTCCGTGAGTAAAAAACAGCAGGACTACCGGCGAGTTTGTGAAAACCCGAAAGGGCACAAACTCGTGAAAAGAGATGAAAAACACTTGCAAAGTCCTCTCGACCTTGTGAGGAGAAAATCCCCGCGTGATATCCTTACGACTCATAAAAAAGCAACACACTTAGGAATCCCCACGATTCTTAAGGAGAAAATACACTTGCAAGATCCTCTCGACTTGTGGGGAGAAAATGTTTTTATGAGACCTTTACGGCTCATAAAATTGAGAAGCCTTAGGTGATAGGGATCTAAACCTATCTCTTAAGCCATTGTTCCCCAACGGGCAACCACAAATGATGAGTCGCTCCTAGCATTACGCTTCAATGTTAGCGGTGCTGATGCCGACCCAAAACCCAAATCCCAAGTTTTCCTAACGGCAAATGATGAGTTGCTCCTGCCATTATTCCAGGGCGGCAATGCTGATGCTAAACAAATTCCAAATTCCTCTCAAATTCAAAAGTCCCTTCAAATAAGGTAGAAATCAAACAGATCAAATCAACATCCCACCCGGCAACACTTCTAAGCTCAAAAGTCCCGCTGGGCAGGTAGAGAACTCCCAAAACAAACCAAATCAAACAAGTCAACCAATCACCTCATCGGTGGAATCAAGCTCTATCTCGGAAACAAATCAATCCTGACACCGCAAAAAGCGGAGCAAGTAAACTTTAATCCCAACACCGCAAGAAGCGGAGCAAGTCAAATCAAGCACCGACCGTCTAAGTGGCAAAAATGGCAGCACTGACCGACCACGTCGCAAAAAGGGCAGCATCGACCGTTCACATCGTAAAAATGGCAACACCGACTGTCCAAGTAGCTAAAAGGGCAGCAACGACCGTCCACGTTGTAAAAATGGCAGCACCGACCGTCCAAGTCGGTAAAAGGGCAGCACCGACTGTCACGCCCCACTTCCCAGAGTACGGGCAGAAGACGCGACGAGGCCGCTACGTATTTACTATGAGTAAATACACTAAGCATACCTAAGCAATATAAAAATAAATGCACAAGAGACAAGATATAATAAAACATCAACTTTATTTATTCACATTCTTTCTGTACAATGCATGGAAAAGTAAATACAACTGAATGAAAGCAATGCCTAAACAATGGCATAACAGAAAAGGAAAAGTACTGAAATAAAAGTGTACAATGAACTAAAACTCTGGGTCTTCAATGAAGTTGTTCAAGTCTTCACCAGCGGGCTCGATCTCCGGAGTGTCCAGATCACATAACGACATTCAAAGAAGAAAGAAAGAGAATATCGTCAGCGAACAAATCACTAGGTAAGTCCCAAAGATAAGGGAGAAATAGAATAGACAGAAAGAGAAGGTAGCTTTTAAAGTTTATTATATGAGTGTTTGGTGTTAACGTTGTTGTTTGTAGCTTGGTACAGAAGGATACCAGTGTATACGAGAGGAGTCTCTATATGCCAGAGACTAGAGGCAAGTGTAGTACAAGGAACCGTTTATGCCACGGTACAACAGCAAATGGATTCAGGTTAGGTGTATTTAAATCTTACTGTCTCGTGCCACTTCTAACACCTTCCGTACCAATCTACCCCTTAAACCCCGAGATGTCTTGTTGTATAGTTGTATTGTATTGTCTTGTATTGTAAACTGTATAGATTGTATAATTGGGTGACTTACCGAAACCATGATATCAGTAAATGGATGTAACTGTAGAATCATGTATGTAACTGGAGAATCATGTAAATGGAAGTATATCCATGATTCGGTTCAGTCAATATAGATTGAATAGTTTGAACAGATTGAATATATGAATTCATGTTGAATTGTAATATTGTAGATTGTAGATTGTACTTGAATCATATTCAAGTCGGATTATAATGAGACTCATTCTGAGTCAGAACAATTAGAAAAGAAATTTAAGTTCTGATTGTTTTGATGTTATCGGTAACCGCTGCACATGGGCGGCAGGATTTGTGTCTTTTTCAAAGACGATTACCGTGTTGATAAAATCGTTGTTAAGTTGTCTACCTTAAATAGGCAAGCACCCATATCTCCGGCTCCCTGAGGCTCAAGAGACTGGTCCCGCTTAAACCTATATTTACTAGGGTTCTTAGGGTAATTTATAGAACTTGAAGGGGTTTTATGTAAAAATACTTTTGTATAACTTTCAAAATACACCCCAAGTGTTTAATTATCGTCTTTAGAGTTGTAATAAATGTAGATTTTATATATGTGATGTTTCTAGTGAAAGTAACCTAATTTCATAATATAGGGTATTAAATTGTAATATTGCACTTTGTATGGAATTCATGGTATTTTAATGTAAAGTGACTCTTGTGTTGTTAGAAAAAGTTGGAATATTTATATTATCACAAAATAGATATTTTAATTATACATATATATATTTATATAAAAATAATTTTTAATATATATTATATTTCTAGAAATCTCATTTTTTTAAGATTTTGTATTTTGTAAACTTTCGAGACCGAATGCTCCTTGCGGAGGTCTGCATCTCGCACTACTAAACTCAGGGATGTGCGATAATCCGCACCATCCCAGTCGGGTTCCCCAAATTGGGTTGTAGCGGCGCTTTGCAAAGATTTGTGTAAAATACTTAATTCTTTAGAAAATGGTTTTATTAATTCATGGTATTTATTTGAAATGTTTCGTTTTCCCGTATTCTAGGTTCCCAAAAGGTATTGTGCTATGTTGCATATGAGTGTTGTGAGGAGGTAGGTCATTACCTCGTGATCTACTTAAAGGTATAACAAGTTTGTGATGTTTTAATGTCGAAATGAAACTACATGGTATTTTAGTGAAAAGGTACGGTAAAAGTTACAAAATGAAATACGTTGTCATGAAACTTGTTCAACATGTTTGTTAATATTTAATAGTCAACATGTAATGGTTTGATATGATTGTTGTTTAAGAAAATTTAGTTTTAGGAAAAACCGAATCGGAGATCGGATAACTCCGATTTCCATCGGGTTTTAAAAATACGGATTTTGAGAATCGTAAAGTGAAGAAGGAATTGGGACTTACGGGTTTAGCTTAAAGAGGAGAGGGATAGGGAGTGGACGTAGCTTCCGGTGCGTCGTTTCGTCGCTGGTATCTCCTAGGGTTGTTGCCGGAAAAATCGCCGGAGCTTCGCCTTTTACTTCTTCCAAAGTACACTAGGGTTCTAAATTTCTTGAGAGTTTTGTTCAGAATTTTGGAGTGAGGGGGTAGTGTTTAGGGGTTGTATTTATAGGGTTAGGCTAGGGATAGGGTAGGTGAAAGGTTTGAATGAAAAAATGTATTAAAAATGTAATAAAATGGAGTAAATAGGGTTTTTAAAGATGCTCTGTTACTAGTCTAAGAATTTAAACCATATGGGGGTGCAGGGGAGCTGAAAAGACACAAGTTTGGTGTTGATGACTCGGCGGTCCGGCCGAGTCCGGCCGGCGGCGGCGGCCCGAGTCGGCCGATCCGCCGGCCGAGTCGGCCGAGTCAGGTGGCCGGAGTGACCCTCATCGCTTCATCATCCCTCTGGTACTGTTAGATTTTTGGGTGTAGTGGGGGTTTTTGTGAGATATGCACGTGTAAACCCTTAGTATTCTAAAAATTCAAAATAAAACAATATTAAAAATAATGTGGGGTATGGGATTTGAACTCTGGTGGCTTGGTTCAGCAGTGCAAGGTATTACCAATAAGCTACAAGCTCTTTCTTGCTATTAATTAGCAAAACAAATATTTATGGTACTCACAGAATTGCAATTACTCCAAGTATACATTTATTTTTAAACAAAATTTTGTACACTAAAATTGGAGTTGTTACACCGACCGTCCAAGTCGCAAAAATGGCAGCACCGACCGTCCACGCCGCAAAAATGGCAGCACCGACAGTCCAAAGGGCAGCACCGACCATCCATGTCGCAAAAATGGTAGCACCAACCGTCCACGTCGCTAAAATGGCAGCACCGGCCGTCCACATCACAAAAAGGGCAGCACCGACCGTCAACGTCACTAAAAGGGTAGCATCGACCGTCCACGTCGTGAAAAGGGCAGCATCGACCTCCACATCGTCAAGATGGGAACTAAATCAAGCCAACCTCCACGCGAAAGAAGATCCATCAATTTCATACACACGACCCATATATGTGGTGTGCATTTATTGATGGGGGCACTTTGTTGGGGTCAAAAATTACACCCCGGTTGACCAAATCAAAGTCAGTCAACCCCCAGCCAAGCGGGTCCAAGCTCAAGCAAAGTGGGCCCAAGCCCAAATCAAGACAAAGAATGGAAGGGGCCGGCTCAATACCAAGAATGAAGCAATAAATTAGTTCAATGCAATTTTTTAGAAATAAATGTATGAAAATGGGCAAAAAGCCAAAATTTTGTAAACCCGGCTTATGTGTAAAAAGAAATAAGCACATAAGATATAGGGTAGCACAAGTGCCATTTGGCAAAACCCAAGGGGCTATGTGTAAAGTGTGTAGCCTATAAAGGCAAATATGATGAAAAATCAACAAGAACTTTTCATTCTCTCCAAAAGTTAGGCTTGTGTGCCTCCTTCTCCTTCCTCAAGGTTCTAAACCTTCTTCTCTTTTCTGAATTAAATCAAGAGTTTAACTCTTCTTTTTCCAAAAAGAAATAGTTTTTCAGCATAAAACCCTTGAAGGGGAAATCGGATCTTTCATTAAATCTCCAAAAGGGAAGATTTTTAAGTCTCGCCACCTTTTTCTCCAAGATCCAGCCAACAGGAAGGAGGAAGAAGGAGACCCATCTCCAAAAATCGCACTTTGGGAATATCTAAGACTCAAAGGAAGATCCAGGGCTAAAGGGGAGAAAAAAGGGCTCCCCTTTGATCATCTCCAAAGATTTTTGAGAGTTCAACTCTATTTTTCAAAATCTTTTGGAGTCTTTCGGAGTTTAACTCCATTCAAAATCTTTTAGAGTCTAACTCCACAAATAAAATCCTTTTAGGAGTTTAACTCCATTTAAAATCTTTTGGAGTTTAACTCAATAATAAAAATTCTTTTGGAGTTGAACTCCAAAATAAAAAACAAAAATCCTTTTGGGAGTTTAACACCAGATCCCAGGGCTAAGGGCCTTTTTCTGCAGGCGCCCAGCCCCTACATACCGGACGCGTGAGGTGCTGGCGCCCCAGCGTCCATGCGCCTTGCACATGGCCTGCAAGCGCCCAGCACCCACGTGCCGGGTGCGTGAGGCGTGGCGCCCAACACCCATGCGCCTTGCATGTGGCCCGCGGGCGCCTGGCGCCCACGTGCCGGGAGTGTGAGGCGCTGGCACCCAGCGTCCACGCGTCCTTGGGACGCTACTCACCCTTCTTTTTTCCATACACTTCCTACTAAAAATACCTTTCTCGTTAGAAAAAAATTTCTTGACCCCCATCCCGCTATCCGGGTAGCAGGGCCCCCGTAAACTCTGTAAGGCTCCTGATACCTCCAAATACCCTTCAAAACACAACACACGCACACGACATATTGAGTTCGCATGACCGGTTTGACCCATCAATCGGAGCTTTCCTCGCTTCAAAAGCGAGGGGTAATTAATGGCAGCTTGGTCCGCGGCTGCCGGAGATTCGGATCCCCACGATCAATAAACCCCGGCCTACCCCAGACAGGGGGAATCTGTACATGTTTGACAATCGCGCGCATTCCTATCTCATTGGGATGACGAAAAACACTCTATAGTCCTCATGACTCCGAAGGAGAAAATACACCTACGAGATCTTTTCGACTCTTAGGGAGAAAATGCTTTTATAGGACCCTTACGGCTCATAAAATTGAAAAGCCTTAGGTGATAGGGACCTAAACTTATCTCCTAAGCCATCTCTCCCCAACAGGAAAAGGCAAATGATGAATTACTCCTGGTACTTATGCTCTAGTGTTAGCAACGCTGATACCCACCCCAACCCCAAAATTCCAAACTTTCGATCCAATAGACCCCTAAGTCGTTAAACTGGGAACAGATGATCTCTAAGTCGTTAAACTGGGAACATATAACCTCTAAGTCGTTAAACTGGGAACAGATGACCCCTAATGCGTTAAACTAGGAACGAGGTAAATCCCCTCACGGTAAATGATGATTCGTTCCTGGTACCATATTCCAGTGTAGCGATACTGATGCCAAACCAAAACCAAAATCCCCAAATTCTCTCATAGCAAATAATGATTCGCTCCTGGTACCATATTCCAGTGTAGCGATGTTGAGGTTAACACAAATCCCATGTTCTCTACGGCAAATGATGAATCGCTCCGGGTACCATATTCCAGTATAGCGATGCTAACGCCGAAAAAAAAACCAAATTCCAAGTCCCAGGCTCAAAAGCCCCGCTGGATGGATAAGAAACTCCCAAATCAAATCAAATCAACAACATCTGCGTCATCTCAGAATGTACCCCATGTCGAAATCATGCTTCGTCTCGGAGTATCTACCTTCTTTGTCGAAATTATGCTCCGTCTTGGAATCAAGTCAACCAACGACCTACCCGTCGGAATCAAGCTCCTCCTCGGAATCAAGTCGACCAACAACCTCACTGTCAGAATTATGCTCCGTCTCATAATCAAGTCAACCAACAATCTCTGTGTCGGAATCATGCTTCGTCTCAGTGTGTACCCCGTGTCGAAATCATACTTCGTCTCAGAGTATCTACCTTCCTTATCGGAATTATGCTCCACCTTGGAAATGACCTCTGCGTCGACATCATGCTTCATCTCAGAATGTGTCCCATGTCAGAATTATGCCTTCCCTGTCAGAATTATGCTCTGCCTCGGAATCAAGTCAATCAACGACCTCCCTGTCGGAATTATGCCCCGTCTCGGAATTAGGTCAACCAACAAGCTCTGCGTCGGAATCACGTTTCGTCCCAAAATATACCCCATGTCAAAATCATGCTTCACCTCGGAGTATCTGCCTTTCCTTTCGGAATTATGCTTCGTCTGGGAATTGACCTGTACGTCGGAATCATGCTTCATCTCAGAATGTGTCCCGTGTCGGAATTATGCTTCATCTCGGAGTATCTGCCTTCCCTGTCGGAAATATGCTCCGCCTTGGAATCAAGTCAACCAACGACCTCCCTGTTGGAATTATGCTCTGTCTCGGAATCAAGTCAACCAACAACCTCTGTGTCGAAATCACGTTTCGTCTCAGAATGTACCCCGTGTCAAAATAATGCTTCGCCTTGGAGTATCTGCCTTCCATGTCGGAATTATGCTTCGCCTTGGAATCAACCTCTGTATCGAAACTATATTTCATTCAGAATGTCCACCTCCGCGTCGAAATCATGCTTCGTTTCAGAGTGTACCCCGTGTCGAAATCATGCTTCACCTCGGAATATCTGCCATCCCTATCGGAATTATGCTTCGCCTGGGAATTGACCTCTGCGCCGGAATCATGTTTCGTCTCAGAATGTGCCCCGTGTCGGATTTATGCTTCACCTCGGAGTATCTGCCTTCCCTGTCGGAATTATACTTCGCCTGGGAATCAACCTCTGCATTGGAATTATACCCTGCTCTTTGGAATGATGCTCGGACCCTGGAATTATGCCCCACTCCTCGGAATGATGCTCCGATCCCGGAATTATGCTCCGCTCCTTAGAATGATGCTCCAATCCCGGAATTATACCTTGCTTTTCGAAATGATGCTCTGACCCTAGAATTATGCTCCACTCCTTGGAATGATGCTTCGATCCTGAAATTATACTCCGCACGTCGGAATGATGCTCCGATCTCCGGAATCATGCCTCCGTAATGATGCTCCACCTCAAAGTCAAACTTTGCACAGAACAAGATCCGTCAATTTCATACACACAACCCATATACGCGGTGTGCATTTATTGATGGGGGGCACTTTGTTGGGGTCAAAAATTACACTCCGGTTGACCAAGTCAAAGTCAACTCCAAATCAAGTGGGACTAAGCTCTAGTCAAGTAGGCCCATGCCCAAGTCGGACCCGAATATGAAGAGGACGGCCTCCCCCATGCTAAGAAGAAAATTATGTAATAAATAAGTTTGATGAAATTTTCATGTATGAATGTAAAATAAATGGGCAAAATTCTAAATTTTTGTAAAGCGCATGGCTCATGTGCAAAAAGAAGTAACCACATGAGGCATGAGATGGGCGAAATGCCATTTTGTAAAGCCTATGGGGTTATGTGTAAATTTGTAAGCCTATATAAGGCAACATGAAGATGAAATAAAAAAGGACAATTCATTCCCCTAAAAAAATTAGGGTTCTGTGCCTCCTTCTTCTTCCTCAAGGTTCTAAACCTTCTTCCTTTTTTTGAATTAAATCAAGAGTTTAACTCTTCTTTTCCCTAAAAATAATAATTTTCACCATAAAACCCTCGAATGGGAGTTCAGATCTCCTATCAAATCTCTAAAAGGGAAGATTTTTAAGTCTCGCCTCCTTTTCTCCAAGATCCAGCCAACAGAGAGGAGGAAGAAGGAAATCCATCTCCAAAAATCCCACTTTGGGAATATTCAAGGCTCAAGAGAAGATCCAGGGCTCAAGGGAGAAAAAAGGGGTCCTTTTTTATCATCTATGAAGATCTTTGAGGAGTTCAACTCCAAGACCTAAATCCTTTAACTCCTAATCCAGATATTTTAGGAGTTTAACTCCAAATCCAGGCCCAATTCCTATTCAGGAGTTCGACTCCAAACTCAAAGGTTTAGCCCCTTCTTCCACTGGTGTTTCCAGCGGTCGCGTGCCGTACGCGTGACCCACGGGCACCCGGCGCCCACGCGCTGGGTGCGCCACACACGTGACCCACGAGCGCCCAGCGCCCACAAGCCACATATGCATCCTTAGGATGCTACTTACCCCTTTTTCCCCTCATGCTCCACACTCAAAACACGTCCCCCGTTAGAAATAATTTCTAACGGGGTGCTGCCCCGCACTTCGTAAGGGGGCGTTAGCCCCCTTAACCCCCAGTCTGCTATCTGGGTAGTGGGACCCCCGTAAACTCTGTGAGGCCCTCGACATACCCAAAATACCTCAAGACACACACGCGCGCACACTGCACATTGAGTTCGCATGACCAGTTTGACCCGTCAATCGGAGGTTCTCTCGCTCCAAAGGCGAGGGGTAATTAACGGCTGTTTAGTCCGCGGCTGTTGGAGATTTGGATCCCCACAATCAATAAACCCCGGCCTACCCTAGGCAGGGGAAATCTATATACGTCTGACAAGCGCGTGCATTCTCATCTCAATGGGGTGACGAAATACACCCTACAGTATACATATATAATATCTACGTAAATATACATATAATTACATATCCTAATTCTACGGTTGCGGGGGTGCTATATGCCATCCACCCGACTTTCCCCGTAGATATACATCTACTCATCTACTATCCTCGCTCGTCGATGTCGACAGATGCCTTACTCTTCTTTGTCGTCTCGGAGACTCCCGTGATCAAATCTACAAATCAAACCATATCGCATCGCATGAAAATCCAAATCGAAATCGAAATCGCGAGCGAAGCACATACATGTTAGAACCTATGGTCAACGCGTGCAAAAACAACAAAACAACCCCCGACGTCGACGTACGAACGTCAAACGACCGAGTCAAAATTCAAATATCAAAATCAAGTTTTCAAATATCGCAAAACATTGACGGAAACTTAGTAAAAAAACTCCAGATATTTCTTAAGGTGAAATTGGACTTTTTAGCATATAGGGTAGTCTTAGTTATCTGAAGAGTGAGCTATAGAACAAAACTCAAACCCAGACTCCAAATTTGACCCGCAATTTGCGGCCAATATCAATTTATTTGCGGCCTGATGATGGGGGTTTGGGCTCGGGCTTCTAGGGTGGCTTCCTATTGGTCTGCACATCTCACAACATACTTTATTTAATTTTCAGAGTTCCCAAGTTGTGCCAGATTTCATTTGATCACCACAAGTTCAACAAAACCGATATTGGAAAATTCTAAACTCATTCTAACCGAAGTTACACGCACTCACAAGCTCTTATCTATCACTTAAAGAGATTTTAGTCACTAACTAACTCTCTACTACACCACTACCGCTCATATCATCCAACAAAGATCACCCTAAAATTTTCTAAGTTCATAAAAAATAAACTTTTGATCTCTAAACTAATATATGAGGTTAGGAAACTTAAAGACTTAAAGAAAGAAGAGAATGTTACCTTGTAAATGCAACTCAAGAAATTCTAAGATGGCCAAAGTTGCTCAAAACCCAAACTTGATCCCATTGTGTTTCTTAGATTGAGATTGGGAACATTTTTTGTGAAGGTTTTGTATGGTTTTGATGAGATTTGAGGGGTGGTTTATGGTGGTGGAGAGAGTGGTGGAGGAGGTGATGAAGAAGGAGATGAAGAAGATGAAGAAGAGATGATGTGAAGAAAACAAATGAGGTGAAGAAAAGCCATGGTTGCAAACTTTAACTCTCCTTCTCTCACACATATACCTCTTGGTTTCCTTGTCCCCTCATTTTTTTTCTTTTTCCTTTTTCTTTTTCTCTCTTTTTCCTTTAGAAAAACATAAAAACCAAAATAGAAACAAAACCATACATATATACAAATGTAATGTGTCATGGTACATTAACACATGGTTAACAAAATGGACTTGGTTTAATGCGTAACTAGGAAAATACTAATCAAGTTTAATATTAAACTTGTATGTAAATAATTATATAATAATTTATAAAAAGCCCAAATCAAATAAATGATCTCATAAATAATAATTCATTTTTAAATTCCAGTTATTTTCCAAAAATATAGGTATATAATTATACCAATCTACGAAAACTCAAAACTATACTCGCATAATATCCGTGAAATTTATTATTTTATTATTTAAATTCCAAAAATAATATTTTCTATTTTTTGAAATGTTACAGTCTTCCCCCCTTAAATAAATTCGATCCTCGAATTTAAATTTAAACCTTAAAATCTTAAAATATTTCAGTAAATCAAATCAAATCAACAGGGCTCCGAAATCACGGATAAACTATAAATATCATAGTGCAACACGTGCGCATGAAAACAAGAGCAAAACTCAAAAATCGAAACTCCATCAAGCGTCATGCAAATCATACAAGTCATGATGAAAATGCAAGTTGCGAAATCTACTGTTTAAATCAAGTATAATATAATCAAGACCACAATATATGTATAGTACACATCCTTTCCAAATCATTTAAATAACTGAAAAATGTATGTAAAATCCTTTTCAAAGCGCCGTGTGATGCGTATATCCCGGCACAAGTAGCGGACATTCATTTTATAAAGAAATACATACACACGTTTTGCTTAAGATATACGTCCCACCTTTTTGAAAATGATTTAGAAGGGTTTTCTTTTTTATAAAATTCCGTGTCACTCACTGACACGTAGGAAAATAATGAGACTATAGCTCCTTTCGAAAACCTTTTCAGTAAATATCGATGCATGCAAAAACACTCAGGTACTGTTCTCAAACTAGTCCTGCTCTGCTACTACATAATATAGTATACGTCATAAAAAACGTGACGCTCGAAAAAGAAATCAATCTCAATAAGTGTATATGAAAATAAATCCACATGCATCTGGTGTGCATGGAAATTGAAGTCAATCCAAATGCCACGAATGTGTACGAAAACGAAAACTGAGTGCAACGAGTGTGCACGAAAGTATCTGTCAAGTGCAACAGGTGTACACGAAAGCATCTGTCAAACGCATCGGGTATGCACGACAATAACATCCAGTTCACCTAGAGTGCACGAAAATCTCAATCGGATGCAACTGATGCGCACGAAAATCCTAAAGTGCATCAAATGTGCACAAAACCACATCAAGTGCACTAAATGTACGCGGAAATCTAAATCAAGTGCGTCAGGTCCGCACAAAAATATCTAGTGCAATAGGGTGTACGAAAATAAATATCAAGTGCAACTAGGTGCACGAAAACAATATCAATGCATCGAAAGCGCAGGTAAATCACATCAAGTGCATGAATCAAAATCAGGGGTATACAACAAGTACGAAATCAAAATCGAGTGTATCAGGATACACGAAATCATAAATATGTGCAACGGCGTGCACAAAACAATATCGAGTGCAATGGATATGCACAAAAAACACAAATCAAGTATAACTGATATATAAAAAGATATATCAAGTGCAATCTCTGTGCACAAGAAAATATCTATCAAGTGCAGCTACGGTGAACAAAAATATCAATCGTGAAACCAAATCATCAAAACACAAAAGTCCAAAACGATAAAAGCGTGATACTCGGATCACCAAATCGTAAATAAAAAATAAATGACATTGAGATACACCTCCCTCAATGTCAAAAGGTGCCTGTGCACCCAGAGCCGGCAGAGCAAAAATTTCTACTAGCTTTCTGCCCTCTGTCTGGCGTCCTCTGTCGTTAGGTCCTTATTCTCTCTGTGGATCACCAATTCCATGATCTCTCAGCTCGACGGCCTGATTAAGAGTAGCGACGGAAACAATCATTTTATGACGCCTTTCTTAACATCTTCTGGCCAATTAACATGGCCACTCGTAATGTAGCACGTCAATAACGGCGGACTCTGGCCCTTTAAGTGTGTGTCATACAACCGATCCCGAGTCTAAATATTTATCGCTGAAGTATTCCGGAAAGAACCTGTCACGGTCTCTTCCGATATCATCTCTGCTGAACTGCCCGGAAGTTGGCACTCTTTAATTAATCCATTTTTGTTCCAGGACAGCTCCAATCTCATCCATACTTTCTTCTGAAAAGGTGGTTGTATCCAACGCCTTGCATACATATCAAATCTCTGGTATCAACGGAGAGGAACAACTGCTAATCAAGATCTTGCACGAACCTCTTAATCCACTTTTCTTCCATATCGACCGAATCGGAATCACATCTTAATAGTTGCGTAATTGCAATTCATCCTCCATTACGGTTATATCTGGTGTCTCTCACATAGACTCGACGCTACGAACTCAGTGTCTCCAACACTCAGTGGAAGAAATCTGACGAAATGCATCCTCGAGAACTTGTCCAAAGTCATCGGAGGAATACGCATTGTTTGTCATCTCTCGATCGACTTACTCCAGGTCTGAGAAAGACCCTTCGAACTAAAGCTAGCCAACTCACTGATCTCGCATCGGGGCATCCAAACGAACGAAATATTCTAGTCACTTGTCCAAGAATGACTAGGGATCCTCTGTCACATCCCTGCCTTTAAACCCATGTGGCTTCAGCTTCGTGAACTCTGGAAGCGGCATCTCGTGAATCCCAGCAACGGCCGGTACGTCGGTTTGCACTGTAGACAACACAACGATCTCTAGAGTAGGTTGTATATCAACAGTCCTCTCAATATGGTTGGCCTCAAGCGATGGCCCGATCATCTGGTGCAGATGCCAAACGCTCGTCTCAAATAAGAATCCTAGCATAAAAGGATAACAATATGTTCCTGAGTCACCGGGATAACACCCTAGTCAGTCCTCGTCCCCGACGAGCTCGCTCTGACCGCATCTCTAGCCTCGGCCCTCTCAGCTCGTGTAGCCATGGTGACAGGAACCGCAAACAAATATTGATGAGGATAGATCATAAGAACAAATAGAAATACGGATCTCAAGATATGCACATCCTAAGGTTACTTAAGCGGAGTGTCGTATCGTAAGTATGCCGCGGAACATACACACGGTATGTTACTTTACTTGAGTTACCTACTCCATCAATCAAGGTCAACCTACGTAACGAAAGTCCGGGTATAATACCCCCTCAGTCAAGTTTAAGTTCCGTAAGGTCAAGCCTAGATTCTGAAATATACGCCCTAAACCCCGCATAGTCAAACCTAGAATCGAACAAAGGTTAAACCTAACGCTCTGATACCAACTTTGTCATGACCCGGAAATGGCGCGTGACCAGTACTTAGATCATGTGAAATCTATAGGACCCCACCGTAACCCAAGTAAGCCGAAAACCCAAAAATCTAAATCGTTTTAGGAAAATATTGTGGAGGTGAAGTTTTGAAATAGGGGTATAACGGAAATCAAGTTCTTCCTTTTTGAAGTATAAATAATGTTCATTTGAAATACAAGTGGATTATATACTATAGTTTGAAAACATTTTCGTCATTTGAAATTTGGGCAGCACCTCCTTTGTAAATTTTAATTAAAACCACTGCATAACAATAATAATATATGCATCCCCAAGTGGGAGCTAGCTCTTCGCCAATAGATGGAAACACAACCATGCAAGTAAATATACAACGCCCAACGCGAAAATCGACTCACAGAAAAGAGTAAAGAAAACCAAATATGATCAACTCTAATATAAATATATATATAAGCCATGACTCAAACAATATACAACCGGTCTCTAAGTCCAAAATATACATAGTCTGGTTGATGGAGTTTTTAACTAGATACAATGAATATAAAGTATACAATGATGGTTACGCTCTGTACTGTAACCCACCTACCAATGCAAATCATCCGAAAGAAGTAATGTGCCAACAAACCGCTACTGATCCGAGCGGTCGATCCTGCAAGAAAACTATGGCACAACGGGGGCGAGTTGCCAACTCGTGAGTAGAAGACATCATCAGGTAGAAATTGAATGTATGACGATCTCCTAGGTCATACAGTAATATAGTAATATCGTACCATGTGGTATCAAAGTGATCATGTATACATATGTATATAAATATATAAACTCGTGCCTGTATCAATATATGCTACCATGTCATATATATATATATATATATATATATATATATATATATATATATATATGTATATATATATATATATGTATGTATGTATGTATGTATGTATGTATCATCCAACGTGTGTCTATCAATGACACATCAAAATCAATAAAAAAAATCTTGAATGTCCAGCATCGACACTCGAAATCATCATAAAACCCGTGTCCAGTATCGACACGTAAATTCTTATATCTCAGGCGGCATCTCATCGGATCAGCCCTCATATCTCAGCCACCGTTTCATCAGATCGGTCCTTATATCCATCCGTCTCATATCACTCCGGTCGGTATCCTCCGGATATCTGCTGAGTTCGGTACTTTCACTGGTAGGTAGTGTTCCCCTGCCCGGCTCAATGCCTTTCTATACGATCTTCTTATCCCGGGGTACCGTACCGGATCCACCATGTATCCACAATCAGTTTCTCCCCCTACCTCAATTCGGATATCATCATAACTCAGCACCGAGAAATCTCATGGTGGACGCTAAAATATTATATCAAGAGAAACTGGGTTTTTAAAACAATCACAAGTTTTTAAATAATATCTGTTGTTTCTCAAATCCAGAAATCTTATGAAAACAGATTATGAAATGCATGGAAGTAATGAAATAATATGTACATGCACAGAACAATACTGTAATGCATAGCAAGTGTGTTCATACGGGCGTGTCGTGTAGCAAGGTAAACAAAGTGCAATAACTGAACTAGTATGTGGTATTGGGTACTAAACAGTAACTAAAATACTAACAGGTTATAAGATGATACGGTAATATAGCGAGTTCTAATGTGTACGTGGCATGGAAATTACCGACGATGTGTGTGTGAGCCGGCAAGAAGGTGTACGCGCAACATGTGTGTCACGCCCTGCTTCCCAGTAAACGGAAACGATGACATGGCAAGCCCGCGGTATATTTATTCAGAGAAGGTCATTCCCTAAATAAATATACTAAGTATATTGAAACAATAATATACAATATAAGAATAAATGGAGACTGTAAAAATTTCCAACAAACATCTTTATTTACATTCAACTTCAAATATTTATAAGTACATGAGTTTCAACTGGAAAGTAAAAACAATAAAGGAAAATGCATAAACATGTGATATACATAAGCTAAATAAAAAGTGAAGCTAGGCTAATCCTGAGTAGCAATCCGGTTGTAGTCTTCCTATGTGGCCTCCACTTCCTCCGTCTTGACCGTATCTGACGAACATTCCAAGAAAATAAGGATAGGTGGAATGCCCGTCAGCGAACTAGTACTCGGTAAGTCCTAAGGATAAAGTAAGAGTAAAAGATTGACAAGTGTAGAATATATATATGACGAGTAAAAGTATATGTTCATAGGTAAATATGTACTATAGGTCTCTATATGGTCACTATATTAACATTAAGTTTCAAGTGTGAATGTCAACGCAGCCGTAGAAGTATTCACGAGCTCAAGAGTAGGGCCCCAGGAGCAAGGAAACAGGGGCATATTTCATGTGTTAGCATCGGGGCTCTAGGTCGTGGATGAGTCGACCCGACTGATATTCTAGTAAAATAAAAAAGAGGTTAGTATGGGACTCCTGAAACTCCGTGGATTCACACAAGAAACTATCCCAAGCACCCTGAGTATAAATAGTCTATAACTGTATAATATACTTAATTAATTTGATTAATTGATTATAACATGTCTTGATCGAAACCAAAGATTGAAAATGGTGTAGACTGAAGTCGAGTGAGTCGAGTAAAATGCGAGTCATGCCAATTGCAATCTTGGTTCGAGTCAAGTAAGTTCGAGTAGATTGGGTTCGAGTTCATGTTCAAGTTTAGATTCGAGTTTGGATTCGAGTTCAAGTTCAAGTTTAGATTCAGGTTTGGGATTCAAGTTCAGGTCTTTTTATATGAATTAATTTAACTGTTAAGATCTTATGTTCGGGAGAAAATCGGAAACTACTGCACATGAACGGCAGGATTTATGTCCTTTTCCAAGACAATTGCCATTGATAACTCCATCAAGTTATCTAACCCGAATAGGCAAGCACTCACTTTCTCCGGCTTCCCGGAGCTCAAGAAAAATGATACCGCTTAAACCTATATTAATCTAGAGTCCTTATATATTTATTATTGTTATTTGCATTTCTCGAGGGGTTTTGTGAAAAATACTTTAATATTATTTAAAAATAAACCTCGAGGGTGATTTATAATATTTAGGGTTTTCATGAACATATATTTTAATTGTTGTGGTATTTTAGTGATAAAACCTAGTTTTTAAAAGTTTATAGTATTTTTATGAAAAATACTACTTTTGGAAACTTATTGGTATTTTATTACAATTCTAATCTTTCATTTAATAAAATATAGGTTCATAATATGTTTTTATTGAAAATACGGATTCATAGTTTTATATAATTTTCCAAAGTTTAGTTTTGTTTAGAAAAGTCGTATTTCTTAAAAACCGTATTTTTATTTTCTTTCGAGACAAAATACCCCGTGAGGAGTTCTGCTTCTTGCTCTACTGTCCTAAGAATGTGCGATAATCTGCATCATCTATTAGCAAGTTCCCTAACGATGGTTGTAGAGGCACAATTGCCAAGGATTTAAAAATATTAATTAATAGGAACCTTTTTGTAAGACAATGGTATTTTAATGTAAAACCTATTCTTTGAATTAACCATATGTTTAGAACATCGTGCTATGCAACCATAGTGTGCGTGTGGGGTAGGTCGTTACCCCGTGAATTTTTCCTAAAGGTATTTTTAACAATTAATGAAATAATAGTTACACTAAAGTTCATGGTATTTCAATGAAAAATTTGTTATATGATTGTTTCACATGAAATTTTGGTTATACAAAAAGGAAAAAGATGTGAATTTTGTTTTAAAAAGATATTAGGATGATTATGTGACATATAGACCTATCAAGCATGATAAAATATTTAAAAGAGAAGATTGTTACATGTTAACTTCACTTTGTCGGTATGATTTTAAAACGTGATTTAGATTGAAAAGAATTAGAAAGAGAAGGAACTTACTTGTTGTGTAGTGTTAGAAAGAGGGTAAGAAAGAGGAGGGTCTTCTTGGCATCGCGGTGGCATCGGGAAAGCTCTGGTCATCGAGATTTGCTTGCTACTCCACTTGGGTGCTTAACTCCACTTGGTTGCTTAGAGAGTTTGAGATAATTTTTGATAGAAATTTCAGAATGAGGGAGAGCTAGGGGATGGGGTGCTATTTATAGTGAAGAATTTAGGGTTTGGGAATTAAAAATTAAATTATAAGAATTGAAATGGATGTTAAATGGTGAATTGAATAGTCTCTGTTTAATTACAGAGAAATCAAACAGTGTGTAATACCCAGCCACTTTTATACCAAAATATGTATTTTGTTGTTTTATAATTTTATCTATTTTATTTTACATACCCTAAACCTAACTAAAATTTCCTTTCCCTAATATTTTTATTATTCAGCCCATTCATTTTTAGTTTAATCTTCTCTTCATTTATCTTTAATTTTATTACCTGGCCCAGCCCGTTCACCCTCCTCAGCCATTTTTGGAAATATTAAGAATTAAATTTAAACGGCCCGGCCTTCTTCTTTTCCCTACAATTCTTTTAGTTATCCTCTAGCCCATCTCTTTATTTGTTTCATAAATTTCCCTTCAGCCGCAACCCAGTTCAGCCCTCTCTAAATACTTAACTTTTTCCTTAATCTTCCCGGCCCACTCTCTTAGCTTTTCCATTTAAATTTCCTTTTATTATTTCGGCCCAGCTCACTCAGCTCACTCTCCATTCCTATCCAATTTCTTTTAAATTTTCCCTCAGCCCATGAATTAAAAACCATTTGGTGAGCCTGCCCAGCCCACTCCCTTTTTAAATTCTTCCTTCATTATTTTTCCCTGTCAGCCGTTGGCTCAGCCCAACTAATTGGGAAATTCATTTTGATTTTTCTTTTTCTCAGCGGCCCATTCCCTTGGCCCGCTCGTGTGAACCCGACCCGGCCCGCACCTCTTCTCCCTCGTCTCCCCAACGGCTCCTTTCCTCCTTTCCCGCTCGCGACCCCTTTCCTTCGCCGCAGCCTACGCCGCCTCCTCCGCCCTCGCTCGCGCGCCGTTACTCCCCACGACCCGCGACCCCGTCTCCATATCCCTCCTCTCGTACACACCCACTCACTTTTTCCTCACCTCACTACCTCCATCTCCCTCGTTCTCCTTCATCCTCCCCTCTCGACCCGCACCCACAATGGCCACCACCGCCGGCATCACACCCCCTCTCGCATCTCCCTCCTCTTCAGACTCTACTTCTCTATCTCACCGACCGATCTCCCCATCAACTGACCCTGCTCCCCGTTTTTTTCCCTTATTCAATTCTCACGGCGACGGCGGCCACTGTTTCCCGTCGACCCCACCGTCGTCATCATCGTCACCGTCGCCACCATCTTCGACACTCTCTCGATTTCTTCCTCACTCCCCCTCGACTCGCACCCATCGCCGCCGGCCCCCACAGAGCCCTGCTCTCGAGCTCGGTGCCCCGGCGCCCTCTCGTCGGTGAACCCCTGCACCCTTGTCGACTGCACCATCATCATCGTCGTTGTCGTCATCATCATCTCCATCAGCTCTCTCTCTCTCTCTAACTCTCTCTCACTCACCCCTCTCTCTCTCATTCTGCTCTCTCTCTCTCTCTCCCTCATTCACTGTCTCTTTCTCTCTCTCTGTAACTCTCTCTCTCTCTCGTTCCTCTCCCTCCCTCTGTAACTCTCTCTTTCTCTCTCTCTCTCTCTAGCACTCTCTCTCCCATTTTCCCTCTCTCTCTCTTTCACTCCTCTCTGCTCTTTCTCTAATTCACTTTCTCTCTCACTCATCCCTCTCTAACTCTCTCTCTCTCAAAATCCTGATATAACACATTTTCTTTACAAACACCCACTGTGCGCGTCACCGGAGCGACCATCGCCGACATCGTCGACCCCAGCAAGTCCCAGGCCAGCCACGGAGCACCACCTCCACTTCCAGCAAGCACTTGACGGCTCCGGCGAACTCCGACGTCAAATCCGAGTCTCGAGCCAAGCTCGCGCGAACTCGTTTTGCGGCGTACAACGCGCGTTCGTGACGCCGTTGCTACCGTGTGACCCGAGGCGCCCCCAGGCAAGTTCTTTACTTGCTTACATGCTATTTTACTTAAGTTAAAATCTTAGATTACTTAAATTATCATGTTATAGTGTTAAATCAATTAGACGTTAAAACTTTTTGGTGTGTGTTCCCAATGCAATTTCTTATCAAATTTGGAGGAACTGGATATATTGCATTGGCCCTTGTAGGGATGGATAACGTGTGCAAATTTCGTTAGAAAATACGACTGTTAAAGATTAAAACGACTACCCCCAAGTTTAACCGTAAAAACTGTAATTTTATTGCACCTGAAATTCGTTAAATTCACCATAAATCATATATATACTAGAATGATGCGCTCGAGGGCTCAAATCGAAGCCAACTCGACGAACTTTAATCCTATGCTAGTTTCCAGACATTCCTGTACTTAAACTATGATGATAATTGTATCGGAGTGCGACTCTGGACTGCAGTCCAGAGCGACTCCAGTCGTGCTTGCTGTTCCGTATTGGATACCATAGGATTTCCTTAACTCATAGGTTGCGGAACTTCGCTGATTATTATAGGTAACTCTTTTAGCTAGACAACACAATTGGTTTCATTCTGTTTTGTTACCGTTTGATATTTAATCTGTAATTTAAAAGATCGGGACACATAACAGTCCCGATTATAACAGTCCCGATTCTGATCGGGACACATAACAGTCCCAGCAGAATCAGAATTTACATGTTAATATTAAACAGATTATAACACCTAACGTACAGACGCGATTGAAGATCCGTTTGTTTCGTTGAAAACTTTACTGAAAACCCTAGAATTCATCCAACTGTAGCATCTCTAAATTCTGATCCCAACTGGGGTTAAAATGCGTTGCGAAACGGACTTCTGATTCTGAAATTGGATTTCCAGCCGCGTGCGCTTAAAATGAAATGGTTATAACTATTGATCCTGGAACCCGATTGGCTTGAAACAAAATTCTATGGATGGACAACTGAACATACTAATTACTATCTGTTTATCGTTTCGCTAAATTATATACGTACGTTTCATGATAAATCGTGCAAGTGATATACTACTGTTTTTATGACACCTTAATTGTGCTTATATACTGTTCATGCATCATATCATACCTATATCATTGTAGTGATAACCTAGTGATATCGTGCATTCACCCAGTGTTAGATTTTAGTGATGATTGTGGCAAGTACGTCAGTGTTCGTGTATCCGTGATTAAGTGAAAGTGATGAGTACTTGTACACAATCAGTGACCTTATTGTTCTATTGCATTGTCGACGTCTGTGGGATGCGTGTACGTGTGACTATAAGTGGTATGGGACACTTATGGAAGCGCTTGCACGGGTGTCACAGATAAGGCATCCGACACTGCCATTTACCTTAGATATTAGTCGGGACGTGCTTGAGGGAGGTCCTGCCTCCAGTTCTCGCGCAGACTTGTCACGGATCGATTAGTATTTAGGGTGATGGTTAGCGTTTGATGTAGACCACGGGGTGTGGGGTAGTTTAAGTGTGAGTTCAACAGAATCTCGGGAGTCCCATGCCGGCTTATATATTTAGGGAGTTATATGGAGTTTTACAGGGTATGTGATATATACACCGTGATATTCTCGTTACATGTTGGGCCCGTGGTCCTTTGCCCTTGGGTTCTACCCTTGGGTGGAGGACACTCGCGAGTGGTTGACTCTCACACTTGGACTGACGATAGGCTTAGTGACCTGTACAGTGAGACTTAGAGACTGATAGGAATACTGGCATTATATTCCTTATATACTGTGTTGGCATACGTGACATATCGTTATACTGCTTTACTGTTCCGGTGCATTGATTACTGCACATTCATATTCATGCTGTCGTTGATTTACTGTTATTCATATCCATTACCACTGCTAGAACTGCACTTGATTATATATATATTATATTGCTATTGTGTCGCTCTGACGACCTGAGTATGCATGCTCAGTGTGAGGAGAAGATTTAACCTGGATCAGAACTAGACGTGCATCACAGACTTCTTGACTTGCCATTCTGAGTTACTTTTGTTTGTTCTACTTCAGGTCAGTTTATATTATGGTTTCTTTCAGTTACTGCATTTCTCATTACCTGCGCATCATTTACTGTTTACCATGATAAACTAGAAGCCGAAGTGTGACTACGGCAGGACATTTCCCTGACCGTAGGAGCATGGCTGGCCTTGTCTACTCTCGTATTCCGTATTTTGGGAAGCGGGGCGTGACATGGTTTAGTTGGTATCAGAGCCAGGTTTTGCATCGTTTGGGATTGCAGTTTTCCGTGTATATAAGACACCCTTCAGTCTAGGTTGTAAACTTGATATTCTTGATCCATATTCACATCGTGTGTTCAGCTATCTATTCGCTATGGTTTACTTAAAATCATACCGTTGATTCTTCACTTGTAATAGATTCATCACCTCTAATGTTCTTGAATCTTTGTCCTATCCATATTACGTTTTGACTCGTATATCTTGTGACTTATATCATCCTTAAAATCATTGTTTCAGGATCATGTCTTCCAACGACTCTTCCTCTATCTCCACTCCTCAGAATCAGACTGTTGAGATCCTTAGTGTACTGCAAGGCTTAAAGGAAGCCCAGGAGCGAACAAACGATTTGTTAGCTGAAGGGCTGAGAAAACAGGTGAGTCAGACCCCAGCGGGAGCCTCCTATCATAAAGGGATCCCTATTAGACGAGGAAAAGAGAAGAAGATGAAGCGTCAACAGAAGTATCAGAAGAACCCTTGCTGTGGGTACTGTAAGAGGCCAGGACATCTTCAGAAGGATTGTCGCCGCGCCCAAGGGAAGTGTTTGATATGCGGGTCCAACAAACACCTCATCAACGGCTGCCCAGAAAGGAAAGAACTGCAAGGAAGAAACTCGTCCACACTCCCCACTTCCACCAAGTGAGGATCATCGCGTAGTTCGAACTTCGACTAAGGCGGATCTAACGCAAAGATTCAACTCTCGCGACGAGAATGCAATGTTATAGTAGTCGAAGAATGATTTTTCATGTTATCTACTTTCAGTAATAATATTGTCGTTTTTATGAATGCTTCCTTCCGTTTGAATCTTTGTATCCGTCGAACTTTTAGTTGGATGAAATAAAATTTGAATCATAATATATGTATCATTCTCATGCTTTCTCTATGTCAAATTCTATTCATTATCACAGCATTTTCATTCTGATCTTTCAGTTCCTGCAACCGCATATTTTCCTATATTTCATACCCTGAGCTCTCCTTGATATATTCCACTGTCTAATCATGACTTCTCTTTTCAGGCCATGGCCCACCCTGGAACAGCGCCGCATCTAGACGAGGATGCATAGTCGTGCGTTTCCTTAGATCACACACTGACGAGTTCTGATGATGAGGTCAATGGTCCCCAGGTCAACTTCGAAAACAATGATTCAGAGGACGAAGGAGCAGCCGCCCCAGAGTTCGACATGATAGCTGATTCGGACGAAGAAGAAGGAGACCCCGAAGAGAACCCTATAGAGGAAGACCCGATAGAAGAAGATCCCGTTGAGGACCCGATAGAAGAAAATCCAGTTGAGGAAAATCCCGTGGAAGAAAACCAAGAAGGAGAGGATCACATGGAATCGGACCTCGATGAAGAAGCTCCATCAGAAGAGGAAGGACCAGAAGATCAGGACCCTGCTGTGGACGGACTTCCAGTGGCGATGCCTGCGAGGCGTTATGGAAACGGACATCCCTATCTGAGTGCGCGAGCCTACCGCAATCTACTGAATCTCCACAACCGCGACTGACGGAGTTTCTTTTGATGTTATCTTTCTGGCCAAATAAAATGTGTATAGTTTAGGGCCACTTTTCGCCTTTGGGAATGCCTTGTTTCAAATTTTCTTGAATGAAATAAATCTTCTGAGTTCCTAAACTTTTGATTATTGGTTCGCTTGATACTTGTTTATTGCCCATATCCATTTATTTTTCTGCTGAGATTCCCGACTGTCCACCCTTACTCACTGTATAGTTTTCACCCTTGTTACGATTAGAAAGTACCGCACCCTAATCCTTGGAATGAGCCACCCTCCATCCCTCGTTTGTGCCCCGTTGAGATCCTTCTGGGAGGAGAACAGATCCTGTGAAACTTCCGAGTTCACTAACTCTTCAAATTTTGATTCGTGGGTTGTACCGACTGTTGTTTTTCCCCACACTTTTCCTTTGGTATTCCTTTGTTGCTCATCCTTACTTCCTGTGCTGACCCTATCCCAATCTCCTTAACATTCAGCCTAAAGCCGACACACTTCAACCTTCTGTTTGAGCCACACTTCCTTATAATCATTACCCTATCTAGCCCTATACCTATGTGTGTTCTTCCTTTTACCCTAATTATATATAGGGACACTGTATTTCAAAAATTTAGTTTTCAGTACTTTGAATTTATCAAAGAGAGTGTGTTATTGATTACTCTATTTTCATATATTTTAAGTACGCTATTATTAATCTCGTTTTCATTAGCGCAACCTTGCACCGCGCATATTACTATTCCATGTTTCTTATTCTCACGAAATGAGATTTCTAAGCTACTTTAAAACTATTTGATCGATATATCGTCCTAAAATGTTTTAACCTACCGACAAATCCTTCACTATTTTATTGTCATTACTTTTCGAGTAAGGTGCCTTATACTTACTGTTCCTGTTGTGCTACTTTTAATATACATATATGTGCATATAATTGGGTTTCGATTTTATCGAGTACGCCTCGAATATCATTGGTCATTATTGTTGTTATTGCTATTCTCATAGGTTGCCTTAGTAGCTGTTCTTGTCATGTACTTATTTGAACTTATATTTTGTATGTGTTCTTACATATATAAACTTTCAAATTTCTTCATCCGCCTATTTCAAGTAAATCTTGATGTGTTAGTTGCAATATAATAACTTTCGTCTATGTTGGTATTAATTATCGTTTATTTTTAAATTTCGAGGACGAAATTTTTATAAGGGTGGTATGATGTAATACCCAGCCACTTTTATACCAAAATATGTATTTTGTTGTTTTATAATTTTATCTATTTTATTTTACATACCCTAAACCTAACTAAAATTTCCTTTCCCTAATATTTTTATTATTCAGCCCATTCATTTTTAGTTTAATCTTCTCTTCATTTATCTTTAATTTTATTACCTGGCCCAGCCCGTTCACCCTCCTCAGTCATTTTTGGAAATATTAAGAATTAAATTTAAACGGCCCGGCCTTCTTCTTTTCCCCACAATTCTTTTAGTTATCCTCTAGCCCATCTCTTTATTTGTTTCATAAATTTCCCTTCAGCCGCAACCCAGTTCAGCCCTCTCTAAATACTTAACTTTTTCCTTAATCTTCCCGGCCCACTCTCTTAGCTTTTCCATTTAAATTTCCTTTTATTATTTCGGCCCAGCTCACTCAGCTCACTCCCCATTCTTATCCAATTTCTTTTAAATTTTCCCTCAGCCCATGAATTAAAAACCATTTGGTGAGCCTGCCCAGCCCACTCCCTTTTTAAATTCTTCCTTCATTATTTTTCCCTGTCAGCCGTTGGCTCAGCCCAACTAATTGGGAAATTCATTTTGATTTTTCTTTTTCTCAGCGGCCCATTCCCTTGGCCCGCTCGTGTGAACCCGACCCGGCCCGCACCTCTTCTCCCTCGTCTCCCCAACGGCTCCTTTCCTCCTTTCCCGCTCACGACCCCTTTCCTTCGCCGCAGCCTACGCCGCCTCCTCCGCCCTCGCTCGCGCACCGTTACTCCCCACGACCCGCGACCCCGTCTCCATATCCCTCCTCTCGTACACACCCACTCACTTTTTCCTCACCTCACTACCTCCATCTCCCTCGTTCTCCTTCATCCTCCCCTCTCGACCCGCACCCACAACGGCCACCACCGCCGGCATCACACCCCCTCTCGCATCTCCCTCCTCTTCAGACTCTACTTCTCTATCTCACCGACCGATCTCCCCATCAACTGACCCTGCTCCCCGTTTTTTTTCCCTCATTCGATTCTCACGTCGACGGCGGCCACTGTTTCCCGTCGACCCCACCGTCATCATCATCGTCACCGTCGCCACGATCTTCGACTCTCTCTCGATTTCTTCCTCACTCCCCCTCGACTCGCACCCATCGCCGCCGGCCCCCACAGAGCCCTGCTCTCGAGCTCGGTGCCCCGGCGCCCTCTCGTCGGTGAACCCCTGCACCCTTGTCGACTGCACCATCATCATCGTCGTTGTCGTCATCATCATCTCCATCAGCTCTTTCTCTCTCTCTAACTCTCTCTCACTCACCCCTCTCTCTCTCATTCTGCTCTCTCTCTCTCTCCCTCATTCACTGTCTCTTTCTCTCTCTCTGTAACTCTCTCTCTCTCTCTCGTTCCTCTCCCTCCCTCTGTAACTCTCTCTTTCTCTCTCTCTCTCTCTAGCACTCTCTCTCCCATTTTCCCCCTCTCTCTCTTTCACTCCTCTCTGCTCTTTCTCTAATTCACTTTCTCTCTCACTCATCCCTCTCTAACTCTCTCTCTCAAAAACCTGATATAACACATTTTCTTTACAAACACCCACTGTGCGCGTCACCGGAGCGACCATCGCCGACATCGTCGACCCCAGCAAGTCCCAGGCCAGCCACGGAGCACCACCTCCACTTCCAGCAAGCACTTGACGGCTCCGGCGAACTCCGACGTCAAATCCGAGTCTCGAGCCAAGCTCGCGCGAACTCGTTTTGCGGCGTACAACACGCGTTCGTGACGCCGTTGCTACCGTGTGACCCGAGACGCCCCCAGGCAAGTTCTTTACTTGCTTACATGCTATTTTACTTAAGTTAAAATCTTAGATTACTTAAATTATCATGTTATAGTGTTAAATCAATTAGACGTTAAAACTGTTTGGTGTGTGTTCCCAATGCAATTTCTTATCAAATTTGGCGGAACTGGATATATTGCATTGGCCCTTGTAGGTATGGATAACGTGTGCAAATTTCGTTAGAAAATACGACTGTTAAAGATTAAAACGACTACCCCCAAGTTTAACCGTAAAAACTGTAATTTTATTGCACCTGAAAATCGTTAAATTCACCATAAATCATATATATACTAGAATGATGCGCTCGAGGGATCAAATCGAAGCCAACTCGACGAACTTTAACCCTATGCTAGTTTCCAGACATTCCTGTACTTAAACTGTGATGATAATTGTATCGGAGTGCGACTCTGGACTGCAGTCCAGAGCGACTCCAGTCGTGCTTGCTGTTCCGTATTGGATACCATAGGATTTCCTTAACTCGTAGGTTGCGGAACTCCACTGCTTATTATAGGTAACTCTTTTATCTAGACAACACAATTGGTTTCATTCTGTTTCGTTACCGTTTGATATTTAATCTGTAATTTAAAAGATCGGGACACATAACAGTCCCAGCAGAATCAGAATTTACATGTTAATATTAAACAGATTATAACACCTAACGTACAGACGCGATTGAAGATTCGTTTGTTGCGTTGAAAACTTTACTGAAAACCCTAGAATTCATCCAACTGTAGCGTAGCTAAATTCTGATCCCAACTGGGGTTAAAATGCGTTGCGAAACGGACTTCTGATTCTGAAATTGGATTTCCAGCCGCGTGCGCTTAAAATGAAATGGTTATAACTATTGATCCTGGAACCCGATTGGCTTGAAACAAAATTCTATGGATGGATAACTGAACATACTAATTACTACCTGTTTATCGTTTCGCTAAATTATATACGTACGTTTCATGATAAATCGTGCAAGTGATATACTACTGTTTTTATGACACCTTAATTGTGCTTATATACTGTTCATGCATCATATCATACCTATATCATTGTAGTGATAACCTAGTGATATCGTGCATTCACCCAGTGTTAGATTTTTGTGATGATTGTGGCAAGTACGTCAGTGTTCGTGTATCCGTGATTAAGTGAAAGTGATGAGTACTTGTACACAATCAGTGACCTTATTGTTCTATTGCATTGTCGACGTCTGTGGGATGCGTGTACGTGTGACTATAAGTGGTATGGGACACTTATGGAAGCGCTTGCACGGGTGTCACAGATAAGGCATCCGACACTGCCATTTACCTTAGATATTAGTCGGGACGTGCTTGAGGGAGGTCCTGCCTCCAGTTCTCGTGCAGACTTGTCACGGATCGATTAGTATTTAGGGTGATGGTTAGCGTTTGATGTAGACCACGGGGTGTGGGGTAGTTTAAGTGTGAGTTCAACAGAATCTCGGGAGTCCCATACCGGCTTATATATTTATGGAGTTATATGGAGTTTTACAGGGTATGTGATATATACACCGTGATATTCTCGTTACATGTTGGGCCCGTGGTCCCTTGCCCTTGGGTTCTACCCTTGGGTGGAGGACACTCGCGAGTGGTTGACTCTCACACTTGGACTGACGATAGGCTTAGTGACCTGTACAGTGAGACTTAGAGACTGATAGGAATACTGGCATTATATTCCTTATATACTGTGTTGGCATACGTGACATATCGTTATACTGCTTTACTGTTCCGGTGCATTGATTACTGCACATTCATATTCATGCTGTCGTTGATTTACTGTTATTCATATCCATTACCACTGCTAGAACTGTCACTTGATTATATATATATTATATTGCTATTGTGTCGCTCTGACGACCTGAGTATGCATGCTCAGTGTGAGGAGAAGATTTAACCTGGATCAGAACTAGACGTGCATCACAGACTTCTTGACTTGCCATTCCGAGTTACTTTCGTTTGTTCTACTTCAGGTCAGTTTATATTATGGTTTCTTTCAGTTACTGCATTTCTCATTACCTGCGCATCATTTACTGTTTACCATGATAAACTAGAAGCCGAAGTGTGACTACGGCAGGACATTTCCTTGACCGTAGGAGCATGGCTGGCCTTGTCTACCCCTCATATTCCGTATTTTGGGAAGTGGGGCGTGACACAGTGCAGGGGAGTAGAGGGGAGCTGAAGAGGGGTATGTGTAAAGCACGAAGTCGATTGAAGCATGTTAGACCATCGACGGCGGGCATATTGAGGAAACGGGCTGTCGGATTTTCGTCAAATGCCTTGAGATTCGTGCCACATGTTTAGTTTTGAGTATACTCCTCTTTGCGCCTGTTTTATTTTTCTAAAACTTTTCGATTCTCCGTGAATTGCACGTGCAACTCTTAGACTTCCGAAAAATTAAAAAGAAAAATCTTAAAAATTTAGGACTGATGGGATCGAACACACAGGCTACGTCACAGCAGTGTAAAGGCTTTACCAGTGAACTACAAGTTGCTTCTTGCTTTTATTGAACAAAAATTACTTATAACTCCACAAGAAATACCTTTTTTATACATTTAAACAAATAATTCTATACAAGGATTTCAGAGTCGTTACAATGTGCATCATTGATAATGGTGCATGTGTCCTAGCAAACGAAGTCACGTAAAGGTAGGGGTATGAAATGTAGTGTATATATACCGTAAATGGAAATAATGCGAGCGTATGCAGAAATAAGAAATCGCAATACAGGCGTAAACAGAATTGAGAAATCGCAAACGTGAATAGTATAAAAATAATACGCAACTACGTATGAGCTATACAGTTATAGTTTAAAATAGTACGAATTGTTGTTTAGGAAAATATGGGCTACAATGTTTTTTGAAAAAGATATCATTTGAAAATTCGTTGCGTCCCTTGAAGTTATTATTTAAAAGTGCATAACGATTCGTTAGTTTTGAAAATAGGTATGACTCCAAACATATCATAGTATCTATTATATGAATTTAAACAAACTTTTCTCAAGTCGATATATAAGTTGGTGATCCATCCTTATCATATTACGTACGGAATAATCTATCGTACGATATCATCAAATCAATAGTATGGATCTATAATCACGTACATCATCTTATCATATATCATCTCATGTCCTCATATATCATATCATGTAATATCGCTTCATATTATCATATACAATCATATCGACTCGTATCATCAAATCGGATTATATCCTCATATTATCGTATCATATTGCAAAATATATATATTTACATACTTCATAAGTAGATATAGCTCATAGGCTAAGAAAAACTAGAACTAGGGATATACCTTCCTACAAGTATACTTCTATTGCATATAATATCCTAGAACCCTATTAGCTAGGTATACATATCTAATATCTACGTAAATATACATATAATTACATATCCTAATTCTACGGTCGCGGGGGTGTTATATGTCATCCACCCGACTTCTCCCGTAGATATGCATCTACTCACCTACCATCCTCGCTCGTCGATGTCGACGGACGTATTACTCTCCTTCGTCGTCTCGGAGACTCCCGCGACCATACCCATAAATTAAAACATATCGCATCGCATGAAAATCCAAATCGAAATCGAAATCGCGAGCGAAGCACATACATGTTAGAAGCTATGGTCAACGTGTGCAAAAACAACAAAACAACCCCCGACGTCGACGTACGAACGTCAAACGACCGAGTCAAAACTCAAATATCAAAATCAAGTTTTCAAATATCGCAAAACATTGACAGAAACTTAGTAAAACAACTACAGATTTTTCTTAAGGTGAAATTGGACTTTTTAGCGTATAAGGTAGTCTTAGTTATCTAAAGAGTTGTAATACCCGGTCCTTTTTGTACGCCAATACCCGTGTTTAAAATAAAATGTTGGTATAAATAATTTACCCATTTTTTATTTTATTTATTTTATTTATACCTTTCCTATACCCTAATTTTTTATTTTTCCAACACCTAATATATATTTTTTTTACCCAAGTGGTTTCACTAATCCCTCACCCAAGCCCAAGGCCTAAGGCCCACTATCCCAAACCCAATCCCCTTCCCAACTGCGACCTTCTTCTTGAATTCCCTCATTTAATCCCCACTTTAATCCCATTTAACACACAAATCAACCCCAATTAAGCCCTTTAATTCCTAAATAAATCCTATTAACTATTATTTAATTATTTCAAATTTTTTCAACTCTCTCGTTCCCTCCCCCTCTCTTCCCCTCTCTCTCACTCCCCCTCTCTCCTTAAATTTTGTCTCTCTCTCACTTGTTCCCTCCTCCTCGCTCTCATCTCGATCCCTCTTCCTCCCTCCTTCCTCGCTCGACCCCACCTCCGTCAACAAACCCCGTCCAACCCCCACGTCGGCGCCGGCCACGACCGACTCCCTCTCCTTATAGTCTTCACCGACCACTGTGTGACCCTTCCTCGACACCATCAACATCGCCCTCGTCTCCTCCATCACAACCTCCGACCATCGATCACCGGTGACCCCGTCCCCGCTACCTCTACCGCCGGCCGACCTCCAAACTCCCCACAACCAACCACCTTAGCCACTATAAGCCTCCCTTCCTCTAACCTCAAACCCACCACCATCATTACTTCGCTGGGCCCTCCTTCTCCGACCACGAGAATCGCCCTAGCTCGACCCCTGGACCACCACCACCTCACCGCCGTCGCCACAGCACCCGTGTGCACCTCCGCAACAGCGTTGAGCTTCCCCGAGCCAACAGTGAAGCCAAGCTCCCTAAAGCCACTGCACCCAAGCTCACTGCGCTATTGCAGCCCTTGTTGTGCCTTACTTTAGCCATCGCCGCCACCGCCAAAGTGGCCACCGTCGTAATGATCATCGTCGTCGTCGTAACCATTGCCATCGTTCGAGCCAAGGCTTAACTTGCCGTGCTGCCGTGTCATGCCCAGCCCGTGCGTGCGTCGAACCTGAACCATTCATCTTCGTGATTGTCTCTAGGCAAGTGAAAATCTTTACTTGTTTTCATGCTACGGTATAGAGAAATTATATTAGAACTAGATACACAAAAATAAATGCAACTACATCGATATATATATTTATTTATATGCTTGAATGTGGTATAACGAATCATCGTACTGTTGTAATCTGAGTAGAGACCGGCTAAGGCTTATTACTGTGCTGGTAACCCGTATGGGTTAAATATTTGACATCGATTTAAATCAGTTAGAGGAAATGGTAAATTCGATCAATAACCAAATGGTTATTTTAGATGTTAGATACGGTCCTTGAGCGAAAACCTAATCAAATATAGCGGAATTTATGGCTACTAGATTCTTTTAGTGATTATGGATAACGCAAAAAAATTTAGGTTGAAAACAAGGGCTTTAACACCATAAAATGTCAACCTCTTTTAGATCCGCCAAATCTGAAATTCCCCATACACCTAACTTGTGAAAATCATAGTAATTTGGATACATACTGGAATGTTGTGTTCGAAAGCTCATATCGAAGCTGACTCGACAACCTAGAACCCCCTATAATTTATATTTCATTTCTCTTTTAAAAAGATGATGAAAACTATTTGGGAGTGCGGCTATGGACTGAGCAGTACTGCTTGTCGACACCTGAATTAAAATATTCTTATAACTCTGTATGAAAATGATATTATGTGGAACCCTATACCGTTCTGAAAATTATTCTGTTAGATAACTATTGGTGGTGGTTTCATTCGTTTCTACTGGCGTTTGCTATTTTAATCATATTTTAAATCGTCGTTACGTACTACAGTCCTAAGCAGGGACAGAACGTATTCCCAGATCTTAAACAGTGCATATTTTCCAGCAAACAGCGGATATTGTCAATCCGTCTGGTGCGTTGGAAACCTAATTAATAGACCTAAATATTACCCTAACTGTAGTGTCGCCTAATTATGATCCCAACAGGGTGAAAACTGTATTACGAAATGGACTTTCAGTTCAGGAACTGAATTTCCAGCAGAGGACACTTAAAAACAAATGACCGTAATTCGCAAACACGGAACCCGATTGATTTGAAACCAATTTCGTCGAATTGATAATTAAGTTTAATTTCTACCTCTTTTGTATCTTTTTGCTTAATTATGATCGTATGATTTGATGTGATTATTTTTCTAAATTCCTAAGACGCGTAATGACTTATTGCATATAACTTGCTTAGCGGCATGATTCACATATTTACCCGACTATGATACATTTAGCGTTAGTGAGCGCCCTTATTATATATTGCATTGTCGAACGTGAAAGGTAACGGTTTAGCTGTGTTGAGTACGCCAGTGAACGATTCGTGATAGTGAACAGTACAGTGAATAGTGAATAAAGCAGTGTTATTGGTGCGTACTTATACACGACTAGCCCATACTTATAGATAGTGAAATCTGGGGAAAAGGGAAAATCGAAGTGGAAAGGAACTTGTATTTAGCGAGGTTAGCGATTTAGAGGATGATCATTCGAACATCGACTCTTATATATATTAGGTTTGGACTTAGCGGTCCGGCTGATAGGATTATGTCCCGGGCAACAGTGGGTCATAGTCTCGGATACGCACGAGACCCTCGTTAAACATGATCACTCCTTTCCGCAAACTCGATTTCAAAATTGACTTAGAGACCAGTAAGAACACAGGTCATACATTGCATTGATTGTAGACATATCGATTACTTGCATTCATTGTCCCCACTGTTTTTACTTTTATTTCATGTCTCGTTATTGTTATTATATTATTGCTATTGCGTTGCTCTGACGACCAGAATATGCATGCTCAGAGCTTAGAGAGGACGCAGTTCTTGAGTCAGACCTACCATTTGAGCTCGCAGAGATTTAGACGGTCGCACCTTCAGTACTTTTACCGCTTTTCATAAATCAACCTTGTATTCGCACTTGGTTAGTAGTTTCCTTTTCTTTCGAACTATTATAAACTGTGAACAATGAAATTTGATGTAATGAACTAGTGATGTGTTTCCTTTACTTCTGTGTTGTATTTACTGATTACCATGTAATGTTAGAAGCTGAAATGTGACTACGGCAGGATTGTTCCCTGACCGTAGGAGCATGGCTGGCCTAGTCGCCTCCCATATCCCGTATTTTGGGAAGCGGGACGTGACGTGGTTTTGTTGGTATCAAAGCGCCAGGATTTAGTATTAAGAGATAACATTAACTACGCTTTATTATATTGTTTTCACTTCTCTATCTTTCACTTTCATCCTTGTACTTAATCATATACGTTCATCTATCTTCTAATGACATGACTTCCCCGGACGACCTCTCCTCGGACTCTAGTTCTCAGGATCGCACAGAGAGGATCCTGAACACACTGACGACCCTCGTGGAAGCCCAAGAGAGAAAGACGGACCTACTTACCGAGGGTGTCAGGGAAATTACCGCATTAGGAGGACCCTTCGCTCTCATTGCCGCCCCCGAGGGCGCCGCTGCACTAGCTACACCTGCCAGAGCTGGCACTGTGTCGGATTTCCGGAGGCTACACCCAGCTGTGTTTACAGGGTTAGCCGAACCACTCGAGGCCAAGTAATGGCTGGTCAATATGGAGAACCTACTGACGGCCGCACGGGTCCCCGATGAAGAGAAAGTGAACGTGATAAAGATCCAGCTGGAGGACGAAGCCTGTACTTGGTGGTCCATCGAAAAGAGCAGACTCGGTGGGCTGATTGTGTGGAGCAAGTTCAAAGAATGCTTCTTAGACCACTATTTCCCCTCCACCGCCAAAGCAGAAATGGAGGAAAAAATTGTTTTGCTGAAGCAAAACGGCCGTCCCGTTGATATATATGCGGCAGAGTTCAGCCGTCTGAGCCAATTCGCTCCGTATATGGTCACTTTAGAGGCCACCAGAGCTAGACGTTTCTTGCAGGGACTTGATTTTGAGCTGCAACAGTTGATTGTGTCCCTCGAGTTGCAGACTTTCGCGCAGGTGCTCAACGTTGCACGAATTCAGGAGAAGCTAATCAATAAATTCAAGGGCCCCAACTCAAGTGACATGAGGCCCCCAGTTATCCCGACACGTACTCATACATCGTCCTGAGGGGTCATACCAGTTCACAGGCTAGGGACGACGCAGATGAAGCGTCCCTTCATGCCCCAGCAGCAACCACAGAGGAAGGCTTTAGTCTGCGGCTACTGTCACAGGGACGGACATACCCAGAAGGACTGTCGCCGTGCCAAGGAATAGTGTATGATTTGCAGATCCAGTCAGCACAGGGTCAGTGGTTGCCCTCAGCGAATAGAGTTACGGAGAGGATCTGAACCGCAGCAGCAGAGGTCAGTGGAGCAGAGGCGAACCAACCCAGGTCGCGGTCAGGGACGGGCTTTCACCCTGACTTCCGAGTAGGCAGAGGCCTCATGAGAAGTTGTTACAGGTACTGTACTCGCTCATTCTACGCCAGCTAGAGTACTATTTAATTCTGGAGCATCACATTGTTTCATATCTGCACATTTCGTCAACACTCACTCCATACCATATGAACCATTGATCAAGGGATGGGAAATATATACGGGTAATGGTATTATAGTGTCTAGTCGAGAATGTAGATCTTGTCCAGTTATAGTGTGTGGCAGGGAATTCTATTCGAATTTCCTTTTACTCGGGATAGGTAGCTATGACGCAATTCTCGGAATGAATTAGATGAGTACATTCCATGCGATCATCGATTGCCGAGCTAGGAATGTGACTTTCCGTATTCCCAATCACCCTGAGTTTGTTTTCGAAGGCAGAAGCGAATCTTTGGAGCCAGCAAAGTATAGAGCCAAGCCGAAGGTGTTGACGGCTATGGAGATTAATGAAAACCAAGCACTAGAGACCGTTCGGGATTTCTTGATGTGTTCCCTGAAGATTTACCGGGTCTACCACCTCCTCGCGTGCTGGGATTCTCAATCGACCTGATTCCAGGTACATCACCAGTTTCTAAAGCACCGTACAGAATGGCACCAGTTGAATTGGTAGAATTGAAGAAGCAAATTGGAGATCTTGTCACGCCCCGCTTCCCGGTATACGACGAAGAGGACGGGACTGGTCCGCTACGTATTTATTGTGAAGTAAATACGCTAAGCGTATCTGAGCAATATAAAAATAAAGCACAAGAGACAAGATATAATAAAAACAGCAACTTTATTTATTCACATTCTTTCTGTACAATGCATGGAAAGTAAATACAACTGAAATAAAGCAATGCCTAAACAATGGCATAACAGAAATGAAAAGTACTGAATGGAAAGTGTACAATGACTAGAGCTCGGGGTCTTCACTGAACTGGTCCAAGTCTTCAGCAGTGGGCTCGATCTCTGAAGTGTCCAGATCACCTGACGACATTCAAAGAAGAAAGAAAGAGAATGTCGTCAGCGAACAGGTCGCTCGGTAAGTCCCAAAGATAAGGGAGAAATAGACAGAATAAGAGGTATCTTTTAAAATTGTATTATATTGTTAAAATGTTATATTAACGCTGTTGTTTGTAGTTTGGTACAGAAAGATGCCAGTGTATACGAGAGGGGTCTCTATATGCTAGAGACCAGGGCAAACGGAAAGTACAAGGAACCGTTAAGCCACGATACAACAGCAACGGAATATAGGTTAGGTGTCTTAATCTTACTGTCTCGTGCCACTTTTAACACCTTCCGTACCAATCTACCCCTTAAACCCCGTAGTGTTTTGATTGTATTGTTGTATTGTATTGTAACTGTATAGATTGTATAATTGGATGACTGACCGAAACCATGATATCAGTACACGGATGTAACTGGAGAATCATGTAAATGGATGTAACTGGAGAATCATGTAAATGGAAGTATATTCATGGTTCGGTTCGGTCAATACAGATTGAATAGTTTGAACAGATTGAATATATGGATTCATGGATTCATATTGAATTGTAATATTGTAGATTGTAGATTGTAGATTGTAGATTGTAAATTGTACTAGAATCATATTCAAGTCAGATTATAATGAGACTCACTCTGAGTCAGACAATTAGAAAAGTAAATTGAAGTCCTGATTGTTTTGATGTTATCGGTAACCGCTGCACATGGGCGGCAGGATTTGTGTCTTTTTCAAAGACGATTACCGTATTGATAACACCGTTGTTAAGTTGTCTACCTTAGATAGGCAAGCACCCACTTCTCCGGCTCCCTGGGGCTCAAGAGATTGGTCCCGCTTAAACCTATGTTTAATAGGGTCCTTAGGGTAAATTATAAAACTTGAGGGGGTTTTATGTAAAAATACTCTTGTATAGTTTTCAAAATACACCCCAAGTATTTATTAATCGTCTTTAGAGTTGTAATGAATGTAGATTTTATATTGTGATATTTCTAGTGAAAATATGCTATTTTCATAATAAGTGGTATTTATTTGTAATATTCGTTTTGTATGGAATTCATGGTATTTTAGTGTAAAATTGATTCTTGTGATTTTTAGAAAAAGGTGGAATATTTATATCATAACAAAATAGCTATTTTATGATAAATATACATATAATTATACAAAAATAATTTTAATATATATTTTATATTCTAAAAATCTCATTTTCTTAATATGTCATATTTTAAATCTTTCGAGACCGAATGCTCCTTGCGGAGGTCTGAATCTCGCACTACTAAGCCCGAGGATGTGCGATAATCCGTACCATCCCGAACGGGTTCCCCAAAATGGGTTGTAGCGGCGCTTTGCAAAGATTTGTATAAATACTAAATCCTTTAGAAAACGGTTTTATTAAGTAAATGGAATTTAAATGAAAATGTGTCGTTTTCCCGTATTCTATGTTTCCAAGGGTATGGTGCTATGTTGCATATGAGTGTGTGAGAAGATAGGTCATTATCTCGTGATCTACTTAAAGGTAGCAAGTTTTGTGATGTTATATGTAGAATTGAAACTATGTGGTATTTAAATGAAAAATACGGTAAAATGAAATAGCAATTACTTTATGATATGAAACTTGATCAATATGGTTGATTAGTATTTAATAGTCAACATGAATTGGTTTAAGCATGATTGTATTAAAGAAAAGTGAGGTTTTATAAAGAAACCGAATCGGAAATCGGTTTAGTTCCGATTCCGTCGGGTTTTGTAATTTCGTATTTTTAGAAAAAGAATAGAGAAGAGGGATGGGTACTTACGGGTTTAGGACAACAAGGAGAGGGAGATGGATCGGGAGGAGTCTCCGATGCGTCGTTTCGTCACCGGGAGCTCCTAGGGTGGTCGTCGGAAGTTCGCCGGAAAATTTATCGTAGCTTCGCTTCTTGCTCGTTTTCAAAGTACACAAGGTTTCTAATGATTTCTTGAGAGTTGGCTCAGAGTTTTGGGGTGAGGGGGTAGTGTGTAGGGTTGGTATTTATAGGGTTAGGCTAGGGTTAGGGTAGATAAAGTGTTTTAAATTAAAAATGTAAAAAATGTATGAAAATTCATTAAAAATGGAGTAAAAGAGGTATTAAAGGCTCTCTGGAACGATCTGAACATTTAAAGTATGCAGGGGAGTTGGGAAGGGGAAAAGTCACACTTTCGGTGTTGACGACTCGGCCGACCGGCGAGTCCGGCCGATGGCGGCGGCCCGACTCGGCCGGTCCGCCGGCCGAGTCGAGCCGAGTCAAATAATATTAAAATAATGTGGGGTATAGGATTTGAACTCTGGTGGCTTGGTTCAGCAATGCAAGGTATTACCAATGAACTACAAGCTCTTTCTTGTAATTAAGGAGTGAACTAAATACTTAAAGTGATAACAGCAGAAGTAAATACTCCGAGTATACATTAATTTTAAAGCAAATTTTTGTACACCAAAAATGGAGTTGTTACAGTCTACCCTCCTTACAAAAATTTCGTCATCGAAATTTACAACTTTTATTTGAGAACTAGTTTACAAAGAGGTGTGGATATCTTGCACGCATTTCATCTTCCCTTTCCCAAGTGGACTCTCCTGGAGTGTCTTTCCTCCACATCACTCGGACAAAATTAACTTTCTTGTTCCGAAGTGTCTTCACTTTCCTGTCCAGGATTTCCACAGGTCACAAGATAAGTCGGGCTGTATAGTGAGCTCGGAATGATCGAGAACATGGCTGGGGTCACTCACATACTTTCTGAGTTGGGATATGTGGAACACATTATGCACTCCTTCTAATGAGGGTGGAAGCGCTAAGCGGTATGCCACTTCACCGACTCGTTCGAGTATGTCGAACGGTCCAATATATCTCGGACTTAGCTTACCCCGTCTTCCAAATCGGATCACTCCGCGGTTCGGAGATATCTTCAAGAATACGTGATCTCCTGGCTGGAACTCCAAGTGACGTCTCTTTACATCAGCCCAGTGCTTCTGTCGATCTTGGGCTATGCGCATCCTTTCCCTGATAGTACGAACCACATCAACAGTCGCTACTATCATCTCTGGTCCGAGAAGTTCCCTATCTTCAATGTCGTCCCAACTTAATGGCGATCGACACTTCCTTCCATACAATGCTGCAAAAGGTGCCATTCCTATGCTTGCTTAATAGCTGTTGTTGTACGAGAACTCCACAAGATGCAGGTGATCTTCCCATGATCCTTTGAAGTCTAACATACACGCTCTGAGCATATCCTCCAAGATATGAATAGTTCGCTCAGACTGACCATCTGTTTGTGGATGATAAGCCGTGCTAAAGTTCAGACTTGTTCCCAAGTTTGCTTGCAGACTCTGCCAAAATTACTATCGGAACCTGGTGTCACGATCGGAGACAATGCAGACTGGTACTCCATGAAGTCTCACAATTTCCTCCATGTACTTCTTTGCTAGTGTCTCAGTTGATTAGCCAACTCGAAATGGGATGAAGTGAGCCGACTTTGTGAGTCGATCCACAATGATCCATACGGCATCGTTACCCTTTGTGCTGCGAGGTAGAGCAGTCACAAAATCCATCGTGATGTGTTGCCACTTCCATTCTGGGATTGGTAACGGTTGAAGTAATCCAGCAGTCCTGTGATGTTCAGCCTTTACTTGCTGACACACCAAGCATTTTGCGACGCTTCTGGCTACTTCACGCTTCATTCCATGCCACCAATAATTCTGACGTAGATCTTTGTACATTTTGGTACCTCCAGGGTGTACTGAGTAGGGAGAGTTGTGAGCTTCTTTCATTAACTCTTCCCGAACAGGACCTTTTGGTACACACAATCTGCTGCCGTATCTCAAAAATTCGTCTTCATCGATGATGAAATCGGTTCTGAGTCCATTCTCCACTTGTTCTCTGATCTTTTGCAAGTTAGCATCACTTGCTTGAGCTGATTTGATCTGATTGACAATGGTTGATTAAACTTGTAAATTCATCAAACTTGAAGTATTACCTGGCATGACTACTTCAATCTCCATCTGATGCAAGTCTTGTTGAAGTTTCCACTGAGCGGTGAGATTCATTGATAAAGGTTGACGACTAAGAGCATCATGAACCACATTCACCCTCCCTGGGTGATATTGCAAGTTGATGTCAAAGTCCGCCATGAGTTCTAACCATCTTCTCTGCCGCATATTCAACTCCTTCTGAGTAAACACGTACTTCAGGCTCTTATGATATGTGTAGATGTTCACTCGTTCACCAAGTAGATAATGGCGCCAAATCTTGAGAGCAAAGATGACGGCTGCTAACTCCAGATCATGCGTCGGATAATTGCGCTCATGAATCTTCAGCTGTCTTGAAGCATAAGCCACAACTTTACCGTGCTGATGTAGAACACATCCTAATCCCTTACCGGATGCATCGCAATGCACTTCGAATCCTCCAGATTGATCCGGTATGACGAGAATAGGTGCTGGTGTCAACCTTGACTTGAGTTCTACGAAAGCTTGTTTGCATGCTTCTGACCACACAAAATCTTCATCTTTACGTGTGAGCTTGGTCAAGAGTGTTGCTATCTTTGAAAAGCCTTCAATGAACCTTCTGTAATATCCAGCTAAACTCAAGAAACTCCGAATATCCTTCACTGACTTTGGTGTAGGCCATTCGCTAACTGCTGAAACTTTCGCTGGATCCACAGAGATTCCTTCTCCTGATACGATATGTCCAAGAAAACCAACTTGCTTTAGCCAAAACTCACACTTGTTGTACTTGGCATAGAGCTGATATTGTCGAAGAGTTTCCAGGACAATTTGTAGGTGCTCTACATGCTCTTTCCGACTCCTTGAATACATCAGTATGTCGTCGATGAAGATGACAACAAACCTGTCTAAGTACTCCCGAAAAACTTGATTCATTAGGTTCATGAAGATTGCTGGTGCATTGGTCACTCCAAATGGCATTACTAGAAATTCGTAATGTCCATTGCGAGTTCTGAAAGCTGTTTTATGAATATCAGCTTTCTTGACCTTCACCTGATGATAACATGAACGAAGATCCAATTTAGAGAAAACACAAGATCCACTTAGCTGATCGAATAAATCGTCGATGCGCGGGAGTGGATACTTGTTCTTTATCGTGACTTCGTTTAAGGCTCTATAATCGATGCACATTCTGTATAAACCTTCCTTCTTCTTCACAAGCAGTACAGGTGATCCCCAACATGAAGTGCTGGGACGAATCCATCCTTTCGCCAGTAATTCGTCCAACCGTGTTCGGACTTCCTTCAACCCTTCCAGACTTAGTCGATAAGGTGCTTTGATCACCGGTTGTGCTCCTGGTACTAAATCAATGCTGAATTCAAGAGCTCGTTCGGGAGGCAAACCTGATATATCGTCAGGAAACACATCGTCGAACTCTCGAACCACATCTGGTCTTGATTCTTCCTCCGCTTGAGCTGCTGCAACTACTGCTTCCCTTGGCTTCGCTTTGTATGTACTTGGCTCCAGGGTACGGTCTCCGCTTTTGAAATAGAAGACCGGATGGTCTGGAATCTCGAATACTACCCTCCTTTGACGATAGTCGATGGTAGCATAAAAAGTTCCAAGCCAATCCATACCTAGAACCACATAGAAGTTCGGTATGTCCAGTACTTTGAAGTCGGCATAAAATTCTCGGCTGCAGACGACTACCGGACACAAGCTGTATCCCATTGTTGCCTTTAAAACGCCATTTCCTGAACTGACATTCCAGCTGGATACAAGCGGTGAGACTGGAATCGCATGGGTTCGGACAAACCATTGCGACATAAAGCAGTGAGATGCTCCAGTATCAAACAGTGCTAGTGCAAGTATTAAGAATACTAAGATTGTACCTAAGGTATGTGGGATATGTTTTAGGTATAGGAAAAGTATGTAGGATAAATATCAAGACTGAAAGAAATTTTTGAGAAAGAAAGGGTTACCAGTGATAACTTGGCCAGTGGCATCAGCTTCTTCCACGGTCATCGTGAATGCCTGGCGCCTTGGTACATTCCTCCTGGCCTGAGGAGCATTCCTCGGAACGTTCTTTTGAGCTTGATGGAACTAACGAGGAGGTGGTGCAGCTTGTGGTCCTCTGGGTGGTGCAGGTAGTGCAAGTCTTGGAGCAGGTGTGTGAAGGGTCGGTCGCTGCGGATAGGTAATTGCTGGCCTGGGTGCAGCAACTGGGTTTTGTCTTTGGGGACAAAACCCAATATCATAAGCAGCTGAGCCGCAGACTAAGCAAAGACGGTTGGCTCGCCGGCAGTCTTTCATCATATGTCTAGTTCTCTTGCAGTAGATACAAAAGGCTGGGCTGGGACCTGCATGGGCCACCAACAAAACCCGTCACGCCCTGCTTCCCGGTATACGGCGACGGGACTGGTCCGCTACGTATTTACTATGAAGTAAATACGCTAAGCGTATCTAAGCAATATAAAAATAAAGCACAAGAGACAAGATATAATAAAAACAGCAACTTTATTTATTCACATTCTTTCGGTACAATGCATGGAAAGTAAATACAACTGAAATAAAGCAATGCCTAAACAATGGCATAACAGAAATGAAAAGTACTGAATGGAAAGTGTACAATGACTAGAGCTCGGGGTCTTCACTGAACTAGTCCAAATCTTCAGTAGTGGGCTCGATCTCTGAAGTGTTCAGATCACCTGACGAAATTCAAAGAAGAAAGAAAGAGAATGTCGTCAGCGAACAGGTCGCTCGGTAAGTCCCAAAGATAAGGGAGAAATAGACAGAATAAGAGGTATCTTTTAAAGTTGTATTATATTGTTGTAATGTTGTGTTAACGCTGTTGTTTGTAGCTTAGTACAGAAGGATGCCAGTGTATACGAGAGGGGTCTAGAGACCAGGGCAAACGGAAAGTACAAGGAACCGTTAAGCCATGGTACAACAGCAACGGAATATAGGTTAGGTGTCTTAATCTTACTGTCTCGTGCCACTTTTAACACCTTCCGTACCAATTTACCCCTTAAACCCCGTAGTGTTTTGATTGTATTGTTGTATTGTATTGTAACTGTATAGATTGTATAATTGGATGAATGACCGAAACCATGATATCAGTACACGGATGTAACTGGAGAATCATGTAAATGGATGTAACTGGAGAATCAAGTAAATGGAAGTATATCCATGGTTCGGTTCGATCAATACAGATTGAATAGTTTGAACAGATTGAATATATGGATTCATGGATTCATATTGAATTGTAATATTGTAGATTGTAGATTGAAGATTATACTCGAATTATATTCAAGTCAGATTATAATGAGACTCACTCTGAGTCAGACAATTAGAAAAGTAAATTGAAGTCCTGATTATTTTGATGCTATCGGTAACCCCTGCACATGGGCGGCAGGATTTGTGTCTTTTTTAAAGACGATTACCGTATTGATAACACCGTTGTTAAGTTGTCTACCTTAGATAGGCAAGCACCTACTTCTCCGGCTCCCTGAGGCTCAAGAGATTGGTCCCGCTTAAACCTATGTTTACTAGGGTCCTTAGGGTAAATTATAGAACTTGAGGGGGTTTTATGTAAAAATACTCTTGTATAGTTTTCAAAATACACCCTAAGTATTTATTAATCGTCTTTAGAGTTGTAATGAATGTAGATTTTATATTGTGATATTTCTAGTGAAAATATCCTATTTTCATAATAAGTGGTATTTATTTGTAGTATTCGTTTTGTATGGAATTCATAGTATTTTAGTGTAAAATTGATTCTTGTGATTTTTAGGAAAAGGTGGAATATTTATATCATAACAAAATAGGTATTTTATGATAAATATACATATATTTATACAAAAATAATTTTAATATATATTTTATATTCTAAAAATCTCATTTTCTTAATATGTCGTATTTTAAATCTTTCGAGACCGAATACTCCTTGCGGAGGTCTGAATCTCGCACTACTAAGCCCGAGGATGTGCGATAATCCGCACCATCCCGAACGGGTTCCCCAAAATGGGTTGTAGCAGCGCTTTGCAAAGATTTGTATAAATACTAAATCCTTTAGAAAACGGTTTTATTAAGTAAATGGTATTTAAATGAAAATGTGTCGATTTCCCGTATTCTATGTTTCCAAGGGTATGGTACTATGTTGCATATGAGTGTGTGAGGAGGTAGGTCATTACCTCGTGATCTACTTAAAGGTATAGCAAGTTTTGTGATGTTATATGTAGAATTGAAACTATGTGGTATTTAAATGAAAAATACGGTAAAATGAAATAGAAATTAATTTATGATATAAAACTTGATCAATATGGTTGATTAGTGTTTAATATTCAACATGAATTGGTTTAAGCATGATTGTATTAAAGAAAAGTGAGGTTTTATAAAGAAACCGAATCGGAAATCGGTTCAGTTCCGATTCCGTCGGGTTTTGTAATTTCGTATTTTTAGAAAAAGAATAGAGAAGAGGGATGGGGACTTACGGGTTTAGGACAACAAGGAGAGGGAGATGGATCGGTAGGAGTCGCCGGTGCGTCATTTCGTCGCCGGGAGCTCCTAGGATGGTCGTCGGAAGTTCGCCGGAAAATTCGCCGTGGTTTCGCTTCTTGCTCGTTTTCAAAGTACACAAGGTTTCTAATGATTTCTTGAGAGTTGGCTCGGAGTTTTGTGGTGAGGGGGTAGTGTGTAGGGTTAGTATTTATAGGGTTAGGCTAGAGTTAGGGCAGATGAAGGGTTTTAAATTAAAAACGTAAAAAAATGTATGAAAATTCATTAAAAATGGAGTAAAAGAGGTATTAAAGGCTCTCTGGAAATGATCTGAACATTTAAAGTATGCAGGGGAGTTGGGAAGGGGAAAAGTCACACTTTTGGTGTTGACGATTCGGCCGACCGGCCGAGTCCGGCCGGCGGCGGCGGCCCGAGTCGGCCGATCCGCCGGCCGACTCGGCCGATTCGGGCCGAGTCGAGGGCTGAGGAGGTGGGCGGTTGCCTGATTAAGCCTCTAGTGCATTTATTTTTGTGGGTGTAGTGGGAAATTCTGGGGTTATCACGTGTTGACTGTTGGACTTCTAAAAAATTTAAAACAAAATAATATTAAAATAATGTGGGGTATGGGATTTGAACTCTGGTGGCTTGGTTCAACAATGCAAGGTATTACCAATGAGCTACAAGCTCCTTCTTGTAATTAAGGAGTAAACTAAATACTTAAAGTGATAACAGCAGAAATAAATACTCCAAGTATACATTAATTTTAAAGCAAATTTTTGTACACCAAAAATGGAGTTGTTACAGATCTTCTGGAGAAAGGATTCATTCGCCCAAGCGCTTCGCCGTGGGGTGCACCAATCTTGTTGGTGAAGAAAAAGGATGGCTCGTTACAGATGTGCATAGACTACCGTGAGCTTAACAGAGTAACGATAAAGAACAAATACCACATTCCATGCATCGATGATTTATTTGATCAATTGGGTGGTGACAAGGTATTTTCGAAGCAGGATCTTCGTTCGGGTTATCACCATATCAGAGTAACGGCTGAAGATATATGCAAGACAGCTTTCTGAACCCGATACAGGCATTATGAGTTTCTTGTTATGCCATTCGGTATTACTAATGCTCCAGCAATATTCATAGATCTGATGAACAGGGTATTTGCAAAATACTTGGACACGTTTGTCGTTATATTCATCGACGATATACTAGTCTAATCTAAGACTCGAGAGGAGCACGCCGAACATTTGCGAACCGTACTACAAATTCCGCGGGAAGAGAAACTGTACACAAAATTGAGCAAGTGTGAATTCTGGCTCGACAAAGTGCAGTTCTTGGGACACATTGTTTTTGACGAAGGCATCTCAGTGGACCCAGTGAAGATAGAATATGTTAGAGATTGGCCGACACCGAAATTAGTGGCGGAGATCAGAAGCTTCCTAGGATTGGCGGGATATTATCGACGTTTTGTTCAGGACTTTGCATGAGTTGCTGAACCCTTGACAAAGCTAACGCGGAAGGAAGTGCCTTACGTATGGTCAGAGGAATGTGCTCAGGCTTTTAAGTTACTGAAACAAAAGTTGACCACGGGTCCTATTCTTACAGTGCCGGATGATTCAGGTGATTTGATGATACACAATGATGCTTCAAGAAAAGGTTTAGGCTGTGTTCTGATGCAGCATGGTCGGGTAATTGCTTATACCTCACGACAGCTGAAGAATCACGAGAGGTACTACCCAACACACAACTTGGAGTTGGTCGCAGTGGTTTTTGCCTTGAAGATCTGGAGACATTACTTATTGGGCGAAAAGGTATAAGTGTACACGGATCATAAGAGTCTGAAATACGAGTTCACTAAGAAGGAATTGAATATGAGACAACGCCGATGACTAGAACTCATGGCGGACTATGACTTGGACTTACAGTACCATCCGGGAAAAGTAAATGTCGTACCCTACACTCTCAGTCGCGAGCCAGCGGTCATGATGTTGACCAGTCATAGGGGCATCATTGAGGACTTTCAGAAGCTCGAACTATAGGTTGTTACACTGTCACGCCCCGCTTCCCAAAATACGGAATACAAGGGTGATAAGGCCAGCCATGCTCCTACAATCAAGGAAGAATCCTATCGTAGTCACAAATCGGATTCTAGCAATATATGGTAATCAGTAAATACAGCACAGAAATAAAGGAAAACAATACTAGTTTATTACACCAACTTTCATTGTTCACAGTTTACAATAGGATGAAATGAAAGAAACTACTAACCAAGTGCGAATACAAGGTTGATTTATGGAAAACAGTAAAAGTACTTAGGGCACGACCGTCTAGATCTCAGCGAGCTCGAAGGGTAGGTCTGACTCTTGAATCCGGTCCTCTGCAATCTCTGAGTATGCATACTCAGGTCGTCAGGGCGACGCAATAGCAATATTAAAATAATCATGAAAGACAAGAAAATAAAGCAATAACGGTGGAGGTAATAAATGCAGACAATCAATATGTCGTGAACTGATGTAAGGTATGCTCTGTGTCCCTATCTGTCTCTAAGTCATTTTGAAATCGAAATGCGGAAAGGAGTGATCATGTTTAACGAGGGTCTCGTACATACCCGAAACTACGGCCCACGATGCCCGGGACATAACCCTGTCAGCCGGACCGCTAGGTCCAACCTAATATATAAGAGTCGCTGTTCGAATGATCATCCTCTAAAACACTGACCTCGCTAAATACAATTTCCTTTCCACTGCGATTTCCCCTTTTTCCCCAGGTTTCACTATTTATGAGTATAGGCTAGTTGTATACAAGTACGCACCAATAACGCGGTTTTATTCACTGTTCACTGTATTGTCACTATCACGAACCATTCACTTTTCACTGGCGTACTTGACACTCCTAGACCGATACCATTCACGCTCAACAATGCATGGTACACTGAAACTTAATAATGAAGCGCACTATCACTAGAGGTTTTACGGTCGGGTATAATATGTGCATTTATGCCACTAAACATTCATGTGCAATGAAAGTTATTATGCATCTTATGAACTCATAAAAATCACATTAAATCATACGTTCAAAATTAAATAAAATGATACAAAAGCGGTAACAAATAAACTCAGTCGGAAGTTCAACGAGATTTATTCCAAGTCGATCGGGTTTCGGGTTCGCAAATTACATTCGTTTCATTTTAAGTGTTCGCTACTGAAAATTCAGTTCCTGAACTGAAAGTCCATTTCGCAACACGGTTTTCACCCTGTTGGGATCAAAATTGGGCGACACTATAGTTGAACAATTTTTAGGGTTATCAATTATGTTTCCAACGCAATTGGCGTATCAGTAATATCCTATTTAAACAGGGAGTTATGGTCAGGTTAAGTTCAATGTGTAAAATCTGCCACTGCAGAATTCAGCAGAACACATCGTCGTTATAAAATATGTTAAATATATCATACAGTTAAGAAATCCAGTGAAACTAGTGGGGTAAGAAATATAACTCAATTTTATACGTAACCATATAGGGTTCCGCACATTTTCGCATTTGAGAAATGTTATACGGTGATCTCAAAACAAGGGTGAACTGGGATTACTGCTCTGGACTGCAGTCCAGGGTCGTAATTCTCCCCAGTTTTCTCTATCATAACTAGTTCAAATTTTGAAATAAATTATAGAGTACTGTAGGTTAATTTGTTATATTCATTACGAGCCATGGAACGCTCAAATTCGGTTTGTAAAAGATTTATCGTGAATTTAACGGTCTAGCGTGTTCAGGAAAATTCTGATTCCGCAATGGTTATCGGGGTAACATTTTATGGGTGAAACAATATTGATTTTCAACCAAATTTCTGCAGTACCTATGTAAATAGTAATTGGGTTTAACGAACACAAGTTCCGCCATTTACAGATAGGTTTTCACGTAACTTTTAGTATCAACTACTTGTTTAAATGTATGGCAATCAGAGCTTTTGTTTCGTTTAATCGGTCAATATATCTTCGTAACGTGGTTAGGGACGAATAAAAGGCTCGACTTATAAACTATGCCAATCTATGTATAAACAGGGAACTGTAAGGCTTATCCAAAATTCATGATTTTCTAATTAACTTGATTGTTAAATACAATATATATAACTATGTGAGAAGAAAACTAATAGCATGTGAAGCAAGTGATGATCACTTGCCCGAAGACGATGATGGCGGCAACAGCTACGGCGGTGATACCCACGGTGACAGAGGCGACGCTGTCAACGGCGACAACGGCAATGGCGACGGCGATTGTAACGGCTGCAAGGTGTGTTCGGTCCCAGAAAGGAGGGGGTGAAGGCTCGGCGTTGTGCAGCGGGGAGTTCGACATTGGTGGTTGCGCTGGTGGATGGCCGGAGCTTGCAGGCGATGGTCGCCAGGGTTGCAGGGAGCTCGGCCACGGTTGGTGTGTCGCGGCTGTGAATGGGGAAAGGAGTGGGGAGGAGTGGTGGGGTCGTCGACGGAGATCGCACGGTGGTCGAAGTTGGCAGGCGGCCGTGGAGGGGAGCTCAGCGGTGATTGGAACAATGGTGGGGAGGGAGGTCGGCTCGGGTGTGCAGGCGAGGTCAGGGATCGGAGAGGTGAAGTGGGGCTCGGGGTTTTGGAGAGAGGAGAGAGGGGCGAGGGTGATGCCGGCGATGGTGGCGGGGCGAGCACAACGTCGGTGTGGTGTGGGCGTGGGTGTGGGTCGAGAGAAGGAGCGGAAAGAGAGGAGGAGAAAGGGAGAACGAGGGAGATGGTGGAAAAAAGAGGAGGGTGAGAATAGAGGGAGTGAGAGAACGTGAATAATATTGAAAGAGGGATTTAAGGAAGAGAGAGAGGAAATAATGGGGGGAAATAGTAATAATTAAAGAAATTAAAGGAGAGAGGAACAGTGAGTAACGGGATAATAGTTTTTAATGAGAGAGGATTAATGGAAATTTAATTGGGTAAGATTTGGGTTTAATTTAGGGTATAAAATTTGAATTTTGAAAAGGGAGGAAAGAGTAGATAATTTGAATATAATTGTTGTTTTTGAAATAAAGATTTGGGTTGTTGGGCTTGGGCTCAATAAAATTTAAAAGAAAAATGTGGGATTTAGATTTGGACTTGGGCTTAGGTTGGGTTCATAGGAAAGCAAAATAATTATAAATTAATATAAAACGTAAAATGGGTACAATATTTTTTTTTGAATACAGGTATAGGCGTAGATGAAGACCGGATATTATATCATTCCACCCATACAAAAATTTCGTCCTCGAAATTAAAAGAACGAAATAGAACACTTCGATACAAAACGGTCACTCGAAAAGATGTGGGAATCGTGAACGGATATCGTCCTCACGTTCCCAGGTATATTCCCCCGGTGAACGGCCACCCCAAGACACTCGGACTAACGGAATGACTTTATTCTTCAGTACCTTCTCTTTACGGTCGAGTATAGTAGTAGGCTGCTCCACATAAGTCAAATCGGCACCCAAGGTCAATTCAGAATGATCGAGAACATGACCATCGTCTCGGACGTAGCGCCGCAACTGTGACACATGAAATGTGTTGTGTACGCCCGCTAACGAAGGGGGTAAGGCAAGTCTGTAAGCCACTTCTCCGACCCGTTCCAAAACTTCGAATGGTCCGATGAATCGGGGACTGAGTTTCCCGCAACTTCCAAACCTGATAACTCCACGGGTAGGAGAAATCTTCAGAAACACATGATCTCCGACCTCGAATTCTAGTGCTCTTCTGCTAGCATCCGCCCAACTCTTCTGTCGGTCCTGAGCCGTCTTAATGCACTGTCTGATCATCTAAACCTTATCTACCGTCTGAACAATAAGTTCGGGACCCAATAGTCTTCGCTCACCCACGTCATCCCAACAAACAGGAGATCGACATTTCCGTCCGTACAGTGCTTCGAATGGGGCCATTTGGATGCTCGCTTGGAAACTGTTGTTATAAGAAAACTCCACTAGATGGAGGTGATCCTCCCAAGAACCTTGAAAGTCAAGCATGCACGCCCTCAACATGTCCTCGAGCGTCTGAATAGTACGCTCGGACTGTCCGTCCGTCTGTGGATGGTAAGCCGTGCTGAACTTGAGACGTGTACCAAGACTCTCCTGTAAGCTCTTCCAAAAGTGCGAAATAAATCTGGTGTCCCGATCTGATACTATACTTACCGGAACCCCGTGTAGTCGCACTACCTCTTGCATGTATTTCTTCGCAAGCGACTCTGTCGATTGCCCCATCCGGAAGGGTATAAAGTGTGCTGCTTTCGTAAGTTGGTCTACAATAACCCAAACGGCGTTGTTGCCTCGTGGACTCCGCGGTAAAGCGGTCACAAAATCCATAGTGATGTGCTCCCATTTCCATTCCGGTATTGGAAGTGGTTGCAGTAGTCCAGCCATTCTCTGATGTTCAGCCTTTACTTGCTGACACACTAAACACTTGGATACAAACCTTGCAATCTCTCGTTTCATCCCGTTCCACCAATAATACTGCCTCAGATCTCAATACATCTTCGTGCCTCCCGGATGTACAGAATAAGCTGAGCCATGAACCTCAGCTGGTACTTCTTCTCTAATATCTCCCTTGGGAACGCAGAGTCTGTTACCGAATCTCAAAGAACCGTCTCGATGTATAAGTAAGTCTGTCCTCAGCCCGGCTTCCACCTGCTCTCTGAACTTCTGCAGTCGAGGATCGTCAGTTTGCGCGGCCTTAATACGATCTACAAGGGAAGACTGCACCTATAACTGCCAAAACTGTTTGATTGCACTCGGTGTAACAATTTCTAGTTCAAGCTTCTGAAAATCCTCAATGATTCTCCTTTGCCTGGTCAACATCATGACCGCTGGCTTGCGACTGAGGGCATCGGGTATGACATTTACCTTTCCCGGATGATACTGTAAGTCCAAGTCGTAGTCCGCCATTAGTTCTAGCCATCGGTGTTGTCTCATATTCAGTTCTCTTTGAGTGAACACGTATTTCAGACTCTTGTGATCCGTGTACACCTCCACCTTTTCTCCCAGTAGGTAATGTCTCCAAATCTTCAAAGCGAAAACTACTGCGGCTAACTCCAAGTCACGCCCCGCTTCCAAAAATACGGAATACAAGGGTGACAATGCCAGCCATGCTCCTACGATCAAGGAAGAATTCTGTCGTAGTCACAAATCGGCTTCTAGCATTATATGGTAATCAGTAAATACAGCACAGAAATAAAGGAAAACATTACTAGTTTATTACACCAACTTTCATTGTTCACAGTTTACAATAGGATGAAATAAAAGAAACTACTAACCAAGTGCAAATACAAGGTTGATTTATGGAAAACAGTAAAAGTACTGAGGGCACGACCGTCTAGATCTCTGCGAGCTCGAAGGGTAGGTCTGACTCTTGAATCCGGTCCTCAGCAATCTCTGAGCATGCATACTCAGGTCGTCAGGGCGACGCAATAGCAATATTATAATAATCATGAAAGACAAGAAAATAAAGCAATAACGGTGGAGGTAATAAATGCAGACAATCAATATGTCGTGAACTGATGTAAGGTATGCTCTGTGTCCCTATCTGTCTCTAAGTCATTTTGAAATCGAAATGCGGAAAGGAGTGATCATGTTTAACGAAGGTCTCGTACATACCCGAGACTACGGCCCACGATGCCCGGGACATAACCCTGTCAGCCGGACCGCTAGGTCCAACCTAATATATAAGAGTCGTTGTTCGAATGATCATCCTCTAAAACACTGACCTCGCTAAATACAATTTCCTTTCCACTGCGATTTCCCCTTTTTCCCCAGGTTTCACTATTTATGAGTATAGGCTAGTTGTGTACAAGTACGCACCAATAACGCGGTTTTATTCACTGTTCACTGTATTGTCACTATCACGAACCATTCACTTTTCACTGGCGTACTTGACACTTCTAGACCGATACCATTCACGCTCGACAATGCATGGTACACTGAAACTTAATAATGAAGCGCACTATCACTAGAGGTATTACGGCCGGGTATAATATGTGCATTTATGCCACTAAACATTCATGTGCAATGAAAGTTATTATGCATCTTATGAACTCATAAAAATCACATTAAATCATACGTTCAAAATTAAATAAAATGATACAAAAGCGGTAACAAGTAAACTCAGTCGGCAGTTCAACGAGATTTATTCCAAGTCGATCGGGTTTCGGGTTCGCAAATTACATTCGTTTCATTTTAAGTGTTCGCTACTGAAAATTCAGTTCCTGAACTAAAAGTCCATTTCGCAACATGGTTTTCATCCTGTTGGGATCAAAATTGGGCGACACTATAGTTGAACAATTTTTAGGGTTATCAATTATGTTTCCAACGCAATTGGCGGATCAGTAATATCCTATTTAAACAGGGATTTATGGTCAGGTTAAGTTCAATGTGTAAAATCTGCCACTGCAGAATTCAGCAGAACACATCGTCGTTATAAAATATGTTAAATATATCATACAGTTAAGGAATCCAGTGAAACTAGTGGGGTAAGAAATCTAACTCAATTTTATACGTAACCATATAGGGTTCCGTACATTTTCGCATTTGAGAAATGTTATACGGTGATCTCAAAACAAGGGTGAACTGGGATTACTGCTCTGGACTGCAGTCCAGGGTCGTAATTCTCCCCAGTTTTCTCTATCATAACTAGTTCAAATTTTGAAATAAATTATAGAGTACTGTAGGTTAATTTGTTATCTTCAGTATGAGCCATGGAACGCTCAAATCCTGTTTGTAAAAGATTTATCGTGAATTTAACGGTCTAGCGTGTTCAGGAAAATTATGATTCCGCAATGGTTATCGGGGTAACATTTTATGGGTGAAACAATATTGATTTTCAACCAAATTTCTGCAGTACCTATGTAAATAGTAATCGGGTTTAACGAACACAAGTTCCGCCATTTACAGATAGGTTTTCACGTAACGTTTAGTATCAACTACTTGTTTAAATGTATGGCAATCAGAGCTTTTGTTTCGTTTAATCGGTCAATATATCTTCGTAACGTGGTTAGAGACGAATAAAAGGCTCGACTTATAAACTATGCCAATCTATGTATAAACAGGGGACTGTAAGACTTATCCAAAATCCATGATTTTCTAATTAACTTGATTGTTAAATACAATATATATAACTATGTGAGAAGAAAACTAATAGCATGTGAAGCAAGTGATGATCACTTGCCTGAAGACGATGATGGCGGCAACAGCTACGGCGGTGATACCCACGGTGACAGAGGCGACGCTGTCAACGGCAACAACGGCAATGGCGACGGCGATTGTAACGGCTGCAAGGTGTGTTCGGTCCCAGAAAGGAGGGGGTGAAGGCTCGGCGTTATGCAGCGGGGAGTTCGACGTTGGTGGTTGCGCTGGTGGACGGCCGGAGCTTGCAGGCGATGGTCGCCGGGGTTGCAGGGAGCTCGGCCACGGTTTGTGTGTCGCGGCTGTGAATGGAGGAAGGAGTGGGGTGGAGTGGTGGGGTCGTCGACGGAGATCGCACGGTGGTCGGAATTGGCAGGCGGCCGTGGAGGGGAGCTCGGCGGTGATTGGAACAATGGTGGGGAGGGAGGTCGGCTCGGGTGTGCAGGCGAGGTCGGGGATCGGAGAGGTGAAGTGGGGCTCAGGGTTTTGGAGAGAGGAGAGAGGGACGAGGGTGATACCGGCGATGGTGGCGGGGCGAGCGCAGCGTCGGTGTGGTGTGGGCGTGGGTGTGGGTCGAGAGAAGGAGCGGAAAGAGAGGAGGAGAAAGGGAGAACGAGGGAGATGGTGGAAAAAAGAGGAGGGTGAGAATAGAGGGAGAGAGAGAACGTGAATAATATTGAAAGAGGGATTTAAGGAAGAGAGAGAGGAAATAATCGTGGGGAAATAGTAATAATTAAAGAAATTAAAGGAGAGAGGAACAGTGAGTAACGGGATAATAGTTTTTAATGAGAGAGGATTAATGGAAATTTAATTGGGTAAGATTTGGGTTTAATTGAGGGTATAAAATTTGAATTTTGAAAAGGGAAGAAAGAGTGGATAATTTGAATATAATTGTTGTTTTTGAAATAAAGATTTGGGTTGTTGGGCTTGGGCTCAATAAAATTTAAAAGAATAATGTAGGATTTAGATATGGACTTGGGCTTAGGGTTGGGTTCATAGGAAAGCAAAATAATTATAAATTAATATAAAACGTAAAATGGGTACAATATTTTATTTTGAATACAGGTATTGGCGTAGATGAAGACCGGATATTACATACACCGAGTGCAACCGGGCAGTTTTGGCAATTACAGGTGCAGTCTTCACTTGTAAATTGCATTAAAGGTGCACAGGCTGATGATCCTCGATTGCAGATGTTCAGAGAGCAGGTGGAAGCCGGACTAAGGACAGACTTGCTCATACATCGAGACAGTTCTTTGTGATTCGGTAGTAGACTCTGCGTTCCCAAGGGGGATGTTCGAGAAGAAGTACTAGCTGAAGCTCATAGTTCAGCTTATTCAGTGGATCGGGGAGGCACGAAGATGTACCGAGATCTAAGACAGCACTATTGGTGGAACGGGATGAAGCGGGAGATTGCACGGTTTGTGTCCAAATACTAAATATGCCAAGAAGTAAATGTTGAACACCAGAGGACAACGGGTTTGTTACAACCGCTTCCGATACCCAAATGGAAATGGGAGCACATCACTATGGATTTCATGACTGCTTTACCATGGAGTCCAAGAAGCAACAACGTCGTATGGGTTATCGTTGACCGTCTTACGAAAGCAGCACACTTTATACCTTTCCGAGTGAGACAGTCGACAGGGTCGCTTGCAAAGAAGTACATGCAAGAAGTAGTGCAACTTCACGGAGTTTTGGTCAGCATAGTATCAGATCGAGACACCAGATTCGTTTCGCACTTTTAGAAAAGCTTACAAGAGAGTCTGGGTATACGTCTCAAGTTCTGCATGAATTACCATCCATAGACGGACGGACAGTTTGAGCGTACTATTCAGACGCTCGAGGACATGTTGAAGGCTTGCATGCTAGACTTTCAGGGTTCTTGGGAGGATCACCTCTATCTAGTGGAGTTTTCTTATAACAACAATTTCCAAGCTAGCATCCAGATGGCTCCATTCGAAGCACTTTACGGACGGAAATGTCGATCCCCTATTTGTTGGGATGACGTTGGTGAGCAAAGATTACTGGGCCTCGAGCTTATAGTTCAGACGGTAGACAAGGTCCAGATGATCAAACAGCACATTAAGACGGCTCAGGACCGACAGAAGAGTTGGGCAGATGTCAGCAGGAGATCGTTAGAATTCAAAGTCGGTGATCATGTATTCCTGAAGATTTCACCTACCCGTGGTGTTATCAGATTTGGGAGTCACGGGAAACTCAGCCCCCGATTCATCGGACCATTCGAGGTACTAGAGCGAGTAGGAGAGGTGGCTTACCGACTTGCCTTACCCCCATCGTTAGCTGGCGTACACAACGCATTTCATGTGTCACAGTTGCGGCGCTATGTTTGAGACGACGGTCACGTTCTCGATCATTCGGAATTGACTTTGGGTACCGACTTATCGTATGTGGAGCAGCCTATTACTATACTCGATCGCAGGGTGAAGGTACTGAAGAATAAGGTCATTCCGTTAGTCCGAGTATCTTGGGGCAGTCATTCCCCTGGGGAATCTACTTGGGAACGTGAGGAGGATATCTGTTCGCAGTTCCCACATCTTTTCGTGTAACTGTTTGTATCTTTGCTTGTTTTCGTTCCTTAATTTCGAGAACGAAATTTTTGTAAAGGGGGTATGATATAATACCCACTCTCCTTTGTACGCCAATACTCGTATTTAAAATAAAATGTTGCTATAAATAATTTACCCATTTTTTAATTTTATCTATTTTATTTATAACTTTCCTATACCCTAATGTTTTATTTTTCCAACACCTGATATATTTTTTTACTCAAATGGTTTCACTAACTCCTCACCCCAAGCCCAAGGCCCAAGCCCCACTATCCCAAGCCCAATCCCCTCCCCAACTGCTACCTTATTTTTGAATTCTCTCATTTAATCCCCACTTTAATTCCATTTAACACACAAATCAACCCCATTTAATCCCTTTAATTTCTAAATAAATCTATTAACTATTATTTAATTATTTTAAATTTTTTCAACTCCCGCGTTCTCTCTCTCTCTCTCTTCCCCCGTCTCTCACGCTCTCTCTCGCTCTCTCTCGCTCCTTAAATTCTCTCTCTCTCTCTCACTCGTTCACTCCCCCCACTCTCATCTCGATCCCTCTTCCTCCCTCCTTCCTCGCTCGACCCCGCCTTCGTCAACAAACCCCGTCCAACCCTCACGTCGGCGCCGGCCACGACCGACTCCTTCTCCTTGTCGCCTTCACTGACCACCGTGTGACCTTTCCTCGACACCATCACCATCGCCCTCGTCTCCCCCATTACAACCTCCGACCGCCGATCACCGGCGACCCTGTTTCCCCCAATCAAAGCAAAGCTCTGTTGAAATTCAAAATTCAAATTTTGAAGCAACGCTTCAAATCCCGGGCGCAACGCGCCACGTGTCAGGCGCTTATACGTCAGCGCAGCGCCCAAGGCAGCGCGCCCAATCAGAGCAAAGCTCTATTAAAAAACAAATAAAAGCAAAGCTTCAGTTGCGCAAGCGCTGCGCTGCGTGACACGTGTCAGCGCAAGCGCTGTGCGCTGCGCGACACGTGTCAGCGCTGTCGCGCAAGCGCAGCTGCGCTGCGCTGTGTGCTGGGCGACACGTGTCAGCGCAGCTGCGCTGTGCTGTGCGCTGCGCGACACGTGTCACGTGCTGGAGCATTTGCGCCAAACAGAATTAAGATTTTAAAGAAATCTTTCTGTTCTTGTTAAAACAAGAAGATTTTCTTCTGTAAAACAGAAGCCCTTGGATCAAAGATCCAACGGTGGGGAAAATTCCCCAAATCACTCAGAGAAAGATCTCTTTAACTAATTTATGGGCACTATAAAAAAGACCCTAGATCTCAATTCAAAGACATCAACATTTGTGAGAAATCAAGAACTTCAAACAGAGAGAACTCTGAAGAAATTTCAAAAGAAGAAAAGGTAAAAACCTTTAAGATAGAAGAATTTCTTCAAATAGATCATTGATCTAAGAACAAGATTAATGATCTCCAATAAAAAACAAATAATAATAGTGCTTTGCACTTATGAACCATTGGTTCTCTGAGATCAAGAAAAAAAAACAAGAAATACTTGTTTTCTTTGATTCTAATTAGATCAAAGAAAACAAACAGTGCTTTGCACTTTTTCATGAACCATTGGTTCTAAAAGATTCTCAAATTAATAGTGCCTTGCACTTGCACTGTTGCGCTCCTGGGTTGGCGCAAGCCACCAGAGAGCGCCACGTGTCAGCATCTGACTCATTTGCGCTGTGCGCTTTTAAGATGGAGCTTTGCTATATGAAATTGGCGCAACCCACCGGAGCACACCACGTGTCAGCAGCGCAGGCGCGGCGCACTGCGCTTGCGTGACACGTGTCAATACCAAAAGCGCTTGCGCTCTCTGATTGGCGCAAAGCGCCTGACAAATGCAATGCATTTCTTTTACTAAAGGGGCAGGCACAAATCAGAAAGGCCTAGTAGGCCAAATTAAATTGCTATGCAATAAAAAGGGCAGAGCCCAAACAAAACTGATGCTCTGCATCATTTATAAATGGGCAGAGCCCAAACAAAATAATAAATAATGCAATGCATTATTTTAAAAGGGGCAGAGCCCAAATAAAGAACCAACAGAGACCAAGATTAATGCTGGGCCAAGCCCTAGCACAGGCCTAACAGGCCAAAAACAAATAAAAGTGTTGAACATTTTTCAACTGGACTTAGCCCAATCGTGGCCGTAAGTCCTCAAATTAAATTGACTGAGCAAGATTGCTCTCCTAAATCAATTTACATCCGGTTCGAGGGTACATCTCCGAACTCCTTTGACACTTATTGTTGTAATCCTTCAACGACGTCAGAGAGGTGACGGGTCCCGACGACCACACATCAATACGGACTGCGGGGTCTTTAAACTCGTGGACCGAAACGTCCTTAAACTAATATTGGACCGAAACGTCCTTAAACTAATGTTGGACCGAAACGTCCTTAAACTAATATTGGACCGAAACGTTCTTAAACTAATGATGGACCACCACGTCCCTAAACTGGAACATGGATCGAAACGTCCTTAAACTAATGATGAACCACCACGTCCATAAACTGGCGATGGACCACCATGTCCATAAACTGGAACATGGACCACCACGTCCCTAAACTGGAACAATAGAGCCTCCAAATGCTCTTTTGCCGGATCTAAACGGTCCCGTTTAAGTTGATCTTAGCCCCAAACACGGCTAACGTATCCTTAAACATTCAAATGGACTATAAAACTCCAAATCAACTTTGGTTCAAGGGTACATCTCTGAACTCCTCTGACACCTATCGTTGTAATTCTTCAACGACGTCAGAGAGGTGACGAGTCCTGACGGCCATATAATAAATGGATCACCACGTTAAGTTGATCTTAGTCTCAAACAGGACTAACGTATCCTTAACGAACGTTTAAGTTGATCTTAGCCTCAATACGGCTAACGTATCCTTAAACTAAAAACACCAAACCCAAATCTAAGTAAATACGGATTTGGACTAATCTACGTCCTACGGGCGACGGCATTACTCAGTCTCCGTATACAATCCACGGGCAACCACAAACAAAACAAACACACACAACACGAAGTGAAATTCTGAAGAAGGAGAAAGTGGCTGCCGCGATGCGGTAGCGTAATTAACTGCAAGGGCTTGCGACTGCAGGGAAGAGCGTCCCCACAATCAAAAACCCCTCAAGCGAGGGGGAATCTGACGAAGTTTGCTACATCGGCTGCATCCGTCCAAACCTCCGATACACGGTGCCATAAATCAACTTGGCATCTTTGGAGAGGTAGACGGATAAAACCAAATAGCATCTGCCCCAAATCTCAGGCAAGACGTTCAGTCTCGGCCGTCTTTCGGAGGGGAATAGATTCTGGCATGCCCGGTAGGACCTTTTCCTCTTTCCATTCCACACTTCGTGTGTCGTCTTCGCGAACCAATCGCGGTTTGTTAACGGTTGCCTTTGGATTTCAAGTTACTAAGATTTGGTCTTTTGCCTGGCGCAGAACTCAAGCATCAATGGCCTCTAACTACACCAACTGCTCGAAGTGCCACTGCAACGGACGCTCCGCCTCACCTGGAGGCGTAGCATATGGGCCTCAAGCGGCCTCCCTTTTCACTATGCCAGTGGAACAGGTAACTCAAGCCATCACTGGGCTCTTCTTCGGGACCATGATCCCACCTACAAGCTTCTCTATGCCAATACCTGCACCAGAAGCGAACAAGAAGTCGGTCTTCGACCGGCTCACTGCTACGACGGCCCCTGTCAACGGGTCGTCCATTACCAAGCCAACAGCCTCTGTCTTTGCGAGGCTGGATCAAAACTCTGAGGGGCCCGCCAAGAAGCCTGTGAATCCCAAGGTGGCTGTCCCAAGGAAGGCAATAGCCGCTGCTCCAGAAGTCGTCAAGGCGGCTTCCCCTGTCAAAGAGTCAATCTTTTCAAGACTGACTATTCCTGCTCCTGCCCCTGCTCGAGGATCTGTCTTCGACAGGTTGAATATCACCCCTCAAAGAACAACCTCAGTCTTTAAGAGGTTAATACCAGCGGCGCCTCATTCAGACAGGGGGCAAAAAGAAGTTGTCTCTATCTCCGGGCCAGTCCCAACGGCTCGTCATGCTCGACGTCGCCATTGGCGACGAGTAAGGAAGGCAGGGGGCAACTCCCCCTTAGGGCTAACTCCACCTGCTCCAGCGGTGGAGGTCAACGCTGCTGTTCCAACTGGGAACAGCTTTGAACTGTTGAGGAGGGTACGTAAGAACTCTCCCACCGCTACATTAAAAAGATCTCCTCCGCCCGCGGAGAGAGTTCCAGAAACGAAGCAAGAACAGCCCCCTCAACGGCTGTCCTAAAAAATATACAAGGTTTGGCGGAGGGTTCAAGACTCCGTGATTGACCCAGGTCACTCTCGTCAACAGAAAAAGGCGAAGGTGCAAGAAGAAAAGGATCATCCTCTTAAACAGCAAAGGACAACAATCACTAGGGTGCCCACTGCAACGGCCCCCTCCACTTCAACGGCCCACAAAAGAAGAAGGCCGGAGAAAATTCCCACGCCCGTGGCAAATGCCAAAGGCGGCGAACCTAAACGCCCCAAGTCCGGGGGCATAATAGTTCATACAGTATACATGGCATCGGGAAAGGAGGACAGCCGCGCATCCACGGGTCATAGACCGCTTACACGGTCGGTGACCAAGGCTCAGGAGCAACAGCAAAAGCTCCAGGAGATGATGAACGCAATGGCTGCACTCACTGGGCCAAAAGAAACCCCTGAGACGTCCTCGGATGAACGTCAGGAACAGGAAACTGACGCTGAGTTCCTTCGTCGCATATTGGAGAAGAAGGATAAAGAAGCTGCGGAACAAGCAGCCAGCATAAAGAAAATGGCTCTCCTGTTCCAGGACATGGTGGGTATGATGATTCAACAGGATCCACCTGCTGAAGATCCCCCGATCATCCTTGAAGACGATAGGGGAGAAACGTCGAATCCTCCACCGGCTCTGTCAACAGCCAAGGAGGAGGCGATCTCCAAAGCCGACCTGGACGAATATATAGCTCAGCAGATCCGGGTTCATCAAGCGACTGAAGCAGCAGGTCAGGTCGTAAAAACGGGGCGACCGTATCCGGGCTGGTACGACCAGATCAAGTACCCGCCAGGTTATACGATACCAAAATTCCATGTGTATAAGGGGACTGGCAATCCCCAACAGCATGTCGCCCAGTTCAGGGCGCTTTGCGGCAACACTGGCGGTGATGATAAATTGTTGCTTCGCCAGTTTGTTGGTAGCTTATCGGATACAGCGTTCGAGTGGTATTCCGAGCTCCCGAATGACTCTATCAAGACCTTCGCGGAGATGGAGTTGCTGTTTACCCAACGTTTCGCGAGTGCCAGCGAGCGTACCCCGATAACGGCATTGATTAGTGCCAGGGTGAAGCCGGGCGAGACATGGGTCCAATATGCTATACGGTGGCGTAATTTATGGTCGAAATGCGAGCAGCGCATAGAAGAAGCTCCTGCAGTGGGAATGTTTGTGGGAACCCTCGATCCGAAAGCAACCATCTCGCAATTTATGATGTTCTTCAAGACGACCACCTTCCAGGCACTAATCGACAAGCTGGCGCAAATGGATCAGATGGGCCATAAACCTCCTCTTCCAAAGCCGGACTCCCGAAATGAGAAGGGAAAGGGAAAAGCGATCGTTGTCGCTAATGCTCAACAGCAACCGAACAACTCGAAGCCGGTCGTTCATCAAAATAATATGCGCCCGTACGTAGCCCTTGAGGAGAGGATGGGACGTCCTTACTCGTTTCCCTGGGATAAAACGAGCAGGTTATTCGAGCTGGCGTTGCGCAACCGACTCATAAATCAGCCGGATCCAAAACGTCTGTCGCAACCAAGTGACGTCAATGAGCCCAATTACTGTCCTTATCATCGAGTACTGGGTCATCCGATCGAGAATTGCTACGTCTTCAAAAATTGGCTTGAAGACCAGTACCGACAGGGCAAGTTTGCATTGTCCGACAAATGGAAGGTGAATCCACCGCAGCCCCACATCTCTAAGGGAATGAATACGCCGGGGGCAACATGCTCTGTCGTTGAAGAAGCTCCTTGGGAGGTTGTATTATCAGCCAAGACAAAGAGGATGCTAAATGATCTTCAATTTTGCCCAGCAATCAAGTGGAAGAACCCGTTGGAGCCGCAGATCATTGAAGGGATGTTGAAGCCTCGTCCGACTCAAAAGATTGATGGAGGTGGCCCAAGCATTCATAACCAGCCGTCGAAATCTTCAAAGAAGAAGAAAAAGAAATCAAAGAAGCCCGTGAAGCCTGGCGATAAGCGCACGGACTTGCAAAAACAAATTGACGCGCTGGAGGAATACAACCAGAAGGCACGGACTCCCATTACATTCCAAGAATTCCTCAATCACATCTTTCAAAAGGAAGATGAGGGAGAAAGTTCATCTGATGAATCTGAAGAATACGTGGCGAGCTGTCATGTGATTTCCCATTCGTTCATGGACGATGAGGAGACTTCTTGTACTGAAACGCTGGGGGCAGATCCTAAACCAAAAATTCTAGAGCCATCGGATGAAGTAATTGACGCATTCCTCAATGAAGCTCTCTTAAAAAGCAAAGCTGATTGGGAGCGCGAGGCGGTCATATTCGAAAAGGCCAAATGCCAGCGCCTTGACGAAAGAATGAGGATACTCCCGCTGGAGCAAAGTACACCCACTGCGGATAAAATCAAATTCAAGATGAGAAAGAGGTTTGCTAAAGCCGTGTCAATGGGTATGAAGCTACCATTCTCTGAGGGAAGCGTTACTGGTGAAGCGGAAATGCACCCCTCTTATTGCTTGTATCATCGGAAGATTTCGCACCCCACTGAAGAGTGCAAAGCTTTCGATAAATGGTGGCAAGGATATGTTGCTCACCAACAACATGTTAAGCGGGAGAAGCGCAAGACTCGCCGAGAGCAAAATAGTGCGACCGAAGGGCTTAACAGAACCACCGGCAATTGTAGTATGGTTAACGCCGGGGGATCATAAGTGCTCACATTCGGGAGTGATTCTGATGAGGAGCTGGAGCTTGGCCCTCTCTTCAAAGAGTCCACTTTGGGAAAAGAAGAAGAGCCGAAGATTTGTGAAAATATCCGGCTGCGTAATCGCACATTGCCCGAAAAGAATCTCGGACCCCCAAACAAAAGAGACAAAGGGAAAGAAAAGGTCTCTGAGGACATCGCCTTAGATGACCAAGTCATGGAAGAGCTAACTGCCAAAGACCTGCCGAAGAAAAATAAGGTGGATTACAATGTCTTAGCGCATCTGAGAAAGCTACCCTCGCAGCTCAGCATTCTTGACGCCCTTTTACTATCAAAGGAGGCGAGAGATTCGTTAATTAAAGCACTACAGGACCCGGAGCAGTTCCAGGCTTTCCTGGCCGAAGAAAAGATGAAGGATGAATTGGAGGAAGTGCACACGGCAGATGTCACTTTTGGCGATGAAGACCTTCTCCTTGGGACGTGCGGACACAATCGCCCCCTCTAAGTCTCAGGATACTGCCATGATATAAAGATCGGCAAAATCCTGATCGATAACGGATCATCTGTTAATCTCCTTAACGTGCGAGTGTTGAAGGAAATCTGCATGAGCGTCCAGCACCTTGCTCGAGACAAGCTCACCATCTCCGGGTTCGACTCCCAATCATCAAAGACTCTTGGATCTGTGATACTGACGCTACGCTTTGGACTGCTCGTCACGGACAGTAAATTCCACGTCATAGATGCCAAGACATGCTACAACGCTCTGCTCGGCCGACCATGGTTACACGAGTACAACATCATCCCTTCTACATAGCATCAGTGTATGAAATATTTTAGGGATGGTCTCGAGTATACCGTGACGGGGGAATTGAATCCGTTTTCCGTGAATGAAGTTCGCAAATATGAAGATGCCAAATACTTCTTGCCGAATTTCGAAGACACGGAAAGGTGTCACAAGCCGGAGAATAAAACTAACGCTACCATCCCTGTCTTCGGCAGTGATACCGAGGAGGAAAAGGAGATAGTTTATTCGGGTCCGCCCCAATACACCAAGCCGGGACCATCCGCTCCTACGTTGATCTTTGGTAGTGATTCGGAGGATGAGGTCCATGCTGTATTCTCTGCTCGACCTTCAATACGAGCTTCCGCTGACGAAGAGCAAAGTCTACAAGTCGCCATGGTGGCGCTTAAACATTACAAAGAATTGGATGCGCTCGGTACCGACAATGTAGAAGAGCTGCAGATGTTTTATATCCCTCCCAGGCGAGAAGGCGAGAAGGCAATTCTATTCTACCGCTCTGAAGAAAACAAAGTGGAGAAAGAAATCTGGCATGGGACGGATCCTACGCTGGACAGGCTTCAACCCATCCATCTATCCAGATATTATACAGAAGGCTTGAAGAGGCTGTTGAAGCGCCAAGGGATACCTTTCAAACAGACCGTTAGAAAGGCCAAATTCTATGACAGGGTCTGGAACGTCCCCGGAACTCAGCACAAGCTGCCTAATGGGAGGATGGAGACAATCAGGCTCGGATACGTTCGCTCTAAGAAACGAGAGCTGCTCCGCGACTGTTACGTCGTGCATGACTTCAATGAAGAAGCAGATGCTCAACGGGAGGACGCTAATCCTTAACCAGTAAAAGTTCCTGATGTAAAAGTGCCCAGTCCGTCGTTCGAAGAACAAATGGACAGGCTTATAAGGGAAGCTGGTCAAAAAGTCCGCGACGATCACAACCACGAAATGGCCATCTACGAGAAAGCCAAAACGCAACGCCTCCTTCAACAGGCCGTCAAAGATGAGAGTGCCGCCCCCTGTCAACCTGTTATAAAAAAGGCTCGAAGCAGAGGCAGAAACAAGTCGAAAGGCCGAAAAAGCGCTCAACAGCAACAAAGCGGAGCTAAGAAGCCACGCAAACGGGAGTCGAGCGTTATTGATCTATCCCTCATGAAGAATATGGTTCGAGCGTACTCGTTTCCTCGGGACAAGACGAAGAAGATACTTGATCTTGCTCTAAAACATCAAATGCTTACACTGCCGGAGTCCAAAAACCCCGAACAAGCAGGCGAAGTCTCTGACCCAAATTATTGCTCTTACCATCGAGTAATAGGGCACCCGCTCGAAGACTGCTTCACCTTTAAGAATTGGGTCGAAGATCAGTACCAGCTCGGCAAGTTCGCTCTGTCTGACAACTGGAGGGTAACGCCGCCACAGAAGCACGAACCCAAAGCCACGAGAACAGAACCAACTCCACATTGGGATTGGAAGCGGATTCACACTTGTCACATGATAACAATATTAAAAGAAGAGCCCGAGAACATGGACAACCTTCCCTGGTGCTTCGAAAACAGCAATGATGAGGTGATCTCAGAATTTCCACCAGCTCCGAAAGAACTGGAGGACGGAATACACACCACTGCAGATATCCTCAAGAAAATTGAGTTGGGGACGGCGAACGATCCGCGACCGACATTTGTCGGCGAGCTACTATCTGAAGAAAGGGTGGCTGCATTAAAAGACGTCCTTGTACAGCATAGAGATTGCTTCGCATGGAACTATTCCGAAATGCCGGGACTAGATCCAGAAATTGCTGTGCACAAATTGGCGATATCCCCGGACATCAAGCCGGTCAAACAGGTGCCGAGGAGAATGCGGCTCGAGCTTGAAATGTCTATCAATGCCGAGGTCAAAATGCTAATCGACTCTGGCTTTATCCAGGAGGTTCAATATCCTGAATGGATCGCTAACATCGTCCCGGTGATGATGAAGAATGGGACAGTGCGCATATGCGTGGACTTCCGGGATCTCAATAAAGCCTGCCCAAAGGATGATTTCCCAGTGCCAGTCACCGAACTGATGATAGACAACACGTCCAGGTTTTCTCCTTCATGGACGGCTCATCAGGGTATAATCAGATAAAGATGCATCCCGAAGACCAGAAGCACACCGCTTTCCGGACTCCTTTGGGAATATTTTGCTACAAGGTGATGCCCTTCGGTCTAAAGAACGTCGGTGCCACCTATCAGAAGAACATGACGAAGATCTTCGATGACCTTATACATGAAATCGTCGAGTACTATATCGACGACCTCGTGGTTAAGAGCAAATCATACGAGGAACATCTCGAGCATCTAAAGACTGTATTTCGTCGCCTTCGACAATACAACTTGAAGATGAACCCTCTTAAGTGTGCGTTCGGAGTTTCTTCGGGCAAATTCCTAGGATTCATCGTCCGACACCGAGGCATCGAGATAGATCCGTCAAAGATCAAGGCGATCATGGAAATGCCTCCGCCGAGGACTCTCAAACAGTTGCGGTCTCTCCAAGGGAAGCTCGCGTATATACGGCGATTCATAGCTAACCTTTCAGGCAAGTGCCGTCCTTACAGCCACCTGATGAAGAAGGGAACCCCGTTCGTCTGGGACCAAAAATGCCAAAGCGCGCTAGACGAGATCAAACAGTACCTCCAGAATCCGCCAGTGTTAGCTGCTCCGGTTAAGGGAAAACCTCTCATTCTTTATACAACCGCCCTCGAAGGTTCCTTAGGCGCATTATGGGCGCAAGAGAATGACCAGGGGAAAGAAAGAGCACTCTACTACTTAAGTCGAGTCCTACTGAGGGCAGAAAGCAATTATTCCCCCATTAAAAAACACTGCTTGGCGTTGATCTTTGCGATAACAAAGCTCAGCACTATGCGTTGGCGCACGAAGTCCGTCTTATCTCGAAGGTGGATCCTCTTAAATATTTAATGTCAAAAGCCATATTGACGGGACGACTCGCTAAATGGGCTCTGCTCTTGATAGAGTTCTCGATAACCTATCAACCTCTCAAGGCAGTGAAAGGCCAGGCCATCGCCGACTTCCTCGCTGAGCATCCGATACCCGCCGATTCTCCTTTGAATTACGATCTTCCAGACGAACATGCGTTTGACGCGATCGACGGTGGTGATACTCGATGGGAGCTTTATTTCGACGGAGCATCCTCCATGAAGAAGCGCAAACAAAATACCCCTGTAATCAAATCAGGGGTAGGACTCATCTTTGTAACTCCACAAGGAGGGATAATGCGCTTCGCTTTCTCCTTAACAGAGCCGAGGACGAATAACGAAGCCGAATATGAAGCCTTGATAGCAGGTCTCGAGATCGCCATCGACATGGGAATTGAAAACCTCCTCATATACGGAGATTCCCAACTTGTCGTTAGTCAAGTAAACGGCGACTACCAAACGTGCAAACCGGAGTTGGTGAAGTACGGCGTAAAGGTGCAACAACTGTTGACCCAAATTCCCTCCTATACTTTGGAAAGCATACCGCGCGCGGAAAACAGCAAAGCGGACGCGTTAGCTAAGCTCGCTAAAGAACTGGCTGACGAGAACCTTGATGACGTCAGAATCGTGGTACAAAGCCGTCGAGTGCTCGCCCCAGCAAAAATATCTCCGGAATCATCCGAAGAAAAGGGAGCGACTGAGCAGACGACCTTACAAATAAAAGAACGAGAAAAGGCTGAGGACTGGAGGGAAGTCTTCATAGACTACTTTAAGTCCCATCGAATGCCCGAAGATGCGTCCACAAGACATCAGCTTATGAAACGAGTTCTGTCCTTCGCTTTCGTCAATGATACTCTGTATAAGAGGTCGTTTGATTCTCTGTGGTTGAGATGTCTGGGACCTGAAGAGGCGAAAAGAGTTGTTCAGGAAGTCCATGACGGAATCTGTGGTTCTCACCAAGCGGACCCGAAGATGAAGTTGAAGATCAAACGGATGGACTACTACTGGCCCACGATGATTCAGGATTGCCTCGAATATGCGAAGCAATGCCACTCATGACAAATCCATGGGGACTTCATCCACCAACATCCAAATCCATTACATCCAACAGTGGCTAGCTGGCCATTCGAAATGTGGGGGACTGACATAGTCGGCCCCATCGAACCAGCATCGTCCAGAGGACATCATTTCATCCTGGCGACGACCGATTCCTTCTCCAAATGGGCAGAGGCAGTACCGCTGAGGGAAGTGAAGACGGAGAATATCCTCCATTTCTTCAAGACGCACGTCATATATCGGTTTGGAACCCCGCGACGGATCATCTCCGATAACGGGCCAGCCTACAGGAGCCACAAGATCAGCCGCTTCACGCAACAACATAATATAGACTGGAGGTATTCTTCGGTTTATAATCCGCGAGCTAATGGTTTAGCCGAGGCCTTCAACAAGACCCTGACGAAGATCATGAAAAAGACGGTGTCCCGAAATAAGAAGGACTGGCACGAGAGACTGCAAGAGGCACTTTGGGCGTATCGAACTACGTTCAAGACGGCCACGAACACAACGCCATACGCGTTGGTATTCGGTACGGAAGCAGTACTCCCTCTCGAGATAGAGCTACATTCTCTACGAGTGGCAGTCCACTACGAGTTGACAAACGAAGAGAATGCTCACCTTCGCCTTGAGGAGCTCGATGCCCTTGATGAAACACGACTCATAGCGCAACAAAATCTGGAAGCTTATAAAGCAAAGATGGCACGCTCATATGAAAGATTGACCCGACCGAGGACATTCCGCCAAGGCGAACTTGTGCTAGTGGTCAAAAGGCCTATGATCCCCAATCACGCCAAGCGGGGAAAATTCGAGCCAAACTATGAAGGCACATACATCATAGACAAAGTCTACCAGGGTGGAGCCTATCTACTCATGGATATGCACGGTGAAAGGCCTTTCAGGCCAATAAACGGTAGATTCCTAAAGAAATACTGCACTTAATAAGCCACAGCCTACAATGATAGATGACGACGACTATGTCCGCTCGCTATCTTCTTAAGCTCAAGCTTTATAAGCAGTAGCCAGCCTTCGAAATGACGGACCGAAACGTCCTTAAACTAATAGCGGACCGAAACGTCCTTAAACTACTACCGCAGCATCCTTAGGCTGACGAGATAAAAAAAATAATAAAAAATATAATAAATAAAAACGGTATGTCCATAAGCAAAAAGGGCACGGATGAAAACCCGAAAGGGCTCCGTGAGTAAAAACAGCAGGGCTACCGGCGAGCGTTCGTGAAAACCCGAAAGGGCGCGACCTCGTAAAAAAAAAGAGAAGAAGAAAATAAAAAGAATAAAAAAAATGGTATGTCCATAAGAAAATGGGCATGGATGAAAACCCAAAAGGGCTCCGTGAGTAAAAACAGCAGGACTACCGGCGAGTATTTGTGAAAACCCGAAAGGGCACAACCTCGTTAAAAGACACTTATAGGGTCCTCTCGACCTTGTAAGGAGAAACCACCCGTGTGAGATCCTTACGACTCACAAGGGAGCAACACACTTAGGGATCCCCACGATTCCTAAGGAGAAAATACACTTGCGAGATCCTCACGACTCGTAAGGAGAGCTCTCTTATGAGACCCTCACGGCTCATAAGATTTGAAAGTCTTAAGTTACAGAGACCTAAACATGTGCTTAAGCGACCCCCACAACTTTCGATATTGCCCTACAAGTGGCTCAATACTGACCCTCGTATACAATCCACGGGCGCGAATAAACATTTCCCTAACCAAGTCTCATCCATGACTGGGGATATGTTCGCATGACCCTTGTAAGTCCTCTCGATTTACAAGGAGAAAACCCTCCTGTAGGATCCTTACGACTTACAGAGGAACATACACTTAGGAATCCTTACGATTCCTGAGGAAAAAATACACCTACAAGATCCTCACGACTTGTAGGGAGAAATACCTTTGTGAGACCCTTACGGTTCATGAAGTCAAAAGCCTTAGTCGACAGAACCTTAACCTTGTTCGCTAAGCCACCCTTGTTCGACGTCGACAGAGGCAGATGATGATTCGCTCCTGGCAATATCCCAGTTGTAGCGGTGCTAATGCCGAAATCGGTGTATAATTTCAGGTTTACGGTGAAAAGCCAGTAGGCCGCACATGCATATGAAATAGCCGAAATGATGGGGCAACTTGCAATAAAAAGCAGCAAGTAAAAATGTATGCATGCAAAATAGCCGAAATGATGGGGCAACCCGCAATAAAAAGCAGCGAGTAAAAATAAAATAAACAGCCGAAATGATTGGGCACCGCGAAAAATAGCCGAAATGATTGGGCAATCGCGACCTTCGCGATATAAAAGCTGAAATGATAGAGCATCGCGGAAATAAAACAAAAAAAATGATGATAAAACTTTTGCCCTACAGTTGAGATCACATCGATCCCTGTATACAATCCAATGGCGCAAACAAAGAAGGAACCTTACTTTCCCAACGGGTTCCGCCAGAAAACGAAGCCAAATCTCGACGGTTCATCCCAACCCCGAAGGAGCCAGTATCTTCGGCAAATACTTCGACTCAGGAAACAAGTGTCCTTGATGAAGAAAATCCTGATTCGCGTCGACTCGCAGAGCAACCAGTGTCTCTGTGGGAAATTCTCGATTTGTTTCGACACCAGGGAAACAAATAATCCTTGGCAAATACCTCAACTCAGGGAAACCAGCGTTCTTGACGAGAACCTCCTGATTCGCATCGACTCGTAGAGAAACCAGTGTCTCCGCGGGAAATTCTTGATTCGTTTCAACACCAGGGAAACAAATAATCCTTGGCAAATACCTCAACTCAGAGAAACCAGCGTCCTTGACGAAAGCCTCCTGATTCGCGTCGACTCGCAGAGAAACCAGTGTCTCCGCGGGAAATTCTCGATTCGTTTCAACACCAGGGAAACAAATAATCCTTGGCAAATACCTCAACTCAGGGAAACCAGCGTCCTTGACGAGAGCCTCCTGATTCGCATCGACTCGCAGAGAAACCAGTGTCTCCGCGGGAAATTCTCGATTCGTTTCAACACCAGGGAAACAAATAATCCTTGGCAAATACCTCAACTCAGGGAAACTAGCGTCCTTGACGAGAACCTCCTGATTCGCATCGACTCACAGAGAAACCAGTGTCTCCGCGGGAAATTCTCGATTCGTTTCAACACCAGGGAAACAAATAATCCTTGGCAAATACCTCAACTCAGGGAAACCAGCGTCCTTGACGAGAGCCTCCTGATTCGCGTCGACTCGCAGAGAAACCAGTGTCTCCACGGGAAATTCTCGATTCGTTTCAACACCAGGGAAACAAATAATCCTTGGCAAATACCTCAACTCAGGGAAACCAGCATCCTTGACGAGAGCCTCCTGATTCGCGTCGACTCGCAGAGAAACCAGTGTCTCTGCGGAAAATTCTCGATTCGTTTCAACACCAGGAAAATAAATAATCCTTGGCAAATACCTCAACTCAGGAAAACTAGCGTCCTTGATGAGAGCCTCCTGATTCGCGTCGACTCGCAGAGCAACCAGTGTCTCCGTGGGAAATTCTTGATTCGTTTCAACACCAGAGAAACAAATAATCCTTGGCAAATACTTCGACTCGAGGAAACAAGTGTCCTTGACGAAGAAAATCCTGATTCGCGTCGACTCACAGAGCAACCAGTGTCTCCATGGGAAATTATCGATTCATTTCAACACCAGGGAAACAAATAATCCTTGGCAAATACCTCAATTCAGAGAAACTAGCGTCCTTGATGAGAGCCTCCTGATTCGCGTCGGCTCGCAGAAAAACCAGTGTCTCCGCGGGAAATTCCCGATTCGTCTCAACTTGCAAGATGAAGTCTCAGGCAGCAGGGATTAAAAAACTTGCTTCCTGAACAATGGGACCCTGCAAGTCGGTCTTAAACAGTCTCTTGCATACTATTCACGGGTTTCACTCTCCAAAGTCGAGTTTCGACAAGAAGGGAAACAACCGCTTACGGGTCCTCTCGACTCGTAAGAGGGTGAAATTCTCTTATAAGATCCTTACGACTTATAAGAGAAAACGCGCTTAGGAATCCTCACGATTCCAAAGGAGAAAATACACCAACGAGATCCTCTCGATCCGTAGGGAGAAAAGTCTCTATGAGACCCTCACGGCTCATAGAGTTGAGAAGTCTTAGACGGCAGATCTAAACCTGCGGCCTAAGCCATCGCTCTTTCTTGAGAAAATCTAGATGATTACTCTATTATCGGTCAAATGTGTTTATCAAGACAACATGCTGATAATAAGAGAAAGGAAAAAAGCAAAGAAAATAGTACAAGACATTGCAAAGAAAAATGTGTATCTTTATTGGATGTAATCAAGTACAAGGTGAAGCGTACAAAAGAATAAAGGATGGATACATATTATTTAAAAAAGAAAATTTTTACAAGTATCTAGATACAAGGGGAATTATTGGGGAGGAAGCGCCTTGCATAGCTCTGTTAATTTTTTGTGCACTTCCTTCCACGCCTTTTCTTGATCTGCCGCCACCCGCCAGTTCTGCCTCCACCTGAGCCCTTTGCTGCAAGACAGATGCAAGCTGCTCCCTGACGGCCTGATGAGCAGCTTCGCGGCCTGGGGTGTCACGCTCGGCGACATCAAGCTTTCGCTTCACGTTTAGCCCATGAGAGATGCGCTCCAGGAGACCCTCAAAGATAGTCTTTACTTGGGCAGCGTTCGCCTCAACCTCAGCACGCAGACGAGCCATCTCGCTCGAGGTCTCTTGGCATTCCCTCAGCCTCAAAGCTGCTTCTTGTTCCAAGTGGTGGACGTAAGAAGCGCTTTCCTCGATCCATGCTGCTCTCTCATTGCTCGCGGCTAAAGTCTCGGGGGCGGGACGTATCGACTCCAGCTGATGAAGGCGAGCCTCGATCTCCCTACAATGGTTAACCCAAGATGCGATGATGCCCTCGTCATGGAAATTCACGAGTATCACCAGCATCGGGTTAACCGCCGTGGCGAAATCCGCCGCAGACGTAGGAGTCTCAACGTCGAGCTCCTCGATGTAGTCGCTAAGCATACGCAAACTGTTCGCGGCGCCTTTCGAGGACGGACGTCTCAGGAAAGGACCTGCCGGCATTGTGATGCGAGGCTCGAAGGGTACCGAGACAGGAACAACAACTGAAAAGAAACAAGATATAATTAGATAACAGTTCAAAAAAAGTGGGGGAGAGTTATCAATGTGATATTCGCTATACCAGCTGAGGCAGGTGGCAAGGCCGGAAGGGTCGGTGGCGCAACCGATCTTTCATCCCCTCCTTCGATTTGTAGCACTGCAGTCGAGAAAAAAAAAGTTAGAAGTAATTCCATCAATGAAAAAAAAAGATATCAATGGAAACCATACTCACCAGCGCTACCAGAGGAAGAAGCGAATTCAGATGGGAAAGAGAAGTGCGGGAGCAACACTTGATAAAGATGGTCAAAGAGCACTCCTGAAAAGACATAACAGTACGATTTTAGTACACAAATTATGCGTCTGAAAGATAAGATTAATAAGTTGCAAACCCGTATCTTCCAACATCTTCGATGGTATGAGAGAGGGTTGAGAGGTGACCACTGCCAAGGCAGTCGTTGAAGGCGCTCCCTCAAGCAGTGGGGCATCGGCGCTGGCTGCACCTGCGTTACGAACAAAGGTGAACTTGTCAGAAAGGATTCTAAGGTAAAGAAAGACAGCAACTTGGGATTTACCTGATGAGCTGCCGGCTGAAACGGAGGCGACTCCCTCCTCCATCGACATGAGGCCACCGCCCGTGGCCTCATCACCCGACTCAATGGGGGCCGTCGTCATGCTCGCGCGGCCAGGAGATGGCAGAAGATCGTAGGCGGGGAGGGCAATGATCAGAGCATTGCCGGACTCTTGAGAGAGAGCGGCTGACTCTTCCCCAAGAGTCGTGCCCATCTCACCCGCTACTTCTTCGGGCTCCGTGGTCTCCATCGGCTCATCCGCCGTCACCACGAGGTCGCCGGCCTCAAGCGTCTCGTCCGCCACTACCCTGGGCTCAGTTATAACGATCATTTCATCTGTCGCTACTTCAGGCTCGGCATCAATGACCTTCTCGGCTGCAGATCCCTCAACCTCCATCTCAGGCTCCGCATCCCCAGCGACATTGCCAACCGTCAGCTCGGGTTCGGCAGGTGCCGCCTCCTCTGTTTCCTTGGGTTCAACGGTCTCCGCCTCCCCCTCGGTCGGACTTGGCCCTACAGGATAGAATATATAAGAACCGACAGCTTTATAAATCTTACAACAAAATTCTGAAAAAAGTATTACCTGAGGTGGACTTATCGTTAGCCTCCCTATTGGCACGCACCGCCTGTCTATGAGCCGTAGACAAGGCGACCGGGGGCTCTTCTAATGGAGTATCGGCACGAGGCACGATGCTTGGGCCTGCTCCAATGGCCAAGGCAGCCCTGCGTGTCTTTGCTTCACGCCTCAACCGCTTCCTTTCCTCCTGGGCAGTCGCGATAGACCTCTTCGACGCTTCCTTAATTAAGGTGTCGTCCTCGTTTAGAGATGCCTCCAGAGCCTTTAAGGCATCTCTCATCGGCTCTTCAAGACGGACCTCCCGCGGTAGCCCTGAGGAAGCAGGAACATCGGCAGCTGGCAGAATATCCGCGTCACTTGGCGGGAACGGCATTGAGGTTCCTGCGATAAAAAGGGAGAGATTAGATCGACCATAACACAAGGAAAATGAAAACTTGATGAATTTAAACTTACTAAGGCCTAAAGACGCTTTAAGGCATTCCTCCTCTTGCAAGGTCTTGAGGGAAGCGGCGATGGCTTCTTCAGTTGTGATGCCTGTTGGAAGAAAAGAAGGAAAAATGTTAATAAAAGGCAATAATAAAGATATGATGCAATAGAAAATGCGACTAGTAATTACCTGATGCCGCAAGCTTAGCCAGCCATGCGTCACGCCTCGCCAACCGCTCCAAAGCTTCGAGGGCGGCCTCCAAATCCGTGTCATCCGGCATGACTAATCCCTTGTTAGTCCCGTATTCACTCAAGCCCTCAGCATAGGGAGCGTGGGGTTTCTGACCGAACGCGACGTCAGCGGCAAAGAGCGACTTCTTTTTCTTCTTCTGCCCACCAACCCTGGGTGCACCCGGGATCGACTTACTCTTGGCAGCCACTTTGGGGCGGCAGGTCCCGATGTCCGCACCCACGCCAGACTCCGGCGAGGCTACAACCACTGTCTCCACTGGAGCACAGGGTGCTGGTGGTGCATCCGCAATATCAGGGAGCGGCAATCCGCGTGGGGGACTCTGCGCACGCGGTGGCCCGGCTTTAGCATCTTTCAAAAGGGGAACTACCAGGGTCCTTGGCACCAAAGGAGCGTTGCGATCGCTACCTGGAGGCGTACCCTTACGGTCGACCAACAATCGCCTTTCCTCCTTTATGACGGCTCCCGTTGAATGACTGTACCATTCTTTATATACATTGAGGAGTCGTGGAGCGTAAGCCGGCGCACTGATAAAAAAGTGAGAACCTGTATTCAGGTGCATGAAATGATGCAGCGCGTTCACCATCCCTTCTTCAGTGGCAGCAGATTCCAGTAGGAAAGCTTCCAAGGGTACCCCTTAATCGTAGCCCAGTTGTTGGGCGAAATGATGCGGGTTATATCTCATGAAAATCGCCGCACCGTTCTGCCTAAAGACTAGGAAGCCCGGTCTAATAGAATATAAGTGGAGGGTCTCCCGGGCCGTCAAAACTAAGGCTCCATCCTTAAAGGAGTCTTGTAATGGTCGCACCGCAATGGTGGACGCCTTTCTAATAGTCAATACCCTGTCAATGAAGGACATCCGGCTCCAACGGTGTGAGGGCGAAGGAGTAAACCCCTGGCGTTTCGTGGTGATGGGGTCACAATTGATGCGCCGATCAGCTGTATAATGCGAGGGAAACCACACTTGTCGAAGAACGAGGGCCTTTTGTGCATGCCGAAGACACCCGCCGTGTGTAGCTCGAGCCATGATACGAAGTAGTGCATCGGAAAGACCACGTGCAGTACCCCAGGCTCATTAGCATCTGCTGCTCGACTGAAGCCATGATATAAGTGTGCCAAGCCGGCGATCCCAACGGACACTTTTACCCCAATGGTCATCCGGTGGGCTGGGTAAAAGACAGAAGGCCGCATGTGGCGAGAGTTCATTGGGATCGCAAACCAACTCAGCCATAACCCAAGAAATCCTAAGAAAAAGGCCTCCTCGTCCATCCCAGTGGCTGCAATTTCTGCAAAAAACATGGTCGGGAAGTCCGGAAGGAAAAAACCCTTTTGGTCTATTTCTTTCGCCGGCAGGTTATCCAAACCTAGACCGAAAGGGTCATCCAGGGTAGCAAACTTGGCAGCTTCTGATGAGAGGACGCTTGGGCGAAGGAACCGAGCGATGAAATCCTCAAAGCTAACTTCGCGACTCCCATGTTCGATGAAAAGGGCCTCATAGATGTTCAACACTTTAATCAAGCTTGGGAATTGGTGTTGAACAGCATTCTCCGGCGTGAGCCCCCTTACCACCGGCTTAGCACCGAAGACATACTCGTCTGTCGGGAGCAACTCCTCATAGTGTTCCCCTATAACCGGTAAACCGGATACCTCCGTGAACTCCTCCAGAGAAATTGACACTTCCCGATCCATGGCAAGGAAAGTGTGGGTAGGAATGTTCCACTGCTCCAAGAAATCCTTGAACCACCAGGTGGGGAGCGTGGGATACTGGAAGAGAGAGACGTAAACCGCAGTGTACAATCCTAACCTTATCAACTGCGACTTCTTCGTCGACAGGATATACCGGGCCCACGGCAGATAGCCGATCAGGTGGCGGGGGATCAGACCGATGTTATATGATTGCCCCCAAAGTCGTGCCTCGCCTTGACAGATGCGGCGTCCTAGGATATCCAAAACCATAGGACGCTGGACCGGAATCGCATCTATGGCGGGATGAAGAAAAGCCCTTCGAGGTCCAATCAACCATCTCCACGGCATACTGCACCGAGGGTGGGATGGCATAATGAATCGCCGTAATCGGTTCTGACGATACGGCGCACGTGAAGCTCCGTCGACCTACGATAATCTGATTATACCATGACCCCCAAAGGTGGAGACTCTTATATTCCGGGTCGTGGTCCTTAAGCATGGCTAGAACTTCGCGGTCCAAGGGCGCTTCAGGAAACCCTTCCTCCGAGCGGACGAACGGGAATGAGGTATCGAGAGACATGGTCACTGCAAGGGAACAAAAAATAGCCGTTAGTGCTGCAATTCCAACGCATAGCGTTTAAAAAACTTTTAATTAACTGAATTTAAAAATTAATTAAATTAAAATTAATCACACCACAATGCAGTGCAATGGGTAGGGGACCAAATGGGGACCCACAAAATCTGGATGAAAGTGCCTCATTTAATAAGACAGCCTCATCATTGGGTGAGGCTGTCAATTAATGAAAAGATCCCCAAGAGAATATTCTCATCAATAGGAAATTCCTAGAAACAAGGAGAAAATCTCCTCTTTCAGAGCAAAGCTCTGTCACAGAGTGACACTTGTCAAACTCTGGTCTCAGGGGAATAGGATTCCTTAAAAGAGCATAGCTCTGTGGTAATAATAGAAAGATCCATCAAAAAAAATTTAACACTTAAAAGAATTAAAAATTTTGGAATCTTGAAAAATCCATGAAAACTTATAATAAGTTCTTCATTTTTCAAATCTAAAAGATCTACATTTTATCCAAGAGCAAAGCTCTGTTCATGGGTTAGAACCCATGAACAAGATCTCTGTAGATCTATAAGTTTTTGAGCAAAGCTCTGTTTATGAAACCCCAATGGGGATTTCTTTAGATCAAAAGATCTTTGAGAGCAAAGCTCTGTTTATGAAACCCCAAAGGGATTTCTTTAGATCAAAAGATCTATGAGAGCAAAGCTCTTTTGGTTAAGATTGATTTAAGGTAATTTGATTTAAATTAATTTTACCTAAAAGTTTTCTAACTTTGGAAACGAGCAAAGCTCTGAAGTTCTTAAGCAAGAGCAAAGCTCTGGAAAATCAAAATCTTGAAAAATGGTGAAGATTTTCTAAGGGCCAGAGGTCCTATTTATAAGGGGCTTGCGCCCCTTCAGCTCACCCATTGATCCAACGGTTAGGAGCTTGCCACCGCTGCACTCACGTGCGCGCCACGTGAGCGCAACGGTGGGGGGGGCATTTGTTTCCACCAATCAGAGCAAAGCTCTGTTGAAATTCAAAATTCAAATTTTGAAGCAACGCTTCAAATCCCGGACGCAACGCGCCACATGTCAGGCGCTGATACGTCAGCGCAGCGCCTAAGGCAGCGCGCCCAATCAGAGCAAAGCTCTATTAAAAAACAAATAAAAGCAAAGCTTCAGTTGCGCAAGCGCTGCGCTGCGTGACACGTGTCAGCGCGGTCGCTTTTGCGCAAGCGCTGCGCTGCGCGACACATATCAGCGCAGTTGCGCAAGCGCAGCTGCGTTGCGCTGTGTGCTGCGTGACACGTGTCACACGCTGGGGCATTTGCGCCAAAAAGAATTAAGATTTTAAATAAATCTTTCTGTTCTTGTTAAAACAAGAAGATTTTCTTCTGTAAAACAGAAGCCCTTGGATCAAAAATCCAACGGTGGGGAAAATTCCCCAAATCACTCAGAGAAATATCTCTTTAACTAATTTATGGGTACTATAAAAAAAGACCCTATACCTTAATTCAAAGGCATCAACATTTGTGAGAAATCAAGAACTTCAAACAGAGAGAACTCTGAAGAAATTTTAAAAGAAGAAAAGGTAAAAACCTTTAAGATAGAAGAATTTCTTCTAATAGATCATTGATCTAAGAACAAGATCAATGATCTCCAATAAAAAACAAATAATAATAGTGGTTTGCACTTATGAACCATTGGTTCTCTGAGATCAAGCAAAAAAAAACAAGAAATACTTGTTTTCTTTGATTCTAATTAGATCAAAGAAAAAAAACAGTGCTTTGTACTTTTTCATGAACCATTGGTTCTAAAAGATTCTCAAATTAATAATGCCTTGCACTTGCACTGTTGCGCTCCTAGGTTGGCGCAAGCCACCAGAGAGCGCCACGTGTCAGCATCTGACTCATTTGCGCTGTGCGCTTTTAAGATAGAGGTTTGCTCTCTGAAATTGGCGCAACCCACCGGAGCACGCCACGTGTCAGCAGCGCAGACGCAGCGCATTGGCGCAGCGCACTGCCCTTGCGTGACACGTGTCAATACCACAAGCGCTTGCGCTCTCTGATTGGTGCAAAGCGCCTGACAAATGCAATGCATTTCTTTTACTAAAGGGGCAGGCCCAAATCAGAAAGGCCTAGTAGGCCAAATTAAATTGCAATGCAATAAAAAGGGCAAAGTCTAAACAAAATTGATGCTCTGCATCATTTATAAATGGGCAGAGCCCAAACAAAATAATAAATAATGCAATGCATTATTTTAAAAGGGGCAGAGCCCAAATAAAGGTCCAACAGAGACCAAGATTAATGCTGGGCCAAGCCCTAGCACAGGTCTAACAGGCCAAAAACAAATAAAAGTGTTGAACATTTTTCAACTGGACTTAGCCCAATAGTAGCCGTAAGTCCTCAAATTAAATTGACTGAGCAAGATTGCTCTCCTAAATCAATTTACATCCGGTTCGAGGGTACATCTCCGAACTCCTCTGACACTTATCGTTGTAATCCTTCAACGACGTCAGAGAGGTGACGGGTCCCGACGACCACACATCAATACGGACTGCGGGGTCCTTAAACTCGTGGACCGAAACGTCCTTAAACTAATGTTGGACCAAAACGTCCTTAAACTAATGATGGACCACCACGTCCCTAAACTGGAACATGGACCGAAACGTTCTTAAACTAATGATGGACCACACGTCCATAAACTGGCGATGGACCACCATGTCCTTAAACTGGAACATGGACCACCACGTCCCTAAACTGGAACAATAGAGCCTCTAAATGCTCTTTTGCCGGATCTAAACGGTCCCGTTTAAGTTGATCTTAGCCCCAAACACGGCTAACGTATCCTTAAACATTCAAATGGACTATAAAACTCCAAATCAACTTTGGTTCAAGGGTACATCTCTGAACTCCTCTGACACCTATCGTTGTAATTCTTCAACGACGTCAGAGAGGTGACGAGTCCTGACGGCCATATAATAAATGGATCACCACGTTAAGTTGATCTTAGTCTCAAACATGACTAATGTATCCTTAACGAACGTTTAAGTTGATCTTAGCCTCAATACGGCTAACGTATCCTTAAACTAAAAACACCAAACCCAAATCTAAGTAAATACGGATTTGGACTAATCCACGTCCTACGGGCGACGACATTACTCAGTCTCCGTATACAATCTACGGGCAACCACAAACAAAACAAACACACACGACACGAAGTGAAATTCTGGAGAAGGAGAAAGTGGCTGCCGCGATGCGGTAGCGTAATTAACTGCAGGGGCTTGCGCCTGCAGGGAAGAGCGTCCCCACAATCAAAAACCCCTCAAGCGAGGGGGAATCTGACAAAGTTTGCTACATCGGCCGCATCCGTCCAAACCTCCGATACACGGTGCCATAAATCAACTTGGCATCTTCGGAGAGGTAGACGGATAAAACCAAATAGCATCTGCCCCGAATCTCAGGCAAGACATTCAGTCTCGGCCGTCTTTCGGAGGGGAACAGACCCCGTCCCCGCTACCTCTACCATCGGCCGACCTTCCTACAACCAACCACCTTAGCCACTACAAGCCTTCCTACCTCCAACCTCAAACCCACCACCATCGTTGCTTCGTCGGGCCCTCCTTCTCCGACCATAAGAATCCCCCTAGCTCGACTCCTGGACCACCACCACCTCACCGCCGTCGCCACAGCACCTATGCCCACCTCCACAGCAGTGTAGAGCCTCCCTGAGCCAACAGTGAAGCCGAGCTCCCCAAAACCGTTGCACCCAAGCTCGTTGCGCCGTTGCGGCCTTTGTTGTGCCTTACTTTAGCCATCGCGGCCGCCGCCGCCGTCGCTGTAACCATTGCCATCGCTCGAGCCGAGGCTTAACTTGTCGTGTCGTGCCCAGCCCATGCGTGCATCGAGCCCGAGCCATTCGTCGTCGTAATCATCTCTAGGCAACTGAAAATCTTCACTTGTTTTTCAAGCTACAGTAAAGAGAAATTATATTAGAACTAGATACACAAAAATAAATGCAACTATATCGATATATATATTTATTTATATGCTTGAATGTAACGAATCATCGTGCTGTTGTAATCTGAGTAGAGCCCGGCTAGAGCTTATTACTGTACCGGTAACCCGTATGGGTTAAATGTTTGGCAACGATTTAAATCAGTTAGAGGAAACGGTAAATTCGATCGATAACCAAATGGTTATCTTAGATGTTCGATACGGTCCTTGAGCGAAAACCTAATCAAATATGACAGAATTTATGGCTACTAAATTTCTTTAGTGATTATGGATAACGCATAAAATTTAGGTTGAAAACACGGGTTTTAACACCATAGAATGTCAACCTCTTTTAGATCCGCCAAATCTGAAATTCCCCGTACACCTAACTTGTGAAAATCATAGTAATTTAGATACATACTGGAATGTTGTGTTCAAGGCATCTTATCGAATCTGACTCGACAACGTAGAACCCGTGTAATTTATATTTCGTTTCTGTTTTAAAACGATGACGAAAACTATTTGGTAGTGTGGCTCTGGACTGCAGTCCAGAACAGTACTGCTTGTCGACACCTGAATTAAAATGTTCTTATAACTCTTTGTGAAAATGATATTATGCGGAACACTATACCGTTGCGAAGATTATTCTGTTAGCTAGTTATTGGTGGTGGTTTCATTCGTTTCTACTGACGTTTGCTATTTTAATCATATTTTAAATCGTCGTTACGTACTGCAGTCCCAAGCAGGGACAAAACGTATAGCCTGATCTTAAACAGTGCATATTTTCCAGCACACAGCGGATATTGTCAATCCGTCTGGTGCGTTGGAAATATAATTTATAGGCCTAAATATTACCACAACTATAGTGTTACCTAATTATGATCCCAACAGGGTGAAAACTATATTACGAAATGAACTTTCAGTTCATGAACTAAATTTCCAGCAGAGGACACTTAAAAAGAAATGACCGTAATTCGCAAACCCGGAACCCGATTGATTTGAAACCAATTTCGTTGAATTGATAATTAAGTTTACTTTCTACCCCTTTTGTATCTTTTTGATTAATTATGATTGTATGATTTGATGTGATTATTTTTCTAAATTCCTAAGACGCGTAATGACTTATTGCATATGACTTGCTTAGCGGCATGATTCACATATTTACCCGACTATGATACTTTTAGCGATAATGAGCGCCCTTATTAATTTTTACTGTCCATTGCATTGTCGAACGTGAGAGGTAACGGTTTAGCTATGTCGAGTACGCCAGTGAAAAGTGAACGATTCGTGATAGTGAGCAGTATAGTGAATAGTGAATAAAACAGTGTTATTGGTGCGTACTTGTACACGGCTATCCTATACTTATAGATAGTGAAATCTGGGGAAAAAGGGAAAATCGAAGTGGAAAGGAACTTATAATTAGCGAGATTAGCGATTTATAGGATGATCGTTCGAACAGCGACTCATATATATTAGGCTTGGACTTAGCGGTCCGGCTGATAGAGTTATGTTCAGGGCAACAGTGGGCCGTAGTCTCGGATATGCACGAGACCCTCGTTAAACATGATCACTCCTTTCAGCAAACTCGATTTTAAAATTGACTTAGAGACCAGTAGGAACACAGGTCATACATTGCATTGATTGTAGGCATATCGATTACTTGCATCCACTGTCCTCACTGTTATTATTTTTATTTCATGCCTCATTATTGTTATCATATTATTGCTATTGCGTCGCTCTGACGACCTGAGTATGCATGCTCCGAGCTTGGAGAGGACCCAGTTCAGGAGTCAGACCTACCATTTGAGCTCGCAGAGATTTAGACGGTCGCACCTTCAGTACTTTTACCGCTTTCCATAAATCAACCTTGTATTCACACTTGGTTAGTAGTTTTCTTTTCTTCGAACTATTGTAAACTGTGAACGATGAAATTTGATGTAATAAACTAGTGATGTGTTTCCTTTACTTCTGTGTTGTGTTTACTGATTGCCATGTAATATTGGAAACCGAAGTGTGACTACGACGGGATTGTTTATTGACCGTAGGAGTATAGCTGGCCTAGTCGCCTCCCGTATCCTGTATTTTGGGAAGCGGGGCATGACAAGAGTGAGCTACAGAACAAAACTCAAATTCAGACTCTAAATTTGACCCGCAATTTGCGGCCAATATCAATTTATTTGCGGCCAGATGATGGGGTTTGGGCTCGGGCTTTTAGGGTGGTTTCCTATTGGTCTGCATATCTCACAACATTCTCTATTTAATTTTCAGAGTTCCCAAGTAGTACCAGATTTCATTTGATCACCACAAGTTCAACAAAACCGATATCGAAAAAATCTAAACTCATTCTAACCGAGATTACATGCAATCATAGGCCCTTATCTATCACTTAAAGAGGTTTTGGTCACCAAGTCTCTATTACACCACTACTACTCATATCATCCAACAAAGGCCACCCTGGAATTTTCCAAGTTCATAAAATATAAACTTCTGAGCTCTAAACTAATATATGAGATTAGAAAACTTAAAGACTTAAAGAAAGAAAAGAATATTATCTTGTAAAGGCAACTCAAGAAAATTCTAAGATGGCCAAAGATACTCAAAACCCAAACTTAATCCGACCATGTTGCTTAGATTGAGGTTGGGAATATGTTTAGTGAAGGTTTTCTGTGGTTTTGATGAGGTTTAATGGGTGGTTTATGGTGGTAGAGAGAGTAGCGAAGGAGGTGATGAAGAAGATGAAGGAGAGATGAGGTGAAGAAAACAATCAAGTGAAGAAAAGCAATGGTTGCAAGCTATAACTCTCTCTTTCTCTCTCACTCACCCATACCTCTTAGTTTCCTTCTCCCCTCGTTTCTTTTCTTTTCCTCTTTTTTTTCCTTTTAGAAAAACATAAATACCAAAATAGAAACAAAACCATACCTAAATACAAATGTAATGTGTCATGGTACATTAACACATGATTAACAAAATAGACTTGGTTTAATGCGTAACCAGGAAAATACTAATCAAGTTTAATATTAAATTTGTATGTAAATAATTATATAATAATTTATAAAAAGCCCAAATCAAATAAATGATCTCATAAATAATAATTCATTTTTAAATTCCAATTATTTTTCAAAAATATAGATATATAATTATATCAATTTACGAAAACTCAAATCTATACTCGCATAATATGCGTGAAATTTATTATTTTATTATTTAAATTCCAAAAATAATATTTTCTATATTTTGAAATGTTACAAACTTTGTTCTAAAGATAGATCCTCATCTTCCAAAAGACACACTGAGATTACGACGACAGTCTGCCCTAAGCTACAACGAAACCTCTATCTCGGTAAACCTTCACTCATGCGCTCGACAATCCGATCTCGGCCTTTTGCCCAAAAAGAAATCAAAAATTGACAATGGAAAAGATTGTGGAAATATGTATCTTCATCAGGCCTTTCAAGACTATTTAAAATTGCTTGCAAGAGACTAATATGGTTTTAGTTCGAAGCTAATGGAATTGATTGTCAAATACAAATACAAAATTAGGGGAAAAACCGGATCGGGTTGATCAGACTTTTGACAATATATATATATATATATATATATATATGATCCGAAATTTAAAATCTAAACCCAAAATACATCCGAACCCGACGTTTTACAATGCATTAAATCCATACCCGCAAATTCATGGTTTATATATATACATGATCCGAAATTTAAAATCTAAACCCAAAATCCATCCGAACCCGACGTTTTACACTGCATTAAATCCATACCCGCAAATTCATGGTTTTGGACAGGGTTGGATGAGTTTTGGGTTTAGACGAGTGGGTGGGGTTCACCCTATTATAAACTACTAAAAGTGTGAAATTATCACCCTTGAGGGGCGTTTGGCAAATATAAATGCGCAAAATATAGGCTGTGTCAAAATTATATAAATCATATATAATAAATTTATAGTTTACACCTAAAAACCTCACCAACTAAATACCATAGCGAGAAATACAATATGTATATTACTATATTTAAATTTATGGTATATAACGAGTCAGATCAAAGCAGGTTTGGTCGAATAGGGTCTAGGGTTCGGGTGAATACGTTTTATATTAAACCCATTAACCCATCCGGAAAATTTGAATCTAATATTCTTCTTGTCCATTTGGGTTTGGACGGATATAAGATGTCTGAGAATCCCGGAAATATAGGGCCAGGTCAGGTGCAGTTTATAAATTTCTCCAACCCGACCCGGTTATACCGCGATCCAATAAATCCAACAGATATCTCTACTATTATAATGCCAAAATTTGGAATGTAAGAGCATTTGGAAAAACAAACCTTTCAATTTGTTTCTTAGTTTAAGTCATTTTAATTTTTTGTTTGCCAAAGATTTTAAATAATTTTAGCTAAGATTGTCAAAAAATATTTAAAATAATTAACTTGTTAAATTTTAAAAAATAGAAAGTCCTAAAATAAACCTTTAAAGCCTATATTATTTCAACTATTTTTTCAGAAAGCATGTGTCAAAATGTACGACGACCGCAACTGCTAATTACTAGTAATTATATAAACACACCACGTTTCACAAACACGAATCGGACGGCCATCCCACAAAAGCCCAGCACGAATCGGCTGTCAGAGCTCAGTTCACACGTGCTTGAAAGAAATATTGCTGTTCTTTATTTTTCTTCATCTCATCTCATCGATTATTACGACTTTTTATAATAAAAGAATAATTTCTCGCTTTAAATTCCTCATCGATAAAACCCTAGATCGCGTGATCGTCAATCGATTCACTGACTTGAAGCGCTACGTTTGAATCGCATCGATTAGATGAAGAAATCGAAAGCGGCGAAAGGCAATCATCAGCCGCAGCAGAACGGCCACGTGATCCCCTTCAAGTTCGCCAAGTTGCTGGATCCTGATGTTAATTGGGACAAGGTAATGCAAGATCCAAAGAGTCTAGGGTTTTTGTTACTGATTTTGGTTAATTTTTTGATGTATCTAGGGTTTGATGAGTTTTTTCCTGCTTGTTTTTCGAGGCTTAGGATCAATTATGCGATGTTCTGCATTGGATCCGGCAAGCGTTGGGACTTTTGTTTGGATTGATTTGGGGTGCAGTTCCTTTAGTTGGAGGGATTTGGATCGTTGTGTAAGTTCTCATTTTTTTTTCCTTTTCAGTTCAGTGTTATAATAGATAATTGTGATTACTGAATGATTATACTTCATGATGATATGCTATGATCTGAAGTTTATATTAATGCATAATCCAGTAGAATTTCAGATCAATCAGAGTAAATTTGTACTATTTTTTCATCAATAGACGTGACCATAATATTTCACATATAAGCTGTATAAAAGAAGCCATTGTTGTCATCCCCTTTGCATGAAGCAATCGTGAATGATTTGGCAACATTTTACAGGCAACAACTCGAACAGCGTCTTAATTACTGTCGATACTGTCAAAAAAGAAAAAGAAACCGTCGGCATGATACTTCATGATAACATGATATGATCTAGTCTGAAGTGTATATAAATGCATAATCCAGTAGAATTTCAGATCAATCAGAATAAATTTGTACTATTTTTCTCTATTAATAGATGTGATCATGTACTTTGCGAGGCTTCATGAATGATTTGGCGAAATTTAACAGCCAGAGACACAAACCATGTCTTAATTACTGCCAAACCCCTGTCAGAAAAGAAAAAGGAGAAGGAGAAAAAGAAATTGCCGACATGATAGCACTTTGTAGAAACATTATTGGCCTGCTGGAATTCTTGAGAAATTCTCGTAGGCAAGAGGATAAGTCTGGAAGAAGGGAATAAATAATAGACTTGCTATAGGAAATTTATGTTTAACTCTATGTCACATGTAAGCTAAGAGGAGAGAATATATGGGACTAACTACTGTGGAAATAACGCTACTTAAACGCAATAGATTTGCCTTGACCTTATATTTTAGTGGATTTATTCAGTTTGACTTTTTCAAGGTTTATTAGTTCATACTTAATGAATGCATCCCTTCCTCAGTCGACAACTTTTAGGATATATCCTTTCTGATTAGTCATGGTCCATAACCTTTCCCCCCGTCCAAAAAATCCGTTACGTCGAGTGACGTGGAACCTGAAGTCATTTCCTACCCATCCTTTTGAGGAGAGGGTTTGAGGTTTATAATACTTAACCAATGCATACTAAAACATGACATATTTAGACCATGTTAAGATCAATCCTCAACTGCAAATTAGTAAATAATGTCTTGTTTACTTATGTGTACTTTTGTGGTTATACAAACTTATTATTGTTGTTGTTATTATTATTTTGCTACAACAGATTTTTTTTAATAAATCAATTATTCAGCTAAAGAAGATGAAGCCACCCATCTCCCATCTCAATCCGATTAAGCTATACGTTAAATTTGGTTTTATGACGCATTGTACTAGTCTTTCTGCAATAATAAAAGTGTTGACATTTCTTTAGATTATGAGTTGAAGTTCAGGAAAAAGGGGTTGTTTTAGCCTTGACTGAATGAATACTAAGGATAAGATTTGCTGCATTTGCATATGCGCGAGACCTATGCGAAATTGTTCTAACGGAGAGAACCTCCGAAAGAGAAATTAGCAGTTGTTTACACAATACACGTTCTCATTGATATGTCTTGTATTCTAGCTGGAGATCTTTCTTTGTAGAAAACACACAAATAAAATAAGAACAAAAAGGATTGAAGGGATTTGCATAGGAGAAATCCTTGAAACACTTGGCTATTTGGCCCATCTCCCTCCTTCGGTTTTATAATATCTCGAGCAAATAGAAAAGCTAAAAATGCTGACAATTCTACTAAAGCTTTTAGGCCCATGCATGGGCGGGTGCAGGAAAATTCATCTGAATGGGCACCAAACAAAGAAAGATTACAGCAAGAAATTAAGTTAAATATTATATTATATATAATTCATTAGTCAATTTAGATGGAGGTTAGAAAATTTGAAGTTTAAGTTAGTTACAAACATAGGAAAAACCATATCCTTAATATGGAAAGAGCTTATAATGAAATTCATACCCATTTGAATATAATTCAAAAAGTAACCGTGTGGGTGATGGGAATTGAACCTAGACCTTTTGTTGGGAAACAAAAAATATTACCACTTGAGCTAAAGCCTACGATTGCTTGCTTTATTTATGTTATAATATAGATAATATATGTCCGAAAAAAGTCACTTCTCGTTTCTACTCGATACTAGTCTCTTTTTTCTCGAAGTTCAAGTGGGGGCACGTGCCCCCTCTTGGCCTTCATGGATCTGCCCCTGGCCCATGTCCCTTCTCTAATAGTTTTTAGGTTAATTGCATTAATTTCATATATCACCCTTTACCTCATTCAACACTTGTAATTCCTTAAGTAGCTTATGAGCATCCGACACCCTGGAGTTAGTCTTAATATAGATTGAAATTAAACTTATACCTCCCTCAACTTTCCAATTGCTGGGGTGCTAGTGTTAATAAGCCAGATTAAGTTTAAGTGCTGGTTGAGGCATAATTCAGGGTTCCGTATGCAATTAACCTTTAGTGTTTTTTTTTGGGGGGGGGGGCAGGGTTGCTATGCGTTTAGTTGGTTTCTTCAACTTAAGACTTGCATCTTTTTGTGAGCAAGTAGCTCTTTGGATGATGCTGGTTATATTGAAAGGCAGTCCTTACTTACCATATATCTACCTTCTCTCCAATAAGCATCCAAAAAAAGGTCGAATCCATATATAAGATAGGTAATAAGAATAGAGTAGCACAAGTTGCCTATGAGAGTTCCAATATTTTTAATCCAAAAAATGAAAGTTGCTTGTTGGTGTAGTGATAATGCAATGCCCCCTTTGCTCCTCATCAAGAGCTTTGCTTAGCATGTACATTTTACATCTTGTTTGTACATATTAGAGAGCAGAAAGAAGTAGGCTAGGTATTGTACGATCATGCGTTGACTGTATGATCCCTAAAGACAAAAGTAGTGCATCACATGTAAATTTCTAAATTTCAAATACATGCACCTTGCTATAAAGGTCTCAGTTTAGCCTTTGTCCTCTAATGGCTAGTAAGTATTAATGTGCACCTTCTCATTACCTTCATTTAATCTAATGAACTCTTTTACGAAGTGAAAAGACAGCTGGGCTCGGTTTCTGCTAGATGAAACAAAAGGGACTAAAATACTTTTTGCGGAATGACTGCAAATATTTGCATACAAAATCTTAGGTTTTGCTTTGAGTTTAATTGATGTTGTAACCTCCTATGTCAGGATATTCGGTCACCGATCTCTTCATGTTGCACTCATGTCAAGGGCACCGTGTTGCAGTCTCCAATATTTTTCATTTTTATGATCTTCCATTTGGCTTAGTTGAATATATCTGAGAGTAATGCTGTAAAAAGCATAGGCAGCCGCCTAGGCTGAAGCGGCTTCATACCACATTGTTTTTGGTCAAGACACCAGAATTAAATGTAAAAATGCCTAACCAAGTTTCAAAGTTGACCCAGCTAGACAGGAATTAAGCATCCTTAGGCGAATGTAAGCGGTCCTAGATGAGAATCAGGCATTTCATTTCACAACTTTCATCTCATTAGAAGGTATAAATCAATGTTATCCAACCAATGCCATGTTTATTTACCAAATTTTAGCTCGTAAGCTCTAAATGTTATGGATATTCATTCATATTATACTAATATATTTTTTCCATGCTGCTGCAACTTTTCATCCTTTCAAATTATATCTTTACCTTTTGCTATTTAATGTATGTATTTTGGTGTATATTTAAAACTTGCAGCTTGCCTAGGCTTTGTCTGGGCAGCGTCTTGGTGCACATGCTAGGTAGCACTTCCGCTGTCCAACATGTTACCTTTCTGGTGCTTTTCAAAACATTGTTTGAGAGTCATGATTGCTTCTCCTGAATCAATAAGTAACATCTTGTAGCAGTACCAAGTATGAAATTACTCCTTGCATATGTACTTCGGAGTCATTTTGACCTTTCAGAGGATGTCATTGTATCACTACTAATGCTTCGAAGATTGGATTCGCCAACATTTTTGAATGAAAAATGAGATTCTGCAGTCTTGTTATTTCCTTGGACGTGAATTAGAATCCTGAATATGCATAGAGAAAATCTTAGTTGTATATTTGTACCGTTGTACGAATTCTTAGAAGTATTCCCAATTCAAATCGGGCTGATATCAGAAATTTGTCACTTTTCATATTTTTGGGTTGTATTCAACAAGTTGATTTCAATGTTAGCTAATTCCATCAGGTTAAGTTAAATTTTTTCCTTTCCTCCCTTTCTTGATTTGATTTGGATGGTACATCTCATGTAACATCATTCCAGGATAATAGACCCCTACACCATGACTAAATCCACCTTAATATACTAGCCTTTTATGGGTCATAGAATGTGCTGATGACATACAATTGATGTGTACTGGCTGCTGAGACATTATCAAGTTGATGTGTGCTGATTTCTGAGACATTATTAATCTTCTTAGGGCCTGTTTGGTTGCAAAAGAGGAATTGAGTTGAGTTGTGTGAATGATATGTTTTTTTGTCTCCTTGAGTAGTGAGTATAGTGTTTGTTTGGTGGAGATTGAAAAATGTTGGGTCGGGGTGTTTTTAAATCGATGTTTGTTTTGTATAAACTAGGTATTGAGTTTGATTTCTTGACTTGTGACGTGGTCATCTAGGTTAAGTATTTCTCACCCCCATAAAAGATAAGAAGATGGTGGGAAGAAAGGTAACCTAAATTTATATCCCATTTTTTTAATATTTAAAAGAGGAGCTGGAATCCAACTCAATCTAAATTGAGAAAAAAGGCCAAGCTTCAAAGCTTGGCCATCAATGAGGTGGGATAATGTAAAAGGGGGACAAACCTCCTAACTCAGGCCCCAAACAAACACCCAACTCCTAACCCGGACTAGTCTAGGGGACATGCTACAGTAGATGTCCCCCTAAGTCAAGAGACTCAATCCCCAACTCAGTGAAACGGTTTTGTAGCATGTCCCCCCCCCCCCCCAACTCAATGACCTGCAAGAGACTCCCCCAACCCAACTCAATGAAACAGCTTCTGCAAGTCCCGTTTGTATCGTTGAATTGGGTCTTCAGTTTCTTTTGTTTGGGGGGGGGGAGCTACTGTAGCATGCCCCTAGCCAAGCTCATTATAGGACTTGGGTGTTTGTTTGGGGTTTGAGTTGGGGAGTTTGTCCCCCTTTTACATCATCCAACCTAATTGATGACCAAGTTTTGAAGCTATAACTTGGATTGAGTTGGGTTCCACCTCATCTTTTTAACATTAAAAAAAATGGAAGATGAGTTATTGGTTACCCCTCTTTCCTCCATCTTCTTATCTTTTGTAGGATGAGAATTATATGCTCATCCAGGTGACCACATCCTAAGTCAAGAAATCAAACTCAATTCCAAGCTTATGCAAAACACTGGCTTAAAAACACCTCAACTCAACATTTTCAATCTCCACCATACAAACACTAAACTTACAACTTAAGGGGGCAAAGAACACCTAACTGCACAACTCAATTCCTCTTTTGCAACCAAACAGGCCTTGCAAAGTGGTTTTTCACATGCTGACTGTGTTTCCGAGGGAGTTCATGAGTAAGAACCGATGAGCAACTCACTCATCCTGTTAGTTTAAATATATTTCATTTTCTGTGTGATTCCATATATTTGGTTCTGATCAAGAAGATCGGACAAATTTTACAAGTTCCTCTAAGAAAAAAATATCATGCAACTTCTGATATTTTATCAAATTCCATTTTATGTATAATTTTTTACATATCCAGCAGCACATTACATCAATTTCCACCTATTTATTTCTTCCCGTACACACTTTCCATTTTATGACTAATATTTTTTCTTCTAACATAATTGTGGTATTTTGATAAATTATATAGAAAAAATAATTATGACATGTTACATTGTGTAACTTAGCACTTCCTATTGATAGGCAACTCACTTATAATGTTGAACCTTTTTAACAAAAATAACAGTGGGGAAAGTGTGGCATCTTATGTTGTTATTTGAAGTTAGCTTATATAACTGTGAACTATAAGCTTTGTTTTGAATAAAATCTTGCTTGATTAACTATTTGATGATTCATTTTTGAAATCTTGCAGAAGTTATCATTTATCTAAATCAAAATGTGTCAAATCAAAATTAATTTAACTTGACTTTCTCTATTCACAGAGTTATTTTATTAAAGCATAGATCGAGGATTAAATGTGAATATAGATCTATTGGTGCTACCTACTTGACTTCACAGGTTTTGATCGACTTGTAAAGATATACAACAGTTGGACGCATTCTAGTAATTTTGTGATACCCATTAAAAATGGGGTTACTATGGCGCACAACCCTTGGGTTAAGAAGGCTCCATAGAAACATAGATCAGATATTTATGACTGTTCTGTTAACCACCATATAATTTATGACTGTGTGGCTAACCACCATATACATTAGTGCAGTTGGTTTTGTAGATCTGCGTTCTAGTCATTATATTTGAGCCCGCTAAACAAAGTAGAATCCCTCCAATGCCAGGAAATATTCTTGATGATGATCTAGAATGCATTTATTTTTGGGGTCTAAAAATAATCCCAAATAAAACACATTTCACATAATGGACAGCTAAATCTCTTGAGCAATATCAGGTCATTATATTGCTGCGTACCAATTGTAGGATGAAGATTTGCATCTGCAGTCTTGACTTTTAAACTGCATTGGAAGCTTCTCATTTTTTCTCGTTGATCCTCTAATTATTTCATTGCTAAAATGTAGATTTAAAGTTCTAATGGTATATGCTTTTCATTGATATCTTTCTCAATACTGGTTAATGTGCAGATTTTTGGTGTTATCATCAGGCATTATCTATGGATACTATGCACATCTGCTGAAGATCGATGAAGAAGAATTTGGAGGGCATGGAGCATTGATTCAAGAGGGGCTCTTTGCTTCCTTCACCCTTTTTCTGGTAACACATCATTACATTCCCCTTTCAATTCTGGAGTTGAACAGATTTTAAGTTTGCTCGTCTCGTTGCACTATTCCCTGAACACTTGTCATCTATGCTTAGTGATTGCATTTATGCGACACTTGTAGATTGTGTTGTATTTGTAACAAAATATTTTTACCTAATTATTAATTTATTTTGAAATTCAGGCAACTGGCTTTTAACAAAATTCTTCTTTCGTTTTGCAGCTTGCCTGGATATTAGCATACAGCTTGGCACATTTCTAAGCGTCACGCATAAATTCATACTGGACCAATTCAAGCTATTCTTTTCTCCCTTTGCTTTGTAAACGAATTATAATTTATGTCGAACGGTGGAATGATCACGTCACCTACCCGTTTGAAATCGTATTTAATCCAGGGGGAGAAATAACTTTCGAGTGCATTGCTAGATTGTGTACCTGATGACCGAGCTATGGTCTCCACAAGATGAAGACAACAAGGGATGCGTATGCATTTTTAAAGTTTTAACTGATATATATATATATATATATATATATATATATATATATATTGGTTAATGTTCTGGACTAAGCTACAATGCCTCTCAAAATGTTGTGTGGCACCAAGTATATTTTATGAGATTTGAGCAATTGGAACTGTTAAATCAAGAATATGGAACTAATGAATAAAATTTCGTTGTGATAAGGGAGAAAAAGATAGTTGGGTTGAATCTGTAGCTCTATCTTCAGGTGTTTTTTGTGCGATATGTTGACTTCTTGTTCCTGTATATCAAGCATCTGCACATCTGTTATGATTATTTTGTACGAGCGCAGTCATAGTACGACTTGTATCATGGTAATAACCTTGCCTGCAGGTGCCTTGCATCTCCAACACTTTATGAACTGGTATACAATGGGAGAGAGAAACCAAAATTTTAAAAGAAATATTTAACATCAACTTTGTGAAAACATCATCATACAAATATAGAAGCTGCATGGCAGTGATAATCATGTTAGTATATAGTTGAAAAAGTACGGACATTCCATGAAGGCTTGTCAGATTATACATAATGGCGACCCTAAATCAATGCATAATTAGAGGGTAATTCAAAGTTCACTATCAGGAACTACAAGCTCATAGAGATCTCCAATTGTCCAAGTAGATGAGACTTTTAAGATGATATATAGTAATTCAATCATCCTTCAATCTCTTCAGAAGCTTGCTGGCCCATCGCCTCTTTAGTGTAAACCCAACAATGATGCCCACGGCAAAGCTGATAGCGCACATTTTAGAGGCTGTCCATAGAGACACAACTCTCATGTATATAATCAACAATTATGAAGAGTCAAACTAGTGAAAAATGGATAACTTTTATGAGTGTCAAACTAGTGAAAAAAGGATAACTTCATGACAGTAGGATAGCTGTTCAAAGGTTTTATTTCTTATTTTCCAAAAAAAGAAATATATACTACATAACGAAAATTTGGAGAGCACATTACTCTTTTCATCGATTGATCCATAAATACGTTCTCTAATGTAAGGTTAATAACTCAGATGCATAGGGGTAAAGCATTGGACTAGAGTTCCATGGTTCTACTTTGTCAACGGGGAAGATAGGAGATGTTGTTTAGACAACATAAGCAGCTGTGGCTGATCAATCAAAGACGGAGGATGGTATCGAGCATGAAGACCTTTTGGTTGATGGATACATGAGCGAGGAACTGTATCTTGTTATTTTGAGGCTAAAGTACACCCTTAAGCCCATATAGAATCCTGATACTAATTATGTCAGAGACTCTAGCCCCCGTTGTATTTATATACTTAAAAAAGCTCTTCAAACTCATGGGGAAGTTCGAAATAACATTTCCTAATCAGAAATGTTGTTTCTATAGATGATTTCTTTTCATTTCTCCGGTTTATGTGCTTTATATTTTAGTGGAAAAAGGGTGATATTTTAATAACAAAATTTTCTGGAAAGAAACATTATAAAAAAGAAGGGGTTTAATTGTTCTCATGTTGAACTCCATGGAAGCTTCCATGCTCCCTCCATTTTAAAATTAGTCATCTTTGTAGACACTTTGATTATGTGTATCATATTACTTGTTCTGTTAGAATATAAAGGAGAACGTTTAAGAATATTAGCTCATAATTTTGTCATTTGTCTGAACATTATTAACCCCAACATCTTAGCTTTGCAATAACAAAGAGTTGCTCTGAAAATTAAAAAAGTGGACAATACAAGAATTCGGTATTTCTATTTTGCCTCTATTTAAGATGAGCTGCTTCTCTTTCTTAAGTGGTGTCATATAACCTAAAAGGAAACTAACCTGACACCAACGGAGTATGAAAGATAAGTGATGTCTGGAAACTTTGTGAAACAACATCAATGAATAAGCTGACACTAAAACGATGACATTTAGACACTTTCCATCCTTGGTAGATATTAAGCATATTCTGAGTTTATATTCTATAACTTATCATATTTCCACACATGCGGCAATTTGTTCTAGTTGCTCTTGGATTTATCCATGTCTTAGAGCTGAGCATAATTCTCTTTAGTTGCAAATCAATTATGTTTCCCTTTTTATACTTCTATCCTAATCTAGATGAATTTGGGATTCATTCGGGTTCAAAGTCCCTGTTATTACAAATTAATAGCAGATATGCTAGTATCCTAATCCTATGGCTCCAAACAGTGTAAAATGGGAGGCCAGGGCTAGAGTTATCATAGCGTGAAAAAGAGCAACTGACACCCCCAATCTTGTCTTTTCATTTCCTCAGCTAAGAATTAAAAACTTGCTAAAAGAGCATCAGGGTTGTTAGCCGATGGCAAAACTTAACAATACTTTTTGGGGCTGTTTGGTAGCTTGGAAATGGAGATTCATGCAACATTTGTTGCAAAAAATCTTCATTTTTTTTGTTCGATTAGCAACAAATTTGAGTAGGAAATAGAAATGGAGATGCAAAAAACATCAAATTCTTGCAACATTTGTTGCACTCATTTTGGTTGTAACAAGAGTTGCAAATTTGGGAATGGTGAACATAGTAATTATTATGGTGTGCTACATAAGCTTTGTATACAATAAATGTATTTTATTTAGTTTTTTGTTTAACTAAACACAAAAAAAGGTTTAGATTTGGAAATCTAATTACAAAACTTAAAGATAACCAAACAATGGGTTTGGACCTTTTTCTTTTTTGCAGCAAATGCCGGATGCAGCATTTGTTGCATGCACAATTGTTTTTTGTTGCTAACCAAACATGCCATGATGAAGATCAAATTTGTCAACATATAGCGCTTGCTTCACCATGATGAAGATCAAAATTTTCAGCACTTTGAGGATTACATATGTACGAAACAAACTCCAAAAAGAATAATGGGTAAATTGTTGAAAAGCCCCCTGCCCTATAAAAACATGTGAGAAACTCCCTGGGTTTTTTGAACATGTTGAAAACCCCTTAGGCCCATCAATTTTTTCCTGAAATACTCTAAGCTTTGGGTATTTTGGTATATCCCAAAACTATCCCTTGTGACCCATGTGCGCAAGTACAAAGAGACAACTACCAATTTATGAGCACTTAATGCGGCCGAGTTGCATGTAACTTGTAAGCAGTTGCATATAATTTCTATGATTAATTATGTTTTGTTAATTTTTCCTTATAGGACTGAGCATTAAGTGCTCTAACTTAGTCATTTTCCCTTCAAATTCACCACTTTCCTCCCTAAAAAATCTATATTGCAGACGGAATAAGAATTATCCCATTCATTCTCTCCATTATCCATTATCTTCTCTCATTTACTCTGCTTTCATTTACTATCCCAACAAACTAAATCTTCATTTACTATCTTGTTTGTTGATAATGGCCCAAACTTGGAAATTAATGTGTTTTGTGAGTGGATCGAATGGTAAAGGTGCGGTCTTAACCATCTCGAAGGCGACAACATGGTTTGAAATGAAAGGAACAATCTCTTTCGACTCGATATGCTGGTTGAGAAGTTGAAACTTTCTTGTAAAATGGAGAAATATGGAGATCATGAGGTTAGAATGATAAATGAAGATGACTACATAAATATGGTATGCATTCATCAAGAGACAAACGAGGTCATCCATATGCAAGTATCTGTTGATACCCTAGTCATTATGAGCAGGTTTGTCTTTATTTCACTTGATTTTTGTTTAGAGAAATATACAAGACAATTACCTGCAACTTGTAACCAGTTGCCTGTAACTTATAAGCAGTTGCCTCTAACATCTGAGCACTTGCATGTAACTTCTAAACAGTTGCCTATAACTTGTAAGCAGTTGCCTATAATTTCTAAGCCCTTGCAAACGTTTGGTTTCAAATATTAGACGTCTCCAAAGTCAATTTCCAGAGACAAATTTGAAATGGAGACGTATGGTTCCAAGTACCAGACGTTTCTGAAATCAATTTCGAGAGGCATATTTTGAACTGGAGATGTCTGGTACTTGTAACCAGACGTCTCTGAAGTCAATTTCCAAAGACGTATTTTGAACTAGTATGTCTCTGACGTCAATTTCCAGAAATATATTTTGAACTGGAGACGTTTGCTACAGACGTCTGCAGTACAAAATATGTCTCTAGAAATTGACTTCAAAGACGTCTGGTACTTGGAACCAGACGTCTCCATTTCAAATCTTGCCTCTGAAAATTGACTTTAGAGACGTCCGGTATTTGAAACCAGACGTCTGCAAGGGCTTAGAAGTTACAGGTAACTGTTTAGAAGTTACAGACAAGTATTTAGATGTTAGAGGCAACGGGTTACAAGTTACAGGCAACTGCTTATGTAATATCCGGCCTCCGTCATACAGTAAAATTTGTATTTAAATATAATCCATGTATTTTAATTAATTAATTTAAATTTTGTTTTATTTTGTTTTATATTTTTATGCCCAAACCCCTTTAACCTATTCTTTCTTTTAAACCAGAATCTAAAAAAAAAATCACAATCTTTTCATTTCCTTTTCTAAGGCCCACCCCACTAAACTTTTCCCATTCCCTTCTCCATATTTTTCCCATACTCCTTTCTCTCTCTTCCTCCTTGCCTTCTCTCTGTCTTTAATTGTTCTCTTTTTTATTCTTCTAAATTTTTCTCGATTTACTCTCCTTCAAAATCTCAACTGATATTCCCCTCGTATCAGCAATTTATTTCCTCTTAAATTCCCTTCAATTTCTCTAAATGACCAGAGCTCTCCCCCAAATTCCTTCTCTCACTCTCCCTTTCTCATTCTCTCTTCTCTCCAACTCACCGACCACCACCTTGAGCCGCCACTCTTCCTGAGCACCGACGACGATTCCCAACACCGTCTTCACCTCTTTGCACGCCGCTACCGTCGACACACACAGCCATCAAGCTCTACCACCTTCCTTCGAGCCCACCTCTCTCCTCTACTCAATTCCAAACCGCCGTCCAAACCACCGTCGACCACCGCATTCCATCGCCACCTGCAAAATCACCTCCGACAGAACCCGTCACCGTCACCGTCACCGTCGCCTCGCCAGCAGCCCCCACTTCTCCTTTCGAGCTCCTCAAACTCGAGCTCGTTGCCGTCGTTGCATCCGTCACATTGTTGCGACACCGCACACGTCCGTCACAACCGTAGCGCGTTTGAGCCTCACTCACGTCGGGGCATGTCCGGCTCCGCATCATTCAAAGCCGTCTCGTGTGTCGAGACGATCTCCGCGTCCGTGTTGCTTCTAATTCAGCACCCAAGACAAGTGAACTACCTTCAGTTATTTAATCATGCTACACACACATATATAAAGATATTAATCAAGTAGTTAAATGTAAATGATGAGTCACAGTGTGTGTGTTAAGTGTTCTGTATATCGTGCTTAAACCAAAACCTTATTTAAAATCCCCAATACTATGATCAATGTTTTCATTTCTTGTTATCTAATGTCGTGTAGAAGTTTAGATTCAAGATACCATAGTTACGGCCATAAAATGATGCGCCAAGAGGCGTTGTCAAGTCTGAACCTTACTGTACATGTCGCCGTATTAAATTCATATTAAATTAAAGATAAATCTTTTTGTGACGTTCTTGGGCTCGTATTAAAGCTAATTAAATAACCTGTCGAACTCTATTAATTGTTACTGAATATTACCTTGTTATGACATTGCAAATTGGAGGGAAATACTGCTCTGCAGCACTCTCTTTTGATACATGTATTTGAACCCCTGTATATCCCTGTATGAACATGCTGATGTGCGGGGATCTATATTGATGCGTAGATAATCAAATTAGCTTTCATATGTCACTGGTTTCATCCAATTCCATTACTGTTTGATATTTATAACATAATTTATATTGTCAGTATGTCTTGTTGTTTTCTGTAGTGACATTTATACGTATCGAGCTTAAACTGATCTTAGCTCGCTGCATATAACAGTTATTACTGTTCTGTCTGTTGCGTTGGAAACTTAACCGATATATATAGATTTCTTTGAACTATAGTGATCCTCAATTCTGTACGCAACAAATAGCAATCTGCGTTCGAAGTTAAACTTTCAGTTCTGAAACTGGAATACCAGCAGTGAACACCTGTGTTAAAATGATTGCATCTCACAAACCTGAATGTCGATTGAGATGAAACCAATTTTAATGTTTAGCTAAATGAATTTACTTTATATGCCTTTTATATTATTTTATCTGTTTCTGCACGTATGATTAACAATGAATTTCGCAAGTTGAATGATATTGGCTGTTCTTATTTAGTTAAACTTCATTTAATGCATTCTTCTCATGTCGTGTAATTGCTTTGCACTCTTTGATTAATGACCACTCACATTGATACCCTAATAATTGTAGTGCATTGTCAAGTGATAAATGGTATCGATCGGGTTGTGACAAGTACGTTACTGGAAGTGTTTAAAAGTGAAAGTGAAATAAGTGAAAACGTGATTGAACCGTGAAAGTGATGCGTACTTGTATACAACCAATCTGATACGTGAAGTTATACTTGGGTTAAGAGATAGTTGGGTAATGAATGCATGTTGTGGTACGAGAGTCCACTTAAAAATCACCTAACATGAATCTCGTGTGTCAGTGTCCCATAGGATTTGACAGGGCCTTGTACTAAACGTGTCGTTGGTCCATGGCAGTTGTCGGACTACTCTCGTATACACGCATACTTTTATTATTGAACTACAAACAAACAAGTTAGAATAGAATAGCCAGATTATGATATTTTGTCATGACTTATATGTTACACTACTCACATGTTCGTATTGCTTCATGTCTTCGGGTTATTGCTTTATAATTTCTAATTCATACTTATTGTTCTGCAACATACTATACATCATATTATATTATTGTGTCGTCCTAACGACCTGAGTATGCATGCTCAGAGAAAGAAGTGGACTTAGCCCAGATCAGGACCTACCCACTTCGAGAATATTGCGGAGATCTAGATCGACGACGTCATCGCTATCATTTTCTTTGTCATTATCCGGTTAGTTGTTCTCTTGATATTACAGATTTGTATCCGTTGCGCTTTGATCCATTTAAATGTGATAGATTTAGTGATTGTGATTCTCGTTACTTATGCTGTGTTTACTGCTTACCATGTACCGTTAGAAACCGAAGTGTGACTAGGCAGGATTATTTCTTGACCGTAGGAGCATGGCTGGCTTAGTCACCCTCGATTTCCGTATTTTGGAAAGCGTGGCGTGACAGCTTACAAGTTACAGGCAACTATCTTGAATATTTCTCTAAACAAAAATCAACAAAAATATCATTCATATCACAGTATCGGCCAATATTGGCGATATAAAACTGATAATACCAACAAAAATATCATTCATATCATAACATCGACAAACATCGGCTACATAAAACAGATAATATCAACAAAAATATCATTTATATTACAGTATCGGCCAACATCGGCGATATTAAAGTAAACACGTCAACAATTTTTTATATTCATTAGACAAAACAATAACATATAAGTAATTTGTCATTCTCACCCATAACAAATAATAATATCGACAAATATCGGCTAAATACAAATAGATAAATACATGCACGTATAACAAAGAATTCAAACTTCGGTAAAATAAAAACTGAAGCAATATTAAGCCGTTTCTTGCTCGTTGGCCAATAGAATTTGGGCCGTAAGTATCGGCCGCCACTGCTCTGACCACTAACCCTTCTGGGCATCGGGAATCCGCCGACCCTCGATCAATACCTTCATGAATAGGTAGATGAAATGCCATCATCACTGTTAACCAACAACGTTAATGAACGCATACCGTTGTAACTCTTAACAATCAGAAATATTAAAAAAAACTTGTAAAGAAAAGACTGCTTACAAATTATATTGAATCGGGAAAGGAACACTAGTAAATTGAAATGCATTATAAACCCCATGCTCGTTTAATTTCTTCGCCCCAAAATGGTAAAGGAACGGCAAGTAAAGCCTAGCCCCTTGCTCCCAATGGAGGTCGCGCGCAAGTGAAGAATAATTCCGCAATTCCTTTGCGGCAAAGTCTATAACGAGCAACGTCCAATGCCTGATAAGACATATCCGGGTTATAATGCGATACGGTCAAATAAGGAAAAAATGATCTTTTTCATTTATTAGGGGAATGCCATGCATTGTCAACATATATGTTCCATGCACTACTATTCATCTGCACTCTTCCGGAGTCGAGCGGATCAACATCATGCTCTGCCACAAATATTTAATTTGTTTATAAATTGATAAATGTAATCAGGAAAACCGGATAAGATGAGTAGGCATTACCATTATCCACGGCCTCACGAAGGCAAATGGAGGTACCGCTGCGGCAGGACCAACGACTTTATCAAATTATCCGCCAACTTGACAAAGGAGTCCATCACCTATAAAAAGTTCAAATATTTATAAGTTGCCTGTAACTTCTACTAAGTTGTATGTAATATCTATTAACTTGATTGTAACATCTAATAAGTTGCCAGTAACTTCTAATAAATTGCATGTAACCCCTATAACATTTGCCAGTAACTTCTATACCAGTTGCCTCTAATTTCTAATAAGTTGCATGTAAGCTCTAATAAGTTGCATGTAACCTTTAAAAACGTGCCATGTCTCAACCTGCTGCCCGATTAAGAAATCGAAGAGCTCGAACTAGGAAATAAAAACGTGGTTAGTGGGATTAAAAGGTATTGCCCTCAACGAAATTCGCTCCTTCAAAAAAGTGTCGACGGCATCCCTATGAACCTTCTTAAGTTCTTCGATGTGCTCTATTATGAGATAATCAACAAATGTCCAATCCCCGTAAACCTTCGCCAGCATGTCTGCAGACAACGAAAAGGGTTTGGTTAAGACACTAAAGGGTACATACAACATTCTGACAATTTCCACACAGAAAAATTATACTTTAAATGGATGTACCAATACACAGAATTATAGTTACAAACGACAAACACAGTTGTGATAATTTTACAATTGTCTCCCACCTGGCGACTTAGGATCTTCTATCTTTTTTGGGGCGTGTCTCCCCGTAATAGCCGAAGAACTTATGCATCTTGGTCAATGCCTCGACCGCGGTGATGACTCGTGCCTTCTCGACGGTACCGTTGGCACTGGAAATTTCTATCACGGTTTGAGCCTCCACTTTCCCCATGTTCATTTTTTCGCCGCGGTGGCCCATAACTTCAAAATTTTCCCAGTCACATCTCCGTCCTCGTTTAGATACCTGGACGACTTTCGGTCCTGCATATTCTTCACTCATTTGTTGAAACTTTTGATGGTGGGCTTATAGATGACCGCTTTCCTCTTGGGTGCCGGTGCAGGATGATCACGGAAGACTTCAACACATCGTCAGCACCCTCAATAACGGGCTCTTCAGGCGCCTTCGAAATGTTTTCCTCATTAGAAGCAGTCGCAATTACTTTCTCCTCAACTCGAGCAACTAGCATGGATACATCAATAGGAAAACTGTCATCGAAACCGCTGTCAGAGAGGCCAACTTCGTCGTTATCTTCACTCTCCTCCTTTACTTTCTCTACCCATCCTTTTCAGCTCTCTCCTCTTCTTCTGCCAAGGCCACTACTTTGCCTTTCACCGGCCCAACATCGGTAATCTCTTGGCATCCAAACCCATAGAGTAGGCTACGAAGACGTTGATTCTCGGCTTCCGCTGCCTTCAACGCTGCTTGCTGCATCGAAAGGACCGCTTTATGGAGCAACTCCTTTTTCGCATAAACATTCTTCTAATGTGTCGCTTGTGTTTCAAAGGACATACCCTTCGCAATATCATTCTCATACGGCTTCTCAACAGATCGTTCCTTCAGAATTTGCACCAATAAGGACTACACTATATTATAATCAAGTTATTAAAGGTTACGTGAAACTTATTAGAGGTTACAAGCAACTGGTATAGAAGTTATAGGCAAATACCTATATATACACAATATATCTTTTTAATGTAAATAGAGAATATAAAACTTATCGATGCAGTTATTGCGTCGTCGTCTCCACTACTCTTCTATTGCACTGCTCTTCTCTTGTAATATAGATACGGGGCATCAGCGGAATGTTTCGACACAACTACGTCCCCCTTCAGCATAAAAACAGACCTCTTTCTCTTCATTGTCTACTCCAATCCCAACATCTTCAAAGATATACTGAATTCCCACCCACATAAGGCCGGTTTCTTGACGTATATGCATGTCGGTTGCCTCAAACCCATGATGGTATAAAACCATAGTTACAAATAAACATACATCACATTCGCATTATTAATATTAAATAATCAAAACACATCTACCAACAATATTAATTTATGTAGTTTATACTTTGCGTACAAATATAGTATAATTTTTATAATAGTCTGCATATACTTACGGCGAGAAGGATCTAACATCCGAGCACCTGTGCAGCGCCAGCCTTGGAGCTAAGCTTAGTCATGACACCGGCCTATCATCCCATGCAGCGCTTTGGCCCAGTTCATACTCGGCACTATCGATAGCTCAACGTGTGGGAATACATCTCTAGGGACGGTCGGGGACGTGACAGATATCCAAAATAACGAAAGCTGAGAAAGAATTAGCAAAGCCACGAAATCGTCCATCATTTTTAGAGTTCTATCTTGGACAGTCTGCTCCAAAGCAACTTCCAATATTGTGATGTACGTCCTTTCTCCCTTCTCTACGTTAAATTACTTCTGTCGAAGCTGGGTGATATCACGATTAGTCTTCATGTCGTTCCCGGTCTTCGGCAATCCAGTGTGCTTGCTAATCCAATCCACAGTAAATTTATGCGAGACGTCTCCAAAAGAGAACTCTCCGGTACCTAGATCATAGCAAAAGATAAGTCTACATAAGGTAGGCACATCTTGATCCAAAGTTGGCGGCTTCATGTAATGGCGGAACAGAGTTTTATTTAGCCTTCATATATGCTGATGGTGAATGCGTGGCTTCAACCTGTCCATGAAGCTGTCGTGACGGGGGACGTTGACATACATCCGGATGGTGAGATTGGCTCCATGCTTTCTTCTGAGGAAAACCAAATTTAAATATTAAATCAAAGCTATTAATTCTTTAAATTGAAAATTATAGGCAACTGCTTAGAAATTACATGCATCTGTTTATAAGTTACAAACAAGTTCTCACAAGTTACAGGCAGCTGCTTAGAAGTTACATGCAATATTATAGATGTTACATGCAACTTTTATAGAAGTTGCAAGTAACAATTTAGATGTAAGTAACTTCCTGTAACTTGTAAGCAGTTGTCTATAATTTCGAGGCAAGATTTGAACTAAAGACGTCTGGTTCCAAGTACGAGACGTCTCTGAAGTCAATTTCTAGAGGCATATTTTGAATTGGAGACGTCTGGTTACACATACCAGATGTCTCTGAAGTCAATTTCCAGATACCTATTTTGAAGTGGAGTCGCTACAGATGTCTGCAGTATAAAAAATTTATTTCAGACCTTTGGAACAGATGTCTGATGTGGTTTTCTAAGGAAGTTTGTTTATAATTAAAGGTAACTTCTATGAAGTTGTCTGTAACTTATAAGCAGTTGCCTGTAACATGTAGACAACTTTGGTACATGTTACAGGCAACTGCTTACAAGTTACAAACAACATTATAGATGTTACAGGCAACTACTTAGATGTTGCAGGTAAATAATTTGCATGTGACATCTTACCACCAACAAATGAAAATAAGCACTTGTCTGTAACATCTATGAAGTTGTCTGTAACATGTAGGCAACTTTGGTACATAGTACAAGAAATATTATAGATGTTACAGGAAACGCTACAGAAGTTCACAATTTTTTTAAAAAAGAAACAACTTTGAATCGCAATGTAAGATTAACAAAAAGGGTATCAATTTTACCTAATTTGTATCTCAACCTTTGTCGATTCTTCGGCCGCTGTCAACGTCGTTAACTCTAATTTTGAAGCCATTGATTTAGCCGATGTCTCTTTTACCAATTTCAAGGTCTTATCCTTTGATTTAGGCTCTATTCTGTAAGGAGTGATGGTGATGAAGTTTTTCTCATGACAGAGGAAGGGTCTGGGAGGCGGACGAGAAGGCGACGAATGTCCAGAGTATTGGTGTCGACTTGGGGCTGACAAGAGGACGGGCGGGAGCTTTAGGGTTTAGGGTTTTCGACGATGAGAGACGATTTGGGACAGTGAGTTTTGGTGTCGACTTGGGAAGGCGAGGTTGCGACGAGGGTGATGAAGAGAGGCGTGGGTTCTCTGAGGAGTTCGAGCGACAGTGAGTTCGAGTGACAGAGAGATATGGGGATGCGAGGTTGCGACGAAAGAGATGACCAGGGCGACGACGAGAAGCATGGGTTCTCTGAGGAGCTCGAATGATAGTGAGTTTGAGTGACATAGAAAGAGAGAGTGAGAAAATTTTGAATGGGGGTATTTCCTCCCTACACCAAAATATAATATCCAGGCCTTCAACCAAGGGTATTTAGACCAAGTTTTTGAATAGTAGGTCCTTTCTCCATATTTACAAAATACCGAGGATTTTTTTACCCCTTTTTCATGGGCTCGGGGCTTTTCTCCCTATTAGAAATGTATATACCAGCTAGTAATATGTCCACTGCTTCCTCAACAAAATTGTATATAGAATTCACACTCGAATACGAAAGTATTATTAAGATTACATTAACCATAAATTACTCGAATCCACTATAGATTAGGGATATAAGCTGAAGCATGTGCTCAAGCATTCAACAAGATCAAAAATTTCCATAAATTCAATCTAAAATCGACGATGCAAAGGAGAAGGCTTTGGATTTACCCAGGATTCACACGAATTAGGATCCGAGATTGGTCGGATGAGAATCGAGGAGAAGCATCGAAGCTGGCGTCGTTTGCTGAGCTCGATTCATGCGATAGAGATCGAAGCCCCTGCTTAAATTTCTCCATCGAAAAAGCAAAATTATTTGAATTATAAGAAAAGAGGGTTAGGGTTTTAAGAGGAGGCGATTTTGGGGCACGTGGGCTATATATAACTAGGGTTTTGAAAGGATTTGGAGTTTTAAGGCAAGCCATTTTTGATATTTTCTTTTTTTTCTTTTGGATAAATTGCAATAAAATACCCTTAACTATTGTGTTTTTTACTAAAATATCTTAAAGTTTTTTTTATTAGAACCAGATAACTTAAATATGGTTTTCAATGTATTTTTTTCCATTTCCATTAGAATACATTCAAAACTAGCACTTAAGGTATTTTGCTGTAAATAAAAAGCTTTTAAGGTATCTTGGTGGAAAACCACAACAGTTGAGGGTGTTTTAGTGTAGTTTATCCTTTTTATTCACAAGAATAGCAAGTGTATAAAATTTGATTAGCTCAAGGTATTCTTTTGGCCCATTTTTTAAATTTAAGAAAATGATCCCACCTCCATCATTTCTGTTTTAGAAGGTAGCGATTATGCTTTTTTATATTGAAATGAAAGTTTTTTTTAGAACTGGACCGTAAGCCTTACCCAAGCACACGCCACACACAAGCACACGACACACATGCACCCTTTTAGCAAGGCTTATTTTTGTAAATCGATTTCCTTTATTGTTGTAACTTGTTTTTAAAAAAATTATTCTTATTTTTATTTTGCCATTTTAGTCCATTTTTCCAAAATTAACATCCTTTTGATTTTATAGATGGGTAAGTTTTACAAAAAAAAATTACCAAAACAAAAAAGGAAGCACATTTTATGTCAATAAAAAGCGCGTACCCGCAACGTTTTAAAAATAGAGATATTTCATAATATATGAAAAAAAGAGACGATTTGTACGGTTTAATATGTTTTTGCTATTGACTCGGTCTTATGTATCTCTCCCTCTTCCCTAAATAAACAACTAGATGGAGCATACGCCATCTTGAATATTTGTGTTATGGCCTCAAGCAACTGCGCATATGTTTGATATAGGTGCCTTAATGCAATTATTGTAATTATACTTGGATCTATATGTATAGAACATTCTTACTCGATATGATAGTATGCTATCTGGTTTGTTTTATCTTTCATGTGTATATGTTTTACTTGATATTACGTATCGATAATACATGTTGATAAAGCCCTTGGGATCTTTTCTTGATTACCCGGATTATGATGAGATCATACTAGTGGGGCCTGAGTAGGCTATAAGCACATCCTTAAATATTCCTAATCATGGGAGTATCGAGACAGGGCATCGATACTCTAGAGTAGACTAGTGTATACGTTTCTTGATCCTGATCGAGACGATGATTGATCCCATAGCTATTGGTGTTTGACACCGAAGATTGCATACATGTGCTCATTAGAGAGTGAGTACACTAAATGGACTCGCCGAGAACTCTAAAATGGATTATACCTATTGTCACATAGCAGTTCTCTGGTGACAATGATATACGGTAATCTTTTGATATGAGATCGTCATGGTGTCTTGTGTGTGTTCCCGCTGTACTTTGATCATTACCCAATCACGGCTTTAAAGAATCGTGCATACAGATTTTAGTTGGGTACAATCCGAAAACATATAGAGGCGGTTAGCGATCGAGATGGGATTCGTCTCTCCCGGTATAAGTAGTTGATGTTGCGTTGTGCATGATGGACTATAACCATAAGTCCTTGGTCAGGACAGTTGAGATAAAATGATAAGAGTTATCAGTTGTATTTCGGATGGTTATGAGTTTGATATCGGCATGACTTATTGGGTTATTGGGGGTTTGACAATTTCCACCCTCAACCCGATATGTAACACTCTTTGACGAGAAGACCGGTTTGTACGATAATTGTCACTGATAATCTTTGTTGGGTTCGAATGAGTTTTCTTATCGACCTGTCTCTTGATATATACCTGGGTAGCCATTATATACAGCTAGTGTCGCTGACGAGCTTGTAGGTTAAGCCGTTAGAGGATTGATCTGAAACTGTTTTAGATTCAATTGGATGTGATCCAATAACCTACTGTCAGCATATTGTCAAGTCTTTTATAGTCCCACACAAAGTTACCATGCTCAGGAGAAAAGATGTAAACGTGAGTATGTAATACACGTGGTAGTTCAATTAAACACGTGTATATATTATTCGGACGTCCGATAATATTAGCCGGTTTATTTTCAACCTGATTATTAAGTCAAATGTTGACTTAATAAGCATATATGATACGGATAATAGTATTACTCTCTCTCTCTCTCTCTCTCTCGCTCTCTCGCTCTCTCTCGCTAGTATTTAGTATATGCATATGATACATATACTTATCTTAGTCATCTAATGACAAAGGAAGCATGGGCAAATAGGGACCACTTGATGTGAAGATAATCTTTACTCTTTTCTTCTCATATATGTCAGAAACGAGAAGAAAAATGTTCAAGCCATTTATTTGTCTCTACTCCTCTCTCTTTTATATGATAAAAGAGAGGAAATAAAGAGATACACTTGCTTTTTATCCATCCTCATATTATTCAAGAAAGAGTATAAAAGAGAGCGAACCTTTTCTACATCTTCTTACTCTTCCATTTTAGCAAATTATGAGAGCAAATTGTTTCACAAAAAAGTGTTCTTTGATAAAATTGAAACTTGAGTTGGGATGCTTTCTGTAACACCCTAGCACGATTGTACGTTAATTAACGATATTAATTAGTGTTTTGAATTTTGTTTTTATTTATTATTTGTGTTGTGATTGGTTTGGATAGTATATGTGTTCATCGGATCCGACCCGCTTGCGTGAAATCCGTTATGGTACTAGAGTATTTTTTATTAATATTTATCCGTAGACTAAATCTACATGAATTTTAAATAACAGATATATAATATTTAAATTTTATATATATATATATATATATATATATATATATATTCTGGTAGACATAGATTTTGGATATTTTTATATATTAATTGACAGTATGTTTTATTTTATTTAAATATCTCATGCTATTTTATTGACGTTTATCTATAACACCTAAATCCTAAATATTCTAAGATATTATGATATGTTAGATTAGAATATATATTTTCTAACCATTAGATTTATGGTTTAGATGGGCTACGTATATGTAGACAATTTCTAGTGTATTTTGAGATTTAGTGGAGACGGATTGCGGATCTTAATATTTTATATAATATTATTAGTTATATACAAAACTATATATATAGGAAAATATAAATATGTGAGTTTTTAATTTAAATAGGAAAATATAAATATGTTATGTTTATATAGAATATATATATATATATATATATATATATATATTCTATATAAACATAACATATTTATATTTTCCTATTTAAATTAAAAACTCACTCTCTCTCCCGCTCTCTCTTTGTTTCTTCCTCTCCCCTCTCCGATTCACCACGCCCTAACTCCTCACGACCGACCACCATTGCCTCTTGCCTCTTGCCCCTTGTCCTTCGCCTGCACCTACCCATCACCAACCTCGACCGCACCATCTTCTTACCGTCGTCACAGACCATCATTTTCTTCCTCCACCGAACCATCTCCTTCAACCCATGACCCCGACTCCACCGCCGGCGCCTCCTAACCCCGTCACCGTCTCCTTCCCCAACTCCAGCAACCCTCCTCCTTCGAAATCCTACGACCACGGCGCACCGTTCAACAACCAGCACCACCTCCATCGTCGAGCACCCACCTTCGAACCATCAACACCTACCGAGCACCTTACTCCTCGTCACCATCTTGCGCGTCACCATCTTTGCCACCGAGCACCACCTACATCACCTCCCTCAACCACGTCCTTTCTTCCTTTTTCAAACCTAAATCTCAATCGAGAACCCTTCAAACACCGATCGCCACAACATTCTTTTCCCTCTTGTTTCCACTTCGTCGTCACCCTCGCCACCGATGACCTTGAACCCCCCAATTCGAATAGCACCTCATCACCATCAACCTCGACATCATCTCCATCTCTTTCATCTTCGACAAAACCCATCTCCAGCCATCACTTCATCTTCTACTGTCGCCGTCGCCTTCCCCACTTCGAGCAGCCATTGCCTCGTCTTCACCGGAGCACCCAACTCGACAGCGACCCCTCTCCTCTGCAATCCAAAATCTTTATCGCCTTCATCTTCTTCCAACAACCACCGCACTTATACGACCACCATCGGTCTCACCTTCATCACCTCCTCCGATCTCATCTAACCTGAGAAGACCCTCCTCGACCCAAGCCTGGAACCCATCGCGGCAACCATTCATTGTCTTCTTGTTCTCTCATATGAGATCCAAGCCGACACCCAACAGAGCCTTCGTCTTTCTCTAGCCGCGCCTTCAACGTTTGCAGCAGCAACATTGTAACCCCATCGTCGCAATAGCACCTTGAGCAAACTTGGAAACCCTAGATGAGCTTTCAAGTTTCTGTCCTGCTTTGTCCGTCATCTCCGTGCGCGTATTCATCTCCGTGATTGCGTTCGAGGCAAGTTTATAACTTGCTACATGCTATGTTTTATACAATTTACTCATAGGTTGTTGTATCATCATCATCATCATCATCATCATCATTATCATACAACTATATCTATATAATTTATATACCATAATTATTTACCGTTAATCAGTTTTACAATATACAGTATATGCAAGTTTACAGCTTGCTACATGGTATAGTCTACGTAAAATTATATATATATATATATATATATATATTGTCGCAACATTATTTATTATTATTATACTTTTTATGTATATAATTCGTATATTGTAAGTTAGTTAGTTAACAAGTTTTATAATTGCAGTTTATAATGTTATGTAAATTATATCTATAACTAGTGATTATAACAAACTATTCTAGTTTAGTCAATCGATAAATCGAAGTGTATGAGTTAATATGGTTATTTTTCGTTACATTATTTATAACACCTAGATAACGGTTACAGCTGTATTTCATCATGATCTGTCCGCACGATATTATCATAAATAAACACTTTATTTAATTGAATACACTATTAGTGGCATGCATATAACCTGCCAGACTATTACTATTTTGTTTCCATGTTAATACCTGTTACCTGTGATACTTACCGATATCAACAATCCTGACTTATTATCCTGATGGATATGACCTGTTGTCTGGATAGACATAATCTGTACATGCATGTTCCTGTGTTGGTATTAGATAGATATTATATTCATACCTGACTTGGAAAACGAAACCAGAAGAAATGGGGAAATCAAAAGTATAACTGAAGTGTAACTTAAAAGGATATTACATGTTTCCGTGCTTCCGGGAGTAATAGAACAGAATCATTCTTGATTGATACCTCTTGCATCCGTGATCCCGGGGGTAACGGGACATACCTTGGTCCGTGGTCCCGGGGGTAACAGGATATATACTTTTGAGTTATATGGAGAAGTACATTCATTGGTTTCAAATACCCATAGGATAGTTAACCAAGAAACACCGACCTTAGGGTACGCATGACATGTTTAACTACCTATATCCTGCTTGTCACGCCCCGCTTCCCAAAATACGAAAATTTCGGGACATAACAAAGCCAGCCATGCTACCTACGGTAAGGAAACATCCTTCCATTGTCACATTACGGGTGTCTATCAATAATCAAGAACAATAACCTATTAAATCTATCTATCACATGTCCAATAACCACAAGAAACGATATGATAGCGGAAACAATAAAAATCCAAGAAATAACTAACCATCAATAAGAGCTATATCAGTAAGATGATCCTCACTGCTCGGTAGTCCTGTCGACGTACTCACATGCTAAGTCAAGTATCTGGGACATGCAAAATCCAAACGTCGGTGCATCATAAATATCATAATAATAAACTGAGCAATGTATCATATAGGGTGTTATGCGCAAAATAATGTAATTATAAACAAACAATCACAGGTGATATATCAGCAGGCTATAGGTATATCACGTGTATCCTAAAATCTGTGTTTCTAGATTATCTATCCTAACGGTATTTGAAATCAATTAATATAATTCTCCTCGTAATGCAATAGCATCTTATGTGTGCCCGGGACCACGGTCATGATTCTCGAGGCTGAAACCGAGACGTGCCGCTAGGCAGTAAAACAATGTCATGTAAAGATGAATGATATCAACATCATCATTCCGGGGCCCGAAGCCCGTATCGACTGATCAGTCTCTGAAAAGTAGTGAACTGTTGAGTTACAAGTTGGGTGTCACGCCCCGCTTCCCAGAGTACGCTAAGGTAGGCACGTGACATAACCAACCATGCTACCCGCGGATAGGAATTATCCTTCCACAGTCACATTACGGCTGTAGAGATATCAAGAACATGAAAGTAAACTAAACTATCTAGTACATGTCCATGAGCCAGAATGAATGAGTCAAGAAATAATGATATGCGGAAGCAAAAGATACAATAAATGAAACACCTGGAAATTAAGGCTACATACCGACAGGAACTTCACCGCTCGGTCTAACAGCGGCAATACTCATGATCAGTCTGCAACAAAGGTAGAAGGATCTGGGCCATGCAAAACCCAGACGTCAGCGCGTCATAACATCAAGCAACAATATGTAAACAGGGTAGCAAGACATGCAAGTATAATCATAAATAGTAAAGCAGGTGTAAAGCAATCTAAATCAGGGCAATGAAAGGAAGCGTGCAGTGAGTAAGCTAAACTGGTCTGTTGGTTATTTATTCTCAAGTCTTTGAAATCAATTTGATGAATCGTCGATGTAACTCAATAGTATCCCGTGCATGCCCGGGACCACGGTCTAAGACTCTCGGGCTGATACCGAGACGTGCCGCTAGGCACTAAAAGGAAAAGGGAAAGACGAACGATGTCAGCAGCATCGTCCCGAGGCGGGCCTAGCCTCTAAAACTGATAAGTAAGAGCAAGCAACTGTCGAGTTACAAATAAGGTTTCATCATTGATTTCCCCATACCCCCAAGTTATATGTGGTCAAGTCATGTATTAAATAATCTAGAGTTAATGCCAACACAGGATCAGGCAGGTACAGGTTTGTCTGGATAGACAACAGGAACGGTCCGTAAGGACATGTCAGGTTTGTTGGCATTAGACCCAAGATCAGATAACAGGTAAAGCCATGGTACATCAGGTCAAGTCGAGTAGTGTATTTAGACGTCATGTCATGTCAAGAGTGTACGGTACCATGTCAGGTCAAGTAATATGTGTAGCAAGTCACGTCAGGGTGTACAAGATATCATGTGGATGCTCATAATCAACTAGCATAATCAGGGTTATGAATAAACAAGCATGGTACTATCAGAACAATAAACGGGCACAGTAACATGATAAGCAATATGTGTGATTAAACTGTGCGGTTATCAGTTTGTGTTTAAGAGACAGTTTTAACATTTCATGAATGCAGTATAACAAATGTGGATGATAACATCATACTAATATATACCAAACAATCTAGAGATGCAATTGAATATGAATTAAGCTAAATGTATGCAACCGGTCATCCGATAGGGTATAAACTACAAAAGAGTAATCTAGCTATGCAAACAATTGTGTTTATGTGATCTAACATATAAATGTGATTATTAGGTATAGTCAACTAGATGCAACAATTAGGTTTCAAGTTCTAGATCGGAAAATATGTAAACGGAACATTGTGCGGTTAACTTGGAATTCAAGACTTTAGATTCTATCTATAGATTTAATAGGGAAATAGATAAATTAGTATAGGAATAGTTGGAATAGCATGTAGCAAGTTTCACTTGCCTCGACGGATTCAAGAAACGATGTACGGAACGTTTCGCGTCGGCAGGAAAAGTCACGACGCGCGCACGGTACACGGAAAGAGTCCAAACAACGCACGATGAAATCACACGGGTCAGATGTCCTCGCTGGGTCGGCGGCGGCACGACCGTATTCCGGCGATCGCCGAAAGCCATAAGCATCAGTAAGTACCACCATTCTGGCCATAGCCGTTCCTGTCAGGATTACCACTAGTAATGTTGGCAGACTCTCCCTGTTCTCTAACAGGACTTCTGTTCCTTTTGCCTCTTGGGCTCCTACTACGCTCTCTTCTAGATCTTCCAAATAACTTTCGTCTCAGCTTTTTGCTAATCTTCTTTAAATGCATAAAGTTGCAGTAACTGCCACGATTGCAGGTGTCTTCTTCATATTGTCTGCATGTAGCTTCACGGAAATCAGTAACTGGGGAAAAATCAACAATGATCGGACGTCCATGTGATCAGCCAAATTGTCACAGATGTTCAAGCTTTCAATTTCACCATACTTGCTGAGCTCCTCAAACAGATCTTCATAGAAATCCTCGAAGTGCTGCTGGATCTCGCGAGGATCCGTGTTCTGAGCGGAGGCTAGGACCTCAGGGGCCATGCCAAGCGTCGGCGTGATCATATCGGGTCACTGATACACGTCAGAGAGAAGGATCGTGGGGCTGATGCTGGGTGCTTGGAGGAGATGGTGACGCGATGGAGACGATGGGAACAACACAGGTGATGGGTTTGGAGTCGGTGGTGGCGATTGAGGAAGGTGACGGCGGCTGTGAGGCGGCAACAGATGTGGAGGCGAGGGTAGCGGCGATGAGAAGATGGGTTCGAAGGTGGTGGCTGCGGCGCTTGTGGGAGGAGGCATCGGAGATCGAAGGCAGAGGTGCTCAAGATGGGGCTTGGCAGAGGAGAGACGACGAGGGAAAGATGGGGGTGCGGGTGGCGGCGTTGGCAGAGCCGGAGGCTCGGTTAGGGTTCACGAGGCGGGTTAAGTTTTTAAAGAAGGAGAAGAACGAGAGAGAGATAGAGAGAGAGAGAGAGAGAGTTCACGTGCAAATAGAATGCACAGTAAATTAATGAGAGAGAGAGATTTGTTTGCTAAAAGATTTGGAAAATATGATCAATATATTTACAGAGAGAGAGAGAGACGTGAGAATTGATTTTTAATAAACTTAGTTATGAAAAAATATTATTTAGTTAAAGAAATTTTTTAAATGAATTAAGGAATATAATATTATAATATTAGTCCGTTTTGAGATTTGGCAAATACAAAGCTATCCCAAAACACGCCCGGGTCGGCTCTAAAAATTCAGATTAAAAATATAAAAAATATATGTGACTTCCAAATTTCAAAATGAATGCTCAGTCAAGGAAAATGCATACCCCCAAGAACGGATGCACGTACGTGCGCGTAGCCATCTAAACACGTCCGTTTCACCGAACGGAACGAGAACAAGATGCGCGGATACTACCACAGGATTTGTGGTAACAAGCAGGCTAAGAAATGCAATTTTAAAAATATTTTCTGTGACTTAAAGCTATATGGTAAAAGATGACATGCCAGATAAAATGCCAGTATGCGATAAAGTTGAAAATGCACAAGTCTACATAACAAGTCAGGGTGATTCATAAATAAGAATCAAACAGGTTCGAGCAAGCGGGTCGGGTCGAATGCAATGTAAAATATAAAATACCATTCGCGCCCAAAAATACGTTAAATCAAGAAATATCACGAATAAAGAAATACAAGAACTGGAATTGGTATAAATGGACTCGGGTGTTACATTGGGTTTCATTCTGATTTCTCATTTTCCCCCAGATTTCGTGTTCAAATCAGGTATCAATAGAATGTCTACCTAACGCCAACACAGGGACAATCAAGCGCAGGTCTTGTCTAGCAAAACAAGTGAGGTCAGTCAGGATAACAGGTCAATATTGTTGGAATCGGTAAGTATTACAGGCAACAGGTATTAACATGATAACAAAAATAATACAGTCTGACAGATTAGCAGCATGTCAAGGATAATGTAATCATATCATGTACAAGACCAAGATAATAGCATTAACAGAGATATCATATTCAATCTGATTAATAACTATAAAAGTGGTGTTGATTAACCATGCATAAAAAAGTTCCGTTCAGAAATTCAGCACCATTCTAATTTGTAAAATAGCTTAAAATAACAAACGTTCTCCAAAAGAGACATATCATACACCAAAAAAAATTTAATTCAATAAGGTTTTCATTTTTATAACTTAAACTATCTCAGGTTGTTCCCACAAAAATTATGGACGTTCGAAATTGAAAGTATGCTGCTGAAATTTTCCTAAACAGCAGTTCAGAGATATTTTCATTTACAAATTTATATTATTTAAACAATTTATTTTGCAAGTAAATATTTCACAGGGTTACAGTATTCTGAATTGGCTTTGTAACGAACGAAAGAACATGTACTAATAATTTTTATGATTTATAATGAATTTTATAAGGTAAGGAATACGGTAAATTCCAGATTTGTCGTATCCGTTTGGCGACAACGTTACATGTATAAACTATAATATTTTCAAATTATATTTTGCATAACATTATAAAATGCAGATTATAAACTAATTAATGATATTCGAATTGTATAGATATAAACGGTATAATGATACTAATAAGAAATATTACGACGATATATATATATAGCTTAAATTAGGTTATATATATATATATATATATATATATTAGTTTTAATGTATATAGATAATATCAAACTACAACCAATATCCACCAAAATCACATCAAAAATATATTTTGGAAAATAATTCACATATGTAAACTTCGCAACCATAATGCAAGAATATATTTAAAATAACTCATACCCCTAATTTAAGATTTAAAAGAATTCAAAAAATATATCTAGGTTTAATAAATATTTGATATTAGATTTCTTGAGATTTAAACGTAAAAAATAAAAACAAAATAAGATATGGGATGACAACCATATTGTAACAGTTAACAATTACAAATTATCCTTAACTTGTGCCAACCCAAAAGATATACGGTAATTTAGATATTATATAGAGATATATTATACTAGATTCACATGGATTTAGTTTATGTCACGACCCGGGAAAGGCACGTGACTGACACTTGAATCATGTGTAGTCTATAGGACCCCACCTAATCCAAGTAAGGCAAAAGTCCAGAAATCTAAACCTTTTAGGGAAAATAGTGGAGGTACAGTTTTGAAGTAAGGTTTTACTGAAATCAAGTTCTTTATTTAAAATATAGATAATAGTATACGAAATCACAATGTTTGTATCTAACTTGAAAACAATTTCGTCATTAAAAATTTAGGCAACACCTCTTTCGTAATTTTTAAATCAAAAACGAATACAATTAATAATAACGTGCATCTCCAAGCGGGAGCTAGCTCTTCACCAATTGACGGAAACAACCACGCAAGATATAATATACAACGCCGAAGGCGAGGATCAAAAACCCAGAAAGAAAGCGAGAAAACTAAACATCATCAAGAAAACCAAAAACAATAATAAATACATAAGCGCGACTCGAAGGCCGAAAGAATATACAAACTGTGACTTCTAAGTCTACTAAATATACAAGTCTGGTTGATAGAGCTTTTAAGTAGATACAACTGAAATAAAATAAAGGTACAATGGTGGTCACGATACGAGTGAACCCACCTACCAAAGCAATCACCCGGAAGAAAAGTAGTATGCCAGTGAAGCCGCTACGGACCTGTACGACTAAACCTGTAAGAAACTGTGGCACAATGGGGGTGAGTTGCCAACTCGTGAGTAGAAGACATCTCCGAATAGAAATCGCATGTATGACGATCTCCTAGGTCATACAATAATATAATAATAACAAGGGCAACAGTATAACATAAGTGTGATATCAAAGTACTCGTGTCCGTATCATAAGTAATAACATATCATGTGTAACATGTATGAATGCATTATCTAGCGTATGTCCAGCAACGACACACAAAATCACGATAAATCCTGAGTGTCCATCACCGACACTCGAAATATCATGAAACCCGTGTCCAGTATCGACACGTAAATCTTCATATCTCAGACGCCGCATCCTCAGATCGGCCCTTATATCTATCTCATCTCATAACTCCAAACGGTATCCTCCGGATATCCGTCGAGTGTCCATACAATCACCGGTAAATAGTGCTCCCCTGCCAGGCTCATCGTCATCCCCACAAAATCCATTTTTGCCCCGGGGTACCTTACCGGGTTCACCATGTACCCACAGACGGTTCCTCCACTCCTTGAATCGGGTCTCGAATACAAGCTCAGAACCGAGAAAACATCATGGTGGACACGAAATATCATATCAAGGGAAAACCACATTCCTTCTTTTTTTAAAAAGAGCATAAGTTTTCAAATTTGCATGCGGTTTCCCAAATCCCGAAATCTCATGAAATACCGAAATCTCATAATCATGAGTCAATAAGCAAACAATGAATATCGGTATAAAGCCCCAGCACAGTGCATAAGCAGAATGTATATATATGAATGCAATATCTAAACTAACATATCATATCATGAATGCTAACAACACTACTTAACTACAAGTTATCAGGTTTAACAGTGAAATAATGTTTTCTAACGTGTACATGACATTGCAATTACCGATGATGATGTGTATGAGCCGGCCAGTAAGTGTACGTGCAACATACGCATCATCGGTAATGGTGCAGGTGTTCTAGCAGACGAGATCATAACAGCTAAAGAAAGCACATGTATAAATATCTACAATGCAATGAGAGTAGTATGATCATAGCAGGTAGTAAACATTAAAAACAACTAAATGACTAAACTAAGAACCGAGTCGATATATTTAATAGTGGGCGATCCAGCCTCATAGCATCACGTACGGTAATAATATATCGTACGACATTCTCGAGTCAAGAGTGCGGATCAATCATCATATACATCTCGTATGGTAAAATCCATCGTACGGTATCCTTAAAATCGAGGGTACGGGTCCAGTATATATATATATATATATATATATATATATATATCATGGTTCATACGGTATCAATCGTCATACAATATCATAATCAGTGGTACGGATCTAAGGTCTCATACAATCTATATTCCATCGAGTCACATGTTATCACATGTTTGCATATATATCGTCCAACGATCCTCATAATATCATTTCATAAACGTGTCTCGACTCAATCACATATCATAATTTCACGGTATCATGTCCGATCATATCGACTCGCATCCATTAACAAATAGTATCCTCATCTCATACGTGTGTGTGTATTTTAACGCGTGCGCGCGCACACACACACACACCCATCATAACACATGCGTGTGTGCGTGCGCGACAATACATATCCTAAGGTTCTCGACTAAGGTAAACTATACTAGGAATAGATCTTCCTAGATTAAACCTAATCTAACCTAAGGTCTCCAAGATACCCTATTTGCTAAGTATCCAAATATAACTAACCTAGAAATATCCTATCCTACAGTTGCGAGGGTGCTATACACCATCCACCTGACTTCCCCCGTAAATATGCATCTACTCACCTAAATCCTCGCTTGCCGAAATCAATGACGCCATATTCTCCCTTATCGTACGAAGTCCACACAGGTACCTACAGTTTCCAATACGTTATATCGTAAACACGAATCAAGTGTGAAAACCAAAATGGCACACGAAATGCATATAGGTTAGAACTTATGGCCCACGCATGCAAAAACAACCAAACAACTCTCGATATCGACGCACAAACGTCAATCGACCGAGATAAAACACAAATATCAAAACCAAGTCATTAAAAGTTGTAAAACGAAATCAGCAACTCAAGAAAACACCTCCAGATTTTGCATCGGGTCAAATTGGGACATTTAGCATATATGATAGGTCTAATTACAAGATAATGGAGCCATGAACCCAGCACGAATCAGTTTCACCATACCCAGACCGCAAATTGCGGCCTTCTGGGTTAAATCTATGGCCATGATAAAAGGTTTGGGGCTCGGGGCTCTAGGGTATCTTTTAGGTTACCTGCACGACACTGTAATCGCTATATAATTTTCAGGTCTTCCGGGTCATAGCAGATCCCTAAACATCATCACAAATTTCACAAATTCCAATATCAACAAATTTCAAAGTTCAAGTTTTGGGGTTTAGTCTCTGGTTTGGTCCAGGTTTTTGACACTAGAGGGGTTTAAGGTTACTACTAAACCTTAATTGCACATTTTCAATTCATAATATACCCTAAATCTCATCTAGGAAAATTCTAACATCATTAATCCACATTAGTTCTATTCTAAACCATACTAAGATATAAGGAAATTCAAATACTAAACTAATGGTGTGGGATTATACCTCATTTGGCAACTCAAGAATTTTCTTGAGTTATCCTAAGTCTTCAAAATCTCCACTTGATCACACCATGTCTTTGTGAGGAGCTTGAGATCATTTTTTGTGAAGGGAATGTGGTGTTTTGAGGTGGTTTTGAGGATGGCCATAGAGAGGTAGAGAAGGTGAGGGAGATGAAGAATAAGAAGGAGATGAAGAATGATCAAGAATGAACCATGGTTGAAAATGACCCCCCTTCTCTCTTTATGCCCATACCTCATTGTCTCCATGCCACAAAATATCTTCTCCATTTCTCTTTCTTTTTAAACAAAAGTCATTTAGAATAACAAAGCCAAGGCATGGTCATAAAATAAAATGTAACAACTTGTATGTGACATGTTTGGTTGCATGTCATGAGCGAAAACATGATTAATGCATAATTAGCGAAAATTAATCAAGTTTAGCACTAATTTGCATACAATTAATTGTATACAATTTTATAAAATGTCCAAATCGCATAAATTCTTTCCAAATCAATAATTCATATTTATTTTCCAAATATTTTCCAAACTATCGGTATATAATTATACCCTTTCATTAAAACTAATTCTCATACTTAATAATGTTCATGAAATTTATTATTTTAATTATTTAAATTTCCAAAAATAATATTTTATTTTTTTGAAATGTTACAATCTTCCCCCTTTAAATAAATTCGGTCCCCAAATTTAAATTTAAACTTTCCTAAATACTAAACATTTCGGCAAAACTATGAAGTCATCGGGGCTCCGAAATCACGAATACATAAAGTATATCATAACGCAATGCATGCGCTTGAAAACGAGTGCAAAACTCAGAATCGGAACTCCGTCCAACGCCATGCCATCATGGGAGTTAATGTGAAAACACTAATGTCAAATTCATTACGAAGAATCAAATATGATATGATTAGGATTATAACATATATATGGTAGGCATCGTTGTGAAATCGTCAAACATCCGAATAGAAATGCATGCAAATTTTTTTTCAAATCGCCGTGCAATGCGCAAATCACGATACAAGTAGCGAACATTCATTATAAGGAAAATAGCTATACATATATACATATCTTTTGTTTAACATATACTCCCGCCTTTTGAAAGTAATTTAGAAGGGTTTCTTCGTAAGTTTCCGTGTCACTCACGGACACGTAGGAAAATAATGAGACTATAGTTCCTTTTAAACAAAATCCCTTCAGTAGATATCAATGAATGCAAAAATACTCAGGTACTGTTCTCAGACCAGTCCTGCTTGATTATTAAACCATATAGTAAATATCATAAAATATACTGCTCCAAAGGAAATCAATCCCAAAAATATATACAAGAATGTCACGTGCGTTTGGTGCGCATGGAAATCGAAATCAAATACAGTGCCACGAATGTGCACAGAAACAAAACTAAGTACAACGGGTATGCATGAAAACATCTGTCGAGTGCAACAGTTGTACCTGACAACAATATCCGGTGCATCTGATATACACGAAGAATATCGATTTAGTACATCTGATGTGCACAAAATCGCATCTATTGCGTCAAGTGTGCGCAAGAATCTCAATCAAGTGCACAAGGTACACGAAAACACAAATCCAGTGCTCTAAGGTGCACGAAAACGAATATCGAATATAAAAATCGAAATCAACGGTATACGACATACACAAAATCGAAATCATGTATACCGCAGTATATGAACTCATAAACACGTGCATCTATACGCACAAAACCATACCAAGTACCGAAAGTGGGTGTAAACTACACCGAATGTACAAGTCAAATCATGTGCACACTGTGTTCATGAAATCAAAATCAAATATCTCGGAATGCGTCAAAATCAAAATCAATTGCAGTGGGTATGCACAAAACGAACATCAGTACAACTGCTACATGAAAATACGAATAAGTGCAATTGTAGTGCACGTAGGAAATATCAATCATGAACAGTCATAAAAATACTGGAATCCAAAACGACAAAAACGTGATATGTGAATCACCAATGCGCAAATTATAATAACAGCCGTCAAGGTGCCCCTCCTTCAATGTCGAAAGGTGTCGATGCATCCAAGACTGGTAGAGCAAAATTGCTACTTGCCTTCTACCCATGGTCTGGCGTTCTCTGCCCTTAGGTCCTCGTTTCTTTCTGCGGATTGCTAGTTACATAACTCCTCGGCTCGACAGCCCGATTCAGGGTACTAACGGAAACAGTTTTGTTCCCCTCCGAAAGGCGGCCTGGATTGCGCGTCCGTGCCTGAGGTTCGGGGCAGATGCTATTTGGTTTTATCCGTCTATCTCTCCGAAAATGCTAAGTTGATTTATGGCACCGTGTATCGGAGGTTTAGACGGATGCGGTCGATATAGCAGACTTCGTCAGATTCCCCCTCAGGGTGAGGGGTTTTTGATTGTGGGGACGCTCTTCCCTGCAGGCGCAAGCCCCTGCAGTTAATTACGCTACCGCATCGCGGTAACAACTTTCTCCTTCTCCAGAATTTCACTTCGTGTCGTATATGTTTGTTTTGTTTGTGGTTGCCCGTGGATTGTATACGGAGACTGAGTAATGCCGTCGCCCGTAGGACGTGGATTAGTCCAAATCCGTATTTATTTAGATTTGGGTTTGGTATTTTCAGTTTAAGGATGCATTAGTCGCGTTGCGGTTAAGATCAACTTAAACGTTCGTTAAGGATACGTTAGTCTTGTTTTAGACTGAGATCAACTTAACGTAGTGATCAATTTAATTATCTGGCCGTCGGGACTCGTCACCTCTCTGACGTCGTTGAGGGATTACAACGACAAGCGTCTGAGGAGTTCAGAGATGTACCCTTGAACCAAAGTTGATTTGGGGTTTTATTGTTTATTTAAAGATCTAAGGACACATTAACCGTAGCTGGGGCTAAGATCAACTTAGACGGGACCGTTTAGATCCGGCAAAAGAGCGTTCGGGCTCTATTGCGCCAATTTAAGGACGTGGTGGTCCATCGCCAGTTTAGGGACATGGTGGTCCATCATTGGTTTAAGGACGTTTCGGTCCGATATTAGTTTAGGGACGTTTCGGTCCGATATTAGTTTAGGGACGTTTCGGTCCGTTATTAGTTTAGGGACGTTTCGGTCCAATATTAGTTTAAGGACGTTTCGGTCCGATGCCAGTTTAGGGACGTAGTGGTCCATTATTAGTTTAGGGACGTTTCGGTCCAATATTAGTTTAAGGACATCTCGGTCCGATATTAGTTTAAGGACGTCTCAGTCCACGAGTTTAAGGACCCCGCAGTCCATAGCGATGTGTGGTCGTTGGGACCCGTCACCTCTTTGACGTCGTTGAGGAATTACAACGATGGATGTCAAAGGAGTTTGGAGATGTACCCTCAAACCGGATGTAGATTGATTTAGGAGAGCCATTTTGCTCAGTCAATTTAATTTAAGGACTTACGGCCAAAATTGGGCTAAGTCCAGTTGAAAATGTTCAACACCATCATTTATTTTTTTATTAGACCTGTGCTAGGGCTTTGCCCATACTTAAATAATGCATTGCATTACTTCAGGCCATTTATGCCCATTTTGATTGGGATGCAGATCATTTATTTTGGTCCATTGGACCTTTCAATTGGGCTCTGCCCTTCCAAATAATGCACAGCATTTTATTTATTAGGCTTGTTAAGCCTTTTAATTGGGCTTGGCCCTTTAGGAAGTGAAATGCATTGCATTTGTCAGGCGCTTTGCGCCAATTACTGAGCGCAAGCTCATATGGTGATGACACGTGTCATGCTCTGGGGAGCGCAAGCGCAACAGTGCAGCGCGTTACGCTGTTGCGCTGCGTTGTTGCGCTGGCGACACGTGGTGTGCTCTCAGCGAGTTGCACCAATTCTAGAGAGCAAAGCTCTATCTTAAGGGCGCTTGGCGCAAGTGGTTTTATAGCCGACACGTGGCGCTCTCTTAAGAGCGCAACGGCGCAACTTGGAAGTGCAAAGCACCAATAATCTTTTAGATACAAGAAGGAAAGTGCAAAGCACTGTTTAATTTCTTGATCTGAAATAGATCAAAGAAAAATAAATTTTTCTTTGCTTGAAGAACCAGAGGTTCATAAAAGTGCAAAGCACTATTATTATATATTATTTTTTTTTATTGTTTCTTCTTTTTTTTAAAAGAACCAGGGGTTCACAAGAAGTGCAAAGCACTGTTTATTATGTAAAGATCATTGGTCTTGTTTTTAGATTAATGATCCATTAGAAGGAATTTCTTCTAATCCATAAAGGTTCTTTTACCTTTTTTCTTGAAATCTTCTCAGAGTTCTCTCCCTTTAAAGTTCTCGAGTTCTCCAAAAAAAAATGTTGATGCCTTTGAATTGAGGCTTAGGGTCCTTTTTATAGTGCTCACAAATTAGTTAAATTTGTTTAAAGAAATCATCCTCTGAGTGATTTGGGGAATTTTACCCACCGTTGGATCTTTGATCCAAGGGCTTCTGCTTTGCAGAAGAAAATCTTCTTGTTTTAACAAGAACAGAAAAGATTTCTTAAAAATCTTAACTTAGTTTGGCGCAGATGCCCCATCGCGTGACACGTGTCATGCAGCGCAGAGCGCAGCGCAACTGCGCTAGCGCATCTGCGCTGACACGTGTCGCGCAGCGCAGAGCGCAGCGCAACAGCGCTAGCGCATCTGCGCTGACACGTGTCGCGCAGCGCAGAGCGCAGCGCAACTGCGCTAGCACGTCTGCGCTGACACGTGTCGCGCAGCGCAGAGCGCAGCGCAACTGAAGCGTTGCTTCAGGCAAATAGAGCTCTGCTCTGATTGGGCGCGTCTTCTTGGGCGCAGCGCTGATACATCTGCGCCTGACACGTGGCGCGTTGCGCTCAGCGCAGAGGATCTGAAGCGTTGCTTCCTTTAAACAGAGCTTTGCTCTGATTGGGTGCGCTGCGCTAATGTATCTGCGCTGGACACGTGGCGCGTCGCGCGCAGCGCAAAGGATCTGAAGCGTTGCTTCCTTTAAACAGAGCTTTGCTCTGATTGGGTGCGCCTTCTTGGGCGCTGCGCTGACGTATTAGCGCCAGACACGCGGCGCGTTGCGCCTGAGACTTGAAGCGTTGCTTCAAAATTTGAATTTTGAATTCAAACAGAGCTTTGCTCTGATTGGGCGAAACAAATGCCCCCCCACCGTTGCGCTCAAGTGGCGCACACGTGAGTGCAACGGTGGCAACCCCTCCTGACCGTTGGATCGAGGGGGAATTCCAAGAGGCGCAAGCGCCTTATAAATAGGGCCTCTGGCCCTTAAAAATTCTCCACCATTTTCTAGGTTTAGATTTTCAGAGCTCTGCTCTTGCTTAAGAATTTCAGAGCTTTGCTCTTGCTTTCAGAACTCTAGAGCTTTGCTCTCATTTCCCAAAGTTTTTTAGAAAACTTTAGGTAATATTTAATTTAAAATTAAGTTAAATTAATTTAAGTCAATTTTAACCCACAGAGCTTTGCTCTCATAGATCTTTTGATCTAAAGAAATTCCCTTTGGGGTTTCATCAACAGAGCTTTGCTCTCACAGATCTATAGATCTACAGCGATCTTGTTCATGGGTCCTAGCCCATGAACAGAGCTTTGCTCCTGAATCAAATGTAGATCTTTTAGATCTGAAAAACAAAGAACTTTTTTTTTTTGTAAGTTTTCATGGATTTTTTTAAGATTCCAGAAATTTTAATTTTAGAATTATTTTCAAAATTTTCTTTTTGATGAAATATTACAGAGCTAAGCTCCTTTTTAGAGAATTTTACTCTTTTGAGACCAGAATTTGACAAGTGTCATTCTGTGACAGAGCTTTGCTCTGAAAGAGGAGATTTTCTCCTTGTCTCTAGGGATTCTTTCCCCCCCTTTTTTATTATGGGAATGTTCCCCCTAGGGACCAACTGACAATCTCATCCAATGATGAGTTTGTCTTATTAATTGACTTATTGTCATTTAGATTTTGTGGGTCCCTCTTTGGTCCCCTACTCACTGCACTGTGGTGCGGTGTAATTAATTAATTTTGATTTTAATTTAATTAATGCATTTTCTTCTTTCAATGTCAAACGTTGGGATTACAACCCTAACGGCTACATTGCTCTTTTGCAGCGATCATGTCTGAAGACACTTCATTCCCGTTTGTCCGCTCGGAGGAGGGATTTCCAGAGGCGCCTTTGGATCGTGAGGTCCTAACCATGATAAGAGAGTATGACCCTGAGTACAAGAAACTCCACCTTTGGGGGTCCTGGTATAACCAGATTATAATGGGTCAACGCAGCTTCACCTGCGCGATGCCGTCAGAGCCTATCATGGCGATTCACTATGCCAACCCACCTCCAGTGCAGTATGCCGTGGAGATGATAGACTGGACCGCGAACGACTTTCTTCATCCTGCTATGGACGCGGTTCCGGTTCAGTGTCCTATGGTTTTGGATATCCTAGGACGCCGTATCTGTCAAGGGGAAGCACGGCCCTGGGGGCAATCATATAACCTTGGTTTGATTCCCCGTCACCCGATTGGCTATCTGCCGTGGGCCCGGTACATCCTGTCGACGAGGAAGTCGCAGTTGATAAGACTAGGACTGTACACCGCAGTCTACGTCTCTCTCTTCCATTATCCTACGCTCCCCACCTGGTGGTTCAAGGCTTTCTTGGAGCAGTGGAATATTCCCACCCACACTTTCCTTGCCATGGATCGGGAAGTGTCTATTTCTTTGGAAGAATTCGCAGAGGTATCCGGCCTACCGGTCATGGGGGAACACTATGAATAGCTGCTCCCGACAGATGAGTACATCTTTGGTGCTAAGCCGATGTTAAGGGGGATTACGCCGGAAAATGCCGTTCAACACCAATTCCCTAGCCTGATCATGTAAGTGCACGGCGGCGCCCCGGCCGTCAATCCGACGCCGGAATGCGGAAGCGGTGAAAAACTTTAATTTTGCGGACTTAGCAAACCGGCACCACCGCGCACTAAACACTCGGATCGTAACCATTAACAAGTCTAAGCTAACTAGAAAATGGGTTAGAGATATACCGACGATCCAAGTCCTCCGGTCTTCTCGTCATGGTCCCGATCTCCTGCGGAAAGTCCTGTCTCCTCCTCGTCGCCGGAAGTGCACCACATCGCCTACTTTGTTTACGGGCTCCCACCTCAATGCCGAGGCAACTCGGGCACGAAGCCGGCTACTCGACGTGCCCAAGATTTGCTGTAGAATGTGTAGTAGAGGATTGTGTCTCATTTGGGGTTCATGGAGGTGCCTTTTGGTGGAGGGATGATACAAGGATTATGTGGAGGAACTTGTAGGCTTTTGGAGCATGAAATGAACAAGATTTCCACCCTCAAAAAAACTTGGACAGCCCTTCCAGGACTTGGCCGGCCACTACCATGAGGGGTGAGTGAGAATGAGGGAGGGTATGATAGAAAATGTGAGAGCCATCCAATAATGCAATGGAGAGAGAGAAGGCTATCATGCCAAAAAGGAAATGATCACAACAATAATCCCACACTCAACCAACCTCACCCCTCATCATCATCAACCATCATGCCCACTAAAAGTCAAGCCATCATGAGAAGGAGAAGTCAAGCAAGTCAATGGATGGTGCTATAATCATGACATGATAATATGCAAGGACCCCCTCCACGAAAGTCTATTTGCAACAATGCAAATAAACCCTCCTCCACCAATCTTCGGCCAATGAACGGAACAAAGGAAATCGGCCGAAACTAAAAGCAAACTGGCAACTCCAAAAAACTGGTCCCGTAATAAATTACAGGAAAACCCCGATACTGTGCATACACACCCGCATTTGTATTCCGACCGAAATACAAATGCAATGAGACAAAATCTACACTGTACTATACTAGGATCCGGCTTATACCAAAACCGGCTAGTAATATCTGTTCGATCCTGATCCATACAATACCGCACGTATCTGATCGAACCCTGCCATATAACCATACGGCCTATCGTACAAACTGTCCGATCCTGATCCGTGCAATACCGCACGTATCTGATCGGACCTTGCCATATCTCCATACGGCCTCTACAACCTTTCGCCCGAAAGCTGAGTAACTGAATATGGGGGACTCTAAAGACTCGTCGACACCTTGGTTGTGGATTTAACCACTAGCACGTCAGAGGTATAAGCCAATACGTAACGGGCTACCAGGTATTGACTAAAAGGGACGTCTGTGAGTGAACTCAGCCTGACAACCCTACTGAGCCTGTCAGTGACAATATCCGTACAGTCCGGTCCGTTCGTCTATGAGTATCGCATGGCGGGCCTAGGGGGTTGGTAAAAGTCAGACCCCCAAAAGCGGTACAAGTCGTGTCGGAGTGTAGCCCAGAACACCCTGAGATACTACTGGAATACCTACCAGTAAATCTCCTTTCCTTGGCCAAGGACTTTGTGTAATGGCTCTCCTAGACACAGCACGACCTCACCCCCAATACCGGGAGAGGCGAACCCCTGAGGATACGCTCACTGCCTCCATGTGGCTCGGGACTGTACCCAACTAAAACCTGTTTGCACGACTCCTTTGAGCCGTGGTAGGGTAGTAATCAAAGTACAGTGGGAACTCACACGAGACAAATGACGATCCCCAGGTCGATGAACTAACCTGCACACATGTCACCAGGGAACTGCCATCTGACGTCTGGTATATGACCAACTAGCATGTTCCCGGCGAGTCCTGTCCGGTGTACTCATAACCCAATGAGCACCTGTATACATCTTAGGTGATCCAACTGACACCAGTGGCTTGTGAGACCGGCCACCGCCCCTCGTCGGGGTCTCGACTGTATACACTAGTCTACTATGGAGTATCGATGCCCTGTCTCGAAACTCACACGACTAGGGACCTATTAAGGATATGCTTATAGACCCCCAGCTCCCACTTATATGATCGCCCTCATACTGCTGGTGGTCAAGAAAGAATCCTAGGGGCTCTATCAACGTATAATAGCGACGCGTCATGTCACTTAAAACAGTACACGATGATAAAGGTAAACCAGATAGCATACTATCATCTCGAGTAAGACTGTCCTACCGGGATAGGTCCTCCATCAATCATTACAATCACGTACCTGTGACCTAATAATTGACTCTGAGGGCACTATCTCCAACAATCTCCCACTTGCACTCAAGGCTAATTATTGCGATGTCGCATACTCACAGCCCGTGTGATACCGAACACCCAACTCCTCTACTAGTCAGTCTCACAAAGCTCGTTTGCGAAACTATTGCGTTCGAGGAATAGCCTCAGTGAGTGGATCCGCTTTGTTGTCTCTTTCAATGTCTCTCTGTATCTCAAGTTCGCGGAGAAAGCCATCTCCCGAAATGAGCAATACCTGTCTTAGAATGTGTCTGGATGTCTGATGGGACATAGCTCATAAATGAACTCCAAATCCAAACTTCTTAGACTGTATCGTCAACTGAACTTAATCAGTATCCTGCGCGCCATGCCTCCCTCAGTATTGCCTTGGACCACCTGTCCAAAATACTGCCCCTCATCAGAAGGAAAACTATAACTCTGACAACCTCCTTGTCGTCCATGTCACCTTGGAAGCCTGGAATGATAACTGTCTCCTGAATAAGGCTGTCGTTATCACATCCCTAGAACATCCACTTATGTTCTAAAACTGCTTCCGACTGTTTCTCCAGGATTGGATTAATGTCAACTTATTGTATCTAGTGCAAGAACAACATCTGGTGTGGTACTTGATATCTCACGATTGACTCAATTGCCTGAGCAAGTGATCTGCCAATCATGCCCGTCCCTCTCCCCTTTAGTCTGTAAGACACCTTTGGAGAGGGTGACTCCATTACCTGCAGGTACACTACCGTGCCAGGAGTCGTCCATCCTAAATACTCTTAGAATGTTGTCAAGTACCCTGATTGGGAAACCACCCAAATCTAGATCTAAAACCATAGATCTAGTAACCAGTATGTCTGATATAAAATCCATTTCCTTTGTGGAGAAACAACTGTGTGACGACCAAAGTATAACCGATCGTAGTGTAGGAGTTTCTTTTCCTACTCTGTGTATATCATCCAAATACCAGGATATCACACCCTACTACCTTCTCAACAGATCCATCCCCTATTCTGATGAAGTCAAACCCATGACTGTCACGTCAGAAACAGATGATCTATCTCCGCTACATCTGCTCTAGTCTATAAATAGACATAAGCAACCTGTCCACCAATGCTTCCGCTGCTCCCACTGACTACGACAACCCTCTGGCAGAGTCATATAGACGTACACTTCTAAAACTGGTTTAGAACGACGCTATACTCATCCTCCCGCCGGGTCTCGTAACCTGGAACAACAGCAATGGCAATTGTGGGTAAACAAGAACTTCCCTGTCACCGTCCTTGAGGCTACCGTAGTGCCTCTCGGGTGCCTGAAGTTACCCACCTTATCTGCGGAGTGGCCAATGGAATGTCAATCCACATTGAATCTTTAGGTTCCTTATCAAATCTTCAGTAATCGTTTGTGGTTCTGGAATCACTTCCAGTTCTACCATACTCCCACTACCGTTTTCTGAAAAAATCCATTTTTAATAAAACTGTGGCGAGTCTAGAACAATATCGCTATTGTTCATCCAGATGGTAGAAAATCAACCCTCGTCATAGCCTGGGTCAACCCACAAACAGCCATTACAGAAACGTGCCTTGAGTTGTCCAGTGTCTGGTTTTAATCATAAACCGGACAACTCCCGGTACCTTAACATCGTTAAGATATGAACTGTTCTATATCCAATATAGAAACAGAGGCACTGATTTAATTGAACCAGATTCAAATCATGCAGCTGTCCCCAGCGCATGTCAACTAAATGGAAGGAGGTCGATCAGCGTTACTCAACTTAGGAATACTTCCAATTATGAGTAACCTGAAAGAGAAGCAAGATCTCTTTATCATTACTATCAACTGAATACCATACACAAGTATCTACATCTTCGATCTCTTTGAAGAATCCCGATACTTGCTATACCTGGTTCTCTACTCTATTCAAATACCTATAACTTCTCAAAATTGGACCCTGTGTTTCCGCGAAACACCTGTCTAAAAACTAGAGAAGTCATAAGTAAACCGAATATAGTACGAGGACCAACCCCTCTGTCCTGATGGACCCTGGACAACATACAATCCTTTGTATAAGTCCCTTGAGTCTGATAACTCATTCACTGTGTGTCGTAGGTTGAAAACTGTACTTATGGTTAAGAAGAATTACACCGCTGTTTAATGCTCCTTACCTAACCATCCACTGATATAGGTAAATGTCGTAGACATAATTTCAGAAAGGTATATCTCACTCTATGAAAATAGACGTACAGATATATCAATTTGAAATTGGTGCATAACAGCGGATATCCAAAACCAAATATTTGCCGACCGGCAAACAGCCCAGGTGATTTCCTCAAATATCACCGATTACAACGAATCCCGATATAATGAGGATAATCACCCAATTCCCAATAACTTACTCCCACTCATCATCTGTAAAACCATACAGATGTGAGAATCGTACCTGGTAAATACATACCCTGGAGTAAGTATCTAATCGGGAAATCAGTTTTCCTTTAACATTACACAGTGAAACTGAAACATTGAAATGTTCCGATGGGGTATTCTGGTATTCCTAGTAATGCCTCTTCCAGATTCACGACTGTAACCGTATAGTTCTTTGCCACCTCTCCAAATCCCTTCATATGTCTTTAGTCTTTACCTTCTGCACACCCTTTTAGGCCAAATGGTTTTCTTCCTTCCCTACCGTACGGCACCAGCCTATGGTTTGGAAGAAGACTATCTAATAAGCATAATGGGTGTACTGTCCCAATCCTAGGAACACTCGTAATGAGAGAGGGTGAAGATAAAAGACAACCGAATAAACCTTATTCCTATTTCTCCTGAACCAGAATCCATCCCCGAACTGGAACAAGTTCCATTCGAGTTCGTATATAACCATACGATGGAGTATCCAATAAACTGTGGATCTTCGTAGTGATACGGAGTGTCCTGGAGAAATAGAAAGGTGATGTGGGAGTGGTAACGAAATACCTGGTTTGGTCGTGAATATCTGTTGCAATTTACTTTGCCCTCTTACTAATCCCTTGCTTTGTCTTAACCTAATACCTTCTGCACACCATTGTTATGCTAATTGGTTTTCTTCATTCCCTACCGGTCGGCACCAGCCTAAGGTTTGGAAGAAGACAATCCAATTTGCGTAATAGGTGTACTACCCCTAAACCAAGGAGTACTCGTAACCTGAGAGAGGGTAAAAGGAAAAGACAACTGAATAATCCTATCCGTTTTCTCCAGAACCGGAAACCATCCTCGAATAAATTCTTTCGAGTTTGTATCTAACCATACGATGGTTTTGTCCAATGGAAGTGGACGTTCGTAGTAAAACGGGGTGTCCTGGAGAAAAGGGTAAAAGTAGGAGTGGCAATGAGGTTTGCAACTCTGACAATCCAAAAGCCGGTGTTTAAGAAGGTTCGGTCAACTTGGTCACTGAGTCATTGTCTTAGGGTCGGGTCAATGGTCGCTGCCAAAGAGAGAGAGAAAAGAAACACTCAGCGTGCACTCTAACCTAGATCAGAATGGTTACCAATTTATCTAATCTGGAAACCTCCCACTGTACCTCAAATTCTCCTCCAAACCTGAAAGAAGAATTAGTCGGGGTCACCCGAGGAGTATACCAACTCATCAGTGGGAATCGGGATCCAACTATCATTGCATGATAACGTGACGGAATCCGCTCACGCTATCACACTCCAGAAGGTATGCGCATATCTGGCAAGTTTCAGTTCTTTTGAAACTCCCGATGTGATTTCTGCCCCATGCTCTTATGACCTTGGCGTGAGGTCAAAATATCATAAGTCACATGTCAAGTTCTGCCCGTCATTATCCAGGTTAATCTGAACCCACCCGTACATACCCTTGACGTAGGCCAAAATAGTAGTACGACTGTCCCAAACCAACGCATCTATCTATGCAACAGATAAATACCCGGCAGCTACCAATCACTATGCCTTGGCGTGAGGTCAAAATACATAGCTTGAATACTACCGAATATTTAACTGAAATGACGGAGGGCTACGAATGGTTTCTGGCGAAAACCTTTAACGTAATGAACTTGATATCGTTGAAGGAACGGATAGCTTTTTAAAATATAGTGACGAAAACCTTCGCTAAAGAGGTCACTCCCGGTGAAGGGATCTCGGCTCTTTCCCCGTAGAATGAGGTGCAGGATATTCCAAATGAATACCGCGATGCATAAGCAAAAGTAATCGGCTATAGTGAAGTTAATGCCCTGACGCAAACTTCTGTCCAAGGGGTCACTCCCGATGAAGGGATCTCGGCCCTTGCCTCGTCGACTGAGGAGCAGGATATTCCAACTGAATACCACGATGCAAAACAAAAGTAAACGTCCTTGCAATAACAGCTTTTGAAAAGTGTTCCAACAACATCAGATTAGGTTTGTTTTTAACTTGCATTGATCCGAATCAATGCAGTCCCATCAATTGATCACACCACAAAGAACGAAAATATACTGATGTACGTATATGCCATCCGCATTCGCCACTGGGTCCCGTCATTACCCGTTAGGTTAGCTTACTAACGACAGAGCGGGGACTGGACTAGCGCGGATGCAAAACATATACGACATCTACTAATATATATACCAATATATAGTATTTCGCTCAAGGCGTGAATAAAATGCAACATCACAGAGAATGAACAGCATCACAGAAACAATACAGATATCTGGGATCCCCGGGTTTCACAGAGCCACTACTGAAACCCGACGTTCCCCTGGTCGTGTGGATAGCCTGCGCAATGAAATCCTAGACCCCTACGGGCGCGGCAAGTCACCCGCCAAAACCTGAAGCGAGGCAGCCCCCTTCAGCACCGTGAATGGACCACCCAGCACTTCACGGAATCCGGCAACTTGGGCACCCCTCCTGGGTCAACCTGTACCCCCTACGAGTGCGGCGAATAGCCCGCCAATCCTAGAGTGAAGCCCCCTCCGTCCCAATGCCATGAGATGCGGGCTTGTTGCCCTCTAGAACCCGGCTATCCGTGCACCCCTCCGCGGGGCAATCCTAGTACAGAAAGTAAAATATACATACAACGGGTACATCGACCGCAACCAGGTCGTGCCCCAAAATATTAATACAATCAGGCAGTGACGGCAGTCCACATGTCGGACGCTCGCCCCGTAATATCAAATGTACATAATACAATCACAACTGTACTAGCATTGCATCCAGGCTATCCCCCACGACCGATCCGCAACATCACAGCAAAAACAAAACATCAACGTGAAAGTCACGTTCGCAAATCCGTCTAACCGGGCTATAGCAGTTAGACCGGATTTACCGATCGAGTGACATTCACGGTCGCAGATATAATGTAAATACTGTGAAAAATGTGTTTAAAATTTTCCGATTGACCAAAAATTAACAAGTGGGCCCCCAATCAAAACTGTAGCACTCACAGAAAACATGAGCCCAATTTTAATATTCCAAAACCCATATTTTAAGCCCAGAAGGCCTCTGTAAAAAATTGGTGAAGTGATCTCCACAGTGCGCGGCGGAAGGGCGGCGGGAAGGTGGTTTTCGCGGCGGTTCCGCGCTCCCACTGTGGAGTTACTTCGTCGAATTTTTACAGAGCTCTTAAATTTTCCAGTACATCAATATTTTACAACCTGAAAAATTTTTCGACACCAAAAATTTCCAACAGAAAACTGATGTGGGCAAATACGGGTTTTTGGACATTTCGATCGATCGGAACTAAAAACACATTACACAAAGCTAGACTAAGTTAATGGCGAGGCTCTGATACCACTGTAAGTGCACGGCGGCGCCCCGGCCGTCAATCCGACGCCGGAATGCGGAAGCGGTGAAAAACTTTAATTTTGCGGACTTAGCAAACCAGCACCACCGCGCACTAAACACCCGGATCGTAACCATTAACAAGTCTAAGCTAACTAGAAGATGGGTTAGAGATATACCGACGATCCAAGTCCTCCGGTCTTCTCGTCATGGTCCCGATCTCCTGCGGAAAGTCCTGTCTCCTCCTCGTCGCCGGAAGTGCACCACATCGCCTACTTTGTTTACGGGCTCCCACCTCAATGCCGAGGCAACTCGGGCACGAAGCCGGCTACTCGACGTGCCCAAGATTTGTTGTAGAATGTGTAGTAGAGGATTGTGTCTCATTTGGGGTTCATGGAGGTGCCTTTTGGTGGAGGGATGATACAAGGATTATGTGGAGGAACTTGTAGGCTTTTGGAGCATGAAATGAACAAGATTTCCACCCTCAAAAAAACTTGGACAGCCCTTCCAGGACTTGGCCGGCCACTACCATGAGGGGTGAGTGAGAATGAGGGAGGGTATGATAGAAAATGAGAGAGCCATCCAATAATGCAATGGAGAGAGAGAAGGCTATCATGCCAAAAAGGAAATGATCACAACAATAATCCCACACTCAACCAACCTCACCCCTCATCATCATCAACCATCATGCCCACTAAAAGTCAAGCCATCATGAGAAGGAGAAGTCAAGCAAGTCAATGGATGGTGCTATAATCATGACATGATAATATGCAAGGACCCCCTCCACGAAAGTCTATTTGCAACAATGCAAATAAACCCTCCTCCACCAATCTTCGGCCAATGAACGGAACAAAGGAAATCGGCCGAAACTAAAAGCAAACTGGCAACTCCAAAAAACTGGTCCCGTAATAAATTACAGGAAAACCCCGATACTGTGCATACACACCCGCATTTGTATTCCGACCGAAATACAAATGCAATGAGACAAAATCTACACTGTACTATACTAGGATCCGGCTTATACCAAAACCGGCTAGTAATATCTGTTCGATCCTGATCCGTGCAATACCGCACGTATCTGATCGAACCCTGCCATATAACCATACGGCCTATAGTACAAACTGTCCGATCCTGATCCGTGCAATACCGCACGTATCTGATCAGACCTTGCCATATCTCCATACGGCCTCTACAACCTTTCGTCCGAAAGCTGAGTAACTGAATGTGGGGGACTCTAAAGACTCGTCGACACCTTGGTTGTGGATTTAACCACTAGCACGTCAGAGGTATAAGCCAATACGTAACGGGCTACCAGGTATTGACTAAAAGGGACGTCTGTGAGTGAACTCAGCCTGACAACCCTACTGAGCCTGTCAGTGACAATATCCGTACAGTCCGGTCCGTTCGTCTATGAGTATCGCATGGCGGGCCTAGGGGGTTGGTAAAAGTCAGACCCCCAAAAGCGGTACAAGTCGTGTCGGAGTGTAGCCCAGAACACCCTGAGATACTACTGGAATACCTACCAGTAAATCTCCTTGCCTTGGCCAAGGACTTTGTGTAATGGCTCTCCTAGACACAGCACGACCTCACCCCCAATACCGGGAGAGACGAACCCCTGAGGATACGCTTACTGCCTCCATGTGGCTCGGGACTGTACCCAACTAAAACCTGTTTGCACGACTCCTTTGAGCCGTGGTAGGGTAGTAATCAAAGTACAGTGGGAACTCACACGAGACAAATGACGATCCCCAGGTCGATGAACTAACCTGCACACATGTCACCAGGGAACTGCCATCTGACGTCTGGTATATGACCAACTAGCATGTTCCCGGCGAGTCCTGTCCGGTGTACTCATAACCCAATGAGCACCTGTATACATCTTAGGTGATCCAACTGACACCAGTGGCTTGTGAGACCGGCCACCGCCCCTCGTCGGGGTCTCGACTGTATACACTAGTCTACTATGGAGTATCGATGCCCTGTCTCGAAACTCACACGACTAGGGACCTATTAAGGATATGCTTATAGACCCCCAGCTCCCACTTATATGATCGCCCTCATACTGCTGGTGGTCAAGCAAGAATCCTAGGGGCTCTATCAACGTATAATAGCGACGCGTCATGTCACTTAAAACAGTACACGATGATAAAGGTAAACCAGATAGCATACTATCATCTCGAGTAAGACTGTCCTACCGGGATAGGTCCTCCATCAATCATTACAATCACGTACCTGTGACCTAATAATTGACTCTGAGGGCACTATCTCCAACAGATCAAGGTGTTGAACATCTACGAGTCCCTTTTCATCGAACACGGGAGTCGAGGAGTTAATTTTGAGGACTTCATTGCTCGTTTCCTCCGTCCGAGCATCATTTCTCTAGGAGCCGCCAAATCTGCTATCCTGGATGATCCCTTCGGCCTAGGTTTGGATAACCTGCCGACGAAGGAGATAGATCAAAAGGCTTTCTTCCTCCCAGACTTCCCTACCATATCTTTCGCGGAAATTGCGGCCCCTGGGATGGACGAGGAGTCCTTTTTCTTAGGATTTCTCGGGCTGTGGCTGAGTTGGTTCGCGATCCCAATGCACTCTCATCGCATGCGGCCCTCTGTCTTTTATCCAGCCCACCGCATGGTCATCGAGGTAAAGGTGGCCGTAGGGATTGCCGGTTTAGCGCACTTGTATCATGGTCTCAGCCGAGCCGCGGATGCCAACAAGCCCGGAGCATTGCACGTGGTCTTCCCGATGCACTACTTTATGTCATGGCTCGAGCTACATACGGCGGGTGTATTTGGGATGCATAAAAGGCCCTCGTTTTTTGACAAGTACGGTTTTCCTCGCATCTTACAGCTGATCGGCTCATCAATCGTGACCCCTTCACCACGGGACGCCAGAGCTTTACTGCTTCGCCCTCACACCGTTGGAGTTGGGATGTCTTTTATTGATAAGGTATTAACCATTGGAAAAGCGTCCACCACTGCGGTGCGACTACTACAGGACTCCTTCAAGGATGGGGTTTCAGTGTTGACAGCCCGGGAGATCCTTCATTTGTATTCTATTAGGCCGGGTTTCCTAGTCTTCAGGCAGGGCGGTGCAGCAATCTTTATGAGATATAATCCACATCGCTTTGCTCGACAACTGAGTTACGATCAAGGGGTACCTTTAGAAGCTTTCTTACTGGAACCTGCTGTAAATGAAGAAGGGACGGAGAACGCATTACACCATTTCATGCGCCTGAACATGGGTTCTCGTTTTTTGGTTAGCGCGCCGGCCTGTGCTCCACGACTCCTTAATGTATATAAAGAGTGGTACAATCACGCGACGGGGGCTGTTATAAAGGAAGAGAGGCGAGTGTTGATTGACCGTAAAGAAGTACCCCCCGGTACCAATCGTAACGCTCCCTTAGCGCCAAGGCTCCTGGTGGTTCCTCCTCTAAAAGATACTGGGGGCAGACCATCACGTGCGCAAAGCCCTCCACGTGAATTGCCGCTCCCTGATATCGCGGATGTACCTCCTGTACTCCGTGCTCCGGTGGAAACAGTGGTTGTACCCTCGCCAGAGTCTGGCGTGGGTGCGGACATCGGGACCCGTCGTCCCAAAGCGTCTGCCAAGCGTAAGTCGCTTCCCCGTGAGCCTAGGGCTGGAGGGCAAAAGAGAAAGAAGTCGCTCTTCGCCGTGGACGTTGTGCTCGGCCAGGAACCCCATGCTCCTTATTCCGAGGGTCTGCTCGAATATGGGACTAACGCAGGATTGGTGATGCCGCCGCCGGACGATACAGACTTGGAAGCTGCCCTCAGAGCTTCGGCATGGCTGGTGAAGCGTGACGCGTGGCTGGCTAAGCTTGCGCAATCAGGTAACTACTAGTCACTTTTTCTTTATTGCAACGTATTTTCTTCGTCATTTCATTATTTTTTTTTTTACTAACGCTTTTCTTTCTTTTCTTTCAACAGGCATCACCGATGAAGAAGCCATTGCCGCTTCTCTGAAGACTTTTCAGGAGGAGGAACGTCTCAGAGAATCTATGGGCCTTAGTAAGTTTCGACTCATCAAGTTTTTCATTTTGCTCATGTTATGGTCGATCTAACCTTTTCTTTTTAATTACAGGAACCTCAATGCCGTTCCCTCCTAGCGACGCAGATGTTCTACCAGCCGCCGACGTTCCTGCTTCTTCTGGTCCACCGCAGGAGGTTCGTCTTGAAGAGCCGATGAGAGATGCCTTAAAGGCTCTGGAGGCATCCCTGAATGAAGACGATGATGCCTTGAAGGAGGCATCACGGAGGTCCCTCATGACCGCTCGGGAGGAGAGGAAACGGTTGAGGCATGAGGCGAAGGCGCGCAGGGCTGCCTTGGCTGTGGGAGCGGGCCCTAGCACCGTTCCTCGAGCTGATACTCCCTCTGAAGAGGCCCCTGTCGCCCTGTCCACTGCCCGCAGAGAGGTGGCACGTGCAGCTCGGAGCGCGAACGGTAAATCCGCCTCAGGTAATGTTTCTCTCGGAGTTTTTGTTATAAGGATCTTAATGTCGTTTGTCCTTACATCTCTCATCTTGCAGGACCAAGTCCGATCGAGGGGGAGGCGGAAACCGTCAATCTCAAAGGGACAGAGGGGGCAGTACCTGCCGAACTCGAGCCGACGGTGGGCAACGTCGTTGTGGCTTTGGAGCCTGGGGTAGAGGTTGAGGGGCCTGCAGCCGATAAGGTCATGAATGCCGAACCTGAAGTGGTGGCAGATGATATGATCATTATAACTGAGCCCAGAGTGGCGGCGAATGAGGCGCTCGAGACCGGTGTTCCCCCGGCGATGGTGGACGATACAGCTGCCACTACCGAACCTGAGATGGTAGTGGGCGAGGTGGCCACGATTCCTTCTGACGAGCCAACCGCTCCTTCTCTGGAATCTGGCAATACTCCAGTCATAGCCCTTCCCGTCTACGGTCCTCCGCCGTCTCCCGGTCTTGCGAGCACGACGACGGTCCCCATTGAGTCGGGCGATGAGGCCACAGGCGGTGGTCTCATGTCGATAGAGGAGGGAGTCGTCTCTGTTTCTGCCGGGAGCTCCTCAGGTACACCTTAAGTTGTTGTTTTTTTTTATTTGCTTTACAGTCTCTTCTGACAAGTTCATTTTTCGTAATGCAGGTGCAGCTAGTGTTGATGCCCCACTACTTCAGGGAGCTCCTTCCACGACTGCCTTGGCGATGGTTACCCCTCAGCCCTCTCTTACACCGTCAAAGATGTTGGAAGGTATGAGTTTGCAACTTACTAAACTCATCTTTCAAACGTATAATCCATTTTCTATATTCACATTGTTGTGTCTTTCAGGAGTTCTTTTTGACCATTTGTATCAAGTGTTGGTCCCACACTTCTCCTTTTCATCTGAACTCGCCTCTCCCTCTGGTGGCGCCGGTGAGTACTGTTCCTGATTGATATCTTTGTTTTTCCAGTGGTAGAATTATTTCTAACTCTCTCTTGTCCTGACTGCAGTGTTACAAATCGAAGGGGGAGAAGAAAGATCGGTTGCGCTACCGGCCCTTTCGTCCTTGCCACCTGCTCCCACCGGTATAGTAATCATCTTGTCAATGATTTTCTCCATATCTATTGGATCATCATCTAATCACATTTTGTCTTTTTCAGCTGTCGTCCCAGTCTCAGTGCCTTTTGAGTCTCATATTACAATACCGGGCGGCCCTTCCCAGCGACGTCCGTCTTCGAAAGGTGCCGCGAATAGTTTGCGCATGCTGAGCGACTACATCGAGGAGCTCGACATCGAGGCTCCAGTATCTGCTGAGGATTTCGCCACGACGGTTAACCCAATGTTGGCGATATTTGCTACCTTCCATGACGAGGGTGCTGTCGCCTCTTGGGTTAACTATTGTCGGGAAATCGAGGCTTGCCTTCATCAGCTAGAGTCAACGCGCCTGTCCCCTGAGACTTTGGCCTCGAGCGCTCAACGGGGAGCGTGGCTCGAGCAAAGCGCTTCTCATTTCCGTCATCTGGAACAAGAAGTGGTTTTGAGGCTGAAGGAGTGCCAAGAATCTTCAAGCAACACTGCTCGCCTGCGTGCTGAAGTTGAGACGAACGCCACTGAGGTAAAGGCCGTCTTCGAGGGCCTTCTGGAGCGCATCTCAAATGGGCTGAGACTGAAGCGGGCACTCGATATTGCCGAGCGTGACATCGCAGGCCGTGAGGCTGCTCATCAGGCCGTCAGGGATCAGCTTGCCTCCGTCGCACAGCAACGGGCCCAAGTGGAGGCGGAGTTGGCAGTGGTGGCCAATCGGGAAAAGGCATGGAAGGAAGTGTGCGAGCAATTGCTGGATCTGTGCAAGACGCTTCCTTCTCAGTAATTTTCCTTGTATCGTTGGTATTTGTAACATATATGTATATCTTGTATTCTTTAGTACGATGTATCCTAAACTCAATCAAATTTTATGAATGAAGGATGCATATTTTTGTAATGCCTTGTGTCATTTCTCCGTCTTTTCTTTCTTTTATTATCAGCACATCATCTTAGCGAACATGGTTGACGGATAGTAGGGCACGCATCTTGACTTTCCTAAGAATCAGCGATGGCTTAGGTCGCAGGTTCAGATCTGCTGCCTAAGACTTTTCAACTCCATAAGCCGTGAGGGTCTCATAGAGAATTTTCTCCCTACGGATCGAGAGGATCTCGTAGGTGGGTTTTCTCCTTAGGAATCGTGAGGATTCCTAAGTGTGGTTTTCTCTTATAAGTCGTAAGGATCCTACAAGAGAGTTTTTCCCTCTTACGGGTCGAGAGGACCCACAAGCGGTTGTTTCCCTCCTCATCGAAATTCAACTTTGGAGAGTGAGACCCGTGAATAGTATGCAAGAGACCATTTAGGATTGACTTGCAGGATCCCATTGCCCCTCTTACGAGTCGAGAGGGCTCGTAGGCGGTTGTTTCCCTCTTTGTCGAGAATCGACTTCAGAGAGTGAGACCCGTGAATAGTATGCAAGAGACCATTTAGGATTGACTTGCAGGGTCCCATTGTTCAGGAAGTAAGTTTTTGAATCCTTACTGCCCGAGATGTGAGTCAAATAAGCTCTCGTCACGGAGTGTTTGTATCCGTGAGTTGAGTATTTTGCTAGGGATTATTTGTTTCCCAAGCGCCAAGGATTATTTATGTCCTTGGGGTTTGAAACGAATCGATGGTTCCCGCGGAGGCGTTGGTGGCTCTGCGAGTCGACGCGGATCAGAAGGCTCTCGTCAAGGAGTGTTTGTATCCGTGAGTTGAGAAGTTTTGCGAGGGATTATTTGTTTCCCAAGCGCCAAGGATTATTTGTGTCCTTGGGGTTTGAAACGAGTCGAGGGTTCCCACGGAGGCGCTGGTGGCTCTGCGAGTCGACGCGGATCAGGAGGCTCTCGTCAAGGAGTGTTTGTATCCGTGAGTTGAGAAGTTTTGCGAGGGATTATTTGTTTCCCAAGCGCCAAGGATTATTTGTTTCCTTGGGGTTTGAAACGAGTCGAGGGTTCCTACGGAGGCACTGGTGGCTCTGCGGGTCGACGCGGATCAGAAGGCTCTCGTCAAGGAGTGTTTGTATCCGTGAGTTGAGAAGTTTTGCGAGGGATTATTTGTTTCCCAAGCGCCAAGGATTATTTGTTTCCTTGGGGTTTGAAACGAGTCGAGGGTTCCTACGGAGGGACTGGTGGCTCTGCGGGTCGACGCGGATCAGAAGGCTCTCGTCAAGGAGTGTTTGTATCCGTGAGTCGAGGAGTTTGCTGGGATTATTTGTTTCCCAAGCGCCAAGGATTATTTGCTTCCTTGGGGTTTGAAACGAGTCGAGGGTTCCTACGGAGGCACTGGTGGCTCTGCGGGTCGACACGGATCAGAAGGCTCTCGTCAAGGAGTGTTTGTATCCGTGAGTCGAGGAGTTTGCTGGGATTATTTGTTTCCTAAGCGCCAAGGATTATTTGCTTCCTTGGGGTTTGAAACGAGTCGAGGGTTCCTACGGAGGCACTGGTGGCTCTGCGGGTCGACGCGGATCAGAAGGCTCTCGTCAAGGAGTGTTTGTATCCGTGAGTCGAGGAGTTTGCTGTTGAAGTCACTGGCTTCTTCGGTTGAAATGAACCGTTGAGGTTTGGCTCCGTCGTTTGACGGAATCCGCTGGGGATGTATGGTTCCTTCTTTGTTTACGCCCTTGGATTGTATACAGGGATCGATGTGATCTTAACTGTAGGGCCAAAGTTTTATCATTTCTTCTTTTTATTTTATTTTATTTCTGCGATGCTCTATCATTTCAGCTTTTATATCGCAAAGGTCGCGATTGCCCAATCATTTCGGCTATTTTTCGCAGTGCCCAATCATTTCGGCTATTTATTTTATCTTTACTCGTTGCTTTTTATTACGAGTTGCCCAATCATTTCGGCTATTTTGCATGCATACATTTTACTTGCTGCTTTTTATTGCAAGATGCCCTATCATTTCGGCTATTTTGTATGCATGAGCGGCCTACTGGTTTTCGCCGTAAATCTGAAATTGGACACCGATTTCGGCATCAGCACCGCTGCAACTGGGATATTGCCAGGAGCGAATCATCATTTGCCTTCGTCATTGTTGAACAAAGGAGGGTTAGCGATCAGGGTTAGGGACCTGTCGACTAAGGTTTTCGATTTCATGAGCCGTAAGGGTCTCATAAAGGTATTTCTCCCTACAAGTCGTGAGGATCTTGTAGATGTATTTTCTCCTTAGGAATCGTGAGGGTTCCTAAGTGTTTTGTTCCTCTGTAAGTCGTAAGGATCCTACAGGGGGGTTTTCTTCTTGTAAATCGAGAGGACTTACAAGGGTTATGCGAACATATCCCCAGTCACGGATGGGCCTTGGTTAGGGAAACGTTTATTCGCGCCCGTGGATTGTATACAAGGGTCAATATTGAACCACTTGTAGGGCAACATTGGAAGTTTGTGGGGGTTTGCTTAAGCACAGGTTTAGGTCTCTGTGACTTAAGACTTTCAAATCCTATGAGCCGTGAGGGTCCCATAAGAGAGTTCTCCTTACGAGTCGTGAGGATCTCGCAAGCGTATTTTCTCCTTAGGAATCGTGGGGATTCCTAAGTGTGTTGTTCCCTTGTAAGTCGTAAGGATCTCACGCAGGTGGTTTCTCCTTATAGGGTCGAGAGGACCCTGTAAGGGTTTTTTTAACGAAGTTGCGCCCTTTCGGGTTTTCACAAACATTCGCCGGTAGTCCTGCTGTTTTTTACTCACGGAGCCCTTTCGGGTTTTCATCCGTGCCCACCTTGCTTATGGACATACCTTTTTTTTTATTCTTTTTATTTTCTTTTTCTCTTTTTTTTTTACGAGGTCGCGCCCTTTCGGGTTTTCACGAACACTCGCCGGTAGCCCTGCTGTTTTTACTCACGGAGCCCTTTCGGGTTTTCATCCGTGCCCTTTTTGCTTATGGACATACCGTTTTTTATTATATTTTTTTTTATGTTTTTTTTTTATATCTCGTCAGCCTAAAGATGCCGCGGTAGTAGTTTTAAAGACGTCTCGGTCTGATATTAGTTTAAGGACATTTCGGTCCGACATGGAGAAGGCCGGCTACTGCTTATAAAGCTTGAGCTCAGGAAGATAGCGAGCGGACATAGTCGTCGTCATCTACCATTGACCTAGGCTGTGGCTCATTAAGCGTAGTATTTCTTTAGGAAGCGACCGTTTATTGGCCTGAAAGGCCTTTCACCGTGCATGTCCATGAGTAGATAGGCCCCGCCCTGGTAGACCTTATCAATGATGTACGGTCCTTCATAGTTTGGCTCAAACTTTCCCCGCTTGGCGCGATTGGGGATCATGGGCCTTTTGACCACTAGCACGAGTTCGCCTTGGTGGAATGTCCTCGGCCGGCTCAATCTTTCATATGAGCGCGTCATCTTCGCTTTATAGGCTTCCAGATTTTGCTGTGCTAGAAGCCGGATTTCATCAAGGGCGTCAAGCTCTTCAAACCGAAGGTGAGCATTTTCTTCGTCTGTCAGCTCGTAGTGGACTGCCACTCGTAGCGAGGGTAATTCTATCTTGAGGGGGAGTACTGCTTCCGTCCCAAATACCAACGCGTATGGCGTTGTGTTCGTGGCCATTTTAAATGTAGTTCGATACGCCCAAAGAGCCTCTTGCAATCTTTCGTGCCAATCTCTCTTATTTCGGGACACTGTTTTCTTTATGATTTTCGTCAATGTCTTGTTGAAGGCTTCAGCTAATCCATTGGCTCGCGGATTATAAACTGAGGAGTATCTCCAGTCTATATTGTGCTGCTGTGCGAAGCGGCTAATTTTATGACTTCGGTAGGCTGGCCCATTATCAGAGATGATCCTTCTTGGGGTTTCGAACCGGTATATGACATGCGTTTTGAAGAAATGGAGGATGTTCTCCGTCTTCACTTCCCTCAACGGTACCGCCTCTGCCCATTTGGAGAAGTAATCAGTCGTCGCCAAGATGAAACGATGTCCCTTTGACGATGCTGGTTCGATGGGGCCAACTATATCAGTCCCCCACATTTCGAATGGCAAGCTAGCCACTGTTGGGTGTAGCGGATTTGGATGTTGATGGATGAAGTCCCCATGAATTTGGCATGAGTGGCATTGCTTCGCATATTCGATGCAGTCTTGAATCATCGTGGGCCAATAATAGCCCATCCGTTTGACCTTCAACTTCATCTTTGGACCTGCTTGGTGAGAACCGCAAAGTCCATTGTGAACCTCTTGGACGACCCTTCTCGCTTCGTTAGGTCCTAGGCATCTCAGCCACAGAGAATCGAATGTCCTCTTATATAGAGTATCGTTGACGAAGGCGAAAGACAGAGCTCGTTTCACGAGCTGGTGTCTTATGGACGCTTCTTCCGGCATTCGGTGGAACTTGAAGTAATCTATGAAGACTTCTCTCCAGTCTTCGATCTTCTCATGGTCTTTTATTTGTAGGGTCGTCTCCTCGTTCGCTCCTTTTTATTCAGACGATTCCGGAGATACTTCTGCTGGGGCAAGCACTCGACGGCTTTGTACCACGATTCTAACGTCGTCGAGGTTCTCGTCAGCCAGTTCTTTAGCAAGTTTGGCTAGTGCGTCCGCTTTGCTGTTTTCCGCGCGAGGTATGCTCTCCAAAGTATAGGAGGGAATTCGGGTCAACAGTTGTTGTACCTTTTCACCGTATTTCACCAACTCCGGTTTGCACGTTTGGTAGTCGCCGTTCACTTGACTGACGACCAGTTGGGAATCCCCATATATGAGGAGGTCTTCAATTCCCATGTCAATGGCGATCTCGAGGCCTGCTATCAAAGCCTCATATTCAGCTTCATTATTCGTTCTCGGCTCTATTAAGGAGAAGGCGAAGCGCATTATTCCTCCTTGTGGGGTCACAAAGATGAGTCCTACCCCCGATTTGATCATTGGCGTACTTTGTTTGTGCTTTTTCACGGAAGATGCTCCATCGAAATAGAGCTCCCACCGACTATCACCACTGTCGATTGCGTCAAACGCATGTCTGTCCGGCAAATCGCAATTCAGAGGGGAATCGGCAGGTATCGGGTGTTCAGCGAGGAAGTCGACGATGGCCTGGCCTTTCACTGCATTGAGAGGTTGATACGTGATCGAAAACTCCATCAAGAGTAGGGCCCATTTAGCGAGTCGTCCCGCCAATATGGCCTTTGACATTAAGTATTTAAGGGGGTCCACCTTTGAAATGAGACGGACCTCATGCGCCAATGTGTAATGTCTAAGCTTTGTTATTGCGAAGATCAACGCCAGGCAGTGTTTTTCAATGGGAGAGTAGTTGCTTTCTGCCCCCAGCAGAACTCGACTTAAGTAATAGAGTGCTCTTTCTTTCCCTTGATCGTTCTCTTGCGCCCATAATGCGCCTAAGGAACCTTCGAGGGCGGTTGTATAAAGAATGAGAGGCTTCCCCTTAATCGAAGCAGCCAACACCGGCGGGTTCTGCAGGTATTGCTTGATCTCATCCAGTGCGCCTTGGCATTTTTGATCCCAAACGAATGGGGTTCCCTTCTTCATCAAGTGACTATAAGGACGGCACTTTCCTGAAAGGTTGGCTATGAATCGTCGTATGTATGCGAGTTTCCCTTGGAGAGACCGCAGCTGTTTGAGAGTCCTCGGCGGAGGCATTTCCATGATCGCTCTAATCTTTGACGGATCTATTTCAATACCTCGGTGTCGAACGACGAATCCCAGGAATTTGCCCGAGGAAACCCCGAACGTACATTTAAGAGGATTCATCTTCAAGTTGTATTGCCGAAGGCGTTGAAATACAGTCTTCAGATGCTCGAGATGTTCCTCGTATGATTTGCTTTTAACCACGAGATCGTCGATATAGCATTCAACGATTTCGTGTATGAGGTCGTCGAAGATCTTTGTCATGGCCCTCTGATAAGTAGCACCGGCGTTCTTCAAACCGAAGGGCATTACTTTATAACAAAATATCCCAAGAGGGGTCCTGAAAGCTGTGTGTTTCTGATCTTCAGGATGCATTTTTATTTGATTATACCCCGATGAGCCGTCCATGAAGGAGAAAACCTCATGAGTGGATGTATTGTCTATCATTAGTTCAGTGACTGGCACTGGGAAATCATCCTTCGGGCAAGCTTTATTAAGATCCCGGAAGTCTACGCATATGCGCACTGTCCCATTTTTCTTCATCACTGGGATGATGTTAGCGATCCATTCAGGGTATTGAACTTCATGGATAAAGCCAGAGTCTATCAGCTTTTTGACTTCGGTGTTGACACTCATCTCAAGCTCGAGTCGCATTCTTCTCGGCGCTTGTTTGACTGGCTTGATGTCCGGAGATATCGCCAATTTGTGTACAGCAATTTCTGGATCTAGTCCCGGCATTTCGGAATAGTTCCACGCGAAGCAATCTTTGTGCTGTAGAAGCACATCCTTTAACGCAGCCACCCTTTCTTCGGATAACAGCTCGCTGATGAATGTCGGTCGCGGGTCATTTGCCGTCCCCAACTCAATTTTCTTGAGATTATCTGCAGTGGTATGGATTCCATCCTCCAATTCTTTCGGAGCTGGGGGAAATTCTGAGATTACCTCATCGCTGCCGCTTTCAAAGCACCAAGGGAGGTTGTTCATGTCCTCGGACCCTTCTTTTAATATTGTTATCACATGGCAGGTGCGAATTTTCTGCCAATCCTAATGCGGAGTTGGTTCCATCCTTGTGTTTTCGGGTTCGTGCTTTTGCGGCGGCGCTACCCTCCAACTGTCAGACAACGCAAATTTGCCAAGCTGATATTGGTCCTCAACCCAATTCTTAAAGGTGAAACAATCTTCAATCGGATGCCCTACTACTCGATGGTAAGAGCAATAATTTGGGTTGGAGACTTCGCCCGCTTGCTCAGGGTGTTTAGACTCCGGCAGAGTAAGCATTTGATGTTTTAGAGCAAGATCAAGTATTTTCCTTGTTTTGTTCCGAGGAAATGAGTATGCTCGACCCATTTTCTTCATGAGGGCTAGGTCAATAACGCTCGACTCTCGGATGCGTGGCTTCTTAGCTCTGTTTTGTGGTTGTCGAGCACCTTTTCGGCCATTCGACCTGTTTTTGCTTTCGCGTCGAACCCTTTTTGTAGCAGGCTGACGTGGGGCAGCATCTTCGTTCTTTACTGCCTGTCGAAGGAGACGCTGTGTCTTGGCTTTCTCATAGATTGTCATTTCACGATCGTGATCATCTCGGGCTTTTTGACTCGCATCCTTTATAAGTTTGCTCACCTGGTCTTTAGACGATGGACTGGGCGGTTTTGTGTCAGGAACTTTTGCTGATTCGGGATTAGCGTCCTCCCATTGAGCGTCCGCCTCTTCATCGAAGTCATACATGGCATAACAGCTGTTTACTAGCTCCCGTTTCTTTGGCCGGATATACCCAAGCCCTTTTGTTTCCGTTCTCCCGTTAGGCAGTTTGCATTGAGTCCCGGGAACGTTCCAGACCTTGTCATAGAATTTGGCTTTTCTAACGGTCTGTGTGAAGGACATCCCCTGGCGTTTCAGCAGTTTCTTCAAACCTTCGGTATAATATCTGGGAAGACGGATAGGTTGAAGCCTGTCGAGCGTGGGATCCGCGCCATGCCAAACTTCTTTTTCCACCTTGTTTTCTTCAGAGCGGTAGAATAGGATTGCCTTCTCGCCTTTTCGTCTGGGAGGGATATAGAATATCTGCAATTCTTCTACGCTGTTGGTGTCGAGTGCATCCAGTTCTTTGTAATGTTCAAGCGGCACCATGGTTATCTGTAGACTTCGCTCTTCATCAGCGAAGACTCGTATTGAAGGCCGAGCAGGGAATACAGCATGAACTTCATCCTCTGAATCACTACCGAAGATCAATGAAGGAACGGATGGTCCTGGCCTGGTGGATTGGGATGGACCTGAATAAATTATATCCTCCTCCTCCTCGGTGTCACTGCCGAAGACAGGGATGGTGGCGTTAGTTTTGTTCTCCGGTTTGTGACACCTTTCCGTGTCTTCGAAACTCGGTAAGAAGTATTTGGCATCTTCATACTTGCGAACTTCGTTTACGGAAAACGGATTCAACTCTCCTGCCACTGTGTACTCGAGGCCATCCCTAGAATACTTCATGCACTGATGCTGTGTAGAAGGGATGATATTGTACTCGTGTAGCCATGGTCGGCCGAGCAGAGCATTGTAGCACGTCTTGGCGTCTATAACATGGAATTTGATGTCTGTGACGAGCAACCCGAAGCGTAGCGTCAATATCACAGATCCAAGAGTCTTTGAGGATTGAGAGTCGAAACCGGAGATGGTGATTTTGTCCCGGGCGAGGTGTTGGACACTCATGCAAATCTCCTTTAACACTCGCACATTGAGTAAATTGACAGACGATCCGTTATCGACCAAGATTTTTCCTATCTTTATGTCATGGCAGTATCCTGAGACATAAAGGGGGCGATTGTGTTCACACGTCCCGAGGAGAAGGTCTTCATCACCAAAAGCAACGTCGGCTGTGTGCACCTCTTCCAATTCGTCTTTCATCTTTTGTTCGGCTAGGAAGGCTTGGAACTGGTCCGGATCTTGTAGGGCCTTAATCAAAGAATCCCTCGCCTCTTTTGATAGCAATAGGGCATCGAGAATGCTGAGTTGTGAGGGTAGCTTCCTCAGATGCGCCAAGACATTGTAATCTACTTTATTCCTCTTCGGGGGATTCTTGGCGGTTAACTCTTCCGCAACTTGGTCATCCAAAGCGATGTCTTCAGAGACCTTCTCTTTCCCTTTTTTTTTCTTGTTCAAGGGTCCGAGGTTCTTTTCGGGTAATGTTCGATTGCGTAGCTGTATATTTTCGCAAGCCTTCGGTTCTTCTTCTTTTCCCGAAGTGGATTCTTTGAAGAGGGGGCCAAGTTCTAGTTCCTCATCAGAGTCGCTCCCAAATGTAGGCACTTGTGACCCGGCAGTGTTAACCATATGACAATTGCCGGCAGTTCTTTCAAGTTCTCTAGTCGTATTTCTTTGCACTCGGCGAATTTTACGCTTTTCCCGTTTAAAGCGTTGTCGATTGGCGACGTATCCTTGCCACCATCCATTGAAAGCTTTGCAATCTTGGGTGGAATGCGAGACCTTCTGATGATATAAGCAATAAGAGGGGTGCATTTCTACCGCACCAGTAATTTTTCCTTCAGAGGATGGTAGCTTCATGCCCATTGATATGGCCTTAGCAAACCTCTTTTTTATCTTGAATTGGCTTTTGTCAGCGGTGGAGGCATTTTGCTCCAGCGGGATCATTTCAGCTCCTTCCTCAAGTCGCTGACGCTTGGCCCTTTCGAATATAGCCATCTCGCGTTCTCGATCAGCCTTGCTTTTCAACCGAGCTTCATTAAGAAACGCGCTAATCATTTCAACTGGTAACCCTGGGGCTCCTGATTCGGCATTTGCCCCCAGCGTTTCAGTGCCAGAGGTCTCTTCATCATTCGTGACCGAATGAGAGATCATATGACAGCTCGCCACATACTCCTCGGATTCGTCCGATGAACTCTCTCCCTCATCTTCCTTTTGAAAGACGTGATCAAGGAAATCTTGGAGCGTAATGGGAGTTCGCGCCTTTTGGTTATATTCATCCAGCGCGTCGATCTGCTTTTGTAGGTCCGTGCGCTTGTCACCAGGCTTCACGGGCTTCTTAGATTTCTTCTTCTTCTTTTTGAAGATTTTGACGGCTGACTATGAGCGCTTGAACTACCACCATCGGTCTTCGGAGTCGGTCGTGGCTTCAACATCCTTTCAATAACCTGCGGTTCCAAGGGGTTCTTCCACTTGATCGCTGGACAGGTCTGAAGATCATTTAGCATTCTCCTCGTTTTGGCTGATAATACAACCTCCCAGGGAGTTTCTTCAATAACGGAGCATGTTGCCCCCGGCGTATTCGTCCCCTTAGAGGTGTGGGGCTGCGGAGGATTCACCTTCCATTTGTCAGATAGCGCAAATTTGCCCTGACGGTACTGGTTCTCAAGCCAATTCTTGAAAACGTAGCAATCCTCAATCGGATGGCCTAGCACTCGATGATAAGGGCAGTAATTGGGCTCGTTGGCGTCGTTCGGTTGCAACGGACGTTTCGGATCTGGCAGATTTATGAGTCTGTTGCGCAGCGCCAGCTCGAATAGCCTCCTCGTTTTATCACGGGGGAAAGAGTAAGGGCGTCCCATCCTGTCCTCAAGGGGTACGTATGGGCGTGTATTGTTTGGACGAGCGACCGGCTTCGAGTCGCTCGGTTGTTGTTGGGCATTAGCGACAATGATCGCTTTTCCCTTTCCTTTATCGTTTCGGGAGTCTGGTTTCGGGAGAGGGGGTTTATGGCCCATCTGGTCCATCTGCGCTAATTTGTCGATCAAAGCCTGGAAGGAAGTCGGCTTGAAGAACATCATGAACTGTGAGATGGTTGCTTGTGGATCAAGGGTTCCAACAAACATTCCCACCGCCGGGGCTTCTTCTATGCGCTGTTCGCACTTCGACCATAGATTACGCCACCGTATAGCGTACTGAACCCATGTCTCGCCGGGTTTTACCCTGGCATTGATCAGTGCCGTCATCGGGGTACGCTCACTGGCACTTGCAAAGCGTTGGGTGAAGAGTAGCTCCATCTCCGCAAAGGTTTTTATAGAGTCGTTGGGAAGCTCAGAATACCATTCAAACGCCGTATCTGATAAGCTTCCAACAAACTGGCGAAGCAAAAGCTTGTCGTCGCCGCCGGTATTACCACAAAGAGCCCTGAATTGGGCCACATGTTGATGGGGATTGCCGGTCCCTTAGTAGACATGAAACTTGGGGATTGTGTAGCCCGGCGGGTACCTGATTTGGTCATACCAGCCTGGATATGGTCGCCCCGTTTTCACGACGTGTCCGGCTGCTTCTGCCGCATGATGAACCCTTATTTGCTGGGCTATGTATTCGTCCAGATCAGTCTTAGAGATTGTATCCTCTTTAGCTGTTGATAGAACGGGCTGAGGGTTTGATGTCTCTCCCCTATCATCTCCAAGGACGATCGGGGGTTCTTCAGTTGGGGGATCTGGTTGTATCATCATCCCTATCATGTCCTGGAAGAGGAGGCCCATACGCTGTATATTGGCTGCTTGTTCAGCAGCCTCTTTGTCTCTCTTTTCCAGTACTCGGCGGAGGAACTCGGCGTCGGTCTCTTCCTCTTGGCGTTCGTCTAAGGACGTCCCAGGATTCTCTTTTGGCTCCGTGAGTGTAGCCATTGTAGTCATCATCTCCTAGAGCTTTTGTTGCTGCTCCTGAGCCTTGGTCACTGATCGGGTAAGTGGTCGATGACCCGTAGAAGTACGACTTTCTTCCTTTCCAGAAGCCATATAAACCGTATGAACTGTTATGCCCTCTGGCTTGGGGCGTTTAGGTTCACCGCTCTTAAACTTTTTCAGTGTCACAGGAGCTTTCTCTGGCCTTTTTCTTTTGTGGACCATTGAGGTTGAAGGAGCCGTTGAAGTGGGCATCCTAACATTTGTTGCCCCCTGCTGTTTAATGGGGCGGTTTTTGTTCTTTTCCACCTTTGCCTTTTTCTGGTGACGAAAGTGGTCTGAGTCAATCACGGAGTCTTGAACCCTCCGCCAAACTTTATAAATTTTTGACGACAGCCGCTGAGAGGGCTGTTCCTGCTTTGTCTCCGGAGCTTTTTCCCTAGGCGGAGGAGATCTTTTCAATGTAGCAATTGGAGAGTTCTTTCTCACCTTCCTCAGCAATTCAAAGCTGTTCCCAGTTGGAACAGCGGCGTTGACCTCCACCACTGGAGCAGGTGGGGTTAGCCCTGAGGGAGAGTTGCCCCCTGCTTTTCTTACTCGTCGCCAATGGCGACGTCGCGCACGACGAGCCATTGGGACTGGCTCGGAGATCAAGATGGTTTCTTGTTGCCCCCTGTTCGAGTGTGGGGTAACTGCCGACGTCAGCCTATCGAAGACTGATGCTTTTTGACCAGCTGGGGGAGGATTGGGAGCCGTCAATCTTGTGAAGACCGACTCTCTGATGGGAGAAGCCGCTTTAACGACCTCCAAAGCAGCGGCCGTTGCCCTCTTTGGGACGGCCACTTTATAGTTCTGACCTAGCCTGGTAAAAACGGAGGCTGTTGGCTTAGTAGCGGGCGACCCGTTGACAGGGGTCGTGGTAGCGGTAAGCCGGTCGAATACCGACTTCTTGTTCGCTTCCGGTGCGGATATCGGCATAGAGAAGCTTGCAGGTGGGACCATGGTCCTGAAAAACAGGCCGGTGGTGGCCTGGGTCACCTGGTCTACCGGCAGAGTCAGGAAGGAAGCCGCTTGGGGCCCGTATGTTACACCTCCTGGTGAGGTGGAGCGTCCGTTGCAGCGGCATTTCGAGCAGCTGGTGCAGTTGGTGGCCATTGGATCTTGAATTCTGCGCCAGGTAAAAGACCAAATCTTAGTATCTTGAAATCCGAAGACAACCATTTAACAAACCGCGATTGGTTCGCGAAGACGACACACGAAGTGTGGAGTGGAAAGAGGAAGAGGTCCCACCGGGCGTGCCAGAATCTGTTCCCCTCCGAACGGCGGCCTGGACTGCGCGTCCGTGCCTGAGGTTCGGGGCAGATGCTATTTGGTTTTATCCGTCTATCTCTCCGAAAATGCCAAGTTGATTTATGGCACCGTGTATCGGAGGTTTAGACGGATGCGGCCGATATAGCAGACTTCGTCAGATTCCCCCTCAGGGTGAGGGGTTTTTGATTGTGGGGACGCTCTTCCCTGCAGGTGCAAGCCCCTGCAGTTAATTACGCTACCGCATCGCGGTAACAACTTTCTCCTTCTCCAGAATTTCACTTCGTGTCGTATATGTTTGTTTTGTTTGTGGTTGCCCGTGGATTGTATACGGAGACTAAGTAATGCCGTCGCCCGTAGGACGTGGATTAGTCCAAATCCGTATTTATTTAGATTTGGGTTTGGTATTTTCAGTTTAAGGATGCATTAGTCGCGTTGCGGTTAAGATCAACTTAAACGTTCGTTAAGGATACGTTAGTCTTGTTTTAGACTGAGATCAACTTAACGCAGTGATCAATTTAATTATCTGGCCGTCGGGACTCGTCACCTCTCTGACGTCGTTGAGGGATTACAACGACAAGCGTCTGAGGAGTTCAGAGATGTACCCTTGAACCAAAGTTGATTTGGGGTTTTATTGTTTATTTAAAGATCTAAGGACACATTAACCGTAGCTGGGGCTAAGATCAACTTAGACGGGACCGTTTAGATCCGGCAAAAGAGCGTTCGGGCTCTATTGCGCCAATTTAAGGACGTGGTGGTCCATCGCCAGTTTAGGGACATGGTGGTCCATCATTGGTTTAAGGACGTTTCGGTCCGATATTAGTTTAGGGACGTTTCGGTCCGATATTAGTTTAGGGACGTTTCGGTCCGTTATTAGTTTAGGGACGTTTCGGTCCAATATTAGTTTAAGGACGTTTCGGTCCGATGCCAGTTTAGGGACGTAGTGGTCCATTATTAGTTTAGGGACGTTTCGGTCCAATATTAGTTTAAGAACATCTCGGTCCGATATTAGTTTAAGGACGTCTCGGTCCACGAGTTTAAGGACCCCGCAGTCCATAGCGATGTGTGGTCGTTGGGACCCGTCACCTCTTTGACGTCGTTGAGGAATTACAACGATGGATGTCAAAGGAGTTTGGAGATGTACCCTCGAACCGGATGTAGATTGATTTAGGAGAGCCATTTTGCTCAGTCAATTTAATTTAAGGACTTACGGCCAAAATTGGACTAAGTCCAGTTGAAAATGTTCAACACCATCATTTATTTTTTTATTAGACCTGTGCTAGGGCTTTGCCCATACTTAAATAATGCATTGCATTACTTCAGGCCATTTATGCCCATTTTGATTGGGATGCAGATCATTTATTTTGGTCCATTGGACCTTTCAATTGGGCTCTGCCCTTCCAAATAATGCACAGCATTTTATTTATTAGGCTTGTTAAGCCTTTTAATTGGGCTTGGCCCTTTAGGAAGTGAAATGCATTGCATTTGTCAGGCGCTTTGCGCCAATTACTGAGCGCAAGCTCATATGGTGATGACACGTGTCATGCTCTGGGGAGCGCAAGCGCAACAGTGCAGCGCGTTACGCTGTTGCGCTGCGTTGTTGCGCTGGCGACACGTGGTGTGCTCTCAGCGAGTTGCACCAATTCTAGAGAGCAAAGCTCTATCTTAAGGGCGCTTGGCGCAAGTGGTTTTATAGCCGACACGTGGCGCTCTCTTAAGAGCGCAACGGCGCAACTTGGAAGTGCAAAGCACCAATAATCTTTTAGATACAAGAAGGAAAGTGCAAAGCACTGTTTAATTTCTTGATCTGAAATAGATCAAAGAAAAATAAATTTTTCTTTGCTTGAAGAACCAGAGGTTCATAAAAGTGCAAAGCACTATTATTATATATTATTTATTTTTATTGTTTCTTCTTTTTTTTTAAAAGAACCAGGGGTTCACAAGAAGTGCAAAGCACTGTTTATTATGTAAAGATCGTTGGTCTTGTTTTTAGATCAATGATCCATTAGAAGGAATTTCTTCTAATCCATAAAGGTTCTTTTACCTTTTTTCTTGAAATCTTCTCAGAGTTCTCTCCCTTTAAAGTTCTCAAGTTCTCCAAAAAAAAATGTTGATGCCTTTGAATTGAGGCTTAGGGTCCTTTTTATAGTGCTCACAAATTAGTTAAATTTGTTTAAAGAAATCATCCTCTGAGTGATTTGGGGAATTTTCCCCACCGTTGGATCTTTGATCCAAGGGCTTCTGCTTTGCAGAAGAAAATCTTCTTGTTTTAATAAGAACAGAAAAGATTTCTTAAAAATCTTAACTTAGTTTGGCGCAGATGCCCCAGCGCGTTACACGTGTCATGCAGCGCAGAGCGCAGCGCAACAGCGCTAGCGCATCTGCGCTGACACGTGTCGTGCAGCGCAGAGCGCAGCGCAACTGAAGCGTTGCTTCAGGAAAATAGAGCTCTGCTCTGATTGGGCGCATCTTCTTGGGCGCAGCGCTGATACATCTGCGCCTGACACGTGGCGCGTTGCGCTCAGCGCAGAGGATCTGAAGCGTTGCTTCCTTTAAACAGAGCTTTGCTCTGATTGGGTGCGCTGCGCTAATGTATCTGCGCTGGACACTTGGCGCGTCGCGCGCAGCGCAAAGGATCTGAAGCGTTGCTTCCTTTAAACAGAGCTTTGCTCTGATTGGGTGCGCTGCGCTAATGTATCTGCGCTGGACACGTGGCGCGTCGCGCGCAGCGCAAAGGATCTGAAGCGTTGCTTCCTTTAAACAGAGCTTTGCTCTGATTGGGTGCGCCTTCTTGGGCGCTGCGCTGACGTATTAGCGCCAGACACGCGGCGCGTTGCGCCTGAGACTTGAAGCGTTGCTTCAAAATTTGAATTTTGAATTCAAACAGAGCTTTGCTCTGATTGGGCGAAACAAGTCTCGTTCTGGCGCTTTCTCTGAAGATCTCCTGACCAATTAACATGGTCACCCGTAACGTATCTCATCAATGATGGCAAACTCTGGCCCATTGAGTGTGCGTGATATGACCGATCCTGGGTCCAAGTCTTATCGTGTAGAATTCCCGAAAGATCCTATCGGAGTCTCTTCTCAATCTTATTTCTGCAGGATTGCTCGGAAGTTGGCATTCTATTTTAAATTCGTTTTCTTGTTCAGAAAAAGTTGCATTCTTTTCATGACTTTTCTCTGAAATTATGGCTCCATTTTACGCTTCTGCATGCGTATCAAATCTCTAATGTCAACGGAGTGGAACGTCATCTCGTCAAGATTGCATACGAACCTCTTACTCCGCTTCCCTTCGGTATGGACCAATTTGGAATCATCCTTTCGTAGCTGTGTGGACGGCGCTCCATTTGGCTGTAATCGTATCTAAAGTCTCTTTTTCCGAAATTATGAACTCGGTATCTCTAATATCCTGTAAAAGGCATCTGGCCAATTAGTCCTCGAAAACTTGTCCAAGTCATCGGAGGAATACGCTTTCGCTCGTTTATTTTCGATCGACTCACAACGCATCTGGATGAGGCCCTTCTATCCGAAAATAGTCAACTTACTGATCTTACATCGGAGCATCCAACGAACATGTCTTTTCTTGATCGACTCACAGCACGTCTATATGAGGGCCTCTTCTAGCTGAAGTTAGTCATTTGATGACCTCGCATCGAAGTATCCAAACGAACAAAAGGTTGTAGTCTTATCCAAGGGTGACTAGCGATCTTCTATTACATCTCCACGTGTAAACTCCTGATGCATTAGCTTCTGAAGTCTGGGGGCGATATCCTATCAATTTCAGCAACAGTTGGCTCATCTGTCCGCACGGTAGATAACGCCTCAAACCTCTGAAGTAGACGGTACATCAACAGTCCTTACATTCTGGCTGGGCTGTAGTAGTAGCCTGATCATCTGGTGTGGACGGTACCTTAATAGTCATCGCAAACTAACTGGCTTCTAGCAATGGCCCAATCATATGGTGCAGATCTGATCATCCGCGTCAACGAGAAATCTTAGTAAAATCAACACATCAAAACGCTTGTTCAATAAAAAAAATCCCTGGTCAGTCCTCGTTCGTGACGAGCTCGCTCTGACCGCAGCTCTCTCAACTCGTGCAGCCATGGTAACGGAAACTACAATCCGATTTCGATGAGGATAGATCATAGGAACGAATAGAAATATGATGCCAAAGAAATGTACATGCTAAGGCTTCTTAAGCGGAGTAGCGTATCGTAAGTATGCTGCGGAACATACACACGGTACGTCACTCTACTTAAGTCACATACTCCATCAACCAAGGTCAACCTACGCGATGAAAGTTCGGATCTAATACCCCCTCGGCCAAGTCTAAGTTCCGTAAGGTCAAGCCTAGGTTCCGAATATAAATATACGTCCTAGACTCCGCATAGTCAAACCTAAACTCGAACCAAGGTTAAATCTTACGCTCTGATACCAACTTTGTCACGATCCGGAAAAGGCACGTGACTGGCACTTAAATCATGTGAAGTCTATAGGACCCCACCTAATCCAAATAAGCCAAAAACTCAGAAATCTAAACCTTTTAGGGAAAATAGTGGGGGTGCAGTTTTGAAGTAATGTTTTACTGGAATGAAGTTTTTTCTTTAAAACATAAATAATAGTATACGAAATCACAATGTTTGTATCTAACTTGAAAACAATTTTGTCATTAAAAATTTGGGCAGCACCTCCTTTGTAATTTTTAACTCAAAAAGGAATACAATCAATAATAACATGCATCCCCAAGCAGGAGCTAGCTCTTCGCCAATTGACGGAAACAACCACGCAAGATATAATACACAACGCCAAAGGTGAGGATCAAAAACCCAAAAAGAAAGCGAGAAAACTAAACATCATCAAGAAAACCAGAAACAATAATAAATACATAAGCGCGACTGTAAGGCCGAAAGAATATACAAACTGTGGATTCTAAGTCTACTAAATATACAAGTCTGGTTGATAGAGCTTTTAACTAGATACAATTGAAATAAAAAAAGGTACAATGGTGGTCACGATGCGAGTGAACCCACCTACCAAAGCAATCATCCGGAAGAAAAGTGGTATACCAGCGAAGCCGCTACGGACTTGTACGGCTAACCTGTAAGAAACTGTGGCACAACGGGGGTGGGTTGCCAACTCGTGAGTACAAGACATCACCGAGTAGAAATCGCATGTATGACGATCTCCTAGGTCATACAATAATATAATAATAACAAGGTAACAGTATAACATAAGTGTGATATCAAAATACCCGCATCCGTATCATAAGTAATAACATATTATATGTATCATGTATGAATGCATCATCCAGCGTGTGTCCAGCAACGACACACAAAATCACGATAAATCCTGAGTGTCCATCACCGACACTTGAAACATCATGAAACCCGTGTCTAGTATTGACGCATAAATTCTCATATCTCAGGCGCCGGATCCTCAGATCGGCCCTTATATCCATCTCATCTCATAACTCCAAACGGTATCCTCCGGATATCCGTCGAGTGTCCATACAATCATTGGTAAGTAGTGCTCCCCTGCCAGGCTCATCGTCATCCCCACAAAATCCATTCTTGTCCCGGGGTACCTTACCGGGTCCACCATGTACCTGCAGACGGTTCCTCCACTTCTCGAATCGGGTCTCGAAAACAAGCTCAGAACCGAGAAAACATCATGGTGGACACAAAATATCATATCAAGGGAAAACCACGTTTCTTCTTGTTTTAAAAAGAGCATAAGTTTTCAAATTTGCATGCGGTTTCCCAAATCCAGAAATACCGAAATCTCATAATCATGAGTCAATAAGCAAACAATGAATATTGGTATAAAGCCCCAGCACAGTGCATAAGCAGAATGTATATATATATAAATGCAATATCTAAACTAACATATCATATCATGAATGCTAACAACACTACTTAACTACAAGTTATCAGGTTTAACAGTGAAATAATGTTTTCTAATGTGTACGTTTGCAATTACTGATGATGTGTGTGTGAGCCGGCCAGTAAGTGTACATGCAACATACACATCATCGGTAATGGTGCAGGTGTCCTAACAGATAAGATCATAACAGCTAAAGAAAGCACATGTATAAATATCTACAATGCAATGAGAGTAGTATGATCATAGCAGAAAATAAACATTAAAAACAACTAAAGGACTAAACTAAGAACCAAGTTGATATATCTAATAGTCGGCGATCCAGCCTCATAGCATTACATACGATAATAATACATCGTACGACATTCTCGAGTCAAGAGTGCGGATCAATCATCATATACATCTCGTACGGTAAAATCTATCGTACGACATCCTCAAAATTGAGGGTACGGGTCCAGTATCATATATATATATAGATCATAGTTCGTACGGTATTAATCGTCGTACAATATCATAATCAGTGGTACGGATCTAAGGTCTCGTACAATCAATTATTCCTTCAAGTCACATGTTATCGCATGTTTGCATATATACCGCCCAACGATCCTCATAATATCATATCATGAATGGTGTCTTGACTCAATCACATATCATAATCTTACGGCATCATGCACAATCATATCGACCCACATCCATTAACAAATAGTATCCTCATCTCATACGTGTGTGTGAACATATAAACCTATCATAACACATGCGTGTGTGCACGCGACAATACATATCCTAAGGTTCTCAACTAAGGTAAACTACACTAGGGATAGATCTTCCTAGATTAAACCTAATCTAACCCAAGGTCTCTAAGATAACATATTTGCTAAGTATCCAAATATAACTAATCTAGAAATATCCTATCCTACAGTTGCGAGGGTGCTATACGCCATCCACCCGACTTTCCCTGTAGATATACATCTACTCACCTCGATCCTCGATTGCCGAAGTCGATGACGCCACGCTCCCCTTGTCGTACGAAGTCCATGCAGGTACCTACAGTTTCCAATACGTTATATCGTAAACACGAATTAAGCACGAAAACCAAAACGGCACACGAAATGCACATAGGTTAGAACCTATGGCCCACGCATGCAAAAACAACCAAACAACTCTTGACATCGACGTACGAACGTCAATCGAACGAGATAAAACACAAATACTAAAACCAAAGTCATTAAAAATCGTAAAACGAAATCAGCAACTCAAGAAAACACCTCCAGATTTTTCCTCGGGTCAAATTGGAACATTTAGCATATAGGATAGGTCTAATTACAAGATAATAGAGCCATGAACCCGGCATGAATCAGTTTCACCATACCCAAGCCGCAAATTGGGGCCTTCGGGGTTAAATCTACGGCCATGGTAAAAGGCTTGGGTCTCGGGTCTCTAGGGTATCTTCTAGGTCACCTGTACGACTCACTGTAATCGCTATATAATTTTCAGGTCCCCCGGGTCATAGCAGACCCTAAACATCATCACAGATTCCACAAATTCCGATATTGGCAAATTTCAAAGTTCAAGTCTTGGGGTTTATTCTCTGGTTTGGTCCAGGTTTTGACATTAGAGGGGTTTAAGATCACTACTAAACCTTAATTGCACCTTTTCAATTCATAATATACCCTAAATCTCATCTAGGAAAATTCTAACGTCACTAATCCACTTTAGTTCTATTCTAAACCATACTAGGATATAAGGAAATTCAAATACTGAACTAATGGTGTGAGATTATACTTCATTTGGCAACTCAAGAATTTTCTTGAATTGCCCCAAGTCTTCAAAATCTCCACTTGATCGCACCATGGTCTTTGTGAGGAGCTTGGGATCATTTTTTGTGAAGGAAATGTGGTGTTTTGAGGCGGTTTTCAGGGTGGTCATAGAAAGGTAGAGGAGGTGAGGAAGATGAAGAATGAAGAGAAGGAGATAAAGAATGATCAAGAATGAACCATGGTTGAAAATGAAAACCCCCCCCCCCCCTCTTTCTCTCTTTATGCCCATACCTCATTGTCTCCATGCCACAAAATATCTTCTCCATTTCTTTTTTTTAAACAAAAATCATTTAGAATAACAAAGCCAAGCCATGGTCATAAAATAAAATGTAACAAGTTGTATGTAACATATTTGATTGCATGTCATGAACGAAAACAGAATTAATGCATAATTAGCGAAAATTAATCAAGTTTAGCACTAGTTTGCAAACAATTAATTGTTTACGATTTTATAAAATGTCCAAATCGCATAAATTCTTTCCAAATCAATAATTCATATTTATTTTCCAAATATTTTCCAAACTATCGGTATATAATTATACCCTTTCATTAAAACTAATTCTCATACTTAATAATATTCATGAAATTTATTATTTTAATTATTTAAATTCCCAAAAATAATATTTTATTTTTTTTGAAATGTTACAGTTTATCGGTAAATATTTGATATAATCTAGCACCGTAGTGGGTTTCAAACATGCGGGTTGGGTCGGATAACTACCTCTACTATTCGAACCGATCGCAACCCAAAAGAATAAAATAAAGCAAATTTTAAAATACCAATTAATATTGTAAGAACATGCTATGGTGTTATATTATACCCAACTACAAAAGAATTTCGTTCTCGAACACGAAACAGGAAAAGACAAAGACAATAAAAATACGGATCTAAGGAAAGAGGAGTTGAAACTTTTGTTGAATCTCGTCTTCACGTTCTCAAGTAGATTCTCTATGCGAATGATTTCCCTATGAAATAAGTACCAAAAGGATTACTTTATTCTTAAGAAACTTTTCCCGTTGATCCCCAATAGCCATCGGTTGCTCTACCTAAATCAAATACTCCTGTTGGGTTACACTAATGCCCTGGCCATCATCCGTGGCCGGTTTGCGGAACAAAAATTTTACAACGATTCAAAACTAGCGCTTGAATAACCTAATACTCGGATCTACCATAAACCTAACTAGCAACAAGAGAAGCTATCTACTACAATCGAAGTTTATACCTAAAGAATCAAGTCCTTCGGGTCTTCCATCTTCTCCTTTACCTCCTCAAAGGATGTACGGATCGCGCTTGATCGTCGGCCTCCTCGCATAAAAAATGATCCACCCGAGAGTGTCTAATTTGAGCTCTTACCTCTAAATTGAGGTAACTAGGTTACTTAGTATGCTAATCTAAGTAGCCTAAAGGATGTAGAGAGTGATAATGGATTGATTTGTCTCACTAACCCTATGTTTCTCAACACATGAGGATTTTAGGGTTTTGAGGTAGAAGAAGATGAAGCTTGAGGAGATGGCTAAGTATTGTGAATAACAATGCAAACTAAAAATATCTTCACAACACAATATATCAAGCATACCCAAATAATAAACCATGAGTCACCCTATGTGTAAGTACATGAGTCACCAGGTAGCCATACTTCATTTAATACAAATGAACAGCTCATTCCTCCGCCTCATTACCATTTAACCTAAATGGTTAAAACAATAATGAGGTGGCTTCTTCTAGAAGCATCTTGCATAATTACAAGAATACCCCTCACCGTATATACATACCCGTATCCGTATTTCGAAAAATACGAATACAAAGAGACAAAACAAATCCAAGAATATAATACTAGGATCCGGCTTAAACCAAAGCCTACTAATATTATCCGTCCGAACATCATACGTGCACAAGTACACGTATGTGATCGAACCCCTGCCGTAAAACCATACGGCCTCTATATCGTTTCGCCCGAAGCAGGGAAACCCTCTGTGTGGGACTCTAAAAACTCGACAGTACGCCGGCAGTGGGTTACTGAATGAATTCATAACCACAAACACGTCAGCGGTACTAGCTGTACGTAACGGCTACCCGGGTGTTAGGTTTACCTAGCACCTAATGAAAGGTTTGGAAGTATCATATGTCTCAAAATTAAATTTTTTAGGTGCTAAGTGAACATACAAAGAATCATCTCTAGAAAATTAGGGTCTCATAACTTGAACAACATCACAAGTAACAAAAGCTAGGGTTTTGAGAGTACAACCTTTGTAGCTCCCTACGCTAGACTCCTTGACCACTTGAGGGTTGGAAAAAGGTTCGCTTGAGATCTTCTAATGTCCACGACGATCCACCCGAATCTCCTTTGCCCAAAGCTCCTTGCTTTACTCGATATATCAATGAAGTAGAGCAAACACCCTACACAAACCGGCTAGATGTGTGTAGTATGATGATGCGGTTGTTTTTCTATAATCAAAACTCTTTCTTTTAATCAACCTCACTTAAAGAAATTCTCAAGAGAGGAAGAAGATGATGGTGGCTAAGATTTTTCTCACAAGAAAAGATATGAGAGAGTGAATAATTGAAATGAGAAAAGAATAATATATCTTAATCCTTTCTCACTTCAACCATGGTTAAAATCATCTAGATTTTTATCAAATGAGTTAAAGATGAAAGGATGATTAACTCAAGGTTAAATAGTGGTTGAAGCATGGTCAAAGATGATAAGCTTAAACCTTGTGTGAATTATCCTTTCTCTTTTTCTAAAATGATAAATATATAGATAATTCTACAATGTAAGTCTTGCATTGCCACCAAACTTGTATCAACAACCATGATACTATGTATGTATGTATGTATGTATCCATGCACATCATCATGTGCATACATGTATGCATACAAAAATAGAAAAGAGTTTGATTAAAGAATTAATCTAAAAGTCATTTGTTAAATCAACACTTGATTTTGCAAACCGGTCATATCACATACGACCCGACCAATAGAAAATTCCCGATTAATATACGGTATCACATATCCGTATTTAATCGGGTTCCCGCGCATATCTCATATGCACACCACATCTTTTCGCCTGAGCTAGGAAACTTCATTGTGGGACTCTAAGACTCGTCAATACGCCGGCAGTAGGTAACGATCATATCAAATACCTACAAGCCGCAAGCGGTCAGCTAAACATAACGGCCACCCGGGTATTGAGCGATCAGAAGAAAACAAGCGAACCTGCTACAACTCCCGTCGAGCCAACCGGCAACACTGCCGTACAGTCCGGTCTCTTCGTCAGATATGCTGCATATCAAATCTAGGGATGGTAATATCGACCCCAATAACTCAATAAGTCGTGCCGATGAATGGTCTATAACAGATCGAGAAACTACTGATAACACTTATCAGTAAATCTCAACAGCCCTGGCCAGGGACTTACTGATATAGCCAGTCGAGCACAGCATCAACTCCCAATACCGGGAGAGACGAAACCCCTCCTATCGCTCATCGCCTTCGTGTGTCTCGGGACTGTACCCAACGGCCACCTGTTTGCACGACTCAGTAGAGCCGTGGTAGGGTGGCAATCAAAGTACAGTGGAAGAACACACAAGACTCTATGACGATCTCGGGTCTACAGACTAACCTGCACCAGTGTCACCTGAGAACTGCTATCCGACGATAGATATAATTCCATATAGGAGTTCTCGGTGAGTCCGTTCACTGTACCCAGTCACCACTGAGCACCCATATATGATCTCGATGTCAAACATCGATGAATATGGGAACATACAATACCCATCGTATTGGTCTAGTATCATATACGCTAGTCTACTCTGGTATATCGATGCCCTGTCTCGATATACCTACGACTAGGGACATTTCAGGATATGCTTATAAACTACAGATGTCCCACTAGTATGATCTCCATCATAATCACAGTAATCAAGCCTATATCCTCAGGACTTTATCAACATGTATGAATGAATAAAAGCATGATCAAATCAACATGTCAGATAAAGAAGAACCAGATAGCATACTATCATGTCGAGCAAGAATGTACACTGAATATATATATATGTACATGTATAAATACATCCACTATCATATAATGGCCTCTAGGGCATACATATATCCAACAATCTCCCACTTGTACTAAGGCCAGTTATTGGCGTATCTCATACCCAATATCTCAAAAAGTCGCTCATGCTGCGGCTGAGGGAGGGCCTTGGTGAGTGTATCCGCGGCGTTATTCTTTGTGTCTACTCTCTTAATCTCGATCTCGCGGCGATCTACAATCTCTCGGATCAAATGAAAATGCCTCAGGATGTATCTGGATCGCTGATGGGACCTGTGCTCCTTGGCTAACGCCATAGCCCCATTATTATCACAATACAATGGTATTGGATCAATAATGGTTGGAACTACTCCTAGCTCCGAGACGAACTTCCTCATCCAGACGGCTTCCTTAGCGGCATCATTCGCAGCAATGTACTCAGCTTCCATCATAGAGTCTGCAACGGTATCCTGTTTGGAACTCTTCCGACTTACCGCCCCTCCATTGAGGGTAAATGCAAACCCAGAGATAGATTTGCTGTCGTCCTTATTGCTCTGGAAGCTCGAATCGGTAAAGGCATCCATATGTAGATCTCCATTACCATACACCAAGAACAATTCTTTAGTCCTTCGCAAGTACTTAAGAATGTTCTTCACAGCTATCCAGTGATTCTCCCCTGGGTTGGATTGATACCTGCTTACAACACTAAGTGCATAAGCTACATCTGGGCGTGTGCATAATATCGCATACATTATAGATCCTACTGCCGAAGCATAGGGTATAATGCTCATGCGAGCTCTCTCTTCATCGGTCTTTGGGCAAGAATCCTTGGAGAGAGTGGCCCCATGACAAGCGGGTAAGGCACCCCGCTTGGAGTCTTCCATACTAAACCTTTTTAGGATGGTGTTAATGTACCTGGTTTGGGACAATCCCAACAACCTCTTGGATCTATCCCTATAGATCCTAATGCCCAGAATGTATGTGGCATCACCCAGGTCCTTCATGGAGAACCTTAGTGATAAGAAAGTTTTGACCGACTGTAGCATAGGAATATCATTTCCTATCAGAAGAATGTCATCCACGTATAATACGAGGAATGTGACTGCTCTCCCTACAGCCTTCTTATAAACACAAAGTTCATCTGGATTTTTGATGAAATCAAACTCTTTGATAACATCATCGAAACAGATGTTCCAACTCCGTGATGCCTGCTTTAACCCATATATGGATTTAAGCAATCTATATGCTTTCCCGCTGCTCCCAATGTCAATGAAGCCCTCTGGCTGATCCATATAAACGCATTCTTCTAAATCTCCATTTAGAAATGCCGTTTTGACGTCCATCTGCCAGATTTCATAGTCGTAGTGAGTAGCAATAGCAAGTAGGATCCGAATGGATTTAAGCATGGCTACGGGCGAAAAAGTCTCGTCATAGTCCAAACCTGGTCTTTGACGAAAACCCTTCGCCACAAGTCTTGCTTTATAGGTCTCTACCTGCCCATCTACACCAATCTTTCTTTTAAAGATCCATTTGCACCCCACCGGTTTTACCCCAGGGGGTACAACGTCCAAAATTCATACTTTGTTGGTGTACATAGACTCCATTTCGGATCTCATGGCATCCAGCCATTTCACAGAGTCTTCACTCGTGATAGCTTGCTGAAAACTGGTAGGATCATCATCCTCCATGATGCAGTCTTCTCTGTCACCATCAATGAGGAAACCGTAGTACCTCTCCGGTGGGCGAGAAGTTCTACCAGACCTATGGAGTGGCCAAGATTCCTCAGTTTCTATTGCAACATCCGGTTCAACCAAGTCGTCATTTGTAGTTTGTGTCTCTAGAACCTCTTCTAGATCCACCACATTGCCATCATCTTTATCTGTGAAAAACTCTTTTTCTAAGAATGTGGCATACTGAGAAACAAACACCTTTTGTTCCTCCTTGTGGTAGAATAGATATCCATAAGAGTTCCTTGGATATCCCATAAAGTTACACATGACTGACCGTGTCTCGAGTTTATCCGGATTCTGCTTTTTAACATAGGCCGGGCAACCCCAAATCTTAATTCTCTTAAGAGATGGTCTCTTCCCATGCCATATCTCATATGGCGTGGTAGACACGGTTTTGGTTGGACCCCTGTTCAAAAGAAACGCTGCAGTCTCCAATGCATGCCCCCAAAATGAGACAGGTAACTCAGCATCACTCATCATGGAACGAACCATATCTAATAGGGTCCTATTCCGTCGTTCAGACACACCGTTGTGCTGTGGTGTGTAAGGAGGAGTGAGTTGAGAGAGAATCCCATTCTCTTTTAGGAAGTTTGCAAATTCTGTACTGAGGTACTCCCAACCTCGATCTGATCGAAGCATCTTGATACTCAAGCCTGTTTGTTTTTCTACTTCTTGTTTATATTCAGTGAATTTCTCGAAAGCTTCGGATTTGTGCTTTAATAAAAATACATGACCGAATCTTGAGAAATCGTCAGTGAAAGTAATGAAGTAAGAAAAACCGCCTCTAGCCTGTGTAGACATTGGCCCACATACATCACTATGTATGAGTCCTAGGAGCTCGGTAGCTCTTTCTCTGTGTCCGGTAAACGGAGTTTTGGTCATTTTACCCTTGATACAAGACTGGCAAGTCGCATAAGATTTATATTCAAAAGGGTTTAAATATCCATCTTTGTATAACTTGTTTAGTCTTGTTTCGTTAATATGACCAAGTCTACAGTGCCAAAGAAAAGCTTCATTTATTTCTGAAAGTTTTCTTTTATTAGTGTGTTGTATGCTGAAAACTGTGTGTTGATTTAGGACGTATATCCCGTTATTAAGTGTACCATACCCAACCAACATTTGATTCAGGTGAATGTTCATAACATTGTTCTGCAATACAAAATTATATCCTTCATTGTTTAACAAAGAAACAGATATTATATTACAAAGCATACTTGGTACAAAATAACATGGGTTCAAAACCAATATATACCCAGATGGCTACCCCAAGTGATACTCTCCCACTGCGACTGTATGTATATTGGAACCATTTCCAACGCAGAGAGTATGGTCACCTGTCTTCAGAACCTTGCTATTTCTCAACCCCTGCATAGAATTGCAAATGTGAGAACCTGAACCGGTATCTAATACCCAGGAAGCAGAGTTTATTGAAAAACAGTTTTCTGTCACAAACACACCTGAAGCGGAAGCATCCCCATGCTTCTTCTTGAGATTTAAGTACTCCGTACAGTTGCGCTTCCAATGTCCTGTTTTGTTGCAATGAAAACATTTACCTTTCCCCGATTCTCGGGCTTTGGACTTTTCCTTCCCCTTAACCTTTTTAACTCCACCCTTAGGATTGGTGGGCTTCTTCTTTTTCTTTCCCTTGGCCTTAGCCTTTAGGCGAGAAGAGGAAGATTGTCCAACAGTCATAATGGGAGTTTTCACTGATTTCAGTGTGCTCTCTGCACTCCTTAACATATTAAGGAGTTCAGGTAGTTCCTTCTCCATGTTGTGCATGTTGAAGTTAACTATGAATTGAGCAAAGGTGGAGGGGAGGGACTGCAGAATAATATCCGTATATTGTTCGTTGTCCATCGTCCATCCAAGGTCCTCAAGCTCTTCTATGAGAGCTATCATCTTCAGAACATGGTCTCCTACCGATGTGCCAGGGGCCATTCGCATCTGAAACAATTTCTTTGATGCTTCGTATCGTAATACGCGGGATTGCTCTCCATACAACTCCTTTGTACGGAGGAATATGTCATGAATGTCCATATTCTCGTGCTGCTTTTGATGTGTGTTGTCCATCGATGCAAGCGCGAGGCATTTGGCCGTGGCACAATCAGCTTCCCATGTCTTGCGGACTTCTTTGTCCGCAACTGAGGATTTTGGACCTGGGACGGGCGGGGCTGAAGCCGTGAGGACATATGATACTTTATCATAAGTCAAGGCTATTTTCAGATTCCTCAGCCAGTCTTTATAATTGGTCCCATTCAGTTTATTTTTATCTAGTAGAAGCTTGAGTCCAGTCATTGGTATCTGCCATTAAGAGAGAGAAAAGAATACACTCAGCAAAAGCTCTTGCAAAGATCAGATTGGTTATTATCTTGTCTAATCGATGTCTCCCACTGCTTTAATCAAGTTTTTCTTTCAAACCTTTAAAAAAAACTAGCCAGGATTAATTACAGTCTACAACTTCGCTAACCGTTCAGCCAGGCCAGTGTCGGTACTTGAGGGAGGTTCCCCGTGCTTTCGCACGGACCTAATTAAAGTAAACCTCGTTTTCCCAGAGGCGTAGCCCCGTTAACACCTTTCTAGACACCTAATGAGTTAGCTAATTGTAAACTGCAAAACTTTCCTAGGAGCAACTATTGCCCACAGTGGGATCGGGATCCAACCATCATATGGAAGGTATGTAATCTCATTGCAAATCTCAACACTTGAAATTCCCGATGTTATTTTTACCCCTAGTACTTATGACCTTAACTATGGTCAACAAATCATAAGCACCAGTCAAGTTCTACCCGTCATTTCTTGATTAATTAGACCCACCCATATGACCCTTAACTATGGTTAACAAAGTCGCATAAATGTCCTAATTAATCTGCATCATATGCAGTGTAGGAAGACATCACTTAGCTACCGTACACTACGCCTTAACTATAGTCAACAAACGTAGCACGAATACTAAGTACTCTACTTCCTAAAATGACGGAAGGTTGCGAATGATTTTTAAGAAAATCTTTAACACTTTGAACTTGATATCGTCGTAGAATCAAATGGTTTTCAAAAGGAGTGGCTTGTGCTCCGCAGTTTTGAAAAGTAGTTTTTTCATAAAGAGCCGAGTGGTTTTCAAATCCGATTCTACAACATCTTTTTAGGTTTATTTTCTTTACATTAATCATATTAATGTAGTCCCATCATTTAAGTCCTTAAGCCAATCACAGAAAAGAAACGAAAATACAACGTACGCTTATGCCATCCGCATTCGCCGCAATGTTCCGTTATGTACCGTTAGGTTACTTAACTAACGGCATACCGGGACGGGACTAGCGTGGGTGTAAAACATAAGCAACGTCTACTATATATCTCATATATAATATATCATTCGTCTCAGATATCACAGAACACAGGCAGCAGAAACATATATATAATGTGGGATATACTAGGACGTCTGTATTTAGTATTTAGCCAACAATAGAAAATACGGATTCCACAGTCGCGATGAATAGCCAAGCCCACACCCCTAGACCCCTACGAGAGCGGCAAGCGACCCTACCAATCCTGGAGTTTAGGAGACCCGGTCTCGACTCCTCGAGATGGCCTCCCACTGAACCCCAAAACCCGGTCACTTGTGCTCCCCTCCTTGGGTCTATCCTAATGCGGAAAAGTAAATAATATACAACACTGGTGACATCAACCTCAACCCGGAAGTGCCCCAGATAAAAGAATATTACATTACATTTGAATTTTACATGAATGAAAATAAAACTCTCATCTCACATAAAACCCCCCGGCTATTCAATCGCGACAATCCTGCACATCATATCTCAGCAACACATAATATCATATATCATCAACGTAAGTAAGTATGCGTACCCCGATTGTCGTTGATGTATAGCAACGAAACCGGCGATAAGCGACATACTACACTTACGGTCACAGAAAAGAAAGTGTAAAACTACAATATTTGGAATCCACATTCTCTTTAGACATCGTAAATGCGAAATATCACATACTTCGTATTTCATGCCTAGCTATATGAATTCCACATATTGTATCAGATTCCAGATAAACAGACAGTATTAAAGTTTTCGAACGAATGATCAAATACCCAAAATTTCATAAAGCTCAACACTTGAGCGAAGTTCAAAAAACCCGGAAAGTGTCACAGTAGTAGCGGTCCAGCCGTAGAAGGGTCAAGCCAACGCCTCACATGTGGCACGCCGTACTGCCTCAAACCCTAAGGTTCAAAAGGCAGTTCAAGACGGTCACATAATCGAGTTAAGGTTTGTTGTCTTCTAGAGGATCCAGCACAAAACTTGCACGCATTTCCGAAAGATTCAAACTCGAGAAAAGATTCAACACTTGAAAATTTTTCGTGTTGGGAAAAAGTGAGTTAATGATATCCGTTCGAACTTTTTAATACTTTCTAAATTATCCGAAAAAGGCGCGAGATTAAAATTCCGATCGAATCACCGAATCCAAAACAATCTCCAGAACATACAATACTTGTATCAGATTAAAAATACCCAAAAATATATACAAGAAGGTAGGGATAACACTGTATAAAAACAAGTCAATGACTTATTAGTACGGCCGCGGAGCCGCGGCCTAAGCAAGCTCTGGTCGCGGTTCCGCGGTGGGATCTACTGTTCATAGCTTCGTTTTTTACAGTTGTTCTTAGAATTCCCTACTGAAATTTTTACATATTTTTAATTCTGAAAATAACACAGTTTGAAAAAATGTCCAGAGAGTGCTCAAGAAGTCCGTATTTTGGTTCGATCGGAGTTTTAACTTCGTTAAAGTGTCGCCTAAAGTTCTAGGTCGGCTCTGATACCAATGTTAGGTTTACCTAGCACCTAATGAAGGGTTTGGAAGCATCACATGTCTCAAAATTAAAGTTTTTAGGTGCTAAGTGAACATACAAAGAATCATCTCTAGAAAATTAGGGTTTCATAACTTGAACAACATCACAAGTAACAAAGGCTAGGGTTTTGAGAGTACAACCTTTGTAGCTCCCTACGCTAGACTCCTAGGCCACTTGAGAGTTGGAAAAAGGTTCGCTTGAGGTCTTCTAATGTCCACGACGATCCACCCGAATCTCCTTTGCCCAAAGCTCCTTGCTTTACTCGATATATCAATGAAGTAGAGCAAACACCCTACACAAACCGGCTAGATGTGTGTAGTATGATGATGTGGTTGTTTTTCTATAATCAAAACTCTTTCTTTTAATCCACCTCACTTAAAGAAATTCTCAAGAGAGGAAGAAGATGACGGTGGCTAAGCTTTTTCTCACAAGAAAAGATATGAGAGAGTGAATAATTGAAATGAGAAGAATAATATATCTTAACCCTTTCTCACTTCAACCATGGTTAGAATCATCTAGATTTTTATCAAATGAGTTAAAGATGAAAGGATAATTAACTCAAGGTTAAATGGTGGTTGAAGCATGGTCAAAGATGATAAGCTTAAACCTTGTGTGAATTATCCTTTCTCTTTTTCTAAAATGATAAATATATAGATAATTCTACAATGTAAGTCTTGCATTGCCACCAAACTTGTATCAACAACCATGATACTATATATGTATGTATGTATCCATGCACATCATCATGTGCATACATGTATGCATACAAAAATAGAAAAGAGTTTGATTAAAGAATTAATCTAAAAGTCATTTGTTAAATCAACACTTGATTTTACAAACCGGTCATATCACATACGACCCGACCAATAGAAGATGCCCGATTAATATACGGTATCACATATCCGTATTTAATCGGGTCCCCGCGCATACCTCATATGCACACCACATCTTTTCACCTGAGCTAGGAAACTTCATTGTGGGACTCTAAGACTCGTCAATACGCCGGCAGTAGGTAACGATCATATCAAATACCTACAAGCCGCAAGCGGTCAGCTAAACATAACGGCCACCCGGGTATTGAGCGATCAGAAGAAAACAAGCGAACCTGCTACAACTCCCGTCGAGCCAACCGGCAACACTGCCGTACAGTCCGGTCTCTTCGTCAGATATGCTGCATATCAAATCTAGGGATGGTAATATCGACCCCAATAACTCAATAAGTCGTGCCGATGAATGGTCTATAACAGATCGAGAAACTACTGATAACACTTATCAGTAAATCTCAACAGCCCTGGCCAGGGACTTACTGATATAGCCAGTCGAGCACAGCATCAACTCCCAATACCGGGAGAGACGAAACCCCTCCTATCGCTCATCGCCTTCGTGTGTCTCGGGACTGTACCCAACGGCCACCTGTTTGCACGACTCAGTAGAGCCGTGGTAGGGTGGCAATCAAAGTACAGTGGGAGAACACACAAGACTCTATGACGATCTCGGATCTACAGACTAACCTGCACCAGTGTCACCTGAGAACTGCTATCCGACGATAGATATAATTCCATATAGGAGTTCTCGGTGAGTCCGTTCAGTGTACCCAGTCACCACTGAGCACCCGTATATGATCTCGATGTCAAATATCGATGAATGTGGGAACATACATCGCCCATCGTATGGGTCTAGTATCATATACGCTAGTCTACTCTGGTATATCGATGCCCTGTCTCGATACACCTACGACTAGGGACATTTCAGGATATACTTATAAACTACAGATGTCCCACTAGTATGATCTCCATCATAATCACAGTAGTCAAGCCTATATCCTCAGGGCTTTATCAACATGTATGAATGAATAAAAGCATGATCAAATCAACATGCCAGATAAAGAAGAACCAGATAGCATACTATCATGTCGAGTAAGAATGTACACTGAATATATATATATATATATATATATATGTACATGTATAAATACATCCACTATCATATAATGGCTTCTAGGGCATACATATATCCAACACCGGGTACCTGTCGAAAAGGAAAGCTGACGAGCAAACTCGTCCGAACTCCCACTGAGCCTATCCGTGACAATCTTCGTACAGTCCGGTCTCTTCGTCTAAGAGTATTGCATACCGGGTCTAGGGGTGTTAAACGTCAAACCCTAATAACCCGATAATTCGTGCTGATGCGGTTCAAGACCAATCCGGGAAACTACTGATCAATCTATCAGTAAATCCCAACTATCTTGACCAAGGTCTTATGGTCCTGGCTAATCGAACACAGTGTGATATCGACTCCCAATACCTGGAGAGACGAATCCCTGACAATCACTCACTGCCTCCATATGGTTCGGGACTGTACCCAACCAAAAGCTGTTTGCACGACTCAGTAGAGCCATGGTAGGGTAGTGATCAAAGCACAGTGGGAACTTACACGAGACAAATGACAATCTCAGGTCCAAAGACTAACCTGTACACATATCACATAAGAACCGCTATGTGGCGATAGCAATAATACCATCTAGAGCTTCTCGGCGAGTCCGTCCAGTGTACTCACCCCTAGTGAGCATCCGTATATAATCTTAAGTGATCACACCAATGGTTGTGGGACTAACCACCACCCCTCGTCGGGGTATAGAAACGTATACGCAAGTCTACTCTGGAGTATCGATATCCGAACTCGATACTCCCGTGACTTGGGACTTTTAAGGTTGTGCTTTTAGACTACCCAGCTCCCACAAGTATGATCGCCATCATAACGCTGGTAGTCAAGCAAGATCCTACGGGCTTTATCAACATGTAGTCGACATATATAACATATGCACATGTTAAGATAAATTCAAACCATAATAGTATTATACTGTATCGAGTCTTTATCAATATGTGCAAGCTGGATAAAACATCAATAGAAACAAATACATATATCCCGATAAAGACAACTCAAATAATATACTATATAACTGAGCAAGATTGTCCTATACATACATATCCCCAGCATCTATATGTATACATATACAATGATGGCCTGTAGGGCATACATATCCAACAATCTCCCACTTGCACTAAATGCCAGTAATTGGCGTACCGAATACCCAACGTCTGCACTAAGGCCTGTTGCTCGCGTACCGCATACCCAACATCTCAAAAAGTCGTTCGAACTGCGCTTGAGGGAGGGCCTTTGTAAATGGATCCGCCGTGTTTTCTTTTGTATCCACTCTCCGGACCTCAATCTCCTGGCGATCTATGATCTCCCTGATCAGGTGATACCGTCTAAAGATGTGTCTGGATTTCTGATGGGACCGTAGTTCCTTCGCTAAAACTATAGCTCCATTATTATCGCAATACAAAGGTATCAAATCAACAATAGACGGAACTACCTGAAGTTCAGTAATGAACTTCTTCATCCAAACCGCTTCTTTTGCGGCATCGTTCACAGCAATGTATTCGGCCTCCATCATCGAGTCTGCGACGGTGTCCTGTTTGGAGCTTCTCCAACACACCGCCCCCCATTAAGGGTAAACACAAAACCCAAGACAGACTTGCTGTCATCCTTGTCACTCTGAAAGTTTGAATCGGTAAAGGACTCGACCTGCATGTCTCTATTACCGTAAACCAAGAATATCTCCTTAGTCCTTCTCAGGCACTTGAGAATGTTCTTCACAGCTGTCCAGTAGTTCTCACCTGGGTTCGATTGATACCAACTCACCACGCTAAGCGCGTAAGCTACATCCGATCTTGTACATAGTATCGCATATATTATAGATCCTACCACCGAAGCATAGGGTATAGTGCTTATGCGAACCCTCTTCTCATCAGTCTTGGGAGACATCTCTTTGGAAAGGGTGATTCCGTGCAATTCGGGTATATTACCGCGCTTGGAATCTTCCATACTAAATCTCTTTAGTATGGTCTCTATGTACCTGGACTGCGAAAGTCCCAATAATTTCTTGGATCTATCTATGTAGATCTTGATCCCCAGAATGTACGAGGCATCACTCAGGTCCTTCATAGAGAACCTTTATGATAAGAACAGCTTGACCGATTGTAGCATAGGAATATCGTTTCCTATCAAAAGAATGTCGTTCACGTACAAGACTAGAAATACGACAGTTCGTCCTACAATCTTTTTATAAATACATGCCTCTTCCTCGTTTTTGATGAAGTCAAATTCCTTGACTGTTTCATCAAAACAGATGTTCCAGCTCCGTGATGCCTGCTTTAATTCATAAATGGATTTAAGCAACTTGCACACCTTCCCGCTGCTCCCACTGTCTACAAAACCCTCCGGCTGATCCATATAAACACACTCTTCCAAACTTCCATTTAGAAAAACCGTTTTTACGTCCATCTGTCAGATTTCATAGTCATGGAAGACAGCAATGGCAAGTAGGATCTGAATGGATTTGAGCATAACCACTGGAGAAAAAGAATCGTCATAGTCCAATTCTGGTCTTTGACGAAAACCTTTTGCAAAAAATCTAGCCTTATAGGTTTCCACCTGCTCATCTACACCAATCTTCTTTTTGTAGATCCATTTGCATCCAACGGGTTTTACCCCAGGTGGAGCAATTTCCAAGATCCACACTTTATTGGCGTACATGGACTCCATTTCGGATTGCATAGCCTCCAACCATTTATCAGAGTCCCTACTGATAATGACCTGCCTGAAACTAGTAGGGTCTCTCGGGTGGATGAGAAATCCTACTAGATCTGCAGAGTGGCTGAGACTCGTCCGGGGTTATTGAATCTTGAGGTTCCACCAATTCTTCAGTTTAAGTTTGTGGTTCTTGAATTTCTTCCAGTTCTACCGTACTCCCACTTATTTCTTTTGCAGAAATTGCCACTCTAAAAAGGTGGTGTGGCAAGATACAAACACCTTCTGTTTCTCGATGTGGTAGAACAGATATCCTACTGAATCCTTAGGATATCCCACAAATTTACATAAAACTGAACGTGCCTGAAGTTTGTCCGGATTTTGTACTTTAACAAAGGCCGGACAACCCCATATCTTAATACGTTTAAGATAAGGTCTTTTCCCACTCCATATTTCTTATGGAGTCTTAAGCACAGATTTGGATGGAACATCATTCAATAGGTATGCCGCTGTCTAAAGCGCATGTCCCCAAAATGAAAGAGGCAACTCAGCATTACTCATCATGAAGCGAACCATGTCCAATAGGGTACGGTTCTTCCTCTCCAATACACCGTTGTGCTGTGGTGTGTACGGAGAAGTAAGCTGAGAGAGAATTCCATTCTCTTTTAGACATTCTAGGAATTTCGTGCTTAAGTACTCCCCACTTCTATCAGATCTGAGGATCTTGATACTTTTGCATGTCTGGTTCTTTACTTCATTTCTGTATTCTTTAAATTTCTCAAAAGCTTCAGATTTGTGTTTCATAAGATACACGTATCCAAACCTAGAAAGATCGTCAGTGAATGTGATGAAGTACGAGAACCCACTCGTTGCATGTATAGACATCGGACCACATACATCACTGTGTATGAGTCCCAAGAGCTCTGCTGCTCTTTTTTCGTGTCCGGTAAACGGAGATTTGGTCATTTTCCCTTTGAGACGGGACTGACAAGTTTCATAAGATGAAAATTCGAACGTACTCAAATATCCATCCTTATGTAATTTACTCAGTCTTTTCTCCCCAATATGACCAAGTCTACAATGCCACATGTAGGATTCGTTCTCTTCTGAACTCTTCCTCTTGCGTGTGTTTTGTACATTAAAAATTGTGTTTTGATTTAGAACATAGATATCATTAAACAATGTACCTTCTGCAACTAATACCTTATCAAGGTAAATGTTCATGATATTTCTATCAAGAACAAACTTATATCCATCTTTATCAAGTAAAGAAACCGATATGATGTTGCAAACCATGGAAGGTACATAGTAGCAATTGTTCAAAATCATAGTCTTGCCACTTGGCAATACTAGGTGATATTCACTGACGGCGGCAGCATCAACTTGTGCTCCGTTTCTTACACTGAGGAACATATCACCAGGTCCAACCATCCTACTTTTTCTCAGTCCCTGCAATAAATTACAGATATAAGATCCTGATTCGGTATTTAGTACTCAGGAGGCAGGACTGACCAAAAAACGGTTTTCAATAACAAAAACACCTGAAGGAGACGCAATAGTGTGCTTCTTCTTCGTTGGGGTCATCAAGGAATTCATGCAATCCTCTTTCCCTTGCTCATACTCATGACAGTTGTCATAAGTTAGAGTCGTACCGACGTTCCCCAGCCCTGAATAAGAATTCGGATCGGTCAAGAGATACATTTTATTATCTTGATTAGAGCATGAAATGATTGTTACCTGGAGAGAGAGAAAAGAAACACTTAGCGTGCGCTCTTGCAAGATTAGATTGGTTATTAATTTATCTAACCAGGATGGCTTCCGCTGTTTCCTCGAATTCTTCTTCAAACCTTAAAAGAAGAACTAGTCAGGATTAATCGCACGTCACAATACTTACTTAACCTTTCGGCCAGGCTAGTGTCGGTATTTCGAGGGAAGTTTTCCAACGCTTTTGCGAAGTTCCTTAATTATGTAACCTCTTTTCCCTAGAGGCGTAGCCCTGCTAACACCGTTCTAGACACCTACTTGGTTTATAACATTGATTGTTAAGTGAAATATCTCCCAAGAGTAATCCTACTCATCAGTGGGATCGGGATCCAACTATTATTGTGTGATGATGTAGATGGTATCCACTCTAGTCACCACACTCCAGAAGGCATGCTAAACCTGCAAGTTTCCTGTATATTTAAAACTCCCGATGTGGTTTTTGCCCTTAAGACCTAAGTGACTTTGACTGTGCCAACATATTAAAGGATCCTAGTCAAGTTCAACCCGTCATTATCTTGATTGCATTAGACCCACCCGTACGAGTCCTTGACTGAGCCAAAATGACCACACGACTGTCCTAACCAATCGCATTTAATGCTACAGAAAAGTATTACATAGCTACCGAACACTACGTCTCGGCTGAGCACGACATACGTAACACGAATACTAAGCAATACTAGAAACAAATGACGGAGGGCTACGGCTGGGTTTTTGGCGCAAAACCCTTTAACGTAATGAACTTGACATCGTTAAAGGAACCTGAGCAGTTTTGAAAAGGAGTGATTTAGGCTTCGCTTTTGAAAACTTCTGGTTTTGAAAAAACCGAGTAATCTACATCATAGACTTTTGCTCAAGAGGTCACTCCCCGTGAAGGGATCTCGGCTCTTGCCTCGTGGAATGAGGTGCTGGATATTCACAACCGAATACCACTATACAAAGAGAAAGAATATAACTATAGTTTTTTGAAATCTGTTCCAACATCTTTTTAGGTTTCTTTTCTTGCATTAATCAAAATTAATGTGGTTCCATCAATTAACTTATCACACCAGAAAAGAACGAAAATACAATATACGTATATGTCATCCGCATTCGCCACGGGGCCCCGTCATGCACCGTTAGGTTACTTAACTAATGGCAGAGCGGGGGCTGGACTAGCGTGGGTGCAAAACATATACAACATCTACTAGTATATATATATAAATATATATAACATTCATCCCAGGCATGATATAATCAACATCACAGAATCTCAGCAAATAACACAGCATGGTGGATAATCTTGAAGCCTCGGGTTTCATTTGAACCGCAAATAAAACCTGACGTTTCCAGTCGTGTGGATAGAATGTGCAATGAAAATCAGGACCCCTACGAGCGCGACAAGTTACCCGCCAATTTTAGAAGTAAGGCAACCCCAATCAACAAAGTGAATGAGCCACCCAGCACTTCACAGGATCCGGTAACTTGAGCACCCCTCCGTGGGTCATACTATACCCCCTACGAGTGTGGCGAATAGTCCGCCAATTCTAGAGTGAAGTCCCCTCCGTCTCAACGCCATGAGATGCGGGCTTGTTACCCTCTAGAACCCGGCCATTCGTGCACTCCACCGTGGGGTAAATCTAGTACAGAAAAGAAAAAAATGTACAAAGAAGACAACGACCTCAACCCGGTCGTGCCCCAATCAAATAATATACAACCCGAAAAGGACGGCAGTCCACATGTCGGATGCTCGCCCCGCAATATGAATATACAAATGAATCTCGACTGTACTTCTATCATTGCACCATCAGCTATCCACCACGACAATCCAATCACAACCACAGCACAAACACAAAATATCAACGTGAATGTCATGTTCGTAAACCCGTCTAATAGAACATATAGTAATTAGACGGGTTATACCGCTCAAATGACATTCACGGTCGCAGATAGATGTGTATGCACTGAAACTTATAAACGGCGTTAAAATAACGACTTCGAAATACTCCGTGTTGCCCCAAACTCAAAGATAACAGAATATCCAACCTGGGCAAAATCAAACAATACCTGAGAACCAATATTCAAGAATACAGAACACCAAAAAAATTTCACAACCCAAAACTTTAACATGGCCTGCCAGGCCAGGAATTTGATGAATCTGGCCGGCCAAATTTTTGAATTTTGGGCTCGTATTTAAATGATGTTCTAGTTATCACTTAAATAGCCTTCTGCAATTGTTTAAAAAAAAATTGAAGACTATAAAAAAACGACAGAAACTTGAATATTCATCGGATTGTTTCGGTTTCGTTACTTTAATATCGTTTAAAACTGCTGGTTAAGGGTTTATGGGCTGGCTCTGATACCATGTTGGGTTACACTAACGCCTTGGCCATCATCCGTGGCCGGTTTGCGGAACAAAAATTTTACAACAATTCAAAACTGGCGCCAGAATAACCTAATACCCGGATCTACCATAAACCTAACTAGCAACAAGAGAAGTTATCCACTATGATCGAAGTTTATACCTAAAGAATCAAGTCCTTCGGGTCTTCCCACCTCTCCTTTAGCTCTTCAAAGGATGTACGGATCACGCTTGATCGTCGGCCTCCTCGCGTCAAAGATGATCCACCCGAGAGTGTCTACTTTGAGCTCTTATCTCTAAATCGAGCTAACTAGGTTACTTAGTATGCTAATCTAAGTAGCCTAGAGGATGTAGAGAGTGATGATGGATTGATTTGTCTCACTAACGCTATGTTTCTCAACACATGAGGATTTTAGGGTTTTGAGGTAGAAGAAAATGAAGCTTGAGGAGATGAGAGAGTGTTTGTGATAAGTATAGAATGAAGAATAGCCAAGTGTTGTGAATAACAATGCAAACTAAAAATATCTTCACAACACAAAATATCAAGTATACTTAAATAGTAAACCATGAGCCATCCTATGAGTCACTACATGAGTCACCAAGTGGACATGCTTCATTTAATACAAATGAACACCTCATACCTCCATCTCATTAACCATTTAACCTAAATGGTTAAAACAATAATGAGGTGTCTTCTTCTAGAAGTATCTTGCACAATTACAAGAATACCCCTCACCGTATATACATACCTGTATCCGTATTCCGAAAAATACAAATACAAAAAGACAAAACAAATCCAAGAATATAATACTAGGATCCAGCTTAAACCAAAGCCCGCTAGTATTATCCACCCAAACATCATACGTGCACAAGTACACGTATGTGATCGAACCCCTGTCATAAAACCATACGGCCTCTACATCGTTTCGCCCGAAGCAGGGAAAGCTTCTGTGTGGGACTCTAAAGACTCGACAGTACGTCGGTAGTGAGTTACTGAATGCATCCATAACCACAAGCACGTCAACGGCACTAGCTTTACGTAACGGCTACCCGGGTCCCTGTCGAAAAGGAAAGCCGAGGGGCAAACTCGTCCGAACTCCTACTGAGCCTATCCATGACAATCTCCGTACAGTCCGGTCTCTTCGTCTAAGAATATCGCATATCGGGTCTAGGGGGTGGTAAACGTCAGACCCTAGTAATCCGATAATTCGTGCTGATGCGGCTCAGGACCAATCCGGAAAACTACTGATCAACTATTGGCCAATAGAACACAGTGCGATATAGACTTCCAATACCTGGAGAGACATATCCCTGACAATCACTCACTGCCTCCATATGGCTCGGGACTGTACCCAACCAAAACCTATTTGCATGACTCAATAGAGGCGTGGTAGGGTAGTGATCAAAGCACAGTGGGAACTTACACGAGACAAATGACGATCTCAGGTCCAAAGACTAACCTGTACACATGTCACATGAGAACCGCTATCTGACAATAGGTATAATACCATCTAGAGCTTCTCAGCTAGTCCATCCAGTGTACTCACCCCCAGTGAGCACCCGTATACAATCTTAGGTGATCACACCAATGGTTGTGGGACTAACCACCGCCTTTCGTCGGGGACTAGAAACGTATACGCAAGTCTACTCTGAAGTATCGATCCCCGATCTCGATACTCCCGCGACTTGGACTTTTAAGGATGTGCTTATAGACTACCCAGCTCACACAAGTATGATCGCCGTCATAATGCTGGTAGTCAAGCAAGATCCTACGGGCTTTATCAACATATGGTCGACATATATAACATATGCACATGTTAAGATAAAGTCAAACCATAATAGTATACTACTGTACCGAGTCTTTATCAATATGTGCAAGCTGGATAAAACATCAATAGAAACAAATATACATATCCTGATAAAGACAACTCAAATAATATACTATATAACTAAGCAAGATTGTCACGTACATATATATCCCCAGTATCCACATGTATACATATACAACGATGGCCTCTAGGGCATACATATACAACGATGGCCTCTTGGGCATACTTGCGGAGTTGAAATACATGAAACACGTTATGAACATCCGCTAAGGATGGTGGTAAAGCCAATCGATAAGCTACCTCTCCAACACGCTCAATGATATCGAAAGGTCCCACGAATCGAGGACTAAGCTTGGCTCGACTACCAAATCAGATTACTCCCCTAGTCGGTGATATCTTCAAGAACACAAGATCACCAACAGCAAACTCCAAAGGCCTTCTTCCAATATCAGCCCAATTTTTCTGTCAATCTTGTGCGACCTTCATATGATCACGTATCAAATTAACTTTCTCCACAGTTTGCACAATCAGTTCCAGTCCCAACAATCTTCTTTCTCCAATATCATCCCATCATATTGGCAAGCGACACTTATGACCATACAATACTTCAAATGGAGCCATCTGTATAGTCGCCTGAAAATTGTTATTGTACGAGAACACCACTAAATGCAAACGATCCTCCCATGAACCCTTAAAGTCTAACATGCAAGCTCTCAACATATCTTCAAGAGTCTGGATCGTTCTCTTGGACTGTCCATATGTCTGAGAATGATAGGCCGTACTAAACTTCAAGCGAGTTCCCAAACTTTCTTGTAGACTCCTCCAAAAATGAGCTAGGAACCGGGTGTCACGATCAGAAACAATACTTACTAATATTCCATGCAATCTCACAATCTCTTGCATGTACCCCTCTGCTAAATCATCCGTCTTCTGACCAACTTGAAATGGTATAAAACGAGTTACCTTGGTCAGTCGATCGAAAATCATCCATATTGCGTTATTGCCCTTTGGACTTCGTGGTAATTTTGTCACGAAATCCATGGTTATATGTTCCCACATCCATTGAGAAATCGGAAGTGGTTGCAACAAACCAGCTACCCTTTAATGTTCAGTCTTGACTTGCTGACATACCAAGTACCTCGACACATAACAAGCAATCTCTCTTTTCATGCCTTCCCACCAAAAATGTCGTCACAAATCTCTATATATCTTTGTGCTGCCTGGATGTACCGAATATGTGTAACTAATGAGCCCTTTCATGACTTCTTCACGAACTTCTCCTTTAGGCACACACAAACGACTCTCATACCTCAAAGAACCATCGTCATAAATCAATAAATCCGTTCGAAGTCCTTCCTCTACTTGTCCTCAAAATCACTGCAATCTAGGATTGTGCAACTGCGCTGTCTTAATGCATCAATCAACGATGACTGTACTTACAACTGCATCAACTGTCTCGAAAAATCTGGTAGTACGAGCTCTAACTCGAATCTATGAAAATATGTTATAACCTCCTTCTGTGTAGTCATCATCCGTACCGCTGGCAACCGACTTAAAACATCCGGTACTACATTAACTTTTCCCGGATAGTACTTTAGATCAAGATTGTCACACCCCGCTTCCCAGTGTACGGCGAAGGAGACGCGACGAGATCCGCTACGTATATACTCAGAAGTACATACGCTACGCGTGTCTAAGCAATATCAAATAAATACACAAGAGACAAGAAATAAAAAGAACAGCAACTTTTATTTATTAACATTGTTTGTACAATGCATGAAAGGAAATACAACTGAAATAAAAAGATGCCTAAACAGTGGCATAACAGGAAATGAAAAGTACAGAGAGGAAAAGTGTACAATGAAACTAAAGTGCAGGGTCTTCAGCAAACTGCTCCAAGTCTTCTTGCGATGGCTCGATCTCCGCTGGGTCCAAACCATCTGACGACATTCATAAAAGAAAGAAATAGAATGTCGTCAGCGAACAGGTCGCTCGGTAAGTCCCAAAGATAGGGGAGAAATAGACAAAGAGTAGGAGATAGAGAGTAGCTTTTAATGTTGTATTGTATTGTTGTAATGTTGTATTAACGCTGTTGTTTGTAGCTTGGTACAGAAGAATGCCAGTGTATACGAGAGGGGTCTCTATATGCTAGAGACCAGGGCAAACGGAATATAGAGTATAAGGCTCCGTTAGAAGACCCGGAATAACGGCAATTGGATTCATGTTAGGTGTCTTAAGTCTGACCGTCTCGTGCCACTTTTAACACCTTCCGTACCAATCTACCCCTTAAACCCCGTAGTGTTTTGTTTGTATTGTTATCTTGTAAATTGTATTGATTGTAAGATTGAATGACTGACTTACCGAAACCATGATATCAGGAAACGGTTGTAACCGTAGAGTCATGTAAATGGAATAACTGAGAATCATGTAAAAGAAATATATCCATGGTTCGGTTCAGTCAAGTTGTATAAATTGATAATTGTATTCATGGATTCATGTGCTCATATTGAATTGGAATCTTGTAGATTGTAAATTGGCTTGAATCATATTCAAGTTAGATTAATCAGACTCAAACCCGAGTCTGACAATCAGAAATGTGAATCGAAGTCTTATAATTGCTAGGGTCCTTAGGGTAATTTATAAAACTTGAGGGGGTTTTATGTAAAAATACTTTTATATACTTTTCAAAATACACCTCAAGTATTTATTGTTCGTCTTTAGAGTTGTAATGAGGGTGGATTTTATGTTGTGACATTTCTAGTGAAAATATCCTAGTTTTATAAATAAGGGTATTTATCTGTAATATTGATTATTTGAAATTCATGGTATTTTAGTGTAAAATTTATTATTGTGATTTTTAGAAAAAGGTGGAAATTTATATTATAATATAATAGATACTTAAATGATAGATATATATATATATATGTTTATACAAAAAATAATTTTAAATAAATATTTTATATTCCAAAAATCTCATTTTCTTAAGATGTCGTATTTTAAACCTTTCGAGACCGAATGCTCCGTGCGGAGGTCTGAATCTCGCACTACTAGCCCGAGGGTGCGCGATAAACCGCACGATCCCGAACGGGTTCCCCAAAGATGGGTTGTAGCGGCGCTTTGCAAAAATTGTAAAATACTAATCCTTTAGAAAACGGTTTTATAAAGTAAAAGGTATTTATTTGCAAAGTGTAATTTTCCGTATTTTAGATTCTAGGGTTTCCTAAGCCAACTATCCTATTTCTAAATGGTCTAAACGACAAGTCGTTAGAAGCCTCAAATCGCCTCTTCACCGCCAATTGTGGCCAGGTAAGTACAAGTGAGGAAGGAGAGATCCGCTCACGAATCGTGAGACGGGCCTTTTAAAGTTACCTAAGCTCACTTGCCTAGCCTAGACACCACAAAGTCAGGTTTAGATAAACGATCGATATCCACAACTTATCGTGTTTTCCTAATAAGAAGTATTTATTAAAAGTGTATCAAATCTAAAACTTTTAAGAATGGTTTTATTAAGAATATGGTATTTAAATGAAAGTTTCGTTTTATCGTATTCTAAGTTCTTTGATGATGTCGCTTAGGGTTGTATTTGCGTGTGTGTGGAGGTAGATCATTACCTCGTGCTCTACTTTAAATGTATAGCAAAGTTTAGGGGTTAAATGTGAAATCGAAACATGATGGTATTAAAGTGAAAAAATACGATAGATTGGAAAGGTTATCATTTCATGTGAGAAAACTTGTTCAAATTGATTTTTAAAAGTTTAATAGTCAAGATAAAGATGTTTAGACATGAATGTATTGGTTAGAAGTGAAATTTTATAGAAAACCGAATCGGAAATCGGATTTGTTCCGATTCCGTCGGGTTTCGTAGTTTCGTATTTTAGAGAAATAGAAAGGGGGATAGAATGGGACTTATGGGTTTTGATTACTCAAGAGAGTGAGGGGGAACTAGAGGAATCATCGGTGTGTTGCGTCGTCGCCGATAGCTCCTAAAACGTTCGCCGGAATTTCCGCCGGAATTTCGTCAGAGCTTCGCCTCGAGATTGTTTTCAAAGTACACAAATCTTGGAAAATTTTAGAGAGAGTGGCTCAAGATTTTGGGGGTGAGAGGGTAGTGTGTAGGGTTGGTATTTATAGGGTTAGGCTAGGGTTAGGATAGATGAAAAGTTAAAAATAAAAATGTGATAAAATGTAATAAAAATGTATTAAAAATGGAGTAATTGGGGTTTTTAAAGAGCTCTGGAAGTGGTCTGGGGCTGGAATTTTGCAGGTGCATAGGGAATATGAAAAGACACAACTTTCATGTTGGGGCCATCGCCGGAATCGGCCGAATCGGGGGTGACTCGGCCGTGACTCGGTCGGAGCACTGAGTCGGCCGAGTCAAGGCCGAGTTGGCCGATTCCCGGCCGAGTCCGGCGGCCAGGATCCCCCCCGACGGTTCATCTAACTTCTTGAAGTGTTACATCTTTGGGTGTAGTGGGGTTTTTGTGAGATATGCACGTGTAAACTCTTGGTATTCTAAAGGTTTTTAAAAAAATAATTATTAAAAATAATGTGGGGTATGGGATTTGAACTCTGGTGGCTTGGTTCGGCAGTGCAAGGTATTACCAATGAGCTACAAGCTCCTTCTTGTAATTATGGTGTGAAATAATTACTTAAAGTGGTAACAACAACATTAAATACCCCAAGTATACTTTAATTTTAAAACAATTTTATGTATACTAAAAATGGAGTTATTTAAAAACAAAATAATTACTTATATATTGTGCTCAGGTTAAAATACTCCTTTATGGATTTTGAAAAAATTTAATTTAAAAATTTGTATAAGAAAAAGGTGTATAAGAAAATTAGGGTTGTTACATTCTACCCTCCTTATAAAAATTTCGTCCTCGAAATTTGCAAAAGGAAAGTGTAACGGTTTCAAGGATAGTCTGGTGACTGTAGTATAGATATTGTATAAAAATAACAAAGTGATACAAGGGTGAAAAAGGCTTACCGGTGTTACCTTGACCTACAGTCTTGGCTTCTACAGCTTCTAATGTGAATATCTGTCGTCGTGGTACATTCTTTCTAGCTGGAGGCACATTCTGCCTTTAGGGCCTCTTTCTCTGTCCTCTAGGCATGTCCCTCATTGCTTGTTGGAATTGGCGAGTAGGCTGTGCAGGTGGTGGACCAGGTAGTGCATAACGAGGTGCAGGAGCCTGGATAGCTGGCCGTTGCGGGTATGTGTGAGTTGAGTTGCTATTGTAAGGACGGTTCCCAATTCCGTGGTTGGATGCGCCAAAAATTAGACACAAGCCTTTTGCGCGCCTACAGTCCTTCCACAAGTGTCCCTTTCTTCTGCAGTAGTAGCAGAAATCTGGACTTGACTGGTTATTGGTTTCTTCTGATCTCCTGGGTTCAAACGATGGCCTTGGAGAGGCTCCTCCTGCTATTTGAGTGGCAAGGCGTTTCAAACCAGCATATTGGGGTCTGCCCCTCGCCTTTATCACTGCCTCATAACTGCGGGCAGCTTCCAAAGCATCTTCATGTGTCAGAAATTTCCCCGTGGCTAGAGCAGCCTGAATCTCTGTGTCCAAACCTTGTTGAAAGCGACGGGCTCTGATCTCATCCGTCGGTATCAGGTGTGCCGCAAATCGGCTTAACATGGTGAATTCAGCGTCGTATTCATCTACTGATCTGTCCCACATCGATCCTTGTTGTAGATGAATGAACTGCTGCTCCATGGCAAACCTGGCAGTCACAGGGAAGTACTTCGCGTCGAACCTCTCGCGAAAAGTCTTCCATTCAATAGGATGTACAAGACGGCTTTCTTCCGCCTTCCACCAGTTGCGAGATTGTCCGTGAGCTGTAGTTTCGCCACACGGACCCAAGCTATGTCTGGCACTTGTGCTGTTGCCAGATCATCTTCTATGCTTTGTGCCCATTCTTCAGCTTCAAGAGGGCTTCCTTTTCCGGAGAACTGCTTCGGATGTAAAGCCCTAGATTGCTTTACCCCCGGTGCGTCAGTCTCGAGACGATTCAGGAGTTGTTGCTGTCCCTCAAGAAGGCCGCGGATCGCCTCAAGTAGTACTGTTTGCTCGGTGGGTGGCGTAAGAACAGCAGGTGTGAAGGGTAGTGCTGAAGGTGTATCGTTGACGTTGGTGCTGGTGTTGTTCGGGGAATCAATAACCCTGAAGAAAAATTTGGGTTAGGACAGATTCAAGTACATGAAATGATAAGATTCAAGGAATATGGAATTGTAAGATTCAAGGAACATGAATTGTAAAGAATGTTTTAGTTGCTGGTCCTTATGTTATATTGCTTAGGTTGTTCACGCAGAACAGAACTGCATGATAGGGATTCATACAGCTCTGACCTTCATGGGACACCAACAAAACCTGTCACGCCCCGCTTCCCAGTGTACGTCGAAGGAGACGCGACGAGATCCGCTACGTATATACTCAGAAGTACATACGCTACGCCTATCTAAACAATATCAAATAAATACACAAGAGACAAGAAATAAAAAGAACAGCAACTTTTATTTATTAATATTGTTTGTACAATACATGAAAGGAAATACAACTGAAATAAAAAGATGCCTAAACAGTGGCATAACAGGAAATGAAAAGTACAGAGAGGAAAAGTGTACAATGAAACTAAAGTGCAGGGTCTTCAGCAAACTGCTCCAAGTCTTCTTGCGATGGCTCGATCTCCGCTGGGTCCAAACCATCTGACGACATTCAAAAAAGAAAGAAATAGAATGTCGTCAGCGAACAGGTCGCTCGGTAAGTCCCAAAGATAGGGGAGAAATAGACAAAGAGTAGGAGAGAGAAAGTAGCTTTTAATGTTGTATTGTATTGTTGTAATGTTGTATTAACGCTGTTGTTTGTAGCTTGGTACAGAAGAATGCCAGTGTATACGAGAGGGGTCTCTATATGCTAGAGACCAGGGCAAAGGGAATATAGAGTATAAGGCTCCGTTAGAAGGCCCGGAATAACGGCAATTGGATTCATGTTAGGTGTCTTAAGTCTGACCGTCTCGTGCCACTTTTAACACCTTCCGTACCAATCTACCCCTTAAACCCCGTAGTGTTTTGTTTGTATTGTTATCTTGTAAATTGTATTGATTGTAAGATTGAATGACTGACTTACCGAAACCATGATATCAGGAAACGGTTGTAACCGTAGAGTCATGTAAATAGAATAACTGAGAATTATGTAAAAGAAATATATCCATGGTTCGGTTCAGTCAAGTTGTATAAATTGATAATTGTATTCATGGATTCATGTGCTCATATTGAATTGGAATCTTGTAGATTGTAAATTGGCTTGAATCATATTCAAGTTAGATTAATCATACTCAAACCCGAGTCAGACAATCAGAAATGTGAATCGAACTCTTATAATTGCTAGGGTCCTTAGGGTAATTTATAAAACTTGAGGGGGTTTTATGTAAAAATACTTTTATATACTTTTCAAAATACACCTCAAGTATTTATTGTTCGTCTTTAGAGTTGTAATGAGGGTGGATTTTATGTTGTGACATTTCTAGTGAAAATATCCTAGTTTTATAAATAAGGGTATTTATCTGTAATATTGATTATTTGAAGTTCATGGTATTTTAGTGTAAAATTTATTATTGTGATTTTTAGAAAAAGGTGGAAATTTATATTATAATATAATAGATACTTAAATGATAGATATATATATATATATGTTTATACAAAAAATAATTTTAAATAAATATTTTATATTCCAAAAATCTCATTTTCTTAAGATGTCGTATTTTAAACCTTTCGAGACCGAATGCTCCGTGCGGAGATCTGAATCTCGCACTACTAGCCCGAGGGTGCGCGATAAACCGCACGATCCCGAACGGGTTCCCCAAAGATGGGTTGTAGCGGCGCTTTGCAAAAATTGTAAAATACTAATCCTTTAGAAAACGGTTTTATAAAGTAAAAGGTATTTATTTGCAAAGTGTAATTTTCCGTATTTTAGATTCTAGGGTTTTCTAAGCCAACTATCCTATTTCTAAATGGTCTAAACGACAAGTCGTTCGAAGCCTCAAATCGCCTCTTCACCGCCAATTGTGGCCAGGTAAGTACAAGTGAGGAAGGAGGGATCCGCTCACGAATCGTGAGACGGGCCTTTTAAAGTTACCTAAGCTCACTTGCCTAGCCTAGACACCACAAAGTCAGATTTAGATAAACGATCGATATCCACAACTTATCGTGTTTTCGTAATAAGAAGTATTTATTAAAAGTGTATCAAATCTAAAACTTTTAAGAATGGTTTTATTAAGAATATGGTATTTAAATGAAAGTTTCGTTTTATCGTATTCTAAGTTCTTTGATGATGTCGCTTAGGGTTGTATTTGCGTGTGTGTGGAGATAGGTCATTACCTCTTGCTCTACTTTAAATGTATAGCAAAGTTTAGGGGTTAAATGTGAAATCGAAACATGATGGTATTAAAGTGAAAAAATACGATAGATTGGAAAGGTTATCATTTCATGTGAGAAAACTTGTTCAAATTGATTTTTAAAAGTTTAATAGTCAAGATAAAGATGTTTAGACATGAATGTATTGGTTAGAAGTGAAATTTTATAGAAAACCGAATCGGAAATCGGATTTGTTCCGATTCCGTCGGGTTTCGTAGTTTCGTATTTTAGAGAAATAGAAAGTGGGATAGAATGGGACTCACGGGTTTTGATTACTCAAAAGAGTGAGGGGGAACTAGAGGAATCATCGGTGTGTTGCGTCGTCGCCGATAGCTCCAAAAATTTCCGCCGGAATTTCGTCGGAGCTTCGCCTCGAGATTGTTTTCAAAGTACACAAATCTTGGAAAATTTTAGAGAGAGTGGCTCAAGATTTTGGGGGTGAGAGGGTAGTGTGTAGGGTTGGTATTTATAGGGTTAGGCTAGGGTTAGGGTAGATGAAAAGTTAAAAATAAAAATATGATAAAATGTAATAAAAATGTATTAAAAGTGGAGTAATTGAGGTTTTTAAAGAGCTCTGCAAGTGGTCTGAGGCTGAAATTTTGCAGGTGCATGAGGAATATGAAAAGACACAACTTTCATGTTGGGGCCATCGCCGGAATCGGCCGACTCGGGAGTGACTCGGCCGTGACTCGGTCGGAGCACTGAGTCGGCCGATTCCCGGCCGAGTCCGGCGGCCAGGATCCCCCCCGACGGTTCATCTAACTCCTGGAAGTATTACATCTTTGGGTGTAGTAGGGGTTTTTGTGAGATATGCACGTGTAAAATCTTGGTATTCTAAAGGTTTTTAAGAAAAATCAATATTAAAAATAATGTGGGGTATGGGATTTGAACTCTGGTGGCTTGGTTCAGCAGTGCAAGGTATTACCAATGAGCTACAAGCTCCTTCTTGTAATTATGGTGTGAAATAATTACTTAAAGTGGTAACAACAACATTAAATACCCCAAGTATACTTTAATTTTAAAACAATTTTTTGTACACTAAAAATGGAGTTATTTAAAAACAAAATAATTACTTATATATTATGCTCAGGTTAAAATACTCATTTATGGATTTTGAAAAAATTTAATTTAAAAATTTGTATAGGAAAAAGGTGTATAAGAAAATTAGGGTTGTTACAAAGATCATAGTCAGTCATCAGCTCCAACCATCTATGCTGCCTCATGTTGAGCTATTTCTGTATAAATATATACTTTAGGCTCTTATGATCAGTAAACACCTCTACCATTTCGCTCAATAACTAGTGTCTCCAAATTTTCAGCGCAAATATAACTGTTGCTAGTTCTAAGTCATGAGTTGGGTGGTTCTTCTCATGAGTCTTCAACTGTCTTAACGCATAAGCTACAACATTTCCATGCTGCATCAAAACACAACCCAAATCTTTCTCAGATGCGTCGCTGTGAATAACTAATCTTTCAGAACCATTTGACACTGTTAAAATACGGTCATCAACCTTTGCTTCCGCGCCTCAAAAGCTAACACACACTTCTCGGACCAAACAAACGGTACTTCTTTTCGTATTAGCTTAGTCAAGGGTACTGCTATCCGAGCGAAGTTCTCCACAAACCTTCTATAGTATCCAGCAAGCCTAAGGAAACTTTTGATCTCCCCTATATTCTTTGGAGTTGGCCAATCGTGAACAGCTGCAATCTTGTCGGGGTCAACTGCAATTCCATCTCTAGATACAATATGACCCAAGAACTTCACTCCTTCAAGTCAAAACTCGCACTTGCTCACCTTAGCATATAACTTTTCTTGTCTCAACGTCTGCAGTGCTATTTTCAAGTGTTCTTCATGCTCTTCTTTACTCCTCGAATAGACCAAAATATAATTAATGAATACCACCACGAACTAATCTAAAAATGGCGAAAAGATCAGGTTCATCAAGTCCATAAATATCGCCGGTGCGTTAGTTACTCCAAATGGCATCACTAAATACTCGTAATACACATATCGAGTTCGGAACACCGCCTTGCAATAGTCTTCTGTTGTCACCCAAACTGGGTGATAATCCGATCACAGGTCTAATTTCGAGAATACTCTCATGCCACTTAGTTGATCGAATAATTCGCCTATACGAGAAATTGGGTACTTATTCTCGATGGTTACCTAATTTAACTCTCGATGGTCGATGCACATTCTCCGCGTGCCATCTTTCTTCTTGTCCAGAAAAACTAGAGCTCCCCATGGTGAACCACTGCTGTGAAACCAACTCTTCTCTAATAACTCAGAAACTTGTCTCTTTACCTTTTCCAGTTCCACCAGTAACATCGAATAAAAACTTCCGAATTGGCGCTGCTACAGGAATAAGATCAATCGTGAACTCCACATCTCGTTTAGACGATACACCCAAGATTTCCTTGAATGCCTCCATGAATTCCCAAACAACTATCATTGCTTCATCTGCAGCCTGTTCACGAACCTCACCTATTGGCGCACACACAAACAGTTCCCTTCTTCATGAATTTACAAGTCTGTTCTAAGACTTGTAGGTTATCAGCCCACCACACTTCCACTGCGCTACTCTGATAATCTGAGGCGGGTCTGTCAAAACTTCTTCAATCAAACATCTTACATCTGATCGGCCTTGAAATGATCTGTACCAACTCCCACTGAGGTTAATCTCGAACTACTGCAATCATCATATGCTCTCATGTGTTTCTTCTTATTCTTCGAAACGTAGACGGACTGGTCACTATGGGACAAGAGGAAAGATATAACACGGTTGTTGGATTCAAGTTCACGATAAGGCATAAATTCGTAAGCAATGAAACCGAGAGAAACAAAGTAGTACAACGAACAATGTAGGGTGTTTTTCGTCATCCCATTGAGATGGGAATACGCAAGCGCTTGTCAGGCGTACTACAGATTCCCTTGCCTAGGGTAGACGGGGGTTTATTGATTGAGGATATCCGAATCTCCGGCGGCCGCGGACTAAGCTGTCGTTAATTACCCCTAGCCTTTGGAGCGAGAGAACCTCCGATTGACGGGTCAAACTGATCATGCGAACTCAATGTGCAGTGTTGTGTTTTAAAGGGGTTTTGGATATATCGGGGCCCCGCAGAGTTTTTACGGGGGTCCCGCTATCCGGATAGTGGGCTAGGGGTCAAGGGGGCTAGCAGCCCCTTGCGGGGTACGGGGCAGCGCCCCGTTAGAAAAATTTTCCTAGCAGGGGACGTGTTTTGAGTGTAGAGTGTATGAAAAATGAGGGGTGAAGAGCGTCTTAAAAACGCGTGCATGGCACGTGGGCACTGGTCGCCCACGGGTCACGTGCGCGGCACGTGGGCGTTGGGCGCCCGCGAGTCACGTGCCCAGCGCGTGGGTGCCTGGCGCGTGGGCGCTTAGCGCCCACGAGTCACGTGCGCAGCGCGTGGGCGCTGGGCGCCAGCGGGTCACGTGTGCAGCACGCGACTGCTGGGCGCTTAGCGCCCGCGAGTCACGTAGGGCGCACGTGGGCGCTTAGCGTCCGCGGGTCATGTGCTCTGCATGCAACCGCTGGGCGCCCGCGGGTCACGTGCGCGGCAAGCGACCGCTGGAAACACCGGCGGAAAAGGGGCTTAGCCCCTGGGCTAGAAGTTGAACTCCAAAGGGATTTTGAGTGGAGTTAAACTCCAAAAGATTTAGATTTGGAGTTAAACTCGTAAATGATCTGGAATAGGAGTTAAACTCCTTTGAGAATTTGTGTCTGGAGTTGAACTCCCTAAAGATCTTCAGAGGTGATCAAAGGAGACCTCTCTCTTCTCTCTTTAGCCCTGGAGCTTCTTTTAAGCCTTGGATCTGTCCAAAGTTGGATTTTTGGAGATGGGTCTCCTTCTTCCTCCTCTTGATCGGCTGGATCTTGGAGAAAAGGGAGTGAGACTTAAAAGTCTTCCCTTTTCGAGATCTGATTGAAAATCCGAGCTCCCCTTCAAGAGTTTTGTGGTGAAAAAGTATTTCTTTTTGGAAAAGGGAAGAGTTAAACTCTTAATTTAATTTTAAAAAGGGGAAGGTTTTAGAACCTTAAGAAAGGAGAAAGCACAAACCCTAGAATTTTAGAGAATGAAAAAGTTGCCATAGATATTTTCATCATGTTTGCCTTTATAGGCTACACACTTTACATATAGCCCCTTGGGCTTTGCCAAATGGCACTTATGTCATCCCATGCCTTATGTGCTTATCTCTTTTTGCACATAAACCATGGGGTTTACAAAATTTTGGTTTTTTGCTTATTTTACATCATTTATATATATATATATATATATATAAGAATTACATTAAACCAATTTATGGCTCCATTCTTTTTGTCACGGGGCCGGTCCCTTTAACCTGGGCTTGGGCCCACTTGAACTAGGCTTGGGCCTACCTGGTTTAGGGTTGACTTTGGCTTGGTCAACCGGGGTGTAATTTTTGACCCCAACAAACATAAGTCAAGAAAATGAATCGAATAAGACTCCAGATTACCTAAATAAAGTATCGCATTGTAACCATGTCGCGGTACATAGTTACAATCACATTACTCCATCCAAGTCGCCCAAATCCTAGTATTAGAATTAAAGAAATAAGGGGAAGAAACAATAAGGAATCATGAAGATTCTAAGTTGAGATGCAATGTCATTTTCTTATCGTCGAGATAAAAGAGTATAAGCGAAAGGTAAGATTCAAGAATTTGAATAACAAGACAATAATATGGCAGGACATATTCCTAAAATTCTGGGTCTTAAACACAATGTATTGGGTGCCATACCCAACTACAAATTGAACCAAGCCCCAGCTAACCTAAAACATATAGCTCTGATACCAACAAAATCTTGTCACACCCCACTTCCCAAAATACGAAAATTTCGGGACGTAATAAAGCCAGCCATGTTACCTACGGTAAGAAAATATCCTCTCATACTTACATTACGGCTGTCTATCAGTAATCAAGAACAATAACCTATTAAATCTATCTATCACATGTCCAATAGCCATAAGAAACGATAAGATAGCGGAAACAATAAAGATCCAATGAATAACTAACCATTAATAAGAGCTATATCAGTGAGATGATCCTCACTGCTCGGTAGTCCTGTCGACGTACTCACGTGCTAGGTCAAGTATCTGGGCCATGCAAAACTCAGACGTCGGTGCATCATAAATATCATAATAATAAACTGAGCAATGTACCATACAGAGTGTTATGCGCAAAATAATGTATAATTATAAACAAACAATCACAGGTAATACATCGGCGGGCTATAGGTATGTCACGTGCATCCTAAATTCTGTGTTTCTAGGTTATATATCCTAACAGTATTTGAAACCAATTAATATAATCCTCCTCGTGACTAATAATATCTCGTGCGTACCCGGGACGACGGTCATAATTCTCGGGGTTGATCCGAGACGTGCCGCTAGGCAATAAAATAATGTCATGTACAGATGAATGATGCAAGCATCATCATTCCGGGGCCCGAAACCCGTATTGAATGATCATTCTCTGGAAAGTAGTGAATTGTTGAATTACAAGCCAAGTTTCATTCTTGATTTCCCTTTTCCCCCAGGTTTCGTGCTCAAATCAGGTATCAATAGAATGTCTACCTAATACCAACACAGGGACAATCATGCACATGTCTTGTCTAGCAAAACAAGTCAGGTCAATCAGGATAAGAGGTCAATATTATTAGTATCGGTAAGTATTACAGGCAACATGTATTAACATAATAACAAAAATAATACGGTCTGGCAGGTTACAAGCATGTCAAGAATAACGTAATCATATCATGTACAAGACCAAGATAATAGCATTAACAGAGATAGTATATTCAATTCGATTAATAAGTATAAAAGTGGTGTTGATTAACCATGCATAAAAAAAGTTCTGTTCAGAAATTCAACGTCAACCTGATTCGTAAAATAACTTTAAAATAACAAATGTCTTCCAAAAGGGACTTGTCATGTACCAAAACAAAGCTAATTCAATAAAATTTTCATTTTTATAAATTAAAGTATCTCAAGTTGTTCCTACAAAAATTTATGAACGTTCGAAATTGAAAGTTTGCTGCTAAAATTTCCCTGGACAGCAGTTCATAGGTACTTTCATTTACAGTTTACGTTATTTAAAATATTTATTTTGCAAATAAATATTTCACAGGGTTATAGTATTCTGAGTTAGCTTCGTAACAAACTAAAGAAAATGTGCTAATGATTTTTCTATAATTTATAATGAATTTTATAATGTAAGGTGTACAGTAAATTCCATATTTGTCGTATCCTCTTGGCGACGACGTTTCATGTGTAAATTATAATATTTTCAAACTATATTTTGCATAACGTTATAAAATGCAGATTATAAACTAATTAATAATATACGGATTATATAGATATAAAGGTATAATGATAATAATAAGAAATATTACGAAGATATATAAATATATATATGCATATAGTTTAAATTAGGTTATAAATATATATATATATATATATATATATATATATATTAGTTTTAATGTATATAGATAATATCAAAGTACAACCAATTTTCACTAAAATCTCATCAAAAATATATTTTGGAAAATAATTCACATGCATAAACTTTTCAACCATAATGCAAGAAAATATTTTAAATAACTCATACCCCTAATTTAAAATTTAAAAGGATTCTAAAAATATATCTGGATTTAATAAATATTTGATATTAGATATCTTAAGATTTAAACGTAAAAAATAAAAGCAAAATAAGATATGTGATGGCAGCCATATAATGACAGTTAACAATTACAAATTATTCTTAACTTGTGGCTACCTAAAGATATATGGTGATTTAGATATTATATATAGGTATATTATATTAGATTCGCATGGATTTAGTTTATCGGTAAATATTAGATATAATCTAGCACAATAGTGGGTTTCAAACATACGGATTGGGTCGGATAACTATCTCTATTATTCGAATCAATCGCAACCCAAAAGAATAAAATAAAACAAGTTTTAAAATACCAATTAATATTATAAGAACATGCTGGGGTGTTACACTGCTGTTATAACACATGTGATTGATTTTGTTTATACTCATAGCTCACTCTTGCCCGTGATATTCTGTATAGCACACTGTTCAGTTTATTATAACTGTTATGATATTTATAACGCACTGACATTTGGGTTTTGCATGGCCCAGATACTTGACGTTAGCACTTGAGAATCGTAAGTACTTCGACAGATTTGCCGATCAATGAGGATCATTTCACTGATATAGCTCTTATTGATGGTTTAAGTATTACTTTTCCTTAGATCTTTATTCCTTCCGCTACTGTTTTTTGTTATCATTCATGTGGCTATTGGACCTATTTAGTGATAGATATTTATATTATTGTTCTTGATTACTAATTGACAGCCTTAATGTGAGTATGGAAGGATGTTTCCTTACAGTATGTAGCATGGCTAACCGAGTTACGTCCCGAAATATCGGTATCTTGGGAAGTGGGGCGTGACAGGTTTTGTTGGTATCAGAGCATAGGTTTTAGGTTAGCTGGGCTTTGTTCAATTTGTAGTTGGGTATGGTACCTAATACATTGTCCTTAAGACCCAGAATTGAAGGAACATGTCTTACCACATTATTGTCTTATCATTCAAAATCTTGAATCTTCTCTTTTCCTTAAACTCTTTTATCTCGACGATATGGAAATGGCTTTGCATCTTAGATTGGAATTCTCTTGATTCCTTATTGTTTCTCCCTTCTTAATCTCTCGGTTCTTATAGTAGGATTTAGACGACTTGAATAGAGTTATGTGGTTATAACTATATACCGCGGCATGATTATAATGCGGTACTCTATTTAGGTAATCCGGAGTCCTATTTCGATTCATTTTTCTTGACTTATGTTTGTTGTACTACTTTGTTTTCTCTCGGTTTCATTACTTACGAATTTATGTCTTATCGCGAGCTTGAATCCAACAACCGCATTATATCTTTCCTTTTGTCCCGTAGTGACTAATCCGGTTGCGTTTCAAAGAATAAGAAGAAACACGTGAGAGTATATGATGATTGTAGTAGTTCGAGATTGATCCCAGCGGGAGTTGGTACATACCACTTTAAGGCCGATCAGGTGTAAGATGTTTCATTGAAGAAATTCTGACAGATTCGCCTTAATTTATCAGAGTAGCGTAGCGGAAGTGTGGTAGGCTGATAACCCACAAGTCTTAGAACATACTTGTAAATTCATGATAATGGAAACTATTTGTGTGTACTGAAAGGTGAAGTTCGTGAACAAGTTATAGATAAAGCGCTGATAGTAGTTCAGAATTTCATGGATGTGGTTAAGGACATCTCGGGTTTACCGCCAAAATGAGATGTGGAGTTCGCGATTGATCTTACTTTTGGAGCAGCGTCAATTTCAAAGACTTATTATCCGATGGCACCAGTTAAACTGGAAGAGGTAAAGAGACTGGTTTCTGAATTATTAAAGAAGGGTTAGACTCGCAGCAGCGGTTCACCGTGGGGAGCTCCAGTTCTTTTGGTCAAGAAGAAAAATGGCACGCGGAGAATGTGCATGGACTATCGAGAGTTAAATCGGGTGATCATCAAGAATAAGTATCCAATTCCTTACATAGGCGAATTATTCGATCAACTCTGTGGCGCAAGAGTATTCTCGAAGTTGGATTTGTGATCAGGTTATCACCAAGTTCATGTGAAAACAGAAGACATTTGCAAAACAGCGTTTCGAACTCGATACAGGCATTACGGGTATCTAGTTATGCCATCTGGAGTTACTAACGCACCGACGATATTTATGGATTTGATGAACCGGATCTTTCCACCATTTTAGGATTAGTTTGTAGTGGTATTCATTGATAATATTCCGGTCTACTCGAGAAGGAAAGAAGAGCATAAAGAACACTTAAGAATCACACTGCAGACATTGAGACAAAAAAAGTTGTATGCTAAGATGAACAAGTGCGAGTTTTGGCTCGATGAAGTGAAGTTTATGGGGCATGTATCCGGAGATGGAATCGCAGTTGACCCTGAAAGATTGCAGCTGTTCATGATTGGCAGACACCAAAGAATATAGGATAGGTCAGAAGTTTCCTTGAGCTTACTGGATACTATCGAAGGCTTGTGGAGAACTTCGATCGGATAGCAGAACCTTTAATCAAGCTAACACGAAAGGAGATACCGTTTGTTTGGTCCGAAAAGTGTGCATTCACTTTTGAGGCGCTGAAGCAAAGATTAACAACCGCTCCTATTTTAACCGTGCCAGATAGTTCTGGAGGATTAGTTATTCACAGCGACGCATCTAAGAAAGGCTTAGGATTTGTTTTGATGCAGTGTAGAAAGGTTGTAGTTTATGCGTCGAGACGGTTGAAGATTCATGAGAAGAACTACCCAACTCACGACTTGGAACTAACAACAGGTATTTTTACGCTAAAAATTTGGAGACACTGTCTATTGGGCGAAAAGGTCGAGGTATTTACCGATCATAAGAGCCTAAAATATGTGTTCATACAAAAAGAGCTCAACATGAGACAGCGTAGGTGGTCGGAGCTGATGGCCGACTTGATCTTGATCTAAAATACTGTCCGGGAAAAGTTAATGTAGTACCAGATGCTTTAAGTCGCCGGCAATATGAATGTTGACTTCGCAGAAGAAGATTATAGCGGATTTTAAAGATTCGAGTTGGAGCTCGCACTATCAGATTCTTCAGGACAGTTGATACAGTTACAAGTACAATCATCGTTGATCGATAGCATTAAGGTAGCGCAGTTGCACGATCCTGATTGCAGAAATTTCGAGGACAAGTAAAGGCAGGACTTCAAACGAATTTATTAATTCATGAAGATGGTTCTTAAAGGTATAGAAATCGTTTGTGTGTGCCTAAAGGTGAAGTTCGTGAAGAAATCATGAAGGAGCCTCATAGTTCTGCATAATCGATACATTCAGGCGGCACGAAAATGTATAGAGATTTGCGACAGCATTTTTGGTAGGAAGGCATGAAAAGATAGATCACTCGTTATGCGTCGAGATACTTGGTGTGTCAGCAAGTCAAAACTAAATATCAAAACATAGCTGGTTTATTACAACCACTTCCGATTCCCCCAATGAAGGTGAGAACATATAACCATAGATTTCGAAACAGCATTACCACGGAGTCCAAAGGGCAATAACGCATTATGGATGATCATCGATCGATTGACCAAGATAGCTCATTTTATACCATTTCGAATCGGTCGGTCGACGAAAGCTTTAGTAGAGAGTTGCATGCGGGAGATTGTGAGATTGCATGGAGTACCAGTGAGTATTGTTTCTGATCGTGATATCCGATTCGTATCATATTTTTCGAGGGGTTTACAAGAAATTTTGAAAACTCGCTTGAAGTTTAGTACGTCTATCATCCTCAGACAGATGGACAGTCCGAGAGAACGATCCAAACTCTTAAAAATACGTTGAGAGCTTGTATGTTAGACTTCAAAGATTCGTGGAAGGACCATTTACATTTAGTGGAGTTCTCGTACAATAACATTTTTCAGACGACTATACAGATGGCTCCATTTGAAGTATTGTACAGTCGTGTCGCTCGCCAATATGTTGGGACGATATTGGAGAAAGTTAACTTGATTCGTTATCACATGAAGGTGGCTCAAGATCGACAGAATAGTTGGGCAAATTTTGGATGGACATTAAAGTTGTTGTCGATGACCGTGTGTTCTTGAAGATATCACTAACAAGAAAAGTGATTTGGTTTGGTCGGCGAGACAAGCTTAGTTCTCGATTCATGGGATCTTTCGATATTATTGAGCGTATTGGAGAAAGGGCATATAGATTGGCTTTACCACCATTTTTAGCGGGAGTGCATAACATGTTTCACGTATCTCAACTTCGCAAATATATTCGAGATGAAACTCACGTCCTAGAATTAACGTTGAGAAATGGTTTGAATTATGAAGAGCAACTGATGGCTGTTGTGGATCGACGAGAAAATGTTCTCAAAAATATAATGATCCATCTAGTGCTTGTTTCGTGGGAAAATCGTTCACATGGAGAATCTACTTGAGAACACGAAGACGAACTTCGACAAAAGTCTCCACACCTCTTTCCTTAGATCTGTGTCTTCATTGTTCGTCTTTTTCTGTTTCGTGAATTTCGAGTACGAAATTATTTTTGTAGTTGGGTATAATGTAACACCCTAACACGATCGTACGTTAGTTAACGATATTAATTAGTATTTTGAATTTTGTTTTATTTATTATTTGGGTTGTGATTGGTTTGGATAGTATGTGTTCATCGAACCCGACCCATTTGCGTGAAATCCATTATGGTGCTAAAGTATCTTTTATTGATATTTATCCGTAGACTAAATCTACATAAATCTTAAAAAAACAGATATATAATATTTAAAGTATGTGTGTGTATTCTGATAGCCATACGTTATGGATATTTTTATATATTAATTGACAGTATATTTTATCTTATTTAAACATCTCATGTTATTTCTTTGACATTTATCTGGTACACTTAAATCCTAAACATTCTAAGATATTGTGTATGATATGTTAGATTAGAATATATTTTTTCTAACCATTAGATTTATGCTTTAGATGGGCTACGTATGTGTAGACAATTTCTAGTGTATTTTGCGATTTAGTGGAGACGGGTCGGGGATCTTAATATTTTATATAATATTATTAGTTATATACAAAACTATATATATATATATATATATATAAACATAATATATTTATATTTTCCTATTTAAATTAAAAACTCTCTTTTCTCTCTCTCTCTGTAGCTTTTTTCTCTCTCTCTGTTCCGCTCTCTTTCTTTCTCCCTCACCCCTCTCCGATTCACCATGCCCTAACTCACGACCGACCATCATCGCCTCCTGCCCCTCGCCTGCACCTACCCATCACCAACCTCGACCGCACTTATCTCCTCGCCGTCGTTGCAGACCATCGTTTTCTTCCTCCACCAAACCATCTCCTTCAACCCACGACCCCGCTCCACCGTCGGCGTCTCCTAACCTCGTCACCATCTACTTCCCTAACTCAAGCAATCTATCCTCCTTCAAAATCCTACAACCACGGCGCACCTTTCAACAACCAACACCACCTCCATCGTCGAGCACCCACGTTCGAACCCATCAACACCCACCGAGCACCTTGCTCCTCGTCCCCATCTCGCGCACCACCATCTTTGTCACCTAGCACCACCAACATCGCCTCCCTCGACCACATCCTTGCCTCCTTTGAACATAAATCTCAACCGAGAATCCTTCGAACACCGATCGCCAAAACTTCCTTCTCCCTCTTCCTCGTTTCCACCTCATCGTCGCTCTCACCACCGATGACCTTGAACCCTCTAGCTCGAACAGTACCTCATCACCATCAACCTGGACATCATCTCCACCTCTTTCATCTTCGACAGTACACATCTCCAGCCATCACTTCATCTTCTACCGCAGCCGTCGCCTTCCCCACTTTGAGCGGCCATCGTCTCGTCTTTCACCGGAACACCCAACTCGACAGCGACCCCTCTCCTCTGCAACCCAGAATCTTTATCGTCTTCTTCTACACACGACCACCGCACCTACACGACCACCATCGATATCATCTTCATCACCTCCTCCGACCTCATCTAACCTGAGAAGACCCTCCTTGACCCAAGCCTGGAACCCATCGCAACAACCATTCATCGTCTTCTTGTTCTCTCGCCTGAGATCCAAGCCGAGCACCGAACAGAGCCTTCGTCTTCCTCTAGCCGCACCTTCAACGTTTGCAGCAATATCGCAGCCCATCGTCGCAGTAGCATCTTGGGCAAACTTGGAAACCCTAGACGAGCTTTTAAGTTTCTGTCTTACCATGTTCATCATCTCCGTACGCGTGTTCGTCTCCGTGATTACGTCCGAGGCAAGTTTATAACTTGCTACATACTATGCTTTGCGCAATTTACTTATAGGTTGTCGTATTATCATCATCATCATCATACAACTATATCTATATAATTTATATACCGTAGTTATTTAACGTTAATCAGTTTTACAATATACAATATATGCAAGTTTACTACTTGCTACAAATTATGGTCTACGTAAAATTATATATATTGTCATAATTTTATTTATTATTATTAGACCGTTTTATGTATATAATCCGTATATTGTTAGTTAATTAACAAGTTTTATAATTGCAGTTTATAATGTTATGTAAATAATTTCTATAACTAGTGACTATAACAAACTATTCTCGTTTAGTCAATCAATAAATTGAAGTGTAGGAGTTAATATGGTTATTTTTCATTACACTATTTATAGCACCTAGATAACGGTTACAACCGTATTTCATCATGATCTGTTCATACGATATTATTACAAATAAACACTTTATTTAATTGAATGCACTATCACTGACATGCGTATAACCTGCCAAACTATTACTATTTTGTTACCATGTTAATACCTGTTACCTATGATACTTACCGATCCCAACATCCAGAATTGTTGTTCTGATGGACGCGACATGTTGTCAAGATAGACATAACATGTATCTATCTGTTTCTGTGTTGGCATTAAGTAAATATTATATTCATACCTGATTTGGAAAACGAAACCTAAAAAAATGGGGAAATCAAAAGTGTGACCGAAGTGTAACTTAAAAGAATACTACATGTTTCCGTGGTTCCGGGGGTAACGAAACAGAATCATTCTTAATTCATACATCTTGCATCCGTGATCCCGGAAGGTAACGGGATATATCTTGGTCCGTGGCCCTGGGGTAACGGATTATATACTTTTGAGTTATATGGAGTATATTCATTGGTTTCAGATATTTGTAGGATAGTTAGCTTAGAAACACCAATCTTAGGATACGCATGACATGTTTGACTACCTATAGCCTGCTGTTATAACATCTGTGATTGATTTTGTTTATACGCATACCTCACTCTTGCACGTGACATCCTGTAGAGCACACTGTTCGGTTTATTATTTATTATGATATTTATGACGCACTGACGTCTGGGTTTTACATGGCCCAGATACTTGACATTAGCACATGAGAATCGTGGGTATTTCGACATGTTTGCCGATCGGTGAGGACCATTTCACTAGTATTGCTCTGATTGATGGTTTAGGTATTCCTTTTTCTTGGATTTTTATTGCTTCCGCTACTGTTTCTTGTTATCGTTCTTGTGGCTATTGGACCTGTTTAGTGATAGATGTTTATATTATTATTCTTGATTACCGATTGACAGCCTTAATATGACTATGGAGGGATGTTTCATTGCCGTAGGTAGCATGGTTGGCCGAGCTACGTCCCGAAATTTCGGTATCTTGGGAAGTGCGGCGTGACACTTTCGAAGTGGATCATTTTCGGTAAGAAGGTCGTAGATCAAGCTCGATCCCTACACCTCGAAGCTTAGCTAGGGTCTTCCACTTGTGTATGGATACACGTCCAAGGTTGTAACCCCATTTAAAACACTAGTTCAACTCTCTTGAGTTTTTGCAACTACTAGTTTATGGATGATTTTGGGTTTATAGTTTGTGGTGCTTATATGAAAATTCTTGTTTGCTATTCCGCCTTGGTTAGCAAGTGTTGCTGCACTAGCATCATTAACTTACAACATATTCATATATACCATATGGCTCAAAGAATAATCATACAATAATTTCTTTAATTATTTTATTTATTTATTTTTGTGTGTGTATGAGAAAAGGCCTTAACCTATAATCATACAATAATTGTGGTTTGAGAATGATATTTGTACCTCAACGTGTATAAATCTTGTGAACTTTTGGTGAAGGCTATATTATCATAAGAATTGCTAAAGGTTTTTATATTATAGGAGGTGTAGGGTGTTTTTCGTCACCCCATTGAGATGGGAATACGCGCGCGCTTGTCAGGCGTATACTACAGATTCCCCCTGCCTAGGGTAGGGGGGGTTTAATGATTGTGGGGATCCGAATCTCCGGCAGCCGCGGACTAAGCTGCCGTTAATTACCCCTCGCCTTTGGGGCGGGGGAACCTCCGATTAACGGGTTAAACTGGTCATGCGAACTCAATGTGCAGTGTACGTGTGTTTTGTTTTGAAAGGGGGGTTTTGGATATATCGGGAGCCACGCAGAGTTTTTACGGGGGTCCCGCTACCCGGATAGCGGGCTGGGGGTCAAGGGGGCTAGCAGCCCCCTTGCGGGGTTCGGGGCAACGCCCCGGCCCGAAAATTTTTTGGAGGGGAAGAATGTTGCGGAGTATGTGTATGTGTATATTTGTATACAAATGTATATATATACATATATATATAAATAAAGGGGAAAAGGGCATCCAAAGGATGCGTGGGGCAGCACCTTGGGCGCTGTGCGCGTAGGCGCTGTGCGCTCAGGCGCAAGCGCGCCACGTGTCGGCACGTGGGCGCTTTGCGCATGAGCGCTGTGCGCAGGTGCGCAAGCACGCGCGCGCCACGTGTCGGCACACGGGCGCTTTGCGCTCTTGCGCAAGCGCGCAGGTGCGCAAGCGCGCGCGCCACGTGTCGGCACGCGGGCGCTTTGCGCACTTGCGCAAGCGCGCAGGTGCGCAAGCGCGCGCGCGCCACGTGTCGGCATGCGGGCGCTTTGCGCCTTGCGCAAGCGCGCAGGTGCGCAAGCGCGCGCGCCACGTGTCGTCACGTGGGCGCTTTGCGCACTTGCGCTGCGCGCTGGAGAGGACAAGAGGCTTTTAGCCTGAAAAAAGATTTCTCAAAGAGAAATCAGAGAGGAGTCGGGCTCCTGAATGTGTTCTGGGTTTAATGGGAGTGGTTCTTCTTCTTCCTCCTGTTGCTTGCTGGATCTTGAAGATCAAGAGATGTGAAATCTCAAAATCTCTCCTTTTTAAGATCTGATGACAGATCCAAGTTCCCCTTTGTGGGTTTTGTGGTGAAAAACTAATTTGTTTTATAAAAAAAAGAGTAAAACTCTTGATTTAATTCAAGAGAAAGAAGAAGGTTTTGGAACCTTGAAGAAGAAGAATAGATCTCAGATCTGGAAACTTTTTTAGAAAGAGAAAAAGTTGTTGGATATTTTCATTATCTTTGCCTTTATAGGCTTACATATTTACATATAGCCCCTTGGGCTTTACAAAGATGGCATTTTGCCCATCCCATGGCTCATGTGCCATTTCATTTTTGCACATAAGCCATGGGCTTACAAAATATTGGCTTTATGCCCATTTCGTTTACATTCATGCATAAACAATTACATAAAAATTATTTATTACATGATGATTTTTTTTTGTTGGCATGGCGGAAGGCCGGACGCTTCGTGTTCGGGCTTGACCTGGGCATTGGCCCACTTGTTTGGGCTTGGGCCCACCTGGGTTGGGGTTGACCTTGACTTTGACTTGGTCAACCGGGGTGCAAATTTTGACTTCAACAAAGTGCCCCCCATCAATAAATGCACACTACATATGTGAGTCGTGTGCATGAAATTGATGGATCTTCTTTCACGTGGAGGCGACTTGCCTTAGTTCCCACTTTTTGGGATGCACTGCCCTTTTTATGACGTGGACGGTCGATGCTTGACGCATCTCCGAGACGGAGTGTCCGTGGTAGACGTTTCCCTGGCCCGGAGCGATCCGGTTCCTTGTTTTTAGGAAACCTGCACTGCCCTTTTTACGACATGGACGGTCGACGCTCTGTTCCGGAGCGATTTGGTAGGCTTGTCCCCGGCACGGAGTGTCGCTGGTCGACGTTTCTCCGAGGTGGAGTATCGGTTGTAGGACGTTTCCCCGAGACGGAGTGCCTGGTGTAGGACGTTTCCCCGTGACGGAGTGCCTGCTGTAGGACGTTTCCCCGAGACGGAGTGCCTGTGGTAGGACGTTTCCCCGAGACGGAGTGCCTGTTGTAGGACGTATCCCCGAGACGGAGTGCCTGTTGTAGGACGTATCCCCGAGACGGAGTGCCTGTGGTAGGACGTTTCCCCGAGACGGAGTGCCTGTGGTAGGACGTTTCCCCGAGACGGAGTGCCTGTTGTAGGACGTATCCCCGAGACGGAGTGCCTGTTGTAGGACGTATCCCCGAGACGGAGTGCCTGTGGTAGGACGTATCCCCGAGACGGAGTGCCTATGGTAGGACGTTTCGCCGAGACGGAGTGCCAGTTGTAGGACGTATCCCCGAGACGGAGTGCCTGTGGTAAGACGTATCCCCGAGACGGAGTGCCTGTGGTAGGACGTTTCCCCGAGACGGAGTGCCTGTTGTAGGACGTATCCCCGAGACGGAGTGCCTGTTGTAGGACGTATCCCCGAGACGGAGTGCCTGTTGTAGGACGTTTCCCCGACACGGAGTGCCTGTGGTAGGACGTTTCCCCGACACGGAGTGCCTGTGGTAGGACGTTTCCCCGAGACGGAGTGCCTGTGGTAGGACGTTTCCCCGATACGGAGTGCCTGTGGTAGGACGTTTCCCCGAGACGGAGTGCCTGTGGTAGGACGTATCCCCGAGACGGAGTGCCTGTGGTAGGACGTATCCCCGAGACGGAGTGCCTGTGGTAGGACGTATCCCCGAGACGGAGTGCCTGTGGTAGGACGTATCCCCGAGACGGAGTGCCTGTGGTAGGACGTATCCCCGAGACGGAGTGCCTGTGGTAGGACGTTTCCCCGAGACGGAGTGCCTGTGGTAGGACGTATCCCCGAGACGGAGTGCCTGTTGTAGGACGTATCCCCGAGACGGAGTGCCTGTGGTTGGACGTATCCCCGAGACGGAGTGCCTGTGGTTGGACGTATCCCCGAGACGGAGTGCCTGTGGTTGGACGTATCCCCGAGACGGAGTGCCTGTGGTAGGACGTTTCCCCGAGACGGAGTGCCTGTGGTAGGACGTTTCCCCGAGACGGAGTGCCTGTGGTAGGACGTATCCCCGAGACGGAGTGCCTGTGGTAGGACGTTTCCCCGAGACGGAGTGCCTGTTGTAGGACGTTTCCCCGAGAAGGAGTGCCTGTGGTAGGACGTATCCCCGAGACGGAGTGCCTGTGGTAGGACGTATCCCCGAGACGGAGTGCCTGTGGTAGGACGTATCCCCGAGACGGAGTGCCTGTTGTAGGACGTATCCCCGAGACGGAGTGCCTGTGGTAGGACGTATCCCCGAGACGGAGTGCCTGTTGTAGGACGTATCCCCGAGACGGAATGCCTGTTGTAGGACGTATCCCCGAGACGGAGTGCCTGTGGTTGGACGTATCCCCGAGACGGAGTGCCTGTGGTTGGACGTATCCCCGAGACAGAGTGCCTGTGGTAGGACGTTTCCCCGAGACGGAGTGCCTGTGGTAGGACGTTTCCCCGAGACGGAGTGCCTGTTGTAGGACGTTTCCCCGAGACAGAGTGCCTGTGGTAGGACGTTTCCCCGACACGGAGTGCCTGTTGATTTGACGCAGAGGTCGATGTTGGAATTGGTTAGTTTGCTTTGTTTGATTTGAGTTGACATCAGCATCGCTATACTGGAATATGGTACCAGGAGCGAATCATCATCTGTCTTTGAGAGGATTTGGGAATTGGGGTTTTTGTTTGGCATCTGCATTGCTGCACTGGAATAATGCCAGGAGCAACTCATCATGTGCCCCGAGAGGATTTGTTTTTTTTTGTTTGGCATCTGCATTGCTGCACTGGAATAATGCCAGGAGCAACTCATCATGTGCCCCGAGAGGATTTGGATTTGGTTTGTTTGGCATCTGCATTGCTGCACTGGAATAATGCCAGGAGCAACTCATCATGTGCCCCGAGAGGATTTGGATTTGGTTACGCCCGTAGATTGTATACGGTTTTGCAGGATGTATGATCCAGACCGTAGGGCCAAAAGCATTTTGGGTCTTTGTTGGCGTCTGCATCGCTGCACTGGAATATGGTACCAGGAGCGACTCATCATTCGCCGTTGGGGTATGGAATTTGGAATTTGGTTGGTGTCTGCATCGCTACACTGGAATATGGTACCAGGAGCGACTCATCATTCGCCGTTGGGGATTGGGATTTGGAATTTGGTTGGCGTCTGCATCGCTGCACTGGAATATGGTACCAGGAGCGACTCATCATTCGCTACTTGGGGATTGGGGAGCGATGGCTTAGGAGACAGGTTTGGATCCCTATCACCTAAGACTTTTCAATTTTATGGGCCGTGAGGGTCCCATAAAAGCATTTTCTCCCTACGAGTCGTAAGGATCCCGCAGGTGTATTTTCTCCTTAAGAGTCGTGAGGACTCCTAAGTGTGTTTTTCCTTGGTGAGTCGTAAGGATCTCACGAAGGTTTGTTCTCCTCATGCATCGTGAGGACACATGAGTGGGTCTTTCCAATGAAGCATAATTCCAAAGGCGGAGACCAGCCGCGTAACTGGTGGTTGCGGTGGGCATGGGTATGATGAGAATTATTTGAGCCCGTGGATTGTATACGGTAGTCAATTTGGGGACTGGCCGTAGGGCCGAAAGAATTTTGGGAAATTGGATTTTTGTTTGGCGTCTGCATTGCTGCACTGGAATAATGTCAGGAGCAACTCATCATCCGCCCTTGTTTTTTTTGTTTTTGTTTTTGTTTTTTTGTTTTACCGCGATCGCTCTATCATTTCAGCTTTTCTTATCGCGAAGGTCGCGATTGCCCTATCTTTTCGGCTTTTATTCGCGGTTGCCCAATCATTTCGGCTTTATTTTCATTTTTATTTTACTCGCTGATTTTTATTGCGAGTTGCCCCATCATTTCGGCTTTTATCTTTCTTTTATCTACACTTTTTTTTTATTTACATTTTTTTTACATTTCCAGTTTTAACGACTTAGAGGTCGATTATTCCCAGTTTAATGACGTGGTGGTCGATTATTCCCAGTTTAAAGACTTGGTGGTCTGTGTTTCCAGAGAAAGGCGGGTGTTTGAGAGAATCAGGTCCCTGAAGGACTTCGGTCCCCGTCTGTATGAAATTGACGGTCGCAGCTTGATTGTTTGTTAACACGCCAGGGGACAATGATATTTCTCCTGCCTTGTATTGTTTCTCGACCCAATCCTTGAAGATGCAACAGTCTTCAATAGTGTGCCCCAACACTCGGTGGTATGGGCAAAAGTTGGGATGATCAGTCTTGTTTGCTTCACTTAGCCTTTTCGGTTCTGGTAGCCGCAGGCCATTCTTCAGAGCATCTTTAAAAATTTTGTGGACCTTGTCCCTTCGGAATGAGTACACCTTATTTCTTCTTTCCTCCAAAGTTGGCTCTCGAGGCTGGTCAGTTTTTGCTCCGCCCGTTCTCTGCTTATTTGGAGAATCGGTGATACTAGAACTTCCGCCTTTTCGGTTGTCGTCCCTCCAAGGTTTCGGTCTGTTTGTGAACTGAAGATCCTGAGCGGACTCGGGCTTTGAGCGTTTCAACGTTTGGACCTTTTTGGTCAGCTCTTGGAATGTTTTGAGACCCGCGGTACATAGAAACGGGGCCATCCAGTTGTTGAGATTTCCGACAAGGAGACTGACAGATTGGTCCTGCTCTATTGGCGATTCGCATTTGACGGAGAGATTACGCCATCGGGTTATAAAATCCGTGCTGCTTTCATCGCTCTTGGGCTTAGTCCTTACGAGCTCGGAAATGGTAATCTTATCGCTGACGCTCATGAACCTCTGCCGAAACAGAGACTCCATTTGGACAAAAGTTGTGACGGAGCCATCCGGTATGCTCGCGTACCAGTCGAAAGCAACATCGGTCAAGCTATTAATGAACTGGCGAAGGAGAAGCGCATCGTTGCCCCCAGTGTTCCCGCATGAGGCCTTGAAGTGGGCGATGTGCTGATTCGCATTTCCCGTCCCATCGAATCTTCCGAATTTGGGGATGACATAGCCGGTAGGAAATTCCACCAGATCATACTGAGCAGGATATGGTCTCCCACTACTGCTGATATCTTTTTGCGCTTCGGCTTCGGCCACCAATGTTTTGACTTTGCTGGTAACCAAATCCACGATTTGATCTTGAGTTAGCGGGTTACTGTCATCGGTGGCCAAGACATTCCCCGAGATAGGATGCGACTGATTTTCATACGGTCCGCCCACTTTTGGATTTGAGGGAATAGGCGTCGGCTGTCTCGGGACACCATTTCCTGGTTCATGAGTAGAGCCATGTGCTTGATTGGGCGGCCGAGAGGCAAGTTGGGCCGTGAGTTGTAGGACGACATTTGTCAAGTCGTCAATTTTTGAGTAGATCTTGGCCATCTCCTTGTCTTTGCTTCTGAGCTGCTTTCGGAGCTCTTGAAGCAGCTCTTGCTCTGCGGTCCTGGGGCGGAAAGTCGGCTCTTCTTCGCTTTCCGAGCCCGACTCCTCATGAATTGAGGGCTCTCTCTGCCTATCAGCCTCATCGAGAGGGTTTTCATCATCCAGCGGAGGCGGCTGTTCTTGGGAAGCGGCCACCACATTCAAGCCAGATTGGATTTGAGATGTAGTGGCTCCGTTCTTGCTCTTGCTGCGCGTGCCCACCATGTAGACAGTGTGGACCTCATATCCAGTCATCTCTTTCTCATTGGCGGGGAGCTTAGAGAAAGCACTCGATCGAGCAGTTGTTGAGGGTACCGTTGGAGCTTGCTCGAAACGCCTTACAGCTTTGTTGGTGTCGATGGCCTTGCCTCCAGCTGGGGCCATGGAGAGTCGTTCGGGAATGGACTTGCGCTTGGGCTGAGGTGCCCTCACGACCACCACATTTGGTCTCCTGCCTTTCGAGACCGGTTTGTCTGCCACCGGGGCCTGAGGAGCTGGGATGGCGCCAAGTGGCATGAACATAATAGAGCCGAATGGTAGCAGTGGCTCCTCCCATTGTCGCCCGAGACTGGCCGGAAGGACCGTCCTGGAGTCTATCTTCATCGTGTAGGAGACAGGAGATGAGTTCATCATCGAAGACATCGTCGGAAGATGATTGCTTGAAAATCTGCATGAAAGAGAATTATTTTAGTATAAATATAGACATGTAAATTGATTGAGTTCGCATGAACGTTTAACCCGAAATATGGGAGGAGAGATTGGTCCCACCGGGCGTGCCAGAATCTGTAGGGTGTTTTTCGTCACCCCATTGAGATGGGAATACGCGCGCGCTTGTCAAGCGTATACTACAGATTCCCCCTGCCTAGGGTAGACGGGGGTTTAATGATTGTGGGGATCCGAATCTCCGGCAGCCGCGGACTAAGCTGCCGTTAATTACCCCTCGCCTTTGGGGCGGGGGAACCTCCGATTAACGGGTTAAACTGGTCATGCGAACTCAATGTGCAGTGTACGTGTGTTTTATTTTGAAAGGGGGGTTTTGGATATATCGGGAGCCACGCAGAGTTTTTACGGGGGTCCCGCTACCCGGATAGCGGGCTGGGGGTCAAGAGGGCTAGCAGCCCCCTTGCGGGGTTCGGGGCAGCGCCCCGGCCCGAAAATTTTTTGGAGGGGAAGAATGTTGCGGAGTATGTGTATGTGTATATTTGTATACAAATGTATATATATACATATATATATAAATAAAGGGGAAAAGGGCATCCAAAGGATGCGTGGGGCAGCACCTTGGACGCTGTGCGCGTAGGTGCTGTGCGCTCAGGCGCAAGCGCGCCACGTGTCGGCACGTAGGCGCTTTGCGCATGAGCGCTGTGCGCAGGTGCGCAAGCACGCGCGCGCCACGTGTCGGCACACAGGCGCTTTGCGCACTTGCGCAAGAGCGCAGGTGCGCAAGCGCGCGCGCCACGTGTCGTCACGTGGGCGCTTTGCACACTTGCGCTGCGCGCTGGAAAGGACAAGAGGCTTTTAGCCTGAAAAAAGATTTCTCAAAGAGAAATCAGAGAGGAGTCGGGCTCCTGAATGTGTTCTGGGTTTAATGGGAGTGGTTCTTCTTCTTCCTCCTGTTGCTTGCTGGATCTTGAAGATCAAGAGATGTGAAATCTCAAAATCTCTCCTTTTTAAGATCTGATGACAGATCCAAGTTCCCCTTTGTGGGTTTTGTAGTGAAAAACTAATTTGTTTTATAAAAAAAAGAGTAAAACTCTTGATTTAATTCAAGAGAAAGAAGAAGGTTTTGGAACCTTGAAGAAGAAGAATAGATCTCAGATCTGGAAACTTTTTTAGAAAGAGAAAAAGTTGTTGGATATTTTCATTATCTTTGCCTTTATAGGCTCACATATTTACATATAGCCCCTTGGGCTTTACAAAGATGGCATTTTGCCCATCCCATGGCTCATGTGCCATTTCATTTTTGCACATAAGCCATGGGTTTACAAAATATTGGCTTTATGCCCATTTCGTTTACATTCATGCATAAACAATTACATAAAAATTATTTATTACATGATTTTTTTTTTTTGTTGGCATGGCGGAAGGCCGGACGCTTCGTGTTCGGGCTCGACCTGGGCATTGGCCCACTTGTTTGGGCTTGGGCCCACCTGGGTTGGGGTTGACCTTGACTTTGACTTGGTCAACCGGGGTGCAAATTTTGACTTCAACAGAAGGTACCAGTAAATAGCATGCTAATAGATTTTTAATTACCAACGAGCATTAGCTCAGTTGGTATGGGCACTTACCCTATTAGGAAGAGTGCGGGTTCGAACCCCGAGTGCCAAGGAAAAAAAAGGTTTTCAAATTGCATGTGCTAACGGATCCAAATGGAGAAGAAAACTATTCTTTTCATGCATGGAACGATTTATGGAAGCCTACAAGCTCACAGAGATACAACTCCCCTGTATGAAATCAACAATGTAAAGAGTGTCATGGTAGTGAAAAATTGATGACTTTATGATAGTAGGATAGCTGTTCAAATATATATTTAAAGAAATCAACGTATCATATACTGAAACTTTCGAGAGCACATAACCATTTTCATTGATTGATTCATAAAATGCACTCCCTACTGTAAGATCATGAGGTTAATAATAGCTCAGATGCATAGGAGTATAGCATTGGACTTAATATAGAGAGTCCCATATGAAACATATAGAATCCTGATACTAGTTATGTGACTTGTGTCCGTGATTCTAGGCCCCGTTTTATTCATATTATTAAATACACCTCTTCAAATTCATGATGCATCTCTAAATAACATTTCCATTAGTTATTTTTGTAGACACCTTAATTTTAACCGTGGAGACGGTCCTTAATAGAGCGGCATGAAAAAACAGATTCATATAGCCGACCCTAAAAATTTTGGATAAAGGCTTGTTGTTGTTGTTGTATCTTTGTAGCACCTTGATTATGTGTATCATATTGCTCGTTCTTTTAGAATATAGAGGAGAACATAGAAGAATCTTCGCTCATAATTTTGTCATTTATCTGTACATTATCAAGATTGTAGCCCCAAAATCTTAGGTTTGCAATAACAAAGTGTTGCTCTTCTTTAAGAAAATAGAGAAAGGCAATATAGGAATTTGGTATTTATATTTTGCCTCTATTTAAAATGAGTTGCTCCTCTTTCTTAATTGGTGTCCCATAGGCTAAAACGAAATTAACTAGACCCAGAGGGTACGGTAAGTATGATGTATGGAAACTTTCAACGAATATGCGAACACTAAAAAGATGATGTTTGGACACTTTCCGCCCTTCAATCATATAAAGCATAACCTGTGTTCATATTCTATAACTTACCGTATTTCTAGGCATGCGGCAATTTGTTTTATTTGCTCTTGGATTTACACACGTCTTCGAGAATCAATCATGTTTTCCCTTATATACTTGTATCCTAATCTAGATGAATTCAGGATTCATTCGGATTCGGAGTGCCTGCAATTACGAATCAATAGCAGATATGCTAGAATCCCAATCGACGGCTCCGAATGGTGTAAAACAGGAGTCCGGAGGGGTTTTGGGGGTGTTTTTATCATCATAAATTCTGATGATGGCAAGCCCTTGTCTTGTCTTTTGGTTTGCTCGGTTAAGAATTTATCATTAATTAAAAGAGCAGCAGGCTGACAATCGGCCGTAAAGCTTTGTCAAATATCTTTCATATAGCTCCCTTGCTTCACCATGACGAAGATCAGATTTCTAGACTTTGCCAACATATTGAGGATAACATATATATGAAACAAACTTCAAAAAACAATATAGGAGATCAACAACTAGAAAGGATCCCACTGCTCCCTAGACAAATTGTTTATAGAATCGGCAATCGAATACGAACATATTCCTATTGCATTAACAATAACCATCAACCCATGTTCTATACAGAATCCGTAAAATACTAGATATGCCCAATTACTCTAATTCCTTAAGAATATTTTTCATAAACATTCATTAAACTATAGGCTCGAGCTTTAAAAAAAAATTCAAAGTAGAACAAGTCATAATATTAAATTCATAAAAAGAGTTGGATTTACACTGGATTCGTGCGAATTAGGATCGCAGATTGGTCGCTGGAGAATTCAGGAGTAGCGTCGAAGCTGGCGTCCGCTGAGCTTGATTCACGGAATAGAGATCCAAGCTTACACTTGTCCATCGAAAAATCAAAATGGTAGATGAAAGGGGATCTGAAATTATGAGGAAGGGAGAGTTAGGATTTTAAAGGGGTGCCGATTTTGGGGCGCGCGAGCTATATAACGAGGGTTTTGAAAGGGGTTTGGGGTTTTAAAGCATTTTTTCCCCATTCTCTTTTTCCTTTTTTCGCAAGAATGGTATGTCTATAAAATTTGATTAGGTCCAGATTTTCTTTTAGGACCCATTTTTTCTTTATTTAAGAAGGGGATTCCTTTTTTCTTTTCTTCTTAATTTTTTTTTAACCGTCGTTGCCGGTCCCAAGTCCTGATAAGAAATGGTAAGGGTTGTGGTAGGTTTGTGACAGCCAACGTAAAACTTTGTCACATATTATGACATAAACCATAATAAGAATATCGTTGGGACGTCCCCTGCTCAGCGACGCGCTACATCGGATCCCAGGTGTAGTATTAAATATGCAAGTGTTTCTATGTCGTCGTCCGAAAACGGCGCGCTACATCGGACCCCGGATGTAGTGACAAATAAGCAAGGGTTTCATAGAATTCGTCTAATTTCTTGGAACATAGGTTCCCCTACGGGTAGACTAACAGAATTAGTGGAGGTGATGATTAGGAGGAGAGTTGGTATTATGTGTTTGTAAGAAACTAAGTGGGTAGGTGAAAAGAGTAGAGTTATAGAGCCTTGGGCTTATAAACTTTGGTATACGGGTAGGGATAAAAATCGTAATGGTATTGGCGTAGTCATAGATAGACGATTGCTTGAGAATGTAATTGGGATTAGGAGAAAGGCGACAAAGCTTTACTGGTTAAGCTTATTCTAGGTGGGAAGATTCTTAATGTTATTAGTGTTCATGCACCACAGATAGATCTTGATGACGTTAGTAAGCGTCTATTCTGAGAGGACTTAGACGAGATAGTGCAAAAGATACCTAGTGGAGAGAAGTTGTTTATTGGTGGTGATCTCGATGGATATGTAGCTACTAGCCGCAGTGGGTTTGATACTATCCATAGAGGTTTTGGTTTTGGACAAAGGAATGAAGCAGATAGCTTGATTCTAGATTTTGCCATGTCTTATGACTTGATCTTAGCAAATACTTGGTTTAGGAAAAAAGAGTCTTACCTTATCACCTTTAGGAGCGGATCAAGTGCAAGTCAAATAGAATTTTTCTTGACGAGAATGATAGATAGAGATTGTTGTATAGACTATAAGGTGGTGCCAGGTGAGAGTGCAACCGCTCAACATAGGCTTTTAGTTCTACATTTTCGATTTAGAAGAGAACCTAGGAAGATTAGACGTAAGATAGAGTCTAGAATTAAATGGCAGCGATTGAAGAAAGGTAACCAAAAGGCTTTTATAGATCGTGTAGTTCAAGAGGCAGATCGGCAGTCTGAAGATAATTCAGACAGAATATGGAATAAATAGCCAGTTGTATCAAGAGGGTAACTAGAGATCTACTTGGTGAGTCGAGAGATGGTGCTTCACCATCTAAGAACACGTCATAGTGGAATGAAGAAGCTAAGTCTGCTATTAAAATTAAGAGGGTTTCTTATAAAGATTTGAAGAAAAATAGAGACGCGGAAAGATTTGAGAAGTATAAAATGACTAAAAAGGAAGTTAAGAAAGCTGTTCGAAAAGCTAAAACTAAGGTCTACAAGGAGATGTACGAGAAATTAGACACTAAGGAGGCTGAAAATGATATATACTGGATTGCTCGAATGCGGGAAAGGAAGACCAGAGACTTATGTGCGGTGAAGTGTGTTGAAGATGAAGATCAGAAGGTTTTAGTTTGAGATGAGAATATCAAGAAAACGTGGAGAGATTATTTTGACAAATTATTCAATGAGAGATTTATTAAGAATTTGGATGGACTTGTCATTCAATCTCAATATATAAACCGTGATTTCATGCGTAAAATAAGATTACCCGAGCTTAAAGAAGTTCTGAAGAGAATGAGATCAAGAAAATCGGTTAGTCAAGATGGGATTCCTATCGAGATTTGGAAATGCTCAGGAGAAATAGGCGTTAAATGGATGACAGATCTGTTTAATAAGATTTGGCAGACCAAAAAGATACCAAATGGAAGAAAAGTACTCTTGTACCTATCAACAAAAACAAGAGTGACATTCAAAATTGCTCAAATTACCGTGGAATAAAACTTATGTGCCACATCATGAAATTTTGGGAGAGAGTGATTGAACACAGGCTAAGAAAGGATGTTAAGATAACAGAGAACCAGTTTGGGTTCATGCTTGGACGATCGACGACAGAGACTATTCATTTGCTTCGTCAACTTGTCGAGTGTTTTCGAGAGAGGAGAAGAGATTTGCTTATGATATTTATTGATTTAGAGAAAGCGTACGAAAAGGTACCTAGAGAGGTATTATGGGGGGACAATGATGAAGAAGGGGGTCCCCGTCAAGTACATTGACATAATCAAGGACATGCACGATGGAGTAGTGGCAAATGTCAAAACTTGTGGTGGCCTAACGAGTGATTTTCCAATTACAATTGGTTTACATCAAGGATCTGCATTAAGTACATTCCTGTTTACCATCGTAATGGATAAACTTACTAGAACTATCCAAGATGAGCTACCTTGGTGTATGCTACTCGCTGATGATATTGTTCTAGTAAATGAGACGAAAGCAGGGGTTAATGCCAAATTGGAGTTATGAAGGAAAACGTTGGAATTTCTGGGGTTTAGATTGAGCAGGTCTATGACAGCATATATGCATTGAAAATTTAGCAAATGGAGAAGTCAAAACCATATCGGTATAACATTGAAAGGGCAAAAGATATCTGTCACGCCCCGCTTCCCAAAATACGGAATACGAGGGGTTGATAAGGCCAGTCATGCTCCTACGGTCAAGGAAATGTCCTGCCGTAGTCACACTTCTGCTTCTAGTTTTAACTGGTAATCAGTAAATAACACGCAGGTAATGAGAAATGCAGTAACTGAAACAAAACAATGTAAAGAACTGACCTGAGGGGAAACAAACGGGATATAACTCCGGATAGCAAGTCGAGGTGTCTGTGATATACGTCTAGTCCTGGTCCAGGCTAAATCTTCTCCTCACACTGAGCATGCATACTCAGGTCGTCAGAGCGACACAATAGCAATATTATATATAAAATCATACGACAATTCTAACAGTGATAATAGGTATATATAATAGTGGATCAATGGCAGTATGGATATGAACATGCAGTAATCAATGCAGCGGAACGGTAAAAGCAGTAGAATGATATGTCACGTATGCCAACACAGTAAGTAAGATATATCAATTCCAGTATCCCTATCAGTCTCTAAGTCTCACTGTACAGGTCACTAAGCCTATCGTCAGTCCAAGTATGAGAGTCAACCTCTCGCGAGTGTCCTCCATCCAAGGGTAGAACCCAAGGGTAAGGGACCACGGGCCCAACATGTATATCACGGTGATAATCACACACCCTGTAAATCTCCATATATCTCCCTAAATATATAAGTCGGCATGGGACTCCCGAGATTCTGTTGAACTCACACTCAAACTACCCCACACCCCGTGGTCTACATCAAACGCCAACCATAACCCTAAATACCAATCAGTCTGTGACAAGTCTGCGCAAGAACTGGAGGCAGGACCTCCATCAAGCACATCCCGACTAATACCTAAGATAAATGGCAGTGTCTGGTGCCTTATCTGTGACACCCATGCAAGAGCTTCCATAAGTGTCCCATACCACTTATAGTCACACGTACGCGTGTCCCACAGACGTCGACAATGCAATATAATAATAAGGTTCACTGATTGTGTACAAGTACGTATCACTTTCACTTAATCACTTATACACGAACACTGACGTACTTACCACAATCATCACTAAATTCTAACACTGGGTAAATGCACATTATCACTATGTTATCAATGCAATGATATGTGTATGATATGATGCGTAAACAGTATATGAAGCATGATTAAGGTGTCATAAAATAGTATTCTATCACTTGTACGATTTATCATGAAACGTGCGTGTATAGTTTAGCAAAACGATAAACATGTAATAATTAGTATGTTCAGTTGTACATCCATCGAATTTAGTTTCATGCCAATCGGGTTCCAGGATCATTAATTATAACCATTTCATTTTAAGCACTCGCGGCTGGAAATCCGGTTTCAAAATCAGAAGTCCGTTTTGCAACGCATTTTAATCCCAGTTGGGATCAGATTTTAGCAATGCTACTTTTGAATGAAATCTAGGGTTTTCAGTAAGGTTTTCAACGCAACATACGGATCTTCAATCGCATCTGTACGTCAGGAGTTATACACTGTTTAATACTAGTATGTCAATTCTGATTCTGTTGGGACTGTTATGCGTCCCGATCTTTTAAATTACAGATTAAATAGCAAATGATGACGGAACAGGATGAAACCACTTGTGTTATCTAGCTAACAGGTTCACCTACAATAAACAGCAGAGTTCCGCAACCTACGAGTTTAGGAAACAGGGTGGTGTTCATTACGGAACAGTAAGCAACAATTGGAGTCGCTCTGGACTGCAGTCCAGAGTCGCACTCCGATCCAAATATAGTCACAGTTTAAGTACAGGAATATCTGGAAACAAGTCTAGGGTTAAAGTTCGTCGAGTTGGCTTCGATTTGAGCCCTAGAACGCATCAATCCAATATGTAAATAATTTATGGTGATTTTTATGGTTTTCAGGTACAGAAAATATCCAGTTTTACAGGCAAACTTGGGGGTAGTCGTTTTAGTCATTAACGGTCATACTTTCCAACGAAATTCACACATTAGATTCACAGCCATTCGGGCCAGCATATACAATTGAGTTCCGTCAAATTAAATAATGATTTCCTATGAGAACAAGTATCGAAAAGTTGTGTCGAATAATCTAACGGAAAAGTAAAGCATGAAATATATACGATGTTGATTTGTAATTAACAAAAGATAGCATGTAGCAAGTAGGGAAACTTTCCTGGAGGTGCACGGCAGCGAGGTACTGTACGGGTGCGCGACGAGCTAGCACCGCGACGGCAACGGCTCCGGGTGAGCTCGGGTCTGTTCTCGGCCAGTGGGGGCTCGGGGTGTCGTCGGGATGTCTGCGTTGGTCGCAACTCTGATGGTGGGGCTGCAGTGGGTTGGGTGGCCGGTGATGGGTCGGCAACTGTGTGGCTCGAGTTGGGTGAGAAGAGGAAACGAGAGAGTTAGAGAGAGAGTAGGCAGAGAGAGAGAGAGAGAGAGTAAGCAGAGAGAGAGAGAGAGTAGGCAGAGAGAATGAGAAAGAGAGTAAGCAGAGAGAGAGAGATGATGAGAGAGGGTGTGTGAGGAGGAGCTCGGGGGTGCTGTGGTGGTCTGGGGTTGCTGGTAGTCGAGAGGAGGTGACGGAAGTGCTAACGGTGATGCAGAGGTGAAGGCAAGGAGCAGGGGCGACGACGACGAGAGGGCTGCCGGTGATAGAGTGATGGTTTCTTGGCGTCGGGGTTTCTAGGTTAGGGGCTTGGATCGCCGGGGAGAAATAAGGATGGGATAAAGAGGATGAGGCAGAGAAGAGGACGGGGGTGAGAGGGGCGAACGGTGCTGGTGAGGTAGGCGAGGTGGAGGCGAGCGGCGGCGCGCTGGCGTGAGCGTGGGTTCGAGAGGGAGACGGGATGGGAAGGAGAGAGAGGGATGAGCCGTTGAGGGAGCGGGTCGTGGGGGAGAAAACGCGCGCGTCGTGGGTGTAACGTCGTGAGAGCGGGGGCGACGGCGGAGGGAGCGGATCGCGCGCGGGGAAAAGAAAAAGAGCCGTTGCGAAGAAGGAGAAGAATAGGAGCGGGTCGGGTTGCGAAGGAGCGGGCGCGGGTAGGGTGAAACGGTCGCAGGCCGTTGGGCTTGGGCCGAAAAATAATAAAAGGAAAAAAAAATTCGATGAGAAAGTGGGCCGGGCCAGTAGAATTTAAAGGATTATAATGGAAAGGAAAAATATACCGGGCTGAGAATAGGGGCTGGGCCAGGGAAAAGATATTTAATGTTTAAAAATTCTTGAGGGAAAATGAGTGTTGGGCTCGGGCTGGGTTTTATTAAAAGAATTTTTGTTAAAAGAATGGGCATGGTTAGGCTGCCAAAATAAAAGGAATTCTAAAGAAATGGTTGTGGAAAAATACTGCTGGGCTGGCTCTCTAAAATAGTAAGGGAATTTAGTTTAATTAAAAGTGAATAGGGTTTGGGGTTTAAAGAAAAGGTTTTAAGAATGAAATAATTTTTACAAATAAAATTATAAATAAAACACATAAAATTATAAATAAATAAATGGAATTCTTGAGTAACAAGATACAGACTTTGGTATAAAAAGGGCTGGGTATTACAATATCACCGAGCGATCAATTTAGATATCTAAGTTCCATCATCCAAAAGGATGGGGAGATTGATAGCGATGTTAATCAAAAGATCCAAACCGGTTGGTTGAAATGGAGGAGTGCAACAGGAATTTTGTGTGATTGTAACTTTCCATTAAAGTTGAAAAGGAAGTTTTATCGGAACTCTATTCGACCTACCTTATTATATGGTACATAATGCTGGGCTCCTAAGAAGCATCATACACAGAAGATGCATGTAGCGGAGATGCACATGCTTCGTTGGATGTGTAGTAACACTAGAAAAGATAAGGTGCGAAATGAGGATATGCAAAAGTTGGTGTAGCACTTGTGGAGGAGAAGATGCGGGAAAACCGGCTAAGATGGTTTGGTCATGTGCGATGCAGACCTATGGAACCACCAGTTCGATGAATGGATACTCTCGATATAGGCAATGTCAAAAGGACGAAAGGGACACCGAAGAAAACATGGATGAAGGTGATATGAAAAGATATGGTTGCCAAAAGCCTCAATGAAAGTATATTGTTCGATAGGAGTGAGTAGAGGCGGAGGATTCATGTGCTGGATCCGGCATGATTCTCATGTTGGTTTATGTAGCCTACCCCATATGCTTAGGATAAAAGGCTTACTTCTTGTTGTATTGCCTTTTTTTCCCGATATTTGCCCCCGAAATCTTATTTGTTTCAGAAAAAAGCCCCAAATGTGCTAACTTAACGAAAAATACCCCTCAGGTTATCTAACACGGCAACACTGTTAAAAAAGACTGTTAGGGGGTATTAATTCACTCCTTTACCCCTACAAGGCTGCATTTCTTCTTTTGAACCCCATATCCCTATTTTCACAGACCTGGGTGTTTTTTTTTTTTGTAAGTTTCAGTTCTTATGAAACCTTTTGTCAAGAAGGGCTCCTCTCAAGCATAAAAAACAACAAAGAAACTTTTAGTGCAAATATGGCTTCGAAATGACTTGCTCGGTTTGGGTTATTCTTTTTTTTTGGGGGGGTGGGGGGGTGGGGGGGGGGAGGTAGAGTTGGGGGTTGGATCCGAAAGAGATAATCAGAAAGAGGATCAAGGGGAGAGAAGTCCAGGTTTTTTTTGGGCATAGTTTTGTGTTTAAGGGGTCTTAAAGTAAAGGTTAGAGAGGATAAATGAGGGAATTTATGACCCCGATCAAGTTAACCGAGTGTTGCTTGGGTTAACTACGCAATAACCCGAGTTTGGGAGGCTTTTTTTTTTAAATTAGAAAGATCCATGGGGCTTTTTCACAATAACTAAGATTTGGGGGGCATGTTAAAAAAAGGAATTGTATCTAACCTGATTTTAGAAGTTTTCAAGTCTGGCTTTTTTTAAAATGGAAATTAATTTTCTTTATTATTGTTTATTTTAAAAAAATTATTCTTATTTTTATTTTGTGGATAAACAAGGTTTAATAAGAGAAAATATTGGAGATTTAAGTTTCTACAATAATACAACAAGTGATAAATATTGGATTATTGAATTGCAGCTGTCAGAAAAAAGTGGATGACTGTATGTATCGTGATGGAGCAAAATATAATAAACGGCAAAGTCAAGCTTTGTGAAGTAATCAACCCAGCAATTTGGCAAAGGATACCTTTCTTGCAATGCTGATTGCTTCTCAAAGCTTGCAAGATTGAAGAAAATACCTTGCTGGCTTTGAGAAGTAATCAACCTTGCAAGAAATGTATCCTTTGCCAAATTGCTTGTTGATAATGTTGAGGATTATGAAACTATATACATTATTGTAAGACTACGAAGCTTCAAAAATACAAAGCTTAAATGCCAAAAATTATTTAATTTAGAATCACTCTAGTTGGATAAATAAATTAATTTCATGTTTTAAAGGTTTTTTTTATGACTGAGTTAATTATTTTTCCTCCTTCAAATTGAAATCACATTCATGCAGCCATATTTTTAAAAAACGATATCAAATTATCTGCTGCAGCTAATTAGTGAGACTTTCCTTAACTTAGTTACACAAATTATTATCAAATTATTCTTCATTTGGTGTGGTCTCGGAAATCTTTTTTTCCCCCGGAACTGTTGTCGGAAATCTTTGATTAACAAAGGAAAGGAAATTAATATTTGAGAAGAGCAGAAACTCCATTCAGAGATGAGAAAAAGCTAAAAAGCTTATCAATTATATAAGCTAACAATTCGGCACATAGACACATATACAAACGAATAAGACATCAAAAATGAAGAGATTTGTTACTTCAGAAAAATAACAAAGCTCTTTATAATATTCAATCAACCTGATATTACATGGTTTGCAATTCGATATTTTGAAGATAATAAATAGAACCCTAAACAAAATTAGTTGCAGAAACTATTAATTGTATTCAAGAAAAATGGTATTGAGCATAAGGAACAACAAAGGCATTTTGATCAACATGGATTGCCATAATTAAATAAAGCAGATAATTAGGGGAAAAAGAACTGTTGAGTTTTTTTTGTTACAAAATAACATGCAGGCCCATTTTGCACAAGGTCAGGCTTTTGCACAAGGTCAGGCTTGAACATCATAAATTAGGAAGAAAAAAATTCAACAGAATTTCAAACATTTTTTGCCTTCTTTGTGGATAGCCGTCCCTTTTTGGATGGTTTGACATGCCTCTGATCCCTCTTCCTCTTCTTAGCTTGCATCTGAAATGATCTCCCAACTAAAGACGGTTGATCTTTTAACCCGAAACTCCTTGCTACGTGCCCTAAGTGGAGTTTCTTAACCATAAAAATCCTCTTCAGCTCGCCCCTATGGGCGGTGTATGCGCGAACCCAAGTGCAGAATGCATCCTTGGCTAAGTTCTTCATCTTGGACTGGACCAATAAAGATTAAACATGTAAGAAAATAAGCCAAATAGTTCGAAAACGGAGTGAATAAAAGATGGGAGTTGATACAAGGAATCAGACTTATCTTTTTGGCGCAAACCTTTCTTTTTTTGGGCACTGGCCCGTAAGCCCTAAACCTAAGCACACAACACTCACACCACACCCACGCACACCACACACAAGCACACAATTACCTCGTGAAACTTGATTATAAAAAAATAATAGATTATTAGAGCTTACAGAAAGGCCAAGTTGCACTAAATTACCGTTAATTATAAGGGCAATTTATCGGTAAATGGAATTAGATTCATGAAACTTGATTATAAAAAATAATAGATGATTAGAGCTTACAGAAAGGTTAAGTTACACTAAATCACCGTTAATTATAAGGGTTTTCACTAAACTACCTAAAAGTTTTTTAAAAAAAATTACAGTAAGCTCCATTAAGTGTTGTAGTTAAGTATTTTAGTGGGAAAACTACAAGAGTTCACTGTTTATAAAATATTAAGTTAGTGCACTGAAGAAAATAGCGACTGTAAAAGATATTTTAGTGTTATTTGGATATATACAATATGGGACCAAAACGAAATGGCTTTAAGCAAAATGGCGCATAAGCTTCAATAATTTTTAAATGACATATTAGATACATAAATAGATGTCTCAATATGACAATAAATGAAAACTTGGTAATCATAAGTTTCATGAGGTGACTGTCGTCCATGGCCACATATTGCCATATTCTACTAAATCAATTGATGGAAAAGAATAAACAAAAACAAAATAGCCAGGGGGCAGCAAAATCTTGGTGTTTAAGGCGTATATATCAATGCACAAAGAAGAGAAAAACGTAAACTTCATGCCAAATAGCTTAAACTTCACACAAAATAGTCTAAACTTTATATATTAGAGCTTTGTCCCATAGGGTATGCAACAGATTGTCATTGACATAATACCATGAATAATTAATAAAACCCTAAAAAAGAATAAGAACATTTCATTTGGAGAATTTGTAACTACAACATATATTGTGATGAATAAAAATGCATTTAGAAAAAAAAAATCATTTCAAATATATTTAAACCCAGTGAACTAGACACCATGCTTGTAAGTTAATATGTGCAAGGCTGCAATGTGAATGGTTGGAGAATATTGTTTGGAAACGACCAAAATCTTATCGTAGGAATAACTATAATGAGACTATCGAAGAGAAGTGAGTACCTCTGCTGAGATGAAGCTTTCCAATGCCTTCTGCAAAAATAACACCCAAGGATGCATATCTAAAGATACCAAGTTCTTGTGACTTTGCTTTTGGCCGTGCAAAGGAAAACTGTCTAAGACCTTTTCAAGAGGATACTCTTTCAAGGACACACCGTGTTTTTGAAGATCATGCAAATAATCGATTTCAATAGGCTGGAGGAACAGTAGAGCTTCTCCTTTTTCACCCAATCGAGCCGTTCTTCCAACCCTATCAGCGGAATGATAAGGATCGAGTAATTAGATCTACTATTTTAATACATGAGAAAAGGGTCTTCAATTTTAATCCCAAATTGATTCTTAACATTACACGTAGCAAGATATATCATCATAATATTGAGGGGAAAATAACATTTCAAAATATTTATTTCTAACTTCCATATCTTTAAAAAATAGTATCTACTATTTTATATGTTAACTAAAATCCTCTAAATGTTTACTTAAATTCTTTTTTCCATACTCTCTCTCTCCCTCTCCCTCCCTCTCCCCGCCCCCTCTTTCCCTCTCTCACATATAAACTTATTTCTGAACATTTAAATTGACAATGAGGACATGAATAATTGTACAAATTAGAAAGAAAGAGAGAGGACATTAATTTCAGTGTGAAAAATAGGAAGTCGAAAAATTAGCCTAAGCTCCAACCCATGATCGCCGAGCATTGTTTCCGTGAATTTTGATACTCTGAGCTCATTCACCATCCTAAATACTGATGCACTAAGAAGGATGTCAGCAAGATACTGATTTTCCCCTAAAACCCTCTTCTGTTGGTAGACATGAACCACGCATCCAATAACTTCAGATCATGATGCAGATTATTTACAGCAAGGAATCTCAATCTGGAATATCAACTCCATGAATGAAGATATGATATAATTTCACACCATTAGTACAACTCTTTACGGTCAAGGTTTTTTTTAAAAATCAATTATCATCTAAAATGGGTGTTAGTTCTCGGTTTATTTTCCCAGTTTTATCTTTAATAATAGAAACTAAGGTGTATTTGAATGGAGTCGTCAATATCTTAATAAAATATGATGCCTAAAAGTTGAAAAAAAAAGTGGGAATAGAGAATAACAGATTTCGTATCTCAATTAGCTCATTGGTAAAACATTACAAGCAATCAGGAGATAATATCATAATACAGCTTCCTATAGTATGAACCAGTACATAATTAGAGCACAACGCATCACAAGAATCTGAAGGCTTAACTTAAAACATTCTCTTAACAAGCAGATCAACTTTCTTAGCATGCAAGAAAAAGATACAAATATATATTTGGCTCCAAAAACAAAAACCTAATTAACAATCCATTTCATCCGTGCAATATATAACAGCTATTCCCCCCCCTCCCCCTGCCCCCCCCCCCAAAAAAACCCCACCCTCTCTCTTTCAAGTGATAATCAGCTTAAACACAACCTATACCCACCAATCAACCGAGACCCCTAACACTCAAATTCAACTCTAAACAACCAAATGATTGCCTATTTTAACTCTAGAACTTTTTGTGCTGTTTACAGTAGAATTGAGTGTTCTTTAAAAAGTTTCAGTCGATGAATAGAGGGGGTGTTTGCTCTAATAAATTAGGGGGGGGGGGGAGGGGTACAGGTGCTAAAGGAGTAAACTGCAGAGAAGGTTGTTATTTTTTTGTCGTTAACCCAAAAAATAATGTACAAAATTCAGGAAAAGTTGACGAACCCATCATTTCAGCCAAAACAGAATATGAAAGATATACATCACATTCATACCTGTGCACGTATTCCGAAGCCTCGCCGGGAGAATCATACTGAATGATGCATCGAACTTTTGGAAAATCCAAACCTCTTGCTGCCACATCCGTGCATATAAGAAGTGCAGATTTTTCATTTTTAAAACCCTGGAATGCTGCCCTGCGATCTTCATGATTCATGCTCCCATGCAACCGAAATGCTCTACAACGGACAAATGTTTGCTTCTGATTTACTTCGATTTTAGGGTTGGGGAACCATTGGAATCCACTAATTAGAGAATAGTGAAAATCCACTGCATCGCAAGTCGATAGAAAAACCACAATCTGTAGCAGGAACCCGTAAGCAAACTTGATTACTTAAATCAAAGAACAGAAGACAATGAAAAAAGTTCCATATGGGTTCTTCAAAGCGAGCAAAGGTGGTTTCTTGTCAAGTTCATAAGTTCTCTGATGCTAAATGGCCAAACTATCAGATAACCCTTAACTATCACTTTATTTCCCTATATTACTAGCACCCAATTGCACAATAATTACCTTAAAAGTTTTTATTACAGTAAAATTCCTTAAACATTGGCATTAAAGGAATTTTATTCACTAAAATACCCTTAAATCTAGCACTTTAAGGGAGCTCACTGCAGTTAAAAAAACTCAAGGTAGTTAACTAGAAAAACACCAACAGTTAAGAGCAGTTTGGTGTAGTTTAGCCATACTAAACAATCATACCACGGGAGATACAGAAACAAGAAATATTATCAAATGAGCTAAATGTCTTGTACGCACGAACTTGGGGATTCAAAGAAAATGAGCTGACATGTACGGCAACTACAAGAAGCATACAAAACGCAGAGCATGACCATACGAATGCAAAATTTCATGTCTAGAAAGAAAATACCAATTTAATGATCAGAAGCCTAAATATAGTTCCACGAGCTATGAAAAACTTTAAAAATAACTTAAACAGACCATGAAAAACATGGTATGCACTCTTCAACAGTGAGGAACAACATTCAAAATAAACTACAGAAAATATTCTGGTGGTGCTGGTCAACAGAATAATCTATTCAGGGACTTCAAGCAGAGAAGAAAATTCTCAATATGGCATAATGGTTGTTCAGCCATAACCAGAACCAACAAGACATCCGATATTCCATGCATTTGTCATCGTTTTCAGTATCAAAACTCCAAACATTTTTTTTCCATCAGGGGAATCTAGGACTCCAGTACTAGGAAGCTATTCATTCCCCTTAAAATGATGAAATCATCATAATCGCTTTTATCCAATTAGCTTACAAATCTATTTAAATGATTATAATTAGCAACAAGTGGGAATATCTCCTGTTTCCCTTGTGGCTTTATTCGTGCCTTAGGGTTGGAGCATATTTTCCTATAACAAATCTATCATCTTTTCCTTTTTTTTCCATAGTTTTCTCAGCCATGAATTTGGCATAACTAAGAATGAATTCACGCAGGTCAATCAGCTGGGCATACAGCATTGTCAAATATTTCATGGAGCATTGATTTTATAGGATCATAGCTCATCTCATTATGATGTGAAACTATTGATGACCACCATGGAATATTCACAATTAGTTATGTCTTTTACAATAAAGTTGGATTAGGATGATCTTCTTCAAAACGATTTTCTTTATTTTCCTCACTAAAACAACATTGTATATTCTGCAATATTAAAGAAAACTCGAATTAAAACAATCAACAAAGATTTTCATAAACGATACTATAATGATGGCGAAAATTTGGAAGAGAAGTTCAATAGTTTGCATTACTCACTGTCAGTCGTTCTCCTCTATCATTTGTACATCCAGACTACAAAACCAAGATGAACAACAGATAAATGAGCATTCAACAGCCAAAAGAGGTTGCCTCACCTTCTGAGAAACTTCCTTTTCGAAGGAAGTTCTAAGAATGGAGAGAAGCACCACCAACCGAGAACCACAGGGCACTGCAAATTCGAAGAAATATGATCATGCATATAAAACATGTAAGATGCAAGAGACAATGCAAGAATCGGATAATATAGCTGCCACACGTAAGCCACTACCTTTAGCATATCTTTGAATTAACTGAAATGGAAGGTTATAATTTTCCATTGCCGGACTTGGTAATATGCTGAGACATTCTGATTCTTCATCCCCGTCAGACTCTAGAGATGAAAACTTTTTGATTGATGGGGTTGGAAGCTTGGAAGAAATCTTCTTGTCATCCATACCAATCATAACAGGATTGACTAAGCTGATATTAGCCAAGTGATTCACCTTTTCATTCAAAGTTGCCGAGAGAAGCAAGTTCTGCCTTGAAATTTTGTAGGATTTTCTCTCTCTATTTTCTTTATTATCAGATTCGTTTTGCCTAGACCCCAAAAAATCCAGTATCTCCTCTATTGCTTTGCCAAAACCCAGCTCAAGGATGCTGTTTACAGTTACACATAGATCATAAAAGACAAAATCAGAATATGCACTTTCATTATCTCTACATAAAGAATGTGTAGTGTGCATTGTAGTTTCAAAAAGAATATTACCAATTACTTAAAAAATAAAACAAAAGAGGTACATGTTAAATCAACTAGCCAGACCTGTCAGCTTCATCAAAGACTATCCAGCGCAAATTACTATATACAAATGACGAAGTATTCTTTAAGTGATCCAACAACCGCCCAGGAGTTGCGACAAGGATAGATATCCCTGAAAGTACAGGTTTTTGATACATTTTCAGTTCAAGTACAGAAATAAAATCTTCACCGGTGAAATTACCAAAATAATATATATACCAGCAACTTAATCAACAATACCTACGATAAGTATCATTAATCTTTCTTCCGAGAATTAATGCTTATAAGGCCACCATGTAAGGAATCATCACTAGAAATGAGATAAGGCTATTGTGATATTATAAAACAGCATATTAAAAAATATTATAGTATTAGTAAAATTCAGAATGCTGATATTACCAGGCGACAAAGGACACTCTCTAATACATTGATACACTAGGAATTCCATCCTATTAGCTCCAAAATTCTATACAACAAACAACAACAACTGAGCCTTTTATCCCAAGCATATGGGGTAGGCTGCATGAACCAACATGAGAATCACGCCGGGTCCAGCACATGAATCCTCTGCCTCCACTCACTCCTATCGAACAATATACTTTCATTGAGTCCTTTGGCAACCATATCGTTTCGTATCACCTCCATCCATGTTTTCTTCGGTCTCCCTTTTGCCCTTTTGCTATTGCCCATATCAAGAGTATCTATTCATCGGACCGGTGCTTCCATAGGTCTGCGTCGCACATGACCAAACCATCTTAGCCGGTTTTACCGCATCTTCTCCTCTATAAGGGCGACACCAACTTTTGAACGGATATCCTCATTTCGCACCTTATCTTTTCTAGTGTTACCGCACATCCAACGAAGCATGCGCATCTCCGCTATGTGCATCTTCTGTGTATGATGCTTCTTAGGAGCCAAGTATTCTGTACCATATAATAAGGCAGGCCGAATAGCGCTCCGATAAAACTTCCCTTTCAATTTTAACGGAAAGTTACGATCACACAAAATCCCTGTTGCACTCCTCCATTTCAACCAACCAGCTTGGATCCTTTGATTAACATCACTATCGATCTCCCCATTCTTTTGGATGATGGAACCTAGATATCTAAACTGGTCGCTCGGTGATATTTCTTGCCCTTCCAATGTTATACCAATATGGTTTTGACTTTTCTGGTTACTAAATTTGCAATGCATATATGCTGTCTTGGACCTGCTCAATCTGAATCCCGAGATTCCAATGTTTGCCTCCATAATTCCAATTTGGCATTAACCCCTGCTTTCGTCTCATTTACTAGAACAATATCATCAGCGAATAGCATACACCAAGATACCTCATCTTGGATAGTTCTAGTAAGCTCATCCATCACGATGGTAAACAGGAATGGACTTAATGCAGATCCTTGATGTAAACCAATAGTAATCGGAAAATCACTCGTTAAGCCGCTGCAAGTTCTGACATTTGCCACTACTTCATCGTACATGTCCTTGATTATGTCAATATACTTGACGGGGACCCCCTTCTTCATCATTGTCCCCCATAATACCTCTCTAGGTATCTTGTCGTACGCTTTTTCTAAATCAATAAATATCATATGCAAATCTCTTCTCTTCTCTCGAAAACGCTCGACAAGTTGACGAAGCAAATGAATAGCCTCTGTCGTTGATCGTCCAGGCATGAATCCAAACTGGTTTTCTGTTATCTTAATATCCTTCCTTAGCCTGTGTTCAATCACTCTCTCCCAAAGTTTCATGGTGTGACACATAAGTTTTATTCCCCGGTAGTTTGAGCAACTTTGAATGTCACCCTTGTTCTTATAGATAGATATAAGGATACTTTTTCTCCATTCATTTGGCATCTTTTTTGTCTGCCAAATCTTATTAAACAGATTTACCAGCCATTTAACGCCTATTTCTCCTAAGCATCTCCAAATCTCGATAGGAATCCCGTCAGGGCCAACCGCTTTTCTTAAACTCATTCTGTTCAAAGTTTCTTTAACCTCATGTAGTCTTATTTTAAGCATAAAATCACGGTTTATATCTTGAGATTGAATGACAAGTCCATCCAAATTCTTAGTAAAGCTCTCATTGAACAATTTGTCAAAATAATCTCTCCATCTTTCCTTGATATCTTCATCTCGAACTAAAACCTTCCGATTTTCATTTTTGACACATTTCACCGCACATAAGTCTCTAGTCTTCCTTTCCCGCATCCGAGCAATCCGGTATATATCATTTGCAGCCTCTTTAGTGTCTAATTTCTCGTACACCTCCTTGTAGACCTTAGATTTAGCTTCCCGAACAGCTTTCTTAACTTCCTTTTTAGCCATTTTGTACTTCTCAAATCTCTCCACATCTCTACTTTTCTTCAAATTTTTATAAGAATCCCTTTTAATTTTAATAGCAGCCTTTACATCTTCATTCCACCATGATATGTCCTTAGATGGTGGAGCACGACCTCTCGACTCACCAAGTAGATCTCTAGCTACCTTCTTGATACAACTAGCTCCAAAATTCTATGATTTTAATTAATTGTCTGTACTGAGAAATTAATTATTTAATTTCTATTATTTTACCTCAACCTGCACCCATCACGAGTGATGAATCTCAGCCCCCTATCATACCAAGCGGCAAGGAACTTAATCGCTCGAGCAAGCACTTAGGTACAGAGATCAGATCAGGTATTAAGGTGTATTTAATACAGATAAGGGTTCTGTTTTGGAACCATTTTCTACTTCATCGCTTATTCCAGAACCATGCTAAACAGAAAGAGCTTAAACTTAAAAATCCTGAACAACAAAGATTTAAAAGCTCACGGTGAGACCTAAACTAAGGTTCAATATACTAATTGCTGCAGAAGTATATGTTTACCAATTAATGTATGTTGTACTGATGTACCACCTAACAACAAAAGAAAAATGCACATGTTTCTGCATAAAGAAAAAATTAGCAAATAAAAGCATCCAAGTTCAAACCTTTTCGTAGCCTAGCCTTTTCTTTTCCCCTGTTTTCGCCGCCCATGATATAACCTGGTACTATCCAATGAAAACGGTGTACTAACTTCTGTAGAATTTCATATACCTGCACGCACAATTCTCGTGTTGGCACAAGCACCAACGCTGAGACAAATCGTTAGCTCAAAGTTCAGTATACACCTTTTATTTTGATATTTCTTTTCAATAAAAAATATATAAGAGAAGTTACCTACTAATATTTAATATTTAGGGAAAATATGTAATGGCTCTAGAACGAGCACGTGTGCGCGGCATGTTAGGGCGGGTTTATGTTTTTAAAGTTTACGAACTTTTTTATGGGACGTCCGATCGACGATGTGTTCCAATCAAGGTGATTCAACACACCCTAGATGGTCTGTTTAAAAAATCTCGTTGTTTGGGAGTGTTTTACATATATGCTACAACTAGTTTTAACATCAAAAAAATTCTACGGCTGAAATAAGTTCACATACATACATACATAAGCTAAAGGTCACTCATATCTAACAGAACTACTGGAAATAAATTAGCGGCATGGAAAGAATAAATAAATGAACAAATAAATAGATGAATGGTGATGCTTGCAATAATTTTTAGGGAGACCAATGACCATCAATAATTCATCCATCCTCTAAATTCCTATTTCCAACTGTGAAAATACAGACAAGATAACTTGCCATAAATATTTTGAAGGGCATTTGGAACATTGCTTGTTGGTCGTGTAACTAAAGCTCAACCAAGAAGCAACCCTCAAACTTCTCCTAGACTACAACTGAACCTAAGAGGCAGGGAAAGATTGTGGTTTCCACTGAGAATTGCATTCAAATTTTACTGCTTATATACCCGGAAGAACAAAAAATATTGTTTGTGTGTGTGTGTGTGTGTTGTGTGTGTGTTTGGAAGGGGGGATACAATGATCTTCGCGGTATCAAAATGAACTTTAGACATGACATGATCAGCATATTTGATATGCAGTTCCACTCCATAACATCCAATACTATTTTCTACCACTCAATACTATGGCCAACCATTTACTGAAACAAACTTATTGCGATGAAGTATTAACTACTGCCTAAGCATTACCAAAAGTTCCATCAGTCCGTTGGATCCTCGGATTGTACGCCTGCAGTTGATTCACGATCGGCGCAAGATACACGATTGTCTTACCTGTGCCCGTAGCTGCATTAACAAGTCTATACAATCGCCAGTCAAAGAAAAACAAGCTCTAATTTTAATCACAAATCACCAGATTTCGCCAAATTTTAATCACAAATAGATCTAATTAAGGATACACATCCTTCCCCGAGATTGCAACCGGAATCGCTTGAGCCTGGATCTGAGTGGGGATTTGGAACCCCATCTTATCTACAAAGAACCAAACTTCATACAATAAGAACCACAATTATCCCACAAAATTCGTGAAATTGTGATTGAATCGAGCGGATGAAAGAGACAAAAAAACCTTGAAGATGTTGGCATAGCGAGGGGTGAAGCCCGAGGTCAGCGAAGGAGCACGAAGCGAAGATTGCGGAGTTAGCCGCCTTCGCCTTCGTCTTGTTGCTCTCCATGGCGTCGTTCTTCTGCTCTCTCATCGCCTAGGGTTTCGCCTTCGATAAAAAATTTAGGGTTTTGGGCGCTCTAAACCCTAGGATTCGCTATTAAGTTTACGGCAGAGATTTGCAAACGGCGGTTTGCGCCGTCACGTTTTGACCGTTATCTTATGGAGGGGAACTTTTGTAGTTAGAGCCTTACAGAAATTAGTTTTGCAAGTCTGAACAATAAATGCACTCAATTTGCAAGCGGCTGACTGCAAATTAGTTTTCGTGTTACTAACCTTGACATTTTTTACACTGGCCCATAAACCCTAATCCACACATAATATTCCCACGCACACACAAGCACACAACTCGAATATGTCCTAAAAGCGTTAAATTGTTGCGACTTTCCCTCCTAGGGATCGAACTCGCACTCTCCCCGGCAGTGGAAGTGCCACACCAATTGAGCTGTTGCTCATCCTGTACTAATCTTGTCAGTTAAAATGCATGATTGGGATAACTGTTATTCAGATTTGCATGGAGAGACTCGGGTTCATAGTTAAAATGGAACTGTGCACATGCGCAGGCAGTTGCTTCCTCTTGTGATAGAAGAATAAGGAATTGGCACGGGTAGGCTCCACTCCCATGCAAAAGGCGCCACCTTGTTTTACACAATTTTGTGGTTCAGCCATAGCCAATTACCTGCTGTGGTGCATGGTTCCATGTAACTCCTTGTTCAAATGCTCAATTTTTTTTATTGAATAAAAACGTAATAGGTTATACACTAAATATGGACTCATCTATATCTCGGTCTATTGAATCAAAATGTAATATGCAAATTGAAAGTATCGGCATAATAAGTAGACGAAATATACCTATAAAATAAACATAGATGTAGATATAAGCTAAGAATTCATTTTCATATTTTTCCATAAGGAGAAATATTAATACACTAAATATGGACTCATCTATATCTCGGTCTATTGAATCAAAATGTAATATGCAAATTGAAAGTATCGGCATAATAAATAGACGAAATATACCTATAAAATAAACATAGATGTAGATATAAGCTAAGAATTCATTTTTCATATCTTTCCATAAGGAGAAATATTAAAATTTTCAAAAACATATATAAAATTATTCAAAATAAATTGGTCCCGGCGGGGCTCGAACCCGCGACCTTCGGCTCATAAGACCAACGCTCTAACCAACTGAGCTACGGGACCTATAATCAAATTTATTATATAATATCTATTCATAATAAAACTTCCCTTGCTCAGTAGAGCTTACTTCTCTAATATCTGTTGGGAATAAGTTAGAGCTTACTTATGCCCCTGCTATTTGCTAAGGCCCTGTTTGGGAATGGAGTTAAGTTTTCCTAACTGTAGTTTCATAAAGTTAGCCGGACTTAACTCCAAAATCCTAATTTTGCCCTGGGGCTCATTTTGGAATTGATATAACTATAGTTATCTCACCTTTAGAAATGAGAAAACTACAGTTATCTAAACTCTAATTTGATCAAAGTTTTCTAAACTCTATTTTTGGAGTTTGAGACTTGCAAACCACAGTTTCACATTTTGCATTCTCTACCTTCACTTGAAAATAAACCACAGTTATCCTAACTTCATATCCAAACATGGCCTAAAGGTTTGAGTTTGCAAACCACTCAGGTTACATCTCACAGTGCCTTAATTTATACAGGTTCTATGCATGAGCCAAAGAGGCTTTTTTACAAGAGAACTCTTACATGAAACTGGTTTTAGATTCATTAATAACAATTTCAGATATTATAAGAAGTAGATAAACCAAATTCCAAATGTCATAGTAGCGACCTAGTTAGATATCGCTCTACTGACGAGAGAAAATAGCCATCGTGCTATTGGATGAGAAATTAGACACTAGATCAACTAGAGGCATAGATCTAATTAAATTCCCAGCCATCTAAATAAATCAACTAGGATGAAACATATACACCAGGTGAACTGACAATTATATAAAAATACCAAGACTTCCTCAAGTACAATATGGTTCTTAAATCGCAGTCTAAATAAATCCAATGATTAACAAACTATAAATCTCTAATTAAATATTTTTTTTTAAAAAAAAGTTCAATCTAATTAAATTCCTAACCAATAATATTAATCAAATCTTAGAAAATATTTGAAATAATCACCCTAAGATATAAAATCAAAACAAATTGTAAATCTTTCAATCTTCTCATGCATCACTTATACAAATATTGAGATTCAGGAATCCTTTAAATGAATGAGTTATATACATGAAAATACCATGAGAAATCAACTGAATTTCGATCCCGAACAAAATCGGTAACTAGCTGATACACCGAATAGAATGCCTTATATTTGAATACAAGATCTCAGATCCCTTTGAAACTGGAATCCCAAATGAATGAGAAGCACAAAGAAGAAATTTCGCAAGGTACAGTAACTTTGCAAAGGAAGAACTCAAATACTCTACTTCTTCTGCTTCCGACTCGAACTATCATTTTCGTCCCCGCTTGAGATTTCCATGTCCATCTCAGGTTGCTTCCTTTTGCGATTTGAATCAGGACTATTGCTTGTGTTAGATCTGACTGTAGATGCTCCAACCTCTCTGCATCATCATATTAGGCAAAGTCAATGAATCTATCGTCATATTGCAATAATGAATGTATCCATAAAGATGGGCGATAATAAACTCAGAGTTCAATTATATACAAGTACGAAGAAAATGTGCATTCAAACCGTGACTTGCGTTACTCTAAAGCCTTAGAGATCACTACAGTACAATGGGTGTAATTTCGACGGGAAGTTTTTTAAGATTTATTTCGATCGCATAATTCCGTCCAAACAATATAAAAAATTTGAAATTTTGTTGACTTCAGTTAACAGTTATTTCGACGGCTAAATACTGTCGAAATATAGTTGCCATAAGTCAACAAAATTTTACCGTTGTTTTCACCATTTATTTTCATTTCCTTTCGTTTTCGCCATTTATTTTCATTTCCTCCTGTCGCCCCCTTTCCCCATTTTCACCCAATTTCTTTTTCCCTACCATGCCTCCACTCGATCCGGCCTCCCGCCTCCGATCCTGCCCGCCTGCGAGCACCCGCCTGCGAGCACCTTCCAAGCACCTCGGATCTCCCGTCTCCACCCTCTTCCAATCCCCTCCGAGTCCCTCCAAGCATCCTTCACCACTTCGCCTCCAGCCGCCTCCTCTTCGATCCCTGGCCTCCGATCTACCGCCTCCGAGCCGACCCCCCGCCTCCGACGCCAAATCGGTTAGTAGTTTTTTAATTTAGTTAATTTGTTATTTTTTTGTTAAATTTAATTAAATTTAGGGTTAGTTTTAGGATTAATTTTATGGTTAGTATTATGGTTGATTTTAGGATTTGGATTAGGGATAACTATAGTGTTAGAGTTAATATTTTGTTAATTTTAATTAACTTTAGGGTTAGTATTAGGGTTAATTTTATTTAGGATTAGAGTTAATTTTAGGGATAGGGTTGGGGTTAATTTTATGGTTAAGGTTTGGGTTAGGGTTAATTTAGGGTTAGGGTTATGTTAGGGTTAATTTAGTTAATTTGTTGTTAATTGGGTTAGACTTAGGTTGTTGTTAATTTCAGTTAATTATGGCTAGGATAATATATATATATATATATATATTGATTGTTGTTATTTATAGAGAAGGGAAATATTAAACTGAACAATTGTAATTAATTTTTTTTTGTGATTGTAGGGTTGGCGTCGACATGATTGCCCATGTTTCTTCGCATTCTACATACGCCAGTCTCCGGTACACAACTCTTTCCCTTTTATATAATACTCGTTGTATGGATGCGTGTTTGTTTTAATGAATCCAGAGACTTCGTTGATAATATCAATTGTTTGAGAACTTACCATTCAAACTGAAAATTTCAAAACCTTAAACAAAATAGTTAAATAACCGACGATACTGAAACGATAACCATCAAAATCAATCTAATTAAGTGCATGATATTCGAGGAAGAAAAAAGGTAAACCGATACATTTCGTCATCGAGTATCTCATATTGAAAAAATATCGCAACTTAAAACCCGTGTATGCGTACGGTTATTTTCATGACATAAAACTACGCATGTGTTGTCAAGCTCGAATGTTATTCGTTCTTCATTGACAATCATCTCGTAGTTTATGCGACAAGAATACTAGTCGTACTATAATCGATAGATTTTTCCCGTTTTGAACAAGTTAAGAATGTAAAACGTATACACTTCTCTGCATACTTATACTTTTTATTCGTTTCGAGATGAGTTTCGTCAGTACTTTTCCGTTTGTTCTCCGTGTACAAATGTAGTTGAGATGATCATCTCAATACTGATAGTATTGAGATGTTTATCTCTTTTATTGCAGTGTACTCGGAAAACAGCGCGGAGGTGCTGCTGAAATTTTCTCGAAGCGAATGAAAACATAAGCCCAGAAGGTGTATGCATTATACATTCTTAATAGGATAGAAGTCTTACCCCCGACAGCCGTTACCCATTGACATCCAAGATAAAAGCATTAATATTATTTCCAGCTATGATAAATCACTCAAATGTATTTCCGAGACACTATTGTCATTATCTTTTTTGTTTATAACCATCTCGTTCTTAGCTTTCTCACTACGAGTTAGAATTATTAATATCGTGTATGATTTTAAAATATTTGTTATAATATAATAATTAATTATAAACTGTATTAAGTTTTACGTATCAGAGAAGAATGGATAAGACTTGGATAAATAAGAATAAGTTTGGCTCTGAATTTAAAATCGGCGTAGAACAGTTTATGCAATTCTCGTCAAGAGTGGATGGTAGTCGGATTTTCTGTCCCTGTAGGAAATGTTGTAATGGTAGAAGTGATGGTCGAGGGGCGGTTCGACTGCATATACTTGCTAGCGGATTCTGTGAAGCTTACACTATCTGGCACTTGCATGGAGAGATGTGGACTATAGAATCGATGCACATCGTCTGTTACCGCCACCTATGAAAACCCCATCAACCACCGGTTTAAATGATATGGACGAGTTATATGATGGCATGAACAATAATATCCCTACGGATGATGCGGTTCTAGATTCTGAATCTGCTAGTTTTTTTAAGTATATAGAGGATACTAAGAAACCTCTTTACGAGGGTGCGACAATGACGAAATTGGTTGGATGGTTCGCATATTTCATCTTAAATGCAAAAGTTTATAGAGCAACAAGTCAGTCGATGACTTTCTAAAGATAGAGAAGGAGGCTTATCTGAATTCTGATCTTCCTGCAAATTTTCAAGAGATGAAGAAGATTATTGCTGACATCGGTTTCAGTTATCAAAAAATCGATCCATGTCTAAATAACTGTATGTTATTCACGATAAATGATGACAGGAACTTAAATAAGTGTAGAACTTGTGGGAAATCGAGGTGGATATTACCTAAAAGGCCGCCGAGAGATGAAGAGTCAATTCCGAAAATCCCTGTAAAGGTGTTGCGCTTTTTTCTATTAAGAAAAGACTACAGAGATTATTTCTGCCATCTAAAACCGCCGAACATATGACATGGCATGCAGATGGTCGCAGGAAGGATGGAGTCTTACGGCATCCTGCTGACGGTGAAGAGTGGCAAAGATTTGATGCTCAATTTCCCGCGTTCGTTGCGGAAGCTCGTAACGTGACTTGGATTATCGGCTGATGGATTGGAACCGTTTAAAGAAGATGCATCTCACAGTGTGGCTCGTTACACTAGAAGTTTATAACCTCCCGCCCGTGGATGAGTATGAAACAATCTTACATCCAAATACCTCTGTTGATCCCTGGAAGAAACTCTCCTGGTATTGATATCGATCTTTATTTGAAACAAGTTGATCGATAAGTTGAATGAGCCGTGGGAGACCGGCATCGTTGCTTATGATGTCCACAGAAAAGAGAGATTCACACCGCGCTTGCCCATGTTGTCAAGAGAACACCGTATGTGAAACGCCAATAAATCGGATTTTCTATTACACTAGACATCGTCGTTGGCTAGATGTTGATCTTTCTTATCGACGCAATGGAATCAAGTTCAACGGTGAACAGGAGAATCGGCCCCCTCCTCCTGAGCCAAATGGGCTAAAGGCGTTTGTGGACATAGAGCACATCAATGTAGTTTTTGGTAAGAAACATAAGCATACTATTCTGAATGAGATATCAAATAACAGGAGAAAGAGATCTATATTTTATGATTTGCCGTATTGGCGTTTTCTTAATCTTTACAATAATTTGAACGTTATGCACATCGAGAAGAATGTCTGTGAGCTCTTGCTGGGTACCCTGTTGAATACCAAATTCAAGAACAGAGACACATTAGCGATACGATTGTTCCTGGGGAAATTTTTGACCAAGAACTATTTGTTCCCTTATAACCCTTAAAAAAAGGGAGAGATGAAAGAGGAAAAAAATTCACGGTTGGACGTCACATGTTAAACACGTGAGCGCTTATATGTAAAGCATATAAGCGCTGAAAGAAAATAACTAAGGGCCAAACAGGCCTCACGTGTAAAACACATGAACGCTCATATGCTTTACATAAATCACCAATGACCAAACAGGCCTCACGTGTAAAACACGTGAGCACTCATATGCAAAGCATATGAACACTGAACATAAACAGGCTAAAACCCACAGCAGGGGTCACGTGCTAAACACGTGAGTTCTCTTGTCTCTCACATACAAAGTATGTGAACGCCCCAATTTAAAATGTTCCCATTAAATTCTATGTGATAAAATTAAATCCTATTTGGAAAATATTTTCCTGATCTTCCTCAAACTAGAAATATCTTCTCTATTAAACAGAAGACCTTTGGATCAAAAATCCAACAGTGATCATCTGGTAGAATAAAATTCTATCATAGGAAAATATTTTCCCAATCTTTTTAAACTAACAAGATATTCATATGATAAGAATAAAATTCTAACCTTGTTAAACTAACGAGACATCCATATGATAGAATTAAATTCTATATCAAGGAAATATATTTCTGATCTTGTTAAACTAAAAAGATATGATAGAATAAAATTCTAATCTTGTTAAAACTAACAAGATATTCATAATCTTGTTAAATAAACAAGAAATCTTCTCTGTTAAACAGAGAGCATTTGGATTAAAAATCCAACGGTGAATAAAATTCACCGATTAATCTAAAAGATCATGGAATCAATCATGATCTCTCAATGAGCGATTCTCTTAAAAATTGATTCTTGTTCTTCTCGTATAAATAGAAGTGAGGAGAGGAGGAGAAACACACAGAGGGGGAGGGAAAGAAAAATGGAGAGAATTTAATTCTCAAAAAGGAGGAGATCACCCATAAGCTTCTAAAAAAATTATACAGAAGCCTCCCAAAAACTCCCACAAAACAAAAGAGAATTTAATTCTCAAACTAAGAGTTTAACTCTTCTCAAAGAACTTAGTTCTTCTTCTGGTTGAGGTCTGTAGAAACTGATCTCCCCACAAGTTAAAAATTTAATTCTCATCGGGAAGATTCTGTTATGCAGATTCAAAACTTAGGGGAAAGAACTAAGTCCAAAAAATTTAATTCTTCCAAAAGTATATAGGAATTTAATTCCTCCGATAAAACTAGGGTTAAACCCTGTAAAAGAATTTAATTCTTATAGAACAAGGGACTTGAAATTCTTAAAACTAAGATCAAGATCTTCATGCACATAGAGGAAAAAACTGATGATTCACATGCAAGCGTCTAAAAAGAAGAACAAGAGGTGCCTCCTAGGGCAGTCATGTGTTCCCACGTGACCCCCAAGCATTTATACAGAAAAGGGAATAAACCTAAAGGCAGCGCTCACGTTTTGAGAGCACCTCACGTGTTTGCACGTGAGCATCGATGAATTAAGTGCTTAGCACTTATGAAAGAAAAGGGAATAAACCCAGAGACAGTGCTCACATTTTGAGCACCTCACGTGAGCGCTATATGAGCTAAGTGCTTAGCACTTATAAAAGGAAGAGGGAATAAACCTAAAGAGGCAGTGCCCAACTCTGAGGCGTCTCACGTGCCCACACGCGATGCCCACAAGAATTAAGTGTTTAACACTTATATACAGATGGGGATTTGGACCCAAATATACAGCGCCAACTTTCAGGCGCCTCACGTGCCACACGTGAGAGCCCCAAATTTCAATGTTTAACACTGCTTTAGAGACTCACATGAGAGCACGTGAGCACCGAGTATATATTAGTTGTTTAAAACTATGGGAAATCAACTCCAGCCTCAAGTTGGCTAAGTCTTCTTAAGATTAAAACATCTTCGATCTCCAAATAGATCGAGCCCCTATGCTCATGACTTCCCAAACTAATCTTATTCTCAAAAGACGACTAATGATTTCTGGGCTCGACTATCAATCCCTTCTCCCCTCAATCTGGAAATTGGTTCAAGGGTACATCTCTCCACACCTCTGATACATATCGTTGTAATTCTTCAACGTCTTCAGAGAGGTGGCGGATCCCGACAACCAAAAGCTCTTTGGTACATTCCTAAACCCATGAGCACATCCCAATGGACCGCAATGTCCTTAAACTAGCTGTGGATCGCAATGTCCTTAAACAAGCTGTGGACCGTAACTTCCTTAAACTAAACCCTCATCCCGAAAATGGTGATCAACGGACCGTAACGTCCTTAAACTAAAGCGATAGAGCACAAATGCTCTTTTGTTGGATCAAGAACGATCCTAAACCCCCGTTAAGTATATCTTAGTCCAAAATCGGACTAACGTATCCTTAGCAAACATTTAAGTTGATCTTAATCTCAAACAAGATTAACGATCCTTAAATCAACCAAAACCCAAATCTAAGAATATACAGATTTGGACTAATCCACACCCTACGGGCGACAACATAAATTAGTTTCCGTATACAATCCACGGACAACCAAAAATAAATCAAACACACACGACACGAAATGAACATCTGGAGCAGGAGAAAGTAGTTATCGCTATGCGATAACGTAAATAACTGCAGGGGCTTGCGCCTGCAGGAAAGAGCGTCCCCACAATAAAAAAACCCTCGCAAATGAGGGGGAATCTGACGAAATCTGCTACAACGGCCGCATCCGTCCAAACCTCCGATATACGGTGCTAGAAATCAAATTGGCATCTTCGGAGAAGTGGACGGATAAACCCAAATAGTATCTGCCCCCAAATTCAGGCAAGAAGTTTGTCTTCCCCGTTTTCTGTGGTGATCAGATTCTGGCACGTCCGGTGGGCCCTCTTCCTCTTTCCACTCCACACTTCGTATGTCGTGTTTTTCCCGCGATCAGATAATCGCGGTGTATATGTTTGTGGTTGCTCTTGGGTGATGGGATACTGAAGACGGCGTTTCGTCTTTATGAAGAATGGCGTTTGTTTTCACCCTAGCAACTCAGGCTTTATCATATATGGTGGAGTCAAGTATAGGCCACTTGCAGCCTCAAATCTCAGCAATCCGGCTCTTCAAGAAATCAACGGGCTTCTCTTTGGGTCGATGCTTCCACCTCCCACCCTTGGTGCCTCAACGCCGATGGAGGAAGCCCAGAGGAAGTCTGTCTTCCACAGGTTGGTTCTCCAAGCTGCAACTTTGCCGACAGAATCAGTCCTCAAACAACTGACACCTGCCAAGAACCAAGGTCGACGCATGGGGCAGAATATTAAGCTTTCAAAGGAAACAGAGGGCAGACTCGGAAAAATCCTGAGGCTAATCAAATCATGGCCGCAAGAAACGGTCGGCGTCGATATCGGCATCATAGAAAACGAGCTGGGGGCAGTTCTCCGTATGGTCCTGTTTTAACCCCAGTGGTGAATGTTGTTGTTCATACCAGGAACAGCTTCAAACTGTTGTGAAGGGTCAGACAAAATTCTCCCATCGCAATATTGAAGAAGTCTCCGCAGCCCATGGAGATGTCACGAGAGCAGAAACCAGTTCGCTCCCTGAGACAACTTTCCTCATCTATATATAAAGTGTGGAAGAAGGTGAAGGCCTCTATCGTTAACCGCAGCTCTTCCTCTAGACGTCAGCCAAATTCTGACGAATCCCCTTTCAAATACAAGGGGATACATCCCAAGACGGATCCTGATACAGCGATTCCTCCCAAAACCAAAGCGGTTTTTCACAAAAAAGAGAGGCCTAATAAAGCTCAAGTGCCCGGAGCAAACTTCAAAGGCCAAAACTCTAAACACTCCAAGCTTGGGGGCATGGTAGTTCATATAGTCTATGTGGTGAATTCCAAAGACGAAGTTCGAGCTTCTACTAGTCACCGACCTCCAACTCAGTCCGTGAAAAAGTTCAACTGCAACGTGAAAAGCTGCAGGAGATGCTCGCTCAAACGGCAGCAAACGCTAATCCATCGCCTAAGGAAAATCCCGAGGACGCACCCAAAAAAAGAGTAGAGAAGGAGTCGGATATTGATTTCCTAAAGCGCGCTCTGAAAAAGAAAGATGAAGAAACGGCAGAAATGTCCACTAAAATGACCCAGATGGCCCTTCTGATTCAGAATGTGGCTGGAATGATGGTTCAATCGGAACCACTGACAAATGGACCGCCGGTAGTCGGTCTTAAAGATAAGGATGACATTTCAAATTCTCTGCAAATCTCATCAACGGCTGAGGAGGAAATGATTCCTAAAAGAAAAGCTGGACACATAAATCGCTCAGCGAATCAAAGCTCACTACGCTAGTGAAGACGCAAATAGTTTAATCAAGACTGGTCGACCGTATCCGATGTGGTACGATCAAATACAGTATCCGCCAGAGTACACACTTCCAACGTTCCACATGCATAAAGGAACTGGGAATCCTCGCCAGCACATTGCGTGATTTAAATCCATGTGCGGAAATACTGGAGGAAATGACATACTACTCCTTTGACATTTCGTCAGCGGTCTGGCGTGCATCACCTTCGAATGGTATGCGGAACTGTCACGCCCCGCTTCCCGGTATACGGCGAAGGGAACATGACGAGGCCGCTGCGTATTTACTCAGAAGTAAATATGCTAAGCGCAACTAAGCAATATAAAAGAAATATACACAAGAGAAAAATGTAATGAAATAACAACTTTATTTATTAACATTCTTTTGTAGAATGCATGGAAAAGTAAATACATCTGAATGAAAGCGATGCCTAAACAGTGGCATAACAGAAATGGAAAGTACTGAAATGAAATAGGTATAAGTGGCTACAGCTCTGGATCTTCGGTGTACTGCTCAAGGGCCTGCTCCGAATACTCCTGAATGGTCTCGTGCTCTAGTGCGTCCGATCCACCTGACAACATTCCAAAGAAGAAAGAGGTGGAATGTCGTCGGCGAACAATCGCTCGGTAAGTCCCAAAGATAAGGGAGGAATAGAATAGACAGAGAGAGAGAGTGTGTGTGTGTAACTTTTAAAGTTGTATTATATTGATGTAATGTTGTATTTAGTGTTAACGCTGTTATTTGTAATTTGGTACAGAAGGATGCTAATGTATACGAGAGGAGTCTCTATAAACCAGAGACTAAAGGAAAATGTAGTACAAGGCTCCGTTAGAATGCCCGAAACAACGGCGATTGTATTCAGGTTAGGTGTCTTAAATCTTACTGTCCCGTGCCACTTCTAACACCTTCCGTACCAATCTATCTCTTAAACCCCGCAAAGTATTGTTTGTTTTGTATTGCATCTTGTATTGTCTTGTAATATAGATTGTACAACTGGATGACTTGCCGAAACCATGATATCAGTAAATGGATGTAACTGGAGAATCATAGATGTAACTGGAGAATCATGTAAATGGAAGTATATCCATGGTTCGGTTCAGTCAATATAGATTAAATATATATGGATTCATGGAATTGTTATATTGTAGATTGTACTTGAATCATATTCAAGCCAGATTATTTATAATGAGACTCAGTCTGAGTCGGAACAATTAGAAAAGAAATTGAATCTTGAATTAGGTTTTGGTATTATCGGTAACCGCTACACATGGACGGCAGGATTTGTGTTTTTTTCAAAGACGATTACCGTGCTGATAACACCGTTTATTAAGTTGTCTACCTTAAATAGGCAAGCACACTTCTCCGGCTCGCTGAGGCTCAAGAGATTGGTCCCGCTTAAACCTATGTTTACTAGGGTCCTTAGGTTAATTTATAAAACTTGAGGGGGTTTTATGTAAAAAATACTTTTGTATAATTTTCAAAATACACCCTAAGTATTTAATTATCGTCTTTAGAGTTTTCATAGATGTAGATTTTATCATTGTGGCATTTCTAGTGAATAAGACCTAATTTTCATAATATAGGGTATTTATTTGCAATATTGAACTTGTATGGAATTGCATGGTATTTTCATGTAAAGTGATTCTTTTGATTTAGAAAAGTTGGAATATTTATATTATATCAAAAATAGATATTTTGATGACACACACACACACACACACACACACACACACATATATAAAAAATAATTTTAATTTATTATTTTTCTAGAAATCTCATTTTCATAAGATATTTCTATTTTTAAATCTCTCGAGACCGAATGCTCCTTGCGGAGGTCTGTATCTCGCACTACTAAGCCCGAGAATGTGCGATAATCTGCACTATCCCGAACGGGTTCCCCAAAATGGATTGTAGCGGCGCTTTGCAAAGATTTGTAAAAATACGTAATCTTATAGAAAACGGTTTTAATAGTAAAAGGTATTTAATTGTAAATTCGTATTCCCATATTCTATATTCCCGAAAGGTATCGTGTTATGTTGCATATGAGTGTTGTGAAGAGGTAGGTCATTATCTCGTGATCTATCTAAAGATATAGCAAGATTAATGATGTTTTAAAGTCGAAACTAAACTACATGGTATTTTACTGAAAAAGTACGATAAAAATTGCAATATGAATTATTTTGCTATGAAACTTGTTCATGATATTTTGTTAATGATTAATAGTCAAGATGTGAGAGTTTGGAATGGTTGTGTTTAATGAAAATTGTACTTTTTAAAGAAAACCGAATTGAAAGTCGGATTAACTCCGCTTTCGTCGGGTTTTAAAAATACAAGTTTTAAGAATAGAGAATATAAGGGGGAGGAGGGACTTACAAGCTAACAAGAAAGTGGGAAGATAGAGGTAGAGAGGGGAATCGTCGGTACGTCGTTTCGTCGCCGGAAACTCCTCGTATCGCCGTCGGAAGTTCGCCGGAGTTTCGCCCTTTGCTAACTCCACTTGTACACTATTGAACTTAGAATGTTCTTGAGAGTTTTGGACAGAGTTTGGAAGTGAGGAGGGGTGTGTTTAGGGGTGGTATTTATAAGGTAAAACTAAGGTTAGGGTATGTGAAAGGTTGTATTGAAAATTGTATTAAAAATTGTATTTAAAAATGGTTTAATGGAGTTTTAAAGAGGCTCTGTTACGGTGCAGGATATTTAAACTATACAGGGATTTCAAGAAGACCAAAAGGCACAAAACTCATGAAGGAAGAATCGGAGTTGGCGCGGAATTGGCCGGCGGTGGTGGACGAGTCGGCCGAGTCGCTGGCCCGATCTGGCCGAGTCAGTGCCGAGCTCGCTGCCACGTGTCCCTCATCTCATGGTGTAGCTTCTGGGTCAGTTTGTTTTATACGTGACATTTGGTTTTTATGGGTCATGCACGTGTAGGCTCTTAGAATTCTAAAAATATTAAAAGAAAACAATATTAAAAATAATGTGGGTGATGAGATTTGAACTCTGGTACTTTGGTTCAGCAGTGCAAGGTCTTACCAGTAAGCTATAAGCTCTTTCTTGCTATTAAAAAGCAAAACAAACTTATAACTTGTTCTCAGGCAAAAGTACCCCTATATGTATTTTTGAAAAAATTGAACAGAAAGTTGTACAGAAAAAATAGGGTTGTTACAAGAACTCCCAAATGATTTCGTGAAGAGCTCCGACGAAATGGATATGCTCTTCTGTCAGGGATTCGCTAATGAGAACGAACATGCTACCGTGACGGCACTGGTCAACGAAAGGGTTAGACCGAATAAGACTTGGGTTCAATATGTTACCCGATGGCGAAATCTCTGGTCAAATGCGAGCAATGCATCGATGAAATTGCAGCCATGGGAATGCTTATAGCCACACTTGACCCAAATTCAAAGGCGTTCCCGACCTTCCAAGAACCCATGGATAAAATGGCTCGATTGGATCAAATGGGTCAAAACTCTTTCTCATCCGATAATAACAAGTGAAAAGCGGAGGCAAGATGGCGTTTGTTGCCTACGCTCAACAAAAATAAGCGGCTCTGAAGCAATCTGTCGCCAAAATAGCGACGGCATGGGTACTCGTCCCCCCCGAGATATACACAGGGGGCATATTTCTCATTGGCGGAATAATCTCTATGTAGAGTGGTCCTTTCTTCTCAAAGGACAGGAAGGATATTAAGGAGCCTATAAACAGATCCTACAATCTAGTGGAATACCCCGCTGAAAAAAAGATACGTCCACAAGCAAAATGGGCACGGATGAAAACCCGAAAGGGCGCCGTGAGTAAAAACAGGAGAACTGCCGGCGAGCTTATGAAAACCCGGAAATGCGCAATCTCGTTAAAAAACGGTACGTCTGTGTCCCCAATCAGAGAAAAGCTCTGTTCAAATTCCAAGATTTGAAATGAAGCGACGCTTCCGTTTCCCCCAATCAGAGCAAAGCTCTGCTTTAAAATTCAAAATTTAAATTGAAGCAACGCTTCAGATTCTGCGCGCTGTGTGCCATGTGTCAAACATGGGTGCGCTAGCACAGTTGTGCTGCACTTTACGCTGCATGCCACGCGTCAAACACGGGTGCGCTAGCGCGGGTGCGCTAGCGCAGTTGCGCTGCGCTGCTCGCCACGTGTCGAACGTAGGTGCGCTAGCGCAAGGTACTCCAGCGCTGGGATTAAAAATTCCCCACCGTCAGATCAAAAGATCTACTAATAATAAATTATTAATTAATCAGAACTAAAATTCTATTATGGAAAGATTTTTCAATCTTATTAAAATAAGAAGATTATCTTCTGTAAACCAGAAGAATTGGGATCGAAGATCCAACGGTGGGAAATATTCCCAAATCAAGCAGAGAAAGATCTCTTAAAACTGATTTAACAAATCATTTGGCCCTATATAAAGGACCCTAGACTTCAAGTCTAAAAAGAGACAGAATACAGAAAAGAGAGAAAAAAGCCCTCTGCAAACTTTGAGAAAAAGAAGAGCAAGCACTTGAAAAAAAAGATCATTTCTTCATATTCAAGGTAAAGAACTTTGTTCTTGAACAACAGAGATGAAACCATCTCGTAAAAAGAAAAACCATCTTCTAAAAAGATCTTAGATCTATAAAAAGACCAAGATCTTTAATTAAAAGCAAATGATCAAAAGATCTAATCATAAAGAAAATAATAATAAAAGAAGTATTTTTACTTTATTTACAGATCTTTGATCTATAAAAGGAAGAGCCTCTTATAAAAAAGAAGAACATTTGTTCTTAGATCTTGAGGCAATGCCTCCTTTGAAGAACATAAACTTGTTCTTTGATCTTAAAATTTGATCAGATGCGCTTTGCGCTACTGAAAAGTGCCCTGCACTCTTGCGCTCCTTGAATCGGCGCTCAGCGCCAAAACATGCCACGTGTCAACCAGAGACACAATCTGTGCTTTGTGCTTCTAAAACAGAGCACTGCGCTCATGGGCTGGCGCTCAGCGCCAAGCGCGTCACGTGTCACTCACTGATGCGCCAACAGACTAGCTCAGAGCGCTCATAAATTAAAAGCGCAATGCGCTAATGATCTAGCGCTTAGCGCTAAGCGCAACACGTGTTCTCTTAGTGTGCGCTACCTGACAGAAGCGCAATGCGCTATTTGACTGGCGCAAAGCGCCTGGCGCGCCACGTGGCTTGTCAGAACAAACTTTGTTTTTGATGAATGCTATGCATTCAATACAAGACAAAAATGTCAGAGCCCAATGCCTAGCATTATTTAAAGGGCTGAGCCCAAATAAAGGCTTAATAGCCAGAACAAAAATAAAATGTTAAACATTTTTAATTGGACTTAGCCCAATTCTGGCCATAAGTCCTCAATTTATCTTGGACTGAGCACATCTACTCTTTCAACCAACCCACTTTGGTTCAAGGGTATATCTCTTCACTCCTTTGATATTTGTCGTTGTAATTTCTCAACGTCTTCAAAGAGGTGATGGGTCCCGATAACCACACATTTCATGGACTGTGGGGTCCTTAAACTCATGGACTATGATGTCCTTAATCTTGACCGTGATCTCTTAAAACTAAAATTGGACTGTGAGGTCCGTAAACTCATGGACTATGATGTCCTTAACCTTTACCGTGATGTTTTAAAACTAAAATTGGACTGTGAGGTCCTTAAACTCATGGACTATGATGTCCTTAACCTCGACCGTGATGTCTTAAAACTAATATCGGACTGTGAGGTCCTTAAACTCACGGACTATGATGTCCTTAACCTTGACCGCGATGTCTTTAAACTAACATTGGACCGAGATGTCCTTAAACTACCAATGGACCGTAATGTCCTTAAACTAATCGACCGCAATGTCACTAAACTAAACAATAGAGTCCAAATGCTCTCTTGTTGGATCTAAATGATCCCGTTAAGTCGATCTTAGTCTAAAATTAGACTAACGTATTCTTAACAAACGTTTAAGTTGATCTTAGTCTCAAATGAGGCTAACGTATCCTTAAACCCAAACCCCCAAACCCAAATCTAAGAAAGATACGGATTTGGACTAGTCCACGACTTACGGGCGACAACAAAACTTAGTCTCCGTATACAATCCACGGGGAACCAAACACAAAACAAACACCCACGACACGAAGTGACCATCTGGAGAAGGAGAAAGTTGTTACCGCGATGCGGTAGCGTAATTAACTGCAGGGGCTTGTGCCTGCAGGGAAGAGCGTCCCCACAATCAAAAACCCCTCAAAAGAGGGGGAATATGACGAAGTCTGCTACATCGGCCGCATCCGTTTAAACCTTCGATACATGGTGTTATAAATCAACTTGGCATCTTCGGAGAGGTGGACGAATAGCACCAATTAGTATCTGTCCCGAATTTCAGGTAAGACGAACCTGCGCCGTTGCGTCTCTGTGTTTCGGAGGAGAACAGATTCTGGCACGCCCGGTGGGACCTCTTCCTCTTTCCACTCCACACTTCGTGTGTCGTGTTCGCGAACGAATTGCGGTTTGCTATGGTTGCCTGTGGATTCGAGGTACTTAGATTTGTTGTCCTGCTCCAGAAGATCAATGGCTTCAAACTGCACCAAATGCAACTGCAACTCTCACTCCGTCCCGTCCGGAGGAGTGACTTACGTGTAGGGTTGCTAGGCACACGTACAAGGGTCTACGAGGCATCAACCATGCCCAATTTAAAATTTAGCCGTGCCGACCAACCCTTTACAAGATATTTAAACTAGAGATTAGGCGAAAACAAGTATGTTAAACACTTTAACACTAAGTGAGAGGGATTACAACCTTTGTAGATCCGGTCCTTCACTTCATAAGCTCCGTGCTGTGGTCCCTTCACTGCGATCATCGTGTTCCGGACTCTCGAGAGGCTCCACGAATAGAAAGATGCAAGCTTGCTTCCGATCTTCGATAACAAAGATGATCTACCTTGAAGTTTCATTAACACAAGCTCTCACTCACTAAATGAAGTGAATACCATCATCTAAATGGCAAGGATAGATGAGGATGATGAAGTAGGATTTTTGCTCTCATTTGTTTTCTTATTCTCGCTCATTTTTCATCACAAAATCAAAGCATGAAAGCTTTTCATGAAGAACTCAAGCAAGAAGAAGATGAATAATCAATTAAATCCTTTTGTGATGAATAATGAAAAGATTGTCATGATGAATAATGCAACCATGGTTGACTAAACCTTTGTAGAGATTTAATTAGGGCTAGGGTTTGGGTTGGGTTAAGAATGCGTCATAACAAAATATCTTAACTCAAAACAAAAAGAAACCTTCTAGAAGGTTCATGAATAAACTAACCCAAATCAAACCCTAATCTTATTTAATCTCCACTAAACATGTTGCATTAGTAATCATATCATGTTACAATATTATATATCACATATATAATATTTATTGTAACAAAATAAAATAATACAATTAACGTATATCGCATATATATCAATGTATTACCCGAGTGAGAAAAAGAATCTTTTAATGAGCTAATATTAGTTAATGTAATTTAATATATCAAATATATAATTATACATTAAATTATCGAATCAACACTTGATCCGACAATCCGGCTATATCGCATATAACCGACCAATATCTCATTTACCGATTCATCGAATCAACACTTGATCCGATGAGCCGGCTGATATCAAATATCGCGAGAATAGAATACGGTATCTCATATCGCATTATCCTCGGTCCCGCACATATCACATATGTGCTCCTACTCTGTTTTGCCTGAGTCAAGAAACCTCTATGTAGGACTCTAAAGAATCGTCAATACACCGGCAATATGTGATGATCATATCAAACACCCACAAGCTGCAAGCGGTCAGCTAAACGTAACAGCCACCCAGGTATTGAGCGATCAGAAGATCAACAAGCAAGCATGTACATTCCTGCGAATCCAATCAGTAACACTCCCGTACAGTCCGGTCTCGTCGTCTGATATGTCGTATATCTCGCCTAGGGGTGGTAAACGTCAGACCCCAGTAGCTCGATAAGTCGTGTCGATATGAGGTCTATAACAGTTCAAGAAACTACTGATAACACTTACCAGTAAATCTCAGCAACCCTTGCCAGGGATTTCCAGTTATAGTCAATCGAACACAGCGCAACATCAACTCCCTATACCGGGAGAGACGAATCCCCTCCTATCGCTCATTGCCTCCATGTGATTCGGGACTGTACCCAAAAGCCACCTTTTTGCAGGCCCTCTTGGACGTGGTATGATGGAAATCAAAGCACAGTGGGAATCACACAAGACTCTATGACGATCTCGGGTGTACAGACTAACCTGTACCAGTGTCACCGGAGAACTGCCATCTGACGTGAGGTATAATATCATCTGGGAGTTCTCGGCGAGTCCGTCCAGTGTACCCAGTCTCTACTGAGCACCCGTATACCATCCTTGATGTCAAACACTAATGGATATGGGATCATCCATCGCCCATCATATGGGTCAAGATGTGTATACGCTAGTCTACTCTGGTGTATCGATCCCTGTCTCGATACACCCTCGACTAGGAACAGTTATAGGATGTACTCGTCGACTACCGTGGCCCTACTAGTATGATCTCATCATAGTCCCAGTAGTCGAGTACATATCCTAAGGGCTTTATCAACATATAACACAGAGACAATCAGAATACATGTTAAGATAAAGTACAACCAGATAGCGTACTATCATGTCGAGCAAGAAAGTCCTCCCTATATATGTCCAAGCATCCATTACAATATACATCGTATGTACAGTAATGGCCTCTAGGGCATACATATAACTAACAATCTCCCACTTGCACTAGGGCCATCTGTTGTGGTATCGCATACCCAACAATTAGTCGCGGTTGAAGTATCTCATACTCAACCATCCCATAAAAGTCTCTACTGGGAAAAAGGCCTTTGTAAGTGGATCCGCACTGTTGTCCTCTGTGTCTACTCTCCTAACCTCGATCTCCCTGGAGATCAACCATCTCCATGATCAGGTGATACTGCCTAAGAATTATATCTGGATTTCTGATGGGACGGGGGTTCCTTGGCATAAGCCACAACTCCATTGTCACACAATGGTAGGAACGAAGTTTATCTCATGAACTTATATATATCCAGACTGCCTCTTTGGTAGCATCCTTGGTAACGATATATGTTGCCTTTAATCGTCTAGTAAGTCACGGTATCTAGCTTGGAACTCTTCCAACATACCGTCCCTCCACTGAGGGTAAAGACAATGCCTGCGACTGACATTCAGTCGACCTTACCACCCTGGAACCATTCCGGTGATTCTCCCCAGGATCGATTGATACCATCTCACTACAACTAGTGAGTATCCTAACATCCAATTAGATCTATCTCATAGATCCAAAACCCAAGATTTTAGGAGGTATCACTTTGATTCTATATGGAGAATCCTTGTGATAAGCGGAGATTGACCGAGCGTAGCATAGGAAACTCCTTCCCTATCAAGAGTATGTCATCTACGTACTCTACGAGGATCACCACCATACTCTCTACTACCTTTTTGTATATACAAGGTTCATCTACCATTTTGATGAAGTCAAACTCTTTGACTACCACATCAAAACAGACGTTCCAACTTCGCGATGCCTGCTTTATCACATAAAACATCTTGCACACGTTTCCGCTGCTCCCACTGTCTACGAAGCCCTCTGGCTGTGTACTTATAGACGCTCTCTTCCAAATCATCATTTAGAAAAGCAGTCATGACACCCAACCGCCAGATATCGTAGTCATGGTATGTAGCCGTGGCAAGTAGGATCTGGATGGACTTAAGCATAGCTTTGAAAGTCTCAACTTTTCCATGTGCACCAAGTAATCTTCTCAAGATATACTTGCTCCTGATGGGGATTTAACCCTTCAGATGAAGCAACCAAAGTCCATACTTTGTTGGTGTATAAGGATTCCATCTCAGATCGCTAAGCATCCAGCCATTCTTACAGAGTCCCACTCCTGATGGCCTGCTCGAAACAAGTTGGGTCATCATCTCATGATGCAATCCTCGCTCCCACTGTCATAGAGAAAACCGAAGTATCTCTCAGGTGGGTGGAAACTCTACTAGATCGGCGGAGAGGCTGAGGTTCGTTGGAAACTACTGAATCTTTTGGTTCTACCAAATCATCTGTAGTAGTTTGTATAGCTGGAACTTCTTCCAGTTCTACTTCATGACTACTAATTTTTCCACAAGAAATTCCATTTCACAAAGGTGGCATGTTGAGAAACAGAACATTTTTATTCCTCGGTTAGGTAGAAGATATTCCCTTGCGTATACTTGGGATATCCAACAAACTTCTACAGATCTAACTTTGTCTTGAGCTTGTCTGAATTTTGCTTTTTAGACATAGGCCGGACAACCCCAAATCTCAACAAACTTAAGATATGGGCTCTTCCCATTCCATATCACATATGAAGTGATAGGCAACTGATTTGATTGGAACCCTATTCAATAGGTATGCAGCTTCTCAAGTGTATAACTCCCAAAAGGAAATAGGAAACTCAGTAGTACTCATCATAGAGCTCACCATATCTAATAGGGTGTGATTGCTCCGCCCCGATATACCTACGTGTTGTGGTGTATACGGAGGAGTAATGCTGAGAGAGAATCTCATTCTCCTTTAGAATAGTCCAGGATTTTCGTGCTCAAGTATTCTCCTCCTTGATCTCATCAAAGGACATAATACTTATACCCATTTTGGTTCTCTACTTCTAACTTATATTCATTGAATTTCTCAAAAGTTCCAGATTTGTGTTTCAACAAGAACATATGTGCGAATCTTGAGAGACTATCAGTGAATATAATAAAGTACAAAGAACCAGTCCTGGCATGTGTAGACAGGGAACTTACATACATCATCATGTATCAATCCCAAGAGTTCACTAACTCTTTCTCTGTTTCCAATAAACAGAGCTATGGTCATCATATCTTTGTGACATGACCGGCAAGTTTCACAAGATGTAAATTCAAAATAAATTAAATATGCATCTAAATGTAACTTAACGAGTCGGGTCGCATTGATATGACCTAGTCTACAATGCCTCAAGAAGGATTCGTTCATTTCTGAACTCTTCCTCTTGTGTGTGTTCTGTATACTAAGAACTGTAGTTTGATTTAGAACGTCTATACTTTTAGATAACGTGCCTGAACCGATCAACTCTTGATATAGGAAATGTTCAAAACGTTATCCAACAATACAAAATTATATCCTTTCTTTACTAATAAAGAGACTGATATGATGTTGTATATCAGGTTCGGTATCTAATAACATTCGTTCAGAATCAATGTATTCTAATAATACAGGGTGATAGTGACCAACAGACTTGGCTGCAACACTTGCACCGTTTCTATCTCATGAAACTTATCACCCATTCTCAGCTCTCTACCTATCTGTAGCCCATGTAACAGATTACATATGCGGGATCCTGATCCGGTATCTCATACCCAGGACGTAAAGGATACTGAGAAACAGTTCTATGTAATGAACACACCCGAAGATGATGCATCAGCATGCACTTTCTTCGTTTGGGCGGCATGGGAATTCTGGTAATCCCCAATTTCCTGCTCTGTCTTATAACAATTATAAGTTGGAGCGGGACCAACGTTCCTTAGCGCAGTATAACAAGCGGGTTCGGTTAATACATCCGTATTATTATCTTGATTAAGGCGTGACATTGTCATAACCAGGAGAGAGAGAGAGAGAAAAAAACACTCAGCGTGCGCTCTGACAAGATTAGATTGGTTATCTAATATATCTAATCAGGATGTCTCCCACTGTTTTAGTCAAATATTCCTTCAAACCCTAAAAGGAAAGACTAGCCGGGATTAATTACACGCTACAAGTTCGCCAATCTTTCAGCCAGGCCAGTGCCGGTACTTTGAGGGAGGTTCCCCGTGCTTTCGCACGGACCTAATTAAAGTAAACCTCATTTTTCCAGGGGCGTAACCCCGTTGACATCTTTCTAGACACCTACTTGATCGGCTAATTGTAATGTGTAAAACTCTCCCAGGAGTAACTCTTACTCGCAGCGGGTATCGGGATCCAACTATCTCATAGAAGGTATGCAATCTCATTGCAAATTTCTACACTTGAAATTCCCAATAATATTTTGCCCCTAACAGCTTATGACCTTGGCTAAGGTCAACAAATCATAAGTGCTAGCCAAGTTCAACCCGTCATTTCCCGATTGAATTAAACCCACCCGCACGACCCTTGGCTAAGGTCAACAAAGTCGCACGACTACCCTAACTCAACGCATCATATGCTTATACAGATAAGCACTAATCAGCTACCGCACACTACGCCTTGGCTAAGGTCAACAAACGCAGCACAAATACTAACCAGTACTTATCTGAAATGACGGAGGGCTACGACAGGTTTTTAAGAAAACCCTTTGCGTAATGAACTTGATATCGTTGTAGAATCGAGTGATTTTAAATGGAGTGTTTTTGAGGCCTTTTCTAGTTTTGCTAAAGAGGTCACTCCCGGTGAAGGGATCGTCGGCTCTTTCTTCATCGAATAAGGTGCAGGATATTTCACAAATATCGATGTGCAAAGCAAGAACTATAGAAGCAATCAAAAGACAGACCGAGTTTGTAGCATCTGCTAGTTTCACTAAAGAGGTCACTCTCGGTGAAGGGATCTCGGCTCTTTCCTTATCGAATAAGGTGCTGGATGTTTTACAAGGAACACCGCTATGCAAAGCAAGAACTAGAGCTACCAGTTTTTAAACAAGTTTCTACAACATCTTTAGGTTTCTTTTATTTCATTAATCTCATTAATGAAGTCCCATTTTATTATGATTCACAAGCATCACATTTGAAACGAAATCTGCAATATAACATATATCTCATATATATAATATAAGCATCCGTCTCAGGCAGTAATATGATCTCATCACAGAACATTGCAGCAGAAGAACATATATGAAATATTGGATATACTAGGACGTCCGTGTTTTAATACGAACCTGTATAAAACACGGATTCCACGGTCGCGATGAATAGCCAAACCCACATCCCTAGACCCCTACGAGAGCGGCAAGCAACACCGCCAATTTTAGGGTTAGGAGACCCGGTCTCGACTCTTCGAGATGGTCTCCCACTGGACCCCAGAACCCGGTTACTTGTGCTCCCCGTCTTGGGTCTACCTAATGCGGAAAAGTAAATAATATACAATGGTGACATCATCCTCAGCCCGGAAGTGCCCCAATAAAATAATATTACATACAAATGAATTTTACATGAATGAAAATGAAAAAACTCTTATCTCACATAAAACCCCGGCTATTCAGAACGAGACGATCCAATATAACATATCACAGCAACACATAATATCACATATCATCAACGTAAGCAAGTATGTGTATCCCGATTGTCGTTGATGTATAGCAACGAAGCCGGCGATACACCACATACTACGCTTATGGTTACAGAAAAAAAAGTGTAAAACTACAACAGTTGGAATCCGCAACCTCCTTAGACATCCCATGTCTAACCGAATGAATTCCTTAGACATTGCATGCCTAACAATTATAAACCCCGCATTTTAGTCTCATTATCGAAAACTCTTTTCAATATCAAGTCGGGAAATTCAACAAGATTCCCGACATCGTGATCGAATGCTCGTCGCAAACTTTAGTAGACGGCCGCACCCCCGCCGTCGACGAAGTGCATTAAGGCGGAACACCGCTGCCGCAAGCACCCGAACGGATGCTTTTGGCGACGGGGTTCTCCTACAGCCACTTGGTCGGGGCTATGGGGCGTGGCTGTCTATTAAGTTTACCCGGCGAGTATTCACGTACGCTACGTGATTGCGACGGACTTTTGATCGCATCAAAATCCCGTGGCAACCGATCATTTGAGACTAAACTGATAGATTTATAACATTCAAATTAGTTATCTCATAACTACCTGTGGATTCCAAATATTGTATCACATTCCAGATAAATAGACAATGTTAAACTTTCCGATCGAATAATCAAATACCCAAGTTTTCCAAATAGCTCAACACTTAAGCGGAGTTTAAAAGCATCTATCACATGCCACAGTACCAATGGTCCAACCGTAGAAGGGTCAAGCCAACGCCTCACATGTGGAAACGCCGTACTGCCATAAACCCTAAAATTTAGAGGCAGTTCAAGACGGTCACATAATCGAGTTAAGATTTGTTGTCTTCTAGAGGGTCCACCGCGTTACTTGCACGATTTTCCGAAAGTTTCAAACTCGAGAAAAAATCCCACTTTTGAAAATTTTCCGACAGGGGAAAAAGTGAGTTATTGATATCCGTTCGAAGTTTTTAACAGTTTCTAAAAATTATCCGGAAAAAATTAAACGAAGTTAAATTATCCGATCGAATCAACAAGTCCCCAATACAATCCAGAAAACTCAACACTTGAGTAAGAATTAAAAATTCCCAGAAAAATCAAGAAACAGCTACGGTTATTACTGTGCAAACAGTGAACTAAAACACTACTGTTCGACCGCGGAACCACCGCCAAAGCCTTGGTATGGCCGCGGTTCCGCGGCGCTTTAGTGGTATTTGGGACACGTGCTTCACAGTAACTCTTGTATTTCCCTGCTGATTTTTTTGAGCATTTTTAATACAGAAAAAATCACAATTTTAGAAAATTTCCAGAAAGGGGTAAAAACTAGGGTTTCGGGGTTTGATCGGACTTTAAACTTCGTCTAGACTTCGCCTAAAGCTCTATCTTAGCTCTCATACCACTGTAGGGTTGCTAGGCACACGCATAATGATCTACGAGGCATCAACCATACTCGATTTAAAATTTAGCCGTGCCGAACAACCCTTAACAAGATGTTTAAACTAGAGATTAGGCGAAAACAAGCATGTTAAACACTTTAACACTAAGTGAGAGGGATTACAACCATTGTAGATCCGGTCCTTCACTTCATAAGCTCCGTGTTGTGGTCCCTTCGCTGTGATCATCGTGTTCCGGACTCTCTAGAGGCTCCACGAACAGAAAAATGCAAGCTTGCTTCCAATCTTCGATAACAAACATGATCTATCTTGAAGTTTCATTAACACAAGCTCTCACTCACTAAATGAAGTGAACATCATCATCTAAATGGCAAGGATAGATGAGGATGATGAAGTAGGATTTTTGCCCTCATTTGTTTTCTTATTCTCACTCATTTTTCATCACAAAATCAAAGCATGAAAGCTTTTCATGAAGAACTCAAGCAAGAAGAAGATGAATAATCAATTAAATCCTTTTGTGATGAATAATGAAAAGATTGTCATGATGAATAATGCAACCATGGTTGACTAAACCTTTGTAGAGATTTAACTAGGGCTAGGGTTTGGGTTTGGTTAAGAATGAGTCATAACAAAATATCTTAACTCAAAACAAAAAGAAACTTTCTAGAAGGTTCATGAATGAACTAACCCAAATCAAACCCTAATCTTGTTTAATCTCCACTAAACATGTTGCATTAGTAATCATATCAAGTTATAATATTATATATCACATATATAATATTTATTGTAACAAAATAAAATAATACAATTAACATATATTGCATATATATCAATGTATTACCCGAGTGAGAAAAAGAATCTTTTAGTGAGCTAATATTAGTTAATGTAATTTAATATATCAAATATATAATTATACATTAAATTATCAAATCAACACTTGATCTGACAATCCGGCTATATCGCATATAACTGACTAATATCTCATTTACCAATTCATCGAATCAACACTTGATCCGATGAGCCTGCCGATATCAAATATCGCAAGAATAGAATACGGTATCTTATATCGCATTATCCTCGGTTCCGCACATATCACATATGTGCTCCTACTCCGTTTTGCCTGAGTCAAGAAACCTCTGTGTAGGACTCTAAAGAATCGTCAATACGCCGGCAGTAGGTGATGATCATATCAAACACCCACAAGCTGCAAGCGGTCAGCTAAACGTAACAGCCACCCAGGTATTGAGTGATCAGGAGATCAACAAGCAAGCCTGTACATTCTCCTGCGAATCCAATCAGTAACACTCCCGTACAGTCCGGTCTCGTCGTCTGATATGTCGCATATCTCGCCTAGGGGTGGTAAACGTCAGACCCCAGTAGCTCGATAAGTCGTGTCGATATGAGGTCTATAACAGTTCGAGGAACTACTGATAACACTTACCAGTAAATCTCAGCAACCCTGACCAGGGATTTCCAGTTATAGTCAATAGAACACAGCGCAACATCAACTCCCAATACCGGGAGAGACGAATCCCCTCCTATCGCTCATTGCCTCCATGTGATTCGGGACTGTACCCAAAAGCCACCTTTTTGGATGCCCTCTTGGACGTGGTAAGGTGGAAATCAAAGCACAGTGAGAATCACACAAGACTCTATGACGATCTCGGGTCCACAGACTAACCTGTACCAGTGTCACCGGAGAACTGCCATCTGACGTGAGGTATAATATCATCTGGGAGTTCTCGGCGAGTCCGTCCTGTGTACCCAGTCTCTACTGAGCACCCGTACACCATTCTTGATGTCAAACACCGATGGATATGGGATCATCCATCGCCCATCATATAGGTCAAGATGCGTATACGCTAGTCTACTCTGGTGTATCGATGCCCTGTCTCGATACACCCTCGACTAGGAAAAGTTATAGGATATACTCGTCGACTACCGTGGCCCCACTAATATGATCTCATCATAGTCCCAGTAGTCGAGTATATATCCTAAGGGCTTTATCAACATGTAACACAGAGACAATCAGAATACATGTTAAGATAAAGTACAACTAGATAGCGTACTATCATGTCGAGCAAGAAAGTCCTCCCTATATATGTCCAAGTATCCATTACAATATACATCGTATGTACAGTAATGGCCTCTAGGGCATACATATAACTAACATTACGGGCCCCAAGCGGCCTCCATCTTCGCTATGCCGGTGGAACAGGTCACTCAAGCCACCACTGGATTGTTCTTCAGGACTATGCTCCCGCTAACGAGCTTCAGCGCTCCTATAACAACACAAGAAGCTCCCGAGAAGTCGGTCTTTGATCGGCTTACAACTACTGCGGCCCCTCTCAACGTGTCGTCCAGCTCCAGCGCCTCGGTCTTCGCCAGATTGGGCCAAAGTTCTTGTGGGCCCATGATGAAGCCTGCAATTCAAGAAAAGGTTATTCCGAAGAGGATAGCCATCCCTGCTCCCGAAGTCGTCAAGACGGCTCCTCCTGCCAAAGGGCCGGTCTTCACAAGACTGACTGTTCTGGCTCCCACTCCGGCTCCTGTTCCTGCTCAACGAACGTTGGTCTTCAAGAGGCTGGTACCAGCAGCGTCTCACCTGAACAGGGGGCATAACGAAGTCACCCCTCAATCTAAAACAATCCCAACGGCTTGACACGCTCGACGTCGCCACTGGCACCGAGTAAGGAAAGTTGGGGGCAACTCCCCTTCTGGGCTAACTCCACCAGCCCCAACGGTGGAAGTCAATGCTGCTGTTCCAACCGGGAACAGCTTTCAACTGCTGAACAAGGTGCGCAGGAACTCTCCTACCGCCGTACTGAAAAGATCTCCTCCACCGGTAGAGAATGCTACAGAAATAAAGCCAGATCAGCCCCCTCAACGACTGTCTTCTAAAGTTTACAAAATCTGGCGACAAGTCCGAGAGTCGGTGGTTGATCAAGACTATCCCCGCCGGCAGAACAAGCTGAAGGTCCGACAGGAAGAAAACCGTCCTGTTAAGCCATAGAAGGCAACGGCTACTTAGGTGCCCACTGCAACGGCCCCCTCAACTTCGATCGCCCATAAGAGGAGAAAGCCGGAGAAAATCCCCATGTCTGCGACAAATATCAAAGGTACTGAGCCCAAATGCCCTAAGTCTGGGGGCATGGTGGTGCATACCGTCTATATGGCATCCGGAAAAGAGGATAGCCGTATCTCCACGGGTCATCGACCGCTTACGCGATCCATGACAAAAGCCCAAGAACAGCAGCAGAAGCTTCAGGAGATGATGACTGTGATGGCCGCACTCACCGGGCCAAAAGAAAGCCCGGAAACATCCGCGGAGCAGCGCCGTGAACAAGAAACTGATACCGAATTCTTTCGGAGAATGCTTGAAAAGAAGAACAAAGAGGCCGCGGAACAAGTGGCCAATATAAAGCAAATGACCCTTCTATTCCAGGATATGGTGGGCATGATGATCCAGCCGGACCCTCCAGCCGAAGATCCTCCAGTAACAACTGAAGATGACAGAGGAGAAATATCGAATCCTCTACCGGCCCTGTCAACAGCCAAGGGGGAGACAATCTCCAAAGCTGCCCTGGATGACTATATTGCTCAGCAAATACGAGCTCACCGGGAAAATGAAGCGGCTGGCCAAATTGTCAAGACCGGGCGACCCTATCCGGGATGGTATGACCAAATAAGTTATCCGCCGGGATATACGATCCCCAAATTCCATGGGTACAAGGGGACAGGGAATCCACATCAGCATGTTGCTCAATTCAGGGCCTTATGCGGCAACACTAGAGGCGACAACAAACTGTTGCTTCGCCAATTCGTCGGCAGCTTAGCGGAAACGGCCTTCAAATGGTATTCGGAGCTGCCTAACGACTCTGTCAAAATATTTGCGGAGATGGAGCTGCTGTTTACACAAAGATTTGTAAGCGCCAGCGAGCGCACCCCGATCACCGCATTGATCAACGCCAGGGTAAAGCTAGGCGAAATATGGGTTCAATACGCAATACGATGGCAGAATCTATGGTCGAAATGCGAATAGCGGATCGAAGAAGTGCCGGCGGTGGGCATATTCGTGGGCACTCTTGACCCTCAAGCGGCCATCTCCCAGTTCATGATGTTCTTCAGGCCAACTACTTTCCAGGCCTTGATTGATAAGTTGGCCTAAATGGATCAGATGGGTCATAGACCATCTCCTTCAAAGACGGATCCTCGGAATGAAAAGGGGAAAGGGAAAGCAACTTTCGTCGTCAATACTCAACAACAGCCGAGCAACTTAAAGCCGGTTGTTCGCCAAAACAATATGCGTCCACGCCCGTCCCTCGAAGAGAGACTAGGACGTCCTTACTTGTTTTCCCAAGATAAAACGAGGAGACTGTTCGAGCCGGCAGTGCGCAACGGGCTCGTAAATTTGCTGGTTCCAAAACGTCCGTTGCAGCCAAACGACGTCAATGATCCTAATTACTGCCCCTACCACCGAGTATTGGGCCATCCGATCGAGAACCGCTACGTCTTCAAAAACTGGGTTGAAGACCAATACCAATAAGGCAAGTTCGCGTTATCGAAAAATTGGAAGGTGAGCCCACCACAACTTCACGCCCCGAAAAAAGTGGACGTGCCGGGGGCATTGTGCTCATTCATTGAAGAAGCTCCATGGGAGGTCGCTATTTCAGCAAAGACTAAAAGAATGTTGAGGAATCTCCAAACATGCTCGGCAATCAGGTGGAAGAATCCGCTGGAACACGAGATTATTTAGGGAATGCTGAAGCCGCGCCCAATTCCAAAAACTGGTGGTGATAGTCAAAGCGCTCATACCCAGCCGTCAAAGTCTTCCAAGAAGAAAACCAAGAAGCCCGTGAAACCTGATGACAAATGCACGGACCTGCAAAAACATATTGACGCGCTAGAAGAATATAATCAGAAGGCGCGGACCCCAGTCACACTCTAAGAATTCCTCAGCCACGTCCTTGAGGACGAAGGTGATGACAATGGAGAAGACTCGTCAGATGAACCTAAGGATTATGTGGCAAGCTGCCATATGATCTCTCACTCGTTAATAAACGGTGAAGAAGCTCCTAACACAAAGAAATTGGGGGCAGATCCCGAGCCGGAACTTCTAGGACCATCAGACGAAATGATTGATGCATTCCTGAACGAAACCCGTCTTAAAAGCAAAGCTGATCGAGAGCGTGAGATGGCCATATTTGAAAAGGCCAAACGCCGACGACTGGACGAAAGGGTTAAAACACTCCTCCCAGGTCAAATCACTTCATCTACCGCAAATAAAAGAAGCTTCAAGACGAGGAAAAGGTTCGCCAAAGCCATATCGATAGGAATGAAGATGCCCTCTTTTAGAGAAAATTCTCTTGGCAATATACGCTTTAATGATGCGGATGCGCATCCTAATTATTGTTTATATCATCAAAGGATTGCGACCCCACCGAAGAGTGCAACGCCTTTAAAAATTGGCGGCAAGGGTATGTCGCTCACATGCAGCACTTCAAGAGGATGGAGCGTGAAACTCGTCGACAGCAGAAAAATGCGACAGACGAATGAGAAAGAGCTGCCGACAACTGTCACATGGTTGATAGCAGGGGATCGCAAGTTTTTACCTTCGGGAGCAATTCTGAAGAAGAAATTACTCTCAGCCCTCTCTCCAAGGAATCCACCTCAGGAAAAGAGGAAGAAACGAAGAGCTGCGAGAACATTCCGCTACATAATCGCACGCTACCTGAAAAGGATCTCGGACCCGCAAACAAGGGATCAAGCAAAAAGGATAAGGGGAAGGGAAAAGAGACCTTTATCGCCAACGCTCAGCAACAGCCAAGTAACCCGAGACCGTCTGTTCGTCAAAGCAATAAGCCGCGATCCCTCGATGAGAAATTGAAACGTCCTTACTCATTTCCCAGGGATAAAACAAGGAGACTGTTCGAACTGGCAGTGCGCAACGGGCTCATCACTCTGCCAGATCCAAAATATCCGTCGCAACCAGGTGACGTTAACCATCCTAACTATTGTCCCTACCACAGAGTAATGGGCCACCCACTCGAAGATTGCTACGCTTTCAAAGGCTGGATTTAGGATGAATACCAAAAGGGCAAATTCTAGTGGTCTGACAACTGAAAGGTGAACCCGCCACAACCACATGCTCAGAAAAGGATGGACACGCCGGGGGTATAATGCTCTTTTATAAGGGAAGCTCCATGAGAAATTATTTTTTCGGCAAAAAACTAAAAGAGTGCTGAAAGATCTTCAAACATGTCCGACCTATGAACCAAAGACCGAAACGTCGTTAAACTAACAATGGACCACTATGTCCTAAAACTGGCGTCGGACCGAAGCGTCCCTAAACTAACGATAGACTGCAATGTCCTAAAACTTGCAACTGACCGAAACTTCGATAAACTACTACCAACCCGCAGCATCCTCAGGCTGACGTAAAAAAAAACAAAAAAAAACGGTATGTCCATAAGCAAAATGGGCACGGATGAAAACCCGAAAGAGCTCCGTGAGTAAAAAACAGCAGGACTGCCGGCGAGTTTTGTGAAAACCCGAAAGGGCGCAACCTCATTAGAATAAAAAAAAAGAAACGGTACGTCCATAAGCAAAAAGGGCACGGATGAAAACCCGAAAGGGCTCCGTGAGTAAAAACAGCAGGGCTACCGGCGAGTTTTGTGAAAACCCGAAAGGGCGCAATCTCGTTAAAAGACACTTGCAAGGTCCTCTCGACTTTGTAAGGAGAAATCACCTGCGTGAGATCCTTACGACTCACAAGGGAGCAACACACTCAGGGATCCCCACGATCCCTAGGGAGAAATTACACCTGCGAGATCCTCACGACTCGTAAGGAGAACCCTCTTATGGGACCCTCACGGCTCATAAGATTTGAAAGTTTTAAGCTACAAGGATCTAAACCTGTTCTTAAGCGGCCACCACAACCTCCAACACTGCCCTACAAGCGGCTCAACGCCGACCCTTGTATACAATCCATGGGCGTGAAGAAACATTTCCCTACCAAAGTCTCATCCGTGACTAGGGACATGTCTACACGGTGAACAACCCCTGTAAGTCATCTCGACTTAAAAGGAGAAAATACTCTTGTAAGATCCTTACAACTTACGAGAAAACATACACTTAGGAATCCTCATGATTCCTAAGGAGAAAACGCACATACGAGATCCTCACGACTTGCAGGGGGAAATACCTTTATGAGACCCTTACGGCTCATGAAGTCAAAAGCCTAAGTCGACAGGATCCTAACTCTGTTCGCTAAGCCACCTTTGTTCGATATCGACAGAGGCAAATGATGATTCACTCTTGGCAATATTCCAGTTGTGGCGGTGCTGATGCCGAAATCGGTGTCTAATCCCAGGCTTGCAGCGAGAAGCTAGCGAGCCACACATGCATACGAAATAACCGAAATAATGGGGCAACTTGCAAAAAAATCAGCAAGTAAAAAAATGTATGCATGCAAAATAGCCAAAATGATTAGGCAACTCGCAATAAAAAGCAGCGAGTAAAAATAAAATAAATAGCCGAAATGATTGGGCACCGCGAAAAATAGCCGAAATGATTGGGCAATCGCGACCTTCGCGATATAAAAGATGAAATGATAGAGCATCGCGGAAAGAAATAATAAATAATAATAAATAAAAAAATGAAATTTATGCCCTACAGGTGATATCACATCAATCCCTGTATACAATCCAGGAGCGCAAACGAAAAGGGAACCATATCATCCCACCAAGCTCCATCAGAAAGAGAGCCAAATCTCAACGGTCACATCTGCATCCTAGAAGACCAACAACAGCGTTCCTCCTTATGCCAGCAAGGCACGGAAGCGACACAACGTAACGGAGCCACGACATAGTCCTTAGTTCCAAATCTCGACGGTTCACAGACAACCTAGAGACCACCTCAGCATTCGTCTCGTTACAGCAGACGCGATGTCAACAACGGCGTTCCTTCGCAGTCCAGCAGGATGCAGATGCAACGTCAACGAAAGACCTCACGGTCGAAACAAAACGGAGTGACGGTAAAATCCCAGCTCCACCTCAGCATTCGTCTTGTTACACTAGACGCAATGTCAATAACGGCGTTCCTTCGCAGCCCAGCAGGATGCTGATGCAACGTCAACGAAAGACCTCACGGTCGAAACAAAGCGGAGTGACGGCAAAATCCCAGCTCCACCTCAGCATTCGTCTTGTTACACCAGACGCAATGTCAACAACGGCGTTCCTTCGCAGCCCAGCAGGATGCAGATGCAACGTCAACGAAAGACCTTACAGTCGAAACAAAGCGGAGTGATGGCAAAATCCCAACTCCACCTCAGCATTCGTCTCGTTACACCAGACGCAATGTCCACAACGGCGTTCCTTCGCAGTCCAGCAGCATGTGGACGCAACGTCAACAAAAGACCCCACGGTCAAAGCAAAGCGGAGCGATGGCAAAATCCCAACTCCACCTCAGCATTCGTCTCGACACAACAGACGAGATGTCACCATAGCGTTCTTCCTCCAACAGGATTCGGACACACCAAAGCGAACGAAGCGAAGGACAAATTCCTAGCTTCAGGGTCTTGACGGTAACTCATATAAAACCCGAAAGACCATAAGAGATCACCCCACACCAGCGCAGAGTGGTCACCATCTCGACGTTCGTCTCGATACAGCAGACGAGATGTCACCACAGCGTTCTTCCTCCAGCAGGATTCAGATGCGACAATCAAACAACGGAACCACGGCAAAATCCCTAGTTCCAAACCTCGACGATTCACCAACAACCTAGAGACAACCGTGACATTCGTCTCGATACAGCAGACGCAATGCCAGCAAACGAAGCGAAGGCCAAATTCCTAGCTTCAGGGTCTTGACGGCAACTCATATAAAACCTGAAAGACTATTGGAGATCATCCCACACCAGCGCGGAGTGGTCACCACCTCGACGTTCGTCTTGATACAGTAGATGAGATGTCACCACAGCGTTCTTCCTTCAGCAGGATTCAGATGCGACAATCAAACAACGGAGCCATGGTAAAATCCCTAGTTCCAAACCTCGACGGTTCACCAACAACCTAGAGACAACTACGACATTCGTCTCGATACAGCAGACGCAATGCCAACAAACGAAGCAAAGGCCAAATTCCTAGCTTCAGGGTCTTGACGGCAACTCATATAAAACCTGAAAGACTATCGGAGATCATCCCACGCCAGCGCGGAGCGGTTATGACTCATCAGGGCCCTCCAAAATTAGCCTAACCTCAAGTAAAATGCGGCATGGCAAAATTCCTAACGCTTGCTCTTCCAACGGTCAAACTGCCTAGGAGGATTGCTTGAAGACGTCTTGTCCAGCCCCCGAAGGGATCAGAGACACGACATGTCGCAAGGCTACTCGAACAAGAAAGATTGCCTATCGAGGAATACATTAGCCAACGCGACGGTACGACGGAAAAAACCCTAGCACCACAGACCCTAACGGACCTTTGTCGTAAAGAGCAGAAGTTAACTGTGACGTTAGGATATCCTTGCGAGAAATGCTCGATTCGTCTTGACTCGTAGGGAAAAGCCTTAGGCAGTGGGGATTAAAAAATCTGTTTCCTAAGCACTGGGGCCCTGCAAGTCGGTCCAAAATGAACTCTTGCATACTATTCACGGGCCACACTCTCCAAAGTCGAATCTCAACAAGGAAGGAAACAACCGCTTACAGGTCCTCTCGACTCATAGGAGGGAAAATTCTCTTATAAGATCCTTACGACTTATAAGGGAAAACACACTTAGGAATTTTCACGATTCCTAAGGAGAAAAAACACCTACGGAATCCTCACGACTCGTAGGGAGAAAAATATTTATAAGACCCCCACGGCTCATAAAATTGAAAAGTCTTAGGTAACAGATCTGAACCTGCTTCCTAAGCCATCACCACTCTACAAAGAATCCAAGATTGACAGCTGTATGCTATCTACAGACCGCACTTGTTAAAATCACATGGCAAACAACACAGCAAAGAGAAGAAAGCGATAGAAAGAATATCTGATTTGCATTTAATTAAGCGTTCGAGGCATACCCATTCATGCATGTGCAAAAGATTTAGTACATAAAATAAGACACGCTGAAATGAGAAATTTTCCATTCATATTTCAGAAAAAGGGGGGGCTCTTACAATTATGAAAGCAATAAATGAAAACATCATCAAGATGATTACAATGGCAAAACCTCGGATCCAGGGCATGGATTGAGGAATTCGAAAGTAAGGCCGTCTAGAGTCTTTCTGGCCTTTCTGACCATTCTCATGTGCATCCTCTCGCGCTCACACGTGTCAAGATCTTCGGCAAAGCCCCCCACCCTTTGATAAGAAGCAATTATCGTCGCCTGTTGAAAAATTTGATGCAGAATATCAATGAGACTATCTCGTCGTTTTTTCGAGATCAGCCCCGACAGGTACACTGAATGCACCTTGTCTTTGGCATCATCAAGCGCATTAAGCGGCATGGCCTCGTGAAACCCCGGAAGTGCTCTCCAAATTGCTCCCAATACGACTTTCAAGAGAGCAGAACGGTGATGAAGCAACCAACCGACGCGTGCATACAGACGACCCATAATCTCCGCACACTGGGCATCTGTAAACTCTTGGTTTTGGTGACGGCCCTGTACGCGGATATCCTCATAAGTAATGAACTCGTTCAGACTGTATAAATGAACATCCATAATGCCTGAAAGAAACATCATTAGAAGATTAGCAATGAGAAAAAACAGACACAGGGAGTTAAACTCCTCGAGAGCAATGCTCTGCACACAGGAGTGACACCTGTCAAAATTAATTATGAGAGGAATTTAAAGAAATTCCCCGAGAACGCTGAGAGCCTTGCTTTGAGAAGATGATATAATCCATCAAAAATAAAATTCCATTTTTGATCTTCATGATCCATGAACAAACTCTTAAGAGTTCTTCTACATGATTTGAAAGGGGCAAAGCCCCATTAATGAATTAAGAAATTATAAATAAAATCCTTTTAGAGAGTAAAGCTCTATTAATGGAACCCTAAAAGGGTTCTCTTAAGATCAAAGATCTATGAAGAGCAAACCTCTGTTAATGGGTAAAACCCTGGTTTATTAAAAGTTTTAAACTATACCTAAGTTTTGACAGAGTTTTACTCTTGAAAAGTTCTTAAACTGAAGAGCAATGCTCTAAATAAGAGAAAATTCTCAAGAAAGAAGATGAAAATTATCTAAGGGACCAAAGGTCCTATTTATAGGCATTGAGAGCTGTTTCAACTTCCAAAAGTTGATCCAACGAATGAGATACTACCACCGCCGCACTCACGTTTGGGCCACGTAAGCGCAACGGTGGGGAGGGGGGGCATTTGTTTTCCCAATCAGAGCAAAGCTCTGTTCAAATTCCAAGATTTGAAATGAAACGACGCTTCCATTTCCCCCAATCAGAGCAAAGCTCTGCTTCAAAATTCAAAATTTAAATTGAAGCAACGCTTCAGATTCTGCACGCTGCGCGCTGTGTGCCACGTGTCAAACACGGGTGCGCTAGCGCAGCGAGCGCTGCGCTCTGCGCTGCGCGCCACGTGTCGAACGTAGGTGCGCTAGCGCTAGGTGCGCTAGCGCAAGGTGCGCCAGCGTTGGGATTAAAAATTCCCCACCGTCAGATCAAAAGATCTACTAATAATAAATTATTAATTAATCAGAACTAAAATTCTGTTATGGAAAGATTTTTCAATCTTATTAAAACAAGAAGATTATTTTCTGTAAAACAGAAGCCTTAGGATCAAAAATCCGACGGTGGGAAATATTCCCAAATCAAGCAGAGAAAAATCTCTTAAAACTGATTTAACAAATCATTTGGCCCTATATAAAGGACCCTAGACTTCAAGTCTAAAAAGAGACAGAATACAGAAAAGAGAGAAAAAAGCCCTCTGCAAACTTTGAGAAAATGAAGAGCAAGCTCTTGAAAAAAAAGAAGATCATTTCTTCATATTCAAGGTAAAGAACTACGTTTTTGAACAACAGAGATGAAACCATCTCGTAAAAAGAAGAACCATCTTCTAAAAAGATCTTAGATCTATAAAAAGACCAAGATCTTTGATTTAAAAGCAAATGATCGAAAGATCTAATCATAAAAAAAATAATAATAAAAGAAGTATTTTTACTTCATTTACAGATCTTTGATCTATAAAAGGCAGTGCCTCTTATAAAAAAGAAGAATTTTTGTTCTTGGATCTTGAGGCAATGTCTCCTTTGATGAACATAAACTTGTTCTTTGATCTTAAAATTTGATCAAATGCACTTTGCGCTACTGAAAAGTGTCTTGCACTCATGAACTGCGCTCTTGCGCTCCTTGGATCGGCGCTCGGCGCCAAAACATGCCACGTGTCAACCAGAGACACAATCTGCGCTTTGCGCTTCTAAAACAGAGCACTGCGCTCATGGGCTGGCGCTCGGCGCCAAGCGCGCCACGTGTCACTCACTGGTGCGCCAACAGACTAGCGCAGAGCGCTCATAAATTAAAAGCGCAATGCGCTAATGATCTAGCGCTTAGCGCTAAGCGCGACACGTGTTCTCTTAGTGTGCGCTACCTGACAGAAGCGTAATGCGCTATTTGACTGGCGTAAAGCGCCTGGCGCGCTACGTGGCGCACTGTCAGAACAAACTTTGTTTCTGATGAATGCTATGCATTCAATACAAGACAAAAATGTCAGAGCCCAATACCTAGCATTATTTAAAGGGTTGAGCCCAAATAAAGGCTTAATAGCCAGAACAAAAATAAAATGTTAAACATTTTTAATTGGACTTAGCCCAATTCTGGCCATAAGTCCTCAATTTATCTTAGACTGAGCACATCTGCTCTTTCAACCAACCCACTTTGGTTCAAGGGTACATCTCTTCACTCCTTTGATATTTATCGTTGTAATTCCTCAACGTCTTCAAAGAGGTGACGGGTCCCGATAACCACACACTTCATGGACTGTGGGGTCCTTAAACTCATGGACTATGATGTCCTTAACCTTGACCGTGATGTCTTAAAACTAAAATTGGACTGTGAGGTCCTTAAACTCAAGAAGTATGATGTCCTTAACCTTGACCGTGATGTCTTAAAACTAAAATTGGACTGTGAGGTCCTTAAACTCACGGACTATGATGTCCTTAACCTCGACCGTGATATCTTAAAACTAACATCGGACTGTGGGGTCCTTAAACTCACGGACTATGATGTCCTTAACCTCGACCGTGATGTTTTTAAACTAACATCGGACTGTGAAGTCCTTAAACTCACGGACTATGATGTCCTTAACCTTGACCGCGATGTCTTTAAACTAACATTGGACCGAGATGTCCTTAAACTACCAATGGACTGTAATGTCCTTAAACTAATCGACCGCAATGTCACTAAACTAAATAATAGAGTCCAAATGCTCTCTTGTTGGATCTAAATGATCCCGTTAAGTTGATCTTAGTCTAAAATTAGACTAACGTATCCTTAACAAACGTTTAAGTTGATCTTAGTCTCAAATGAGGCTAACGTATCCCTACCCAAACCCCCAAACCCAAATCTAAGAAAGATACGGATTTGGACTAGTCCATGCCTTACGGACGACAACACAACTTAGTCTCCGTATACAATCCACGGGCAACCAAACACAAAACAAACACCCACGACACGAAGTGACCATCTGGAGAAGGAGAAAGTTGTTACCGCGATGCGGTAGCGTAATTAACTGCAGGGGCTTGCGCCTGCAGGGAAGAGCGTCCCCACAATCAAAAACCTCTCAAACGAGGGGGAATCTGACGAAGTCTGCTACATCGGCCTCATCCGTTTAAACTTTCGATACATGGTGTCATAAATCAACTTGGCATCTTTGGAGAGGTGGACGGATAGCACAAATTAGCATCTGCCCCAAATTTCAGGCAAGACGAACCTGTGCGGTCGCGTCTCTGTGTTTCGGAGGAGAACAACGTCCACAAGCAAGATGGGCACGGATGAAAACCCGAAAGGGTGCCAGGAATAAAAACAGCATGACTGCCGGCGAGCTGTGAAAATCCGGAAGGACGCAACCTTGTTAAAATAAATACCCTTACGAGATTCTCACGACTCGTGAGGAGAATCCCCCCTGTGTGACCCTCACGGCTCATAGGATTCAAAAGCCTTAAGTTACAGGGATCTAGACCTGTTCTTAAGCCGTCATATCTATCAAATTGCCCTACAGGCGCTCCATATTGACCCTTGTATACAATCTATGGGCACGAATAAATATTTCTTTGCCAAGTTCTACAAATTGCAAGAAATGTCCCCATATGGTGAATAACACTTGTAGGTCCTCTCGACTTATAAGAAGAAAACACTCTTGGAAGATCCTTACGATTTACAAGAGAAGACATCACTTAGGAATCCCCACGATTCTTAAGGAGAAAATACGCCTACGAGATCCTCACGACTCGTAAGGAGAAAACCCTTTATGAGACCCTTACGGCTTATAAAGTCAAAAGTCTTAGTCGACAGAATCCTAACCTTGTCTATTAAGCCACCTTTGTCCAAATCGATAGGGGAAATGATGATCCGCTCCCGGCACTATTCCAGTTGTAGCGATGCTGATGCCTAAATCGGAATCAAATTCCGAGTCCTCTCAAAGCAAATGATGAGTCACTCCTGGCAATATCCCAGTTGTAGCGATACAGATGCCTAAACATGTATCAAACTCCAAAGTCAACTTCTCCGGAAAATGTCGTCCCTACAACCATTTAATGAAGAAGGGGACCCCGTTCGTCTGGGATCAGAAATGCCAAAGTGCACGGGACAAAATCAAGCAATACCTGCAGAATCCGCTGATATTGACCGTCCCGGTTAAGGGAAAGCCCCTCATCCTGTACACAACAACCCTTGAGAGTTCTTTAGGCGCGCTATGGGCACCAGAGAACGACCAAGAGAAGGAGAGAGCTCTCTACTATTTGAGTCGAGTTCTTCTAGGGGCAGAAAACAACTACTCCCCCATTGAAAAGCATTGCCTGGCACTGATCTTCATGATAACGAAGCTCAGGCATTATGCATTGGCACATGAGGTTCATCTCATATCAAAGGTAGATCTTCTCAAGTATTTAATGGCAAGAGCCATACTAACAGAAAGGCTTGCCAAATGGGCCCTCCTCTTAATGGAGTTCTCGATAATATATCGACCCCTCAAGGCAGTAAAAGGCCAGGCTATCGCCGACTTTCTTGCTGAACATCCAATACTAGCCGATTCCCCCTTAAATTGCGAATTGCCAGATGAACACGCATTCGATGCAATCAACAGGGAGAAGGAAGGAAATAATGCCCGATGGGAACTCTACTTTGATGGGGCATCTTCCATGAAGAAGCGGCAGCAGAGCACCCCCATAATCAAAGCTGAGGTGGGCCTTATCTTTGTGACTCCACAAGGAGGGATAATGTGTTTTGCCCTGTCCTTAACGGAGCTAAGAACAAACAACGAAGCGGAATATGAAGTTTTGATAGCGGGTCTTGAGATCGCTGTCAACATGGGGATCAAAAACTTCCTCATATATGGAGACTCTCAGCTGGTCGTCAGCCAAGTAAATGGCGACTATCAGACGTGTAAACCTGAATTGGTAAAATATGGCGAGAGAGTGCAGCAATTATTGACGCAAATCCCCTCCAATATCCTGGAAAGTATACCACGTGCGGAAAATAGCAAGGTGAATGCGTTAGCCAAGCTCGCTAAAGAACTGGTCGACGAAAACCTCGATGACGTAAGGATCATTGTGCAAAACCGTCGGATTCTCGCGCCAGCAGAAATATCTCCGGAGTCGTCTAAAGAAGAGGAAGCGACCAAACAAGCGGCTTTCCAAGTAGAGGACAAAGAAAAGGCTAAGGATTGGAGAGAAGTCTTCATAGACTACTTCAAATCCCATCGAACGCCCGAAAATGCATCTTCGAGACATCAGCTCATGAAACGAGCTCTGTTTTTTGCCTTCGTCAATGATACTCTATATAGTAGATCGTTCAAAAGTTTGTGGCTAAGCTGCCTGGGACCGGAAGAAGCAAGAAGAGCCGTCCAAGAAACTCATGACGGACTCTGCGGTTCTCATTAAGCCGGGCCAAAGATGAAGCTGAAGATCAAGAGAATGGGTTACTATTGGCCCACAATGATTCAAGACTGCCTCGAATACGCGAAACAGTGTCACTCGTGCCATATTCACGGGGACTTCATCCATCAGCATCCAAATCTGCTGTACCCAACGCTGACTAGCTGGCCATTCGAAATGTGGGGAATCGATATAATCGGGCCCATCGAGCCGGCATCGTCAAGGGGACATCGGTTCATATTGGTAACAACCGATTACTTTTCTAAGTGGGCAGAGGCAGTACCCTTAAAGGAAATGAAGATGGAGAACATCCTCCATTTCTTCAGGACATACGTCATCTACCAGTTCGGCACTCTGCGGCGGATTATCTCCGATTACGGGCCAGCCTACAGAAGCCACAAAATCAGTCGCTTCGCACAACAGCATAATATAGATTGGAGATACTCTTCGGTTTATAATCCCCACGCTAATGGTCTAGCTGAGGCTTCAACAAGACCTTGACGAAGATCATAAAGAAAACGGTTTCCAGAAACAAAAAGGACTAGCATGAAAGACTGCATGAAGCTCTCTGGGCGTACCGAACCACGTTCAAAATGGCCATGAATACAACGCTATTCGCACTGGTATTTGGCACAGAGTACTTCCTTTGGAGATAGAGCTACCCTCTTTACGAGTGGCGGTTCGTTACGAACTGACGGATGAAGAAAATGCCCATCTCCGGCTGGAGTAGCTCGATGCCCTCGATGAAACTCGTCTCATAGCACAGCAAAACCTGGAAGCTTACAAAGCAAGGATGACGCACTCATACGAAAGACTGACTAGGCCGAGAACATTTCTCTAAGGCGAACTCGTGCTAGTCGTAAAAAGACCTATGATCCCCAATCGTGCCAAACGAGGGAAATTCGAGCCGAACTGTGAGGGCCCGTACATCATAGACAAAGTCTACCAAGGTGGGGCCTACTTGCTCATGGATATGCATGGCGAAAGACCCTTCCGGCCAGTAAACGGTCGGATCCTTAAGAAATACTACGCTTAACAAGTCACGGCTCAGGTTAATGAGGGATGACGACGCTCGTGTCCGCTCGATATCTTCCCGAGTCCAAACTCTATAAGTAGTATCCGGCAAAACATCGCCTCGAAATCCCAGCGGACCACAACGTCCTAAAACTAGCTGTGGACCGAGATGTCCTTAAACTAACATTGGACCGAGATGTCCTTAAACTAACATCGTACCGAGATGTCTCTAAACTAACAATGGACCGCAATATCTTTAAACTAAATACGTCGCCTCAAACATAGCGACAGTGGAGTTCAGGTCCACAAGTCCCAACGGCGAGGATTGCAACTTAAATCCCGCTGGCTGCACAACCGTCCCAGTGGTGAAATCCCCCTAAGTGCCATTGGCAAAAGGAGGAGTTAAAAAAAGGTACGTCCACAAGTAAAATGGGCACGGATGAAACCCGAAAGGACGCCGTGAGTAAAAACAGCAGGGCTACCGGCGAGTTTGTGAAAACCTGAAAGGGTGCACTCTCGTTAAAATAAAGACACATGCAAGATACTCTCGCCTTGTGAGGAGAAGACACCTGCGCGAGATCCTTACGACTCATAAGAGAGCAACACATTTAGGGATCCCCACAATTCCTAAGGAGAAATTACACATACGAGATCCTCATGACTCATAAGGAGAACCATGTGAGACCCTCGCGGCTCATACGATTCAAAAGTCTTAAGTTATAGGGATCTGAACCTGTTCTTAAGCCATCACACTCCCCAAGTTGCTATACAAGCGGTTCAATATTGACACTTGTATACAATCCACGGGTGCAAACAAACATTCTCTCACCAAGCCCCACCAGTGTGGTGAACGACACTTATAAGTCCTCTCGACTTGTAAGGAGAAAACAATCTTGTAAGATCCTTACGACTTATAAGAGAACACCCACTTGGGGATCCCCACGATTCCTATGGAGAAAATACATCTACGAGATCCTCACGACTCGCAGGGAGAAATACCTTTATGAGACTCTTACGGCTCGTAAAGTCAAAAAGCCTTAGTCAACGGGATCCTAACCCCGTTCGCTAAGCCATCTTTGTTCAAATCGACAAAGGCAAATGATGATTCGTTCCTGGCAATATCCCAGTTGTAGCGATGCGGATGCCTAAATCGGTATCGAATTCCAAGTCCTTTCACGGCAAATGATGATTCACTCCTGGTAATATTCCAGTCGCAGCGATACTGATGCTAAAATCGGTATCAAATCTCAAGTTCTAAACTCGCAATAAAAAGCAGCGAGCAAAATATATGCATACAAAAATAGCCGAAATGATAGGGCAACTCGCAATAAAAAGCAGCAAGAAAAATATATACATACAAAAATAGCCGAAATGATGGGGCAACTCGCAATAAAAAGCAGCGGGTAAAAAGAAAAAAAATAGCCGAAATGATTGGGCAATCGCAACTTTCGCGATATAAAAAGCTGAAATGATATAGTATCGTGGAAAGAAATAAAAAAAATGAAACTTTTGCCCTGCTGGTGTGTCCACATCGACTCCTGTATACAATCCATGGGCACAAACGAAAAGGAAACCATATTTTCCCACCAAGCTCCATCAGAAAGAGAGTCAAATCTCGACGGCAACATTTATAGCCTAGAGATCAACAACGGCGTTCTTTCTCACTCCAACAGGATGCAGACGCAACGTCAACAACCGGCCCCAAGGTCCAAACAACGGAGCCATGGCAAATTCCTTAGTTCCCAGTCTCGATGGAAACATCTACAGCTTAGAGATCACAACGGCGTTCCTTCTCACTCCAGCAAGATGCAAACACAACGTCAGCAAATGGAGCCATAGCAAAGTCTTTAGTTCTAAGCCTCGACGGTTCACGGACAACCTCGACATTCATCGCAATATAGCAGACACAATGTCAACAAATGAAGCAAAGGAAGATCCCTAACCTCAGGGCCTTGACGGCAACTTAAATTAAACCTGAAAGACTATCGGAGATCACCCCACACCAGCACGGAGTGATCATGAGTCATCGGGGCTCCCATACTGAGCCTAACCTCAAGTAAAAAGCGGCATGGAATATCCCTAACGCTTGCTCTTTCAACGGTAATATCACCCAGAAGATTACTTGAAGATGTCTTGTCCAGCCCCCGAAGGGATCAGAGACACGACAGTCGTGAGGCTACTCGAATATCAAGATTGCATATTGTCACGCCCCGCTTCCCGGTGTTCGGCGAAGGGGACGCGACGAGATCCGCTACGTATATACTCAGAAGTACATACGCTAAGCGTATCTAAGCAATATAAAAGTAAATCGCAACAGACAAGAGATAAAGGAATAACAGCAACTTTATTAATAACATTCTTTTGTACAATGCATGAAAAAGTAAATACAACTGAAATGAAAAGCGATGCCTAAACAATGTCATAACAGGAAATGAAAATACTGAATAGAACAAGGTACAATATCTAGAGCTTGGGGTCTTCATGAAACTGATCCAAGTCTTCACTGGTGGGCTCGATCTCTGACAGGTCCAAAACACCTGACGACATTCAAAGAAGAAAGAAATAGAATGTCGTCAGCGAACAGGTCGCTCGGTAAGTCCCAAAGATAAAGAAGAATTAGTAAAGACAGAATAAGAGGTATTTTCTAAAGAGATTGGAAAATATTGTAGAATATTGTGTTAACGATGTTATTTGTAGCTTGGTACAGAAGGATGCCAGTGTATACTAGAGGGGTCTCTATATGCTAGAGACCAGGGCAAACGGAATGTACAAGGAACCGTTAAGCCACGGTACAACAGCAACGGAATATAGGTTAGGTGTCTTAATCTGACCACCTCGTGCCACCTTTAACACCTTCCGTACCAATCTACCCCTTAAACCCCGTAGTGTTTTGATAGTATTGTTGTATTGTATTGTGTAAGTTGGATGACTGACCAAAACCATGATATCAGTAAATAGAATGTAACTGCATAATCAGGTAAATGGAATAACGGAATAATGGATGTATATCTATGGTTTGATTCAGTCAAGTTGTATAGATTGTTAACTGGATTCTGGGATTCATCTGTTCGTATTGAGTTGGAATATTAAAGAGTGTAAATTGACTTGAATCATATTCAAGTCAGAAATAATCAGACTCAAACCCGAGTTAGACCAAAAGAAATGTAAGTCGAAGTTCTATAATTGTTAGGGTCCTTATTGTAATTTATAAAACTTGAGGGGGTTTTATGTAAAAATACTTTTGTATAGTTTTCAAGATACACCCCAAGTATTTATTATTCATCTTTATAGTTATAATGAGTGTAATTTTATTTCGTGATATTTCTAGTGAAAATATCCTAGTTTCATAAATAATGGTATTTATCTGTAATATTGATTTAATTGAAATTCATGGTATTTTAATGTAAAACTTAGTCTTGTGATTTTTTTAGAAAAAGTGGAATATTTATATTATAACAAAATAGATATTTTAACAATAATATACATATATTTATACAAAAATAATTTCAATAAATATTTTATATAAAAAATATATCATTTTCTTAAGATATCGTATTTTAAACCTTTCGAGATCGAATGCTCCTTGCGGAGGTCTGAATCTCGCACTACTAAGCCAAGGGTGCACGATAAACCGTACTATCCCTAATGGGTTCCCCAAAGGTGGGTTGTAGTGGCGCTTTGCAAAGATTTATAAATACAAAACCTTTAGAATACAGTTTTATTAAAGTGAAGGTATTTATTTGCAAAAGTCGATTTTCCGTATTTTAGGTTCTAGGGTTTTATATTTCAACTAGACGATTACTAATGGTCTAAACGACAAGTCGTTAGAAGCCTTAAATCGCCTCTTCACCGCCAATTGTGGCCAGGTAAGTACAAATGAGAAAAGGAGGGATCCGCTCATGAATCGTGAGACGGACCTTTTAAAGTTACCTTTTCTCACTTGCCTAGCCTAGACACCACAAAGTCAGCTTTAGATAAACGATCGATGTCTAAAATTTTCGTATTTTCCTATTAAAAGATATTTGTTTTAAAAGTGTAGCAACCTAAAACTTTTAGAAAAGGTTATATAAGAAAAGGGTATTTAAATGTAAAATGTTGTATTATCGTATTCTAAGTTTTGATGATATCAATTAGGGTTGTATTTGCGTGTGTGTGGAGGTAGGTCATTACCTCGTGATCTACTTTAAGGTATAGCAATGTTAAGGGGTTAAATGTGAAAACTAAACATTGTGGTATTTAAGTGAAAGAAATACGATAAATGGAAACGTTATCATTTCATGTGAGAAAGCTTATTCAAATTAATTTTTAAGTGATTACTAGTCAACATGAATATGTTTAAGCATTATGGAATTGGTGATAAGCGAGATTTGATAGAAAACCGAATCGAAAATCGGGTTGTTCCGATTTCCGTCGGGTTTTTAAGTTCGTATTTTAATGAAAGAAAAGAAAGGTAGAAAAGGGGGACTTACGGGTTTGGACAACGCTAGAGAGTGAGAGGGAGGTAGAGGGTTTGCCGGTACGTCGAAACGTCGTGGAGAGGTCCTAGCACGATCACCGGAATTTCGCCGTCGATTTCGTCAGCGCTTCGCCTTTCGCTCGTTTTCTAACGTACCAAGTTCTCTTGGAATTTTGGGAGAGTGGACTTAGAGATTTAGGATGAAAGGGTAGAGGGTATGGGGGGTTTATATAGGGTTAGGCTAGGGTTAGGGTTTTCAATTAAAATAAATATATAAAATATATAAAATCATTAAAATCATTAAAACTTTGGAGTAAAAGGGATTTAATGGACATTAGGTAACCGATCCAAATATTTAAAGTGTGCAGGTGAGAAGATCAGGTCAACACGGAACTTTTCCGTGTTGACGACTCGGCCATCCGGTCGAGTCCGGCCGGCGGCGCCGGACCGAGTCGGGCTGAGTCAAGGTGTCGGGGGCCAGGGATTCTCCAGAGGGAAATTATGGTATATTTATTTTTTTTGTGTCCAGTACAAATTTTGTGAGTTATGGCCTTTTGACTGTTGACTTCCAAAAGAAAATAAAACAAAATAAATACAAAAATAATGTGGGGCATGGGATTTGAACTCTGGTGGCTTGGTTCAGCAGTGCAAGGTATTACCAATGAGCTACAAGCTCCTTCTTGTAATTATGGAGCGAAATAAATACTTAAAAAGATATCAGCCACAATAAATACTCCAAGTATACATTGAATTTAAATCAATTCTTTGTACATTAAAAATGGAGTTGTTACAGTCTACCCTCCTTATAAAAATTTCGTCCTCGAAATTTACAACTTTTATTTGAGGACTAGTTTACAAAGAGGTGTGGATATCTAGTACGCATTTCATCCCCCCTTTCCCAAGTGGACTCTCCTGGAGTGTCTTTCCTCCACATCACTCGAACCAAGTTAACTTCCTTGTTCCGAAGTGTCTTCACTTTCCTGTCCAGGATTTCCACAGGCTGTTGCTCACAAGACAAATCGGGCTGTATAGTGAGCTCAGAATGATCGAGAACATGGCTGGGGTCACTCACATACTTTCTGAGTTGGGATATATGGAACACATTATGCACTCCTTCCAATGAAGGTGGAAGCGCTAAATGGTATGCCACTTCACCGACTCGTTCGAGTATGTCGAACGGTCCAATATATCTCGGACTTAGCTTACCCCGTCTTCCAAATCGGATCACTCCGCGGTTCGGAGATATCTTCAGGAATACGTGATCTCCTGGCTGGAACTCTAAGTGTCGTCTCTTTGCATCAGCCCAGTGCTTCTGTCGATCTTGGGCTATGCGCATCCTTTCCCTGATAGTACGAACCACATCAACAGTTGCTATTATCATCTCTGGTCCAAGAAGTTCCCTATCTCCGATGTCGTCCCAACTTAATGGCGATAGACACTTCCTTCCATACAATGCTGCAAAAGGTGCCATTCCTATGCTTGCTTGGTAGCTGTTGTTGTACGAAAACTCCACAAGATGTAGGTGATCTTCCCACGATCCTTTGAAGTCTAGCATACACGCTCTGAGCATATCCTCCAAGATCTGAATAATTCGTTCTGACTGACCATCTGTTTATGGATGATAGGCCATGCTGAAGTTCAGACTTGTTTCCAAGCTTGCTTGCAGACTCTGCCAAAATTGCGATCGGAACCTGGTGTCACGATCGGAGACAATGCAGACCGGTATTCCATGAAGTCTCATAATTTCCTGTATGAGTTCATGGGTATCAGAGATGGTACATTATAAAGAATTTTAAATCTAAATTAGATTATTACCTCCATGTACTTCTTTACTAGTGTCTCAGTTGATTGGCCAACTCGAAATGGGATGAAGTGAGCCGACTTTGTGTGTCGATCCACAATGACCCATATGGCATCGTTACCCTTTGTGCTGCGAGGATGAGCAGTCACAAAGTCCATCGTGATGTGTTGCCACTTCCATTCTGGGATTGGTAACGGTTGAAGTAATCCAGCAGTCCTGTGATTTCAGCCTTTACTTGCTGACACACCAAGCATTTTGCGACGCTTCTGGCTACTTCACGCTTCATTCCATGCCACCAATAATTCTGACGTAGATCTTTGTATATTTTGGTACCTACAGGGTGTACTGAGTAGGGAGAGCTGTGAGCTTCTTTCATTAACTCTTCCCGAACATGACCTTTTGGTACACACAATCTGCTGCAGTATCTCAAAGATCTGTTTTCATGGATGATGAAGTCTGTTCTGAGTCCATTCTCCACTTGTTCTCCGATCTTTTGCAACTTAGCATCACTTTCTTGAGCTGCTTTGATCTGATTGACAATGGTTGATTGAACTTGTAAGTTCATCAAACTTGGAGCATTACTTGGCATGACTACTTCAATCTCCATCTGATGCAAGTCTTGTTGAAGCTTCCACTGAGCGGTGAGATTCATTGCTAATGGTTGGCGACTAAGGGCATCAGGTACTACATTCACCTTCCCTGGGTGATATTGCAAGTTGATGTCAACGTCCGCCATAAGTTCTAACCATCTTCTCTGCCGCATATTCAACTCCTTCTGAGTAAACACGTACTTTAGGCTCTTATGATCTGTGTAGATGTTCACCCGTTCACCAAGTAGGTAATGACGCCAAATCTTGAGAGCAAAGATGACGGCTGCCAACTCCAAATCATGCGTCAGATAATTGCGCTCGTGAATCTTCAGCTGTCTTGAAGCATAAGCCACAACCTTACCGTGCTGATGTAGAACACATCCTAATCCCTTACCGGATGCATCGCAATGCACTTCGAATCCTCCAGATTGATCCGGTATGACGAGAATAGGTGCTGATGTCAATCTTGACTTGAGTTCTACGAAAGCTTGTTCGCATGCTTCTGACCACACAAATTCTTCATCTTTACGTGTGAGCTTGGTCAGGGGTGTTGCTATCTTTGAAAAGCCTTCAGCAAACCCTCTGTAATATCCAGCTAAACCTAAGAAACTTCGAATGTCCTTCACTGAGTTTGGTGTAGGCCATTCGCTAACTGCTGAAACTTTCGCTGGATCCACAGAGATTCCTTCTCCTGATACGATATGTCCAAGAAAACCAACTTGCTCTAACCAAAACTCGCACTTGCTATACTTGGCATAAAGCTGATGTTGTCGAAAAGTTTCTAGGACAATTCGTAGGTGCTCTGCATGTTCTTTCCGACTTTTAGAATACACCAGGATGTCGTCGATGAAGATGAAAACAAACATGTCTAAGTACTCCCGGAAAACTTGATTCATTAGGTTCATGAATATTGCGGGTGCGTTGGTCACTCCAAATGGCATCACTAGAAATTCGTAATGTCCATAACGAGTTCTGAAAGCTGTTTTGTGAATATCAGCTTCCTTGACCTTCACTTGATGATAACCTGAATGAAGATCCCATTTAGAGAAAACACAAGATCCACTTAGCTGATCGAATAGATCATCGATACGCGGGAGTGGATACTTGTTCTTTATAGTAACTTCGTTCAAGGCTCTATAATCGATGCACATTCTGTATGAACCTTCCTTCTTCTTCACAAGTAGTACAGGTGATCCCCAACTTGAAGTGCTGGGACGAATCCATCCTTTCGCCAGTAATTCGTCCAACTGTGTTCGGACTTCCTTCAAACCTTCCAGACTTAAACGATATGGTGCTTTGATCACTGGTTGTGCTCCTAGTACTAAATCAATACTGAATTCAAGAGCTCGATCGGGAGGCAAACCTGATATATTGTCAGGAAATACATCGTCGAACTCTCGAACCACATCTGGTCTTGATTCTTCCTCCGCTTGAGCTGCTGCAACTACTGCTTCTCTTGGCTTCGCTTTGTAGGTACTTGGCTTCAGAGTACGGTCTCCGCTTTTGAAATAGAAGACCGGATGGTCTGGAATCTCGAATACTACCCTCCTTTGGCGACAGTCGATGGTAGCATAAAAAGTTCCAAGCCAATCCATTCCTAGAACCACATCGAAGTTCGGTATGTCCAGCACTTTGCAGTCAGCATAAAACTCTCGACTACAGACGACGACTGGACACAAGCTGTAACCCATAGTTGCCTTTAGAACGCTATTTCTTGAACTAACATTCCAGCTGGATACAAGCGGTAAGACTGGAATCGCATGGGTTTGGACAAACCGTTGCGACATAAAGCAGTGTGATGCTCCAGTATCAAACAGTGCAAGTGCAGAGATTGAGGATACTAAGATTGTACCTAAGGTATGTGGGATTTGTTTTAGGTATAGAAAATATGTAACTAAGTAGTAGAATAGAAAAGCAAAGTTTGAAAAGAAAAGTTTACCAGTGATGACTTGGCCAGTGGCTCAGCTTCTTCCACGGATATCGTGAAAGCCTGGCTCCTGGGTACATTCCTCCTGGCCTGAGGAGCATTCCTCGGAACGTTCCTTTGAGCTTGATGGAACTGACGAGGAGGTGGTGCAGCTTGTGGTCCTCTGGGTGGTGCAGGTAGTGCAGGTCTGGGAGCAGGTGCCTGGAGAGCTGGTCACTGCGGATAAGTAATTGCTGGCCTGGGTGCAGCAACTGGGTTCTGTCTTTGGGGACAAGACCCAATATCGTGAGTAGCTGAGCCGCAGACTAAGCAAAGACGGTTGGCTCGACGGCAGTCCTTCATCATATGTCCAGTTCTCTTACAGCAGATGCAAAAGGCTGGGCTGGGACGATGGGTTGGTACTCCGGGTCGCCTTGGCACGAAAGGTGGCCTGGACGAGGCTCCACCTGCCATCTGGTTGGCAGGGCGTTTGACTCCTGCAGACTGAGGTCTGCCCCTTGCTTTTATCACTGCCTCATAACTGCGGGCAGCCTCCAGAGCATCCTCATGAGTCAAAAATTTTCCCGTGGCTAGAGCAGCCTGAATCTCCGTGTCCAGTCCTTGTTGAAAGCGACGGGCTCTGATCTCGTCCGTCGGTATCAAGTGTGCCGCGAATCTGTTTAAAAATTGTGTTAGCTGTGTAGTATGTGATATTTAAAAATTGAACTATTGTGACATATCTTACCGGCTTAACATGGTGAATTCAGCGTCGTATTCATCTACTGATTTGTCCCACATTGAACCCTGTTGTAGATGAATAAACTGCTGCTCCATGGCAAATTTGGCAGTCACAGGGAAGTATTTCGCGTCGAACTTCTCGCGAAAAGTCTTCCATTCAATAGGCTGTACCAGACGGCTTTCTTCCGCCTTCCACCAGTTGCGAGCATTATCCATGAGCTGTAGCTTCGCCACACGGACCCAAGCTATGTCTGGCACTTGTGCTGCTGCCAGATCATCTTTGATGGTTTGTGCCCATTCTTCAGCTTCAAGAGGGCTTTATTTTCCAGAGAATTGTTTGGGATGTAAAGCCCTGAATTGCTTTACTCCTGGTGCGTCGGTCTCGGGACGGTTCAGAAGTTGTTGCTGTCCCTCAAGAAGGCTGCGAATCGCTTCAAGTAGCACTGTTTGCTCAGTGGGTGGTGCAGGAACAGCTGGTGCGAGAGGTAGTGCTGGAAGTGTGTTGTTGATGTTGGTGCTGGTGTTGTTCGGGGAATCCATAACCTTGAAGAAAAATTTGGGTTAGGACAGATTCAAATACATGAAATGATAAGATTTAAGGAATAGAAATTTATAAGATTCAAGAAACATGAATTGTAAAGAATGTTTTAGTTGCTGGTTCTTGTGTTATATTGCTTAGGTTGTTCACGCAGACCAGAACTGCATGATAGAGATTCATACAGCTCTGACCTGCATGGGCCACCAACAAAACCTGTCACGCCCCGCTTCCGGGTGTTCGGCGAAGGGGACGCGACGAGGTCCGCTACGTATCTACTCAGAAGTACATACGCTAAGCGTATCTAAGCAATATAAAAGTAAATCACAAGAGACAAGAGATAAAGGAATAACAACAACTTTATTAATAGCATTCTTTTGTACAATGCATGAAAAAGTAAATACAACTGAAATGAAAAGCGATGCCTAAACAATGGCATAACAGAAAATGAAAATACTGAATAGAACAAGGTACAATATCTAGAGCTCGGGGTCTTCGTGAAACTGATCCAAGTCTTCACTGGTGGGCTCGATCTCTGACGGATCCAAAACACCTGACGACATTCAAAGAAGAAAGAAATAGAATGTCGTCAGCGAACAGGTCGCTCGATAAGTCCTAAAGATAAAGAAGAATTAGTAAAGACAGAATAAGAGGTATTTTCTAAAGAGATTGGAAAATATTGTAGAATATTGTGTTAACGATATTGTTTGTAGCTTGGTACAGAAGGATGCCAGTGTATACGAGAGGGGTCTCTATATGCTAGAGACCAGGGCAAACAGAATGTACAAGGAACCGTTAAGCCACGGTACAACAGCAACGGAATATAAGTTAGGTGTCTTAATCTGACCATCTCGTGCCACCTTTAACATCTTCCGTACCAATCTACCCCTTAAACCCCGTAGTGTTTTGATAGTATTGTTGTATTGTATTGTGTAAGTTGGATGACTGACCAAAACCATGATATCAGTAAGCAGAATATAACTGCATAATCAGGTAAATGGAATAACGGAATAATGGATGTATATCCATGGTTTGATTCAGTCAAATAGTATAGATTGTTAACTGGATTCTGGGATTCATGTGTTCGTATTGAGTTGGAATATTAAAGAATGTAAATTGACTTGAATCATATTCAAATCAGAAATAATCAGACTCAAACCCGAGTCAGACTAAAAGAAATGTAAGTCGAAGTTCTATAATTGTTAGGGTCCTTATTGTAATTTATAAAACTTGAGGGGGTTTTATGTAAAAATACTTTTGTATAGTTTTCAAGATACACCCCAAGTATTTATTATTCATCTTTATAGTTATAATGAGTGTAATTTTATTTCGTCATATTTCTAGTGAAAATATCCTAGTTTCATAAATAGGGGTATTTATCTGTAATATTGATTTAATTGAAATTCATGGTATTTTAATGTAAAACTTAGTCTTGTGATTTTTTTAGAAAAAGTGAAATATTTATATTATAACAAAATAGATCTTTTAATGATAATATACATATATTTATACAAAAATAATTTCAATAAATATTTTATATAAAAAATATATCATTTTCTTAAGATATCGTATTTTAAACCTTTCGAGACCGAATGCTCCTTGCAGAGGTCTAAATCTCGCACTACTAAGCCGAGGGTGCACGATAAACCGTACTATCCCTAACGGGTTTCCCAAAGATGGGTTGTAGTGGCGCTTTGCAAAGATTTATAAATACAAAACCTTTAGAATACGGTTTTATTAAAGTGAAGGTATTTATTTGTAAAAGTCGATTTTCCGTATTTTAGGTTCTAGGGTTTTATATTTCAACTAGACGATTTCTAATGGTCTAAACGACAAGTCGTTAGAAGCCTTAAATCGCCTCTTCACCGCCAATTGTGGCCAGGTAAGTACAAATGAGAAAATGAGGGATCCGCTCACGAATCGTGAGACGGGCCTTTTAAAGTTACCTTTTCTCACTTGCCTAGCCTAGACACCACAAAGTCAGGTTTAGATAAACGATCGATGTCTACAACTTATCGTATTTTCCTATTAAAAGATATTTGTTTTAAAAGTGTAGCAACCTAAAACTTTTAGAAAAGGTTTTATAAGAAAAGGGTATTTAAATGTAAAATGTTGTATTATCGTATTCTAAATTTTGATGATATCAATTAGGGTTGTATTTGCGTGTGTATGGAGGTAGGTCATTACCTCGTGATCTACTTTAAGGTATAGCAATGTTAAGGGGTTAAATGTGAAAACTAAACATTGTGGTATTTAAATGAAAGAAATACGATAAATGGAAACGTTATCATTTCATGTGAGAAAACTTATTCAAATTAATTTTTAAGTGATTAGTAGTCAACATGAATATGTTTAAGCATTATGGAATTGGTGATAAGGGAGATTTGATTGAAAACCGAATCGAAAATCGGGTTGTTCCGATTTCCGTCGGGTTTTTAAGTTCGTATTTTAATGAAAGAAAAGAAAGGTAGAAAAGGGGGACTTACGGGTTTGGACAACGCTAGAGAATGAGAGGGAGGTAGAGGGTTTGCCGATACGTCGAAACGTCGTGGAGATGTCCTAGCACGATCACCGGAATTTCGCCGTCGATTTCGTCAGCGCTTCGCCTTTCGCTCGTTTTCTAACGTACCAAGTTCTCTTAGAATTTTGGGAGAGTGGACTTAGAGATTTAGGATGAGAAGGTAGAGGGTATGGGGGGTTTATATAGGGTTAGGGTTTTTAATTAAAACAAATATATAAAATATATAAAATCATTAAAATCATTAAAACTTTGGAGTAAAAGGGATTTAATGGGCATTCGGTAACCGATCCAAATTTTTAAAGTGTGCAGGTGAGAAGACTAAGTCAACACGGAACTTTTCCGTGTTGACGACTCGGCCGTCCGACCGAGTCCGGCCGGCTGCGCCGGACCGAGTCGGCCGGTTCGCCGGCCGACTCGGCCGAGTCAGGCCGAGTTAAGGTGTCGGGGGCCGGGGGTTCTCCAGAGGGAAATTATGGTATATTTATTTTTTTTGTGTCCAGTACAAATTTTGTGAGTTATGGCCTTTTGGCTGTTGACTTTCAAAAGAAAATAAAACAAAATAAATACAAAAATAATGTGGGGCATGGGATTTGAACTCTGGTGGAGTGAAATAAATATTTAAAGAGATATCAGCCACAATAAATACTCCAAGTATACATTGAATTTAAATCAATTCTTTGTACATTAAAAATAGAGTTGTTAGATATATCGGGGAATATATCAGCCAACGCGACGATACGACGGGTAAAAAACCCTACTACCACAGATTCTAACGGACTTCTATCAGCAGAGGTTAACTGTAATGTTAGGACATTCTTGCGAGAACTTCTCGATTCGTCTCGACTCGTAGGGAAAATAATGTCCTTGCGAGAACTTCTCGATTCGTCTCGACTCGTAGGGAAAATATGCCATTGCGAGAACTTTTCGATTCGTCTCGGCTCGTAGGGAAAACATTGTTCCTGCGAGAACTTCTCGATTCGTTTCGGCTCGTAGGGAAAACAATGTTTCTGCGAGAACTTCTCGATTCGTCTCGCCTTGTAGGGAAAACAATATTCCTACGAGAACTTCTCGACTCGTAGGGAAAATAATGTCCTTGCGAGAACTTCTCGATTCGTCTCGACTCGTAGGGAAAATAATGTTCATGCGAGAACTTCTCGATTCGTCTCGACTCGTAAGGAAAATAATGTTCCTGCGAGAACTTCGTCTCGACTCGTAGGGAAAATAATGTCCTTTCGAGAACTTCTCGATTCATCTCGACTCGTAGGGAAAACAATGTTACTGCAATAACTTCTCGATTCGTCTTGACTCGTAGGGAAAATAATGTCCCTGCGAAAACTTCTCGATTCGTTTCGACTCATAGGGAAAACAATGTTCCTGCGAGAACATCTCGATTCGTTTCGACTCGTAGGGAAAATAATGTTCCTGCGAGAACTTCTCGACTCGTCTCGACTCGTAGGGAAAACAATTTTCCTGCGAGAACTTACGGCTCATGAAAAAAAAGTCTTAGGCTACAAGGACCCTAAACTTGTCTCCTAAGCCATCAATTCTATAGACATGCATTACTTTGCACTACTTCACCCAGGTACATACTTACGTAGGCAAAGTAGTGGGGGCATTTGTTCCCGCCAAAATTTTCGGCCAAGAGCTATTTGTTCCCTTATAACCCTTAAAAAAGGGAGAGATGAAAGAGGAAAAAAATTCACGGTTGGACGTCACATGTTAAATACGTGAGCGCTTATATGCAAAGCATATAAGCACTGAAAGAAAATAACTAAAGGCCAAATAGGCCTCACGTATAAAACACGTGAGCGCTCATATGCAAAACATATGAGCGCTGAACATAAATCGCTAATGGCCAAATAGGCCTCACGTGTAAAACACGTGAATGCTCATATGCAAAGCATATGAGCGCTGAACATAAATAGGCTAAAACCCACAGCAGGGGTCACATGTTAAACACGTGGGTTCTCTTACCTCACATGCAAACTATGTGAGCGCCCCAATTTAAAATGTTCCCATTAAATTCTATGTGATAAAATTAAATCCTATTTGGGAAATATTTTCCTGATCTTTCTCAAACTAGAAAGATCTTCTCTGTTAAACAGATGATGTTTGGATCAAAGATCCAACGGTGATCATATGGTAGAATAAAATTCTATCATAGGAAAATATTTTCCTAATCTTGTTAAACTAACAAGATATTCATATGATAAGAATAAAATTCTAACCTTGTTAAACTAACGAAACATCCATATGATAGAATTAGATTCTATATCAAGGAAATATATTTCTGATCTTATTAAACTAAAAAAATATGATAGAATAAAATTCTAATCTTGTTAAAACTAACAAGATATTTATAATCTTGTTAAATAAACAAGAAATCTTCTCTGTTAAACAAAGAGCCTTTGGATTAAAAATCCAATGGTGAATAAAATTCACCAATTGATCTAAAAGATCATGGAATCAATCATGATCTCCCAATGAGGGATTCTCTTAACAAATTGATTCTTGTTCTTTTCGTATAAATAGGAGCGAGAAGAGGAGGAGAAACACACAAAGGAGGGAGGGGAAGAAAAATAAAGAGAGAATTTAATTCTCAAAACGGAGGAGACCACCCCATAAGTTTCTAAAAAACATATACGAATGCCTCTCAAAAGCTCGCACAAAACAAAAGAGAATTTAATACTCAAACCAAGAGTTTAACTCTTCTCAAAAAATTTAGTTCTTCCTCTGGTTGATGTCTGCAGAAGTAGATCTCCCCACAAGTTGAGAATTTACTTTTCATCGGGAAAATTCTGTTATGCAAATTCAAAATTTAGGGGAAAGAACCAAGTCCAAAGAATTTAATTCTTCCAAAAATATATAGGAATTTAATTTCTCTGATAAAACTAGGGTTTAACCCTTTAAAAGAATTTAATTCTTATAGAACAAGGGACTTGAAATTCTTAAAACTAAGATCAAGATCTTCATGCATATAGAGGGAAAAACTGATGATTCACACGCAAGCGTCTAAAAAGAAGAACAAGAGGTGTCTCTTAGGGCAGTCATGTGTTCCTACGTGACCCCCAAGCATTTATACAGAAAAGGGAATAAACCCAAAGGCAACGCTCACGTTTTGAGAGCACCTCGCGTGTTTGCACGTGAGCATCAATGAATTAAGTGCTTAGCACTTATGAAAGAAAATGGAACACACCCAGAGATAGCGCTCATATTTTGAGCACCTCACGTATCCGCACGTGAGCACTATATAAGGTAAATGCTTAGCACTTATAAAAGGAAGATGAAATAAACCAAAAGAGGCAGTGCCCAACTCTGGGGCGTCTCACGTGCCCACACGTAATGGCCACAAGAATTAAGTGTTTAACACTTATATACAGATGGGGATTTGGACCCAAGTGTACAGCGCCAACTTTCAAGCTTCTCACGTGCCACACGTGAGCGCCCCAAATTTCAATGTTTAACACTGCTTTAGAGTCTCACGTAAGAGCACGTGAGCACCGAACATATATTAGTGTTTAACACTATGGGAAATCAACTCCAGCCTCAAGTTGGCCAAGTCTTCTTGAGATTAAAACATCTTCGATCTCCAAATAGATCGAGCCCCTATGCTCATGACTTCCCAAACTAATCTTATTCTCAAAAGACGACTAATGATTTCTGGGCTCGACCATCAATTCCTTCTCTCCTCAATCTGGAAATTGGTTCAAGGGTACATCTCTCCACACTTCTGATACATGTCGTTGTAATTCTTCAACGTCTTCAGAGAGGTAGCGGGTCCCGACAACCAACAGCTCTTTGGTGCATTCCCAAACCCATGAGCACATCCCAATGGACCGCAATGTCCTTAAACTAGCTGTGGACCATAATGTCCTTAAACTAGCTGTGGACCATAACGTCCTTAAACTAAACCCTCACCCCGAAAATGGTGATCAACGGACCGTAACGTCCTTAAACTACAGCGATAGAGCACAAATGCTCTTTTGTTGGATCAAGAACGATCCTAAGCCCCCGTTAAGTAGATCTTAGTCCAAGATCGGACTAATGTATCCTTAGCAAACATTTAAGTTGATCTTAATCTCAAACGAGATTAACGATCCTTAAATCAAACCAAACCCAAATCTAAGAATATACGGATTTGGACTAATCCACGCTCTACGGACGACAACATAAATTAGTCTCCGTATACAATCCACGGGCAACCAAAAATAAACAAACACACACGACACGAAGTGAATATCTGGAGCAGGAGAAAGTGGTTATCGCTACGCGATAACGTAATTAACTGCAGGGGCTTGCGCCTGCAGGGAAGAGCGTCCCCACAATCAAAAACCCCTCGCAAATGAGAGAGATCTGATGAAATCTGCTATAACGGCCGCATCCGTTCAAACCTCCGATATACGGTGCCATAAATCAAATTGGCATCTTCGGAGAGGTGGACGTATAAACCCAAATAGTATCTGCTCCCAAATTCAGGCAAGACGTTTGTCTTCCCTATTTTCAGTGGTGAACAACGATAATGGTTTGCTACAAAGAATTTGCGGCCAGAATTGCATCCAACTCCGAAAGAGAATGGTAAATAGGCTATTCCACCAGCAAAGTACACGATATCCGATAATAAGAAACTTGAAAAAGAAAACTCTCGTCGGCCTGAAAAGTCATGATTGTCATGTGATCATGCAGCAATTGCTTTCCATTGCTGTTAGGGTGTTACCAGATAACGACGTTGTATAAATTGTGACTGATTTGTGCCATTTCTTCAGAGAATTATGCTCCAAAGATTACTCGGCAAACGATTTTAGAACCCTGGAGAATAAAATACCTCGAATACTTTGTAGAATGGAGATGTTGTTTCCGCCTTCTATTTTCACCATAATATTGCATCTCACGGTTCACCTTGTTTAAGAGGCACATTTAGGTGGTCCAGTGAATTATCGGTGGATGTATCCATTCGAGAGGTAAAACTTATATAACAACTCTTTACTGTTCATAATAAATTGAATATTTGTAATAAAACGAATTAAATTTGTTTGCTTCCGTCAAGTTCATGTATAAAATAAAACGGTACATCCGTAACAGGAGTCGGCCTGAAGGGTCGATCGCTGAAGGGTTTCTCGCGGAGAAATGTATGACGTTCTATTTTATTTATCTAGAGTGTATTGAGATTGCATTTAATAGGCCGAGACGTAATGAGAACATGGTTGACAATAGACCGTAACATCCGTCTTCTGGGCCCAAGAAAAGGAACTGGGTAAAGTGAAGTCGGATCACACTGCATCTGAGCAGCTCGACATGATTCACCGTTACGTTTTATTTAAATTGTTCAGATGTGAACAGTTTTATCGGGTAAGTATTTATTACTTTTTTCTTAACATAATCATAGAATATCTTCAAGTCAAAATTAAATGTTTATTTGCGATATATACAGTGTTTGGAATGCCCATTACCGTCCACCTACTAAACGAATTTGGCAATTGGATATCGATAAGGAGCGACATAAACACTTTCCTGCTTGATTGAAAGCACGTGTAAGTTGTAAACTATAAAAACTAAACTACAACTCATGTTGATATATATATATATATATATATGTATGTATGTATGTATGTATGTATACACATAACTTAATCCATTTTACCCTAATAGGTTGAAAGAAATCCCAATGATAGATATGTTTCAGAAGATATAAAAGCGCTAGCGTATGGTCCATATGAACAAGCTGAATACCTCTCCAGTTACGTTGTTAATGAGTTTAGATTTCACACCAGGAAAAGAGATCAAAATAAAAAGTTTCATAATTGCGGTGTCTTTGTCACATCCACCGTTACTGGATATTCATCTTCCAGAGATTCAAATCCAACCACGGGAAAATTGGACTATTACGGGATGCTTAAAAAATAATTCGGGCGCGTTATCATGAACAGACGGTTGTCATGTTCAAGTGTTTGTGGTACGATATCCATCATGAACATACTGGGTTCAAAGTTGAAAATAGCCTACTTTTACTCAATTCATCGAAACTCGCTTTTGGTGAAGAGCCTTATATTCTCACCAGCCAAGCCCGTCAATGTTTTTATATCGCAAACCCTAGGGATGCCCAGTGGGATGTTACTGTTGTGACGAATCCACAAAATTATTACAACATGGATGAAAGTGATATAAGCGAGATTAGTTGACCTACAATCCCGGTTATATGAGATGATGCTATTCCTATCGAGTTCAACGGCGGTTTATCAAGAACAGATATAAAGCCGGAAATAGTCTCTGATGTGCCATCGGTGGTTGTAGAATTAGAAGTTTAATTAAGACTTTAAATATCTTGATATATTAACTTGCTCTTGTATGATACTCATAACTTAAGTAATATGAAACCTATAATTTATTGCATCTTTCTTTCCGTGTATTATTTCATACATTTTATCTTTTTCCGCATATTATTTCCGCATATTATCTCCCAAAGTTTCGAATTCTAATGTACACGGATTTTCAAGTTAATTTATATTATTTCCGCATTACATTTTTTCCCTGCATATTATTTCCACCATTTATTGCTCATGTATGATATTCTTTTTAGCAATAATTTTCACTATTATTTTTTATCTAATATATTAAACTATATTTCGTGAAGTTGTTTTAGATATGTCAGGTCCAGATAGCAGGACCGATCATTCTACCGGAGACGAGGGGCGGTCCTCTCAAAAAAAGAAACGGACTGAGAGAGGACCCACACAGGTCAATGATATATGGGGAGGATGCCACATGCTCCTGACAAGCCGATTGTATATCTTGCGTTAGGGGACGTTGTCACAGGAGCCAGTAAAGAAATGAAAAAATGATGTCAATAATGAACAGTGAGGACCGCATTTCTCATTTGTTGAAGGACGAAGATGACAAGTGAGAAGTCCTAGATTGGGACAGTGAAGCGTTAGCGCTAAAAAAACAAATTGCTATATGGGAGATGATGGTTAGATTTCTTTTTACAATTCAATATTGCACTTTTTTTATATGCACACATGTACACACACATACGCGTATATCACAAACACACACACATATATACATACACATTACTAAATTACTATAAAATACCCATACAATGATGAATTATCCCGTTTCGCAGGCTCGACTCGAGTTTCGGTAGGTTGGCGTAGAGGGCCCCCAGGGGGTTTGCGATGAACGCGCAATTTATGATAAGATGTGTAGTCATATGGTGAAGAATTGGAGAGGCCATAAGAACAAAATCTTTTGAAAGCTTGAAAACTGCACTTCACCGGATTGGTCCGACGAATACTGGCATGCCTTGGTTGATCATTTCTTGTCCGGAAAGTTTAGGGTATGTCTTTGACGATACATTTTTACCATTTTATAGCAACTCAGTAAACGATATTTGATGTAACTGCAGGAGAAGAGCGAGCGAGAAAAAACATCTCGCACTCAGCTGTACGATGTTTATAGGGGTGGGAGTAAGAGTTCCCAGCAGATTGCCATCGAACACGTAAGTATCGTATTTGATCTTAATATGTAAAAATTATCTTAGAAATTTATGTATGAACTTTCTAAATGTTATATGCAGGAAAAAAGTCATGGTGGAGAGTTCCTTGATCGTATCGAAATCTACTGGGCTCAATTTGTAAGGGACGACGGCATGCCTGCATCGATTGAGGCACATGAGAAATATGTAAGACTCTACATATGCCGAGCTTTTTAATTATTTCAGAATAATTATTGTGGAGCTTTTAGAATGACAGTAATACATTTTTTCTACAAACAGGCGGCGATAGCGGTTGAGAGAGATCGGTTGATCCAGACGATGGAGGCAGAGCAGGAACACCCGGTTAATAATACGCAGAGAACATTCATCGTAGATAGGGCTTTCACGGCGTCTAGGCCGGATTGTCAGGGAGAGTACAGTGCGCGTCCTCTAAGATCACTCCGCGTCAGTATAACATTCCTTTCCAGCAGACCGGGCATCCACCTCCTAGATTTCAGACGGCTGACGAATCGCCTTCAGAGATGTCGATACAGACCAGGGCCTTTAGGACCAGGACCCCTGTGTTTCATGGATCGCCCCAACAGCGGACGCCGGAATCCGGCGGTTCCTCACGCCGATCGATTGCCGCTGCTGCTCCCGCTCCTGTTGCCGATCTATTTGCTGGCTGGACTCTCGAGCAGAAGCTTAATCTTATCGATGCGTACATCCAGGCTGGGAGGCCCGTACCTCCGGTAAGTTTGATAACTCTTACATATATACACACATACGCACATATCACACACACGCACATATCACACACACACACATGCATACATACACACAAACACAAACACACATGCATACATACGCACATATCACATACACACATGCATACATATCATATGTCACATATACACAATCTGTAACACCCTAGTTCAGTTATATCATGTTCGATTTGTTTATTCTATTTATCTTGTGGGTTTTTCTTGACTTTATTTGTTTTTGGGTGCGGATAGTGTTTTGTTTCCTGTGCTTGGTATCCGACCCGGATGTCTTTTGGACTATTTTGTATTTAGCCTAAAACTCAAGTTTTATTAATATTATATTCTAATATCCTTAAACTGTTAAAATTTATTCAATCATATTTTTAAACAAACTAATATTATATTATACTGTTATCCATTTAAAATTTTACCAAAATAACTTTACCAAACCAAATATATTTTTAAATCTTTTAAATCCTAAACTAAACAACTCACCCACTCTGTCTCTTTATATATAAATTATTATTATTTATTTACAAAACACTATTTTCTTAACCCCACGTTCCCTCTCTCTCTTCTCCTTCTTCCTTCGTGCCGCCGCCTCTCGCGAACCCATGCCCTAACCCACGCCTCGCGCTCGCCCGACGCCGCCGATCACCTCTTCGGCCTCGTCACCATCCCTTCGAACTCCCCTCCTCTCCTCAACCACCTCCTCAGCTTCCTCTCTCATTCTCCCTAAGATCCCGAGCCCCAAACCCAACGAACCCGCAACAACCCATCACCTCCGTCCTCGACTTTGTCACTACCGATCGCCCCCGCACCCTCGTCAACCTCGTCTCCACCTTCTCTCCTTCCTCCTATCTCTTCTTAACCCCGAGCTCCTTTTCCCGTGCAAGCCAAACCCAACCCTAAAATCCGTGAACCTACGTACCTCGCTGCTGTCGACCTTTCCTCGTCATCACCATCCCTATCACCACGACCCTTCCTCCTCCTCACCAACACCTCAAGCCAACTCCCGACGAACCCTGCACACCTCAGTAACCTGAACCCAAACTCAAGAACCCATTGCCGCCTGCATCCTCGCCGGAGCTCGCTTCCTGTCGGCCCCTCGTTCTCACCACCACATTCTCTCCTTTCCAACACCAAAGCCCTCACCTGAGCACCAAAATCCCGCAGCAACCCATCACCGCATGACCTGACCTCTCCTCTGTCCCCTCGTCGTCGACCTTCATCCAGCCTCGCCATGCACCTCACCGTCACCCATCTCACCGTCGTCGCCCCACACCCCTGTCTCCACCTCCTCTTCCTCTTCCACTTCCCTCCTCCTCCCCTACAGACCGCGACTGCAACCCTACCCAGGATCCTCGCTGCACCCTCCTCGTCGGAGCTCCGATCCCGTCGGATCCACCCCCTCTCCACGACCTCTCTTCCTTCTCTCTTTCCTCCGACCCTGCACGCCCCGACTAGAACCCGACCCTGCAGAACCCGCACCCGCTGCCGTCGCCAAAAAACTTACTGCCTTGCCGTGAAACCTCGCCGGAAAATTCATCGTCGACATTGCCATCCTCGACCATTGTTGAAGTCAAAATTTGCACCCCGGTTGACCAAGTCAAAGTCAAGGTCAACCCCAAGCTTGGTGGGCCCAAGCCCAGGTCAAGCGGGCCCATGCCCAAGTCGAGCCAGCGGCCAGCCTTCCCATGCCAACAACAAAATCATGTAATAAGTAATTTTTATGTAATTGTTTATGCATGAATGTAAACAAAATGGGCATAAAGCAAATATTTTGTAAGCCCATGGCTTATGTGCAAAAAATGAAATGGCACATGAGCCATGGGATGGCTAAAATGCCATTTTTGAAAAGCCCAAGGGGCTATATGTAAATATGTAAGCCTATAAAAGGCAACATGATGATGAATAAAGAACACTTTTCATTCCCCCAAAAACTAGGGTTCTTTGTGCCTCCTGCTCCTTCTTTAAGGTTCTAAACCTTCTCATTTCTTTTGAATTAAATCAAGAGTTTTACTCTTTCTTTTCCAAAACTAAGTAGTTTTCCACCACAAAACCCACAAAGGGGAACTCAGATCTCCCATCAGATCTCAAAAAGGAGTGATTTTTAAAATCTCCTACTTCTTGATCTTCAAGATCCGGCCAAACAACAGGAGGAAGAAGAAGAACCCCCTTCATCGGCTTCAAAACATCCTAGGAGTTCTAACTCCATATATATATATATATATATATATATATATATATATATATATATATAACAACAAATATCTCCTTTCTGAAACATAGCTTCTGTTTCTGGGACTAAAAACCCCTTTTTCATCGCCGGCGCCCAAGCGCTCAAGCGCCGAGCGCCCACGAGCCGACACGTGGCGCGCTAGCGCTCGAGCGCAAAGCGCCCACGTGCCGACACGTGGCGCGTTTGCGCTCCAGCGCACTGCGCCCGAGCGCAAAGCACCCACGTGCAGGCACGTGGCGCGCTTGCGCTCATGCGCACTGCGCCCGAGCGCAAAGCGCCCACGTGCCGGCACGTGGCGCGCTTGCGCTCAAGCGCACTGCGCCCGAGCGCAAAGCGTCCACGTGCCGACACGTGGCGCGCTTGCGCTCCGGCGCCCTGCGCTCAAGCGCAAAGCGCCCACGTGCCGACACGTGGCATGCTTGCGCCTAAGCGCACAGCACCTAAGTGCACAGCGCTCGAGGCGCTGGCCCCCACGCATCCTTTGGATGTCTTTTCCCCCTCCTTTTTTATATATATATGTACATACATATACATATACATATGTATACATATTTGCACATACACACGTGCTCCACGACACTGTCTCTGTTAGAAAAAAATTTCTAACGGGGCGCTGCCCCGCATCCCGCAAGGGGGCTGCTAGCCCCCTTGACCCCCAGCTCGCTCTCCGGGTAGCGGGACCCCCGTAAAAACTCTGCTTGGCTCCCGATATATCCAAAACCCCCTTTCAAAACACAACACACGCACACCGCACATTGAGTTCGCATGACCAGTTTAACCCGTTAATCGGAGGTTCCCTCGCCCCAAAGGCGAGGGGTAATTAACGGCAGCTTAGTCCGCGGCTGCCGAAGATTCGGATTCCCACAATCAATAAACCCCGGCCTACCCTAGGCAGGGGGAATCTGTAGTACGTCTGACAAGCGTGCGCGTATTCCCATCTCAATGGGGTGACGAAAAACACCCTACAGATTCTGGCACACCCGGTGGGACCAATCTCTCCTCCCATATTTCGGGTTAAGCGTTCATGCGAACTCAATCAATATACATACCTGTATTTATACTAAAATAATGCTTTTTCATGCAGATTTTCAAGCTATCACCTTTCGACGATGTCTTCGATGATGAACTCAGCTCCCGTCTCCTACACGATGAGGATAGACTCTAGGACGGTCCTTCCGGCCAGTCTCGGGCGACAATGGGAGGAGCCGCTGCTACCATTCGGCTCTATCACGTTCATGCCAGTTGGCGCCATCCCAGCTCCTCAAGCCCCGGTGGTAGACAAACCGGTCTCGAAAGGCAAAAGGCCAAATGTGGTGGTCGCAAGGGTACCTCAGCCCAAGCGCAAGTCTATTCCCGAATGACTCTCCATGGCCCCAGCCGGGGGCAAGGCTATCGTCATCAACAAAGATGCAAGGCCTCTCGAGCAAGCTCCGGCGGTGCCCTTGACAACTGCTCGATTGGGTATCTTCTCTAAGCTCCCCATCACTCAGCCTATGGCGGCTTCCCAGAGAGCAGAAGCCTGCCAAGCGCTCAAGGCAGAGAAACTGAGGAAGAAGCGGCTCGGACACAGAGCCAACAAAAGGGCTGGGGCTCCGGCCATGCTAGAATTTATGAATTTCCAAAGTCCGGATTGCTCCGCGAAACCAGCTGCCAGTGACGAAAGAATGGCTGAATGTGTTATCCACACTGTCTACATGGCCGGACATGAAGAAACAAACCCTCCTCTTCTTCACAGCCACGGTGATGATATGGTTGACGCTATCCAGCATCGGCTCGATCTAAATGATGAAGAGCCCGCTCAGGCCGATAAGCCAGAGGAGCCCGTGGTTCCTACGGAATTGAGCTCAGGCAATAAAGATTACCCGGTTGTCATAGTCGGAACTACAGAACAAGTATTATTCCAATGGCTTCAAAGGCAATTTCAGGACAGGGATGAGAAGATGGCCGAGGTCTATTCCAAAGTCGACGAGCTGGCAAACGTCGTGGCAGATCTCGCGACCCAAGTCGCCCTATTGCAATTACAACAGAATCAAATTTTGGTTCATGAGCCAAGGATTGATACCCGGGGGCAGCCAACTGATATCCCTTTTAACCTAAAAGCGGAGCACCTTCGCGAAAAACGGCCGCAATCAGCCTCCAGTCCCTCCGATACATACGCTGGGGGGAATCGCCTCTGAAAGAGAAACTGGAAAAGGTCTATTCCTTCCAGAGGGAAAAGGTCCACAAGATATTTAGGGACGCCCTAAGAAACGGTCTACAACTGCCAGAATCAAAGAGACCGCAAGAAGCGAATATGACCGACGACCCAGAATATTGCCCCTATCACAGGGTGATAGGTCATGCCATTGAGGACTGCTTCGTCTTTAAAGATTGGGTCGAAAGGCAATACAAGATGGGAGAGATAGAACTGTCCAAAGGCACGTTAGCAAACAGTCAAGCTACGACCGCCGATTTCATGCAAATGGAGACCGAAGCCTTTCGGGAACCTAATCCTCCCAGACATGTGCCATCATCTGAAAAGGGCGAACCAAAGACCGATCGGCCTCGAGGACCAGCATCAGTAAAGACACCTACTCCAATGGAGAGAAAGAAGAAGGTATACTCCTTCAGGAGGGATGAAGTCTGCAAAATATTCATGGACGCCTTGAACAACGGCCTACAACTGCCTGTTCCAAAGAGGCCACGGGAAATGAACATGACCGGCAATCCCATATACTGCCCATATCATAGAGTGGTGGGTCATACCATCGAAGACTGCTATATTTTCAAAGATTGGGCAGAGGACCAATATAAGCTTGGAAAAACCTCACAATCCGCGGATGTATCAGCAAGCCACAGAGCTAGGTCATCAACACAGATCCGCCAAGATCAAAGTTCAAGGAGCTGGGATAAGCAAAAAGGACCACCACGTCGCTAAACTGGAAACAGATGACCTCCAAGTCGTTAAACTGGAAACGGATGACCTCTACGTCGTTAAACTGGAAACAGATGACCACTAAGTCGTTAAACTGGAAACAGATGACCTCCAAGTCGTTAAACTGGAAACAGATGACCACCAAGTCGTTAAACTGGAAACAGATGACCTCTACGTCGTTAAACTGGAAACAACAGACCTCTAAGTCGTTAAACTGGAAACAGATGACCACCACGTCGTTAAACTGGAAAAAGATGACCTCCAAGTCGTTAAACTGGAAACAGATGACCACCACGTCGTTAAACTGGAAACAGATGACCCCCACGTCGTTAAACTGGAAACAGATGACCTCTAAGTCGTTAAACTGGAAACAGATGACCACCACGTCGTTAAACTGGAAACAGCAGACCCCTAAGTCTTTAAACTGGAAACAGATGACCGCTAAGTCGTTAAACTGGAAACAGTCGACCACCACGTCATTAAACTGGGAACAGTCGACCTCTAAGTCGTTAAACTGGGAATGTAAAAAAAAAATTGTAAATAAACAAAAAATGTGTAAATAAAAGAAAAATAAAGAAAAGCCGAAATGATGGGGCAACTCGTAATAAAAATCAGCGAGTAAAAATAAAGATGAAAATAAAGCCGAAATGATTGGGCAACCGCGAATAAAAGCCGAAATGATAGGGCAATCGCGATCTTCGCGATAAGAAAAGCTGAAATGACAGAGCAATCGCGGTAAAAAAAACAACAAAAACAAAACAAAAAAACGGCGAATGATGAGTCGCTCCTCGTACCATATTCCAGTGCAGCGATGCAGACGCCAACAAAATCCAATTTCCCAAAATTCTTCCAGCCCTACGGTTAGTCCCCAAATTGACTACCGTATACAATCCACGGGCTCAAATAATTCTCATCACCCTCATGCCCCACCGTAATCACCAGTTACGCGGCTAGTCTCCGCCTTTGGAATTATGCTCCATTGAGAAGACCCACTCATGTGTCCTCACGATATATGAGGAGAACAAACCTTTGTGGGATCCTTACGACTCACGAAGGAAGAACACACTTAGGAGTCCCCACGACTCCTAAGGAGAAAATACACCTATGGGATCCTTACGACCCGTAGGGAGAATTTGCTTTATGGGACCCTCACGGCCCATAAAATTGAAAAGACTTAGGTAATAGGGATCTAAACCTGTCTCCTAAGCCATCGCTTCCCATACCCCAACGGCGAATGATGAGTCGCTCCTGGTACCATATTCCAGTGCAGCGATGCAGACGCCAACCAAATTCCAAATCCCATACCCCAATGGCGAATGATGAGTCGCTCCCGGTACCATATTCCAGTGCAGCGATGCAGACGCCAACAAAGTCCCAAATTTTTTATGGCCCTACGGTCTGGATCATACATCCTGCAAAACCGTATACAATCTACGGGCGTAAAACAATCCCAATCTCTCCAAAAAAAATATAATAATAAAATAAAAAAAAAGGTATGTCCACAAACAAGATGGGTACGGATGAAAACCCGAAAGGGCTCCGTGAGTAAAAACAGCAGGACTGCCGGCGAGTTTGTGAAAACCCGAAAGGGCGCAAACTCGTGAGAAAGAGATGAAATGCACTCACAAGGTCCTCTCGACTTTGTGAGGACAAAATTCCCGCGTGAGATCCTTACGACTCACAAAGGAGCAACACACTTGGGAGTCCCCACGACTCCCAAGGAGAAAATGCACTTACGGGATCCTTACGACCCTAGGGAGAAAATGCTTTGTGAGACCCTTATGGCTCATAAAATTGAAAAGTCTTAGGCGATAAGGACCTAAAACCTGTCTCCTAAGCCATCGTTTCCTAATAAGCAAACGCAAATGATGATTCGCTCCTGGTACCATATTCCAGTGTGGCGATACTGATGCCAAACAAAAAAAAAACAATCCCCAAATCCTCTCATGACAAATGATGATTCGCTCCTGGTAGCATATTCCAGTGTAGCGATGCTGATGTCAACCGGAATCAAATCAACCAACCAGCTCTGCGTCGGAACAATACTTCGTCTCAGAGTGTACCCCGCGTCGAAATCATGCTTCGTCTCGGTGTATCTGCCTTCCCTGTCGAAATTATGCTTCGTCTCGGAATCAAGTCAACCCGACACTCCGCGCCGGGGAAAAGTCCATCAGCGAAACTCCGTGCCGGGAAAAAGTCAACCCGACACTCCGCACCGGGGAAAAGTCGATCAGCGACACTCCGTGCCGGGGAAAAGTCAACCACCGACACTCCGCGCAGGGGAAAAGTCGATCAGCGACACTCCGTGCCGGGGAAAAGTCAACCCGACACTCCGCGCCGGGGAAAAGTCGATCAGCGACACTCCGTGCCGGGGAAAAGTCAACCCAACACTCCGCGCCGGGGAAAAAGTCCATCAGCAACACTCCGTGCCGGGGAAAAGTCAACCCGACACTCCGTGCCGGGGAAAAGTCCATCAGCGACACTCCGTGCCGGGGAAAAGTCAACCCGACACTCCGTGCCGGGGAAAAGTCGATCAGCGACCCTCCGTGCCGGGGAAAAGTCAACCCGACACTCCGCGCCGGGGAAAAGTCGATCAGCGACACTCCGTGCCGGGGAAAAGTCAACCCGACACTCCGCGCCGGGGAAAAGTCGACCAGCGACACTCCGTGCCGGGGAAAAGTCAACCAGCGACACTCCGTGCCGGGGAAAAGTCAACCAGCGACACTTCGTGCCGGGGAAAAGTCGGTCAGCGACACTCCGTGCCGGGGAAAAGTCAACCCGCGACACTCCGCGCCGGGGAAAAGTCGGTCAGCGACACTCCGTGCCGGGGAAAAGTCAACCAGCGACACTCCGCGTCGGGGAAAAGTCCATCAGCGACACTCCGTGCCGGGGAAAAGTCGGTCAGCGACACTCCGTGCCGGGGAAAAGTCAACCCGACACTCCGTGCCGGGGAAAAGTCAACCCGACACTCCGTGCCGGGGAAAAGTTAACCCGCGACACTCTGCACCGGGGAAAAATCCATCAGCGACACTCCGTGCCGGGGAAAAGTCAACCCGACACTCCGCGCCGGGGAAAAGTCGATCAACGACACTCCGTGCCGAGGAAACGTCAAGCAGACACTCCGCATCAGGGAAACGTCCAACGACGACACTCCACCTCGGGGAAACGTCGACCAGCGACACTCCGTGCCGGGGACACGTCTACCAAATCGCTCCGGATCAGAGCGTCGACCGTCCATGTCGCAAAACGGGCAGTGCAGGCTCCCCACAAATCGGGAACCAAATCACTCCGGGTCAGGGAAACGTCTACCATGGACACTCCGTCTCGGAGACGCGTCAAGCGTCGACGTTCCACGTCGCAAAAATGGCAGTGCAGGCTTCCTACAAAGCAGGAACCAGATCGCTCCGGGCCAGGGAAACGTCTACCACGGACACTCCGTCTCGGAGACGCGTCAAGCGTCGACCGTCCACGTCGTAAAAAGGGCAGTGCATCCTAAAAAGTGGGAACCAAGGCAAGTCACCTCCACGTGAAAGATGATCCATCAATTTCATGCACACGACACACATATGTAGTGTGCATTTATTGATGGGGGCACTTTGTTGAAGTCAAAATTTGCACCCTGGTTGACCAAGTCAAAGTCAAGGTCAACCCCAAGCTTGGTGGGCCCAAGCCCAGGTTAAGCGGGCCCATGCCCAAGTCGAGCCAGCGGCCAGCCTCCCCATGCCAACAACAAAATCATGTAATAAGTAATTTTTATGTAATTGTTTATGCATGAATGTAAACAAAATGTGCATAAAACAAATATTTTGTAAGCCCATGGCTTATGTGCAAAAAATGAAATGGCACATGAGCCATGGGATGGCTAAAATGCCATTTTTGAAAAGCCCAAGGGGCTATATGTAAATATGTAAGCCTATAAAAGGCAACATGATGATGAATAAAGAACACTTTTCATTCCCCCAAAAACTAGGGTTCTTTGTGCCTCCTGCTCCTTCTTCAAGGTTCTAAACCTTCTCATTTCTTTTGAATTAAATCAAGAGTTTTACTCTTTCTTTTCCAAAACTAAGTAGTTTTCCACCACAAAACCCACAAAGGGGAACTCAGATCTCAAAAAGGAGTGATTTTTAAAATCTCCTACTTCTTGATCTTCAAGATCCGGCCAAACAACAGGAGGAAGAAGAAGAACCCCCTTCATCGGCTTCAAAACATCCTAGGAGTTCTAACTCCATATATATATATATATATATATATATATATATATATATATATATATAACAACAAATATTTCCTTTCTGAAGCATAGCTTCTGTTTCTGGGACTAAAAGCCCCTTTTTTATTGCCGGCGCCTGAGCGCTCAAGCGCCGAGCGCCCACGTGCCGACACGTGGCGCGCTAGCGCTCGAGCGCAAAGCGCCCACGAGCTGACACGTGGCGCGTTTGCGCTCGAGCGCACTGCGCCCGAGAGCAAAGCACCCACGTGCCGGCACGTGGCGCGCTTGCGCTCAAGCGCATTGCGCCCGAGCGCAAAGCGCCCACGTGCCGACACGTGGCGCGCTTGCGCTCCAGCGCCCTGCGCTCCAGCGCAAAGCGCCCACGTGCCGACACGTGGCGCGCTTGCGCCTAAGCGCACAGCGCTCGAGGCGCTGGCCCCCACGCATCCTTTGGATGTCTTTTCCCCCTCCTTTTTTTTATATATATGTACATACATATACATATACATATGTATACATATTTGCACACACAAACGTGCTCCACGACACTGTCCCTGTTAGAAAAAAATTTCTAACGGGGCGCTGCCCCGCACCCCGCAAGGGGGCTGCTAGCCCCCTTGACCCCCAGCCCGCTATCCGGGTAGCGGGCCCCCCGTAAAAACTCTGCGTGGCTCCCGATATATCCAAAACCCCCTTTCAAAACACAACACACGCACACCGCACATTGAGTTCGCATGACCAGTTTAACCCATTAATCGGAGGTTCCCTCGCCCCAAAGGCGAGGGGTAATTAACGGCAGCTTAGTCCGCGGCTGCCGAAGATTCGGATCCCCACAATCAATAAACCCCGGCCTACCCTAGGCAGGGGGAATCTGTAGTACGCCTGACAAGCGTGCGCGTATTCCCATCTTAATAGGGTGACGAAAAACACCCTATAACCATGACGACGTCACCACTGCCGCAGCAAGCCCAGATCGCCGGAGCCGAACCCAAGTCCATCGAGGTTTCTAACCGTGTTCCCTGACATCAAGTTTGGAGTTTGCACTTCCATTGTCGCGTTTTCCTGTCTCCGAGGCAAGTTTTTCTTACTGCATGATATGTCGCTATATTTATATCCATATAAATAAAATATTACATGTTTATTTCATTGTACATGTTTGGTTATATACAATCATATGTTAAGTGCAGTACATTGTTGGCTTATGGCAAAATCAATCTAGGCAGAGCGTATAACTCTGATCCCAAGTTGAACCTTAGCTGAGTTCATGCCTCGCATCTTCGTACATCATTCTCCCGTGATCCTTATCCTCCAGGCAAGTACTCTTGCTTTACTTTTGGTCAATGTACATCGGCATTCCTTTGTGGTTATATGTACATATATATTTCCTGCACTGTTAGAATAAAAGATAAATGTGTTAGTATCTTTTCGTTATATTATACAATATATATATATATATATAGGCAAACTGTTATGTAGCAAGTGGGAATAATTAGCAAGTGTGGTTTTAAAATGAGATTTATTTTAACTACAAATAAAGTTCGAAAGTTGTTAACCTATCTCACATATATGTATTTCTAGTCAGATTGTGATTAATATACCCATATTAAGGTTAACGGTAAAGATAACAATTGTGACTTATACCAGCTTGTACACCACCTTTATGCAGTTATTATTACCTGATAATTATTACCACTGACAAGTCCTGACTATTCACTACTCCAGTCTTTATGAACGAGATCGCTGATTAGGATGCTGAACAACATGATATGACACACTACTATTTACCAGTTTCATTTCTATACAATTATCATACCGCAATTCCAGTCTTTTCAGCATTAATAATTAGTGATCTAGTCTTTACCATAGTAGCTATAAATACGCGGGTGTTGGGATAGTTTGAGTGTGCGTTGTACAACAGGATCTCAGGAGTCTCATACCGGCAGCTCGTACCGGGCTATAGCGGTCTCATGTTTATAGCTCGTACCGGGCTATATCGGTCTCATGTTTACAGCTCGTACCGGGCTATAGCGGTCTCTTGTTCATTCCACAGTTGGACCCGTGTTTTCTAGCCCCTGGGGCACCACTCTTGGGTTAGGAATACTCCTGCAGAGGTTGACGCACACACTCGAGCTTACGATGGGATAGTTTACCTTTTAGTGACCAGTTAGGTTATGACTTAACCTCTTTTACCTGTTTGTTTCATAATAGTAATGTATCTATTTATATATATCTGTTTTTACTTGTGCACACGGGCTTTACTACATTCCCTTATTCATGTTATCATACCATACACACACCTTATACGTTGAGTACTTGTTGGGGTGTTCTGACATCTCTGAGATTTGTCATCTCAAGTTTAGAGACAGATTTGCAGGCTGAGCAGGATCAGAGCGGCTACCAGGACTTTGCTGAAGATCAGTAACCGTAGGTTATTTCACCCTTTTTAATTAGCTTTTAGCATGTGCGCCCTTATGGGACATTAGGATTTATGTATCTCTTTAGGATCTTATTTTATTTCCGAATATTTTGTTTTGGATCTTTAATTGCATCAATTATCTAGTGGATCCATTTTTAGTATTCTTTGTGGTTTCATTGCAGCATTATTATCAGTATTATTCCTTTTGGTACTGGATTTTATTTTTGACGGGTTAATCTAGACAGTCTTATGTGACTATAGAAGGATCTTTCCTTACCGTAGGTAGCACGGCTGGCCTTCATCGTTCTCCGCATTCCGAATTTTGGGAAGCGGGGCGTGACACAATCATACACACATATGCATACATACGCACATATCGCATACACACATGCATGCATACACGCACAATCACGCATGCGCACAGGCGCGCGCACACGCACGCAAACACACATGCATATATACACACATATCACATGTCACATACACACAATCATACACATATGCATACATACGCACATATCACATGCATACATACACGCGCACACACATACACACATGCATACATACACGCGCACACACATACACATATATGCATACACACACAGACACAAACAGGCATACGCGCGCGCACAAGCATTCACAAACAAACAAACACGCGCGCGCGCGCACAAGCATGCATACACACACACACACAAACAAGTGCGTGCACACACACATTTGATTAATATAAAATATCTATACTAATTCATGTATTTTAAACTTTTAATCGCAGGGGCTTTATCCAGGAAATCCATGAGCGTCTCCTTCGTGATCGACTCTCCCACCTTTCGTTCTCCGATGATTTTCTATTTCCTACTTTTGTAAATTTATGATGTTAAAATTGTAAAGGAACACGTAGTATGTATTGTAATCGTATTTGGATAATCGATATTTGAATAGAATGAAATTTGTATTAGAATCGTTATTTTACTGGAATAGAATCGATATTAAACTGAAATAGATTGAATTGGAGATTTTCTTGGCTGTTATAATTTTTTTTACTGTAATCCATTCTATTTCGACGGGAAATTTCCGTCGAAATAGACTATTTCAATGGACCAGACCCGTCGAAATAGACTTATTTCGACGGCAATTTCCCGTCGAAATATAGAAAATGATTTTTAAATGATTCCTGAAACAATTTTTTTAACTTAAAAAACTTATATATTTCGACAGAAATTGCCAGTCGAGGAAAAAACAATTTCGACGGGAATTAGCTGTCGGAATAGTTTATATTATTGCGACGAACTTTAGCCGTCGAAATAACCTATTGCGACGCAACCTACTGCGTCGGTGTTCTTTTGTGGCTATTTGGTATCACTCGACGAAATAGACCTATTTCGACAGTATATTGCCGTCGAAATAGGTGTCTATTTACTGCAGTGGATGAAGGTTAAGGGAGTTTTACAAGCTAGTTTATTGTGATAAAATCTTATTGGTGAAAGGATAATCTAGTTTGACTGTAGCGGGTGAGAGTGACAACTATGAAAGCATATAATTTGTCAGCGCGCAACTTATATATGAACCGAACTTTGGGATTTTCAAACATTTGCATTGCATATCAGATTTTTGTGTCGCTTGGACCAATTTATCTTATGATGCGAATTATGTATCAAACGAGACAATATCCTACTGCTGAAAACATAACATATTCTTATAGCTCAGTTTGAAACACGCAAAACTTACATCCCAGCATTTGAAATCGATGATTGAAACCATTCCTCTCTTTCACTTTAAGATTTTGTACCATTTCCCCCCTTCTCTGTACAACTGGTGATAGAGGTCTGAATCTCCCTCAGATATTGTCCTCCGTCGATCTTGCGTCAGCGGTGCTGAACGGTTGAGATTTGAGATGAGGGTTGAGCGTGTGAATCTCAATGGATTGTTGATTGTTGTTGACACCGTGGTACTTGCAAGGGAAGTCCCGGGATGGAAAACCACCGTAGGACCCTCCGACGATTAAGTACCGAGAGATATTAGGGCAGAGTAGTGGCATATTGGAATGAGTTCCCCTTACCTGAGTCGTCTGGAAGAGGGGTTTATATAGTGGTCGCATGGAGTGGGCCGATGCGAGATTCTCGCCGTCCGTTACATCCTTACGTCACGTTCGCGTTGATGGCGGGATACGCCCATTAATGGCGAGATACGCTAGCATGAGACGCGGGACGTGAAGCGGCAGAGATCTCGTCGTGATACACAGAGCCGTTACGGGGACACTCGGGCTCCGTGGTCCCGGCCAAACAGGGACGCTGAGGAATCTCAAATATAGGATAGCTCGGAGATGAGCAAGTGAGATGAGGAGTCTCAGCTATAGGGTAGCTCAAAGACGAGCTATTGGCTGGCGGGGAGGTCATCTGAAAGGTCGGGCGCAATCTCGGAAGCGAGGTGCCGATGAATGTTCCCCATGCATCATACTTATTCCAGCACTGCAGCTCCCAGGAATTTAACGGCTTACATGGATGACACGGCATCCACTACGTGTCATGATATGGGGAAATCCCACTTACGAGCATCATTATTAGCCCCTCACTCTCGTTCCGGCCTATTTATGGATCGGGTCGAGGGTGGTCTACTCGGTTTTCTCTGTTCAGCTTGGTGCTGAGGATTCTTCGCAGTGGAATATTCGGGAATGACTTGGCGTTTGGCGGCCGTGTCTCTTCGATCTCCGGATCTACATGGCGTTTTACCGCGTGCCTTAATTTTCGCGCATATTCTCGAGGCGTCAGCAGATCAACGAAAGGGTGGTGCCATAATGGAGACATCGCTTCACTTATTCAGGCCGTCGATTTTATGCCATGTGGTCATAATTGGGTGGCGGATTGCGAGACGTCGCTTCCGCCAGTTGGATTCGCGCGAAGGGGAAACGTCCAATGATTGGCTATCGCGGGACGTCATTAGGACCGTAGGGCGCGAAGCTTCGTTCTGACGGGAGTGGATTTGGACCGTCGAATAGTTTTTGCTGAGTGTATAAATAGGGGCCTATCCCTAAGAAACACCTTTGATTCGCTTGCCTCCTGTCATCTGAGAATTGCTCGGCGTTTCATCCCTTAAGTCGGATCCCCAGTCAAAATCCATCCTCAGCCACTCTTTCCTTGAATCAGGTCAAATGTCTTCCTCTGATATATTAGCAGATATAGTGAGGGTTGAGTCAGGCGATGAGGCTTCAGCCTATGAAGCCGAGTCCAGTAGGTCATCTTCCTCTTCCTCGGATTCTGATAGCCGAAAAAAGTTCTTCTTCTTCTGTGTCGGGTTCGCCCCCAAGGGGTGGTGATACCCTTGTTTTTCATCGTCGGGGGGCCAAAAGGGCCCCCAAGGTGTGTATCAAGAATACTTATGATGCGCCCTCGATGCTGAACAGGTCAGACGAGCTTTCCGATATCCGGACTCATTTCCATATCCCCTGGCTACTTGCTCCGTTTAGCCAGGGAGGGTGAATGGGCAGACCAGATACAAGGCAATAAGATTGCTTTGTACTTGGAAGCGTTCCGAGCAGGGATGCGTTTGCCTTTTTTACCCGAGATTTGTGTCATCCTTCATTATTTCTAACTTGCCCCGAGCCAGCTAGTACCGAATTCGTGGAGATTTCTCCTCGAGTTCCTGGTTCAGCTGAAAATTGATCGGATTCCCTTCAACCTAGGTCTTTTTCTACCTTTCCTTCGCTACAAGAATCACCTAGGTACTCGTAAGGATGAACCGAGTTGGATTTACTTCACCTTTAAAAATCATAAGGGTAGGACGGTCGGGCTGGGGGCAGTGGTTGTCCCTTCTTCCATCCATGAATGGAAGGAGAAATTCGTGTTCGTCGGCCCTCCGAAAGGAGAGGAATGGCCAATGCCCACCAAGTGGCATAGGGAAGATTGCCCGAGGGCCAAGCAGTCAAGCACCCCGGAGGCGGGGGTCGTGTCGCTATGGAAACCGATCTAGCGTGCCGATGCCTTTCTTTCCGAGCAGGCTTTGAGCTGGGCGGGACCCAGCCCCGCGCGCTTTATGGGTAAGTTAGGACTTCACCGACTAATTTAGACTTAGCATAATTTGTCGTTCCTGTTGCTAACCCTTTCTTTCGCAGAGCCCATTGATCGATCAAAGATCATGGCTGCCAAGGTACAGGGAAGGAAGGGCGGCGGTGGCGGCTCGTTCAAGCCCATGACGGGTGCGAAGCCCCGACAGGGTCCTCCCGCCAAGGTCGCCATCGCTCCTCCCGTCTCGGAGGAGCGCAGGAGTGGCGGGCAAAAACATGCCCGGGAACAAGCTCCCTGGGTAAGATCAGAAACGCCTTCCTCCGCCGAGTCTCCGGCCAAGAGACTCAAGAAGGTGGTTTCCCGGCCCCTCTCGACTGAAATACAGGTGTAGGAGGGCGACTTCTGCATCGAGATGCCGTCGGGGCTTTCTGTGGCCGACAGCCTGCTGGCGGACATGAAGAAGACGGCGGGGGCCAAGATTCCCCAGGGCACCATGAAAGCCCAGGCTGCGGTGATAGCTCATGAGACCGTCCAGGTTGGTGATCTTTTTTTAAATTTTCCAAGTGATTTTTCCTTTGTTTTAGTTCCTGACGAATGTTGTTTGCGTTGTTCTGCAGGTCCATCAATATTGCACCCTCCTAGTCGCCATGGAAGCCGAGGAAGTTGCATCAACGATGAAAAAGGTCGGGGAGACATCCTCGCGTGAGGAAGAACTCCTCGTAAAATTGAAGAAGTCTGAGGACAACACCGCCTCCCTTAAGTCGAGACTGGTCTCGAAAGGCGTGAAAGCCATGAGGCTGAAGGAGTCTTATCGGGCCTGACCGAGTCTAACTGGGCTTTCCAGGCCCAGGTCGGTGAGGTTAACAAGCTCTTCGAAGCCATGAAGAAGCAGAGAGACTCGTTCAAGGGGATGCTCGGGCGGCCCATGAGGCGGCCCATGAGGCGGCGAAGCGGGCCGAGGAGAGGGCGGAAAAGGCCATGGAAAACTGCAAAGCGTCCGACCAATTCTACGTTGACCTTGCTGATTCCGCGGCCGTCGGGTGGCATAACGAACTTGACGCCGTTAAGGAGGTGATGTCCGGATTCGATGACCGGGAGCTTCACGTGAGGTATCCTCTCATGGAGGAAGAACTCCACGGCGGTAGCACCGAGCTAGCGGGTGGAGGCGAGTAAGCTAGCGAAGTGCCGAGCAAGTGGAGGGCGGGGAGGTCTTGGCCGAGAATGTGGCTTGAAGCCGCCACTCTCCCTATTTCCTCCTTTTACTTTTTAAGCCTTCGGGCAATTTATAGCTATTTTGCTGAGCTGAGAAGCTCATAATACCTTGTACATAATCTTGAAATTAATAAAATATTTTAGCTTGTCTTTGATGTGCCTGATTGGAATGTACATGTTTTTGTTTCTCTTTTTCCAAGTGTGGGTAGACCAGTGTCCCTCCTCACCCCGGAGTCGAGGTGATATGAGACGTGCAAACACTAGCTTTATTCTTCCAAGTATAAATAGGTCGGTACCCCACTCACCTCGGAGACGGGGTGTGGCGTGAGTCGAGTGCACTTAGCAGAGCTTGGTGCTATCACTTCTTCGGATTCGAGTGGGGTTGGAGTTCGACCGGCTATCGACGGAACCCGGGCTTTATTCACTTAGGCCATGTTAGGAGTTTGCCTACTTCGAATACGAGCGCCGAGTAGAGATCGACTTGCTGGTTTTAACGTGAGGCTTTAGGATCCACCATTCAGGCCGAGTAGAAAGCTATCCAGTGGCCTCATGATGAGAGATTTGGATCCATAACAATGTTGGGCAGGAAGCTACCCGCTGTGGTTCGGCCGGGAAGGAAGCTATCTGGTTTCCGCATGAAGAGGGATTTGGATCCACGGCGTCGTTAGGCAGGAAGCTACCCGGCTGTCTTGTGAAGAGGACTTTGGATCCACGGCGTCATTGGGCAGAAAGCTGCCCGTTGTGGATGAGCTAAGCAGGAAACTACCCGACGGTCTCGTGAAGAGGGCTTTGAATCCACGGCGTCGTTGGGCAGGAAGCTGCCCACGGTGGATGGGCCGGGCAGGAAGCTACCCGGTTGCCTTGTGAAGAGAGATTTGGATCCACGGCGTCGTCGGGCAGGAAGCAGCCCGCTGTGGATGGGCCGGACAGGAAGCTACCCGGCTGCCTCATGAAGAGGGCTTTGGATCCACGGTGTCGTCGAGCAGGAAGCTACCCACGGTGGATGGGTCGAGCAGTGAAGATGGCTTTCCGATCAGGAATTTATTCGCGTTGATTGGTCAATCGATGGTGGGATTGCCATGACGCCAATATTTGCGCATCTCCGATTGTCGGTGCAACGTGGCGTGAGACATGTATCTCGATATCTATGTGAATCTCTTCAATCTTCCCGGATCCGTGTGAAAGGGAGGGGCCAATAGTCGGGCGCCACATGGCTGCACAATATCGAGTGGTGTGATTCGTATGATGATACCCTGTAATTCGTGCTTTGGTGGGAGAGGATCTCTACCATTGGGGAATTTTTGTTGAGATTATAAATAGGGGAGCCTTGACCCCCTCTCAGACACTCCTGTCGATTTGCTCTTGGCCGTCTTCGTCTCCTTCCTTTTTTCTTTGGCCGATCTCCGTTGTTCATTGTTTCCTGATGGTCGGCAATACGTACAACATCCGAGACATCATGACATGCAACGACGCCTACCATTAATACTTTGACGGTTCCAAGGCGACATACGAAGCCATGATAAGTCGTATGGAGCATCACTATGGGTGATTACTCACGTGCCGATCTTCTCTCCTGCAGGTGCTCATCTACGCGATCTGGATGTCTTCCCCCAGCCTTTTCTGGGCGTTGTTCCAACAAGCACTGAAGGAGGCTGTCGACAAGATGCGCACGGCCCATGAGTTGTGCCTGATCTCGAAGAGCAGGCGAGACCGCTCGATAGACATCCTTCGCCGAGCTTTCCAACAAAGGTTGATCATAGCTTCATATTCGACGGCGGGAGTCCCTGACGGAACCGTGGCTGCTCGGGTCCATGGGCATAGATAGAGGGAGCGATGGGATGCTGCCTGGACTCGGTTGGAGGATTTCTACTTCGAATACCACGATCAATGCTTTTAGGACCCCTTCCCTCTTTGTTGTAATAGTTAAGGAGTATATTCTTTTTTTTCCTTTGCGAGCCCCCGGGTATTTTTGTAAGGCTGAGGAGCCGAAAATACCACTTATCAATAAAATTTTATCTTTTGCTTACGAGTTTCTCCTCGTTTAGAATGTCGATCATTGAAAATTTTCGTTTTTTCTTTGTAAGTGCATGTAGATCGGTGCTACTCCTTCACTCATTCCCCCAGAGTCGAGTAAGGCGGGCGGAGCGGTACTTAGGTCGCCTACCTATAGACATGCCCACGTTATATTCATATGAGTGAAGCGCTAGTCCGAGGTACTTCGCTTGCCTTCGAGCCGAGATGCAGAGGTAGCCCGCAGGTTCGTAAGAAGGCTTAGGACTCACGGGATTGGCCGGGTAGGAAGCTACACGCTGTGGTTGGGCATGGCAGGAAGCTATCCGGCTGCCTCGTGAAGGGAGCTTTGGATCCACGGCGTCGTTGGACAGGAGCTACCCGATGTGGATGAGCTAGGCAGGAAGCTACCCGGTTACGACGAACAGGAGGCTGTCCGCCGGCCTCGAAATCGAGCAGGAACCTACTCGCGTGAGGGCTTAGCTCAGAAATTAAAACAAACTTAAATGACAGAAAAGGAGGAATCTCATTATTCAAGAGAGTACAAGTTCATCTATACAATTTAAGCCTTTCGGCGTTATACGGCTACGGAAAGTTGCGCCCCAAGGAATCTTGGAGGCGGTAGGCTCCTCTGGGCAATGCCTCGGTCACGAGGAAGGGAACGTTCCACTTCGGGAAGAACTTGTGGAGCTTCCCTTGGTCCTCGAATTCATTTCGTCGTAGGACTAAGTCTCTTTTTTTGAATGCAGGGTGTTTGACACGGACATTGTAATATCGGACGGTCTGTTGCTGATGTGCGGCCATCCTTATTTGCGTCTGGTCTCTCTTTTCCAATAGAATATCCAAGTTTCTTCGAAAGGCCAAGACATTGGTCTCGTCGTCAAAATGTTCGACTCGATAACTGGGTAGGCCGATTTCCACGAGGACCATTGCTTCGATGCTATAACAAAGACTGAACGGGGTTTCCCCCGTAGGTGTCTTCTTCGACGTACGTAATGCCTACAGCGCCCATGACAGTTGCTCGATCCATCCGCCCTGTCTTCTTTCCAAGCGGGCTCCAATGCCCCGGATGACGCCATGGTTTGCTACCTCGGCTTGCCCGTTGTACTGGGGATGTGCGACCGTGAAGAACTTCATTAATATGTGATAGTCATTGCAGAATTCTCTGATTTTGTCGTTTTGAAAGTTGGTTCCGTAGTCAGTGATAATGCACCTCAAATCGGGTGATTACATTGTTCTGCAGGAACTTCACTGTGGAGGAGACATCCGGTTTCATGATCGGCGTGGTTTCGACCCATTTCGTAAAGTAGTCCACGACGACAAGGATGTATTTGTGCCCCCATGTCGGTGGAGAGTTGGCCAATCATGTCCATTCTCCATTATGTGAATAGCTAAGGGGAACTCAGCGGTGTTAACTCAGTGGCTGGCAACCGATGAATGTTGCCGAAGAGTTAACATGTCTTGCACCTTTGTATGAACTTTTCTGTGTCGCTGTGGATAGTCGACCAATAATATCCCTGTAGCAGTATCTTTTGAATTAGACTGCGGGCCCCCTGATGTGCGCCATTGACTCATTCATGTATCTCGTGGAGAACGTACTCTGCTTCGTTGGAATCGACGCATCTGAGTAGATGTTGGGTGTACGACTTCTTATATAAGTTTCTTTTGCTCCATACGAAGTGGTGAGCTTTCATGTGGAGCCGGCGCATCTCGATTTGGTCTTCAGAGAGTACTCCGTCCTTGAGAAACTCCACTATGGGCTTTCTCCAATTCAAGATACTCCCTGAATGGTGTAGATCCGGTGTATCACTTCTTTATCTTCGATATTGGGTCGCGGTAGGACTACGAAAAGGATGCTCCTCTTGTGATTGGCCGAATAGGAGAAGACGAGTTTACTCAACACTCCCTCGACGTTTATACTCCGGGGAATCTGTTCCATTTGAACCTCGTCGAAATTTTTCGAAACCTTTTTACCTCGGCTAAGTATTTCATCATCAGGGGTTCCCGAGTTTCGAATCGTCCGGTCACTTGGCCGACGACCAACGTTGAGTCGCTGTGAATTCTAATTCTCTTTAGTCCCACTCCCGAGGCGATTTGTAGACCAACCAATAAGGCTTCATATTCCGCGGCGTTGTTTGAGGTCTTGAAGTTGAGCCGGAGAGAGTATTTCATCTCGGTTTCATTGGGGCCGCGGATGACCATCCCAGCCCCAGTCTCTTCTTCTGTGGAGGAACCGTCCACATAGAGTACCCAGTCAAGAATCGGACCAAGCTTTTTTACATTGAGTGTTGTGGGTTTGGATCCCGCGTCGACGCTTCTTTTCTGTTGGGAATGGTGCATTCAACCACGAAATCGGTGAAGGCTTGGATTTTGCCGGCTTGCCTCGGTCGGTATCGGATGTCAAACTGCAACAACTCCTATCTCCACTTCTCCAAGTAGCCCAACGACTCGGGGGAACCAAGGATGTTTCTCAGGGGTCGGTTGGTGAGAACAATGATGGTATGAGTCTGGAAATAGTGCCGAAGTTTTCTGGATGTGACGACGAGCGCCAAGACTATCTTCTCGATGGCCGGATACCTGATCTTCGTATCTTTGAAAATATGGCTGACGTAGTAGACCGACCTTTGTATGCCCTTGGATTCTCTGTTGAGCACGAAGCCGGCAGCCATATCAGAAATGGCCAGATATGTCAGCAGCCCGTCTCCTTCAACCGGTCGGGTGAGAAGCGGTGACGTCGTCAGATAAGTCTTGAGCTGCTCGAAGGCTATTTAACACTCCTCAGACCACTCTGTAAGGTGTTTTTCATCATCCTGTTGAGATGGGAATACGCGTCGCTTGTCAGACGTACTACAGATTCCCTCTACTTAGGGTAGGCGGGGTTTATTAATTGTGATGATCCGAATCTCCGGCAGCCGCGGACTAAGCTACCATTAATTACCCATCGCCTTTGGAGCGAAGGAAGCTCCGATTGACGGATCAAACTGGTCATGCGAACTCATTGTGCAGTGTGTGTGTGTTGTGTTTTGAAGGGTCTTGGGTATATCGAGGGTCTCGCAGAGTTTACGGGGGTCCCGCTACCCGGATAGCGGGCTGGGGGTCAAAGGGGTATGCAGCCCCTTGCGAGGTGCGGGGCAACGTCCTGTTAGAAATTTTTTCTGACGGGAAAAGCATTATGGAGTAGGTACATATATAAAAAAGGTGAAAAACGTCCAAAAGACGCGTGGGCGCCAGCGCTGGACGCCTGTGAAAAAGGTGCTTAGCCCCTATACTGGGAGTTGTACTCCCAATTGACTTTTGGAGTTGAACCCCTAAAAAGAAAGATTTATTATTATTATTATTATTATTATTATTATTATATATATATCGTGGAGTTAAACTCTTAAGAGATTTTCGGAGATGATGAAAGGGGGCCTTTTTTTCTCCCCTGAACCCTGCGTTTTCTCTTGAGCCTTGAATCTTTCCAAAGTGGGTTTTTTTTGGGAGATGGGTCTCCTTCTTCCTCCTCTCTATTGGCTGGATCTTGGAGAAAAGGGAGGGAGACTTAAAAATCACCCCTTTTGGGGATTTGCTGGAAGATTTGAGTTTCCATTCAAGGGTTTTATGGTGAAAAAATTGTTTCCTTTTGGAAAAAAAGAGAGTTAAACTCTTGATTTAATTCAAGAAAGGGAAAGAAGGTTTAGAACCTTGAGGAAGGAGAATGAAGCACACGAACTCTAGATTTTGAGGGGAATAAATTCACTGTCTTCATTTCATTATCATGTTGACTTATATAGGCTTACAAATTTACACATAACCTCTTGGACTTTACAAAATGATATTTTGCTCATCATATGCCTCATGTGCTTACTTCTTTTTACACATGTGCCATGGGCTTTACAAAAATTTGGCTTTTTGTCCATTTATTTTACATTCATGCATGAAAATTACATCAAACTTATTTATTACATAATTTTCTTCTTGGTATGGGGGAGGACAGACGCTTCATGTTCGGGCTTGACTTGGGCATAAGCCCACTTGGCCTGGGCCCATTTGGCTTGGGGTTGACTTTGATTTTGACTTGGTCAACCGGAGTGTAAATTTTGGCCCCAACACACTCGAACCCGGGGATTTTCCTCAAGGCTTTAAAAAAAGTTAAGCACTTTTCGCCGGACCTGGACATGAACGGACTCAAAACGGCCACCCTGCCGGTGAGCCGCATGATTTCCACGTTGCTCCTGGGCATCGCCATGCCTATGATGGCCCTGATCTTCTCCGGGTTTGCTTCGATTCCTCGGTGTATAACCATGAATCCAAGGAACTTTCTGTCCGTGACGCCGAAAACACACTTGGTTGGATTCAGCTTCATTTTGTAATTTCGTAGGACTTCAAAGGTCTTGCCGAGGTCCGCGGTATACCCCGCTGACAAGGTGGATTTCACGAGCATGCCGTCGACATAGACCTCCATATTCCTTCCGATCTGTGGCTTGAACTGCTTGTTGACCCGCTGTTGGTACGTTTCTCCCGCGTTTTTGAGGACGAAAGACATTACTTTGTAGCAGTAGACTTCTCGATCGGTGGTGAAGGAGATGAGCTCTTCGTCGGCCGGGTTCATCCGGATTTAATTATAACCGGAGAAGGCATCCATGAAGCTCAGCAGCTCGTGACCGGCCGAGCTGTCAACCGGCTGATCCATTTGAGGGAGTGGGTAGTTGTCTTTAGGGCAGGTTTTGTTCAGGTCTGTAAAATCAACGCACATGCGCCACTTCTCATTCTTTTTCTTGACCATGACTACGTTGGCTAGCCAGGCCGAGTAGTCCAGGTTCCTGATCAAGCCAGCCACGAGCAGTCGTTCCACTTCCTCCTCGATCGCCTTCTGTTTGATAGGCGCGAAACTTCTTTTCTTTTGTCGGACTGGCCAGGTTTTTGAGTCAATTCCAAGCTTGTGGGAGATTACCTTAGGGTTAATCCCCGGCATGTCTGCAGGAGTCCAAGAAAACGCGTCAGAGTTGTTTCAGAAGAACTGGATAAGATTGTCCCGTACTTCTCCGGTCAAGAAGGATCCGATCTGTACAGTCCAGCCGCTGTCCCGCTTTAATGGGGACTTCGGATAGGTCCTCCACTGAGGAACCCCGGATCTCCTTCTTGTCATCCCGTGTATCCAGCGATTCGTGAAGGTCACATGGTCTCTCGTATATGTCTACTTCTTTATCCTCGGGCACTGTTGTAGCGAGGCACACCCGAGCGATTTGCTAATCTCCGTAAGCCTGGCCTATCCCCTGTCGCCCAGAGGGAATTTGAGCGCAGGTGGTAGGTCAAGATATAAGCCTAGAGGGCATTTAATATGGGGCGACCCAAAAGGACGTTATAAGACGAAGGAATCCGGCCGACGAGAAAACTCAACTAACAGGGTTTGGGTTCTTCCAGCCTTCCCGACGTTGAAAAAGAGAGTGATCATTCTCTCGGCTTGGACGGAGTGGTTAGTAAACTAGAAGAGGACGTGCGAGGTTGGTTGGAGATCGGACGGGTTTAACCCCATACGCTTGGAACAGTCGTAAAATAGGATATCCGCCGAGCTCCCCGAGCCGACTAGGATTCTCCGGACATCATACCGATTTACCCGGGCCACGATCACCAGGGGTCATTATGCAGAACGGATATGCTATGAAGGTCTTTCTCGGTGAAGGTGATTGAAAAGGCCTCCTTGCACTTTTTTAGAGAGGGGGCGCCTAAGGTCATGATCGGCCGGATACGACGGATGTCCTTATTGCTCGGAGTCGGGTCAACAAAGATGACTATGATCTGTCCGACCGTCAACTCTCCGGTTGGGGGTTGATCTGCTTGCTCTCGATTGCTTGACGTTTGTCTCGTAGTTATTTTGCTAGGTGACCGGAGCGGATCAGCTCCTCAATATAATCACAGAGCTGTTTGCAGTTCTCGGTCGGGTGCCCTTACGACCGATGAAAGGCATAGTATGGGCCGCGGAGTCGCTTACTCGGCCTTTGTACCATCGGCGGGAGTTTGAAGGATCTCTCGCTCTTTGCCTTCTCTAGCTGCTCGGCTCGAGAGACATTCAGAGGAGTGTACTCATGAAACCTCGGAGAATAAAGTTTCTGACGATCGATCTTTTTCTTCTCCTCCCGGTCCCGCTTCTTTCGGTTCGTCCTGTCCCCTCGGGGAAGGTTGGCGTTTACCTCCAATTCAAGTTGGATCTCCCGCTCGGTCCAGACTTTCATCTATGCCATGGTCTTAGCTTGCACTGATGCAAAAGAGCGGAGCCACTTTTTGTGCCTAAGACCATATCTCAAGGCACTGATGATCGTCTCGTCCCGGTGCTCAGGTACCTCCAGGAGGGCATTATAGAACCGGGTGTCATAGCCCTTGAAAGATTCCATGTTCTCGCTCTTGATAGTGAACAGGTAGTCGACCGTCCTTTTCTGTCATCGGTTGCCGACGAAATGACCAAGAAACTGAGTAGCCAACTCGTCGAAGGTGGAGATTGAACACGAAGTAAGACCGCGGAACCAATCTCTTCCGGCCTTGATGAGGATGGTGGGAAAGGCTCAGCACTGAGCCGCGTCCGAGTTATCTTGAAAGCTTACGCCTACCGTAAACGCATCCAAGTGATCTTTTGGGTCGGAGTTCCCGTCAAAGAAGGCCACCTTGGGCGGTTTGTTCCGAGACGAGACCCGCTCACTTAGTAACTGCTCTGTAAAGGGCCTTGTGAGAGAATCCGCTGAGTATTTTACCGATCCTCCGGACGGACGGGTGACGAGTCACATGTCCTCAATTTTCTTCTTGAGGACCTCGATTCGCTGTTGGTATCCCGAGGACTCTCCATAGTCGGAATGCCTGCTGTCTCGGCTTCGGACTTGCACGATGGAGCGGCTTCGGCTTCGCTCTATCACGTTTCTCAGATCCCCGGGATGAGCCCTTCGTGGTTCGTCTCGACGTGCGCCATGTGCACGCCCTCGGTGAGTGTGGTGACGACATCGGTCTTCCCTGAAATCAGGCGACCTGATCGACGTCTCTTCAGGGGTGAGAGAGCGCGGCGAGCGTTGAGGCGATTGGTCGCTCCCAAGACCTCGGTGTCGAACTGTCCAGTGCCTAATGAGTTATGAAATCATTCCTCGTATAGGGGTCGTGACTGTCGGAATCGTCATGCCGGTGTTCCGTGACATTGAGATTGGCACGAGCGAGGCCGGAGACTTGAATGCGTCCCTCTGCATGCAGTTGTTTCGGAAAGCAGGGACGACGGTTTGGTGGGCATGGCTGGCCGTTTGGACACAAGCGAGCGCGTCCATCATCGCTGTGAGCCTGTTGATCCGTGCGGATAAGGCCTTGAAGATGTTAGGCGACAGGGTGGAACGGTCCCTGCCTCCGTTAAGGCAGATGGGGTGGCTTGTGTCGGGATCTCCGTTGTGATGATCGCTGGTCATTATATCAAAAGCGGAAGATCAACTTTCACGGTATAAAAGTCGAACGACTTTCCACAGACGGCACCAACTGATAGAGGTCTAATCTTCCTCAGATGTTGTCTTCCGTCGATCTTGCTGCCAACGATACTGAACGGTTGAAATTTGAAGCGAAAATTGAACTTGTGGATCTCAATAGGTTATTAGTTGTTATTGACGCCGAGCTACCTGCAAAAGAAGTCCCGGGATGGGAAACCACCGTAGGACTCTCCGACGATCAAGTAAGTACCGAGACATATTAGGGCAGAGTGACGACGTATTGGAATGAGTTCCCCTTACCTGAGTCGTCTGGAAGAGGGGTTTATATAGCGGTCACATGGAGCGAGCCGATACGAGATTCTCGCCGTCCGTTACGTCTCTACGTCACGTTCGTATTGATAGCGGGATACGCCCATTAATAGTGAGATACGCTCATTAATGACGAGATACGCTAACATGAGATGCAGGACGTGGAGTTGCAGAGATCTCGTCATGGCGAGATACACGGAGCGATTACGGGGGCGCTCGGGCTCCATGCTCCCAGCTAAACAGGGACGCTGAGGAATCTCATATATAGGATAGCCCAAAAAAGAGCAAGTGAGCTGAGAAGTCTCAGGTATATGATAGTTCGAAAACGAGCTATTGGCTGACGGTCAGCCGAAAGGGGAACGTGCTCCGGGGAGGTCATCTGAAAGGTCGGGCGCAACCTTGGAGGCGAGGTGCCGAGAAATGTCCCCCATGCATCATATTTATTCTAGCACTGCAGCCCCAGGTATCTAGCGGGATTACGTGGATGACACGTCATCCACTACGTGTCGTAATCTTGGAAAATCCCACTTACGAGCATCATCACACACCTATGAGAACTAGCGTTCCGAGGATTCACACCCTTGAGTTTGACGAGCAGTTGCAGCTTCTTGGTGCAGCAGTTTCTACAAAAGAACACACACATGAAGAAGATGCAAAGAAGCAGCAGAATATGCAGAAGAATTAAATTCACTGAAATGTACCAATCCCTGTTCTTCAGAACTCAATTCGATCGAAGGATTAAAACACTGTAATGACAAGCGACCTTTTAAGGCTGGTCAGGGATTCCCTTCCTTTATCACGATGCTGCAGAAAACAAATTAAATCTAAGTGTCAAGCAAATTATTGCGGTAGTATTGAAACCCCTAAACCTTTTAAGTGGCTTAGATATCAATTGGTGCAACCTTTTAATCTCTAAATGGATTAAAGAACCAACAATGTATCCTACTATTGTATTTATTGAAGGGCTTAGGTGATGAAAAAACATATTTACATACAAATTAAGCAATTTGAAGAAACTCAAAACTAAAATACTAATTAAGCACTTGATGCCCCTAAAATGTTTCCTATACACAAGGGCCATAATGATATAAAAGTAGAATTTATGTACATCAATAAAACTATAAAAGTAAAACCTCAAGTAAACATCCCAGGGGATAAGGGAAACAAGCTGCTTTGTGTTTTATTATATACAGACAAAGAAATTATACCTTGTTTCAACCTCAGTTTGCAAAATTGAGCGTTGATATGGTTAACAATTTTCAATTGACTAGCATCGCATGCAATTATATTTTTTAAAATTCACCATTTAATTCACCATTCACATATTCAATGTATACAAATGGGGTCACGTTCAATGCTGCTGTGCTTGTAATGTAGGTTGAAACAAGCAACAAACTAGAAACTAATAAGCACAACTAGCTATATTGTTTGTAAGTTCAAAAATATTACTGACAAGAGGTTGATCAAGTCGGATCACACCGTAACAGCATGAATTTAGGGAACTACACGATTAAATTACCCTTTTCGAACTTCAAGGAGACATCTCTCCTATCTTATTCAAACATCTTAGTTTTCCAAAGACTAATATAGAATATTTGGAATCGAAGTATGCTAAATTTAAAATTAAAAAAGAGAGTTAAGGGCATATCTTGACTTCTAAATCTATATTTTCCAAAATTACAAATTACATTCCAAATTGATACCAAAGACAGAGGTTTGTGATTATAATAGAATGAATCGAGTTCTTTCTAATAGAACTGAATTTCCCCCCTTTTATTTATTCGAAAAGAGGTTCTTGAATATGAATTCAGCTCTTGAATTGAATAAAGCCCTCGTAACACTTTTCAACTTCACCAGGAATTTTTTGCATAACCTTGAAATGAAGTCTATCAATATTTTTCAAGATTAGAAAAGGAAAGTTTCAAATTAACGCCTAAAAGGAATGGAATAAACCCCTTATCGCGATTTCAAGAAAACAGTCTCCAATATCATTCAAACAACTCAATTGAAGCAAAGGGGAAAAGATACCATTTTTGAGATGATGCGGGTGAAGCTCCAAAGGAACCGTTGGTCTTCGGCTTGAGATCTTCGTGGATCTTGGGTTTGGGTTCTTCCTTTGGATCTGCACTTTGCATGAACTGAAAGAAAACCCTCAGATTTCGAAATCGATGGGAAAAGAAAAGGATGAGAGATGATGTATCGTTATTGATTTTGAATCTAGCCTTCAAATTTCTCAGCGATTTCGAGATCTCTCGCTTCGCCATTGCTCAATTTCTAGGGTTTTCTCTTGTTAAAGGAACGAGCTTTTTTTTTTTTCCTCAAGAACTCGAGAGCGCAAAATTGAGAGCGAAGAAGTCTTTTTAAAATTCCATCAGAGCACTAAAATGGGCCGGGCTTTATGAGTTTATTTTCTAATTTTCTCCATGTTTTTTGTGAGGCTTGAACTGGGAGAACCCCTCACATGAGGCCCAAACCACCGAACTTTTGAAAACCTACCCTTTGCCCCTCTCACTAAACTTCCATTAAATTTTCATCCAAATTTTTCGTGACTTGACGAAAATACCTCCGGCTTCCTCTAAGTGCTATTTTTGTCCCTTTTTGTTATAGGGACATTTTAGTTAAATCATGTAATTTTCGGATGAAAAATCTAACGGGAGGAGAAAAAGTGGCGATATTTAAATGTTAGGGGTTCTCCCACATTTAAGCCTTTTTGTTAATGGATCCAGTTACATATTTCGAGATGGGCCGGGCCACAGGGCTAAGATTTTACATTTTGAACAACACCTAACCATGTTTGTTTTCACTAAACTAACTTAAAACTTTTTTTTAACGATAGTTAACTCTCTTAAACTCTGAGAGTTATTTTTCAATGTGCAACTAAATTTAGTGTTTGGGAGTTTAGTTTTTGCACAGTTTAGCCTTGATTTAAGTATATTAACTTTCAATAAAATACCGCGTGTCAATTCAGGCTATAAACTTTGTAAATTTTGGATAAACGTCATAAGCTTTAGTTGGTTTATAGATAAATGCTATAATAAGCGGCGGTTTTCAATATGCAACTAAATTTAGTGTTTCAGATATAGTTGTTTATATGGTATTAAATTGAAAGCTAAATTATGACGACACACACGGTATGAAATTTAAAAACGCTAAAAGATCTTGGTATCTATTTACAATTGGTTAGGTTTAAAGAAATTTAGACATGAATGCGAAAATGATGAAAATTGAAATGGTTGCCAAGGACACAAACATAATAAGGTTGAGATACGAAAGCTTGAGTGAGCCACTCTTACAACTCTCCTTCATCAAACATTATTTCTTCCCTTTTTCATCTCCTTTATATCATTCAATGCATTCATGTCCATGAATATATCAAAAGGCTAGTGGAGTATGGCTCATATATGCATAACAAAGCTGAGCGTGTAAAAATTGGCCACAAATGATATTTGTTGTGCTGCACAGCTCAAAACCAAATGGCCCTTTATGCTGTTTTAGTTAATTTTTTGCTCTTTTTTCCTTTCTCTATTTTTTCCCCTTTCCTCCTCAATGTATCAAATTACATGATTAGTATAGTAGCCTCTTTATGGCCACTGGCCAGAAATTTGGCACTAAACCATGCACTGAAAAGAGGAGAGAGAGAAGAAAAATCTTTGCATTGATGGTGATTTCTTGACATGCCTTCATAATCTTGCATCCGACTTTGAATTAAGAGAAAACGAGGAGCTCAAGTGCTTTAGAATCTTCATATATAGTGTTTAATACCTTTTATCATATAGGTCTTTTGGTCACGTGAAAGAGAGAATTCGAGCTCAAGTGTTATAAATGAATTATATAAATGTTGTCCACGTCCGCCCGCGAGTACAACTGGAATGATACAGCCATGGAAGACAGGATATGACCAAGATCTAGGTTGACCGTCGTTTAAGATAAACATAGATAAAACATAAACAGCCTTATTACAATTTCTAGGTTTGTTAACCACCTTGATAGATGGATTGCTTTTTAGAAGAGATTCATCTTGTTCACAAGATGCCGAAATTTCCAAGGGTGATTATTGAACGGACCTTCCAACCATTTGACTTCGATTCTATATTCACAGTGGCAGGTAAAGAACCAGATAGCTAAATGAATGCCTAATAATAAAGAATATGGTTCCAAAGTATTGTCGCTCCGCTTCATAAAATCCTAGGTTCCTTTGCCAATCCCGAATCACATCACTGTTAGATGCCGCATTTGGTATAAATCCGCCATCATTTTATAGCGGAGTGATTCTCTTGGATGGTGATACTCGATATTTGGAAATCGATGGGCTTTTAGCGTAGGACTAGACGAAGCTGTAAATTTGCATCACTATTTAATTATAAGAGCTCGATAAGGTTTTCTGTTCAGCAGGAAATGAGAGTTGGTTTTGGGAATGAGAGGACAAGGCATTGCTCATGCATGGGGTGTGAAATACCTGAGATTCTCATTTCTTTATTTGTTTGAGAGGAATCGAGGAGACGAGAAATGAGAATTGACATCAGCAAACATGCAATTCCAATTCCAATCTATTTTGTTTGAAATTGCCAAGTTCCAAAGACACATCAACATGTCTATTTATTTTTAAAAAGTTTGAGTTGTCATAGTCTCTTCTCGCCAGCTTTCTATCTCTCTTTTTCCTTCTTTTGTTTTATACCGGGATAAGCAAAGCTTAAGCTTACCCCATATTTCTCTATCCCTAATACCCAAAACTAATTCTCATTTTTTTGAGCAACAAAACAAACGAATGCTATATTCCTTACTTCATAAACATGTTTATTTTATGCCAAACAAACAAAGGAACAAGGGGTTGTTGGAAGGATTGGGTCCAGGGGACACATGAACATAGATTATCAACTTGCATTACGCCGATGATATTTTGCTATTTGAAAGGTTGTACGAGAATCACGCTGCAATAATTAAATGGATCCTTTATTCTTTTGAGCTTTAGTGAGGATTGAACATCGACTTTCACAAAAGCTCGGTGGTTTGCTAAGGAGAAAGATCCGTTTGAAAGGAACGGCTGGTCTCGATTTTTAATTGCAAAGCGGAAGAATTTACGGTCAAGTATTTAGGTCCACATCTGAGGCCAGGAACATTGAAGAAGCCAGATTGGTTGCCATTGATTGACATGATACAAAATAGATTGGAGGGTCGGAAGGGTCGGTGTCTTTCCATAAGCGGGAGGGTTACCTTGCCTAATTCGATGTTGTCGGCTGTACCGCAATATTACATGTCCCTTTATTTGCTTCCGGAATGAGTGGTTAAAAGGATCGATCAGATTCAACGGAATTTTTTGTGGTGAGGAGCATCATTGGAGAAAAGGAAATATCATTTGGTTAAAAGGGGAAAAGTTTGCAGACCGAAAAAGGAGGGAAGTTAAGACGTGAGAAACATTAAGGATATGAATAAGACGCTACTAGGAAAGTGGTGGTGGAGGTGGGTGGCTGGTAACGGGAAGGAATAAATGGCTAGCATTAAAGCAGCCTATGATAATAAGTATGGTGCGGTAAACGCGCCAAATAAGAACCTGGCGACGGCTTCTGGTTTCTTGAAGGGTGTTATGTCGGTAAAGGAGTCTTTTTTTTAAAGGTATCTTTTATACGATAGGGGATGGAAGCTCGATTAATTTCCGGCAAGACTATTGGTGCGGAGATGTCACTTTACAGGAAAGATTCACTTTGCTTTTTGAGCTGGTAAAGTATAAGGAGGTATCGGTTTTAAGCCAATGGAAAGGCAAGAAGTGATGACTAGGATTTCAAAGGACGTTAACGGTGGGTGAGAGAAGGCAACGACACATGTTGATTGATTATCTTGAAGGTTGGAAACTAAAGGAGAGAGAAAACTTAGATACCGCAGAATAGAAATGATCATCGAGTAGGGGCTTCTCGGTTAAATCGTTTTATACTATTCTGAATTACGGAGGGGTTGTGTTGAAAAACGATAGGAAGATCTAGATATTTTCTGTGCCGTTAAAAGTTCATGTCTTTTTATGGTTGGCTTGCAATAACGCAATTTTGACGAAAGACAACTTAGGCAAGCGGAAGTGGATAGGACTGACGTATTGCGGTGTTTGTGAGACACAACCAGAATCAGCGATTCATTTATTTTTCTCGTGTCCAATAGTTGCGAGTGTTTGGGATAAATTCTGGAGATTGTTTGGGTTTTCATCTCTACCGAGTACCTTTGGTGATCTATGGACTCTTGAGGGTATTAGGTCGGATAGAGGGCATTTTGGGGGTTAGGAAATTATGGTTTCTATGATGTGTTCGAATATTTGGCTAGAGAGAAATAATAAAAATTTTAAGAAATTTTCTTAAGTATTCTAAATATGACTGAAGCAATTATTAAATTCTTGGCAGGTGTTGCTTAAAAAAGGGTTAAGAAAAAGGCAAGAATCGAGGTAGAAGACGACGAGGGATTTGTAGCTGGTTTGGGGACTTTCCGATTCCCACATGTTGGGGGACGCAGCAGCATGAATTAGAGAATGACAACGTTGATCGGTGATGACTTGGAAGGATGATGTATGTGGGAGATGGGGGCTTTTTTATTTTTTGCGAGAATAAAAATTGTATTTTGTTTTTTCAGGGGACGTGTTATCCTCTGTTTTCCTTTTCTTTTATTTTTTTTTTTCGGATGTATTTTGATGTAGTTTCGTTAAATCGTCGTTTAATGAAACGCATGGTTTTCGTTTTAATATAAATAAAAATAAACAAACAAAGGAATCCAAGAGGAAAAAAAAATTGGGATGTTGTATTATAGCCTTAATTCCCATTTTTGCCGATTCCACCAGCTAAACATACCCTTTATCAAAGAAAACCAATCACCTCGCTGATGCCAGGTAGACATCGACACAATGACCTTGACCATTAATATATTGCATTTATTTGATTATAGAATGTGAACATGAGATCCTTGTGCTCATTATGCATCCAATAGTAACAATTAAACTACAAGTTAAAAGCCAACATCAAGCATGAAATCATTTGTTGCTTCTTTTTTTTTTAATATGGGAAGCATTTGAATCAGATTGATGGATACAAGCATGGAAAAGTGATTTGTAAAGCATTGCTCAAATTGGCAAGCATTTATTTAATCTTTTAGCAGGTTTTGCTTTTTCACTCAGAAAATGACAGTTAATGTTTTCTTCGATCAGTGCATGTATGTGGTATCTATGAGTATCTTTCACTAAACTACCTCAGAGTTTATGATCATCATATTAAGCTCTCTTAAGGTGCTCGATTCGAATTGTTTTGGTGGAGAAACTCCCTTGACACCAAAGTTTAAGGGAGTTTACTGTAATAAAAAAAAAACTTAAAGCAGTTTAGTGAAAAACAAAAACAGTCAAGGGTATTTAGGCATGACTTCGATATCAAATTAGTAATGGTTACATATGCCAGATCTCTCTCTTCTCCCCTCTAATTGTGGTTACATGGAAACTAAAATCCTAATTAAGCAGTTACGGATGTTTCAAGTGCATCTTTGCCAGAGTACCGCAACTCTTCTGATTTCTCGGCTTCCTCCCATAGCTCAGGCAGTGCTTCTTTGATGTTGTGGATGCTCTCGAGCGCATGATCGGCTCCTTTCGCTCTATTTGAAGTGCCAACCTATAAAAAAAAATCATTTCATGCGATAAAGACATGCTGATGATTTCCAGAAGAAAAGCCTTTATCCCAAAATTTGAGAAAAACATAAACCGCCAAATACGAAAAGATTGAATTGCTGGAAGCTCTCGTTTTTTGTCCGTGTTGCAGAATACCGTCCTAAAAAGTAACAAACGTTGTTCATTTCCATTTCTTGATTTTCCTTTTTTGCAAAATATCTCTGTTTTGTATTTTTGGAAGAAAAGTTGCAAAAATTGGAGAAAAAACTTTGCGTCGGTTAAAGTTGAAAGTAGAGTGTGATGAGCAACGGGGATATGTTTCTGCACGGGTGAATCCGAGAGGGTTTGATGAAATTTTGCCAAATTAAGAATAGATGATACTTATTTAGTATAGATTGTGGAATAACAAACTCATAGCAATGCACAACGGTCGATGCATTTTACAAATTTCATTTCAAAGGACAACTAATCTCAATTGTAAACAGCATGGAAAATTACCAGAACAGTGTGAAGACCAATTCTTTTTCCAGCCTGGATATTTCGTATGCTATCATCGAAGAAAATCTGTATAAAATATCGACAAACAAAAATCAGATATATCACACCAAAGTTTTGTCACGAAATTCTCTCAGAAAAGAAGTTGTCACGAAAACTTAGTCAAAAAAGGGAAAGGGAAAAAGAAACCCTACCGTTTTCTGAGGGTCAATGTTCGCAATCTTAAGAGCTTGAATCATAGCAACTTCCGATGGTTTGCAAAGAATCGGAGTCATCGGTAATTCTAAATTTGCCCCTGGGCGAGATACGTGCCCAATAATATCGAAGACATCTGCTTCAGAATCTGATGAATCTTCATGGGGATTCAAAGTCTCGAAGCAACCAACTCGTTCAAAGCAATCTTCTAATCCCATTCTACCGAGAACTTTCGCAGCATGGATCCTATCTCCGTTCGTAAAAATCTAATTTTTGCAGCATTTATTTGCAAAATGTATCAACTTTAAATGTTATGAATTTGAATCCACAAAATTAATAGCTGAAATTTCGATGAGAACTTACGACTTTGCGAATAGGCAGGCTTTGTAGAAGATTTCTAAGGACAGGATCGGGCTTTAGATTTTCGTAAGGTAATCTCCCATGAACAAATTCGTGATACTCGTCATGATCAAATTTATAACCAATCGCCTGTTAATTCAAAGAACACATAATTTAAAAATAGAAAATGCAATATTTTTCTTAGTAAAAATGGAAATCAAACTCAAACGTCGGATACCCTTAGGCCAGCCATGGTAGTTCCATAGTGCTTGTATAATAAAGCAGACATCTCAGAGATTTTTTCCTTTTCTATTCCAAGCTTTTCAAGCATATAATCTATAAAAAATAAATAGATAAAAGAAATTCAGATACCGGCCAAACTGCAATAAATATAAATTCAGAAATAAAAGTTATGAGCTAAATGTCGGTAAAATACCATGACTTTGTAATTTACAAATAGATACATGAGCTTGTGTTTTTCAAAAAATACCATGAGCTTTCAACAATTTTCAGTTTAATATCATAGCCCGTTTTCAGAGGAACCTTCTTACCTTTATACACATCTTCGTTCACAGTGGTATCAAATCGGAAAGTGCAAAAAGTTTTCGCAGAATTTATTTGAAAAATGTAAAGTTCATGGTATTCATTTATGATCTCTAAAGCCCATAGTCTTTATCTGAAACATCGAATGGCACTGCTATTTAGTGAAATTTATCCAAATTATAAGGGATGCTTAAATCTTGTACCTTGAATATTCTTGGTGCAGTTTGCAGATATGCCAGAGCTAAGGGGATACAAAGTATCGTCAAGATCTGCATGTTCAAAGAAGAAAAAAATCAATAGGAACTCAATTTGAACATTCTAAACTTTCAAAAATATCACCAAGATTGATGAATTGAAGGCTTACCAAACAAAAGACAATCATATTTTGGATTCTGAGTGTAGCGGTTTTGGCCTTCAAATTCCATTTTGATCTGTTACAACCTCTACAAAATAACAAACCAATTAGAATTGCATTGAGTCATATATGTAGGTATATAAATCGAGAAGTCAACATTAAGGCCTTGTTTGGCAATGGGGTTACGCTTTCATGTGGGTTTTTCATGTGGGTTTCGAGGCTAAACTCCAAACAATGTAATCGAGACTTGTATGATAACCACAATAGGGTTTCCCAAACCGTGGTTTCAAAAGTTACAAGGGCTCGAAACCGCATTTCTTTCAAACTCCAAAAGGACTGAATTTGTGCAAAGTTTCAGGCCGCTCTCTTTTTTAAACCCTTCTTCTAATGAAACCTTGGTTTCAAAACCATGCTGCCAAACGCCCTTGGGCTTTACGAAACCCAATTTTTTTACGAAACCGCGGTTAATTTAAACAAGCCCAGGGTTTTGGAAACCTTGTTGCCAAGGGTTAGTTGACATGGGTCCTTCTAAATGTCCCATGACAACAAAAAGCTATAAAATTTGCACAGATTGTTAACAATGCAAATACCATCTCAACAAATTAACCTAATCTCAAGCAACAGAAGGGGATATTGCCATCATTTTAATAACCTAGACCAGAGATTGCATCTTTAGAAGAAATATAAGAAGAGAAGCACAAAATGCTTCACAAAACCCAGGTCTCATTCACAAATTTCTGGGTAATTTTCAGAAATTGGGTCCTTTCCATTTATCAACAATCAAAGATGCAATTTTGTTGACATGGGTCCTTCTAAAAATCCCAAATCTTTTGCCTGGTGACAAAAAGCAACGAACTTTTTTCCCATTTAATCAATAATTCTTCTCAAATTAATCATCAATCAACAATCTAATGAAAACCGAAGTCAAAAACTTACCCAAATCAATCGAACTTGGAACCGAAAGGCACAATGCAGGAGAAATTAGGGCAAGGGCTAAGAGATTTTGCTTCCAAAATAGAAGTAGAGCGAGAAAATAAATGAAGGAGGAAAGAGAAGAGGGAGAAAGTAATGAAGGCAATGGGTGGGTTTAAATAGGCGAACGTTGAAGGGTTGTTTGAAAGAGACCAGCATCATTTTTAATAACAATAATTATTTTCAAAGCTCTATTAATTACAGCTAATTAAAAAATTAATTTACAGAAAAGTACTTAATTAATTTGCAGCAAAAAAGTTGCCAGGATTGAAACGCATCTTTGCTGTCAGAAGCTCGTTCGTTGCTTCTCGGTCCTGAACTCAAGTTTCTTCTTGTTTACTTTGCGAAAACCCCCCTCAACTTTTGGCATTTTTATATGAGGGTAAACCTTATAACAACACAAATTTTTAGGTTATTTTTAAATTTCAACTCACAACTTCGCGCCGCCACCATGTCCAAAGCAGGACCTTTTTGGAATATTCTAACTAGAGAAATATTTGTGTTAACTGGATGAGAGGAATATTCCAAAACACGTAGTTTAGCTTATTTTAGGAAGTAACTAAAAAGATCCTATAAAATTACAGTTGCGTCGCTAATTTGTATAAGTTGTTCTCTTCCTAAAATGCTTCTCTATTTGCTTTTGGTCGAGCAAAATAAAAATCCATGAAAAATATGACACTCGTATTGACAACGGATCGATGAACTCATTTTGTTTTCTTATGAAACACGGTTGCTTTTTCTTGATTCTTCAACAAAAATAGGAAAAACGAAACAGTTCATATCGTTTAGCTCAGAACTGGATTGAAATAAGAGAAAGTTAAGAAATAACATAATGCAAACTAATTTCAGAAAGAAATACAATGATGTTTGCATTGGGTTCTTTTTCTTTCTCTTCCGTTTCGTTATTGATAAATGCATGAAAACAATTCCAATGAATTTCCAGATATATTTACCAAAACAAACAAATGAAAAGAAATCCATATGTAAAACACACGACTTGAAGAATTCCCAATTTAAGATCATGTGATATGCACAAAAAAATGTTGGGCAATGCATCAAGGAAGGCCAATGGCCAAATTCCTTAAATAAATAGTATCATTTTGCAAAAATCACCACAGTTCAAGCATCTTCTGCAATTTTCTAATTTGCAGAGATTTTCACATTCTAGAGAGCTTGGGTAGTTTGGCGAGAAGCTTCTGATTTGTTTGGAAGTATGAAGGCATAAGCGGTGACATTACCGCAAAGAGAGTCCACACATGTCCCATGTGATCGTGGTCCCATTTTTAAAATTATTTTAATATTAAGGGTCAAATAAGTTGGTGGATTCTAAAATATTTGATAACATTTTAATTAAGCAAGAATGTAGGACACCGAAAACATTGGAGCAGACCTTTGAATTTTGATCATTCATTAACGATGCATGTGGCAGCTATTTGTTGAATTTATGGTTTGTAAAGGCGTATAATTATTTGTCCCTCAAATAATTTTAGGTAAATATTTTTTGAACCAATCTTTTAATCTATTTCTCAAAGGTTGCGCCTGGTACGATGAAATAGAAAATTACAAGGAATTCTTACATTTCCGAGAATGGAATGACCGGTATCTAATTTTAAGGAACCTTGCATTAACATGCTTGGTATATTTTAATCATTTCCGGTAATATATATATGTGCAACCGACGGCGAGACCGGCGGCGAACGATCGGCACGGGCCGAAGAGTGGCCGGAGGGCCGGCCTGTGACGAACTATGGCTGGCCGGCGACTAACGTCTGATCGGCGGCGGGCTAACCTGTGAACGATCGGCAAATGGTCGGTGTCGGGCCTGCGGCGAATGTCCGATCGACAACGGGTCGGCCGATAAACGATCGACAATAGCCAGTGGAAAACTGACGATGGGCGGCGGGTGGAGAGGGAGGCCGGCGGCGGATAATCATGGCTCATTCATGTTAGACGGGAGTATTCCGTGAAAATCTAGGATAAACATATGTTTTGAGGTTATGCTTATCATGAAATGAGCTCATTAGTTTACCATGATATGTCTGAGAATATCTTTTACATCTAAACAAGCATGAATCTTTTGCAAGTCTAAGCACAAAAAATTGGCATTTCTCTTTTTGCCCTATCTTTAACTATATTTATTTTTATATCTTTTTCCATTGTTCATTTTCAAAATATATTTATTTTTATATCATTTTCCATTATTCATTTTCAAAAGGCCCATTAATATGAGACCCATAAACAAAGGAAAATTTATTTGTGGGCTATTTCATTTTTAATAATTTGGTTTTTATTTTATTTTAATTCATTTGGCTAAAAAGCTATTTCTCAAGAATTTCTTAGAATTTAAAATAATCAAAGTAAATTTTCCCTTTTATTTATTTTAGTTTTTGAAAAATGTTCACGACAGAGTTTTTTTGCAAAGATTTATCATTGGGACATCATATATTCAGTTTTCAGCAAAGAAAAATGTTCATGATTGAGTTATTTCTCAAAGATTTTAATATTTGTATCTAAATTACAAAAATAACTGACAAAATCATTTTTCAAACGTTTAAAAAATAATATTTGTATGTTTTTCTTAAATATAGCAAAATATAATATCCGTCTATAAATACATTCGATCGTTTTTTACCCCAAGCGTTACGCGTGGGGCAAAAATCCAGTTACTCTAAAACAAAGTTAGGTTGGTCAAAAAATCTTTTACAAGTCAAAACACTAATTTTGGTCTTTTCCCTTTTGCCCTGCCCTTTATCAATATTTTTTTCATATCTTTTTCTATTATTCATTTTCAAAAGACTAATTAATATGAGAACCAAGAGTAACGGAAAATTAATTTGTGGGCTATATTTTTTTCCAATAATTTAGTTTTTATTTTATTTTAATCCATTTGGCTAAAATGTTATTTCTCAAGAATTTCTCATAACTAAAAGTAATCAAATAATTTTTTCCCTTATATTTTTATTTTAATTCTTTAAAAATGTCCATGATTGAGTTTTTTGCAAAGATTTATCCTTCAGACATCATATATTGAGTTTTTAGCAAAAAAAAAAATTCTCATGATTTCCTTCAAAAAAAAATATTCATGATTGAATTATTTCTCAAAAATTTTAACATTTGTTTCTAAATAACAAAAAACAGCTAACAGCATCATTTATCGTTTTTCAAACATGATGAGAACATATGTATAAAAAATAATATCTGTATATTTCTTAATCATAACAAAAAAATAATATTCGTGTATAAATATATCCTATCATCTTTGATCTCACGCGTCACGTGGGGTTAGATTCTAAAGCAATGGTTTATATATGGCCGAGTGCCAGGGGCAACATGTTTCCAAAGTCTAATTATTCAATGGGCCTGTAAAAAATGATTCGGACTTAAATTTGTTGGTAATCATGGGATCGAAGTAAATCCTCCAAAATAACTTTTTGGTTTTTAAAATAGCGGAAATGGTTGAGACAATTGGGGAGAGATGATGTAGTATACGAGGACGGTATAATCTCAAACTAGTATTTGATCAAATATTTTCAAACCCTTTTTCATTCTTGATTAATATCTAGAAATATACAATATATATGATGTCCTCATTTTACTCCAATGTAAAAAGAGCAAAACTATTCTTATTATACCATTCATTTAAATATAAACGTTCTCGATGTCCATTTTTTACATCTTTATCAATTTATAATTGCTCTGTAAATGAAAGGATCGTCCACTTTACCAGTAATGATCAGGATAAGTCGTCATCTTTAATAATTTCAAAAACTCTGCAATATATATGTTTCTTACTAGAAGATTTTTTAAGGGAAATTCTGAGCGTTTCCACGTCATCTGGTAAATTCCAAAATAATATATGCATCCAATAATTTCTTTAGAAGTCACTGAACCCTTCAAGAAAACAAATTGCCAAACAAATTTCTTGTTTTTCTTTTTCCTTCTTCCGACTTCTTGTTTACTGAAGAAATTTTTTATTTTTATTACAGTGGACCATTAATTAATTATATGAAGAACCTGTTACTTTCCTGCACGAATGGGACAACGACAAGCCTTTACATTAACCGTCAAAAATTTAATAAACAACAGCAATAAAAAATAATTTAATTGGAAAATATTTGAGTATTTAGACCTTAATTGACCATGACCATGCTCTGCCTTTTTTTTTTAGTACTTTAATTCATGATATCAAAGCTACAGAAATGGAGGGGGGTCCAACTTTTCAAATTAGAGCGAATAAGGGCCTGTTCGGTTGCAATATTATGAAATTTGGATTCCAAAATAGGGCGGTTGAAAATTTCTAGATTTGGTAATTTGTTATTTGGTTGGTTTTGGATTTCTAGTATTGGATCTGTAGATTATTATAATATTTGTTTGGTTGGTGAAAATAAAGTGGGATTTGGATTTGAGAATTGTAGAGAGAAATAGACAGAGAGAGGATTATTAAATAAATAAAGTACACGGGTTCCATCTAAAAGTACAATGAATAATGTCAAATTCTCGAAAATCCTTAAAAATATTTAGGATTCAAGAATCCATGTTTTGTGGTGGGGCCCTCATAAAAAACAAAGAAATCCTAAAAATCCAAATCCCCTAACTAAACACAAAATTATGGAATCCTAGGATTCCACAGTCCAAATCCAAAAAAATCCTGCAACCAAATAGGCTCTAAGCTACCCTATGTGATGTATGTCCTTTATTCCTCATATTATAAGCAAATGCATGTATATATTTTTAGTAAATTGCACAAATGTGACCAACATCTTTCAGCGGTTTTTAGATTCATGAACTAATTTAATTACAAACAAATATCATTAACAATTATTCTTATTTGCAACTAAATACTATGGCCATGTCATCAATATTGGACTTGTTTTCTCCATTTTACTCTTATATTCTCATTTAACCCCTAAAATTTTGAGGGGCGTGATGGTCCATTAAGATACAAAAGTTAACATCGTATGATAGTTAAAAATAATAATTCATGATACTTATCTCTAATTATTAAATTTCATGATATCAACAACAAAAAACCATGAAAATTGATGAATACATTTGTGCAATTTAGTTTTTTTTTTAATGAAACTAGAAAAGCTCCCTTACTCATATTTTTATTATTAAATACCAGCGTCCATCACGTGTGATGTAAGCATGTGTATACCAACATAAACAGACAAGAGACTAGAGGAGACTTTAATGAATTTTAGTTAAGATAACATGACACTTAAAGAATTTCCAACAAATGGCAAAGATTTGATTTGGTTAGATGTTAAATACTTAGAAGTTATACGCAAGTGGGAAGAATTTACATGCAACTGTTTAGATATTACATGTAAATGTTTAGATATTACAGACAACTGTATTGAATATTTTTCTAATAAAAAAACAAGTCCACTAAAGACCAAACCTGCCCATAAAGGCTTGGGTATCAACAGAGGTTTGCATATAGACGACCTTCTCTTTCGTCTCTCGATAGATACAGACTATATTTATATAGTTATCTTCAATTATCATCCTAACCATATGATCTCCATATTTCTCTATTTTATATGAAAGTTTTAACTTATCAACTCGTATATCAAGTTAAAACGAAATCGTTCTTTCAATTCAAACTATGTTGACGTGTTTAAGATGGTCAAGACCGTATCTTTACCATTGAATGCACTCACAAAACACATTAATTTCCAAATTTGGGTCATCATTAATGAGCAATATATTGAATGAAGATTTAGTTTGTTGGGACAATAAATGAAAGTGGAGTAAATGATAGAAGACAATGGATAATGGAAAAAATGAAAGGAATAATTATTGTTTTGGTGGCAAATATGATTTTTGATAGAAAAGTAGAATTTGGAGGAAAGTGGATTGATTGGACCATTTAAAGCTCAAAATTTAAAGGAAAAAAAATTCAACCGAGGATAGAAGTTACAGGCAAACCTTAAAAAGCTACAAGACTACCGATTTTTTGCAAAGAAAATAACAGCTGTCCTGTTGTACTTATGCAGATGGATCATAAGGGGCAGTTTTGGTATATACCAAAATACCCGAAGGTTTGAGTATTTCAGGACACAATTGATGGGCCTGGAGCGTTTTCTAACAAATTGCAAAAGCCCAGGGATTTTGTCAAGGCCGGGGTTTTTCCCAACAATTTGTCCTACTAATTACCAGCAAATTATTGTTAAATACTTGTTAAAACTCAACTACCTGATATTTACAGTTTCCCGCTGCAGAGAATCGTAGAATCAGAAAGATTTATTTATTTATATTTATATTTTTGCAACACCTCTTAGTCTTTGGGGAATGGGATTGAGCCCTCTCGTCCCACAAGTACTTTCTCCACATATAAATGCGTTTTTTTGGGATCTAGGAGAGCTCGTTAATTTAACTCTAGAACTTGTTTTCGTGTTGCTTAATAGAATTTGACTGCTTTTAGGGTTCGGGTCATTAATCAAAATGTGTTTGTGCTTAATAAGCCTCCTGAAGTAGAGATAAGCCCAGTCCAAGATAAACTGCTTAACATTATTGTGATATTAACCCTAACTTTAATGCTACGTTTTCTCTTGATATCAAACTTCATGTTTAGGCCTTTTAGATGATATCATCTTTTGCGAACGGGTAATTAGCAAGCGAGAATGACGAATTGTACGTTGCTTACCATGAGGCGAACCATTTCGTTGCCGGAAGGTAATTATCTCTCTCTCATGACACATGTACATACTTGCCAGCATGTTGTAAAATTTTTCCTTTTGGACGTGCACGTGCATGATGCTAGGAGGTCGTTCTTCTCGGCAGATAAACCACATATTTATTTTATCCTTGGTACCTTGTGCCTTCTGTACTTCATCCAAATTTGTTAGTGAAAAAAGCTTGTATTTATTGTGCTGTGCTATATGAGTTAATCAATTGTTTAGTCAAATTTTGTGCCGATTTATCTCCTTGCATGGCTCAAAGATATATTATATATATTTGAATGTAATTTAAAAAGTTTTTGGTGTTTTAGTAAAAAAGAGGCATATATAGCTTTTGGTGTTCATTGTAATTAAGCTCAACTTTTAAGTTCGTGTCTGGAAATGGAATCTAATCCGGAGTTTCCATAAATTTAGCATAAGTTAACTCTAAAATGCTAACCTTAAAATGTTTAGCATTCATTTTAAAATTGAGAAAGATGAGATAATTACAGTTATCTAAACTCCAACATGATCTAAGTTTTCTAAATTCCATTTTTTTCAAACACATCTTTTATATAACATAGCCAGAGTTTATTTCAAAATAAAATTTGGGACTCGCCAACCTAGAGTTTGAATTGGTTTGAGATTGATTGATTTGTTTGGTCAATAAGGCCTTTAGTATAATTAAAAACTGATGATGCTCGATATTGGCGTCCCCCCAGATCAGGACACATGGCAGATGACGTGTCCCAATGCTCAGAAGAAAGGGCCCACAGGGGCCGATCAGGTCCATGTGCCCGACCTGCAAGCGCAAACTGGCCCTCCTCGGCCCTCCCTGCAAACTAGTCTCCTCGGTCCCTCAGCTCGCCCGAGCTGCCACGGGACAAAAGACTCCTCGGCCTCCTCGCTCGTCCCCGAGCCCTCAGCCGAGGCCGTCTTCCTCGTCCCTTCGACCTACTCCACCACTCACAGGCGTAACCGCCGCTCCGTGAATCTCGCCATGCGCAGATTCTACGCCAACAACATCCCACGTTCCACGCCCTCACGATTCCCATTAATGGGCGATCCGCTCTCTGCGCGGACGTGACGTCGGGAGCGTAACTGCCGGCGAGATTCTCGCACCTGCCACTGCGTGCCACCGCCGCTATATAAACCCCCATCACAGAGGGGTAGGAAGGCTATTCTTTCCACTTTACGCCGTTACTCTGCTCGAATCTGATCACTAACTTGAGCGTCGGAGGGTCCTCGGTGGTACCAAACCACCCCGGGACTTCTTTGCAGGTACTCGGCGACAGCCTCCTCACTCGCCTTCTCCTCTCAAAACCCATTGAGACCCACACACAACGAAGGATAACCAGTCGAGTTCGCCTCGAGATCAACGGAAGACAACATCTGACGGAGGCCCCTAAAAGGAGCTCCATCAGTTGGCGCCGTCTGTGGGAACTGATAACTCCACAAAATAAAAAGTTAGCCTTCCGATCCCCGCCCGCATGGCAAACGACTCCCCTAAGGATCCAAACACCCGCTACCGCCTCCCTCGCAACGGGGACGCAGGCGGACCCTCTCCCAAGGCCGTCGGTCTCCCCGTAGGCTGCCACCCCACAGGCTCCGGCGGCCGCCCGACAAAAAGAGCTAGGGGCCGGGAGCCCATCACCTTTGGCGACGAGGATCTCCACGGTATATCTGTGCCCCAAACAGACCCGCTGGTGATCGTAGCGCGGATTCACCGATACGAGGTCTACCGAATACTCATCGATTCAGGCAGCTCGGCGGACATCCTCTTCCACGACTGCTTTTTGCGAATGGGGCTGGCCCCTGCGGACTTGAGGCTGACCTCCCACGTCCTCTCGGGATTCACCAACCACTCCGTCCCGGCACAAGGGGTGGTCACCCTTCAGTTCACGATCGGCAAGCCCGGCCGCATGCGCACTCTACCGGTAGACTTCATTGTGGCCAGGGTCCCCTCGGCCTACAACGTCCTCCTCGGCCGGCCGACTCTAAACTCCCTCCAGGCCCATATCTCGACATACCACCCGGCGATATAATTCCCCCGCAGCCGAGGTGGGGTGGGCCGGGCCTACGGAAGCCAACGGGTCGCGGAGGTAGGTCTGACAGAGGCGTCTTCCTCCGAGCAGCACGCTGATAGCGCCGATTCATGCGGCGACATGGAGGGGTCTCTGGACACCCGGGACGAGCGGAAGGAAGTCCGTGGGGCACCGGTCGAGCCACTGACCGAGGTGCCCTTAGCAGAAGGAGACCCAGGGAAGACCGTCCAGGTTGGGTCATTCCTGACGGTAACCCAGCGGGATGACCTGACCGAGTTCCTCCGGAGCAATTCAGACGTCTTAGCCCGGGCCCCAGCCGACATGCCTGGGATCGACCCCAAAATCATCTCCCACAAGCTCGGGGTTGATCCTACAGCCCGACCCGTTAGGCAGAAGAAAAGAAGCTTCGCCCCGGTCAAACAAAAGGCCATCGAAGAAGAAGTTGACCGACTCCTCGCCGCCAACTTCATCAGGAATGTGCCCTACTCGGAGTGGCTGGCTAACGTGGTCCTGGTCAAGAAGTCGAGTGGGAAGTGGCGTATGTGCGTCGACTTCACCGACCTCAACAAGGCCTGCCCCAAGGACAACTTCCCGCTCCCCCGCATAGATCAGCTCATCGACAGCTCGGCCGGGCACGAGCTCCTGAGCTTCATGGACGCTTTCTCCGGCTACAACCAAATCCGCATGAACCCCGACGACGAAGACATGACCGCATTCACGACGGACCGAGGGGTGTACTGTTACAGGGTGATGCCATTCGGCCTCAAGAATGCTGGGGCCACATACCAGAGGCTGGTCAACCGCATGTTCAAGCCGCTGATCGGTAGAAACATGGAGGTCTACGTCGACGACATGCTCGTCAAGTCCGTCTCGTCGGCCGACCATGTCAAGGACCTGGGCGAGGCGTTCAAGGTGCTCCGCAAGTTTAACATGAAGCTGAACCCCGCCAAGTGTGCGTTCGGGGTTACCGGAGGGAAATTCCTCGGGTTCATGGTCACTCACCGCGGGATTGAAGCTAACCCGGAGAAGATCGATGCCATCCTGAACATGACCGCACCCAGGACCAACATCGAAATCATGCGGCTCACGGGGCGGGTCGCTGCTCTGAGCCGTTTCATGTCCAGGTCGAGGGAGAAGTGCCTCCCGTTCTTCAAGGCGCTGAGGAAGATCCCAAGGTTCGAGTGGTCGGAAGATTGCCAAGCCGCCTTCGACCAACTGAAGAGGCACCTCGCAACGCCGCCCCTACTCACCCGGCCCGTGGAAGGGGACGGACTGTCGCTGTACCTGGCGGTATCCGACCAAGCAGCAGGGTCGGTGCTCGTCCGAGAGGCCGAGGGGGTGCAGAGGTCGGTGTACTATGTGAGTCATGTATTCAAAGACGCGGAGACGAGATACCCCGCCATAGAGACGATCGTCCTGGCCCTCGTGGTAACCTCGCGGAAGCTGCGGCACTACTTCCAAGCACACACCATCATCGTCCTCACTGAGCGCCCCTTGGGGGCTATCCTGGCATCGCCAGAATCCTCTGGCCGCCTAGAGAAATGGAGATGGGAGCTGTCTCAATTCGACATAAGATATCGCCCGAGGCAAGCCATCAAGGCGCAGGCCCTGGCCGATTCCGTCGTCGAATGCACCATTCCTAGCAGGAAGTAGGATCCCGCGCCGCCCCTCGCTACCCGGCATATCGACCAGGAAGGCTCCAGCTCAGCCCCGGAGTGGGTCATCTACGTTGACGGGTCTTCCACCGAGGAAGGCTGCGATGCCGGCCCCATTATCTGGGACCCGAACGAAGCCGAGATGGAGTATTCCCTGAGGCTCAGTTTCAAAGCATCGAACAACGCGACGGAGTACGAAGCCCTCCTAGCCGGATTGCGCATGGCCGTCGGGCTGGGGCTGAAAGTCGTCCGGGTCCGCAGCGACTCGACCCTGGTCGTCGGCCAAGTAACCGGCCGCTTCGAGGCTCGGGAGCCCCTAATGTTGAAATACCTAGACGAGGTGAGGAAGCTCCGGAAAAACTTCGATGAAGTCCAGGTGGAACAAATACCCAGACAAATGAATGCTCAGGCAGACGCCCTGAGCAAGTTGGCTTTGTCATACTCAGCCAACAACAGGCGGTCGATACTCTTCGAAACCCTGGCCCAACCCAGCGTTGGCGACGAGACGGCGACACTCCAAGTATACGCAACACAGGAGAATGACTTAGATTGGAAGAAGCCCCTCGTGGAATTCTTGAAAGACGACACGCTCCCGGAAGACAGAGCAGCCGCCCGCCGCCTCCGGGCCAGAGCCACCCACTTCGTCTGGTGCAACGGGAACCTCTAAAAGAAAGCCTTCACTCAGCCCCTGCTCCGGTGCGTTGGCCCCCACGAGGCCGACTATGTCCTATGGGAAATCCATGAAGGGGTGGGCGGCGCACACCAGGGGGCTCGAACCTTGACTCAAAAGGCACTACTTCAGAGGTACTATTGGCCCACCATGCACGAAGACGCCTTGAAGCTGGTCAGGAGGTGTAAGAGCTGCCAACTCCACAGCAGTATCCCCCGCCTCCCGGCTACCGAGCTAACGGCCCTGACGTCCCCGTGGCCATTCGCCCAATGGGGATTGGATATGATCGGCCAGTTCCCCACAGGGACTGGCGGACATAAGTACGTTCTCGTCGCGGTGGACTACTTCACCAAATGGCTCGAGCTCGTTCCCATCAGGAAACCGGACGCCGCCACAACCATCAAGTTCCTCCAAAACAACCTGATTCACCGGTTCGGGATCCCAAGGTGCATCATCACCGACCACGGGACAAACTTCGAGAACGAGAAAGTAAGGGACTTCTGCAAAGAATACCACATCCTCATAAAGTTTGCCGCGGTCGTGCACCTCCAATGTAACGGGCAGGCCAAGGTCGCTAACCGGGACGTCCTCAGGGGCCTCCGAACTCGCCTAGAAGGGAGGCAAGGCGGTTGGGTAGAGGAACTACCCCGGGTCTTGTGGGCCCTGCGCACATCAAAAAAGAATCCAACCGGGGAGACCCCTTTCAGCCTCTGCTATGGGACCGAAGCAATGGTCCCAGCAGAGATCGGGCTACCCAGCCACCGAGTCGAGCACTTTGATGATGAAGCGAACACCATAGCACTACGAACTAACCTCGACGTATTGTTGGAGAAAAGGGATCGGGTCCAGATCAGAGCCGCCGCCTACCAACAACAAACGGCCCAGTACTACAACGCTCGGGTAAAACACCGATCCTTCAAGGCCGGGGACCTGGGCCTGCGGCGGAACGAGTTCATCGACCAAAGCAGGCTCCACAAGTTCTCCCCAAAGTGGGAAGGTCCCTTCCTCGTCTTCGAATCCCTCCCCGGCGGAGCTTACCGCCTGCAAGACGCGGACGGACGGAAGCTCCCTCGGCCTTACAACGCGGAGAAGCTCAAGCTATACCTATGAAGTCAAAACTAGCAAAGCGCCGCACCCTGGCTACCGCTCAAAATCTCCCTTTGAAATAATAGTGTATAGTGTTGTCTAAAATTCCTATCCATGCGAATAAAGAAACTTTCGAAACCTTCTTTCCCGGTAGGGTTCCCCCTGTACAACGAGAAGGATCTCCCAGAGACGGTCGGGCCCGAGGTTCCCTCGCTCGGCTATCCCCAGCAGGCAGCTTCCCTGCCGCAGCGCCAGGAATCAAAAAGCCCTCCCAGAGGCAGTCGAGGCCAGAGGTTCCTTCACTCGGCTATCCCCCGCGGGCAGCTTCCCTGCCACAACGCCGGGGATCAAAACCCCTCCCAGAGGCAGTCGAGGCCAGAGGTTCTCCTGCTCGGCTATCTTTTCAGGACAAAAGCCCTCGCCAAGAGGCACCGGGCAGTAACCCTGCCTGGCCAAAGGTCCTTGGTGGGCTTCCTACAGCCTTATAGTTTTCCCCGCGCCAAGGACCAAAGTCCTCCCAGAGGCAGTCGGGCCCTTGCCCGGCTATCCCCGGCCGGTAGCTTCCTACCGCAACCGATAGGGATCAAAGTCCTCGCCAAGAGGCACCGGGCAGTAACCCTGCTCGGTCCCCGTCCTGAAGGATCTGAAAGCCCTCCCAGAGGCAGCCAAGCCCGAGGTTCCCTCGCTCAGCTATCCCCAGTGGGCAGCTTCCCTGCCACACGCCGAGGATCAAGTTCCTCCCCGAGGCGGTCGGGTCCTTGCCTGACCATCGACGGCTGGTAGCTTCCTACCACCGTCGTGAAGGATCAAAAGCCCTCGCAAGAGGCTACCGAGTAGCTACCCTGCTCATCAAAAACTCCGGCTGGTAGTTGTCTACCCACGACGCCAGAGATCAGATCCCTCACCAAGCGGCAACCAAACGACCACCCCGCTCGGCGGAGCCCGGCCAGTGGTCCTGTGGCCGCGCTTAAGGATCTGAGACACCCGAAAGGACGGCTGGTTCATCCAAGTCTGAACAATCTCCCATCGACCTAGGGGGTACATGAGGATACCTCCACGGCAGCGCTTGGCACCCTCGCCAGTTGGCAAACTCGACAGGAGATCGCCGGACATATGGCCAACCTTACTCGGAAACTCAACAAGACAAGCAAGTACATCCTACGAACGTCCTTCACACAAAAAAAGAAGTGGAAAAGAAAAAAAACACAAACCGACGAATCAAAGGTTCTTTTTTTCTTTTATTGCCAAAATCAAGATCTTTACAAAGGGTACTCTGGGGCCCCCCAGCCCTACAAATTGCCCGGAGGCTTACTTCGGCCATTTCGCCGTCGGCGTCACGGCCCAAGGCCCTACCACCGAAGACCTTGCCATCAAGGGCGCGCCCGGCTTCACTCGTCATCCCTCACCGGAGACCTCGTCGCCGGAAGCGGAACCCGAGCGCGGAGTTCACCATCGTCGAACTCGGGAAGCTGTTCCTTCACGGCGTCCAAAGCCTTATTCCACGCAACGGCAAAATACTCCCCGAGCTCGGCATAAAACTTCTCCGACGCCTTGTACTCGACCACGGCTTTCTTAGCCTGAGCCTCGGCAACCTGGGCCTTCAGCAGCGCCGCCTCAGCATCCCCCCTGCTTACGTCCCTCTCCTTCTCCAGTGCCGCCAAGCGTCCGGCCATGTCTGCCAGCTTCCTATCGGCAACCCGGAGAGACGTGTTCAGACGGTGAAGGGCACCCCGAGCCGCCGAGTTGGCGAGCTCCGCGGTCTCCGCTCGGCCCGCCACGACGTCGGCCTTATCCCTCTCCCGGCGCAGGTCACGTTGCAGGATCTCGACCTCCGAAGGAAACGCCTCCACTGGCCTCGGGGCGTGGAACGCCCCCTCGGCCTCCATGCGAATGGCAAGGGAACAGTGCTGAAGAACCTGACAGAAAGCCGATGAGAAACCAGGAAGCATACGAACCAAGGAAAGGCATACCAAGGCAAATGCGCGTAGAGAGATTCGTACCTGGACTGCCCCTTGGGCTATGGCTTCCAATTGATCCCTCAAGGAGTCACAAGGGAGCCTTCCACCAGCCGATTCCTCCATCCCGGCAAGCACACCAGTGGCAACGGAAAACCCAGACGTAACAGTGAAGACAGAGCCCCCTTCCCGCACGGGAATCCCTTCAGGGGACTTCGACGGCGGCGCACGAGAAACCGTCCTTTTCCTCTTAGGAAGGGGCCGGCTCTCGCCCTTCCGCCCATCACCAGTCTGGGACTCGGGTAACAGCTGACGACTCCGGCCGCCGCCAGAGAAACTCCCAGATGCCGCCGACGAGATGGATGGCCCTGCCGTCGGCGGAGAATCAGGCGGAGGGCGTAAGTTAGCCGGGGGCTCGGCTACGCCACTAGCTTCCCCCCAACGCGAGCCGCCTGAAAAGTGGGAGCGAACCATGTCTCACGAAGGAGGAAGGACGCCGGGCGATATCCACTCGAGGAAGAAGGGAAATGAAAGGTTGGGGGCCCTGGGGCGGGCCCCACCCCCGTTTTATCGCCACATCCAACGGCGCCCGTCAACTCCCGCCGAAACGGCCCCTTGCGCCCACGGCTCCGATCGCTCCACGTGGCAGCGCAGCGATTGGCCGCGTCCCGTCAGACGCCGCATACCCGCGCACGTCACATCAGCCAGTTGCGCTCGACACGTGGACCGTTGCTTCGACTGTAGAGTGCAAGAACCGGCGCGCCCTCCTTAAATGCAAAGATCTCGCCTCGATTCGCTAGCGGAAAAGACAACCGACGGCTCAAGGACTCATCCTGGCATTACCCTGAGAAGGAGCTCACCTCGGGAGGGCCCGGCAGTCCACTCCTGACCCGACCCGCTAGCTGGACGGGGCAAGAGTGGGGGGCTAATGATGATGCTCAATATTGGCGACCCCCAAGATCAGGACACGTGGCAGATGACGTGTCCCAAGGCTCAGAAGAAAGGGCCCACAGGGGCCGATCAGGTCCCTGTGCCTGACCTGCAAGCGCAAACAGGCCGTCCTCGGGCCCCCCTGCAAACTAGTCTCCTCGGCCTCTCAGCTCGCCCGAGCTACCACTGGACAAAAGACTCCTCGGCCTCCTCGCTCGTCCCCGAGCCCTCAGCCGAGGCCGTCTTCCTCGTCCCTCCGACCTACTCCACCACTCACAGGCGTAACCGCCGCTCCGCGAATCTCACCATGCGCAGATTCTACGCCAACAACATCCCACGTTTCACGCCCTCATGATCCCCATTAATGGGCGATCCGCTCTCTGTGCGGGCGTGACGTCGGGAGCGTAACTGCCGGCGAGATTCTCGCACCTGCCGCTGCGTGCCACCGCCGCTATATAAACCCCCATTACAGAGGGGTAGGGAGGCTATTCTTTACACTTTACGCCATTACTCTGCTCGAATCTGATCACTAACTTGAGCATCGGAGGGTCCTCGGTGGTACCAAACCACCCCGGGACTTCTTTGCAGGTACTCGGCGACAGCCTCCTCACTTGCCTTCTCCTCTCAAAACCCATTGAGACCCACACGCAACGAAGGATAACCAATCGAGTTTGCCTCGAGATCAACGGAAGACAACATCTGACGGAGGCCCCTAAAAGGAGCTCCATAAAAAACCATGACCCTTCAATTATTTTGTAGGGTTATCATATCTTAGAAGTAGGGTATATCTCTACTATTATTACTAGAACTCTTTGTTATACATATGTCTAGCCTATTTTAATCTGAATATAAATTAATAATAAAATCTTTGTTTTCAAAACATCCAACTCATCTAATCAGTTGCCTGTAACTTCTAAGCAGTTGTTTGTAACTTCTAACTGCTTGCATGTTACTTCTAAGCAGCCGTATGTAATTTCTAACTACTTGCATATAACTTCTGAGCAGTTGTCTGTAACTTCTAAGTGATTGTAACATCTAAGTAGTTGCTTGTAATATTTATAAAAGTTGCCTGTAACATCTAAGCACTTACTTGCAACATGTAAAAAAGTTGTCTGTAATATCTAAGCCGCTGTCTATAACTTCTAACCATTTGCCTATAACTTCTAGGCCTGTAACATCTAACCAATTGTCTGTAACTTCTAAACAGTTGCATATAACTTCTAAGTAGTTCCCTGTAACTTCTAACTACTTGCATATAATTTTTAAGCAGTTGCTTGTAATATTTAACCACTTGCCTGTAACTTTTAAGCAGTTATCTGTAACTTCTTACCGTTTGCCTGTAATTTATAAGCAGTTGCTTGTAATATCTATAGAAGTTGCCTGTAATATTTAAGCACTTGGCTGTAACATCTAAAAAAGTTGCCTGTAATAGCTAATCACTTGCCCGTAACATTTAGACAGTTGTCTGTAACATCTATAAAAGTTGCATGTAATATTTAAGCAATTTCCTGTAATATCTACTAAGTTGCCTAACATCTAAGCAATTCCCTATAACAACTAAATGTGCATCATCTAAACAAAAGCAGTGTATAATACAATCCACAGTGATTGTATTAGCAACCATTAACGAAATAAAAGTATATATATCAACAAAAGTAGTTATTCATAACACAACCGACAGTACAGGCCAGCATTGGTGATATTAAAGTAATACATTAACAATTTATGTCATTCATTAGACAATATACGGTATCGGCCAGCATCGACGAAATAAAACCAATGACATCATCAATTTGTCATCATTCATAAAACAATTAACAATATCAGCGAAATAAAATTTTATCAATACATGTACGGATAAATAAAAAGTTTAAACTTAAATCAAGCAATATCAAGAAACTTCTTGCTCATTCGACAATAGAATTTGCGTTGCAGTTATCGACCGCCACTGCAGCGAACCTTTTCCTTCTGATGCATCTGTTCTCCTGACTCTCAATCAAGACCTTTATAACAACTTTAATTCTTTTGTACATAAATTTGATTGAAAGTTAATGTCACGCCTCGCTTCCCGGTATACGGCGAAGGGGACGCGACCGGTCCGCTACGTATATACTCAGAAGTATATACGCTAAGCGTATCTAAGCAATATAAAATAAATGCACAAGAGACAAGATATAGTAAAAACAACAACTTTTATTTATTAACATTCTTTTGTACAATGCATGAAAAGGAAATACAACTAAAATAAAAAGATGCCTAAACAATGGCATAACAGGAAATGAAAAGTACTGAATGGAAATGTACAATGAAACTAGTGCTCTGGTTCGTCAGCAAACTGCTCTAAGTCTTCTGCAGATGGCTCGATCTCTGCCGGGTCCAAACCACCTGACGACATTCAAAGAAGAAAGAAATAGAATTTCGTCAGCGAACAGGTCGCTCGGTAAGTCCCAAAGATAAGAGGAAAGTAGAATGGACAGAGAGTAAGAGAGAGAGAGAGCTTTTACCGTTGTATTATATTGTTACATTGTTTTATTTAGTGTTAACGCCGTTGTTTGTACTTTGGTACAGAAGAATACCAGTGTATACGAGAGGGGTCTCTATATGCTAGAGACCAGGGCAAACGGAATATAGAGTACAAGGCTCCGTTAGAAGGACCGGAACAACGGCAATTGGATTCATGTTAGGTGTCTTAAATCTGACCGTTTCGTGCCACTTTTAACACCATCCGTACCAATCTACCCCTTAAACCCCGTAGTGTTTTGATTGTATTGTTTGTCTTGTAAATTGTATTGATTGATTGACGGACCGAAACCATGATATCAGTAAACGGATGTAACCGTAGAATCATGTAAATGGATGTAAACTGGAGTTCATGTAATTGGAATGTATATCCATGGTTCGGTTCAGTCGAGTTGTATAGATTGATAATTGGATTCATAAATTCATGTTGAAGATTGTACATTGTAGATTGTACTTGAATCATATTCAAGCCAGATTAATCAGACTCAAACAGGAGTCAGATAATTAGAAGTGTAAATCGAAGTCTTGATTATTTCTTAAACCTATAATTGCTAGGGTCCTTAGAGTAATTTATAAAACTTAAGGGGGTTTTATGTAAAAATACTTTTATATACTTTTCCAAAATACACCTCAAGTATTCATTATTCGTCTTTAGAGTTGTAATGAAGGTGCATTTTATATTGTGATATTTCTAGTGAAAATATCCTAGATTCATAATTAAAGGTATTTATTTATAATATTGATTTATTTGGAAATCATGGTATTTTAGTGTAAAATTGATTCTTGTGATTTTTAGAAAAAGTGGAATGTTCATATCATAACAAAATAAGTATTTTAATGATAAATATACATATGTTTATACAAAAATAATTATAATATATTTATTATATTCTAAAAATCTCATTTTCTTAAGATGTCATATTTTAAATCTTTTGAGACCGAATGCACCTTGCGGAGGTCTGAATCTCGCACTACTAAGCCCGAGGGTGTGCGATAAACCGCACCATCCCGAACGGGTTCTCCAAAATGGGTTGTAGCGGCGCTTTGCAAAGATTGTAAAATACTAAATCCTTTACAAAACGGTTTATAAGGTAAATGGTATTTATTTGTAAAAATGCCAATTTTCCGTATTCTATGTTCTAGGGTCTCCTAAGTCAACTAGACTATTTCTAAATGGTCTAAACGACAAGTTGTGAGATGTCTCAAATCGTCTCTTCATCGCCAATTGTGGCCAGGTAAGTACAAGTGAGGAAAGGAGAGATCTGCTCACGAATCACCGTGAGACGAGCCTTTTAAAGTTACCTTTCTCACTTGCCTAACCTAGACACCGCAAAGTCAGGTTTAGATAAACGACCGATGTCCACAACTTATCGTATTTTCATAATAAGTGGTACTTCTTTAAAAAGTGTATCAAAACTAAATCTTTTAGAAATAGTTTTATTAAGTATGTGGTATTTAAATGAAAATGTTGTTTTATCGTATTCTAAGTTTTCGATGGTTTCGTGTTAGGTTGTATATGAGTGTGTGAGGAGGTAGGTCGTTACCTCGTGCTCTACTTTAAGTGTATAGCAAGTTTGATGGAGTTAAATGAAAGATTGAAACAACGTGGTATTTAAGTGAAAAATACAATAATTTGAAATAGCTATCAGTTCATGTGACAAAACTTGATTAAATTATTTGATTAGTGTTTAATAGTCAACATGAGGAAGTTTAAGAATGATTGTATTAGTGATAAGTGGAATTTTATAGAAAACCGAATCGCAAATCGGATTTGTTCTGATTCCGTCGGGTTTTGTAATTTCGTATTTTGAGAATAGAAAAGAGAGATAGAAAAGGGACTTACGGGTTTTAGATTACACAATAGAGTGAGAGGGAACTAGGGGGATTGCCGATGCGTTGCGTCGTCGCCGGTAGTTCCTAAAACGATCGCCGAAAGTTCCGCCGGGAATTCGTCGGAGCTTCGCCTCAAGCTCGTTTTCAAGGTACACAAGATCTCTTGAGAATTTTAGAGAGTTGGCTCAGAAATGTGAGTGAGAGGGTAGAGGGTAGGGGGTGTATTTATAGGATTAGGGTAGGTGAAGAGTTTAAATAAAAAAATGTAAAAATATATTAAAATTCATTTAAATATGAAGTAAATGGGGATTTCAAAGGTTTCTGGAACCGATCTAAATAGATAGAGTATACGGGGGCGCGGGGGGGGGGGAGGGGTAGGGGAGGGCAAGAGTCAACTTTTTTGTGTTGATGACTCGGCCGTCCGGCGGCGCCGTGCCGAGTCGGCCGGTCCGCCGTCCGAGTCGGGCCGAGTCGGAGGTCAGGGAGGTGGGGGGTCGTCTGGTGTAGCCTCTGGTATATTTAGTTTTTCAGGTTTAGTTCAAAGTTTGGGAGTTATTGTGTGTGGACTGTTGGGCTTCTAAAGAATTTAAAACAAAATAAATAAAAATAATAATGTGGGGCATGGGATTTGAATTCTGGTGGCTTGGTTCAGCTGTGCAAGGTATTACCAATGAGCCACAAGCTCCTTCTTGTAATTAAATTGCTAATTAATTACTTAAGTCTTGTGCTCAGGCAATAAATACCCCTTTATGGATTTTTGAAAAAATATTTTGAAAAAATTTGTATAGGAAATTTGGGGCTGTTACATTCTACCTTCCTTATAAAAATTTCGTCCTCGAAATTTGTAAAAGGAAAGTGTAACAGTTTCAAGGAAAGTCTGGTGAGTGGAGTATAGATAGTGTATAAAAATAACAAAGTGATACAAGGGTGAAAAAGGCTTACCGGTGTTACCTTGACTTACAGTCTCGGCTTCTACGGCTTCTAATGTGAATGTCTGTCGCCGTGGTACATTCCTTCTAGCTGGAGGCATATTCTGTCTTTGGGGCCCGTTTCTCTGCCCTCTAGGCATGTCCCTCATTTCCTGTTGGAATTGGCGAGTAGGCTGTGCAGGAGTTTTATTTGGAGTGGTGCTGGGAGTGCAGAACGAGTTGCAGGAGCCTAGATAGCTGGCTGCTGCGTGTAATTGGTAGTTGTGTGAGATGAGTTGCTATTATAAGGACAGTTCCCAATTCCGTGGTTGGATACGCCACAAATTAGATACAGGCCTTTTGCGCGCCTACAGTCCTTCCACAAGTCCCTTTCTTCTGCAGTAGTAGCAGAAATCTGGACTTGACTGATTATTGGTTTCTTCTGATCTCCTGGGTTCAAATGATGGCCTGGAAGAGGCTCCTCCTGCTATTTGAGTGGCAGGGCGTTTCAAACCGGCAGATTGCGGTCTGCTCCTCGACTTTATCACTGCCTCATAACTCCGGGCAGCTTCCAAAGCATCTTCATGTGTCAGAAATTTCCCTGTGGCTAGTGCAGCCTGAATTTCTGTGTCCAAACCTTGTTGAAATCGACGGGCTCTGATCTCATCCGTCGGTATCAGGTGTGCCGCAAATCTGTTACGGTCTTGTGTTAGCTGTGTGTATAGGTGTTCCTCCAATCTGAGCAAGGCTCATTTGAATTTTGAAAATTCAAATTTTCTGAAGCAACGCTTCAAATTCCGTGCGTTGCGCAATGCGCAAGCGGTCCACAGTGCGACACGTGTCTGCGCAGTTGCGCAAGCGCACCGCTGCGCGACACGTGTCTGCGCAGTTGCGCAAGCGCACCGCTGCGCGACACGTGTCTGCGCAGTTGCGCAAACACTGTTGCGCGACACGTGTCTGCGCAGTTGCGCAAACACTGTTGCGCAAGTGCATAACTGTGCGACACGTGTCTGCGCAGTTGCGCAAGCACTGTTGCGCAAGCCTTCCACTGCGTGACACGTGTCATTCATTGGGGAGTTGCGCAGAAACAGAATGAAAATTTAATGAAATCTTTTCTGTTCTTTCCAAAACCAGAAGATTTTCTTCTGCCTTTGGATCAAAGATCCAGCGGTGGGAAAATTCCCAAAATCACTCAGAAAAGATCTTGTTAACAAATTCAACAAATTTGTGAGCACTATAAATAGGACCCCAGACCTCATTCGATGGGCATCAACTGGAATAAGCGACTTCTAGCAAAAAAAAAAAAGAAGAAAAGAGAACTCTTAGAGATTATTCAAGAACAAGAAAAAGAAGAAAGGTAAAACCTTTTTAAGAGAAAAATCTCTGAAGAACAAAGGATTAAAAAAAAAGGGAAATAAATGAAAATAAATAAATAGTGCCTTGCACTTGTTATGAACCCTTGGTTCTGTGAAATCAGGGAAAACAGGAAGAAAAACTTGTTTTCCTTTGATCCAAATTTAGATCAAAAGTGCTATGCACTTTTGTTCTTAAATCTGAAAAATTCTTGATGTTCTGCACAAATGCAACCCATTATTTAAAAGGGCCTGGCCCAAATCAAATTGCAAAATAATAAAGGGACAGAGCCCTGTTTGGATTGATTCTCTAGTCGGGCAAAGCCCAAAATAAATAAAAAATTTTTGGACTTAACGTGTCTGCGCAGTTGCGCAAGCACTGTTGCGCAAGTGCACAACTGCGCGACACGTGTCTGCGCAGTCGCGCAAGCACTGTTGCGCAAGTGCACAACTGCGCGACACGTGTCTGCGCAGTCGCGCAAGCACTGTTGCGCAAGTGCACAACTGCGCGACACGTGTCTGCGCAGTCGCGCAAGCACTGTTGCGCAAGCCTTCAACTGCGCGACACGTGTCACCTCCATGAGCGCTTGCGCTCTTTAAATTGCGCAAAGCACCTGACAAGCCGTGTGGGGCACTGTCAGAGTATTAAATGCAATGCATTATTAAGGGGCAGAGCCCAATCAAAGGTCAAATGGACCAAATAGAAGTACTGCACATTATTTTAAAAAGGCAGAGCCTAATCAAAAAGTCTAAACAGACCAAAAATAACGCTATGCATTGTTTAAAGGGCAGAGCCCAATTGAGAGGTCCAATAGACCAAAAACAATGCTCTGCAAAAGGGCAGAGCCCAGTCAATGGCCTGAAGTAATGCTATGCATTATTCTAAAAAGGGGGAAAGCCCAAACAAAGGCCTAATAGGCCAAATGCAAACAAAATGTGAACATTTTCAACTGGACTTAGCCCAATTCTGGCCGTAAGTCCTTAAATTAAATTGACTGAGCACAGCTGCTCTCCTAAATCAATTCACGACCGGTTCGAGGGTACATCTCCGAACTCCTTTGACATCCCTCGTTGTAATTCCTCAACGACGTCAAAGAGGTGACGGGTCCCAACGACCACACATCCAAATGGACTACGGGGTTCTTAAACTCGTGGACCGAAACGTCCCTAAACTAATATCGGACCGAAACGTCCCTAAACTAATGATGGACCACTACGTCCCTAAACTGGCGTTGGACCGAAACGTCCCTAAACTAATGACGGACCACTACGTCCTTAAACTGGCGACAGACCGAGATGTCCCTAAACTAATAATGGACCACTACGTCCCTAAACTAGAACAATAGAGCCAATCGCTCTTTTGCCGGACCTAAACGGTCCCGTTTAAGTTGATCTTAGCCCCAAACACGGCTAACGTATCCTTAAACATTTAAATGGATTATAAAACTCCCAATCAACTCTGGTTCGAGGGTACATCTCCGAACTCCTTTGACATCCGTCGTTGTAATTCCTCAATGACGTCAAAGAGGCGACGAGTCCCGATGGCCATACATTAAATTAATCACTACGTTAAGTGGATCTTAGTCTAAAACAGGACTAACGTATCCTTGACGAAAGTTTAAGTTGATCTTAGCCGCAACGCGACTAATGCATCCTTAAACTAAAAACACCAAACCCAAATCTTAGTAAATACGGATTTGGACTAATCCACGTCCTACGGGCGACGGCATTACTCAGTCTCCGTATACAATCCACGGGCAACCACAAACAAAACAAACACCTACGACACGAAGTGAAATTCTGGAGAAGGAGAAAGTTGTTACCGCGATACTGTAGCGTAATTAACTGCAGGGGCTTGCGCCTGCAGGGAAGAGCGTCCCCACAATCAAAAACCCTTCATCCTGAGGGGGAATCTGACGAAGTCTGCTACATCGGCCGCATCCGTCTAAACCTCCGATACATGGTGCCATAAATCAACTTGGCATCTTTGGAGAGGTAGACGGATAAAACCATATAGCATCTGCCCCGAACCCCAGGCACGGACCCCAAAGTCCAGGCCGCCGTTCGAAGGGGAACAGATTCTGGCACACCCGGTGGGACCTCTTCCTCTTTCCACTCCACACTTCGTGTGTCGTTTTCGCGAACCAATCGCGGTTTGTTAAATGGTTGCCTTTGGATTTCAAGTTGCTAAGATTTGGTCTTTTGTCTGGTGCAGAACTCAAACATCCATGGATTCTAACTGCACCAAATGCGCGAAGCACCATGGCAACGGACGCTCCACCTCACCGAAAGGTGTAACATATGGGCCCCAAGCGGCCTCCTTCCTCGCTTTACCGGTTGAACAGGTGACCCAGGCCACCACCGGCCTGTTTTTCGGGACCATGTCCCACCTACAAGCTTCTCTATGCCGATATCCGCACCGGAAGCGAACAAGAAGTCGGTGTTCGACCGGCTCACTACTACCACGACCCCTGTCAACGGGTCGCCCGCTACTAAGCCGACAGCCTCCGTTTTCACCAGGCTAGGTCAGAACTATAAAGTGGCTGTCCCAAAGAGGGCAACGGCCGCTGCTTTGGAAGTCGTTGAAGCTGCTTCTCCCATCAGAGAGTCGGTCTTCACAAGATTGACGGTTCCCACTCCTCCCCCAGCTGGTCAAAAAGCATCAGTCTTCGATAGGCTGACATCGGCAGTTACCCCACACCCAAATAGGGGGCAACAAGAAACTATCTCGATTTCCGAGCCAGTCCCAACGGCTCGTCGTGCTCGACGTCGACATTGGCAACGAGTAAGGAAAACAGGAGGCAACTCCCCCTCAGGGCTAACCCCACCTGCTCCAGTGGTGGAGGTCAACGCTGCTGTTCCAACTGGGAACAGCTTTGAATTGCTGAGGAAGGTGAGAAAGAACTCTCCAATTGCTATATTGAAAAGATCTCCTCCGCCTATAGAAAAAGCTCCGGAGACAAAGCAGGAACAGCCCTCTCAACGGCTGTCGTCAAAAATTTATAAAGTTTGGCGGAGGGTTCAAGACTCCGTGATTGACTCAGACCACTTCCGTCGCCAGAAAAGGGCAAAGGTGGAAAAAGACAAGAACCGCCCCAATAAACAGCAGGGGGCAACAAATGCTAGGATGCCCACTTCAACGGCTCCTTCAACCTCAAAGGTCCACAAAAGGAAAAGGCCAGAGAAAGCTCCCGTAACAATGACAAAGTTTAAAAGCGGTGAACCTAAACGCCCCAAGTCAAGGGGCATAACAGTTCATACGGTCTATATGGCTTCTGGAAAGGAAGAAAGTCGTACTTCTACGGGTCACCGACCGCTTACCCGGTCAGTGACCAAGGCTCAGGAGCAGCAACAAAAGCTCCAGGAGATGATGACTACAATGGCTGCACTCACGGAGCCAAAAGAGAATCCTGGGACGTCCTTAGATGAACGCCAAGAAGAAGAGACCGACGCCGAGTTCCTTCGCCGAGTACTGGAAAAGAGAGACAAAGAGGCTGCTGAACAAGCGGCCAACATACAGCGGATGGGTCTCCTCTTCCAGGACATGATAGGGATGATGATACAACCAGATCCCCCAACTGAAGAACCACCGATCGTCCTTGGAGATGATAGGGGAGAGACATCGAATCATCCACCGGCTCTATCCGCAGCTAAAGAGGATACCATATCAAAATCTGATTTGGATGAATATATCGCCCAGCAAATACGGGTGCATCAGGCGACCGAAGCAGCCGGCAACATCGTAAAAACGGGGCGACCGTATCCAGGCTGGTATGACCAAATCAAATACCCGCCAGGTTACACAATTCCCAAGTTTCATGTCTACAAAGGGACCGGCAATCCCCATCAACATGTTGTCCAATTCAGGGCGCTTTGTGGTAATACCGGCGGCGACGACAAGCTTTTGCTTCGCCAGTTTGTTGGAAGCTTATCAGACACGGCGTTTGAATGGTATTCTGAGCTTCCCAACGACTCTATTAAAACCTTTGCGGAGATGGAGCTGCTCTTCACCCAACGTTTTGCAAGTGCCAGTGAGCGTACCCCGATGACGGCACTGATCAATGCCAGGGTAAAACCCGGCGAGACATGGGTTCAGTACGCTATACGGTGGCGAAATCTATGGTCGAAGTGCGAACAGCGCATAGAAGAAGCTCCAGCGGTGGGAATGTTTGTTGGAACGCTTGATCCACAGGCAACCATCTCGCAGTTCATGATGTTCTTCAAGACGACTACCTTCCAGGCTTTGATCGACAAACTAGCGCAGATGGATCAGATGGGCCATAAACCCCCTCTTCCGAAGCCGGACTCCCGAAACGATAAAGGAAAGGGAAAAGCGATCATTGTCGCTAATGCCCAACAACAACCGAGCGACTCGAAGCCGGTTGCTCGTCCAAACAATACGCGCCCATACGTACCCCTTGAGGACAGGATGGGACGTCCTTACTCCTTCCTCCGCGATAAAACGAGGAGACTATTCGAGCTGGCGTTGCGCAACAGACTCATAAATCTGCCAGATCCAAAACGTCCGTTGCAACCGAACGACGTCAACGAGCCCAATTACTGCCCTTACCATCGAGTGCTGGGCCACCCCATCGAGGATTGCTACGTTTTCAAGAATTGGCTTGAGAACCAGTACCGTCAGGGCAAATTTGCGCTATCTGACAAATGGAAGGTGAATCCTCCGCAGCCCCACACCTCTAAGGGGACGAATACGCCGGGGGCAACATGCTCCGTTATTGAAGAAACTCCCTGGGAGGTTGTATTATCAGCCAAAACGAGGAGAATGCTAAATGATCTTCAGACCTGTCCAGCGGTCAAGTGGAAGAACCCCTTGGAACCGCAGGTTATTGAGGGGATGTTGAAGCCACGACCGACTCCAAAGACCGATGGTGGTAGTTCAAGCGCTCATAGTCAGCCGTCAAAATCTTCGAAAAAGAAGAAGAAGAAATCTAAGAAGCCCGTGAAGCCTGGCGACAAGCGTACGGACTTACAAAAGCAAATCGACGCACTGGATGAGTACAACCAAAAGGCGCGGACTCCCATTACGCTCCAAGATTTCCTTGATCACGTCTTTCAAAAAGAAGATGAGGGAGAAAGTTCATCGGATGAATCCGAGGAATATGTGGCGAGCTGTCATATGATCTCCCATTCGACCATGAACGATGAAGGGACTTCTGGCACTAAAACGCTAGGGGCAAATACTGAGTCAAGGGTTTCGGAGTTATCAATCGAAATGATTAGCGCGTTTCTTAATGAAGCTCGGTTGAAAAGCAAAGCTGATCGAGAACGCGAGACGGCTATATTCGAAAGGGCCAAGCGCCAGCGACTTGAGGAAGGAGCTGAAATGATCCCGCTGGAGCAAAATGCCTCCACCGCTGACAAAAGCCAATTCAAGATAAAAAAAAAGTTTGCTAAGGCCATATCGATGGGCATGAATCTACCACCCTCTGAAGAAAAAGTTACTGGCATGGTGGAAATGCACCCCTTTTATTGCTTATATCATCAGAAGGTCTCGCATTCCACCCAAGATTGCAAAGCTTTCGATAAGTGGTGGCAAGGATACGTCGCTAATCGACAACGCTTTAAACGGGAAAAGCGTAAAATTCGTCGGGAGCAAAGAAACACGACCAAAGAGCTTGAAAGAACTGCCAACAATTGTCACATGATTAACACCGCCGGGTCACAAGTGCCTACATTTGGGAGCGATTCCGATGAGGAGCTAGAGCTTGGCCCCCTCTTCAAAGAATCCATTTCGGGAAAAGAAGAAGAACCGAAGGCTTGCGAAAATATACAGCTACGCAATCGGACGCTACCTGAAAAGAATCTCGGACCCTTAAACAAGAAAAACAAAGGGAAAGAGAAGGTCTCTGAAGACATTGCTTTGGATGACCAAGTCGCGGAAGAGTTAACCGCCAAGAACCCGCCAAAAAGGAGTAAAGTAGATTACAATGTCTTGGCGCATCTGAGAAAGCTACCCTCACAACTCAGCATTCTCGATGCCCTATTACTATCAAAAGAGGCGAGGGATTCTTTGATTAAGGCCCTACAAGAGCCGGACCAGTTCCAAGCCTTCCTAGTCGAAGAAAAGATGAAGAACGAATTAGAGGAAGTGCACACAGCCGACGTTGCTTTCAGCGATGAAGACCTTCTCCTTGGGACGTGCGAACACAATCGTCCCCTTTATGTCTCAGGATACTGCCATGACATAAAGATAGGCAAAATCCTGGTCGATAACGGATCGTCTGTCAATTTACTCAATGTGCGAGTGTTAAAGGAGATTTGCATGAGTGTCCAACACCTCGCCCGGGACAAGATCACTATCTCCGGTTTCGACTCTCAATCCTCAAAGACTCTTGGATCTGTGATATTGACGCTACGCTTCGGGTTGCTCGTCACAGACATCAAATTCCATGTTATAGACGCCAAGACGTGCTACAACGCTCTGCTCGGCCGACCATGGCTACACGAGTACAATATCATCCCTTCTACACAGCATCAGTGCATGAAGTATTCTAGGGATGGCCTTGAGTACACTGTGGCGGGAGAGTTGAATCCGTTTTCCGTAAACGAAGTTCGCAAGTATGAAGATGCCAAGTACTTCTTACCGAGTTTCGAAGACACGGAAAGGTGTCACAAACCGGAGAACAAAACTAACGCCACCATCCCTGTCTTCGGCAGTGACACCGAGGAGGAGGAGGATCTAATTTATTCAGGTCCATCCCAGTCCACTAGGCCAGGACCATCTGTTCCTTCATTAATCTTCGGCAGTGATTCAGAGGATGAAGTTCACGCTATATTCCCTGCTCGGCTATCAATACGAGCTTCTGCTGATGAAGAGCGAAGTCTGCAGATAACCATGGTGCCGCTTGAACATTACAAAGAACTAGATGCACTCAACGCCAACAGCGTAGAAGAATTGCACACATTCTATATTCCTCCCGGACGAAAAGGCGAGAAGGCAATCCTATTCTACCGTTCTGAAGAAAACAAGGTGGAAAAAAGAAATTTGGCATGGCGCGGATCCCACGCTCGACAGGCTTCAGCCCATCCGTCTTCCCAGATATCATACCAAAGGTTTGAAGAAACTGTTGAAGCGCCAGGCAATACCTTTCGAACAAACTGTTAGAAGGGCCAAATTCTATGACAAGGTCTGGAACGTTCCCGGGACTCAATGCAAACTGCCTAACGGGAGAATAGAAACAAAAGGGCTTGGGTACATCTGGTCAAAGAAACGGGAGCTAGTAAACAGCTGTTATGTCATGTATGACTTCGATGAAGAGGCGGACGCTCAATGGGAGGACGCTAGTCCTGAGCCAGCAAAAGTTCCTGATACAAAACCGCCCAGTCCATCGTTTGAAGACCAGATGAGCAAACTTATAAGGGATGCGAGTCAAAAAGCCCGAAATGATCACGATCGTGAAATGGCAATCTATGAGAAAGCCAAGACACAGCGCCTCCTTCAACAGGCGGTGAAGGATGAAAATGCCGCTCTTTGTCAACCTGCTACAGAAGAGGTTCAACGCGAAAGCAAAAACAAGTCGAAAGGCAAGAAAGGCGCTCGACAACTACAAAGCAGAGCTAAGAAGCCACGCATCCGAGAGTCGAGCGTTATTGACTTAGCCCTCATGAAGAAAATGGGTCGAGCATACTCATTTCCTCGGAACAAAACAAGGAAAATACTTGATCTTGCTCTAAAACATCAAATGCTTACACTGCCAGAGTCTAAACACCCTGAGCAAGCGGGCGAAGTCTCCAACCCAAATTATTTCTCTTGCCATCGAGTAGTAGGGCATCCGCTTGAAGATTGCTTCACCTTTAAGAATTGGGTTGAGGACCAATATCAGCTTGGCAAGTTCGCGTTGTCTGACAACTGGAGGGTAGCACCACCACAAAAGCACGAGCCCAAGGCCACGAAAGAAGAACCAACTCTGCATTGGGGTTGGCAGAAAATTCGCACTTGCCACGTGATAACAATATTAAAAGAATAGTCCGAGGACATGAACAGCCTTCCTCGGTGCTTTGAAAACAGCAACGATGAGGTAATCTCAGAATTTCCCCCAGCTCCAAAAGAACTAGAGGATGGAATACATACTACTGCAGATAACCTCAGGAAAATCGAGTTGGGGACGGTAAATGATCCGCGACCGACATTCGTCAGCGAGCTGCTGTCTGAAGAGAGGGTGGCTGCGTTAAAAGACGTCCTTGTGCAGCATAAAGATTGCTTCGCATGGAACTATTCCGAGATGCCAGGACTAGATCCAGAAGTCGCTGTACATAGACTAGCAATATCCCCAAACGTCAAACCAGTCAAACAGGCGCCGAGAAGAATGCGGCTCGAGCTTGAAATGAGCATCAACGCCGAAGTCAAAAAGCTGATAGACTCCGGCTTTATCCATGAAGTTCAATACCCTGAATGGATCGCTAACATCGTCCCGGTGATGAAGAAAAATGGGACGGTGCGCATATGCGTGGATTTTCGGGATCTTAATAAAGCCTGCCCAAAAGATGATTTCCCAGTGCCAGTCACCGAACTAATGATAGACAACACATCCACTCATGAAGTTTTCTCCTTCATGGACGGCTCATCGGGGTATAACCAGATAAAAATGCATCCTGAAGATCAGAAGCATACGGCCTTCAGGACCCCTCTAGGTATATTCTGTTATAAAGTGATGCCCTTCGGTTTAAAGAACGCCGGTGCTACTTATCAGAGGGCCATGACAAAGATCTTCGACGACCTTATTCATGAAATCGTCGAATGCTATATCGACGATCTCGTGGTTAAAAGCAAATCATACGAGGAACATCTTGAGCATCTGAAGACTGTATTTCAACGCCTTCGGCAATACAACTTGAAGATGAATCCTCTTAAATGTGCGTTCGGGGTTTCCTCGGGCAAATTCCTGGGATTCGTTGTTCGACACCGAGGTATTGAAATAGATCCGTCAAAGATTAAAGCGATCATGGAAATGCCTCCGCCGAGGACTCTCAAACAGCTGCGGTCTCTCCAAGGGAAACTCGCATACATACGGCGATTTATAGCCAACCTTTCAGGAAAGTGCCGTCCTTATAGTCACCTGATGAAGAAGGGAACCCCATTCATTTGGGATCAAAAATGCCAAGGCGCACTGGATGAGATCAAGCAATACCTGCAGAACCCGCCGGTGTTGGCTGCTCCGGTTAAGGGGAAGCCTCTCATTCTTTACACGATCGCCCTTGAAGGTTCTTTAGGTGCATTATGGGCACAGAAGAATGATCAGGGGAAAGAAAGAGCACTCTACTACTTAAGTCGAGTGCTGCTGGGGGCAGAAAGCAATTACTCCCCCATTGAAAAACACTGCCTGGCGTTGATCTTTGCAATAACAAAGCTTAGACATTACGCATTAGCGCATGAAGTCCATCTCATTTCAAAGGTGGACCCTCTCAAATATCTAATGTCAAAGGCCATATTGACAGGACGACTCGCTAAATGGGCTCTACTTTTAATGGAGTTCTCGATAGCATATCGACCACTCAAAGCAGTAAAAGGCCAGGCCATCGCCGACTTCCTTGCTGAGCACCCGATACCAGCCGACTCTCCTTTAAACTGCGATCTTCCAGACGAACATGCGTTTGATGCGATCGATGGTGATAATACCCGATGGGAGCTTTATTTTGACGGAGCATCTTCCGTGAAGAAGCGCAAACAAAGTGCCCCTATGACCAAATCGGGGGTAGGACTCATCTTTATAACTCCACAAGGAGGGATAATGCGCTTCGCCTTCTCTTTAACAGAGCCGAGAACGAATAATGAAGCCGAATACGAAGCTCTGATAGCAGGCCTCGAGATCGCCATTGACATGGGAATTGAAAACCTCCTCATATACGGAGATTCGTAACTGGTCGTTAGTCAAGTAAACGGAGATTACCAAACATGCAAACCGGAGTTAGTAAAATACGGTGAAAAGGTGCAACAACTGCTAACCCAAATTCCCTCCTATACTTTGGAGAGCATACCACGCGCGGATAACAGCAAAGCGGACGCGTTGGCCAAACTCGCTAAAGAAATGGCTGACGAGAACCTCGATGACGTTAGAATCATGGTACAAAGTCGTCAGGTGCTCGCCCCCGCAGAAATACCTTCGGAATCACCCGAAGAGAAGGGAGTGACTGAACAAGCAACCTTGCAAATAAAAGAACATGAGAAAGTTGAGGATTGGAGGGAAGTCTTTATAGACTACTTCAAGTCCCACCAAATGCCCGAAGATGCGTCCGCAAGACATCAACTCATAAAACGAGCTCTGTCCTTCGCCTTCGTCAATGATACTCTCTACAAGAGGTCATTCGATTCTCTGTGGCTGAGATGCTTAGGACCGAACGAATCGGAAAGAGTCGTTCAGGAAATTCATGACAGAATCTGTGGTTCCCACCAAGCAGGTCCAAAGATGAAGTTGAAGATCAAGCGGATGGGCTATTACTGGCCCACGATGATTCAAGACTGCATCGAATATGCGAAGCAATGTCATTCATGCCAGATTCATGGGGACTTCATCCACCAGCACCCAAATCCGCTGCATCCAACGGTAGCTAGCTGGCCATTCGAAATGTGGGGGACTGATATAGTCGGCCCCATCGAGCCAGCATCGTCTAAAGGACATCGTTTCATCCTAGCAACGACTGACTACTTCTCTAAGTGGGCAGAAGCAGTACCATTGAGAGAAGTGAAGACGGAGAATATCCTCCATTTCTTCAAAACGCACGTCATATATCGGTTTGGAACTCCGAGGCGGATCATCTCCGATAACGGGCCAGCTTACCGAAGTCATAAAATCAGCCGCTTCGCACAGCAGCATAACATAGACTGGAGATATTCCTCAGTCTATAATCCACGAGCTAACGGTCTCGCCGAGGCCTTCAACAAGACCATGACGAAAATTATAAAGAAAACAGTGTCCCGAAATAAGAAAGACTGGCATGAGAGACTGCAAGAAGCTCTTTGGGCGTATCAAACTACGTTCAAGACAGCCACAAACACAACGCCATACGCGTTGGTGTTCGGTACGGAAGCAGTACTCCCTCTCGAGGTAGAGTTACCCTCTCTACGAGTGGCAGTCCATTACGAGCTGACGGACGAAGAAAATGCTCATCTTCGGCTTGAAGAGCTTGACGCCCTTGAAGAAACACGGCTCATAGCGCAACAAAATCTAGAGGCCTATAAAGCAAAGATGATGCGCTCATACGAAAGATTGACCCGACCGAGGACATTCCACCAAGGCGAACTCGTGCTAGTGGTCAAAAGGCCTATGATCCCCAATCGCGCCAAGCGGGGAAAATTCGAGCCGAATTATGAAGGCCCGTACATCATAGATAAAGTTTATCAGGGTGGGGCCTATCTACTTATGGACATGCATGGTGAAAGGCCTTTCAGGCCGATAAACGGTCGCTTCCTAAAGAAATACTACGCTTAATGAGCCACAGCCTAGGTCAACGATAGATGACGACGACTATGTCCGCTCGCTATTTTCCTAAGCTCAAGTTCTATAAGCAGTATCCAACTTCTCAAAACCGGACCGAAATGTCCTTAAACTAACAGCGGACCGAAATGTCCTTAAACTAACAGCGGATCGAAATGTCCTTAAACTAACAGCGGACCGAAATGTCCTTAAACTAATAGCAGACCGAAACGTCTTTAAACTACTACTGCAGCATCCTTAGGCTGACGAGATAAAAAAAAATGAAAATAAAATATATAAAAAAAACGGTATGTCCATAAGCAAAAAAAAGGGCACGGACGAAAACCCGAAAGGGCTCCGTGAGTAAAAACAGCAGGGCTACCGGCGAGTGTTCGTGAAAACCTGGAAGGGCGCGACCTCGTAAAAAAAAAAAAAGAAGAAAGATTTCCATGTATTATCAAACATGATACAATCAAGTGCACAAAAGTATGTGGGGTATGGGATTCGAACGCTGGCGGCTTGGTTCAACAATGCAAGGTATTACCAATGAGTATGCTGCTAACACCATATGATATATGGAGTGGGATTTGGTAAAACCATATATACTTGTTATAAATATCGTAATTATTATTAATATGGGAAGTTGAAAAGTCAGGATCTCAATAACAAAGGGTGAAAGGATCTCAATAACAAAGGGTAAAAAAAAAAAAAGGGTATGTCCATAAGCAAAAAGGGCACGGATGAAAACCTGAAAGGGCTCCGTGAGTAAAAACAGCAGGGCTACCGGCGAGTGTTCGTGAAAACCCGAAAGGGCGCAACCCCGTTAAAAGACACTTATAGGGTCTTCTCGACCTTATAAGGAGAAACCACCTGCGTGAGATCCTTACGACTCACAAAGGAGCAACACACTTAGGGATCCCCACGATTCCTAAGGAGAAAACACACTTGCGAGATCCTCACGACTCGTAAGGAGAACTCTCTTATGGGACCCTCACGGCTCATAGGATTTGAAAGTCTTAAGTCACAGAGACCTAAACCTGTGCTTAAGCAAACCCCCACAAACTTTCAATATTGCCCTACAAGTGGCTCAGTATTGACCCTTGTATACAATCCACGGGCGCGAATAAACATTTCCCTAGCCAAATTTCATCCGTAATTGGGAATACGTTCGCATGGTGAACAACCCTTATAAATCCCCTCGATTTATGAAGAAAAAAAAAAACCTCCTGTAGGATCCTTACGACTTACAGAGGAACAAAACACTTAGGAACCCTCACGATTCCTAAGGAGAAAATACACCTACAAGATCCTCACGACTTGTAGGGAGATATACCTTCACGAGACCCTTACGGCTCATGAAGTCAAAAGTCTTAGCCGACAGGACCCTAACCCTGGTCGCTAAGCCTCCTTTGTTCGACAAACGGCAGAGGCAAATGATGATTCGCTCCTGGTAATATCCCAGTTGTAGCGGTGCTGATGCCGAAATCGGTGTCCAATTTCAGGTTTACAGCGAAAAGCCAGTAGGCCGCACATGCATACGAAATAGCCGAAATGATGGGGCGACTTGCAATAAAAAAAGCAGCAAGTAAAAATGTATACATGCAAAATAGCCGAAATGATTGGGCAACTCGTAATAAAAAGCAACGAGTAAAAAATAAAAAAATATATATAGCCGAAATGATTGGGCACCGCGAAAAATAGCCGAAATGATTGGGCAATCGCGACCTTCGCGATATAAAAGCTGAAATGATAGAGCATCGCGGAAATAAAATAAAATAAAAGAAGAAATGATAAAACTTTGGCCCTACAGTTAAGATCGCATCGATCCCTGTATACAATCCAAGGGCGTAAACGAAGAATGAACCATACTTTCCCAGCGGATTCCATCGGACGACGAACCCCAAACCTCACCGGTTCATTTCAATCGAAGAAGCCAGTGACTTCAACAAAAAATTCCTCAACTCACGGATACAAACACTCCTTGACGAGAGCCTTCTGATCCGCGTCGACCCGCAGAGCCACCAGTGCCTCTGTAGGAACCCTCGACTCGTTTCAAACCCCAAGGAAACAAATAATCCTTGGCGCTTGGGAAACAAATAATCCCAGCAAACTCCTCAACTCACGGATACAAACACTCCTTGACGAGAGCCTTCTGATCCGCGTCGACCCGCAGAGCCACCAGTGCCTCCGTAGGAACCCTCGACTCGTTTCAAACCCCAAGGAAACAAATAATCCTTGGCGCTTGGGAAACAAATAATCCCAGCAAACTCCTCAACTCACGGATACAAACACTCCTTGACGAGAGCCTTCTGATCCGCGTCGACCCGCAGAGCCACCAGTGCCTCCGTAGGAACCCTCGACTCGTTTCAAACCCCAAGGAAACAAATAATCCTTGGCGCTTGGGAAACAAATAATCCCAGCAAACTCCTCGACTCACGGATACAAACACTCCTTGACGAGAGCTTCCTGATCCGCGTCGACCCGCAGAGCTACCAGAGCCTCCGTAGGAATCCTCGACTCGTTTCAAACCCCAAGGAAACAAATAATCCTTGGCGCTTGGGAAACAAATAATCCCAGCAAACTCCTCGACTCACGGATACAAACACTCCGTGATGAGAGCTTCTTAACCCATGTCAACTGTTCCGCTACAACTGCAGACAGATCCCCGATTCGTCTCAATTTGTAAGAAGAAGTCTCAGACAGCAAGGAAGTCTTGCTTTTTGAGCAATGGGGCCCTGCAAGTCAATCCAAACTGGTCTCTTGCATACTATTCACGGGTCTCACTCTCCAAAGTCGAATTTCGACGAGGAGGGAAACAACCACTTACGAATCCTCTCGACTCGTAAGAGGGAAAATTCTCTTATAAGATCCTTACGACTTATAAGAGAAAACCACGCTTAGGAATCCTCACGATTCCTAAGGAGAAAATCCACCTGCGAGATCCTCTCGATCCGTAGGGAGAAAAGTCTCTATGAGACCCTCACGGCTTATAGAGTTGAAAAGTCTTAGACAGTAGATCTGAACCTGCGGCCTAAGCCATCGCTATCTCTTAAAAAAAAAACTAAGTTATCTGCCAATTATGTTTATCAAAGACAACATGCTGATAATAAGAGAATGCAGAAAGAAAAAGTGCATACAAGACATTGCAAAAGAAAATGTGTATCTTTATTCATTGACTTCAATCAAATACAAGATGAATCGTACAAAAGAATAAAGAATAGATACATATTATTTTAAAGGAAAATTTTACAAATACATTGATACAAAGGCAGCTACTGGGAAGGAAGCGTCTTAAGTAGCTTTATCAGTTGTTCGCACACTTCCTTCCAGGCCTTTTCCTGATCAGCTACCACCGCCAGCTCTGCCTCCACTTGGGCTCGTTGCTGCAAGACCGACGCAAGTTGCTCCCTCACGACTTGATAGGCAGCTTCCCGACTTGGAATATTGCGCTCAGCTACGTCGAGTTTCCGCTTCAAGTTTAGCCCATGGGAGATGCGCTCCAAGAGACCCTCAAAGATAGTCTTCACTTGGCCAGCATTTGCCTCAACCTCGGCACGTAGATGAGCCGTTTCGTTCGAGGTCTTTTGGCATTCCCTTAGTCTTAAAGCTGCTTCTTGCTCCAAGTGGCGGGAGTGCGAAGTGCTTTTCTCGAGCCAAGTCGTGCGTTGGGTGCTCAGGGCTAAAACTTCGGGAGAAGGGCGCGTCGACTCCAGCCGGTATAGACAGGCCTCGATCTCCCTGCAGTGATTAACCCAAGATCCGACGACGCCTTCGTTACGAAAATTTACGAGCGCCGCCAACATTGGATTAACCTCCACAGCGAAATCTACGGCAGAAGGGAGAGCGTCCATGTTGAGCTCTTCGATGTACCCGCTCAGCATGCCCAAACTCATCACAGCACCCTTTGAAGACGGGCGTCTCAAGAAAGGGCCTGCCGGTGGAAGGACGCGAGACTCAAAAGGGACCGAAGCCAGAACAATAGCTGCAAAACAAAGCATGGTCAAACGATGGTTCAAGAGATGTTTAAGGGTTACCAAAAAAGGAATTTGCTATACCAGCAGCAACAGACGGCAAAGCCGGAAGAGCCGGTAACGCGGCAGGTCTTGCATCCCCTCCTTCGATTTGTGGCACTGCAATAAAGAAAGGGAAAAAGTCAGAAATCATTCAATTGCTAAAAAAAAGGGGATGAACAAAGATATTGTAGTGAACGTACACTCACCAGCGCCACTAGAGGGAGAAGCAAGTTCGAATGGGAAGGAGAAGTGTGGGAGCAACACTTGATATAAATGATCAAAGAGCACTCCTGAAAAGATGCGGTGGTATGGCGTTAGTCCATGAACTACATGTTTAAAAGATTAACTTGTGAGTCGCAAATCCATACCTTCCAACATCCGCGATGGCACGAGGGAAGACGGGGAAGTGACCACCGCCAAAGCAGTAGTTGACGGTGCTCCTTCAAGCAATAGAGCGTCGGCACTGGCCGCACCTGCAAAGACAAGCTTGTTAGAAGAGATCGCAAGATATATAAAAAAGGGGGGGAAACGATAGTAACCCGAAACTTACCCGACGAACTGCCAGCCGAGACTGAGGCAACTCCTTCCTCCATTGACATCAGGCCACCGCCCGTAGCCTCGTCACCCGACTCAATAGGGACCGTTGTTACACTTGCAGGCCCTAGAGAAGGCGGGGGAATATAGGCGGAGAGGGTCATGATTGGAGCGTTGCCAGATTCCTGAGAAAGAGCAGCTGGCTCGTCCTCAGGAATCGTGGCGATCTCAGCCGCCACTCCTACGAATCCTGCGGTCACGGTTGTCTCATCCACCGTCACCGCGAGGTCTCCAGCCTCGAGCGCCTCAACTTCTACTGCCTTCGGCTCGACAGTCATATCGTCTGCCTCCACTTCAGACGCGGCATCAATGACCTTCTCGGCGGCGGATCCTTCAACTTCTGTTTCAGGCACCGTGGCCCCGACGACGGTGCCCACCGTCGGCTCAGGTTCGGCAGGCGCCGCTTCCTCCGTTTCTTGGGGTCCGACGGTCTCCGCCTCCCCCTCAGTCGGACTTGGTCCTGCAAGATGGAATGCATATGAGCCAATGGCTTTATAATAATTCTTACAACAAGGTTCTGAAAGAGATGTTACCTGAAGGGGATTTATTATTTGCGCTTCGGGCCGCGCGCGCCACTTGCCTATAAGCAGTGGACAGGGTGATGGGGGCCTCTCCAGAAGGAGTGTCAGCGCGAGGAATGGTACTGGGACCCGCTCCCGCGGCCAAAGCAGCTCTACGCGCCTTTACTTCGCGTCTCAACCGCTTCCACTCCTCCCGAGCCGTTGAGAAGGATGCCACTAGAGCTTCCCTAATTGAGGTGTCCTCGTCCGTGAATAGGGAAGCCTCTAAGGTTTTTAGGGCATCCCTCGTCATTTTGTCAAGCCGAGGCTCTTGCGGCAACTTTGACGAAGCCGGGACTTCAGTAACAGGCTCGGGAAGGATCCCCGCATCAACTGATATAACCCCTGCTAAGAAACGAAAGAAGGTTAGGTTGACCATCATAAAAAGACAACAAATTTTTCTTATAAAAGAGAAAGGGGTGAAACATACTAGCGCCTGCTAAGGCACGCTTCTCCTCCTCCTCCTGGAAGGTTTTCAGGGAGGCAGCAATAGCCTCTTCAGTAGAGACACCTGTTGAAAATGGAGCAAATGTTAGTTAAAAATAATAATACAGGGTGCAATAAAATGACAAATGAAGCGTCTGATGATTACCGGACTCAGCAAGTTTGCTTAGCATCGCTTCGAGCCTAGCCGATCGCTCCGAAGCTGCAATGGCGGCAGCCAGATTGGTGTCCGCAGGATCTACCACGAAACCCTCATTGCTGCCGTATTCACATATGGCCTCGGCGGGAGAAGCCGCAGGATTTAAGCTGAGGATCGCGTCGAGGGATAGGGTGGACTTCTTCTTCTTCTGCCCGCCAGCTTTAGATCCACCCGGAGCAGCTTTGCGCTTGGCAGTCATTTTAGGGCGGCGTGTCCCGATATCCGCTCCTGCGCCAGACTCTGGCGATACCACTTTAACTGTCTTTATGGGAGTACGGGGCGCCGGTGGTGCATCCACCGTAGTAGGCAGTGGCAATCCACGCGGGGGGGCCAACACGCGTGGTCGGTCGGCTCCGGCCTCTTTTAGCGGAGGGACGACCGGACGCCTTGGCTGCAAGGGAGCCTTACGATCACCACCAGGAGGCGCACCCCTACGGTCAACTAGCAAGCGTTTCTCCATTAAAATGATTGGGCCCATAGCATGTGCATACCAGGCTACATATGGATGGATTATTTTAGGGGCACAGCTAGGCTCACTAATAAAAAAATAAGAGCCTGTATTGAGCCGGGTGAAATGATGCATAGCATTCCTTATTCCCCCTTGGTTGGCCACGGGTGTTTCCAGAAAGGCTTCCATCGGGATCTCTTGATTGTAACTCGATTGTCGGGCAAATCGATGTGGGTTATACCTCATAAAGAGGGCCGACTCATTCTGCCTAAATACTAGGTAGCCCGGCCGAATGGAGTAAAGATGAAGGATTTCCCGAGCCTTCAGTACAGAAACCCCACCCTTAAAGTCATCACGCAGCGACACCACTGACTTAGTGGTCTTGGAGCCTATGTTGATGACCTTATCCACAAAAGAAGTCTTCGCTCCGACTAGATGTGAATGCAGGAGCAGTCCCCTAGACTCCCACGGAGGTGAAACCACGATTGAAGCCCCGACCAACCGCATAATTCTTGGGAGTTTGAATTTATCAAAGAACGGAGGAGTCTTATGGGCACCAAACACCCTGCGCACATGCAGCTCCATCCAAGAAGTGAAGTAGTGCATCGGGAAGTTAGCAGGCTGTACCCCAGGCTCATTAGCATCCGCCGCTACGCTAAGTCCATTGTAGAGGTAAGCCAACCCGGCGATCCCTACTGATAACTGTAAACCAGCCGCCATTCGATGCGCCGGATAAAAGACAGAGGACCGCATGAGGCGTGGGTGCATAGGGAGCGCGAAGCTGCATAGCCATAGACCCTAGAACCCTATGAAAAAAGTCTCCACGTCCATGCCAGGAATGGCGATCTCTGAGAAAGGGACGCTGGCAGTGCCCGGGAAATAAAAATCCCGCTGGTCATTTTCCAATGAAGGTCGGCGGTCCAAGCCGAAACCAAAGGGGTCAGCAAGCTGAGCGAACTTCTCGCCCTGCTCTGATAGGAACTCCGGGCGGATAAAACGAGCAATGAAATCCGTGAAACTGACGCCCCGGTCGCCCGATTCCAAATGGAGTTCCTCATAAATCTCTAACACCTTCACCAAGCCCGGGTGCTGATGCTGAATGGCATTTTCCGGAGTTAAGTCAAATACAAGCTGCTTGGTGGCGAAGACATACTCGTCTGGAGGAAGCAGCTCCTCGTAGTGTTCTCCCCTCATTGGCAGACCTGAAATTTCAGCAAACTCCTCCAGAGAGATGGAGACTTCCCTATCCGCTGTCAAGAAGGTATGGGTGGGGATATTCCATTGTTCGATGAAGGCCTTTATCCACCACGTCGGAGGAGAGGGATACTCAAAAAGCGAGACGTAGACAGCTGAGTATAAACCAATCGTCGTCAGGAGAGCCCTCTTCGTCGCCAAAATGTAACGGGCCCATGACAGATATCCGGCAAGCGGTCGCGGAGTCAATCCAATATTGTAAGCCTGTCCCCAAGGGCGTGCTTCACCCTGACAGATTCGCCTCCCCAAGATATCTATAGCCGGCGGCGGCTGCACCGGAATGGCACCGATTGCAGGCTGAAGGAGGTCGTCGGCATTCCAATTTTTAACCTCCACGGCATACTCCACCGGGGGCTTGTCCGCATAAGGGATCGTAACTATGGGCTCAGAAGGCGAAGCGGAGCTGAAGCTGTGACGGCCTTGGATGATTTGGCTGTACCACCTTCCCCACAAATGGAGTCTCTTGTACTCTGGATCATGATCTTTAATCAAGGCGAACGCCACCCGGTCCACTGGTGCGTGTGGGAACCCTCCTTCTAAGCGAACAAAAGGGAAAGACAAATCTTCAGACATGTTCCCTGTAAACAAAATAAAAAAATAAATATAACCGTTAGCGTTCCAATGCTTCACATGTCAAAGTCCTACATCACACTACAGTGCAGTGAGTAGGGGACCAAAGGGGGACCCACAAAATCTAGATGACGGCGCATCATTTGATAAGACAGTCCCATCATTGGATGAGACTGTCAGTTAATGAAAAAGACCCCTAAAAAGAATATCCCTATTGGGAGGGGATCCCTAGAGACAAGGAGAAAATCTTCTCTTTTTAGAGCAAAGCTCTATCACAGAGTGACATTTGTCAAACTCTGGTCTCAAAGGAATAAAACTTCTTAAAAAGAGCCTAGCTCTGTAGTAGTAATGAAAAATTATAACTCCTAGGAATTAATTTTTGGGATCTTAAAGATCCATGAAAACTTTTAGGAGTTCTCTATTTTGATCTATGAGCATGGCTCTGTTCATGGGTTAAAACCCAGGAACCAGATCTTTGTAAATTTTTGAGAGCAAGGCTCTGTGGATGAAATCCCAAAGGGGTTTTCTTTAGATCAGAGATCTACAAGAGCAAGGCTCTGTTAATTAAAATTAATTTAAATTAATTTAAATTTTTACCTAAGAGTGATTCTAAGTTCCGAACTTCAAAGTTCTTGGGAAGAAGCAAGAGCAAGGCTCTAAGAGTTTTTAAGCAAGAGCAAGGCTCTGAAATTCAAATTCTTGAAATTGGTAAAGAATTACCAAGGACCAAGGGTCCTATTTATAGACGCCTGCGTCTCTTCAATTGACCCCCCTTGATCCAACGGCTAAGATCTCGCCACCGTTGCACTCACGTCGCGCCACGTAAGCACAACGGTGGGGGGGCATTTGTTCCCCCAATCTGAGCAAGGCTCATTTGAATTTTGAAAATTCAAATTTTCTGAAGCAATGCTTCAAATTCCGTGCGTTGCGCAATGCGCAAGCGGTCCACAGTGCGACACGTGTCTGCGCAGTTGCGCAAGCGCACCGCTGCGCGACACGTGTCTGCGCAGTTGCGCAAGCACTGTTGCGCAAGTGCACCGCTGCGCGACACATGTCTGCGCATTTGCGCAAGCACTGTTGCGCAAGTGCATAACTGTGCGACACGTGTCTGCGCAGTTGCGCAAGCACTGTTGCGCAAGCCTTCCACTGCGTGACACGTGTCATTCATTGGGGAGTTGCGCAGAAACAGAATGAAAATTTAATGAAATCTTTTCTGTTCTTTCCAAAACCAGAAGATTTTCTTCTGCCTTTGGATCAAAGATCCAGCGGTGGGAAAATTCCCAAAATCACTCAGAAAAGATCTTGTTAACAAATTCAACAAATTTGTGAGCACTATAAATAGGACCCCAGACCTCATTCGATGGGCATCAACTGGAATAAGCGACTTCTAGCAAAAAAAAAAGAAGAAAAGAGAACTCTTAGAGATTATTCAAGAACAAGAAAAAGAAGAAAGGTAAAAACCTTTTTAAGAGAAAAATCTCTGAAGAACAAAGGATTAAAAAAAAGGGAAATAAATGAAAATAAATAAATAGTGCCTTGCACTTGTTATGAACCCTTGGTTCTGTGAAATCAGGGAAAACAGGAAGAAAAACTTGTTTTCCTTTGATCCAAATTTAGATCAAAAGTGCTATGCACTTTTGTTCTTAAATCTGAAAAATTCTTGATGTTCTGCACAAATGCAACCCATTATTTAAAAGGGCCTGGCCCAAATCAAATTGCAAAATAATAAAGGGGCAGAGCCTTGTTTGGATTGATTCTCTAGTCGGGCAAAGCCCAAAATAAATAAATTTTTTTTGGACTTAACGTGTCTGCGCAGTTGCGCAAGCACTGTTGCGCAAGTGCACAACTGCGCGACACGTGTCTGCGCAGTCGCACAAGCACTGTTGCGCAAGTGCACAACTGCGCGACACGTGTCTGCGCAGTCGCGCAAGCACTGTTGCGCAAGCCTTCCACTGCGCGACACGTGTCACCTCCATGAGCGCTTGCGCTCTTTAAATTGCGCAAAGCACCTGACAAGCCGTGTGGGGCACTGTCAGAGTATTAAATGCAATGCATTATTAAGGGGCAGAGCCCAATCAAAGGTCAAATGGACCAAATAGAAGTACTGCACATTATTTTAAAAAGGCAGAGCCTAATCAAAAAGTCTAAACAGACCAAAAATAACGCTATGCATTGTTTAAAGGGCAGAGCCCAATTGAGAGGTCCAATAGACCAAAAACAATGCTCTGCAAAAGGGCAGAGCCCAGTCAATGGCCTGAAGTAATGCTATGCATTATTCTAAAAAGGGGGAAAGCCCAAACAAAGGCCTAATAGGCCAAATGCAAACAAAATGTGAACATTTTCAACTGGACTTAGCCCAATTCTGGCCGTAAGTCCTTAAATTAAATTGACTGAGCACAGCTGCTCTCCTAAATCAATTCACGACCGGTTCGAGGGTACATCTCCGAACTCCTTTGACATCCCTCGTTGTAATTCCTCAACGACGTCAAAGAGGTGACGGGTCCCAACGACCACACATCCAAATGGACTACGGGGTTCTTAAACTCGTGGACCGAAACGTCCCTAAACTAATATCGGACCGAAACGTCCCTAAACTAATGATGGACCACTACGTCCCTAAACTGGCGTTGGACCGAAACGTCCCTAAACTAATGACGGACCACTACGTCCTTAAACTGGCGACAGACCGAGATGTCCCTAAACTAATAATGGACCACTACGTCCCTAAACTAGAACAATAGAGCCAATCGCTCTTTTGCCGGACCTAAACGGTCCCGTTTAAGTTGATCTTAGCCCCAAACACGGCTAACGTATCCTTAAACATTTAAATGGATTATAAAACTCCCAATCAACTCTGGTTCGAGGGTACATCTCCGAACTCCTTTGACATCCGTCGTTGTAATTCCTCAACGACGTCAAAGAGGCGACGAGTCCCGATGGCCATACATTAAATTAATCACTACGTTAAGTGGATCTTAGTCTAAAACAGGACTAACGTATCCTTGACGAAAGTTTAAGTTGATCTTAGCCGCAACGCGACTAATGCATCCTTAAACTAAAAACACCAAACCCAAATCTTAGTAAATACGGATTTGGACTAATCCACGTCCTACGGGCGACGGCATTACTCAGTCTCCGTATACAATCCACGGGCAACCACAAACAAAACAAACACCCACGACACGAAGTGAAATTCTGGAGAAGGAGAAAGTTGTTACCGCGATGCGGTAGCGTAATTAACTGCAGGGGCTTGCGCCTGCAGGGAAGAGCATCCCCACAATCAAAAACCCCTCATCCTGAGGGGGAATCTGACGAAGTCTGCTACATCGGCCGCATCCGTCTAAACCTCCGATACATGGTGCCATAAATCAACTTGGCATCTTTGGAGAGGTAGACGGATAAAACCATATAGCATCTGCCCCGAACCCCAGGCACGGACCCCAAAGTCTAGGCCGCCGTTCGGAGGGGAACAATAGGATATTAAAAATTTGAAATACTGTGACATATCTTACCGACTGAGCATGGTGAATTCAGCGTCATACTCATCTACTGACTTGTCCCACATCGAATCTTGTTGTAGATGAATGAACTGCTGCTCCATGGCAAACCTAGCAGTCACAGGGAAGTATTTCGCGTCGAACTTCTCGCGAAAAGTCTTCCATTCAATAGGCTGTACGAGACGGCTTTCTTCCGCCTTCCACCAGTTGCGAGCATTGTTCATAAGCTGCAGTTTCGCCACACGGACCCAAGCTATGTCTGGCACTTGTGCTGCCGCCAGATCATCCTCTATACTTTGTGCTCATTCCTCAGCTTCAAGTGGGCTTCCCTTTCCGGAGAACTGCTTGGGATGTAAAGCCCTGAATTGCTTTACCCCAGGTGCGTCAGTCTCGGGACGGTTCAGGAGTTGTTGCTGTCCCTCAAGAAGGCTGCAGATCGCCTTAAGTAGCACTGTTTGCTCGGAGGGTGGCGCAGGAACAGCAGGAACGATTGGTAGTGGAGGTGGAGGTGTGTTGTTGACATTGGTGCTGGTGTTGTACGGAGAATCCATAACCTTGAAGAAAAATTTGGGTTAGGACAGATTCAAGGTATATGATTCAAAGAATAAGAAATGATGAGATTCGAGGAACATGATTGTAAAGAATGTTTTAGTTGCTGGTTCTTGTGTTTTATATTGCTTAGGGTTCCATACAGCTCTGACCTGCATGAGCCACCAACAAAACCTGTCACGCCCCGCTTCCCGGTGTACGGGGAAGGGGACGCGACCGGTCCGCTACGTATATACTCAGAAGTATATACGCTAAGCGTATTTAAGCAATATAAAATAAATGCACAAGAGACAAGATATAGTAAAAACATCAACTTTTATTTATTAACATTCTTTTGTACAATACATGAAAAGGAAATACAACTGAAATAAAAAGATGCCTAAATAATGGCATAACAGGAAATGAAAAGTACTGAATGGAAATGTACAATGAAACTAGAGCTCTGGTTCGTCAGTAAACTGCTCCAAGTCTTCTGCAGATGGCTCGATCTCTGCCGGGTCCAAACCACTTGACGACATTCAAAGAAGAAAGAAATAGAATGTCGTCAGCGAACAGGTTGCTCGGTAAGTACCAAAGATAAGAGGAAAGTAGAATGGACAGAGAGTACGAGAGAGAGAGAGAGAGAGAGAGCTTTTACCGTTGTATTATATTGTTACATTGTTGTATTTAGTGTTAACGCTGTTGTTTGTAGTTTGGTACAGAAGAATGCCGGTGTATACGAGAGGGGTCTCTATATGCTAGAGACCAGGGCAAACGGAATATAGAGTACAAGGCTCCGTTAGAAGGCCCGGAACAACGACAATTGGATTCATGTTAGGTGTCTTAAATCTGACCGTCTCGTGCCACTTTTAACACCTTCCGTACCAATCTACACCTTAAACCCTTAATTGTATTGATTGATTGACTGACCGAAACCATGATATCAGTAAACGGATGTAACCGTAGAATCATGTAAATGGATGTAAACTGGAGTTCATGTAATTGGAATGTATATCCATGGTTCGGTTCAATCGAGTTGTATAGATTGATAATTGGATTCATGGATTCATGCTGAAGATTGATCATTGTAGATTGTACTTGAATCATATTCAAGCCAGATTAATCATCGAAGTCTTGATTATTTCTTAAACCTATAATTGCTAGGGTGTTTAGAGTAATTTATAAAACTTGAGGGGGTTTTATATAAAAATACTTTTATATACTTTTCCAAAATACACCTCAAGTATTCATTATTCGTCTTTAGAGTTGTAATGAAGGTGCATTTTATATTGTGATATTTCTAGTGAAAATATCCTAGATTCATAATTAAAGGTATTTATTTATAATATTGATTTATTTGGAAATCATGGTATTTTAGTGTAAAATTGATTCTTGTGATTTTTAGAAAAAGTGGAATGTTTATATCATAATAAAATAAGTATTTTAATGATAAATATACATATGTTTATACAAAAATAATTATAATATATTTATTATATTCTAAAAATCTCATTTTCTTAAGATGTCGTACTTTAAATCTTTCAAGATCGAATGCTCCTTGCGGAGGTCTGAATCTCGCACTACTAAGCCCGAGGGTGTGCGATAAACCGCACCATCCCGAACGGGTTCCCCAAAATGGGTTGTAGCGGCGCTTTGCAAAGATTGTAAAATACTAAATCCTTTAGAAAACGGTTTTATAAGGTAAATGGTATTTATTTGTAAAAATACCAATTTTCCGTATTCTATGTTCTAGGGTCTCCTAAGTCAACTAGACTATTTCTAAATGGTCTAAACGACAAGTTGTGAGATGTTTTAAATCGCCTCTTCACCGCCAATTGTGGCCAGATAAGTACAAGTGAATAAAGGAGGGATCCGCTCACGAATCACCGTGAGACGGACCTTTTAAAGTTACCTTTCTCACTTGCCTAACCTAGACACCACAAAGTCAGGTTTAGATAAACGACCGATGTCCACAACTTACCGTATTTTCATAATAAGTGGTACTTCTTTAAAAAGTGTATCAAAACTAAATCTTTTAGAAATAGTTTTATTAAGTATGTTGTATTTAAATGAAAATGTTGTTTTATTGTATTCTAAGTCTTCGATGGTTTCGTGTTAGGTTGTATATGAGTGTGTGAGGAGGTAGGTCGTTACCTCGTGCCCTACTTTAAGTGTATAGCAAGTTTGATGGAGTTAAATGAAGGATTGAAACAACGTGGTATTTAAGTGAAAAATACGATAATTTGAAATAGCTATCATTTCATGTGACGAAACTTGATTAAATTATTTGATTAGTATTTAATAGTCAACATGAGGAAGTTTAAGAATGATTGTATTAGTGATAAGTGGAATTTTATAGAAAACCGAATCGGAAATCGGATTTGTTCCGATTCCGTCGGGTTTTGTAATTTCGTATTTTGAGAATGGAAAAGAGAGATAGAAAAAGGACTTACGAGTTTTAGATTACACAATAGAGTGAGAGGGAACTAGAGGGATTGCCGATGCGTTGCGTCGTCGCCGGTAGTTCTTAAAACGATCGCCGGAAGTTCCGTCGGGAATTCGTCAGAGTTTCGCCTCGAGCTCGTTTTCAAGGTACACAAGATCTCTTGAGAATTTTAGAGAGTTGGCTCAGAAATGTGAGTGAGAGGGTAGAGGGTAGGGGGTGTATTTATAGGGTTAGGCTAGGGTTAGGGTAGGTGAAGAGTATAAATAAATAAAAATGTAAAAATATATTAAAATTCATTAAAATATGGAGTAAATGGGGATTTCAAAGGTTTCTGGAACCGATCTAAATAAATAAAGTATACAGGAGGGTAAGGGAGGCTAAGAGTCAACTTTTTATGTTGACGACTCGACCGTCCGGCCGAGTCCGGCCGACGGCGCCGTGCCGAGTCGGCCGGTCCGCCGTTTGAGTCGGGCCAAGTTGGAGGTCAGGAAGGTGGGGGGTCATCTGGTGTAGCCTCTGGTATATTTAGTTCTTCAGGTTTAGTTCAAAGTTTGGGAGTTATTGTGTGTGGGCTGTTGGGCTTCCAAAGAATTTAAAACAAAATAAATAAAAAAAATAATGTGGGGCATGAGATTTGAACTCTGGTGGCTTGGTTCAGCAGTGCAAGGATTACCAATGAGCCACAAGCTCCTTCTTGTAATTAACTTGCTAATTAATTACTTAAGTCTTGTGCTCAGGCAATAAATACCCCTTTATGGATTTTTGAAAAAATATTTTGAAAAAATTTGTATAGGAAATTTGGGGCTATTACAGTTAATGTATACTTGGGGTATTTACATTTGGGGTATTTACATTTCCTGTGAGTACTATAAGTATTTTATTTACTTTTGAATAACAAGAAAGAGCTTGTAGCTCACTGGTAAGACCTTGCACCGCTGAACCAAAGTATCACAGTTCAAATCCCATCAGCCGCATTGTTTTTTAATTAGTTTTCTTTTAATCTTTTTAGAAGCCCAAGAGTCTACACGTGCATAACTCATAAAAACCAAGCGTCACACATAAAACAAACGGGTCCACGAATCATGACACAACATAAGGGGACACGTGGCTGCCCGACTCGGCCAACTCGGGCCGGCGGAACGGGCGACTCGGCCGGCGGCGCCGGGTTAACTCGGCCCAAACCCATTTTTTCTTCAACTGTCAGAGACCTTTGGCCTACCACACTCCCCCCGCACTATTTAAATCACTGAAATTAAACAGAGAATTTAAAATACCCTTTTCAATTTTTTAAATGCAAAATTAAATACAATTTTATCATACCCTTTCATCTACCCTAAACCCTAATTTTTCCTATAAATACCACACCTAAACTCACCCCTCCTCACTTCCAAATCTCTGTCCAAAATCTTAAGAAAATTCCCTAGATTTTTTGTGTGCAAGTGGAGTTAGCGAAGGGCGAAACTCCGACGAACTTCCGACGACGTTCCGAGGAGATTCCGGCGACTAAACGACGCACCGGCACCTCCTACTTCTTCCTTTTCCTCTCCTCTCCACTACAATCCAGTAAGTCCCTTCTCCCCCTTCTCTTTACTATTCTAAAAATTTAAAATTCTAAAACCCGACGGAAGTGAAATTAATCCGACTTCCGATTCGGTTTTTCCTTAAAAATCATATTTTTCTTAAACATAATAATACCAAACTCTCACATCATGATCATTAAATATTAACAAAGTATATTGACAAATTTCATATCAAAGGAATTTATATTTCAATTTTTTTAGCACTTTTACAAAAAAATACCATTGTTGGGGTAAAAATTTACACCCCGGTTGACCAAGTCAAAATCAAAGTCAACCCCAAGCCAGGTGGGCCCAAGCCTTGGTCAAGCGGGCCCATGCCCAAGTCGAGCCCGCAGCCAGCCTCCCCATGCCAACAACAAAATCATGTAATAAATAATTTTTATGTAATTGTTTATGCATGAATGTAAACAAAATGGGCATAAAGCCAATATTTTGTAAGCCCATGGCTTATGTGCAAAAATGAAATGGCACATGAGCCATGGGATGGCTAAAATGCCATTTTTGTAAGGCCCAAGGGGCTATATGTAAATATGTAAGCCTATATAAGCCAACATGATGATGAATAAAGCATACACATTTCATTCCCCCCAAAACTAGGGTTCTTTGTGCCTCCTGCTCCTTCTCCAAGGTTCTAAACTTTCTCATTTCTTTTGAATTAAATCAAGAGTTTTACTCTTTCTTTTCCAAAACTAAGTAGTTTTCCACCACAAAACCCACAAAGGGGAACTCAGATCTTCCATCAGATCTCAAAAAGGAGTGATTTTTAAAATCTCCTACTTCTTGATCTTCAAGATCCGGCCAAACAACAGGAGGAAGAAGAAGAACCCCCTTCATCAGCTTCAAAATATCCTAGGAGTTTTAACTCCATATATATATATATATATATAACAACAAATATTTCCTTTCTGAAGCATAGCTTCTGTTTCTTAGGCTAAAAGCCTCCTTTTCTCGCTGGCGCTCAAGCGCAGAGCGCCCGCGTGCCGACACGTGGCGCGCTTGCGCTCGAGCGCAAAGCGCCCACGTGTCGACACGTGGCGCGTTTGCACTACAGCGCCCTGTGCTCAAGCGCATGTCGCCCCGGTGCCGACACGTGGCGCGCTTGCGCTCCAGCGCAAGCGCTCGAGCGCAAGCGCTCGAGCGCAGTCGCTCGAGCGCAAGTCGCTCCGGTGCCGACACGTGGCGCGCTTGCGCTCAAGCGCAAGCGCTCGAGCGCAAGTCGCCCCTGTGCCGACACGTGGCGCGCAAGCGCTTAGGCGCAAGTCGCCCCCATGCCGACACGTGGCGCACTTGCGCTCAAGCGCCCAGCGCTCAAGCGCAGAGCGCCCATGTGCCGACACGTGGCACTCTAGCGCCTGAGCGCACAACACCTAGGCGCACAGCGCCCAAAGTGCTGCCCTCACGCATCCTTTGGATGCATTTCCCCCCTCCTTTTATGTACATACATATATATATACACATGTATACATATTTACACACACACATACTCCACGACACTGTCCCTGTTAGAAAAAAATTTCTAACGGGACGCTGTCCCGCACCCCGCAAGGGGGCTGCTAGCCCCCTTGACCCCCAGCCCTCTATCCGGGTAGCGGGACCCCCGTAAAAACTCTGCATGGCTCCCGATATATCCAAAACCCCTTTTCAAAATACAACACACGCACACCGCACATTGAGATCGCATGACCAGTTTAACCCGTTAATCGGAGGTTCCCTCGCCTCCAGAGGTGAGGGGTAATTAACGGCAGCATAATCCGCGGCTGCCGGAGATTCAGATCCCCACAATCATTAAACCTCGGTCTACCCTAGGAAGGGGGAATCTGTAGTACGCCTGACAAGCGCGCGCGTATTCCCATCTCAATGGGGTGACGAAAAACACCCTACAACCATATAGTTTAGTTTCGACATAAAATATCATTACCCCTTGATATTCCTTTAGATAGTTCACGAGATAATGACCTACTCCTCACAACACTCATATGTAATATAGCACGATGATCTTTGGGAACATAGTTTTGGGAAAATACGATTTTACACAAAACCAGCTGAAACTTATAAAAACCTTTTTCTACAAGATATGTATTTTTAATAAATCTTTGCAATGTGCCGCTACAACCCATTTTGGGGAACCCGTTCGGGATGGTGTGGATTATCGCACATCCTCAGGTTTAGTAGTGCGAGATGCAGACATCCTCAAGGAGCATACGGTCTCGAAAGATTTAAAAATACAATTTTCTTTAGAAAATGTGATTTCTATTATAAATAAAACTAATTTTAATAAATAAATATATATGTAATTAATATCAAAATATCTATTTTTAGTAATTATAATATTCCACATTCCAAAAAATTCAAGAAAAATATCTCATTTACAAGAAAACACCATACAAATTCCAATATTACAAATAAATACCATATATTATGAAAAATAAGTTTTATTCACTAAAAATATCACAATGATAAAATATACATCAATGAAAACTTTAAACACGATAATAAAATACTTGAGGCGTATTTTGAAAATTATACAAAATTATCTTTACATAAAACCCCCTCAAGTTATATTAAATTACAATAAAGACCCTAGTAAACATAGGTTTAAGCGGGGGCAGTCTTTTGAGCCCCAGAGAGCCAGAGATATGGGTGCTTGCTTATTTAAGGTAGATAACTTAACAAACGGTGTTATTAATATGGTAATCGTTTTTGAAAAAGACACAAATCCTGCCGTCCATGTGCTGCGGTTACCGATAACACCAAAACCTAATTCAGTATTCAATTTCTTTTCTAATTGTTTGAATCAGACCGAGTCTCAGTAAATACAATCTGACTTGAATGAGATTCAAGTATAAAACTACATTACAATATGAATCCATGTAATCAATATGTTCAATATATTCAATCTGTATCGACTAAACCGAACCATGGATATACATCCATTTACATAATTCTCCAGTTACATCCATTTACTGATATCATGGTTTCGGCAAGTCATTCATCTATACAATTCAATTTACAAGACAATACAATACAAACAATACAATCAAGACATCGCGGGGTTTAAGAGGTAGATTGGTACGGAAGGTGTTAAAAGTGGCACGAGATTGCAACCATTAAGATACCTAACCTGAATTCAATTGCCGTTGTACCGTGGCTGAACGGTTCCTTGTATTCCGTCCACCGTAGTCTCTGGTCTAACGAGACTCCTCTCGTATACACTGACATTCTTCTGTACAAAACTACAAACAACAGCGTTAACACAAAATACAATATTATAACAATATAATACAATTTTAAAAGCTACACTCTCTCTCTGTCCATTCTACTTCTCACTTATCTTTAGGACTTACCTAGCGATTGTTCGCTGACAACATTCCTTCTCTTTCTTCTTTGGAATGTTGTCAGGTGGTTCGGACCTTCAGGAGATCGAGCCCACCAGCGAGGATTTGGATCAGCTGACTTTCAACCCAGAGCTTTAGATTCCTTGTACACATTTATATTCTGTATTTTCCATTTCTATTATGCCAGTGTTTAGGCATCGTTTTCCATTCCATGTATTTACTTTTCAGATGTATTGTAAAAAAATGTTAATAAATAAAGTTGTTGTTCATTACATTTGCCTCTTGTGTATATTTCTTTTATATTTCTTAGTTACGCTTAGCGTATTTACTTCTGAGTAAATACGTAGCGGCCCGTCGCGCCCTCTACCCGTACACCGGGAAACGGGGCGTGACAGGTTTTGTTGGTGGCCCATGCAGGTCAGAGCTGTATGGAACACTACCATGCAATTCAGTTCTGCGTAGACAATCTAAGCAATATAACACAAGAATCAACAAGTGAAAACATTCTTTACGATTCATATTTCTTGAATCTTACAACCTCATATATTTTGAATCTGTCCTAACCCAAAATTTTTCATTCAAGGTTATGGATTCCCCTAACAACACCAGCGCTAACTTCAACAACACTCCACCTCCCCAACCGATTACAGCTACCGTAGCTGCTCCGATCAACGAGCAGACGATTCTGCTTGAGGCAATTCGCAGCCTCCTGAAAGGACAGCAGCAACAGACTGCCATCCTGATGAACCGACCAGAGGCAGAAGCACCCGGGGTGAAGTAATTCAGGGCTTTGCACCCTAAAAAATTCTCAGGAAAAAAGAGCCCTCTAGAAGCTAAGGAATGGGCTCAGAGCATCGAAGATGATCTGGCAGCGGCACAAGTGCCAGAGATAGCTTGGGTTCGTGTTGCGAAGCTACAACTTAAGGACAATGCACGGGTTTGGTGGAAGGAGGAAGAAATCCGTCTTGTCCAACCGATCGAATGGAAGACTTTCCGCGACATGTTCGACGCAAAGTACTTCCCTGAGACTGCCAGGTTCGACATGGAACAGCAGTTCACCCATCTGCAACAAAGTTCAATGTGGACCAAGTCAGTAGATGAATATGACGCTGAGTTCACCATGCTCAGTCAGTAAGATATGTCTCAATAATTCGATTTTTCAATATATCACATACTACACAGCCAACAAAATACTTTAATAGATTTGTGGCACACCTGATACCGACGGATGAGATCATAGCCCATCGATTCCAACAAGGGTTAGATCCGGAAATCCAGGCTGCATTGGCCACAGGAGATTTTACGACCCATGAATCGGCTCTGAAAGCTGCCCGCCGTTATGAGGCAGTGGTAAAAATGAGGGGCAGATCTCAATCTGCTCGAGTTAAGCGCCCTGCCAAGCAGATGGAAGGAGGAGCCTCATCGAGGCCATCTTTTATGCCAAGAAGTCCGGGAGTACCAATCAATCGGCCCAGCCCAGCCTTTTGTACCTACTGCAAGAGAGAAGGGCATCTGATGAAAGACTGCCGGTGAGTCAACCGTCTTTTCTTAGTCTGCGGCTCAGCTACTCATGATATTGGGTATTGTCCCAGAAGACACAACCCAATTGCTGCACCCAGACCAGCAATCAATTATCAGCAGAGACCAGCCCTTCAGGCACCTGCTCCAAGACTCGCTCTCCCTGCTCCACTACCTAGAAGACCACCGACTGCACCTCCTCCTCGTCAGTTCCATCAAGCTCAATGAAACGTTCCGAGGAATTCTCCTCTGGCCAAGAGGAATGTACCACGGCGACAGGCTTTCACGATGACCGTGGAAAAAGCTGAGGCTACTGGCCAAATCATCACTGGTAACCCTTTCTTCTTAAGCTTTTCTTTCAGCCTTAACACTTACCTACATATTTTTTCTATACCTAAAACATTCCACATACCTTAGGTACAATCTTAGTACCCCCACTTCCTGCACCAGCACTTTTCGATACTGGAGCATCTCATTGCTTTATATCGCAACGGTTCGTCCGAACTCATGCGATTCCAGTCACACCGCTTGTATCCAGTTGGAATGTCAGTTCAGGAAATGGCATTCTAAAGGCAACAATGGGATACAGCTTGTGTCCAGTAGTTTTCTGCAGCAGAGAATTCTATGCTGACTTCAAGATGCTGGACATACCGAACTTCGATATGGTTCTAGGTATGGATTTGCTCGAAACATTTTATACTACCATTGACTGTTGTCAAAGGAGAGAAGTATTCGAGATTCCAGACCATCCTGTTTTCTATTTCAAAAGTGGAGACCGTTGTTCCCGCCAAAAATTTCCGCGCAAAGAGCCTAAGGTATCAAATGGCAGCGGTGCGCTTAAGAAAATGCAAACCAGTATTTTCCGGGCTGTATTTTGACAAACTCTCGAATGAGAAACAGCTAAATTCTGATGGTATCGAAAGCGTCTTGAAAAATCCTTCGATTTGATATATTATGGGCCTCATAATTCATCCGGGATCAAAAGTTATGAGGCATCACGTGCCCACACATGATCGGGTATCACGTGTCCACACGTGACCATTTACAGGCAAAGCCTGTAGTCACTGAATAAAATAAATAATTAATGGGGTCACGTGCCATCACGTGATAGGCCTTTGAAAACCTACTGAAGAAAATTAAAAGTGAAATAAAACAATCATGAATACCCCAATGGGGGATCATGTGTCCACACGTGACCAAAGGTCACGTGCAGAACACGTGATGGGTTCCCAAGCCCTCTGAATTAATAGAATTAAATTCTAATTTAATCAGTGGGGTCACGTGCCAACATGTGATGGGCTCTTAAACCCTCTGAAATGATAAGAATTAAATTCTAAACAATGGGGTCACGTGTCAACACGTGATAGGCCTCTAAACCCATTAAATAGAGTTAAAAAGTATAATAAAATAACAAGGAAAACCCCCAATAGGGCATCACGTGCTCACACGTGACCAAGGGTCACGTGCTGACACGTGATAATTCCTGAGTTCTTTAAAACAATAGAATTAAACGCTTAATCGAGGGGGTCACGTGTCAACACGTGATGGGATCCTAAAATCTCTAAAATAATAGAATTAAATTCTAATTAAAGGAAATCAAAAACCTTAACTAGAAAAATATTTCTTTAAATCTTTCCAAACAAAAAGGATGGTGTTCTGTAAAATGGAGCACCGTTGGATTAAAAATCCAATGGTGATTAAAAATCACCAATTTATGGAAAGATTTTATACAAGGAAAGATTTCCCTGAAATTTGAATAACAGATAAAAGATCTCTTGGATTAAAAATCAAATGGTGAATAAAATTCACTAAGTGATCTAAAAGATCATGTTGGTTACGAAAATCAATTAAAATTTTTCAATGAAAGATTGACAAAACAAATTGATTCTTTTCTTTCTCCTATAAATAGGAGCCAAGAAGAGAAGAGAAGGGGTCTACTTTTTTGGGAGATAACAACAACAGAGAAAAAAAAAGAGAGGAGAATTTAATTCTCAAGAGAGAAAACCCTAGGTGAGAAAAGGAAAGGGATCAAAACTTCAAAAAGAGAATTTAATTCTCAATTTAAGAGTTTAACTCTTCTGAAAAAGAACTTAGTTCTTCCTCTAGTTGAAGATCTGCAGAAGCACATCTCCCAATAGGTTGAGAATTTAATTCTCATCGGGTTGAGATCCTACCATGCAGATCCAAAACTCAGAGGGGGAATTGAGTTTAGAGAATTTAATTCTCCCAAAACAAAACTAGAGTTTAACCCTATATGAGAATTTAATTCTCCTAAAATTATTGGAATTTAATTCCTTCAAGATGGACAGAACTAGGGTTTAACCCTATATAAGAATTTAATTCTTTCACAATAGGAATTTAATTCCTCCAAAATCATAATTAGGGTTTAACCCTACAGAAAATTTAATTCTTAATAAAATAAAGAGACTTAAAAGATCTCTGTGCATGAAAAGAACTAAGGTCACGTGTCCCCACGTGACCCCTGAAGAGATCCCCAGAAATGAGAAGGAAAAAGTTTCTGAGGTAATGCCTCACGTGCACCCACGTGACCTCCAAAAACGCAGAGAGAAAAAGCAAATTAGGCGCTCTCACGTGTTATCACGTGACCCCTCAGCAAACGCTTTAACGATCAGCGCACGGATGTCCATCACGTGGCAACACATGATGATCGAAACAAAATATAAAAGAAGTGTTCAATACTTATCTGCAAAGCAAAGTAAAAGGGGAGCTGGTTCCACCTCTATGTGCCCTCACGTGGCCCCAAGTGACCCATTCCTATTTAGTGTTTAACACTAATTTGAGAGTTCTGTCTCTAATGCTTAACATTGTTGTTCTTTCAGTGTTTAACACTGCTTTTAGCCAAATTTGCTAATTTTCCAGAGGCAAAAGTCCCTCCTCCAAATGAATCTCAAACTTGAGGAAATCAAATATGAAAATGTTTAACATTGCTAAATAATGTGGGCTTGAACCCAGACAAGTGTTAACGGTCTAACAAAGGGCTAATTCCTCAAACTTAATTGGACTTAGCCCAAGTTGGCCATAAGTCCTCAATTCAGATTTAACTGAGCCAATGTGCTCATAATCTAATTAATTGATCATAGTTCCAAATTGGACTACAGATCCCCAAATCCACTTTGGTTCGAGGGTACATCTCTTCACTCCTTTGATATTTGCGTTGTAATCCTTCAACGTCTTCAAAGAGGTGATGGGTCCCGACAACCACATATTTCACGGACTATGATGTCCTTAACCTGGACCACTATGTCCTTAAACTGGTATTGGACCACTATGTCCTTAAACTGGTAATCGACCGCAATGTCCCTAAACTAAACAATAGAGTTCAAATGCAATTGGATCTAAATGATCCTGTTAAGTTGATCTTAGTCTAAAATTAGACTAACGTGTCCTTAACAAACGTTGAGTTGATCTTAGTCTAAAATTAGACTAACGTATCCTTAATAAACGTTTAAGTTGATCTTAGTCTCAAATGAGACTAACATATCCTTAAACCCAAATCCAAATCTAAGAAAATACGGATTTGGACTAATCCACGTCCTACGGGCGACAACATAAATTAGTCTCCGTATACAATCCACGTGCAACCAAACACAAAATAAACACCCACGACACGAAGTGACCATCTGGAGAAGGAGAAAGTTGTTACCGTGATGCGGTAGCGTAATTAACTCCAGGGGCTTACGCCTGCAGGGAAGAGCGTCCCCACAATCAAAAACCCCTCGACGAGGGGGAATCTGACGAAGTCTACTACAACGGTCGCATCCGTCTAAACCTTCGATACATGGTGTCATAAATCAACTTGGCATCTTCGGAGAGGTGGACGGATAGCACCAATTAGCATCTGCCCCCAGATTCAGGCAAGACGTCAGTCTTTCCCGGTTTCCGGCGGTAAACAGATTCTGGCACGCCCGGTGGGACCTTTTCCTCTTTCCACTCCACACTTCGTGTGTCGTGTTCGCGAGTGAATCGCGGTTTGCTATGGTTGCCTGTGGATTCGAGGTACTAAGATTTGGTGTCTTGCTCCGTGCAGAAAACAGAAGATCAATGGCTTCAACCTGTACTAACTGCAACTGCAACTCTCGCTCCGTCCCGTCCGGAGGAGTGACTTACAGGCCCCGAGCGGCCTCCATCTTCGCTATGCCGGTGGAATAGGTCACCCAAGCCACCACTGGATTGTTCTTCGGGACCATGCTCCCGCCTATGAGCTTCAATGCCCCGACTCCATCACAGGAAGCTCCCAAAAAGTTGGTCTTTGATCGGCTTGCAACTACTGCGGCCCCTCTCAACGGTTCGGCCGATGTTAAGCCAATAGCATCAGTCTTCGATAGGCTGAGCCTGAACTCCAATGGGCCCACCAAGAAGCCCACGATAACTGAAGCGGCCATCCCAAAGCGGGTAGCCATTCCTGCTCTCAAAGTCACTAAAGAAGCTTTTCCCGTCAAGGGATCAGTCTTTACGAGGTTGGCCACCCCGGCTCCCGTTCCCACTTAAAGGTCTGTCTTTGACAGACTGGACGCTACTCAACGGACATCAGTCTTCAAGAGGCTGACGCCAGCAACAGCCCTTCTCCAAAACAGGAGGCATAACGAAGTCGCCCCTAAAGCTGAAACAATCCCAACGGCTCGACATGCTCGACGTCGCCACTGGCGCCGAGTAAGGAAGGCTGGGGACAACTCTCCCTCTAGGCTAACTCTACTGGCCCCAACGGTGGAAGTCAATGTTGCTCTTCCAACTGGGAACAGGTTTGAATTGTTGAACAAGGTGCGCAGGAACTCTCCTACCGCCGTACTGAAAAGATCTCCGCCACCGGTGGAGAATGTTACAGAGGCGAGGCCAGAACAACCCCCTCAGCGGCTGTCCTCCAAAATTTACAAGGTCTGGCGACATGTTCAAGACTCAGTAATTGATCAAGATTACTCTCGCCGACAGGAAAAGGTGAAGGTCCAGCGAGAAGAGAACCATCCTGTCAAGCCACAAAAGGCGACAGCTACCTGGGTGCCCAATGCAACGGCTCCCTCAACATCAATCACCCAAAAGAGAAGGAAGCCAGAGAAAGCCCCTGTGACTGCGGCAGGCCACAAAGATGCTGAGCCTAAACGCCCCAAGTCTGGGGGCATAATGGTGCATACTGTTTACATGGCTTCCGGAAAAGAGGAAAGCCACGCTTCGACGGGTCACCGACCGCTCACCCGATCCGTAACAAAAGCCCAGGAGCAGCAACAGAAGCTTCAAGAAATGCTGACGCAAATGGCCACACTCACCGGGCCAAAAGAAAGCCCGGAGGCGTCATCAGAGCAGCGTCATGAACAAGAAACCGATGCTGACTTCCTCCGCAGAGTCCTTGAAAATAAGGACAGAGAAGCAGCAGAACAAGCTGCCAACATAAAACGAATGGCGCTTCTATTCCAAGACATGGTCGGGATGATGTTACAGCCGGATCCTCCGGCTGAAGACCTTCCGATCATTATTGAAGATGACCGAGCGGAAACGTCAAATCCCCTTCCGGCTTGTTCAGCAGCCAAAGGGGAGACCATCTCAAAAGCTGCGCTCGATGATTATATTGCTCAGCAAATACGAGCTCACTAGGCAAATGAAGCGGCTGACTAAATTGTCAAGACCGGAAGACCCTATCCGGGCTGGTATGACCAAATAAGTTACCCGCCGGGATATACGATCCCCAAATTCCATGTGTACAAGGGGACAGGGAATCCACATCAGCATGTCGCTCAATTCAGGGCCTTATGCGGCAACACTGGAGGCGACGAAAAACTGTTGCTTCGCCAATTCGTCGGCAGCTTAGCGGAAACGGCCTTCGAATGGTATTCGGAGCTGCCTAACGATTCCGTCAAAACTTTTACAGAAATGGAGTTGCTATTCACCCAGCGATTCACGAGTGCTAGTGAACGCACCCCGATAACGGCATTGATCAACGCCAGGGTGAAGCCGGGCGAGACATGGGTTCAGTACGCAATCCGATGGCGGAATCAGCGGTCTAAGTGCGAACAGCGCATCGAAGAAACACCAGCGGTGGGTATGTTCGTGGGCACCCTAGACCCTCATGCAACTATTTCATAGTTCATGATGTTCTTCAAACCGACCACATTCCAGGCTTTAATCGACAAGCTAGCCCAAATGGATCAGATGGGTCATAGACCGTCTCCTCCGAAGCCGGAGCCGTAGAACGAAAAGGGAAAAGAGAAAGCAACCTTCGTTGCCAGTACTCAACAACAGCCGAGCAACTTAAAGCCGGTTGTTCGCCAAAACAACGTGCGTCCACGCCCATCCCTCGAGGAGAGACTGGGACGTCCTTACTCGTTTCCCTAGGATAAAACAAGGAAACTGTTCAAGCTGGTAGTGCGCAATAGGCTCATCAATCTGCCAGATCCAAAATGTCCGTTGCAGCCAGGCGATGTCAACAATCCTAATTACTGCCCTTACCACCAAGCAGTAAGCCATCCAATCGAAGATTGTTTCGTCTTCAAAGGCTGGATGAAGGACCAATACCAACAAGGCAAGTTCGCATTATCCGAAAATTGGAAGGTGAACCCACTACAACCTTACGCCCCTAAAAAGGTGGACATGTCGGGGGCATCATGCTCATTTATAAGGGAAGCCCCATGGGAGGACGTTCTTTCAGCCAAGACGAAAAGAATGCTGAAGGATCTCTAAACATGCCCGGCGATCAGGTGGAAAAATCCACTGGAACCCGAGATCATCGAGGGAATGCTGAAACCGCGCCCAACTCCAAAAACTGATGGTGATGGTCAGAGCGCTCACACCCAGCCGTCAAAGTCTTCGAAGAAGAAGAAGAAGACCAAAAAGCCCGTGAAGCCTGGTGACAAGCGCACGGACCTGCAAAAACAGATTGACGCATTGAAAGAATATAATCAGAAGGCGCGGACCCCCCCAGTCACACTCCAAGAATTTCTCACCCACGTCCTTATGGACAAAGATGATGACAATGGAGAAGACTCGTCGAATGAGTCTGAGAATTATGTGGCAAGTTGTCATGTGATCTCTCACTCGTTAATAAATGGTGAAGAAGCTTTGGATGTAAAAAACCAGGGGCAAATCCTGAGCCTGAACTTCTAGGACCATCAGACGAAATGATTGATGCATTCCTAAATGAAGCCCGTCAGGAAAGCAAAGCCAATCGAGAGAGTGAACTGGCTATATTTGAAAGTGCCAAACGCCGACGACTGGAGGAAAAGGTCTAGACACCTCTACTGGAGCAAAGTATCCCTATCGCCAGCAAAAGCAAGCTTAAAGTAAGGAATCAATTCACTAGGGCCCTGGCAATAGGAATGAAGTTGCTCTCTCTCAAAGGAAATTCCCCTAGCAATATACGTCTTGATGAAGAGGACATAATCCTAACTTCTGCCTATACCATCAGAGGATTGCACACTCCACCGAGGAGTGCATAGCCTTTAAAAACTGGTGGCAGGGATATGTTGCCTATCGACGACACGTTCAACGAGTGAAGCGCAAGGCTCGTCGGGAACAGAAAAGCACGACAGATGAGCGCAAAAGAGCCGCTGACAATTGTCACATAGTCGACACCAAGGGATCGCAAGATGTCACCTTTGGAAGCGACTCTGACGAAGAAATCGCCCTCCGCCCTCTCTTCAAGGAATCCGCCTCCGGCACAAAACATGCGAAGATTTGCGGTAAAATCTAGCTGCGTAATCGTATGTTGACCTATGACCGAAACGTCGTTAAACTACTACCAACCCGCGGCATCCCCAGGCTGACGCGGTAAAAAAAAAGAGGGTACGTCCACAAGCAAGAGGGGCACGGATGAAAACCCGAAAGGACTCCGTGAGTAAAAACAGCAGGACTACCGACGATGTTTGTGAAAACCCGAAAGGGCGCAGACTCGTTAAAAAAAATGGTATGTCCATAAGCAAAATGGGCACGGATGAAAACCCGAGAGGGCTCCGTGAGTAAAAAACAGCAGGGCTACCGGCGAGTGTTTGTGAAAACTTGAAAGGGCGCAACCTCGTTAAAGGACACTTGCAAGGTCCTCTCGACCTTGTGAGGAGAAACCACCCGCGTGAGATCCTTACGACTCACAAAGGAAGCAATACACTTAGGAATCCCCACGACTCCTAAGGAGAAATTACACTTGTGAGATCCTTACGACTCGTAAGGAGAACCCTCTTATGAGACCCTCACGGCTCATAAGATTCAAAAGTCTTAAGTTACAGGGACCTGAACCTGTTCTTAAGCACCCCTCCACAACTTCTAATACTTCCCTACAAGCGGTTCAGTATTGACCCTTGTATACAATCCACGGGCGCGAATAAACATTTTCCTAACAAAGTCCCATCCGTGACTAGGGATATGTTTACACGGTGAACAGCCCTTGTAAGTCCTCTCGACTTATAAGGAGAAAGCACTTTTGTAAGATCCTTACGACTTATAAGAGACCATACACTTAGGAATTCTCACGACTCCTAAGGAGAAAACGCACCTATGAGATCCTCACGACTTGTAGGGAGAAATACCTTTATGAGACCCTTACGGCTCATGAAATCTAAAGCCTTAGTCGACAGGATCCTAACCCTGTTTGCTAAGCCACCTTTGTTCGACATCGACATAGGCAAATGATGATTTGCTCCTGGTAATATCCCAGTGGTAGCGATGCTGATGCCTAAAACGGTATCAAATTCCAAGTCCTTTTACGGTAAATGATGATTCACTCATGGCAATATTCCAGTCGCAGCGATGTTGATGCTAAGATTGGTATCAGATCCCAAATCCCCTACTCGCGAGAAAAAAATCAGCGAGCCAAAAAAAATGCATACAAAAACAGCCAAAATGATTGGGCAACTCGCAATAAAAAGCAGCGAGTAAAAAGAAAAATAGCTGAAATGATTGGGCACCGCGAAAAATAGCCGAAATAATGGGGCAATCGCGATTCTCGCGATATAAAAAGCTGAAATGATAGAGAATCGCGGAAAGAATAAAAAAATGATGAAAGAATGAAACTTTTTGCCCTACAGGTGAGATCACATCGATCCTTGTATACAATCCAGGGGCACAAACAAAGAGGGAACCATACCTTCCCAACAGGCTCCATCAGAAAGCGAAGCCAAATCTCGACTGTTCATAGACAACCTAGAGACAACCTCGACATTTTTCGCAATATTGCAGACACAATGTCAACAAATGAAGCAAAGGAAGATCCCTAGCTTCAGGGTCTCGACGTCAACATCGACAACTTAAAGATCACCAACGACGTTTCTCCTCACTCCAACCAGATGCGGACGTGACGTCAACAAAAGACCTTACGGTCGAAACAAAGCGGAACGACGGCAAAATCCCAGCTCCACTTCAGTATTCGTCTCGATACAGCAGACGAGATGTCAACAATGGCGTTCCTTCGCAGTCCAGCAGGATGCAGATGCAACGTCAACAAAAGACATCACGATCGAAACAAAGCGGAGCGACGGCAAAATCCTAGCTCCACCTCAGCATTCGTCTCGATACAGCCGACGAGATGTTAACAATGGCGTTCATTCGCAGTCCAACAGGATGCAGAAGCAACGTCAACAAAAGAACTCATGGTCGAAATAAAGCGGAGTGACGGCAAATTCCCAGCTCCACCTCAGCATTCGTCTCGTTACAGCAGACGCAATGTCAACAACGGCATTCCCTCGCAATCCAGCACGATGCAGATGCAACGTCAGCGAAAGACCCCATGGTCGAAACAAAGTGGAGTGACGGCAAAATCCCAGCTCCACCACGACATTCGTCTCCATACAGCAGACGCAGTGCCAGCAAACGAAGCGAAGGCCAAATTCCTAACTTCAGGGTCTTGACGGTAACTCATATAAAATCTGAAAGACTATCGGAGATCATCCCACATCAGCGCGGAGTGGTCACCACCTCGACGTTCGTCTCGATACAGCAGACGAGATGTCACTACGGCATCCTTCCTCTAACAGGATTCGGACATGCCAAAGCAAATGAAGCGAAGGCCAAATTCCTAGATTCAGGGTCTTGAAGGCAACTCATATAAAACCTGAAAGACTATCGGAGATCATTCCACACCAGCGCGGAGTGGTCACCACCTCGACGTTCGTCTCGATACAGCAGACGAGATGTCACCACAGCATTCTTCCTCCAACAGGATTCGGACACGCCAAAGCAAATGAAGCGAAGGCCAAATTCCTAGCTTCAGGGTCTTGACGGTAACTCATATAAAACCTGAAAGACTATCGAAGATCATCCCACATCAGCGTGGAGTGGTCACCACCTTGACGTTCGTCTCGATACAGCAGACGGGATGTCACCACAGCGTTCTTCCTCCAATAGGATTCGGACACGCCAAAGCAAATGAAGCGAAGGCCAAATTCCTAGCTTCATGGTCTTGACGGTAACTCATATAAAACCTGAAAGACTATCGAAGATCATCCCACATCAGCGCGGAGTGGTCACCACCTCGACGTTCGTCTCGATACAGCAGACGAGATGTCATCACAGCGTTCTTCCTCCAACAGGATTCGGACACGCCAAAGCAAACGAAGCGAAGGCCAAATTCCTAGCTTCAGAGTCTTGAAGGAAACTCATATAAAACCTGAAAGACTATCGGAGATCATCCCACATCAGCGCGGAGTGGTCACCACCTCGACGTTCGTCTCGATACAGCAGACGAGATGTCACCCCAGCGGTCTTCCTCCAACAGGACTCAGACGCGACAATCAAACAACGGAGCCATGGCAAAATCCCTAGTTCCAAACCTCGACGGTTCACATGCAACCTAGAGACAATCGCGACATTCGTCTCGATACAGCAGACGCAGTGCTAGTAAACGAAGCGAAGGCCAAATTCCTAGCTTCAGGGTCTTGACGGCAACTCATATAAAACCTGAAAGACTATCGGAGATTATCCCACACCAGCACGGAGTGGTTATGACTCATCGGGGCTCTCCAAAATGAGCCTAACCTCAAGTAAAAAGCGGCATGGCAAAATTCCTAACGCTTGCTCTTCTGACGGTCAAACTGCCTAGGAAGATTGCTTGAAGACGTCTTGTCCAGCCCCCGAAGGGATCAGAGACACGTCAGTCGCAAGGCTACTCGAACAGCAAGATTGCCTATCGAGGAATACATCAGCCAACGCGACTGTACGACGGACAAAATCCTAGCACCACAGACCCTAACGGACCTTTGTCGTAAAGAGCAGAGGTTAACTGTGACGTTAGGACATCCTAGCGAGAACTTCTCGATTCGTCTCGACTCGTAAGGTAAAGCCTTAGGCAATAAGGATTAAAAAAACCCTGTTTCCTAAGCACTGGGGCCCTGCAAGCCAGTCCAAGATGGACTCTTGCATACTATTCACGGGTCACACTCTCCGAAGTCGAACATCGACAAAGAGGGAAACAACCACTTACAAGTCCTTTCGACTTGTAAGCGGGAAAAATTCTCTTGCGAGATCCTTACGACTCTCAAGAGAAAATACGTACTTAGGAGTCCTCACGACTCCTAGGGAGAAAATACACCTACGGGATCCTCTCGACTCGTAGGGAGAAAGGTCTTTATGAGACCCTCACGGCTCATAAAGTTGAAAAGTCTTAGGTTGCAGATCCTAACCCTGTATCCTAAGCCATCACTGCCCTGCAGAGAGGTCAAGATGGACTATCTATAGGCCACATTCCCCGAAGTCAAATATCGACAAGAAGGGAAACAATCACTTATGAGTCCTCTCGACTTGTAAGGGAGAAAATTCTCTTATGAGATCCTTACGACTCTCAAGAGAAAACGCACTTAGGAGTCCTCACGACCCCTAAAGAGAAAATACATCTGCGAGATCCTCTCGACCTGTAGGGAGAAAAACCTTCTTGAGATCCTTACGGCTCATGAAGATGAAAAAGTCTTAGGCTACAAGGACCCTAAAACTTGTCTCCTAAGCCCTCAATTCTATGGCTATGCATAACTCTGCACTACTTCACCCATGTACATACTTACATGGGCAAAGTAGTGAAGGGCATTTCTTCCCGCCAAAAATTTTCGCGCAAAGAGCCTAAGGTATCAAATGGCAGCGGTACACTTAAGAAAATGCAAACCAGTATTTTTCGGGCTGTATTTTGACAAACTCCCGAATGAGAAACAGCTAAATTCTGATGGTATCGAAAGCGTCTCGAAAAATCCTTCGATTTGATATATTATGGGCCACATAATTCATCCGGGATCAAAAGTTATGAGGTATCACGTGCCCATACGTGATCGGGCATCACGTGCCCACACGTGACCATTTACAGGCAAAGCCTGTAGTCACTGAATAAAATAAATAATTAAATGGGGTCACGTGCCATCACATGATAGGCCTTTAAAAGCCCACCGAAGAAAATTAAAAGTTAAATAAAACAATCATGAATACCCCAATGGGGGATCACGTGTCCACACGTGACCTATGGGGGATCATGTGTCCACACGTGACCAAAGGTCACGTGCAGAACACGTGATGGGTTCCCAAGCCCTCTGAATTAATAGAATTAAATTCTAATTAAATAATTAATCAGTGGGGTCACGTGCCAACACGTGATGGGCTCTTAAACCCTCTGAAATGATAAGAATTAAATTCTAAACAATGGGGTCACGTGCCAACACATGATAGGCCTCTAAGCTCATTAAATAGAGTTAAAAAGTATAATAAAATAACAAGGAAAAACCCCAATGGGGCATCACGTGCTCACACGTGACCAATGGTCACGTGCTGACACGTGATAATTCCTGAGTTCTTTAGAACAACATAATTAAATACTTAATTGAGGGGGTCACGTGTTAACACGTGATGGGAAACTAAAATCTCTGAAATAATAGAATTAAATTCTAATTAAGGGAAATCAAAAACCCTAACTGGAAAAATATTTCTTTAAATCTTTCCAAACAAAAAGGATGGTGTTCTGTAAAATGGAGCACCGTTGGATTAAAAATCCAATGGTGATTAAAAATCACCAATTTATGGAAAGATTTTATACAAGGAAAGATTTCCCTGAAATTTGAATAACAGATAAAATATCTCTTGGATTAAAAATCAAATGGTGAATAAAATTCACTGAGTGATCTAAAAGATCATGTTGGTTATGAAAATCAATTAAAATATTTCAATGAAAGATTGACAAAACAAATTGATTCTTTTCTTTCTCCTATAAATAGGAGCCAAGAAGAGAAGAGAAGGGATCTACTTTTTTGGGAGATAACAACAACAGAGAAAAAAAGAGAGAAGAGAATTTAATTCTCAAGAGAGAAAACTCTAGGTGAGAAAAGGAAAGGGATCAAAACTTCAGAACGAGAATTTAATTCTCAATTTAAGAGTTTAACTCTTCTAAAAAAGAACTTAGTTCTTCCTCTAGTTGAAGATCTGCAGAGGCACATCTCCCCATAGGTTGAGAATTTAATTCTCATCGGGTTGAGATCCTGCCATGCAGATCCAAAACTTAGAGGGGGAATTGAGTTTAGAGAATTTAATTCTCCCAAAACAAAACTAGGGTTTAACCCTATATAAGAATTTAATTCTCCTAAAATTATTGGAATTTAATTCCTTCAAGATGGACAGAACTAGGGTTAACCCTATATGAGAATTTAATTCTTTCACAATAGGAATTTAATTCTTCCAAAATCATAATTAGGGTTTAACCCTACAGAGAATTTAATTCTTAATAAAATAAAGAGACTTAAAAGATCTCTGTGCATGAAAAGAACTAAGGTCACGTGTCCCCACGTGACCCCTGAAGAGATCCCCAGAAATGAGAAGGAAAAAGTTTCTGAGGTAATGCCTCACGTGCACCTATGTGACCTCCAAAAACACAGAGAGAAAAAGCAAAGGAAATAGAAGCTTTGGGCGCTCTCACGTGTTATCACGTGACCCCTCAGCAAACGCTTTAACGATCAGTGCACGGATGTCCATCACGTGGCAACACGTGATGATCGAAACAAAATATAAAAGAAGTGTTCAATACTTATCTGCAAAGCAAAGTAAAAGGGGAGCTGGTTCCACCTCTGTGTGCCCTCACGTGGCCCTACGTGACCCATTCATATTTAGTGTTTAACACTAATTTGAGTGTTCTGTCTCCAATACTTAACACTGTTGTTCTTTCAGTGTTTAACACTGCTTTTAGCCAAATTGGCTAATTTTCCAAAGGCAAAAGTCCCTCCTCCAAATGAATCTCAAACTTGAGGAAATCAAAGATGAAAATGTTTAACATTGCTAAATAATGTGGGCTTGAACCCAGACAAGTGTTAACGGTCTAACAAAGGGCCAATTCCTCAAACTTAATTGGACTTAGCCCAAGTTGGCCATAAGTCCTCAATTCAGATTTAACTGAGCCAATGTGCTCATAATTTAATTAATTGATTGTAGTTCCAAATTGGACTACAGATCCCCAAATCCACTTTGGTTCGAGGGTACATCTCTTCACTCCTTTGATATTTGTCGTTGTAATCCTTCAACGTCTTCAAAGAGGTGACGGGTCCCGACAACCACACATTTCACGGACTATGATGTCCTTAACCTGGACCACTATGTCCTTAAACTGGTATTGGACCACTATGTCCTTAAACTGGTAATCGACCGCAATGTCCCTAAACTAAACAATAGAGTTCAAATGCAATTGGATCTAAATGATCCTGTTAAGTTGATCTTAGTCTAAAATTAGACTAACGTGTCCTTAACAAACGTTGAGTTGATCTTAGTCTAAAATTAGACTAACGTATCTTTAACGAACTTTTAAGTTGATCTTAGTCTCAAATGAGACTAACATATCCTTAAACCCAAACCCAAATCTAAGAAAATACGGATTTGGACTAATCCACGTCCTACGGGCGACAACATAAATTAGTGTCCGTATACAATCCACGGGCAACCAAACACAAAACAAACACCCACGACACGAAATGACCATCTGGAGAAGGAGAAAGTTGTTACCGCGATGCGGTAGCGTAATTAACCCCAGGAGCTTACGCCTGCAGGGAAGAGCGTCCCCACAATCAAAAACCCCTCGACGAGGGGGAATCTGACGAAGTCTGCTACAATGGTCGCATCCGTCTAAACCTTCGATACATGGTGTCATAAATCAACTTGGCATCTTCGGAGAGGTGGACGGATAGCACCAATTAGCATCTGCCCACAGATTCAGGCAAGACGTCAGTCTTTCCCGGTTTCCGGCGGTAAACAACCGTACCCTGGAGCCAAGTACTTACAAGGCGAAACCAAAGAAGGCAGTGATTGCAGCAATTCAAGCGGAAGAAGGATCAAAGCCAGAAGTGGTTCGAGAGTTCGACGATGTGTTTCCTGACGATATATCAGGTTTGCCTCCCGATCGAGCTCTTGAATTCAGTATTGATTTAATACCAAGAGCACAACCGGTGATCAAAGCATCTTATAGATTAAGTCCGGAAGGTTTGAAGGAAGTTGTTGGATGAATTATTGGCGAAAGGATGGATTCGTCCCAGCACGTTAAGTTGGGGATCACCAGTACTGCTTATGATGAAGAAGGAAGGTTTATACAAAATGTGCATTGATTATAGAGCCTTGAACGAAGTAACTATAAAGAACAAGTATCCACTCCCGCGCATCGACGATTTATTTGATCAGCTAAGTGGATCTTGTGTTTTCTCTAAGTTAGATCTTCATTCAGGTTATCATCACGTGAAGGTCAAGGAATCTGATATCCACAAAACGACATTCAGAACTCGTTATGGACATTACGAATTTCTTGTAATGCCATTTGGAGTGACCAACGCACCAGCAATATTCATGAACCTGATGAATCAAGTTTTCCGAGAGTACTTAGACAGGTTTGTTGTCATTTTCATCGACGACATCCTAGTGTATTCTAAGAGTCGGAAAGAACATGCCGAGCACCTACGAATTGTCCTGGAAAATCTACGACAACATCAAATCTACGCCAAGTACTACAAATGCGAGTTTTGGCTAGATCAAGTTGGTTTTCTTGGACATATCGTATCAGGCGAAGGGATCTCTGTGGATCCAACGAAAGTTTCAGCAGTAAGCGAATGGCCGACACCAAAGTCAGTGAAGGACATTCGGAGTTTCTTAGGACCAGCTGGATATTATCTAAGGTTCATTGAAGGCTTTTCAAAGATAGCAACACCCCTGATCAAGCTCACACGTAAAGATGAAGAATTAATGTGGTCAGAAGTATGCGAACAAGTTTTCGTAGAACTTAAGTTAAGGTTGACATCAGCGCCTATTCTCGTTATACCAGACCAATCTGGAGGTTTCGAAGTGCATTGTGATGCATCTGGTAAGGGATTATGATGTGTTCTACATCTGCACGGTAAAGTTGTGGCTTATGTTTCAAGACAGCTGAAGATTCCTGAGCGCAATTACCCGACGCATGATTTGAAATTGGCGGCTGTAATCTTTGCTCTTATGATTTGACGCTATTATCTTCTTGGCGAACGAGTGAACATATACACAGATCACAAGAGTCTGAAATATGTGTTTACTCAGAAGGAGCTTAATATGCGGCAGGGACGATGGTTAGAACTCATGGCGGACTTCGACATCAACCTACAATATCACTCAGGGAAGGCGAATGTGGTACCTGATGCCCTTAGTCGCCAACCATAATCAATGAATCTCACCGCTCAGTGGAAACTTCAACAAGTGTAACAACTCCATTTTTAGTGTACATAAATTTGCTTTAAATTTAAAGTATACTTGGAGTATTTAATGTTGCTGTTACCACTTTAAGTATCTATTTCACTCTATAATTATAAGAAGGAGCTTGTAGCTCATTGGTAATACCTTGCATTGCTGAACCAAGCGACCGGAGTTCAAAACCCATGCCCCACATTTTTTTAATATTTATTTGTTTTAAATTTTTTAGAAGCCCAACAGTCAACACGAGATAACTCCCAAACTTTCCACTGAACCTGAAAAACTGAGTATACCAGAGCCTTACTCAGACGACCCCCACCTACCGAGCCCCCGACTCAGCCTGACTCGGCCGGTCGGCCGAGTCGTCAACTACAATATTGTGGCTCTTCACATGCCCTACCCCCCTGCATACTTTAAATCTGCAGACCACTTCCAGAGAGCTCATTATACCCTATTTACTCTAATTTTTTTTTATGATTTTTAATACATTTTATAATTTTTTTAAATTAAAACCCTATATCTACCCTAACCCTAGCCTAACGCTATAAATACACCCCTACCCTCTACCCTCTCACCCCAAAACTCTGAGTCAACTCTCTAAAATTTCCAAGAAACTTGTGTACTTTGAAAACGAGAACGAAGCGAAGCTACGGCGAAATTCCCGGCGAACTTCCGGCGATCGTTGTAGGAGCTCTCGGTGACGAAGCGACGCACCGGTGATTCCTTTCCTTCCATCTCACTCTCGTTATTGTCCAAAATCCGTAAGTCCCCAAATTCTACCTCTCTTTTCTTTTCAAAAATACGGATTTACAAACCCGACGGAATCGGAACAAATCCGATTTCCGATTCGGTTTTCTTATAAAACTTCACTTCTCGTTAATACAATTATGCTTAAAATCCCTCATGTTGACTATTAAACACTAATCAACCAAATTGATCAAGTTTTATTTCATAAAATGATGGCTATTTCACTTTATCGTATTTTTCATTTAAATACCACATTGTTTCAATTATATATTTAACTTCATTAAACTTGCTATACCTTTAAGTAGACCACGAGGTAATGACCTACCTCCTCACACACTCATATGCAACATAACACGATACCCTCGAGAACTTAGAATACGGAAAAACAAATATTTTCATTTAAAAACCCTTTACTTAATAAAACCATTTCTAAAAGATTTAGTATTGATACATCTTTACAAATAAATAACCTTTGAGCTAATAATAAAAATATCTAGACTCAACCAATTAAGGACTGTCGCACTCATTAGGACAGAGGAAGGTTGCGGGCATTCAGTCATTTATCTAAACCTGACTTTATGGTGCCTAGGCTAGAAAAATGAGAAATGTAACTTTAAAAGGCCCATCTCACGGTGATTCGTGAGCGGATAACTCATTTCTTCTCTTATATTTACCTGGCCACAATTGGCGGTGAAGAGGCGATTTGAGAGATATCTCACAACTTGTCGTTTTGGATCAGTTAGGAGCAGTCTAGTTGACTTAGGAGACCCTAGAACATTGAATACGGGAAATCGACATCTTTACAAATAAATACCATTTACTTAATAAAACCGTTTTCTAAAGGAACTAGTATTTATACAAATCTTTGCAAAGCACCGCTACAACCATTTTGGGGAACCCGTTCGGGATGGTGCGGATTATCGCACATCCTCGGGCTTAGTAGTGCGAGATTCAGACTTCCGCAAGAAGCATTCGGTCTCGAAAGATTTAAAATACGACATCTTAAGAAAATGAGATTTTTAGAATATAAAATATATATTAAAATTATTTTTGTATAAATATATGTATATTTATCATTAAAATACCTATTTTGTTATGATATAAATATTCCACATTTTTCTAAAAATCACAAGAATCAATTTTACACTAAAATACAATGAATTCCATACAAAACCAATATTACAAATAAATACCACTTATTATGAAAATAGGATGTTTTCACTAGAAATATCAAAATATAAAATCTACATTCATTACAACTCTAAAGACGATTAATAAATACTTGGGGTGTATTTTGAAAACTATACAAGAGTATTTTTACATAAAACTCGCTCAAGTTCTATAATTTACCCTGAGGACCCTAGTAAATATAGGTTTAAGCGGGACCAATCTCTTGAGCCTCAGGGAGCCGGAGAAGTGGGTGCTTGCCTATCTAAGGTAGACAACTTAACAAACGGTGTTATCAATACGGTAATTGTCTTTGAAAAAGACAAATCCTGCCGCCTATGTGCAGCGGTTACCGATAACATCAAAACAATCAGGATTTCAATTTATTTTTCTAATTGTCTGACTCAGAGTGAGTCTCATTATAATCTGACATGAATTTGATCCAAGTACAATCTACAATCTACAATCTACAATTTACAATATTACAATTCAACATGAATCCATTATTGCATATATTCAATCTATCAACTTGACCGAACCGAACCATAGATATACATCTATGTACATGATTCTACAGTTATTCCATTCACATGATTATACAGTTACATCCGTTTACTGATATCATGGTTTTGGTCAGTCATCCAACTATACAATCTATACACTACAGTACAACAATACAATCAAAACACTACGGGGTTTAAGGGGTAGATTGGTACGGAAGGTGTTAAAAGTGGCACGAGACGGTAAGATTAAGACACCTAACCTATATACTATTGCTGTTGTACCGTGGCTTAACGGTTCCTTATACATTCCGTTTGCCCTGGTCTCTAGCATATAGGGACCCCTCTCGTATACACTGGCATCCTTCTGTACCAAGCTACAAACAACAGCGTTAGCACAACATTACAACGATATAATACAACTTTAAAAGATACCTTCTTATTCTGTCTATTCTATTTCTTCCTTATCTTTGGGACTTACCGAGCGACCTGTTCGCTGACGACATTCTCTTTCTTTCTTCTTTGAATGTCGTCCGGTGATCTGGAGACTTCAGAGATCGAGCGCTGATTTTTGTTATTTTATGCGTGCTTGCGCTTTTAAAAGATGAATCAAAGAATATTTTACCGCAATCAAGAACGGCATCGCTTGGTAGCTAGCCGGTGAGTACGGGTCGGTCTACAAGGATTTTATGTATTTTCTATTTGTTCTAAAGAGTTAATTCCAATTGGGGTTGGATTGATTATCACTAAAAACTAAGGTTGATTTAGATTAGGATTAAAAGCTTGCTAGGGTTAGGTTTAGATTAAGTTTGGAAATTTAATATTTCTCACCGCTTTCAATGCCATAATTTAATATCTATTTAGGTGTTATGGTAATAATTAATACAGGGGATTAGCACGATCGGGAAGAAACTATATTTCTTCCTCTATGTCCTTGTCCGTCCTTTCTTAATTCTTACCCTAACCTTTATGGAAAACATATACAACTGGTCTTTTAAACTACGGTATCACTGCTACCTCGTGGGATAGTGTGCCGTAGTGAGCGGTGTGTGTATGTATGCATGGAGTCCTATAAAAAATATGCGATGGGCAAGAAAGGGATGAGATTTTCATCTCTCAAACATTTCCTATTCCTAACCCTAACAAGTGAGGAACAACTCATTCATTAGGGAATTGATAAAAAGAGACATTTTTTTATAATTATTTTTAATAACCTAATTATCTGATCTACGACAAATAAATAAAATTCCTAACTAATTAACTAGGGCAGATAAATAAAATTACTAAACTACGGCAGAAAAGAAATTAACTATGGCAAGGTAAAGAAAAACTACTTACTTTTATTCGATGCACTCTTCAAAACATTACAGCGATTGAAATTTCTGAATTTTATAAACAAAAAGAGGCATAGGAAGAGACATGCTCCAAAGAGAGCTGTAGGGTTCCTATTTATAGATTATAGAAACCCTAGGGTTACATTTGATCCCTATCTGCATTTACAAAATTACCCTAAAAAGCCTAGTCAACGCACCGCCACACCGTCAAATTTTGCACCGACACGTGCTTAGCACGGCCGTGGATCCGCGGCCATATGCCCTGTTTGGTCACGGATCCGCGGCCATCTTGTGGGGTCTTTGGCTGGATTTTTCTGGGGTTCTTTCTGTTGCTTTTTACTTGGCTTTTCTTCACTTGGTTCTTCAGAATGTCTTCTAGTCTCTTCCAGATTTCCATAGTGCATAATGTCGTGGACTTTTACCCTTTGCTTCGTGTTGATGTCTTGAACCTTGCGCTGCCTTTGTACTTTGTGAAATTGTCCATTGATCTTCATTTGTCCCTCAAACTGTAGGCATGATCAAGATTCTTCTATTTGTTGGTCGTAGTCTCATTTTTGTATCGTCTTTTCATCATTTTCACTGTTTTGTTCCGAGAACCTGTAACTTGCAACTATGTAGCAGACATGGATCAAAAGCACATGTTTATTTGTAAAATGAATAAGAATGGGGAATATAATAATGCAAAATTATGATATGAACAAATACCCCCAAACTTATCTTTTGCTCGTCCTCGAGCAAAACTAGTTTTATTCTCGAAAAAGACCTAGCCTCACTTTCGCAGGGAAACACGATTGCACTGAGCTCGTGCAACAAGCCGTTAAATCTCTAGGTGTCCCTAATAGGAGGAGTGTTGTCTCCTGAGGGTTTTCAGCGGATACTACCCACAAAATCCTATCAATTCGGCCTATTGACTTTTATTCTCCAATTCGGTTTTCTAACAAGAAATTCTATTATCTTTGACTCAGAAATTATCAACCCATATTTTTCACGCTTCCTTATCATTTAACTTACGATTGTATATGTTTTGTAAATTTACTTAGCTTTTAGCATCTTTTAAGTTTTCCTTCTAAGATTCCATCTCAAGTTAAGAATTTCTATCATCTCTACTAAAGATATAAGTCCTATTTTTCATTCTTATCTCTCATCTAAACCCCAATCATATACCCCTACGTGTGTGTATGTATCACCCCTATACTTGGAAATTCAATTCAAGCTCTTATACTCTTGTCCACCGTCCAAAGTACTTTTAGTTGGTGAATTTTTTAGATGAAATTGCTCACACATCTTTCATGCGACCGTTAATATTTCTTGAGGTACTAACGATCGAATACAAAATGTGTTTGCACATTAAGGCGTAATTCCTAGTCTTGTAACACCTAAGGCTTTAGCAGTGACTCCCAAACCAGTTGGTCTAAGGCACTAGGTGATAAAACATCCTCGCTAAATATTTTGTCTATTTATGCAGCCTTAAGTAATTACAAAAACCAGTGTTCATTTTTTTATCTCTTTATTCACACTTGTATTTTTTATTTTATTTTCCTTCATACTAAGGACTTTAGACGAGCATTTCAAGGTCTCTTCTACTATTCCAAGTTTCAAGGTTCATGTTTGTGCAAATTTGTAGGGTATATATTTTCAGAATTTAGACTTAAGATTCAAAATTATTTTTCAGACTTACACTTTAATAAAAATTTCAATACTCTTCCTTTGTTTTGACTTAGCCTAAGAAGTGAACTCAAAATTTGCCAATTTCTAAGTAAACTACAAAGATATATATTTTCTACAGTTAAACTTTAAGAAAGGTTATTTTTAAGGTTTTTAATTTACTAAGTTTAGGATCTAGATTTTCCCTACTATTCAACCGTCTTGTTAAACTTAAGTCAATTATGGCCAAAATTGAATTTTTCAATTTTTTATAATTTTTTTAAATTTTTTTCAGTTTTTATTTGATTTTAAAATAAGTATGCAAATGCAAAAATATTCATATGAATGTGAAGGAAGAAAGCTTACCGAGCACACCCCCAAACTTAAACTTGACAGTGTCCTCACTATCAGGCTACACCAAGAGGGTCAAAATTGTCGGCACTCCCCTGTTTATTTATTTATATTTTTTTATTGTTAAAAGAAAAACAAAATATATATACAAAAAGGTCCCCCCAAACTTAAGTGAAACAGTGTTTTCACTGTTGAAGCATTAAAGTTCAGAGTTAGGGAGGAGAAAAATACAGTATCAAGCTATACAAGGCCTTACACAGGCCAAAGGTTAGCACCAACCATTCAAATTTTTTATCGTTATAATGGTATGGGTGGTGAAAGAATAGAGTGTAGAGAAAAGAAATGAGAAACACACGAGACCGTATGAGAAGAAAGGTGGAATATGGTCTCGGTATATTAGGAGAAGAATGGCGGAAGAGAGAAAGAAGTGTAGTACGAACTTGAGGGTGTAAATTGAGTGAATAAATTAGCATAAATTGTTAGTTGTATGTATGCCCCAGAGGCCAGTATTGTACAGATGATGTATATTATATTGGATGCTTGGACATATATAGAGATGACTTTCTTGCTCGATGTGATAGTATGCTATCTGGTTACTCTTTGTCTTAACATGTATACTAGTCTCTTTAAACTGTCTTATAGTTACATGTTGGTAAAGCCCTTAGGATGTGTACTTGACTGCCTGGACTATGATGCAGATCATACTAGTGGGGACATGGTAGTCCATAAGTGCATCCTTCAAGGTCCCTAGTCGTGGGTGTATCGAGACGGGGCATCGATATACCAGTGTAGACTAGCGTATACGCTTCTCGACCCATGAGATGGGTGATGGATGATCCCATATCCATTGGTGTTTGACATCAGAGATAGTATACGGGTGCTCAGTGGAGACTGGGTACACTGGACGGACTCGCCGAGAACTTCCAGATGGTATTATACCTCACGTTAGATGGCAGTTCTCAGGTGACACTTGTGCAGGTTAGTCTGTAGACCCGAGATCATCATAGAGTCTTGTGTGATTCCCACTGTGCTTTGATCTCCACCTTACCACGTCCATGAGGGCGTGCAAAACGGTGGTTTTTGGGCACAGTCCCGAGTCACATGGAGGCAATGAGCGATAGGAGGGGTTTCGTCTCTCCCGGTATTGGGGGTTGATGTTGCGCTGTGCTCGATTGGCCGTAACAGGGAAGTCCCTGGCCAGGGCTGATCAGAGATTTGCTGGTAAGTGTTACCAGTAGTTTCTCGACCCGTTATGAGCCTCACATCGGCACGACTTATTGGTTATTGGGGTCTGACGTTTACCACCCCTAGACTTGATATGCGACATATCAGACGAACAGACTGGACTGTACGGTAAGTGTTACTGGTTGGATTCACAGGAGTGTGAGCGGGCTAGCTCGTCGATCTTCTGATCGCTCAATACCCGGATGGCCGTTACGTTTAGCAGACCGCTTGCGGCTTGTGGGTGCTTGATATGATCATCATCTGATGCCGGCGTATTGACGAGTCTTTAGAGTCCTACACAGAGGTTTCCTGGCTCAAGCGAAACGAAATAGGAGCGCATATGAGATATGTGCAGGACCGAGAATAATGCATGTATGTGATACCGTATTCTATTCTTGCGATGTATGTATCGATTGGTTATATGCGATATAACCTAGATATCGAATCAAGGATTGATTCGATAAGCCGATACATAGGATACTAGTCGGTTATATGCGATATGACCGGATCATTGAATCAAGTGTTGATTTAATAATTTAATGTATAATTATATATTTGATATATTACTTTGCATTGACTAGTATTGGTTTACTTTAAAAGGTTTTTCTCACTTGAAGTTCACAAGTTGTATATGTGATATACTTTTGTGCACTTGATTGTATCATGTTTGATGATGCATGCTCACTTGTGTTTGTGTAAAGAATTATACCATGGTTAAGTTAATGATTAGGGTTTTGTTTATTTGATTTACTTATTTATTTATTTATTTATTTTCATTTATATTTGGAAAAAAAATGAAATGGTGGCTCATTTTGGACTTTCTTTTGAAGCTTCATGAAGCTTTGAATGGTTTGACCATTTTGTCTCTTTTCTTAACCCTAACCATTCACTTGAACCATACTTGATTCTCTACACAAGTTATCTTGACCATGGTTGCTATATGATAAGTATAATCTATTTTCTATTTGATTGATTATTCTTATCATAATCATCTTCATCTTCTTGACATGAAGAAAAGCTTGCTACCAATAATGGCAACTTGAGCAAAAGTGTGAGAAATCCAATTCTAAAGTGAACCCACCTCCTATTTCTTCACCCTCTACCTCTTGCCAAGTAGTATAGGGTATTTTCTTCACAAGTTTCACAACTTGGTGAAGTTGGAACTTGATCTTGTGTAACCTCGACGTAGATCATCTTCGGCATCGTAGCTGACGACTAGTCCGCTCATTTTCTCCGATGAAGCCGATGCAAGAGTCCGGGATTCAAGATGGACAGCGAGGGGACGACTACGTGGAGCTAAGGAAGTGGATAACCGGATCTACAGAGATTGTAGCTTCTTATCTTTAGTTAAGTTGTTAACTAGTTCAATGTTTCGCCTAAACTCTAGTCAACGAATCCGTATTAGGGTTTCTCGACACTTCTAAAATTTTAAATTGGCATGGTTGATGCCTTGTGAGACCTCCATAGTGTGCCTAGGAACCCTACACAAATTGTGATGACCGATGTGTTAAAATCGATTGTGCTAATCTATCAACCCGTCGATAAATGGGGTCAAATCCCTCAAGATTCGCGAGAAAACATGGGTATGTTGAACTTGGTAAACCATCCATTGAAAATGGAAGCGTGACGGATTCTTGCGCGGTCGAAATGATGGAAAGGAAGAATGGGAGTGATTTAGGAAGGGTCTCATTCTCACCTAAGTAAGCGTATGTAAGGTGAGACGGCAACAGCTTGAGTTCGAGTTTCAGAGGTGAAACAATTGAAGGTGAAATTGGTGAAACTGTCTCGAACTCGAAGGATTCCATCAATGGTTCGAAATGACTGTAAGCAACCGAGTCTGATGGTTCAACTAACTCATCTGAAAATTCAAAGGACTCAAACTCGAGCGGTGAGTCTTCAAAATTGTCCGAAAAAGTGAAACACTCGTAATCGTTATCGGTTGTGAGAACTGTGTCAGATTCAAGGAGGAACGCACTAGTGACATCAAAACTGCTGTGATCGAACAGAAATTTTTCAAGCTCACAGTCCTCCTGCGTGATCTCTTGCATGGTCGGAACGATGGAAAGGATGAAGGGGGGTGATTTAGGAAGTATAACAGTTAAAGGTTCAGGAGGATGAATTGGAAAATCCAACTCATCAAACAAAACCGGTTCATCCTCAATTCTATTCTCAATACTCTCCTCAATAATCTCCTCATAATTCTCCTCAAAAGTTATCCCATCCATGCAATTATCATCAAAATCAAGACGCATATGAAGTTCGAGAGAAACATTTAATGACTCGGGATGATGAATTGGAGAGAAAAATTCAGTCAAATCTGCGGGTTCATCATCCAAAATATTCCCTGCGTCAATATCCTCAATCAAGTGAAAATCAATTTTTTCGGACACCTCATCAAAAGCATGGATATATATCAATTCAGGTTCTAGATTGGAGGTGTAGAGGTCGAAAGGATTGGTGATGGTTTCACTCGAAAGGGACCCTTCACAATCTGGCAAATCAAGCACTACAAAGTCGCACAAATCATTAAACGTTTTATTTTCAACTGGTGAACCATTTGGGACACTTGATAGATATTCAAAATCGGAGTTGTGGGATTCAATTGGTGATGGGTAGGTTTGATTTGGAAGGGTGCTATTTACCGCCGGAAACCGGGAAGATGGACTTCTCGCCTGAATCTGGGGGCAGATACTAATTGGTGCTGTCCGTCCACCTCTCCGAAGATGCCAAGTTGATTTATGGCACCATGTATCGAAGGTTTAAACGGATGCGGCCAATGTAGCAGACTTCATCAGATTCCCCCTCATTTGAGGGGTTTTTGATTGTGGGGACGCTCTTCCCTGCAGGCACAAGCCCCTGCAGTTAATTACGCTACCGCATCGCGGTAACCACTTTCTTCTTCTCCAGATGGTCACTTCGTGTCGTGGTGTGTTTATTTTGTTTGTGGTTGCCCGTGGATTGTATACGGAGACTAATTTATGTTGTCGCCCGTAGGGCGTGAATTAGTCCAAATCCGTATTTTCTTAGATTTGGGTTTTGGTTTGGGTTTAAGGATTAGCCTCATTTGAGACTAAGATCAACTTAAACGTTTGTTAAGAATACGTTAGTCTAATTTTAGACTAAGATCAACTTAACAAGATCATTTAGATCCAACAAAAGAGCATTTTGGCTCTATTGTTTAGTTTAGGGACATTACGGTCGATTACCAGTTTAAGGACATGGTGGTCCAAGGTTAAGGACATCATAGTCCATGGGTTTAAAGGGACCACACAGTCCAAGGTTAAGGACATCATAGTCCATGGGCTTAAGGACCCCACAGTCCGGGTTAAGGACATCGTAGTCTGTGAGTTTAAGGACCCCACAGTCCGGGTTAAGGACATCGTAGTCCGTGAGTTTAAGGGCCCCACAGTCCAGGTTAAGAACATCGTATTCCATGAGTTTAAGGACCCCACAGTCCAGTTTAAAGACATCGTAGTCTATGAAATGTATGGTTGTCGGGACCCGTCACCTCTTTAAAGACGTTGAAGGATTACAACGACAAATATCAGAGGAGTAAAGAGATGTACCCTCGAACCGTGTGAGTTGGTCGAAAGATCTGTAGTCCAGTTTGGGACTAAGATCTGTTAAATATTCGTGAGCAGATAGGCTCAGTTCAATATAAGTTGAGGACTTATGGCCAATATTGGGCTAAGTCCAATAAGATTAAAATGTTTAACATTTTATTGTTCTGGACTGTTGAGCCTTTACTTGAGCTTGGCCCTTTTAATAATGCTGAGCATTAGGTCCTGACAATTTTTGTCTTGTATTGAATGCATAGCATTCATCAGAACAGTGTGTGTTCTGAAAGTGCGCCACGTGGCGCGCCAGGCGCTTTGCGCCAATTAAAGAGCGCATTGCGCTTATGCCAAGTAGCGCACACGAAGAGGACACGTGTCACGCTCTGCGCTATGCGCCATTTTATAAGCGCATTGTGCTTTCAATTTAAGAGCGCGTTGCGCTAGTTTAGTGGCGCACCAGTGAATGACACGTGGCGCGCTTAGCGCCGAGCGCCAGCCCATGAGCGCAGTGCTTTGTTTCAGAAGCGCAAAGCGCAAGTTGTATCTGTTGTTGACACGTGGCACGTTTTGGCGCTGAGCGCCGGTCCAAGGAGCGCAGAAGCGCAGTTCATGAGTGCAAGGCACTTTGCAGTAGCGCAAAGCGCATTTGATCAAATTTATGATCAGAGAACAAGTTTATGTTCTTTTTAAAGGAGGCTTTGCCTCAATATTCAAGAACAACAGTTCTTATTTTTGAAAGGGCTTTGCCTTTGTAGATCAATGATCTATGGATGAAGTAAATACTTCTTTTTGTTTTTATGATGAGATATTTTGATCTCTTTTTTATCAAAGACCTTGGTATTTTGTAGATCTATGATCTTTTAAGAAGATAATTCTTCTGTTTTAATGACATGATTTCATTTCTTTGTGTAAGAATCATTCTTTTTTACCTTGAAGAAATGATCTTCTTTTGAGAGCTTGCTCTCTTTCTTTTGAGTTTTCTCAAAGTTTGTAGGAAGGTTTCTCTATCTCAGACTTTAGGTCTTGGGGTCTTTATATAGGGCAAATTGATTTGTTAAATCAGTTAAAGAGATCTTTCTCTGATTAATTTGGGGATGTTTCCCCACCATTGGATCTTTGATCCTAGGGCTTCTGTTTTACAGAAGGAAATCTTCTTCTTTTTAACAAGATTGAAAAATCTTTCCATAACAGAATTTTAGTTCTGATTAATTAATAATTTATTATTAGTAGATCTTTTGATCTAACGGTGTGGATGCTTTTAGGTTCCAGTGCTGGCGCACCCGTGCTTTGCACGTGGTGCGCTGCTTAAAAGGCACGTGGTGCGCTGCTTAAAAGGCAGCGCACATTGCGCTAGCGCACACATGTATGACACGTGGTGCGCTGCTTGTAGCGCAGCGCACCTAGCGCTAGCGCACATGTGCTTTGCACGTGGTGCGCTGTTTAGGGCGCAGCGCACTTGGCGCTACATCTGAAGCGTTGCTTCACAATGTTTTAACTCTTGGCTTTAAGGCATTTATTACATTCTTTGCATGTTGAGTTTTTCCCTTCATTTTTTATTTTATTATTATTTTTTATTTTATTATTTATTTATTTATTATTATTATTATTTTTTATTTTTTTATTTTTTTATAAGAGAGTAGGTTGTGAGCCAAAATTTTTGCGGAAACAAATGCCCCATACTACTTTACCCATGTAAGTACGTACGTGGGTGAAGTAGTGCAGAGTTATGTATGACCAGAAAATTGAGGGCTTAGGAGACAAGTTTAGGGTCCTTGTAGTCTAAGACTTTCTTCGTCTTCATGAGCCGTAAGGATCTCAAGAAGGTTTTTCTCTCTACGAGTCGAGAAGATCTCGTAGGTGCAAATTCTCCCTAGAAATCGTGAGGATTTCTAAGTGTTTATTACCTTCATGAGTCGTAAGGATCTCGCCCAGGTATTTTTCCTTACGAATCGTGAGGACCCGTAAGTAGCTTCTTTACTTTAGCGGCGAATGTGGCTTTGGCAACGCTGGCCCATAGATGGTAGATGACATTTCATCCTGAACTCTTTATAAGGTAGAGATGGCTTAGGAGACGGGTTCAGATCTGCCGCCTAAGGCTTTTCAACTTCATGAGCCGTGAGGGTCTCATGAAGACTTTTCTCCCTACGAGTCGAGAGGATCCCGTAGGTGTATTTTCTCCTTAGGAATCGTGAGGATTCCTAAGCGCGTTTTCTTTTAAGAGTCGTAAGGATATCACAAGAGAATTTTCCCTCCTACAAGTCGAGAGGACTCGTAAGTGGTTGTTTCCCTCCTTGTCGAGATTCGACTTTGGAGAGTGTGGCCCGTGAATAGTATGCAAGAGTCCATTTTGAACCGACTTGCAGGGCCCCAGTGCTTAGGAAACAGGTTCTTATCCCCATTGCCTAAGGCTTTTCCTTACGAGTCGACACGAATCGAGAAGTTCTCGCAAAGACACTAATTTCTTCACGAGTCGAGACGAATCGAGCATTTCTCGCAAGAATATCCTAACGTCGCAGTTAATCTCTGCTCTTTACGACAGAAGTCCGTTAGGGTCTGTGGTACCATGGTTTTGTCCGTCGTACCGTCGCGTTGGCTGGATAAATTCCTCGATAGGCAATCTCGTTGTTCGAGTAGCCTTGCGATTGTCGTATCTCTGATCCCTTCGGGGGCTGGACAAGACGTCTTCAAGCAATCCTCCTAGGCAGTTTGACCATCGGAAGAGCAAGCATTAGGAATTTTGCCATGCCTCTTTTTACTTGAGGTTAGGCTCATTTTGGAGAGCCCCGATGAGTCATAACCACTCCGCACTGGTGTGGGATGATCTCCGATAGTCTTTCAGGTTTTATATGAGTTGCCGTCAAGACCCTGAAGCTAGGAATTTGGCCTTCGCTTCGTTCGTTTTGGCGTGTCCGAATCCTGTCGGAGGAAGGACGCTGTAGTGACATCTCGTCTGTTGTATCGAGCCGAACGTCGAGGTGGTGACCACTCCGCACTGGTGTAAGATGATCTCCGATGGTCTTTCACGTTTTACATGAGTTGCCGTCAAGACCCTGAAACTAGGAATTTGGCCTTCGCTTCGTTTGCTGGCATTGCGTCTGCTGTATCGAGACGAATGTCGCGGTTGTCTTTAGGTTGCTGGTGAACCGTCGAGGTTTGGAACTAGGGATTTTGCCGTGGCTCCGTTATTTGATTGTCGCGTCTGAATCCTGCTGGAGGAAGAACGCTGTGGTGACATCTCGTCTGCTGTATTGAGACGAACGTCGAGGTGGTGACCACTCCGTGCTGGTGTGGGGTGATCTCTGGTGGTCTTTCGGGTTTTATATAAGTTGCCGTCAAGACCCTGAAGCTAGGAATTTGGCCTTCGCTTCGTTTGCTTTGGCGTGTCCGAATCCTGTTGGAGGAAGGACGCTGTAGTGACATATCGTCTGCTGTATCGAGGCGAGCGTCGAGGTGGTGACCACTCCACACTGGTGTGAGATAATTTCCGATGGTCTTTCAGGTTTTATATAAGTTGCCGTTAAGACCCTGAAGCTAGGAATTTGGCCTTTGCTTCGTTTGCTTTGGTGTGTCCGAATCCTCTTGGAGGAAGGACGCTGTAGTGATATATCGTCTGCTGTAACGAGACGAATGTTGAGGTGGAATTGGGATTTTGCCATCACTCCGTTTTGTTTTGACGTTGAGGTCTTTTGTTGACGTTGCATCTACATCCAGCTGGACTGCGAAGGAATGTCGTTGTTGACATTGCGTCTGTTGTAACGAGATGAATGTTGAGATGGTCTCTAGGTTGTCTGTGAACCGTTGAGACTTAGCTCTCTTTCTGGTGGAGCCTGAGGAGGGAAGGCATGATTCCTTCTTTGTTTGCGCCCCTGGATTTTATACAGAGATTGATGTGATATCACCTGTAGGGCATAAATTTCATTTTTCTTTATTTCTTTCCGCGATGCTCTATCATTTCAGCTTTTATATCGCGAAGGTCGCGATTGCCTAATCATTTTGGCTATTTTTTCGCGGTGTCCAATCATTTCGGCCATTTATTTTATTTTTACTCGCTGCTTTTTATTGCGAGTTGCCCAATCATTTCGGTTATTTATTTTATTTTTGCTCGTTGTTTTTTTTTATTGTGAGTTGCCCAATAATTTTGGCTATTTTACATGCATACATTTTTACTTGCTGATTTTGTTGCAAGTTTCCCCATCATTTCGGGTATTTCGTATGCATGTGCGGCTCGCTAGCTTCTTGCTGCAAGCTTGGAATTAGACACCGATTTCGGCATCAGCACCGCTGCAACTGAGATATTTCCAGGAGCGACTCATCATTTGCCTTTGTCGATGTCGAACAAAGGTGGCTTAGTAGACAGGGTTAGAATCCTGTTGACTAAGACTTTTGACTTTATGAGCCGTAAGGGTGTCATAAAGGTATTTCTCCCTGCGAGTCGTGAGGATCTCGTAGGTGCGTTTTCTCCTTAGGGATCGTGAGGATTCCTAAGTGCGTTTTCCCTTATAAGTCGTAAGGATCTTACAAAAGTGTTTTCTCCTTATAAGTCGAGAGGACTTACAAGGGTTGTTCACCGTGCAGACATATTCCTAGTCACGGATGGTACTTTGTTAGGGAAATGTTTATTCGCGCCCATGGATTGTATACAAGGGTCAATACTGAACCGCTTGTAGGGCAATATTGGAGGTTGTGGTGGCCGCTTAAGAATAGGTTCAGATCCCTGTAGCTTAAGACTTTTGAATCTTACGAGCCGTGAGGGTCTCATAAGAGGGTTCTCCTTACGAGTCGTGAGGATCTCGCAAGTGTAATTTCTCCTTAGGAATCGTGGGGATCCTTAAGTGTGTTGTTCCCTTGTGAGTCGTAAGGATCTCACGCAGGTAGTTTCTCCTTACAAAGTCGAGAGGACCTTGCAAGTGTCTTTTAATGAGATCGCGCCCTTTCGGGTTTTCACAAAACTCGCCGGTAGCCCTACTGTTTTTACTCACGGAGCCCTTTCAGGTTTTCATCCGTGCCCTTTTTGCTTATGGACATACCGGTTTATTTGTTTTTTTTATTCTAACGAGGTTGCGCCCTTTCGGGTTTTCATCCGTGCCCATTTTGCTTATGGTCATACCTTTTTTTTTACGTCAGCCTGAGCATGCCGCGAGTTGGTAGTAGTTTAACGACGTTTCGGTCAGTTACAAGTTTTAGGACATTGCGGTCCATCGTTAGTTTATGGACGTTTCGGTCCGACGCCAGTTTTAGGACATAGTGGTCCATCGTTGCCGTATTTGAGGCGAATTTCTAGTTTACTGACTTTTCGGTCACTGGGGCTTTCCCTATGAAGGAGCACGATGCCCCCGGCATGTCCACCTTTTTAGGGGCATGAGGTTGTGGCGGGCTCACCTTCCAGTTTTCCGATAATGCGAACTTGCCTTGTTGGTATTGGTCTTCAACTCAGTTTTTGAAGACGTAGCAGTCTTCGATCGGATGGCCCAATACTCGGTGGTAGGGGCAGTAATTGGGATCGTTGACGTCGTTTGGCTGCAACGGACGTGTTGGATCCGGCAAAATTATGAGCCTTTTGCGCACTGCCAGCTCGAACAATCTCTTCGTTTTATCTTGAGGAAACGAGTAAGGACGTCCTAGTCTCTCCTCGAGGGATGGGCGCGAGCGCTCGCTATTTTGGTGAACAACCGGCTTTAAGTTTCTCGGCTGTTGTTGAGTAGTGGCGACGAAGGTTGCTTTTCCTTTTCCCTTCTCGTTCCGAGGCTCCGTCTTTGGAGGAGATGGTCTATGACCCATCTGGTCCATTTGGGCCAGCTTGTCAATCAAGGCCTGAAAAGTAGTGGGCTTGAAGAACATCATGAACTGGGAGATGGTTGCCTGAGGGTTAAGAGTGCCCACGAACATACCTACCGCCGGCGCTTCTTCGATGCGTTGTTCGCATTTCGACCACAGATTCCGCCATCGTATTTCGTATTGAACCCATGTTTCGCCTGGCCTTACCCTGGCATTGATCAATACGGTGCTCGGGGTGCGCTCGCTGGCGCTTGCAAATCTTTGTGTAAACAGCAGCTCCATCTCTGCAAATGTTTTGACAGAGTCGTTAGGCAGCTCTGAATACCATTTGAAGGCCGTTTCTGCTAAGTTGCTGACGAATTTGTGAAGCAACAGTTTGTCGTCGCCTCCAGTGTTGCCGCAAAGAGCCTTGAACTGAGCGACATGTTGATGGGGATTGCCCGTCCCCTTATACATATGGAATTTGGGGATCGTATATCCCGGCGGGTAACTTATTTGGTCATACCAGCCTGGATATGGTCGCCCAGTTTTAACAATTTGGCCAGCCGCTTCGTTCGCTCGGTGAGCTCGTATTTGTTGAGCTATATAATCATCGAGCGTGGCTTTTGAGATGGTGTCCTCTTTGGCTGCTGACAGAGCCGGCAAAGGGTTCGATGTCTCCTCTCTGTCGTCTTCAATAATGATCAGAGGGTCTTCAGCTGGAGGATCCGTCTGTAACATCATCCCGACCATGTCTTGGAAGAGAAGCGCCATTCGTTTTATATTAGCCGCTTGTTCTGAGGCTTCTCTGTCCTTCTTTTCGAGGACTCTGCAGGGGAAGTTAGTATCAGTTTCTTGTTCATGACGCTGCTCTGATGACGCCTCCGGGCTTTCTTTTGGCCCGCTGAGTGTGGCCATTTGCGTCAGCATTTCCTGAAGCTTCTGTTGCTGCTCCTGGGATTCTGTCACGGATCGGGTGAGCGGTCGGTGACCTGTAGAAGCGCAGCTTTCCTCTTTTCCGGAAGCCATATAAACAGTATGCACGATTATGCTCCCAGACTTGGGGCGTTTAGGCTCAGCGTCTTTGCGATCTGCTGTAGTCATAGGGGCTTTCTCTGGCCTCCTTCTCCTTTGAGCAGTTGACATTGAGGGGACCGTTGCGTCGGGCACCCAGGCAGTTGTCGTCCTTTGTGGCTTGCTAGGACGGTTTTTCTTCCTGCTGAACCTTCAGCTTCTTCTGTCGACGGGGATAGTCTTGATCAATCACCGACTCTTGGACCCGTCGCCAGACTTTGTAAACTTTGGAGGACAGCCGTTGAAGGGGCTGATCCGGCTTTATTTCTGTAACATTCTCCACCGGTAGAGGAGATCTTTTCAGTACGGCGGTAGGAGAGTTCCTGCGCACCTTGTTCAGCAGTTCAAAGCTGTTCCCGGTTGGAACAGCAGCATTGACTTCCACCGTTGGGGCTGGTGGAGTTAGCCTAGAGGGGGAGTTGCCCTCAGCCTTCCTTACTCGGCGCCAGTGGCGACGTCGAGCGCGTCGAGCTGTTGGGATGGTTTCAGCTCGAGGGGTGACTTCGTCTTGCCCCCTGCTTTGGAGAAAGGCTGTTGCTGGCGTCAGCCTCTTGAAGACCGAGGTCCATTGAGTAGCAGGATTTAATCTGTCAAAGACAGACCTTGGAGCAGGAGCGGGAGTGGGAGCTGGAACAGTCAGTTTTGCAAAGACCGACCCTTTGGTAGGAGAAGCCGCCTTGACGACTTCAGGAGCAGGGATGGCTATCCTCTTCGGAACAACCTTTTTTGGGATTGCAGGCTTCATCATGGGCCCACATGGATTTTGGCCCAATCTGGCGAAGACTGAGGCGGTGGAGCTGGACGACCCGTTGAGAGGGGCCGCGGTAGTATCAAGCCGATCAAAGACCGACTTCTTGGGAGCTTCCGGTGTTGGTACAGGGGTGCTGAAGCTCATCGGTGGGAGCATAGTCCCAAAGAACAATCCGGTGGTGGCCTGAGTCACCTGGTCCACCGGCATCGTGAACAAGGAGGCTGCTTGGGGCTCGTAGGCTATGCCTCTAGATGAGGCAGAGTGCGAGTTATAGTTGCAGCTGGAACACTTCACGCAAGTAGGTGCCATTGACGTTTTGTTTTCTGCGCCAAGCAAGAAACCAAATCTTAGTACCTCGAACCCAAGGGCAACCATATCAAACCGCGATTCGTTCGCGAACACGACACACGAAGTGTGGAGTGGAAAGAGGAAGAGGTCCCACCGGGCGTGCCAGAATCTGTTTACAGCCGGAAACCGGGAAGACGGACGTCTCTCCTGAATCTGGGGGCAGATGCTAATTGGTGTTATCCGTCCACCTCTCCGAAGATGCCAAGTTGATTTATGGCACCATATATCGAAGGTTTAAACGGATGCGGCCGATGTAGCAGAGTTCATCAGATTCCCCCTCATTTGAGGGGTTTTTGATTGTGGGGACGCTCTTCCCTGCAGGAGCAAGCCCCTGCAGTTAATTACGCTACCGCATCGCGGTAACCACTTTCTCCTTCTCCAGATGGTCACTTCGTGTCGTGGTGTGTTTGTTTTGTTTGTGGTTTCCCGTGGATTGTATACAGAGACTAATTTATGTTGTCGTCCGTAGGGCATGAATTAGTCCAAATCCGTATTTTCTTAGGTTTGGGTTTGGGTTTGGGTTTAAGGATACGTTAGCCTCATTTGAGACTAAGATCAACTTAAACGTTTGTTAAGGATACGTTAGTCTAATTTTAGACTAAGATCAACTTAACAGGATCATTTAGATCCAACAAAAGAGCATTTTGGCTTTATTGTTTAGTTTAGGGACATTGCGGTCGATTACCAGTTTAAGGATATGGTGGTCCAAGGTTAAGGACATCATAGTCCATGGGTTTAAAGGGACCACACAGTCCAAGGTTAAGGACATCATAGTCCATGGGCTTAAGGACCCCACAGTCCGGGTTAAGGACATCGTAGTCCGTGAGTTTAAGGACCCCACAGTCCGGGTTAAGGATATCGTAGTCCGTGAGTTTAAGGGCCCCACAGTCCAGGTTAAGGACATCGTATTCTATGAGTTTAAGGACCCCACAGTCCGGTTTAAAGACATCATAGTCTATGAAATATATGGTTGTCGGGACCCGTCACCTCTCTGAAGACGTTGAAGGATTACAACGACAAATATCAGAGGAGTAAAGAGATGTACCCTCGAACCGGTGTGCGTTGGTCGAAAGATCTGTAGTCCAGTTTGGGACTAAGATCTGTTAAATATTCGTGAGCAGATGGGCTCAGTTCAATATAAGTTGAGGACTTATGGCCAATATTGGGCTAAGTCCAATAAGATTAAAATGTTTAACATTTTATTGTTCTAGGCTGTTGAGCCTTTACTTGAACTTGGCCTTTTTAATAATGCTGAGCATTAGGTCCTGACAATTTTTGTCTTGTATTGAATGCATAGCATTCATCAGAACAATGTGTGTTCTGAAATTGCGCCACGCGGCGCGCCAGGCGCTTTGCGCCAATTAAAGAGCGCATTGCGCTTATGCCAAGTAGCGTACACGAAGAGGACACGTGTCACGCTCTGCGCTATGCGCCAGTTTATAAGCGCATTGCGCTTTCAATTTATGAGCGCGTTGCGCTAGTTTAGTGGCGCACCAGTGAATGACACGTGGCGCGCTTAGCGCCGAGCGCCAGCCCATGAGCGCAGTGCTTTGTTTCAGAAGCGCAAAGCGCAAGTTGTATCTGTTGTTGACACGTGGCACGTTTTGGCGCTGAGCGCCGGTCCAAGGAGCGCAGAAGCGCAGTTCATGAGTGCAAGGCACTTTTCAGTAGCGCATTTGATCAAATTTATGATCAGAGAACAAGTTTATGTTCTTTTTAAAGGAGGCTTTGCCTCAATATTCAAGAACAACAGTTCTTATTTTTGAAAGGTCTTTGCCTTTGTAGATCAATGATCTATGGATGAAGTAAATACTTCTTTTTGTTTTTATGATAAGATCTTTTGATCTCTTTTTTATCAAAGACCTTGGTCTTTTGTAGATCTATGATCTTTTAAGAAGATAATTCTTCTGTTTTAATGAGATGATTTCATCTCTTTGTGCAAGAATCATTCTTCTTTACCTTGAAGAAATGATCTTCTTTTGAGAGCTTGCTCTCTTTCTTTTGAGTTTTCTCAAAGTTTGTAGGAGGATTTCTCTATCTCAGACTTTAGGTCTTGGGGTCTTTATATAGGGCAAATTGATTTGTTAAATCAGTTAAAGAGATCTTTCTCTGATTGATTTGGGGATGTTTCCCCACCATTGGATCTTTGATCCTAGGGTTTCTGTTTTACAGAAGGCAATCTTCTTCTTTTTAACAAGATTGAAAAATCTTTCCATAACAAAATTTTAGTTCTGATTAATTAATAATTTATTATTAGTAGATCTTTTGATCTAACGGTGTGGATGCTTTTAGGTTCCAGCGCTGGCGCACCCGTGCTTTGCACGTGGTGCGCTGCTTAAAAGGCATCGTACATTGCGCTAGCGCATACGTGTATGACACGTGGTGCGCTGTTTGTAGTGCAGCGCACCTAGCGCTAGCGCACACGTGCTTTGCACGTGGTGCGCTGTTTAAGGCGCAACGCACTTAGTGCTGCATCTGAAGCGTTGCTTCACAATGTTTAACTCTTGGCTTTGAGGCATTTGTTACATTCTTTGCATGTGGAGTTTTTCTCTTCATTTTTTTATTTTATTATTATTTTTTATTTTATTATTTATTTTTATTTATTTATTTATTATTATTATTATTTTTTATTTTTTATTTTTTATAAGGGAGCAGGTTGTGAGCCAAAATTTTGGCGGGAACAGGTGCACGGCTCACTCTCTCCACCCAAATTCTCACTCTGTCCAACCGCCTCATCATATATTGGAATATTTGGAGCTAGTTGGGAACTAGCTACCGGGTCACTAGGTTGCATAAGGACGGCAATGGACGCATCCAAATTCCTCATCTGTTGGTTTGTCGCTACAATATAAGCTTTCAATGACTGTTTCAGACTAGACATGGGTTGTGAAGGGGTTTCAGTAAAAGATTCAAAGTTGTTTGGATACGTGAAACTCCCAAATGGTTGTGTAGAAGCAATGTCTAGGGAAGGTGCGAAAGTCGGGTAGGACTGGTAGGAATTGAATGGTTGGACAGGAGTAGGATCAACATTTGGATAAAAAGGTGAATGGATTTGTTGATCCCAAGAACTGGAAGTGTTGAAAGGTATGAAAGATCGGTTACGAGATTGTTCAATATGTTCAGCAATAGACATGGGTTTCGGAATTACAACAGAACTCGAAAAAGGAGTATCAACGTAAGAAGGTGGTGAAGGTTGAAATGGTTGATACAAAGTGGATTGCGGAGTCGAACTGTTTCTCCTAGACGCTTCTATTCGATCTTTCAAAGAAATTTTGGGCATAGAGGGGTCGTCCGTAATTCGACCAAAACAGTTCGCGTAGGAAGCAATGTTTGGATGAGGGTACCAAAGTTCGGCAAGAGTTTTGTGAGGTGGGGTACCCATGATGTAAGAAGGAGAAGAAAAAGAATGTGGGTGCAAGTGGGGTGCAATGGATTTCTAGCGACAAAATTGGCAAGTCTTTGTAAAAATTTTCTGTTTTCTGTTTTTTTTATATATAAGGAGCTTTTTGCAAAAAGATTTTCAATAAAAAGCTTAGACACACATTCAAGCAATCACAATATGCACAATCAAGCCTAGACTAGGGTCTTCTAGGTCAACTAGACTGCTCCTAACTGTTCCAAAGGGCAAGTTATGAGGTCCTTAAATCGCCTCTTCACCTCCAATTGTGGCCAAGTAAGCACAAGTAGAGAAAGGAGGGATCCGCTCACGAATCACCGTGAGACGGGCCTTTTAAAGTTACCTTTCCCCACTTGTCTAGCCTAGGCACCACAAAATCTGGTTTAGATAAACGATCGATGCTTACAACTATTCCTTTGTCATATTGAGCGCGACAGTCCTTAAGGCTGAGTCTAATCTTTTTTTTATAATTTAACTCGATGGTCAATGCAATATGTTTTTTGTGATTTTTGGGGTCCTAGGAAGGGTAATGAAATCCCCACCCAATCTGGATTGGTGTAAAATGCCCTTAAAGTCAATTTTAAAGATGCAAAGCAGTAATCACAATGAAACACTTGCCAATTTTTTTTTTGCGGCGCAAAGAATCCTGCACAAGATCAAGTTATTGGAGAAGGGGAAGAAGTTTTTGCGCAAAGAACCCTGCAGGAAAATTTTTCAGAGGATATCAGGGGGTTCAGAAGAAGAAAAAAAAGCTTACAGAGGGGTTTTGGATTGCTGACGTCAGCAACCAGCGGCGGTTCCGCGGTCAAACGGGTCCAAGCGCGGCGGTTCCGCGGTCTAACGGTTAACTCGGGCCTCCAAACTTCTTCTGTTGTCTGTTGCGGTCCTCCTCTGTTTGTTCAGATTTGCTGTTTTCTGTTTTGCTCTCTGGATTTTTCCAGATCTGAATTTGTTCTTCGATCCTGCACAATTCAAACGAAAACACCCTTCACAAAATGACAAGATGATAAATTTTTTATATTTTTTATTTTTCAGTTTTTATGAATTTTATGATTTTATATTAACTCGAAATTGCAAAAAGAAAATAACTACGCCATCTCCGGCAACGGCGCCATTTGATTGTTGTTATTTTATGCGTGCTTGCGCTTTTAAAAGATGAATCAAAGAATATTTTACCGCAATCAAGAACGGCGTCGCTTGGTAGCTAGCCGGTGAGTACGGGTCGGTCCACAGGGATTTTGTGTATTTTCTATTTGTTCTAACGAGTTAATTCCAATTGGGGTTGGATTGATTATCACTAAAAACTAAGGTTGATTTAGATTAGGATTAAAATCTTGTTAGGGTTAGGTTTATGTTAAGCTTGGAAATTTAATATTTCTCACCGCTTTCAATGCCCTAATTTTAGATCTATTTAGGTGTTATGGTAATAATTAATAAACGAGATTGGCACGATCGGAAAGAAACTATGTTTCTTCCTCTAGGTCCTTGTCCGTCATTTCTTAATTCTTACCCTAACCTCCATGGAAAACATATACAACCGGTCTTTTAAACTATGGTATCACCGCTACCTCGTGGGATAGGGTGTCGTAGTGAGCGGTGTGTGTATGTATGCATGGAGACCTATAAAAAATATGTGATGGGCAAAAAGGGGTGAGAGATTTTCATCTCTCAAACCTTTCCTATTCCTAACCCTAACAAGTGAGGAACTACTCACTCATTAGGGAATTGATAAAAAGAGACATTTTTTTATAATTGTTTTTAATAACCTAATTATCTGATCTACGACAAATAAATAAAATTCCTAACTAATTAACTAGGGCAGATAAATAAAATTACTAAACTACGGCAGAAAAGAAATTAACTAGGGCAAGGTAAAGAAAAACTACTTACTTTTATTCGATGCACTCTTCAAAACATTACAGCTATTGAAATTTCTGAATTTTATAAACAAAAAGAGGCATAGGAAGAGGCATGCTCCAAAAAGAGCTGTAGGGTTCCTATTTATAGATTATAGAAATCCTAGGGTTACATCTGATCCTTATCTGCATTTACAAAATTACCCTAAGAAGCCTAGTCAACGCACCGCCACACCGTCAAAGTTTGCACCGACACGTGCTTAGCACGGCCGCGGATCCGCGGCCATATGCCCTGTTTGGCAGCGGATCTACGGTCATCTAGAGGGGTCTTTGGCTGGATTTTTCTGGGGTTCTTTCTGTTGTTTTTTACTTGGCTTTTCTTCACTTGGTTCTTCAGAATGTCTTCTAGTCTCTTCCAGATTTCCACAGTGCATAATGTCATGGACTTTTATCCTTTGCTTCATGTCGAAGTCTTGAACCTTGCGCTACCTTTGTACTTTGTGAAATTATCCATTGATCTTCATTTGTCCCTCAAACTGTAGGCATGATCAAGATTCTTCTATTTTTTGGTCGTAGTCTCACTTTTGTATCGTCTTTTCATCATTTTCACTGTTTTGTTCCGAGAACCTGTAACCTGCAACTATGTAGCAGACATGGATCAAAAGCACCTGTTTATTTGTAAAATGAACAAGAATGGGGAATATAATAATGCAAAATTATGATATGAACAAGCGCACTGCTGAAAACTTGGACCGGTTCAGTAAAGACCCCGAGCTCTAGTCATTGTACACTTTCCATTTCAGTACTTTTTCATTTCTGTTATTCTATTGTTTAGGCATCGCTTTATTCCATGTATTTACTTTTTCATGTATTGTACAAAAGAATGTTAATAAATAAAATTGTTGTTCAGTTCATATCTTTTGTCTCTTGTGTATTTATTTTATATTGCTTAGATACGCTTAGCGTATTTACTTCACAGTAAATACGTAGCGGACCAGTCGCGTCCCTTTCGCCGTATACTGGGAAGCGGGGCGTGACAGGTTTTGTTGGTGGCCCATGCAGGTCAGAGCTGTATGAAACTCTATCACGCAGTTCTGTTCTGCGTGAACAACCTAAGAAATATAACACAAGAACCGGCAACTAAAACATTCTTTACAATTCATGTTCCTTGAATCTTATCATTTCATATACTTTGAATTTGTCCTAACCCAAATTTTTCTTCAAGGTTATGGATTCCCCGAACAACACCAGCACCAATGTCAACAATACACCTCCACCACTACCACTCACACCTGCCGTCCCTGCTCCGATCAACGAGCAGACGGTTCTACTTGAGGCAATCCGAAGCCTCCTAGAGGGACAGCAGCAACAGACTGCTCTCTTAATGAACCGTCCTGAGGCAGAAGCATCTGTGGTGAAGCAATTCAGGGCTTTGCACCCCAAACAGTTCTCAAGAAAGGAGAGCCCACTGGAAGCTGAGGAATGGGCTCAGAGTATCGAGGATGATCTGGCAGCGGCACAAGTGCCAGAATTAGCTTGGGTTCGTATGGCAAAATTACAGCTCATGGACAATGCACGAAACTGGTGAAAGGCGGAAGAAAGACGTCTTGAATAACCCATTGAATGGAAGACTTTCCGCGACATGTTCGACGCTAAGTACTTCCTTGAGACTGCCAGGTTCGACATGGAACAGCAGTTCATCCATCTGCAACAAGGTTCGATGTGGACCAAGTCAGTAGATGAGTATGACGCTGAGTTCACCATACTCAGTCGGTAAGATATGTCACAATAATTCAAATTTTTATATATCACATATTACACATCTAACACAATATTTTTAACAGATTTGCGGCACACTTGATACCGACGGATGAGATCAGAGCCCGTCGATTTCAACAAGGTTTGGATTCAGAGATCCAGGCTGCACTGGCCACAGGAGATTTTCCGACTCGTGAATCGGCTCTGAAAGCTGCCTGCCGTTATGAGGCAGTGGTAAAGGCGAGGGGAAGACCTCAATCTGCTGGATTTAAGCGCCCTGCCAACCAGATGGCAGGAGGAGCCTCGTCCAAGTCACCTTTTGTGCCAAGGCGACCTGGAGTACCGAACCATCGTTTCAGCCCAGCCTTTTGTACCTACTGCAAGAGAACCGGAAATATGATGAAAGTCTGCCGGCGAGCCAACCGTCTTTGCTTAGTCTGTGGCTCAGCTGCTCATGATATTGGGTCTTGTCAGCATAGACAAAATCCAATTGCTGCACCCAGGCCAGCAAACACTTATCCACAGCGCCCAGCCATCCAAGCCCCTGCTCCAAGACTTGCACTACCTGCACCATCCAGAGGACCACAAGCTGCACCACCTCCTCGGCAGTTCCATCAAGCTCAAAGGAACGTTCAGAGGAATGCTCCTCAGGCCAGGAGGAATGTACCAAGGCGCTAGGCTTTCACGATGACAGTGGAAGAAGCTGAGGCCACTGGCCAAGTTATCACTGGTAACCCTTTCTTTCTCAAAATTTCTTTCAGTCTTGATATTTATCCTACATACTTTTCCTATACCTAAGACATATCCCACATACCTTAGGTACAATTTTAGTATCCTCAATACCTGCACTAGCACTGTTTGATACTGGAGCATCTCACTGCTTTATGTCGCAACGGTTTGTCTGAACCCATGCGATTCCAGTCTCATCGTTTGTATCCAGTTGGAATGTCAGTTTCGGAAATGGCGTTCTAAAGGCAACAATGGGATACAACTTGTGTCCGGTAGTCGTCTACAGCAGAGAATTTTATGCTGACTTCAAAGTGCTGGATATACCGAACTTCGATGTGGTTCTAGGTATGGATTGGCTTGGAACTTTTTATGCTACCATCGACTGTCGTCAAAGGAGGGTAGTATTCGAGATTCCAGACCATCCGGTCTTCTATTTCAAAAGCGAAGACCATACCCTGGAGCCAAGTATCTACGAAGCGAAGCCAAGGGAAGCAGTAGTTGCAGCAGCTCAAGCGGAGGAAGAATCAAGACCAGATGTGGTTCGAGAGTTCGGCGATGTGTTTCCTGACGATATATCAGGCTTGCCTCCCGATCGAGCTCTTGAATTCAGGCTCGGCTTCCCTCCCATCCGAGGGGGTCTCCCGTATCGCATTGATTTAGTACCAGGAGCACAATCGGTGATCAAAGCACCTTATCGATTATGTCCAGAAGGTTTGAAGGAAGTCCGAACACAGTTGGACAAATTACTTGCGAAAGGATGGATTCGTCCCAACACTTCAAGTTGGGGATCACCTGTACTGCTTTTGAAGAAGAAGGAAGATTCATACAGAATGTGCATCGATTACAGAGCCTTGAACAAAGTCACTATAAAGAACAAATATCCACTCCCGCGCATCGACGATTTATTCGATCAGCTAAGTGGATCTTGTGTTTTCTCTAAATTGTATCTTCGTTCAGGTTATCATCAGGTGAAGGTCAAGAAAGCTGACATTCACAAAACAGCTTTCAGAACTCGCTATGGACATTACGAATTTCTAGTGATGCCATTTGGAGTGACCAATGCACCGACAATATTCATGAACCTAATGAATCAAATTTTCCGGGAGTACTTAGACAGGTTTGTTGTCATCTTCATTGACGACATCTTGGTGTATTCTAAGAGTCGGAAAGAGCATGCCGAGCACCTACGAATTGTCCTGGAAACTCTTCGACAACATCATCTCTATGCCAAGTACACCAAGTGCGAGTTTTGGCTAAAGCAAGTTGGTTTTCTTGGACATATCGTATCAGGAGAAGGAATCTTTGTGGATTCAGCGAAAGTTTTAGCAGTTAGCGAATGGCCTACACCAAAGTCAGTGAAGGACATTCGGAGTTTCTTGGGTTTAGCTGGATATTACAGAAGGTTTATTGAAGGCTTTTCAAAGATAGCAACACCCCTGACCAAGCTCACACGTAAAGATGAAGATTTTGTGTGGTCAGAAGCATGCGAACAAGCTTTCGTAGAACTCAAGTCAAGGTTGACATCAGCACCTATTCTCATCATACCGGATCAATCTGGAGTATTCGAAGTGTATTGTGATGCATCCGGTAAAGGATTAGGATGTGTTCTACATCAGCACGGTAAAGTTTGTTCCCCTCTGAATGGCGGCCGACGACGCGAGGGCGTCTTGCCTGAGATTCGGGGCAGATGCTATTTGGTTTTATCTGTCTACCTCTCCAAAGATGCCAAGTTGATTTATGGCACCGTGTATTGGAGGTTTAGATGGATGCGGCCGATGTAGCAGACTTCGTCAGATTCCCCCTTGCTTGAGGGATTTTTGATTGTGGGAACGCTCTTCCCTGCAGGCGCAAGTCCCTGCAGTTAATTACGCTATCGCATCGCGGTAACAACTTTCTCCTTCTCCAGAATTTCACTTCGTGTTGTGTGTGTTTGTTTTGTTTGTGGTTGCCCGTGGATTGTATACGGAGACTAAGCGATATCGTCGCTCGTAGGACGTGGATTAGTCCAAATCCGTATTTATTTAGATTTGGGTTTGGTATTTTGGTTTAAGGATATGTTAGCCGTATTTGAGGCTAAGATCGACTTAAACGTTTGTTAAGGATACGTTAGTCTGATTTGAGACTAAGATCAACTTAACGGGATCGTTTTGGATCCGACAAAAGAGCGTTTGGGGACTCTATTGTTCCAGTTTAGGGACATAGTGGTCCATAGGTAGTTTAGGGACATTGCGGTCCATATTCTAGTTTAGAGACGTGGTAGTCCATGTTCCAGTTTAGGGACATAGGGGTTCATATTCCAGTTTAGGGACATAGGGGTCCATATTCCAGTTTAGGGATGTGGTGGTCCATCGCCAGTTTAGGGACGTGGTGGTCCATATTCCAGTTTAGGGACGTGGTGGTCCATCGCCAGTTTAGGGACGTGGTGGTCCATCATTAGTTTAAGGACGTTTCGGTCCGACATTAGTTTAAGAACGTTTTGGTCCGACATTAGTTTAAGGACGTTTCGGTCCATCATTCCCATTTTGGGGTAAATATTAGTTTAAGGACGTTTCGGTCCACGAGTTTAAGGACCCCGCAGTCCATATTGATGTGTGGTCGTCGGGACCCGTCACCTCTCTGACGTCGTTGAAGGATTACAACGATGGGAGTCAAAGGAGTTCGGAGATGTACCCTCGAACCGGTCGTGAATTGATTTAAAAGAGCAGCTGTGCTCAGTCAATTTAATTTGAGGACTTACGGCCATGATTGGGCTAAGTACAGTTGAAAAATATTCAACGCTTTTATTTATTTTTGGTCTATTAGACCTGTGCTAGGGCTTTGCCCACATTTAAATAATGCATTGCATTACTTTTTATTTTTATTTGGGCTCTGCCCATAAAGGATGCAGAGCATCAATTTGTTTTGGGCTCTGCCCATTTATAAATGATGCAGAGCATCAATTCTACTTGGGCTCTCCCCTTTTTATTGCTTTGCAATTTAGTTTGGCATGTTAGGTCTTTTTGACTTGGGCCTGGCCCTTTAGCAAAAGAAATGCATTGAATTTTTCAGGCGCTTTGCGCCAATCAAAGAGCGCAAGCGCTTGTGGTGACGACACGTGTCATGCAAGCGCAGTGCGCTGCGCTTGCGCTGCTGACACATGGCGCGCTCTGGTGAGTTGCGCCAATTCCAGAGAGCAAGGCTCTGTTTCAAAAGCGCATAGCAAAAATGGTTCAGATGCTGGCACGTGGCGCTCTCTGGTGGCTTGCGCCAATCCAGGAGTGCAACAGCGCAGTTTGCAAGTGCAAGGCACTATAATTTGAGAATCTTTTTTTTAGAACCAATGTTTCATGAAAAAGTGCAAAGCACTGTTTGATTTCTTGATCTAATTTAGATCAAAGAAAAACAAGTTTTTCTTGTTTCTCTTATTTCAAAGAACCAATGGTTCATAAAAAAGTGCAAATCACTGTTTATTATGTGAAGATCATTGATCTTGTTCTTAGATCAATGATCTATTAGAAGAAATTTCTTTTATTTTATGAAGGTTTTTACCTTTTTCTTGAAATTTTTCAGAGTTCTCTCTGTTTCAAGTTCTTGATTTCTCACCAAAAATGTTCATGCCTTTGAATTGAGGTCTAGGGTCCTTTTTATAGTGCCCATAAATTAGTTAAATTTGTTAAAGAGATATTTCTCTGAGTGATTTGGGGAATTTTCCCCACCGTTGGATCTTTGATCCAAGGGCTTCTATTTTACAGAAGAAAATTTTCTTGTTTTAATAAGAACAGAAAGATTTCTTTAGAATCTTGATTCTGTTTGGCGCAAATGCCCCAGCGCGTGACACGTGTCACGCAGCGCACAGCGCAGCGCGACTGCGCTGACACGTGTCGCGCAGCGCAGCTGCGCTAGCGCTTCTGCGTTGACACGTGTCGCGCAGCGCAGTGCTTGCGCAACTGAAGCGTTGCTTCCTTTAATTCTGCTTTAAATAGAGCTTTGCTCTGATTGGGTGCGCTGCTTTGGGCGCTGCGCTGTTGTATCTGCGTCTGACACGTGGCGCGTTGCACCCAGGATTTGAAGCGTTGCTTCAAAATTTGAATTTTGAATTTCCAACAGAGCTTTGCTCTGATTGGGGGAAACAAATGCCCCCCCATCGTTGCGCTCACGTGGCGCGCACGTGAGTGCAGCGGTGGCAAGCTCCCGACCGTTGGATCAAGGGGTGAGCTGAAGGGGCGCAAGCGCCTTATAAATAGGACCTCTGGCCCTTAAAAAATCTTCACCCTTTTTCAAGATTTTTTGATTTCAACAGAGCTTTGCTCTTGCTTAAGAACTTCAGAGCTTTGCTCATTTCCAAAGTTAGAAACTTTAGGTAAAATTAATTTAAATCAATCTTAACCAAAAGAGCTTTGCTCTCATAGATCTTTTGATCTAAGACATCCCTTTGGGGTTTCATAAACAGAGCTTTGCTCTCAACAACTTATAGATCTACAGAGATCTTGTTCATGGGTTCTAACCCATGAACAGAGCTTTGCTCTTGGATCAAATGTAGATCTTTTAGATCTGAAAAATGAAGAACTTATTATAAGTTTTCATGGATTTTCCAAAATTCCAAAAATTTTAATTCTTTTAAGTGTAAATTTTTTTTTGATGGATCTTTCCATTATTACCACAGAGCTATGCTCTTTTAAGGAATTTTATTCCTTTGAGACCAGAATTTGATAAGTGTCATTCTGTGACAGAGCTTTGCTCTGAAAGAGGAGATTTTCTCCTTGTCTCTAGGAATTCCCCACTGATGAGAATATTCTCTTAGGGATCTTTTCTTTAACTGACAGTCTCATCCAATGATGAGGCTGTCTTATTAAATAAGGTATTTTCATCCAGATTTTGTGGGTCTCCATTTGGTCCCCTACCCACTGCACTGCAGTGTTGTGTGATTAATTTTAATTTAATTAATTTTTAAATTCAGTTAATTGAAAATTTTTAAACGCCAAGCATTGGAATTGCAGCACTAACGACTATTTCTTGTTCCTTTGCAGTGACCATGTCTCTCGATACCTCGTTCCCGTTCGCCCGCTCGGAGGAAGGGTTTCCTGAAGCGCCCTTGGACCGTGAAGTTCTAGCCATGATTAAGGACCACGACCCGGAATGCAAGAGTCTCCACCTTTGGGGATCGTGGTATAACCAGATTATCATGGGTCGACGGAGCTTCACCTGCGCAGTGCCGTCGGAACCCATTACGGCGATTCACTATGCTACCCCACCCTCGGTGCAGTATGCCGTGGAGATGGTTGATTGGACCTCAAAGGGCTTTCTTCATCCCGCTATGGATGCGATTCCGGTCCAGCGTCCTATGGTTTTGGATATCCTAGGACGCCGTATTTGTCAGGGCGAGGCGCGACCTTGAGGGCAATCATATAACATTGGTCTGATCCCCTGCCACCCGATCTGTTATCTGCCGTGGGCCCAGTATATCCCGTCGACGAAGAAGTCGCAGTTGATAAGGTTAGGATTGTACACCGCGGTCTACGTCTGTCTCTTCCAGTATCCCACGCTTCCCACGTGGTGGTTCAAGGCTTTCTTGGAGCAGTGGAACATTCCTACCCACACTTTCCTTGCCATGGATCGGGAAGTGTCAATCTCTTTGGAGGAGTTCACGGAGGTATCCGGTTTACCAGTCATAGGGGAACACTATGAGGAGTTGCTCCCGTCAGACGAGTACGTCTTCGGTGCTAAGCCGGTGGTAAGGGGGCTCACGCCGGAGAATGCTTTTCAACACCAATTCCCAAGCTTGATTAAAGTGTTGAACATCTATGAGTCCCTTTTCATCGAACATGGGAGTCGAGGAGTTAACTTTGAGGATTTCATCGCTCGGTTCCTTCGCCCAAGTATCCTCTCATCAGAAGCTGCCAAGTTTGCTACCCTGGATGATCCTTTCGGTCTAGGTGTGGACAACCTGCCGGAGAAGGAGATAGACCAAAAGGTTTTTTTCCTTCCGGACTTCCCGACTATGTCTTTTGCAGAAATTGCGGACCCCGGGATGGACGAGGAGGCCTTTTTCTTTGGATTTCTCGGGTTGTGGCTGAGTTGGTTTACGATCCCAATACACTCTCACCGTATGCGGCCCTTTGTCTTTTACCCAGTCCACCGGATGGCCATCGGGGTAAAGGTGGCCATTGGGATCGCCGGCTTGGCACACCTATATCATGGCCTCAGTCGAGCAGTGGATGCTAATGAGCCCGGGGTACTGCACGTGGTCTTCCCGATGCACTACTTTGTATCGTGGCTCGAGCTACACACGGCGGGTGTCTTCGGCATGCACAAAAGGCCCTCGTTCTTCGACAAGTGCAATTTCCCTCGCATTATACAGCTGATCGGCGCATCAATTGTGACCCCATCACCACGGAACGCCAGGGGTTTACTCCTTCGCCCTCACACCGTTGGAGCCGGGATGTCCTTTATTGACAAGGTGTTGACTATTGGAAAGGCGTCCACCACTGCGGTGCGACCATTACAAGACTCCTTTAAGGATGGAGCCTCAGTTTTGACGGCCCGGGAGACCCTTCACTTATATTCTATTAGACCGGGCTTCCTAGTCTTCAGGCAGAATGGTGCGGCGATTTTCATGAGATATAACCCGTATCGTTTCGCCCAACAACCGGGCTACGATCAAGGGGTCCCCTTGGAAGCTTTCCTGCTGGAGCCCGCTGCCACTGAAGAAGGGATGGAGAACACGCTGCATCACTTCATGCGCCTGAACACGGGTTCTCATTTTTTTATCAGTGCGCCGGCTTGCGCTCCACGACTCCTCAACGTATACAAAGAATGGTACAATCATGCAACAGGAGCCATTATAAAGGAGGAAAGGCGATTGCTGGTCGACCGTAAGGGTACGCCCCCAGGCAGCGACCGCAACGCTCCTTTGGTGCCTAGGACTCCGGTAGTTGCCCCTCTAAAAGATGTTAGAGCCGGGCCATTGCGTGCGCAAATTCCTCCGCACGGATTGCCGCTCCCCGATATTACAGATGCACCTCCAGTGCCCTGTGCTCCAGTGGAGACAGTGGTTGTAGCCTCGCCGGAGTCTGGCGTGGGTGCGGACATCGGGACCCGCCGTCCTAAGGTGGCTGCTAAGCGTAAGTCGATCCCGCGTGCACCTAGGGTTGGAGGGCAGAAGAAAAAGAAGTCGCTCTTCACTGCAGACGTCGCGTTCGGTCAGGAACCCCACGCTCTCTATGCCGAGGGCCTGAGCGAATATGGGACTAACGAGGGATTAGTCATGCCGCCGCCGGATGATACAGACTTAGAGGCCGCTCTCGAAATTTCAGCGTGGTTGGCAAAGCGTGATGCGTGGCTAGTTAAGCTTGCGTAATCAGGTAACTACTAGTCGCATTTTCTTTATTGTATCATATCCTCCTCATTGCCTTTGACTAACGTTTTTCTTTCTTTTCTTCCAACAGGCATCACCGATGAAGAAGCCATTGCCGCTTCCCTCGAGACTTTCCAAGAGGAGGAACGTCACAGAGCGTCTTTAGGCCTTAGTAAGTTTCAATTCATAAAGTTTTCGTTTTCCTTGTATTATGGTCAATTTAACCTCTCCCTTTTTATCGCAGAAACCTCAATGCCGTTCCCGCCAAGTGACGCAACTGCTCTGCCAGCTGCCGATGTTCCTGCTCCCTCTGGGCTACCGCAGGAGATCCGTCTTGAAGAGCCGATGAGAGATGCCTTAAAGGCTCTGGAGGCATCCTTGAATGAGGACGATGACGCTTCGATGAAGGAAGCGTCAAAGAGGTCCATCGTGACGGCCCGGGAGGAGAGGAAGCGGTCGAGGCGCGAAGCAAAGGCACGCAGGGCTGCCTTGGCCACTGGAGCAGGCCCAAGCCCCGTTCCTCATGCCGACACCCCTTCAGAAGAGTCCCCGGTCGCCCTGTCTACAACCTATAGACAGGTGATTCGCGCCAATAGGGAGGCTAACGAGAAGTCCACCTCAGGTAATATTTTTTTATATAGAATTTTGTTCGTAAAAATTGTAAACTCGCCGGTTCTTATGCATCTCATCTTGCAGGGCCAAGTCCGACCGAGGGGGAGGCAGAGACTGTCGAACCCGAGGAAGCGAGGGGGAAGGCACCGGCCGAACTTGAGCCGACGCTGGGCAACGTCGCTGGGGTTATGGAGCCTGAGTTGGAGGCTGGGGGATCCGCAACCGAGAAGGTCATGGATGCCGGGCTTGAAGTGATGGCAGATGAAATGATTGTTATAACTGAGCCCAGGGTAGTGGCGGACGAAGCGCTTGAGGCCGGCGACCTCGTGGTGACGGTGGACGAGGCAACCGTTATTGCTGAGCCCGAGGGAGTAACGGGTGAGGTAGGCATGATTCCTGAAGATGAGCCAACCGCTCTTTCTCAGGAATCTGGTAATGCTCCGGTCATAGCCCTCCCCGCCTATGGTCCCCCGCCGTCCCCAGGTCTTGCGAGCACGACAACGATCCCCATTGAGTTGGGTGACGAGGCCACGGGCGGTGGCCTCATGTCGATGGAGGAGGGAATTGCCTCAGTTTCGGCCGGCAGCTCATCAGGTAAATTCAAGTTACTGCCATTCCCTTTTTATATCTTGCGATTTTTTCTAACAAGTTTGTCTTTGTTTTTAACGCAGGTGCGGCCAGCGCCGATGCTCCATTGCTCGAAGGAGCACCGTCAACTACTGCCTTGGCGGTGGTCACCTCTCAACCCTCTCTCATACTATCGAAGATGTTGGAAGGTATAGGTTTGCAACTTATTAATCTTATCCTTCAGATGTATAATTTGTGTACTAAAGTCATACTGTTGTGCCTTTCAGGAGTGCTTTTTGACCATCTTTATCAGGTGTTGCTCCCACACTTCTCCTTCCCATCTGAACTCGCTTCTTCTTCTGGTGGAGCTGGTGAGTATGTTTTCCCACTGATATCTTTCTTTTCGTTGATGGGATTACTTCTAACTTTTTCTCGTCCTGGCTGCAGTGCTACGAATCGAAGGGGGAGAAGAAAGATCGGTCGCGCCACCGGCCCTTCCGGCCTTGCCACCTGCTACAACTGGTATAGTAGACTATCTCATCAATGACTTTTTCCATATCTTTTGAATCGTCATCTAATCGCATTTTGTCTTTTCAGCTGTCGTTCCGATCTCGGCGCCTTTTGAGTCTCATATCATAATACCGGCAGGCCCTTCTTAGAGACGTCCGTCCTCGAAAGGTGCCGCGAATAGTCTGCGTATGTTGAGCGACTACATCGAGGAACTCGACGTCGAGACTCCTGCGTCTGCCGCAAATTTCGCTACGACAGTTAACACGATTTTGGTGATATTTGCTAATTTCCATGACGAGGGCATTGTCGCATCTTGGGTTAACCATTGCAGGGAGATCGAGGCCCGCCTGCATCAGCTGGAGTCGATGCGTCCCGCTCCCGAGACCTTAGCCGCCAGTAATCAAAGAGCAGCGTGGATTGAGCAGAGCGCTTCTTACTTCTGCCATCTCGAACAAGAAGTCATTTCAAGGCGTAAGGAGCGCGGTGAGACTTCGAGCAAGTCTGCCCAACTGCATGCTCGGGTGGAGGCCAATGCCGCACGGCTGAAGGTTGTCTTTGAGGGCTTTCTGCAATGCCTTTCCGAAGGGTTATCACTGAGGCAACAGCTTGACGTTGTCGAGCGGGATGCACTTAGCCAGGAAGCAGCCCAGAAGGCGGCCGAGGAGCAACTTTTATCCTTTTTGCAGTAGCGGGCCAAGGTGGAAGCAGAGGTGGCCGCGGCAGCCACTCAGGAGGAGGCGCTGAAGGAAGTGCGAGAGCAGCTTGCGAATTTGTTAAAGACACTTCCTCCTCAGTAGCTATCCCATTTTGCGTCGTTTGTACTTGTAAAATAAATATATATATATATATGTATATTTTATTCTTTAACACAATGTATCTTGTACTCAATCAAGTTTATGAATAAAAGATACACATTCTTTGTAATGTCTTGTGTCATTTCTCCGCCTTCTTCTTCCGTTTATTATCAGCATGCTACCTTAGTAAACATGGTTGACAGATAATAGAGCAAGCATCTTGGTTTCCTCAAGAAATAGCGATGGCTTAGGCCGCAGGTTCAGATCTGCTGCCTAAGACTTTTCAACTCTATGAGCCGTGAGGGTCTCATAGAGACTTTTCTCCCTACGGATCGAGAGGATCTCGTAGGTGGATTTTCTCCTTAAGAATCGTGAGGATTCCTAAGTGTGTTTTCTATTATAAGTCATAAGAATCTCATAAGAGAATTTTTCCCTCTTATGAGTCGAGAGGACTCGTAAGCGGTTGCTTCCCTCCTTGTCGAGTTTCGAGTTTGGAGAGTGAGACCAGTGGATAGTGTGCAAGAGACCGTTTTGTGCCAACTTGCCGGGTCCCAGTGCTTAGGAAACAGGCTCCTTTTATGCCTACTGCCTAAGGCTTTATCTCACGAGTCGAGCCACATCGAGAATTTCTCACAAAGACATCAATTTCTTCACAAGTCGAGACGAATCGAGTATTTCTCGCAAGAATATCCTAACGTCACAGTCAACCTCTGCTATTTATGACAGAAGTCCGTTAGAGTCTGTGGTACTTAGGGTTTTGGCCGTCGTACCGTCGCATAAGCTGATATATTCCTCGATAGGCAATCGTGTTGTTCGAGTAGCCCTGCGACTGCCGTGTCTCTGATCCCTTCGGGGGCTGGACAAGACCTCTTCAAGCAATCTTCCTAGGTAGTTTGACCGTCGGAAGAGCAAGCGTTAGGAATTTGCCATGCCGCTTTTTACTTGAGGTTAGGCTTATTTTGGTTAGCCCCGATGAGTCATAACCTCTCCGCGCTGGTGTGGGATGATCTCCGATAGTCTTTCAGGTTTTATGTGAGTTGCCGTCAAGACCCTGAAGCTAGGAATTTGGCCTGTGCTTCGTTTGCTGGCATCGCGTCTGCTGTATCGAGATGAATGCCGCGGCGGGAACTAGGGATTTTGCCGTGGCTCCATTTGTTTGATTGTCGCGTCTGAACCCTGCTGGAGGAAGAACGCTGGAGTGACATCTCGTCTACTGTATCAAGACGAACGTCGTAGTTGTCTCTAGGTTGCTGGTGAACCGTTGAGATTTGGAACTAGGGATTTCGCCGTGGCTCCATTTGTTTGATGATGTTGCGTCTGCTGTGTCGATACGAACGTCGAGGTTACATTTCGTCTGCTGTATCGAGACGAACATCGTGGTGGAGCTGGGATTTTACCGTTACTCCGTTTGTTTGATTGTCGCGTCTGAACCCTGCTGGAGGAAGAACGCTGGAGCTACATCTCGTCTGCTGTATCGAGACGAACGTCGTAGTTGTCTCTAGGTTGCTGGTGAACCGTTGAGGTTTGGAACTAGGGATTTTGCCGTGGCTCCATTTGTTTGATGATGTTGCATCTGCTGTGTCGAGACGAACGTCGGGATGACATCTCGTCTGCTGTATCGAGACGAACGTCGTGGTGGAGTTAGGATTTTGCCGTTACTCCGTTTATTTGATTGTCGCGTCTGAACCCTGCTGGAGGAAGAACGCTGGAGTGACATCTCGTCTGCTGTATCGAGACGAACGTCGTAGTTGTCTCTAGGTTGCTGGTGAACCGTTGAGGTTTGGAACTAAGAATTTTGCCGTGGCTCCATTTGTTTGATGATGTTGCGTCTGCTGTGTCGATACGAACGTCGGGATGACATCTCGTCTGCTGTAACGAGACGAATGCTGAGATGGTTTCTAGGTTGTCTGTGAACCGTCGAGATTTGGCTTCGCTTTCTGGTGGAGCCTGTTAGGAAGGTATGGTTCCCTCTTTGTTGGTGCCCCTGGATTGTATACAGGGATCGATGTGATCTCACATGTAGGGCAGAAGTTTCATTCATTTTTTTATTATTTTATTTCCGCGATGCTCTATCATTTCAGCTTTTATATCGCGAAGGTCGCGATTACCCAATCATTTCGGCTATCTTTCACGGTGCCCAATCATTTCGGCTATTTAGTTTATTTTTACTCGCTTCTTTTTATTGCGAGTTGCCCAATCATTTCGGCTATTTATCTTATTTTTACTCGCTGCTTTTTATTGCGAGTTGCCCAATCGTTTCAGCTATTTATTTTATTTTTACTCGCTGCTTTTTATTGCGAGTTGCCCAATCATTTCGGCTATTTTGCATGCATACATTTTACTTGCTGCTTTTGTTGCAAGTTGCCCCATCATTTCGGCTATTTCGTATGCATGTGTGGCTCGCAGATTTTTTATCGCGAGTGTAGAACTTGGAATCTTGATGCCAATCCTAGCATCAGCATCGCTACAAGTGGAATATTGCCAGGAGCGAATCATCATTTGCCATGAAAGGGCTTGGAATTTGATACCGGTTCAGGCATCAGTATCGCTACAACTGGGATATTGCCAGGAGCGAATCATCATTTGCCTCTGTCGATGTCGAACAAAGGTGGCTTAGTGAACAGGGTTAGGATTCCGTCGACTAAGGCTTTTGACTTCATGAGCCGTAAGGGTCTTACAAAGGTGTTTCTTCCTACAAGTCGTGAAGATCTCGTAGGTGTGTTTTCTCCTTAGGGATCGTGAGGATTCCTAAGTGTATGTCCTCCTGTAAGTCGTAAGGATCTTACAAAAGGGTTTTCTTCTTATCAGTCGAGAGGGCTTATAAGGGTTGTTCATCGTGTAAACATATCCCTAGTCACGGATGGGACTTTGTTAGGGAAATGTTTATTCGTGCCCGTGGATTGTATACAAGGGTCAGCGTTGGGCCACTTGTAGGGCAATATCGAAAGTTGTGGGGGTTGCTTAAGAACAGGTTAAGGTTTCTGTAACTTAAGACTGTCAAATCTTATGAGCCGTGAGGGTCCCATAAGAGAATTCTCTTTACGAGTCGTGAGGATCTCGCAAGTGTTATTTCTCCTTAGGAATCATGAGGATTCCTAAGTGTATTGCTCCCTTGTGAGTCGTAAGGCTCTCACGCGGGTGGTTTCTTCTTACAAGGTCGAGAGGATCCTGTAAGTATCTTTTAACGAGGTTGCGCCCTTTCGGGTTTTCACAAACACTCGCCGGTAGCCCTGCTGTTTTTACTCACGGAGCTCTTTCGGCTTTTCATCCATGCCCATTTTGCTTATGAAAATACCGTTTTCTTTTCTTTTATTTTTTATTCTTTCTCTTCTTTTTTTTTATTCTAACGAGCTTGCGCCCTTTCGGGTTTTCACAAGACTCGCCGGTAGCCCTGCTGTTTTTACTCACGGAACCCTTTCGGGTTTTCATCCGTGCCCATTTTGCTTATGGACATACCTTTTTTTTTACCACGTCTGCCTGAGAATACCGCGGGTTGATAGTAGTTTAACGACGTTTCGGTCATTTGCAAGTTTTAGGACATTGCGGTCCGTCATTAGTTTAGGGACGTTTCGGTCCGATGCCAGTTTTAGGACATAGTGGTCCATCGTTAGTTTAACGACGTTTCAATCTATCGTTGCCATATTTGAGGCGAGTTTCTAGTTTACGGACTTTTCGGTCCAGCGTTAGTTTAAGGACGTTGCGATCCGATGTCGCCGTACTTGAGGCGAATCTCTAGTTTACTGACTTTTCAGTCGATGAGGCTTTCTCTATGACTGAGCATGATGCCCCCGGCGTATCCATCTTTCTCAGAGCGTGCGGTTGTGGCGGGTTCACCTTCCAGTTTTCGGAGAGCGCGAACTTGCCCTGTAGGTATTGGTCTTCAACCCAGTTTTTGAAGACGTAGCAATTCTCGATCAGGTGACCCAATACTTGGTGGTAAGGGCAGTAATTAGAACTGTTGACATCATCCAGTTGTAGTTGGTGTTTCGGCTCTGATAGAGTGATAAGCTTGTTATGCACTGCCACTTCGAACAGCCTCCTTGTTTCATCCTGGGGAAATGAGTAAGGACGTCTTAGCCTTTCCTCGAGGGATATGCGTGGACGCACATTGTTTTAACGAACAATTGGTCTAGGGTCACTCGACTGTTGTCGTGTGTTGGAGACGAAGGTCATTTTCCCTTTCCCTTTCTCCTTTCTGCTTGATCCTTTGCTTGCGGGGCCGAGATTTTTTCCGAGTAGCAGGCGATTGCACGGCTGAATGTTCTCGCAACTCCTCAATTCTTTCATTTTTGAAATGGATTCCTTGAGGAGAGGGTTGAGGGCAACTTCTTCGTCAGAGTCGCTTCCAAAGGTGATAATTTGCGACCCCTTAGAGCCGGCTATATGATAGTTATCGGCGGCTCTCTTGCGCTCATCTATCGCATTTTCCTGATGTCTATGAGCTCCACACTTTGTCCTGTTGAGGTGTTGCTTTTGAGCGACATATCCTTGCCACCAACACTTAAAGGATTCCCAGTCTTCGGTAGGATGTATGATCTTCTGATGATATAGGCAGAAGTTAGGATGCATCTCTACTCCACAGAGAGTATTCTCTTCAGAGGGCGGTAGCTTCATCCCTGCTGACAGGGCTTTAGCGAACCTTTTCCTCGTCTTGAATTTGTTTTTATCCGCAACGGATGGCTTTTGATTTGATGGAAGTGCTTCGACTCTTTGGTCTAGTAGTCGGCGTTTGGCTCCTTCCAGTATGGCCATCTCACGCTCTTGATCGGCTTTAACTTTCAGATGAATCTCATTCAGGAAGGCATCGATCAACTCGTCTGATGGCCGCGAGATTTCTGATTCAGGGTCCGCCCTCGGTTTCTCGGCGCAAGGAGCCTCTTTATCATCCGCCAATAAGTGAGAGATCACATAACAAGTTGCCCCCGGCGCGTCCGTCTTTTTTGGAGTATGCGGCTGTGGTGGGTTTACCTTCCACTTTTCAGACAGCGCAAACTTGCCTTGTAGGTACTGATCCTCGATTCATCCCTTGAAGACGAAACAATCCTCGATCGGGTGACTTACCGTTTGATGGTAAGGGCGGTAATCGGGATTATTGAGATCGCCTGGCTGCAGCGGACGTTTTGGATTCGGCAGATTGATGAGTTTGTTGCGTACTGCCAGTTCAAACAGTCTTCTCGTTTTATTTTGAAGAAACGAGTAAGGACGTCCTAGTCTCTCCTCGAGGGACGGGCATGGATGCGCGTTATTTTGGCGAACGACCGGCTTTGAGTTGCTCGGCTGTTGTTGAGCATTGGCAACGATAGTCACCTTCCCTTTTCCTTTCTCATTTCGAGAGTCTGGTTTTGGAGGAGACGGTCCGTGGCCCATCTGGTACATCTGGGCTAATTTGTCGATCAAGGCCTGGAAGGTGGTCGGCCTGAAGAACATCATGAATTGTGAGATGGTCGCTTGCGGATCAAGAGTGCCCATGAACATGCCTACCGCAGGTGCCTCTTCTATGCGTTGTTCGCCTTTCGACCATAGTTTCCGCCATCGTGTTGCGTATTGGACCACCCACGTTTCGCCTTGCCTTATCCTGGCATTTATCAGTGCTGTTATCGGGGTGCATCCACTAGCACTCGCGAATCTTTGTGTAAACAGTAGCTCCATCTCCGCAAATGTTTTGACAGAGTCGTTAGGTAGCTCTGAATACCATTCAAAGGCTGTTTCTGCTAAGCTGCCAACGAATTGGCGAAGCAACAATTTGTCATCGCCTCCAGTATTTCCGCACAAGGCCCTGAATTGAGCGACATGTTGATGCGGATTCCCTGTCCCTTTATATACGTGGAATTTAGGGATCGTGTATCCCGGCGGGTAACTGATTTGATCATACCAGCCCGGATAGGGTCGTCCAGTTCTAACAGTTTGTCCAGCCGATTCGCTCGCCTGATGAGCTCGTATTCGCTGAGCTATATAGTCATCCAGCGCGGCCTTGGAAATGGCTTCATCTTTGGCCGCTGAAAGAGCCGGAGGAGGATCATATGTTTCCCCTCCGTCATTTCCGACAATGACCGGAGGGTCTTCAGCTGGAGGGTCCGGCTGTAACATCATTCCTACCATGTCTTGGAAGAGGAGTGCTATTTGTTTTATGTTAGCCGCTTGTTCTGCGGCTTCTCTGTCCTTCTTTTCGAGGATTCTACGTAAGAAGTCAGCATCAGTTTCTTGTTCATGATGCTGCTCTGATGATACTTCCGAACTTTCTTTCGGTTTGGTAAGTGCAGCCATCACAGTCATCATTTCCTGAAGCTTCTGTTGCTGCTCCTGGGCTTTCATCACAGATCGGGTGAGCGGTCGGTGACCCGTCGAAGCACGGCTTTCTTCCTCTCCGGAAGCCATATAAACGGTGTGCACCATCATGCCCCCAGACTTGGGGCGTTTGTGTTTGGTGTCTTTACAATTTGCCAAAGACACAGGGGCTTTTTGCGGCCTCCTTTTTTGAGTGATTGGAGTTGAAGGGGCCGTTGTAGTGGGCACCCAAGTAGCTTTTACTTTTTGTGGTTTGACAGAGTAATCCTTCTCCTGCCACATCTTCATCTTTTTCTGTCGGCGGAGATAGTTTTTATCAATCAACGACTCTTGGACCTGTCGCTAAACTTTGTAAATTTTAGAGGACAGCCGTTGAGGGGGATGCTCTAGCTTCTTCTCTGGAGCATTCTTCATAGGTGAAGGAGTTCGTTTCAACATCGCCGTAGGAGAGTTTCTGCGCACCGTATTCAGCAATTCAAAGCTGTTCCCGGTTGGAACAGCAGCATCGATTCTCACCGTTAGAGCTGGCGGAGTTACCCCAGAGGGGGAGTTGCCCCCAGCCTTCCTCACTCGGCGCCAGTGGAGACGTCGAGCGTGTCTTGCGGATGGAGTCACCTCCGTTGTTGGATAAGCTTCTTCATGCCCCCTGCTCTGGATAGGGGAAGCAGCTTTGAGGACCTCGCCTAGAGCAGCAACCGGAATGGCCAGCCTTGTAAAAACTGACTTCTCAGAAGGAGGAGCCTTTCCAATGATTTCGTCCGTTTGAGTCGGGATGGCTATCCTCTTTGGGATGGCAGCTTCGGGTATCGCAGGTTTGCGTACGTTCTGGCCCAGTTTGCTGAAAACTGAGGTATTGAAACTGGGCGACCCGTTGAGAGGGTCGCGGCAGTGGTAAGTCGATCAAAGACCGGCTTCTTTGGAGCTTCTTGCTATGTCATTGGGGCATTGAATCTCATCAGTGGGAGCATAGTCCCGAAGAATAATCCCGCGGTGGCCTGAGTTACCTGCTCCACTGGCATCTTGAAAATGGAGGCCGCTTGGGGCCTATAAGTCACCCCTCCAGCAGGGACGGGGCGAGAGTTGCAGTTGCGGGTAGTGCAGTTTGAAGCCATTGATCTTCTGTTTTCTGCACGGAGCAAGACACCAAATCTTAGTACCTCGAATCCACAGGCAACCACAGCAAACCGCGATTCATTCGCGAAGACGACACGCGAAGTGTGGAGTGGAAAGAGGAAAAGGTCCCACCGGGCGTGCCAGAATTTGTTCCCCTCCGAATGGCGGCCGACGATGCGAGGGCGTCTTGCTTGAGATTCGGGGCAGATGCTATTTGGTTTTATCCGTCTACCTCTCCGAAGATGCCAAGTTGATATATGGCACCGTGTATCGTAGGTTTAGACGGATGCGGCCGATGTAGCAGACTTCGTCAGATTCCCTCTCGCTTGAGGGGTTTTTGATTATGGGGACGCTCTTCCCTGCTGGCGCAAGCCCCTGCAGTTAATTACGCTACTGCATCGCGGTAACAACTTTCTTCTTCTCCAGAATTTCACTTCGTGTCGTGTTTGTTTGTTTTGTTTGTGGTTGCCCGTGGATTGTATACGGAGACTAAGCGATATCGTCACCCGTAGGACGTGGATTAGTCCAAATCTGTATTTACTTAGATTTGGGTTTGGTGTTTTGGTTTAAGAATACGTTAGCCGTATTTGAGGCTAAGATCGACTTAAACGTTTGTTAAGGATACGTTAGTCTGATTTGCGACTAAGATCAACTTAACGGGATCGTTTTGGATCCGACAAAAGAGCGTTTGGGGACTCTATTGTTCCAGTTTAGGGACATAGTGGTCCATAGGTAGTTTAGAGACATTGCGGTCCATGTTCCATTTTAGGGACATGGTGGTCCATGTTCCAGTTTAGGGACATAGGGGTCCATATTCCAGTTTAGGGACATAGGGGTCCATCGCCAGTTTAGGAACGTGGTGGTCCATATTCCAGTTTAGGGACGTGGTGGTCCATCGCCAGTTTAGGGACGTGGTGGTCCATCATTAGTTTAAGGACGTTTTGGTCCGACATTAGTTTAAGGACGTTTTGGTCCGACATTAGTTTAAGGACGTTTCGGTCCATCATTCTCATTTTGGGGTAAATATTAGTTTAAGGACGTTTCGGTCCACGAGTTTAAGGACCCCGCAGTCCATATTGATGTGTGGTCGTCGGGACCCGTCACCTCTCTGACGTCGTTGAAGGATTACAACGATGGGAGTCAAAGGAGTTCGGAGATGTACCCTCGAACCGGTCGTGAATTGATTTAAAAGAGCAGCTGTGCTCAGTCAATTTAATTTGAGGAATTACGGCCTTGATTGGGCTAAGTCCAGTTGAAAAATATTCAACGCTTTTATTTATTTTTGGTCTATTAGACCTGTGTTAGGGCTTTGCCCATATTTAAATAATGCATTGCATTACTTTTTATTTTTATTTGGGCTCTGCCCATAAAGGATGCAGAGCATCAATTTGTTTTGGGCTCTGCCCATTTATAAATGATGCAGAGCATCAATTCTACTTGGGCTCTCCCCTTTTTATTGCTTTGCAATTTAGTTTGGCCTGCTAGGTCTTTTTGACTTGGGCCTGGCCCTTTAGCAAAAGAAATGCATTGCATTTTTCAGGCGCTTTGCGCCAATCAAAGAGCGCAAGCGCTTGTGGTTACGACACGTGTCATGCAAGCGCAGTGCGCTGCGCTTGCGCTGCTGACACATGGCCCGCTCTGGTGAGGTGCGCCAATTCCAGAGAGCAAGGCTCTGTTTCAAAAGCGCATAGCACAAATGGTTCAGATGCTGATACGTGGCGCTCTCTGGTGGCTTGCGCCAATCCAGGAGCGCAACAGCGCAGTTTGCAAGTGCAAGGCACTATAATTTGAGAACCTTTTTTTAGAACCAATGTTTCATGAAAAAGTGCAAAGCACTGTTTAATTTCTTGATCTAATTTATATCAAAGAAAAACAAGTTTTTCTTGTTTCTCTTATTTCAAAGAACCAATGGTGCATAAAAAAGTGCAAAGCACTGTTTATTATGTGAAGATCATTGATCTTGTTCTTAGATCAATGATCTATTAGAAAAAATTTCTTCTATTTTATGAAGGTTTTTACCCTTTTCTTGAAATTTCTCCAGAGTTCTCTCTGTTTGAAGTTCTTGATTTCTCACAAAAAATGTTCATGCCTTTGAATTGAGGTCTAGAGTCCTTTTTATAGTGCCCATAAATTAGTTAAATTTGTTAAAGAGATCTTTCTCTGAGTGATTTGGGGAATTTTTCCCACCGTTGGATCTTTGATCCAAGGGCTTCTGTTTTACAGAAGAAAATTTTCTTGTTTTAACAAGAACAGAAAGATTTCTTTAGAATCTTGATTCTGTTTGGCGCAAATGCCCCAGCGCGTGACACGTGTCACGCAGCACACAGAGCAGCGCGACTGCGCTAGCGCATCTGCGCTGACACGTGTCGCGCAGCGCAGTGCTTGCGGAACTGAAGCGTTGCTTCCTTTAATTCTGCTTTAAATAGAGCTTTGCTCTGATTGGGTGCGCTGCTTTGGGCGCTTCGCTGACGTATCTACGCCTGACACGTGGCGCGTTGCGTCCGGGATTTGAAGCGTTGCTTCAAAATTTGAATTTTGAATTTCCAACAGAGCTTTGCTCTGATTGGGGGAAACAAAGTTATGGCTTATGCTTCAAGACAACTGAAGATTCATGAGCGCAATTATCCGACGCATGATCTGGAGTTGGCAGCCGTCATTTTTGCTCTCAAGATTTGGCGCCATTATCTACTTGGTGAACGAGTGAACATATACACAGATCATAAGAGCCTGAAATATGTGTTTACTCAGAAGGAGTTGAATATGCGGCAGAGAAGATGGTTAGAACTCATGGCGGATTTTGACATCAACTTGCAATATCACCCAAGGAAAGTGAATGTAGTACCTGATACTCTTAGTCGCCAAACTTTATCGATGAATCTCACCGCTCAGTGGAAGCTTCAACAAAACTTGCATCAGATGGAGATTGAAGTAGTCATGCCAGGTAATGCTTCAAATTTGATGAATTTACTAGTTTAATCAATCATTGTCAATCAGATCAAAGCGGCTCAAGCAAGTGGTGCTAAGTTGCAAAAGATCAGAGAACAAGTGGAGAATAGACTCAGAACCGATTTCATCATCCATGAAGACGGATCTTTGAGATACGGCAGCAGATTGTGTGTACCAAAAGGTCCTGTTCGGGAAGAGTTAATGAAAGAAGCTCACAGCTCTATCTACTCAGTACACCCTGGAGGTACCAAAATATATAAAGATCTACGTCAGAATTATTGGTAGCATGGAATGAAGCGTGAAGTAGCCAGAAGCGTCGCAAAATGCTTGGTGTGTCAGCAAGTAAAGGCCGAACATCACAGGACTGCTGGATTACTTCAACCGTTACTAATCCCAGAATGGAAGTGGCAACACATCACTATGGATTTTGTAATTGCTCTTCCTCGCAGCACAAAGGGTAACGATGCCGTATGGGTCATTGTGGATCGACTCACAAAGTCGGCTCACTTTATCCTATTTCGAGTTGGCCAATCAACTGAGACACTAGCAAAGAAGTACATGGAGGAAATTGTGAGACTTCATGGAGTACCGGTCTGCATTGTCTCCGATCGTGACACCAGGTTTCGATCGCAATTTTGGCAGAGTCTGCAAGCAATCTTGGGAACAAGTCTAAACTTTAGCATGGCTTATCATCCACAAACCGATGGTCAGTCTGAGCGAACTATTCAGATCTTGGAGGATATGCTCAGAGCATGTATGTTAGACTTCAAAGGATCATGGGAAGATCACCTACACCTTGTGGAGTTCTCGTACAACAACAGCTACCAAGCAAGCATAGGAATGACACCTTTTGCAGCACTGTATGGAAGGAAGTGTCGATCGCCATTAAGTTGGGACGATATCGGAGATAGGGAACTTCTTGGACCAGAGATGATAGTAGCGACTGTTGATGTAGTTCGTACTATCAGGGAAAGGATGCGCATAGCTCAAGATGGACAAAAGCACTAGGCTGATGCAAAGAGACGTCACTTGGAGTTCCAGCCAGGAGATCATGTGTTTTTAAAGATATCTTCGAACCGCGGAGTGATCCGTTTTGGAATACGGGTAAGCTAAGTCCGAGATACATTGGACCGTTCGACATACTCGAACGAGTCAGTGAAGTGGCATACCGCTTAGCGCTTCCACCCTCATTGGAAGGAGTGCATAATGTGTTCTACATATCCCAACTCAGAAGGTATGTGAGTGACCCCAGCCATATTCTTGATCATTCAGAGCTCACAATACAGCCCAACTTGTCTTGTGAGCAACAGCCTGTGGAGATCCTGGACAGGAAAGTGAAGACACTTCGGAACAAGGAAGTTAACTTGGTCCGAGTGATGTGGAGGAAAGATACTCCAGGAGAGTCCACTTGGGAAAGGGAAGATGAAATGCGTGTAAGATATCCTCACCTCTTTGTAAACTAGTCCTCAAATAAAAATTGTAAATTTCGAGAACGAAATTTTTGTAAGGAGGGTAGATTGTAACAACTCCATTTTTAGTGTACATAAATTTGCTTTAAATTTAAAGTATACTTGGAGTATTTAATATTGCTGTTACCACTTTAAGTATCTATTTCACTCCATAATTACAAGAAGGAGTTTGTAGCTCATTGGTAATACCTTGCATTGCTGAACCAAGCCACTAGAGTTCAAATCCCATGCCCTACATTTTTTTAATATTTATTTGTTTTAAATTTTTTAGAAGCCCAACAGTCCACACGAGATAACTCCCAAACTTTCCACTGAACCTGAAAAACTGAGTATATCAGAGCCTTAGTCAGGCGACCCCCCACCTACCGAGCCCCCGACTCGGCCTGACTCGGCCGAGTCGGCCGGCGGACCGGCCGGACTCCGCCGGTCGGCCGAGTTGTCAACTACAATATTGTGGCTCTTCACATGCCTTATCCCCTGCATACTTTAAATCTGCAGACCACTTCCGGAGAGCTCATTATACCCTATTTGCTCTAATTTTTAATGATTTTTAATACATTTTATAATTTTTTTAAATTAAAACCCTACATCTACCCTAACCCTATAAATACACCCCTACCCTCTACCCTCTCACCCCAAAACTCAGAGCCAACTCTCTAAACTTTCCAAGAAACTTGTGTACTTTGAAAACGAGCACGAAGCGAAACTACGACGAAATTCCCGGTGAACTTCCGGCGAATCGTTCTAGGAGCTCTCGGCGACGAAGCGACGCACCGGCGATTCCTCTCCTTCCATCTCACTCTCGTTATTGTCCAAAACCCGTCGGCCGAGTCGTCAACTACAATATTGTGGCTCTTCACATGCCCTACCCCCCGCATACTTTAAATCTGCAGACCACTTCCAGAGAGCTCATTATACCCTATTTACTCCAATTTTTAATGATTTTTAATACATTTTACAATTTTTTTAAATTAAAACCCTACATCTACCCGAACCCTAGCCTAACCCTATAAATATACCCCTATCCTCTACCCTCTCACCCCAAAACTCTGAGCCAGCTCTCTAAAATTTCCAAGAAACTTGTGTACTTTGAAAACGAGCACGAAGCGAAACTACGGCGAAATTCCTGACGAACTTCCGGCGATCGTTCTAGGAGCTCTCGGCGACGAAGCGACGCACCGGCGATTCCTCTCCTTCCATCTCACTCTCGTTATTGTCCAAAACCCGTAAGTCCCTAAATTCTACCTCTTTTTTCTTTTCTAAAATACGGATTTACAAAGCCGACGGAATCGGAACAAATCCGATTTCCGATTCGGTTTTCCTATAAAACTTCACTTCTCGTTAATACAATTATGCTTAAACTCCCTCATGTTGACTATTAAACACTAATCAACCAAATTGATCAAGTTTCATTTCATAAAATGATGGCTATTTCACTTTATTGTATTTTTCATTTAAATACCACATTGTTTCAATTATACATTTAACTTCATTAAACTTGCTATATCTTTAAGTAGACCACGAGGTAATGACCTACCTCCTCACACACTCATATGCAACATAACACGATATTCTCGAGAACTTAGAATACGGGAAAACAAACATTTTCATTTAAAAACCCTTTACTTAATAAAACCATTTCTACAAGATTTAGTATTGATACATCTTTACAAATAAATAACTTTTGAGCTAATAATAAAAATATCTAGACTCAGCCAATTAAGGACTGTCGCACTCATTAGGACAGAGGAAGGTTGTAGGTATTCAGTCGTTTATCTAAATCTGACTTTGTGGTGCCTAGGCTAGACAAGTGAGAAAGGTAACTTTAAAAGGCCCGTCTCACGGTGATTCGTGAGCGGATCCCTCCTTTCTTCACTTGTACTTACCTGGCCACAATTGGCGGTGAAGAGGCGATTTGAGAGATATCTCACAACTTGTCGCTTTGGACCAGTTAGGAGCAGTCTAGTTAACTTAGGAGACCCTAGAACATTGAATACAGGAAATCGACATTTTTACAAATAAATACCATTTACTTAATAAAACCGTTTTCTAAAAGATTTAGTATTTATACAAATCTTTGCAAACCGCCACTACAACCCATTTTGGGGAACCCGTTCGGGATGGTGCGGATTATCGCACATCCTCGGGCTTAGTAGTGCGAGATTCAGACCTCCGCAAGGAGCATTCGGTCTCGAAAGATTTAAAATACGACATCTTAAGAAAATGAGATTTTTAGAATATAAAATATATATTAAAATTATTTTTGTATAAATATATGTATATTTATTATTAAAATACCTATTTTGTTATGATATAAATATTCCACCTTTTTCTAAAAATCACAAGGATCAATTTTACACTAAAATACCTTGAATTCCATACAAAACCAATATTACAAATAAATACCACTTATTATGAAAATAGGATGTTTTCACTAGAAATATCACAATATAAAATCTACATTCATTACAACTCTAAAGACGATTAATAAATACTTGGGGTGTATTTTGAAAACTATACAAGAGTATTTTTACATAAAACTCCCTCAAGTTCTATAATTTACCCTAAGGACCCTAGTAAATATAGGTTTAAGCGGGACCAATCTCTTGAGCCTCAGGGAGCCGGAGAAGTGGGTGCTTGCCTATATAAGGAAGACAACTTAACAAACGGTGTTAACAATACGGTAATCGTCTTTGAAAAAGACACAAATCCTGCCGCCCATGTGTAGCGGTTACCGATAACATCAAAACAATCAGGATTTCAATTTATTTTTCTAATTGTCTGACTCAGAGTGAGTCCCATTATAATCTGACTTGAATATGATCAAAGTACAATCTACAATCTACAATCTACAATTTACAATATTACAATTCAACATGAATACATTATTCTATTTATTCAATCTATCAACTTGACTGAACCGAACCATGGATATACATCTATATACATGATTCTACAGTTATTACATTCACATGATTATACAGCTACATCCGTTTACTGATATCATGGTTTTGGTCAGTCATCCCACTATACAATTTATACAATACAATACTACAATATAATCAAAACACTACGGGGTTTACAGGGTAGATTGGTACGGAAGATGTTAAAAGTGGCACAAGACGGTAAGATTAAGATACCTAACCTATATTCCGTTAGTGTTGTACCGTGGCTTAACGGTTCCTTGTACATTCCGTTTGCCCTGGTCTCTAGCATATAGGGACCCCTCTCGTATACACTGGCATCCTTCTGTACCAAGCTACAAACAATAGCGTTAACACAACATTACAACAATATAATACAACTTTAAAAAATACCTTCTTATTCTGTCTATTCTATTTCTCCCTTATCTTTGGAACTTACCGAGCGACCTGTTCGCTGACGACATTCTCTTTCTTTCTTTTTTGAATGTCGTTAGGTGATCTGGACACTTCAGAGATCGAGCGCTGATTGTTGTTATTTTATGCGTGCTTGCACTTTTAAAAGATGAATCAAAGAATATTTTACCGCAATCAAGAACGGCGTCGCTTGGTAGCTAGCCGGTGAGTACGGGTCGGTCCACAGGGATTTTGTGTATTTTCTATTTGTTCCAACGAGTTAATTCCAATTGGGGTTGGATTGATTATCACTAAAAACTAAGGTTGATTTAGATTAGGATTAAAACCTTGCTAGGGTTAGGTTTAGGTTAAGTTTGGAAATTTAATATTTCTCACCGCTTTCAATGCCGTAATTTAAGATATATTTAGGTGTTATGGTAATAATTAATAAAGGGGATTAGCACGATTAGAAAGAAACTATGTTTCTTCCTCTAGGTCCTTTTCTGTCCTTTCTTAATTCTTACCCTAACCTCCATGAAAAACATATACAACCGGTCTTTTAAACTACGGTATCACCGCTACCTCGTGGGATAGGGTGCCGTAGTGAGCGGTGTGTATGTATGCATGCATGGGGTCCTATAAAAAATATGCGATGGGCAAGAAAGGGGTGAGAGATTTTCATCTCTCAAATCTTTCCTATTCCTAACCCTAACAAGTGAGGAACAACTCACTAATTAGGGAATTGATAAAAAGAGACATTCTTTTATAATTGTTTTTAATAACCTAATTATCTGATCTACGACAAATAAATAAAATTCCTAACTAATTAACTAGGGCAGATAAATAAAATTACTAAACTACGGCAGAAAAGAAATTAACTAGGGCAAGGTAAAGAAAAACTACTTACTTTTATTCGATGCACTCTTCAAAACATTACAGCGATTGAAATTTCTGAATTTAATGAACAAAAAGAGCCATAGGAAGAGACATGCTCTAAAAAGAGTTATAGGGTTCCTATTTATAGATTATAGAAACCCTAGGGTTATATCTGATCCCTATCTGCATTTACAAAATTACCCTAAGAAGCCTAGTCAACGCACCACCACACCGTCAAATTTTGCACCGACACGTGCTTAGCATGGCCGCGGATCCGCGGCCATATGCCCTGTTTGGCCGCGGATCCGCGACCTTCTAGTGGGGTCTTTGGCTTGATTTTTCTGGGGGGTTTTCTGTTCCTTTTTACTTGGCTTTTCTTTACTTGGTTCTTCAGAATGTCTTCTAGTCTCTTCCAGATTTCCACAGTGCATAATGTCGTGGACTTTTACCCTTTGCTTCATGTCGAAGTCTTGAACCTTGCGCTGCCTTTGTACTTTGTGAAATTTTCCATTGATCTTCATTTGTCCCTCAAACTGTAGGCATGATCAATATTCTTCTATTTGTTGGTCGTAGTCTCATTTTTGTATCGTCTTTTCATCATTTTCACTGTTTTGTTCCAAGAACCTGTAACCTGCAACTATGTAGCAGACATGGATCAAAAGCACCTGTTTATTTGTAAAATGAATAAGAATGGGGAATATAATAATGCAAAGCTATGATATGAACAAATACCCCCAAACTTATCTTTTGCTCGTCCTCGAGCAAAACTAGTTTTATTCTCGAAAAAGACCTAGCCTCACTTTCGCAGGGAAACGCGATTGCACTGAGCTCGTGCAACAAGCCGTTAAACCTCTAGGTGTCCCTAATAGGAGGAGTGTTGTCTCCTAAGGGTTTTCAGCGGATACTACCCACAAAATCCTATCAATTCGGCCTATTGACTTTTATTCTCCAATTCGGTTTTCTAACAAGAAATTCTATTATCTTTGACTCAGAAATTATCAACCCATATTTTTCACGCTTCCTTATCATTTAACTTAAGATTGTATATGTTTTGTAAATTTACTTAGCTTTTAGCATCTTTTAAGTTTTCCTTCTAAGGTTCCATCTCAACTTAAGAATTTCTATCATCTCTACTAAACATATAAGTCCTATTTTTCATTCCTATCTCTCATCTAAACCCCAATCATATACCCCTACGTGTGTGTATGTGTCACCCCTACACTTGGAAATTCAATTCAAGCTCTTATACTCTAGTCCATCGTCCAAAGTGTTTTTAGTTGGTGAATTTTTTAGATGAAATTGCTCACACATCTTTCATGCGACCATTAATATTTCTTGAGTTACTAACGACCGATTACAAAATGTGTTTGCACATTAAGACGTAATTCCCAGTCTTGTAACACCTAAGGCTTTAGCAGTGACTCCCAAACCAGTTGTTCTAAGGCACTAGGTGATAAAGCACTCTCGCTAAATATTTTTTCTATTTACGCAGCCTTAAGTAATTACAAAAACCAGTGTTCATTTTTTTTATCTCTTTATTCACACTTGTATTTTTTATTTTATTTTCCTTCATACTAAGGACTTTAGACAAGAGCATTTCAAGGTTTCTTCTACTATTCCAAGTTTCAAGGTTCGTGTTTGTGCAAATTTATAGGGTATATATTTTAAAGATGATAATAAAATACTTGAGGTGTATTTTGAAAATTATACAAAATTATTTTTACATAAACCCCTCTCAAGTTATATTAAATTACAATTAGGACCCTAGTAAACATAGGTTTAAGCGGGACCGGTCTCTTGAGCCCCAGGGAGCCGGAGATATGGGTGCTTGCCTATTTAAGGAAGACAACTTAACAAACGGTGTTATTAATACGGTAATCGTCTTTGAAAAAGACTCAAATCTTGCCGTCTATGTGCAGCGGTTGCCGATAACACCAAAACTTAATTCAGGATTCAATTTCTTTTCTAATTGTCTGACTCAGACAGAGTCTCAATATATACAATCTGACTTGAATGAGATTCAAGTATAAAACTATATTACAATATGAATCCATATAATCAATCTGTTCAATATATTCAATCTGTATCGACTAAACCGAGCCATGGATATGCATCCATTAACATGATTCTCCAGTTACATCCATTTACTGGTATCATGGTTTCGGCAAATCATTCATCTATATAATTCAATTTACAAGACTATACAATACAAACAATACAATCAAGATATCGCGGGGTTTAAGGGGTAGATTGGTACGGAAGGTGTTAAAAGTGGCACGAGACTGCAACCATTAAGACACCTAATCTGAATTTAATTGCCGTTGTACCGTGGCTGACCGGTTCCTTGTATTCCGTCCACTGTAGTCTCTGGTCTAACGAGACTCCTCTCCTATACACTGGTATTCTTCAGTACTAAGCTACAAATAACAGCGTTAACACTAAATACAATATTATAACAATATAATACAACTTTAAAAACTACACACTCTCTATCTCTGTCTATTCCACTTCTCACTTATCTTTGGGTCTTACCGAGCGATTGTTCGCTGACGACATTCCTTCTCTTTCTTTTTTGGAATGTTGTAAGGTGGTTCAGACCTTCAGGAGATCGAGTCCACCAGCGAGAATTTGGATCAGCTGACTTTCGATCCAGAGCTTTAGATTCCTTGTATACATTTATATTCTGTATTTTTCATTTCTGTTATGCCACCGTTTAGGCATTGTTTTCCATTCCATGTATTTATTTTTCAGATGTATTGTAAAAAGAATGTTAATAAATAAAGTTGTTGTTCATTACATTTGTTTCTTGTGTATATTTCTTTTGTATTGCTTAATTACGCTTAGCATATTTATTTCTGAGTAAATACGTAGCAACCCGTCGCGTTCTCTGCTCGTACACCGGGAAGCGGGGTGTGACAACCTTCCTGAATAAGTACATGAATACTCCGCAATCTACACTGTTAAACAACATGGTTAACAATCACATATAGTTATAACCCTTAACATTCAAGAGGTAAGAAAATCTCTAAAAGTATAAATTAGAATTTAAATAAAAAACATTGCTTACGAATTCTTTTGTAGCGGACAAAGGACACTAATAAAGTGAAATTCATTAAAGCTTTTATGCCTGTTGAATTTCTTCAGCTCAAAATTGAATAAGTACTGCAAATATGGCCTAACTTTCTTCCCAATGGGGATTGCAATTAAGTGGAGAATAAATTAAAATTAAAGGAAAAACATTAGAAAATGGATAATGAAAAGCATTGATCAATTCATCTTATCTGCGTATTACTGGACTCTTCAACAAGTATTACAAATGCAATTTATTGTGGAATGGTGCTTACATCTTTTCTCTTGAACCTAGAATTTTTCTCAACAAATTTATCATAAGAATTCACAAATCAAAGAATCTGTAACCAAAGAGTCACTACCACCTACCTATCTACCTCAAACCAACACCATCACCAAAACAACCCATCACTAAACTTCCAATAAAACCCCATTATTCTTCAAACAACCTCGGTTGTACTTCTCCGCGAGGTCCCCTGTCGTCGTGGCGCAGCCGCCGGTCGACCAGCCCGTTCCCACTGCTACCATCGGCATCTTCCAGTGTTTGCCGCCGTTAGTGTACTAAGCGTCAAATATACCATCTTGTCGAAGAGATTCCTGTACCTCGACCCCATGGCCTCGTCGTCGCGGTACACGAACTCCTCGTCCTCAAAGATGACAAAGTTGATGAGGACGTTGAGATCAAAGCGGTAGAGGTCGAAAGGGAGGAGTTTAATGAGAAACGGGGATCTCGTCAAGGAGAGAAGGCCAATGAGGGTTTTGATGTAGGGATCGAAGAGGAACGGCTGGGACCTTCGCCAGTGATGAGGATGGCGATGGCGATAAGGATTTCTGAGAGAGAGATTTTGAACGGAGGAAATTTGAAGAGGGGTATTTTGATCACTCTAGAAAATAAATCATCCCAGGCCTACTTTGTAATAGGCTAAGGGATATTTTGACAAAGTTTTTAAAAATTATGCCCCCTTTCCCTATTTTGAAAATACAAGGGAGTTTAAACCTTTTCTGGGATGAGCCGAGGGTGTTTTTCAACAATTTACCCTACTCAGTATGGAAAGCTTGGAGTTTAAATTGGTTGGGCTGTTAATGGGCCAAGGTGAATTGTAACAACCGTGTTCCGTTATACCCTTTATTTGTACCATCGTTTGGTTTTAATAAAGAGTTCAATTGAATTTCTTCTCTATTTCTCTTCATAACTTAACCACTTTGGCATCATGTTTTGTAACAAGAAGTCTTTTGTGCTGAGTTGGTTCTGTGCAAGAATTCTAGTCTATAGGTCGCAAGTTTGAATCTCAGTGGCCCATTTTTTTGTTTGTTTCTTTCTGTTTTTGACTTTGACATGGTCTTTGAGGCCAAGTCAATCTTAAGCTTCTGGAGGATTTTGAATTTTAAAATTCAAAATTATGCATGCTTTTATATACTCCCTTTCTTTTTTTCCCTTTCTCTTCATATGCTTTTCATAAATCCAAACTATAGTCCTTCTCCTTCTTCCTTGAGAGCTTGCTGCTCAAGCTCCATTGCTACTTCGGTGCTCCACAAATCGACGAAGGGATGTCAGGAGATCAAGCTCTCTTCCCACTTTGCAGTGCTAGTCTCGGTTCTTCCAACCGAACATCCCTCCTCTTCATCCTTCACTTGTATTTGTATGAGTAGGACCAGTAAGTCCCATGTTATCTCCCCTTATATCTGACGCTTCTTAAAACCTTTTCTAGTTACGTTAAGAAACTCTTTTCTCTACAACTTAAACTATATAGTAGATTTGGTTAAATCAAGTATATGGACATATTGGTTTTTCTTTGATTTAATGGTTACATGTGTGCTCATTTTCGATGCACCTCATGTCACGGGTGCACTGCGCTTCGCTGTTCATTTTTATTATACACATGAATCATAGATATACATATTTATGGCACAAGCAAATTTAACCCACATCATCTAGACTCGCGGTTTTGACTTAACTGTGAAAGGACACAGCACTTAACTATGAAACCGTTACGAATAATTTTTTTTGTCAAGATATAAGTAGTAAGATAACGCATGCCGCTGCAACTAATGTCCTACTAAAGTTCTCATCTTAAAAAAATACGGTTTATGACGCTTTTATAACGTTACTTGGGATCTGAATCGTTGCTGGCCGAACCAACGTAGCACGACGGAAATGGGCATATCTCCATTTTCTATACACCATTTTGAGCAAAACCTAGGTGCAAATCAATCACAACAGAGATTCCTACAAATCTTTCCTACATGTTTTCACTTAATGACAAACAGAAACTAACCTAACTGGCCGTAGAAGTTGACTCTGCAAAATTGGACTGCGCGCAGAACCCTTCTGCACAGTCGTCATGGAACGTCTGTAACTCCTACCGTAGTAGGAAGAATTGAACATTCTTTGATGAGTTATAATCGTAGCTCACATACACACGTTTTTATGTATGAGAAGTTTTTCTAATTCTGGACTGAAATGCCTTTAAACTGCATGCGAAGTTCCGATTGTTTTCTGAAAGACAATTTGGACCGAGCACCACACTGTCACCGTAAATGCTTCAACTCCGGCTCTAGAAATCGGAATCGAGCGTTCTTTGATAAGTTATAATCATAATTCAGAGACGAATGTTTTACTATATGTGATGATTTAGCTTATTCTGCACCGAAATACTTTAAAACTGCACATTAAGTCAAGAGTGTTTTCTAAAAAATATTCTAGACAGATTTACACCTCGACACCGTAATCGACACGTCTCTCTTATCCGAACCCAGATCAAGAAGAACTCAGATGCGTTATGACCGTGTTTCACTAATCTAATATCACATAATTGTATCGACACCACAACAACACAGTAGACTATATTTTTCTTCAGTTGATTGACTGAATGTCTTGGGGCCTTGAAAACCCTAGCGTTATTTATATCCATGATATAATATGGTTGCATACACACCGGTCCTCGGACTTGAACATCGTGAATCTAGTGAACTTGTGAACTCGACTTGTACTTATATTGAGTACATGTATTGATGACTTTTGTTTGAACTTCTTAGGTCATCTTTGCATGTTAGATAACGTCGGGGTTCTGGGATATTTTGGGAATAGAATATACGTCTGCTTCGGAAGTCCCCTTACTAACACATGAATCTTTAAACCCGTGTTGCTGTTGTACTGATCCGGAACGGTATGCTAACTCATAAACCCGTGAATCCGTTGTTCTGTGGGGTAAATGGAATACTTTTGAAGCAAGGCGGATGCCCTGTATTTGAACTCTACGTTAAGATAGTAAGATCACTTTATATGCTTCACCATACTGTTCATATGATATGTTAACTCTTTGTATGTATATTACACGCTTATTGTTATTTCTCTCGTTATTCGCATGATACAGTTTTTATTGCTTTTATAACTATATTTAAATGTGAGATTTACCGAGCGCTAGTTCGCTGACAGACATTTCCCTATCTTTTTCTTTCTATCTCTGAATTTTCCGTCAGGCCACATAGGTAACACCGAGGACGCTACATTTGATCTCGAGCCAGTTAGGGAGGATGTAGACTTCGCGAGCAACGCGGACTTTTATATTTCTTCAGCCTAATGCAAAGGCTTTTTTATTTCAGATTTCTGTTTTTGCACTTTGAACTATTTGAAGTTGTAATAACTATTTGGATATGTTTGTAATAGGCATTGATTGTTTGTGTGTTTTAAATTCTTGCAGTTATTGTTTGTTCCAGACGCTTAGCGTATTTATACTGATAAGATGCTTATCTGTATAAATACGTCGCGGGACATGTCGCGTCTTCACCTCTATACTTTGGGAAGCGGGGCGTGACATGAGTGTTCAGGGGCCAAGGGGGTCTTCTAGGATTAAAATTGGTTGGGCTGTTAACGGACCAAGATGAATGCTAAAGGCTTCTTCCGAGCTGGGTGTTTTCTAAGAATTAATTGGTTGGGCTATAGCCTGCTGACCACCACTCTAGATGGGCTGCAATATCTAGTTTTTGTTGTAGTGTTTACCTCAATGCGAAGTATTTGCCTCCAACAGCACGCAATAGCTAATCGAAGAAATAGATTAATTCGTAAATACGGTTTAACAAAAAAGAAAAGAAAAGGTTTTTTGTTTGATTATTTGGAGCCCTTTCCTATTTGATTTTGCTGTTATTTATAGTCTTGTTCGGAAGCAATTATGTCCGCAAAGAGTGTTGCAACTCCTTATTAAACGTTGTAATCGTAGTTGTGTTGCCGTAATTGCATGGTGTAGTTTCCTGCGTTTTAATGTACGTTTTTCAGCGGTCGCTATATCAGACAACTCTTCTTTTGCAGCCGCAGCCGCAATTCAACTATTTATATGTTTTCCAGCCGTTTGGTTAGCCGGCCTCACTGGAGCTCGTCGGCATATTCAACCCCATACTAATGTAAAAGCACACTATATTTACAAGCTATCAATCAAAGTAAATCTTATAAAAGTCTACTCACACATTGTACATATTTTCCTTAATATTCATTATTCATACATATGAGTTTCTTTATTCTAATTTTATCTGTATTCAATCCTTACTTAATTTGAAAATGTAAATTAGAAAATCGCAAAAACCCCATAAATACACTCATTTGCTTCATTTATATTTTTGTGAGTATTAACTGTATTATCACCGTATACATACACGTGCATTGCACGTGCAAACATCCAGTTTTGAAAAAAGAGAACGTTTTGGACACATGTTTGTTTTAAAAGAAAAATATTCTATCAGAAGCCCAACTGATATAACTTTGGGACACTTGATAATAACTGATTACCACAGCTTGACAAAATAGTTCCTTAATAAACTTCACGGATTCTTGAAACTGCTACACAGACGCATGCATATTAATAAGCATGGACGTCGGCACCCCGCATCCTCAATCAACGACAACAACGCCGCTGAGCAATTCCCGCCACTTCTGAATCGATATCAACCCGAACCTGTCGCATTCCCCTCCAACGGCTTGAACGACTACAACTCCGCACCCTCTATCATCATCACGGCCCTTCATCATCACTCACGCGGTGCTCCATAGCACCAACATCACATGCCTGACAATCATGCCTGAGGCCATGAGCGAGTCCGAGACCTCTTCTTGGGCCAAGGTAGCGGGTAGAATCCCTATATTAGAGATGTTGCCACAGTCGGAGCCCTGCAGTCACAACCTCTTGGATAATTCAAAATATTTTAATAATAACCATTTATTTATTTAATTAATTTAAAATATAATTAAAAAAATAATACGTTAAGGGAAGTTTTAAATATTTTCTTAATATCCTGAATTCGATCCCGGGGTCTTTCCCCACAAACTCATATTGCCCACCATTGGGCTATCTGCCCCGCACATAATATTGTCTTTATAAATACATTCTTTTCAAGAAATAAAACAAAGATAAACAATTTCTCTCTACTTTTATAAAGAAAAGAATAACCTCTTAAATTCGCTCAAAATTTAGTTCCAAAAATCTTGAGCAGAGAGATCTTTTATCTTTTCACTTTACTACAAAACATAACAAACATAAAAAAAATCATATTGTTGATAAATTAATTTGTGCATAATTATTGTTATGGTATAAATTAATTTGTGCATAATTATTGTAATGATATAGAATATGTAATATGATGAAATGAATGGTTATGATGTAATAGGGGTATCTTTATAATTTCGTTGATATATATATATATATATATATAGAGAGAGAGAGAGAGAGAGAGAGAGAGAATAATGGAGGTTATGTGTTAAGGTTTTATAACAATCACAATTATCCCCAACTCATCTCTTCTCATGGCCTTGATATGGCCGCTCCTCCTTCTCCTCTCCGAGCCGTCTCCTTCTCCTCTCCGACTTTGATCCTATGCAGACTTGCCGTTGCCACAGATTTCATCTTAAAGAGATGTGGTAGCGCAGTTGGCTGGCGCTTGAGTCACCATGAGGACAGGGGATCGACCCTCTCTCTGACATCAAAAAATATGATTAAAATCGGAGCTGTGATGAACTAAGTGCTCAGTTATTTACTGGGTTTGATCACATTTATCTGATTCTTCAGATAAAACCAAGCACAATCTGAGCTCCTCTTTTAAATAAAATTTTAAGATAGTAATTTCTCCGTTGTGCATATGGTCACAACAGAAATCCCAGATACAATGCACAACTCAGTAATTTCGAATCCTTTAAAAGCCGTACTCTTTCTTTTTTGTATTGTATTTGATTCCTACAAAGTTATTACAGCTAAGAAGGGATCTTCATTGGGAAATCTTATGCAAAAGAGAATTTGTATTTTTTGAATATTAATGATAAATCCGAGAATTTTGCTTAAATGGTTGACTTTGATAGTATGTTTGGCATTATGAATTATGCTACCTTGGTAGGAGTGCTTTAAATAGAATGAATGATATTGATTTGCTTCCTAAAGTTCGTTCTAATTTATCTACTTTAACATGCGAATGTTGTGTACAGGCTAAGATTTGTAAAAGCTCTTTTAAATCCGTCAGTAGAGATACAACCTTATTAGAATTAATCTATACCGACATTTGTGATTTGTGATAATAAGGTTAATTTAATTAGAGGTGGAAAGCGTTATTTTATAACATGATTTTTCAAAATTTATCTATGTTTATTTGTTAAAAAATAAAAGCGAGGCTTCTGAAAATTTAAACTCTTTAAGACGGAAGTGGAAAATCAACTTGGCTTAAAAATCAAGAGAGTAAGGTGCAATCGTGGCAGAGAATATTTATCGGATGAGTTTTAACAATTTTTGTGAAGCTGATGAGATCGTTAGAGAAGTAACGACTCCCTATACTCCACAAAAATTGAAGTTGCCGAACGAAAAATTCAAACCTTATTGAAATGGTTAGCGCAGTGTTGATTTATTCTCATTTTCCTTAAAGTTTTTTGGGTGAAGCACTTTTTAGCGCATGTTATATTACAAATAGAATTCTTCATAAAAATCAAGATAAACCCTTGCTTGAATTTTGGAAAAATCGAAAACCTGCTTTTAAGGTTGTATTGCATATGCTTTAGATTCTTCTCATAAAAGACCTAAACTTGATAGTAAGGCCATGTTCGGTTAAAGTTAAAGGATCCGCCAACATATGTTCGGTTGGTAACTACTCTATAGAGATTTTATCTTTTTTTGCAAGCTTTCTCACATAGTTACATCTGATAGCAATATGTATACTGGCATTAATAAGACTTTTTTTTAGATATATGAAATGCAGCCTGATTATCACAATACAAAGTAATTGTTTTATTGGGTTTTTCAATGAAAGGGATTCCAAACAAAAATTGTAGCATCCATTTAATCTTATTGCTAGCTTCATACATAGCAATATATTCAGCCTCCATTGCAGATTTTTTTTTCATGTGTCGGCCGTATACTCTCGGACAAGAGAGAAGAAATAGAAGTATGGATCCCACACACTGCCCAAGGCTGTCCGAAACTCTCCCCTCTCTCATCCCTGTCCGGATGTATTATACCTGGCACACTGAATAAAGCAATGCATTCTGTTTTCTAGAAGACCAAGATATAATACAACCGTACAATGTAAACAACCAACCAATAGTAGATTTCGAATCAACGTGGGGCCTAATTAGCATCACTGTAGCATTCTTATACATGTGAATTGCTTTCATAATGTAAACCAAGATTCATAGTTAGTTTTAGATATCTCATTAATCTAGTAAGCTCTTTTCAATGATCAATGCTTGGTTTACCAGCCTATCTACATAGTTGGCTTATGACATATGCAATATCTCGGGTCTTGTAAAATTTATAAAATGCATAATACTATCAAGAATACTAGCATACTCTTCTTGCCAAATAGGTTCATCTTTGGTTAGAAACCAAATGATGATGAGGATCAAAATGAGTAATACTTGGTTTACAATCAAAGAAATTATATTTTCTAAGTAATTTTTTAATATAATGTGATTGAGTCAAAATAAAAGTATTATCTTTTTTAATCACTTTAATACCCAAAATAGTATCGCCCTCACCAAGATCTTTAATATCAAAAAAATGAGTTAAAAATCTTTTGGTCTTTTTAATACAATTTATGTTAGTGCCAAAATCCAATAAATCATCAACATAAAGCGTAATAACAATTTTTATCTTTTTCTTTCTTCATTTTCTTTGGATCTGCTTGATTTCTGAGTCCATAAAAGCGTATGGCTTTTTTAGGATTCGAAAATTACCGTGCTGGGCATTATATCTTGTGGATAGGATTTCCGTTGAGACCATTTACACCACGGTAAGGAAATTGCTATCTTCAAAATAGCGAGCATTGCGTCATGCCCATCGATTTAACAAATTATATTTCCCGATCTAAATCTCTAAAATAAATCCCTAACATTCTCTTCTCATGATATTGCTGCCACACTCCTCGCACCCCCTCCTTTACCTCCTCTCTAATTTCGAATCTGTCACGCCCCACACCCAATTTATGTTAGTGCCAAAATCCAATAAATCATCAACATAAAGAGTAATAACAATTTTTATCTTTTTCTTTCTTCATTTTCTTTGGATCTGAATGCTTGATTTCTGAGTCCATAAAAGCGTATGGCTTTTTTAGGATTCGAAAATTACCGTGCTGGGCATTATATCTTGTGGATAGGATTTCCGTTGAGACCATTTACACCACGGTAAGGAAATTGCTATCTTCAAAATAGCGAGCATTGCGTCATGCCCATCGATTTAACAAATTATATTTCCCTTTCTAAATCTCTAAAATAAATCCCTAACATTCTCTTCTCATGATATTGCTGCCACACTCCTCGCACCCCCTCCTTTACCTCCTCTCTAATTTTGAATCTGTCACGCCCCACACCCAATTTATGTTAGTGCCAAAATCTAATAAATCATCAACATAAAGAGTAATAACAATTTTTATCTTTTTCTTTCTTCATTTTCTTTGGATCTGAATGCTTGATTTCTGAGTCCATAAAAGCGTATGGCTTTTTTAGGATTCGAAAATTACCGTGCTGGGCATTATATCTTGTGGATAGGATTTTCGTTGAGACCATTTACACCACGGTAAGGAAATTGCTATCTTCAAAATAGCGAGCATTGCGTCATGCCCATCGATTTAACAAATTATATTTCCCTTTCTAAATCTCTAAAATAAATCCCTAACATTCTCTTCTCATGATATTGCTGCCACACTCCTCGCACCCCCTCCTTTAACTCCTCTCTAATTTTGAATCTGTCACGCCTCACACCTAATACAGAGAATATTATCCGCTCTGGCCGAAACCGCACGGTTTTTCTCTTTGGAGCGAACCGGACCCGACCAGGGGCACTTCCCAGGAGGTCACCCATCCCAAGACTTCCCTGGCCCGAGCACGCTTAACTACGGAGTTCTCAAGCTCCTGTAGTTCCGGTTCACTTAAAAGGCGTCTCTGCATTGAAGAGTGGTATCATTCCATTTATAGTACAGATCTGCCCCCTTTCGGAATGTATTCCGAAGAGTCCCCATTGTTCTACAGTGGGTCCCACGGACTCAAGAGGTGGCCCCCACGGATTCAAGAGGTGGCCCCCGCCCACTTAACACGACACTTGGCGTGGCACTTTGTTCCGTATGGCACTTTACTCCGTGAGCAAGAACCGGGTCCCGACATTCTCCCCACCTTTGAACAATGGTTCGTCCTCGAACCACAGACCTACTATCGAGGGACCAGCTCTGATACCAACTAAACCATGTCACGCCCCGCTTCCCAAAATACGGAAACGAGGGATGACTAGGCCAGCCATGCTCCTACGGTCAAGGAATCATCCCGCCGTAGTCACACTTCGGTTTCTAGCATTACATGGTAATCAGTAAATAAAGCACAGTATTAAAAGAATCACATCACTAATTTATTACATTAAAATTTCATTGTTCACAAATTACAGATAATAAGAACAATAACTAATCAAGTTCAATCTCACGATCGCTTTTATGGAAATCAGTAAAAGAAGAAGGTACACCAAACTATATCTCCGTGAACTCAAAGGGTAGATTCGTCTCCTGTGCTGGTCCTCCAGCGGGATCTGAGCATGCATACTCAGGTCGTCAGAGCGACACAATAACAATATTATTATAATAAGATGAAACAGGTAAATGAGGTAATACTGGTATAAGAACAATGCAAGTAATCACTGTGTCACTATATGATGCAGAATATATTATGTGTCCCTATCGGTCTCTAGGTCATGTTTGAAATCACATAGTGGAAGGAGGATCATGTTTAACAGGAGGTCGGGACCCGGTTCTTGCTCACGGAGCAAAGTGCCACACGGAACAAAGTGCCACGCCAAGTGTCGTGTTAAGTGGGCGGGGGCCACCTCTTGAATCCGTGGGGGCCACCTCTTGAGTCCGTGGGACCCACTGTAGAACAATGGGGACTCTTCGGAATACATTCCGAAAGGGGGCGGATCTGTACTATAAATGGAATGATACCACTCTTCAATACAGAGGCGCCTTTTAAGTGAACTGGAACTACAGGAGCTTGAGAACTCCGTAGTTAAGCGTGCTCGGGCCAGGGAAGTCTTGGGATGGATGACCTCCTGGGAAGTGGCCCCTGGTCGGGTCCGGTTCGCTCTAAAGGGAAAAACCGTGCGGTTTCGGCCAGAGCGGACAATACTCTCTGTATTGGGGGTGGGACGTGACAGAATGGTATCAGAGCTGGTCCCTCAATAGTAGGTCTGTGGTTCGAGGACGAACCATTGTTTAAAGGTGGGGAGAATGTCGGGACCCGGTTCTTGCTCACGGAGCAAAGTTCCACATGGAACAAAGTGCCACGCCAAGTGTCGTGTTAAGTGGGCGGGGGCCACCTCTTGAGTCCGTGGGACCCACTGTAGAACAATGGGGACTCTTCGGAATACATTCCGAAAGGGGGCGGATCTGTACTATAAATGGAATGATACCACTCTTCAATACAGAGGCGCCTTTTAAGTGAACCGGAACTACAGGAGCTTGAGAACTCCGTAGTTAAGCGTGCTCGGGCCAGGGAAGTCTTGGGATGGGTGACCTCCTGGGAAGTGGCCCCTGGTCGGGTCCGGTTCGCTCTAAAGGGAAAAACCGTGCGGTTTCGGCCAGAGCGGACAATACTCTCTGTATTCGGGATGGGGCGTGACAGAATCTATGCAGATTTTCCGTTGCCACATATTTCACCAAGATCGCAGTGCCCAGATCCATATTTGACTCCACCTGATACTAAGCTCACAGCACCCAGTTCCTGATTTAAGCCCAGATCGAGCCGCTGCAACAACTTAGAGGCGTCTTCTTCAAGCTTGTGAAGACATTTACTTCGAACTTCGACTAACTGCTGTGGATATCGAGGATACCCATGTGTCCCTTAAGCATGATGACCGCGCTCTTGATTTGAATGTTCTTGATCACAATCACCACCTGTGGATTTGCTTGGGTCGCCGGTGTTGGATATAAGTGTTCTCAAGGCAATTATCGTAATTGAAAGAGAAGCTATACGGAGAGAACAATCTTACTCGAGATAATAGTATGCTATCAGATTTGTCTTTATCATTTATGTGTATACGTTTTACTCGATATCACATGTTGCTAATATATAATGATTAAGCCCGTAGGATTTTTGCTTGATTACCAGGATTGTGATAGGGATCATACTAGTAGGGCCTGGATAGTCCATAAGAACATCCTTAAAAGTCCATAGTCATGGGAGTATCGAGATTGGGTATCGATATTTCAGAGTAGACTAGTGCATACGTTTCTTGACCCTGACCGGGACGATGATTGATCCCATGGCCATTGGTGTTTGATACCAAAGATTGTATACATGTGCCCATTAGATAAATGAGTTTCACTGGATGGACTCACCAGAGAACTCCTAGATAGGATTATACTTATCGTCAGATAGCAGTTCTCTAGTGACATGAGTAAAGGGTAGTCTGTAGACCTAAGATCGTCATAGTGACTTATGTGTGTTCCTACCGTATTTTGATTACTACCCTACCACGGCTTTAAAGACCCGTGCAAACAGGTTTTAGTTTGGCACAATCCCGAATCACATAGAGCTAATGAGTGATCGAAGGGATTCGTCTCTGTCGGTATAGCGAGTCGATGTCACACTGAGTGTGATTGGCTAAAACCATAAGTCATTGGCCAAGGCAGACGAGATTTACTGATAAGTGTTATCAGTAATTTCTCATGTGGTTATGATATTGACATCAGCACGACTTATCGGGTTATTAGAAGTCTGAAGATTTCCACATCCTAGACCCGGTATGCGACACTCTCAGACGAAGAGACCGGATTGGACGGTGACTGTCACTGATAGACTCTGCAGAGTTCGGATGAGCTTACTCGTTGACCTTCTTTCGATCAATACCTGGGTAGCCGTTACGTGCAGCTAGTACCGCTGACGTGCTTGTGGGCCATGGATATGATCTTAACCTATTGCCGGCGTATTGTCAAGACTTTAGAGTCCCACACAGAGATTTCTCGGCTCAGGAGAAACGATGTAGAGTGCATATAGAGATACGTGCAGGAGTTCGATTAGGCACGTGTATTTGATACACCTATATATATTGATATAACCTGATTATTAAACCAAGTGTTGATTTAATTATTATTATTATTATTATTATCATACACACACACTGATATCATGTTTACTTTATTTTTACCTCTCTTGATAATTATTTGTATGTGATACAAATATATATATTATGTATATTGATACATAATAGATATGTGTGTGTGTGTGTGAGAGAGAGTGAGAGAGAGAGAGAGAGGAGTGGATGAGAACAAACCTTTTCCTTATTTGATAAATGAGGAAATGAATCATTTCTTCATAGAAGAGTGTGGGTTACATTGACTTCTCCCATTCTTATCTTTTTGATATATGTATGGCTATGAGTATGGGTCTCATACTCATTATCATCTTGATATTCTCTCTTTTGATTTTTTTCTTTAGAGAGTTGAAGAAAGAAAAGAGAGGAAAATGAGTGAGCTAAAAATTCTACATCTCTTACTTGATATTCCTAGCCGCAGGGTTCCCTAGCACGGCAGCAAGGTTTCGGGAGGCATCGTTCATGCCAAATTAAAATTTTGCCGTTCTATCTAACCCTAAACATTGAATCGTTTACTAGAAATCGACGGAATATCATATGTAAACACTTTACATCTTAAGTGAGCAAGGAATACAACCTTTGTAAACCGGTCCTTCACTTCATTAGCTCCGTATAGTAGTCCTTTCGCTGCGATCGTGAACTCCGGACTCTAGAGGGGCTCCGATGAAGAAACGAACATGCTTGCTTCGAAGTCTTCGAGGCCGAATATGATCTACGTCGAGAAGACACTAACCCAAGCCATCTCTTCACTAATTACGGAATTAGTGAAGCAAACACCCTTTACTAAATGGCAAGTAGTAGAGGATAATGAAATAGGAAGTTTGCTCACATTAGAAATCATTTTCTCACATTTTATCTCATATCTCCATTGAAGCTAGAAAGCTTTTTAGGAGGAAGAAGAAGAATGAACTCATCAAGTGAGAATGAATTATTGTTGTGAGGTTAGAATTGCAACCATGGTGAGTTAGTGTCATGCCTAACTCATGTAAAGAATAAACCATAGCTATGAGTTAAGGGTTGGGTTAACAAATATCTTAAGGTTGACAAATAAGTGGACTTAGTCAATGAAACCTACAAACTTCTACAAGTTTTGAACCATGACTCATTATCCAAATGTTTATTATCCTTAAGAAAAATAAAACCCTAACTTAACCTAGCATGATTTAAGTCTCATACAAACTAAGTTGCAAGTGTAACCTAACATGACACACTTATATATATCACATATATATTTTGTGCCAAAAAGAAAACAATACATATATTACATATATGTAAAGTATATCAAATATGAGAAAAGAAATCATAAGTGAGCTAATACTAGTTAATGTAAATTAATATATCAAATATATAATTATACATTAGATTATCAAATCAACTCTTGATTTAATAATCCAACTATATCACATATAACCGACTAATATCATATGAATCAACTTATCGAATCAACACTTGATCCGATAACCCAGCTATATCATATATAACCGACCGATATCTCATATCGCGAGAGTAGAATATGATATCTCATATCGTATCAATCTCGGTCCCACGCATATCACATATGTGCTCCTACTCCGTTTCGCTTGAGCCAGGAAGCCCCTGTGTAGGACTCTAAAGACTCGTCAATAAGTCGGCAGTGGGTGATGATCATATCAAACACCCACAAGCCGCAAACAGTCTGTTAAACGTAACAACCACCCGGGTATTGAGCGATCAGAAGATCAACAAGCAAGCCTACTTACACTCCTGCGTATCCAATCAATAACACTACCGTACAGTCCGGTCTCTTCGTCTGATATGTCGCATATCTCGTCTAGGGGTGGTAAACGTCAGACCCCAGTAACTCGATAAGTCATGTCGATATGAGGCTCGTAACGGGTCGAGAAACTACTGATAACACTTACCAATATATTTCTGAAGCAGCCTTGGCCAAAGACTTCCTGTTATAGCCAATCGAGCACAGCGCAATATCAACTCCCAATACCAGAAGAGACGAAACTCCTCCTATCGCTCATTGCCTCCATGTGACTCGGGACTGTACCCAAAAGCCACCATTTTGCACGTTCTCTTGAACGTGGTAAGGTGGAAATCAAAGCACAGTGGGAATCACACAAGACTCTATGACGATCTCGGGTTTACAGACTAACCTGTACCAGTGTCACCAGAGAACTGCCATCTGACGTTAAGTATAATACCATCTAGGAGTTCTCGGCGAGTCCGCTCAGTATACCCAGTCTCCACTGAGCACCCGTATACTGTCTTTGATGTCAAACACCAATGGATATGGGATCATCCATCACCCATCTACATGGGTCGAGAAGCTATACGCTAGTCTACTCTGGTATATCGATGCCCTGTCTCGATACACCTATGACTAGGAACATTTGAAGGATATACTTAGCGACTACACTGTCCCCACTAGTATGATCTGCATCATAGTCCTGGTAGTCAAGTACTCATCCTAAGGGCTTTATCAACATGTAATATAGAGACAATCAGAGTACATGTTAAGATAAAGAGCAACCAGATAGCATACTATCATGTCGAGCAAGAAAGTCCTCCATATATATGTCTAAACATCCACTACAATATACATCATATGTACAATAATGGCCTATAGGGTATACATATCACTAACAATCCCCCACTTGCACTAGGGCTATCTGTTGTAGTATCTCATACCCAACAAGCAGCAGTGGTTGTAGTATCTCATACTCAACCATCCCATAAAAGTCTCTACTGAGAAATAGGCCTTTGTGAGTGGATCCGCACTGTTGTCCTCTGTGTCTACTCTCCTAACCTCGATCTCCCTGGAGATCAACCATCTCCATGATCAGGTGATACTGCCTAAGAATATGTCTGGATCACTGATGGGACGGGGGTTCCTCGGCCAAAACCACAACTCCATTGTCACATAATGGTAGGAATGAAGTTCATCTCATGAACTTTTATACATCCAGACTACCTCTTTGGTAGTATTCTTGGTAGCAATGTATCCAGCCTTTATCGTCTAGTATGTCACGGTATCTAGCTTGGAACTCTTCCAACATACCGTCCCTCCGCTGAGGGTAAAGACAATGCCTGTGACTGACATTCAGTCGAGCTTACCACCGTGGAAGCTATCCAGTGATTCTCCCAAGGATCGATTGATATCATCTCACTACACCTAGTGAGAATCCTAACATCCATTTAGATCTATCTCTTCGATTCAAAACCTAGGATTTAGGAGGTATCCTCTTGATCCTATATGGAGAATCAATGTGATAAGAGGAGATTGACCAAGTGTAGCATAGGAAACACCTTCCCTATCAAGAGCATGTCATCCACATACAATATGAGGATCACCACCATACTCCCTACTACCTTTTTGTATATACAAGGTTCACTACCATTTTGATGAAGTCAAACTCTTTGACTACCATATCAAAACAGATGTTCCAACTCCGCGATACCTGCTTTAACCCATAAAACAACTTGCACACGTTTCCGCTGCTCCCACTGTCTACGAAGCCCTCTGGCTATGTACTTATAGACGCTCTCTTTTAAATCACAATTTAGAAAAGCAGTCATGACACCCAACCGCCAGATATCGTAGTTATGGTATGTAGCAGTGGCAAGTAGGATCAGGATGGACTTAACCATAGGGACTATAAAAGGTTTCATCATTATCCACACCTGATTGATGACAAGAACCTTTTGCAACAAGTCTTAGTTTTGAAAGTCTCAACTTTTTCATGTACACAAAGTAATCTTCTCAAGATATACTTACTCCTGATGGGGATTTAACCTTTCAGATAAAGCAACCAAAGTCCATACTTTGTTGGTGTATATGGATTCCATCTCAGATCGCTTAGTATCCAGCCATTCTCAAAGAGTCCCTACTCCTGATGGCCTACTCGAAAACTAGTTGGGTCATCATCTCATGATGCAATCCTCGTTCCCACTGTGATAGAGAAAACCGAAGTATCTCTCAAGTGGATGAGGAACCCTACTAGATCGGCGGAGAGGCTGAGGTTCGTCGGAAACTATTGAATCCTCTGGTTCTACCAAATTATCAGCTGCAGTTTGTATAGCTGGAACTCCTTCCAGTTCTACCTCATGACCACTAATTTCTTCATAAGAAAATCATTTTCTAAAAATGCGGCATGCCGAGAAATAAAACACCTTTTGTTCTTCGGTGTGGTAGAAGACATTCCCTGGCGAATGCTTGAGATATCCAACAAACTTCCACAGAACTTACCTTGTTTCGAGCTTGTCCAGATTTTGCTTTTAGACATAGTCCGGACAACCCCAAATCTTAACTTACTTAAGAGATGGGCTCTTCCCATACCATATCGCATATGGAGTGGTAGGCACCTGATTTGATTGGAACCTATTCAATAGGTATGCGGCTTCACAAGTGCATAACCCCCAGAAGGAAATAGGCAACTCAGTAGTACTCATCATAGAGCACACCAAATCACATAGGGTACGATTGCTCCGCCCCGATACACCGATGTGCTTGTTTCCCTCCGAAAGACGCGATAGATGTCTTGCCTGAAATTCGGGGCAGATGCTAATAGGTACTATCCGTCCACCTCTCTGAAGATGCCAAGTTGATTTATGGCACCGTATATCGAAGGTTTAAACGGATGCGGCCGATGTAGCGGACTTCGTCAGATTCCCCCTCATTCGAGGGGTTTTTGATTGTGGGGACGCTCTTCCCTGCAGGTGCAAGCCCCTGCAGTTAATTACGCTACCGCATCGCGGTAACAGCTTTCTCCTTCTGCAGATGGTCACTTCGTGTCGTGGGTGTTTGTTTTGTTTGTGGTTGCCCATGGATTGTATACGGAGACTAATTTATGTTGTCGCCCGTAGGACGTGGATTAGTCCAAATCCGTATTTTCTTAGATTTGGGTTTGGGGTTTTGGGTTTAAGGATACATTATTCTCATTTTTGGACTAAGATCAACTTAAACGTTTGTTAAGAATACGTTAGTCTAATTTCCAGACTAAGATCAACTTAACAAGATCATTTAGATCCAACAAGGGATCATTTGGGCTCTATTGTTTAGTTTAGAGACATTGCGGTCGATTGCCAGTTTAGGGACATGGTGGTTCATCAAAGTCCGTGGAATATATGGCTGTCGGGACCCATCACCTCTCTGAAGACGTTGAAGGATTACAACGACGAATATCAGAGGAGTTCAGAGATGTACCCTTGAACCAATGTTGGTTGGGAGATCTATAGTCCAATTTGGGACTAAAGTCTGTTTGAAGGTTTATGAGCATATGGGCTTAGTTGATATGAGTTGAACATTTTATTGTTCTGGCTGTTGAGTCTTTATTTGGGCTCGGCCCTTTTATTAATGCATAGCATTGGGCTCCGTGATTAAATGCATAGCATTTATATTTGGCCTGTTAGACCTTTACTTGGGCTCTGCCCTTCTTTAATAATGCATAGCATTTATATTTGGCATGTTAGGCCTTTACTTGGGCTCTGCCCTTTTTTAATAATGCATAGCATTTTAGTGGTCTGACAGACCTGTCAGGCGCTTTGCGCCAATTAAAGAGCGCAAGGCGCTAGCGCATGTGGAGGTGACACGTGTCACGCTCTGCTAAGCACAAGTCTGTTAGCGCAGCGCGCTACGCCAGTGCATTGCGCTAGTGCGCTGCTGACACGTGGCGTGTCCTGGTGCTATGCGCCAATCCAAGAGCGCAGTGCGCTATATTTAGAAGCGCAAAGCGCAGATCATTCTGTGGTTGACACGTGGCGCGTTCTGGCGCAGTGCGCCAATTTGATAAGCGCAAAGGCGCATTTCAAGAGTGCAAGACACTGTACAATAGCGCAGAGCGCATCTTGATCCAATTAAGATCAAAGAAACAGGTTCTTAAAAGAGGTTCTACCTCAAGATTCAAGAACCAATGGTTCATCAAAAGGCTGTGCCTTTATATAGATCAAAAGATTTAGGGCTGAAGTAAATTACTTTTTTTTTAATCTTTTAGATCTTCTTGATCTTTTTTCTTTTTTATATTGAAGATCTTGATCTTGTTCTTAGATTTTTGATCTTTTTAGAAGAGATTCTTCTTTTTTAATGAGGTATTTTTATCTCTGTTCTTCAAGAATCAAATTCTTTACCTTCAAAAATGAAGAAGATGATTTTCTTTCTTCAAAAGCTTGCCTTTCAAATTTTTCAGAGGGTTCTCTCTTTTCTGTACGTCCGTATCTGAGACTTGGAGTCTAGGGGCCTTTATATAGGGTCAATTGGTTTGTTAAGTTAGTTACAGAGATCTTTCTCTGATTGATCTGGGGATATTTCCCCACCGTTGGATCTTTGATCCTAAGGCCTCTGTTTTACAGAAGACAATCTTCTTATTTTAATAAGATTGGAAAGATCTTTCTAGAATTTTAATTCTGATTAATTAAATAATTTATTATTTAAATTCCAGTGCTAGCGCAATTGGCGCTAGCGCACCTGCGCTTGACACGTGTCGCGCAGCGCAGAGCGCAGCGCACCTGCGCTTGACACGTGGCGCGCAGCGCAGCGCAACTGCGCTAGCGCGCCTGTGCTTGACACGTGGCGTACAGCGCAACTGCGCTAGCGCGCCTGTGCTTGACACGCGCCTGTGTTTGACACGTGGCGCGCAGCGCAGAGCGCAAGTGATTTGAAGCGTTGCTTCATTTATTTAAAAGTTTTGAATTTCAAAACAGAGCTTTGCTCTGATTGGGGGAAACAGAAGCGTCGCTTCATTTCCCGCCTTGAAATTTGAACAGAGCTTTGCTCCAATTGGGGGAAACAAATGCCCCCCCACCGTTGCGCTTACGTGGCCCCAAACGTGAGCGCAGCGGTGGCAGAATCTCAACCGTTGGGTCAACTTTTGGAAGTCGAAACGGCTCTCAATGCCTATAAATAGGACCTTTGGTCTCTTAGATGATTTTCATCTCCTCCTTGAGAATTTTTATTCAGAGCCTCGCTCTTTCGTTCGAGAACTTTTAAGAGTTGGAACTCTAGAAAATTTTTAGGTAAAAATTAAATTAGATTAAATTAAATTAATTTTAAGAGCCTTACTCTTAATAGATCCCTGATCTAAAGAAAATCCATTTAGGGTTTCACTTAGCAGAGCTTTGCCCTATAGGTCTAAAGGGATCTAAAGAGAACTAGAGAGAACCCTATTAGGGTTCCATTAATAGAGCTCTGCTCTCTAAGAGGATTTTTCTTGTGTTTTCTTAGTTCATTAATGGAGCTTTGCTCCTTCCAAATCATTTAGAAGAACTCTTAAGAGTTTTTCATGGATCTTGGAGGTTAAAAATGGCATTTTATTTTTTTTGATGATTTATATCATCTTTTCAGAGCAAAGCTCTCAATGTTCTCGGGGGATTTCTTTAAATTCCTTTCATAACTGATTTTGACGGGTGTCACTCCTGTCTGTAGAGCATTGCTCTCGGGGAGTTTAATTTCCTGTGCATGTTTTGAATCAAAAATTGCTTAATCAGTCTGTTTGCTAATTTTGTTGATTTTCTTTTACAGGAGTAATGGACGCCCACATGTACGATCTCGACGAGATTATCTCTTACGGGGACATCCGCCGACTCGGCCATTCTCAGAATCGAGAATTCACAAACGCCGAGTGTGCCGAAATCATGAGTCGCTTCGACGCATACAATGGTCGACTGCTTCCTCGACGTTCCTCTCTCTTGAAGCTTATCGTGGGAGCCATCTGGGAAGCGCTTCCCTTATTCTGTACCGGTATGCCACTTAGGGCATTGGATGCCGCCGAGGATAAGGTGCACTCGGAAATGCATGTTTGTGATACCTTAGTCGGGATGCATAGGGGAGTCAACCTACGAGCACGGAAGAAGCAAATGTGACTGATCTAAGATTGGACCATGCGTATTTGATGAGCCTAATCTCAAAGAGAAGGCGAGATAACCTTATCGATCTTCTGCATCAAGCTTTTCAACAGTCTGCAATACTTGCTGCTTATCGGAGGGAGGAGGACATCCGTGAGGATCCCGACGCTTGTGATCGCGAAAGAAAGCACACCAGGATGGTTCGAAAGGCCTGAAAGATTCTGGACAAGGTCACTTTTGAATTCCTCAATCCATGCCCTGGGTCCGAGGTTATACCCTTGTAAACATTTCAATAATGCTGTTTTTGTTTATTGTCTTTATTGATGTAAGAATTTTCCAAGTATGAATGACAAATTTTTTGCCTCCTTCCTTTTATTTTCTGCTTTGTTTTTAGCATATTCCTTAAGTAAGCATAGCCTGTAGGTGATATAGAACATTCCGTCTTGAATACTTCGAGGAGTAGTGATGGCTTAGGAAGCAGGTTCAGATCTGCTACCTAAGGCTTTTCAACTTTATGAGCCGTGAGGATCTCATAAAGACTTTTCCCCTACGATTCGAGAGGATCTCATAGGTGTATTTTCTCCTTAGGGGTCGTGAGGACTCCTAAGTGCTTTTTCTTTTGAGAGTCGTAAGGATCTTACAAGAGAATTTTCTCCCTTATAAGTCGAGAGGACTCATAAGTGATTGTTTCCCTCTTTGTCGATGTTCGACTTTGGTGAGTGTGGTCCGTAAATAGTATGTTAGAGTCCGTTTTGGACTGACTTGTAGGGCCCCAGTGCTTAGGAAACAGGTTTTTTAATCCTTGCTGCCTAAGGCTTTACCTCACGAGTCGAGACGAATCGAGCATTTCTCGCAAGGATATCCTAACGTCACAGTTAACCTCTGCTCTTTACAACAGAGGTCCGTTAGGGTCTGTGGTACTAGGGTTTTGTCCGTTGTACCGTCGTGTCGGCTGATGTATTCCTCGATAGGCAACCTTACTGTTCGAGTAGCCTTGCGACTGTCGTGTCTCTGATCCCTTCGGTGGCTGGACAAGACGTCTTCAAGCAATCCTCCTAGGCAGTTTGACCGTCGGAAGAGCAAGCGTTAGGAATTTTGCCAAGCCGCTTTTTACTTGAGGTTAGGCTCATTTTGGAGAGCCCCGATGAGTCATAACCACTCCGCGCTGGTGTGGGATGATCTCCGATAGTCTTTCAGGTTTTATATGAGTTGCCGTCAAGACCCTGAAGCTAGGAATTTGGCCTTTGCTTCGTTTGCTGGCATTGCGTCTGCTATATCGAGACGAATGTCGCGGTGGAGCTGGGATTTTGCCGTGGCTCCGTTTTTTTATTGTCGTGTCTGAATCCTGCTGGAGAAAGAACGCTGTGGTGACATCTCGTCTGCTGTATCGAGACGAATGTCGAGGTGGTGACCACTCCATGTGGATGTGGGATGATCTCTGATGGTCTTTCAGGTTTTATATAAGTTACCGTCAAGACCCTGAAGATAGGAATTTGGCCTTCGCTTCGCTTGCCGGCATTGCGTCTGCTGTATCGAGATGAATGTCGCGGTTGTCTCTAGGTTGCTGGTGAACCATCGAGGTTTAGAACTAGGGATTTTGTCGTGGTTCCGTTGCTTGATATTGTCGCGTCTGAATCCTGCTGGAGGGAGAACGCTGTGGTGACATCTCGTCTGCTGTATCGAGACGAACATCGAGATGGTGACCATTCCGCGCTCGATGTGGGATAATCTCCGATGGTCTTTCAGGTTTTATATCAGTTGCCGTCAAGACCCTGAAGCTAGGAATTTGGCATTTACTTCGTTTGTTTTGTCATGTCCGAATCCTGTTGGAGGAAGGACGCTGCAGTGATATTTTGTCTACTGGAGATGAATGCCAAGGCGGTGACCACTCCGCGCTGGTGTGGGGTGATCTCCGATAGTCTTTCAGGTTTTATATGAGTTGCCGTCAAGACCCTGAAGCTAGGAATTTGGCCTTCGCTTCGTTTGCTGGCATTCCGTCTGCTGTATCGTGACAAATGCCGCGGTTGCCTCTAGGTTGTTGGTGAACCGTCAAAGTTTGGAACTAGGGATTTTGTCGTGGCTCTGTTGTTTGATTGTCGCGTCTGACTCTTGCTGGAGTAAGAACGCTGTGGTGACATCTCGTCTGCTGTATCGAGACGAATGTCGAGGTGGTGATCACTCCGTGCTGGTGTGAGATGATCTCCGATGGTCTTTCAGGTTTTATATGAGTTGTCGTCAAGACCCTGAAGTTAGGAATTTGTCTTTCGCTTCGTTTGCTGGAATTGCGTCTGCTGTATCGAGACGAATGTCGCGGTTGTCTCTAGGTTGCTGGTGAACCGTCGAGATTTGGAACTAGGGATTTTGCCGTGGTTCTGTTGCTTGATATTGCATCTGAGTCCTGTTGGAATGAGGAGGAACGCTATTGTTAACATCTCGTCTTGTTATATCGAGACGAATGCTGAGGTGGAGTTGGGATTTTGCCATCACTCCGCTTTGTTTTGATACTGCGTCTGCATCCTGTTGGATTGTTGAGGAACGTCATTGGTGATCTCTCGTCTGCTGTATCGAGACGAATGCTGAGGTGGAGCTAGGATTTTGCCATCGCTCCGTTTTTTTGACCTTGGGATGACATTGCGTCTGCTATAATGAGATGAATGCTGAGGTGGAGCTAGAATTTTGCCATCACTCCGCTTTGTTTCGACCGTGAGGTCTTTCGTTGACGTTGCATCTGCATCCTGTTGGACTGCGTAGGAACGTCGTTGTTGACATTGCGTCTGGTGTAGCAAGACGAACGCTGAGGTGGTCTCAAGGTTGTTTGTGAACCGTCGAGACTTGGCTCTCTTTCTGATGGAGCCTGAGGAGGGAAGGCGTGATTCCTTCTTTACTTGCGCCCCTGGATTGTATACAGGGATTGATGTGATATTACTTGTAGGGCAAAAGGTTTCACTTTTTTCATTCATTTTTTTTATTTCTTCTTTTTTTATTTTTTTATTTTTTTTATTTCTTTCCGTGATGCTCTATCATTTCAGCTTTTATCTCGCGAATGCCGCGAATGCCCAATCATTTCGGCTATTTTTCGCGGTGCCCAATCATTTCGGCTATTTATTTCATTTTTACTCACTGTTTTTTATTGCGAGTTGCCCAATCATTTCGGCTATTTGGCATCCATACATTTATACTTGCTGATTTTGTCGCAAGTTGCCCCATCATTTCGGCTTTTTCGTATGCATGTGTGGCTTGCTGGCTTCTCACCGGAAGCTTGGGATTAGACACCGATTTCGGCATCAGCACCGCTACAACTGGAATATTGCCAGGAGCGAATCATCATTTGCCTCTGCCGATGTCGAACAAAGGTAGCTTAGCGAACAAGGTTAGGATCCTGTCGACTAAGGCTTTTGACTTCATGAGCCGTAAGGGTCTTATAAAGGTATTTCTCCCTACGAGTCGTGAGGATCTCGTAGGTGCATTTTCTCCTTAGGAACCGTGAGGACTCCTAAGTGTATGTTCTCTTATAAGTCGTAAGGATCTTACAAGAGTGTTTTCTTCTTATAAGTCAAGAGGACTCACAAGGGTTGTTCACCATGCAAACTTATCCCTAGTCGCGAATGGGATTTTGTTAGGGAGATGTTTATTCGCGCCCGTGGATTGTATACAAGGGTCAGCATTGAGCTGCTTGTAGGGCAGTATTGGAGGTTGTGGTGGCCGCTTAAGAACAGGTTCAGATCCCTGTAGTTTAAGACTTTCAAATCTTATGAGCCGTGAGGGTCCCATAAGAGGGTTCCCCTTACGAGCCGTGAGGATCTCGCAAGTGTAATTTCTCCTTAGGAATCGTGGGGATCCCTAAATGTGTTGCTTGTGAGTCGTAAGGATCTCACGCAGGTGGTTTCTCCTCACAAGGTCGAGAGGACCTTGCAAGTGTCTCTTAACGAGCTTGCGCCCTTTCGGGTTTTCACAAAACTCGCCGGTAGCCCTGCTGTTTTTACTCACGGAGCCCTTTCGGGTTTTTCATCCATGCCCATTTTGCTTATGGACATACCGTTCTCTCTCTCTCTCTCTTTTTTTTCTCTTTTCTCTTTTTTTTTATATAACGAGGTTGCACCCTTTTGGATTTTCACAAACACTCGCCGGTAGCCCTGCTGTTTTTACTCACGGAGCCCTTTCGGGTTTTCATCCGTGCCCATTTTGCTTATGGACATACCGTTTTTTTAATTTATTTTTTTATCAGATTCGGGATACTGCAATCCGTCTAGCTTCTCGGCATCTCGTTCAACAGCTAGTTTTAGGACATAGTGGTCCATCATTAATTTAAAGACGTTTCAGTCCGCTGTTAGTTTAAGGACGTTTCGGTCCGTCGTTGCCGTGTTTGAGGCGGATTTTTTTAGTTTACGGACTTTTCGGTCCATGAGGCCTTCCCTATGAATGAGCATGATGCCTCCGGCATATCCATCTTTTTCAGAGCGTGTGGTTGTGGTGGGCTCACCTTCCAGTTCTCGGACAACGCGAACTTGCCCTGTTGGTGTTGGTCTTCAACCCAGTTTTTGAAGACGTAGCAGTTTTCGATTGGATGGCCCAATACTTGGTGGTAAGGGCAGTAATTAGAATTGTTGATATCATTCAGTTGTAGCTGGTGTTTCGGCTCCGGTAGAGTGATAAGCCCGTCACGCGCTGTTAGTTCGAACAACGTCCTTGTTTCATCCCGGGGAAATGAGTAAGGACGTTTCAACTTCTCATAGAAGGGTTGCCGTTTGTTGCTTTGGCGAACAACCGGTCTAGAGTCACTCGATTGTTGTTGAGCGTCGGCGACGAAGGCCGTTTTTCCCTTCCTTTTATCCTTTTTGTTCGATCCCTTGTTTGCGGGTCCGGGATTCTTTCCGGTTAGTGTGTGATTGCACGGCTGAATGTTCTTGCAACTTCTCAATTTTTTGGTTTTAGAGATGGGTTCCTTGAAGAGAGGGCCGAGGGCTACTTTTTCGTCGGAGTCACTCCCGAAGGCGAAAACTCGCGGTCCCTCGGGATCAACCTTATGACAATTGTCGGCAATTCTTATACGCTCATCTGTCACATTTTTATGCTGTCTACGGGCTTCATGCTTTGTCCTGTTGAAGTGTTGCCTGTGTGCGACATACCCTTGCTACCAACACTTAAAGGAGTTGCAATCTTCAGTAGGATGTGTGATCTTCTGATGATATAAGCAGAAGTTAGGATGTATGTTCGCTTCATCAAGATGTATACTACCAGAACAATTTACTCTGAGAGAGGGCAGCCTCATCCCCATCGATATGGTTTTGGCGAATCGTTTCCTTGTCTTGATCCTGCTTTCATTTGCGGCGGATGTACTTTGATTTGGTGGGAGTGTTTCGACCCTTTTGTCCAGTCGCCGGCGTTTGGCCTTTTCAAATATGGCCATCTCACGCCCCCGATCAGCTTTACTTCTCAGGAGAGCTTCGTTTAGGAATGCGTCGATCATTTCATCTGACGGCCCAGAAGTTCCGATTTAGGCTCTGCCCCCAGTTTTTTTATGCAAGGAGCCACTTCATTGTCTAGCGATGAATGAGAGATCACATGGCAACTTGCTACGTAATCCTCAGATTCGTCCGACGATTCTTCTCCATCATCTCCGTCCTCAAGAACACGACTGAGGAATTCTTGGAGCATGATTGGAGTCCGCGCCTTCTGGTTATACTCTTCCAGCGCGTCAATCTACTTTTGTAGGTCCGTGCGCTTGTCGCCAGGCTTCACGGGCTTCTTGGATTTCTTTTTCTTTTTCGAACATTTCGATGGCTGGGTGTGAATGCTTTGGCTATCACCACCAATATTTGGAGTTGGGCGCGGCTTCAGCATCCCCTTGATGATCTCAGATTCCAACGGGTTCTTCCATCTGATCGCCGGGCATGTCTGAAGATCATTCAGCATCCTTTTGGTCTTGGCCGAAAGAGCCACCTCCCATGGAGCTTCCTCAACAATAGAGCACGTTGCCCCCGGTGTGTTTGTCTTCTTAGGAGTGTGAGGCTATGGCGGGTTCACCTTCCAGTTTTCGGATAACGCGAATTTGCCTTGTTGGTACTGATCCTCGATCCATCCCTTAAAGATGAAGCAATCTTCGATTGAATGGCTTACCTCTTGGTGGTAAGGGCAGTAATTAAGATCGTTGACATCTCCTGGCTGCAACGGACGTTTTGGACTCGGCAGATTGATGAGTCTGTTGCGCACTGCCAGCTTGAACAGTCTCCTCGTTTTATCCTGAGGAAACGAGTAAGGACGTCCCAGTCTTTCCTCGAGGGATAGGCGTGGACGCACGTTGTTTTGGCGAACAACCGGCTTTGAGTTACTCGGCTGTTGTTGAGTTTTGGCGACGACAATCGGTTTCCCTTTTCCTTTCTCATTTCGAGAGTCTGGCTTTGGAGGAGACGGTCTGTGACCCATCTGGTCCATTTGGGCCAGTTTGTCGATCAAGGCCTGGAAAGTAGTTGGCTTGAAGAACATCATGAACTGAGAGATAGCCTCTTGAGGGTCAAGAGTGCCCACGAACATGCCTACCGCCGGCGCTTCTTCGATCCGATGTTCGCATTTCGACCACAGATTCCGCCATCGGATAGCGTACTGGACCCACGTCCCGCCTGGTTTCACCCTGGCATTAATTAGTGCCGTTATCGGGGTGCGTTCACTAGCACTCACGAATCTTTGTGTAAACAGTAGCTCCATCTCCGCAAATGTTTTGACAGAGTCGTTAGGTAGCTCTGAATACCATTCAAAGGCCATTTCTGCTAGGCTGCCGACGAATTGGCGAAGCAACAGTTTGTCATCACCTCCAGTGTTGCCGCATAAGGCTCTGAATTGAGCGACATGCTGATGTGGATTCCCCGTCCCTTTATATACATGGAACTTAGGGATCGTATATCCCGGCGGGTAACTGATTTGGTCATACCAGCCCTGATAGGGTCGTTCGGTTCTAACAATTTGCCCAGCCGCTTCATTTGCCTGATGAACTCGTATCTGCTGAGCTATATAGTCGTCTAGTGCAGCTTTGGAAATGGTTTCCTCCTTGGCTGCTGAATGAGCCGGAGGAGGATTAGGTGTCTCCCCTCTATCGCCTTCAATAATGATCGGAGGGTCTTCAGATGGAGGGTCCGGCTGTAACATCATTCATACCATATCTTAGAAGAGAAGCGCCATTTGTTTTATGTTGGCAGCTTGTTCTGCTGTCTCTCTATCCTTCTTTTTGAGGACTCTGCGTAGAAAGTCAGCGTCAGTTTCCTGTTCGTGACGCTGTTCTAATGATATTTCCGGGCTTTCTTTTGGCCCGGTGAGTGCGGCCATCGCAGTCATCATCTCTTGAAGCTTCTGTTGTTGCTCCTGGGCTTTTGTAATGGATCGGGTGAGCGATTGGTGACCCATCGGAGCGCGGCCATCCTCTTTCCCGGATGCCATATAGACAGTGTGCACCATCATGCCCCCAGACTTGGGGTGTTTAGGCTTAGTGCCTTTGACATTTGTCGCAGGCATGGGGATTTTCTCCGGCCTCCTCCTCTTATAGGCGGTCGAAGTTGAGGGGGCCACTGCAATGGGCACCCAAGTATTCGTCATCTTTTATGGCTTAACAGGACGGTTTTCTTCCTGTCGGACCTTCAGCTTCTTCTGCTGGCGGGAGAAATTTGGATCAATCACCGAGTCTTGGACTTGACGCCAGACCTTGTAGATCTTAGAGAACAGCCGCTAAGGGGACTGTTCTGGTTTTGCTTCCGCAACATTCTCCATCGGAGGAGGAGATCTTTTCAGTACGGCGGTAGGAAAATTTCTGCGCACCTTATTCAGCAGCTCGAAGCTGTTTCCGGTTGGAACAGCAGCATTAATTTCCACCATTGGGGTTGGTGGAGTTAGCCCAGAGGGGGAGTTTCCCCCGGCCTTCCTTACCCGGCGCCAGTGGCGACGGCGAGCATGTCGTGCGATTGGAGTTGGTTTAGCCGTAGGGGTGACCTCCTCATGCCCCCTGTGTTGGTCAGAATTTGCTGGTATCAGCCTTTTAAAGACCGGCGTCCATTGAATGGGGACGACCAACCTATCAAAAGCAGACTTCCGAGTAGGGGAAGCAACCTTGGTGACTTCGCCTGGAACGGGAGCAGAAATAGTCAGTCATGTGAAGACCGACCATTTGGCAGGAGAAACTGCCCTGACGATTTTAGGAGCAGGGATGGCTATCCTCTTCGGGATAACGCCTTCTGGTATAGCAGGTTTCTTCATGGGCCCGTTGGAGCTCTGGCCTAGTCTGTTAAAAACTGAGGCAGTGAAGTTGGACGACCCATTGAGAGGGGCCGCAGTAGTAGCAAGCCGATCGAATACCGACTTCTTGGGAGCTTCTTGTGACGGTACAGGGACGTTGAAGCTTATGGGTGGGAGTATGGTCCCGAAGAATAGTCCAGTGGTGGCTTGAGTTACCTGCTCCACTGGCATCTTGAACAGGGAGGCTGCTTGGGGCCCATAAGTCACTCCTTCAGCAAGGACGAAGTGAGAGTTGCAGTTGCAGGTAGTGCAGTTTGAAGCCATTGATCTTCTGTTTTCTGCACGGAGCAAGACACCAAATCTAAGTACCTCGAATCCACAGGCAACCATAGCAAACCGCGATTCGTTCGCGAACACGACACATGAAGTGTGGAGTAGAAAGAGGAAAAGGTCCTACCGGGCGTGCCAGAATCTATTTCCCTCCGAAAGACGCGACGAAGACACGATAGACGTCTTGCCTGAAATTCGGGGCAGATGCTAATAGGTGCTATCCGTTCACCTCTCCGAAGATGCCAAGTTGATTTATGGCACCGTATATCGAAGGTTTAAACGGATGCGGCCGATGTAGCGGATTTCGTCAGATTCCCCCTCATTCGAGGGGTTTTTGATTGTGGGGACGCTCTTCCCTGCAGGCGCAAGCCCCTGCAGTTAATTACGCTACCGTATCGCGGTAACAACTTTCTCCTTCTCCAGATGGTCACTTCATGTCGTGGGTGTTTGTTTTGTTTTTGGTTGCCCGTGGATTGTATACGAAGACTAATTTATGTTGTCGCCCGTAGGACGTGGATTAGTCCAAATCCATATTTTCTTAGATTTGGGTTTGGGGTTTTGGGTTTAAGGATACGTTAGTCTCATTTTTGGACTAAGATCAACTTAAACGTTTGTTAAGAATACGTTAGTCTAATTTCAAGACTAATATCAACTTAACAAGATCATTTAGATCCAACAAGGGAGCATTTGGGCTCTATTGTTTAGTTTAGAGACATTGCGGTCGATTGCCAGTTTAGGGATATAGTGGTTCATCAAAGTCCATGGAATATATGGCTGTCAGGACCCATCACCTCTCTGAAGACGTTGAAGGATTACAACGACAAATATCAGAGGAGTTCAGAGATGTACCCTTGAACCAATGTTGGTTGGGAGATCTATAGTCCAATTTGGGACTAAAGTCTGTTTAAAGGTTTATGAGCATTTGGGCTCAGTTGATATGAGTTGAACATTTTATTGTTCTGGCTGTTGAGCCTTTATTTGGGCTCGGCCCTTTTATTAATGCATAGCATTGGGCTCTGTGATTAAATGCATAGCATTTATATTTGGCCTGTTAGACCTTTACTTGAGCTCTGCCCTTCTTTAATAATGCATAACATTTATATTTGGCATGTTAGGCTTTTACTTGGGCTCTGCCCCTTTTTAATAATGCATAGCATTTTAATGGTCTGACAGTGCGCCACGTGGCCTGTCAGGCGCTTTGCGCCAATTAAAGAGCGCAAGGCGCTAGCGCATGTGGAGGTGACACGTGTCACGCTCTGCTAAGCGCAAGTCTGTTAGCGCAGCGCGCTGCGCCAGTGCGCTGTGCGAGTGCGCTGCTGACATGTGGCGTGCCCTGGTGCTATGCGCCAATCTAAGAGCACAGTGCGCTATATTTAGAAGCACAAAGTGCAGATCATTCTGTGGTTGACACGAGGCGCGCTCTGGCGCAGTGCACCAATCTGATAAGCGCAAAGGCGCATTTCAAGAGTGCAGGGCACTGTACAATAGCGCAGAGCGCATCTTGATCCAATTAAGATCAAAGAAACATGTTCTTAAAAGAGGTTCTACCTCAATATTCAAGAACCAATGGTTCATCAAAAGGCTGTGCCTTTATATAGATCAAAAGATCTAGGGCTGAAGTAAATTACTTCTTTTTTAATCTTTTAGATCTTCTTGATCTTTTTTCTTTTTTATATTGAAGATCTTGATCTTGTTCTTAGATTTTTGATCTTTTTAGAAGAGATTCTTCTTTTTTAATGAGGTATTTTTTTCTCTGTTCTTCAAGAATCAAATTCTTTACCTTCAAAAATGAAGAAGATGATCTTCTTTCTTCAAAGGCTTACCTTTCAAATTTTTCAGAGGGTTCTCTCTTTTCTGTATGTCTGTCTCTGAGACTTGGAGTCTAGGAGCCTTCATATAGGGCCAATTGGTTTGTTAAATTAGTTACAGAGATCTTTCTCTGATTGATCTGGGGATATTTCCCCACCGTTGGATCTTTGATCCTAAGGCCTCTGTTTTACAGAAGACAATCTTCTTATTTTAATAAGATTGGAAAGATCTTTCTAGAATTTTAATTCTGATTAATTAAATAATTTATTATTTAAATTCCAGTGCTGGCGCAATTGGCGCTAGCGCACCTGCGCTTGACACGTGTCGCACAGCGCAGAACGCAGCGCACCTGTGCTAACGCACCTGTGCTTGACACGTGGCGCGCAGCGCAGCGCAACTACGCTAGCGCACCTGCGCTTGACACGTGGCGTGCAGCGCAACTGCGCTAGCGCGCCTGTGCTTGATATGTGGTGCGCAGCGCAGAGCACAAGTGATCTGAAGCGTTGCTTCATTTATTTAAAAGTTTTGAATTTCAAAACAGAGCTTTGCTCTGATTGGGGGAAACAGAAGCGTCGCTTCATTTCCCGCCTTGAAATTTGAACAGAGCTTTGCTCCAATTGGGGGAAACAGTGCTGTGGTGTATACGGAGGAGTAATACTGAGAGAGAATCTCATTCTCCTTTAGAATAGTCCAGAAATTCCGTGCTCTAGTATTCTTTTCCCTGATCACATCAACGGACATAATACTAATACCCATTTTGGTTCTCTACTTCTAACTTATATTCATTGAATATCTCAAAAGGTTCAGACTTGTGTTTCAACAGGAACATATGTCCGAATCTTGAGTGATGATCAGTGAATGTAATGGAGTACAAAGAACCAGTCCTGGCATGTGTAGACAGGGGACCTACATACATCATCATGTACCAATCCCAAGAGTTCATCTAACTCTTTCTCTGTTTCCAATAAACGGAGCTATATTCATCTTATCTTTGTGACATGACTGGCAAGTTTCAGAAGATGTAAATTCAAACAGATTTAAATATGCATCTAAATGTAACTTAGTTAGTCGGGTCGCATTGATATGACCCAGTCTATAATGCCTCAAGAAGGATTCGTTCATTTCTGAACTCTTCCTCTGGTGTGTGTTATGTACGTTAAGGACTGTAATTTGATTTAGAACGTATATGCTTTTAGATAACGTGTCTGAACCGATCAACTCTTGATATAGGAAATGTTCAAAATATTATCCAACAATACAAAATTATATCCTTCTTTAGTAAATAAAGAGACTGATATGATGTTGTATATCAGGTTCGGTATCTAATAATTTTCGTTCGGAATCAATGTATTGGGTAATATAAGGTGATAACTGCCTACATACTTGGCTGCAACACTTGCACCGTTTTCATCTCTTGAAACTTATCACCTATTCTCAGTTCTCTACCTATCTGTAGCCCATGTAACATATTACATATGTGGGATCCTAATCCGATATCTCATACCCAGGATATAAAGGAAACTGAGAAACAGTTCTCCGTAATAAACACACCCGAAGAAGATGTATCAATATACACTTTCTTCATTTGGGCGGCACGGGAATTCTGGTAATCCCCTATTTCCTGCTCGGTCTTATAACAATTATAAGTTGGAGCGGAGGCAACGTTCCTTAGCGCAGTATAACAAGCGGGTTCGGTCAGTACATCCGTATTTTTATCTTGATTAAGGCGTGACATGGTCGCTACCTGGAGAGAGAGAGAAAAAAACACTCAGCGTATGCTCTTGCAACATTAGATTGGTTACTAATATATCTAATCAGGATGGCTCCCACTGTTTTAGTCAAATCTTCCTTCAAACCCTAAAAGGAAAGACTAGCCGGGATTAATTACACTCTACAAGTTCGCCAATTTTTCAGCCAGGCCAGTGTCGGTAGTTTGAGGGAGGTTCCCCTTGCTTTCACACGGACCTAATTAAAATAAACCTCGTTTTCCCAGAGGCGTAACCCCGTTGACACCTTTCTAGACACCTACTTGATCAGCTAATTGTAATGTGTAAAACTCTCCCAGGAGTAACTCTTACTCGCAGTGGGTATCGGGATCCAACTATCTCATAGGAGGTATGCAATCTCATTGCAAATTTCAACACTTGAAATTCCCGATATTGTTTTGCCCCGAGTGATCTATGACCTTGACAAGGTCAACAAACCATAGACTGCAAGTCAAGTTCAACCCGTCATTTCCTGATTGAATTAAACCCACCCGCACGACCCTTGACGAAAGCCAAACAAAGCCATATGAATACCCTAATCCAATCGCATCGTATGCAGCAGATAAGCACTAGTTAGCTACCGAACACTACGCCTTGACAAAAGCCAAACTACCGCAGCACGAATACTAAGTAGTACTTATCTGAAATGACGGAGGGCTACGACAAGTTTTTAAGAACACCATTTGCGTAAAGAACTTGATATCGTTGTAGAATCGAGTGATTTTGAAAAGGAGTGTTTTTGAGGTTTTTACTAGTTTTGCTAAAGATGTCACTCCCGGTGAAGGGATCTCGGCTCTTTCCTTATCGAACAAGGTGCAGGATATTTCAAAAATACCACTATGCAAAGCAAAAACTATAAAAGTAATCAAAAGACAAACCGAGTTTATAGCATCATCTAGTTTCGCTAAAGAGGTCACTCCTGGTGAAGGGATCTCGGCTCTTTCCTTATCGAATAAGGTTCTGAATATTCTCCAAGGAATACCGCTATGCAAAGTAAGAACTAGAGCTACCAGTTTTTGAGACAAGTTTGTACAACATCTTTAGGTTTCTTTTATTTCATCAATCTTATTAATGAAGTCCCATCATTTTAAGTTACCTAAACATCACAGATAAATACAACGTACGTTTATGCCATCCGTATTGGCCTCGATATCCCCTCGTGCACCGTTAGGTTAGGTAACTAACGGCAGAGCGGGGCAGTGCTAGCGTGGGTGTAAAACATAAGCAACGTCTATATAATATATCATATATACTATATCCTGTATTCATCTCATCAATATATCAAATGATCACATCACAGATATCGCAGCAGAAAACAACATATGAAATATTGGATATATTTGGATTTCCGGGTTTTATTTTAAGCCTATATAAAATATGAATTCCACGGTCGTGATGAATAGCCAATCCTACACCCCTAGACCCCTACGAGAGCGGCAAGCAACCCTACCAATTCTAGAGTTAGGAGACCCGGTCTCGACTCCTCTAGATGGTCTCCCATTGTACCCTAGAACCCGGTTACTTGTGCTCCCCGCCTTGGGTCTATCCTAATGCGGAAAAGTAAATAATATACAATGGTGACATCATCCTCAATCCGGAAGTGCCCCAATAAAAGAATATTATATACAATGGATTTTACATGAATGAAAAATAAAAAAACTCTCATCTCACATAAAACCCCCGGCTATTCAATCATGACGATCCAATATAATATATCACAGCAACACATAACATCACATGTCATCAACGTAAGTAAATATGCGTATCCCAGTTGTCGTTGACATATAGCACCGAAACCGGAGATACACCACATATTACACTTACGGTCGCAGAAAAGAAAATGAAAAACTACAATAGTTGGAATCCGCAACCACCTTAGACATTATAAACCCAACGTATCACATATTTTGGATTTCATGCCTAACAAAATGAATTCCTTAGATAACGCATGCCTAACAATTATAAATCCCGCATTTTAGTTTCGGTCTCGAAAACACTTTTCAATATATAGTCGGGCAATTCAACAAGATTCCCGACGTCCTGATCGAATGCTCGTCGGAAACTTTAGTAGATGGCCGCACCCCCGATGCCATCGACGAAGTGCACTAAGGCGGAACACCGCTGCCACGAGCATCCGAACGGATACTTTTAGCAACGGGGTTCTCCTACAGTCACTTGGTCGGGGCTATGGGGCATGCCTATCTATTAAGTTTACCCAGTGAGTATCCGCGTACGCTACGTGATTGCGATGGATTTTTGATCGCATCGAAATCCCGTGGCAACCGATCAAATGAGACTAAATTGCTAGATTTATAACATTCAAATTAGTTATCTCATAACTATTTGTGGATTCTAAATATTGTATCTCATCACATGATATCCGGATGACGTTAAACTCTTCGATCGATTTATCAAAATCCCACAATTTCCCGACGACTCAATACTTGAGCATAGTTTTAATAATACCCAGAATATGCCACAGTACCTATGCACCAGCCGTAGAAGGGCAAACCCAAGCCTCACTCATGTCACCACGGAACTACGGCAAACCCTAAGGTTTGACCGCGGTTCTGCGATCCAAAAAGTCGAGTTAGGGTTTCATTCTTCTAGAGGGTTCATAGAATCACTTGCATATTTTTCCGAATACGTTAAACTTGGAAAAATGAGGTTTTGACATTTGATCGAACCTTTTAATTTCGTTTAGACAACATGCGAATAACCCGAAACAATATTAAAACTACGAATACAAAATACTCCGAATTGTTTATAATGTAAGATTATATCACATGCAAAATTAGCAAAAATAAACAATACCTGAAACATCAAAACCAAGTCACTGGAACACACAAAAATTTTCAGGGGGGAGCTCGGATTTGGCCGAGATCTACGGTATGGTGGCCGGCCACTTTTTCATGAAACCCCCTCAAATTTTCATAGTGTTCATGTTATATCCCATATAGCACTCAGTACTTGTTTTAAAAAATTTTTGACAAATATTTAAAATCGACAGAAACATGATTTTCGCGTTTCAAGTTTCGGAGTATTTCGGTTTCGTAATCTTAACAAAATCCGTATAAATTTCTAGCATGGCTCTGATACCACTGCAGGGTTCCCTAGCACGGCAGCAAGCTTTCAGGAGGTATCGTCCATGCCAAATTAAAATTTTGCCGTTCTAGCTAACCCTAAACAATGAATCGTTTACTAAAAATCGATGGAATATCATATGTAAACACTTTACATCTTAAGTGAGCAAGGAATACAAACTTTGTAGACCGGTCCTTCATTTCATTAGCTCCGTATAGTAGTCCTTTCGCTTCGATCGTGAACTCTGGACTCTAGAGGGAATCCGATGAAGAAACGAACATGCTTGCTTCGAAGTCTTCAAGGCCGAAGATGATCTACGTCGAGGAGACACTAACCCAAGCTATCTCTTCACTAATTACGGAATTAGTGAAGCAAACACCCTATACTAAATAGCAAGTAGTAGAGGATGATGAAGTAGGAAGTTTGCTCACATTAGAAATCATTTTCTCACATTTTATCTCATATCTCCATTGAAGCTAGAAAGCTTTTTAGGAGGAGTAAGAAGAAGAATGAACTCATCAAGTGAGAATGAATTATTGTTGTGAGGTTAGAATTGCAACCATGGTGAGTTAGTGTCATGCCTAACTCATGTAGAGAATAAACCATAGCTATGAGTTAAGGGTTGGGTTAACAAATATCTTAAGGTTGACAAAAAAGTGGACTCAGTCAATGAAACCTACAAGCTTCTACAAGTTTTGAACCATGACTCATTATCCAAATGTTTAAAATCCATAAGAAAAATAAAACCCTAACTTAACCTAGCATGGTTTAAGTCTCATACAAACTATGTTGCAAGTGTAACCTAGCATGACACACTTATATATATCACATATATATTTTGTGCCAAAAAGAAAACAATACATATATCACATATATGTAAAGTATATCAAATGTGAGAAAAGAAATCATAAGTGAGCCAATACTAGTTAATGTAAATTAATATATCAAATATATAATTATACATTAGATTATCAAATCAACTCTTGATTTAATAATCCGGTTATATCACCTATAACCGAATAATATCATATGAATCAACTTATCGAATCAACACTTGATCCGATAACCCGGCTATATCATATATAACCGACAGATATCTCATATCACGAGAGTAGAATACGGTATCTCATATCGTATCAATCTCGGTCCCGCACATATCACATATGTGCTCCTACTCTGTTTCACTTGAGCCAGGAAACCCGTGTGTAGGACTCTAAAGACTCGTCAATACGCCAGCAGTAGGTGATGATCATATCAAACACGCACAAGCCGCAAGTGGTCTGCTAAACGTAACGGCCACCCAGGTATTGAGCGATCAGAAGATCAATAAGCAAGACTGCTCACACTCCTGCGAATCCAATCAGTAACACTACCGTACAGTCCGGTCTCTTCGTCTGATATGTCGCATATCTCGTCTAGGGGTAGTAAACGTCGGACCCCAGTAACTCAATAAGTCGTGTCGATATAAGGCTCATAACTGGTCGAGAAACTACTGATAACACTTACCAGTATATCTCTGAAGCAGTCTTGGCCAAGGACATCCTGTTATAGCCAATCGAGCACAGCGCAACATCAACTCCTAATACCGAGAGAGACGAAACCCCTCCTATCGCTCATTGCCTCATGTGACTTGGGACTGTACCCAAAAGCCACCGTTTTGCACGTTCTCTTGAACGTGGTAAGGTGGAAATCAAAGCACAGTGGGAATCACACAAAACTCTATGACGATCTCGGGTCTACAGACTAACCTGTACCAGTGTCACAAGAGAACTGCCATCTGACGTTAGGTATAATACCATCTGAGAGTTCTCGGCGAGTCCGTTCAGTGTACCCAGTCTCCACTGAGCACCCGTATACTGTCTCTGATGTCAAACACGAATGGATATGTGATCATCCATCGCCCATCTACATGGGTCGAGAAGCTATACGCTAGTCTATTCTGGTATATCGATACCCTGTCTCGATACATCTACGATTAGGAACATTTGAAGGATATACTTAGCGACTAGACTGTCCCTACTAGTATGATCTGCATCATAGTCCTGGTAGTCAAGTACTCATCCTAAGGGCTTTATCAATATGTAACATAGAGACAATCAGAGTACATGTTAAGATAAAGAGCAACCAGATAGCATACTATCATGTCGAGCAAGAAAGTCCTCCATATATATGTCCAAGCATCCACTACAATATACATCATATGTACAGTAATGGCCTTTAGGGCATACATATCACTAACACTAGCAAGTCTATTAAGTAATTGCTTCATCAAGATGTTCATCTAATGGAGCTAGTGCTTGTGGTTGGGTTATCTCATGGTGGATCATCTTCGACGAGGAGATCATCATGCAAGCTCGTTTCGGATCAAATGGAGGCAAGCTTCGGTCTTTCCCTAGGCGAGGGTACACACTACAAAGGTTGTAGCCGCATAAAACCCTTAGTTTAGCTTTCTTTACATGTTTCAAGTTATTGTCTTTTAGTAGATTCTAGAGTTATAGTGCTATGTGCTGTTTACCGCCGGAAACCGGACCCAGGCGCGGGGAGCGCGTCCGGCCTTAATACGGGGCTAGATGCTATATGGAATATATATGTCCACATCTCCGAAGATACCAATTTAATTAATGGCACCGTATATCGGAGATTTGGATGGATGCGACCGTTATAGCAGACTTATCAACTTCCCCCTCAATAATTAGGGGTTTTTGATTGTGGGGATGCATTTTCCTGCAGCAAAAGCCCCTGCAGTTAATTACGTTATCGCCAAGCGACAACAACTTTCACATTCTCCATGTCTTCGTGTGTGTTATAGTTTGTTTATTTTAGGGCTGTCCTTGGATTGTATACGGAGACTAATATATGTCGTCGTCCGTAGGGCACGGATTAGTCCAAATCCGTACATTAGATTTGTTGTTGAGTTTAGGACGTATATCTCATATAAATTAGGTCAATCGGTTCAAAATATGTCATCTAAAGATCGTTAGTCGCATCTAACTAAGATCAACTTGGGAATATGGTTAATGATCGTTAATCTTGTTTTAGATTAAAATCTACTTAGAAAATATGTTTTATTTGATCATGGACCACATATGAGAAGCATAAGCTTCCTGGTCCAAGTGCGCATATGCGCATGTGCCTTATATATGATGCGCACTTGTTTGCAGTCATGAGGAGTTGCGCACGTGCATATCACGTGTTTGCGCACTTGTTATCATGTTAAATTTCTATGTGCACATGTATACGTGCACATGTATTGAAGGGTGATATGTTCCACTTGCGCGTATGTGAGTATCACATGATATGCACCTTTTAAGAGGTATTATTTTATCTAAGTGCTTATGTGCGCACTTCTGTATGGGCAAACTTTTTCTTAAGTGCGACCTAAGGTCAACTGCGCACTGCTCATCAAAAAGTTATGGTTTGCATCATTTTTTTTATGAAAAGTTATGATTTTTTTCTTAAAGGGTCCGTACTAAAAAGAAGTAAAAACTTATGTTTTTATCATCTAAAATATCTATCGATAAAAGTCTTGAATCTTAGAATTAATCTCTCGTAAAAGTATGAACTTTTTTATGATAGAGATCAGTCCTAAGATCTTTCGATCTTTCATATAATGAATTAAAAGATTTAGCAAAAATCAAATGCTTTAATATAAAGCAAAAGCTTTAATTATCAAGAGATGGATCTTTCTCATTTTTCTCATTCTTACTTTTTTTTTTTATCTATTTATGAGAAAAATCGAAGAAGAAGATGGAGGTTTCTTGATCGAGAAGAAGTGCACACTTAATTGCTGGTAGCTCATAATAGATTGTCTTCTTCTTTTTTTAATAGATTGTGGATTCCTTTTTTCTCTTTTTAGGTCTCTATTTATACATCTCCATGCTACTTGGATGTACTGAATACGCAGAGCTATGAGTTTCCTTCATGGCTTCTTCACGAATATCTCCTTTAGGTACACACAAACGACTTCCATATCTTATAAAACCATCTTCATGAATCAATAAATCCGTTCGAAGCCCTGCTTCCACTTGTCCCCAAATTTTTGTAATCTAGGATCGTGCAACTGTGCTGCCTTAATGCTATCAATCAAGGATGACTGTACATGCAACTGCATCAACTGTCCTGAAAAATCTGGTAGTACGATCTCCAACTCAAATATCTGAAAATCTGTTATAATCTCCTTTTGTACAGTCAATATCCATATTACTAGCAACCAACTTAAAGCATCCGGTACTATATTAACTTTTTCCGGATGGTACTTTAGATTAAGATCATAGTCGGCCATCAGCTCCAACTATCTACGATGCCCCATGTTGAGCTCTTTCTGTATGAACACGTACTTTAGGCTCTTGTGATCAGTAAACCCTTTCACCCAATAAGTAGTGTCTCTAATTCTTCAACGCCAAAATAACTGCTCCTAGCTCCAAGTCATGAGTTGGGTAGTTCTTCTCATAAATCTTCTATTGTCTCGACGCATAAGTTACAACCTTTCCATACTGCATCAAAACACATCCCAAGCCTTTTCCAGATGCGTCGCTGTGAATAACTAATCGTTTGGAACCATCTATCACTGTTAAAATAGGAGCAGTTGTTAATCTTTGCTTCAGCGCTTCAAAAACCGACGCACATTTTCTCGGTCCAAACAAACGGTACCTCCTTTCGTGTTAGCTTGGTCAAAGGTTCTGCTATCCGAGCGAAAATCTCTACAAACCTTCTATAGTATCCAGCAAGCCTAAGAAAACTTCTAATCTCTCCTACATTCTTTGGAATTGGCCATCGTGAACAGCCGCAATCCTTTTCGGGGTCAACTGCAATTCCATCTCCGGGTATAACACGACACAAGAACTTCACTTCTTCGAGCCAAAACTCGCACTTGCTTATCTTAGCATATAACTTTTCTTGTCTCAACGTCTGCAGTGCAATTCTCAAGTACTCTTCATGCTCTTCTTTGCTCTTCGAATAGACTAAAATATCATTAATGACTACCACCACGATCTGATCTAGAAATGGTGAAAAGATCCGGTTCATCAAGTCCATAATATCGCCGGTGCGTTAGCAACTCCAAATGACATAACTAAATACTCGTAATGCCCATATCGAGTTCTAAACTTCGTCTTGCAAATATCTTCTGCTTTCACCCGAACTTGGTGATACCCTGATCGCAAATCCAACTTCGAGAATATTCCCGCACCACTAAACTGATCGAATAATTCGCCTATGCGAGGAATTGGGTACTTATTCTTAATAGTCACCCGATTTAACGCTCGATAGTCAATGCACATGCTCCATATGCCATCTTTCTTTTTGACTAGAAGAATTGGAGCTCTTCATGGTGAACCGCTGCTGCGAATCCAGCCCTTCTCTAATAACTCAGAAATTTGTCTCTTTACCCTTTCCAGTTCTGCCGATGACATCGGATAAAAGCCTTCGAATTGGCGCTGCTACAGAAATAAGATCAATGCGAACTCCACAATCATTTTGACGATAAACTCGAGATGTCCTTAAACACATCCATGAAATCCTGAACTGCTATCAATGCTTCATATGCAACTTGTTTACGAACTTCACCTTTTAGTAAACAGTTTCCTTCATTATGAATTTGCAAGTCTGTTCTAAGACTTATGGGTTATCAGCCTACCACACTTCTGCTGCGCTACACTGATATATTGAGGCAGGTATGTCAGAACTTCTTTAATGAAATATCTTACACCAGATCAGCCTTGAAGTGGTCTGTACCAGCTCTTGCTGGGGCCAACGTCGAACTACTGAAACCATCATATACTCTCATGTGTTTCTCCTAGTTCTTCAAAACATAAATGGATTAGTTCCTACGGAACAAGAGGAAAGACATAACGCGGTTGTTGCATTCAAGTTCGCGATAAAACATAAACTCATAAGCGATGACACCGAGAGAAGACAAAGTGGTATAACGAAAAAAAGTCAAGAAAATGAATCAAAATAGAACTCCGGGTTATCCAAATAGAGTACCACATTGTAACCATACCGCGATACACAGTTATAATCATATAACTCCATTCAAGTTGCGTGAATCCTACTGTCGGAATCGAAGGAATAAGAGGAAAGAAACAATAAGGAATCAGGAGGATTCCAAACTGAGATCTAATGCTATATCCATACCGTCGAGACAAAAGAGTTTATGGAAAAAATAATATTCAAGAATTTGAATGACAAGACAATAGTATGGCAGGACATGTTCCTAAAATTCTGGATCTTAGGGATAATGTATTGAGTACCATACCATACCCAACTACCTATGCCCTGATACCAACAAAACCTTATCATGCCCCACTTCCCAAAATCCGTAAATACGGTACATGACAAAGCCAACCATACTACCTATAGTGAAGAAAAATCCTTCCATAGTCACATTACAGCTGTCAATCAAATATCAAGAACGGTAAATAAAAATCTAACTAATACATGTCCAACTGCCACAACAAAATAATAATAAGAAAATAACGGGAACGAATAAGGATCCAATAAAATAATATCCTAGCTATGTCCCATATGAGATCACAACGTTCAACTATAACTAGATAATAAAGTAAAACTAAACATCGCTAAACTAATCAGCAAAGCTCCTCACTACTCAGTTTGTTTGTCAAAATATTCTCGATCTTCCTGCGACAAGGTTAAAAGAACTGGGCCATGCAAAACCCAGATGTCAGTGCGTCATAAATATCATAATAATAAACTGAGCAATGTACTATATTGGGTGTTATGTGCATAAAAATGTATAATTATAAACAAACAATCACAGATAACAGTAGGCTATAGGTATCTCACATGTATCCTAAATTCTATGTTTCTAGGTTATCTATCCTAACAGTATTTGAAACCAATTAATATAATCATCATCGTAACTCATTAGTATCCCGTGCATACCCGGGACCACAGTTATGATTCTCGGGGCTGAATCCGAGACATGCAGCTAGGCAGTAAAACAATGTCATGTACAGATGAATAATGTCAGTATCATCATTTCGAAGCCCGAAACTCGTATCGACTGATCAGTCTCTGGAAAGTAGTGAACTATTGAGTTACAAGTCGGGTTTCATTCTTGATTTCCCATTTTCCCCGGGTTTCATGTTCTAGTCAGGTATCAATAGAATGTCTACCTAATGCCAACACAGGAACAATCGTGAACAGGTCTTGTCTAGCAAAACAACAAGTCAGGTCAATCAGGATAACAAGTTAATATTGTTGGCATTGATAACTAATATAGATAACAAGTATAAGAAATATAGCAATAGCAATAGGTCGCAAGCATGTCATGTATTGTGTACTAACAGGTGAAGTATTCAATCGTACAACAAACCATAATAAAATCAAGAATATAATGGTCATGGTTATCTAGCTGTAATGGAATTGATATATTCATTATTACTTGTTAAAATATATCTAACCATATTATTTTACGACTGTTAATTATTAAAAATTAAACGTTAACTACTAGAATAGTTCGTATAATTAGTTTTGCATAACTTCACACTTATAACTACATACATGATGGTATTAACAAATGATAAAATAGGAGTTCTCGAGTCTGCTGTTGAGGTTAGGATGTGCCAGTGATCACGGCTAGGTGTTGTCAACGATGATGAGGTGTTCTCGGGCTAGGGTTTGAGTTGCAGGTGGAGTCGCTGGCGATAGGGCTGCTGTTGAGATGGGTTCGACTTGGAACTAAGGGATGCTCGGAGGTTGCTTGGTTTTTAGATTCACGGCGGTGATGCGAGGTGAACGAGGAGGTAGCGATCGTGACTGTGGGGCTAGGAGGTGGTGTCAGTGGCTTGGAAGACGTCGAGAGCCGGCTATGGTTTAGGTCTTGGTTAGAATCAAGTCGCAGAGATGATGACGCGATGGCAACGATGACGGCTGCTCAGTCGATGGCGAGGGTGATGAAGATGACGATGGTGGCATTGCTTGAGGTGATAGCTGGAGTTGGGTCTCGGTGTAGGGTCTTAGCGATGGAGTGTCATGGGGTTGCGATGATGGGTTCAGGTTAGGTGATGAGGTGACGATGGAGACAATGACAAAGACTGCTCGGGAATAGAGGTGATGATGGTGAGGTTAGAGCGTTGGTCGAAGGCGACGTCAAAGGAGGGTGTAAGGGATTTTTAGGGCTCGGGAGAAAAGAAAAGAAGGCGAGGGAGATAAGGGGAAAAGAGAGAGAGAATTAACAGAGAGAAGAGAACAAAGAGAGAGAAGTTTTGGTTTTATAATAAAAATACTTAATATATAATGTACATGTAGTACTGTATATATATTAGGTTATATTTATTATACTATAGTTTAATTATAACTAATAGTAAACTATTTTTATCAAATCTGGTTCCGTCTCAACCAAAATCTCATCAAAGATATACTTTGAAAAATAATACATATACGTAAACTTCCTAAGCATAATGCAAGAATATAATTTAAATAACTCATACCCCTAATGATTTATACGTAATAAATAAAAGCCAATATGGGATGCTTAACCATCAGATCGCAGTTACCAAAATAGATTATCCTTAACTTGTGGCTACCAAAAGATATGTGTATATAAACTAGATATTATATATATATGCTTATACTATATACACATGGATTTAGTTTACTGATAAATATTAATAAAATATAATCTAGCACCATAATGGGTTTCACACATGCAGGTCGGGTTGGATAACTAGCTCTACCATTCGATTCGATCGCAACCCAAAAGAATCAAAAAATAAAAGAAATATAAAGCAAGTTTTAAAATACCAAATAATATCGTATAACCGTACTAGAGTGTTACAGATCTGCCATTCTGCTTCAAACCAATAACTTCTCTTCCATTTCTTACCTAGCATATTGCGGGAAGAACTTTTCCAGAAAACTCTGTGTAAAAGCCGTCCAGCTGATCGGTTTCGCCAAATGAGTCGTATCAACAAGCCACCATTCTCTAGCATAGTCAACCATCTGGATGCGTATCACATCCACTCTCTTCTAGTTCGGAATCTGAGCAGCAATCAACAGATTCTCTGTGTCCACAAGTCATTACTCCACCTGAAGAGGTTCCGCCAATCCTATAAAGGTTGTCGGACTGAGCTTCGTGAAATCCACAATCATACCCCCATGCTGAACCTTCCTAGGAACTGTCGCCCTCTCAACTACGGTGATAGCAATCTGTTGGGCCATCCTCAAGCCCTCCTGGAACAACTCATCCTGTTGCTGGATCAAATCGGCATGTCGCTACTGATTCTCTGGCATACCTTGGATGACACTAATCATCGTGTGTAGTACTCCATTTTTAGTGTACATAAATTTGCTTTAAATATAAAGTATACTTGGAGTATTTAATGTTACCGTTACTACTTTAAGTATTTATTTCACTCCATAATTACAGGAAGGAGCTTGTAGCTCATTGGTAATACCTTGCACTGCTGAACTAAGCCACCAGAGTTCAAATCCCATGCCCCACATTATTTTTTAATATTTATTTGTTTCAAATTCTTTAGAAACCCTACAGTCCATACAAGATAACTCCAGATTTTCCAACTACACTTGAAAAACTGAAAGTACCAGTGGCTACCCCCGGTGACCCCCCACCTCCCGAGACCCCGACTCGGCCGAGTCATCAACATGAAAATCTTGTCTTTTTCCCTTCCCAACTTCCCTGCAAACTTTAATTTTTGAGATCGTTTCCAGAGAGCTCATTATACCCTATTTATTCCAATTTTTAATGATTTTAATACATTTTACAATTTTTTTTATTTAAAACCCTTCATCTACCCTATCACTAGCCTAACCCTATAAATACCAACCCTACACACTACCCCCTCACCCCAAACTCTGAGCCAACTTTCTAGAATTCTCAAGAAATCCTTGTGTGCAATCGAAGTGAGCGAAAGGCGAAGCTCCGGTGAATTCTCCGGCGGAATTTCCGACGACAATCCTAGGAGCTTCCGGCGACGAAACTACACACCGGCGATTCCTCTCCTTCCATCTTACTCCCTTGGACGTCCAAAACCCGTAAGTCCCATTTTTTATCTCTCTTTTCTATTCTAAAAATACGGATTTACAAAACCCGACGAAATCGGAACAAATCCGATTTCCGATTCGGTTCTCTTATAAAACTTCACTTCTCGTTAATACAATTATGCTTAAACTCTCTCATGTTGACTATTAAACACTAATCAACCAAATTAATCAAGTTTCATTTCATAAAATGATGGCTATTTCACTTTATCATATTTTTCATTTAAACCACATTGTTTCAATTATACATTTAACTTCATTAAATTTGCTATACCTTTAAGTAGACCACGAGGTAATGACCTACCTACTCACACACTCATATGCACACGATACCCTCGAGAACTTAGAATACGGGAAAACAAACATTTTCATTTAAATACTCTTTACTTAATAAAACCATTTCTAAAAGATTTAGTATTGATACATCTTTACAAATAAATAACCTTTGAGCTAATAATAAAAATATCTAGACTCAGCCAATTAAGGACTGTCGCACTCATTAGGACAGAGGAAGGTTGTGGGAATTCAGTCGTTTATCTAAACCTGATTTTGTGGTGCCTAGGCTAGACATGTGAGAAAGGTAACTTTAAAAGGCCCGTCTCACGGTGATTCGTGAGCGGATCCCTCCTTTCTTCACTTATACTTACCTGGCCACAATTGGCGGTGAAGAGGTGATTTGAGAGATATCTCACAACTTGTCTCTTTGGACCAGTTAGGAGCAGTCTAGTTGACTTATGAAACCCTAGAACATAGAATACGGAAAAACGATATCTTTACAAATAAATACCATTTACTTAATAAAACCGTTTTCTAAAAGATTTAGTATTTATACAAATCTTTGCAAAGCGCTACTACAACCCATTTTGGGGAACCCGTTCAGGATAGTGCGGATTATCGCACATCCTCGGTCTTAGTAGTGCGAGATTCAGACCTCCGCAAGAAGCATTCGGTCTCGAAAGATTTAAAATACGATATCTTAAGAAAATGAGATTTTTAGAATATAAAATATATATTAAAATTATTTTTGTATAAATATATATATATTTATCATTAAAATACCTATTTTGTTATGATATAAATATTCCACCTTTTTCTAAAAATCACAAGAATCAATTTTACACTAAAATACCATGAATTCTATACAAAACCAATATTACAAATAAATACCACTTATTATGAAAATAGGATATTTTCACTTGAAATATCACAATATAAAATCTACATTCATTACAACTCTAAAGACGATTAATAAATACTTGGGGTGTATTTTGAAAACTATATAAGATTATTTTTACATAAAACCCCTTCAAGTTCTATAATTTACCCTAAGGACCCTAATAAATATAGGTTTAAGCAGGACCAATCTCTTGAGCCTCAGGGAGCCGGAGAAGTGGGTGCTTGCCTATTTAAGGTAGACAACTTAATAATGGTGTTATCGATACGGTAATCGTCTTTGAAAAAGACACAAATCCTGCCGCCCATGTGCAGTGGTTACCGATAACATCAAAACAACCAGGACTTCAATTTACTTTTCTAATTGTCTGACTCAGAGTGGGTCTCATTATAATCTGACTTGAATATGATTCAAGTACAATTTACAATCTACAATCTACAATTTACAATATTACAATTCAACATGAATCCATGAATCCATTGTTCCATATATTTAATCTATCAAGTTGACTGAACCGAACCATAGATATACATCCATTTATACGATTCTACAGTTATTCCATTTACATGATTATACAGTTACATCCGTTTACTGATATCATAGTTTCGGTCAGTCATCCAATTATATAATCTATACAGTTACAATACAAGACAAACGGTACAATCAAAACACTACGGGGTTTAAGGGGTAGATTGGTATGGAAGGTGTTAAAAGTGGCACGAGACGGTAAGATTAAGACACCTAACCTATATTCCGTTGCTGTTGTACCGTGGCTTAACGGTTCCTTGTACATTCCGTTTGCCCTGGTCTCTAGCATATAGAGACCCCTCTCGTATACACTGGCATCCTTTTATACCAAGCTACAAACAACAGCGTTAACACAACATTACAACAATATAATACAGCTTTAAAAGATACTTCTTATTCTGTCTATTCTATTTCTCCATTATCTTTGGGACTTACCGAGCGACCTGTTCGCTAACGACATTCTCTTTCTTTCTTCTTTGAATGTCGTCGGGTGATCTGGACACTTCAGAGATCGAGCCCACTGCTGAAGACTTGGATCAGTTTAGTGAAGACCCCGAGCTCTAGACATTGTACATTTTCCATTCAGTACTTTTCATTTCTTGTATGTCATTGTTTAGGCATCGCTTTTATTTCAGTTGTATTTACTTTTCATGCATTGTATAAAAAGAATGTGAATAAATAAATTTGTTGTTTTATTATATCTTGTCTCTTGTGTATTTATTTTTATATTGCTTAGATACGCTTAGCGTATTTACTTCAGAGTAAATACGTAGCGGTCTCGTCGCAACCTCTGCCCGTATATTGGGAAGCGGGGCGTGACATCGTGGCACTATCAGTATGTGGAACTGGTGGATTCCTTCTTGCCATAATTCTAGAGTCAAGCATAAAGGACGAGAATTATAAACGGAAACAAGATTCAATAAAGACAAGGGATTTAAGAATTTGAATGACAAGGCAAAAAATATGGCAAGACATGTTCATATAATTCAGGGTTTTCAGGTCAATGTATTGGGTACAATACCCAACTACAAATTGAACCAAGCCCAGCTAATCTAAACCTATGCTCTGATACAAACAAAACATTGTCACTTCCCGCTACCCAAGTTACACTAAATAGAAGAATGAGACTCGGCCGGTCATACTACCTACGATAAAGAATCATCCTTCCATAGTCACATTAAGACTGTCATGCAATAATTAAGCACGATAATATAATATATCTTTCTAACCATGTCCAATTTGCCATAATAAAACAATAATAGAATCAATAGCGAAACCAATAAGGAAATATGAAGTTTTAATACAATCTAAGGAAAATAAAACAATAACGGTAGTTGTCCTTTATGGGCTCACAAAAGATCGAATAAAAGTTCCATACGAGAAAATAACTAGACCATAAAATAACTAAATAAATAAGACGCCTCACTGGTCGGTAATCTTCTCGAAATAATCTTTGTCCATCTGTTCTAAAGCCAAGGTATCTGAGCAATGCAAAACTCAGATGTCAAGGCGTCGAATTTAATATAATAAAAATACAACCGAATAGATGAGGTAACATGTCATTATACAAGAAGTCAATATCTTATGCATAGTCAATGAACAATGGCAATAACAATGATATAACATAGTATACAAGATACGGTAAAGCAATCATGTCATGTGTGTACCCTATGTGTCCATGTCGCTAAGTTATTTATTCTATAGGAATTTGAAACCAATCAATACAATCCTTCTCGTAACTCAATAATATCTCGTACGTGCCCGGGACCACGGTATTATGACTCTCGGGGTTGAATCCAAGGCGTACCACTAAACAGTAAAATAAGGTCAAGATGAACGAATGATGTTAGCATCACCATTCCGGAGCCCTAGCTCGTGTCGACTGATCGGTCTCTAGCAATCGATAACTTTTAAGTTACAATTCAGTTACATTATTGATTTTCCCTTTTTTCAGGTTTCATGTTCATATCAAGTATCGATAATGTAGTTCCTAATGCCAACACAAGAACAAGCATGTACGTGTACGAGTTATGTCTATCAAGACAATAAGTCAATCAATCAATATCGGGATTTGTTGGCATTTCGGTAAACATCACAATTAAGGTATGGTGACATGATAACAATAGTCAATCAATCATGATTTCTTGTAAACAATCAATAACATGACAAGTTCAAGAATATCATAACCGTAGCATGTACATGATCAAGTTTACACACATTAGCATGAGTAGCATGGCAATCAATCATTTAGATATCACAATCAGGTCAAGTACATGTTCAGGTAATGCATCATGTATTCATGAATCAATCTAACATGTCAGGTTCAGTTCAGATTATTTTGAGACGGCTCATAAATAGATGAGATGGCTCGTGCATGTTAGAGACGGCTCACAATGAGTTGAGACGGCATAGAAGTCGTCCAGAATAGTTATTTATTCTTCTGTGTGTAAGAGACGGCTCAAGATAGTCTTGAGATGGCTCACTCCTATCTTGAGGCGGCTCAAAGTATATTGAAACAACTCAAGTCCTGTCTGGAGCGATATTTAGCACTCTGTGTATATGAGACGGCTCAGGTAATGTTAAGCCAGCTCACGAAGAGCCTAGAAAACTAAATTTATCCTTTGTTGCTATGAGACGGCTCAAGATGGACTTGAGATGGAAAAATGTTAATTTTCTGATATGATCAGGTTTACAACTTCGATCAAAATTCGGTTCAAGTTTACATACAATGTCAACTCTACTTGCATCGATTACTCCAAGTCTAATGTATTGATGAACAACATAAAAAGATGGTAACTTTAGGTTAACGATACATATCTTATCCAACTAAAATTCATCCATGTGTCATGATTCGAATCTCGACATATAGCTAATCAAGTTTATAACTTTAAGTTTTGAATGGATCTTTACCAATACCACCAGGGAGTACCAATGTACAACACAATCCAAGTCTTGTCAATCATGCATATAATAAGTAACGATCATAATAACGATAATAAGGGTCATATAAACATGCATATGTATTGCAATATATCGATATCTAATTTATTATAAACAAGATCTAATCTTGCTTAGCATGTAGCAAGTACCAAGTATTTGCCTCGATTTCAATGATCTTGTGGTGACGACATGATCTCTTGATTTGGATGGGTTCACTTCTCAGATTGCAGGAACGAGAGGAAGAAAACAATGGCGATGTCGATAATTCCCATGAGATGGTGAATGCGATGATAGTGATAAGGATCGGCAAGGGTTAGGGTTTGATTGAGGGGAAAAATAATATGAAAGTATATGTTTGCATGCAGGTTATAGGGTTTATATGGTATGGGTTAAAACATGTGCCGGTATACAAGAAATCCTATATTCAATAGGAATAGGAAAAAGATAAGGCAAGATTTAATTTATATGCCTAACTAATATATATCTATTTACCAAAGTATTTTAAACTCAAGAATTTTACCATGTTACAATAATAACCAAGAAGAAACCCATGACAATATGATCCAAGTTAGAAATCATGTTGAGATCAATATCTGGTCGCAAGTCAGTTTGAGACGGCACAATGATGCATGAGACGGCTCACGGGTCTATCCAAACAATCCACTATTCTTTGGGTGCAAGAGATGGCTCACCTAATCTTAAGCTGGCTTATGATACCCAAAAACTAAAAACTCAATATAACCATCATATTAATAAATTTATTCTATATAACCAAATACCGTAGATCATTTTAGGGTGTTACATCATAATATCTTGTGTGAGGAACAACTATACTTTTACTTCTACCTAACCATGGCTCTACGGAGTTGTGCATACAGGTTTTCGTTGGGTATAATCCTGAAGCATATGAAGGTAGTAAGTGATCGAGATGAGATTCGTCTTTTCAGGTATAGGGAGTTGATGTCGTACAATGTGTGATATAACTATAGTCAGTAATTCTTGGCCAAGATAGATGAGATAAACCAATAAGTGTTATCAGTTGTATCTATGTGGTTATGAGTTGATATCGACATAATTTATTACGTTATTATGGTCTGACAGTTTACCATACCTTAGACTTAATATGCGACATATTTTGACGAAAAGACCGGACTGTACGGTAATTGTCACGGACAAGTTTTGACTAGTTTGATTAGCTTGCCGACCTATTCTTTTAGACATATACATGGGTTGTCTTCACATGCAACTAGCGTCGCTGTTGTGCTTGTGAATCAGAAAGTATTTCAGGGATTTGTGAAATCCTATTATCTCACTGTCAGAACATTGTTGAGCGTTTAGAGTCACACACAGAAGATTAACTTATCCAGTAAAACATGCAAGAAATTCGATTTATGTATATTGATACGTAGTATCGATTTTGATTAAATACGTATATGTGACATACAAGTTTAATCAAAAGGAGAAATACACTAATCTAAATTGGAATGAAATGAACTTATTAATGTTAAATGTTGGCTAAATGTATTTATCATAATTAAACTTGGTTAGACTAAGTTTAATGTACCTTTATCATACTAAAATGACATGTTTATGAAACATGTCATATAACTTGTTATGGTAACAGGTTTATAGTATGATGCATATGTTGATATGCACCATACATACATGAAATATACATGATAAAATATATTCATTTTCATATCCTTTTAAGATTAGTGGAGAGGTGACTAAGCTGCGTGCTTAGTCATGGAGTATGCCACTAGTCTAACGAGTGTCATTTGGATGTAGAGAATAAAAGAGAAAGGAGCGAGAATTTAGAAGATAATTTTTCATGATTTTCTCTCATCCTCATCTCTCTTTTAGCTCTCTAGCATGTACCCCCTTGATTTCTGTAAGGAGATAAAATCCTCACATTCTAGCAAAATATCAAGACAAGTTCAACTCTAAGTTGTTAGAGTTGTGGCTTGGAGCTGTTGGATATGTATACCCTAGAGGCCATTATTATATATGTATACAGGTAGATACTTGGACATGTGTATGTACAGGACAATCTTGCCCGATATGATAGTATGCTTATTTGGTTTGTCTTTATCTTAACATATGCATATGTTTTACTTGTTATTACGTATCGTTAATACATGTTGATAAAGCTCATAGGATCATTGCTTGACTACCGGTGTTGTGATGATAATCATATTTGTGGGAGCTGGGTAGTCGATAAGCATATTCTTAAATGTCCCTAGTCATGAAAGTATCGAAACAGGGCATCAATACTCCGGAATAGACCGGTGTATACGTTTCGAGACCTCGACGAAGGGCGATGGTTTGTCTCGCAGCCATTGGTCTTCGACACCTAAGATCGTATACATGTGCTCACTGGGGGTGAGTGCACTGGACAGACTCGCCGAGACATGGTTACATGGTATTATACCAATCTTCAGATAACAGTTCTCTGGTGACATGGGTACAGATAGTCTGTTGACCTGAGGTCGTCATTTGTCTCATGTGAGTTCCCATTATGCTTTGATTACTACCCTACTACGGCTCTACTAAGTCATGTAAACAGGTTTTAGTTGGGTGCAGTCCCAAGCCACATAGAGACAGTGAGCGATTGTCGAGGATTCGTCTCTCCCGGTATAGGGAGTCGATGTTGCGCTGTGTTTGGTTGGACATCACCATAAGTCTCTGGCCATGGCAGATTGAGAATTACTAATAGGTTGATTGGTAGATTCTCGGATGGTCTTGAGCCACATGACACGACTTGTCAGGTTATTAGGGGTCTGACATTTTTCACCCCCTAGACCCGGCATGCGATACTCTCAGACGAACAGACCGGGTTGTACGGAGATTGTCACAAATAAGCTCAGTAGGAGTTCGGATAAGTTTGCTCGTCAGCTTTCTTTTCGACAGGTACCTGAGTAGCCGTTACGTACAGCTAGTGCTGGTGACGTGCTTGTGGTTAAACCCACTACCAGCGTACTGTAGAGTCTTTAAAGTCTCACAGAGAGAGTTTCCCTGGTTCAGGCGAAACGATATAGAGGCCGTATAATTTTAACGTGCAGGGTTTCGATCATATACGTGTACTAGCTACACGGATTTTGTTCGGATGAATAATACTACCGGGCTTAGGATTAAACCGCGTTCTAGCATTATACAATTGGATTATTTTATCTTTTGGTATTCGTATTTTTTGTAGTACGAATATAGGTATGTATATACGGTGGGGGTATTCTTGTAATTTCACTAGAATACTTATAGAAGGAAACACCTCATTTTGTTTTAAATCTATTTATTTAAATAGATAATGAGGTTGAGGGATGATGTGCATTAAAACATGGTTGAAGCAAGGCTACTTGATTTTATTTATTCATTTGTTCTGACTATTCAAGTATGGTGCATTATTTCTATTGGAAATAATATGCTCGATATTTATGAAAGACTTAACTATTCTTCACTTGATGTTTTCATGCTACACTTTGCTTTCTCTTTCCTCCTTTGCTCTCTTCTTCTTTCTCAAATCCTAACACTCTCATGTGTTGAGAAATCTAGGATTATTGAGATAAATTAATTCAATTAACACTCAATATCTTCTAAGCTAGCTAGATTGGCAAACTGAGTACTTTAGTTACCTCAAGTATGAGGTTGGAGCTTGAATAATAGACTCTCGAATGGATCATCTTCGACGTGAGGAGGCCGACGATCAAGTTTGATCCCGATGAAAGAGGTGCCTAAGAAAGAGATTAAGAAGACTTGAATGACTTGTTCTTATAGGTATAATTTCTTTCGGTAGATTAATACATTTGCAGGTTTTGTTATCTAGGACTTACGGTAGGTCTTGAGATTAGTCGGCGTCGCCGTCTTAAAAATTATTTTTTGAAAATTCCGCCTCTCTACGAACCCAATAGAGTTGTGACACTGCCTAACAGGAGCAAGTCTCATTTTCAAGTGGATCGTCTTTGGTCAAAGTAGAGATCTTCTAGCTAATTCATCAAGCAAAGAAGAAGGAGCTCAACCTTGATCCATCAAAAAAGTAAAAGAGGAGAAAAAGAGTTAGGATTGTTCATATACGATTGTGAATCACGCTACAAAGGTTGTAGCACTAAACTCTTAAGGTATAACTAGTTTAGTTTTCTTTACAATTACATGCATGGTGGATTTTCTTGGGTTTAAGTTCATGGTGTTTAGAAAATTTTCGTTTTACATTCCGCTCTCACTTGCATGCGATGCTTGTGTGAGCACCATGAACTTACAGTGGTATCAAAGCTAACCCACCAATATGTAATTGTAGTGGATGATCCAATAACTTTAAACATGCTCCGTGTCCACTTTTTCTTTTTAAAATCAAAATTTTTGTCGCTTTTTGACTCCCCCAAAGGCTAAATTCTGAGCCGATTCAGCGCTAAGTTCGGGCTAAACCGGGACTGATTCAGTGCTGGGACTGAATCGGAACTGAACCGTGGCTGAATCGTGGTTTGCTCGTGTATGTTTTGACTGGTGTGTCTCCAGATTTGTTTTGAATGTTGATTGGATTATCGGGATGCAAACTAGTTAAATTAAAGTGTTTAATTTAATTTGTTTGTTTGTTATTGTTTTATGGCGACTATGTATATGTGTGATATACATCGATCGGATGTGGATGGTTGTGGACTATTCCTTATTCTTTTCTGTGAATTGATTGTAAAACATATGATGTATTTCAATTCATGTTTTCTATGTACGTGCCAATATAATATTCTTTCATAACAGGGCATGTGTGTCCTTATTTGATATGTAATTTATACATTTGTTGTTCAAAGTTGCCTTGCGAAAGGATCCCCGGATTGCCGGGTTCTAGAATTGTATGGTTGCTTGATTCTCAAGTGGTTGAGAACGGGCCGTCCGATTTTAGAATCGACGGGTTGTTCGATGCAATTGAAGATCGGTGCATTGCTCGGCGTGTTCGAAGAATGGATTGGCACGAGAAGTAATATTGTATTATCCACTCGATTAGGTAGTCACGCTTCATTTGTGTCTCCAAATGAAACGCGACGATCCTATTTAGTCCACAACCATCCCGATATGTGATATTGGATTGTGCATGCTGTGATGTTACTTTGTGCTTGTGATATGATTGTATGCTTGTGATGTCATTTTTATGCGTATCAATTGTAATAGCCAGGCAACCGCTCTGCTGTTAGTTAACTAACCTAACAGTTCATGGTGTTGCCCCGAGGTTAGTACAATTGGTATCGCCTTACATATTGTGCATGCATAAAGACTAAAAGATAAAAATGAGTTTTTATCACTAATTGATGGGGACAACATAAATATGATTAATGTAAAGAAAATAAAAATGTTTTCTTATTGGAAGCACTTTTTTCAAAACCGCTCGTTTTTAAACTCAGTTCTTTCATATATCAAGTTGATTACGTTAAGATTTTCTTAAAAATTAGCCGTAACCCTCCGTCATTTCAGATAATTAGAGTACTTAGTACTCGTGCTGCGTTCGTTGGCCTATCGTCAAGATGTAGTGTACAGTATCTGAGTGATGCTTATCTGTAACAGATGATATGTTGAGTACTCAGTATTCAACGGGACTATATAGAATTTCTAAAGCAATGGTTTATGTATGGACAGGTGGCAGGGACAACATGTTTACAGACCGATTATTCAACGGGACTAAATAGTGGAGCCGGATTTAAGTTTGTCGGTAATCATATCAGATCTGATTACACTAAATGAGTAAACTTTTTAGTTTCTAAAATAAATCAAGGCATGAAAATGTTTGCAACAATTGAACAGTTAGGGCATTCAGATTGAGGGATATGTAGAGTGTTATAGAGTGTATGGTAGAATCCTAAACTTGTACTTGATCAAAATATTTTTCTAACCATTTCTAACTCTTGATCCATGTCTAGAATGTTTATTTAACAGAAACCGTCATATGATTTATTCGAGTTTTCCAAAACCACCATTTAGTTTGAACTCATCATGAAAACCCCGAACTTTTATTTCGTTACACAGAAACCCGTGCGACTATTTATTACAAAAATTGACTAAACCAACCTCTTATTTTAATAAAATATGGATCATCCAGAAGCATGCATTGAAGGTAAACCATACTCCTAAAACCATTTGTTGGGCAATTTGCTCTAATTTGAAGAATAACACTTTAGGTTTGAGGATTTGGAAAAGAAAACCTCAATTTTAAATTGAATCAAAATTTAGAAAGAAAATGGTAGACATAACGAGATTATGATGGATAATTAGGACAAAACTATAAGAAACGGTCAAATGTGAGGCCATATGACCTGTTAATCGTCAGAAAACTTTCTAAATCGTGTAGGTAACGAACTGAATTTTTTTTTTTTTGGGTTGAGGCAGGAGGGGGGAGCAGGAGGGGGTTATGACGAGTTTGAACTACATGACTGACAGTTTTGATAAACAGTAAACCACATTGATTTCTGTGAGATAAGGTTACCTAGAATGACAAAGGTCACATATTTTACCATATGTTAAATAAACGTGTTTTCCATGTGGTTTCAAAACCAGTACGTGGATGGGATTATCAGCCCATGTATTTCATTCTAGATGGAAAACTTTGTCATTCTAGATGCAAAATCTCAAAGAAGAATTTGGAGCCTATAGATAATAATTAAAGCCAAAAGAACCGAGCAATTTCGCTATTTTATAATAATTTGGAGAATCGGTATAAGCTACTAAAGTGGAGGATTTTTACTTTTCTATTAAATTCAGGCGTCCAACGAATTTGATCGACGCCATAGTTCGCGATTTTTCATACAATTAGCTATACATTTTTCATCAACTTCTCACTGTACAGACTCTGGTTCTTGAAACCCCTGTACATATCTATCATAATTTGTTATTTCGCTTGAATTAAACGCGCGCTTGCCCAAAACACGAACCAAGTCAGCTTGATGCAACACTTCCTTTTCAAGCAAAAGCTCGGCTATTTGAGCCACGTGTTCTTCATGCTCCGTTATCAATTCTACCGTTCTTTTGTAGGCTTTTGCCACCAATTCTCTAACTTCACCGTCGATCATGGCTCCAGTTTCGCTGCTGTATGGTTTGTTTCCATCAGACTGCGGAAATGAGAGAAGACCAACTTTTTCACTGAAGCCGTAGACTGCGACTTGAGCATAGGTCATCTTGGTCACTTTCGCTAAGTCGTCTTGTGCTCCGGTGGATATTTTCCCTAGCAGCACCTGAAGATTCAAAATGTATTGGTTAGAGGTTTTCTATATCGGGTAGAAGATATCCGAGGAAACATCGTAATTTGTAGGTGTGAGTCAGTATTAGATGTTCGTTCATATCGGATATCTTAAAGATACTTAATGAATACATATATTCCGATTTAGCAATTGTAATGTGAGGATATCGTCTATGATCTCTACTATTATAACCAAAAGAGGATGGGCGTGTGGAGCTCTCACAATTATTTGAAATAAAATGTTAGAAAAATGAGAAAATTCCTTAAACCTAAAGATGATCTAAGGTCATCAACATTTTGCAAATGCGATGCACATGGATATATATTAGCATCATAGACAAAAGATTTGAAAAAATTATTGGAAACTTTTAGTTAAGATAAAAGATTTTTAGAGGCTTTTAGGTAAGATAATGAAGATATCAATATCGAACCTCTATTTTTTAACACGTGTGCATCGCATATGCAAAAAATACTAGTATAAACAAATTGAAAGCTTTTATTTCTTTTTTGGTTAGAAATTGAAAGTTATATACATGTCAATCTACCTATTTATTACTCTAATACAAAGTTGGGTTGGTCAAGAAATCTTTTGTAAGTCAAAACACTAATTTTGGCATTTCCTATTTTGCCCTTCTCTTTATCCATACGTATTTCTATATCCTTATCTAATGGCCCATTTATGAAAGGCCCAAAACAATTAAAAAATGAATGTTTAGTGGGTAGATGTTTAAAAGGGTTGGCTTATTAAATTTTTTAACAATTATTATAAATAGTTATGAGCTAAAATGTTTTTAGTTATCATAATTAGTTTATATGCTAATATATTGGTAATCGTTGATGATGGATTGTTGATGAGCAATTACTCATTTGTATAAAATGATAAAAAGATAATCATGTAAGAAGATTTCCAAAAAGTTTATTATATGGATATCTATAATCATTTTTAATAATTTTAGTTTAAATTATATTAGATTATTTATAATGCATAGTATAAAGTATATAATTATATATATTTTAAATTACATTCAATAATTATTTTTTTCATAAAAAACTAATAATGTACATATAATTCATACTAAGCTAAATGTAAATGCCGACTTATTAATTTTTCCAAAGATACAGTGTTCATGAATAAAAAATCAAAATCCATAAAAAAATATCATGAAGATTATTTTAAGCTAGGAGCAGGATCTATACATTCTTTGTATCCCATATTGCTTACATGTTAACCTGTTACGATTTTGTGTAATATCCTAATACAGCTATATATATATATATATATATATATATATATATATATATATATATAAAAGATCATTTTTTGGGTTGGTCAAGGAATCTTTTGCAATTCAACGCACTAATTTGGCCTTTCCCATTTTGCCCTTCTCTTTATCCATATGTATTTCTATATTCTTATCTAATGGCTCATTTATGAAAGGCCCAAAACAAAACAAAAAATGAATGTTTAGCGTGTAGGTGTTTGGAAGAGTTGGCTTATTAAATTTTATAACAATTATTATAAATAGTTTTTAATTATTATAATTAGTTTATGTGCTAATATATTGGTAATCCTTGATGATGGGTTGTTGATGAGCTATTACTCATTTGTATAAAATGATAAAAAGATAATCATGTAAGAAGATTTCCAAAAAGTTTATTATATGGATATCTATAATCATTTTTTATAAGTTTTAGTTTAAATTATATTAGATTATTTATAATGCATAGTATAAAATATATAATTATATATATTTTAAATTATATTCAATAAATTTTTTCATACAAACTAATAATGTACTTTTAATTCATACTAAGATAAATGTAAATGCCGACCTATTAATTTTTCCAAAGCTACAATGTTTATAAATAAAAAAAATTAAATTCATGAAGATTATTTTAAGCTACCAGAAGCTAGATCTATACATTCTTTTTATCACATATTGCTTATATGTTAAGTTGTAACGATTTTGTGTAATATACTGATTCGGCTATAAGTATTTTAGATCATTTTTTATCTCACGCATTACGCGTGGGGTCAAACTCTAGTGATATAATATAATTGAGAGTTATATACATGAGAAGGCGTTCAAAGACGGACCATGTTTTGGTGGATATTTCCCCAAAACCTGAGATTCAAAAAGTAAGCTATTTGATTTCAATTAGGACGCCAGTTCATATATGTCTGGAAATTTACAAACAAATTTTCATAAATGTTCTATAGTCATTTGCATTATTAGACAGGTAAAATTACTTGTATTCTTAACTTAGCCCGAGTAAAACTCTGCTCATGTTATTTTGGGTAGATATTTAAGCAACACACACAAAAAAGAGAGTATCCCAATGAATTATATCCGCAACTTTGGGAAATTGCAATTAGGTGAATCCAATTCCCGAATCCATGATCTGTATAAGTATCCGGTCTACTTGGATTTTCTGTGTGGCTTGTGTTCTATGTGAAGGTGCATTTTTTACAGATCTGATTCCTACCGGTTAGAGGTTTTCTATATTGAGTAGTGCATATCGGAGGATACATTGAAACTATGAGTTAGCATCGAACGTTCATATCAGACATCTCACAGAAATCTCATACATACAACTATTCTAATTTAGAAGTCCTAATATGCATATATCATCTATCATTTAAAATAATTAAAAGTTAAATGCTTGAGAAGATATTCGAAGGCAATATATGTTTGAGCCATGCAAAAGGATAAATTAAAAAGAAAAAAATGAGGAAACAACTGATTAACTCGTAAACACCATAAGTCTTAAGTTTTACTTGTTGGTAACTTGGGCATTTCTTACTTGAAGTCGGCTCTCCAGCAAGTTTGGGATATGCTAATTTACTTTTGAGTAACCATAACATTTAGCACTCTTGAGACTTTATTATAAATTGTGGCCTTATAAATCAGAAAGGAGCTGCAGAGGATAGATCATGATCCAACAATCACCGGAATGCAGATAGCCGTAAATATGAAGACTTGGAACGTGTGATCGCAAATACACGGTGGCTCAATCATTTTGTTAGAACTAGTAGACTGCCAGAGCAGTGAACTGTGGCCAGAATAGGTTGGATTAGGTTTCATATCGAAGCATGTTACTGATTGTGCATCTAATTCTTAATTTACATTTGTATTTGGTCGATATGGACTTCACCAGCATCAAAAAATATATATCTAACATTTGGGAAGTTTGAGAAATGCTAACTAGTAACTGCTAAGCAAATTGTCCGCGTTCACCCTTATTCTTTGGTCACAGCAGGGTCATAAATCCCAAATAGAATTTATGATACCGTGCCATATGCAAATCACAGTAAATAGGTTCTGCTTGCAAAAATGATTTTAATCTATCAATGAATATGAAAAGAAAACCATAATAAGAATATCGTTGGGGCGTCCCCTACTCAGCGACGCGCTACATCGGATCTCGGGTGTAGTGTTAAGTATGCAAGGGCTTTTAGGTCGTCGTCCAGAAACGGCGCGCTACATCGGACCCCGGGTGTAATGACAAATAAGTAAGGGTTTCATAGGATCCGTCTAGCTTCCTGGAACATATGTTCCCTTACGGGTAGACTAATAGAATTAGTGGAGGTGATAATTAGGAGGAGAATTGGTATTATGTGTTTGCAAGAAACTAAGTGGGTAGGTGAAAAGAGTAGAGTCATGGAGCCTTGGGGTTATAAACTTTGGTATACGGGTAGAGATAAAAATCGTAATGGAGTAGGCATAATCATAGATAGACTGTTGCTTGAGAATATAGTTGAGATTATGAGAAAAGGTGATAGAATTTTACTGATTAAGCTTATTCTAGGTGGAGAGATCCTTAATATTATTAGTGCTTATGCATCACATATAGGTCTTGATGACGCTAGTAAGCGTCTATTCTGGGAGGATTTAGACGAGATGGTGCAAAATATACCTAGTAGAGAGAAGTTATTTATTGCTGGTGATCTCAATGGACATGTAGGTACTAGTCGTAGTGGGTTTGATACTATCCATGGAGGTTTTGTTTTTTGACAAAAAAATGAAGTAGGTGACCCGATTCTAGATTTTGCCTTATCTTATGACTTGATCTTAGCAAACACCTGGTTTAGGAAAAGAGAGTCCCACCTTATCACTTTTAGGAGCGGATCAAGTACTAGTCAAATAGATTTTTTCTGACGAGAAGAATAGATAAAGATTGTTGTATCGACTGTAAGGTAGTGCCAGATGAGAGTGTAACCACTCAACATAGACTTTTAGTTCTAGATTTTCGATTTAGAAGAGGATCTAGGAAGATTAGACGTAGGGTAGAGCCTAGAATTAAATGGTGGTGATTGAAAGAAGGTAACCAAAAGGCTTTTATAGATCGTGTAGTCTAAGAAGCGGATTGGCAGTCAGAAGATGATTCAGACAGAACATGGAACAAAATGGCTAGTTGTATCAAGAGAGTAGCTAGAGATCTACTTGGTGAGTCGAGAGGTGGTGCTCCACCATCTAAGAACACATCATGGTGGAATGAAGAAGTAAAGACTGCTATTAAAATTAAAAGGGATTCTTATAAAGATTTGAAGAAAAGTAGAGATGTGGAGAGATTTGAGAAGTATAAAATGGCTAAAAAGAAAGTTAAGAAAGCTGTTCGGGAAGCTAAATCTAAGGTCTACAAGAAGGTGTACGAGAAATTAGACACTAAAGAGACTGAAAATGATATATACCGGATTGCTCGGATGCGGGAAAGGAAAACTAGTGACTTATGTGTGGTGAAGTGTGTCAAAAATGAAAATCGGAAGATTTTAGTTCGAGATGAGTATATCAAGATGGAGAGATTATTTTGACAAATTTTTCAATGAGAGCTTTACTAAGAATTTAGATGGACCTGTCATTCAATCTCAAGATATAAACCGTGATTTCATGTGTAAAATAAGACTACCTGAGGTTAAAGAAGCTTTGAACAGAATGAGTTTAAGAAAAACGGTTGGTCCTGACGGGATTCCTATCGAGATTTGGAGATACTTAGGAGAAATAGGCGTTAAATGGCTGACAGATCTGTTTAATAAGATTTGGCAAACAAAAAAAATGCCATATGAATGGAGGAAAAGTATCCTTGTACCTAAACAAGGGTGACATTCAAAGTTTCTCAAACTACCGTGGAATAAAACTTTTGTGTCACACCATGAAACTTTAGGAGAGAGTGATTGAACACAGGCTAAGGAAGGACATTAAGATAACAGAGAACCAGTTTGGGTTCATGCCTGGACGATCGACGACAGAGGCTATTCAATTGCTTCGTCAACTTGTCAAGCGTTTTCGAGAGAGAAGAAGAGATTTGCATATGATATTTATTGATTTAGAAAAAGCGTACGACAAGGTACCTAAATAGGTATTATGGGGGGCAATGATGAAGAAGGGGGTCCCCGTCAAGTATATTGACATAATCAAGGATATGTACGATGGAGTAGTGGCAAATGTCAGAACTTGCGGCGGCCTAACGAGTGATTTTCAGATTACAGTTGGTTTACATCAAGGATCTGCATTAAGTCCATTCCTATTTACCATCGTGATGGATGAGCTTACTAGAACTATCCAAGATGAGGTACCTTGGTGTATGCTATTCGCTGATGATATTGTTCTAGTAAATGAGACGAAAGCAGGGGTTAATGCCAAATTGGAATTATGGAAGCAAACATTGGAATCTCGGAGGTTCAGATTGAGCATGTCCAGGACAGCATATATGCATTGCAAATTTAGTAAACAGAGAAGTCAAAACCATATTGGTATAACATTGGACGGGCAAGAGATATCACCGAGCGACCAGTTTAGATATCTAGGTTCCATCATCCAAAAGAATGGGGAGATCGATAGTGATGTTAATCAAAGGATCCAACCTGGTTGGTTGAAATGGCGGAGTGCAACAGCGATTTTGTATAATCGTAACTTTCCGTTAAAATTGAAAGGGAAGTTTTATCAGAGCGCTATTCGGCCTACCTTATTATATGGTACAGAATGCTGGGCTCCTAAGAAACATCATACACAGAAGATGCACGTAGCGGAAATGCGCATGCTTCGTTGGATGTGTGGTAACACTAGAAAAGATAAGGTGCGAAATGATGATATTCGATGCAAAAGTTGGTGCAGCACATGTGGAGTTGAAGATGCGGGAAAACCGGTTAAGATGGTTTGGTCATGTGCGACACAGACCTATGGAAGCACCGGTTCGACGAATAGATACTCTCGGCAAAAGGGGAAAAGGGAGACCGAAGAAAACATGGATGGAGGTGATACGAAACGATATGGTTGCCAAAGGCCTCAATGAAAGTATATTGTTTGATAGGAATGAGTGGAGGCGGAGGATTCATGTGCAGGACCCGGCATGATTCTCATGTTGGTTCATGTAGCCTACCCCATATGCTTGGGATAAAAGGCTCAGTTGTTGTTGTTGTAATGAAGATGAAAAGAATATTAAGCACCTTAAAAAGAAATCCTCAAAATGCCTCGGCCTATATTTTGGATATGGTTATATCAAGTGCTTTTACAAAATTCCTTACTAAAGAATCTGGTATGGTTATATCAAGTGCTGTGACAAAAAATTTCTCTGCAAGAAATTTGGCGCTAATGAAATACAGAAGGCATAAGGAGAATAATTAGAATTTACCTGCTCAGAAGCACGACCTCCGAGTGTCATGCAAGTCATGTCAAAGAGCTGCTCTTTAGTCATCAAGAGGTTCTCATTGGGCATGTATTGAGCAAAGCCCAAGGCTGCGGTGCCACGAGGCACAATCGTAACCTTTAGAAGAGGCTCAGAATGCTCCAAAAACCATCCAGCAACGGCATGGCCCGCCTCATGGTAAGCAACAGTTTGTCGTTCTCGCTTGCTAATTACCTGTTTCACACGAAATAATATCAAGAAAGAGCTATCTAAAAATCCTAAACATTAAGTTTACTAACAAGAGAAAGGACTGCAAAATGGGTTAATTTCACAAAACCACCCTGTGGTTTTTATTAGATTGCACTTATACCTCCTCACGAGGCTTATTAGCATAAATACCCACTCTGATTATTGACCAAAACCCTAAAAACACAAATTCTGCTAAGCATCACAAAATCAAGTTATAGAGTTAAATTAGAAAATCATGTCTGTATAGCATGATTGCTCGGAGAGAAATTATCGAGAGAACTTGGAGCATTGAAAATTCTGAAAGGATGTGTTGGGGTCGAAAATTGCATCCCGGTTGACCAAGTCAAAGTCAAGGTCAACCCCAAGCCAGATGAGCCCAAGCCCAAATCAAGTGGGCTCATGCCCGAGTCGAGCCCGAACATGAAACGGTCGGCCTTCCGCATGCTGAAATAAAAAATCATGTAATAAATAATTTTGATGTAATTATTTATGCATGAATGGGCATAAAGCCAAATTTTGTAAAGCTCATGGCTTATGTGCAAAAAGAAATAGCACATGAGACATGAGATGGGCAAAATGCCATTTTGTAAAGCCCAAGGGGCTATGTGTAAATGTGTAAGCTTATATAAGGCAACATGATGATGAATAAAGCATATACAATTTTCATTCTCCCCAAAAACTAGGGTTTGTGCCTCCACTCTCTCTTTTTCAAGTTCTTCCTCTTCCTTTTCATTTTCCCAATAAATCAAGAGCTTAGCTCTCTCTTTTTTTAACTAAACAAAGTTTTACCATAAACCCATCTCTCAAGACTCCATCAAGAGAAGAAAAAGGGTCTCTTTTTTTATCATTCAAGATCTAGATCTTGAAGTTTCAAGAGAACTCATTTTGGGTTTCTTCTCAAAAGAGAAAGGAGAAAATCTTTTGGAGTTTAACTCCACAAATAAAATTATTTTGGAGTTTAACTCCGCCACCACAAAAATTATTTTGGAGTTTAACTCCACTACAAAAATTCTTTTGGAGTTTAATTTCACAATAAAAATCTTTTTTTGGGGAGTTTTAACTCCACATTTTAAATTCTTTCAGAGTTCAACTCCACAATAAAAATTCTTTCGGAGTTCAACTCCATTTAAATTCTTTTGGAGTTTAACTCCGCAATAAAAATTCTTTTAGAGTTTAACTCCACAATAAAAATCTTTTTTGGAGTTAAAACTCCATTTAAAATCTTTTTGGAGTTGAACTCCATTTAAAATTCTTTTGGAGTTTAACTCCGCAATAAAAATCTTTTTGCTTTACTCCATTTAAATTCTTCCGGAGTTTAACTCCACAAATAAAATTCTTTTGGAGTTTAACTCCGCAATAAAAATCTTTTCGGAGTTAAACTCCATTTAAAACTCTTTTTAGAGTTAAACTCCATTTAAAATCTTTTGGAGTTAAAAAAAATTTTAAAAAAACCTGGAGCCCTTTTGCCCCCAGCATGTGAAGGGTCACATGCTAGCATATGACCCCCCCACATGTTGGGGGTCACATGCTAGCATGTGAGTATGTGACCCTCCATGTCACATGCTAGCATATGACCCCCCCTCACATGGGGGAAGCTCCCATTAAATGGGAGCCCAGGTTCCCCTCTTTTTATTTTTTTTATTTTAATTTTTCCTTTCTTTTCTTTTCTTCTTTCTTTCTTTATTTTAATCTTTTTTTATTATAAAAATAAATAAATAAATATTAAATAAATAAAAATAAATAAATAAATATTAAATAAATAAAAATAAATTATAAATAATATTTTAAAATAAAAAAATAATAAATTAAAAAAAAACTTTTCTCTAAATATTTATTTTTGTTTTTTTTTTGTATATATAGAAAATATATATATATTTCTTTTTTTACAAATGGAATAAAGCAAAATACACACACACACCAACGCATTGCATTGAGTTCGCATGTCCAGTTTGACTCGTCAATCGAAAGTTCTCTCGCTCTAAAGCCGAGGGGTAATTAACGGCAGTTTAGTCCGCGGCTGCCGGAGATTCGGATCCCCACAATTAATAAACCCCAGCTTACCCTAGGCAGGGGTATCTATACTGCGCCTGACCAACGCGCGCGTATTCTCATCTCAATGGGGTGACGAAAAACACCCTACAGGTTCTGGCACGCCCGGTGGGACTTATCTTTCCTCCCATATTTCGGGTTAAGCATTCATGCGAACTAAATTAATATGCATATCAATTGCTTGTACTGAAATCATGTTTTTTTTGTGCAGGTTAACGTTCTCCAATTGCAATCTTCGGACGCAGCAAAGATGTCTCTAAGGATCAGCTCAGCTCTCGATACAGCTCCCATCTCCTACACGATGAAGATGGACGCCAGGACAGTCCTCCCGGCCAGTCTCGGGCGACAATGGGAGGAGCCGCCGCTACCATTTGGCTCTATTATGTTCGTGTCAGCTAACGCCGTCCCAGCTCCTCAAGCTCCGGTAACAGAAAAACCGGTCTCGAAAGACAAGAGACCAAATGTGGTGGTCTCGGGGGCGCCCCAACCCAAACGCAAATCCGTTCCCGAACGTCTCTCCGTCACTCCAGCTGGGGGCAAGGTCATTAACGTCAACGAAGTAACGGGGCATCTCGGGCAAGCTCCAGCGGTACCCTCGACAACTGCTCGATCGGGTATCTTCTTTAAGCTCCCCATCAATCGACTCACGGTGGCTTCCCAGAAAACGGATGCCCGCCAAGCCCTCAAAATCGAGAAGCTAAGACAGAAAAGGCTCAGATACAGAGCCAACAAAAGGGCTAGGACTCACGCTAGGCTGAGCTTCATGAGGCACCAAGAACGGGGTTACCCCGCCAAAGATAAAGAGACGGCTGAATATATGGTCCATACTGTCTACGTGGTCGGACATGAAGAAATGAACCCTCCTATGCTTCATAGCCATGGAGATGATATGGTGGACGCCACCCGACGTCGACTCGGTCTAAATGATGAAGAGGTCGCTCAAGCCGATAAGCCAAAAGAGCCCGGGGTTCCTGCGGAATTGAGCTCAGGCAATAAGGATGACCCGGTTGTCATAACCGGAGCTACAGAACAAGCATTATTCCGATGGCTTCAGAGGCAGCTTCAGGACAGGGGTGAGAAGTTAGCCAAGGTACAGTATAAGGTCGACGAATTGGCAAACGTCGCAGCAGATCTCGCGACCCAAGTCGCCCGATTGCAATTACAGCAAAATCAAATTTTGGTTCATGAGCCAGGGATTGATACCCGGAGGCAGCCAACTGATACCCCCTTCAGCCTAAGAGCGGAGCGCTTTCGCGGAAAACGGCCGCGATCAGCCTCCAACCCCTCCGATACATACACCGAAGGGGAATCGCCTCTGAAAGAGAAACTGGATAAGATCTATTCCTTCAAAAGGGACAAAGACCACAAGATATTCAAGGACGCCCTAAAAAACGGTCTACAGCTGCCAGAATCAAAGAGACCGTAAGAAGCGGATATGACCGACGACCCAAAATATTGCCCCTATCACAGAGTGATAGGTCATGCCATTGAGGACTGCTTCGTCTTCAAAGATTGGGTCAAAAGGCAATACAAGACGGGAATGATAGAACTGTCTAAAGGCGTGTTAGCAAACAGTCAAGCTACGACCGCCGATTTCATACAAATGGAGACCGGAACCCTTCGGGAACTTGATTCTCTCAGGCATGTGCCATTATCTGAAAAGGGCGAACCAAAGACTGATTGGCCTCAAGGACCAGCATCAGTAAAGGCACCTGCTCCAATGGAGAGAAAGAAGAAGGTATACTCCTTCAGGAGGGATGAAGTCCGCAAAATATTCGCGGACGCCTTGAACAAAGGTCTACAACTACCTGTTCCAAAGAGGCCACATGAAATGAATATGACCGGCAATCCAATATACTGCCTATATCATAGAATACCATCGAAGGCTGCTATATTTTCAAAGATTGGGTGGAGAACCAATACAAACTGGAGAAAGCCCCACAGTCGTCAGATGTACCGACAAGCCACAAAACCACGGTCATCAACGCTACTCCGCCAAGATCAAAGTTCAAGGAGCTGGGATAAGCAAGCTGACCACCACGTCGTTAAACTGGGAATGATAAACCTCTAAGTCTTTAAACTGAGAACTGCTGACCACCACGTCGTTAAACTGGGAACAATCGATCTCTAAGTCGTTAAATTGGGGGTGAAAATGTGTAAATAAAACAAAAATATAAAAAAATATATAATAATAAAAAGCCGAAATGATGGGGCAACTCGCAATAAAAATCAGCGAGTAAAAATAAAAATGAAAATAAAGCCGAAATGATGGGGCAAACGCGGATAAATAGCCAAAATGATAGGGCAATCGTGACCTTCGCGATAAGAAAAGCTGAAATGATAGAGCAATCGCGGTAAAAAAACGGCGAATAATGAGTCGCTCCTGGTACCGTATCCCAGTGCAGCGATGCAGATGCCAACCCAAATCTGAATGTCCCAAAGGCGAATGATGAGTCGCTCCTGGTACCATATTCCAGTGCAGCAATGCAGATGCCGGCCAAAATCCATACCCCAATGGCGAATGATGAGTCGCTCCTGGTACCATATTCCACTGCAGCGATGCAGACGCCAACCAAATTCCAAATCCTATACCCCAATGGCGAATGATGAGTCGCTCCTGGTACCATATTCCAGTGCAGCGATACAGACCCAACCAAATTCCAAATCCCATATTTCAACGGCGAATGATAAGTCGCTCCTGGTACCATATTCCAGTGCAGTGATGCAGACGCCAACAAAGTCCCGAAATTTTTCTGACCCTACGGTCTGGATCATACATCCTGCAAAACCGTATACAATCCACGGGCATAAAACGATCCCAATCTCTCGCAAGTCCTACCGGCGAGACCACATTCCAAAGTTCCACCGGTGGTGAAGATTCACAAAAAAAGGTATGTCCACAAGCAAAATGAGCACGGATGAAAACCCGAAAGGGCTCCATGAGTAAAAACAGCAGGACTGCCAGCGAGTTTGTGAAAACCCGAAAGGGCGCAAACTCGTGGAAAAAAGATGAAATGCACTCGCAAAGTCCTCTCGACTTTGTGAGGAGAAAATCCTCGCGTGAGATCCCTACGACTCACAAAGGAGCAGCCCACTTAGGAGTCTCCACGACTCCTAAGGAGAAAATACGCCTACGAGATCCTTACAACCCGTAGGGAGAAAATGCTTTGTGAGATCCTTACGGCTCACGAAATTGAAAAGTCTTAGGTGATAGGGATCTAAACCCGTCTCCTAAGCCACCAATTCCCAAATCCTCTCATGGCAAATGATGATTCGCTTCTGGTACCATATTCCAGTGTAGCGATGCTAATGTGAACCCAAATCAAACCAACAACCTCTGCGGCGGAATCATGCTTCGTCCCAGAATATACCCCGTATCGAAATCTTGCTTCGCCTCGGCGTATCTGCCATCCCTGTCGGAATTATGCTTCGACAAGTCAAACAGCGACACTCCGTGCCGGGGACAAGTCGACCAGCGACACTCCGTGCCGGGGACAAGTCGAACATCAGTGACACTCCATGCCGGGGATTAAGTCGATCACTACACTCCGTTCCGGAGGCAAGTCGAACAGCGACACTCCGCGTCGGAGATAATCGACCAGCGACACTCCGCGCCGAGGACAAGTCGAACAAACAGCGACACTCTGTGCCGGGGATCAAGTCGAACAAACAGCGACACTCCGTGCCGGGGACAAGTCGAACATCAGCAACACTTCGTGCCGGGGACAAGAACAACCAGCGACACTCCGTGCCGGGGACAAGTCGATCAGCGACACTCCGCGCTGGGGACAAGTCGTACAGCGGCACTCCGTGCCGGGGGCAAGTCGAACAACGACACTCTAAGTCGAACAGCGACACTCCGCGCCGGGGACAAGTCGACCAACGACACTCCATGCCGGAGACAAGTCGATCAACGACACTCCGTGCTGGGGACAAATCGAACATCAGCGACACTACACTCCGTGCCGGGGATCAAGTCGAACAAACGGCGACACTCCGTGTCGGGGACAAGTCGAACAACCGGCGACACTCCGTGCCGGGGATCAAGTCGATCAGCGACACTCCGCGCCGGGGGCAAGTCGAACAGCGACACTCCGCGCCGGGAGCAAGTCGACCAGCGACACTCCGTGCCGGGGACAAGTCGACCAGCGAGATCAAGTCGAACAACCAGCGACACTCCGTGTCGGGGACAAATCGAACAACCAGCGACACTCCGTGCCGGGGATCAATTCGATCAGCGACACTCCGCGCCGGGGACAGATCGTTCAGCGACACTCTGCGCCGGGGACAGGTCGTTCAACGACACTCCGTGCCGGGGACAGGTCGATCAGCGACACTCCGTGCCGGGGACATGTCGAACATCAGCGACACTCCGTGCCGGGGACATGTCGAACAACCAGCGACACTCGGTGCCGTCGACCGTCCATGTCGTAAAAAGGGCAGTGCAGGCTTTCTACAAAGCGGGAACCAAATCGCTCCGGGCTAGTGAACCGTCTACCACGGACACTCCGCCTCGGAGACGCAAACGTCGATCATCCATGTCGTAAAAAGGGCAGTGCATCCTAAAAAGCAGGAACCAAAGCAAGTCGTCTCGAACGCGAAAGAAGATCCATCAATTTCATGCACACAACCCACATATGTGGTGTGCATTTATTGATGGGGGCACTTTGTTGGGGTTGAAAATTGCATCCCGGTTGACCAAGTCAAAGCCAGGTGGGCCCAAGCCCAGATCAAGTGGGCTCATGCCTGAGTCGAGCCCGAACATGAAGCGGCCGGCCTTCCCCATGTTGAAATAAAAAATCATGTAATAAATAATTTTGATATAATTTTTTATGCATGAATGGGCATAAAGCCAAATTTTTGTAAAGCACATGGCTTATGTGCAAAAAGAAATAGCACATTTGACATGGGATGGGCAAAATGCCATTTTGTAAAGCTCAAGGGGCTATGTGTAAATGTGTAAGCCTATATAAGGCAGCATGATGATGAATAAAGCATATACAATTTTCATTCTCCCCAAAAACTAGGGTTTGTGCCTCCACTCTCTCTTTTTCAAGTTCTTCCTCTTCCTTTTCATTTTCCCAATAAATCAAGAACTTAGCTCTCTTTTTTTTAACTAAACAAAGTTTTACCATAAACCCATCTCCCAAGACTCCATCAAGAGAAGAAAAAGGGTCTCTTTTTTTATCATTCAAGATCTAGATCTTGAAGTTTCAAGAGAACCCATTTTGGGTTTCTTCTCAAAAGAGAAAGGAGAAAATCTTTTGGAGTTTAACTCCACAAATAAAATTATTTTGGAGTTTAACTCCACCACCACAAAAATTATTTTGGAGTTTAATTCCACTACAAAAATTCTTTTGGAGTTTAACTCCACAGTAAAAATCTTTTTTTGAGGAGTTTAACTCCACATTTTAAATTCTTTCAGAGTTCAACTCCACAATAAAAATTCTTTCGAAGTTCAACTCCATTTAAATTCTTTTGGAGTTTAACTCCACAATAAAAATTCTTTTGGAGTTTAACTCTATAATAAAAATCTTTTTTGGAGTTAAAACTCCATTTAAAAATCTTTTTGGAGTTTAACTCCATTTAAAATTCTTTTGGAGTTTAACTCCGCAATAAAAATCTTTTTGCTTTACTCCATTTAAATTCTTCCGGAGTTTAACTCCACAAATAAAATTCTTTTGGAGTTTAACTCCGCAATAAAAATCTTTTCGGAGTTAAACTCCATTTAAAACTCTTTTGAAGTTAAACTTCATTTAAAATCTTTTGGAGTTAAATAAAATTTATAAAAAAAACAAAAAACCTGGAACCCTTTTGCCCTCAGCATGTGAGTGGTCACATGCTAGCATGTGACCCCTCCTCACATGCCAGGGGTCACATGCTAGCATGTGAGCATGTGACCCTCCATGTCACATGCTAGCATGTGACCCCCTCACATGCTAGCATGTGAGGAGAGGCTCCCATTAAATGGGAGCCCAGGTTTCCCTCCTTTTTATTTTTTTTATTTTAATTTTTCCTCTTTTCTTTTCTTCTTTCTTTCTTCTTTCTTTATTTTAATCTTTTTTTATTATCAAAATAAATAAATAAATATTAAATAAATAAAAATAAATTATAAATAATATTTTAAAATAAAAATAATAATAAATTAAAAAAACATTTCTCTAAATATTTATATTTGTTTTTTATTGTATATATAAAATATATATATATATATATATATATATATATATATTTCTTTTTTTTTACAAATGGAATAAAACAAAAAAAACATACACACACCAACGCATTGCATTGAGTTCGCATGTCCAGTTTGACCCGTCAATCGGAGGTTCTCTCGCTCCAAAGCCGAGGGGTAATTAACGGCAGCTTAGTCCGCGGCTGCCGGAGATTCGGATCCCCACAATCAATAAACCCCAGCCTACCCTACGTAGGGGAAATTTGTACTGCACCTGACCAACGCGCGTGTATTCCCATCTCAATGAGGTGACGAAAAACACCCTTCAGGATGCAACACTTATATGTCTCATGTGAGGGGTATAAGCACAACAAGGGAAAATCTACAGGAGGGTTTTGTGCGACAGCCTTAAAATATATATCAACCACTGGGGTGCAAAAGAAATAGAAGGGTAACTTGCACTAAAATCCCCCAAAGTTTGTCTAACATTACACTTAAATAACATAGTGTTTCTTTTGCTGTGTTTACATACCACAAAATTTCCATGGCTAGCACATCCTGTTAAGTCGTCGTTAAATATATGACCAAATTACCCCATAGTTCTTTTCTTCCCAATTACCTATTCCCCTAGTTTGGTCTTCTTCCTTATGCTCCTAATCTCTCTCTATCTCGCTCAAGGTTATATTAAGAATTGTTTCTCTTTTCAACCCCGCCATCTTATATGCATTTTAGTTGGAAAAAATAGGAAACCAAACTAGGAACGAAAACTCTATATGATTTATATTGGAAAAAATTGAAACATGAGGCTAATGTCAGACATACAAAACCCTTAAAAGTTTCAGAGGAAACTATATTTGAGCAAGAAAAGGTGCAGTTGATAAGAGGCATCGTGATGAAACAAGCTAAAAGAAAAAAGGAAAGGCTTAAGAAGAAGCATTATAGTTAAAGAAGACCTAAAAAGGAGATGAAAGAAAAAAGGGGGATAAATGTGGAGGCTAAACAATAAAAAAATTAAAATTTGAAGCTTATCAATCTTGAGGGGAAAACTAAGATTTTGGCGAAAGTAATAAATTAACTCTTCAGAGGGATAGTGGTTTTTGAGAATAGCTTCTATAAACAAATCTTAAGTTTGTGCATTGATTACATTGTTAGCCCACAATTCAACAACTTAAAGCTTTTGGGTACAAGATTTTTTGACTTGGCATCAGCACATCTAATTTCAAGAGGTCTTGGGTTCAAGACTCATGAATATTAATTAAGAACTGGTATTCTTCCATCTACAATGTTTTTTACTAGCGAGAGTTTCTGTTGGATCCTTTCCATGTGTGACCGAAAAGCCCCATTGAGAGTGACGGTTGAATTTATGACAGCTTGTCATTCTTTGTTGGTCCAAAACCAAATGGCTAAAGCTTTTGGATAAAGTGGTGCTTGGCAACCAAGTCTCGTTAGGAGTGATTTTCTCATAACACCTAATGAAATATTATTTTATTTTGATAGACCAGAAAAGGTTTCATGACTGTCAATTATCAAAGAATAAATGACAAGGACTAAAACAATTGAGTTGAGTTCATTGAGGTAGGTTATCATCATTATTTAAACGCGCCAACTTTTCTGTGGGGACCCTTAGATGATCCACTCCGATTCAAGTTGAAAGTGTTTTACACACCTTATAAAATGTATGGATGAACATCACATTATCTGAAACTGTTTTGCATGCACATAAAGATGTGGATTTAGCAATGTAATTTCTTAATTTTAAACAAAGTTCGAGGTTTCGGCCGAAACCACCGATGCGTGGTGGTTTCGTATTGGTTTCGGTGCCGATACGAAACCCAAAACCGATACGAAATCAACCATACAATATCGTTTCGGCTGAAACCTTTAAAAACTTATGTTTTTATACCATTTTTACTGTCATTGTGATCATTGTAGGCCTTCGTTGTTAGAAGACCACAAAATAATGAACCCAAACCCTATATTAATACTTATCTAAATACACTTTTCAATATATTTTGCATCATAGCTAGATTTTTAAACACTAAGATCATTGTCTTGTAATATAGAACCATAAATTTAAGTATTTAATATATCTATACTTATGTATGTTGTATTACCGTCGAAACCGAAATCCGAACCGAGATTAGCAAAACTAGCTGAAACCCAACGAACTAAAAAAATTATGCCAGACCAAAACCGAAACTGAGTTCTCGAACCTTGATTTTAAAACATCTTCAAGCACATGTAAAAACACTTTCAAACAACATGATAATGTTTCCATGCACTATCTTAGATGTGTATATCAACTTGAATGATGCGGATCAACCATAGGATGCCCCATAGAAAAGAAAACGAGCACAATATTCTAGGCAGCGCAACGGAAAACAGACAAATAGACAACATGTTTACGGAAATAGTTACCCTGTTTTTCTTCTCCAAACCCCCAATGACCCTGTCGATAGCAGCCTCAAAATGCTTCATAGTAACAAACGCTTCCTCATCTCTAGCAGCGTACAGAGCTGCCTCATTGCACACATTGGCGATGTCAGCTCCAACCAATCCAGGAGTAAGTGCAGCTAGCCTTTCCGAGAAAAACTCTGGCTTGTTATCAATTTTTATGTTCTTAAGATAAATACGGAATATCTCTTCACGGCCTTTTATGTCAGGCCTGTCAACTGAAATCTGGCGATCGAAGCGACCGGGTCTCAACAAAGCCTTATCCAATATATCGGCCCTATTGGTACCTGCAAGTACAACCACTCCGGAAGTTGTTCCAAACCCATCCATTTCAACAAGCAACTGATTTAGAGTGTTGTCGCGTTCCCCTGAATTGTCACGGCCTCGTGCACCACCGATGGCATCAATTTCATCAATAAAAATTATGCTAGGAGTGCATTTTCTAGCTTCCGCAAATAGATTTCTCATCCTCAAAGGCCCCATACCAACGAATAATTCCATGAAATCAGAACCGGATAATGAAAAAAAGGGCACACCGGCTTCGCCTGCGGTTGCTTTTGCAAGAAGCGTCTTCCCCGTGCCAGGAGGGCCAATAAGAAGAGCGCCTTTGGGGATTTTTGCTCCAAGGTCTTTGTATTTCTTTGTGTTTTTCAAGAAATGCACAAACTCCATTATTTCTTGTTTAGCTTCATCACAGCCGGCAACATCTTTAAAGCATACCTGAACAACATATTACACTTAGGAATACTGTCATTAAACAAAGCGATTAATATAAATAGAATAGTATTCACAACTACTTCCAAAGTTTTTACTTGGCAAAATATAGAAGCGTATTTAGTAAAACAAAAAAGTAGATAAACATTTGGGCCTTTTAGTATAAACCTTCTTACATTCTTTCGTATTTAGACATACACCTCTGTATCCTTTGTATAAGCAATATCCCCTTATCTTTAAAATTGTTTTAAGAAACAAATCCATTGATATATGTTCAAAACTTCACCATTTCGAGTTGCAATGTAAAAACTTTTGTCTATCTTGCATTAAAAGAAATTCAGCTTGTTTACTAGTTGTTGCAGATTCTTTTACCATTTTTGTCCATTATGCACATTAAATACACCTCTTCAAACTTATATCATATTGTCTTAGTGCATACTACTTTTGGCATCTTTAACATGTACTTCACTGCATCCTATTCATCTCTCTTTGATACAACCCTGATTTTGAATGTTTGGATGGTAAAATAAGATGAGTAATGTCATAAGCAACGGAGTTTTAGCACCGAAAAACAATAATTAGATTGGAAATTACAATGAAAAATAAAATATTTATATTTATATTTATATATAAATAAGCTAATATCCTCTATATGTGCACCCACTCTAACGAGGAAGGAGTTTTTAAAATATCATGAAAGACTTAAGGGGAGTATGTATACACGGGAGAAGAAACCAAGGGGGGATACATATAAATATAAATAAATAAAATTGTGGGTGGGGGGGGGGGGTTGGGTAAAGTGAGTAACAACCTTATTTTCCGAGTTCTTATCCATCTTTATGATAGGACCTTTACCAAACTTGCCAAGATCACCCAGCAAACCTCTCCCACCAAAGCGTATCAGACAGATGAGAAGCACTATGGGCATATATTTCATCAGTTCTTGGAGCAAATCTATCTCGTTGACATATGTTACAGGAACATAATCATGAGGATCTATGTGCAACACTTTCTGAGCTTCCTCCAACTTATCTTCAAATGTCTCTACACTTCCGATACTGAAATAGTACTTGTACTGGCTTTCGATATCATTACCCTGGGTTTGGTTGTCATTCTCATTCTCTGGGGAGATCTTGACGTAAACTTTTGCAACTGATTTATTGGAGATGACAATGCGATCCACTAAACAAGGTTTCAATACATTGTTCTTTAACTCTTGGAAACTAATCTGAACAAAATAGAACGAAAATTATCCAGCATTAATTAAAAGCAGTTCTTAAAGCATAATGCAATTGAAAATAAATATCAGCAAGACAAGAGTAAACCATAGTAATTTTTAATATATGAAGAGTGGGTGGGGGTGCGTGGGGGATGGGATAGTAGAAAACTGTTAAACGTATGTTAGCTAGATATACATTGTTATCTCTCAACCCAAAAACTTAATTTTGGTCAAAGTGGTCCTTGGTATCGTAATAAAGCATCAGGATTCAAGGGGTCCTAGTTCAAATCTCTTTTGTCAGTTGAAATAGTAAATTTATTTACATCGTTTATTCTGCTTTCACAAGCTAGAGTGTCCTCTAGAGGTCTTCCCACATAACCCAAAGCCCCACGTGAGGGAGAGGGTTAAATTGTTATGTTAGATTGATATGAATTGTTATCTCACAACCCAACGGCTTAAGCTTTTGGTTAACGGGGTTCTCAACAACTAAGATGGCTAAATAATGCAAGCCGTTAGGTAAAATATATGCTCAAGGTTTTGGGTAAAGTGGTTCTTAAATATGATGGCTGAATAATGCACTCCATTAATTAAAATAAAACTTGCCTCTCTAGTGTCAGAGTTAAAATACGACAATGTTGCGAGCAGCGGTCCAATAAATAGAAAGAGAGTAAGATAAATGTACAACTTCTTCATGAGTTTGTCTGATAATTTGTACTCGGTTCCTGTGAAGATAAAGAAAGAAAAAGTTAAAATATGATAAGCTTAAACAACCAATGAAGAATTTAACAATCTAATTTCTAAAATTCTTGTATTAACTAATGCTTATTAATGAACTTGACATGAATATAAATATGCTTGATTGAGTAATAACAAGATAAAAACTAATAGAACCATATGATTCATGTCTCGGCATTACTGAATCTGCAATTCAGAGTAACGAGTCCTAAAAAGGTTTCAACTATCAAAGCAAAGCCTTCCGAGTCTACAAAAGGTAGTGCAAGAAAAAATTCAAATAGATTACAAGCATTGTGAACCGTGAAATAATGTCCGACCACTTACGCATGTACCAATAATAAATAGTGACTAACATTGTAACAACTTATAAAAGATAGTCTTCTATAAAATTGAACAGAACATGCCATATTCTAACAAAGTTTAGAATCACAATATCAAAAGGTGACGAAGAACTGTAGTTCTAGGAATCAGTATTGGTAATCTCGACAGTGACAACCTCAGGTTGGGTTATTACATGTTGAGCATTAGAAACTTTATTATAACAACTACTTATTTTATTTTCAAAAATTATATTTACTAGATAATTTGTTGACATCAAGGTGTCTTAATTTTGTCAAATCTCATTCGATTGATAGTCAATGGGTCAATAATTTACGAACTCCGGCCTTGGAGATCATTCGTTCAATTATAGAAATCAAGATTAGAAAATTCTCCACCGTAATTCAAAACGGATTCAATATAAGGTATCTATTGTACAACGAGGTTTTGTCAATGTCGTCTTAGTCTTATTAGGGACTTTATTAGTAATTTCTTAAAAGATTCTTACCATTCTTTTTAACTTCATAGTTTATACATGTCAATGTAATTATTTTTGCTAATTATCATTTACATATTTTTATTTTTGTAAGTTGTCAAAGTCATTGCTCCTGAAATCTAAATTTGATTAGAACTTGTGAAATTTCTTCAATTATTTATATTCCTCTTTCTGCTTGTATGGCTTTATATATATATATATATATATATATATATATATATGGGGCGGTTCTATTGCAAACCGGTCTGCGTTTATGAAAAACGAAAACTCTCGATCCGCGACATATTTGAATGATCCGAACAGTTCAAGTTGATCATCCTACCCTCATGTGTATGTGTATAAAAATTCAAAAGATTTGAAGACCTATAACTCATGTATTGGATAAAGTTTATATTGCTATATTGAAAGACGTTCATTTTGCACTCATTCGATACATGTGTTAGAGGTCTTCAAATATTTGATTTTCATACACATACATATGAGGGTAGGATGATTAACTTGAACGGTTCGGATCGTTCAAATATACCGCGGATCGAGAGTTCCCGTTTTTTAAAAACGCGGACTATTTTGCAATAGATCACTCCCATATATATATATATATATATATATATATATATATATATATAAAGGTACAACAGTAACTTTTTTATTGCTTTTCTTTTTAATGCTAAATTGAAGTTCGTTGCAAGTTCTTAAGAAAAAATTAACATCTTTAGGTTGGTCAGCATTATTTCATCTCACTTTTGATAGAGTTTTATTATATATATTAGTGTAATTCTTTCATTCACTTACATTCTTTTCAACTCAATGATTCTCAATTCTTTTTTCATAACCAATTATTCAAGATTCCTCCATTAATTAAAAGGTTTTAATCGGATGGAAGATTATAGTTTTAATAGTTGAATATTTTTGTTTGTGTTGATTATTGATTGAATATGTATAAACAATAATTAGTCATCTATGCAACTACAATTTACTTTTTCAAGTGGGATAAAGAAAAAATTCATTACTTCAACTATACTCTAAAAGTAAGATTTTTCATACGTTTTAAGGAGTTAAACATAAGTATTTGTTAGTGAAAATGCACATACTTTTTTGATACTAGATACAAAAAATTACGAAGGTTTGAAGGTTATTGTTCTATGTGAAAATATCTATCGGGATATTTGTAATAAGTTAAATGACTTGGGTTTTTATATAAGCTCATTTGAATTTAGTCAGTTTTCTATCTTTTATAAAATAACTCGGTATTATATGCTATAAATTAGTAGGCGTTGAATAGAAAAGCTAGAACTATTAATTGGCGCAAACCCTCCAACCCAAACACTCATTATAGTAACGTTTTTTTCTTTCAAAGAAAATTTGTATTTTCTTGGTTTTGCCAGTATTAACCATTTTTAGACCGAAACATTCAAACTTCAAAATATCAATTGATAATCATTGTTGTCAGTTGACACTGATAACTTATGGGCTATTTCAAGATTGAATAGATCAATCATCAAATCAAAAACATTTGAATTAATACACATCAATTTCAGATCGATTTTTAAGCCATGTTACTAAAACATCTTTGCTTACTGCTAATTTGCTTCCCTCATATTGTAATTATACTAACATGATTGTAATGAACTATTCAATCTGACTAAACTTACTTCATGGCCATACCCTATCAATTATGAAACCTAGCCCAATATTAAGCCTCCGGCTATTCTCGTAGACTAAGATTATACGATAAACAACCTCCTTGTTAGGTAAATTACGGTTTATATCAGCAAGAATTGCAACACTAACATTAAATATCATCAACACAAAATTTGTATTTTTTTTTTTTACTCACATCACTTCCTTGTGACCTAATTTCTTTACACTTTGTTAAAGTTTCCAAACTCAAAAGATGCAACAGCTAAACATAAAACTTCAATTCTACTTCTATCATAGCCATAAATTTTTGCATTAGTTGCACACACGCCCCCTCCCCATAATTTACCCACCATAGCACTTATACCCTGTAACACCCTTGTCCGATCGTACGTTCCTTTTCTTTTTGGATATATTGGGTTTTGTTTTATTATTATTATAATTTGGAGTTTAATATTTTTAATTAAGATATATGCATATAATTATGGTTTTTTCAAGTTTGTTAAATATGCATATTATTAGTATTTAAATATTTATTTGTCTAACACTATTTTATAACCATATTTATATTTTAGTATCATAATTTAAACAAAAGATATTTTATTTGGTATTTCTTTAATCAATACATATACATAAGATTTTACGCATTTTTAAATTCTATTTATAAGATGTTTTGTCTTACGATATTTATTTGGTTAGAATATTTAATTTTGAAAAGTCATGAGAGCCCATGTTAAATTTTTTAACCATATAAATATTTTTACTAAACTAACAACTCAATTTTCTCTCTTCAATCACCATATATGTCTCACCTGATAACTTGATTCTTTTTAAAACAAATATTTTCTCTCTCCAAACTAAATAATTTTACCAAACCAAATATATTTTTAAATCTTTTATTAATCCTGATCCTAACAATCGCTCATCTAATCTCTCTCAGCAGATTCTCTTTCTCAAATCTACTCTCTTTAATTATTTTTTTCTACAAATCTATATACATACATATATATAATTGAAGATATTTTGTTATGATAGTTTAACTGAAAATATATTTTAGTTGTTTGATATCATAAAATCTTATATATATAACTAATTGTATTTATTTTTATTAACCCATAACTATATACATATCTACATATATTTTCACTATATATTAATATGTATATATACATATACTTTTCTATTATTCTAACTATATACAAACCAATATGTATATATACAACTTTTCTAATATCTTATAGAAGTATATAACCCATCATATCTCTCTTTTATAAAATCTAATCCAAATCTCATCTCATCAGAATATTTCTCTCTCCAATTATAATACTCTCTCTAATCTTTAAACATCTGTCTTCTCTATAAATAACAACCTAATTATTATCATATCTTCCTTTCTCATATAAATCAACCTTCTCTTTTTCCCATCACAATATTTTCTTCTTCTTCAAAATTAGCCGAGCAATCAAACCTTGGAGTTGTTCTTTATGTCGTCGTGTTTATCTGTCTCCGAGGCAAGTACTCTTACTCTTTTATTTTTTTAGTCAATGCAAAATCGGGAATTCTCTAAATAAATTATTAACTTACAATATTTAAATAAAATTGTAATATTTTGCCGCTTTATTAATATATTTTATAATACTTGTACATATGATGAAAACCCTAGAATCTAAAATACCTATTAATCATTTCATCAAGTGAACTGTAAAAATGCAAACGTAATAAAATAACTTTTAACATGTAAATGTGGTTTAATATATAAAAAGCTTTATAAGTAATTATATGTTTCTGTTGCAACAATATTGGTATACACTAGCATGCAAAATATCAATACTTATATCATAATCTAAAACACAAAAATATACTATTATTACTGTTAATCAATAAACACTTTGGGCTTAATATTTTATATATATAAATTAAACTTTCTACATTATCACTCATAATATCACTGCACTATATGTGCCCTAATCATATAAATTATTTTGATACTATAATTTGTATTAATATTTTCTATTATCACATGATTATAAAACTTATTATTAGCACTTACATGATAACTAGTCAATCTGTCATTTATTTTTATCTTACTTACTATTATCTCGTAATTATACTATTACCACCACCCGCTTTACGCATCTGTAATTTGTCATTCTCATTTAACTATATTAACCCTTTAAAACCATGTTTCAATTTATTATTCTTTTCAATAAATAAATTCGGATGTTAAATACAGATACTTGCATATTTATGTTGAGTGTTGTTTACATTTTTGACCTTATCATATTCTATCATCTATATTTAATATTTTACTTCAGACTATCATTGTCGGCATGGTTGGGAAACCTTAACATGCTATTCTTGTTTATGGACACTATCATTTTATAACTATTATACTTGACATGCCATGATTACTCATTGCTCCAGACTACTCATATTAAAACAAGTTCTCTATTTTGAATGCTGAATTACATGACATGACACACCACTATTCACCAGTTTTATTTCCATACAATTACCATACTATAAGTTCCTGTCTTTTCAGCATTCTTATTTAGTGCTCTAGTCTTTACCATAGCAGCTATAAATACGTGGGTGTTGGGGTAGTTTGAGTGTGCGTTGTATAACAGGATCTCAGGAGTCCCATGCCGGCAGCTCGTACCGGGCTATAGCGGTCACATGATTACAGCTCGTACCGGGCTATAGCGGTCACATGATTACAGCTCGTACCGGGCTATAGCGGTCTCTTGTTCATTCCACAGTTGGGCCGGTGTTTCCTAGCCCCTGGGGCACCACTCTTGGGTTAGGAATACTCCTGCAGAGGTTGACGCATACACTCAAGCTTACGATAGGATAGTTTACCTTTTAGTGGCCAGTTAGGTTATGACATGATCCCTTACATACATGTTTCATAGTGTTAGTGCATTTAATTACTTATATACATGTTTTCTTGCGCACCGGGCTTCACTTTTATATATTCTTGTTATTATGCTACACACACTTTATACGTTGAGTACTTGCTGGGGTGTTCTGACATCCCTGAGATTTGTCATCTCAGGTTTAGAGACAGGTTTTTTTGGCTGAGCGGGATCAGAGCGGCTACCAGGACTTTGTTGAAGATCAGTAATCGTAGGTTTATTTTCCTTTACTTTTAGCCTTTAGCATGTGCGTCTTTATGGGACATTAGGACTTTTGTATCTCTTTCGGATCTTATTTTATTCCGAATCCTTTGTTTTGGATCTTTAATTGCATCAATTATCTAGTGGACCCATTTTTAGGATTTCTTGTGGTTTCATTGCAGCATGATTATCAGTATTATTTCTTTTGGTATTGGATTTTATTTTTGACAGGTTAATCTAGACAGCCTTATGTGACTATGGAAGGACTTTTCCTTACCGTAGGTAGCACGGCTGGCCTTCGTCGCTTCTCGTATTCCACATTTTGGGAAGCGGGGCGTGACAAGGTTTTGTTGGTATCAGAGCCCAGGCTGACGTCAAAATTAGTCTTGGTTCTACCGACCTTTTAGGTTAGAATCACACGTATAGGTTCTCCTCAGTGTGTCATGCTGCATATTTCCTTGACTTTGATTATAGGATTCGGGCGACTGAGATGGAATTACGATATTGTACCCATGTACCGCGGCATGGTTACAATGCGTCATTCTGTTTGAGTAACTTAGAGTTCTATTTGATTTGTTTTCACTGATTTAATTTTCTTAAACACGCCGATTTCTCAAGCCAAGACCGTGACTCTTCATGCCCTCATTTGTTTCTTTGATCCTTGATTTTTCTTACCCATCTATTTTCATTGATCCTTGTAATTAGTTCACGACCTTGTATTTTCGTTCTTCAAATTTCGAGGACGAAATTTCTTGTAAGGTGGGTAGAATGTAACACCGTTGTCCGATCGTACGTTCCTTTTCTTTTTGGATATATTGGGTTTTGTTTTATTATTATTATAATTTGGAGTTTAATATTTTTAATTAAGATATATGCATATAATTATGGTTTTTTCAAGTTTGTTAAATATGTATATTATTAGTATTTAAATATTTATTTGTCTAACACTATTTTATAACCATATTTATATTTTAGTATCATAATTTAAACAAAAGATATTTTATTTGGTATTTTTTTAAACAATACATATACATAAGATTTTACCCATTTTTAAATTCTATTTATAAGATGTTTTGTCTTACGATATTTATTTGGTTAGAATATTTAATTTTGAAAAGTCATGAGAGCCCGTGTTAAATCTTTTAACCATATAAATATTTTTACTAAACTAACAACTCAATTTTCTCTCTTCAATCACCATATATGTCTCACCTGATAACTTGATTCTTTTTAAAACAAATATTTTCTCTCTCCAAACTAAATAATTTTACCAAACCAAATATATTTTTAAATCTTTTATTAATCCTGATCCTAACAATCGCTCATCTAATCTCTCTCAGCAGATTCTCTTTCTCAAATCTACTCTCTTTAATTATTTTTTTCTACAAATCTATATACATACATATATATAATTGAAGATATTTTGTTATGATAGTTTAACTGAAAATATATTTTAGTTGTTTGATATCATAAAATCTTATATATATAACTAATTGTATTTATTTTTATTAACCCATAACTATATACATATCTACATATATTTTCACTATATATTAATATGTATATATACATATACTTTTCTATTATTCTAACTATATACAAACCAATATGTATATATACAACTTTTCTAATATCTTATAGAAGTATATAACAACCCATCATATCTCTCTTTTATAAAATCTAATCCAAATCTCATCTCATCAGAATATTTCTCTCTCCAATTATAATACTCTCTCTAATCTTTAAACATCTGTCTTCTCTATAAATAACAACCTAATTATTATCATATCTTCCTTTCTCATATAAATCAACCTTCTCTTTTTCCCATCACAATATTTTCTTCTTCTTCAAAATTAGCCGAGCAATCAAACCTTGGAGTTGTTCTTTATGTCGTCGTGTTTATCTGTCTCCGAGGCAAGTACTCTTACTCTTTTATTTTTTTAGTCAATGCAAAATCGGGAATTCTCTAAATAAATTATTAACTTACAATATTTAAATAAAATTGTAATATTTTGCCGCTTTATTAATATATTTTATAATACTTGTACATATGATGAAAACCCTAGAATCTAGAATACCTATTAATCATTTCATCAAGTGAACTGTAAAAATGCAAACGTAATAAAATAATTTTTAACATGTAAATGTGGTTTAATATATAAAAAGCTTTATAAGTAATTATATGTTTCTGTTGCAACAATATTGGTATACACTAGCATGCAAAATATCAATACTTATATCATAATCTAAAACACAAAAATATACTATTATTACTGTTAATCAATAAACACTTTGGGCTTAATATTTTATATATATAAATTAAACTTTCTACATTATCACTCATAATATCACTGCACTATATGTGCCCTAATCATATAAATTATTTTGATACTATAATTTGTATTAATATTTTCTATTATCACATGATTATAAAACTTATTATTAGCACTTACATGATAACTAGTCAATCTGTCATTTATTTTTATCTTACTTACTATTATCTCGTAATTATACTATTACCACCACCCGCTTTACGCATCAATAATTTGTCATTCTCATTTAACTATATTAACCCTTTAAAACCATGTTTCAATTTATTATTCTTTTCAATAAATAAATTCGGATGTTAAATACAGATACTTGCATATTTATGTTGAGTGTTGTTTACATTTTTGACCTTATCATATTCTATCATCTATATTTAATATTTTACTTCAGACTATCATTGTCGGCATGATTGGGAAACCTTAACATGCTATTCTTGTTTATGGACACTATCATTTTATAACTATTGTACTTGACATGCCATGATTACTCATTGCTCCAGACTACTCATATTAAAACAAGTTCTCTATTTTGAATGCTGAATTACATGACATGACACACCACTATTCACCAGTTTTATTTCCATACAATTACCATACTACAAGTTCCTGTCTTTTCAGCATTCTTATTTAGTGCTCTAGTCTTTACCATAGCAGCTATAAATACGTGGGTGTTGGGTAGTTTGAGTGTGCGTTGTACAACAGGATCTCAGGAGTCCCATGCCGGCAGCTCGTACCGGGCTATAGCGGTCACATGATTACAGCTCGTACCGGGCTATAGCGGTCACATGATTACAGCTCGTACCGGGCTATAGCGGTCTCTTGTTCATTCCACAGTTGGGCCCGTGTTTCCTAGCCCCTGGGGCACCACTCTTGGGTTAGGAATACTCCTGCAGAGGTTGACGCACACACTCAAGCTTACGATAGGATAGTTTACCTTTTAGTGGCCAGTTAGGTTATGACATGATCCCTTACATACATGTTTCATAGTGTTAGTGCATTTAATTACTTATATACATGTTTTCTTGCGCACCGGGCTTCACTTTTATATATTCTTGTTATTATGCTACACACACTTTATACGTTGAGTACTTGTTGGGGTGTTCTGACATCCCTGAGATTTGCCATCTCAGGTTTAGAGACAGGTTTTTTTGGCTGAGCGGGATCAGAGCGGCTACCAGGACTTTGTTGAAGATCAGTAATCGTAGGTTTATTTTCCTTTACTTTTAGCCTTTAGCATGTGCGCCTTTATGGGACATTAGGACTTTTGTATCTCTTTCGGATCTTATTTTATTCCGAATCCTTTGTTTTGGATCTTTAATTGCATCAATTATCTAGTGGACCCATTTTTAGGATTTCTTGTGGTTTCATTGCAGCATGATTATCAGTATTATTTCTTTTGGTATTGGATTTTATTTTTGACAGGTTAATCTAGACAGCCTTATGTGACTATGGAAGGACTTTTCCTTACCGTAGGTAGCATGGCTGGCCTTCGTCGCTTCTCGTATTCCACATTTTGGGAAGCGGGGCGTGACATACCCTCCTCAAGTGATTTAGTAATGCAAACACCCCTTTGCTTATCGGCCAACTATGAAGCATAGATACTTGTAAATGCCTCACGAATCGTTCCCGATCGCAAATCGGAGTCCGAAACTCTCGGTTTCTTTCGGATTCGCTCGGACTTGTAAATATCTAACCAACCTCTCCGAATCGATGCCTCTCCTCTTTCTCTTGAAAATTAAGACTCGCGCAATTTGAAAGTGTATTGAATATCTAATATAATGCCTTTATTTATTTCTATATTATATATTTATATGTATATCTTAATTTCATTAAAAATCGATGTACAAACGTACCATGTATCCTAGGTTTTTAGAAAATTGTGAATCCATAAATCCGTATTGTATCGTATCATATCGTGTATCTGTATCTGAACCTGTGCTACATAGTTGGCCAATGCCCTAAAGAACACTCGAATTCTATTCTAAACACCACCTAAACAATTCATAGAGTTAAGAGTACACAATCATTTTCTTTATATAACATGGATTGCTCAAAGAGATATAATCAAACAACATTACTGTTTCGAAAAGTTTGAGGGTTGTTTGTGCTATTAACCCTTAAATTATGCAAACTCCAAGAATAGGGACGAAATCAAAGGGATAAAACAAACTCGGATCAAAATCCTTAGATACTAACTCGATGGATGACAGAAAAGAAAGGCTAAAAACCCAACCTTTGACAAAAACCCAATTACCTCTGATACCAATTTGAGGCAAGATTGTGTGGATGCAAGATGAAACAAACAAAATCATACAATGATGCCTATACAAACCCTAATCGCTCTACACAGATGCAATGCAAGCAGAAAATAAAAAATATCAAATTGCAGGCATGATGATCAAAATTGAACCTTTCAGAGTTTTCAAAACAATCAATTTGGCCGATGATGATGATGACGACGACGATGATCAATAAGCAAGCAGCGTTGTAATTAGACTGCAACAGTTTTTTTATTTTTAGGAAATTAGAATCAAAATACCCTGTGTTAGGTCACCAAAGCTTCGATCTTCGTCAAATTTCAGAGACGAGTCGTCGCTTCAACGTCTTGCGGCGGCGGCGGCGGCGGCGGCGGCGGTTGCGTCTCTCTCTCACACAACAATGGCGTCTGTGCTTTTTACAGCGAATTTATAAATTTTGCGAGATCACAAGAAGTCAAGAGAGAGGCAAAAAAATATATAGTTAATAATATAAAATGCCCTTTGTTTTCCTTGAATAATCCTTTGCTCTCTCCCCAATTATACTTTTGTCCTTTTGAAATTTGAAGTCTTTATATAATACTTGTTGATAAGACTATATCCTACTAGTATTCAAAATTTTCCAATTATAAGTGGAAGAGGAAAGGCATATTATTGCGCTTTCACAATTAAATAAAAAAATATTAAGAAAAACAAGAAAAATCTTTAAGACTAAAAATGATAAGTATCATCAATTTTTTTGGACGTGTGATATACATTATATTTTTAATGCAACACTAAAGGGTTGTGTTCTTTTGGCTAGTAACCCTAAATAAAAATAAAATAAAATGATTTTTATATAGTTACAACAAACTAAGATATTAAAGACTTAAAGATGACCTCCATGTCTCTTATAAATAGATCCAGATTAATTTCCAGGAAAAAAAGTTTCTAAACCAAATTTAAAAAATTCCATTTGACAGAAATTCCTCTTTTACCAAGAACTTTATTATGAAGCTTCACCACAATTTCCCTTTCACATACAAATCGGCAATATCTAAGACTAACAATAAAATGTTTGAGCATTTGAACCAATTTTGATGACCATTAGCAAATCAAAGAACAGCATTTCTTTCTTTTCAATAAGATAAATGTAAGAGAGTGAAACAAAAATGGTCTGCTGCCGAGCATCCAAATGTTTGTTCAAAAATAGCTTACCAACACATTAAATTCAAATCAGTTGGTACCAATTTACTCTTCCAATGTAAGAAAAGGATTGATTAGCGAAAAAGAATCACACCAGTTATAAGTCAACACTTGGCAAAGACATGATGAAGATTTCATTGTATATTAGATCCCTACTTGTTAATGCCAAAAAATAGAAACAAATGCATCTAACTTCGTTTGCCTTGGCATCATGAAATAAGTTTCAAATAATTCACTGAGATTATTGAAAAGAAAAAGAGCTAAATATAACAGATCACAACATCTAAAGATCATTCATGGAAAAACAAATACAAAATTTTTGATTTATTTAAAAAATTTAGTCGGGCCATGCCCACAGCTTAATTTTCATTACAAAAACCGTTCCCAACAGTATAAATAGATTAAATTACACGTCACCAGAATTTCTTTTAAAATCAAATATTGATTCTTTGTACAAATTAATTGTAGTAATGTACATCACCTACGCGGGAACGACGTCCCCCTCGAGCGGTGGCGGCGATGATGAGCCATCACCCTTAACTTCTCCTTCCTCTTGGAATCCTAGAACGAACTTATCGTAATTCGTGGGCTCGCTCGATTTAAAAGGGCGCTCACCCAAAACCCGAACCAAGTCTTCTTGATGCAACACTTCTTTTTCAAGCAAAAGCTCGGCTATTTGTGCAATTTGGTCCTTGTGCTTGGTTATTAGCTCTAGGGTTTTCTCGTATGCTTTGGCGACCCATTCTCTCACTTCACTATCAATGATGGCTCCAGTTTTGCTGCTATAGGGTTTGGACATCTCGAAACCACCTTCGTTTGGGGGGAAGGAGAGGAGGCCGACTTTTTCGCTGAACCCGTAGATCGCAACTTGAGCGTAAGTCATTTTGGTTACTTTCTCAAGGTCATTTTGTGCTCCGGTGGAGATTTTCCCAATCAGTACCTGATAATTAAGATGAACATGTTATACAAGTGATGTCAACCTAAATTTTAAACCATCTTGCATGAGGATATAGGCTTTAGGTATTATATTAAAATGAAGCTATATGCCAGTTTTCAGCTGAAGATAAACATTTTAAAAAGCACGACATTATATATTTATTTCATCTTCACTATTCTTTTCACAAAAGAAGCGACCGCCCTTTCTGGTTTCAGATCTATTAGTTCTTGTAGACAACTTGGTTTAATGTTTTCCTGCTGCTAAAATTTCTGATATTAAGTGATTTGCGATGTTTATCTCAAAAATAAAAACCTGGATTAATGGAATGATTTGAATGCTTTAAACCACTTGCCTTCAGTTGAAAGTCGATACAAACTAAATATTAATGCCAAGTGAAACATGTTCTAAAAGAATGGGAATGTGTCCTGTTCTGCTCTTGGATTTACTCATGCCTATAGTGTTTTGAACATAATTCCTCGCAATTATATTGTTCCCCTTATTCTAGATGTTTTCTATAGTCCGGGAGAATTTATAGGATGCTAACTGGTCATTAGGATTATGGAAATACCCATCATGTGGTAATATCATGTGTAGATATCTGTTTTAGAAGTTAATATCAATTGCTTTTCAGGACACTCAAATATAGGTTAAGATTCAACTTTCTGAAAAGATGATCAGGGTTCTCTACAAGTGAAGTGATTTACACAGGGAAAAACCATTCGTCGTCGTCGTCGTCGTCGCCGCCGCCGCCTTCTTTTCCCATCCAAATGGGACTATGAAGCAAGGCCGCCGCCGCCGCCTTTTCCCATCCAAATGGGACTATGAAGCAAAGCTCCATTATGAAGCAAACTTTTACGACCAGCTGTCGAGCATACATCAACCCGTCCAAATAAGTGTCAAATTCATGGTTCAGAAAATTATGACTTGGGGCTTCTTATAGTCCTCAATGGCATCATCCAAATCCAAATTCTCATAGGCTATGTATAAGTCTGAAGAAAGGGGAAAGATGATAAATTTGTTGTGGAATTATGTTCGACTTCAAGACCCAAATATAATCGAGAGTAAAATGGAACATTTTCCATAAGGGAGAACCATTATAACATGAAATTGCATATCTTACATACGAATTCAATTGCAACTCTTTGGCCTATCATTTTTATATTATTTATTTTAACTACTACTAATGCTGGATCTCTCATGTGTGCCTTTGCATCTAGATTAGGTTTGCTTCCTTGATTTGTGCTGCACACATCTAAGATTTTCCGTATATGAAAACACATATACACGTAATTTGCTTGATCTGCCTTTATTATCTTGCATCCTGCACATATTTTATGCTTTCCTCCGCCAATAAGTCGGAACTGGTTAGAGGGTTGACGGTCAATTATTGAACATTAGTCGAATATTTTAGGGAATCATGGTTCATAACCTACCCCATTTAAATGAAAATTGGCTTACATGTGCCTGTATTCTCATGTTAAATCTGTAGCCCAAATCAGTAGTTGCCACAAAAGACAAGAAAAACTTACCTGCTCAGAAGCACGGCCACCAAGCGTCATGCACGTCATGTCAAAGAGCTGTTCTTTAGTCATCAAGAGGTTTTCACTGGGCACATATTGTGCAAAGCCCAAGGCTGCAGTTCCACGAGGCACAATTGTAACCTTAAGGAGAGGCTCAGCATGCTCCAAAAACCATCCAGCAACTGCATGGCCTGCCTCGTGGTAAGCAACCGTTCTTCGTTCCAACTTGCTGATGACCTGCTTGCATGACAGTGGTATCAGAAACAGCTAAGAGACGAATCCAAAATCCAAATGAAACTTGATAACAATAAAATTATAATAATAACTGTCAAATCTTAAGGTACGAGATCAAAGAATGATTAAAGAGCCTATACCATTAAGAAAGAGTGCTTAGAGCACCTGATCAGTTATATATATATATATATATATATATATATATATATATACACTCCACCATTTTATTGGAGGAAAGAGGTCATAGGAGGGAATGTCCTCCTATGGCATTGAAAAAATATACCCTCCACCATTTTTTCCGACGATCGGCGTCCATCATCTTCATCATTTAAGATGTGGATACACCAAATTTCACGTAATCCCACCATGTTTTTACCGTTGATATAGTGAGTGCAAAGATGATATAACTTTTTGCATGGCTAAATCAACGGTAAAAACGTGGTGAAATCATGTGAAATTTGGTGAATCCGCATCTTAGATGATTAAAGAAAAAATGGTGGAGGGTATATTTTTTCGACGCCATAGGAGGAAATTCCCTCCTATGGCACCTTTCCTCCATCATCAGCATCATCATCATCATTATTTAGAAAAGAAGAGGCCCTAGGATCCTCCACCATTTTATTCGATGATCGGCATCCATCATCATCATCTAAGATGTGGATACACCAAATTTCATGTGAATCTACCATTTTTTCGCCGTTGAATTAACAATGTAAAAAGTTCTATTGTCGGTAAATCAGAACTTTTTACATTGTTAATTCAACGGCGAAAAAGTGGTAGAATCATATGAAATTTGGTATATCCACATCTTAGATGATGAAGATGATGACTAATGCCGATTGTCGAAAAAAATCATGAAGGGTGACTTTTTCGACGCCATACGAGGAAATTCCCTCCTATAGCAATTTCCCTCCATTATTCTTTTATATATAGAGAGGGGGGGGGAGGGGGTGAGAGAGAGTAAACAGGAACTGATTATAAAACTTTAAAAGCAGGAGAAACTTGTAAGCATTAATTGCAAGAGTTTGGTCTTGCGGTATAGTTTAGGGGATTGAAATGCCAATGTACATGCGTAAGACATGCAGGATATAACAAGACAACCAATTGAAGCATTCCATGTTGCTCATATTTAATAATTTCATATGCATTGGAACGACTAAAATGAAGGTAAATTAACTGGATGTGTCATAATAAAATTTATTGTTGAATTTGTAACAGCGCGGTAGGACTTCAGAGTGATTTACACAAAAAATGATTATTAATGCAAATGAAAAGAGTTTCACAATAGTTTACTACCTAGGAAAACATAGTAAAGAAGCCAATATTTATTGAGCACAATAGTAGAATAGCACAACAGATACATGCGACAAGTCATATAAGATACCTTGTTTTTCTTCTCCAGTCCCCCAATTACTCTATCAATAGCAGCCTCAAAATGCTGCATAGTAACTTGTGTCTGCTCATTTCTAGCAGCTATTAGAGCAGCCTCATTACATACATTGGCAATGTCTGCTCCAGCGAATCCAGGAGTGAGGGCAGCTAGCCTTTGCGAGAAATATGATGGCTCATTCTCAAGCTTGATCTTTTTAAGATAAATGCGGAAAATTTGCTCCCGTCCTTTTATGTCGGGTTTATCAATTGAAATCTGACGATCAAACCGACCTGGTCTTAACAAAGCTTTATCCAATATATCAGGCCTATTCGTACCGGCAAGCACAACCACCCCAGAGGTTGTCCCAAATCCATCCATCTCTACAAGTAACTGATTTAAAGTGCTTTCACGTTCATCATTGGACCCTGAAAAGCCTCCTTTGCCTCTTGCTCTACCAATTGCATCAATTTCATCAATAAAGATTATACTAGGAGCGCATTGTCTAGCTTCTGCAAATAAATTTCTAACCCTAGAAGGTCCAACGCCAACAAACATTTCCATAAAATCAGAACCGGATATTGACAAAAAGGGCACCTCAGATTCACCTGCAGTTGCTTTTGCAAGGAGTGTCTTCCCTGTGCCAGGAGGGCCGACAAGAAGAGCACCTTTAGGAATTTTAGCTCCAAGGTCCTCATATTTCTTAGGATTTTTCAGAAAGTGCACAAATTCCATGATTTCTTGTTTAGCTTCATCACAGCCGGCAACATCTTTAAAGTATACCTGAACAACATAGAGTAAAATGCATATAGTAAATGCCAAACAAAATTAATGATAAACAGAGCTGGATCAATAACTAATTCTAAAGACCTTAATATAGAAAACATGTTACAAGTATCCAGAATTTCAATAAATTGAATCAGCAAAAAGAAAAGCTTGTAGGTCATTTCTAGTAGGAAAATTCAGCAGACAAAAGTAACAGCAAAAGAATGGGAAAGAGAAATAAGACGTAAAAAGTGGGTAACAAACCTTATTTTTAGAGTTCTTATCAAATTTTGTTACATGAGCTTTTCCAATGTTGAAAATCCCACGGCCGCCCTTCCCTGCACCACCACCCATGTTAAATCCACTCTGCATTCTTTTCCCAAATGCGTAAATTAGACCAACAAGTAGTATGGTGGGGGCAAATTTCATCAGTTCTTGGTACCAAATTACTTCATTGGCATATGTTATAGGGACATAGTCATGAGGATCTATGCCCAACGCCTCCTGAGCTTCTTCCAACTTACCTTCCAATGATTCTACACTTCCAATATTGAAATAGTACTTATACTGGCTAGAAGTTTGCACGGTGGAGGTATTTGCAGTGGTTATATCAACATCATTGTCCTGGGTTTGGTTCTTTTTTGGGGAGCTCCTGACATATACTTTTGCAACTGATTTATTAGAAACAACAATGCGGTCAACTAAACCAGGTTCCAGTAGCTTGTTCTTGAATTCTTGGAAACTAATCTGTGAAAATAGCATGCAAATTATCCAGCATGATAAAAAAATATTTTAAAAAACCTGTTAAGCACAACAATGAGAGTAAATATTGGAAGACTGGTAAAAAAGAATGTATGAGTATTAATCAATATTTGAGAAGGCGATAATTCATAACAATAATAGCAAACAACGTAGGAGTTTGCAGATATTATATATCCAGAATAGATATAGCTAGTGCATATTGAACTCGAATTTAACAGCATGGAAACTGTGTCATTAGTATGGCATGCACCCATAGTGAGTTGTGTGCATATGGCTTAATGCATATATATGTACTTTATGATTTATTGCCAAAGTCGGGATTTATCTTAATGCTTCAAATACATATTCAACTAGAAGAAGATGAAAATATGAAACATTATGTTGATCGGTATAAGCCAAGCACATACTAATCATATCATCATTCATCTCTACTATTTAACCCAAATTCAAAATGGTTGAGTTGTCCCTCTCTCCCTCTTTCAAGGAAAAGTGCATATAAAGGAAAATTTTCTTCCATTTATTCTTCATCCAAGAGATGCCACCTCTCTCTCTCATCTAAATTTGCATTTATTCTTTAAAAAATACTATTATTTTTCAAAATACTTTATTTTTCATGCACAACTCTTCAATGCATCGCACATGCAAACATTTAGTTATCTTAACCACAATTCCCCCAAATATGAAACATTATGCTGATCGTCATAAGTCAAGTACATTCTAATCGTATCATTATCTAATATTATCTCATCCTAGTCCCCATAGAAAAAGTGTGTTTTATTTACTATCCCCAATGCTTGAATTCAGCAAACATCTCTACCCAACAACAGATTTTTATATTGAGTGCCAAAAATTCCCGAGTGCCAAAAATTCCTAAGCATAAAAAATTGTCTTACAAAATTACGCATACTCAGGAAGGATATATATGTGTGTGTGTGTGTGTGTGTGGAGATGGTCATATGAGATCAAGCCTCATTTCTTATTTTGAGGTCAAGCCTCATTTCTTATTTTGAGGTCCACTTTTCAAATAAACGAAACGTCGTGTTTTTCACCGATCCGCACAGATCATCATGATCTACACATGTTAGATAGATTATGTATCAAATTTTATAATATTTGAAAAGCTCTAACTAATTTATCAAATAGACTAAAAAATCTACGGCTTTACGATGCATGAAAAACAAGATCGCTTGATGGATGTGTCAGAGATCTCAAAATCTAATGAAACTTTACTCATAACCTATCTAATACAAGTAGATCAACGTGACCAGTACGGATCGGTAAAAAACTGAGGGTTGTGTGTGTAAAAGTTTGGCCTCAATAAGAAATAAGAACCGTCCCCATAGGATCATCTATATATATTAGTATTAAGACGTAACGTGCAATGCACGTTACGTCTTAATTGTAATTAGAAATAAATCTGTATGGAGTTAGTTATTGAGAGATTTATGGAGCTAGTTATTAGAAGAGATGTATGGGGTTAGTTGCGGTTACAATTTGAGGTTAGATTTTTTTTATAAGTAAATCTGTATGGAGTTAAGTACTGACAGATTTGTAGAGATAGTTATTGAGAGAGATGTATAGGATTAGTTGCGATTATAATTTGATGTTGGATTTTTTATATAAGTAAATCTGTATGGAGTTAGTTACTGAGAGATTTTTGGAGTTAGTTATTGAAAGATATGTATGGGGTTAGTTGCGGTTACAATTTTCTGTTGGATTTTTTATATTTTTTCAATAAGTTTCTCTTGCAAATTAGATAGCCAAATCTCCAAATCAATTTCAAAATGGAAGACCCCTTTCTTTTGCATTATATATATATATATATATAGAAAGTGTTTATGAGGTGTCATCTTATTCTAAGAAATAAAATGTCGTCTCAAAAGTTAACTTTGCACTGTGTTTTCTTATGATTGGCACCGCTCATCTTGTTCACCATGATCTAGATCATGGGTATACCATATTTCATATGCTTTCGATGATCTTTACCCTCATATTGGGTGGTCGCAAAATTAACGGTTTTCCAATAATACAACATTTGATAAAGCTAGATCAATGTGAAAATGTTATCGAAATCGCTTGAAACTTGTATATTCATGATCTAGATCATGGTGAACAAGATGAGCGGTGCCGATCATCGGAAAATACGGTGCAAAGTTAACTTTGAAGGCGACACCTCATATCTTAAAATAAGATTCACCTCATAAACACTTTTCTCATACATATATATATATATATATATATAGGAAAGACGCCCTAGGACTAGGAGGCTTTTTTCGTTAGGTGGCGACAAAAAGTACACCCTCCATTTTATTCAACGATCGGCACCTTCTAACTTAATTTTCATCGTCTGATATGTCGATATACCAAATTTCATGTGATTATGACACTTTCACTGTTGATTTAGCGATGTAAAAAGTTATATTTTCGGTAAACGATTAATTTTTCACCTTCTAAATCAACAGTGAAAGTGTCAGAATCACATGAAATTTGGTGTATCGACATATTAGACGATGAAGAACTAGATGGACGGTGCCAATCGTCAAATAAAATGGGAGTGTACCTTTTGCCACCACCTAACAAAAAAAACCTCCTATGCCTCTCTCTCTCTCTCTCTCTCTCTCTCTATATATATATATATATATATATGAATGGCTACTGCACCAGTTGAAACCTTGTAAGAGTTCTACAGACTGGTGATGGATTTAAATCGTGTGCTTAGAGACAGCTATCGCTTTGGATCGAAGCACTAAAAAGAAAAGGATCGGGATGTATCGTTGGAGGTAATTTGGATAATGAAATTATATGGTTCAAGAGCAGGACTAAAGAAATTTGTTTAGGGCTCTTGCAGGTCTTAGTAATAGGAGTCCCCACTTATTGAAGCGAAATACAAATCATGAAAAGTAGTTTGAGCGTTTTAAAAAACGGACATTTAGGTGCTTAAGTGAATGTTTAAGCGGTTTCAAAGTCATTGACTGCTTCGCCCAAGCCTGCCAAACCGTTTTATTAGCTGTGGTCCACACCAATTGTTTCTTTATAGGGGTAATACTTCAAAGTCTATACAGGATGGCATTAACAACATTTAATACTTAATAGTGAGGTATTATATAAGACTTAGTTGAGATGGTACTCTATAATTACTATATCAGAGTATGATTGGAAGAGTGTTGGTGTGAGAACATTGTTCATGTCTACATTAATTTTCGTTCTTATTTCTTATGTCTTCCGATTTTTTGAAGGTAAACTGTCTAGCTTCCTGTCCCACTTCCTGTCTGGGACATGATATTCCAGGTTCCTCCATTATCATCAACTGTGCTTTTTAGAAAATGAACATGGTGCCATGGTCCACTAAACTCTGCTACAAAGGGTTAAAGGATCCAGTTAAAATCTGGATTGGCTTATTGATGTGATAACATGGATGAAAATTAGGAACGCCATTTACCCTTTTAATTGCAAGAAGAAAGCTTCGGCCACAAAATGAACCAAGGATCAACGTCTAATAGTCTAAAACTGTAAATTCCTACTTTTTTCATAGAAAAAAGTTTGTAAGCTTTTACTAATATAATTCGAGTTACTTTCTCGATAAATGCGAATAATTATCAAGATCTTAGGAAATACACCATATAATTCGAGTTACTGTGGATAAGTATCAACATATTAGGAAATACAATTTCCTACAGTTCAAAAAGGGGTAAAATGAACAGTAGAATAAAATATGAAACATAATGCATATTGGTGGTTAAAAAAAATCTAACCTCTTTTTTGTCAGAACCAAAAGAAAACGATGAAAGAACCAATGCAACAACTAGCAAAGGCGTAATATAATTGTACAACTGCTTCATGATATTCTCCTGATCATCTGTACTTGATTCCTCTAGAAACAACAAAAAATAAAAGTACAATATGATTAAACTTAAATAACACAGAGCCTAGAATTGAGGTATAACCATATAAATATGTTCATACTGAAACAGGACATAATTATAAACGTGTAAATGAAAATACCAAGTATTATAAGCCTATTTTTGAATTAGAGTGTGTAACTCAGTTTCTCATAAACATGAGCCCTTCACACTAATTTTCCTTCTTGTAAATGTAATTCAATAACATTTCCATTGCCGCTAACGTTCCTTTATATAAATATGACTAATAAATTGTAAGACAGCTTACAATCACTATTCAATGCCTTAAAAAGAAAAATAATGATACCTCTAGACTCTGATTTCTGATTCTCATGTCCCTTTGGTATCTCCTTCTTACCCTTCGGGTAGTAGTTCTCATAATCTGCAAAAATCAAACCCATTGAGAAGACCCATTCGCATCAACAGAAAATACATAATATATAATTTTAAAAAAGAAACTTCTTACTCTTTTTATTCGAATCACTAGAGAACAATCGCTTGAAGCTAGGGTTTGCAAGCAACAATCTCCAATTCTCAATAGAACTCCTCGCCCCAACACCTTTATTAGCTCCAATCGAGGTCAAATACCCCTTTAGAATCCCTAGCCCCCCATTCCCATTCCCAAATTGCGGCAAGCTCCCGACTTTTTCGCTTGACCTCGCACCATAACCACCTAATACAGCTCCCTGAGTAATAAAACCCTAATTGATACAACACAAAAATAAAAACCGAAAAAAAAATCGCAAAAAAAGGAAGAAAACTCACGCTTGGGAATCTCGAACGAGCGGATCTGGAGAGAGAGCGGCCGAGCTTGGAGAAGATCATTGTAGTCGAAACTGTCGTCGCGTGAAGTCTCGAAACCCTAAAAGGGGAATCTTTTGATCGGCGATTTTTAGGGTTTCGACGATCGTATCGACTCGAAGACGAGAGAGAAAAATGAGGATAAAATAGTGAATTTTTGTATTGTTTGTAGTCTGGGTTCGTTTATCTATGTTTGGATTGATGTTGGGCCCGTAGAGTGATAGGAGTTCGATTGGCGTTAGATATTTTTTCGACAGTGTTTTTGTGTAAATATCCGTAAACTCTTTTTATTTGTATACCATGGAAACGGAAAAATCTTCTCCACAGTTTCTAAAGAAATTTCCATGTAACCCTTTTGTAAGTCTCTGGATGGGTTTTGAGATTCATGCAAATCTTTTTTGCACACTCATATTGCACAAATCTCAAATTTCGTCCAAGAGCTTGCAAGACGCTTATACAGAAATTTTCTCTACAAATCCTTGTGGAAAAGTTTTTTCCTTGGAAACGGGTTGCAGTGGCCTCTCGTATGGGCTGTGAGGTCCGCTGGCTGTTTTACAGTTTGGCCCCTGAACTCCACCGACTCATATAAGAGGCCACTACGGTTTTGGGCCTGCGGAGTTCCCATGCAGCCCCTGTTTTTTCTTTGTATATGAAAGCTTGAATCTTCAAAATGATTTATACATTTTTTCTTTACTTTTTAATGAAAATGGAACCGCTATTTCAAATTATTGCATGTTCTAGCATTTATCGATGAATGTCGTAGATATTCCTTTCGGGTAAATTTTGTAATGGAGCATGACTTTTCAGCCATTTTCAGATAACACCATTTGATTCGAAAAGTAATATGACCCCTCCTTGTACTGGTATTGTTGCATGAAAATTTTAGTTGCGTTAACTTGTTTAAGATGTGAACGGACTAATAGAGACTTGTAAGCGGGTTGAATGGCCCTAAAAAGAACTAAAACTGCCATTCTTTGATGGAATTACCTGACAAAATACCTTTCAAAGGGGTAAATGATATCCGTAAAGTTCAATGGTTTTATAAAAAAACCTGAAAATACAATGGTAAATTTATGAAATTTACCCTTATCCTTTGAGGTGTTCTTATGGTTTACATTAATTATAATATTTTTTTTTCTCAATTGATTTTCATTATTTATTTCTTCTTTTTATTAAAATAGGATAATGAATGTTTTTCTGATAAAATTACAGTTAAAGTAAAAATATTATTAAATGTCAATGCTACATGTTCCAACGAAATGAAAGAGCCAAATGTCACTAAACTACCCTTACCTTTCACGATACCGCCTTACAGTTTTTCTTACAATGGTAAGTTCTCTTCGACTTTGGTTTTCAATGAGCTTTTTACTGTAACACCTCAATGCAGCGCTTAAGAAAGCTTACTTTATAACAAATAAAAACATAATCAACTGTTAACTGAAAAACAATCATGGTTAAGGATAGTTTGGTGTAATTTAATCAAAATATATTTTATTTTACTCAAGATAAGCTAATATCTGTATATGTAGGCAATTGCTCTCAATTAGAAAAGAGTCATAAAAAAAGGGATTTTAAAAAATAAGAGTTCAGAAAGGTACTCACAAATATGATACTTCGAATATGATATAAAGAAATATGTGGTTTCAAGAAGGGGGCATATGTTCCATGGATTCTCTGTCTTTTATTCATTTTTCTTTTCTGTATAGCACTTTTGCTCATCTTTAGTTTCAAAGGAAAAGGTCAATTAATAGAGCGGTTCTAGAATGAGTTTGTTTCTTGGGGAGCAAGCATGGGACACCAAACTTGGAAGCTGGGGGGTCCTGAGCCCCTTGGGCCCATATTATTGTGCAAAGCATCAATAGTCGGGGGTAGTTTTGTGTAATTTAACCAAACTATAAAAATACTAGACAGCCAACCACCAACTACTCGATTGACAAATAAACTAAACCTTTGAAAGGATATTCATCTCTAATTAGGCGGTTTAACTTAATACAGATTGCAGGCTGCTTTTGCTGTAAAATAACCTCATAAATCAAGCATTTTCTACAAATAACTAACAAAATAACAGTACTCATATGCTATACTTAATCCCGTACTCATGAAGCACGCCCTCCCCTTTCTCATAATAATCTTGAATACTAAAGGTCTGCGACGGGAACCCTTAACCCGCCGCGTAACTTGCCACGCCTCTCCAAGCATCCAGCACCGAATCCGAAGCCCTAACCACCTTCAAAGGCAAGCAACAACTTGAGTTCGAACCTTGCTCATATCTTTTAAAAATTAATTATATAATTAAAAATACCCTGAAAGGCGAGAAACAAATTGAGTTAAAAATCATGCAGTTGGAACTATGATCGAATCTTTCATATATTAAAAAGGGAAAAAAATTCAGAGCTAACTACCTCTAATGGCAAAAAAACAATTTGCGTTAAAAATCCTATAGTCAGTTTTATTCAAATATTTAATATAAAAATATTAAATTTTTTGATGAAAATAAAAACCCTCTTCAAAGGAAAATAGCAATTGCGTCAGAAATCATGTAGTTGGAATTGTGTTCAGATCTAATATAACAGAATAACTTTCAAAGGCGAAAGATATGGGCAAATTCTCCGGATCCCTGCTTCCATTCTAAAATCCAAACCTGAGAACAATGTACTGCCGCCTGTCAGGAGCACAGACGTGCACATCCTCTCCCTGCACTTGTCGTCGATGGACACGGATGAGAGCCTTTGGAGAGATGTGCCAACAATCTCGTCAAGTCCAGCTTGGTCAATCCCGACCATGGTTGGTTGGAGGAGGATTTCAGGGCAGCGGAAGCGCTCGACACCAAGGAAGATCTTGAAGTCATCGGCGGAGAGTGGGCGGAGGCAGGGGAGGTCAGAGGTTGCATGCAAGTGGGAAAGTTCAGATCTTGGGACAAATCCGGGGTTGATGTCCTGCACAAATGTTCAAACAAATTGGAGGGGTTTGTTTAAAACAACATGACAACTAATGAAGTAGAGGCTTGGAGCAGCCCACTTATGGGGCTTGGAGTAGCCCATGGTGAAGATCCGGGATCGAGCCCGGGGTCTCCCATTTATGAGGGGTGGCTAATTTATTCCACCTGTTATCTCAAAAACCATGACAACTAATGAATAAAAGGGTTAATTGCGCAAGAAAGAATAGTTTACCATGAATAGCACTTCCAACCTTCATATGATTTTATTAACAGAAACACCCTCTGTTCATCAACTAAAACGCTAAAAACACTTCTAATCCAAACGAGATGAACAAATACAGCAGTTACAATTAGACGATCATTTGATTTGTTTCGAGTCAAATTTGAACGTACTTAAGGGTTTTGATCGATGAGCCAGAGGTGAGGTTTCCGCTAATAAATCACTTATGAGGGTACAAGAACTGTTCAGGGTAAACAACAGGAGGTTTTTTGTAAAATTAGCCCTAAATAAAAAGATAGTATATGGCTTAAGAATAATCTCCCTCCTCTTCTTAGAAAAACTAATAATACGAGAGAAATTTTTTATTTTTTGTGTATTCCCCTGAAGCTAAATATACTTCTGATTCATTTTTGCTGAGAAGCAGGAGAAGAAAAAAAATATAACTTCTAAATTATTTCCCATAGAAACAGAAATAATAGGTACTGAAGCACGGATGCTTCAGGGACCTACATGTACCCTAAATGGAAGGATGCTCGAAGAGGCTCTGAGAGGGGAGCAGCTACCTTATGAGAGGGGGGGAGACTGAATATTTCATTGCACATTTGTACCTTTTCCGATTATAACATTAATTAATTACAAACTGCTCTTATGTGCAGTATTCTTTATCACTAGCATAAATATTATATAATCCATTTGAGACATTGGTGTTTGATTGTTTGGTGCGTATTGCAAGGAGCTTATTTAGGAAGTTTAAGAACTAAAGCGATTTCTTATCCATTTCCATTCAGACTCTGCCTAGAAAATCCATTCTAGCACTTAAGCCAACACAAACTTAGTTATATTTGATGGGTGCTTGTCCATTGAAAAATGCCACATTATAAGTGCATGGAAGCAAAATGGAGAACTATATGCGCCCTTGGCAGCAAGTAAGCCAGAGATAACCATAGATGTATATGCAGGATTTATAAGCAGCATACATGTTAGTCTTACAAGTTAAAAGTGATAGTAAATTCTCGCATTACTTCATTTGTCCAAAGTATTGCAAACGCATATCGAATGATGGTAAACATGTCACAGAAAACAACGATGTAAATACCATCATCTTTTGCAGTGCCATCTCTAATATTGTAACACAAACCAATTGGGGTTTTTCTGAAGCCATCTCCTAAGACAAGATCACAATCAAAAGAGAGAAGGTTTCTAGAATATCACACGTCATTGTTCTTTCTTGTTATCTATTATTTTTCAAAATTTCACTTTTAATCTCCCCTCTTTTATATTCTTCCATGAAAAATTGAGAACTAGGGCTTTTACATTTACACCCTGAAAAGTGTATCTGTATAAATAAGACTCCATTCAAAAGAAAAAACAATGCTCCACTATAATAAAAAAATAAGTTGGTTTGCATGCATAAATAAAATATTATGTACAGCTATGACCTTACAGTATAAAGTATTCAAGTTTAATTCACGTTCATTGCTCATGCCAAAATCTAGTACATAGGTTACATGTTGAGTAAGAATGCTAAAGCTCAAGCCATTGGTATTTTAACAGGAGGTCAGAAAGGGTAATGACCAAAGCTGACTGATTAAAACAAAAAAAAATTGAATGGAACTAACCTGGAGCCTATTGGAAACACGAGCAAATTCTGCCTCATCCTCATCTTTCCCCTCATCATCGTCGTCATCAACATCCCTGCTCATCAATTTGTACAGCTGCCAATCTTCATCTCTAGTTCCAAATGTATCTTCGCCTTTTCCACGATCGAACGCTTCAGTTGTCAGGAGGCGCATCCTTTCCCTCTGAGTGGCATTCAAGCGCTTGCCACGGCCCACATTTCCTGACGGGTTAGGATTTCCGTTTGGGTTAGGATTGCCGTTTGTGTGGTTGCCATTTGTCTCCAAGTCATTTCGGAGAGTTCCTTGTATTTGTTTCGGAGTTGCTCAAGGTATAGCTCTGGTTCTCTCTAAATTCAAAAATAAGGAAAGGGGATCAAACTGTCAATAGCATGACTAGTTACTATTCAAGCAAATAATATATTTGATCTATATAATACTAGTATGCTTTATCGAATTTTTCTTTTTCCAAGTAAATGCTTAGTTTTCTATCAAACAATAAACTTGAACACCGAAATTATTGTAGCTAGCATTTCACTACAAGTCACAAAACGACAAAACATTATAAAAAAAGTGAATTATTGGATGATCAGATGGAAGGTTATAATTAACCTCTGGAATTAAACTGAAGGAAAATAGTATTGATATTTATCGCAAAAAGGAAATACAAGATGCTTAAGTGTAATTATGAGACCACTCAGTGAGGAAAGTGTGCTCATGCCATTATGCTAAATTTCAGGAAACCTGCCTCGCATTTGCTCGTACCGCTGAATTTTTTTTCAGCATTGCATATTTAATCCTTCAACTGTCGGGGTATTTGGTAGCGTAAAAAGCTGCATCAAATGGGAAAAAATTGCTCAAGGGGGTTCAAAATGCAGCTTTTGAAAAGAGAAGATATCTCACTATACGTTTTCTTGAATCGTATCTCTTTTTTCCTTTTCTTCTTTTTTGTACGTGTGCATTGGGGGAGGGGGAGTGCCTTTTAAAACAGGGTTAGCAGAATCAGGCAGATTGTTGAGAGGCTTGATAACATACAGGCGTTTTTCTTCTTTTTCTTGGTTCTGCTTTTCCCGCAGTAGTTCTTCTTCAAAGCGCTTTTATTTAGCACGTAACCTGCCCTCTGTTGTGGTCTTGAGAAATGTCTGCTTTCTCTTTTCTTTTACCTGCCAAAATGATTTTTTTAAGTCACCCCTAAAAAACCAGGAATCAATAGTTATAAGGCATTGATATATTAAGCCTTTGCATGCCTGTTCAGGAGTCAGCATGTGGTCAGGAACATTAACAAGAGGGAATTTCTCTGCAAGAGATGCTTCGTCCATTTTATCCTCATTATCATCGTGATCACCCTTTGCTTTACGTAAAGATTGTGTTACTCTTTAAACCGCAGAGTCAACTTCTTGTCTCGACAAATAACCGGTTGAAGATAGAATAGAAGGGATCTCAGATTCATTATCGACCGCACCGAGATGGTCCTGTAAATCTTCTAAATTATGGAGTTCATTTTCGAGCTCTGATATTCTAAGGGACCTCTTTGCTGCTGCCATGTCTCGTAGTCGCTGACCTTGCCTTTCTTATAATGCAGTTTTTCTGGTGAGTTCCTCTTTGGAGGGACCCGCTTCCAGTGGGGGTGGGGCCCAGGGAAGCTGGCAGAATCGGGTTTTCTCTTCAGCTTCTTTAGTCCCTTTCTGCGAAAGAAATAAATTTCATAATTGAATATATAGTGACTTATAAAGCAGTGGTGAGATTTATATGTGTTTGATATTCTAATGTACTACCGAGCTCCAAAGTAACATACCTATTGCCCAGAAAATTACTTAAGTACGGCAATCCACTCTAGTTTCATAGATCTCATGAAATCACTCTGTTTCTCCTTTTTTTCTTCTTTTGGTGGGGCTCTCTTTTTCTTTTCTTCTCCTTTTTTTTTGGGGGGTGAGGGGGGTGGGGGTCTGGGGATTGGGGGATAGTATGCTCAGATAAAGTTACTTATTGTGTTTATAGGGACAAAAAGGTACCATGTTCTGCTAATGTCAACAACCAAGATTAAAACTTGAACAGGTGGAAGCAAACCCAAAAAAAACTAGCACATGCGGACACACACGCCCAGGGTCACACACGCGCACGCGAACACAAAAGAGTCACTGAGTCGAAATATTATATTGAAAGAGAGCTAGATTAGCACGGAAAACAAAAGGTAGAATTCATCCAGAACAAAAGTTTGGTGAACTTCAGAATGTTAGATTTTAGAAATTTAGAGGAAGCACAGTAGTAAAGCAACCTGGAATAGTTGCAATTCTGACGGATAATCTGAAGCCACGTAACAATGTTCGATCTTCAGCTCCTCAGCTTTTTCCCATGCAATGCCAGATCTGTGGAGTGCATTAACGCAGGTCAAAAGTTAAAACTAAAGGGATATAAGTCGACTCTTGGGCTAAAAAATATTTGGGCCCATAATGCTCATACGTGTGATTGGGATATTTAAGAGAAAGAAACTGCTTCAAATAGTCAGTGACGTGATATCCACCAATGTTTGTTCTGCACCTTGCATCAATGACAGGCTCTCCTGTTAGGAACTGCATGATCAACAATATAGGCATCAAGCACTGGATAATTGGGATGCTACCAGAGGGCCCTTCAAGATAAACATGTTGAGTGCAAGAGTCATTAATGGAACAAACAAATAAGGCTTAATTTCACTAACCTGCCAAAAAGTGTAGCTGCTTTCACAACTATCGGTAAAATTTGTAAATAATGAATAACTACCAAAATGCTTCGTATACCATTTTTCAATAAATGATTTCTGTTTTATACTAAATAAAGTAAGATGATGGCATTAACAAAATATATAAAACAACCGTAATGATATTTTAGTGAAAAAAGAGCATTGCTAGTCTGAAAATTTAGGTAGTATTCTATTACTGTAAAACTTTTTTGGAAATTTAGTGAAATCAGGTACAGTTTTTAGTAGCTTAGTGAAATCAAGCCGAGTTTCATGGATGAGCAAAGTATAAGGATGCCATCAGCATCCAACTCATGCCCATCCGCTGCACAATATAAAAACAAGGGAATTATGAAGCAAGCTTCTATGCAAGACATTAAATAAATTAGTTGGGGTGATGCAGATAACTTACAGGGATGATGTGGCTCGTTGCCAACCCTGAACAAACAGCAAGGCCATCTTCACTACAAACTCCAAGTTGTTGATTGAACTTGTACTGAATGCAGCATCAACACCAAAAGATGAAACATGAATAATTAAATCCATTTTAAATAACTGATAACTAGGAAATCCATATATTATAACAAATATCAAAAAAAAAAAATATTTATTATAATATGCTGGATCTTTTCTTATGGATACATTGACTATTTCAACCCAACCGGGAGGTGATCTTAATTAAAAATATTGAAATCCCAATTTCATTCTCCGTGGAACACATGGTAACAAAGATCCTCTAATTTGTTTTTGTTTTGTTTTGTTTTGTTGTGTTGTGTGGGTGGGGGGGGGGGGGGGGTTAAGAAAAATTAATTCCTAATTTTTAAAATATCTAAAATCTTCACTAGAAATATATAAGATATCTACTTTTTATTTTAACCAAAACATTTGTGGTTTCCCCTTCACGAGTCCAACATATGTATATGTGCATCACACGTGTAAATCTAGCGTATATATGCTTCAACCCCTACCCACAATAATGGAGTCTGAGAAGGTTGTAAGAGAAGAATCGTACCTATGGATGGTGTCCCATAAGTCTCAAAAAGAAGTACTGCCATTTTGATGCGTGATGAGATTGGGCTGCATATGCATTCTGTCATGAGAATCGGATGGTCAATCTGTTCTGCCCTTAAGTTTAATATAAAATACAAAATTGTTGGCATCTTAACAACTAAAACCCCAAACTAAGAACTTAACAGGCAGTTTGATACTAAAAAAAGTTACCATACAAGTTAAGTCTACAGAAGAAATCAACAGAACTCGATTATATCCTATGGAATGGAGATGGTAAGGAAAGCTTATGTTGCAGTAGCATCACATTGAATAATTAACAAGGAAATCAAGAATCGAAATAGACCATGGTTTCAACTTTCAACATTTGTATTGGAATACAAAAGATTTTTGAAATAAGATAAGATAATTGTTGGTCTAGGAATCATTTTCTTATGCTACAAATCTGACCATCAGTAGCGAGGTTTATGAAGGGGGAAAACATAACTAAGTTATTTAATCTAAACTCATTGTTTAACAATTAACAAAGAATTTCATTTAAAACGGATGGCTATCCATAACCCAAAAAAATGGAATCGAAGTAAAAGCCATGCATGCACAGAGTGAAAGCAAACCAGAAAAAAGAGAACGCCAGGTATAGTGAGTCGCACTGAGACGAGATTAAAAAAACACTAAAACTTATCAGCTCGATGGCTTATCAAGACCAGATACGCTCATACCAAGAGTTAGCAAACAGCAGCAGCAGCAGCAACAATAATATTAAATAGTAATATGCTCACAACAACATCAACAACGGAAATACACTATGTACCTGTGGACCTTCTGCCCCTAACTGCTCGAAAGCATAGTCAAGAACCTGGAACCGAATGAAAAATGTCTGAGAGATGGCAAATAGAAAAGCAAAGTAAAAGCTGAAAAGATATAACCTCAAGAAATCATTATAATGGAACTATAGAAAACATGCAGATGTAAATACTAAATAATTAAACGCGCAGGTTAACATGATAGATCGCCCAAGAATGAATATTAGACTGCAATCCCATAAATAATACTAGCTACACATATCAATAAGTTTTCAATGGTTAAACTCATCATCAGTACAATGTGAAAGTAGACAGGATTAAATAAATAATGGGATAACCTGTCTGTTCTAATTCATCCCCTCCAGGATGTCAAACAATGTACACAAGTAAGCTGGTGCACCCCTTTAATAATATAAGAACTTGCAATGTAAGCCATGCTATTTTATCTGTACTACTTGCGTACAAATGCACCCCTAATCAATAATTCAATATGCATGAATGTAGATTGCAGTTGATCCGGCAGTCGGAAGTACTTCACATGGATTTGAAATCCATATTTTGGTTCAGTTTGGGAAAAGAAAGCAATAAAAGTTCATGATGCGGAGAATAGACTGTTTTGATAGATTATGTATATTAAGATTTTGGCATTCTTTTCTTGCACGAGTTCAATTACATTGTTTAGAATATTGGCTTTGGAGTACAATTAGGACATAGTAAGAGGTACAATCGAATTCCATGTCGCTCTTATCATTTTGATCATAAATTCCCGATAAGAAAAATATTAAAATAGTCAAATGAGAATAGTTGCAAGCGTAAACTTTGATTAAGCCTAAGTCAAACTGAAGCTGACCACTTAAGCACCTGGATGATAACTAAAAGAACATGGTTCAAAAAGGTATATCTTGTAATTTCAAATTAAATTGTGAACACTATATAATCAAAGTGGATGGGCAGCTAGGTCAATTCATCCAAGATAGGGATCAATGTGTGACTAGAAACCTAGTGTATCAATTTGGATTTTTTATGAACGAGCAAGAAGGGCAATACAATATTGTCTAATACGTGGTTAGGATAGCATTGATGTTCATAAGTTTCTGACATTTTGAAATCAAAGTTGACAATAGAGTTGTGGGAGATTTTGGAAATTGTTGACACAAAAAGAACTAGGGAGATTTTGGAGGAATTCAACCACATTATGGACATTTTCCCCCTCTTCTACCATTCTTCCTTAATCCTCGTTTCCCCATTTTCCTACATGTATGACCTTCCTCATGTTCCCTTTCCTTTGCATGAATTATGATTAATTTTGGTATTGTTCTTTGAATCTAAGAACATCAGTCCGTAAGTTCCCAGGTCATGTAATATTGAGCCAATTGAAGACCATATAGGTGTGACAAGAATTAGCCCCCTCAAATTTTGTTTCAAGGCCATCATACGTAATTTTTTGCACAGGCCGTTTGAGCATGAGTTAATTTATCTTAATGCCTAAAATGGGCTGCATATGTGCATGTGTTGCTAAGAAAGTAAGAGGAACTCCCATGGTAACTCGAATGTCATAGTTGAGATAACAAAATTATACAAGATCCTTAGTATCATGGATATTTCCTTCAACCATTGATGGTTATGATGCTATACAAATATAGCAAACATCAAAAACCAAAAGCTTGAAACACAGTGAAAACACCAATTTTTCAATACATACTCATATATTCCATGATTTCGTACTGATACAAGACATTGTTATCGAACGGAGACCGATACGAAGTCCTGGTACAATCAAAATACTTAAGCAACGCCGGGTCGTGATGGTCCCCAACAATAGTAACAGTATCACCTGAATCACAGTCACAAAACAAAACCTGCACTCAAATTCACAGTTGAATTTCCAAAAAACGATAGAACTTTTATAACAAGGAATCGATTAAATCACCGGTGAATTTGTGACGAGGCCTTTGGGCGACATTTCGAAAGATGATTCGGGGGTCATACTCGCCCGCCCATCTATGAAATCGAAGGAGAGCGATGCAATTAGATCAAGAGTAGCAAAAAGGATTAGGGTTAGGGCTAGGGTTTTGGGAGTGGGGAAATAGTACCCGATTCGGAAATTGGAGCCGTCGTTGTCGATGACGATGGGGGTCGTTGGGGAGAAGAGGTTGTGATCAGTTTGTCGCCAAGTCCTCCGCCCTCGTTCGCGAGAGAGAGAGAGATTTTATTATTAATGGCGGCAGTGTTCTTATTTTGTTTTAGGATACAGCAATACAAAGAGGAGAGCTTCCTGGCGGCAGTGTCCTCAAGAAAGTGATTATGTGCTTTTGCAACAACACGACCATAGGTCCAAAACCTTGTTTTTAAGGTTAACTGACTAATGAGCAACCGCTCGCTTGGCATGGCGCTTCCTCTCGAGCTGAAAGCGCGGATTCCATCACCGAAAGGAAAAGTGGCCATAAATTATCCTTTCAAGATAAATTCATGGGTCTTCTAGATGTGTGTATATTGTGTACATGGGTTAGACTTACGAGCCTCGACTAATTTATTGGCACAAAACACTCTCTATACTCATCGATCAAAACTCCGATAAAAAATGCTCTCGTTCAACCCTAAACCCAAAAAAACGAGAGCTAAAATCAAACTATAATTCGACATGTTTAGCATTGAATCCGTGCAGGTTTTAGGATTCCGATCGAACAGCGTGGCAAGTGTTGTGCCAGAAAATTACCTAAGGAGGTATAAATGTTATAAAGGGTAAACTATATGGGTATTTTCTTCCATTTACTCTTTTTTTTATGTCTTTTTGGACTAGCAATGCTTATGTCTTTATGGACTAGCAATGCTATCTGAAAACAACTAATCTTATTAACTCATCTAAGACAAGAGCCGATGGAGGTCCTTTTCGGGTCTCCGTCAGATGTTGTCTTCCGCTGATCTCCCGATGGATTTTGATGGCGATCTTCTGTTACGTGTGGATCTGAATGGGTTTTGATGGGATCGGTGATTTGAGGAGCTTAGCGCCGAGTACCTGCAAAGAAGTCCCGGGGTGGTTTGGTACCATCGAGGACCCTCCGACGATCAAGTTAGTACTAAATCCGAGCAGAGTAATGGCTAAGTGGAATAAAAATGGCTTACTCGACCCCTCTGTGATGGGGGTTTATATAGCGGCGGTAGCTCACAGCAGCAGGCGCGAGAATCTCGCCGGCGGTTACGCTCCCGACGTCACGCCCGCGTAAGGAGCGGATCGCTCATTAATGGGGACCGTGATGGCGTGGAACGTGGGGCGTTGCTGGCGGAGAATCTGCGCGTGGCGAGATTTTCGGAGCGGCGGTTACGCCTGTGAGTGGTGGAGTTGGTCGGTCGGAGGGACTGAGGAAGACGGCCTCGGCTGGGGAGCTTAGAGACGAGCACGAGGGCCGAGGAGTCTTGGTCTTGTGGCAGCTCAGGGCGAGCTAGGAGGCCAATGAGGCCAGTCTCAAAGGAGGCTCTGAGGAGAGCCAGTCAGAGCTCGCGGGTCGGATATATGGACGGCCTGGTCGGCCCCTGTGGGCCCTTTCTTCTGCGCTCTGGGACACGTCATCTGCCACGTGTTGCGATCTTGGAGGTCGCCAATATCGAGCATCATCATTAGCTCCACACTCTTGTCCCAACCTGCTAGCAGGTCGGGCCAGGAGTGGACTGCCGGGCCGCCCGGGGTGAGTTCCCCCCTAAGGTTTCGTCGGAACGCTTCCCCGGGCTGTCAGCCGTCTTTTCTGTCAGCGAATCAGGGTGAGATCTCTGCATTTAAGGAAGGTGCGCCGGTTCGTGCACCCTGCCACTGAAGCGATGGTCCACGTGTTAAGCGTCGATTGGCCGACGCGACGTATGCAGGCCTGCGGCGTCTGATGGGATGCGGCCCAGTGCGGGAACGACACGTGAAGCTATCGGAGTTGCTGGACACGAGGAGGCGCTTTGGCGGGAGATGATGGGCGCCGTTGGATGAGGTCGCTTGCAGCAATAAATAGGGGTGGTGCCCGTTCCTAGGCCCCTACTCCTTCATGTTTCCTCCTAAGTCGCGGCTGCTCGGCGTTCTTCTTCTTTTTGAATACATGGTTCTTTCCCACTCTTTGGGTTGCTCATGCCAGAGGGAGGCTAGAGGCGCGGCCGAGCCCCTGGCTGGCTCACGCCCTGCGCCGGATGTTCTGCCGGCGATAGGGCCGTCTGCTTCGTTGACGGCTCCTAGCGGTCGTTCTGGCGGCGGCCAGAGACGTCCACAGTTGTCCGAGCCCCAGACGGGGGACAGAGGGGAGGGCGAGGACAGGGCCCCTCTTAAGAGAAAGAGGACAATTTCTCGCGCGTCGTCGTCGAGGGTCCTTGAGGGGATTTCCGTGCAGGAGGGGGCGCCGTCTTCACGGTTCCATCTAGGCTTTCCGTTGCTGCTGGCCTGCTCGCCAGGATGGAGGAGTCGGCCGGGGGAAAGCTTCTGCATGGCTCCCTGAGGGCCCAACTGGAGGCCATGGCCCAGGGGGCGGTCCAGGTATGAACTCCTCTACGTGTAGTTTTTCTGGTATTCCTCTTTTTGGCTCGAGGGCCTCTTGGTTTCTCATCCGCTTTCCGTCAGGTCCTTCAACACTGCGCCCTTGCCGCTCGTATGGAGGCCGAGGGAGCGTTCCACGCACCGAAGCCAGTAGAAGCGTTTCCCTCGGAGGTCGAGGTCTTGCGGTGTGACCTGCGCCTGGAGAGGGCAAGGGCCGATGTCCTGGCAGCCCAGGCGGAGGCTGCGGAACTGGCCAATTCAGTGAATCAGGGTGTCCATCGTCGCCTGAGTGCGTCCATCCGGGTCGCTGATAGGAAACTGGCAGATCTGACCGAACGCTTCGCGGCCATGGAGAAAGAGAGGGACGCCAGTAGGGGAGATGCTGAGGCGGCGCTTCTGGAGGCCCAGGTTGCCGAGGCTCAGGCTAAGAAAGCTGTGGCCGATTATAAGGTGTCAGAGCAGTTTTACGTCGAGCTCGGGGAGTATTCTGCCGTCGCGTGGAACAAGGCCCTGGACGCCATGAAGGAGCAGCTTCCCAAGTTCGCCGACGGCGAGCTCCGTGCTCGGGTTCCGCTCTCGGTGGCAAGGCCTCCGGTGGAAGATGGTGAGGGGAGCGGGGCATACCCCTGGTGGCGAAATCTCCGGTGGTAAGGCCCCCGACAGGCCGTGATGCCAGCGATGAGGGGACTGAAGTAAGCCTCCGGGTAGTTTGTAGGGCTGGGGAGCCCCAGAATACCTTTTGTAAAAACTTTTTGTCTTTGGTAATAAAAGAAAGTTCTTGTTTCGTCGGTTTGCATTTCATCTTCTGTGTGTGAAGAATGTTTGTAAAATATCTCTGCTTGCCCTGTTGGGTCAGCTATAAGTTCAGCGATCGTTCGTCGGGTTGATTTCGATCACTTGCCAAGCGCTGCCGACCTCGCATCTCCATCCCTTGCCAAGCGCTGCCGAGGAGGCATCCCCACGGCCCCAGAGTCGAGGGGGGATCGCTTAGACTTCGACGGACTTGTTGCCTCTTTTTGGGGCCTCGGATCCTCTGCGTTGGTGGGCCTATAAGAAGCTCGCAAAGGATAGCCGAGCGGTGAAGCCACGCGGTCCTCCTCTTTGCAAGGGCGTTGATCTCTGGCGTCACGGGTAGGCAACTACCAGCCTGGGATGACCGAGCGGGGTAGCCGCTTGGATCCCTGTTGTGAGGGCTTGGATCCTTAGTATTGGAGGGGCTGTAAGAAGCCCACTAAGGATGACCGGGCAGTGAAGCAGCGCGGTTGCCTCTTGGCGAGGGCTTTGATCTCTGACGTCACGGGTAGGCAATTACCAGCCTGGGATGGCTGGGCGGGGCAGCCGCTCGGATGCCTCTTGCGAGGGCTTCGATCCCTGGCGTCAGGGGTAGGAAGCTACCAGCCGGAGATGACCGAGCAGGGTAGCTGCTCGGTTGCCTCTTGCGAAGGCTTTGATCCTTCAGGACGGGGACCGAGAAGGGTGTTCCCGCCAAAAATTTCTGCGCAAAAGAGTCCAAGGTATCAAATGGCAGCGATACGCTTAAAAAAATGGGAACCAGTATCTTCCGGGCTGTTTTTTGACAAACCCCCGAATGAGAAACAGATTATTTCTGATGGTATCGAAAGCGGCTCGAAAAACCCTTCGATTTGATATATTATGGGCCTCGTAATTCATCCGGGATCAAAAGTTATGAGGAATTACGTGTCCACACGTGATGGACTTTTAAGAACCCGCTGGAGGAGTTAAAAAAATATAATAAAAACTCAGAAAAGACCCCAATGGGGCATCACATGCTCACACGTGACCATGGGTCACGTGCAGACACGTGATGGGTTTTTAAGGCCTCTAAAATAATGAATATAATTTAATTCTAAAAGGCAGAAAATACATCAACGAGGTATCACGTGCTTACACGTGACCAATGGTCACGTGTTGACACGTGATGGTTAAAACAACAACATAAACAAGCGGCTGTTAAAGGAACCAATTTGGGGGTCACGTGCTCACACGTGACCAAGGGTCACGTGTCAGCACGTGACTGGCTTCGAAAGCCTTACAGTTAATAGAATTAAATTCTAAAAGCTTCCAAATCTTTCCAAATGGAAAAGGTCTATGGGGACCGTTGGATTAAAAATCCAAGGGTGATTAAAAATCACCAATTTATGGAAAAATCTTGGACTTGGAAAGATTTCCCCCCTAAATCTGACCGAGATAACAAATGGATATCTTTGGATTTAAAATCCAATGGTGAATAAAATTCACTTAACAATCTAAAGGCCCAGATTAATGATGAATGCAAATCAAATCTCTCAACATACAAATCAAATCTCTTAATGAGAGATTTGTTAAACAAATTGATTCTCTTCCTCCTCCTATAAATAGGAGCCAAGAGAAGAGAAGGAGGATACACCTTGGAGAGAGAAGAAACAGAGAGAGGAGAATTTAATTCTCTGCAAAAGAAAAACCCTAGGTGAGAAAAGGGAAAAGATTAACTTCAAAAAGAGAATTTAATTCTCAAAATTCAAGAGTTTAACTCTTATTAAAAAAAAAGAAGAATTTAGTTCTTCTTCTGGTTGAAGATCTGTACAGAGCACATCTCCCCATAGGATGAGAATTTAATTCTCATCGAGTTGAGATCCTGCCATGCAGATTCTAAATTTAGAAGGGAAATTGAGTTTTGAGAATTTAATTCTCCTAAAACAAAACTAGGGTTTAACCCTAATCAAGAATTTAATTCTTTTACATATCTGGGAATTTAATTCCTTTGAAAAGAAATCAGGGTTTTATCCTAAATAAGAATTTAATTCTTTCACGATAGGAATTTAATTCCTCCAAAATCATAATTAGGGTTTAACCCTACAAAGAATTCAATTCTTAAAAGATCTCTGTTCATGAAAAGAACTAGGGTCACGTGCCCCCACGTGACCCTTGAAAAGATCCCCTGCAAAGAACTTTGAAGCATCACCCCACGTGCTCCCACGTGACTCCCAGAATGCAGAAAGAAAAAGCAAAGGGAATGAAAGCTTTAGGCGCTCTCACGTGTTATCACGTGACCCCTCAGCAAATGCTTTAACAATTGGCGCACAGATCCCTATCACGTGCCAACACGTGATGCTCTAAAATAAAAATAAAAGTGTTTAACACTTATTCGCAGATTTGAGGATAAACCAAAAGGAGATCTGGCTCCACATTTAGGGCGTCCTCACGTGTCACCACGTGACCCCTAATGAGCATTCTAACAGACCAGAGCGGGGGCCTCCATCACGTGCCCACACGTGATGGCCAGGAAATTAAAAGTGTTAAACACTGATCTGCAGAATAAAATAAGGGAAATCAGGGCGCTCTCACGTGTCCGCACGTGACCCCTCCCTCCTTAGTATTTAACACTAATTGGAAAACTCTATTTGCAGTGTTTAACACTGATTTTCTTAGTGTTTAACACTAATTTGGAAAACTTTATTTGCGGTGTTTAACATTGATTTTCTTAGTGTTTAACACTAATTTGGAAAACTCTATTTGCAGTGTTTAACACTGATTTTCTTAGTGATTAACACTAATTGGAAAATTCTGTTCCCGGTGTTTAACACTGATTTGTTTTAGTGTTTAACACTAGTTTGAAATCTCTGCTACCGGTGTTTAACACCGATTTGCTTTTGTGTTAACACTAATTTGAAAGCCCTGTTGCTAACACTGATTATCTTTTAGTGTTTAACACTAATTTGCTAATCTTATTCTCAGTGTTCAACACTGTTGGTCTGTAATGTTTAACACTAGTTTTAGCCCAATTGGCTAAGTTTTTAGAGGCAAAGTCTCTTCTTCAATGGACCAACTGTAACACCCGAGCCTAATAATACTATATATATTACTAGTTGAGGGTTATTTATTGCTCATTCCAATTTTCCTGATTTTCTGGTGTTTATTGCTAAATTTTACCCGGTTAAGTCATGTTGGCACATAACAAATTTTAACTCCGAAAATGAAATTTAAGATGTCCATGTTGGCCTACTCATCGCCACTAGTCGCGTGGTAGCGTCCGCGTGTCGAGATTCCGTTCCGTTTGGTTAAACGGGCCAGTTTGGGCGACTACGCGCGCGTGCAAGTGTCCGACTTGGGGGCATGCATTTTAATCATTAAACACCTATTTTCAAAATTTGGAACCCGCTTAAAATCTTATAATTTGAATTTGGAACGTTTGGGCGCAACCCGGGCGCGATTTGGAAATGTTTCATTTCGCGCCAAAAAGGGCCCATTTAATTTAATATACTAAAACTAAAATAAAATATTCACATTATTTTCTTAACAGATTATCCCCAGAAATCCTTCAAAAATTTCCTTTCTGTTTCTTTTCAGCCAATCAAATGGCTTGGTTTCCTCGTGGGGCCCCCTTCACACCGTCTCTCTCTCTCTCTCTCTCAACAACTCTCAACAACTCTCTCTCTCTCTCTCTCTTTCCATATATCTATAACCCCATGCACGCAGCCGCCCCTCACCATTCCCTTTCTTCACGAGAACTCGACGAAAACCCTAACCCTAGCCCTCGCGATCCCATCGCCGACTTCCCTGCGACTTCGCCGTCGCCGCCCTCGCCACCACGAGACCGCCGCACCTTCCTCCTCCCTCCTTCCTCCTCTCTCCCGCACCTGCACGCAACCCCGGCTTCGCCTCCAACCTCGCAGACCTCGCCGCCGACGCCACCCATCGTCGTCGACGATTCCCGCGGCACCCTTTCACCCTACTCGACCCGACCTCGTCGTCGTTCCCTCCTCCCCTCGCCGGAACAGTGAACCCGAGCCTTCATCCATTGCCTACCTCCGCCGTTCGCCGGGAAAGCGCGCCGGCGACCTCGTCGACGCCACCTTCGACCACCTACCTCTTCCCCTCGACCACCAGAGCCGACCCCCTCTCCTCCAGCTCGCCGCAACACCCCTTTCCAGCGACCCCGAGCCTTCCAGCCGTTCCAGCACCCTCGCCGCACCTCCTGTTCGCCGCCGGTGGGTCCATCGCCGTCGGGCCCGTCATAGTTACCCCTGTTCCTCCTCTGTAAGCATCACTTTACTTCCTTTGGTGCAAACCCCGCTGATCTTGTATGTTTATCTTATTGCTAACTTGTTGCCGATAACTTTTGCCGGAATCCGACCGTGCCGTCTGACGAACCCGACGCTCCAGCGAAGTCCCCTGGTCCGTGTGATCCCGTTGACCTCTGTTGGGACTCGATCCGTGGCCCGTGCTTTCGTATCGTGGTTTCTACCGACATCGCATCCGTGTTTCGGTTTGCGGAACCGCCGAGGCAAGTATCCGAATACTTGCTTTAACATGCTACAAACTTAATAATCATGTTATCTGTTATAATCACACGACTTGGTGACAATTACAATCATCCGTAACGATAAATCATTATAGTGGTTACTTGTAGTTAATCGGTACGCTATCAATTTCACACTTTAACTAATTAACCAATTGGCACGTCATTGCTTAAATTGCAAGCTCATTCTTGTAACTATTATTATGCTGTAATTTTAATGGTTTCATTGCTTCGTGTTAATAATACTGTTTCACCCTGGAATTGTTGCACCCTAAAGATGATTGAACCTGTTAATAAGAGAATACAAATATCACTGTCGTTATATGGAATATTGTGGTTAATTATTGTTTCATGATGCTGTTCATTATTGATTGTATACCTGTTGCGAGCACTTACCCGATTGCACGACATATTGGCCCGACCCTGCTACACCTGACATATACATACATACCGACTCATCCTGTTGTACCATGACATTACTTGTTTCCTGATTTCATGCCTAGTGCCGACGAGCCTAACCATTCCTGCTGTCGACCCAGACAGACCTACTGTTACTTGACCTTGCGTTGGCATTAGTCCTTGACTACTGAATACCTGACTTGACATACATAGTTTGGGGGTATGGGGAAATCAAAGGTGAAACCGACTTGTAACTCAACAGTTCGATACATTGTTCTGATCAGTCTTACGGGCTTGGCCGGTCCGGGAGTGATGATGCTGACATCACTCGTCTATCCTACTACCTTTTACTGCTTAGCGGCACGTCTCGGACTCAGCCCCGAGGATCATGACCGTGGTCCCGGACACGCACGGGATACTATTGAGTTACATCGACGATTCATCAATTGGTTTCAAAGACTATAGAGTAGAAAACCTGATAGGACAGTTTAGTCACTACTGCACATTACCCTGTTTATTACTTCTTGTTGCTGCTTATTCATGTTCATGTTTGCATTGTTTATTACCATGTTTATGCTATATACTTGATATCATGACGCGCTGACGTCTGGGTTTTGCATGGCCCAGATTCCGTACCTTTGTCGTCGACTGAGCAGGAGTACTTCAGCCAGCAGGCTGAACTGTGAGTTCTTTAGAGTTTAGTTTATTTATGTCATTTCATTTCCGGATGTGAGCCCGCATTATGGGACATACTGTTTATTCATTGTATTGGATCATTAGCTTCCGCACTTATTGTTTATTGATTCTTGTTATTATGGATTTGGACATGTATTAGATTAGCTTATTATCTTGTTCTTGATATCTTTACAACCGTAATGTGACTGTGGATGGATACTTCCTACCCACAGGTAGCATGGTTGGCTATGTCACGTGCCCAAATCTTGCGTACTCTGGGAAGCGGGGCGTGACATGGTTTTTTGGTATCAGAGACATAGGTTAATTGGGTTGATTCTTTGTAGTTGGGTATTGCACCCGATACACGAATCATAATACCCGTGATTAGGAAACATGTCCTGCCACCTTGACCGTTTTACCGTCCTTGAATCATTCTTCCGGATCATGTCGACATGCAAACTTACTTTGCATTGTCAATTCGAAAACCTAATTTCTTGTTATCTCTAGGACTTAGGCGACTTGGGTGGAGTTAAGTAATTGCGGCTATGATACCGCGGCATAGCTACAATGCAGTACTCTATTTAAGTATCTTGGAGTTCTAGCTTTGGTTTATATATTGAATCTATTATCATGCTAATGTTGTTTGTTTTGATTTCAGGACCATGGCAGATAAGAATTTCAAGACGTATCAGAGGCGTGTGGACGAAGCCGCCATGTTAGGAGTGATACGTGGGATGTTGGAAAATCAGAAGAGGCAAACTGAGCTGATCCAGCAGCAAGCCGATTCATTTCAGGAGGGTTTGCAGGCTATGCAGCAGTCTGTAAACACCGCTGTAGCGAAGCCAGTCGACCGAGTAGGGACCGTGGCAGATTTCAGACGGTTGGGTCCTACTACTTTTACTGGCTTGGAGGAGCCGTTGCCAGCCGAGCAGTGGCTTGTGGACACAGAGAATTTATTGATTGCGGCACAGATCCCAGAAGACAAGAGAGTTGATGTGGTGCGCATTCAGCTGGTGGATTACGCCCGAGAGTGGTGGCTTGTGGAAGAGACCCGCCTGTCCAAGCCAATCAGTTGGGCGGATTTCTCCAAAAGTTTCTTGGAAAAGTTCTTCCCGCGGACTGCACGGGAGGAAATGGAGGAGAGATTTATTGGGCTGAAACAAAATGGAGCAGCTGTGGATGTGCATGCAGCGGAGTGGACGAGACTTAGCCGTTTCGCTGGACCCTTAGTCGCCAAGGAGGCAGACAGGGCGCGAAGGTTCTTGCGCAGTTTGGATGTGGACATCCAGAGGCAGATTGTCTCCCTGGGTTTGACCACTTTCTCACAGGTTCTTACGGCAACCCGAGAGCAGCAGAGTTTATCAGGATCGAAAGGGAACCTTCACCAGACAGCAGTTGTGGCCAGGAAGCCTGCATTTGTACCTAACCGAGATCATGGGCGCAGAGGTATTCCAGTGGACCGTCGAGGTGTAGCGCCAATGAAGAAGCCTGTGATCGTTGACCGAAGGAAGAGCGTGACCTGTGCCTACTGCCACTTACCTGGGCACGTGCATAAGGAGTGTAGAAGAAGACTGGGACTTTGCTTGGTTTGTGGAGCAGCCGATCACGCAGTCAGTGCTTGTCCGTCGAAGCTTCGCACGAGAGATGATATACAAAAGCCTACGCAGAGACCGTTCCAGGGGCAGAAGCAGCTGACACAAGGACCCAACCAGGGTCGAGCTTTCACTTTGACAGCTGAGGAAGCCAAGGCATCAGGAGAAGTGGTTTCAGGTACTGTACTCGTTCGTGGTTTTCCCGCTTTGGCATTATTTGATTCCGGAGCATCCCACTGTTTTATGTCATCAAATTTTATAACTACACACTCGATCACCTGCACGACCCTGTCTAGTTTTTGGGACATACACACTGGGAATAGGAAAATCATAGCTAGTAAGGAATGTAGAGATTGTACTGTTGTTGTTTGTGGACGGGAGCTTTTTGCAGATTTCTTGGTGATTGATACGGGCAGTTATGAAGTAGTCTTGGGAATGGATTTTCTTGGCACTTTTCACGCACACATTGATTGTAGGGCAAGGAAAGTAATTTTCCAGATTCCCGGACACCCTGAGTTTACTTTCATCGGAGGAAGCAGTTCTGTCGGGCCAGTCGAGTTTAGGGCTAGGCCAACGAACAATGTTCTTGCGGCTATGGTTGTGGATAGTAATGAAGAGCCGGCAGTTGTTCGCGACTTTATGGATGTGTTTGAAGATATTTCAGGCTTACCGCCGAAGCGAGATGTGGAGTTTGCGATTGACCTCATTCCTGGTGCAGCGCCAGTATCAAAATCTTATTATCCGATGGCACCGGTGGAATTGGAAGAAGTTAAGAAACAGGTGGGTGAATTACTCGAGAAGGGATGGATTCGAAGCAGCAACTCTCCTTGGGGAGCTCCAGTTCTTTTAGTGAAGAAGAAGTATGGCACGAGAAGGATGTGCATCGATTACCGAGAATTAAACCGGGTGACTATTAAGAACAAGTACCCGATCCCTCGCATTGGAGAACTTTTTGAGCAGCTTAGTGGCGCGAGGGTATTCTCGAAACTGGACTTGCGATCAGGATATCATCAGGTCCGAGTGAAGGCAGAAGACATTTGCAAGACGGCGTTTCGAACTTGGTATGGGCATTTCGAGTATTTAGTGATGCCCTTCGGAGTGACTAATGCGCCGGCAATATTTATGGACTTGATGAACAGGATCTTTTCACCGTTCTTGGACCAGTTTATTGTGGTATTCATTGACGACATTCTGGTGTACTCGAAGAGTCCGGAGGAGCATGCTGAGCACTTAAGGATCGCACTGCAAACGCTGAGACAGGAGAAATTATTCGCGAAGATGAGTAAGTGCGAATTCTGGCTGGAAGAAGTGAAGTTTCTGGGGCATGTCGTGTCGGGCGATGGAATCGCCGTTGATCCCGAGAAGATTACAGCAGTTCAAGATTGGCCTGTTCCAAAGAATGTTGCAGAGATAAGAAGTTTTCTTGGACTCGCCGGTTACTACAGAAGATTTGTGGAGAACTTCGCTCGTTTAGCTGAGCCGTTAACCAAGCTTACGCGTAAGGAGGTACCGTTTGTTTGGACAGATGGATGTGCATTGGCCTTCGAGACGTTGAAGCAGAAGTTGATAACCGCCCCTATCCTAACCGTACCGGATGATTCAGGAGGACTGGTGATTCACAGCGACGCATCTGGAAAAGGATTGGGATGTGTTTTGATGCAGAATGGGAAAGTCGTCGCTTACGCATCGAGACAGCTGAAGACTCATGAGCAGAACTATCCGACTCATGACTTGGAGCTTGCAGCCGTGATCTTCGCCCTGAAGATTTAGAGACACTACCTTCTGGGCGAGAGAGTTGAAGTCTTTACGGATCATAAGAGTTTGAAGTATGTGTTCACTCAGAAGGAGTTGAACATGAGGCAACGCAGATGGTTGGAGCTGATGGCCGACTACGACCTTGATCTTAAGTACCATCCGGGAAAAGTTAACGTCGTGCCAGATGCGCTAAGTTGGTTACCAGCAATTCAGTTATTGACTGCACAGAGAGAGATCATTGAGGAGTTTCGGAGATTTGACTTGGAGGTTGTGCTACCGCGTGCTACAGGACAGTTGATGCAGTTACAAGTATAATCGTCCTTAGTTGAGGAGATTAAAGCGGCGCAATCGCAGGATCCTAGACTGCAAAAGTTTCGAGAGCAGGTTGGAGCCGGACTACGAACCGATCTACTGATCCATGAAGATGGTTCGTTGAGATATGGTAGCCGTGTGTGTGTGCCAAAAGGAGATGTGCGTGAAGAGCTTATGAAGGAGGCACACAGTTCAGCTTACTCTGTACATCCAGGAGGGACAAAGATGTACCGAGATATTCGACAGCATTTCTGGTGGGAAGGTATGAAACGGGAAATCGCTCGCTTCGTGGCTAAGTGCTTGGTATGTCAGCAAGTCAAGGCTGAACACCAAAGGGTTGCTGGTTTGTTGCAACCACTTCCGATTCCTCAATGGAAGTGGGAACATATAACCATGGATTTCGTGACGGCGTTACCGCGGAGTCCAAAGGGCAACAATGCTGTATGGGTGATTGTCGATCGGTTGACCAAGGCAGCTCACTTTATTCCTTTTCGGGTTGGTCAATCGACGGAGACTTTGGCAGAGCGGTACATGCAGGAGATTGTCAGATTGCATGGAGTACCGGTAAGCATCGTGTCCGATCGGGACACTCGGTTCTTGTCACACTTTTGGAGGAGTTTACAAGCAAGTTTGGGGACTCGATTGAAGTTCAGCACAGCTTATCATCCCCAGACTGATGGACAATCAGAGAGAACGATCCAGACCCTTGAAGATATGTTGAGGGCTTGCATGTTAGACTTCAAAGGTTCTTGGGAGGATCATCTACACCTGGTGGAGTTTTCGTACAACAATAGCTTCCAAGCGACAATTCAGATGGCTCCGTTTGAGGCGCTGTATGGTCGTAAGTGCCGTTCACCTGTTTGTTGGGATGATATTGGTGAACGAAGGTTATTAGGACCAGATTTGGTGGTACAGACAGTCGAGAAGGTGAATACAATCAGGAAGCACATGAAGGCAGCTCAAGACAGACAGAAGAGTTGGGCCGACACGTCAAGAAGACCTCTAGAGTTCGCCGTGGGCGATTTGGTATTCCTGAAGATATCACCGACTAGAGGGGTGATTCGCTTTGGAAGTCGGGGAAAGCTTAGTCCCCGATTCGTTGGACCCTTCGAGATATTGGAGCGTGTTGGAGGGGTATCGTACCGGTTGGCGTTACCACCGTCATTAGCAGGAGTTCATGATGTGTTTCATGTGTCTCAACTACGGAGGTATGTTCGTGATGAGACCCATGTTTTGGATCACTCGGAGTTGACCGTTCGGGAGGACCTGACTTTTGAGGAGCGACCAGTCGAGATCAAGGATCGAAGAGAAAAGGTTCTTAAGAACAAGGTTATCCCTCTTGTGCTAGTTTCTTGGGGTAATCGATCGCATGGAGAATCCACTTGGGAGCGAGAAGACGAGATCCGGCAGAGATTCCCTCATCTTTTCCAGTAGTTAGTTATCTTGTATTCTTGGAATTTCGAGGACGAAATTCTTTTGTAGTTGGGTATGATGTAACACCCGAGCCCAATAATACTATGTATATTACTAGTTGAGGGTTATTTATTGCTCATTCCAATTTTCCTGATTTTCTGGTGTTTATTGCTAAATTTTACCCAGTTAAGTCATGTTGGCACATAACAAATTTTAACTCCGAAAATGAAATTTAAGATGTCCATGTTGGCCTACTCATCGCCACTAGTCGCGTGGTAGCGTCCGCGTGTCGAGATTCCGTTCCGTTTGGTTAAACGGGCCAGTTTGGGCGACTACGCGCGCGTGCAAGTGTCCGACTTGGGGGCATGCATTTTAATCATTAAACACCTATTTTCAAAATTTGGAACCCGCTTAAAATCTTATAATTTGAATTTGGAACGTTTGGGCGCAACCCGGGCGCGATTTGGAAATGTTTCATTTCGCGCCAAAAAGGGCCCATTTAATTTAATATACTAAAACTAAAATAAAATATTCACATTATTTTCTTAACAGATTATCCCCAGAAATCCTTCAAAAATTTCCTTTCTGTTTCTTTTCAGCCAATCAAATGGCTTGGTTTCCTCGTGGGGCCCCCTTCACACCGTCTCTCTCTCTCTCTCTCAACAACTCTCAACAACTCTCTCTCTCTCTCTCTCTTTCCATATATCTATAACCCCATGCACGCAGCCGCCCCTCACCATTCCCTTTCTTCACGAGAACTCGACGAAAACCCTAACCCTAGCCCTCGCGATCCTATCGCCGACTTCCCCGCGACTTCGCCGTCGCCGCCCTCGCCACCACGAGACCGCCGCACCTTCCTCCTCCCTCCTTCCTCCTCTCTCCCGCACCTGCACGCAACCCCGGCCTCGCCTCCAACCTCGCAGACCTCGCCGCCGACGCCACCCATCGTCGTCGACGATTCCCGCGGCACCCTTTCACCCTACTCGACCCGACCTCGTCGTCGTTCCCTCCTCCCCTCGCCGGAACAGTGAACCCGAGCCTTCATCCATTGCCTACCTCCGCCGTTCGCCGGGAAAGCGCGCCGGCGACCTCGTCGACGCCACCTTCGACCACCTACCTCTTCCCCTCGACCACCAGAGCCGACCCCCTCTCCTCCAGCTCGCCGCAACACCCCTTTCCAGCGACCCCGAGCCTTCCAGCCATTCCAGCACCCTCGCCGCACCTCCTGTTCGCCGCCGGTGGGTCCATCGCCGTCGGGCCCGTCATAGTTACCCCTGTTCCTCCTCTGTAAGCATCACTTTACTTCCTTTGGTGCAAACCCCGCTGATCTTGTATGTTTATCTTATTGCTAACTTGTTGCCGATAACTTTTGCCGGAATCCGACCGTGCCGTCTGACGAACCCGACGCTCCAGCGAAGTCCCCTGGTCCGTGTGATCCCGTTGACCTCTGTTGGGACTCGATCCGTGGCCCGTGCTTTCGTATCGTGGTTTCTACCGACATCGCATCCGTGTTTCGGTTTGCGGAACCGCCGAGGCAAGTATCCGAATACTTGCTTTAACATGCTACAAACTTAATAATCATGTTATCTGTTATAATCACACGACTTGGTGACAATTACAATCATCCGTAACGATAAATCATTATAGTGGTTACTTGTAGTTAATCGGTACGCTATCAATTTCACACTTTAACTAATTAACCAATTGGCACGTCATTGCTTAAATTGCAAGCTCATTCTTGTAACTATTATTATGCTGTAATTTTAATGGTTTCATTGCTTCGTGTTAATAATACTGTTTCACCCTGGAATTGTTGCACCCTAAAGATGATTGAACCTGTTAATAAGAGAATACAAATATCACTGTCGTTATATGGAATATTGTGGTTAATTATTGTTTCATGATGCTGTTCATTATTGATTGTATACCTGTTGCGAGCACTTACCCGATTGCACGACATATTGGCCTGACCCTGCTACACCTGACATATACATACATACCGACTCATCCTGTTGTACCATGACATTACTTGTTTCCTGATTTCATGCCTAGTGCCGACGAGCCTAACCATTCCTGCTGTCGACCCAGACAGACCTACTGTTACTTGACCTTGCGTTGGCATTAGTCCTTGACTACTGAATACCTGACTTGACATACATAGTTTGGGGGTATGGGGAAATCAAAGGTGAAACCGACTTGTAACTCAACAGTTCGATACATTGTTCTGATCAGTCTTACGGGCTTGGCCGGTCCGGGAGTGATGATGCTGACATCACTCGTCTATCCTACTACCTTTTACTGCTTAGCGGCACGTCTCGGACTCAGCCCCGAGGATCATGACCGTGGTCCCGGGCACGCACGGGATACTATTGAGTTACATCGACGATTCATCAATTGGTTTCAAAGACTATAGAGTAGAAAACCTAATAGGACAGTTTAGTCACTACTGCACATTACCCTGTTTATTACTTCTTGTTGCTGCTTATTCATGTTCATGCTTGCATTGTTTATTACCATGTTTATGCTATATACTTGATATCATGACGCGCTGACGTCTGGGTTTTGCATGGTCCAGATTCCGTACCTTTGTCGTCGACTGAGCAGGAGTACTTCAGCCAGCAGGCTGAACTGTGAGTTCTTTAGAGTTTAGTTTATTTATGTCATTTCATTTCCGGATGTGAGCCCGCATTATGGGACATACTGTTTATTCATTGTATTAGATCATTAGCTTCCGCACTTATTGTTTATTGATTCTTGTTATTATGGATTTGGACATGTATTAGATTAGCTTATTATCTTGTTCTTGATATCTTTACAACCGTAATGTGACTGTGGATGGATACTTCCTACCCATAGGTAGCATGGTTGGCTATGTCACGTGCCCAAATCTTGCGTACTCTGGGAAGCGGGGCGTGACACCAACAAAGGGCCAATATTTCAAACATAATTGGACTTAGCCCAAATTGGCCATAAGTCCTCAAATCATCTTGAACTGAGCACATCTGCTCTTTCAACCAACTCATTGGTTCAAGGGTACATCTCTGAACTCCTCTGATATTTGTCGTTGTAATCCTTCAACGTCTTCAGAGAGGTGACGGGTCCCGACAACCACACATCAACACGGACTGTGGGGTCCTTAAACTCATGGACTTATGCGTCCTTAAACCAAGATACGGACTGTGGGGTCCTTAAACCCGCGGACTTATGCGTCCTTAAACTAACGGACTAATGCGTCCTTAAACACACCCATATGGACTGTGGGGTCCTTAAACCCATGGACTTATGCGTCCTTAAACTACCATTGGACCACCACGTCCCTAAACTGGCAATGGACCACCATGTCCCTAAACTGGAACAATAGAGCCCAAATACTCTTTTGTCGGATCTAAACGATCCCGTTTAAGTTGATCTTAGCCTCAAATATGGCTAACTTGTCCTTAAACCTTCAAACAGACTTTAGTCACAAATTGGACTCTAGATCCCCCAATCAACTTTGGCTCAAGGGTACATCTCTGAACTCCTCTGACATCTGTCGTTGTAATCCTTCAACGTCGTCAGAGAGGTGACGGGTCCCGGCGGCCATACATGTAATGGACCACTATGTTCCTAAATTGGAACATTAGAGCCCAAATGCTCTTTTGTCGGATCTAAACGATCCCGTTAAGTTGATCTTAGTCTCAAATCGGACTAACGTATCCTTAACAAACGTTTAAGTTGATCTTAGCCTCAAATGAGGCTAACGTATCCTTAAACCCAAAACTCCAAACCCAAATCTAAGAAAACACGGATTTGGACTAATCCACGTCCTACGGGCGACGAGAATAAATTAGTCTCCGTATACAATCCACAGGCAACCAAACACAAAACAAACACCCACGACACGAAGTGACCATCTGGAGAAGGAGAAAGTTGTTACCGCGATGCGGTAACGTAATTAACTGCAGGGGCTTGCGCCTGCAGGGAAGAGCGTCCCCACAATCAAAAACCTCTCAAACGAGGGGGAATCTGACGAAGTCTGCTACATCGGACGCATCCGTTTAAACCTTCGATGCATGGTGCCATAAATCAACTTGGCATCTTCGGAGAGGTAGACGGATAGCACCAATTAGCATCTGCCCCGAATCTCAGGCAAGACAATCCATGTCTTGGCCGCCTTTCGGAGGGGAACAGATTCTGGCACGCCCGGTGGGACCTTTTCCTCTTTCCACTCCACACTTCGTGTGTCGTGTTCGCGAACGAATCGCGGTTTGCTGTGGTTTCCTGTGGATTCGAGGTACTAAGATTTGGTGTCTTGCTCCGTGCAGAAAACAGAAGATCAATGGCTTCAAACTGCACTACCTGCAACTGCAACTCTCGCTCCGTCCTTACTGGAGGAGTGACTTATGGGCCCCAAGCGGCCTCCCTTTTCAAAATGCCAGTGGAGCAGGTAACTCAAGCCACCGCTGGACTATTCTTCGGGACCCTGCTCCCACCAATGAGCTTCAATGCCCCAATGACATCGCAAGAAGCTCCAAAGAAGTCGGTCTTCGATTGGCTTGCTACTGCCGCGGCCCCTCTCAATGGGTCGCCCAACTTCAATACCTCAGTTTTCAACAGACTGGGCCAGAACGTCTATAAGCCCGTGATACCCGAAGCTGCCATCCCAAAGCGGATAGCCATCCCGGCTCAAGCGGACAAAATTATCGGAAATGCTCCTCCTTCCAAGAAGTCAGTTTTTACAAGGCTGGCCATTCCAGTTGCTGCTCCAGGCGAGGTCCTCAAAGCTGCTTTCCCTGCCCAGAGGTATGTCTTTGACAGATTAGACATTGCTTCTCAACGGGTGTCAGTCTTCGACAGGCTAGCACCAATAACGGTCTCTCCTCAAAGCAGGGGGCATGACGAAGTCGCCCCTACGGCCGAAACAACTCCATCCGCACGACACGCTCGACGTCTCCACTGGTGCCGAGTAAGGAAGGCTGGGGGCAACTCCCCCTCTGGATTTACTCCACCAGCTCCAACGGTGGGGATCGATGCTGCTGTTTCAACCGGGAACAGCTTTGAATTGCTGAACACGGTGCGCAGAAACTCTCCTACCGCCGTACTAAAAAGATCCCCTCCTCCGGTGGGAAATGTTGCGGAAACCAAGCCAGAACAGTCCTCTCAGCGGCTGTCCTCTAAAATCTACAAGGCCTGGCGCCATGTCCAAGACTCGGTGATTGATCGAAATTTCTCCCCCCAGCAAAAGAAGTTGAAGGTCCGGCAGGAAGAAAACCGTCCTGTTAAGCCACAAAAGATGACGACTACTTGGGTGCTCACGACAGTGGCCCCCTCAACGTCAACCACTCAGAAAAGAAGGAGGCCAGAGAAAGCCCCAGTAAACGTGGAAGACCACAAAGACGCTAAACCCAAACGCCCCAAGTCTGTGGGCATGGTGGTGCACACCGTATACATGGCTTCTGGAAAGGAGGAAAGCCGTGCTTCGACGGGTCACCGACCGCTCACCCGATCCATGACGAAAACCCAGGAGCAGCAACAGAAGCTTCAGGAGATGATGATTGCAATGGCCGCGCTCACCGAGCCAAAAAAAAGCTCGGAGGCATCATCAGAGCAGCGTCACGAACAAGAAACTGATGCTGACTTCTTACGCAGAGTCCTCGAAAAGAGGGACAAAGAAGTTGCAGAGCAAGCTGCTAACATAAAACAAATGGCGCTCCTCTTCCAAGATATGGTAGGGATGATGTTACAGCCGGACCCTCCAGCTGATGACCCTCCAATCATTGCTGAAGACGATAGAGGAGAGACATCTAATCCGTCTCCGACTCTTTCAACAGCCAAAGATGAAACCATTTCCAAGGCTGCGCTGGATGACTATATAGCTCATCAAATACGAGCTCATCAAGCAAGTGAAGCGGCTGAGCAAATTGTTAGAACCGGACGGCCCTATCCGGGCTGGTATGACCAAATCAATTACCCGCCGGGATATACGATCCCTAAGTTTCACGTATATAAAGGGACAGGGAATCCCCATCAGCATGTCGCTCAATTCAGGGCCTTATGCGGCAACACGAGAGGCGACGACAAACTGTTGCTTCGCCAATTCATCAGCAGCTTAGCAGAAACAGCCTTTGAATGGTATTCGGAGCTACCTAACGACTCTGTTAAAACATTTGCGGAGATGGAGCTGCTGTTTACACAAAGATTCGCGAGTGCTAGTGAACGCACCCCGATAACAGCACTGATAAATGCCAGGATAAGGCCAGGCGAAACATGGGTCCAATACGCAACACGATGGCGGAACCTATGGTCGAAGTGCGAACAACGCATTGAAGAAGCACCTGCAGTAGGCATGTTCGTGGGCACTCTTGATCCGCAAGCAACCATCTCGCAATTCATGATGTTCTTCAAGCCAACTACTTTCCAGGCCTTGATCGACAAGTTGGTCCAAATGGATCAGATGGGACATAAACCGTCTCCTCCAAAGCCAGACTCTCGAACTGAGAAAGGGAAAGCGATCGTTGTTGCCAATACTCAACAACAGCTGAGTAACTCAAAGCCGGTTGTACGCCAAAACAATGTGCGACCACGCCCATCCCTCAAGGAGAGACTGGGACGTCCCTACTCGTTTCCTCAGAATAAAACAAGAAAACTGTTCGAACTGGCAGTGCGCAACAGACTCATCAATCTGCCGAGTCCAAAGCGTCCGTTGCAGCCGGGCGATGTCAACGATCCCAATTATTGCCCTTACCACCAAACGGTAAGTCACCCGATCGAGGATTGTTTCGTCTTTAAGGGGTGGATCGAGGATCGGTACCTACAAGGAAAGTCCGCGCTGTCTGAAAAGTGGAAAGTAAACCTACCATAGCCACACACTCCAAAGAAGACGGACGCACCGGGGGCAACTAGTCACGTGATCTCCCACTCATTTACGGACGATGAAAAAAACTCCTTGCACTGAGAAACTGGGGGCAGAGCCTGAGCCGGAATTCGTGTGGCCGTCAGACGAAATGATCGACGCTTTTCTAGATGAGATTCGTCTAAAAAGTAAAGCTGATCGGGAGCGCGAGATGGCCATATTTGAAAAGGCCAAACGCCGGCGACTGGACGAAAGGGTCGAAACACTCCCACTATATCAAGATACATCCGCCGCAAATGAAAGCAGGATTAAGACAAGGAAATGATTCGCCAAAGCCATATCAATGGGGATGAGGCCGCCCTCTTTCAGAGAAAATTCTCCTAGTGGTATACACTTTGATGAAACGGACGTACACCCTAACTTCTGCTTATATCATCAGAGGATCGCACATCCTACTGAAGACTGCAACTCCTTTAAGTGTTGGTGGCAAGGATATGTCGCTCATAGACAACACGTCAATAGAATAAAGTGGGAAGCTCGTAGACAGCGAAAAAATACGACAGATGAGCATAAAAGAGTTGCCGGTAATTGTCATAGGGACGAGCCCGGGGGATCACGAGTTCTCACCTTTGGAAGCGATTCTGACAAAGAAGCCACCCTCAACCCTCTCTTCAATGAATTCATTTCTAAAACAAAAGAATTGGAGAGTTGCGAGAACGTTCAGCCGTACAATCTTACGCTACCCGGAAAGAATCTCGGACCCACAAACGACGGAGCAAACGAAATGAGAAAGGAAAAGGAAAAAACGGCCTTTGTTGCCAACACTCAACAACAGCCGAGTAACCCGAGACCGTTTTGTCGTCAAAACAACAAGCCGCGATACCTCAATGAGAAGTTGAAACGTCCTTACTTGTTTCCCAAAGATAAAACGAAGAGATTGTTCGAGCTAGCAGGGCGCGGCGGGCTCATCACTCTGCCAGATCCAAAACGTCCATTGCAACCAGGTGACGTTAACAATCCTAACTATTATCCCTACCACAGAGTAATGGGTCACCCACTCGAAAATTGCTACGTCTTCAAAAACTGGGTTGAAGACCAATACCAACAGGGCAAGTTCGCGCTGCCCGAAGAGTGGAAAGTAAACCCGCCACAACAACATGCTCCGAAAAAGGTGGAAATGCCGAGGGTATCATGCTCATTCATTGGGAAAGCCCCATAGACCGAAAAGTCAGTAAACTAGAGATGCGTCTCAAATACGGCGACGGCGGACCGAAACGTCCTTAAACTAACGGCGGACCGCAATGTCCTAAAACTTGCAAATGACCGAAACGTCGTTAAACTACTCCCAACCCGCAGCATCTTCAGGCTGATGTGGTGTAAAAAAAAAAAACAGGTACGTCCACAAGCAAAATGGGCACGGATGAAAACCCGAAAGAGCTCCGTGAGTAAAAACAGCAGGGCTACCGGCGAGGGTTCGTGAAAACCCGAAAGGGCGCGACCTCGTTTAAAAAAAAACGGTATGTCCACAAGCAAAATGGGCACGGATGAAAACCCGAAAGGGCTCCGTGAGTAAAAACAGCAGGGCTACCGGCGAGTGTTCGTGAAAACCCGAAAGGGCACGACCTCGTTAAAAAAAAAAGAATAAAAAAATATAAAAAATAAAAAGAACGGTATGTCCATAAGCAAAGTGGGCACGGATGAAAACCCGAAAGGGCTCCGTGAGTAAAAACAGCAGGGCTACCGGCGAGTGTTTGTGAAAACCCGAAAGGGCGCAACCTCGTTAAAAGACACTTATCGGGTCCTCTCGACCTTGTAAGGAGAAACCACCCGCGTGAGATCCTTACGACTCACAAGGGAGCAACACACTTAGGGATCCTCACGATTCCTAAGGAGAAATTACACTTGCGAGATCCTCACGACTCGTAAGGAGAACTCTCTTATGGGACCCTCACGGCTCATAAGATTTGAAAGTCTTAAGTTACAGAGACCTGAACCTGTTCTTAAGCAACCCCCACAACCTCCGATATGGCCCTACAAGTGGCTCAGTACTGACCCTTGTATACAATCCACGGGAACGAATGAACATTTCCCTAATCAAGTCCCCACCCGTGACTGGGGATATGTCCATACGGTGAACAACCCTTATAAGTCCTCTCGACTTATAAGGAGAAAACCCTTTTGTAAGATCCTTACGACTTACAGGGGAACATACACTTAGGAGTTCTCACGATTCCTTAGGAGAAAACGCACCTGCGAGATCCTCACGACTCGTAGGGAGAAATACCTTTGTGAGACCCTTACGGCTCATGAAGTCAAAAGCCTTAGTCGACAGGACCCTAACCCTGTTTGCTAAGCCACCTTTGTTCAACATCGACAGAGGCAAATGATGATTCGCTCCTGGCAATATCCCAGTTGTAGCGATGCTGATGCCTAAACGAGTATCAAATTCCAAGTCCTGTCATAGCAAATGATGATTCGCTCCTGGCAATATTCTAGTCGCAGCGATGCTGATTCAAGATTGGTATCAGATCCCAAATCCCCTACTCGCGAGAAAAAAAATCAGTGAGCCAAAAAAATGCATATGAAATAGCCGAAATGATGGGGCAACTTGCAACAAAATCAGCAAGTAGAAAATGTATGCATACAAAAACAGCCGAAATGATTGGGTAACTCGCAATAAAAAGCAACGAGTAAAAATAAAAAAATATAGCCGAAATGATTGGGCACCGCGAAAAATAGCCGAAATGATAGGGCAATCGTGACCTTCGCGATATAAAAGCTGAAATTATAGAGCATCGCGGAAAAAGAAATAAAATAAAAATGAAATTTTTGTCCTACAGGTGATGCTACATCAATCCCTGTATACAATCCAGGGGCGCAAACAAAGAAAGAGTCACGCTCCTCCTCCCCAGGTTTTATCAGAAGAAGAAGCCGAATCTCGACAGGCCACAAATAACCTAGAGATCATCTCGACACTCGTCTCGTCACAGCGGACACGTCATCAAGCAAAAAGGAACAGCGGCAACTCCCAGTTCTATGGCTCGGCGATATACAGATCACCGAGAGTCAAATCTCTACTCCGTGAAATGCGGATATAATCAGCAAAATTCCTGGTCATGTGGAACGCGGATAACGTCACTCTTTGACCCCGTGGAAAACGTCCAGAGCGGATCCTGGTCCTCGCAGAGCACGGTAGTGAACCCGTATGAAGAATCCAGAGCGGAGCTTAGTCCTCGCCTAACGCGGCAGTGAACCCGTGTGAAGCATCTAGTGCAAAATTCCTGCTTACGTGGAATGCGGATAACGTCACTCTTTGACCCCGTGGAAAACATCCAGAGCGGATCCTGGTCCTCGCAGAGTACGGCAGTGAACCCGTGTGAAGCATCCAGAGCGGAGCCTAGTCCTCGCCTAACGCGGCAGTGAACCCGTGTGAAGCATCTAGTGCAAAATTCCTGGTTACGTGGAACGCGGATAACGTCACTCTTTGACCCCGTGGAAAACGTCCAGAGCGGATCCTGGTCCTCGCAGAGCACGGCAGTGAACCCGTGTGAAGCATCCAGAGCGGAGCCTAGTCCTCGCCTAACGCGGCAGTGAACCCGTGTGAAGCATCTAGTGCAAAATTCCTGGTCATGTGGAACGCGGATAACGTCTCTCTTTGACCCCGTGGAAAACGTCCAAAGCGGATCCTGGTCCTCGCAGAGCACGGCAGCGAACCCGTGTGAAGCATCCAGAGTGGAGCCTGGTCCTCGCAGAGCACGGCAGTGAACCCATGCGAAGCATCCAGAGCGGAGCCTAGTCCTCGCCTAACACGGCAGTGAACCCGTGTGAAGCATCTAGAGCAAAATTCCTGGTCACGTGGAACGCGGATAACGTCACTTTTCGACCCCGTGGGAAACGTCCAGAGAGGATCCTGGTCCTCACACCAACATGGAGTGATCACCACCGTGACATTCGTCTCGATACAGCAGACGCGATACCAGCAGACGAAGCGAAGGCCAAATTCCTAGCTTCAGGGTCTTGACGGCAAGTCATATAAAGCCTGAAAGACAATCGGAGATCATCCCACACCAGCGCGGAGTGGTCACCACCTCGACCTTCGTCTCAATACAGCAGATGAAATGTCACCCCAGCGTTCTTTCCCCAGCAGGATTCGGAAGCGACAAAGCAAACGAAGCGAAGGCCAAATTCCTAACTTCAACGTCTTGACGGTAAGTCATATAAAACCGGAAAGACAAATAGAGATCATCCTATATGGAGTGGTCACCACCACGACATTCGCCTCGATACAGCAGACAAAATGTCACTACAGCGTCTTTCCTCCAACAGGATCCGGACACACCAAAGAAAACGAAGCGAAGGCCAAGTTCCTAGCTTCAACATCTTGACGGTAACTCATATAAAACCGGAAAGACAATCAGAGATCATCTCACACCAGCATAGAGTGATCATCGCCTCGACGTTCGTCTCGATACAGCAGATGAGATGTCACTACAGCGTCCTTCCTCCAGCAAGATTCGGACACGCCAAAGCAAATGAAGCAAAGGCCAAGTTCCTAGCTTCAACATCTTGACGGCAAGTCATATAAAGCCTGAAAGACCACCGGAGATCATCCCGCATGGAGTGGTCACCACCTCGACATTCATCTCGATACAGCAGATGAAATGTCACCCCAGCGTTCTTCCCCCAGCAGGATTCGGAAGCGACAAAGCAAACGAAGCGAAGGCCAAATTCCTAGCTTCAACGTCTTAACGGTAAGTTATATAAAACCGGAAAGACAAACAGAGATCATCCTACATGGAGTGGTCACCACCATGACATTCGTCTCGATACAGCAGACGAAATGTCACTACAGCGTCCTTCCTCCAACAGGATCCGGACACACCAAAGAAAACGAAGCGAAGGCCAAATTCCTAGCTCCAGGGTCTTAACGGTAAGTCATATAAAACCGGAAAGACAATCAGAGATCATCTCACATCAACATGGAGTGATCACCACCTCGACGTTCGTCTCGATACAGCAGACGCAACATCACCGAAAGGAGTCACGGCAAAATCCCTGGTTCCAGACCTCGACGGTTCACCAGCAACCTAGAGACAACCGCGACATTCGTCTCGATACAGAGGACGCAATGCCAGCAAACGAAGCGAAGGCTAAATTCCTAGCTTCAGGGTCTTAACGGTAAGTCATATAAAACCGGAAAGACAATCGGAGATCATCTCGCACCAGCACGGAGTGGTCACCACCTCGACATTCGTCTCGACACAGCAGACGCAACATCACCAAAAGGAGTCACGGCAAAATCCCTGGTTCCAAACTTCGACGGTTCACCAACAACCTAGAGACAACCGCGACATTCGTCTCGATACAGAGGACGCGATGCCAGCAAATGAAGCGAAGGCCAAATTCCTAGCTTAAGGGTCTTGACGGCAAGTCATATAAAGCCTCAAAGACAATTGGAGATCATCTCGCACCAGCACGGAGTGGTCACCACCTCGACGTTCGTCTCGACACAGCAGACGCAACATCACCAAAAGGAGTCATGGCAAAATCCCTGGTTCCAAACCTCGACGGTTCACCAGCAACCTAGAGACAACCGCGACGTTCGTCTCGATACAGAGGACGCGATGCCAGCGAATGAAGCGAAGGCCAAATTCCTAGCTTCAGGGTCTTAACGGAAAGTCATATAAAGCCTGAAAGACCACCGGAGATCATCCCACATGGAGTGGTCACCACCTTGACGTTCGTCTCGATACAGCAGACGCAACATCACCAAAAGGAGTCACGGCAAAATCCCTGGTTCCAAACCTCGACGGTTCATCAGCAACCTAGAGACAACCGCGACATTCGTCTCGATACAGAGGACGCAATGCCAGCAAACGAAGCAAAGGCCAAATTCCTAGCTTCAGGGTCTTAACGGCAAGTCATATAAAGCCTGAAAGACTATCGGAGATCATCCCACACCAGCGCGGAGTGGTTATGACTCATCGGGGCTCTCCAAAATGTGCCTAACCTCAAGTAAAAAGCGGCATGGCAAATTCCTAGCGCTTGCTCTTCCGACGGTCAAACTGCTAAGGAGGATTGCTTGAAGACGTCTTCTCCAGCCTCCGAAGGGATCAGAGACACGGCAGTCGCAGGGCTACTCGAACAGCACGATTGCCTATCGAGGAATACATCAGCTCATGCGACGGTACGACGGCCAAAACCCTAAGTACCACAGACCCTAACGGACTTCTGTCGTAAAGAGCAGTGTTAACTGTGACGTTAGGATATTCTTGCGAGATCTGCTCGATCTGTTTCGACTCGTGAGGAAATTGATGTCTTTGTGAGAACTTCTCGATTCGTCTCGACTCGTGAGATAAAACCTTAGGCAGTGGGGATTAAAAAACCTGTTTCCTAAGCACTAGGACCCTGCAAATCGGCCCAAAACGGTCTCTTGCATACTATCCACAGGCCACACTCTCCAAATTCGAATCTCGACAAGAAGGGAAACAACCATTTATGAGTCCTCTCGACTTATAAGCGGGAAAATTCTCTTGTGAGATCCTTACGACTTTTAAGAGAAAACACACTTAGGAGTCCTCACGACCCTTAAGGAGAAAATACACCTGCGGGATCCTCTCGACTCGTAGGGAGAAAAGTCTTTATGAGACCCTCACGGCTCATAAAATTGAAAAGTCTTAGGTGGCAGATCCTAACCCTGTCTCCTAAGCCATCACCGCCCTGCAAAGAGGTCAAGATGGACCATCTATGAGCCAGACTCGCCAAAGCTACATGCCACTGAAACGGAAAAGCTACTCATGAGCATATAAACTATTTCACACCAGAGTAAGATATGAAGAGATAGAGGGGTGCAGCTCATGGAGTTAAGGGTTTGGAACTATATCTCTTAAGAGTCAAGATTTGAGTCAATGATAAATGACGACGCTTGTGTCCGCTCGTTATCTTCTCAGATCAAGATTCTGAAAGTTATATACCAACCCGAAACTGGTCATACGCTATGCATTACTCTGCACTACTTCACCCACGTATATGCTTACATGGGCAAAGTAGTGGGGGGCATTTTTTCCCGCCAAAAATTTCTGCGCAAAAGAGTCCAAGGTATCAAATGGCAGCGATACGCTTAAGAAAATGGGAACCAGTATCTTCCGGGCTGTTTTTTGACAAACTCCCGAATGAGAAACAGATAAATTCTGATGGTATCGAAAGCGGCTCGAAAAACCCTTCGATTTGATATATTATGGGCCTCGTAATTCATCCGGGATCAAAAGTTATGAGGAATTACGTGTCCACATGTGATGGACTTTTAAGAACCCGCTGGAGGAGTTAAAAAAATATAATAAAAACTCAGAAAAGACCCCAATGGGGCATCACATGCTCACACGTGACCATGGGTCACGTGCAGACACGTGATGGGTTTTTAAGGCCTCTAAAATAATGAATAGAATTTAATTCTAAAAGTCAGAAAATACCTCAACGAGGTATCACGTGCTTACACGTGACCAATGGTCACGTGTTGACACGTGATGGTTAAAACAACAACATAAACAAGCGGCTGTTAAAGGAACCAATTTAGGGGTCACGTGCTCACACGTGACCAAGGGTCACGTGTCAGCACGTGACTGGCTTCGAAAGCCTTACAGTTAATAGAATTAAATTCTAAAAGCTTCTAAATCTTTCCAAATGGAAAAGGTCTATGGGGACCGTTGGATTAAAAATCCAAGGGTGATTAAAAATCACCAATTTATGGAAAAATCTTGGACTTGGAAAGATTTCCCTCCTAAATCTGACCGAGATAACAAATGGATATCTTTGGATTTAAGATCCGATGGTGAATAAAATTCACTTAACAATCTAAAGGCCCAGATTAATGATGAATGCAAATCAAATCTCTCAACATACAAATCAAATCTCTTAATGAGAGATTTGTTAAACAAATTGATTCTCTTCCTCCTCCTATAAATAGGAGCCAAGAGAAGAGAAGGAGGATACACCTTGGAGAGAGAAGAAACAGAGAGAGGAGAATTTAATTCTCTGCAAAAGAAAAACCCTAGGTGAGAAATGGGAAAAGATTAACTTCAAAAAGAGAATTTAATTCTCAAAATTCAAGAGTTTAACTCTTATTAAAAAAAAAAGAAGAATTTAGTTCTTCTTCTGGTTAAAGATCTGTACAGAGCACATCTCCCCATAGGATGAGAATTTAATTCTCATCGGGTTGAGATCCTGCCATGCAGATCCTAAACTTAGAAGGGGAATTGAGTTTTGAGAATTTAATTCTCCTAAAACAAAACTAGGGTTTAACCCTAATTAAGAATTTAATTCTTTTACATATCTGGGAATTTAATTCCTCTGAAAAGAAATCAGGGTTTTATCCTAAATAAGAATTTAATTCTTTCACGATAGGAATTTAATTCCTCCAAAATCATAATTAGGGTTTAACCCTACAAAGAATTCAATTCTTAAAAGATCTCTGTTCATGAAAAGAACTAGGGTCACGTGCCCCCACGTGACCCTTGAAAAGATCCCCTACAAAGAACTTTGAAGCATCACCCCACGTGCTCCCACGTGACTCCCAGAATGCAGAAAGAAAAAGCAAAGGGAATGAAAGTTTTGGGCGCTCTCACGTGTTATCACGTGACCCCTCAGCAAATGCTTTAACAATTGGCGCACAGATCCCTATCACGTGCCAACACGTGATGCTCTAAAATAAAAATAAAAGTGTTTAACACTTATTCGCAGATTTGAGGATAAACCAAAAGGAGATCTGGCTCCACATTTAGGGCGCCCTCACGTGTCACCACGTGACCCCTAATGAGCATTCTAACAGACCAGAGCGGGGGCCTCCATCACGTGCCCACACGTGATGGCCAGGAAATTAAAAGTGTTAAACACTGATCTACAGAATAAAATAAGGGAAATCAGGGCGCTCTCACGTGTCCGCACGTGACCCCTCCCTCCTTAGTGTTTAACACTAATTGGAAAACTCTATTTGCAGTGTTTAACACTGATTTTCTTAGTGTTTAACACTAATTTGGAAAACTTTATTTGCGGTGTTTAACATTGATTTTCTTAGTGTTTAACACTAATTTGGAAAACTCTATTTGCAGTGTTTAACACTGATTTTCTTAGTGATTAACACTAATTGGAAAACTCTGTTCCCGGTGTTTAACACTGATTTGTTTTAGTGTTTAACACTAGTTTGAAATCTCTGCTACCGGTGTTTAACACCGATTTGCTTTTGTGTTAACACTAATTTGAAAGCCCTGTTGCTAACACTGATTATCTTTTAGTGTTTAACACTAATTTGCTAATCTTATTCTCAGTGTTCAACACTGTTGGTCTGTAATGTTTAACACTAGTTTTAGCCCAATTGGCTAAGTTTTTAGAGGCAAAGCCTCTTCTTCAATGGACCGACAAAGGGCCAATATTTCAAACATAATTGGACTTAGCCCAAATTGGCCATAAGTCCTCAAATCATCTTGAACTGAGCACATCTGCTCTTTCAACCAACTCATTGGTTCAAGGGTACATCTCTGAACTCCTCTGATATTTGTCGTTGTAATCCTTCAACGTCTTCAGAGAGGTGACGGGTCCCGACAACCACACATCAACACGGACTGTGGGGTCCTTAAACTCATGGACTTATGCGTCCTTAAACCAAGATACGGACTGTGGGGTCCTTAAACCCGCGGACTTATGCGTCCTTAAACTAACGGACTAATGCGTCCTTAAACACACCCATATGGACTGTGGGGTCCTTAAACCCATGGACTTATGCGTCCTTAAACTACCATTGGACCACCACGTCCCTAAACTGGCAATGGACCACCATGTCCCTAAACTGGAACAATAGAGCCCAAATGCTCTTTTGTCGGATCTAAACGATCCCGTTTAAGTTGATCTTAGCCTCAAATATGGCTAACGTGTCCTTAAACCTTCAAACAGACTTTAGTCACAAATTGGACTCTAGATCCCCCAATCAACTTTGGCTCAAGGGTACATCTCTGAAATCCTCTGACATCTGTCGTTGTAATCCTTCAACGTCGTCAGAGAGGTGACGGGTCCCAGCGGCCATACATGTAATGGACCACTATGTCCCTAAACTGGAACATTAGAGCCCAAATGCTCTTTTGTCGGATCTAAATGATCCCGTTAAGTTGATCTTAGTCTCAAATCGGACTAACGTATCCTTAACAAACGTTTAAGTTGATCTTAGCCTCAAATGAGGCTAACGTATCCTTAAACCCAAAACCCCAAACCCAAATCTAAGAAAACACGGATTTGGACTAATCCACGTCCTACGGGCGACGAGAATAAATTAGTCTCCGTATACAATCCACGGGCAACCAAATACAAAACAAACACCCACGACACGAAGTGACCATCTGGAGAAGGAGAAAGTTGTTACCGCAATGCGGTAACGTAATTAACTGCAGGGGCTTGCGCCTGCAGGGAAGAGCGTCCCCACAATCAAAAACCTCTCAAACGAGGGGGAATCTGACGAAGTCTGCTACATCGGACGCATCCGTTTAAACCTTCGATGCATGGTGCCATAAATCAACTTGGCATCTTCGGAGAGGTAGACGGATAGCACCAATTAGCATCTGCTCCGAATCTCAGGCAAGACAGTCCATGTCTTGGCCGCCTTTCGGAGTGGAACAAAGGGTTACCGTCTAGTGCCTCTTGGCGAGGGCTTTGATCCCTGTCGGTTGTGGTAGGAAGCTACCAGCCGGGGATAGCCGAGCAAGGACTCGACTGCTTCTGGGAGGACTTTGGTCCTTAGCGCGGGAGGGGCTGTAAGAAGCCTACCATGGTCCCTTGGCCAGGCAGGGTTACTGCCCGGTGCCTCTTGGCGAGGGCTTTTGTCCTGAAGGATAGCCGAGCGAGGGATTCTCGGGCTCGACTGCCTCTGAGAGGGCCTTCTGATCCCTGGCGTTGCTGTAGGGAAGCTACCCGCCAAGGATAACCGAGCGAGGGATCCTCGGGCTCGACTGCCTCTGGGAGGACTTTCTGATCCCCGGCGTTGCGGCAGGGAAGCTGCCCGCTGGGGATAGCCGAGCGAGGGATCCTCGGGCTCGACCATCTCTGGGAGGGCTTTCTGATCCCCGGCGTTGCGGCAGGGAAGCTGCCCGCTGGGGATAGCCGAGCGAGGGATCCTCGGGCTCGACCGCCTCTGGGGGGGCTTTTTGGCTTTTCGGTCCTTAGCGTCAGTGGGTTGCACGGCCGCCTCTTGGCGAGGGCCTTGAATTGTAAAGATGGAACTTTACTCGGAATGATTCGACGTTTCTTTTTTCGTATGGACAGGAATTTTTAGAGAACGCTTTACACCATCTTTATGAAAGGGAAAAAGAGGGGGGATGGTATACACTCGCTGGCTTTGACCTCACTGGTATAGCTTGAGCTTCTCGGCGTTGTAAGGCCACGGAAGCTTTCGTCCATCCGCATATTGCAGGCGGTAGGCTCCGCCGGGGAGTGCCTCAGAGACGAGGAAGGGACCCTCCGATCTCCACCCGCATAGCGAGCAACAGTCCTGAAGATCCCGATACCAGCCGCCGCCTTCCACTCACCGAAGGCGTGGATAAGCCTCCTCCAGCGGCCATCATCAACGCCCTTGCCAGCCGGATAGATCGGTTATAGTCCCTCGTGGAGGCCTTCGTCCGCGTCCAAGCGGCCGGGCATGGGCCTCAGATCGCCGCTCCACTGCCTCCAGAAGGCTCTGTCCCCGTCGGGACGGCCGACCACCAGCAAGCCACGGCTCCTGGCCACAGATCTCTCGCGCCAGTACTCCCTGAGGCCCGCTGGGCACCCCACGGCTCCACACCAAGGTCCGCCGCCAGAACGCCCCACCTCGAGCCTCCTCACGACCCTTATCCCCCTGAGGATATGTCAGTCGCCTCGCCTGTCCACAAGCACGGTCGACACCACCCCCCTCGGCAGGGCCGAACTGAAAGGGTTCACGTCGGCGGCTCGAGAGCCACCTCGCCCAGGGATCTGAGGCACCTCATCGAGAGGAACCGGGGCCGCTCCCAGATGCAGGTCACCCGCAGCAGAGGCCGTGGATCCCAAGGCGCCGATTCCTCGGGATACCACGGTCGGCTCGACGCCCTCGAGAAGAAGATCGAGGGCATGCGCCGGGAGGCTCACCTCTCGAGCGACGGGGCTAAGTACGCCTCCGATTCGCTCACGAAGCCGTTCACCGAGGAATTTCTTGCCGTCCACGTCTCCTCACGCAACAAGCCCCCAAAGGCCTCTCTGTTCGACGGGAAAACCGACCCGAAGGACTATTTGGACGCTTTCACCGCGGGGATGAGCTTCCAGGACCACTCCGACGCTGCCCAGTGCAGGGCCTTCCTGGCCACCCTCATCCGCGCAGGTCGGGACTGGTTCCGGGGGCTCGAGCCCCGCTCAGTCTCGACCTTCGACGAGCTGGCTACTCAGTTCCTCTGCCATTTCGTTGGGAACCATCGACAGAAGCGCACGGTCGACTGCCTCTTCACGGTTAAGAGTGGGGACAAGGAAACGTTCAAGGCCTACATTACCCGTTTCTATAACGCCCTTCTCGAGGTGCCCGAGCACTAGGACGAGACCGTCGTCACGGCACTTAGATCCAGTCTGAGACATAAGGAGTGGTTACGCTCCTTCGCGTTGGCGCAACCTAAGACCATGGCCGAGGTCAAGGCGTGGACCGAGCGCGAGGTTCAGCTGGAATCCGAGGTGAACGCTAACTTCCTCCGAGCAGAATGATCCGACCAGAAGAAGAGGGCTCGGGAGGAGAGGCCGAAGCGTCAGCAGCCCTACCACCCGAAGTTCCAGGAGTATACCCCCCTCAACGTCTTCCTCGCAGTATTGCTAGAGGAGGCCTAAAACAGGGATTCTTCAAGTTCCCTCCGATCCCGCGTCAGGCCGCGAAACGAACCCGGGGCCTTTACTGTGCTTTCCACCAGACACTGGGCTACGCCACGGAAGATTGCAAGCAACTCAGGGACTACATCGAAGAGCTCATCCAATCGGGACACCTCGTCGCATACTTGAGGGACAAACGGCAAGGCCGACCGTGAGCAGGAGCAACATCGCCCTCCTGCTGACCTGACCATTGGTCAGATCATGTTCGTTTCGGCGGACGGCCAGCACGGGACTCAGGGAGCCCCATACCTTGTACCAAGCACGGAGGCCCACAGTCCTCCAGGGAACTCGGGCCGAACCAATAAAATCATCTACTAGCCTGTACTTTTCTTTTAGGGCAATGTAAACTCTTCCTAAGATCTATTGTTAATTTAATAAAGATTGATGGAACATTGCGAAAAAGAAAGAAAAACCTTGTTTATTCAAAAGGTATTATGGGCTCCTCAGCCATACACGCAAAAAGAAAAGGAAATTACAACAGTGGGGGAAGGGGGTGCAGCGAGCACTGCTCGTGGTACTCGGTAAAGATCTCCGCCAGCCGGGGCCTCGCGAGGTCCAACCTCTGCCCCCGGTTCCCCCCGCGCGTGTCGATCCCAAGCCTCAGCTCATAGCACTCGTGGACGAGCGCCTCTGAGCGGGCCAGCCGGTTCGCGGAGATCAGGCCGAAGCGCCTCAAAGACCGCACCTTGCCCACGGCTTCGTCATAGAGCTGCTCGGACAAGGGGTTATAAAGCCCCGGCGACGCCCTCCAGATGGAGTACATCAGCAGCTGCAGCAGGGAGGAGCGTCGGGGGAGCAGCCGGCCGAAGTGGTCTTCGATGCTCCCATAGACCAACTGCGTCGTGTCCTCGGTGTAGTTCTGGTCATAAAGGTACACATCTTCGAAGCGAATGATTTCGGGGATGGTGAAAGGGAAGTCTTGCATTCTCAACATACGAAGGAAGGAAGAACCAGCGCTACTTCAGACTTATGTAGCCCACTGCGCCCCAATAGAGCTCAACAGTCGCCCGCTTCCGCCCAAAAAGTCACTGCCATGCGGCAATCATCGAGCCTTCTTTGGCGGAATCGAAACGACGCGACCCTAGCGCTTCGCCTCCCCCGGCATTCAATATGCATGCTGCACGCACGGTCGCCGCGACCGTCCCCGTTCCCGTACATACAATAGGAGGGTCGGGCAAAACCTCATGAAGAAGTTGCCGAGCGTCCACCCTGCTCGGCTCACCAAGAGGCAGCCGCGCAGCTTCACTGCCCGGTTATCCTTAGCGGGCCTCCTACGGCCCCTTCAACGCTAAGAATCCAAGCCCTCCTTAGAGGCGGCTCAGCAGCTTCCCTGCTCAGTTATACCTGGCCGGTGGCTTCCCTACCGTGACGCCAGGGATCAGAAAGTCCTCCCAGAGGCAGTCGAGCCCGAGGATCCCTCGCTCGGCTATCCTTGGCGGGTAGCTTCTCTACCGCAACGCCAGGGATCAGAAAGCCCTCCCAGAAGCAGTCGAGCCCGAGGATCCCTCGCTCAGCTATCCTTCTGGACAAAAGCCCTCACCAAGAGGCACCGGGCAGTAACCCTGCCCGGCCAAGGGTCCTTGGCAGGCTTCTTACAGCCCTACCCGCGCTAAGGACCAAAGTCCTCCCAGAGGCAGTCGAGTCCTTGCTCGGCTATCCCCGGCCGGTAGCTTCCTACCACAACCAACAGCGATCAAAGTCCTCGCCAAGAGGCACTGGGCGGTAACCCTGCTCGGTCCCCGTCCTGAAGGATCAAAGCCCTCGCAAGAGGCAACCGAGCAGCTACCCTGCTCGGTCATCTCCGGCTGGTAGCTCCCTACCCCTGACGCCAGGGATCGAAGCCCTCGCAAGAGACATCCGAGCGGCTGCCCCGCCCGGCCATCCCAGGCTGGTAGTTGCCTACCCGTGACGCCAGAGATCAAAGCCCTCGCCAAGAGGCAACCGCGCAGCTTCACTGCCCGGTCATCCTTAGTGGGCTTCTTACAGCCCCTACAACACTAAGGATCAAAGCCCTCGCAAGAGGCAACCGAGTAGCTGCCCTGCTCGGTCATCTCCGGCCGGTAGCTCCCTACCCCTGACGCCAGGGATCGAGGCTCTTGCAAGAGGCATCCGAGCGGCTGCCCCGCCCGGCCATCCCATGCTGGTAGTTGCCTACCCGTGATGCCAAAGATCAAAACCCTCGCCAAGAGGCAACTGCGCAGCTTCACTGCCCGGTCATCCTTAGTGGGCTTCTTACAGCCCCTCCAACACTAAGGATCAAAGCCCTCGCGAGAGACAACCGAGCAGCTACCCTGCTCGGTCATCTCCGGCCGGTAGCTCCCTACCCGTCACATGCAGAGGATCCGAGGCCCCCGTGAAGGGCTTCAAGTCTATCTAAGTCTAAACGATCCCCCCTCGACTTCGGGGCCCATGGAGATACCTCCTCGGCAGCGCTTCGTACGCTCGGCAAGTGATCGAAATCAACTCGACGAACGATCGATAGACAGATGGCCAACCTAACATGGAAACCCAACGGTGCAAGCAGTGATATTTTATAAGCATTCTTCACAAACAGATGATAAAGTGCGAATCGATGAGACCAAAGAAAAAGTTTTATTACTACCAAAGACAAAGGCTCTACAAAGGGTATCTTTGGGCTCCCCAGCCTTACAAAATGCCCGGAGGTTTACAAAAATTCCAAAAAACAACAAAATAAAAAGAGGAAGACGGGGGCTTTAGGCCTCGGGGCCAGGTGCGACCTCGGGGTCCCCGAGGTCCACCACGTGACTGGCAGGGTCCTCGGTGACTTCCTCGTCAGGAATCTCTTCCCCCTGCCCATCGGCGTCCGCGAGGGGGAATTCGACCCGGAGCTCTTCGTCGGCGATCTCCGGCATCCGGGCCTTAACGGCGTCGAGGGCCTCGTGCCAGATGCGGGTTGTAGCCATGGCTAGGTCATCATAGAATTCCTTCGACTTCTTGAAGCCCTCCACCACCTTCGCCGCCGTGAGGTCGGCCAACTTCGCCGCTCTAAGGTCGGCCGACTTCGCCGCCTCGGCCGCCGCCCCCAGCTCCTTTCGGAGGGTCTTTACCGTCTTCTTCAGGTTGCCGGCGAGCTCCTGAGCGTCCTCAAGCTTGATCTCGGCGGCCACGGCGGCCTCGCGGTACTGGGCAACCTCCCGTTTCCCGGCCTCCACCTCGCCCTCCAAGGCGGTGACCCTCGCCATCACCGCCTCCAGCTCCCGCTTGGATCTCTCTTCCAGCGAAGCGAGCTGGCCCGCAGCATTCATTGCCGGGGCTACCACCTTGGCCTCCATGCGCAAAGCGAAGGCAACGTGCTGGAGAACCTGAGAGATAGGAAAGAGATCAGAAAGATGAAGGAGGCACCGAATCCCATAAAGGACTAAACACTTACCTACACAGACTCCTGGGCGATGGACACCGGCTGAGCCCTGAAGGTCCCCCCGGGGAATCTACCCCCGGCCGATGCCTTTATTTCATGCAGAAGGGTATCCGCAACGGATAGCCCCGAGGGCACTGCGAACCGATGGCCCCCTTCCTCCACCATGATCGACGAGGACCGGCCCCGGGAAGATCTCTAGGAGGTCCTTTTAAGCGGCTCCGGGGGAGAGCCGATCTCCTCCTCCGAGACCGGATCCTCTAGGACCAGGGCCCGTTTCCGGCCCGACACTCTGCTGGGACTCGGGGCAGGATCCGCCCCCGAACGCTCGCGGGACACAACCGCCGGAGAGGGAGGAGCCGGGGCAGGCTTCGCATGGGAAGAGCTGGCGCCCCCAGCCTTCGTAACCTTCCTCGGCTGGCGCATGGAGGCTTTGAGCGAGTCGAAGTCCATGGGTCCTGCACAAAACAAATGCAAAGAAGTCAACAACACAAGCAATACGCCAGCCAAAAAGCAAGCCTAACTTACCGACGAACTCAACGGGGATAAGCCCGGCCCAACTCAGGACCCTCTCAGACAGCAGCACGTCGGATCGGAGGATGGGCTCCTACGACGCCACTCTCACCGCGGCGGGGTCATTGGACTGGTTCCCCGGCAAGCACTTCTCCCTCGACCACTTTGTAGGTAAGGGCCAGTCCTTGCCCTCGGGAGGGGAAACGAAGAAAAATTTCTTCTTCCAGTCATGAATGGAAGAGGGCAGGGCCACGACCCCTATCCCGGCAGTGCCCCCCGGTCGCTTTCTAAAGGAGAGATAGACCCATCTCGGGTCGCCCGCTCGACCACCAGGGTGATTTTTGAAGACGAGAGAGGAATCGAGGAGTGAGAGGCTGAAGGGAACCGCCTGTAACTTCAGGCAGATCAGGAACCTGAGGAGGATCCTCCACGAGTTCGGTACTACTGGCCAGGGACCAAACCGAAGAAGTTCAGCGCTGCGACGACCTCGGGAGAGAAGGGCAGGCGCATTCCGCCCCAAAAAGCTTCCAGATACAGGGCGATCTCCCTGCCCCGTACTCGGTCCGCCCCCTCCCCCTCCTTGGCCAATCGGAGCGTGTAACGCGAGGGGATGTGGAAGCGAGCCCGAGCATTGGCGAGCTCGTCCTCATTCCTCACCCAACACAAGGTGCCGGGGGCCGCATCTGCCTCCTCCTCCCTGGGGGATGCCCCCGCCGCACGATCCCGGGGAGAGGATCCGACCCTTACTCCCCGTGGAGACTCAGACACAACTAAAGAGTCCCTAGAACCTACTCCTACAACATCTACTGACTCTACAAAGGAAGACATCTAACCTTGAGAAAAGGGATCCTTGGGAAACGAAAGCGGGAGAAAGAAGACGAGCGCCGAGCAATCAGGACTTAGAAGTGGGAAATGTGAAGGAGTAGGGGCCCAGGGACGAGCCCCACCCCTATTTATTGCTGCAAGCGACCTCATCCAACGGCGCCCATCATCTCCCGCCAAAGCGCCTCCTCGTGTCCAGCGGCTCCGATCGCTCCACGTGTCGTTCCCGCACTGGGCCGCATCCCATCAGATGCCGCAGGCTTGTATACGTCGCGTCGGCCAACCGACGTTTGACACGTGTACCATTGCTTTAGTGGCAGGGTGCACGACCGACACACCTTCCTTAAATGAAGATATCTCACCCTGATTCGCTGACAGAAAAGACGGCTGACAGCCCGGGGAAGCGTCCCGACGAAACCTTATGGGGGAGCTCACCCCGGGCGGTCCGGCAGTCCACTCCTGATCCGACCTGCTAGCAGGTCGGGACAAAAGTGGGGGGCTAATGATGATGCTCGATATTGGCGACCTCCAAGATCGCAACACGTGGTAGATGAAGTGTCCCAGAGCGCAGAAGAAAGGGCCCACAGGGGTCGATCAGGCCATCCATGTATCTGACCCGCGAGCTCTGACTGGCTCTCCTCAGAGCCCCCTTTGAGACTGGCCTCCTCGGCCTCCCAGCTCGCCCCAAGCTGCCACAAGACCAAGACTCCTCGGCCTTCGTGCTCATCTATAAGCTCCCCAGCCGAGGCCGTCTTCCTCGGTCCCTCCGACCGACCAACTCCACCACTCATAGGCGTAACCGCCGCTCCACAAATATTGCCACGCGCAGATTCTCCGCCAGCAACGCCCCACGTTCTACGCCATCACGGTCCCCATTAATGAGCGATCCGCTCCTTACACGGGCGTGACGTCGGAAGCGTAACCGCCGGCGAGATTCTCGCACCTGCTGCTGCGAGCTACCGCCGCTATATAAACCCCCATCACAGAGGGGTCAAGTAAGCGACGGTGTCTGACCCAAGCATTGTAGTATCGGGCCGTGAGTTGTTGATAGGCGGCAGCTCTGATCTGAGCCCGATCCCTCTTTTCCAACAAGATGTCGAGGTTAATCCGTAGCGCCAAGGTGTTTGCGTCATCGTCGAAGTGCTCGACCCAGTGACTGGGTAGCCCAATCTCCGCTGGGACCATCGCTTCGGTCCCGTAGCAGAGGCTGAAGGGGGTCTCCCCGGTAAGAGTCTTTTTTGACATGCACAGGGCCCATAAGACCCGGGGCAATTCTTCGACCCAATTGCCCTGTCGCCCTTCTAGGCGGGTCCAGAGACCTCGGAGGACGTCTCGGTTAGCTACATCGGCCTGTCCGTTGCATTGGGGCTGCGCAACCGCGGCGAACTTCATGAGGATATGGTACTCTTTGCAGAAGTCCTTCACTTTCTCGTTCTCGAAGTTCGTCCCATGGTCAATGACGATACACCTCGGGATGCCAAACCGGAGTATCAGGTTGTTTTGCAGGAATTTGATGGTTGTGGCGGCGTCCGGTTTCCTGATGGGGACGGCCTCAATCCACTTGGTGAAGTAGTCCACCGCGACGAAGATGTATTTGTGCCCGCCTGTTCTGGTAGGGAACTGGCCGATCATATCCAACCCCCACTGGGCGAACGACCATGGGGATGTCAGGGCGGTCAACTCGGTAGCCGAGAGGCGGGGAATGTTGCCGTGGAGCTGGCAGCTCTTGCACCTCCTGACCAGCTTCAGGGCGTCTTCGTGCATGGTGGGCCAGTAGTACCCTTGGAGTAACGCTTTTTGGATCAAGGTTCGAGCCCCCTGGTGTGCACCGCCCACCCCTTCATGTATTTCCCGAAGGACATAGTCGGCTTCGTGGGGGTCAACGCACCGGAGCAGGGGCTGAGTGAAGGCCTTCTTGTAGAGGTTCCCGTTGCTCCAGACGAAGGGGCGGGCTTTGGCCGGGAGACGGGCGGCTGCCCGGTCCTCCGGGAGTGTTCTGTCTTTCAGGAACTCCGAAAGGGGCTTCCTCCAATCCTGGTTGCTCTCCAGCGCCGCATACACGTGGAGTGTCATCGCTCCGTCTCCCACGCTGGGTCGAGGCAAGGTTTTGAAGAGGATAGACCGCCTATTGTTGGCCGAGTACGACGAAGCCAGCTTGCTCAGGGCGTCTGCTTGGGCGTTCAGCTGTGTGGGTATTTGTTCTACTTGGACTTCGTCGAAGTTTCTTCGGAGTTTCCTCACTTCGTCTAGGTACTTCATCATCAGGGGCTCCCGAGCTTCGAAGTGGCCGGTCACTTGACCGACAACAAGGGCCGAGTCGCTACGGATTCGAATTATCTTCATCCCCAGCGGACAGCCATGCACAGTCCGGCCAGGAGGGCCTCATATTCTGCCGCGTTGTTCGACGCCTTGAAACCGAGCCTCAAAGAATACTCCATTTCTGCTTCGTTCGGGCCCCGGATAATGAGGCCAGCACCACAGCCTTCCTCGGTAGAAGACCCGTCGACGTAGATGACCCACTCCGGAATCGAGCCAGGGTCTTCTGGGACGGGACACTGGGTTGCGAGGGGTGGCGCGGACTCCGGCTCCTTGCTAGAGATGGTGCATTCAACGATGAAATCGGCCAGGGCCTGCGTCTTGATGGCTCGCCTCGGGCGATACCTTATGTCGAACTGAGATAGCTCCCACCTCCATTTTTCTAGGTGGCCCGAGGATTCCGGTGACGCTAGGATAGCTCCCAACGGGCGCTCGGTGAGGACGATGATGGTGTATGCTTGGAAGTAGTGCCGCAGCTTCCGCGAGGTTACCACGATGGATAAGACAATCTTCTCTATGGTAGGATACCTCATTTCCGTGTCCTTAAACACGTGGCTCACAAGTACACCGGCTTCTGCGCCCTCCGGTCTTCCGGACGAGCACCGAGCTTGCCGCTTGGTCGGATATTTCCAGATACAGCGACAGCTCATCCCCTTCCACTGGCCGGGTGAGCAGCGGCGGTGTCGCGAGGTGCTTCTTCAATCTGTCGAAGGAGGCTTGGCATTCCTCTGACCATTCGAACCTCGGAATTTTCCTCAGCGCCTTAAAGAACGGAAGACACTTCTCCCCCGACCTGAACATGAAACGGCTGAGAGCGGCAACCCGCCCCGTGAGCCGCATGATCTCGACGTTGGTCTTGGGCGCGGTCATGTTCAGGATAGCGTCGATCTTCTCGGAGTTTGCTTCAATTCCGCGGTGAGTGACCATGAACCCGATGAACTTTCCCCCGGTGACTCCGAATGCGCACTTGGCGGGGTTTAGCTTCATGTTGAATTTACGGAGCACTTCGAAAGCCTCGCCCAGGTCCTTGGCATGGTCGTCCAATGAGATGGACTTGACGAGCATGTCATCAACGTAGACTTCCATATTCCTGCCGATCTTTGGCTTGAACATGCGGTTGACTAGCCTTTGGTACGTGGCCCTGGCGTTCTTGAGGCCGAAGGGCATCACCTTGTAGCAGTACACTCCCCGGTCCGTTATGAATGTAGTCAGATATTCGTCTTCAGGATTCATACAGATTTGGTTGTAGCCGGAGAAAGCGTCCATGAAACTCAACAGCTCGTGGCCGGCCGAACTGTCGACGAGCTGGTCTATGCAGGGGAGCGGAAAGTTGTCCTTGGGGCATGCCTTATTGAGGTCGGTGAAATCGACGCACATACGCCACTTCCCGCATGACTTCTTGACCAGAACTACGTTTGCCGGCCACTCTGAATAGGGCACATTTCTGATGAAGTTGGCGGCGAGGAGCCGATCAACTTCCTCTTCGATAGCCCTCTGTTTGACCGGGGCGAAGCTTCTTTTCTTCTGCCTGACGGTCCGGGCCGCAGGATCAACCTCGAACTTGTGGGAGATGATTTTGGGGTTGATCCCAGGCATGTCAGCAGGCGCCCAGGCGAAGAAGTCGGAGTTGCTTCTGAGGAATCTGATCAGGTCGTCCCGCTGAGTCCCAGTCAAGAGCGATCCGACCTGGACGGTTTTTCCCTGGTCTCCTTCTGTTAAGGGCACCTCGGTCAGAGGTTCGACCGGTGCTCCACGGACCTCCTTCCGCTCGTCTCGGGTGTCCAGGGAGCCTTTGATGTCGTCACACGCCTCGACGTCGTCGGCAGGCTGCTCGGGCAAAGACGTTTCGGTGAGGCCTATCCTCACGACCTGCTGACTCCTGTATGCCCGACCTATCCTGCCCCGATCAAGAGGGAACTTTATCGCCAGGTGGTAGGTCGAGATCTGGGCCTGGAAGGAGTTCAGCGTCGGGCGGCCGAGGAGGACGTTGTAGGCCGACGGGACTTTCGCCACGATGAAGTCCACAGGCAGTGTGTGCGCGTGGCCGGGTTCCCTGATCGTGAATCGTAGGGTGACCACCCCTTGTGCCGGGATAGAGTGGTTGGTGAATCCCGAGAGGACGTGAGAGTTCGGTCTCAGGTCTGCTGGGGCGAGCCCCATATGCAGGAAGCAGTCGTGGAAGAGGATGTCCGCCAAACTACCCGAATCGACGAGTATCCGGTGGACCTCGTACCGGTGGATTTGGGCTGTGATCACCAGCGGGTCGTTGTGGGGGCACGGATATGCCGTGGAGGTCCTCTTCGCCAAAGGTGATGGGCTCTCGGCCTCTAGAATTTTTGCTCGGGCGGTCGCCCGCGTCTCTGTTGAAGGGAAAGCGGCTGCCGGGACCTGGATTTTTGGGATGATTAGTTGCCATGTGGATGGAGATCGGATGGCCAACTTTGTTTTTGGGGATTTTTGTTCCCACAGACGGCGCCAACTGATGGAGGTCCTTTTCGGGTTTCCGTCAGATGTTGTCTTCCGCTGATCTCCAGATGGATTTTGATGGCGATCTTCTGTTGCATGTGGATCTCAATGGGTTTTGATGGGATCGGTGATTTGAGGAGTTTAGCGCCGAGTACCTGCAAAGAAGTCACGGGGTGGTTTGGTACCACTGAGGACCCTTCGACGATCAAGTTAGTACTAAATCCGAGCAGAGTAACGGCTAAATGGAATAAAAATGGCTTACTCGACCCCTCTGTGATGGGGGTTTATATAGCGGTGGTAGCTCGCAGCAGCAGGCGCGAGAATCTCGCCGGCGGTTACGCTCCTGACGTCACGCCCGCATAAGGAGCGGATCGCTCATTAATGGGGACTGTGATGGCGTGGAACGTGGGGCGTTGCTGGCGGAGAATCTGCGCGTGGCGAGATTTGCGGAGCGGCGGTTACGCCTGTGAGTGGTGGAGTTGGTCGGTCGGAGGGACCGAGGAAGACGGCCTCCGCTGGGGAGCTTAGAGACGAGCACGAGGGCCGAAGAGTCTTAGTCTTGTGGCAGCTCGGGACGAGCTGGGAGGCCGTGGAGGCCAGTCTCAAAGGGGGCTCTGAGGAGAGCCAGTCAGAGCTCGCGGGTCGGATACATGGATGGCCTGGTCGGCCCCTGTGGGCTCTTTCTTCTGCGCTCTGGGACACGTCATCTGTCACGTGTTGCGATCTTGGAGGTCGCCAATATCGAGCATCATCAAGAGCAGACTTGGAAAACCTCTAAAATGTCTTTAAATGTGGACCGAGAGCATTACAATGAAATGAGTATGGGTTTTTTAACGAAAATACCGTTGACCTATGAATCTCTTTATATTTTGATTATGTTACAAAACTGTATTTCAAATATACTATATGTTATTAATAATGTCATACGAGTCAAAATGCTGCACAACTGGAGTTATTCAAGTATAAGGACAATTAACATTGTTACTGATAACTCAAAAATAACATTGGCAAAGATCGACATGACTCGGAAGATCTCAATACACATTCAAAAGATACAACGGAGAAGTCGCATATCGGGAATATTGAAGACTTTTATACTTTATTTGAGTTTAGAATCGAGTCAATCTCAAACGGTTAGAATCAAGTTTTCTATCATATTTCAATTCAATTCTCAGAAACCAAAATTTCAATTTTTATTTTATTTTCGATAAAACAAAAGGGTTGTGTCTGAAATATCAGAAAATGGACATCCCTCAAAGATGTCCATTACAGTACAAGATTTTTCAAAATTTGAATTTGGTAGGAATTTTAAAATCACGGCGGCAAAAAACGGCCAATAACCGTCCTATTCTTTAGGGGCGGTTATTATAACTATCCTAGCTGTTCCACGTTGCTTCCGTATGTATAGGACAAGTCTCTAAAAAGATTTCACTAACTTTTTTACCCAATTTTCATTTCCTTTACCTTCAAGTGTTTATGAAAACTTTGTCTCTCTTTACTTTTAAGTTCTTCACTGCTCTTTTCAGAGAGAAGGGATCTTTCTAGCGTCCCAAGGCTTTTCTATTCTTTTAGAAAAGAAAAATCTCTAAAAGTTTCGAAAAGTGATTGTTTTTAAAACTTGGTTAACCTCGAAAATCTTCTTCGATTTGTTTTTAAACTTTTGTTAATCTCTAAAATACAATCTCTCGTCTTCTTGAATAGAAAATTTAATTTATCTTTTGAGATCGTTAGGATTGTTGAAGTTGGTTTGTAAAGATTTATAAAAATCTTATTTTGTACGACCTAGTGAAAAAAGATCTTAGATCTTCACATTGTAGATGTTTTGGACTTGCGTCTTAGAAAAAGTCTGGGTGTTTGTCACCTGCAAGTGTAAAAGGTTTCTGACTTGAGCCTTTAGTAAAAAGTCTAAGTGTTCGGCGTCTACGAGTGTAAAGGTTTTAAGATCTGATTCTGATAAAAGATCGGAGATTCTCCACCCGTGAAGGAGTCACTAGTTAGTGAAGTTGAATCCCGATCAGGAGTTCTCGAGTGGAGATTAGCCACAGAACCGGTGAACCTCGATAACAATTCTCCATGTCCATTTACTTTTCTATGATTTTGTGTTGTGATGGTGTTTATATTTTAGGCTCTGATTTTATATTCCGTTGTATAATTTTTAAATTGTTATAAATCATGCTGAGTTTGCCATAAATCCTTATTCATCCCCTCTAAGGTTGTTTTCAAATATACTGCGTCTTTTTTTAAACGAAATAAATGCTTAATCTGGGTTAGTGGCTTTTTCTAGGCACTATTTGGGAATGGAGTTAAGTTTAAACAAACCCATTTTCATAAAGTTATTGTAACGACTCTGAATTTGCTATACGGAATTTTCCAGTTTAATGTATAGAAATGAGTTACACAGCCTGGGTTTGAGTTATAAGTAAGTTTTATTAAATAACAGTAAGAAGCCACCTGTAGCTCACTGGTAAAGCTCTTGCACTGCAGTGGTGTAGCCCCTGTGTTCGATCCCCATCAGACACATTATTTTTCTGGTTTTTCTTTTTAAGTTTTTAGAAGCCCAAAAGTTTACACGTGCAATACACAGAAAAATAAAAAGTCAGAAAAATCAAACATGTGGAAAATGGAGTAAACCCTAATTTTATCTGGTGATACGAATCTCAAAGCCAAATGCTGCAAATCGACCGGTGGAAATGCCATCATGGCCGGCACCGACGGCTGAGTTAAGCCCAAATTGTCCCGGGCTTTGCACACTAACCGCTTCACCTACCCCTAACACCCATGCACTGTTTGATTTCCCAGCAATCAAACAGAGACCTTTCATTTCACCATTAAACCAAATTTTAATGCTTTTTAATTCACCATTTTAATTTCAAAACCTTAATTCTACACTATAAATACCACCCCACACTTTGGCTCAGCATCATTCTGAAATTTCTAGCCAAAATCTCAAAAAAATTCTAAGTACAATTGGAGTAAAAAGGAGTTAGCAAGCAAGCAACATCCGGCGAAGATTGAAACTATTCCGGCGTTCCCTGCGACGCTAAGAAACTCATCCTCCCTTCTTCAACCTTTCTTTAAGCCTCCTAACTTGTAAGTCCCTTCTAATCTTCATTTCTCTTTTTTAGAAATTCATTTTAAAACATATATCGGTAAGTCGATTTAATACCGATATCATTTTTTCCAAATCCTATAACTCCAATCCCTTTTATCTTTGGCCAAACAAATATTTATACAATACTTGTAACCTTAAACCCTAATATTTAGAATCAAAATTTTATTAAAATTATCATGTGAAATAACAAAAATAACATTTTTTCATTTAAATACCATGAACATTAAATATCACCTCTTTTAGTTTTTGTTACAAACATACCTTTAGGAAAACTTTACGAGGTAACGACCTATATCTCACGTACACACTTGGTTTCATAGCACGATACTTTTTGAATGTATTTTTCGCTGTGAAGACATTATTACAAGAAAATACCACTTACTATAAAAACCGGATTTCTTTTAAACGGTGTTTTAAACTTCTTTGCGATTATGCCTCTACAACTCTCTTTAGGGGACCCACTAATGGATAGTGCGGATTATCGCACATTCTTGTACTAGTAGAGCGAGATGCATATCTCCTCACGGAGCATTCGGTATTGAAAGGTTTTAAATACAGTTTTTAAGAAAAACGCAATTTTCTAATTAAATAAAATATAATTTTTAATAATTATATAAAAAAATTACAAATCCATGTATTTTCAAAATATAATAAACTTACAATTTTTTTAAATGAAAGATTTACAAGTTTCACTAAAATACCATCAAGATACTAACAAAACACAAGTTTTACAATAAAATATTATGAACTTTCCAATCTAAGCAATTATCACTAAAATATCCCAAATCCTTGAAATTCATATCCATGAAAATCCTAAATAATATAAATAAATTCTCAATGTTTATTTTGAAATTTTATTAATAATATTTTTCAGAAAATCCTCTCGAGTTATATAAAACAATATTTCAGGACTTTAGTAAATATAAGTTTAAAAGAGATCAATACTCTTGAGCCCAAGGGAGCCGGAAAAATTGAGTACTTGCCTATTTAAGGTAGAAAAATTAACGGAGTTATCAATACTAATTGTCTTGGAAAAAAACACAAATTCTGCCATCCATGTACAGCAGTTACCGATGACTCCCGAACCTAATTCAGCATCTAAATCAGTTACAAGTGTCTGACACAGTCTGAGTCTAACTCAAACCTGAATCCAAACTCAAATCAGAGTCTAATTCAAGCATGAATCCAAATTCTAACATGAATACTTTAACATGAACCTGAATACCTGAATTCAAACATCAATATCAAACCTGAATACTTGACTTGACCGAACCATGGTTATAACCTGACATGACTTCTTGAATACATGATTATAGGAATGCCTAGCACGACGACAAGGTTTCGGGAGGTATCGTCCATGCCATTTTAAAAAATTTGCCATGCTAAACAATCCTAACCGTATAATCTTAACTAGAGATTTAGACAATACAACATGTAAACTGCTTTTACATCTAAGTGAATATGGAATACAATCTTTGTAGACCAGTCCTTCACTTCAATAGCTCCGAGTGGTATTCCCTTCGCTCCAACTAGTGATCTTGCGGACTCTAGAACGACTCCACAAGATAAAAGGAACAAGTTTGCACGAAGTCTTCGAAGCCGAAGATGATCTACGTTGAGGAGATACTAACCCAAGCTATCTCTTCACTAATTAGGGATTAGTGAAGCCAACACCCAAAACTAAATGACTAATCTAGTAGAGGATGATGAAGTAGGATTTTTGCTCACTATAGAATTAATTTTCTCACTATTATTCTTCTCCTCTCAAAAACCTAGAGAGCTAAGCTCTTGATGAAGATGAAGATAAAGAGATGAGGCCAATAATGTTATGACAACTATGGGTGAGAAAATATCTCATATAACTCATGTAGAGACTTTACCATGGGTTTAGATAATGGTTAGGTTAACAAATATCTAAGGCTTCCACAAGCTTCACCCATGTGACTAATTTCCAACTAATTTGGATTTACCTTAAATAAATAAATCAACACTTGATTCGATAACCCAGCTATATCACATATAACCAACCGATACGAATAAATCACGAGAATAGAATACGGTATCATATACCCGTATTAATCTCGGTCCCGCACATATCACATATGTGCTCCTACTTCGTTTTTCCTGAGCCAGTAAACCTCTGTGTAGGACTCTAAAGACTCGTCAATATGCCGGCAGTAGGTGATGATCATATCAGGCACCCACAAGCCATCAGCGGTACTAGCTGGACGTAACGGCTATCCAGGTATTGAGCGATCAAAAGATCAACAAGCAAGCCCGCTCTTACTCCTGTAAAGCATGTCGGTAACACTACCGTACAGTCCGGTCTTTTCGTCTGATATGTCGCATATCAAGTCTAGGGCTGGTAAACGTCAGACCCCGGTAACCGATAAGTCGTGTCGATGTTTGGCTCATAACGGGTTGAGAAACTACTGATAACACTTACCAGTAGATCTCTGAATCAGCCCTGGCCAGGGACTTCCTGTTATAGCCAATCGAGCACAGCGCAATATCAACCCCCAATATCGGGAGAGACGAATCCCCTATTATCGCTCATTGCCTCCATGTGATTCGGGACTGTACCCAAAAGCCACCGTTTTGCACGTTCTCTTGAACGTGGTAAGGTGGAAATCAAAGCACAGTTGGAATCACACAAGACTCTATGACGATCTCGGGTCTACAGACTAACCTGTACCAGTGTCACCAGAGAACTGCTATCTGATGATAGGTATAATACCAACTAGGAGTTCTCGGCGAGTCCGTTCAGTATACCCAATCTCCACTGAGCACCCGTATACCATCTTTGATGTCAAACACCAATGGATGTGGGATCATCCATCGCCCATCATATAGGTCAAGAAGCGTATACGCTAGTCTACTCTGGAGTATCGATGCCCTGTCTCGATACACCCTCGACTAGGAACAATTATAGGATGTACTTGTGGATTACCCTGGCCCTACTAGTATAATCTCCATCATAGTCCTAGTAGTCAAGTACACATCCTAAGGGCTTTATCAACATGCGAGAGCAACAAAGTATCACAATACAAGTCTACATGTTAAGACAAAGAGCAACCAGATAGCATACTATCATGTCGAGCAAGAAAGTCTTCTCTATATATATCCAAGCATCCACTATTATACATCACATGTACAATAATGGCCTCTAGGGCATACATATAACTAACAATCTCCCACTTGCACTAAGGCCAGTTATTGTAGTATCTCATACCCAACATCTCGAAGAGTCTATCAAATTGTATCTGGGGTATGGCCTTTGTGAGTGGATCCGCTGCGTTGTCCTTCGTGTCAACTCTCCTGACCTCGATTTCCCGGCGATCAACTATCTCCCGGATCAGGTGATACCGCCTCAGAATATGCCTGGATTGTTGATGAGACCTGGGTTCCTTGGCCAAAGCCACAGCTCCATTGTTATCACAATACAAAGGTATTGGATGCTCGATGGACGGAACCACACCAAGTTCAGTTATGAACTTCTTCATCCAGACAACCTCTTTGGCAACATCGTTGGCAGCGATGTATTCAGCCTCCATCGTCGAGTCTACCACGGTGTCCTGCTTGGACTCTTCCAACATACCGCCCCTCCATTGAGGGTGAAGACAAAACCCGAGATCGACCTACTGTCGTCCTTATCGTTCTAGAAGCTCGAATCAGTAAAGGACTCCACTTGGAGTTCATCGTTACCATACACCAAGAACATTTCTTTAGTCATTCTCAAGTACTTAAGAATGTTCTTCACAGCTGTCCAGTGATTCTCCCCAGAATCCGATTGATACCTGCTTACATCAGCAAGTGCGTAAGCTACATCCGGTCTGGTACATCACATCGCATACATGATAGAGCCTACCGCCGAAGTATAGGGTATCCCTTGCATGCGAGCCCTCTCCAAATCAGTCTTGGAAGACATCTTTTTGGAGAGAGTGATTCCTGAGATCGTGGGTAAATTCCCACGCTTGGAATCTTCCATACTAAACCTCTTTAGTATGGTGTCAATGTACCTGAATTGGGACAATCCCAACATCCGTTTAGATCTATCTCTATAGATCTTAATCCCCAGGATGTATGAGGTATCACCCAGATCATTCATGGAGAATCTTTGTGATAAGAAGAGATTGATCGAGTGCAGCATAGGAACATCATTTCCTATCAAGAGTATGTCATCCACGGACAATACGAGGAAGACAGCCTTACTCTCTGCCACCTTCTTGTATATACAAGACTGATCTATGTTTATGATGAAGTCAAACTCTTTGACTACCACATCAAAATAGATATTCCAACTCCGCAATTTCTGCTTTAACCCATAGATGGATTTAAGCAGCTTGCAAACCTTTCCGCTGCTCCCACTGCCCACGAAGCCCTTTGGCTGAGTCATGTAACGCACTCTTCTAAATTTCCATTTAAAAAGGCGGCCTTAATATCCATTTGCCAGATTTCGTAGTCATGGTATGCAGCGATGGCAAGTAGGATTCGGTTGGACTAAAGCATAGCCACTGGAGAAAAGGTTTCATCATAATCCACACCTGGTCGTTGACGAAAATCTTTTGCAACAAATCTAGCTTTGAAAGTCTCAACTTTTCCATCTACACCAGATTTCTTCTTAAAGATCCATTTGCTCCCAATGGGTTTTACCCCTTCGGGAGCAACTTCCAAAGTCCATACTTTGTTGGTGTACATGGATTACATCTCAGATCGCATTGCATCCAGCCATTTCACAGAGTCCCCACTCGTGATGGCCTGCTCGAAGCTAGTTGGGTCATCATCTTCCATGATGCAATCCTCGCTCCCACCATCACTGAGAAAACCGTAGTATCTCTCAGGTGGATGAGGAACCCTACTAGATCGGCGGAGAGGTTGAGGTTCGTTGGGAACTATCAAATCCTCTGGTTCTACTAAATCTTCTGTCGTAGTTTGTATAGCTGTAACTTCTTCCAGTTCTACCTCCTTACCACTAATTTCTTTTTCAAGAAATTCCTTTTCTAAAAAGGTGGCATGTCGAGAAACAAACACTTTTTGTTCCTCGGTGTTGTAGAAAATATACCCTCGCGAATGTTTGGGATATCCAACAAACTTACACGGAAAAAGACCTTGCCTTGAGCATGTCCGGATTTTGTGTTTTCACATATGCTAGACAACCCCATATCTTAACATAATTAAGATATGGTCTCTTTCTTTTCCATATCTTATATGGAGTGGTTGGCACAGATTTGGTGGGAACCATATTCAATAGGTCTGCAGCTGTCTCCAGTGCATAACCCCAAAAGGAAATAGGCAACTCAACGATGCTCATCATAGAGCGCGCCATATCCAATAGGGTGCGATTTCTCCGCTCCGATACACCATTGTGCTTTGGTGTATAATGTCACGCCCCGCTTCCCAAAATACGGAAAACGGGGGATGACTAGGCCAGCCATGTTCATACGGTCAAGGAATAATCCCGCCACTTCGGCTTCTAGCATTACATGGTAATCAGTAAACACAGCACAGAAATAAAGGAAATACATCACTAGTTATTACATAAACTTTCATTGTTCACAATTTTCAACAAAAAAAGGAAAAGAACTACTAACCAAGTGCGAATACAAGGTTTCTTTAGGAAAAATAGTAAAGGTATTGGAGGCACGACCGTCTAAATCTCTGCAAGCTCGAAGGGCAGGTCTGACTCCTGAACTGGTTCTTCCTCGAGGTCTGAGCATGCATACTTAGGTCGTCAGAGCGACATAATAGCAATTTTATAATAACAACAAAAGATAAGAAAATGAAAGTAATACGGTGGAGGTAAAATGCAAGTAACCAATATATCACTAACTGATGCACTGTATGATCTGTGTCCCTATCGGTCTCTAAGTCAATTTTGAAATCGAGTTGTGGAAAGGAGGATCATGTTTAACGAGGGTCTCGTACATACCCGAGACTACGGCCCGCTATCGCCCGGGACATAACCCTGTCAGCCGGACCACTAGGCCCAACCAATATATATAAGAGTCGCCGTTCGAATGATCATCCTCTAAATCACTGTTCTCGCTAAATAAAATTCTCTTTCCACTTCGATTTCCCCTTTTTTACCCAGGTTTCACTATTCGTGAGTATAGGCTAGTTGTGTATAAGTACGCATCAATAACACGATTTCTTTCACTGTTCACTGTATGGTTCATTGTCACGAATCACTCACTATTCATTGGCGTACTTGACACAACCACACTAATACTACACACGTTCAACAATGCAATATACACGGAGAATTAACATGAATGTTCACTATCACTAAAGGCCTGGTAGTTAGGTAGAACTATGAACCATGCCACTAAACAGTTCATGTGCAGTATGAGTCGTTATGCATCCCATGACCATAGAAAATTCGTATTAAATCATGCATTCATAATTAAGCAAAAAGATCTAAAAGCGGTAATAAGTAGACTCAGTCCGAAGTTCAACAAAATTAATTTTAGGACAATCAGATTTCGGGTTTGCAAGTTACAGTCGTTTCATTTTAAGTGTTCGCTGCTGGAAATTCAGTTCCTGAACTCAATGTCCATTTCGCAACACAATTTTCACCATGTTGGGATCAAAATTAGGCAACGCTATAGCTGAACAAAATTTAGTTTTATCAATTAGGTTTCCAACGCAGCCGACGTATTTTCAATCTCACCTCTACGCCAGAAGTTATGTACTGTACAACAATGGGGTATAAGTTCTGTCCCTGTTTGGGACTGCTATACGTCCTGTTAATCTAAAATACAGTTTAAATAGTAAACGACAGTAGAAAGGGATAAAATCACTTTCATTAGTTAGATAACTGTTTAATATTCTCTATGGTATAGAGTTCTTCATTATAACATGTTCATACAGCAGAGTGTAAGTATTACAAAATGAGAATTAACAGCCAGTGCTGCTCTGGACTGCAGTCCAGAGCCGCACTCCGAACCAGTTTCCGTCATCTTTTTAGCATAGGATCAGATTAACACTCTTATGGGGTTCTAGGCCGTCGAGTCGGCTTTGATTTGAGCCCTCGAATGCAACATTCCGATTTATAATCAATTAACTGTGATTTTTACGAGTTTCAGATGCGGAAAATTTCAGTTTTAACGGGCTTAAATGGGAATGACCTATCACGTCCGTAACGACTGTATTTTTCAGCCAAATTATAACACGATATTCATTATTATACGGGCCAACCTATGTGATCAGTTTACGTCAATTTGACGGGGGGTTTCCCCTCCGGTTTGGCATCGAACACTTACATATTATTGATTAGCAAGAAAGGTATATACTGAATTTATTGTCATTTAGAAATGTAATAGATGGAATTAGCATGGAGCAAGCAGGGTACTTGCCTGATGACCCGTTGACGACGCACGGCAGAGGAAACGGCAAGATCGCGCCACGAACGGCGCGGCTAGGGTTCGCGGCCTCGGCTCGAGCTTGAGCTCTTGGCAGCGGAGGCTTAGGCTGCTGGGGCAAGGCGGCTGCGAGTGGTGGTGGTCTGTCGTCAGCGACAGAGGAGGGGTTCGGCGAGTTCGTCGGCGTGTCGTTATTGAGGGGGTGGATCAGCGGGTGCGCGGGAGAGGAGGCAAGGGAAGCTCCGCTGTAGATTATAGTGAGGAGAGATGCGCTGACGAGGTTGGGAGTTGGTGACGGTGGCGAGGGTTGTTGGAGCCTATTGGTAGCGGAGATGCAGAACAGAGGCCGGCAGCGTCAAGCTCCGGTGGAAGTTAGTGAGGTGAGATGGGTTCGCCGCGGGGAGAGCTGTGGGGAGGTCTGGACGGTGGTTCTGGGGAAGCTCGATGATGGGTGGAAGGAGGAGAGAGGAGGTAAGGGCTCGAGGGCATGGGCATGGGTGTGGATTCGAGAGAGGGGGAGCGGGAGAATATGGGGAAGGAGAGAGGGAGAACGAGAGTGAAGGGGGAGAGAGTGTTAGAGAGACGAGGTCGAGATGGGTGAGTTCGTGAGCGCGCGTGCGTGGGATCGTGGGTAGAGGCGTGGGGTCATGGTCGCGAACGGCGGTGGGGACGTGGGGCGACGAGGCGAGAAAGAAAAAAAAGAAGCGGGGAAAGAAAAGGGAAGTGGGGAAGAAGCGGGTCGGGTGTGGGGGCTTGGGTCGGGTCGGTAAGGGGTTTGGGCCTGGGTCGGGTATGGGCTGGGCCAGGAATTTTTTAGTTTAGGAATAAATTCAGAATTAAAAAAATATGTATCTAAATTCCTACAGACAAAATAAATATGGAGAAAATAGAAAAACATTCAAGGGGACTTGGAAAAATATTGTGGAAAAATTATAGAAATTTTATTGACGGAACCAGGAATTTACATCATACCCTCCTTACAAAAATTTCGTCCTCGAAATTTTAAAAGAGAACGAAACAAGAGCACTACACAAATAGATATGGAAAACGTGCACGGATATCCTCCTCACGCTCCCAGGTAGATTCCCCTGGGGAACGACCGCCCCAAGACACTCAGACTAACGGAATGATTTTATTCTTCAGCACTCTCTCTGCGGTCGAGGATAGTGGTGGGTTGCTCTTCGTAAGACAGGTCAGTGCCCAGAGCTAACTCCGAATGGTCCAGAACATGGCTCTCATCCCGAACATAGCGCCGCAACTGAGATACGTGGAAGGTATTGTGCACACCAGCTAGCGACAGAGGCAAGGCAAGTCGATAGGCCACCTCTTCTACTCGCTCTAGCACCTCAAAAGGTCCGATGAAACGGGGATTGAGTTTCCCGTGACCTCCGAACCTGATAACTCCTCGGGTAGGGGAAATCTTCAGAAAACGTGATCTCCGACTTCAAATTCTAGTGGTCTCCTGCTGGCATCCGCCCAACTCTTCTGTCGATTCTGAGCCGTCTTAATGCGCTGTCTGATCATTTGGACTTTGTCTACCGTATGCACAATGAGTTCGGGGCCCAGCAATCTTCGTTCGCCCACATCATCCCAACAAACAGGGGATCGACATTTACGCCCGTAAAGTGCTTCGAAAGGGGCCATCTGGATGCTAGTCTGATAACCGTTGTAATAAGAAAACTCAACTAGATGCAGATGATCTTCCTGGGAACCCTGGAAGTCCAGTATGCAATCTCTCAACATATTCTCGAGTATCTGAATTGTACGCTCGGATTGTCCGTCCGTCTGTGGGTGATAAGCTGTGCTGAACTTGAGACGGGTACCCAAACTCTCCTGTAAGCTCTTCAAAAAGTGCGAAACAAATCTGGTGTCTCGATCTGACACAATGCTGACCGGAACTCCGTGAAGTCACACTATCTCTTGCATGTATCTCTCCGCAAGTAACTCTGTCGACAGTCCTACCCGGAAGGGTAAAAAGTGTGCAGCTTTTGTGAGGCGGTCGACGATGATCCAAACGACGTTGTTGCCCCTAGGGTTCCGTGGTAAGGCCGCCATGAAATCCATAGTAATGTGCTCCCACTTCCATTCTAGTATCGGAAGTGGTTGTAACAGTCCCGCTGTCCTCTGATGTTCCGCCTTCACTTGCTGGCATACCAAGTACCTGGATACAAACCGCGCAATTTCTCGCTTCATCCCGTTCCACCAAAAGTGCTTTTTTAGATCTCGATACATCTTCGTGCCTCCCGGATGCACAGAATAAGCTGAACTATGAGCCTCAGCTAGTACCTCTTCTCGAACATCCCCTTTGGGTACGCAGAGTCTGCTACAGAACCTCAGAGAACCGTCTTCATGTATGAGTAAGTCCGTTCTCAGCCCGGCTTCTACCTGCGCTCTGAACTTTTGCAATCGAGGATCATCCGCTTGTGCAGCCTTGATGCGATCCACAAGAGAAGACTGCACCTGTAGTTGCCAAAACTGCCTGATTGCGTTCGGTGTAATGACCTCAAGCTCGAGTCTCTGAAAATCCTTAATGATGCTCCTCTGACTGGTCAACATCATGACTGCTGGATTTCGACTGAGAGCATCGGGTACCACATTTACTTTTCCCGGATGATACTGAAGGTCCAAGTCATAATCCGCCATTAGTTCTAGCCATCGGCGCTGCCTCATATTCAGTTCTTTCTGAGTGAAGACATACTTCAGACTCTTGTGATTCGTGTACACCTCCACCTTCTCGCCCAACAGGTAATGCCTCCAGATCTTCAATGCAAAAACCACTGCGACTAACTCCAAGTCATGCGTAGGGTAGTTCCTCTCGTGATTCCTCAGTTGTCGTGAGGTGTAAGCAACCACCCGACCGGTGCTGCATCAGAACACAGCCTAAGCCCTTCCCTAAAGCATCACTATGTATCACCAAACCACCGGAATCATCTGGCACTGTAAGAATGGGCGCCATGGTTAACTTCTGGTTCAGTGACTCAAATGCCCGAGTACACTCCTCTGTCCACACAAACGGTACATCCTTCCGTATCAGCCTCGTCAAAGGTTCAGCGATTCTTGAAAAGTCTTGGACGAACCGCCGATAATATCCTGCCAGTCCCAGAAAGCTTCTGATCTCGGCCACTGACTTCGGTGTTGACCAATCTCTGACAAATTCTATCTTTGCTGGGTCCACTGAGATGCCTTCGTCCGAAATAATGTGTCCCAAGAACTGAACCTCATCGAGCCAGAACTCACACTTGCTCAATTTTGCGTACAACTTCTCTTCCCGAAGAATTTGTAGTACCGTGCGCAAGTGCTCGACGTGCTCCTCCCGGGTTTTCGAGTAGACTAGTATGTCGTCGATAAATACAACGACAAACGTGTCCAAGTATTTCGCAAACACCATGTTCATCAAATCCATAAATATCGCTGGAGCATTGGTAACACCGAACGGCATCACGAGAAACTCATAGTGTCCGTATCGGGTCCTGAAACCCGTCTTGCATATATCCTCGGCCGCTACTCTGATCTGATGATAGCCCGAACGGAGATCCAACTTCGAAAATACCTTGACCCCACTTAACTGATCAAATAAGTCATCGATGCGCGGAATGGGGTATTTGTTTTTTATCGTGACTTTGTTCAGCTCCCGATAGTCTATGCACATCCGTAGCGATCCATCCTTTTTCTTCACCAACAAGACTGGTGCACCCCACGGTGAAGCACTTGGTCAGATAAATCCTTTCTCTAAAAGTTCTTCAATTTGCTTCTTCAATTCCGCCAACTCAACCGGTGCCATTCTGTACGGGGCCTTAGAAACTGGTGCTGTACCTGGAATCAAATCAATCGAGAATCCCAAGATGCGGGGAGGTGGTAGACCTGGTAAGTCTTCAGGGAACACATCCAGAAAATCCCGAACAATCTCTGGGGATGGATTCTCATCAATCTCCATAGCTGTCAACTCTTTTGGCTTGGCTCTAAACTTGGCTGGCTCCAAAGATTCGCTCCCGCCTTCGAAAATAAACTCTGGATGATTGGGAATGCGGAAAGTCACGTAATACCCAGCCCCTTTTGTACCAAAATCTGTATTATGTTACTCTAGAATTCTATTTATTCTTATTTATAATTTTATTTAGTTTATTTGTAATTTTATTTATTTATTTATAAATTTATTTCTTGTAAACCCCTTTTATTTTTCCCATTTAATTCTTCCTTTAAAACCCCAGCCCATTTTCTTTTTCCTTTTATTTATTCTACTAAATTTTTGCCGGCCCTTTAGAATTTCCCTCGGCCCATTCCTTTTAAATAAACCAAATTTTCTTTTATCCTAAACCCAAGCCCATCTCCTTTTCTTAATAATTCTTTTGAATTCATTCCCAATTTCCCAGCCCAACTTTCCCCGGGCCGTTCCTTTTTCTCATTTAAATCTGTTTTTTTTGTACTGGCCCAGCCCGTTTCTCCTACCCGACTCGGCCCGCTACCCAATCCTTCTTCCTCCAACGGCTACACTCCCGTTTTTCCCGCTCCACTGTTCCCCGATCTACCATCGTCGCCGCCCATCACGCCAACGCTCACGAGCGTTACTCGCGGCGCGCGCCTCTCTCCCTCCTCTCATAATTCTCTCCCCCACGTCCTCTCTCTCTCCTTCCCTTCCCGTTCCTCACTCGACCCACACTCACAGCCACCATCGCCGGCATCACCCTCTCTTCTCAACTGAGACCAACTTCGACCACCTTGTCTCGCCAGCAACCTTCACCTCTCTGCAGAACTCCGAACACAAGGAACTTGAGCACCCTACCAACCTGAGGAACCCACTGCAGACATCTTCCTTCGCCGTCGTCGGTCCCCTCCGCATCACCCTCAACTCCGACCACCACCTCCTTAATCTCGACGCCACCATCAACGTCGTCATCCTCACCTCCCTAACCTCTACCCTCGATCACCAGCACCCCGAGCTCCTCCTCTTCCTCACACAAACCCACTTCTCTCTCCCCACGCACCCGAGCTCGACCACCGCCTGTCGTCGACGCCGGTGAGTTTCTCGCCTCATCGTCGTCACCCCTGAACTCTCTCATCATCATCATCATCGTTGTCGTCGTCGTCATCTCTCTGCTCTCTCTCTCTATCTGCTTGCTCTCTCTCTCTCTCTCTCTGTTACTTTCTCTCACTCTCTCTCTCTCTCTTCCCCTCCCTCTATCTCTCTCTGTTTCCCTCTCTCAATCTCTCTCTCTCTAACTTCCTCTCTCTCTCTCAATCTCTCTTTCTCTCCCTGTCTCTCTCTCAAATCTCTATTTCCCCCCCTCTCTACATCTCACACACTCTCTCTCTAACTCTCTCTCTCCATTTCTCTAAATCTCTCTCTGTTCTCAAAATTTCTCTCTCTCTCGCAGATCAAAACCAGAAACAACTCGGGCGATAATGAAAACGATTGCACGGAGAGTAACCGGAGTGAATACGATTGTCCGATTCTAATAGGCCGAACTGTGTTGCGCCGTGCCGTGCGCGTGACGCCACTGCTGCCGTGCAACCCCGAGACAATTCCAAGCAAGTATTTTACTTGCTTACATGCTATTTACTCAAGTTACAATCTTAGATTACTTAAATCTTGAAGTTAAAATTTTAGATTAATTGTGTGCCATAGCTGTTCGACGAGTGTTCCCAATGAATTTACTCACCTAATTTGACGGAGCAAAGTGGTATAGTTTGGCCCGTAAGCTTATGAATCTAGTGTGTGAATTTCGTTGGATAATATGACCGTTAACGACAAAAATGACTACCCCCAAGTTTACTAGTAAAACTGGAATTTTATTGTACCTGAAAACCGATAAAATCACCATAAATTATATACATACTGGAATGATGCGTTCGAGGGCTCAAATCGAAGCCAACTCGACGAAATTTAACCCTATACTAGTTTCCAGATATTCCTGTACTTAAACTATGACGATATTTGGATCGGAGTGCGACTCTGGACTGCAGTCCAGAGCGACTCCAGTTGTTGTTTACTGTCCCGTAATGAACACCACCCTGTTTCCTAAACTCGTAGGTTGCGGAACTCCACTGTTTATTGTAGGTGAACCTGTTATCTAGATAACACAAGTGGTTTCATTCTGTTTTGTTATCGTTTGTTATTTATTCTGTAATTTAAAAGATCGGGACGCATAACAGTCCCAACAGAATCTGAACTGACATATTGGTATTGAGTAGTGTATATCTCCTGACGTACAGACTCGATTGAAGATATGTCTATTGCGTTAAAAACCTTACTGAAAACCCTAGATTTCATCCAACTGTAGCGTCGCTAAAATCTGATCCTAACTGGGATTAAAATGCGTTGCGAAACGGATTTCTGATTCGGAAACCGGATTTCCAGCCGTGAACGCTTAAAATGAAATGGTTATAATTAGTGATCCTGAAACCCGATTGGTGTGAAACTAAATTCGATGGATAGATAACTGAACATACTAAGTATTACCTGTTCATCGTTTCTCTACATTGTAACCGTATGATCTATGATACATTATTCAAGTGGTAGATTACTAATTCATGACGTCCTAAACATGCTTTATATACTGTTCACGCATCATATCATACACATGTCACTGCATTGATAACCTAGTGATAACGTGCATTACCCAGTGTTAGGTATTAGTGATGATCGTGGCCAGTACGTCAGTGTTCGTGTATCAGTGAGTAAGTGAAAGTGATACGTACTTGTACACAATCAGTGACCCTTATTATTCTATTGCATTGTCGACGTCTGTGAGACGCGTGTACGTGTGACTATAAGTGGTATGGGACACTTATGGAAGCTCTTGCATGGGTGTCACAGATAAGACACCAGACACTGCCATTTATCTTAGGTATTAGTCGGGACGTGCTTGATGGAGGTCCTGCCTCCAGTTCTCGTGCAGACTTGTCACCGACCGATTAGTATTTATGGTTATGGTTAGCGTTTGATGTAGACCACAGGGTGTGGGGTAGTTTGAGTGTGAGTTCAACAGAATCTCGGGAGTCCCATGCCGGCTTATATATTTAGGGAGATATATGGAGATTTACAGGGTATGTGATTATTACCGTGATATTACATGTTGGGCCCGTGGTCCCTTGCCCTTGGGTTCTACCCTTGGGTGGAGGACACTCGCGAGTGGTTGACTCTCACACTTGGACTGACGATAGGCTTAGTGACCTGTACAGTGAGACTTAGAGACTAATAGGGATACTGGCATTGATATATCTTACTTACTGTGTTGATATACGTGGCATATCGTTCTACTGCTTTTACTGTTCCGCTGCATTGATTACTGCATGTTCATATCCATACTGCCATTGATCTACTGTTATATACATATCTAATATCACTGTTAGAATTGTCACATGAATTTATATATCATATTGCTATTGTGTCGCTCTGACGACCTGAGTATGCATGCTCAGTGTGAGGAGAAGATTTAGTCTGGATCAGGACTAGACGTATATCACAGACACCTCGATTTGCTATCCAGAGTTATATCCATATTTGTTCCCCCTCAGGTCAGTTCTTTACATTGTTTCTTTCAGTTACTGCATTTATCATTACCTGCGCATTATTTACTGTTTACCATGAAAAACTAGAAGCCGAAGTGTGACTACGGCAGGACATTTCCTTGACCGTAGGAGCATGGCTGGCCTTGTCAACCCCTCGTATTCCGTCTTTTGGGAAGCGGGGCGTGACAGTCACGTTCCTTTCTCGGCAATTAATAATTTCATGGAATGTACTCATCCAATCCATCCCGAGAATTGCGTCATAGCTGCCTGTTCCGATCAAAAGGAAATTCGCATAGAATTCCCTGCCACACACTACAACTGGACAAGATCTACATTCTCGACTAGATACTATAACACCATTACCCGTATGTACTTCCCAACCCTTGGTTAATGGTTCATGTGGTATGGAGTGTGTATCAACGAAATGTGCAGATATGAAATAGTGCGATGCTCCAGAATCAAAGAGTACTCTACCTGGCATGGAATGTACGAGTAGAATACCTGTGACAACTTCGCCTGAAGCCTCTGCCTGCTCGGCGGTCAAGGTGAAAGCCCATCCCTGACCGCGGCCTGTGTAAGGTTGCCTCTGCTCCTGTGATCTCTGCTGCTATGGTCCAGACCCAACCTGTAACTCTGTTCGCTCGGGGCAACCACTAATGTCACGCCCCGCTTCCCAGTATACGGCGAAGAAGACGCGACTGGTCCGCTACGTATTTACTGTGAAGTAAATACGCTAAGCGTATCTAAGCAATATAAAAGTAAATCACAAGAGACAAGAGATATAAAATGAACATCAACTTTATTTATTAACATTCTTTTGTACAATGCACGAAAAGTAAATACAACTGGAATAAAAGCGATGCCTAAACAGTGGCATAACAGGAATGTAAAGTACTGAAAGGGAATGTGTACAATGAAACTAAAGCTCTGGATCTTCAGCAAACTGATCCAAGTCTTCAGCAGTAGGCTTGATCTCTGATGTGTTCAAATCACCTGACGACATTCAAAGAAGAAAGGAATAGAATGTCGTCAGCGAACAGGTCGCTTGGTAAGTCCCAAAGATAAGGAAGAAATAGAATAGACAGAATAAGAAGGTATCTTTTAAAGTTGTATTATATTGTTGTAATGTTGTATTAACGCTGTTGTTTGTAGCTTGGTACAGAAGGATGCCAATGTATTCGAGAGGAGTCTCACTTGCCAGGGAGAATAAGGTATCCGGAACTCAAGGAACCGTTATGCCACGGTACAACAACAACGGAATATAGGTTACGTGTCTTAATCTTACCGTCTCGTGCCACTTTTAACACCTTCCGTACCAATCTACCCCTTAAACCCCGTAGTGTTTTGATTGTATTGTATTGTAAACTGTATAGATTGTATAATTGGATGACTGACCGAAACCATGTGTCACGCCCCGTTTCCCAAAAGAAGGAGAAGGATGATGTGGCATGGTCCGCAACCTAACTGTATTGAAGGTGGTCTATTCAATACAGTTACGTTAAGTGTATGAATATTTAACATGCAGGATGTGTACCAAAACAAAAATAATAAAAGCGAAAGGCATTTTATTTCCATTTACCAAACTTTATTATATCCCAAAAGAAAGAGTAAAATAAACTGAGTAATTTACATCAAAGGAGAAACAAAAACCCTAAACATGTGGGCAACAACAAAAATTAAAACTAGCTAATCTTCCATCGTCCAGTCTGCATAATCTTCATAAGTTGGCTTCACACCTTGATCTTCACTGTAATACTCATTCTTATCTGACAGACATTCCAAAGATAGAGGAAGAAAAGGAAGGTCCGTCAGCGAGTTATACTCGGATAGGATTGCCTTATAAGATAGTAAAGGTATAGAAACGAACAGGTGTATATAATGAATATGATGTACATGTGTAAAAAGGTATGAGGTCATATACAAATAAGATATGTGAATATGAGTAAGTTGTATATGTTTGGTAAAGGTTCAAGTCAAGTCAAACGGATATTCAGTCTAAGAGTTGGATCAGGTTAAACAAGGTGTGCATGGATGGAATTGACAAGTGAACATACTCGTATCCTTGAGGTATCCCATGACTAGCTGGAAGCAGTATGAGCTGGTGCTCGTGCCTGGAATGGCAATCAATGTGGTAGCGTGAATATCCCCGAAAGGTGTCCCATAACTACGATGGAGCTTTGTCTAGCGTGAATATCACTCAGGTAGACAGGTAATACCACCCCTCAGTTCCATAATAAACAACAAGTCTAAACTGGTAAAATATCCACATCCAAGATACTGAATAACTCGTGTCTCATGAAGAAAGGTAGATAAGGTAACAGGTAGGTATATCACATGATGTGGGTTTGGTGTTGAGTATCAATAGGTATTGTAAACGTTTTAGTTTGTTAAACAAGGGTCCGAATACTCGCAATTATTCCGTTGTGGCCACGGAACAACAATTGGGGAAGTGAAATGTACCGTTTCACTTCCCGGGATCATGATTGAGTAGAAGAGGAATCCCAGTTCCGAATTATCCTTGCCTAATCAAACTACGCATCCCCGTGGTTCAGTATAAGGGTTTTGATGAATTAGAGTTAGTGCATATACCTCTAGGCATGGAATTTTCACATTGTATAGTCGCCCATATATTGGACTGTTCACCCGGAATATTGGGATCTTCATATTAGTATAGTCGCCCATATATTGGACTGGTCACCCGGAATATCGGGATCTTCATATTAGTATAGTCGCCCATATATTGGACTGGTCATCCGGAATATCGGGATCTTCATATTAGTATAGTCGCCCATATATTTGACTATTCATCCGGAATATCGGGATCTTCATATTAGTATAGTCGACCATATATTGGACTGGTCACCCGGAATATCGGGATCTTCATATTAGTATAGTCGCCCATATATTGGACTGGTCACCCCGAATATCGGGATCTTCATATTAGTATAGTCGCCCATATATTGGACTGTTCACCCTGCCTGCAGGGATCTTCATAAAGTATTCCATACTTAGTGTCATGCCCCGCTTCCCAGAGTATGCTAGATTGGGCACGTGACATAGCCAACCATGCTACCTGTGGGTAGGAAGCATCCATCCACAGTCACATTACGGCTGTAGAGATATCAAGAACAAGATAAAACTATCTAAACATGTCCATAATCCAGAATAACAGGAGTCCATGATAAATAAATGCGGAAGCAAATGATCCAATACAAATAACTGAAATGTATATCCCATAATGCGGGCTCACATCAGGAAATAAATGCAGGAAATAAAACTAACTACTACTGAACTCATAGCTCAGCCTGCTGGCTGAAGTACTCCTGATCGGACTGCGACAGCGGTACGGAATCTTGGCCATGTAAAACCCAGACGTCAGCGCGTCATGTCATCAAGTAATATAATATGAACAGTGTAGCAGGCATTACAAAATAAACATGAATACAGCAAGAATAACAATAATATGAATCAGATCAGTACAGGGTAGTGTGCAGTGGGTAAACTAAACTGTTCTATCAGGTTTTCTATTCTAAAGTCTTTGAAACCAAATTGATGAATCATCGATGTAACTCAATAGTATCCCGTGCATACCCGGGACCACGGTCAAGACTCTCGGGGCTGAATCCGAGACGTGCCGCTAGGTAGTAACAGGTAGCAGGATGGGCGAGTGATGTCAGCATCATCACTCCGGGGCTGGCCTAGCCCGTAAGACTGATCAGAACATGTATCGAACTGTTGAATTACAAGTCAGGTTTCACCTTTGATTTCCTCATACCCCCAAGTTATGTATGTCGAGTCAGGTATTCAGTAATCAAGAACTAATGCCAACACAGGATCAGGTAAAAGCAGGTTTGTCTGGATAGACAACAGGAACGGTCCATGAGGACTACATGTCAGGTTTGTTGGCATTAGACACAAGATCAGGTAACGGGTCAGGTCATGGTACATCAGGTCAAGTCAACAGTATACGGTACCATGTCAGGTATATCAATAAATACATGTGTAGCAATGTCAGGTCAAGATATAAACAATACCGTGGGTGTGCTCACAATCAGTTATATAATCTAGCATGGGTATCAACAACATGAGATAAACAATGAACTAAATAATAGGCAATTTCATTCAATTTGCAATACAGTTATCAAATTCGTTACAGAGATGATTACAAGAGTGCAGTAAGACAAGTTTAGCCGTTTAGTCATGTTAACAGGTTTAAGGACCCTTAGAGGAGCAATGATTTATATAACGGTTCAGTGCAGCTATTTCAGGTTAAATGCATACAAGTGTCCGAATGGAACAGAACTACAGAGATAAATGCCATAAGCTACGTTAACACTTAAAATGTGATTAAACAGGTAAATATGGTTATCAGGTTCAATTTGCAAACTGTAGGTTCCAAGTGTAGCGGTAAAATGATATAATGTAATACTGTACACGGAAAAATGAGAAATGATTGTACCAAAACTAAATTTACAGTTTTAGGGTGTCACAATATATATGTAAATATTGTATAGCATGTAGCAAGGGGTACTTGCCTCAGAACAAGGGTCGAGATGCAGGCGGCCTGGTGCACATGTCACGATACGGCGTGTGAAACGGCACGATACGGTACTGGGTCAAGTCGCGATCTGGTGCGCGGTCTGGACGCGATACGGACGCGATCTGGTGCATCTGGTGCATGGTCTGGGCGCGATACGGACGCGATCTGCTGCGCGATCTGGGACGAACCCAAACGACGAACAATGGAACCACACGGGTCGGGGTACCTTGCTGGAACGTCGGGACACGTCGCCGGCACGGCCGGATTCCGACGATGATCGGAAAACACGGATCAATAAAAGCAAAAGAGAAGAAGAAGAAGAAGAAGAAGAGGGTTGTGGTGGTCCTCTGGGTCTGGGACAGAGGAAGCGGAAGCGAGGGGTGCAGACGAGGTAGTGGGTCACCGGGGATGGTGTTTTTCTGGCGAGGTAGTGGATCAAGGTTCTTGGTTGTCGGGGATCTGGGTATGCAGGGTTCTTGCAGATTGTAGGGTGAGGGTGATCTGGAGTTGGCTCGGGGTCAAAGGAGGTGAAAAGGGGGCGACGACGGCAGTGGATCGGACTCCGGCAAGGTGTGCAGGTGGCCGGAAGGTGCAGGATGAACGGGAATGGAGAAAGGAGGGGAAGAGGAGATGGATGGGGTGTTGGAGTGTGCAGGGGGTGAGAAAGGTGAAGGTGGTGGTCGAAGGGGGAAACGAGATCGCCGGCGTTGGGGCTGCGGCGGTGAGGTGCAGGAGCGGGTGCAGGCGGTCGCGGTGAGGGTTGCATGTCTGGTCGGGGTGCACAGGGAGAAGGGAGAAGGAGGAGGCTGCGACGAGGGTGCGGAGACGACTAGCCCGGCGGTGCTGGTGCCGGCGATGGGGTTGCGGCGGCGACGGAGGTGCGCGGCTAGGGTTCTCTGAAGTTGGGTTATCGTTTTGAAAAATCAAAGGAGGAGGGAGAAGGGTTATATAAATATATATAGAGAGAGAGATTTATGATGAGAGAGAGAGAAAGAGAGAGAGAGAGAGACAGTGAGAGAGGGATTAAGAAGTGGGGCTCACGGAAATTGGAGAGAGTTGATTGGCTGAGAGAAGGATTTGTAAAAGGTTTTTAGAAATCTTTCAGTTTAATATATATATGATTGTTAGAGAATTTAATATACGAAAGGTTTTAAAATATTAAATTTTGGGATTTTGGTGCAAAGTAAAACATTTCCAAATTGCGTCCGGGTCGGGTCCAAAAATTTGAAATTGAAATAATAGGATTTTAGGCGGGATCCAAAAGTGAAAATGAAGTGTTTTGCAATCAAAAAGCATACCCCCAAAACGAACATACGTACGTACACGTAGCCGTCCAAACTCGCCCGTTTCACTGAACGGGACGAGAACACGATGCACTGACGCTACCACAGGGTTAGGGGTGTCAAGCAGGCCAAGATGAATATTTTTAATTTTATTTTAGATACCAAAATTTGTTATATGTAGAAATGAATTGACGGGGTAAAAATACAATGAGTAACAAACAAGTAGGATAAATGAAATGAATGCCATACTACACTCAAACGGTAACTGAAAATAGTAGCATTGGGCTCGGGTGTTACATCATACCCAACTACAAAAGAATTTCGTCCTCGAAATTCCAAGAATACAAAGATGGATAACTACAAGAAAAGGTGAGAAAACTTCTGCCGGATTTCATCTTCTCGTTCCCAAGTGAACTCTCCATGCGAGCGATTACCTCAAGAAACAAGCACAAGAGGGATCACCTTGTTCTTAAGAACCTTTTCCCTTCGATCCGTGATTTCAATCGGTCGCTTCTCAAAAGTTAAGTCTTCTCGTACTGTTAGCTCCGAATAATCCAATACGTGCGTTTCATCTCGAACATACCTTCGTGGTTGAGATACGTGAAACACATCGTGCACACTTGCCAAGGACTGCGGTAACGCCAAACGGTACGCTACCTTACCAACACGCTCCAAGATCTCAAGGGTCCAACGAATCGAGGACTAAGCTTTCCTCGACTTCCAAAACGAATCACCCTTCTAGTCGGTGATATCTTCAAGAATACCAAATCACCCACGGCGAACTCTAGAGGTCTTCTTGACGTGTCAGCTCAACTCTTCTGTCCGTCTTGAGCTGCCCTCATATGATTCCTGATAGTGTTAATCTTCTCAACGGTCTGCACAACCAAATCTGGTCCCAATAATCTTCGTTCCCGACATCATCCCAACAAACAGGTGAACGGCATTTACGACCATACAAAGCTTCAAACGGAGCCATTTGGATAGTTGCCTGAAAACTGTTGTTGTAAGAAAACTCCACCAAGTGTAGATGATCCTCCCAAGAACCCTTGAAGTCCAACATGCATGCTCTCAACATATCTTCAAGAGTTTGGATCGTTCTCTCCGACTGACCATCAGTTTGAGAATGATAAGCTGTGCTAAACTTTAATCGAGTCCCCAAACTTTCCTGTAAATTCCGCCAAAAGTGTGATAAGAACCGAGTATCCCGATCGGACACGATACTCACCGGTACTCCATGCAATCTTACAATCTCCTTCATGTACCGCTCTGCCAAAGTCTCCGTTGATTGACCAACCCGAAAAGGAATAAAGTGAGCTGCCTTGGTCAATCGATCAACAATTACCCATACTGCATTGTTGCCTTTTGGACTCCGCGGTAAAGCCGTCACGAAATCCATGGTTATATGTTCCCACTTCCATTGAGGAATCGGAAGTGGTTGCAATAAACTAGCAACCCTTTGATGATCAGCTTTAACTTGCTGACACACCAAGCACTTAGCCACAAAGCGAGCAATCTCTCGTTTCATGCCTTCCCACCAGAAATGCTGTCGAATATCTCGGTACACTTTGTGCCTCCTGGGTGTACAGAATAAGCTGAACTGTGTGCCTCCTTCATAAGCTCTTCACGAATATCCCCCTTTGGCACACACAAACGGTTACCATACCTCAACGAACCATCTTCGTGGATCAATAAATCTGTTCGTAGTCCGGCTTCAACCTGCTCTCGAAACTTTTGCAGTCTAGGATCCTGCGATTGTGCTGCCTTAATATTCTCAATCAAAGACGGCTGCACTAGCAGCTACATCCACTGTCCCGTAGAACGCGGTAGCATAACCTCCAAGTCAAATCTTCCAAAATCTGCAACGATCTCCTTCTGCGTAGTTAACACCTGAATTGCCGGTAACCGACTAAGCGCATCCGGCACGACATTAACCTTCCCCGAATGGTACTTAAGATCAAGATCGTAGTCAGCCATTAGCTCCAACCATCTACGCTGCCTCATATTCAGCTCCTTCTGTGTGAACACATACTTCAAGCTCTTATGATCTGTAAAAACTTCGACCCTTTCGCCTAAAAGGTAGTGTCTCCAAATCTTCAAAGCGAAAATCACAGCCGCAAGCTCCAAGTCATGAGTTGGATAATTCTTCTCATGGGTCTTCAATTGTCTCGATGCGTACGCTACAACCTTCCCATGCTGCATCAAAACACATCCCAATCCTTTCCCAGATGCGTCGCTGTGAATCACCAATCCTCCGGAATTGTCTGGCACGGTCAGAATAGGGGCGGTTATCAACTTCCGCTTCAACGTCTCAAAAGCTAACGCACACTTATCCGTCCATACAAAAGGTACCTCCTTACGCGTAAGCTTGGTCAACGGCTCCGCCAGACGAGCAAAGTTCTCCACAAATCTTCTGTAGTATCCGGCGAGTCCAAGAAAACTTCTTATCTCCGCAACACTCTTTGGAATCGGCCAATCTCGAACCGCTATAATCCTTTCGGGATCGATGGCAATTCCATCGCCCGACACAATATGCCCCAAAAACTTTACTTCCTCCAGCCAAAACTCGCACTTACTCTTCTTTGCATACAACTTCTCCTATCTCAACGTCTGCAGTGCGATCTTCAAATGCTCAGCATGCTCCTCGAAACTCTTCGAGTAAACCAGAATATCGTCAATGAATACCACAATAAACTGATCCAAGAACGGTGAAAAGATTCGGTTCATCAAGTCCATGAATACCGCCGGCGCATTCGTTGCTCCGAAGGGCATCACTAAGTACTCGTAATGTCCATACCGAGTTCGGAACGCCGTCTTGCGAATATCTTCTACTTTCACTCGGACCTGATGATATCCGGATCGCAAATCCAGCTTCGAGAATACCTTCGCGCCACTAAGCCGCTCAAAAAGTTCTCCAATGCGAGGGATAGGGTACTTGTTCTTAATAGTCACCCGGTTTAATTCTCGATAGTCGATGCACATCCTTCTTGTGCCATCCTTCTTCTTTACTGGAAGAATTGGAGCTCTCCAAGACGAGTTACTGCTTCGAATCCAACCCTTCTCAAGCAATTCAACAACTTGTTTCTTGACTTCTTCCAACTCTACCGGTGCCATTGGATAATACGCTTTGGATACTGGCGCTGTACCAGGAATAAGATCAATGGCGAACTCCACGTCTCGCTTCGGTGGTAAACCCGATATATCTTCAAACACGTCCATAAAATCATGAACAACAGTCGGCTCTTCACTTTCATCACTTCCATTGCTGCAAGATTATTGTTTGTCGGTCTAACCCTAAACTCGACTGGCCCGACAGAACTGCTTCCTCCAGTGAAGGTAAACTCGGAATGTCCGGAATCTGGAAAATTGCCTTCCTTGCCCTACAATCAATGTGAGCGTGGAAAGTGCCAAGAAAATCCATTCCCAAGACGACTTCTCTTTCATTTCTTTCCGTGCAGTCCGAGGGAAGAACTTCTCCAGGAAACTCTTTGAAAGAAAAAAAAATCCGTCCACTTGATCGTCTTGGGCAAACGATTCTCCTCCACAAGCCACCATTCTCGGGCGTAATCCACTAACTGAATGCGTACCACATCAACTCTTTTCTCATCTGGAATCTGTGCCGTAATAAGCAAGTTCTCTGTGTCAATTTGCCACTGCTCTGCTGGCAACGGCTCCCCCAAACCAGTAAATGTAGACGGACCCAAACGCCTGAAATCTGCTACGGTCCCTACCCGGTCGACTGGTTTAGCTTCAACCTTGTCTACGGACTGCTGAACGGTCCGCAAACCTTCCTGGAACGATTTTGCTTGCTGCTGGATCAGCTCGGTCTGTATCTTTTGATTCTCCAGCATTCCTCTTATCACTCCAAGCATGGCGGCTTCGTCTACACGCCTCTAGTACGTCTTCAAATTCTTACCTGCCATAATCCTGAACTCAAAATACCCAACATTAGCATGATAGATTCAATATATAGATCAAGGCTAGAACTCCAAGATACTTAAATAGAGTACCGCATTGTAACTATGCCGCGGTATCATAGCCACAATTACTTAACTCCACCCAAGTCGCCTAAGTCCTAGAGATAACAAGGAATCAGTTTTTTCGAGTCGATATGCAAAGGAAGTTTGCACATCGTAAAAGATATAATCAGGAAGAATGTGATTCAAGAATGGTAAACGGTAAAGTGGCAGGACATGTTTCCTAAACACGGGCATTCTGATTCGTGTATTGGGTACAATACCAAACTACAAAAGAATCAACCCAACTAACATATGGCTCTGATACCAAAAGAACCATGTCACGCCCCGCTTCCCAGAGTACGCTAGATTGGGCACGTGACATAGCCAACCATGCTACCTGTGGGTAGGAAGCATCCATCCACAGTCACATTACGGCTGTAGAGATATCAAGAACAAGATAAAACTATCTAAAACATGTCCATAATCCAGAATAACAGGAGTCAATGATAAATAAATGCGGAAGCAAACGATCCAATACAAATAACTGAAATGTATGTCCCATAATGCGGGCTCACATCAGGAAATAAATGAAGGAAATAAAACTAACTACTACTGAACTCACAGCTCAGCCTGCTGGCTGAAGTACTCCTGATCGGACTGCGACAGCGGTACGGAATCTGGGCCATGCAAAACCCAGACGTCAGCGCGTCATGTCATCAAGTAATATAATATGAACAGTGTAGCAGGCATTACAAAATAAACATGAATACAGCAAGAATAACAATAATATGAATCAGATCGGTACAGGATAGTGTGCAGTGGGTAAACTAAAATGTTCTATCAGGTTTTCTATTCTAAAGTCTTTGAAACCAAATTGATGAATCATCGATGTAACTCAATAGTATCCCGTGCATACCCGGGACTACGGTCAAGACTCTCGGGGCTGAATCCGAGACGTGCCGCTAGGCAGTAACAGGTAGCAGGATGGGCGAGTGATGTCAACATCATCACTCCGGGGCTGGCCTAGCCCGTAAGACTGATCAGAACATGTATCGAACTGTTGAGTTACAAGTCAGGTTTCACCTTTGATTTCCCCATACCCCCAAGTTATGTATGTCGAGTCAGGTATTCAGTAATCAAGAACTAATGCCAACACAGGATCAGGTAAAAGCAGGTTTGTCTGGATAGACAACAGGAACGGTCCATGAGGACTACATGTCAGGTTTGTTGGCATTAGACACAAGATCAGGTAACGGGTCAGGTCATGGTACATCAAGTCAAGTCAACAGTATACGGTACCATGTCAGGTATATCAATAAATACATGTGTAGCAATGTCAGGTCAAGATATAAACAATACCGTGGGTGTGCTCACAATCAGTTATATAATCTAGCATGGGTATCAACAACATGAGATAAACAATGAACTAAATAATAGGCAATTTCATTCAATTTGCAATACAGTTATCAAATTCGTTACAGAGATGATTACAAGAGTGCAGTAAGACAAGTTTAGCCGTTTAGTCATGTTAACAGGTTTAAGGACCCTTAGAGGAGCAATGATTTATATAACGGTTCAGTGCAGCTATTTCAGGTTAAATGCATACAAGTGTCCGAATGGAACAGAACTACAGAGATAAATGCCATAAGCTACGTTAACACTTAAAATGTGATTAAACAGGTAAATATGGTTATCAGGTTCAATTTGCAAACTGTAGGTTCCAAGTGTAGCGGTAAAATGATATAATGTAATACTGTACACGGAAAAATGAGAAATGATTGTACCAAAACTAAATTTACAGTTTTAGGGTGTCACAATATATATGTAAATATTGTATAGCATGTAGCAAGGGGTACTTGCCTCAGAACAAGAGTCGAGATGCAGGCGGCCTGGTGCACATGTCACGATACGGCGTGTGAAACGGCACGACACGGTACTGGGTCAAGTCGCGATCTGGTGCGCGGTCTGGACGCGATACGGACGCGATCTGGTGCGCGATCTGGTGCACGGTCTGGGCGCGATACGGACGCGATCTGCTCCGCGATCTGATGCACGGTCTGGGCGCGATACGGACGCGATCTGCTGCGCGATCTGGGACGAACCCAAACAACGAACAATGGAACCACACGGGTCGGGGTACCTTGCTGGAACGTCGGGACACGTCGCCGGCACAGCCGGATTCTGGCGATGATCGGAAAACACGGATCAATAAAAGCAAAAGAGAAGAACAAGAAGAAGAAGAAGAGGGTTGTGGTGGTCCTCTGGGTCTGGGACAGAGGAAGCGGAAGCGAGGGGTGCAGACGAGGTAGTGGGTCACCGGGGATGGTGTTTTTCTTGCGAGGTAGTGGATCAAGGTTCTTGGTTGTCGGGGATCTGGGTGTGCAGGGTTCTTGCAGATTGTAGGGTGAGGGTGATCTGGAGTTGGCTCGGGGTCAAAGAAGGTGAAAAGGGGGCGACGACGGCAGTGGATCGGACTCCGGCAAGGTGTGCAGGTGGTCGGCTGGTGCAGGATGAACGGGAATGGAGAAAGGAGAGGAAGAGGAGATGGATGGGGTGTTGGAGTGTGCAGGGGGTGAGAAGGGTGAAGGTGGTGGTCGAAGGGGGAAATGAGATCGCCGGCGTTGGGGCTGCGGAGGCAAGGTGCAGGAGCGGATGCTGGCGGTCGCGGTGAGGGTTGCAGGTCTGGTCGGGGTGCACAGGGAGAAGGGAGAAGGAGGAGGCTGCGACGAGGGTGCGGAGACGACTAGCCCGGCGGTGCTGGTGTCGGCGATGGGGTTGCGGCGGCGACGGAGGTGCGCGGCTAGAGTTCTCTGAAGTTGGGTTATCGTTTTGAAAAAACAAAAGAGGAGGGAGAAGGGTTATATAAATATATATATATAGAGAGATTTATGATGAGAGAGAGACAAAGAGATAGAGATATGAGAGAGAGAGAGACGGTGAGAAAGGGATTAAGGAGTGGGGCCCATGGAAATTGGAGAGTGTTGATTGGCTGAGAGAAGGATTTGTAAAAGGTTTTTAGAAATCTTTCAGTTTAATATATATATATGATTGTTAGAGAATTTAATATACGAAAGGTTTTAAAATATTAAATTTTGGGATTTTGGTGCAAAGTAAAACATTTTCAAATTGCGTTTGGGTCGAGTCCAAAAATTTGAAATTGAAATAATAGGATTTTAGGCGGGATCCAAAAGTGAAAATGAAGTGTTTTGCAATCAAAAAGCATACCCCCAAAACGGACATACGTACGTACACGTAGCCGTCCAAACACGCCCGTTTCACTGAACGGGACGAGAACACGATGCACGGACGCTACCACAGGGTTAGGGGTGTCAAGCAGGCCAAGATGAATATTTTTAATTTTATTTTAGATACCAAAATTTGTTATATGTAGAAATGAATTGACGGGGTAAAAATACAATGAGTAACAAACAAGTAAGATAAATGAAATGAGTGCCACACTACACTCAAACGGTAACTGAAAATAGTAGCATTGGGCTCGGGTGTTACACCTAGGTCCGCACATTCTAACCTGAACCGTATCATATTTTGTATATGTCATGTTGTCATAAACTGGGAAATTAAAAAGAGTATTGATCTCGTTTAATATTGCCTTCCACAACCACTTGTTTTATTTTCTAAAGTTCGTAAAGTACTTCGTGTCATCTTAGGGAAAGCTTAGTTAAAAAGAAATAATAGTGTTTAATTATCTTTTATTACTTCTAAGAAAAATCATGATATTTGGGATATTTATTATTTTGGAAAAACATAATATTTTACGGAAAATATCCTTTCGATAAAAAGTTATGGTGTTTATTTGAAAATCTTTTGCAAAAGGTTTTTATTTGAAAATCTAGACTGCTCCTAATATTCCAAAAGGACAAATTATAAGGTCCTCAAATCGCCTCTTCACCGCCAATTGTGGCCAGGTAAGCACAAGTAAGGAAATGAGGGATCCGCTCACGAATCACCGTGAGACGAGCTTTTTAAAGTTACCTTTCTCACTTGTCTAGCCTAGGCACCACAAAATCTGGTTTAGATAAACGATCGATACCTACAACCTTTCCTTTGTTCTAGATTGGTGTTATTTTAAAATCACCTTTTAATAAGATACAAGATATTTATTTTGAAAAGATATCGTTATTTAAATTTTGTATTTTCTTCTTTAAAAAGGTTGAAGGGGGTTTAAAAAATATTTGTAAGTAAGATATACGCATGTTGTATCTAAAATATTTATTTCACATATCTTTATTTCTTATGGTTATTTAAACAAATATAATATTTTAATTAAACGAGGGTATCTTATGGAAGTAACCTATTTCGAGATCATTTTTATAGTATGGGTGTGATAGAGGGGAAATGACAATTCATGGGTTATGACAAATTCCAGGTATTATGGGTGTGCAATATACTTTTGTGTACAGAGGAAATTTAAACACCGTTTTAAAATATGGGTTAACATTATCATGATTAAGGGTACAAGGAAAAAGGGTATGCACAAATATTATAACACCATTTTAAATGGGGGTTGATAATTAGAAGTTGGAACTAGGTTATTGAGATGGAAGAAGGTGACAGGAAAAGGAGAGAGAGGCGGATCCTACCTTTGTTTAGACGTGGGTGGTTGAAAACGTAGGCTTGTGCAAAACTCCTCAAAAACTCCACGCCCCAATTTTTCCTCAGCGATTGGATGGAGCCGTAGCGTCGGCGTCGTCGATACGAAGGCACCGATATTTTTTTCAGAATTTTTAGAGTTCTGAGGTGTGAGAAATTTAGGTTTGAAGGTGTCTATTTATAGGGTCTCATTTCCAACCATAAAATCCAAAAACGTAAAAAAAAATCCTCAAAATCTGCGCCGGCCAATGATTGCTGATGATTTCCTCATGATTGCGCCAGCCGCCTTTTATCTCAGCCGTTGGATTGAGATCCAACGGCTGAGATCGCGCCGCCAAGGATCTCGCCGTCGCCACGTGTCGCGCGTGGGGAGACCACGCGTTTTCGCGTGGTCCCCTCCACGTGGGCGCTGGCGGTGTGATCTGGGCCGTTGGATCTTAGATCCAACGGTCCAGATCAAAGGGGTTTTAATTTTTTTATTTTATTTTATTTTTTATATAAAATAATATTCTGTTTATTATTTAAAAATTGGATTTGGCTTTTCAAAAATTGTTAAAAATAGTTAAAAACACGGAAAAATTATGGAAAAAATTATGAAAATATATTTTATTATTATCTTTAGTATAAAAATAGTTTTGGGCTAAAACTAAATAATATATTTATTCCTATGGTTTTAGTTAGTTATTAAAGTTATATAAAATCTACTTTATCCTTTAAAACATTTTTAATTGATGATAGAAATATGTAGATTATTTTAATGCGTTGTAAAATTTTATTAAAACATTTTAAACCTATAAAACAATAAATAGATTTTAGAAAAATTCCTTTAATCATATTCAATGCTTTGAAAAATTATTAACACCACTTTAAAAATTATTATTATATAAAAGAAACACGTAAATAATTATTTGATAGTAGAAATATAAATAAAATATATTTTATTAGGTATTAGAAAACATGGTCGTTACACCATGATATCAGTAAACGGATATAACTGTATATTCATGTAAATGGAATAACTGGAGAACCATGTAAATGGCATGTATATCCATGGTTCGGTTTAGTCAAGTTGTAAAGATTGATAATTTAATTCATGGATCCATGTTAAATTGTAATATTGAATATTGTAGATTGTAGATTGCAGACTGTAGATTGTAGATTGTACTTGAATCATATTCAAGTCAGATTATACCGAGACTCAAACTGAGTCAGACAATTAGCAAAGTAATTTGAAGTCCTAATTGTTTTTATTAATTTGTCTACCTTAGATAGGCAAGCACACACTTCTTCGGCTCCCTGAGGCTTAAGAGATTGGTCCCGCTTAAACCTATGTTTACTAGGGTCCTCAGGGTAATTTATAGAACTTGAGGGGGTTTTATGTAAAAATACTTTTATATACTTTTTGAAATACACCCCAAGTATTTATTAATCGTCTTTAGAGTTGTAATGAGTGTAGATTTTATATTGTGATATTTCTAGTGGAAATATCCTCATTTCAGAAATAAAGGTAGTTATTTGTAATATTGATTATATGGAATTCATGGTATTTTAGTGTAAAATTGATTCTTGTGATATTGTAGAAAAGTGGAATATTTATAATACTTCAAAAATAGGTATGTTTATGTTACATATACATATATTTATATGAAAAATAATTTTTGTATATATTTATAATATTCTAGAAATCTCGTTTTCTTAAGATGTCGTATTTTAAATCTTTCGAGACCGAATGCTCCTTGCGGAGGTCTGAATCTCGCACTACTAAGCCCGAAGATGTGCGATGATCCGCACCATCCCGAACGGATTCCCCAAATGGGTTGTAGCGGCGCTTTGCAAAGATTTGTATAAATACTAATCATTAAGGAAAACGGTTTTATTAATTATGGTATTTAAATGAAAATGTGTCGTTTTCCCGTATTCTATATTCTAGGGTCTCCTAAGTCAACTAGACTGCTCCTAACTGGTCTAAAGTGACAAGTTGTGAGATACCTCAAATCGCCTCTTCACCGCCAATTCTAGCCAGGTAAGTACAAGTGAAGAAAGGAGGGATCCGCTCACGAATCACCGTGAGACGGGCCTTTTAAAGTTACCTTTCTAACTTGTCTAGCCTAGACACCACAAAGTCAGGTTTAGATAAACGACTGATGTCCACAACTTATCCTACTTTCATAATAAGTGGTATTTATTTAAAAAGCTTATCAATACTAAATCTTTTTAGAAATGGCTTTATTTAGTAAAGGGTATTTAAATGAAAATGTTTGTTTTTCCGTATTCTAAGTTCTCGAGGGTATCGTGTTATGTTGCATATGAGTGTGTGAGGAGGTGGGTCATTACCTTGTGATCTACTTAAAGGTATAGCAAGTTTAATGGAGTTAAATGTAGAATTGAAACAATGTGGTATTTAAGTGAAAAATACGATAAATAGCCATCATTTTATGAAATGAAACTTGATCGATTTGGTTGATTAGTGTTTAATAGTCAACATGAGGGAGTTTAAGCAAAATTGTATTAACGAGAAGTGGGGTTTTATGAAGAAACCGAATCGGAAATCGGATTTGTTCCGATTCCGTCGGGTTTTGTAAATCCGTATTTTTAGAATAGAAAAGAGAGATAGAAAATGAGACTTACGGGTTTTGGACAACTAGGAGAAAGAGATAGAACGGGAGGAGTCGCCGTTGCGTCGCTTCATCGCCGGGAGCTCCTAGAACGATCGTCGGAAGTTCGCCAGAAAATTCGTCGTAGCTTCGCTTCGTGCTCGATTTCAAAGTACACAAGATTTCTTGAGAATTTTAGAGAGTTAGCTCAGAGTTTTGGGGTTAGAGGGTAGAGGGTAGGGTTGTATTTATAGGGTTAGGCTAGGGTTAGGGTAGATGTAGGGTTTTAATTTAAAAAAATGTAAAAAGGTGTAAAAATCATTAAAAATTGAAGTAAATGAGTGTTAATGTGCTCTCTGGAACCGATCTCATAAATTGGAGTGTGCAGGGGGTATGAGGAGGTGAAGGGGCACATTTTCCCAATTGGTGACTCGGCCGTCCGGCCAAGTCCGGCCGGCGGCGCCGGCCCGAGTCGGCCGGTCCGCCGGCCGAGTCGGCCGAGTCGGGCCGAGTCAGGGTGGCAGGAGGTGGGGGGTCGTCAGGTGGGGCCTCTGGTGTATTTAGGTTAGTGGGTGTAGTGGGAAATTTGGGAGTTATTGTGTGTGGCTGTTGGGCTTCTATAAAATTTAAAACAAAATAAATATTAAAAATAATGTGGGGCATGAGATTTGAACTATGGTGGCGCGGTTCAGCAGTGCAAGGTATTACCAATGAGCTACAAGCTCCTTCTTGTAATTAAATTGCTAATTAATTACTTAAGTCTTGTGCTCAGGCAATAAATACCCCTTTATGGATTTTTGAAATTTTTTTTGTAAAAACTTGTATAGGAAATTAGGGTTGTTACAACTAACTCGGTGCTGGCTGGATCCGCAAATCAAACATTGTCCCTTGGCACGGCGACAATCTTTCTGAGTGTGCCCATCCCTGTTGCAGTAGCCGCAAACTAAGTTTTTACTCTGGGGGCGATGCTGGGGCATGAATGGACGCTTCATCTGCGTCGTCCCTGGCCAGTGAACTGGTACGACCCCTTGAGACGGTGTGTGAGTACGCACTGGAACAACTGGGGGCTTCCTAAATTTATTGATCAACTTCTCCTGAATTCGTGCCGTGTTGAGTACCTGCGCAAAAGTCTGCAACTCGAGTGACGCGATCAACTGCTGTAGCTTAAAATCAAGTCCCTGTAAAAAGCGCCTGGCCCTGGTGGTCTCTGAAACGACTATATACGGAGCTAATCGGCTCAGACGGTTGAATTTTTCCGCATATATGTCCACGGGACGGCCATTCTGCTTCAGTAAGATAAATCATTCCACCATCTCTGCCTTGGCGGTGGGAGGAAAATAGTGGTCCAAGAAGCACTCCTTGAATTTGCTCCATTCGATTGGTCCTTCTAGTCTGCTTTCTTCAACTGACCACCAAGTACGGGCTTCGTCCTCCAACTGGATCTTTATCACATTCACTTTCTCTTCATCGGGTATCCTTGCGGCCGTCAGTAGGTTCTCCATATTGACCAGCCATTGCTCGGCCTCGAGTGGTTCGGCTAGTCCCGTAAATGCAGCTGGATGTAACCTCCGAAAATCTGGCACGATGCCAGCCCTGGCAGAAAAAGCTGGTGGAGCAGTGCCCTCGGAGGCGGTAATGAGAGCGGAGGGTCCCCCTACTGCAGTAATCTCCCTGAGTCCCTCGGTGAGAAGGTCCGTCTTTCTCTCTTGAGCTTCTGCGAGGGTCGTCAGTGCACTCAAGATCCTCTCCGTGCGATCCTGAGAACTAGAGTCCGAGGAGTGGTCGTTCGGGGACGTCATGTCGCTGGAAGACATTTAAACGGATATGATAAGATACAAGGATGAGAGTTAGGGATAGTGAAGCGAAAATAATGTAATAAAGTGTAGTTAATGTTAACCCTTGCTACTAAACCTGGCTTTGATACCAACAAAACCATGTCACGCCCCGTTTCCCAAAATACGGAAAACGGGGGATGACTAGGCCAGCCATGCTCCTACGGTCAAGCAATAATCCCGCCATAGTCACACTTCGGGTTCTAGTATTACATGGTAATCAGTAAACACAGCACAGAAGTAAAGGAAATATATCACTAGTTATTACATCAACTTTCATTGTTCACAATTTGCAACAAAACAAGGAAAAGAACTACTAACCAAGTACAAATACAAGGTTTCTTTAGGGAAAACAGTAAAGGTACTGGAGGCACGACCGTCTAAATCTCTGCAAGCTCGAAAGGCAGGTCTGACTCCTGAACTGGTTCTTCCTCGAGGTCTGAGCATGCATACTCATGTCGTCAGAGCGACATAATAGCAATTTTATAATAACAACAAAAGACAAGAAAATGAAAGTAATACGGTGGAGGTAAAATGCAGGTAACCAATATATCACTAACTGATGCACTGTATGATCTGTGTCCCTATCGGTCTCTAAGTCACTTTTGAAATCGAGTTGTGGAAAGGAGGATCATGTTTAACGAGGGTCTCGTACATACCCGAGACTACGGCCCGCTATTGCCCGGGACATAACCCTGTCAGCCGGACCGCTAGGCCCAACCTAATATATATAAGAGTCGATGTTCGAATGATCATCCTCTAAATCATTGTCCTCGCTAAATACAATTCTCTTTCCACTTCGATTTCCCTCTTTTTACCCAGGTTTCACTATTCGTGAGTATAGGCTAGTTGTGTACAAGTACGCATCAATAACACGATTTCTTTCACTGTTCACTGTATGGTTCATTGTCATGAATCACTCACTATTCAATGGCGTACTTGACACAACCACACTAATACTACACACGTTCGACAATGCAATATACACGGAGAATTAACATGAATGTCCACTCTCACTAAAGGCCTGGTAGTCAGGTAGAACTATGAACCATGCCACTAAACAGTTCATGTGCAGTATGAGTCGTTATGCATCTTATGACCATAGAAAATTCGTATTAAATCATGCATTCATAATTAAGCAAAATGATCTAAAACCGGTAATAAGTAGACTTAGTCTTCAGTTCAACAAAATTAATTTCAGGACAATCGGATTTCGGGTTTGCAAGTTACAGTCGTTTCATTTTAAGTGTTCGCTGCTGGAAATTCAGTTCCTGAACTGAATGTCCATTTCGTAACACAATTTTCACCCTGTTGGGATCAAAATTAGGTGACTCTATAGCTGAACAAAATTTAGGTTTATTAATTAGGTTTCCAAATCACCCGACGTATTTTCAATCGCACCTCTACGTCAGAAGTTATGTACTGTACAACAATGGAGTATAAGTTCTGTCCCTGTTTGGGACTGCTATACGTCCTGTTAATCTAAAATACAGTTTAAATAGTAAACGACAGTAGAAAGGGATGAAATCACTTTCATTAGTTATCTAACTATTTCATATTAGCTATGGTATAGGGTTCCGCATTATAACATGTTCATACAGCAGAGTGTAAGCATTACAAAATGAGAATTAACAGCCAGTGCTGCTCTGGACTGCAGTCCAGAGCCGCACTCCGAACCAATTTCTGTCAACTTTTAGCATAGGATCAGATTAACACTCTTATGAGGTTCTAGGTCGTCGAGTCGGCTTCGATTTGAGTCCTCGAACGCAACATTCCAATTTATAATCAATTAACTGTGATTTTTACGAGTTTCAGATGCGGAAAATTTCAGTTTTAACGGGCTTAAATGGGAATGGCCTATCACGTCCGTAACGACTGTATTTTTTAGCCAAATTATAACACAATATTCATTATTATACGGTCCAATCTATGTGATCAGTTTCCGTCAATTTAACGGGGGGTTTCCCCTCGGGTTTGGCATCGAACACTTACATATTATTGATTCGCAAGAAAGGTATATACTGAATTTATTGTCATTTAGAAATGTAATAGATGGAATTAGCATGGAGCAAGCAGGGTGCTTGCCTGATGACGCGTTGACGACGCACGGCAGCGGCAACGGCAAGATCGCGCTACGAATGGCGCGGCTAGGGTTCGCGGCCTCGGCTCGAGCTTGAGCTCTTGGCAGCGGAGGCTTGGGCTGCTGGGGCGATACGGCTGCGAGTGGTGGTGGTCTGTCGTCAGCGACAGAGGAGGGGCTCGGCGAGTTCGTCGGCGTGTCGTCGTTGAGGGGGTGGCTCAGCGGGTGCACGGGAGAGGAGGCAAGGGAGGCTCCGCTGTAGATTATAGTGAGGAGAGATGCGCTGACGAGGTTGGGAGTTGGTGACGGCGGCAAGGGCTATTAGAGCCTATTGGTAGCGGAGATGCAGAGCAGAGGTCGGCGGCGTCAAGCTCCTGTGGAGGTTAGTGAGGTGAGATGGGTTCGTCGCGGGGAGAGCCATGGGGAAGTGTGGACGGTGGTTCTGGCGAAGCTCGGTGATGGGAGGAAGGAGGAGAGAGGAGGTAAGGGCTTGGGGGCGTGGGCGTGGGCGTGGGTGTGGATTCGAGAGAGGGGGAGCGGGAGAATATGGGGAAGGAGAGAGGGAAAACGAGAGTGAGGGGGGAGAGAGTGCTAGAGAGACGAGGTCGAGATGGGTGAGTTCGTGAGCGTGCGCGCGTGGGATCGTGGGTAGAGGCGTGGGGGCTTAGGTCGGGTCGGTAAGGGGTTTGGGCCTGGGTCGGGTATGGGCTGGGCCGGGAATTTTTTAGTTTAGGAATAAATTCAGAATTAAAAAAATATGTATCTAAATTCCTACAGACAAAATAAATATGGAGAAAATAGAAAAACATTCAAGGGGACTTGGAAAAATATTATGGAAAAATTATAGAAATTTTATTGACGGAACCGGGAATTTACAATATGGAGGAGTAAGCTGAGAAAGAATCTTATTCTCTTTTAGATAGTCACGGAATTCCGTACTCAAGTATTCTCCTTCCCGATCAAATCACATGATTTTAATACTTTTACCCGTTTGGTTCTCGACTTCGTTCTTATATTCTTTGAATTTCTCAAAAGTTTCAGACTTGTATTTCAACAAGAATACATATCCGTATCTTGAGAGATCATCAGTGAATGTAATGAAGTATGAGAAACCATTCCTGACATGTGTAGACATGGGACCGAATACATCACTATGTATCAGTCCTAAGAGTTTCATAACTCTTTCTCCATGTCCAGTAAACGGAGTTTTGGTCATTTTTCCTTTGAGACATGATTGGCAAGTTTCATAAGATGATAATTCGAACGGATTCAAATATCCATCTCTATGTAACTTAGCTAGTCGTGTCGCATTGATATGACCTAGTCTACAATGCCACAAGAAGGATTCGTTCATTTCTGAACTCTTCCTCTTGTGTGTGTTCTGTACGTTAAGAACTGTGTTTTTATTCAGAACGTATAAACTGTTACATAACGCACCAAACCCAATCAACACCTGATTTAGGTAAATGTTCATAACATTATTCTCTATTACAAAGTTATATCCCTCTTTATCTAAAAAAGAAATTGATATTAAATTGCATATCATAGAGGGCATGTAATAACATTCATTCAAGATCAAAGTATTCCCATTTGGTAATAAAAGGTGATATTCACCAACTGTTTTGGCTGCAACACTTGCACCATTCCCTACTTTTAGAGAATGATCACTCATTCCCAGTTCTCTACCTTGCCTTAGCCCATGCAACATATTACATATGTGGGATCCTGATCCGGTATCCAATACCCAGGATGTAGAGTGTACTGAAACAGTTCTCGGTAACTAACACACCCGAAGATGATGCATCCACATGCTTATTCTTCGTTTGGGTGGCGTGGAAATCCGAATATTTTCCTATTTCCTTCTCGGACTTATAACAATTATAAGTTGGAGCGGATCCAACGTTTCCCAGCTCAGCATAACAAGCGGGTTCGGTCAATACATCTATATTATTATCTTGATTACGGCCTGACATGGTTGTTGGGGTCAAAATTTGCACCCCGATTGACTAAGTCAAAGTCAAGTTTAACCCCAAGCCGGGTGGGCCCAAGCCCAGGTTAAGCGGGCCCATGCCCATGTCGAGCCCGCGGCCAGCCTCCCCATGCCAACATAAAAATCATGTAATAAATAATTTTAATGTAATTTTTTATGCATGAATAGGCATAAAGCCAAATTTTTGTAAAGCCCGTGGCTTATGTGCAAAAAGAAATGACACATGAGCCATGTGATGGGCAAAATGCCATTTTGTAAAGCTCAAGGGGCTATATGTAAATGTGTAAGCATATATAAAGCAATATAATGATGAATAAAATATACACTTTTCATTCCCTAAAAAAACTAGGGTTTGTGCCTCCACTCTCTCTTTTTCAAGTTCTTCCTCTTCCTTTTCATTTTCCAAATAAATCAAGAGCTTGGCTCTCTTTTTTTTAAATTTTTTAAACTAAACAAAGTTTTACCATAAATCCACCTCCCAAGACTCCATCAAGAGAAGAAAATGGGTCTCTTTTTTTATCATCCAAGATCTAGATCTTGGAGTTTCAAGAGAACCCATTTTGGGATTCTTCTCAAAAGAGAAAGGGGAAAATCTTTTGGAGTTTAACTCCACAAATAAAATTATTTTGGAGTTTAACTCCACTACAGAAATTCTTATGGAGTTTAACTCCACAGTAAAAATCTTTTTTTTTGGGAGTTTAACTCCACATTAAATCTTTTTAGGAGTTTAACTCCATTTAAAATTCTTTCGGAGTTTAACTCCACATTTAAAATTCTTTCGGAGTTCAACTCCATTTAAATTCTTTTGGAGTTTAACTCCACAAACAAAAATTCCTTTGGAATTTAACTCCGCGATAAAAATCTTTTTCGGAGTTAAACTCCATTTAAAGTTCTTTAGGAGCTTTACTTCATTTAAATTCTTTCGGAGTTTAACTCCACAAATAAAATTCTTTTAGAGTTTAACTCCGCAATAAAAATCTTTTCGGAGTTAAACTCCATTTAAAATCTTTTGGAGTTGAACTCCATGTAAAAAAAAAATATCTCTGGAGCCCTTTGGCCCCCGCACGTGAGGAGGAGGGCTCCTATTAGGTGGGAGCCCCCAGCATGTGAGGGGTCACATGCACATGCTAGCATGTGAGGGGTCACATGCTAGCATGTGACCCTCCATGTCACATGCTAGCATGTGACCCCCCTGACATGCTAGCATGTGACCCCCCTGACATTAAATGGGAGCCCAGGTTCCGCCCCTTTTTTTTCTTTTCTATTCTTCTTTCTTCCTTATTTTCTTTCTTTAATCTTTTTTTATTTAAAATAAAAGTAAAATAAATATTAAATAAATAAAAATAAATTATAAATAATATTTAAAATTTAAAAAAAAAAAATAAATCTCTAAATATTTATTTACTTATTTATTTTTGTTTATATATATATATATATATATATATATATATATATATATTAACAAATGAAACAAAACAAAAAAAATACACACACACCAACGCATCGAATTGAGTTCGCATGTCCAGTTTGACCCGTCAATCGGAGGTTCCCTTACTTTAAAGGCGAGGGGTAATTAACGGCAGCTTAGTCCGCGGCTGCCGGAGATTCGGATCCCCACAATCAATTGACCCTCAGTCTACCCTAAGCAGTGGGAATCTGTAGTTCGCCCGACAAGCGCGCGCGTATTCCCATCTCAAAGGGGTGACGAAAAACACCCTACAGATTCTGGTACGTCCGGTGGGACCTTTCTCTCCTCCCATATTTCGAGTTAAACGTTCATGTGAACTCAATCAATATACATAACTATATTTATACTAAATTAATGCTCTTTTATGCAGGTTTTCAAGCAATCACTTCTCAATGATGTCTCCGAAGATGAACTCAGTTCTCAGCACGGCTCCTATCTCCTACACGATAAAGATGGACGTCAGGACGGTCCTCCCGGCCATTCTCGGGCAACAATGGGAGGAGCCGCCGCTACCATTTGGCTCTATTCTGTTCGTGTCAGCTAACGCCGTCCCTGCTCTCCAAGCTCCGGTAACTGACAAACCGGCCTTGAAAGGAAAGAGGCCGAACGTGGTGGTCTCGAGGGCGCCCCAACCCAGATGCGAGTCGGTGTTCAAACGGCTCTCCATGGCCCCAGCTGGGGGCAAAGCTGTCAGAACAAAAGAAGTTGCCAGATGTCGCGGGCAAGCCCAGGCGATACCTTCGATGGGCACGCGGGCGGATGTCTTCACAAGCCTCCTTATCACTCAGCCTATGGCGGCTTCCCGAAGAGCAGAAGCCTGCCAAGCGCTCAAGGCAGAGAAGCTGAGGCAGAAGCGGCTCAGATACAGAGCCAACAAAAGGGCTAGGGCTCTGGCCACGTTAAAATTTATGAATTTCCAAAGCCCGGACAGCTTCGTGAAACCAGCTGCCAGTGATGAAAGAATGGCTGAATGTGTTATCCATACCGTCTACATGGTGGGCGCGCGCCCAAGCGACAACCTTCGCAGCAAATGCAAGGATGGGGCCACCGCATCTCAAATTCAATCTGGTGTGAATATGGCTGCCGCATTCCAAGATCAGCCTCCTCTGGAAGGTAATGAAGACCCTTCTAGTGAGGCTGATAAGCAGAGAGAGCCCTCGGTTCATGAGGAGCCGGGCTCGGAAAGCGAAGATGAGCCACTTTTCTGTCCCGAAAGCGCAGAGCAGCAACTTCTCCAAGAGCTCCGAAAATAGCTCTGAAGTAAAGATAAAGAGATAGCCAAATTTTACTCCAAAATTGACGACTTGACAAATGTCGCCTTGCAGCTCACGGCCCGACTTGCCTCTCAGCCGCCCAATCAAGCGCAGGGCTCTGCTCATGAACCGGGAAACGGTGTCCCGAGACAGCCGACGCCTATTCTCACAAATCCAAAAGTGGGTGGACCGCATGAAAATCAGTCGCATCCTATCTCGGAAAATGTCTTGGCTACCGATGACAGTAGCCCGCCAACTCAAGATCAAATCATGGATTTGATTGCCAACAAAGTCAAAACATTGGTGGCCGAGGCAGAAGCGTAAAAAGATGTTAGCAGTAGCGGGAGACCATATCCTGCTCGGTATGATCTGGTAGAATTTCCTAGCGACTATGTCATCCAAAAATTTGGAAGATTCGATAGGACGGGAAATGCGAATCAGCACATCGCCCACTTTAAAGCCTGTAACAACCCCAAATTTCCTATACAAGTTTTTTTTAAAAAAAACTTGCCAAAAATCCATAAAGGGGTATTTATGGCCTGAGCATAAGACATAAGTAATTAATTAGCAATTTAATTACAAGAACGAGCTTGTAGCTCATTGGTAATACCTTGCACTGCTGAACCAAGCCACCAGAGTTCAAATCCCATGCTCCACATTATTTTTAATATTTATTTGTTTTAAAATTTTATAGAAGCCCAACAGTCCACACAAGATAACTCCCAATTTTTCCACTACACCCACGAATGTAAAAGCACCAGAGCCTACATCTTGAGACCCCCCACCTCCTGACCTGGTGACTCGGCCGGACTTGCGCCGGCGCCGCCGGCCGGACTCGGCCGGACGGCCGAGTCATCAACTGGGAAGTTTTGCCTTTTGACCTTCCTTACATCCCTGCATACTTTAAATATTGAGATCGTTTCCAGAGACCCAATTAATCCTCATTTACTCCATTTTAATACATTTTCCTTACATTTTTACATTTTTACATTTTTTTTATATTTAAAACCCTTCATCCACCCTACCCCTAGCCTAACCCTATAAATACCACCCCTACCCTCTACCCTCTCACCCTAAACTCTGAGCCAACTCTAAAAAATTTCCAACAAACCTTGTGTACTTTGAAATTGAGCACGAGGCGAAGCTACCGCGAATTTTCCGGCGAACTTTCGACGATCATTCTAGAAACTCCCGACGACGAAACGACGCACCGCCGACTCCTTCCGAACCATCTCCCTCTTCTAGTTGTCCAAAAGCCATAAGTCCCATTTTCTATCCCTCTTTTCTATTCTAAAAATACGGATTTACAAAACCCGACGGAATCGGAACAAATCCAATTTCCGATTCGGTTTTCTTATAAAACTTCACTTCTCGTTAATACAATTATGCTTAAACTCCCTCATGTTGACTATTAAACACTAATCAACCAAATTGATCAAGTGTCATTTCATAAAATGATGGCTATTTCACTTTATCGTATTTTTCATATAAATACAACATTGTTTCAATTATACATTTATCTTCATTAAACTTGCTATACCTTTAAGTAGACCACGAGGTAATGACCTACCTCATCACACACTCATATGCAATATAACACGATACCCTCGAGAACATAAAATACGGAAAAACAAACATTTTCATTTAAATACCCTTTACTTTAATAAAACCAATTCTAAAAGATTTAGTATAAATAAATAACTTTTGAACTCATAAAAACTTATAGACTCGGCCAATTAAGGACTGTCGCGCTCATTTGGATAAGGTTGTGGACATCAGTCGTTTATCTAAACTTTACTTTGTGGTGTCTAGGCTCGACAAGTAAGAAAGGTAACTTTAAAAGGCCCGTCTCACGGTGATTCATGAGCGGATCCCTCCTTTCTTTACTTGTGCTTACCTGTCCACAATTGGCGGTGAAGAGGCGATTTGAGATATCTCACAACTTGTTACTTTTGACTAGTTAGGAGAAGTCTAGTTGACTTAGGAGACCCTAGAACCTAGAATACGGTAAAACGACACTTTTTCATTTAAATACCATAATTAATAAAACCGTTTTCCTTAATAATTAGTATTTATACAAATCCTTGCAAAGCGCCGCTACAACCCAGTTGGGGAACCCGTTCGGGATAGTGCAGATTATCGCATATCCTCGGGCTTAGTAGTGCGAGATTCAGACCTCCGCAAGGAGCATTCGGTCTCGAAAGATTTAAAATACGACATCTTAAGAAAACGAGATTTCTAGAATATTATAGATATATACAAAAATTATTTTCATATAAATATGTAACATAAACATATCTATTTTTGAAGTATTATAAACATTCCATCTTTTCTACAAATATCACAAGAATCAATTTTACACTAAAATACCATGAATTCCATGCAAAACTAATATTACAAATAAATACCTTTATTTATGAAAATAGGATATTTTCACTAGAAATATCACAATATAAAATCTACATTCATTACAACTCTAAAGACGATTAATAAATACTTGGGGTGTATTTTGAAAAGTATATAAAAGTATTTTTTACATAAAACCCCTTCAAGTTCTATAAATTACCCTAAGGACCCTGGTAAACATAGGTTTAAGCGGGACCAATCTGTTGAGCCTCAGGGAGCCGGAGAAGTGGGTGCTTGCCTATCTAAGATAGACAATTAACAAACGGTATTATCAACACGGTAATCGTCTTTGAAAAAGACACAAATCCTGCCACCCATGTGCAGCGGTTACCGATAACATCAAAATAATCAGGACTTGAATTTACTTTTCTAATTGTCTGACTCAATTTGAGTTTCATTATAATCTGACTTGAATATGATTCAAATACAATTTACAATTTATAATCTACAATCTAGAATTTACAATCCACAATATTACAATTCAACACGAATCCATGAATCCATTATTTCATATATTCAATCTATCAATCTATACAACTTGACTGAACCGAACCATAGATATACATTCCATTTACATGATCATCCAGTTTACATGATTCTCTAGTTACATACAGGATTCTACAGTTACATCCGTTTACTGATATCACGGTTTCGGCAAGTCATCCAATTATACAATTCAATTTACAAAACATTACAATGCAATACAATACTATCAATACAATAACTACACGGGGTATTGGGGTAGTTCATTCGTAAATCCAACAGAATCTCAAGAGTCCTCCTAGATCATGAATCCATGTCTACTAACACAAGCAAGCAATCATGAGGGCCCGTGTTTCCATGCTCCTGGATTACAGCCTGTTGAGTTTGGAATACTTCGACGACGGTCGAAGTTCCGCTACTAACATATCATTTGGGCCCTGGTTCCCTATCCCTGGATTACAGCCTGTTGGGTTTGAGAACACTCTTGAGATTAGTTGACATTCATCCTTGAACTTACGATAACAACAACATTAACACTATAACAGTATAATACAACTTTAAAAGCTACACTCTCTCTTTCTTCTTTTCTACTTCCCTCTTATATTTGGGACTTACCGAGTGATTTGTTCGCTGACGACATTCTCTTTCTTTCTTCTTTGAATGTCGTCAGGTGATTGGGACACGTCAGATATCGAGCCTACTGCTGAAGACTTGGATCAGTTTGCTGAAGACCCAGAGCTTTAGTTTCATTGTACACATTTCTTTTCAGTACTTTACATTCCTGTTACGCCATTGTTTAGGCATTGCTTTTATTTCAGTTGTATTTAGTTTTCATGCATTGTACAAAAGAATGTTAATAAATAAAGTTGCTGTTCATTTTATATCTCTTGTCTCTTATGATTTACTTTTATATTGCTTAGATACGCTTAGCGTATTTACTTCACAGTAAATACGTAGCGGACCAGTCGCGTCCGCTTCGCCGTATACTGGGAAGCGGGGCGTAATACGTTTTGTTGGTGGCCCATGCAGGTCAGAGCTGTATGAAACTCTATCACGCAGTTCTGTTCTGCGTGAACAACTTAAGTAATATAAAACACAAGAACCAGCAACTAAAGTATTCTTTACAATCATGTTCCTTAAATCCTATCATTTCATATTCTTTGAATCATAAACTTTGAATCTGTCCTAACCCAAAATTCCCCCACCTTTCGCATCCTTTCATTCATTCACACATTTTTCATACACTATCAAGTACTTCTAACACCTTGTAACACCTTAGCAGCCATAGAAGGCAATACAGTTGACCAAGGTAACACTGGTAAGATTCTTTCACATTTTTAAAACCCTTGTATCACCTTGTTATTTTTCATACACTATCAGTACTTCAGCCACCACACTTTTCTTAAATTTGTTACACTTTCTTTTTACAAATTTCGAGGACGAAATTTTTATAAGGAGGGTAGAATGTAACAGCCCCAAATTTCCTATACAAATTTTTAAAAAAAAATTCAAAAATCCATAAAGGGGTCTTTATTGCCTGAGCACAAGACTTAAGTAATTAATTAGCAATTTAATTACAAGAAGGAGCTTGTAGCTCATTGATAATACCTTGCACTGCTGAACTAAAGACTTCAGAGTTCAAATCGCATGCCCCACATTATTTTTAATATTTATTTGTTTTAAAATTTTATAGAAGCCCAACAGTCCATGTAACAACTCCAATTTTTGTATACCTAAATTTGAATTAAATTTGAAGTATACTTGGAGTATTAATGTTGCTGCTAACACTTTAAGTATCTATCTCTTTACAATAACTACAAGAAGGAGCTTGTAGCTCATTGGTAATACCTTGCACTGCTGAACCAAGGCACCAGAGTTCAAATCCCATACCTCACATTATTTTTAATATTGATTTTTTTAAAACTTTTAGAATACCAAGAGTTTACACGTGCATGTCTCACAAAAACCCCACTACACCCAAACATGTAACACTTGCAGAAGTTAGATGAACCGTCGGGAGGGATCCAGGCCACCAGACTCGGTCGGGAATCGGCCAACTCGGCCTTGACTCGGCCGACTCAGTGATCCGACCGAGTCATGGCCGAGTCACCCCCGATTCGGCCGATTCCGGCGATGGTCACAACATGAAAGTTGTGTCTTTTCATATTGCCTACGCACCTGCAAAATTTCAGCCTCATAGCACTTCCAGAGCTCTTTAAAACCCCAATTACTCCACTTTTAATACATTTTTTATTACATTTTATCACATTTTTATTTTTAACTTTTTATCTACCCTAACCCTAGTCTAACCCTATAAATTCCAACCCTACACACTACCCTCTCACCCCCAAAATCTTAAGCCACTCTCTCAAAAGTTTTCCAAGAAGTGTGTGCTTTGAAAACAAGTTCGCGGCGAAGCTCCGACGAGATTCTGACGGAATTCCAGCGACGTGCTTTGAAGCAGCCGGCGACGAAACCACCCCTCGGTCTTTCTCCCTAGTTCTCTTTACTCTTTAGAAGAGTTTAAAACCCGTAAGTCCCATCCCTCTCTCTTTCTTTTCTATTTCTTAAAATACGGAAATATGAAACCCGACGGAAATCGGAACAAACCGATTTCCGATTCGGTTTTTCTACAAAATTCCACTTGTCACCTAATCCATGATACCTACCCATTATACATGATGACTATTAATCACATAAAAACCAATTTAAACAAAGTTTCTCACATGAAATGATAGCTTTCTTGTAAAACCATATTCTTTTCATAAAAATACCATAAAGTTTGTTTTTATTGTTCTAAATAAATCCCTCGCTCCTAAATATGTTTATCTTGATCACTAAACTTGTAGAAATCAATTTCAATAAAATTTCACGCATAAAATGATAACGTTTTCAAATACCGTATTCTTGCGCTTTAATACCTTTAAGTTTAATATATCATGTTTTACCTCTAAACTTCATCAGAACTTAAAATAAGTCACGAGGTAATGACCTACCTCTACACACACACAAATATAACCTTAATTGATAAACGTCAAAATATAGAATACGAAAATACAAGACTTTTCACTAAAGTACCTTTTTCTTTATAAACCTTTTCTAAAAAGTTCTAAGTTGTTTACAATTTTTAAAACAATATCTTTTAATAGGAAAATACGATATATCATGGACATCGATCGTTTATCTAAACTGACTTTGTGGTGTCTAGGCTAGGCAAGTGAGTTTGGGTAACTTTAAAAGGCCCGTCTCACGATTCGTGAGCGGATCCCTCCCTCCTTATTTGTACTTACCTGGCCACAATTGGCGGTGAAGAGGCGATTTGAGGCTTCTAATGACTTGTCGTTTAGACCCTTAGAAATAGGCTAGTTGGCTTAGGAAACCCTAGAAACTAAAATACAGAAAACTATACTCTTTTACAAATAAATACCTTTTATTTATAAAACCGTTTTCCTAAATGAATAGTATTTGTTAAATCTAAGCAAAGTGCCACTACAACCCACTTTGGGGAACCTGTTAGGGATAGTACGGTTCATCGTGCACTGCGGGCTAGTAGTGCGAGATTCAGACCTCCGCAAGGAGCATTCGGTCTCGAAAGGTTTAAAATATGACATTTAAGGAAAATGAAATTTTGGAAAATAAAATATTTATTTGAAATTATTCTTGTATTAAAATATTTAATTATCATTTAGACACCTATTTTATTATAATATAAAGTTTCCACATTTTTCTAAAATCACAAGTTTAAAAGTTACATTAAAATACCATGAATTTCAAATAAATCAATTAATACTTTTATTAGGATATATTCACTAGAATAACACAAATAAAATTCATACTCATTATAACTATAAAGACGAATAATAAATACTTGAGGTGTACTTTGAAAAAAATATACAATAGTACTTTTTACATAAAACCCCCTCAAGTTTCTTAAATTACAATAAGGCCCCTAATAATTAATGAACTTCAAATTCTCTTCTTTTAGTCTGACTCGGGTAAGAGTCTGACTATTTCTGACTTGAATATGAATCAAGTCAATCTATATTCTGTATATTTCAACTCAAGATGAATACATGAAACCCTGAATCCAGTTAACAATCTATATAACTTGACTGAACCGAACCATGGATATATTCCTGTTACATGTTTCCCAGTATTCCATTTACATGACTCTACGGTTATAACCGTTTCCTGATATCATGGTTTCGGTCGGTCAGTTAATCAATCTTACAATCAATACAATTTTTACAAGATAACAATACAAACAAGATATCGCGGGGTTTAAGGGGTAGATTGGTACGGAAGGTGTTAAAGGTGGCGCGAGGTGGTCAGATTAATACACCTAACCTGAATCCTATTGCTGTTGTACCGTGGCATAACGGTTCCTTGTACCACACGTGCCCTAATCTCTGGCAAGTGAGACTCCCCTCGTATACACTGGCATTCTTCTGTACCAAGCTACAAATAACAGCGTTAACATAACATTACAACAATAGTTTACACTTTAACAATGTATCTTCTTATAATGTCTTCTCTACTTCCCTCTTACCTTTGGGACTTACCGAGCGATCTGTTCGCTGACGACATTCTGTTCTCTCTTCTTTGAATGTCGTCAGGTGACTTGGACCCGGCAGAAGTAGAGCCAACAGAAGAAGACTTGGAGCAATTTTCCGAAGACCCAGCAGTATAATTTCATTGTACACTTTCTTTTCGGTACTTTCCTTTTCCTGTTATGCCACTGTTTATGCATCTTTATTTCAGTTGTATTTTCCTTTCTATGTATTGTACAAAGAATGTTATTAAATAAAAGTTGCTGTTCTTTTTATACTCTTGTCTCTTGTGTATTTATATTGCTTAGCTACGCTTAGCGTATGTACTTCTGAGTACATACGTAGCGGACCTCGTCGTGTCCCCTTCGCCGTATATTGGGAAGCGGGGCGTGACAGGTTTTGTTGGTGGCCCATGCAGGTCAGAGCTGTATGAATCCCTGTCATGCAGTTCTGGTCTGCGTGAACAACTTAAGCAATATAACACAAGAACCAGCAACTAAAACATTCTTTACAATTCATATTCCTTGAATCTTGCAAATCTCTATTCTTTGAATCTTATCATTTCATATATTTGAATCTGTCCTAACCCAAATTTTTCTTCAAGGTCATGGATTCCCCAAACAACACCAGCACTAACGTCAACAACACCCCTCCAGCACTACTTCTCACACCAGTTGTTCCTGCACCACCCACTGAGCAAACGATGCTATTTGAGGCGATCTGCAGTCTTCTCGAGGGACAACAACAACTTTTGAATCGTCCTGAGACCGATGCACCGGGAGTAAAGCAATTCAGAGCTTTGCACCCAAAGCAGTTCTCTGGTAAAGGAAGCCCTCTTGAAGCGGAAGAATGGGCACAAAGCATCGAAGACGATCTGGCAGCAGCTCAAGTGCCAGACCACGCTTGGGTCAGAGTAGCGAAGCTACAGCTCACGGATAATACTCGCAATTGGTGGAAGGCGGAAGAAACCCGTCTGGTACAGCCCATTGAATGGAAGACATTTCGCGAGAAGTTCGACGCGAAATATTTCCCTGTGACTGCCAGGTTTGCAATGGAGCAGCAGTTTATTCATCTACAGAAAGGATCAATGTGGGACAAATCGGTAGATGAATACGACGCTGAATTCACCATGTTGAGCCGGTAAGATATGTCACAATAGCTCCATTTTAATTATCACATACTACACAGCTAACACAATCTTTAAACAGATTCGCGGCACACATGATACCGACGGACGAGATCAGAGCCCGTCGCTTTCAGCAAGGTTTGGACACGGAGATTAAGGCTGCTCTAGCCACAGGAAAGTTTTTGACTCACGAGGAAGCCTTAGAAGCTGCCCGCAGTTATGAGGCAGTGATAAAAGAGAGGGGCAGACCTCAGTCTGCTGGAGTCAAACGCCCTGCCAATCAGATGGCAGGTGGAGCCACGTCCAGACCATCTTTCGTGCCAAGGCGACCTGGAGTACCAACCCATCGTCCTAGCCCAGCCTTTTGCACCTACTGCAAGAGAACTGGACATATGATGAAGGACTGCCGTCGAGCCAACCGCCTCTGCTTAATCTGCGGTTCAGCTACTCACGGTATTGGGTCTTGTCCCCAAAGACAGAACCCAGTTGCTGCACCCAGGCCAGCAAATACTTATCAGCAGCGACCAGCTCTTCAGGCACCTGCTCCTAGACTTGCACTGCCTGCACCACCCAGGGGACCACAAGCTGCACCACCTCCTCGACAGTTCCATCAAGCTCAAAGGAACGTTCCGAGGAATGCTCCTCAGGCCAGGAGGAATGTGCCAAAGCGCCAGGCTTTCATGATGTCATGATGTCTGTGGAAGAAGCCGAGGCCACTGGCCAAGTCATTACTGGTAAACTTTCCTTCTCAAACTTATCTTTTAGTCTTGTTTATCTACACACTTTCCCTATACCTAAAACATATCCCATATACCTTAGGTACAATCCTAGTAGCTTCACTACCTGCACTTGCACTGTTTGATACTGGAGCATCCATTGCTTTATGTCGCAACGGTTTGTCCGAGCCCATGCGATTCCAGTCTTACCGCTTGTATCCAGCTGGAACGTCAGTTCCGGAAATGGTGTTCTAAAGGCAACTATGGGATACAGCATGTGTCCAGTCGTTGTCTGCAGTCGAGAGTTTTATGCTGACTTCAAGGTACTGGACATACCGAACTTCGATGTGGTTCTAGGAATGGATTGGCTTGGAACCTTTTATGCTACCATCGACTGTCGTCAAAGGAGGGTAGTATTTGAGATTCCAGATCATCCGGTCTTCTATTTCAAGAGTGGAGATCGTACACTGGAACCAAGTACTTACAAAGCAAAGCCAAGAGAAGCAATAGTTGAAGCAGCTCAAGCAGAGGAAGAATCAAGACCGGAGGTAGTTCGAGAGTTCGATGATGTATTCCCTGACGATATATCAGGTTTGCCTCCCGATCGAGCTCTTGAATTCTGTATTGACTTAGTACCAGGAGCACAACCAGTGATCAAAGCACCTTATAGACTAAGTCCGGAAGGTTTGAAGGAAGTTCGAACACAGTTGGACGAATTACTGGCGAAAGGATGGATTCGTCCCAGCACTTCAAGTTGGGGAGCACCTGTACTACTGGTAAAGAAGAAGGAAGGTTCATACAGAATGTGCATCGATTATAGGGCCTTGAACGAAGTTACTATAAAGAACAAATATCCACTTCCGCGCATCGACGATTTATTCGATCAACTAAGTGGATCTTGTGTCTTCTCTAAACTAGATCTTCGTTTAGGTTATCATCAAGTGAAGGTCAAGGAAGCTGATATTCACAAAACAGCTTTCAGAACTCGCTATGGACATTACGAATTTCTAGTAATGCCATTTGGAGTGACCAATGCATCAGCAATCTTCATGAATCTTATGAACCAAGTTTTCCGGGAATATTTAGACAGGTTCGTTGTCATCTTCATCGACGACATCCTGGTATATTCTAAGAATCGGAAAGAGCATGCGGAGCACCTACGAATTGTCCTGGAAACTCTTCGACAACATAAGCTTTATGCCAAGTATAGCAAGTGCGAGTTTTGGCTAAATCAAGTTGGTTTTCTTGGACATATCGTATCAGGAGAAGGAATTTCTATGGATCCAGCAAAGGTTTCAGCAGTCAGCGAATGGCCTACGCCAAAATCAGTGAAAGATATTCGGAGTTTCTTGGGATTAGCTGGATATTACAGAAGATTCATTGAAGGCTTTTCGAAGATAGCAACACCCCTGACCAAGCTCACACGAAAAGATGAAGAATTTGGATGGTCAGAAGCATGCGAGCAAGCTTTCGTAGAACTCAAGTCAAGATTGACATCTGCACCTATTCTCGTAATACCGGATCAATCTGGAGGATTCGAAGTGCATTGTGATGCATCCGGTAAGGGACTAGGATGTGTTCTACATCAGCACGGTAAGGTTGTAGCTTATGCTTCAAGACAACTGAAGACTCATGAGCGCAATTATCCGACGCATGATCTGGAGTTGGCAGCCGTCATTTTTGCTCTCAAAATTTGGCGCCACTACTTACTTGGTGAACGAGTGAACATCTACACAGATCATAAAAGTCTGAAGTATGTGTTTACTCAGAAGGAGTTGAATATGCGGCAGAGAAGATGGTTAGAACTCATGGCGGACTTTGACATCAATTTGCAATATCATCCAGGAAAGGTGAACGTAGTACCTGATACTCTTAGTCGCCAACCATTAGCAACGAATCTCACCACCCAGTGGAAGCTTCAGCAAGACCTACACCAGATGGAGATCGAACTAGTCATGCCAGGTGATGTTTCAAGTTTGATGAATCTACAAGTTCAATCAACCATTGTCAATCAGATCAAGGCAGCACAAGCTAGCGATGCTAAGTTGCAAAAGATCAGAGAACAAGTGGAGAATGGACTCAGAACAGATTTCATCATCCATGAAGACGGATCTTTGAGATACGGCAGCAGATTGTGTGTACCAAAGGGTCCTGTTCGGGAAGAGTTAATGAAAAAAGCTCACAGCTCTCCCTATTCAGTACATCCTGAAGGTACCAAAATGTACAAAGATCTACGTCAGAATTATTGGTGGCATGGAATGAAGCGTGAAGTAGCCAGAAGTGTCGCAAAATGCTTGGTGTGTCAGCAAGTAAAGGCTGAACATCACAGGACAGCTGGACTGCTTCAACCGTTACCAATCCCAGAATGGAAGTGGCAGTATATCACGATAGACTTTGTAACTGCCCTTCCTCGCAGCACAAAGGGTAACGATGCGATTTGGGTCATTGTGGATCGACTCACAAAGTCGGCTCACTTCATCCCATTTCGAGTTGGCCAATCAACTGAGACACTAGCGAAGAAGTACATGGAGGAAATTGTGAGATTTCATGGAGTACCGGTCTGCATTGTCTCCAATCGTGACACCAGGTTCCGATCGCAATTTTGGCAGAGTCTGCAAGCTAGCTTGGGAACAAGTCTGAACTTCAGCACGGCTTATCATCCACAAACATATGGTCAGTCGGAACGAACTATTCAGATCTTGGAGGATATGCTCAGAGCATGTATGCTCGACTTCAAAGGATCATGGGAAGATCACCTGCACCTTGTGGAGTTCGCATACAACAACAGCTACCAAGCAAGTATAGGAATGACACCTTTTGCAGCATTATATGGAAGGAAGTGTCGATCACCATTAAGTTGGGACGACATCGGAGATAGGGAACTCCTTGGACCAGAGATGATAGTAGCGACCGTTGATGTGGTTCGTACTATCAAGGAAAGAATGCGCATAGCCCAAGATAGACAGAAACATTGGGCTGATGCAAAGAGACGACACTTGGAGTTTCAGCCAGGAGACCGTGTATTCTTGAAGATATCTCCGAACCGCGGAGTGATCCGATTTGGAAGACGAGGTAAGCTAAGTCCGAGATACATTGGACCGTTCGACATACTCGAACGAGTCGGTGAAGTGGCGTACCGTTTAGCGCTTCCACCCTCATTGGAAGGAGCGTGTTCCACATATCCCAACTCAGAAGGTATGTGAGTGACCCCAGCCATGTACTTGATCATTCCGAGCTCACTATACAGCCCGACTTGTCTTGTGAGCAACAACCTATGGAAATTCTGGATAGAAAAGTGAAGACACTTCGGAACAAGGAAGTTAACTTAGTCCGGGTAATGTGGAGAAAAGACACTCCAGGAGAATCCACGTAGGAAAGGGAAGATGAGATGCGTGCAAGATATCCGCACCTTTTTGTAAACTAGTCCTCAAATAAAAGTTGTAAATTTCGAGGACGAAATTTTTGTAAGGAGGGTAGATTGTAACAACTCCAATTTTTGTATACCTAATTTTGAATTAAATTTGAAGTATACTTGGAGTATTAATGTTGCTGCTAACACTTTAAGTATCTATCTCTTTACAATAACTACAAGAAGGAGCTTGTAGCTCATTGGTAATACCTTGCACTGCTGAACCAAGCCACCAGAGTTCAAATCTCATACCCCACATTATTTTTAATATTGATTTTTTTAAAACCTTTAGAATACCAAGAGTTTACACGTGCATATCTCACAAAAACCCCACTACACCCAAACATGTAACACTTGCAGGAGTTAGATGAACCGTCGGGGGGGGGGATCCAGGCCACCGGACTCGGTCGGGAATCGGCCAACTCGGCCTTGACTCGGTCGACTCAGTGATCCGACCGAGTCACGGCCGAGTCACCCCCGATTCGGCCGATTCCGGCGATGGTCACAACATGAAAGTTGTGTCTTTTCATATTCCCAACACACCTGCAAAATTTCAGCCTCATACCACTTCCAGAGCTCTTAAAAAACCCCAATTACTCCACTTTTAATATATTTTTTATTACATTTTATCACATTTTTATTTTTAACTTTTCATCTACCCTAACTCTAGCCTAACCTATAAATACCAACCCTACACACTACCCTCTCACCCCCAAAATCTTGAGCCACTCTTTCAAAAGTTTTCCAAGAAGTGTGTGCTTTGAAAACAAGTTCGCGGCGAAGCTCTGACGAGATTCTGACGGAATTCCGGTGACGTGCTTTGAAGCAACCGGCGACGAAACCACCCCTCGGTCTTTCTCCCTAGTTCTCTTTACTCTTTAGAAGAGCTTAAAACCCGTAAGTCCCATCCCTCTCTCTCTCTTTTCTATTTTTTAAAATACGGAAATATGAAACCCGACGGAAATCGGAATAAACCGATTTCCGATTCGGTTTTTCTACAAAATTCCACTTGTCACCTAATCCATGATACCTACCCATATACATGATGACTATTAATCACATAAAAACCAATTTAAACAAAGTTTCTCACATGAAATGATAGTTTTCTTGTAAAACCGTATTCTTTTCATAAAAATACCATAAAGTTTGTTTTTATTGTTCTAAATAAATCCCTCACTCCTAAATATGTTTATCTTGATCACTAAACTTGTAGAAATCAATTTCAATAAAATTTCACATATAAAATGATAACGTTTTCAAATACCGTATTCTTGCGCTTTAATACCTTTAAGTTTAATATATCATGTTTTACCTCTAAACTTCATCAGAACTTAAAATAAGTCACGAGGTAATGACCTATCTCTACACACACATAAATATAACCTTAATTGATAAACGTCAAAATATAGAATACGAAAATACAAGAATTTTCACTAAAGTACCCTTTTCTTTATAAACCTTTTCTAAAAAGTTCTAAGTTGTTTACAATTTTTAAAACAATATCTTTTAATAGGAAAATACGATATATCATGGACATCGATCGTTTATCTAAACTGACTTTGTGGTGTCTAGGCTAGGCAAGTGAGCTTGGGTAACTTTAAAAGGCCCGTCTCACGATTCGTGAGCGGATCCCTCCCTCCTTACTTGTACTTACCTGGCCACAATTGGCGGTGAAGAGGCGATTTGAGGCTTCTAATGACTTGTCGTTTAGACCCTTAGAAATAGGCTAGTTGGCTTAGGAAACCCTAGAAACTAAAATACAGAAAACTATACTCTTTTACAAATAAATACCTTTTATTTATAAAACCGTTTTCCTAAATGAATAGTATTTGTTAAATCTAAGCAAAGTGCCACTATAACCCACTTTGGGGAACCTGTTAGGGATAGTACGGTTCATCGTGCACCGCGGGCTAGTAGTGCGAGATTCAGACCTCCGCAAGGAGCATTCGGTCTCGAAAGGTTTAAAATACGACATTTAAGGAAAATGAAATTTTGGAAAATAAAATATTTATTTGAAATTATTCTTGTATTAAAATATATTTAATTATCATTTAGACACCTATTTTATTATAATATAAAGTTTCCACATTTTTCTAAAATCACAAGTTTAAAAGTTACATTAAAATACCATGAATTTCAAATAAATCAATTAATACTTTTATTAGGATATATTCACTAGAATAACACAAATAAAATTCACACTCATTATAACTATAAAGACGAATAATAAATACTTGAGGTGTACTTTGAAAAAAATATACAATAGTACTTTTTACATAAAACCCCCTCAAGTTTCTTAAATTACAATAAGGCCCCTAATAATTAATGAACTTCAAATTCTCTTCTTTTAGTCTGACTCGGGTAAGAGTCTGACTATTTCTGACTTGAATATGAATCAAGTCAATCTATATTCTGTATATTTCAACTCAAGATGAATACATGAAACCCTGAATCCAGTTAACAATCTATATAACTTGACTGAACCGAACCATGGATATATTCCTGTTACATGTTTCCCAGTATTCTATTTACATGACTCTACGGTTATAACCGTTTCCTGATATCATGGTTTCGGTCGGTCAGTTAATCAATTTTACAATCAATACAATTTTTACAAGATAACAATACAAACAAGACATCGCGGGGTTTAAGGGGTAGATTGGTACGGAAGGTGTTAAAGGTGGCACGAGGTGGTCAGATTAATACACCTAACCTGAATCCTATTGCTGTTGTACCGTGGCATAACGGTTCCTTATACCACACGTGCCCTAGTCTCTGGCAAGTGAGACTCCCCTCGTATACACTGGCATTCTTCTGTACCAAGCTACAAATAACAGCGTTAACATAACATTACAACAATAGTTTACACTTTAACAATGTATCTTCTTATAATGTCTTCTCTACTTCCTTCTTACCTTTGGGACTTACCGAGCGATCTGTTCGCTGACGACATTCTGTTCTCTCTTCTTTGAATGTCGTCAGGTGACTTGGACCCGGCAGAAGTAGAGCCAACAGAAGAAGACTTGGAGCAATTTGCCGAAGACCCAGCAGTATAATTTCATTGTACACTTTCTTTTCAGTACTTTCCTTTTCCTGTTATGCCACTGTTTAGGCATCTTTATTTCAGTTGTATTTTCCTTTCTATGTATTGTACAAAGAATGTTATTAAATAAAAGTTGCTGTTCTTTTTATACTCTTGTCTCTTGTGTATTTATATTGCTTAGCTACGCTTAGCGTATGTACTTCTGAGTACATACGTAGCGGACCTCGTCGTGTCCCCTTCGCCGTATATTGGGAAGCGGGGCGTGACAGTCCACACAAGATAACTCCCAATTTTTCCACTACATCCACGAACGTAAAAGCACCAGAGCCTACATCTTGAGACCCCCCACCTCCCGACCTAGTGACTCGGCCGAGTCGGCCGGCGGACCGGCCGGACTCGACCGGACGGCCGAGTCATCAACTGGGAAGTTTTGCCTTTTGACCTTCCTTACATCCCTGCATACTTTAAATATTGAGATCATTTCCAGAGACCCAATTAATCCTCATTTACTCCATTTTAATACATTTTTCCTACATTTTTACATTTTTTATATATTTAAAACCCTTCATCTACCCTACCCCTAGCCTAACCCTATAAATACCACCCCTACCCTCTACCCTCTCACCCTAAATTCTGAACCAACTCTAAAAAATTTCCAATAAACCTTGTGTACTTTGAAATCGAGCACGAGGCGAAGCTACGACGAATTTTCCGGCGAACTTCCGACGATCATTTTAGGAACTCCCGACGACGAAACGACGCACCGCCGACTCCTTCCGAACCATCGCCCTTTTCTAGTTGTCCAAAACCCGTAAGTCCCATTTTCTATCCCTCTTTTCTATTCTAAAAATACGGATTTACAAAACCCGACGGAATCAGAACAAATCCATTTTCCGATGCGGTTTTCTTATAAACTTCACTTCTCGTTAATACAATTATACTTAAACTCTCTCATGTTGACTATTAAACACTAATCAACCAAATTGATCAAGTGTCATTTCATAAAATGATGGCTATTTCACTTTATCGTATTTTTCATTTAAATACCACATTGTTTCAATTATACATTTAACTTCATTAAACTTGCTATACCTTTAAGTAGACCACGAGGTAATGACCTACCTCCTCACACACTCATATGCAACATAACACGATACTCTTGAAAACTTAAAATACGGGAAAACAAACCTTTTCATTTAAATACCCTTTACTTTAATAAAACCAATTCTAAAAGATTTAGTATAAATAAATAACTTTTGAACTCATAAAAATATCTAGACTCGGCCAATTAAGAACTGTCGCGCTCATTAGGATAAGGTTGTGGACATCAGTCGTTTATCTAAACCTGACTTTGTGGTGTCTAGGCTAGACAAGTAAGAAAGGTAACTTTACAAGGCCCGTCTCACGGTGATTCGTGAGTGGATCCCTCCTTTCTTCACTTGTACTTACCTGGCCACAATTGGCAGTGAAGAGACGATTTGAAGTATCTCACAACTTATCACTTTGGACCAGTTAGGAGCAGTCTAGTTGACTTAGGAGACCCTAGAACATAGAATACGGGAAAACGACACTTTTTCATTTAAATACCATAATTAATAAAACCGATTTCCTTAATGATTAGTATTTATACAAATCTTTGCAAAGCGCCGCTACAACCCATTTGGAAAACCCGTTCGGGATGGAGCGGATTATCGCACATCCTCGGGCTTAGTAGTGCGAGATTCAGACCTCCGCAAGGAGCGTTCGGTCTCGAAAGATTTAAAATACGACATCTTAAGAAAACGAGATTTCTAGAATATTACTGATATATACAAAAATTATTTTCATATAAATATGTAACATAAACATATTTATTTTTGAAGTATTATAAACATTCCACCTTTTCTACAAATATCACAAGAATCAATTTTACACTAAAATACCATGAATTCCATGCAAAACCAATATTACAAATAAATACCTTTATTTATGAAAATATGATATTTTCACTAGAAACATCACAATATAAAATCTACATTCATTACAACTCTAAAGACGATTAATAAATACTTGGGGTGTATTTTGAAAAGTATATAAAAGTATTTTTTACATAAAACCCCTTCAAGTTCTATAAATTACCCTAAAGACCCTAGTAAACATAGGTTTAAGCCGGATCAATCTCTTGAGCCTCAGGGAGCCGAAGAAGTGAGTGTTTGCCTATCTAAGATAGACAATTAACAAACGGTGTTATCAACACAGTAATTGTCTTTTAAAAAGACACAAATTTTGTCGCCCATGTGCAGCGGTTACCGATAATATCAAAATAATCAGGACTTCAATTTACTTTTCTAATTGTCCGACTCAGTTTGAGTCTCATTATAATCTGACTTGAATCTGATTCAAATACAATTTATAATTTACAATCTACAATCTACAATCTACAATCCACAATATTACAATTCAACACGAATCCATTAATCCATTATTCCATATATTCAATCTATACAACTTGACCGAACCGAACCATGGATATACATTCCATTTACATGATCATCCAGTTTACATGATTCTCTAGTTACATACATGATTCTACAGTTACATCCGTTTACTGATATCATGGTTTCGGCAAGTCATCCAATTATACAATTCAATTTACAAGACATTACAATGCAATACAATACTATCAATACAATAACTACACGGGGTATTGGGGTAGTTCATTCGTGAATCCAACAGAATCTCAAGAGCCCCCCTAGATCATGAATCCGTGTCTACTAACACAAGCAAGCAATCATGAGGGCCCGTGTTTCCTTACTCCTGGATTACAGCCTGTTGAGTTTGGAATATTTCGACGACGGTCGAAGTCCCGCTACTTACATATCATTTGGGCCCGTGGTTCCCTACCCCTGGATTACAGCCTGTTGGGTTTGAAAACACTCTTGAGATTAGTTGACATTCACCCTTGAACTTACGATAACAACAGTATTAACATTATAACAGTAAAATACAACTTTAAAAGCTACACTCTCTCTTTCTTCTTTTCTACTTCCCTCTTATCTTTGGTACTTACCGAGTGATTTGTTCGCTGACGACATTCTCTTTCTTTCTTTTTTGAATGTCGTTAGGTGATTGGGACACGTCAGGGATCGAGTCTACTGCTGAAGACCTGGATCAGTTTGCTGAAGACCCAGAGCTTTAGTTTCATTGTACACATTTCCTTTCAGTACTTTACATTCCTATTACGCCATTGTTTAGGCATCGCTTTTATTTCAGTTGTATTTACTTTTCATGCATTGTACAAAAGAATATTAATAAATAAAGTTGTTGTTCATTTTATATCTCTTGTCTCTTGTGATTTACTTTTATATTGCTTAGATACGTTTAGCGTATTTACTTCACAGTAAATACATAGCGGACCAGTCGCGTCTCCTTCGCTGTATACTGGGAAGTGAGGCGTGACAAAGCCTCATACGGAAATACTGGGGGCAATGATGCGCTTCTCCTCCGCCAGTTCGTCAATAGCTTGGCCGACGTTGCTTTCGGCTGGTACGCGAGCATACCGGATGGTTCCGTTACAACTTTCGTCCAAATGGAGTCTCTGTTTCGGCTGAGATTCATGAGCGTCAGCGATAAGATCACCATTGCCGAGCTCGTAAGGACCAAGCTAAAGAACAACAAAATCAGCGCGGATTTTATAACTCGATGGCGCAATCTCTCCGTCAAATGTGAACTGCCGATAGAGCAGGACCAATCTGTCAGTCTCCTTGTCGGAAATCTCAATAATTGGATGGCCCCGTTTCTATGTACCGTGGGTCTCAAAACATTCCAAGAGCTGACCAGGAAAGTTCAGATGCTGGAGCGCTTAAAACAGGAGTCCTCCTCGGATTCCCAAAATAACAATAGGTCCTGGAGAAACCGAAAGGACGATAATCGCAAAGGCGGAAATTCCGACGATTCTGAATCTTTCAATGCCTCGGCTAACCGAAATAAGCAAGGGTTGAGCGGGCCTAATGCCAACCAGCCTTGAAAGCCAATGTTCGGAGAGGGGGGAGAATCTCCACTAAAAGAGAAGCTGGATAAGATCTATTCCTTCAGAAGGGACAAAATCCGTAAAATATTCAAAGACGCCCTGAGGAACGGTCTACAGCTGCCAGAGTAAAAAAGACCACAGGAAGCGAATATGACCGATGACCCCAAATACTGCCCCTATCACAAGTGATAGGTTATGCCATTGAGGACTGCTTCGTTTTCAAAGATTGGGTCGAAAAGCAATACAAGACAGGAGAGATAGAACTGTCCAAAGGCGTGTTAACAAACAGTCAAGCCGCGACCGCCAATTTCATACAAACGGAGACTGAAGTTCTTCATGAAACTGATTCTCTCAGACACCTACCTTTCTCTGAAAACAATCGACCATCACGTCATTAAACTGGGAACAGTCGACCTCTAAGTCGTTAAACTGAGAATGTAAAAAAAAAATGTGTAAATAAAAAAAGTGTAAGTAAAAAAAAATATAATATGGGGCAACTCGAAATAAAAATCAGCGAGTAAAAATAAAAATGAAAATAAAGCCGAAATGATGGGGCAACTCGAAATAAAAATCAGCGAGTAAAAATAAAAATGAAAATAAAGCCGAAATGATGGGGCAACTCGCAATAAAAATCAGCGAGTAAAAATAAAAATGAAAATAAAGCCAAAATGATGGGGCAACCGCGAATAAAAAGCCGAAATGATAGGGCAATCGCAACCTTCGCGATAAGAAAAACTGAAATGGTAGAGCAATTGCGGTAAAAAAAAAGGCGAATGATGAGTCGCTCCCGGTAGCATATTCCAGTGTAGCGATGCAGACGCCAACCAAATTCCAAATCTCAAAACGGCGAATGATGAGTCCCTCCTGGTACCATATTCCAGTGCAGCGATGCAGACGCCAACCAAATTCCAAATCCCAAAACGGCGAATGATGAGTCGCTCCTGGTAACATATTCCAGTGCAGCGATGCAGACGCCAACCAAATTCCAAATCCCAAAACCGCGAATGATGAGTCGCTCCTGGTACCATATTCCAGTGTAGCGATGCAGACGCCAATCAAATTCCAAATTCCAAAACCCAATGGCGAATGATGAGTTGCTCTTGGCGCCATATTCCAGTGCAGCAATGTAGACGCCAACAAAGTCCCGAAATTTTCCCAGCCCTACGGTCTGGATCATACATCCTGCAAAACCGTATACAATCCACAGGCATAAAACGATCCCAATCTCTCCCAAGTCCTACCGGCGAGATCACATTCAAAGTCCCACCGGCGATGAAGATTAAAAAAAAAGGTATGTCCACAACCAAAATGGGCATGGATGAAAACCCGAAAGGGCTCCGTGAGTAAAAACAGTAAGACTGCCGGCGAGTTTGTGAAAACCCGAAAGGACGCAAACTCATGAAAAAGAGATGAAATGCACTCGCAAAGTCCTCTCGACTTTGTGAGGAGAAAATTCCTGCGTGAGATCCTTACGACTCACAAAGGAGCAACACACTTAGGAGTCCCCACGACTCCTAAGGAGAAAATACACCTACGAGATCCTTTCGACTCGTAGGGAGAATCAAACCAAGGTTCGTTCAACTGACAATATATAGAATCCTTTTTCACCAAATAAGCTTGGATGGCCGGATACAATCAAGGGAGAGAGGACTGGAACAATCATCGGAACAAGCCTTAGGTGATAGGGACCTAAAACCTGTCTCCTAAGCCATCGCTTCCTAACAAGTAATGGCAAATGATAATTCGCTCCTGGTACTATATTCCAGTGTAGCAATACCGATGCCAAAAATAAATCAATTCCCAAATCCTCCCGGGGCAAATGATGAGTTGCTCATGGCATTATTCCAGTGCAGCAATGCATATGCCAAACCATAACCAAATCCTCAAATTCTTTCATGGCAAATGATGATTCGCTCTTGCTACCATATTCCAGTGTAGCGATGATGATGTCAACCCAAATCAAATCAAACCAACAACCTTTGCGGCGAAATCATGCTTCGTCCCAGAATTTACCCCTTGTCGAAATCATGCTTCGTCTCGGTGTATCTGCCTTCCCTGTCGGAATTATGCTTCGGCTCGGAATCGGCCAGTGACCTCCCCGTCGGAATTAAACTCCGCCTCGGAATCAAGTCAACCAACAAGCTCTGCGTCGGAATCATGCTTCGTCTCAGAATGTACCCCATGTCGAAATCATGCTTCGCCCCGGTGTATCTGTCTTCCCTGTCGGAATTATGCTTCGGCTCGGAATAAACTAGCGACCTTCTCGTCGGAATTAAGCTTCGTCTCGGAATCAAGTCGACCAACAAGCTCTGCGTCGGAATCATGCTTCGTCTCAGAGTGTAATCCGTGTCGAAATCATGCTTCGCCTCGGCGTATCTGCCTTCCCTATCGAAAGTATGCTTCGTCTCGGAATCAAGTCAGCTAACAAGCTCTGTGCCGGAATCATACTTCGTCTCAGAATGTACCCCGTGTCGAAATCATGTTTCGCCTTGGAGTATCTGCCTTCCCTGAAGGAATTATGCTTCGCATGGGGATCAACCTCCGAATCGAAATTATGCTTCGGTCAGAATGTCTGCCGCCCGTCGGAATTATGCTCCGACCCTTTTGGAATCATGCTCCGCTCTTCGGAATGATGCTCCGATCCCTGGAATCATGCTCCGCTCTTCGGAATGATGGTCCGATCCCTGGAATCATGCTCCGCTCTTCGGAATGATGCTCGGATCTCTGGAATCATGCTCCGCTCTACGGAATTATGCTCTGAACCCTCGGAATTATGCTCCGACTCTTCGGAATGATACTCCGACTCTGGAATTATGCTCCGCAAATCGGAATGATGCTCCGATCCCCGGGAATCATGCTCCCCAAGAGATGCTCCGCCCCCGGAATGATATTCCACCTCGAAGTCCAGCTTCAAGATCCATCAATTTCATGCACACAACTCAAATGTGCGGTGCGCATTTATTAATGGGGGCACTTTGTTGGGGTCAAAATTTGCACCCCGATTGACCAAGTCAAAGTCAAGGTTAACCCCAAGCCAGGTGGGCCCAAGCCCAGGTTAAGCGGGTCCATGCCCATGTCGAGCCCGCGGCCAGCCTCCCCATGCCAACATAAAAATCATGTAATAAATAATTTTAATGTAATTTTTTTTGCATGAATAGGCACAAAGCCAAATTTTTGTAAAGCTCGTGGCTTATGTGCAAAAGGAAATGGCACATGAGCCATGGGATGAGCAAAATGCCATTTTGTAAAGCCCAAGGGGCTATATGTAAATGTGTAAACCTATATAAGGCAACATGATGATAAATAAAATATACACTTTTCATTCCCTCAAAAAACTAGGGTTTGTGCCTCCACTCTCTCTTTTTCAAGTTCTTCTTCTTCCTTTTCATTTTCCAAATAAATCGAGAGCTTAGCTCTCTTTTTTTTAAACTAAACAAAGTTTAACCATAAATCCACCTCCCAAGACTCCATCAAGAGAAGAAAAAAGGTCTCTTTTTTTATCATCCAAGATCTAGATTTTGGAGTTTCAAGAGAACTCATTTTGGGTTTCTTCTCAAAAGAGAAAGGGGAAAATCTTTTGAAGTTTAACTCCACAAATAAAATTATTTTGTAGTTTAACTCCACTACAGAAATTCTTTTGGAGTTTAACTCCACAGTAAAAATCTTTTTTTTGGGAGTTTAACTCCACATTAAATCTTTTTAGGAGTTTAACTCCATTTAAAATTCTTTCGGAGTTTAACTCCACATTTAAAATTCTTTCGGAGTTTAACTCCACAAACAAAAATTCCTTTGGAGTTTAACTTCGCAATAAAATTCTTTTTGGGAGTTAAACTCCATTTAAAGTTCTTTAGGAGCTTTACTCCATTTAAATTCTTTCGAAGTTTAATTCCACAAATAAAATTCTTTTGGAGTTTAACTCCGCAATAAAAATCTTTTCGGAGTTAAACTCTATTTAAAACTCTTTTTGAAGTTAAACTCCATTTAAAATCTTTTGGAGTTGAACTCTATGTAAAAAAAAATAAATCTCTGGAGCCCTTTGGCCCCCTCACGTGCCAGCACATGAGGGGGAAGGCTCCCACTAGGTAGGAGCCCTTTTGCCCACAGCATGTGAGGGGTCACATGCTAGCATGTGACTCCCCCCTAGCATGTGAGGGTCACATGCTAGCATGCGAGCCTCCATGTCACATACTAGCATGCGAGGAGGGGTCACATGATAGCATGTCACATGCTAGGATGTGACATGGAGGCTCACATGTCACATGCTAGTATGTGACATGGAGGCTTACATGCTAGCATGTGATCCCCCCTCACATGCTAACATGTGAGGGGAGGCTCCCATTAAACGGGAGCCCAGGTTAATTCTCCTCCTTTTTTTTAAATTCTTTTTTTTCTTTTTTTTTCTTCTTTTTTCCTTCTTTTCTTTATTTAATCTTTTTTTATTTAAAATAAAAATAAAATAAAATAAATAAATATTAAATAAATAAAAATAAATTATATATAATATTTAAAAATTAAAAAAATAATAATAAATTAAAATAAAAAAATTCTAAATATTTATTTACTTATTTATTTTTGTTTTTATATATAGAAAATATATATACATATCTTTTTTTTAACAAATGGAACAAAAAAAATACACACACACATCAACGCATCGCATTGAGTTCGCATGTCTAGTTTGACCCGTCAATTGGAGGTTCTCTCGCTTCAAATGCGAGGGATAATTAACGGCATCTTAGTCCGCGGTTGCCGGAGATTCGGATCTCCACAGTCAATAAACCCCAGCCTACCCTAGGTAGGGGGAATCTGTACTGCGCCTGACCAGCGCGCGTGTATTCCCATCTCAATGGGGTGACGAAAAACACCCTACAATGGTCGCTGTCTGGAGAGAGAGAAGAATACACTTAGTGTATACTCTTGCAAGATTAGATTGGTTATTATCTTATCTAATCATGATAGCTCCCACTGTTTTTATCAAATTTTCCTTCAAACCCTAAAAGGTAGGACTAGCCGGGATTAATTACACCCTACAAGTTCGTCAATCTTTCGGCCATGCCAGTGTTGGTACTTCGAGGGAGGTTCCCCGTGCTTTCGCATGGACCTAATTAAAATAAACATCATTTTCCCAGGGGCGTAACCCCATTAACGCCTTTCTAGACACCTACTTGATTGGCTAATTGTGATGTGTAAAACTCTCCCAGGAATAACTCTTACTCGCAGTGGGTATCGGGATCCAATTATCTCATAGAAGGTATGCAATCTCATTAAAAATTTCAATACTTGAAATTCCCGATAATATTTTGCCCCTAGCGTCCTATGACCTTAACGCAAGCCAACAAACCATAGTCCGCTAGTCAGGTTCAACCCGCACATTTCTTGATTGAATTAAACCCGCCCGCACGACCCTTGACGCAGGCCAACAAAGTCGCACGACTACCCTAATCCAATCTCATCTTATGTTGCAGATAAGCACTAGTTAGCTACCGCACACTACGCCTTGACGCAGGCCAACAAACGTAGCACGAATACTAAGTAGTACTTATCTGAAATGACGGAAGGCTACGACAGGTTTTTAGAAAAACCTTTTGTGTAATGAACTTGATGTCGTTGTAGAATCATGTGATTTTGAAAAGGAGTGTTTTTTAGGCTTTTGCTAGTTTTGCTAAAGAGGTCACTCCCAGTGAAGGGATCTCGGGTCTTTTCTTATCGAATAAGGTGCAGAATATTTCACAAATACCACTATGCAAAGCAAGAACTAAAGAAGCAATCAAAAGACAAAACCGAGTGGGTTGTAGTATCTGCTAGCTTTTGCTAAAGATGTCACTCCAGGTGAAGGGATCTAGGCTCTTTCTTCATCGAATGAGGTGCTGGATATTCTACAAGGAATACTGTTATGCAAAGCAAAAACTAGAGCTACCCTTTTTGAAAATATGATTCTACAACATCTTTTAGGGTTCTTTCTTTTTCATTAATCTCTTTAATGAAGTCCCATCATTTATGCTTCCTAAGCATCACAGAAGAAACGAAAATACAATGTACGCTTATGCCATCCGCATTCGACACAGTGTCCCGTTATGCACCGTTAGGTTACTTAACTAACGACATAGCGGGGAGGGACTAGCGCGGGTGCAAAACATAAGCAAAGTTTATTATTATCATATACATAATAATAAAGCATTCGTCTCAGGCATATAAAGTGATCACATCACAGAATATCAGCAGCAGAAGATAGCATATAAAATATTGGATATACTATGAATTCCGTATTTTAAATTAAGCCAGTATAAAATACGGATTCCACGGTCGCGATGAATAGCTAAACCCACATCCTTAGACCCCTACGAGAGCGGCAAGCAACCCTACCAATTCTAGAGTTAGGAGACCCGGTCTCGACTCCTCGAGATGGTCTCTCACTGGACTCTAGAACCCGATTACTTGTGCCCCCTACCTTGGGTCTATCCTAATGCGGAAAAGTAAATAATATATAACAATGGTGACATCATTCTCAACCCGGAAGTGCCCCAATAAAAGAATATTACATACAAGTTTTTACATGAATGAAAATGAAAAAACTCTCATCTCACATAAAAAAAACCTGGCTATTCAAAACACGACGATCCAATACAACATATCACAGTAACACATAACATCACATGTCATCAACGTAAGTAAATATGCGTATCTCAATTGTCGTTGACATATAGCAACGAAACCGGCGATACACCATATATTACACTTACGGTCGCAGAAAATAAAATGTCAAAGTACAACATTTGGAATCCACAATCACCTTAGACATCATAAACCCGAAATATCACATACTTCGGATTTCATGCCTAACAATATGAATTTCAAATATTGTATCACATTCCACAAATAGCTTAGAAGATGTTAAACATTTCAATCGAATCAACAAACGCCCAAAATTTCCCAAAGAGCTCAACACTTGAGCACAGTTTAAAAATACTCAGAACATGCCACAGTACCTATGGACCAACCGTAGAAGGGTTAACCCTTGCCTCACCTATGGCGCCGCAGAACTACCGCAAACCATAGGGTTTGGCGGCGGTTCTTACGGTCATAGAATCGAGTTAGGGTTTCGTTCTTCTAGAGAGTCCATCGCATTACTTGCATGATTTTTGAATGTTCTTTAACTTGAAAAAATCCAACTCTTGGAAAATTTCCAGCGAGGGTTAAAGTGGGTATTTGATATCCGTTCGAACTTTTTAACGCCGTCTAAATAACCCAAAATAAAGTTAGAATTACGATTACGAAACACTCCGAATTGCCTTTATAGAAAAATTAATATCTCATGCAATTTTAGAAAAAACAAGCAACACCTGAAACACCAAAACCCAGAGACCAGAACGCAGAACAAAAACGAACCCCAGAAGCATCAAGAAGGCCGGCCGGCTCGGAAATATTGTGTATGTCACCGGGTCAAAACCGGCGAAATGAGTTCGTATTTGTTTAGTGTTCATGTTACATCTCATATGCAGTTGCTTAAATTTTTTTTCGACGAATTAAAAAATTTGACAGAATCTAAGTTTTTGTTTCGAGTGTTTCGAAATTGTTTCGGTTTCGTAATTCTACAAATATCGTCTAAATCTCTACCTTGGTTCTAATACCACTGTAGGAATGCCTAGCACGACAGTAAAGTTTCGGGAGTCATCGTCCATGCCATTTTCAAAAATTTGCTATGCTAAACAATCCTAACCCAATAATCTTAACTAGAGATTTAGACAGTACAACATGTAAACTACTTTTACATCTAAGTGAATATGGAATACAACCTTTGTAGACTGGTCCTTCACTTCAATAGCTCCGAGTAGTACTCCCTTCGCTCCAAGTAGTGATCTTGCGGACTCTAGAACGGCTCCACAAGATAAAAGGAACAAGCTTACACAAAGTCTTTGAGCCCGAAGATGATCTACGTCGAGGAGACACTAACCCAAGTTACCTCTTCACTAATTAGGGATTAGTGAAGCTAACACCCTAAACTAAATGGCTAATCTAGTAGAGGATGATGAAGTAGGATTTTTGCTCACTTTAGAATTAATTTTCTCACTATTATTCTTCTCCTCTCAAAAACCTAGAGAGCTAAGCTCTTGATGAAGATGAAGATGAAGGGATGAGGCCAATAATGTTATGGCAACCATGGGTGAGAATATATCTCATATAACTCATGTAGAAACTTTACCATGGGTTTAGATAATGGTTAGGTTAACAAATATCTAAGGTAAGACAAAACTAGTGGACTAAGTCAATGAGTCTACAAGCTTCCACAAGCTTCACCCATATGACTAATTTCCAACTAATTTGGATTTACCTTAAATAAATAAACCTTGCATTATCATGAGCATGGTATGAGTCTCATACACCCATGCAGTGTGTATCATCAAGCATGACACAAAAAAAGAAAACACAAATAATATATATCACATATATATCAAGTGTGCACATGTGAGAAAAAGAAATGCTTAAGTGAGCAAATATTAGTTAATGTAAATTAATATATCAAATATATAATTATACATTAAATCATTAAATCAACACTTGATCTAATAATCCGGTTATATCACATACAACCGACTAATATTATTTGTATCAACTTATCGAATGATCACTTGATTCGATAACCTGGCTATATCGCATATAACCGACCGATACAAATAAATCGTGAGAATAGAATACGGTATCACATACCCGTATTAATCTCGGTCCCGCACATATCACATATGTGCTCCTACTTCGTTTTTCCTGAGCTAGTAAAGCTCTGTGTAGGACTCTAAAGACTCGTCAATACGCCGGCAGTAGGTGATGATCATATCAGGCACTCACAAGCCGTCAGCGGTACTAGCTGGACGTAACGGCTACCCGGGTATTGAGCGATTAGAAGATCAACAAGCAAGCTCGCTCTTACTCTTGTAAAACCTGTCGGTAACACTACCATACAGTCCGGTCTTTTCGTCTGATATATCGCATATCCAGTCTAGGGGTGGTAAACGTCAGACCCCGGTAACCGATAAGTCGTGCCGATGTTTGGCTCATAACGGGTCGAGAAACTACTGATAACACTTACCAGTAGATCTCCGATTCAGCCATAGCCAGGGACTTCCGGTTATAGCAAATCAAGCACAGCGCAACATCAACCCTCAATACCGGGAGAAACGAATCCCCTCCCATCGCTCATTGCCTCCATGTGATTCGGGACTGTACCCAAAAGCCACCGTTTTGTACGTTCTCTTAAACGTGGTAAGGTGGAAATCAAAGTACAGTGGGAATCACACAATACTCTATGACGATCTCGGATCTACAGACTAACCTGTACCAGTGTTACTAGAAAACTGCTATCTGACGATAGGTATAATACCAACTATGAGTTCTCGGCGATTCCGTTTAGTGTACCCAGTCTCCAATGAGCACCCGTATACCATCTTTGATGTCAAACACCAATGTATGTGGGATCATCCATCGCCCATCATATGGGTCAAGAAGCGTATACGCTAGTCTACTCTGGAGTATCGATACCCCGTCTCGATACACTCTCGACTAGGAACAATTATAGGATGTACTTGTGGACTACCCTGGCCCTACTAGTATGATCTCCATCATAGTCCTAGTAGTCAAGTACACATCCTAAGAGCTTTATCAACATGTGAGAGCAAGACAGTATCACAATACAAGTCCACATGTTAAGACAAAAAGCAACCAGATAGCATACTATTCTGTCGAGCAAGAAAGTCCTCTCTCTATATATCCAAGCATCCACTATAATATATATCACATGTACAATAATGGCCTCTAGGGTATACATATAACCAACAATGATTACATCCTGAACCTGACTACTTGAACAACTTGTATCCATGGTTTCGGCAAGACCTGTAAATATAATTTATACAATACATTACGCGGGGATAACGAGGTAGATTGGTACGGAATGTATAGCGTAGCACGAGATGGTAAATTAAAAGATACCTATATGAACTCTCGTGCCGTTGTCCCGTGGGTTATGACGGGACCTTGTACTAGTTGTTAGCATAGTCCACGGGGTAAGATGGATTCCTCTCGTATACATAAATAATTTCTGTACCAAACTACAAATAACTACGTTAGAATAACAAGCATATACATGTAAAACTTACCAGTTTCATTTCATATTACTTGTTCTATTCCATTCCTTCTCTTGGGACTTACCGAGCGTCAGTTCACCGACGACATTCCTTCTATTTCTTTCTTTGGATTGTTCGTCAGGAGAACCGGAATCTCAGGAGATCGAGCCTAGTCAGGAGGACTTGGACCAGCTCACTGCCCAACCGGACTTCTAGCTCTCCTTGTATTTACTTTTAGTTTGTATGCCATTGTTTAGGCACTGCTTTATTCATTGTATCTCTTCTTTTCAAACAGTTTTATGTAAAGTGAATGTAAATAAAAGTCGCTGTTTATATTTTTATATCATTTGTCATTCTTGTGCATTTTATATATATTACTTAATTACGCTTAACGTATTCAGTTTTTAGTAAATACGTTGCGGTCCGTCACGCCATCGATTCCATACACTGGGAAGTGGGGCGTGACAGTTATCTAAACTTAACTCCAAAAACATAACTATGTTATGTCTGGCTTTCATTTGGAGTTTAGAAAACTCCAAAGCTGCTTTCATTTGGAGTTTAGAAAACTCCAAAGTTGAGATAACCGTATTTTTTAAAGCTCCAATACAATCAAGTTGTTCTAAACACAGAAAAAGACAACAAGAAAACACTCATTTTGAAGTTTAGAAAATTTTAAGACAAAATTTTAGGGTCTATACATCACCAATGCCAAACACTATCGAAATTAAAAATTTAAAGTTGAGATAGGATTAGAATTTAGGCCGTGTCTTTCTCCTCTTAATAATAAACTTCGGCTATAACTTCATACCTAAACTACTGAACACAGCTTCAAGATTCAATTATGTTATCGGAAAACGCCGGAAAGTTGGCAGTGTTCTTATTAAACATACTTCTTGCTCATTGTCTATATAGATCTTATTAAGATAAATCTACAAGGATACAAAATACTTATTTTTGCACTTTTATATTTTTACATTCTGTAATGGCTTATTCGATAATTTGTCTCCTTATTACAAAATACTTATTTCTGGCTATAGAAAAGGCCATGAAACTTTTATAGCTTTTGTCTGAATATCAAGAAACCCCTGTAAAAGGCATTTAAATGGCCCATGAGTAATCATATCCAAATTTCGATTCGGCCCAAACTAAAAGCCTGGACAGATAAATTAGGCCCATAAACTGGACTTGCCTAAGCCCAAAGCAAGGTTAACAAATTTTGTCTTTTCTAATATTTATTTGTTGCTATTTTGGCTATAAAAAATGGTGTTAATTGATAAGAAATTTGATGGATGGCCATCGAGCCTTGCTTACAGACTTGTTCTCAGTTCTCTCTCTCACGCGCACACGTATTAACGGAGAGAAGGTGTTATATATAATAAGGAATTTACTTTCATGGCATCGAAAAAATATACCCTCTATGATTGTTTTCGACGATCGGCACCGATCATTATCTTCTTTATCATGTAAGATGTGATATATCAAATTTCATGTGATTCCATCACTTTTTCACCATTGATTTAGTGAGTACAAAATTAACGGTTTACCGACATTATAACTTTTACATTGCTAATTCAACGATGAAAAAGTGGTGAAATCACAAGAAATTTGGTGTATCCACGTCTTGCATGATAAAGATGATGATGGTGAGTACCGATTGTCGAAAAAATCGTGGAGCGTATATTTTTTGACGCCACCTAACGAAAAGCCTCCAAGGGGAATAATGAAGAAAAGAGGCCATATAGGAGGCTTTTTCGTTAGGTGGCGTAAAAAATCTATATCCTCCATCATTTTTCTCGATGATCGGAATTCACCATCTTCATATTTACTTTGTAAGACGTGGATACACCAAATTTCACGTGATTCCACAACCTTTTTACCTTTGAATTAGCAATATAAAAAATTCTATTGTCGGTAAACTGTTCATCTTGCACTTACTAAATCAACGATGAAAAATTGATGGAACCACATGAAATTTGGTATATCAACATCTTAGATGATAAAGACGGAGATGACGGATCGTCAAAAAAATCATGGAGATTGCATTTTTTTGCATTTTTTTGACCGTTGCCCAAGGAGATTCCCTCCCATGAGAGAGGGCGTGGGGGGAGGGAGAGGGGACACATGGAGATCATCATGGCCCACTAGGCCCTAAAAGATTTGCATATGTAGACAGAAAACAGCCATCAATCAATCTTAGTGAGGTGAATGGACAAATTACTTGTCGAGCCTTAATCTATTATGCAATATACAGAGAGAGGCCAAGGAGTCAATTCTTTCCTGTGTTGGTCGAAACGTTAAACTATCCACAACTCATTTTCATTGAGGTTCTATACCGTCGGGCTGTGGATTTAGCAAAAGGTAATACCATCATCAAACCAGTTCAAACTATACCTAATTCAAGAGCAAAGTTTATCTAAACCAATTTTTTTTTTATGTTTTGTGTTCGTTTATTAGAATATGTCGATCAAGATGATCGACGCTAATCATAAAAGAAAATTCGATAGATATTTTGATTTTAAACAATCCTTTGCCATCTTGATGGAGGCCGAAATCTCTCTCAGATGTTGTCCTCCGTTGATTTTGCTGCCAGCGGGGCTGAACGGTTGAGATTCGGTGTGAGGATTGAGCGTGCAGGTCCCAATGGTTTGTCAGTTGTTATTGTCACCAAACTACCTGCTAGGGAAGTCCCGGAATGGAAAACCACCGTATGACCCTCCGACGATCAAGTAAGTACCGAGAAGTAATTGGACAGAGTAGCGGTGTCTTGGAATGAGTTCGACGTACCTGAGTCGTCTGGAGGAGGGGTTTATATAGGGGTCGCATTGGAGCGAGTCGATATGAGATTCTTGCCGTCTGTTACGCCATTGCGTCACGTTCGCGTTGATGGCGGGATACGCCCATTAATGGCGAGATACACTAGCGTGGGATGCAGGACGTGGAGCAGCGGAGATCTCGTCGTGGCGAGATACACTGAGCCGTTACGGGGGCGCTTGGGCTCCGTGCTCTCAGCTGGACAAGGAAGCCGAGGAAGCTCAGCTCGGTGGCTACCCGAAGTCGAGCGATGAGGCTGAGGAACTTCAGCTGTAAGATGGCTCGGAGGCGAGCTGTTGGTTGGTTGCTAGGAGACTAGGGAATGTACTCATGGGAGGCCCCCCAAAGGTCGGATGATACATCGGAGATGAGGCGCCGAGGAATATCCCCAATGTATCGTATTTACTCCATCTTCGTAGCCCCTAGGAATTTGGCGGGCTTACGTGGACGACACGTCACCTGTTACGTGTCGTAATATAGGGAATTCCCATTTACGATCATCATCATTTGCCCCCCACTCTTGTTTCGACCTATTCATGGGTCGGGTCGAGAGTGGTCTGCTCGGTCTTCAATGTTCAGTTTGGAGCCGAAGATTCTTTTTAGGGGTTGTTTGGAAATCATGTTGTGCTTGGCGGCTGTGCCTTTTCGATTCCTGGGTCCACGCGGCGATTCACGAAGCGTCTAAATTTCTGCGCGTATCCTCGATGACATCAATGGATCGGCGAAATGGTGGCGCCATAAATGGGACGTCGCTTCGCTTCCTCATGCCGTTGATCTTCGAGCCACGTAGCCGCAATGGAGGGGTGGACCGCGAGGCGTCGTATCTGTCGGTTGGATCCGCATAAGGGATAAAGCGTCTAATGATTGGTTCCCAAATGGCGTCCTTATGGCCGTCGGGTACGACGCTTCATTGCAGCGGGAACGGATTTGGGCCGTTGGATGGTTTATGCTGAGTATATACATAGGGGAGGCCATTCCTTGGCAGACATTTTGCTTAGTTATCTCCTGTTATCTGAAGATTGCCCGGCGACCATCACTTAGGTCGGACCCTCAGCCCAAAACCGTTCTTCAGCCAATCTTTCCTTGAATCAGGTTAGATATCTTCATCCGAAGTTTCCATTGATATAGTTGAGGTCGAGTCGGGCGATGAGGCTTTAGCTTCTGAAGCCGAGTCTAGTGGGTCATCTTCTTCCTCCTCGGCTTCCGATAGCCGAGAAATTTCTTCTTCCTTTTCCTCTTCGTCTTCTTCTTCTGCGTCGGGCTCGCCCTCAAGGGGTGGTGATGCCCCTATACTTCATCATCGGGTGGCGACGAGGGCCCCCAAGGTGTGCATCGAAAATACTCGTGATGCACCCTCAATGTTGAATCGCCCGAACGAGCTTTCCGATATCCGGGCTCGCTTCCATATCTCTCCTAGCTATTCACTTCGTCTGGCCAGGGAGAGAGAGTGGGTGCACCAGGTACAGGGCAATGAGATTGCCCTATGCCTGGAAGCGTTCCGAGCAGGGACGTGTCTGCCCTTCTCATCCGAGATTTGTGTCGTACTCCATTGCTTCCTTCTTGCCCGGGCCAGATAGCGCCGAACTCGTAGAGAATCCTCCTTAGGTTTTTGGTCTGGTTGAAGATTGATCGGATCCCCTTCGACTTGAGTCTTCTTCTTTCCTTTTTTGTTACAAAAATCACCTCGTCACTCCCAAGGACGAACCGAGCTGGGTGTATCTCCCTTTTAAAAAATATAAGGGTAGGACGGCCGGGTCAAGGATAGTGATCATCCCTTCTTCTATTCTTGATTAGAAGGAGAAGTTTGTTTTTGTCGGTCCTCTGGAGGGAGAGGATTGGCCGGTGCCCACCAAATGGCACAGGACGGATTGCCCACGAGTCAGGTAGTCTAACGCCCCAGAGGCCAGGGTAGTGTTGCAACGGGAGTCGATCCAGTGGGCCGATGTCCTGCTTTTCGAGTAGGCTTTGAGCTGGGCGGAACTCAGTCCCGCATGCATCTGGGGTAACTTAGGGTATTGCCGATTAATTTAGGCTTGTCATGATATTGTCATTTCCGTTGCTGACCTTTTTCTTCCGTTTTCTTCTGCAGAGCCAATGGATCGTTCAAAGATTATGGCTGCCAAGGAGCAGGGGAGGAAGGGCATCGACGCTACCTCATCCAGACCCGCACCTGGCGTGGTCTCCCAGCAAGGCCCTTCCGCCAAGGTCTTCACGGCCCCTCCTGTCCCGGAGGAACGTTGTAGTGGAGGGAAGAAGCATGCCCGGGATCCGGCGCCCCAGGCCAGGACAGAAGTGCCGTCTTTTGCCGAGTCTCCGCTCAAGAGATAGAAGAGAGTGGTTTCCCAGCTACCCTCGGCCGGGATATAGGTCCAGTAGGGCGATTTCTTCATCAAGATGCCTTCGTGGCTTTCTGTGCCGATAGCTTGCTGGCGGACATGGAGAAGGCGGCTGTAACAACCCTAATTTTCTTATACACTTTTTCCTATAAAAAGTTTTTCAAATATTTTTTCAAAAATCCATAAAGGGGTATTTATTACCTGAGCACAAGATTTAAGTAATTAATTAACAATTTAATTACAAGAAGGAGCTTGTAGCTCATTGGTAATACCTTGCATTGCTGAACCAAGCCACCAAAGTTCAAATCTCATGCCCCACATTATTTTTAATATTTATTTTGTTTTAAATTTTTCTTCAATGTTGTGTCTCTTCATCTTCTAAACCCCCCTGTACACTTCAAATTCCTAGATCGGTTTCAGAGACCTTTGAAATCCCCATTTACTCCATTTTAATGATTTTTAATACATTTTTGCTTTAACACCTTTCATATACCCTATTTACTCCAATTTTTAATGCATTTTCTATATTTTTATATTTTTATTTAAAAACCCTTCACCTACCCTACCCCTAGCCTACCCTATAAATACACCCCTCCCTTCTACCCTCTCATCCCAAAAATCCTAAGCTCACTCTCTCAAAATTTTCCAAGAGTTGTGTACTTTGAAAACAAGCTCGCGGCGAAGCTCCGACGAAATTCCGGCGGAAATTCCGGCGACGTTTTTAGGAACAACCGGCGACGAAGCAACGCCTCGGCAATCTCTCTAGTCCCCCCTTCACTCCTTTACCTAATCAAAACCCGTAAGTCCCATTCTATCTCCCTTTCTAATTCTCAAAAATACGAAATTACGAAACCCGACGGAATCGGAACAAATCCGATTTCCGATTCGGTTTTCTATAAAATTTCACTTCTAATCAATTCAAACATGTCTAAACATCTTTATCATGATTATTAAACTTGTAAAAATCAATTTGAATAAGTTTTCACACATGGAATGATAACCTTTTTAACTTACCGTATTTTTTTCACTTTAATACCATCATGTTTCAATTTCTTATTTAACCCGTTAACATTGCTATACCTTAAAATAGATCACGAGGTAATGACCTACCTCCTCACACACACATATGCAACCATAATACGCTATCTTGAAAACTCCTAATACGATAAAACAAGATTTTACATTAAAATACCATTTCCTTAATAAAACCTTTTATAAAAGTTTAGGTTTGATACATTTGTTTAAACAATATCTTTAATAGGAAAAAATACGATAAGTTGTGGACATCGATCGTTTATCTAAACCTGACTTTGTGGTGTATAGGCAAGTGTGTCTAAGGCAAGTGGTTACTTAATTAGGGCCACTACTTGTAGTGGAGAGCCTCCCACTTACCTGGCACTTACCTGGCCGCAATTGGCGGTGAAGAGGCGATTTGAGGCTTCTAACGACTTGTCGTTTAGACCATTTAGAAATAGGCTAGTTGGCTTAGGAAACCCTAGAATCTAAAATACGGAAAATTACACTTTTTAAATAAATACCTTTTACTATATAAAACCGTTTTCTAAAGGATTAGTATTTTACAATCTTTGCAAAGCGCCGCTACAACCCATCTTTGGGGAACCCGTTCGGGATCGTGCGGTTTATCGTGCACCCTCGGGCTAGTAGTGCGAGATTCAGACCTCCGCAAGGAGCATTCGGTCTCGAAAGGTTTAAAATAGGACATCGTAAGAAAATGAGATTTTTGGAATATAAAATATTTATTAAAATTATTTTTTGTATAAATATATGTATATTTATCATTTAAATATCTATTTTATTATAATATAAATATTCCACCTTTTTTCTAAAAATCACAATAATAAATTTTACACTAAAATACCATGAACTTCAAATGAATCAATATTACAGATAAATACCTATAACTAGGACATTTTCACTAGAAATGTCACAACATAAAATCCACCCTCATTACAAGTCTAAAGACGAACAATAAATACTTGAGGTGTATTTTGAAAAGTATATAAAAGTATTTTTATATAAAACTGTAGGGTTCCTAGGCACCCTAATGAGGTCTCACAAGGCATCAACCATGCCAATTCTAATTTTAACGGTGCCGAGAAGCCCTAGAACGGATCGTCGGCTAGATGTTTAGGCGAAAAAGAAACTAGTTAACAACTTAACTAAAGTTTAAACGGAAATACAACCTTTGTAGATCCGGTGCTCCACCTCCATAGCTCCGCAACGAAGTCCCCTCGCTGTCCAAATGAATTCCCGGGCTCTAGCGTCGGCTTCGTCGGAGAAATGGCGAGCTAGGTCGTCGATGTCCATGCCGAAGATGATCTACGTCGAGGCATCGCTAGATCAAGCTCCACCTTCACCAAGCCATGAAAACTTGTGAAGGAAACACCCTATACTACTTGGCAAGAGGTAGAGGATGAAGAAATAGGAAGTGGGTTGACTTTAGAATTGGATTTCTCACTCTAATTCATCAATCACCATTGATGGATGCAAGGTTTTCTTCTTGAGCTCAAGGAAGAAGAAGAAGAATGTTATGATGAGTTAATTCCAAAATGAAAAGAATAATCAATTCTTATCATAATAGAACCATGGTTAGGTGTAGAGAGTGAATCATGGTTTAGTGGAATGGTTAGGGTCAAGTATGAGACAAAAATGGTTACTTTATGAAAGCTTCAAGAAGCTTCAAGTGCAAACAAATAAAAGCCACCATTTCTTCTCATATCTTTTCCTTTTTCCAAAAAGAAAAAGATTAATAAATGAATATGTAAAACCCTAATTATCCACTTAACCATGGTTTAAATCTTTACACTTAACCAAAAAGACATGCATCATCAAACATGATACAAACTAGTGCACAAAATCATATCGCATATGTAATGCGCACATCCGAGTGAGAAAATCCATCTTAAAGTGAACCGATACTAGTTAATGCAAAGTAATATATCAAATATATATAATTATACATTAAATCATTAAATCAACACTTGATTTAACGATCCGGTCATATCGCATATAACCGACTAGTATCCTATGCATCGGCTTATCGAATCGATCTTCGATTCGATAACTAGGTTATATCGCATACAACCAATCGATACATTCATCGCGAGAATAGAATACGGTATCACATACACGCATTATTCTCGGTCCCGCACATATCTCATATGCGCTCCTATTTCGTTTCGCTTGATCCAGGAAACCTCTGTGTAGGACTCTAAAGACTCGTCAATACGCCGGCAGCAGATGATGATCATATCAAACACCCACAAGCCACAAGCGGTCTGCTAAACGTAACGGCCACCCGGGTATTGAGCGATCAGAAGATCGACGAGCAAGCCCGCTCACACTCCAGTGAATCCAACCAGTAACACTACCGTACAGTCCGGTCTGATCGTCTGATATGTCGCATATCTCGCCTAGGGGTGGTAAACGTCAGACCCCAATAGCTCGATAAGTCGTGTCGATATGAGGTCTATAACAATTTGAGAAACTACTGATAACACTTACCAGTAAATCTCAGCAACCCTGGCCAGGGATTTCCTGTTATAGCTAATCGAACACAGCGCAACATCAACCCCCTATACCGGGAGAGACGAATCCTCTCCTATCGCTCATTGCCTCCATGTGACTCGGGACTGTACCCAAAAACCACCGTTTTGCACGCCCACTTGGACGTGGTAAGATGGAAATCAAAGCACAGTGGGAACCACACAAGACTCTATGACGATCTCGGGTCAATAGACTACTCTGTACCAGTGTCACCAGAGAACTGCCATCTGACGTGAGGTATAATACCATCTGGGAGTTCTCGGCGAGTCCGTCCAGTGTACCCAGTCTCCACTGAGCACCCGTATATCATCTCTGATGTCAAACACCAATGGATATGGGATCATCCATCGCCCATCTGTATGGGTCGAGAAGGTATACGCTAGTCTACTCTGGTATATCGATGCCCCGTCTCGATACACCCACGACTAGGGATTTTGAAGGATGTACTTATGGACTACCATGTCCCCACTAGTATGATCCGCATCATAGTCCAGGTAGTCAAGTACACATCCTAAGGGCTTTACCAACATGTAATAGAGAGACAATCAGTGTACACGTTAAGGTAAAGTTCAACCAGATAGCATACTATCATGTCGAGCAAGAAAGTCCTCACTATATATGTCCCAGCATCCACTACAATATACATCCTATGTATAGCAATGGCCTCTAGGGCATACATATAACTAACAAAACCCCCCTCAAGTTTTATAAATTACCCTAAGGACCCTAGCAATTATAAGACTTCGATTCACATTTCTGATTGTCTGACTCGGGTTTGAGTCTGATTGATCTGACTTGAATATGATTCAAGTCAATTTATAATCTACAATATTCCAATTCAATATGAACTCATGAATCCATGAATCCAACTTTACAATCTATACAACTTGACTAAACCGAACCATGGATATACCTATTCCTTTTACATGATACTCAGTTATTCCATTTACATGACTCTATGGTTACAATCGCTTACTGATATCATGGTTTCGGTCAGTCAATCAATCTTACAATCAATACAATTCACAAGATAACAATACAAACAAAACATTGCGGGGTTTAAGGGGTAGACTGGTACGGAATATGTTAAAGGTGGCACGAGGTGGTTACTTAAGACGTAATTACATCCATGCCGTTGTTCCGTGGTATTATCGACGGAGCCTTGTACTACAGGTTATCAAGGTCCCCGGTGTAAGTGGGACTCCCCTCGTATACACTGGCATGTTCTGTACCAGGCTACAAACAACAGTGTTAATACAACATTACATTATTATAATACAACATTAAAAGCTACTCTCTCTCTCTCTCTTACTCTCTGTCTATTTCTCCCTTATCTTTGGGACTTACCGAGCGACCTGTTCGCTGACGACATTCTATTTCTTTCTTCTTTGAATGTCGTCAGGTAGTTTGGACCCGGCGGAGGTTGAGCCATCGCAAGAAAACTTGGAGCAGTTTACTGAAGACCCTGCACTGTAGTTTCATTGTACACTTTTCCTTTCTGTACTTTTCATTTCCTGTTATGCCACTGTTTAGGCATTTTTTATTTCAGTTGTATTTCCTTTCATGTATTGTACAAAGAATGTTAATAAATAAAAGTTGCTGTTCTTTTTATTCTTGTCTCTTGTGTATTTATTTTATGTTGCTTAGATACGCTTAGCGTATGTACTTCTGAGTATTTACGTAGCGGACCTCGTCGCGTCTCCTTCACCGTACACTGGGAAGCGGGGCGTGACAGCGGCGGGGGCTAAGATTTCGTGAGGCACCATGAAGGCCCAAGTGGTGGCGTTAGCTCAGAAGGCCGTTCAGGTTGGTAATTTTCTAAAAATTCCTAAGTGTTTTTCCTCTGTTTAGTTTCTAAAAATGGTTTATATTTTTCCGCAGGTCCTCCAGCATTGCGCCCTTCTTGCCGCTGTGGAGGCTGAGGAGGTGATCCCGGCGATAAAAAAGGCCGGAGAGTTTTCCCTGCGTGAGGAAGAGCTCCTTGCCAAGCTGAAGGAGACGGAGGATAAGGCACCCTCCCTGGACTTGAGGTTGGCCGTGGAGGGCCTGACGGTCGCAAAGCTGAAGGAGTCTTACCGGCTCCTGATCGAATCCAACCGGGCTATTTAGGCTAAGATTGAGTAGGTCAACCGGCTCTATGACGTCATGAAGAGGCAGAGAGACTTATTCAAGAGGGATGCTCGGGCGGCCCACGAAGCGGCGAAGCATGCCGAGGGTAGGGCGGAAAAGGCCGTGGAGGAGTACAAGGCTTCCGACCAATTCTATGTCGACCTTGTAGACTTTGCAGCCATCGGGTGGCACAACGCCCTCGACGTCGTCAAAGAAGCTATGCCTGGGTTCAATGATCAGGAGCTTCATGCAAGGTATCCCCTTGCCGAGAAAGTGCCCCAGGATGGCAGCGCCGAGCCGGCGGGATGAGGCGAGGCCCCAGGCGGAAGCGTCGAGCTTTCAGTCGTAATCGAGGCTCCTGGTGGAAGCGCTGAATAGGGGGATGTGGGGGTGGTCCCGGCCACGAACGCGGTTTGAAGCCGCCGTCCGCCTCGTTCTCTATTTCCCCCTTTTTTATTTATGTAGCCTTCGGGCATTCTATAAAGCCGATGAGCTTATAATACCTTGTATATAATTTGAAATATCAATAAAATATTTTTATCTCGTCTTTGATGTGTCTGGCTGTAATACTTCCGTTCTTGTTTATTTACAAGTGTGTGTAGATCGGTGTCCCTTCTCCCCCGGAGTCGAGATGGCGTGGGACAAGCGAACACCAAATATGAACACAAGTACAAATAGATCGGTGTCCCCCCCAGAGTCGAGGTGGCATAGGATAAGCGAACACCAAATATGAACTCTAAGTACAAATAGATCGGTGTTCTTCTTCCCCCCGGAGTCGAGGTGACGTGGGACAAGCGAACACCAAATATGAACTCCAAGTACAAATAGATCGGTGTCTCTCGGATCTGAGTGTGGCTGGGGTTTGGGTCCACAGCACAACCGAGCAGGAAGCTGCTTGCTGCAGATGGGCCGAGCAGGAAGCTACTCTGTAACAACCCTAAATTTTCTGTACAACTTTCTGTACAATTTTTTTCAAAAAAAAATACAGAAAGGGGTATTTTTGCCCGAGCACAACTTATAAGTTTGTTTTGCTTTTTAATAGCAAGAAGGAGCTTGTAGCTCATTGCTAATACCTTGCACTGCTGAACCAAGCCACCAGAGTTCAAATCCCATACCCCACATTATTTTTAATATTATTTTCTTTTTAAGATTTTAGAAGTTCAAGAGTCTACACGTGCTAAACCCGTAAAACCCTACTACACTAAATAAACTAACTGGATCAGAGGGATATTGAAGCAACAGGGAGCATTCCGGCCGCCTGACTCGGCCGGACTCGGCCGAATCGACTGGCGGATCGGCCGACTCGGGCTGCCTCCGCCGATCCGCCGGCCGGACTCGGCCGGACCGCTGAGTCACCAACATAAAAGTTGGGCCTCTTCATCTCCCCTGTACTCCTGTATAGTTTAAATGTGCAAACCAGTACCAGAACTCCTTTAAAACGCTAATTACTCCATTTTATTACATTTTATTACCTTTTTTTTCAATTAAACCTTTCACCTACCCTAAACCCTAGCCTTACCCTATAAATACAACCCCTAAACACACCCCCATCACTCCAAAATTCTGATCAAAACTCTCAAGAAAACTCTAGAGAATTTGTGTGCAATTGAAGTTAACAAAAGGCGAAAGCTTCGGCGATTTTCCGACGACAACCCTACGAGCTCCCGGCGACAAAACGACGCACCGGCGCCTCCAACCGTTCCCTCTTCCTATCTTCTAACTTACAAACATGTAAGTCCCACCCCCCTCTTCTATTCTCTAGTCTTAAAACATCTTTTAATAAAACCCGACGGAATTGGAGTTAATCCGATGTCCGATTCGGTTCTTCCTAAAAATCTCACCTTTTCTAAAATACAATCATACTAAACCATTACATGTTGACTATTAAACATTAATAAATATGTTGAACAAGTCTCATGACAATCTATTTCATTTTGTAACTTTTACCGCTCTTTTTCATTAAAATACCATATAGTTTCATTTCGACATTAAAACATCACAAATTTGCTATACCTTTAAGTAGATCAAGGGGTAATGACCTAGCTCCTCCCAACACTCATATGCAATATAGCACAATACTTTCGGGAATCTAAAATACCGGAAAACGAAACCCTTCAAATAAATACCATTTACTAATAAAACCGTTTTCTAAAAAGATTAAGTATTTTACAAATCTTTGCAAAGCGCCGCTACAACCCATTTTGGGGAACCTGACTGGGATGGTGCGGATTATCGCACATCCCTGGGCTTAGTAGTGCGAGATGCAGACCTCCGCAAGGAGCATTCGGTCTCGAGAGATTTAAAATATGAATATCTTAAGAAAATGAGATTTCTAGAAATATAATATATACTAAAATTATTTTTATATAAATATATATACACGTATCATTAGAATATCTATTTTGTGATAATATAAATATTCCAACTTTTTTTCTAAAAATCACAAGAATCACTTTACCTTAAAATACCATGAATTCCATACAAGTTCAATATTACAAATAAACACCATGTATTATTAAAAATAGGTTTATTCATTAGAAATGTCACAAATATAAAATCTACAACTATGAAAAACTTTAAAGACGATAAAAAAATACTTGGGGTGTATTTTGAAAATTATACAAATTTTTTTTTACATAAACCCCCCTCAAGTTTTATAAATTACAATAAGGACCCTAGTAAATATAGGTTTAAGCGGGACCAATCTCTTGAGCTTCAGGGAGCCGGAGAAGTGGGTGTTTGCCTATTTAAGGTAGACAACTTAACAACGGTGTTATCAATACGGTAATCCTGCCGCCCATGTGCAGCGGTTACCGATAACATCTAAACAATCAGGACTTCAATTTCTTTTCTAATTGTTTTGACTCAGACTGAGTCTCATTATAATAATCAGATTTGAATATGATTCAAGTATGAAATTACAAAACTACAATTTAATATGAATCCATGAATCCATATATTCAATCTTTAAAATCTGTATTGACCGAACCGAATCATGGATATACTTCCATTTACATGATTCTCCAGTTACATCCATGATTCTCCAGTACATCCATTTTACTGATATCATGGTTTCGGCAAGTCATTCAATTATACAATCTATATTACAAGACAATACAAGTTGCAATACAATTTACAATACAAACAATACGAACAAGACATCGCGGGTTTAAGGGATAGATTGGTACGAAAGGTGTTAAAAGTGGCACGAGACTGCAAAATTAAGACACCTAACCTGAATCCAATTGCCGTTGTTCCGGGTTGTATAACGGAGCCTTGTACATTCCGTTTGTCCTAGTCTCTAGCATATAGAGACTTTTCTCGTATACACTGGCATCCTTCTGTACCAAGCTACAAACAACAGCGTTAACCATATAATACAACTTTAAAAGCTACACTCTCTCTTTTTCTGTCTATTACATTTCTCGCTTATCTTTAGGACATACCGAGCGATTGTTCGCTGACGACATTCCTTCTCTTTCTTCTTTGGAATGTTGTCAGGTGATCTGGACACTCAGGAGATCGAGCCTACTAGTGAGGACTTGGACCAGCTTTCATACGAACCAGAGCTCTAACTTCATTGTACACACTTTTATTTCAGTACTTTTCATTTCTGTTATGCCACTGTTTAGGCATTGCTTTCATTCAGTTTTATTTACTTTTCCATGTATTGTAAAAAGAATGTTAATAAATAAAGTTGCTTTTTCATTACATTTATGTCTTGTGTACATTTCTTTTATTTTGCTTAGATATGCTTAGCGTATTTACTTCAGAGTAAATACGTAGCGGCCAGTCGCGTCCCCTTCGCCGTACACCGGGAAGCGGGGCGTGACATACTCGGTCACCTCAAGACGAGGGCTTTAGATTCACAGCGTAGCCGGGCAGGAAGCTACCCACTGCGGATGGGCCGAGTAGGAAACTACTCGGTCGCCTCGTGGTGAGGGCTTTGGATCCATACCGCAGCCGGGCAGGAAGCTTCCTGCTGTGGATGGGCCGAGCAGAAAACTACTCGATCGCCTCGTAGTGAGGGCTTTGGATCCACAGTGTAGCCGGGCAGGAAGTTGCCCGCTGCGGATGGGCCGAGCAGAAAGCTACCCGGTCACCTTGCAGTGAGGCCTTTGAATCCATAGCGTAGCCGGGCAGGAAGCTGCCCGCTGTGGATGGGCTGAGCAGGAAGCTACTCGGTCGTCTCGTGGCGAGGTCATACCGTAGAAACTAAAATAATTTTAGTTGACATAAAAAGAGTAATCTCATTATTCGAAAGAGTATAAATTATCTGTACAATTTAAGCTTTTCGGTGTTATATGGCCGTGGAAAGTCACGTCCCAGGAATCCTGAAGGCGGTAGGCCCCGCCGGGCAGTTTCTTAGTCACGAGGAAGGGACCTTCCCACTTCGGGGAGAACTTGTGCAGCTTCCCTTGGTCTTCGAACTCGTTTCGATGCAGGACTAAGTCTGCTGACGTGAAAGCTCGATGTTTAACCCGGGTGTTGTAATATCGGGCGGTCTGTTGCTGATATGCGGCCATCTTTATTTATGCTCGATCTTCCTTTTCCATTAAGATGTCTAGGTTGCTTCGAAGTGCCAAGATATTGGCCTTGTCGTCGAAATGTTCGACTCGATAGTTGGGAAGGCCGATTTCTGCGAGGACCATTTCCTTGGTGCCGTAATAGAGGCTAAAACGGGGTTTCCTCTGTGGTTGTTTTTCTCGATGTTCGCAACGCCCATAACACCCGTGGCAGTTCCTCGACCCAGCCGCCCTGTCTTCCTTCCAGGCGGGCTCTGAGGCCCCGGATGACACCTCGGTTTGCTACCTCGGCTTGCCCGTTGCATTGGGGATGCGCGACCGCGGAGAACTTCATCAATATGTGATAATCACTGCAGAATTCTCTGACTTTGTCATTTTCAAAGTTGGTTCCGTGGTCGGTGACGATGCACCTCGGGGTTCCAAATCGGGAAATTACACTATTCTGCAGGAATTTCACCGTAGAGTTGGCATTCGGTTTCCTGATCGGCATGGATTCTACCCACTTCGTAAAGTAGTCTACGACGACAAGGATGTATTTGTGTCCACCCGTGTTAGTGGGGAGTTGGCCGACCATATCCATCCTTCACTGCGCGAATGACCAAGGGGAATGTAGTGGAGTCAACTCGGTAGCGGGTAGCCAAGGAATGCTGCCAAAGAGTTGGCAGGTCTTGCACTTTTTGACCAGCTTTTCTGTGTCTTGGTGTATAGTCGGCCAGTAATATCCCTGTAACAGTGTCTTTTGAACTAGACCACAGGCCCCTTGATGTGATTCTCCGACTCCTTCATGTTTCTCTCGGAGAACGTAATCTGCTTCATTGGGATCGATGCATCGAAATAGAGGTTGGGTGTACGACTTTTTATATAGGTTTCCTTTGCTCCACACGAAGAGGCGAGCTTTTATGCGGAGTCGGCGTGCCTTAATTCAGTCCTCGGGGAGTACTCCGTCCTTGAGGATCTCCACTATGGGTTTTCTCCAATCCAAGATATGCTCTTGAGCAGTGTAGATCCAGTATACCACCTCTCTATCTTCGATGCTGGGTCATGGCAGGACTTCGAAGAGAATGTTTCTCTTATGATCGGCCGAATAAGAAGAGGTGAATTTTCTTAGCGCGTCGGCCTCGGCGTTCATTCTCCTGGGAATCTGTTGTATTTGGACCTCGTCGAAATTTCCCCGAAATCTTTTTACCTCCGCTAGGTATTTCATCATCAGGGGCTCCCAGGCTTCGAAATGTCCGGTCACCTGACCGACGACCAGCATGGAGTCGCTGTGAATCCTGATTGTCTTTAGCCCCACCCCGGAGGCGATTCGTAGCCTAGCTAATAAGTCTTCGTATTCTGTGGCGTTGTTCGACGCCTTAAAGCCAAGCCTCAGTGAGTACTCCATCTTTGCTTCATTCAGACCACAGATGACCAACCCAGCCCCACTCCCTTCCTCTGTAGAGGAGCCATCCACATAGAGTACCCAGTCCGGAATCAGGCAGAGTGTCTCTTCGACTGAGGGTCGTGGGTCAGGGCCTCGTGCCGGCACTCCTTCCTTATTGGGAGTGGTGCATACCATGAAACCGGCTAGGGCCTGTGCTTTGATAGCTTGCCTTGGTCGGTACCGGATGTCGAATTAGAAAAACTTCCATCTCCATTTCTCTAAGCGGCCCGACGATTCGGGAGAACCGAGGATATTCCCCAAGGGTCGTTTGGTAAGAACAATGATCGTGTGAGCCTGGAAATAGTGCCGGAGCTTTCTGAAGGAGACAACGAGTACCGGGACAATTTTTTCTTTGGCCGGGTATATAGTCTCTGCGTCCTTGAAAACGTGGCTGACGTAGTAGACCGGTCTTTGTATTCCTTCGGATTCTCTGATGAGTACGGAGCTGACATCCTGGTCAGAGATGGCCAGATACAGTAACAACTCATCCCTTTTAGCTGGTCTGGTGAAAAGAGGGGGGTGGGGTAGGGTGGGTGGGTGGGTTCGCCAGATGTGTCTTGAGCTGCTCGAAAGTGACTTGGCACTCTTCAGACCAATCGAACCCGGGGATCTTCCTTAAGGCTTTGAAGAAAGGTAGGCACTTTTCTCTGGATCTGAACATGAAGTGACTTAAAGCGGCCATCCTGCCTGTGAGCTGCATGATATCAACATTGCTCTTGGGCGATGCCATGTCAATGATGGCTTTAATCTTCTCTAGGTTTGCTTCGATTCCCCGGTTGGTGACCATGAATCCAAGGAATTTCCCGCTCGTGACGCCGAACGCACACTTGACTGGATTTAGTTTCATTTTGTAATTTCGTAGGACATCGAATGTTTTGCCGAGGTCTGTGGTGTGTTCGGCTGACAAGGTGGATTTCACGAGCATGCCGTCGATGTAAACTTCCATATTTCTCCCAATTTTTGGTTTGAACAGTTTGTTGACCAGCCGCTGGTATGTTGCCTCCGCGTTTTGAGGCCGAAGGGCATTACCTTGTAGTAGTAGACTCCTCGATCGGTGGTGAACGCAGTCAGCTCTTCATCGGTCAGATTCATCCGGATTTGATTATAACCAGAGAAGGTATCCATGAAGCTCAGCAACTCGTGAACGGATAAGCTGTCGACTAACTGATCTATCCGAGAGAGTGGGTAGTTGTCTTTGGGGCATGCCTTATTTAGATCGGTGAAATCGATGCACATGCGCCATTTCCAGTTTTCCTTCTTGACCATGACTATGTTTGCTAGCCAAGCCGAGTAGTCTAGGTTTCTGATGAAGTCGGCCGCGAGCAGTCGGTTCACCTTCTCCTCTATTGCTTTCTGTTTTATTGGCGCAAAACTTCTTTTCTTTTGTTGTACCGGACGGGATTTCGAGTCGACCCCAACCTTATGGGAGATCACCTTAGGATCAAACCCGGGCATGTCCACGGAAGTCCAAGCAAACACGTCGGAGTTGCTCCAAAGGAACCGGATCAGGCTATCCCGATCATCCCCTGTCATGAGTGAGCTGATCTGGATAGTTCGGCTGTCGTCTCCCTCCTCGAGAGGAACCTCTAACAAAGCCTCCACCGGGGAACCAGGAATCTTATTTTTGTCATCGTGCGTATCTAGAGATTCCCGAGGATCGCATACATCTTCAAAAATGTCAACTTTTTTCTCCTCGGGGAACATCAAGGCGAGATAGACCCTAGTGGTTTGCTGGTCTCCGTAGGCCCGGCCTTTCCCCCATTTTCCAGAGGGAACTTGAACGCGAGGTGATAGGTCGAGATCTGATCCTGATGATGCTCGATATCGGTGATCTCCTAGATCATGACACGTGGCAGATGACGTGTCCCAGAGCATGCAAGAAAGGACCTACAGTGGCCGACCAGACCACTCCTATGCCCGTCCTACCAACCAACGCTGGCTCACCTTCGAGTCCCCCTGCACAACTGGCCTCCTCGGCCTCACAGCCCGTTCCCGGGCTACCTCAGAACCAAGATACCTCGGCTCTCCCGCTCGTCCGCGAGCTCTCCCGCCTAGGTCAACTTGCTCGGTCTCAAAGACCGACCAACGGCATCACTCACAGGCGCAACCGCCATCCCGCGAATCTTGCCATGTGCGAGATATCCGCCGGCCACATCCCATGTTCCACGCCATCACGATCCCCCATTAACGAGCCTGTCTTGCCATTAATGGGAGATCCCGCTCATCACGCGGGCATGACGTCGGGAGCGTAATGGCCGGCGTGATTCTCGCACCTGCCCTGCCTGCTGCCACCGCTATATAAACCCCACTTCCAGACGGTTCAAGTAAGCCATTTTTACTCCACTAAGTCGTTACTCTGCTCGGATCTCTAGTCTAACTTGACCGTCGTAGGGGTCTTGGGTGGTACAACCACCCCGGGACTTCCTTGCAGGTAGCTCGGCAACCACAACCTCAAACCGATTGAGATCCACACGCTTCAGGAGCCTGCCTCCAAATCCAATATCAGCAATCCATCGCCGCCATCAGCAGATCAACGGAAGGTAACATCTTGACGCGATCCAGGTCGCGTCAGCTGGCGCCGTCTGTGGGAAATTCTTGATTCCACAAAAACCAAAGTTCATCTTCCGATCCCAATCCGGTGGCGAGTGATCATCATGAAGATCCAAACACTAGCCACCGCCTCCCCCCTCAACGGAGGCGCGGACGAACCTCCTTCGCCGAATGCCATTAGCGCCTTTGCCGGCCGAATAGACCGACTCACGTCCTTCTTAGAGGCGCTCATCCGCGTCCAAACGGCAGGGCAAGATCCCCAGGTCGCCGCTCCCCCGCCTCGGGATCGGGAACCCTACAGAGGGAGAGAAGGCTCCACTCGTGCAGCCACGGCCGATCGATGCCTCACTGTATCCAACAGCTGCAGGTCACCCGGGCCGACATATGCAGTAACTCGATGGGCACCACTTCGTTTGGCTCCGAGGTCTTACACTAGAGAGTTTCGCCCTGAGTCTCGTCGCACCTCTGTCCCTCCCGAGGCGGTGGCGGTCAGCTCGCCTGTTCGCAGGCATGACCGGCACCCTCTCCTTCGATGGAGTCGCGCACGCGAGGCTCTCCACGGCAGCTCGAATACAACCCTACCGGGGGGCGTAAGGAACCTCACCGAAAGGAACCGAGGCTCACGAAAAATCATGGTCATGACGGCGGCGGCGGCGGGGGGGGGGAGGGGGTACGTCGACTGCCTATGAGACTCAGCGCCCCATGCCAGTTGCGGAGGCCGACAGTCGCCCGAGGAAGAAGGCCAGGGAGACCGAGCCAATCACTTTTGACGACGGGGACCTTCACGGCATATCCCTTCCCCACAATGACCCCCTGGTGATTACGTCTCGGGTCCATCAATACGAGGTGCACAGGATCGTCGTCGACTCGGGAAGCTCGGCAGGCATTATCTTCTACGACTGCTTTCTGCGCACGGGTCTCACCGCGGCCGACTTGAAGCCAACCTCCCACGTCCTCTCAGGATTCACCAACCACTCCCACCGAGGACCCTAACCGTCTCAGAGACCTTAGCTTGCCAACAGCCTCGTCTTTCAGCTGCTTGGATAAAGGGTTGTAGAGCCCCGGCGATGCCCTCCAGATGGAGTGCATCTACTGTTAGTTATATGTATGCCCTAGAGGCCATTACTGTACATTGGATGTATATTGTAGTGGATGCTGGGACATATATAGGGAGGACTTTCTTGCTCGACATGATAGTATGCTATCTGGTTGCTCTTTACCTTAACGTGTACACAGATTGTCTCTCTATTACATGTTGGTAAAGCCCTTAGGATGTGTACTTGACTACCTGGACTATGATGCGGATCATACTAGTGGGGACATGGTAGTCCATAAGTACATCCTTCAAAGTCCCTAGTCGTGGGTGTATCGAGACGGGGCATCGATATACCAGAGTAGACTAGCGTATACCTTCTCGACCCATACAGATGGGCGATGGATGATCCCATATCCATTGGTGTTTAACATCGGAGATGATATACGGGTGCTCAGTAGAGACTGGGTACACTGGACGGACTCGCCGAGAACTCCCAGATGGTATTATACCTCACATCAGATGGCAGTTCTCTGGTGACACTGGTACAGAGTAGTCTGTTGACCCGAGATCGTCATAGAGTCTTGTGTGGTTCCCACTGTGCTTTAATTTCCATCTTATCACGTCCAAGAGGGCGTGCAAAACGGTGGTTTTTGGGTACAGTCCCGAGTCACATGGAGGCAATGAGCGATAGGAGGGGATTCGTCTCTCCCGGTATAGGGAGTTGATGTTGCGCTGTGTTCGATTGGCTATAACAGGAAATCCCTGGCCAGGGTTGCTGAGATTTACTGGTAAGTGTTACCAGTAGTTTCTCGAATTGTTATAGACCTCATATCGACACGACTTATCGAGCTATTGGGGTCTGACGTTTACCACCCCTAGGCGAGATATGCGACATATCAGACGATCAGACCGGACTGTACGGTAGTGTTACTGGTTGGATTCACTGGAGTGTGAGCGGGCTTGCTCGTCGATCTTCAGATCGCTCAATACCCGGGTGGCCGTTACGTTTAGCAGACCGCTTGCGGCTTGTGGGTGCTTGATATGATCATCACCTGCTGCCGGCGTATTGACGAGTCTTTAGAGTCCTACACAGAGGTTTCCTGGCTCAAGCGAAACGAAATAGGAGCGCATATGAGATATGTGCGGGACCGAGAATAATACGTGTATGTGATACCGTATTCTATTCTCGCGATGAATGTATCGAATGGTTGTATGCGATATAACCTAGTTAGCGAATCAAGGATTGATTCGATAAGCCGATACATTGGATACTAGTCGGTTATATGCGATATGACCGGATCGTTAAATCAAGTGTTGATTTAATGATTTAATGTATAATTATATATATTTGATATATTACTTTGCATTAACTAGTATCGGTTCACTTTAAATGGATTTTCTCGCTCGTGATGTGCGCATTGCATATGCGATATGATTTTGTGCACTTGCTTGTATCATGTTTGATGATACATCCCTTTTGGTTAAGTGTAAAGAATTAAACCTTGGTTAATGAAATGGTTAGGGTTTACTTTTTCCTTATTCATTTTATTCATTTATTTATTCTTTTGGAAAAGGAAAAGCAAATGAGAAAATGGTGGCATGTTTTGTTTTATTCATGAAGTATCATGAACACTTTGACTTTGTAACCATTTTGTCTCATGCTTAAACCTAACCATTCCACTTAACCCTAATTAATTCTCTACACCTAACCATGGTTCTATTATGATAAGAATTCATTATTCTTTTCATTTTTTAGAATTAACTTATCATATCATTTCTTCTTCTTCTTCCTTGAACTCAAGAAGAAAACCTTGACTTCATCAATGGTGGATTGATGAAATGAGTGAGAAATCCAATTCTAAAGTCTACCCACTTCCTATTTCTTCATCCTCTACCTCTTGCCAAGTAGTAGAGTGTGTTTCCTTCACAAGTATTCATGGCTTGGTGAAGGTGGAGCTCGATCTAGTGATGCTTCGACATAGATCATCTTCGGCACGTCGTCGACGACCTAGCCCTTCCATTCTCCGATGAAGCCAACGCTAGAGCCCGGGAATTCACTAGGACAGCGAGGGGACTTCGTTGCGGAGCTATGGAGGTGGAGCACCGGATCTACAAAGGTTGTATTTCCGTTTAACTTATAGTTAAGTGTTAACTAGATTTCATTTTCGCCTAGATTTCTAGCCAACGATCCGTAGTTTAGGGTTTCTCGGCACCGTAATTTTTGAAATGGACATGGTTCATGCCTTGTGAGACCTCATTAGAGTGCCTAGGAACCCTACATCTACAGCTGAAGTAGGGAGGAGTGCCGGGGGAGCAATCGACCGAAATGATCCTCGATCCGGCCTATCATCAACTACACCGTGTCATCAATATAGTACTGATCATAGAGGTACACGTCCTCGAAATTTATGATATCGGGGATGGTGAAAGGGAAGTCCTCCATTCTTGCGTTTTGGGTGTGAAGAAGGGAGTAATCAACAATCTCTCCATTTTATAGCCCACAACGCCCACGGAGTTCAACGGTCGCCCGTTTCGTCCACAACTGTGCCGCCACGCGGCAAACATCGGGACGCTCGATGCGAAATTGAAACGACACGGCTCGGGCGCTTCGCCTCCTCCACACGCTCGTGGCACATGTCACTCGCGACTGTCCATCTTCCCAAAGTCCTCACCAAGGGACACCCGAGCGGCTACCCTGCTTGGCCATCCTTAGAGATCGAAGCCCTCATCAAGAGGCAGCCGAGCGGCTACCCTGCTCGGTTATCCCTGGCGGGTAGTTTCTAACCACAACGCCAGGGATCAAAGCCCTCTCCAAGAGGCAACCGAGCAGTTTCACTGCTTGGTCCATCCTTAGTAGGCCACTTACGGCCCCTCCCATGCTAAGGATCTAGGCCCTCACCAAGAGGCAGCCCAGCAGCTACCCTGCTCGGCTATCCCTGGTGGGTAGCTCCCCTACCCCACAACGCCAGGGATCAAAGCCCTCACCAAGAGGTAGCCGAGCGGCTACCCTGCTCGGCTATCCCTGGCTGGTAGTTCCTTACCCCACAATGCCAGGGATCAAAGCCCTCATCAAGAGGCAGCCCAGCAGCTACCCTGCTCGGCTATCCCTGGCTGTTAGCTCCCTACCTCACAACCCCAGGGATCAAAACCCTCGCCAAGAGGCAACTGAGCAGCTTCACTGCTTGGTCCATCCTTAGTAGGCCACTTACGGCCCCTCCCATACTAAGGATCTAAGCCCTCACCAAGAGGCAGCCCATCAGCTACCCTGCTCGGCTATCCCTGGCGGGTAGCTCCCCTACCCCACAACACCAGGGATCAAAGCCCTCACCAAGAGGCAGTCGAGCGGCCACCCTGCTCGGCTATCCCTGGCTGGTAGTTCCTTACCCCACAACGCCAGGGATCAAAGCGCTCATCAAGAGGCAGCCCAGCAGCTACCCTGCTCGGCTATCCCTGGCTGGTAACTCCCTACCCTACAACGCCATGGATCAAAGCCCTCGCCAAGAGGCACTGGGTAGCAACCCTGCTCGGCCATCCTTAAGGACCAAAAGCCCTTGCCAAGAGGCACCGGGCAGTAACCCTGCTCGGCCCATCCTTAGTAGGCCACTTACGGCCCCTCCCGCGCTAAGGATGAAAAGCCCTCGCAAGAGGTAATCGGGCCCGCCCTTGCTCGGTTATCCCTGCCTGGTAGCCCCCTACCCCAACAAACCAGGGATCAAATCCCTCGCCAAGAGGCACCGGGCAGCAACTCTGCCCGGCCCGTCCTTAAGGATCAAAACCCTCGAAAGAGGCAACCAGGCCCGCCCTTGCTCGGATATCCCTGGCTGGTAGCTCCCTACCCCAACACACCAGGGATCAAAGCCCTCGCCAAGAGGCACCGAGCAGCTACCCTGCTCGGCCCCATCCTTAGTAGGCCACTTACGCCCCCTCCCACGCTAAGGATCAAAAGCCCTCGCAAGAGGCAACTGGGCCAGCCCTTGTTCGGCTATCTCTCGATGGTAGCTCCCTACCCCAACACACCAGAGATTAAAGCCCTCGCCAAGAGGCACCGAGCAGCTACCCTGCTCGTCCCCGTCCTTAGTAGGCCCTTTACGACCCCTCCCGCACTAAGGATCAAAGCCCTCGCAAGAGGAAACCGGGCCCGCCCTTGCTCGGTTATCCCTGACTGGTAGCTCCCTACCCCAATACACCAGGGATTAAAGCCCTCGTCAAGAGGCACCGAGCAGCTACCCTTCTTGGCCCCATCCTTAGTAGGCCATTTACGGCCCCTCCCGCGCTAAGGATCAAAAGCCCTTGCAAGAGGCAACCGGGTCCGCCCTTGCTCGGTTATGCCTAGATGGTAGCTCCCTACCTCAACACACCAGGGATCAAAGCCCTCGCCAAGAGGCACCGAGCAACTACCCTGTTCGGCCCCATCCTTAGTAGGCCACTTACGGCCCCTCCCGCGCTAAGGATCAAAAGCCCTCGCAAGAGGCAACCGGGCCCGCCCTTGCTCGGTTATCCCTGGCTGGTAGCTCCCTACCCCAACACATCAGGGATCAAAGCCCTCGCCAAGAGGCACCGAGCAGCTACCCTGCTCGGCCCCGTCCTTAGTAGGCCCCTTACGGCCCCTCCCGCGCTAAGGATCAAAACTCTCCCAAGAGGCAACCGGGCCCGTCCTTGCTCGGTTATCCCTGGCTGGTAGCTCCCAACACACCAGGGATCAAAGCCCTCGCCAAGGGGCACCGAGCAGCTTCACTGCTCGGTCCATCCTTAGCAGGCCTTGTACGGCACCACCCGCGCTAAGGATCATGACCTCACCAAGAGAGAGCCGAGCGGCTACCCTGCTCGGCTATCTCCGGTTGGCAATTCACTACCTTACAACTCCAAGGATCGAAGCCCTCACCTAGAGGCACCGGGCAGCTACCCTGCTCGGTCTATCATCGGCATGCCTTTCCGAGCCTTCCATGCTAAGGAACATGACCTCACCAAGAGGCATCAGATTCTCCGTCTACGCGATCTCCACCTTGACTTCGGGGCCATGGAGATACCGTCTTCCCGCCGGTCTTCGCACACTTGGCAAATGATCAGATTCAATCCGACGCGTAATCACTAGACGAAGAACCGACACAACATTAAGGCAGTACTGTGAAAATACATGTGTTTAACGACAAAAGAAAATACGAGCACAAACACTGCTGCAAAAACAAAACTCTTTATTCACAAAGTCAAAGTCTTTACAAGGGTATTGTAGGCTCCCCAGCCTTATCAAATTACCCGAAGGCTTACAAAAGAGAAAGAAGGAAGCGCCAAAAAGTTTGGGCCGCAAGCCCAGCCTAGACCTCGCCTCCCTCATCACCATCGGCCGGAGGCATGACCACTAAAAGTGGAACCCGAGCACGAAGCTCACCGTCAGTAAACCCAGGAAACTGCTCCTTGACGGCATCAAGAGCTTTGTTCCATGCTATGGCGGAGGCCTCGCCAAGGTCGACGTAAAACTGGTCCGACATCTTGTAATCAGCCATCGTCTTTCTAGCTCGGATCTCGGCAACCTCCACCGCTTGAAGCGCCGCCTAGGCATCCCGCCTGCTGGCATCCCTTGCCTTCTTCATGGCTGCAAAGCGATCGGCCAGTCCCACCAACTTCGCCTCGATGACTTGGTGGAAATCACTCAGGCGGTGATAGAACTCCCGGCACTTTGAAAGGGCGAGCTCCGCGGCGGCCGACCGGGCTTCAAGGACGACCATCCTCTCCCTCTCCAGACGCAGATCAAGTCGCAGATCCTCGGCCTCCGAAGAAGACTCTTTTGCTGACCTCGCAGCATGAATAGCCCCCTCGGCCTCCATACGAGTAACGAGAGCACAGTGCTGAAGGACCTGGCGAAAAACGGCAGAGAAACTTAGGGACACCCGAACTAAGGAGAGGGTGCTCGAAACAACACATGAGGGAGTACATACCTGAACCGCCTCCTGTGCGATAGCCACCATTTGGGCCCTCAGGGTCCCCCGCGGCATCTGGCCCCCGGCCGACTCCTCCATACCAGCAAGAAGGCTAGCAGCAACGGAAAGCCCCGACGGGACCACAAAATGGACGTCCCCCTCCTGCACGGGAATTCCCTCCGGAATCCCCGTCGGCGGCGCGCGAGAGACCGTCCTCTTCCTCTTAATAAGAACCCTGACTTCGTCCTCTCCTGCATCCCTCGTCTGGAGCTCGGGAACCCGTGGATGCCTTTGGCAGCCGCTGGAACAATCGTCAGGGGCTCATGACGGGGTAGATGTCCCCGCCATCGGAGGTGCACCTGGTGTAGGGCTCGGGTCAGCTGGAGGCACGGCTGCACCGCCAGCCTCCCTTCGGGACCGAGTGCCGAAGGCACCAAGAGTCCTAGATCGATCCATCTATCCTGCCAAAGGGAGAAGAGGCTCGGCTCAGAAAGAGAAGAAGCAGAAGAAAGAAGAAGAAGACATCTAACCTGATGGAAAGAAGTCCTCGGGAACACAGAGATCCGACCTAAAGAGGAGAGCGCCGAGCTTACAAGACCAAAGGTGAGGAGATTATGAAGAGAAATGGGCCCTCACATGGACCCCACCTCTATTTATAGCCGCCGGCATCCTCATCCAACGGCGACGGTCGACTCCCGCCAAAAACAACTCTTCGCATTCGACAACCGCGATCGCTCCACCTGTCGCACGGACGATGGCCGGATCCCATCAGACGCCAGAGGTCTGCTTCCCGTCGCGTCAGCCAACCAGTACCCGACACGTGGTCTGTCGCTTCAGTAAAAGTACGCACGATCTGGCGCACCTTCTTTAATGAAGAGATCTCGCCCTGATTCACTGGTATCATCCAGAAAATACAACAGATTACCCAGGGACACGCCGACGATATCTTCGAAAAGGAGCTCACCTCGGGTGACCCGGCAGACCACTCTCGAGTCGACCCGTCAGCTGGTCGGGACGAGAGTGGGGGGCTAATGATGATGCTCGATATCGGTGATCTACCAGATCATGACACGTGGCAGATGACATGTCCCAGAGCATGCAAGAAAGGACCTATAATGGCCGACCAGACCACTCCTATGCCCGTCCTACCAACCAACACCGGCTTACCTCCGAGCCCCCCTGCATAACTGGCCTCCTCAGCCTCACAGCTCGTCCCCGGGCTACCTCAGAACCAAGATACCTCGGCTCTCCCGCTCGTCCGCGAGCTCTCCTACCGAGGTCATCTTGCTCGGTCTCAACGAACGACCAACGGCACTGCTCACAGGCGCAACCACCATCCCACGAATCTTGCCATGCGCGAGATATCCGCCGGCCACATCCCACGTTCCACTCCATAACGATCCCCCATTAACAAGCCTGTCTTGCCATTAATGGGAGATCCGCTCATCACGCGGGCGTGACGTCGGGAGCGTAACGGCCAGCGTGATTCTCGCGCCTGCCCTGCCTGCTGCCACCGCTATATAAACCCCTCTTCCAGACGGTTCAAGTAAGCCATTTTTACTCCACTAAACCGTTACTCTGCTCGGATCTCTTGTCTAACTTGACCGTCGGAGGGTCCTCGGTGGTACAACCACCCCGGGACTTCCTTGCAGGTAACTCGGCAACCACAACCTCAAACCCTTTGAGATCCACACGCTTCAGGAGCCTGCCTCCAGATCCAATATCAGCCATCCATCGCCGTCATCAGCAGATCAACGGAAGGTAACATCTTGACGCGATCCAGGTCATGTCCGATCTTAGATAACGTTTACGGTGAGGCGACCCAAGAGGATGTTATAGGATGAAGGGATCCTGGCAACGAGGAAATTCACCGATATGGTTCGCGTTCTTCCTGCTTCCCCAATGTTGAAAGGGAGGGTGATCGATTCTTCGGCCAAGACGGAATGGTTTGTAAATCTGGAGAGGACGTGGGAGATCGGTTGGAGGTCGGACGGGTTTAATCCCATACGCTGGAAACAGTCATAAAACAGGATATCCGCCGAGCTCCCCGAGTCAACTAGGATTCTACAGACTTTGTATCGGTTTACCTGGTCTGCTATCACAAAGGGATCACTGTGCGGGAGTGATATGCCGTGAAGTTCCTCGTCTGTGAAGGTGATTGGATGTCCTTTTTGCACTTCTTGTTGGGGGATCACTTAAGGTCATGACCGGCCGGAAACGGCAGGTGTCCTCGTTGCTCGGAGTCGAGCCAACATAAATGACCATGATCTGTTCGACCGTCAATTCTCCAGGAGGAGGTTGGTTCACTTGCTCCCGATCTGTCTACCGTTTGTCTCGTAGGTATTTTGCCAGGTGACCGGAGCGGATCAGCTCCTCGATATAGTCACAGAGTTGTTTGTAGTTCTCGGTTGGGTGTCCCTGTGATCGATGGAAGACGTAGTACAAACCGCGGAGTCGCTTGCCCGGCCTTTGAATCGCTGGCGGGAGTTTGAAAAATCTCTCGCCCTTAGCCTACTCCAGCAGCTCGGCCTGAGAGCCGTTTAGGAGAGTGTACTCATGAAACCTCGGAGAATAAGGTTTCGAACGGTCGGCTTTTTTCTTCTCTTCCCTGTCCCATTTCTTTCAGTTCGTCCGGTCACCGCGGGGTAGGTTGGTGTTTACTTCCGATTAGAGTTTGATTTCCCGTTCGGTCCAGATTTTTACTTCGGCCATAGTCTTAGGCTGCGCTACTGCGAAAGAGCGGAGCCACTCTTTGTGCTTAAGACCCGCCCTCAAGGCGGTGATAATTGCTTCGTCGCGGTGCTCGGGGACTTCCAGAAGGGCATTATAGTAGCAACTGACGTAACCCTTGAAAGATTCCCTGTCTTCACTCTTGATGGTAAACAGATAGTTGACCGTCCTTTTCTGTCGTCGGTTATCGACGAAGTGACCGAGGGACTGAGTTGCCAGCTCGTCAAAGGTCGAGATCGAGTGGGGTGCAAGGCCGCAAAACCAATCTCGGCCGGCCCGGATGAGGGCGGTAGGGAAGGCTCGGCACTGAACTGCATCTGAGTTGTCTTGGAAGCTTATGCCTGCCGTAAACGCATCCAAGTGGTCCTTCGGGTTAGACTTCCCATCAAAGAGGGCCACATTGGGTGGTTTGTTCTGAGATGAGACCCGCTCGCTAAGTATCTGCTCTGTGAAGGGCTTCATGAGCGAATCTGTGGAGTACTTTGCCACTCTTCTCGCCGAACGGGTAGCGTGCTGCGTGTCTTCAATTTTCTTCTTAAGGGCCTCGATTCGCTAATAGTACCCCAAGGATTCTCCGTAATCGGAGCGCTTGCTATCCCTGCTTCGGGCTTGCGCGATGGAGCGATTTCGGCTTCGCTTTATCATGTTCCTCAAGTCCTCAGGGGGAACCTTTCATGATTGGTCCCGAAATGCGCCACGTGCGCGGCCTCGATGGGTATGGGGACGTCGGTCTCCTCTGAAATCAGGCGACCTGACAGACGTCTCCTCATGGGGCGAAGAGCGCGGCGGACGTTGAAGCGATAGCCTTGTCTCTCCTGAGATCTCAGTGTCGAACTATCCGTTGCCTAACGAGTCATGGAATCACGTGTGGAGGTCATGACTGCCGGAATCAGCACGCCAGTGTTCAGTGATATCGATAGGGGCATGAGCGAGGCCGAAGGCCTGAATGCGCCCTTCCGTCGCCCTACGCATGCCGTCGTTCCGGGGAGTGGGGAGGCAGTTTGGTTGGCATGGCCGACCGTTTGAACACGAGCGAGCGCGTCCACTATCGTTGTGAGCCTGTCGATTCGTGCAGATAAGGCGTCGACGATGTTGGGACCGTCTCCATTGTAGACGGGACGGTTCGTGCTGGGATCGTTGCAATTATCGCTGGCCATTGAATTGAAAGAGGAAAATCAACTTTTTTTGGGGGGGGGGGAAGCTTCTCGTTCTTATGGACGGCGCCTACTGATGGAGGCCGGAATCTCCCCCGGATGTTGTCCTCCGTTGATTTTGCTGCCAGCGGGGCTGAACGGTTGAGATTTAGTATGAGGATTGAGTGTGTGGGTCTCAATGGATTGTCAGTTGTACCGGCACCGAGCTATATGCAAGGGAAGTCCTGGAGTGGGAAACCACCGTAGGACCCCCCGACAATCAAGTAAGTACCGAGAAGTAATTAGGTATAGTAGCGGTGTCTTGGGAATGAGTTTGATATACTCGAGTCTTCTAGAGGAAGGGTTTATATATGGGTCACATTGGAGCGAGCCGATGCGAGATTCTTGCGGTCTGTTACGTCCCTGCATCACGTTCGTGTTGATGGCGGGATACGCCCATTAATGGCGAGATACACTAGCCTGGTATGCGGGGCATTGAGCGACGGAGATCTTGTCGTGGCGAGATACACGGAGTTGTTACGGGGGCACTTGGGCTCCGTGCTCTCCGCTGAACAGGGAAGTTGAGGAAGCTCAGCTCGGTGACCGCCCGGAGTCGAATGATGAGGCTGAGGAATCTCGGCTATAGGATGGCTCGGAGACGAGCTGTTGGCTGGTTGCTAGACGACTAGGAAATGTACTCATGGGAGGCCCCCCAAAGATCGGATGATACCTTGGAGATGAGGCGCCGAGAGATGTCCCAATGCATCGTACTTCATTTTCGTAGCCTCCAGGAATCTGGCGCGCTTACGTGGATGACACGTCACCTGCTACGTGTCGTAATCTGGGGAATTCCCATTTACGATCATCATCACTTCTCTTCTAGGTAGCTGACCCACCATATTCCAAATAAAAAGATGTTTTTGTTGTCATCTATAATAGGGACATCAAAACGGTACATTAGCTGCACGAATTTGTACCTCATTGGATATGCTCTTTGCTTATACAGATTAAGAAACATTGCTAAAGCAAGATCTCAGCTTCAATGACATAGCGGTATTCTTTTCTACGATATTATTAAAGATTTGGTCTGTTAGTGAGGCTATGACGAGACATGAAGAAAAATGATTTGGACAAGTATGACGGCTCAAATGACAACCGAGCATAGTGGAAACAGATCCCGGCAGAAAAAATTCACTGCCATTGTGGCATATAATTCAACAACCCTTAATTTTATTTACATATATTCAAGAGAATTGAATAGGTCGTACATTACCCATCACAGTAATCACATTAGTGAATTATTAATGGCTTCTTAGTGCTAATCCCAACACCATCCACTCACACAAATGTTTGGGAAGTCCAAGCACTAATTAATCCTAATATATCAACAGTTAAAGCCTATTTGTGACAACAAGGGTTATAGATCGTTTCCCTACATATACACTAAACTACTATACTAATGTAGACAACTTCACATGGAAATTATCCAAAGTTGCCCTAATTATTTAATGTCTGAATTTTGATTTTTTAAGACCTAGTGGGCCAAAAGCAGAGAAAGTTAGCAAGGACACTTCACATTGTATGAGCACTAACCAGCCATTCTTAGGAGAATTTTCTTCATTTATGAAGGGCAAGCTAACATCCCTCTTCTCTTGTAATTTTTATATTTAGTTGGATACAAAGACCCAATTTAATTGCAAATATCCTTCTCATGAACCTGTTGTCAAATTAAATTTCCTCACGAGTGTTACCTGGTATTGTGGTACAGATTTTTCTGAAGCAAGCTACATAGATCTGATTGTGAATCTTGTTTACATTAAAATATGACTCTGATGATGCTCGATATCGGCGATCTCCCAGATCGTGACACGTGGCAGATGACGTGTCCCAGAGCTCAGAAGAAAGGGCCTACAGGGCTGACCAGGCCACCCCTGTGCCCGACCCGCAAGCACAAGCTGGCTCTCCTCGGAGCCCCCATGCATAAATTGGTTTCCTCGGCCTCCCAGCTCGCCTCCGAGCTATCACAAGACCAGGATGCCTCGTCTCTCCCGCTCTCCCCCGAGCTCTCCCGCCGAGGCCATTTTCTTCGGTCTTATCGACCGACCAACGGTACCACTCGCAGGCGTAATCGCCGCTCCGCGAATCTCGCTATGCGCGAGATCTCCGCCGGCCACATCCCACGTTCCACGCCATTACGATCCCCATTAACAAGCCTGTCTCGCCATTAATGGGAAGATCCGCTTATCACGCGAGCGTGACGTCGGGAGCGTAACGGCCGGCGTGATTCTCGCCCCTGCCCTTGCATACCGCCGCCGCTATATAAACCCTTCTCTCAGAGGGATCGAGTAAGCCATTTTGACTCCACTAAGCCATTACTCTGCTCGGATCTTGTTACTGACTTGATCGTCGGAGGGTCCTCGGTGGTATTAAACCACCCCGGGACTTCCTTGCAGGTACTCGGCGCAAATCTCCTCCAACCCATTGAGATCCACACATCGCAGGAGATCACGCTCCAGATCAAATCCCAGCCGTCAATCGTAGCCATCGACAGATCAACGGGAGACAACATCTGAAGGAGACCGGAAAGGCCCCTCCATCAGCCGGCGCCGTCTGTGGGAAACCGACTCCACAAAAACAAAAGTTCATCTCCCGATCTCCAACCACATGGCGAGCGATCACCCTGAAGATCCAAGCACCAGCCGCCGCCTTCCCCTCAACGGAGGCGCGAATGAGCCCCCCGGCGATTGTCATCAACGCTCTTGCCGGCCGAATAGACCGACTAGCGTCTATCGTGGAGGCTCCGCGTCCAAACGGCAGGGCCTGAACACCAGATCGTCGCTCCTCCACCTCGAGAAGACTCCGCCCGCGTCGGTACGCCCGACCACCGTCAAGCTACCTCCCACGGCCACAGATCTCCCGGACCGGTACTCTCTGCAGCCCGCTGGGCGCCCCACAACTCCACACCAAGATCCGCCGCCAGAGCGCCTTGCCTCGAGCCTCCTCGTGACCCTTACCCTCTCGAGGAGATGTTGGTCAGCTCGCCTGTTCCCAGGCATGAACAACACCCCCTCCCTCGACAGGGTCGCGAGGACGGGGCTCGCCACGGCGGCTCGAGGGCTACCTCGCCCGGGAATCTGAGGAACCTCATTGGAACCGGGACTGCGCCCAGACGCGGGTCTCTCACAGCAGAGGTCAGGGATCGGGAGGTGCTGAATTCTCGGGGTATCACGGCCGACTCGTCGCCCTCGAGAAGAAGATCAAGGGCATACGTCGGGAAGGTCACCTCTCGGGCGACGGGGCTAAGTACGCCGCCGACTCGCTCACCAAGCCATTCACCGAGGAGCTGCTCGCCGTCCATGTCTCCTCGCGCAACAAGCCCCCAAAGGTCTCTCTCTTTGACGGGAAAACCGACCCGAAGGACCATTTGGATGCTTTCACCGCGGGGATGAGCTTCCAAGACCACTTCGATGCTGCCCGGTGCCTAGCTTTCCTGGCCACCCTCATCCGTTCCGGGCGGGACTGGTTCCGAGGACTCGAGCTTCGCTTGATTTCAACCTTCGACGAGCTGGCCACTCAGTTCCTCGGCCACTTCGTTGGAAACCGTCGGCAAAAGCGCACGGTCGACTACCTCTTCACAATCAAGAGCAGAGACAAGGAGACGTTCAAAGCTTATGTCACCCGCTTCTACAACGCCCTTCTTGAGGTCCCCGAGCATCGGGACGAAACGGTCATCACGGCACTCAGGTCGGGTCTTAGGCACAAGGAGTGGCTACGCTCCTTTGCACAGGCGCAACCTAAGACCATGGCCGAAGTGAAGACATGGACCGAGCGTGAAGTCCAGCTCGAGTCCGAGGTGAATGCGAACCTTCCCCGGGCAGACCGACCTGACCAGAAGAAAAAGGCAAGGGAAGAGAGACCAGAGTGTCAGCAGCCCTATCATCCGAAGTTCCAGAAGTACACCCCGCTCAACGTCTCCCAGACAGTGCTACTGGAGGAGGCTAAGGGCGAGGGGTTCTTTAAGTTCCCACTCGTCCCGTGTCAGGCCTCGAAGCGAACCCGGGGACCCTACCGCGGTTTCCACAGGTTGCTTGGCCACTCCACGGAGAGTTGTAAGCAGCTCCGGGACTTCATCGAGGAGCTCATCCGATCAGGGCACCTCGCCGCCTACCTGAGGGATAAGCGGCAAGCCGACCGCGAGCAGGAGCAGCGTCCCTCTCCCGCCGAGCTGACCATCGGCCAAATCATGCTCGTATCAACAGATGATACGCCCGGCACCCGCGGAGCCCAGTACCCTCTGCCGAGCACGGAGACTAACAAACCTCTGAGGGGCTCGGACTGTGCAGATAAGGTCATATACTAGCATGTACTTCTTTTTCAAAGGCAATGTAAACTCATCCTAGAATTTGCTGCTTATGTAATAAAAAAGATCGATGGAACATTACGAAAAAGAAAACAGTTTTATTTATTCCAAGAAAAAGGGGAAAGGGGGGTACAAGGGGATCACAAGGGGATCTTCGGCCATACATCGAAAAAAATTTTACAACAGCGGGGGAAGGGGGTGCAGAGAGCACTGCTCGTGGTACTCCGAGAAGATTTCCGCCAGCCGAGGCCTCGCGGAATCCAGCCTCTGCCCTCGATTCCCCCGTGCGTGTTGGCATTGAGCCTCAATTGGTAGCACTCAAGGAGGAGTGCCACCGAGCAGTTCAGCCGACCCGTAGAGATCAGGCCGAAATGCCTCAGAGACCATAGCTTTCCCACGGCATCATCTTGGAACTACTCGGACAGGGGGTTGTAGAGCCCCTGCGACGCCCTCCAAATGGAGTACATCAGCAGCTGCAGCAGGGGCGAGTGCCGGGGGAGAAGCTGGCCGAAGTGATCCTCGATGCTGCCAAAAACTAACTGCACCGTGTCCTCGGTGCAGTTCTGGTCGTAGAGGTACACGTCTTCGAAGTGAATGATGTCGGGGATGGTGAAGGGGAAGTCTTCCATCTTTACGGTTTGATTGTGAAGAGAAGAATGACCAACACTCCCTCCGCTTTATAACCCGCTGCGCTCTCAAAGGACCCAACACCCGCCCGTTTTCGCCCACAAAGGTTCCGCCACGCGGCAAGCATTGAGCCTTTTTTGGCGAAATCGAAACGACGCGGCTCTGGCGTTTCACCTCCCCCACGCATTTAATGCGCATGTTACGCGTATTCGCCGCGACTGTTCCTATTCTCCATACCAACACCGGGAAGGTCGGACAGAACATCATGAAGAGTCAACCGCGCAGCTTCACTGCCCGGTTATCCTTAGCAGGCCTCTTACGGCCCCTCCAGCGCTAAGGATCAAAGCCCTCGTCTAGAGGCAGCCGCGCAGCTACCCTGTCCGGTTATCCCTGGTCGGTAGCTCCCCTACACACAATGTCAGGGATCAAAGCCCTTGCCAAGAGGCAACCGCACAGCTTCATTGCCCGGTTATTCTTAGCAGGCCTCCTATGGCCCCTCCAGCGCTAAGGATCAAAGCCCTCGTCTAGAGGCAGCCGCGCGGCTTCCCTGCCCGGCTATCCCTGGCCGGTAGCTTCCCTACACACAACGCCAGGGATTAAAGCCCTCGTCTAGAGGCAGCCACGCAGCTATCCTACCCGGCTATCCCTGGCCAGTAGCTCCCCTACACACAATGCCAGGGATCAAAGCCCTCGTCTAGAGGCAACCGTGCAGCTACTCTGCCTGGCTATCCCTGGCTGGTAGCTTCCCTACACACAACGCCAGGGATCAAAGCCCTCGTCTGGAGGCAGCCGCGCAGCTACCCTGCCCGGATATGTCACACCCTGCTTCCCATAGTGCGCTAAGATCGGCACGTGACAGAGCCAACCATACCACCTGTGGCTAGGAAACATCCCTCCACAGTCACATTACGGCTGTCTAGAAGATATCCAGAATAGTAGAAATAAAATAAACTATCTAGTACATGTCTATAAGCCAGAATGAACGAGTCAAGAAATAAAATGCGGAAGCAAAAGATCCAAATAACAATAACATCTGGAAAGTACGTTCCAAAATACGGGCTCACATCAGGAATGAAAATGCTGAAAGAAAACTAAACTAAAAAAAATACTAACAGGTCCTCACTGCACGGCTTGTTGACTGAAATACTCCTGAACGGCCTGTGACAGAGATAAAGGATCTGGGCCATGCAAAACCCAGACGTCAGTGCGTCATAATATCAACAATAATAAAATCAGAAGGTAACAAGGCATGCAGGCATGAATTATAAATAGTAACAAGTCAACAGAAATATATAACAGTGAAGTGTATCAGTATAAGTGACGTGCAGTGAGTAGTCTAAACTGTGCTACTGGGTTATCTATTCTAAAGTTTGTTTGAAATCAATTAGAGTAATTCTTCATGTAACTAAAAGAATATGTCCCGTTATCCCCCGGGACCACGGATCAGGTAGTGGGAGTCATGAATGACTCTGTCCCGTTATCCCCCGGGACCACGGATCAAGTAAGAATCATGAATGATTCTGTCCCGTTATCCCCCGGGACCACGGATCAAGTAATACCCTTTTAAGCTACACTTCTGTTACACTTTTGATTTCCCCATACCCCCAAGGTTATGTGTTCGAGTCAGATATTGATAATCTGGAGCTAATGCTAATACAGGATCAAGCAGGTACAGGTTTGTCTATATAGACAACAGGATATGTCCGTCGGGACAACATGTCAGGATTGTCGGCATTAGTAACAGGATGGGGTATCAAGTCAAGTAGTGGTATATCAGGTCATGACAAGTAGTACACATGTATCAAGCGGATGCTCATAATAAAACTGTAGCAAGTACGGATGCACGATAAAAACATGGATGCATAAATATTTATCAAGGGTTACATCGTGACTATATAGGATGCACATTATCAAGCATGGGGTGTTATGGTAATAATATTATGAATTAATACGACATGGCAAGCGACTAGATATAAAGAATTAATGGTATGGGTACACAATAAAATATGGACGCTCAATTATCTATCAGGGGTTACAACTATAGCTCCATGACTATGTAGAATGCACCTTATCACGCATGGGTACTAATATAACAATAATATGAAACAATGTGACATGGCATGCAAATTGATATATAATTAATGGTATGGATGCACAAATATCGATCGGGGTTACATTTACAGTTCCAAAAAATATGTAGGATGTACATTATCAAGCATGGGGTGTTACTATAACAATAACATGAATTAATATGATCTGTAGATGCAGCTACATATATAATAGATGATATGGATGCATACGGGTATCTGAAAACAGTAAAACTTCAATATGGATGTATAATACAATCAACATGTAATATTTGTATTCATATGGATGCAAGATAAGTATTATAGCATGTAGCAAGATAAACTTGCATGCGACTAGATATGTAATAAGTTGTACGGATGCGAACGGATATTGTAAAACCGTAAAACTGTAACATTGGATGCATAACTAAACAATATGTAATATTATTATTCGCATGAATGCAAAATATAGTAGTATAGCATGTAGCAAGATAAAATTGCCTCGATCGGATCATACGACTGATGCGTACAGCACGTCCGATGTCGGGTAAACGTCGCAACGCATACACGGCACGCGGGACGGGTCCAGGCAAGGCAAGAGGATAATCACGCAGGCAAGGTACGTTCACTGGATCGCCTGGATCGGCAGCGGCAACACGACTCCGGCGATGGCTGGAAAACCAAGAATCAAGAAAAGAAAAGAGAGAAAGAAAGAAAAGAAGAGAAGTGAAGGAGAGTGGGGTAACCTGACTTGGGGTTTCTGGGACAGAGGAGACGAGAGGGTGACGACGGTGACGAAGGGCAGCCGTCGACGTCAAAGGCAAAGGGTTAGGGTTTCGGGTGTGCAGGTTGTGGCTCGGTTGGTGAAAGGTTCTTGGGTGAGGGCTCGAGGTTTTAGTTGCAGGGATGAGCTCGGGTGTAGGGTTCTTTTGGGAAAGGAGAGAGAAGAACGAGGTGTGGAGGAGGAGGAGAAAGGGGTGTCGACGGTGGGTTTCACGGTGAGGCGATGTATGTGCAGGGTGCTCGGGCTCGGTTAGGGTTTCGAGTGTAGGAGGAAGAGAAGGTGTTGGGGTGTGCAGGGTTTTAAACAGAAGAAGAAGGAAATGAAGGAGGAGAGAGGTGGTGTGAGGGTGACGAGGAAATGAGGGAGGCGGCGGAGTTAGGGTCAGGGTTGTCGGTTCTCGTGGAGGCGATGGGTTTTTAAATAGAGGAGGAGAAAAATAGAAGAAGGGAGGTGAGCGTAAGGGAGAGGGGGTGGCGCGACTCGAGAAGTGAATAGTGTTCGCGAGGGGAGAGAGAAAGCGCTCGAGAGGAGAGAGAAAGGAAGAGGGAGAGAGAAAGCGCTCGAGAGGAGAGAGAAAGGAAGATGCAGAGAGAAAGAGAGAGAGACGTGCAACAAACAAAAGACTTATATTTTTAAAAAATCATTAAAAGATTTGTTTAAGGGAAAAATCTAACGTAACAGTTGTATACATAAAAATATGAAGTTAGTAAAATATTTAATATTTGGCTAATACAAAAATAGTCCAAAATACGCCCAGGTCGGGTCTAAAAATCCAGTTTTAAAATACGGAAAATATACGTGTCAACAAAAACCAAAATTGGATATCCGGATAACAAAAATGCATACCACCAAGAACGGATGCACGCACGCACATGTAGCCATCCAAACAGGTCCGTTTCACTGAACGGGACGAGAACAAGTTACGTGGATGCTATGACAGAGTTAGAGGTATCATGCAGGCCATACTAGATATTTTTTTAAAATATTTTATTTGACTTTATTTGTTATACTAAAAAAAATGCAGATGCCAAATGTAATGCCAGTATGCAGTATACAAAAAAAATATGAAAGTGCACGGATCCATGTAACAAGCCGGAATAAATCATAAACAGGAATCAAGATGGGTTTCCAGCAACCGAGTCGGGTCGGATGCAAAATACAGATGTCAAATACACTATTCGCACCCAAAACACAATAAATCAAGAAAATACCATAAATAAAGAAATACTTAAAATAGAATTGGTATAAATGAACTAGGGTGTTCCTCTCCGAAAGACGGCGCACAGGACCGCGATGTCCTGACGCTGAGATTCGGGGCAGATGCTATTTGGTTTTATCCGTCTACCTCTCCGAAGATGCCAAGTTAATTTATGGAACCGTGTATCGAAGGTTTAAACGGATGCGGCCGATGTAGCAGACTTTTTCAGATTCCCCCTCGTTTGAGGGGTTTTTGATTGTGGGGACGCTCTTCCCTGCAGACGCAAGCCCCTGCAGTTAATTACGCTACCGCATCGCAGTAACCACTTTCTCCTTCTCCAGAATTTCACTTCGTGTCGTGTGTGTTCATTTTGTTCGTGGTTGCCCGTGGATTGTATACGGAGACTGAGTAATGTCGTCGCCCGTAGGACGTGGATTAGTCCAAATCCGTATTTACTTAGATTTGGGTTTGGTGTTTTTCGTTTAAGGATGCATTAGTCGCGTTGCGGCTAAGATCAACTTAAACGTTCGTTAAGAATACGTTAGTCCTGTTTTAGACTAAGATCAACTTAACGTAGTGATTAATTTAATTGTATGGCCATCAGGGCTCGTCACCTCTCTGACGTCGTTGAAAGATTACGACGTCGTTGAAGGATTACAACGACATGTATCAGAGGAGCTCGGAGATGTACCCTCGTACCAGAGTTGATTAGGAGTTTTATAATCCATTTGAATGTTTAAGGATACGTTAGCCGTGTTTGGGGCTAAGATCACCTTAAACGTTTGTTAAGGATACGTTAGTCCAGTTTGAGACTAAGATCGACTTAACGGGACCGTTTAGATCCGACAAAAGAGCATTTGGGCTCTATTGTGCCAGTTTAGGGACGTGGTGGTCCGATATTAGTTTAGGGACGTTTCAGTCCGATATTAGTTTTGGGGACGTTTCGGTCCAATGTTAGTTTAGGGACGTTTCGGTCCGATATTAGTTTATGGACGTTTCGGTCCATTATTAGTTTAGGGACGTTTCGGTCCGATGTTAATTTAGGGACGTTTCGGTCCGGTATTGGGTGTGTGGCCGTTGGGATCCGTCACCTCTTTGACGTCGTTGAGGAATTACAACGATGGATGTCAAAGGAGTTCGGAGATGTACCCTCGTACCGGATGTAGATTGATTTAGGAGAGCCATTTTGCTCAGCCAATTTAATTTAAGGACTTATGGCCACGATTGGGCTAAGTCCAGTAAAAAAAAATGTCCAACATTACTTTTGCATTTCCTTTTATTTTTATTTGGGCTTTGCCCAGAAAAGATGAAGGGCATCAATTTGTTTTGGGCTCTGTTCTTTATGAATGATGCAGAGCATCAATTTTATTTGGGCTCAGCCCTTTTATTGCTTTTGGCCTGCTAGGTCTTTTTGATTTGGGCCTGGCCTTTCAAGTAATGCATTGCATTTGTGCAAAGCACCAAGAATCTTTTAGATTCAAGGAAAGGAGTGCAGAGCACTTTTTAATTTCTTGATCTAAGTTTAGATCAAAGAAAAGAAAGAAATGTTTTCTTTCTTTCTGTCTCAGAGAACCAGAGGTTCATAGCAAGTGCAAGGCACTATTATTTTTATTTATTTATTTATTTATTGAAGATCACTGATCTTGTTTTTTAGATCAATGATCTATTCTTTAAGAGAATTTTCTCTTATCTCAAAGGTTTTTACCTTCTTTTTTTTTGTATTCTCAAGGAGTTCTCAAAAGTTCTCTTCTTTCTTCTTCTTTTTTTTTTTAAAAACCAGATGATCCCTTTGAAATGAGGTTTGGGGTCCTTTTTATAGTGCTCAAGAATTAGTTAAATTCGTTCAATAAATCTTTTCTTGAGTGATTTGGGGAATTTTCCCCACCGTTGGATCTTTGATCCAAAGGCCCCTGTTTTACAGAAGAAATCTTCTTGTTTAAACAAGAACAGAAAAAAATATCCTTAAATCTTCATTCTGTTGTTGCGCAACTCACCAGCGCGTGACACGTGTCGCGCAGCCGTGCGCTTGCGCAACTGCGCAGACACGTGTCGCGCAGCCGTGCGCTTGCGCAGTTGAGTGTTGCTTATGTTTTTTAAAGAGCCTTGCTCTGATTGGACGTACTGCCTTGGGCGTTGTGCTGCCGTGTCAACTTCTGACACGTGGCGCGTTGCGCGCAGCGCACGGGAACTGAAGCGTTGCTTCAAAATTTGAATTTTCAAAATTCAAGCAGAGCCTTGCTCTGATTGGGGGAACAAATGCCCCCCCACCGTTGCGCTCACGTGGCGCGCACGTGAGTGCAGCGGTGGCAAGATCCTGACTGTTGGATCATGGGGGTCAGTTGAAGGGGCGCAGGCGCCTATAAATAGGACCCTTGGTCCTTTAGAAAATTCTTTACCACTTTAAGAATTTTGACTCAGTGCCTTGCTCTTACTTAAGAATTTTCAGAGCCTTGCTCTTGATTTTTTTTCAAGAACTCCAGAGTTCATAACTTAGGATCACCCTAGGTAAAAAATTAGATTAATTTAAATTAAATTTAATTAACAGAGCCTTGCTCTTATAGATCTTTGATCTAAAGAAAACCCCTTTGGGGTTTCTTCAACAGAGCCTTGCTCTCATAGATCTCTGATCTAAAGAAAACCCCTTTGGGGTTTCATCAATAGAGCCTTGCTCTCAAAGATTTAGGGAGATCTCGTTCCTGGGTTCTAACCCATGAACAGAGCCTTGCTCATAGATCAAATGTAGATCTCCCCCCCTTTTTTTTATATATATATATATAAAAAATGGAGAACTCCTAAAAGTTTCCCTGGATCTTTCAGATCCCAAAATTTTTCTTTTAATCCTTAGGGGTTATAGTTATCATTACTATTACAGAGCTAGGCTCTTTTTTTAAAGAAGTTTTATTCCTTTGAGACCAGAGTTTGACAAATGTCACTCTGTGACAGAGCTTTGCTCTAAAAGAGGAGATTTTCTCCTTGTCTTTAGGGATTCCCCCCCAATGAGGATATTCTCTTGGGGGTCTTTTTCATTGACTGACAGTCTCATCCAATGATGGGACTGTCTTATCAAATGATGCGCCGTCATCTTGATTTTGTGGGTCCCCCTTTGGTCCCCTACCCACTGCATTGTAGTGTGATGTAGGACTTTGAAATGTGAAGCATTGGAACACTAACGATTATATTATTTTTTATTTTTTTTATTTTTACAGGAAACATGTCCGAAGATCTGTCTTTCCCTTTCGTTCGCTCAGAAGGAGGGTTCCCACATTCGCCAGTGGACCGGGTGGTGTTCGCCTTGATTAAAGATCATGATCCTGAGTGCAAGAGACTTCACCTGTGGGGAAGGTGGTACAGCCAAATCATCCAAGGCCGTCGCAGCTTCAGCTCCGCTTCGCCCTCTGAGCCCATAGTTACGATCCCTTATGCGGACAAGCCCCCGGTGGAGTATGCCGTGGAGGTTAAAAATTGGAATGCCGACGACCTCCTTCAGCCTGCAATCGGTGCCATTCCGGTGCAGCCGCCGCCGGCTATAGATATCTTGGGGAGGCGAATCTGTCAGGGTGAAGCACGCCCTTGGGGACAGGCTTATAACATTGGATTGATCCCGCGGCCGCTTGCCGGATATTTGCAATGGGCCCGTTACATTTTGGCGACAAAGAGGGCTCTCCTGACGACGATTGGTTTATACTCAGCTGTCTACGTCTCGCTTTTCGAGTATCCTTCTCCTCCGACGTGGTGGATAAAGGCCTTCATCGAACAATGGAATATCCCCACCCATACCTTCCTGACAGCGGATAGGGAAGTCTCCATCTCTCTGGAGGAGTTTGCTGAGATTTCAGGTCTGCCAATGAGGGGAGAACACTACGAGGAGCTGCTTCCTCCTGACGAGTATGTCTTCGCCACCAAGCAGCTTGTATTTGACTTAACTCCGGAAAATGCCATTCAGCATCAGCACCCGGGCTTGGTGAAGGTGTTGGAGATTTATGAGGAACTCCATTTGGAATCGGGCGACCGGGGCGTCAGTTTCACGGATTTCATTGCTTGTTTTATCCGCCCGGAGTTCCTATCAGAGCAGGGCGAGAAGTTCGCTCAGCTTGCTGACCCCTTTGGTTTCGGCTTGGACCGCCGACCTTCATCGGAAAATGACCAGCGGGATTTTTATTTCCCCGGCACTGCCAGCGTCCCTTTCTCAGAGATCGCCGTTCCTGACATGGACGAGGAGACTTTTTTCATAGGGTTCTTGGGTCTATGGCTATGCAGCTTCGTGCTTCCCATGCACCCACGCCTCATGCGGTCCTCTGTCTTTTACCCGGCGCATCGAATGGCGGCTGGTTTACAGTTATCAGTAGGGATCGCCGGGCTGGCTTACCTCTACAATGGACTTAGCGTAGCGGCGGATGCTAATGAGCCTGGGGTACAGCCTGCTAACTTCCCGATGCACTACTTCACTTCTTGGATGGAGCTGCATGTGCGAGGGGTGTTTGGTGCCCATAAGACTCCTCCGTTTTTTGAGAAATACAGACTCCCAAGAATCATGCGGTTGGTCGGGGCTTCAATTGTGGTTGCACCTCCGCGGGAGTCTAGGGGACTGCTCCTGCGTTCACATCTAGTTGGAGCGAAGACCTCTTTGTGGATAAGGTCATCACCATAGGCTCCGAGACCACTAAGTCAGTGGTGTCGCTGCGTGATGACTTTAAGGGCGGGGTTTCTGTACTGAAGGCTCGGGAAATTCTTCACCTTTACTCTATTCGGCCGGGCTACCTAGTATTTAGGCAGAATGAGACGGCTCTCTTTATGAGGTATAACCCGCATCGATTTGCCCGACAATCGAGTTACAATCAAGGGATCCTGATGGAAGCCTTTCTGGAAACACCCGCGGCCAACTAAGGGGGAATAAGGAATGCTATGCATCATTTCATCCGGCTCAATACAGGCTCTTATTTTTTTATCAGTGAGCCTAGCTGTGCCCCTAAAATAATCCATCCGTATGTAGCCTGGTATGCGCATGCTATGGGCCCAATCATTTTAATGGAGAAACGCCTGCTGGTTGACCGTAGGGGTGCGCCTCCTGGTGGTGATCGCAAGGCTCCCTTGCAGCCAAGGCTCCCGGTCGTCCCTCCGCTAAAAGAGGCTGGAGTCGATCGACCGCACGTGTTGAGCCCCCCGCGGGGATTGCCACTGCCTACTATGGTGGATGCACCGCCAGCGCCCCATGCTCCCACGAAGACGGTTAATGTGGTATCACCAGGGTCCGGCGCAGGAGCAGAGATCGGGACCCGCCGCCCTAAAGTGGCTGCCAAGCGCAAATCCGCTCCGGGTGGGTCTAAAGCTGGTGGACAGCAGAAGAAGAAGAAGTCCGCTCTTTCCCTCGATGCGATCCTCAGCTTAAAGCCTGCGGCTCCTTCCGCCGAGGCCATATGTGAATACGGCAGCAATGAGGGTTTCGTGGTAGATCCTGCGGACACCAATCTGGCTGCCGCCATTGCAGCTTCGGAGCGATCGGCTAGGCTCGAAGCGATGCTAAGCAAACTCGCTGAGTCCGGTAATCATCAGACGCTTCATTTGTCATTTTATTGCACCTTGTATTATTATCTTTAACTAACATTTGCTCCATTTTCAACAGGTGTCTCTACTGAAGAGGCTATTGCTGCCTCCCTGAAAACCTTCCAGGAGGAGGAGGAGAAGCGTGCCTTAGCAGGCGCTGGTATGTTTCATCCCTTTCTCTTTTATAAGGAAAGTTTGTTGTCTTTTTATGATGGTCAACCTAACCTTCTTTCGTTTCTTAGCAGGGGTTATATCAGTTGATGCGGGGATCCTTCCCGAGCCTGTTACTGAAGTCCCGGCTTCGTCGAAGTTGCCGCAAGAGCCTCGGCTTGACAAAACGACGAGGGATGCCCTGAAAACCTTAGAGGCTTCCCTATTCACGGACGAGGACACCTCAATTAGGGAAGCTCTAGTGGCATCCGTCTCAACGGCTCGGGAGGAGCGGAAGCGGTTGAGATGCGAAGCAAAGGCGCGTAGAGCTGCTTTGGCCGCGGGAGCGGGTCCCAGTACCATTCCTCACGCTGACACTCCTTCTGAAGAGGCCCCTGTCGCCCTGTCTACTGCTTATAGGCAAGTGGCGCGCGCGGCCCGAAGTGCAAACAATAAATCCCCTTCAGGTAGCATCTCTTTCAGAACCTTGTTGTAAGAATTATTATAAAGCCATTGGCTCATATGCATTCCATCTTGCAGGACCAAGTCCGACTGAGGGGGAGGCGGAGACCGTTGAACCCAGGGAAACGGCGGAAGCAGTGCCTGTCGAATCTGAGCCGACGGTGAGGCGCGTCATTGGGGCCACGGGACCTGAAACAGAGGTTGAGGAATCCGCCGCCGAGAGGGTCATTGATACCGCTCCTGACGTGGCGGTAGATGAGATGATTGTCTTAACCGAGGCGAAGGCGGTAGAGGGCGAAGCGCTCGAGGCTGGAGACCTCGCGGTGACGGTGGACGAGACAACCGTGACCGCAGAAACCGAGGGAGTATCGGGTGAGGCGGCCACGATTCCTGAGGAGGAGCGAACCGCTCTTTCCCAGGAATCTGGTAATACTCCGATCATAGCCCTCCCCGCGTATGGTTCCTTGCCGTCTCCTGGGCTCGCGAGCACAACAACGGTTCCCATCGAGTCGGGTGATGAGGCTACGGGCGGTGGTCTCATGTCGATGGATGAGGGGATTGCTTCAGTTTCTGCTGGTAGCTCGTCGGGTAAAAATTTTTTTGAGTCACCTGCGTTCCCCCTTTTTTCTATATATCTTGCGATCTCTTCTAACAAGCTTGTCTTTGCAGGTGTGGCCAGTGCCGATGCTCCATTGCTCGAAGGGGCACCGTCGACTACTGCTTTGGCGGTGGTCACCTCTCCGCCTTCCCTTGTACCATCACGGATGTTGGAAGGTATGGATTCACGACTCATGCATTAATCTTTCAAAAATGTAGCTTTGCACTAACGTTATACCATTGTGCCTTTGCAGGAGTGCTCTTCGATCATTTATATCAAGTGTTGCTCCCACACTTCTCTTTCCCATCCGAACTCGCTTCTCCCTCTGGTGGCGCCGGTGAGTATACTTTCACTATAATATCTTTATTTACCTCCTTTTTTCTAGCAATGGGATAATTTCTGACTTTTCCTTTTCTCTATTGCAGTGCCACAAATCGAAGGAGGGGATGCAAGACCTGCCGTGCTACCTGCCCTTCCGTCTTTGCCGTCCGTTGCAGCTGGTATAGTAAATTTCCTTTTTTGGTAACCCTTCAACATCTTCTGAACCATCGTTTAACCATGTTTTGTTTTGCAGCTATTGTTCCGGCTCCGGTCTCTTTTGAGGCTCACGTCCTTTCACCGGCAGGCCCTTTCTTGAGACGTCCATCTTCAAAGGGTGCTGTGATGAGTTTGGGCATGCTGAGCGGGTACATTGAAGAGCTCAATGTGGACGCTCTCCCTTCTGCCGTAGATTTTGGCGGCGCTCGTAAATTTTCATAACGAAGGCGTCGTCGAATCTTGGGTTAACCACTGCAGGGGGATCGAGGCTTGTCTATATCGGCTGGAGTCGACGCGCCCTTCTCCCGAAGTTTTAGCCCTGAGCACCCAACGCACAACTTGGCTCGAGCAAAGCACTTCGCACTTCCGCCACTTGGAACAAGAAGCAGCTTCAAGACTAAGGGAATGCCAAAAGACCTTGAACGAAACGGCCCATCTGCGCGCTGAGGTTGAGGCAAATGCTGCCCAAGTGAAGACTATCTTCGAGGGTCTCTTGGAGCGTATCTCCCATGGGCTAAACTTGAAGCGGAAGCTTGACGTAGCTGAGCGCAATATCCCAAGTCGGGAAGCTGCCTATCAGGCCGTCAGGGAGCAGCTTGCGTCGGTCTTGCAGCAGCGAGCCCAAGTGGAGGCAGAGCTGGCGGTGGTAGCCGATCGAGAGAAGACGTGGAAGGAAGTATGCGAGCAATTGCTAAATCTATGCAAGACGCTTCCTTCCCAGTAATTTCTCCTTGTATCATTTGTACTTATAAAATATATGTATATATATCTTTTTTTATTCTTTAGTACAATGTATCCTGTACCCAGTCAATATTCATGAATAAAAGATACACATTTTTGTAACGTCCTGTGTCATTTCTTCGCCTTTTTCATTCTTTTCAGCATGACATATTTAATGCACCTTATTGACAGATAACTTCATTTCTCCCAGAGATAACGATGGCCTAGACTGCAGGTTCAGATCTGCCGCCTAGGACTTTTCAACTCTATGAGCCGTGAGGGTCTCGTAGAGACTTTTCTTCCTACGGATCGAGAGGATCCCGTAGGCGGGCTTTTCTCCTTAGGAATCGCGAGGATTCCTAAGTGTGGTTTTCTCTTACAAGTCGTAAGGCTCCTCCTGCAAGAGTTTTTCTTTCTCATGAGTCGAAGGGACCCGTAAGCGGTTGTTTCCCTCCTTATCGAAACTCGGTTTTAAAGAGTGAGTCCCGCGTATAGTATGCAAGAGACCAATTTAGATCGACTTGTAGGGTCCCACTGTTCAGGAAGCAAGTTCTCCTACCTCTGATGCCTGAGGCTTCATTTTGCAGACCAAGAAGCAAGTTCAATTTGTTGAAGAAATCCCTTTTCTGAAAGATTTGGCGGGATTTCCCCCACTATCGGATCTTTGATCTAGGGGCTTCTGTTTTACAGAAGATAATAACCGAAAAGATTTCTTCAGAACCTTTTTGTTTAGCGCGAATGCTCCAGGGTATGACGCGTGTCGCACAGCACACAGTGCAGCGCAACTGTGCTAGCACATCTACGCCGACATGTGTCATGCAGCGCACGACGTATACGCCGCTGAAGCGTTGCTTCCCTTGGTTTTGCTTGAAATAGAGCTTTGCTTTGGCTGGGTGCGCTGCTTTGGGGTGCTGCGCTGATGCGTTTGCGCTGGACACGTGGCGTGTAGCGCGCAGCGCAACGCAACTGCGCTAGCGCTTCCGTGTTGAAGCGTCGCTTCTTCAAGACAGAGCTTTGCTCTGATCGGGAAAGGATGAAGCGTTGCTTCATCCCCCGTCTCGGAATTCGAACGGAAATTCGCTCCAATTAGGGTAAACTGCTGTGACGACTCTTGGGAGTCAAAGAGGCACTTGAGGCCTATAAATAGGACCTTTGGTCCTCTCCAGATACTTATCATCTTCCAGATTTCCATTTTTGAAGACTTCAGAGCTTTGTTCTTGCCTTTAAGAACTCCGGTGCCTTGCTCATTTTTTAAAGTTTTTTAGAAGAACTTCAGGTAAAATCGATTCTTAGATCAATCTTAAATAGCAGAGCTCTCGTCTAGTGGGTTTCATCTTTGAACATAGTTTTGCTCTCTAGGAATTTAGTCATCCGTGTATATTATTGCTTTTCTATTGTTGATCTTCCTGTAATATTTTCTCCAGGCATAATGGCGGCGGTGCATCTATACAGTCTGCACGAGTTCATTACCTACGATGATATCCGCGCTCAGGGTCGTCAACAAAACCAGGAGTTTACAGACGCTGAATGTGCAGAAGTCATGGGTCGTCTGAACGCAAGCGGTGGTTGGCTGTTGCCTCGGCGTTCGGCTCTTTTGAAAGTCGTGCTGGGAGCAATATGGAGGGCACTTCCGGGTCTTCACGAGGCCCTACCACTCAATGCGCTAGATGATGCCGAGGACAAGGTGCATTCAGTGCACCTGACAGGGCTGATCTCAAAGAAGCGACGGAACGACCTCGTTGACATCCTACATCAAGTGTTTCAGCAGACGACGATCGTTGCTGCTTATCAAAGGCCGGAAGGGCTTGCCGATGATATCGACACCGAGGAGCGCGAAAGACTGCGCATAAGAATAATTAGAAAGGCCAGAAGAACTCTGGATGGCCTTACTTTTGATTTCCTCAATCCGTGCCCCGGATCCGAGGTTATACCGTTGTAATATTTTGAACAATGTTTCTTATTCATTATTCTTATGCTTGTAAAAACTTTTAGCGGTATGAATGAAAACCCTCCCCTTTTCTATTTCAGCTTGTCTTATTTCTCGTCCTGAGTCTTCTGTCCATGCATAAATGAATGCGTCACGCATGCCAGATCAAATGTAGAACGGATATTCTTTCTGTCATCTTCTTTCTTTTAATGTCAGTAGGCTGTCTTAATAACCATGGTTGCTGGATGTCTAAAACGAGTATTCCGACTTCCTCAGGAAATAGCGATGGCTTAGGCCACAGGTTCAGGTTTACCGCCTAAGACTTTTCAATTCTATGAGCCGTGAGGGTCTCATAGAGGCTTTTCTCCCTACGGATCGAGAGGATCTCATAGGTGGATTTTCTCCTTAGGAATCGTGAGGATTCCTAAGTGTGGTTTTCTCTTATAAGTCGTAGGGATCTTATAAGAGAATTTTCCTTCTTACGAGTCGAGAGAATTCGTAAGTGGTTGTTTCCCTCCTCGTCGAAATTCAACTTCGGAGAGTGAGACCCGTGAATAGTATGCAAGAGACCATTTTGGATTGACTTGCAGGGCCCCATTGCTCAAGAAGCAAGCTTTTCAATCCTTGCTGTCTGAGACTTCTTCTTACAAATTGAGACGAATCGGGAATTTGCTCGCGGAGAGGGTGATGGCTCTGCGAGTTGACATGAGTTAAGAGGCTCTCATCACGGAGTGTTTGTATCCGTGAGTCGAGGAGTTTGCTAGGGATTATTTGTTTCCCGAGCACCAAGGATTATTTGTTTCCTTGGGGTTTGAAACGAGTCGAGGATTCCCACGGAGGCGCTGGTGGCTCTGCAGGTCGACGCGGATCAGGAGTCTCTCGTCAAGGAGTGTTTGTATCCGTGAGTCGAGGGATTTGCTAGGGATTATTTGTTTCCCGAGCGCCAAGGATTATTTGTTTCCTTGGGGTTTGAAACGAGTCGAGGATTCCCATGGAGGCGCTGGTGGCTCTGCAGGTCGACGCGGATCAGGAGTCTCTCATCAAGGAGTGTTTGTATCCGTGAGTCGAGGGATTTGCTAGGGATTATTTGTTTCCCGAGCGCCAAGGATTATTTGTTTCCTTGGGGTTTGAAACGAGTCAAGGATTCCCACGGAGGCGCTGGTGGCTCTGCAGGTCGACGCGGATCAGGAGTCTCTCGTCAAGGAGTGTTTGTATCCGTGGGTCGAGGGATTTGCTAGGGATTATTTGTTTCCCGAGCGCCAAGGATTATTTGTTTCCTTGGGGTTTGAAACGAGTCGAGGATTCCCACGGAGGCGCTGGTGGCTCTGCAGGTCGACGCGGATCAGGGGGCTCTCGTCAAGGAGTGTTTGTATCCGTGAGTCGAGGAGTTTGTTGGGAGAGTATGGCTCCCTCTTTGTTTACGCCCTTGGATTGTATACAGGGATCGATGTGATCTTAACTGTAGGGCCAAAATTTTATCATCATTATTTTTTTTTGTTTTATTTCCGCGATGCTCTATCATTTCAGCTTTTATATCGCGAAGGTCACGATCGCCCAATCATTTCGGCTATTTTTCGCGGTGTCCAATCATTTCGGCTTTTTATTTTATTTTTACTCGCTGCTTTTTATTGCGAGTTGCCCAATCATTTCGGCTATTTCTTCATGCATATATTTTTACTTGCTGCTTTTTTTTTATTGCAAGTTGCCCCATCATTTCGGCTATTTCGTATGCATGTACGGTCTACTGGCTTTTCGCCGTGAACCTGAACTTGGACACTGATTTTGGCATCAGCACCGCTACAACTGGGATGTTGCCAGGAGCGAATCATCATTTGCTTCTGTCATTGTCGAACAAAGGAGGCTTAGCGACCAGGGTTAGGGTCCTGTCGACTAAGGCTTTTGACTTTATAAGCCGTAAGGGTCTCACAAAGCTATTTCTCCCTATGAAGTCGTCAGGATCTTATAGGTGTATTTTCTCCTTAGGAATCGTGAGGGTTCCTAAGTGTTTTGTTCCTCTGTAAGTCGTAAGGATCCTACAGGAGGGTTTTCCCTTTGCAAATCGAGAGGATTTACAAGGGTTATGCGAACATATCCCCAGTCACGGATGGACCTTGGTTAGGGAAATGTTTATTCGCGCCCGTGGATTGTATACAAGGGTCAGTATTGAGCCACTTGTAGGGCAATATCGAAAGTTGTGGGGGTTGCTTAAGCACAGGTTTAGGTCTCTGTAACTTAAGACTTTTAACTCTTATGAGCCGTGAGGGTCGCATAAGAGAGTTCTTCTTACGAGTCGTGAGGATCTCGCAAGTGTATTTTCTTCTTAGGAATCGTGGGGATCCCTAAGTGTGCTGCTCCCTTGTGAGTCGTAAGGATCTCACGTGGGTGGTTTCTCCTTATAAGATCGAGAGGACCCTATAAGTGTCCTTTAACGAGGTTGCGCCCTTTCAGGTTTTCACAAACACTCGCCGGTAGCCCTGCTGTTTTTACTCACGGAGCCCTTTCGGGTTTTCATCCGTGCCCATTTTGCTTATGGACATACCGTTTTTTTTTATTCTTTTTATTTTTATATATTTTTTTTTCCTCTTTTTTTTTTAACGAGGTCGCGCCCTTTCGGGTTTTCACGAACACTCGCCGGTAGCCCTGCTGTTTTTACTCACGGAGCCCTTTCGGGTTTTCATCCGTGCCCTTTTTGCTTATGGACATACCGTTTTTTTTAATTTTATTTTTATATGTTTTTTTTATATCTCGTCAGCCTAAAGATGCTGCGGTAGTAGTTTAAAGACGTTTCGGTCTGTCATGGAGAAGGCCGGCTACTACTTATAAAGCTTGAGCTTAGGAAGATAGCGAGCGGACATAGTCGTCGTCATCTATTATTGACCTAGGCCGTGGATCATTAAGCGTAGTATCTCTTTAGGAAGCGACCGTTTATTGGCCTGAAAGGCCTTTCACCGTGCATGTCCATGAGTAGATAGGCCCCACCCTGGTAGACCTTATCTATGATGTACGGGCCTTCATAGTTTGGCTCGAATTTTCCTCGCTTGGCGCGATTGGGGATCATAGGCCTTTTGACCACTAGCACGAGTTCGCCTTGGCGAAATGTCCTCGGTCGGGTCAGTCTTTCATATGAGCGCGTCATCTTTGCTTTATAAGCTTCCAGATTTTGTTGCGCTATGAGCCTAGTTTCATCAAGGGCGTCAAGCTCCTCAAGCCGAAGGTGAGCATTTTCTTCGCCCGTTAGCTCATGGTGAACTGCCACTCGTAGAGAGGGTAACTCTATCTCGAGAGGGAGTACTGCTTCCGTACTGAACACCAACGCGTATGGCGTTGTGTTTGTGGCTGTCTTGAACGTGGTTCGATACGCCCAAAGAGCTTCTTGCAGTCTCTCATGCCAGTCTTTCTTATTTCGGGACACTGTTTTCTTTATAATTTTCGTCAAGGTCTTGTTGAAGGCCTCGGCGAGACCGTTAGCTCGTGGATTATAGACTGAGGAATATCTCCAGTCTATGTTATGCTGCTGTGCGAAGCGGCTGATTTTATGACTTCGGTAGGCTGGCCCGTTATCGGAGATGATCCGCCTCGGAGTTCCAAACCGATATATGACGTGCGTTTTGAAGAAATGGAGGATATTCTCCGTCTTCACTTCTCTCAATGGTACTGCTTCTGCCCACTTAGAGAAGTAGTCAGTCGTCGCTAGGATGAAACGATGTCCTTTAGACGATGCTGGTTCGATGGGGCCGACTATATCAGTCCCCCACATTTCGAATGGCCAGCTAGCTACCGTTGGATGCAACGGATTTGGGTGCTGGTGGATGAAGTCCCCATGGATCTGGTATGAGTGACATTGCTTCGCATATTCGATGCAGTCTTGAATCATCGTGGGCCAGTAATAGCCCATCCGTTTGATCTTCAACTTCATCTTTGGACCTGCTTGGTGAGAACCGCAGATTCCGTCATGAACTTCCTGAACGACTCTTTCCGATTCGTCCGGTCTTAAGCATCTCAGCCACAGAGAATCGAATGACCTCTTGTATAGAGTATCATTGACGAAGGCGAAGGACAGAGCTTGTTTTATGAGTTGATGTCTTGCGGACGCATCTTCGGGCATTTGGTGGGACTTGAAGTAATCTATAAAGACTTCCCTCCAATCTTCAACCTTCTCATGTTCTTTTATTTGCAAGGTCTCTTGTTCAGTCACTCCCTTCTCTTCGGGTGATTCCGAAGGTATTTCTGCGGGGGCGAGCACCTGACGACTTTGTACTATGATTCTAACGTTGTCGAGGTTCTCGTCAGCCATTTCTTTAGCAAGTTTGGCCAACGCGTCCGCTTTGCTGTTATCCGCGCGTGGTATGCTCTCCAAAGTATAGGAGGGAATTTGGGTTAGCAGTTGTTGCGCCTTTTCACCGTATTTTACCAATTCCGGTTTGCATGTTTGGTAATCGCCGTTTACTTGACTAACGACCAGTTGCGAATCTCCGTATATGAGGAGGTTTTCAATTCCCATGTTAATGGCGATCTCGAGGCCTGCTATCAGAGCTTCGTATTCGGCTTCGTTGTTTGTCCTCGGTTCCGTCAGGGAGAACGCGTAGCGCATTATCCCTCCTTGTGGAGTTATAAAGATGAGTCCTACCCCCGATTTGATTATAGGGGTACTTTGTTTGCGCTTCTTCACGGAAGATGCTCCGTCAAAATAAAGCTCCTATCGGGTATTATCACCATCGATCGCATCAAACGCATGTTCGTCTGGAAGATCGCAGTTTAAAGGAGAGTCGGCTGGTATCGGGTGCTCAGCAAGGAAGTCGGCGATGGCCTGGCCTTTTACTGCTTTGAGTGGTCGATATGCTATCGAGAACTCCATTAAGAGCAGGGCCCATTTAGCGAGTCGTCCTGTCAATATGGCCTTTGACATTAGATATTTGAGAGGGTCCACCTTTGAAATGAGATAGACTTCATGCGCTAATGCGTAATGTCTAAGCTTTGTTATTGCGAAGATCAACGCCAGGCAGTGTTTTTCAATGGGGGAGTAATTGCTTTCTCCCCCAGCAGCACTCGACTTAAATAGTAAAGTGCTCTTTCTTTCCCCTGGTCATTCTCTTGTGCCCATAATGCGCCCAAAGAACCTTCAAGGGCTGCCGTGTAAAGAATGAGAGGCTTTCCCTTCACTGGAGCAGCCAACACTGGAGGGTTTTGCAGGTGCTGTTTGATCTCGTCTAGTGCGCTTTGGCACTTTTGATCCTAGACGAACGGGGTTCCCTTCTTCATCAGGTGGCTGTAAGGGCGGCACTTTCCTGAGAGGTTGGCTATAAATCGCCGTATGTACGCGAGCTTCCCTTGGAGAGACCGCAACTGTTTGAGAGTTCTCGGCGGAGGCATTCCCATGATTGCCTTGATCTTGGACGGATCTATCTCGATACCTCGGTGTCGAACGACGAATCCCAGGAATTTGCCCGAGGAAACCCCGAATGTACACTTCAGAGGGTTCATCTTCAAGTTGTATTGTCGAAGACGTTGAAATACGGTCTTCAGATGCTCGAGATGTTCCTCATATGATTTGCTTTTAACAACGAGGTCGTCGATATAGCACTCAACAATTTCGTGTATAAGATTATCGAAAATCTTCGTCATGGCCCTTTGGTAGGTTGCACCGGCGTTCTTTAAACCGAAGGGCATCACCTTGTAACAGAATATTCCCAAAGGAGTCTGGAAAGCCGTATGTTTCTGGTCTTCAGGGTGCATTTTTATTTGATTATATCCTGATGAGCCATCCATGAATGAGAAAATCTCATGCGTGGACGTATTGTCTATCATTAGTTCGGTGACTGGTACTGGGAAATCATCCTTCGGGCAGGCTTTGTTGAGATCCCGAAAGTCCACGCATATACGCACCGTACCATTTTTCTTCATCACTGGGACGATATTAGCAATCCATTCAGGGTATTGAACCTCTTGGATAAAGCCGGAGTCTATCAGCTTTTTGACTTCCGCGTTGATGCTCATTTCGAGCTCAAGCCGCATTCTTCTCGGCGCTTGTTTGACCGGCTTGACACTCGGGGATATTGCCAGTCTATGTACAGTAACTTCTGGATCAAGTCCCGGCATCTCGGAATAGTTCCATGCGAAGCAATCTTTATGCTGTACAAGGACGTCCTTTAACGCAGCCACCTTTTCCTCGGACAGCAGCTCGCTGACGAATGTCGGTCGCGGATCGTTTATCGTCCCCAACTCAATTTTCTTGAGGTTATCCGCAGTGGTATGTATGCCGTCCTCCAGTTCTTTCGGAGCTGGGGGAAATTCTGAGATCACCTCATCATTGCTGTTTTCGAGGCACCAGGGAAGGCTGTCTATGTTCTCGGACTCTTCTTTTAATATCGTTATCATATGACATGTGCGAATTTTCTTCCAATCCCAATGCGGAGTTGGTTCTGTTCTTGTGTTTTCGGATTCGTGCTTTTGTGGCGGCGCTACCCTCCAGTTGTCAGACAACGCGAATTTGCCAAGCTGATACTGGTCCTCAACCCAATTCTTAAAGGTGAAGCAATCTTCAAGCGGATGCCCTACTACTCGATGGTAAAAGCAATAATTTGGGTTGAATACCTCGCCTGCATGCTCGGGGTTCTTGGACTCTGGCAGCGTAAGCATTTGATGTTTTAGAGCAAGATCAAATATCTTCCTTATTTTGTTCCGAGGAAATGAGTATGCTCGACCCATTTTCTTCATGAGGGCTAAGTTAGTAACGCTCGGCTCTCGGATACGTGGTTTCTTAGCTCTGCCTTATGGTTGTTGAGCGTCTTTCCTGCCCTCTGACTTGTTTTTGCTTTCGCGTCGAACCTTTTTTGTAGCAGGTTGACAAGGAGCGGCCTTTTCATCCTTCACGGCCTGTCGGAGAAGGCGTTGCGTCTTGGCTTTCTCATAGATGGCCGTCTCGCGACTGTGGTCATCTCGGACTTTTTGACCAGCTTCCCTTATAAGCCTGTCCATTTGCTCTTCAAATGATGGACCGGGCAATTTTTCATCAGGAACTTTTACTGGCTTAGGATTAGCGTCCTCCCATTGAGCGTCCGCATCTTCATCGAAGTCATACATGACATAACAGCTATTTACTAGCTCTCGTTTCTTTAGCCGGATGTACCCAAGCCCTTTTGTTTCCATTCTCCCGTTAGGCAGTTTGCTTTGGGTCCCGGGAACATTCCAGACCCTGTCATAGAATTTGACCTCTCTAACGGTCTGTCTGAAGGATATCCCCTGGCGTTTCAGCAGTTTCTTCAAACCTTCGGTATAATATCTGGGAAGACGGATAGGCTGAAGCCTGTCGAGCGTGGGATCCACGCCATGCCAAACTTCTTTTTCCACCTTGTTTTCTTCAGAACGGTAGAATAGGATTGCCTTCTCGCCTTCCCGTCTGGGAGGGATATAAAATGTCTGCAATTCTTCTACGCTGTTGGTGTTGAGTGCATCCAGTTCTTTGTAATGTTCAAGCGGTACCATGGTTATCTGCAGACTTCGCTCTTCATCAGCGGAAGCCCGTATTGAAGGCCGAGCAGAGAATACGACATGGACCTCATCCTCCGAGTCACTACCAAAGACCAATGTAGGAGTGGACGGTCCTAGCTTGTTATGTTGGGGCAGACCCGAATAAACGATCTCCTCTTCTTCCTCGGTATCACTGCCGAAGACAGGGATGGTGGCGTTAGTTTTATTTTCCGGCTTGTGACACTTCTCCGTGTCTTCGAAATCCGGCAAGAAGTATTTGGCATCTTCGTATTTGCGGACCTCGTTCACAGAGAACGGGTTCAGTTCTCCCGTCACGGTATACTCGAAACCATCCTTAAAATACTTCATACACTGATGTTGTGTAGAAGGGATAATGTTGTACTCGTGTAACCATGGTCGGCCGAGCAAAGCGTTGTAGCATGTCTTGGCATCTATGACGTGGAACTTAATGTCCGTGACGAGTAGCCCGAAGCGTAGCGTCAGTATCACAGATCCAAGAGTCTTTGACGATTGGGAGTCGAACCCGGAGATGGTGATCTTGTCCCGAGCAAGGTGCTGGACGCTCATGCAGATTTCCTTCAACACCCGCACGTTGAGTAGGTTAACAGACGACCCGTTATCGATCAGGATTTTGCCTATCTTTATATCATGGCAATATCCCGAGACATAGAGAGGGCGATTGTGTTCGCACGTCCCAAGTAGAAGGTCTTCATCGCCAAAAGTAACATCAGCCGTGTGCACTTCCTCTAATTCATCCTTCATCTTTTCCTCGGCCAGGCATGCTTGGAATTGTTCCGGGTCTTGGAGCGCCTTAATCAACGAATCTCTTGCCTCTTTTGATAGTAAAAGGGCGTCAAGAATGCTGAGCTGTGAGGGCAACTTCCTCAGATGTGCTAAGACGTTATAATCCACCTTATTCTTCTTTGGTGGGTCTTTGGCAGCTAGCTCTTCCACTACTCGGTCATCGAGAGTAATATCCTCAGCGACCTTTTCTTTCCCTTTATCTTTTCTGTTCAAGGGTCCGAAGTTCTTTTCAGGCAGCGTCCGATTTCGCAGCCGGGTATTTTCGCAGACCTTCGGTTCTTCTTCTTTTCCTGAAGCGGACTCTTTAAAGAAAGGGGCAAGTTCTAGCTCTTCATCAGAATCACTCCCGAATGTAGGCACTTGTGATCCACCGGCGTTAATCATGCAACAACCACTGCTAGTTTTATCAAGCACTTTGATCATTCCGTTCTGCTCTCGGCGGGCTCTGTGCTTTTCCCGCTTAAACTGTTGCCGGTGAGTAACATATCCTTGCCACCACTTACCGAAAGCTTTTCACTCTTCGGTGGGATGCGACACCTTCCGATGGTACAAGCAATAGGAGGGGTGGTTTTCCATTTCACCCGTAATGTTTTTCTTGGAGGGTGGTAGCTTTATACCCATCGACACAGCCTTAGCGAATCTCTTCTTTATCTTGAACTTGATTTTATCTGTGGTGGGTGTATTTTATTCTAGCGGGAGTAACGCAATTCTTTCGTCAAGGTGCTGGCGTTTGGCCCTTTCGAATATAACCGCTTCGTTATCCCGATCAGCTTTGCCCTTTAAGAACGCCTGATTTAGGAATGCATCAATCACTTCATCCGACGGCTCCAGAATTTTTAGTGCAGGCTCTGCCCCCAGCTTTTCAGCGTGAGGAGTCTCCTCATCGGTTGTGGACAAATGGGAAATCACGTGGCAACTTGCCACATGTTCTTCAGATTCATTTGACGAACTACCTCCCTCATCTTCTGCTTGGAAGACGTGGTTGAGGAACTCTTGCAATGTAATGGGAGTCCGCGCTTTCTGGTTGTACTCTTCCAGCGCGTCAATTTGCTTTTGCAAGTCCGTGCGCCTATCGCTAGGCTTCACCGGTTTCTTGGCCTTCTTCTTTTTCTTCGAAGACTTTGACGACTGGCTACTAGTGCTTGAACCCCCATCATTGGTCTTTCGAGTTGGACGTGGCTTTAACATCCCCTCAACGACCTGCGGTTCCAATGGGCTTTTCCACTTGATCGCCGGACATGTCCGAAGATCATTTAGCATCCTCTTCGTTTTTGATGATAATACAACCTCCCACGGAGTTTCTTCAATGACAGAGCATGTTGCCCCCGGCGTATTCGTCCCTTTAGAGGTGTGGGGCTGCGGGGGATTCACCTTCCATTTGTCAGATAACGCAAATTTTCCCTGTCTATACTGGTTTTCAAGCCAATTTTTGAAAACGTAGCAGTCCTCAATCGGATGGCCTAGCACTCGATGATAGGGGCAGTAATTAGGTTCGTTGACGTCACTTGGTTGCAACGGACGTTTTGGATCTGGCAGATTTATGAGTCTGTTGCGTAATGCCAGCTTGAATAACCTCTTCGTTTTATCGCGGGGAAAGGAATAAGGACGTCCCATCCTATCCTCAAGGGGTACGTAAGGGCGCGTATTGTTTGGACGAGCAACTGGCTTCAAGTCGTTCGGTTGTTGTTGAGTATTAGCGACAATGATCGCTTTTCCCTTTCCTTTGTCAGTTCGGGAATCCGGTTTTGGGAGAGGGGGTTTATGGCCCATCTGGTCCATCTGCGCCAGTTTGTCAATCAAAGCCTGGAAGGAAGTCGGCTTGAAAAACATCATAAACTGTGAGATGGTTGCTTGTGGATCAAGAGTTCCAACAAACATTCCCACCGCAGGGGCTTCTTCTATGCGCTGCTCACACTTTGACCATAGATTATGCCACCGTATAGCGTACTGAATCCATGTCTCGCCAGGTTTTACCCTGGCGTTAATCAGTGCCGTCATCGGGGTACGTTCACTGGCACTTGCAAAACGCTGGGTAAACAGCAGCTCCATTTCCGCAAAGGTTTTGATAGAATCATTAGGGAGTTCAGAGTACCACTCGAACGCCGTATCTGATAGACTTCCAACAAACTGGCGGAGCAAAAGCTTGTCATCGCCGCCGGTGTTACCGCAAAGCACCCTGAACTGGGCGACATGCTGATGAGGATTGCCAGTCCCTTTGTAGACATGAAACTTGGGAATTGTGTAACCCGGCGGGTACTTGATTTGGTCATACCAGCCTGGATATGGCCGCCCCGTTTTTACGACGTGGCCGGCTGCTTCGGCCGCATGATGAACCTTTATTTGCTGGGCTATGTATTCGTCCAGATCAGTCTTAGAGATTGTATCCTCTTTAGCTGTCAATAGAGCGGGCTGCGGATTTAATGTATCTCCCTTATCATCTCCAAGGACGGTTAGGGGTTCTTCAGCGGGTGGATCTTGTTGTATCATCATCCCTATCATGTCCTGGAAGAGGAGGCCCATCCGCTGTATGTTGGCCGCTTGTTCAGCAGCCTCTTTGTCCCTCTTCTCCAGTACTCGGCGAAGGAACTCGGCGTCGGTCTCTTCCTCCTGGCGCTCATCTAAGGGCGTCTCAGGGTTCTCTTTTGGCCCAGTGAGTGCAGCCATTGTGGTCATCATCTCCTGGAGCTTTTGTTGCTGCTCCTGAGCCTTGGTCACTGATCGGGTGAGCGGTCGGTGACCCGTAGAAGTACGGCTTTCTTCCTTTCCAGAAGCCATATAAACCGTATGAACAATTATGCCCCCTGACTTGGGGCGTTTAGGTTCACCGCTTTTAAACTTTGCCGCTGACGCGGGAACTTTCTCTGGCCTCCTTCTTTCGTGGGCCATCGAGGTTAAAGGAGCCGTTGGAGTGGGCATCCTAGCAATTGTTGCCCCCTGTTGTTTAATGGGGCGGTTTTTGTCTTTTTCTACCTTCGCCCTTTTCTGGCGATGAAAGTGGTCCGGGTCAATCACGGAGTCTTGAACTCTACGCCAAACCTTGTAAACTTTTGAGGATAGCCGTTGAGGGGGCTGTTCTTGTTTTGTTTCTGGAACTCTCTCCGCAGGTGGAGGAGATCTTTTCAAGGTAGCGGTTGGAGAGTTCTTACGCACTCTCCTCAGTAGTTCAAAGCTGTTCCTAGTTGGAACAGCAGCGTTGACTTCCACCATTGGAGCGGGTGGAGTTATCCCTGAGGGGGAGTTGCCCCCTGCGTTCCGCACTCGTCGCCAATGGCGACGTCGCGCACGAAGAGTCGTTGGGACTGGCTCGGAAATCGAGATGGTTTCTTGTTGCCCCCTGTTTGAGTGTGGGGTAACTGCCGATGTCAGCCTGTCGAAGACTGATGCCTTTTGACCAGCTGGGAGAGGAGTGGGAACCGTCAATCTTGTGAAGGCCGACTCTCTGATGGGAGAAGCCGCTTTAACGACTTCCGAAGCAGTGGCCATTGCCCTCTTTGGGACGGCCACTTTATAGTTCTGACCTAGCCTGGTGAAAACGGAGGCTGTCGGTTTAGTAGCGGGCGGCCCGTTGACAGGGGCTGTCGGAACAGTGAGCCGGTTGAAGACCGACTTTTTACCCACTTCCGGTGCAGGTATTGGTGCAGAAAAGCTTGCAGGTGGGATCATAGTCCCGAAGAACAAGCCGGTGGTGGCTTGGGTCACTTGGTCTACCGGCAGAGTAAGGAAGGAAGCCGCTTGGGGCCCATATGCTACACCTCCTGGTGAGGTAGAGCGTCCGTTGCAGCGGCATTTCGAGCAGTTGGTACAGCTAGAGGCCATTGAATCTTGAATTCTGCGCCAGGTAAAAGACAAAATCTTAGTAACTTGAAATCCGAAGACAACCATTTAATGAACCGCGATTGGTTCGCGAAGACGACACACGAAGTGTGGAGTGGAAAGAGGAAGAGGTCCCACCGGACGTGCCAGAATCTGTTCCCCTCCGAAAGACGGCGCACAGGACCGCGATGTCCTGACGCTGAGATTCGGGGCAGATGCTATTTGGTTTTATCCGTCTACCTCTCCGAAGATGCCAAGTTAATTTATGGCACCGTGTATCGAAGGTTTAAACGGATGCGGCCGATGTAGCAGACTTTTTCAGATTCCCCCTCGTTTGAGGGGTTTTTGATTGTGGGGACGCTCTTCCCTGCAGACGCAAGCCCCTGCAGTTAATTACGCTACCGCATCGCAGTAACCACTTTCTCCTTCTCCAGAATTTCACTTCGTGTCGTGTGTGTTCATTTTGTTCGTGGTTGCCCGTGGATTGTATACGAAGATTGAGTAATGCCGTCGCCCGTAGGACGTGGATTAGTCCAAATCCGTATTTACTTAGATTTGGGTTTGGTGTTTTTCGTTTAAGGATGCATTAGTCGCGTTGCGGCTAAGATCAACTTAAACGTTCGTTAAGAATACGTTAGTCCTGTTTTAGACTAAGATCAACTTAACGTAGTGATTAATTTAATTGTATGGCCATCAGGGCTCGTCACCTCTCTGACGTCGTTGAAGGATTACAACGACATGTATCAGAGGAGCTCGGAGATGTACCCTCGTACCAGAGTTGATTGGGAGTTTTATAATCCATTTGAATGTTTAAGGATACGTTAGCCGTGTTTGGGGCTAAGATCACCTTAAACGTTTGTTAAGGATACGTTAGTCCAGTTTGAGACTAAGATCGACTTAACGGGACCGTTTAGATCCGACAAAAGAGCATTTGGGCTCTATTGTGCCAGTTCAGGGACGTGGTGGTCCGATATTAGTTTAGGGACGTTTCAGTCCGATATTAGTTTTGGGGACGTTTCGGTCCAATGTTAGTTTAGGGACGTTTCGGTCCGATATTAGTTTATGGACGTTTCGGTCCATTATTAGTTTAGGGACGTTTCGGTCCGATGTTAGTTTAGGGACGTTTCGGTCCGGTATTGGGTGTGTGGCCATTGGGATCCGTCACCTCTTTGACGTCGTTGAGGAATTACAACGATGGATGTCAAAGGAGTTCGGAGATGTACCCTCGTACCGGATGTAGATTGATTTAGGAGAGCCATTTTGCTCAGCCAATTTAATTTAAGGACTTATGGCCACGATTGGGCTAAGTCCAGTAAAAAAAAATGTCCAACATTACTTTTGCATTTCCTTTTATTTTTATTTGGGTTTTGCCCAGAAAAGATGAAGGGCATCAATTTGTTTTGGGCTCTGTTCTTTATGAATGATGCAGAGCATCAATTTTATTTGGGCTCAGCTCTTTTGTTGCTTTTGGCCTGCTAGGTCTTTTTGATTTGGGCCTGGCCTTTCAAGTAATGCATTGCATTTGTGCAAAGCACCAAGAATCTTTTAGATTCAAGGAAAGGAGTGCAGAGCACTTTTTAATTTCTTGATCTAAGTTTAGATCAAAGAAAAGAAAGAAATCTTTTCTTTCTTTCTGTCTCAGAGAACCAGAGGTTCATAGCATGTGCAAGGCACTATTATTTTTATTTATTTATTTATTTATTTATTGAAGATCACTGATCTTGTTTTTTAGATCAATGATCTATTCTTTAAGAGAATTTTCTTTTATCTCAAAGGTTTTTACCTTCTTTTTTTTTGTATTCTCAAGGAGTTCTCAAAAGTTCTCTTCTTTCTTCTTCTTTTTTTTTTAAAACCAGATGATCCCTTTGAAATGAGGTTTGGGGTCCTTTTTATAGTGCTCAAGAATTAGTTAAATTCATTCAATAAATCTTTTCCTGAGTGATTTGGGGAATTTTCCCCACCGTTGGATCTTTGATCCAAAGGCCCCTGTTTTACAGAAGAAATCTTCTTGTTTAAACAAGAACAGAAAAAAATATCCTTAAATCTTCATTCTGTTGTTGCGCAACTCACCAGCGCGTGACACGTGTCGCGCAGCGGAGCGCTTGCGCAGCTGCGCATACACGTGTCGCGCAGCGGTGCGCTTGCGCAGCTGCGCAGACACGTATCGCGCAGCCGTGCGCTTGCGCAGTTGCGCAGTTGTGCTTGCGCAACTGCGCAGACACGTGTCGCGCTGCCGTGCGCTTGCGCAGTTGTGCTTGCGCAACTGCGCATACACGTGTCGCGCAGCCGTGCGCTTGCGCAGTTGAGTGTTGCTTATGTTTTTTAAAGAGCCTTGCTCTGATTGGACGTACTGCCTTGGGCGTTGTGCTGCCGTATCAACTTCTGACACATGGCGCGTTGCGCGCAGCGCACGGAAACTGAAGCGTTGCTTTAAAATTTGAATTTTCAAAATTCAAGCAGAGCCTTGCTCTGATTGGGGGAACAGGTGTTGCATTATACCCAACTACAAAAAGAATTTCGTCCTCGAAATTCCCAAAACAAGAAAAGATAACAAACATGAAACTAGAGGACGAGATCTGAAAACTTCTGTCAAATCTCATCTTCATGTTCCCAAGTTGATTCTCCATGCGGGCGATTTCCCCAAGAAACAAGTACGAGAGGGATAACCTTGTTCTTAAGGACCTTTCCTCTTCGATCAACAATCGACATCGGTCGTTTCTCAAAGGTCAAATACTCTCTTACAGTCAGCTCCGAATGATCCAGCCGTGTGTTTCATCTCGAACATACTTACGGAGTTGAGATACATGAAACACGTCATGAACATTCGCCAAAGATGGTGGTAAAGCCAATCGATAAGCCACTTCTCTAACACTCTCCATAATCTCGAAAGGCCTTACGAATCGAGGACTAAGTTTGCCTCGACTCCCAAAACGAATCACTCCTCTAGTCGGTGATATCTTCAAGAATACCAGATCACCAACAGCGAACTCTAGAGGTCTTCTGGATGTGTCAGCCCAACTCTTCTGCCGATCTTGTGCTGCCTTCATATGATTCCGGATAGTATTAACCTTCTCTACTGTTTGCACGATCAAATCCGGTCCCAACAATTTTTGTTCTCCAATATCGTCCCAACAAACGGGTGAGCGACACTTGCGACCATACAACGCTTCGAATGGAGCCATCTGAATAGTCGCCTGGAAGCTGTTATTGTATGAAAACTCCACCAAGTGTAGATGATCTTCCCACGAACCCTTGAAGTCTAACATGCAAGCTCTCAACATGTCTTCAAGAGTTTGGATCGTTCTCTGCGATTGGCCATCTGTCTGAGGGTGATAAGCTGTGCTGAACTTCAATCACGTCCCCAAACTTTTCTGTAAACTCCTCCAGAAGTGCGATAAGAATCGGGTATCACGGTTGGAAACGATGCTCACAGGTACTCTATGCAATCTCACAATCTCCTGCATGTACCGTTCTGCTAACGCTTCCGTTGATTGACCAACTCGAAATGGAATGAAATGAGCCGCCTTAGTCAATCGATCAACAATCACCCAAACTGCATTGTTGCCCTTTGGACTCCGCGGTAATGCTGTCACGAAATTCTTGGTTAGATATTCCCACTTCCATTGAGGAATCGGAAGTGGTTGCAATAAATCAGCTACCCTTTGATGTTCAGCCTTAACTTGCTGACACACCAAGCATTTCGCTACAAAACGGGCAATCTCCTTTTTCACGCCTTCCCACCAGAAATGCTGTCGTAGATCACGGTACATCTTCGTGCCTCCTGGATGTACGGAATATACGGAACTGTGTGCCTCCTTCATAACTTCTTTACGAATGTCTCCTTTTGGCACACACAAACGGCTACCATATCGCAACGAACCATCTTCATGAATCAACAAGTCCGTTCGAAGTCCCGTTTCTACCTGTTCTCGAAACTTCTGCAATCTTGGGTCCTGCGACTGCGCTGCTTTAATATTCTCGATCAACGACGACTATACTTGCAACTGCATCAACTGTCCCAAAGAATGTGGTAGCACAATATCCAATTTGAATCTCCGAAAATCCTCGATAAGCTCCTTCTGTGCAGTCAACATCCGAATTGCTGGCAACCGACTAAGCGCATCTGACACTACATTAACTTTTCCCGGATGGTACTTGAGATCAAGATCATAGTCAGCCATCAGCTCCAACTATCTACACGCCTCATGTTAAGCTCTTTCTGCGTGAACACGTACTTCAGGCTTTTGTGATCGGTGAATACTTTGACCCTTTCGCCCAATAGGTAGTGTCTCCAAATCTTCTAAGCGAAAATCACTGCTGCAAGCTCCAAGTCATGAGTTAGATAATTCTTCTCATGGGTCTTCAACTGTCTCGATGCGTAAGCTATAACCTTCCCATATTGCATCAAAACACATCCTAAACCTTTCCCAGATGCATCGCTGTGAATCACCAATCCTCCGGAACCATCTGGTACGGTCAGAATAGGAGCGGTTATCAACCTTTGCTTCAACGCCTCAAAAGCCGACACACATTTATCCGTCCATACGAACGGTACTTCCTTACGCGTAAGCTTGGTCAAAGGCTCATCCAAACGAGCAAAATTCTCCACGAATCTTCTGTAATACCCGTCAAGTCCAAGGAAACTTCTGATCTCTGCTACGTTCTTCGGAATCGGCCAATCCTGAACTGCTGCAATCTTCTCAGGATCAACGACGATTCCATCTCCAGATACGACATACCCCAAAAACTTCACTTCTTCAAGCCAAAACTTGCACTTGCTCATCTTTGCATATAATCTTTCTTGCCTCAATGTATGCAGTGCGATCTTCAAGTGTTCTGCATGCTCTTCAAGGCTCTTCGGGTAGACCAGAATATCATCGATGAACACCACTATAAACTGGTCCAAGAACGGTGAAAAGATTCAGTTCATTAAGTCCATAAATATCGCCGGTGCATTCGTGACTCCGAATGGCATCATTAAATACTCGTAATGTCCACACCGAGTTCGGAACGCAGTATTCGCCGCGATTGTTCCTATTCCCCATACCAACACCGGGAAGGTCGGACAGAACATCATGAAGAGTCAACCGCGCAGTTTCACTGTCCGGTTATCCTTAGCAGGCCTCCTACGACCCCTCCAGTGCTAAGGATCAAAGCCCTCGTCTAGAGACAGCCACGCAGCTACCCTTCCCGGCTATCCCTGGCTGGTAGCTCCCCTACACACAACGTCAGGGATCAAAGCCCTCGCCAAGAGGCAACCGCGCAGCTTCACTGCCCGGTTATCCTTAGCAGGCCTCCTACGACCTCTCCAGCGCTAAGGATCAAAGCCCTCGTCTAGAGGCAGCCGCGCAGCTACCCTGCCCGGCTATCCCTGGCTGGTAGCTTCCCTACACACAACGCCAAGGATCAAAGCCCTCGTCTAGAGGCAGCCACGCAACTACCCTGCCCGGCTATCCCTAGCCGGTAGCTCCCCTACACACAATGCCAGGAATCAAAGCCCTCGTCTAGAGGCAGCCGTGCAGCTATCCTGCCTGGCTATCCCTAGCCGGTAGCTTCCCTACACACAACGCCAGGGATCAAAGCCCTCGTCTGGAGGCAGCCACGCGGCTACCCTGCCTGGCTATTGTTCCCGCCAAAAACTTCTGCGCAAAAGAGTCCAAGGTATCAGATGGCAGCGATACGCTTAAGGAAATGCGAACCAGTATCTTCCGGACTGTATTTTGATAAACTCCGAAAGGAGAAACAACTAAATTCTGATGATATTGGAAGCATCTCAAAAAACCCTTCGATTTGATATATTATGGGCCTCATAATTCATCCGGGATCAAAAGTTATGAGCAAATATGCTATGCACTGTTCCCTGATTAAAAAATCAGGAATTACCTCAATGAGGTGTCACGTGCTCACACGTGACCAATGGTCACGTGTTGACACGTGATAGTTAAAACATGAATAAAAACAAACGGCTGAAGAAGGACCCAATTGGGGGTCACGTGCTCACACGTGACCAATGGTCACGTGTTGACACATGATAATTAAAACAGAAATAAAAATAAATGGCCGAAGGAAATACCTCAATGAGGTATCACGTGTTGACACGTGACCAATGGTCATGTGTTGACACGTGATGGTTAAAACTGAAGCATAAATAAACGCTGAGAAAAGGACTCAATTGGGGGTCATGTGCTCACACGTGACCAAGGGTCACGTGTCAATACGTGACTGGCTTCGAAAGCCTTACAGTTAATAGAATTAAATTCTAAAAGCTTCCAAATCTTTCCAAATGGAAAAGGATTATGGGGACCGTTGGATTAAAGATCCAAGGGTGATTAAATATCACCAATTTATGGAAAGATCTTAGACAAGGAAAGATTTCCCCTAAAATCTCACCGGAAATAACAAACAGAATATTTTTGGATTTAAAATCCAACGGTGAATAAAATTCACTGAATGATCTAAAGGATCATATTAATGATGAAAACAAATCAAATCTTTCAATGAGAGATTTGCTAAACAAATTGATTCTTTTCCTTCTCCTATAAATAGGAGCCAAGAAAAGAAGAGAAGGGAACCTTTTTTCTGGGAGAGAAAAACAGAGGGAGGAGAATTTAATTCTCAAGAGGGAAGAAAAGAAAGGACAATTTAATTCTCAACAAAGAAAACCCTAGGTGAGAAAAGAAAAGGAATCAAAACTTTAAAAAGAGAATTTAATTCTCAATCCAAGAGTCTAACTCTTATTCAAAAAAGAACTTAGTTCTTCTTCTGGTTGAAGATCTGCACAGAGCACATCTCCCCATAAGTTGAGAATTTAATTCTCATCGGGTCGAGATCCTGCCATGCAGATCCTAAACTTAGAAGGGGAATTGAGTTTTGAGAATTTAATTCTCCTAAAACAAAACTAGGGTTTAACCCTAATTAAGAATTTAATTCTTTTACATATCTGGGAATTTAATTCCTTTAAAATGATATCAGGGTTTTATCCTAAATAAGAATTTAATTCTTTCACAATAGGAATTTAATTCCTCCAAAATCATAATTAGGGTTTAACCCTACAGAGAATTCAATTCTTAAAAGATCTCTGTTCATTAAAAGAACTAGGGTCACGTGTCCCCACGTGACCCCTGAAGAGATCCCCAGAAATGAGAAGGAGGAAAGCTTTGAGGCAATGCCTCACGTGCTCCCACGTGACTCCCACATGACAGAAAAGAAAAAGCAAAAGAAACAGAAGCTATGGGCGCTCTCACGTGCTACCACGTGACCCCTTGGCAAAAGCTTTAACAGACAAATACCCAAATTCCCATCACGTGACAGCACGTGATGCTTCAAAGTATTCAATACTTTCGGCAGAACAAAATAAGGGGAATCAGGGCGCTCTCACGTGTCTACACGTGACCCCTCTCTCTCCTTAGTGTTTAACACTAACCTGAGATCTTTGTTCCCAGTGTTTAACACTGATTTTCTTAGTGTTTAACACTAATTTGAAAACTCTATCCCCAGTGTCTAACACTAATTTTCTTAGTGTTTAACACTAATTTGAAAACTCTATTTGTAGTGTTTAACGCTGATTTGCCTTAGTGTTTAACACAAATTTGAAAACCTTATTTCCAGTGTTTAACACTGACTGTTTCTAGTGTTTAACACTAAATTGAAGATTACATTTCCGGTGTTTAACACTGATTGTCTTTTAGTGTTTAACACTAATTTGAGAGTTCTACCTCCAGTGTTTAACACTGTTGTTCTCTAGTGTTTAACACTACTTTTAGCCAAATTGGCTAATTTTCCAGAGGCAAAAGGCCCTCCTCCAAATGAATCTCAAAATTGAGGAAATTAAAGACAAAATGTTGTCAGAGCCCCCAAACCTCTGTTTAACACTGCTGAATGATGAGGGGCTGAACCTAGACAAACGTCTAATGGTCCAAAGGGCCAATATTTCAAACATAACTGGACTTAGCCCAATTTTGGCCATAAGTCCTCAAATTAAATTGACTGAGCACGACTGCTCTCCAAAAATCAATTTACACCTGGTTCAAGGGTACATCTCTGAACTCCTCTGATATTTGTCGTTGTAATCCTTCAACGTCGTCAGAGAGGTGACGGGTCCCGACAACCACACATAATACGGACTGTGGGGTCCTTAAACTCATGCGTCCTTAAACCAGTATCCTTCCCCAAATTGGGAATGTTGGACCACCTTGTCCCTAAACTGGCAATGGACCACTATGTCCCTAAATTGGAACAATAGAGCCCAAATGCTCTTTTGTCGGATCTAAATGATCCTGTTAAGTCGATCTTAGTCTCAAATTAGGCTAACGTATACTTAACAAACGTTTAAGTCGATCTTAGCCTCAAATATGGCTAACGCATCCTTAAACCAAAACATTCAAAACAGACTTTAGTCCCAAATTGGACTATAGATATCCCAACCAATTTTGGCTCAAGGGTACATCTCCGAACTCCTCTGACATCTGTCGTTGTAATCCTTCAACGTCGTCAGAGAGGTGATGGGTCCCGACGCCCATACATTAAATGGACCACTATGTCCCTAAACTGGAACAATAGAGCCCAAATGCTCTTTTGTCGGATCTAAACGATCCCGTTAGGTTGATCTTAGTCTCAAATTAGACTAACGTATTCTTAACAAACGTTTAAGTTGATTTTAGCCTCAAATATGGCTAACGCATCCTTAAACCAAAACCCCAAACCTAAATCTAAGAAAATACGGATTTGGACTAATCCACGTCCTACGGGCGACGACATAAATTAGTCTCCGTATACAATCCACGGGCAACCACAAACAAAACAAACACCCACGACACGAAGTGACCAGCTGGAGAAGGAGAAAGTTGTTACCGCGACGCGGTAGCGTAATTAACTGCAGGGGCTTACGCCTGCAGGGAAGAGCGTCCCCACAATCAAAAACCCCTCAAGCGAGGGGGAATCTGACGAAGTCTGCTACATCGGCCACATCCGTCTAAACCTTCGATACATGGTGCCATAAGTCAACTTGGCATTTTTGGAGAGGTAGACGGATAAAACCAAATAGCATCTGCCCCGAATCTCAGGCTAGACGTCCATGTCTTGGCCGCTGTTCGGAGGGGAACAGATTCTGGCACGCCCGGTGGGACCTCTTCCTCTTTCCACTCCACACTTCGTGTGTCGTGTTCGCGAACGAATCGCGGTTTGCTGTGGTTGCCTGTGGATTTGAGGTACTAAGATTTGGTGTTTTGCTTCGTGCAGAAAACAGAAGATCAATGGCTTCAAACTGCACTACCTGCAACTGCAACTCTCGCTCCGTCCTTGCTGGAGGAGTGACTTATGGGCCCCAAGCGGCCTCCCTTTTCAAGATGCCAGTGGAGCAGGTAACTCAAGCCACTGCTGGACTATTCTTTGGGACCCTGCTCCCACCGATGAGCTTCAATGCCCCAATGACATCGCAAGAAGCTCCAAAGAAGTTGGGCTTTGATCGACTTGCTACTGCCGCGGCCCCTCTCAACGGGTCGCCCAACTTCAATACCTCAGTTTCCAACAGACTGGGCCAGAACGTCTACAAGACCGTGATATCCGAAGCTGCCATCCCAAAGCGGATAGCTATCCCGGCTCAAGCGGACGAAATCATTGGAAAGGCTCCTCCTTCCAAGAAGTCAGTTTTTACAAGGCTGGCCACTCCGGTTGCTGCTCCAGACGAGGTCCTCAAAGCTGCTTCCCCTGCCCAGAGGTCTGTTTTTGACAGGGGGTAAGATGAAGTCACCCTTATAGCTGAAACAACTCCATCCGCACGACACGCTCGACGTCGCTACTGGCGCCAAGTATGGAAGGCTGGGGGAAACTCCCCCTCTGGGATAACTCCGCCAGCTGTGATGGTGGGGATCGATGCTGCTGTTCCAACCGAGAACAGTTTTGAACTGCTCAACAAGGTGCGCAGAAACTCTCCTGCTGCAGTGCTGAAGAGAACTCCTCCACCTGTGGAGGATGCCCCAAAGAAGAAGCTGGAGCAGCCCCCTCAACGGCTGTCCTCTAAAATTTACAAGGTCTGGTGACAGGTCCAGGAGTCGGTGATTGATCAAGACTATCTCCGCCGATAGAAAAAGATGAAGGTTCGGCAGGGGAAAGACTACTCTGTCAGGCTAGAAAAAGCAACAGCTACTTGGGTGCCCACCACAACGGCTCCCTCAACGTCAGTCACTCAAAAGAAAAGGAGGCCGCAAAAAGCCCCTGTGTCTTTGGCAAATCGCAAAGACACTGAAACTAAACGCCCTAAGTCTGGGGGCATGGTGGTGCACACCGTTTATATGGCTTCCGGAAAGGAGGAAAGCCGTGCTTCGACAGATCACCGACCGCTCACCCGATCCGTGATGAAAGCCCAGGAGCAACAACAAAAGCTTTAAGAGATGCTGACTGCAATGGCCGCACTTACCGGGCCAAAAGAAAGCTCGGAGGCATCGTCAGAACAGCGTCACGAACAAGAAACCGACGCTGACTTCTTACGCAGAGTCCTCGAAAAGAAGGACAAAGAAGCCGCAGAGCAAGCGGCTAACAAAAAACAAATGGCGCTCCTCTTCCAAGATATGGTAGGGATGATGTTACGGCCGGACCCTCCAGCTGAAGAACCTCCGATTATCCTCGAAAACGACAGAGGAGAAACATCAAATCCACCTCCGGCTCTTTCAGCAGCCAAAGAGGAAACCATTTCCAAGGCCGCTCTGGATGACTATATAGCTCAGCAAATACGAGCTCACCAGGCGAATGAAGCGGCCGACCAAGTCGTCAAAACTGGGCGACCGTACCTGAGCTGTTATGACCGAATAAGTTACCCGCCGGGATATACAATCCCTAAGTTCCATGTATATAAAGGGACGGGGAATCCACATCAGCATGTCGCTCAATTCAGGGCCTTATGCGGCAACACCGGGGGCGACGACAAACTGTTGCTTCGACAATTCGTCGGCAGCTTAGCGGAAACGGCATTCGAATGGTATTCGGAGCTACTTAACGACTCTGTCAAAACATTTGCGGAGATGGAGCTACTGTTTACACAAAGATTCATGAGTGCTAGTGAACGTACCCCGATAACGGCACTGATTAACGCCAGGGTAAGGCCAGGCGAGACGTGGGTTCAATACGCAACGCGATGGCGGAATCTATGGTCGAAGTGCGAACAACGCATTGGAGAGGCACCTGCGGTAGGCATGTTTGTGGGCACTCTTGATCCGCAAGCGACCATTTCCCAGTTTATGATGCTTTTTAAGCCGACGACTTTCCAGTCCTTGATTGATAAGCTAGCCCAGATGGATCAAATGGGTCCCAGATCATCTCCTCCAAAGCCGGACTCCCGAAGCGAAAAGGGGAAAGGTAAAGCGACCGTCATCGCCAATACTCAACAACAGCCGATCAACTCAAAGCCAGTTGTTCGCCAAAACAATGTGCGACCACGCCCATCCCTCGAAGAGAGACTAGGACGTCCTTACTCGTTTCCTCAGAATAAAGCAGGGAAACTGTTCGAACTGGCAATGGACTGTGGGGTCCTCAGAGAGGTGACGGGTCCCGACAACCACACATAATACGGACTGTGGGGTCCTTAAACTTATGCGCCCTTAAACCAGTATCCTTCCCCAAAATGGGAATGTTGGACCACCATGTCCCTAAACTGGCAATGGACCACTATGTCCCTAAACTGGAACAATAGAGCCCAAATTCTCTTTTGTCGGATCTAAATGATCCTGTTAAGTCGATCTTAGTCTCAAATTAGGCTAACGTATCCTTAACAAACGTTTAAGTCGATCTTAGCCTCAAATATGGCTAACGCATCCTTAAACCAAAACTTTCAAAACAGACTTTAGTCCCAAATTGGACTATAGATCTCCCAACCAACTTTGGCTCAAGGGTACATCTCTAAACTCCTCTGACATCTGTCGTTGTAATCCTTCAACGTCGTCAGAGAGGTGATGGGTCCTGACGACCATACATTAAATGGACCACTATGTCCCTAAACTGGAACAATAGAGCCCAAATGCTCTTTTGTCGGATCTAAACGATCCCGTTAGGTTGATCTTAGTCTCAAATTAGACTAACGTATTCTTAACAAACGTTTAAGTTGATATTAGCCTCAAATATGGCTAACGCATCCTTAAACCAAAACCCCAAACCCAAATCTAAGAAAATACGGATTTGGACTAATCCACGTCCTACGGGCGACGACATAAATTAGTCTCCGTATACAATCCACGGGCAACCATAAACAAAACAAACACCCACGACACGAAGTGACCAGCTAGAGAAGGAGAAAGTTGTTACCGCGATGCGGTAGCGTAATTAACTGCAGGGGCTTGCGCCTGCAGGGAAGAGAGTCCCCACAATCAAAAACCCCTCAAGCGAGGGGGAATCTGACGAAGTCTGCTACATCGGCCGCATCCGTCTAAACCTTCGATACATGGTGCCATAAGTCAACTTGGCATCTTCAGAGAGGTAGACAGATAAAACCAAATAGCATCTGCCCCGAATCTCAGGCTAGACGTCCATGTCTTGGCCGCCGTTCGGAGGGGAATAGCTATCCCTGGCCGGTAGCTCCCCTGCACACAACACTAGGGATCAAATCCCTCGCCAAGAGACAACCGCGCAGCTTCATTGCCCGGTTATCCTTAGCAGGCCTCCTATGGCCCTACAACGCTATGGATCAAAGCCGTCCTTAGAGGCGGCCGAGCCCGACCCTTGCTCGGCTATCCCCGGCTGGTAGCTTCCTACTGTAGGGTTACTAGGCACTCTCACAAGGTTCTACAAGGCATCAACCATACCCGATTTAAAATTTAGACGTGCCGAACAACCCTAACCAAGATTTTTAAACTAGAGATTAGGCGAAACATATAGCAAGTAAACAACTTTACTTCTAAGAGTTTGGGATTACAACCTTTGTAGTCCGGTCCTTCACTTCTAAAGCTCCGTGTTATGGTCCCTTCGCTGTGATCATCAAGTTCCCGAACTCTAGAGAGGCTCCACGAAGAGAAAGATGCAAGCTTGCTTTCGATCTTCGATAACAAAGATGATCAACAAGCAAGCCTGCACATTCTCCTGCGAATCCAATTAGTAACACTCCCATACAGTCCGGTCTCTTCGTCTGATATGTCGCATATCTCGCCTAGGGGTGGTAAACGTCAGACCCCCGTAGCTTGATAAGTCGTGTCGATATGAGGTCTATAACAGTTCGAGAAACTACTGATAACACTTACCAGTAAATCTCAGCCACCCTGGCCATGGATTTCCAGTTATAGCCAATCGAACACAGCGCAACATCAACTCCCTATACCGGGAGAGACGAATCCCCTCCTATCGTACATTGTCTCCATGTGATTCGGGACTGTACCCAAAAGCCACCTTTTTGCACGCCCTCTTGGACGTGGTATGATGGAAATCAAAGCATAGTGGGAATCACACAAGACTCTATGACGATCTCGGGTCTACAGACTAACCTGTACTAGTGTCACCAGAGAACTGCCATCTGACGTGAGGTATAATACCATCTGGGAGTTCTCGGCGAGTCCGTTCAGGGTACCTAGTCTCTACTGAGCACCCGTACACCATCCTTGATGTCAAACACCGATGGATAAGGGATCATCCATCGCCCATCATATGGGTCAAGATGCGTATACGCTAGTCTACTCTGGAGTATCGATGCCCTGTCTCGGTACTCCCACGACTAGAAACATTTGAAGGATGTACTTGGCGACTACACTGTCCCCACTTGTATGATCCGCATCACAGTCCTGGTAGTCAAGTACTCATCCTAAGGGCTTTATCAACATGTAACATAGAGACAATCATAGTACATGTTAAGATAAAGAGCAACCAGATAGCGTACTATCATGTCGAGCAAGAAAGTCCTCCCTATATATGTCCAAGCATCCACTACAATATACATCGTATGTACAGTAATGGTCTCTAGGGCATACATATAACTAACAACCTCCCACTTGAACTAGGGCCATCTGTTGTGGTATCGCATACCCAACAATCAGCTGTGGTTGAAGTATCTCATACTCAACCATCCCATAAAAGTCTCTACTGGGAAAAAGGCCTTTGTGAGTGGATCCACGCTGTTGTCCTCTGTGTCTACTCTCCTTAATCTTGATGTACCTGGAGATCAACCATCTCCATGATCAGGTGATACTGCCTAAGAATATATCTAGATCACAGATGGGACAGGGGTTCCTAGGCATAAGCCATAACTCCATTGTCACACAATGGTAGGAACGTAGTTCATCTCATGAACTTTTATATATCCAGACTGCCTCTTTGGTAGAATCCTTGGTAACAATGTATCTTGCTTTTAATCGTCTAGTAAGTCACGGTATCTAGCTTGGAACTCTTCCAACATACCGTCCCTCCACTGAGGGTAAAGACAAAGCCTGCGACTGACATTCAGTCGTCTTTATCACCCTGGAACCTTTTCCAGTGATTCTCCCCAGGATCGTTTGATACCATCTCACTACAACTAGTGAGATTCCTAACATCCAATTAGATCTATCCCATAGATCCATAACCGAGGATATAGGAGGTATCACCTTGATCCTATATGGAGAATCACTGTGATAAGAGGAGATTGACCGAGCATTGCATAGGAAACTCCTTCTCTATCAAGAGTATGTCATCCACGTACTCTACGAGGATCACCACCATACTCTCTACTACCTTTTTGTATATACAAGGTTCATCTACCATTTTGATGAAGTTAAACTCTTTGACTACTTCATCAAAACAGACGTTCCAACTCCGCGATGCCTGATTTATCACATAAAACATCGTGCTCACGTTTCCGCTGCTCCCACTATTTACGAAGCCCTCTGGCTGTGTACTTATAGACGCTCTCTTCCAAATCAACATTTAGAAAAGTAGTCATGACACCCAACCGCCAGATATCGTAGTCATGGAATGTAGCCGTGGCAAGTAGGATCTGGATGGACTTAAGCATAGCTTTGAAAGTCTCAACCTTTCCATGTACACCAAGTAATCTTCTCAAGATATACTTGCTCCTGATGGGGATTTAACCCTTCAGATAAAGCAACCAAAGTCCATACTATGTTGGTGTATAAGGATTCCATCTCAGACCGCTAAGCATCCAGCCATTCTTACAGAGTCCCACTCCTGATGGCCAGCTCGAAACTAGTTGGGTCATCATCTCATGATGCAATCCTCGCTCCCACTGTCATAGAGAAACCGAAGTATCTCTCAGGTGGGTGAGGGACCCTACTAGATCGGCGGAGAGGCTGAGGTTCGTTGGAAACTATTGAATCCTTTGGTTCTACCAAATCATTAGCTGCAGTTTGTATAGCTGGAACTCTTTCCAGTTCTACCTCATGACCAATAATTTCTTCACAAGAAATTCCCTTTCACAAAGGTGGCATGCTGAGAAACAAAACATCTTTTGTTCTTCGGTTTGGTAAAAGATATTCCCTTGCGAATGCTTGGGATATCCAACAAACTTCCACAGAACTGACTTTGCCTCGAGCTTATCCGGATTTTGCTTTTAGACATAGGCCGGACAACCCCAAATCTTAACTTACTTAAGATATGGGCTCTTCCCATTCCATATCACATATGAAGTGGTAGGCAATAGATTTGATTGGAACCCTATTCAATAGGTATGCAGCTTCACAAGTGCATAACTACCAAAGGAAATAGGAAACTTAGTAGTACTCATCATAGAGCGCACCATATCAAATAGGGTGTGATTGCTCCGCCCCGATACACCGACGTGCTGTGGTGTATACGGAGGAGTAATGCTGAGAGAGAATCTTATTCTTCTTTAGAATAGTCCAGGAATCCCATGCTCAAGTATTCTCCTCCTTGATCTCATCAAAGGACATAATACCGATACCTATTTTTGGTTCTCTACTTCTAACTTATATTCTGTGATTATCTCAAAAGTTTCGGACTTGTGTTTTAACAGGAACATATGTCTGAATCTTGAGAGATCATCAGTGAATGTAATGAAGTACAAAGAACCGGTCCTGGCATATGTAGACAGATGACCTTACATACATCATCATGTATCAACCCCAAGAGTTCACTAACTCTTTCTCTGTTTCCAATAAACAGAGCTGTGGTCATCTTATCTTTGTGATATGACCGGCAAATTTCACAAGATGTAAATTCAAACTAATTTAAATATGCATCTTTATGTAACTTCAGCTAGTCGGGTCGCATTGATATGACCTAGTCTTCAATGCCACAAGAAGGATTCGTTCATTTCTGAACTCTTCCTCTTGTGTGTGTTCTGTACGTTAAGAACTGTAGTTTGATTTAGAACGTCTATGCTTTTAGATAACGTGCCTGAACCGATCAACTCTTGATATAGGAAATGTTCATAACATTATCCAACAATACAAAATTATATCCTTCTTTACTAATAAAGAGACTGATATGATGTTGTATATCAGGTTCGGTATCTAATAACATTCATTCAGAATCAATGTATTCTGGTAATACAGGGTGATAACTACCAACAGACTTGGCTGCAACACTTGCACTGTTTCTATCTCATGAAACTTATCACCCGTTCTCAGTTCTCTACCTATCTGTAGCCCATGTAACAAATTACATTTGCGGGATCCTGATCCGGTATCTCATACCCAGGACGTAAAGGATACTGAGAAACAGTTCTCGGTAATGAACACACCCGAAGATGATGCATCAGCATGCACTTTCTTCGTTTGGGTGGCACGGGAATTCTGGTAATCCCCTATTTCCTGCTCTGTCTTATAACATTTATAAGTTGGAGCGGGACAAATGTTCCCTAGCGCAGTATAACAAGCGGGTTCGGTCAATACATCCGTATTATTATCTTGATTAAGGCGTGACATAGTCGTAACCAGGAGAGAGAGAGAAGAAAACACTCAGCGTATGCTCTTGCAAGATTAGATGGTTATCAATATATCTAATCAGGATGTCTCCCATTGTTTTAGTCAAATCTTCCTTCAAACCCTAAAAGGAAAGACTAGCCGGGATTAGTTACACATTACAAGTTCGCTAATCTTTCAGCCAGGCCAGTGCCGGTACTTTGAGGGAGGTTCCCCGTGCTTTCGCACGGACCTAATTAAAATAAACCTCGGTTTCCCAGGGGCGTAACCCCGTTAACATCTTTCTAGACACCTACTTGATCGGCTAATTGTAACGTGTAAAACTCTCCCGGGAGTAACTTTTACTCGCAGCGGGTATCGGGATCCAACTATCTCATAGAAGGTATGCAATCTCATTGCAAATTTCAACTCTTGAAATTCCCAATAATATTTTACCCCTAACCTCCTATGACCTTGACAAAGGCCAACAAACCATAGGATGGTAGTCAAGTTCAACCCGTCATTTCCTGATTGAATTAAACCCACCCGCACGACCCTTGACAAAAGCCAACAAAGTCGCACGACTACCCTAACTCAATCGCATCATATGCTTATACAGATAAACATAAATAGCTACCGCACACTACGCCTTGATGAAAGCCAACAAACGTAGTACGAATACTATGAAGTACTTATCTGAAATGACGGAGGGCTACGACAGGTTTTTAAGAAAACCCTTTACTTAATAAACTTGATATCGTTGTAGAATCGAGTGATTTTAAATGGAATTTTTTTAGGCCTTTTGTAGTTTTGCTAAAGAGGTCACTCCCGGTGAAGGGATCGTCGGCTCTTTCCTCATCGAATAAGGTGCAGGATATTTCACAAATATCACTATGCAAAGCAAAAACTATAGAAGCAATCAAAAGACAAACCAAGTATGCAGTATCTGCTCATTTCGCTAAAGAGGTCACTCCCTGTGAAGGGATCTCAGCTCTTTCCTTATCGAATAAGGTGCTGGATGTTCTACAAGGAACACCGCTATGCAAAGCATGAACTAGAGCTACCAGTTTTTAAACAAGTTTCTACAACATTTTTAGGTTTCTTTTATTTCATTAATCTCATTAATGAAGTCCCATTTTATTATGCTTCACAAGCATCACATTTGAAACAAAATCGGCAATATAACATATATCTCATATATATAATATAAACATTCGTCTCAGGCAGTAATATGATCTCATCACAGAACATTGCAGCAGAAGATAACATATGAAATATTGGATATACTAGGATTTCCGTGTTTTATGCGAGTCTGTATAAAACGCGGATTCCACGGTCGCGATGAATACCCAAACCCACATCCCTAGACCCCTATGAGAGCGGCAAGCAACACTGCCAATTCTAGGGTTAGGAGACCCGGTCTCGACTCCTCGAGATGGTCTCCCACTAGACCCCAGAACCCGGTTACTTGTGCTCCCTGCCTTGGGTCTATCCTAATGCGGAAAAGTAAATAATATACAATGGTGACATCATCCTCAGTCCGGAAGTGTCCCAATAAAAGAATATTACATACAAATGAATTTTACATGAATGAAAAAGAAAAACCCTCATCTCACATAAAACCCCCGGCTATTCAAAACGCGACGATCCAATATAACATATCACAACAACACATAATATCTCATATCATCAACGTAAGCAAGTACGCGTATCCCGATTGTCGTTGATGTATAGCAACGAAACCGGTGATACACCACATACTACGCTTACGGTCGCAGAAAAGAAAGTGTAAAACTACAACAGTTGGAATCCGCAACCTCTTTAGACATCTCATGCCTAACCAAATGAATTCCTTAGACATCGCATGCCTAACAATTATAAACCCCGCATTTTAGTCTCGATCTCGAAAACACTTTTCAATATCTAGTTGGGCAATTCAACAAGATTCCCGACATCCTGATCGAATGCTCGTCGCAAACTTTAGTAGACGGCCGCACCCCCGAATGCCGTCGACGAAGTGCACTAAGGCGGAACACCGCTGTCGCGAGCACCCGAACGGATGCTTTTGGCGACGGGGTTCTCCTACAGTCACTTGGTCGGGGCTATGGGGCATGGCTATCTATTAAGTTTACCCGGCGAGTATCCGCGTACGCTACGTGATTGCGACGGACTTTTGATCGCATCAAAATCCCATGGCAACCGATCATCTGAGACTGAACTGCTAGATTTATAACATTCAAATTAGTTATCTCATAACTACTTGTGGATTCCAAATATTGTATCACACATTCCAGATAAATAGACAATGTTAAACTTCCCGATCGAATAAACAAACACCCAAGATTTCCCAAATAGCTCAACACTTGAGCGGAGTTCAAAAATATCCATCACATGCCATAGTACCAATGGTCCAGCCGTAGAAGGGTCAAGACAACGCCTCACATGTGGCAACGCCGTACTGCCCCAAACCCTAAGGTTCAGAGGCGGTTCAGATGGTCACATAATCGAGTTAAGGTTTGTGTTTTTCTAAAGGGACCACCGCGTTACTTGCACGACGTAGAACGTTCTTAAACTACGGAAAAATCCAACACTTGGAAATTTTCCGGCAGGGGAAAAAGTGAGTTATTGATATCCGTTCGAATTTTTTAACACGTTCTAAAATTACCCGGAAAAAGTTAAACGAAGTTAAACTTTCCGATCAAATCAACGAGTTCCTAATACAACCCAGAAAACTCAACACTTGAGTATAATTAAAAAATTCTCAGAAGCATCAGGAAGTGCCTACGGATGTTACTGTGCCAAACGAAAACCATAATTTTATTGTTTGGCCGCGGAACTGCCGCGCAAGCCATGGTACGGCCGCGGTTCCGCGGTGCTTTAATGGTATTGGTGGCTCGTTTTACACAGTAATTCTTGTATTTCCCTGCTTAATTTTCTGAGTATTTTTAATATGAAAAATGTCAACTTTTGAATTTTTTTCCAAAAACTAGGTTTTATCGGGTATTCGGAGTTCGATCGGACTTTAAACTTCGCCTAGACTTCGCCTAAAGCTCTAGCTTGGCTCTGATACCACTGTAGGGTTACTAGGCACTCTCATAAGGTTCTACAAGGTATCAACCATGCCCGATTTAAAATTTAGACGTGCCGAACAACCCTAACCAAGATCTTTAAACTAGAGATTAGGCGAAACATATAGCAAGTAAACAACCTTACTTCTAAGGATTTGGGATTACAACCTTTGTAGTCCGGTCCTTCACTTCTAAAGCTCCATGTTGTGGTCCCTTCGCTGTGATCATCAAGTTCCCGAACTCTAGAGAGGCTCCACGAAGAGAAAGATGAAAGCTTGCTTCCGATCTTCGATAACAAAGATGATCTACCTTGAAGTTTCTTTAACACAAGCTCTCACTCACAAATGAAGTGAACACCCTAATCTAAATGGCTAGGATAAATTAGGATGATGAAGTAGGATTTTATCTCTCATTTATTTTCTTAATCTCACTCAAAATCATCATTAATGAAAAAGCTAGAAAGCTTTTTCATTGAAAAGGAGAAGGAAGAAGAAGAACCATTTCTTTTGTGATGAATAATGAATCCATGTGTGGTTAGAAATGCAACCATGGGTTAAGTATGATAACTTAACCCATGTAGAGAATGAACCATGTTCAAGAGTTGGGTTGGGTTAACTAAATATCATCCAAAATATCTTTACAAAATATCTTTGCAAAAACAAAACAAAAAGCTTCTAGAAGCTTCTAGAAAAATTAACCCAAATCAAACCTTAATCATGTTTAATCTCCACTAATCATGTTGCATTAATAACCCTAACATGTTATAATATTATATATCACATATACAATATTTATTGTAACAAAATAAAATAATACAATTAACATATATCGCATATATATCAATGTATTACCCGAGTGAGAAAAATAATCTTTTAGTGAGCTTATATTAATTAATGTAATTTAATATATCAAATATATAATTATACATTAAATTATCAAATCAACACTTGATCCGATAATCCGGTTATTTCACAAATAACCGACTAATATAATCTGTATCAGTTCATCGAATCAACACTTGATCCGATGACCCGGCTATATCACATATACCCGGCCGATATCTCATATCGCGAGAATCTAATACGGTATCACATACACGTATTGTTTTCGGTCCCGCACATATCATATATGTGCTCCTACTCCGTTTTTCCTGAGCCAAGAAACCTCTGTGTAGGACTCTAAAGAATCGTCAATACGCCGGCAGTAGGTGATGATCATATCAAACACCCACAAGCTGCAAGCGGTCAGCTAAACGTAACAGCCACCCAGGTATTGAGCGATTAGAAGATCAACAAGCAAGCCTGCACATTCTCCTGCGAATCCAATCGGTAACACTCCCGTACAGTCCAGTCTCTTCGTCTGATATATCGCATATCTCACCTAGGGGTGGTAAACGTTAGACCCTAGTAGCTTGATAAGTCGTGTCGATATGATGTCTATAACAGTTTGAGAAACTACTGATAACACTTACCAGTAAATCTCAGCAACCCTGGCCAGGGATTTCCAGTTTTAGCCAATCGAACACAGCGCAACATCAACTCCCTATACCGGGAGAGACGAATTCCCTCCTATCGCTCATTGCCTCCATGTGATTCGGGACTGTACCCAAAAGCCACCTTTTTGCACGCCCTCTTGGACGTGGTATGATGGAAATCAAAGCACAGTGGGAATCATACAAAACTCTATGACGATCTCGGGTCTACAGACTAACCTGTACCAGTGTCACCAGAGAACTGCCATCTGACGTGAGGTATAATACCATCTGGGAGTTCTCGGCGAGTCCGTCCAGTGTACCCAGTCTCTACTGAGCACCCGTACACTATCCTTGATGTCAAACACCGATGGATATGGGATCATCCATCGCCCATCATATGGGTCAAGATGCGTATACGCTAGTCTACTCTGGAGTATCGATGCCCTGTCTCGGTACTCCCACGACTAGGAACATTTGAAGGATGTACTTGGAGACTACACTGTCCCCACTTATATGATCCGCATCATAGTCCTGGTAGTAAAGTACTCATCCTAAGGGCTTTATCAACATGTAACATACAGACAATCAGAGTACATGTTAAGATAAAGAGCAACCAGATAGCGTACTATCGTGTCGAGCAAGAAAGTCCTCCCTATATATGTCCAAGCATCCACTACAATATACATCGTATGTACAGTAATGGCCTCTAGGGAATATATATAACTAACACCTACCACAACCAACAGGGATCAAAGCCCTCTCCAAGAGGCACAGGATGGTAACCCTGCTCGGCCCCTATCCTAAAGGACAAAAGCCCTCGCCAAGAGGCACCGGGCAGTAACCCTGCCTGGCCCCTATCCTTAGTAGGCTTCTTACAACCCCTCCCGCGCTAAGGATCAAAGTCCTCCCTAGAGGCGGTCGAGCCCGACCCTTGCTCGGCTATCCCCGGCTGATAGCTTCCTTCCACAACCGACAGGGATCAAAGCCCTCGCCAAGAGGCACCGGGCAGTAACCCTGCTTGGCCCCCGTCCTGAAGGATCAAAGCCCTCCCTAGAGGCAGCCGAGCCCGACCCTTGCTCGGCTATCCCCGTCTGGTAGGTCCCTACCCACGACGCCAAGGATCAAAGCCCTCGCCAAGAGGCACCGAGCAGCTACCCTACTCGGTCATCCCCGGCTGGTAGTTCCCTACCCACGACGCCAGGGATCAAAGCCCTCGCCAAGAGGCACTGAGCGGCTACCCTGCTCGGTCATCCCCAGCTGGTAGCTCCCTACCCACGATGCCAGGAATCCAAGCCCTCGCCAAGAGGCACCGAGCGGCTACCCTGCTCGGTCATCCCCGGCTGGTAGCTCCCTACCCACGACGCCAGGGATCCAAGCCCTCACCAAGAGGCAGCCGAGCGGCTACCCTGCTCGGTCATCCCCGGATGGTAGCCCTCCTACCCACGACGCCAAGGATCCAAGCCCTCGCCAAGAGGCAACGAGCGGCTACCCTACTCGGTCATCCCCGGCCGGTAGCTCCCTACCCACGACAACAGGGATCAAAGCCCCCGCCAAGAGGCATCTAAAACCCTCAGAGTGAGGACACCGAGCTCTCTTTGGCTCGACAAATCTGCAACGGGCAGCCTACTACCCATCAAATGCCACGAATCTGAAGCGCTTTCCAAGAGACACCGGGTCTATATAAGTCCGAGCGATCCTCCCTCGACTTAGGGGCCACAGAGATACCTTCTTCCCAATAGCCTTTGCACTTGGCAAGTGATCGAAACCAACTCGACGCGCGATTGCCAGACGAAGAACTGACCTGACATGGAAGCTCAACAGTGCAAGTCCGAATATTCTGCGAGTATTCAGACCGAACAAAGGATAGTGTGCAAGCAATGAAATGGCAAAAGTTTTATTCGCTTAAAAACCAATATCTTTATAACGGTATTGTGTGCTTTATAGCCTTATCAAATGGCCCGGAAGCTTACAAAAAGGGAGAAACGAAAATATCAAAAAAAAGGCCCAAGTCACAAAGCCCCCTACGCCTCACTTCCCTCATCACTGTCTGCCGGAGGCTTGACCACCGAGAGTGGGACCCGAGCACGGAGCTCACCATCGTCAAACTCAGGAAACTGCTCCTTGATGGCATCAAGAGCCTTGTTCCACGCGATGGCGGTATACTCGCCAAGTTCGGCGTAAAACTGCTCCGTCACCTTATAATCGGCCACCGCCTTCCTAGCCCAAACCTCGGCGACCTCGGCCACCTGGAGCGCCTCCTCGGCATCCCTTCTGCTGGAATCTCTCACCTTCTTCATGGCCGCGAAGCGATCGGCCAGTTCGGTCAGCTTCGCCTCAACGATTCGGTGGGACTCGCTCAGGCGACGATAGGACTCCCGACACATTAAGACGGCGATCTCTGCGGACTCCGATCGGGCTGCCAGGACATCGGCCCTCTCCCTCTCTAGACGCAGGTCACGTCGCAGGACCTCGGCCTCCGAAGAAGACTCTCTCACCGGCTCCGCGGCATAGAAAGCCCCCTCGGCCTCCATGCGGGTAACAAGGGCGCAGCGTTGAAGAACCTGACGAGAAACGGATGAGAAACTTTGAGACGCTCGACCCAAAGAAAGAGGAGTCAAAATAACACGAAAAGGAGTTCGTACCTGAACCGCCTCTTGAGCTATGGCCGCCACTTGGGCCCTAAGGGTGCCATGCGGGAGCTTGCCCCATGCAGACTCTTCCATTCCAGCGAGCAGGCCGGCAGTAACAGAAAACCCAGACGGAACCGTGAAAACGGCGTCCCCTTCCTGCATGGGAATTCGCTCAGGGACCCTCGACGGCGGTGCACGAGAGACCGTCCTCTTCCTCTTAAGGGGAGTCCCGTCTTCACCCTCCCCTGCATCCCTTTCCTGGGGCTCGGAAACCCGTGGACGCCTCAGGCCCCTGCCGGGACAATCGCTAGGAGCTCTCAGCGAAGCAGATGACCCCGCCGCCGGCAGAACATTCGGCGTAGGGCTCGAGCCAGCCGGGGGCACGGCCGCACCACTTGCCTCCTTTCGGGATGAGACACCTAAAGCTCTGGATCGATCCATATATCCGACCTAAGGAAGAAGAGCGCCGAGCTATCAGGACTTAAAGCGAGGAAAATATGGAGAGATAGGGTCCCGGTGTAGACCCTATCCCTATTTATTGCTGCCATCGCCCTCATCCAACGGCGCCCTTCATCCCCCGCCAAAACGACTCCTCACGTCCGACGACCCCGATTGCTCCACCTGTCGCTCCAGCATTGGGCCGCATCCCATCAGACTCCGTAGGTCTGCAACACGTCGCGTCGCCCAACCGACACTCGACACGTGAACCGTCGCTTTAGTGACGGAACACACGAACCGACGCACCTTCCTTAAATGCAGAGATCTCGCCCATGATTCGCTGGCAGAAAAGACAACAGATTTCCTGGGGACACATCCCGACGATATCTTCGAAGGGAGCTCACCTCGGGTGGCCCGGCAGTCCACTCTCGACCCGACCCGTCAGCTCGTCAGGACAAGAGTGGGGGGCTAATGATGATACTCGATATTGGTGATCTCCCAGATTGTGACACGTGGCAAATGACGTGTCCTAGAGCTCAGAAGAAAGGGCCTACAAGGCTGACCAGGCCACCCCTATGCCCGACCCGCAAGCATAAGCTGGCTCTCCTCGGAGCACCCATGCATAAATTGGCTTCCTCGGCCTCCCAGCTCGCCTTCGAGCTATTAAAGGACCAGGATGCCTCGGCTCTACCGCTCGCCCCCGAGCTCTCCCGCTGAGGACATTTTCCTCGGTCTCATCGACCGACCAACGGTACCACTTGCAGGCGTAACCGCCTCTCCATGAATCTCGCCATGCACGAGATCTCCGCCGGCTACATCCTACGTTCCACGCCATTACGATCCCCATTAACGAGCCTGTTTCGCCGTTAATGGGAAGATCCGCTTATCACGCGGGCGTGACGTCGGGAGCGTAACGGCCGGCATGATTCTCGCGTCTGCCCCTGCATGCCGCCGCCACTATATAAACCCCTCTCCTAGAGGGATCAAGTAAGCCATTTTGACTCCACTAAGCCGTTACTCTGCTCGGATCTTGTTACTGACTTGATCTTTGGAGGGTCCTTGGTGGTACCAAACCACCCCGCGACTTCCTTGCAGGTACTAGACGCAAATCTCCTCCAACCCATTGAGATCCACACATCGCAGGAGATCACGCTCCAGATCAAATCCCAGCTGTCAATCACAGTCATCGGTAGATCAACGGAAGACAACATCTGAAGGAGACCGGAAAGGCCCCTCCATCAGGCTCTTCGTTATTTTAAAAATATCGTTCCTTAGATTTTTGCAACTTCAGAGGAACATTAAAATTTTGAATGTACGAACGATATGTTGAGGAAACACACGTATCCAAGCATGAAAGATGAGCACACTAGTATAAAGATGGTTTGCCAATACGATGGAAAAATCCATAGGGGCAATTTTATGTTGTCCTTAAGGATCATACCGTAGGGATAACTAATGCCTCTACGGTTTAACTGTAGGGGAATATATAAATAAAAATTTGTTAAAATTTTCAATATGCACTTACCCTTATGGTGCCGCAAGATAAGACCCCACGGTTATAGTCGTAGGGGTAAAGTCGGGCATTTAAAAAAAGATAAAAAACCAAAATTTTCCCCTTCCTGTTCCCACAGTACCATAATTCCCCAATTTATTTTCCCCCAAAATTTTCCTGCCCTCGAGTCGCCTCCGATCTCGACGTCGCCTCCTCCGACCTCCAGCGTCATCATCGTCTCTTCCGACCTCGTCGCCTCCTCCGACCTCTAGCGCCATCATCGCCTCTTCCCTCGTCGTCTCCTCAGACCTCCTACGAACTCTAGCGCCTCCTCCATTATCTCCAGTGCCGCCTCGATCGCGCCCTCCTCGTCAACGTCGATCGCCGCCTTCTTTATCAACAACGAGCTCCTCCCCGGATTTCTCGTCATCGTCGAAATTCTTAACTGGTTAGTTAATTTATTCAATTTAAAATTTTTTTTTCCTAAATTTAATTTGGTGAGTAGGGCTTTAATTTGTGGGTTAATATTAATTTGGGGATTTTGTATTGTGGTGGTTATCGGTGGTGGGCGGCGGCGGCGGTTGTGGGGGTGGATGGCGGTGGCTGCTTTTTAATTTGGGGTTGTTTAGGGATGTGGGTTACGGTTGTGCTGGGTGGTGGCTGTGGTGGTAGGGAAAGAGATTGGGGAAGGTCGACGGGGACCGGATAGGTCGGATGAGGGGCCAGGAAAAGTAATTTTAGATGAGATTGGCGGTGGTGGTGAGGGGAAGAAGAAGAAGGTTGGTTATGGGTTAGGGTTATGATTAGAGTTAGGGGTATGTTTCCCCCAATCAGAGCAAAGCTCTGTTTTAAAATTCAAAATTTAAAAATTAAAGCAACTCTTCAGATTCAGCGTTAGGCGCGCTGCGCGCCACGTGTCAAACACAGATACGCTAGCGCCAGGTGCGCTGCGCCCTAGGCAGCGCACCCCCAATCAGAGCAAAGCTCTGTTTTTAAAATTCAAAATCCAAAATTGAAGCAACGCTTCAGATCCGGCGCTCTGCGCTGCCCGCCACGTGTCAAACACAGGTGCGCTAGCGTAGGCTGCGCTGCGCGCCGCGTGTCAAACGTAGGTGCGCTCACGCAAGGTGCGCCAGCGCTGGAATTAAAAATTCCCCACCATTAGATCAAAAGATCTAATAATAAATTATTAATTGATCAGAATTAAAATTCTATTACGGAAAGATCTTTCCAATCTTGTTAAAAACAAGAAGATTGTCTTCTGTAAAACAGGAGCCCTAGGATCAAAGATCCAACGGTGGGGAAAGATCCCCAAATCAATCAGAGAAAAATCTCTTTAACTGACTCAACAAATCAAATTGCCCTATATAAAGGTCCCAAGACTTCAAGTCTGATATAGAGAAACCCCCTTAAAAACTTTGAGAAAACTCAAAGAAAGAAAAAGCAAGCTTTTAGCAAAAGAAGACCATTTCTTCAAGGTAAAGAACATAAAATTGTTCTCTGATCAGAAATTTGATCAAATGCGCTTTGCGCTATTGAAAAGTGCCTTGCACTCATGAATTGCGCTTTTGCGCTCCTGAACCGGCGCTCAGCGCCAAAACATGCCACGTGTCAACCACGTATACGACTTGCGCTTTGCGTTTCTGAAACAGCGCACTGCGCTCATGGGCTGGCGCTCAGTGCAAAGCGCGCCACGTGTCACTCACTGGTGCGCCAACAAACTAGCGCAACGCGCTTATAAATTAAAAGCGCAATGCGTTTATAAACTAGCGCTTAGCGCTAAGCCCGACACATGTCCTCTTCGTATGCGCTACTTGGCAAAAGCGCAATGCGCTCTTTAATTGGCGCAAAGCGCCTGACGCGCCACATGGCGCGCTGTCAGAACACACATTGTTCTGATGAATGCTATGCATTCAATACAAGACAAAAAATTGTCAGGACCTAATGCTCAGCATTATTAAATGGGCCAAGCCCAAGTAAAGGCTCAACAGTCCAGAACAAGAAAATGTTAAACATTTTAATCTTATTGGACTTAGCCCAATATTGGCCATAAGTCCTCAACTTATATTGAACTGAGCCCATCCGCTCACGAATATTCAATAGATCTTAGTCCCAAACTGGGCTACAGATCTTCCAATCGATTCACACCGGTTCGAGGTTATATCTATTTACTCCTCTCATATCTGTCGTTATAATCCTTCAACGTCTTCAGAGAGGTGACGGGTCCCGACAACCACACATTTCATAGACTATGACGTCTTTAAATTATGGACTGTGGGGTCCTTAAACTCATAGACTACGTGTATTTAAACCACGGACTGTGGGGTCCTTAAACTCATGGACTACGATATCCTTAAACTTCATAGACTACGATGTCTTTAAACTACGGACTGTGGGGTCCTTAAACTCACGGACTACGATGTCCTTAACCTGGACCGTAATGTCCTTAAACTAACGTTGGACCGTAATGTCCTTAAACTAACTGACCGCAATGTCCCTAAACTAAACAATAGAGTCCAATTGCTCTTTTATTGGATATAAACGATCCCGTTAAGTTGATCTTAGTCTAAACATTAGACTAACGTATCCTTAACTAACGTTTAAGTTGATCTTAGTCTCAAATGAGGCTAACGTATCCTTAAATCCAAACCAAAACCCAAATCTAAGAAGATACGGATTTGGACTAATCCACGCCCTACGGGCGACAACATAAATTAGTCTCCGTATACAATCCACGGGCAATCACAAACAAAACAAACACCCACGACATGAAGTGACCATCTGGAGAAGGAGAAAGTTGTTACCGCGATGCGGTAGCGTAATTAACTGCAGGGGCTTGCGCCTGCAGGGAAGAGCGTCCCCACAATCAAAAACCCCTCACAATGAGGGGGAATCTGACGAAGTTTGCTACATCGGCCGCATCCGTTTAAACTTTCGATACATGGTGTCATAAATCAACTTGGCATCTTCGGAGAAGTGGACGGATAGCACCTATTAGTATCTGCCCCGAAATTCAGGCAAGACATTTATCACGTCTCCGATTTTCGGCGGGGAACAGATTCTGGCACGTCCGGTGGGACCTTTTCCTCTTTTCACTCCACACTTCGTGTGTCGTGTTCGCGAACGAATCGCGGTTTGATAATGGTTGCCCTTGGGTTCGAGGTACTATGATTTGGTGTCTTGCTTGGTGCAGAAAGCAAAAAATCAATGGCGTTTACTTGCATGAAGTGTTCCAGCTGCAACTGCAACTCACGTTCCGCCTCATCCGAGGGCATAGCTTACGGGCCCCAAGCGGCCTCCCTGTTCACGATACCGGTGGAACAGGTCACTCAGGCCACCACTGGATTGTTTTTCGGGACCATGCTCCCGCCAACGAGCTTCAGTGCTTCTATACCAACACAAGATACACCCAAGAAGTCGGTCTTTGACCGGCTTACAGCTACCGCGGCCCCTCTCAACGGGTCTTCCAGCTCCAGCGCCTCGGTCTTCGCCAGATTGGGCCAAAGTTCATGTGGGCCCATGACGAAGCCTGCAATTCCAGAACAGGTTATTCCGAAGAGGATAGCCATCCCTGCTCCCGAAGCCATCAAGATGGCTTCTCCTGCCAAAGGGTCGGTCTTCACAAGACTGACTGTTCTGGCTCCCGTTCCTGCTCAAAAGTCTGTCTTTGACAGATTGGATATCGCTACTCAACGGACGTCGGTCTTCAAGAGGCTGGTACCTACAACGCCTCATCAGAACAGGGGGCATGACGAAGTCACCCCTCAAGCTGAAACCATCCCAACAGCTCTACGCGCTCGACGTCGCCACTGGCGCCGAGTAAGAAAGGCTGGAGGCAACTCCCCCTCTGGGCTAACTCCACCAGCCCCAACAGTGGAAATCAATGCTGCTGTCCCAACCGGGAACAACTTTGAATTGCTGAACAAGGTGCGCAGGAACTCTCCTACCACCGTACTAAAATGATCTCCTCCACCCATGGAGAATGTTACAGAAACAAAGCCGGAGCAGCCCCCTCAGCGGCTGTCCTCCAAAGTTTACAAAGTCTGGCGACGGGTCCAGGAGTCGGTGATTGATTAAGACTATCCCCGCCGACAGAAGAAGCTGAAGGTTCAACAGGAAGAGAACCGTCCTGGCAAGCCCAAAGGACGACAACCACCTGGGTGCCCGCTGCAACGGCCCCCTCACGTCAGTTGCTCAAAAGAGAAGGAGGCCAGAGAAAGCCCCTGTGACTACGACAGATCACAAAGACGCTAAGCCCAAACGCCCTAAGTCTGGGGGCATAACGGTCCATACTGTTTACATGGCTTCTAGAAAAGAGGAAAGCCGCGCTTCGACGGGTCACCGACCACTCACCCGATCCATGACAAAAGCCCAGGAGCAGCAACAGAAGCTTCAGGAAATGCTGAAACAAATGGCCGCACTCACCGGGCCAAAAGAAAGCCCGGAGGCATCATCAGAACAACGTCACGAACAAGAAACCGATGCTGACTTCCTACGCAGAGTTCTCGAAAAGAAGGACAGAGAAGCTGCATAACAAGCTGCCAACATAAAACGAATGGTGCTTCTCTTCCAAGACATAGTAGGGATGATGTTACAGCCGGATCCTCCAGCTGAAGACCTTCCGATCGTTATTGAAGACGACATAGGGGAGACATCTAACCCTCCTCCGGCTCTTTCAGCAGCCAAAGAGGAAACTATTTCCAAGACCGCTCTGGATGAAAATATTGCTCAGCAAATTCGAGCTTACCAGGCGAGCGAAGCGGCCGGCCAAGTCGTTAAAACTGGGCGACCGTATCCAGGCTGGTATGACCAAATAAAGTATCCGCCGGGATATACGATCCCTAAATTTCATGTATACAAAGGGACGGGCAATCCCCACCAGCATGTCGCCCAGTTCAGGGATCTTTGCGGAAACACCGGGGGTGATGATAAAATTTTGCTCCGTCAGTTTGTTGGCAGCTTGTCGGAGACAACATTTGAGTGGTACTTCGAACTTCCAAACGACTCCGTCAAGACTTTCGCAGAAATGGAGCTATTATTCACCCAGCGATTCGCGATTGCTAGTGAACGCACCCCAATCACAGCATTGATTAACGCTAGGGTGAAGCCAGGTGAGACGTGGGTTCAATACGCAATCCGATGGCGGAATCTGTGGTCGAAATGCGAACAGCGCATCGAAGAAGCACCGGCGGTAGGCATGTTCGTAGGCACCCTAGACCCTCATGCAACTATTTCACAGTTCATGATGTTCTTTAAGCCGACCACATTCTAAGCCTTGATCGACAAACTGGCCCAAATGGACCAGATGGGTTATAGACCGTCTCCTCCAAAGCCGGACTCTTGAAATGAGAAGGGAAAGGGGAAGGCGATCGTCGTCGCCAATAATCAACAGCAGCCTGGTGGCCCGAGACCAGTTGATCGCCAAAATAACAGAACTCGATCTCTCGAAGATAAAATGAGACGCCCTTACTCGTTCCCTCGAGACAAGATGAAGAGGTTATTCGAGCTTGCACCGTGCAACAGGCTCATCACTCTGCCGGAGCCAAGACGCCCAGCGCAACCAGGCGACATTAGCAATCCTAACTACTGCCCTTATCACCGAATGATGGGCCATCTGATCGAGATTGTTACATCTTCAAAAGCTGGATAGAAGATCAGTGCCAGCAGGGCAAATTCGTATTATCTGAGAATTGGAAGGTGAACCCGCCTCGGCCACACACTCCCAAGAAGACGGATACCTGGGGGCATCATTCTTTTTCGTAGAAGAAGTTCCATGGGAGGTCGCTCTTTCAGCCAAAATGAAAAGAATGCTGAAGGATCTCCACACATGTCCGGCAATTAGGTGGAAGAATCTACTGGAACCTGAGATCATTGAGGGGATGCTGAAGCCGTGACCAACTCCGAAGATTGGTAGTGATAGCCAAAGCGCCCACATCCAGCCGTCAAAGTCTTCGAAAAAGAAGAAGAAGACCAAAAAGCCCGTGAAGCCGGGCGACAAGCGCACGGACCTGCAAAAACAGATTTACGCTCTGGAAGAGTATAACAAGAAGGTGCAAACTCCAATCATGCTCCGAGAGTTCCTCAGCCACGTCCTTGAGGACGGAAATGATGGAGGAGACTCGTCGGATGAATCTGAAGATTACGTAGCAAGTTGCCATGTGATCTTTCACTCGACGATAGACTATGAAGAAGCTCCTTGCACCTAGAAACTGGGGGCAGATCCTGAGCCGGAACTTCCGGGGCTATCAGACGAAATGATCGATGCATTCCTCAACGAAGCTCTTCTTAAAAGCAAAGCTGCTCGAGAGCGTGAAATGACCACACTTGAAAAAGCCAAACGCCGGCGACTGGATGAAAGAGTTGAAATACTCTCGCCAGATCAAAGTACATCCGCCGCAAATAAAAACAGGTTCAAGACGAGGAAAAGGTTCGCTAAAGCCATCTCGATGGGAATGAAGCTGCCACCCTCCGAAACGAACGCTCTCGGTGAAGCGGAAATGCATCCTAGCCACTGCTTATATCATCGAAATATTGCGCACCCCACCGAAGAGTGCAACGATTTTAAACGATGGTGGCAAGGATATGTTGCTCACCGGCAAAATTTCAGGCGGATAAAACGCAAAACATGTCGGGAGCAAAGAAATATGGCCGAGGATCATAAAAGAACTACCGGAAACTGTCACATGGTCGGCGCTGGGGGATCGAAAGTTCTCACTTTCGGGAGCGATTCTGATGAAGAAATGACTCTTGGCCCTCTCTTTAGAGAGTCCACCTTGGGAAAAGAGGAAGAACCGAAGACCTGTGAAAATATTCAGCTGTGCAATCGTACTCTGCCTGAAAAGAATCTTGGGTCCTCGAACAGTGGGTCAAATAGAAGAGATAAGGGGAAAGAAAAAGTCCCTGAAGATATCATCCTTGATGACCAAGCCGTCGAAAAGCTGACAGCCAAGGACCCGCCAAAGAAAAACAAGGTGGACTACAACGTTCTGGCACACTTGAGAAAGCTACGTTCGCAGCTCAGCATTCTAGACGCCCTTCTGCTATCAAAAGAAGCAAGAGACTCTTTGATCAAGGCACTACAAGAGCCCGAGCAATTCCAAGCTTTCCTCACCGAAGAAAAGATGAAGGATGAGCTGGAAGAAGTACACACAGCCGATATCACCTTCAGCGATGAAGATCTCCTCCTTGGGACACGCGAGCACAACCGTCCCCAATATGTCTCCGGATACTGTCATGACATCAAGATAGGTAAAATCCTGGTCGACAATAGGTCCTCCGTCAATCTCCTTAACGTAAAGGTGTTAAAGGAAATCTGCATGAGCGTTCAACACTTCGCTCGCGATAAAATCACCATCTCCGGATTTGACTCCCAGTCATCATGGACGCTTGGGTCTGTAATATCGACACTACGATTTGGGCTGCTTGTCATGGAATTTAAGTTTCACGTCATTGACGCCAAGACGTGCTACAATACTTTGCTCGGCCGGCCCTGGTTACACGAGTACAATATCATCCCTTCTACACAACATCAGTGTATGAAGTATTTCAAAGATGGTCTCGAGTACACTGTGACATGGGAACTAAATCCATTCTCCATGAACGAAGTCTGCAAGTATGAAGATGCAAAATACTTCTTACCAGATTTTGAGGACACGGAAAGATGTCACAAACCGGAGAACAAAGCTATCACCACCATTCCAGTCTTCGGGAGTGATATCGAGGAGGAAGAGGAGATAGTTTACTCAGGTCCGCCCCAGTACAACAAGCCGGGACCGTCCACTCTTATGCTGATCTTCGGCAGCGACTCGGAAGATGAGGCCCATGCCGTATTCTCTGCTCGGCCATCTATACAAACCTTCGCTGATGAAGAGCAAAGTTTGCAAGTTGCCATGCTTCCGCCCAAGCATCATAAAGAACTAGACGCGCTTGATACCTACAGTGTGGAAGAACTGCAGACATTCTATATCCCTCCCAGGCGAAAAGGTGAAAAGGTGATCCTATTCTACCGATCCAGGGAAACCAAAGTGGAGAAAGAAATCTGGCATGGCGCGGATTCTACACTCGACAGGCTCCAGCCCATCCGTTTGCCCAGATATTACACAGACGGACTAAAGAGACTCTTGAGACGCCAAGGTGTACCCCTTAAGCAAACTGCGCGACAAGCACGGTTCTATAACAGGATCTGGAACATTCCCGGAACTCAAAAAAAGTTGCCCAATGGGAGAATGGAAACGACCGGGCTTGGGTATGTCCAATCCAAGAAACGGGAGCTACTCCGCGACTGCTACGTCATACACGACTTTGATGAAGAAGGAGATGCTCTGTGGGAAGATGCTAACCCTGAACCAGAAAGAGCTCCCGCCGTGAAAATACCAAGTCCGTCGTTCGAAGAACAGATGGATAAGCTTATAAGGGAAGCAGGTCAAAAGGTTCGCGACGACCATAATCGCGAAATGGCTATCTACGAGAAAGCCAGGAAGCAACGCCTCCTTCAACAGGCTGTGGAAAATGAAAATGCTCCTCCTTGTCAACCCGTTGTACAAAAGGTCCGACGCAAAGGCAGGAACAAACCAAAGAACGGGAAAGGCGTTCGACAGCGACAAAGAGGGTCCAAGAAGCTACACGAACGGGAAACGAGCAACCACGATTCGTCTCTTATAAAAAAATTTGGGTCGAGCATACTCTTTTGTCCAAGACAAGACAAAGAAGATACTTGATCTTGCTATAAAATATCAAATGATTATCCTCCCGGAGTCCAAGCACTACGAGCAAGCAGGCGAAGTCTCTCACCCGGACTATTGCTCCTATCACAGGGTAATAGGACATCCTCTCGAAGACTGCTTCACCTTCAAGAACTGGGTCGAAGATCAATATCAGCAAGGCAGGTTCGCTCTATCCAGTAGCTGGAGGGTAACCCCGCCGCAGAAGCATGAACACAAAACCGTGAGAGTAGAACCAGATCAACATCGGACTTGGAAGCGAGCTCGTACCTGTCATGTGATAATGTTGTCAGAAGAAGAACCCGAGAATATGGATAACCTCCCCCGGTGCTTTGAAAACGATGATGATGAGGTAATCTCAGAATTCCCACCGGCACCAAAAGATCTGGAAGATGGTATACATACTACTGCAGATAACCTCAAGAAAATTGATTTGGGGACGACAAGTGACCCGCGGCCGACGTTCGTCAGTGAACTTTTGTCTGAAGAAAGGGTGGCTACGCTAAAAGACGTGCTCATGCAGCATAAAGATTGCTTCGCATGGAACTATTCCGAGATGCCAGGATTAGATCCAGAGATTGCCGTGCACAAATTGGCGATATCTCCGGACATCAAACGATCAAACAAGCACCGAGAAGAATGCGCCTCGAGCTTGAGATGAGCATCAATGCCGAGGTCAAGAAACTAATCGACTCCGATTTCATCCAAGAGGTTCAGTACCCTGACTGGATCGCCAACATCGTCCCGGTGATGAAGAAAAATGGGACGGTACGCATCTGTATGGACTTTCGGGACCTCAATAAAGCTTGCCCGAAGGACGCCTTCCCAGTACCGGTCACCGAGCTGATGATAGACAATACGTCCACTCATGAAGTTTTCTCCTTCATGGACGGCTCGTCAGGATACAATCAGATAAAAATGCATCCGGAAGACCAGAAGCATACCGCTTTTCGGACCCCTTTGGGCATATTCTGCTACAAGGTGATGCCCTTCAGTCTAAAGAACGCCGGTGCCACCTATCAGAAGGCCATGACGAAAATTTTCGACGACCTCATACATGAAATTGTCGAATGCTATATCGACGATCTCGTAGTTAAAAGAAAATCATACGAGGAACATTTAGAGCATCTGAAGATCGTGTTTCAGCGCCTTCGGCAATGCAATTTGAAGATGAACCCTCTCAAATGCGCGTTCGGAGGCTCCTCAGGCAAATTCCTACGATTCATTGTCCGACACCGAGGTATCGAGATAGATTCGTCAAAGATCAAGGCGATTATGGAAATGCCTCCGCCAAGGACTTTCAAGCAATTGCGGTCTCTCTAAGGGAAGCTCGCGTATATCCGGCGATTTATAGCCAATCTCTTCGGCATGTGCCGCCCCTACAGTCACCTGATGAAGAAGGGAACCCCGTTAGTCTGGGATCACAAATGCCAAAGCACGCTGGATGAAATCAAGCAATATCTGCAGAATCCGCCTGTACTGGCCGCTCCCGTTAAGGGAAAACCTCTCGTCCTGTACACAACAGCCCTTGAAGGTTCTTTGGGCGCGCTGTGGGCACAAGAGAACGACCAAGAGAAAGAAAGAGCTCTCTACTACTTGAGTCGAGTTCTACTGGGGGCAGAAAGTAATTACTCTCCCATCGAAAAACACTGCCTGGCGTTGAGCTTCGCAATAACGAAGCTCAGACACTACGCGTTGGCACATGAGGTCCATCTCATATCGAAGGTGGATCCCCTCAAATATCTGATGTCGAAGGCTAACAGGACGGCTCGCTAAATGGGCCCTGCTCTTGATGGAGTTTTCGATAACATATCGTCCTCTTAAGGCCGTGAAATGTCAGGCCATCGCCGACTTCCTCGCTGAGCATCCGATACCTGCCGATTCTCCTTTGAATTGCGAACTGCCGACGAACATGCGTTTGACACAGTCGACGGGGGTGATACCCGGTGGGAACTTTATTTTGATGGAGCATCTTCCATGAAGAAGCACAAACAAAGTACCCCCATAATCAAATCCGGGGTAGGCCTCATCTTCGTAACTCCACAATGAGGGATAATGCGCTTCACCTTCTCTTTAACAGACCCGAGGAAGAACAACGAAGCCGAGTATGAAGCTTTGATAGCAGGTCTCGAGATTGCCATCGACATGGGAATTGAAAACCTCCTCATATACGGAGACTCCCAACTGGTCGTTAGTCAAGTAAACGACGACTACCAAACGTGCAAGCCTGAGTTGGTGAAGTACGGCGGGAGAGTACAGCAACTGCTGGCTCAAATTCCTTCCTACACGCTGGAAAACATACCGCGTGCGGAAAATAGCAAAGCGGATGCATTAGCCAAGCTCGCTAAAGAACTGGCTGACGAAAGCCTCGATGACATGAGGATCGTTGTGCAAAGCTGTCGGGTTCTCGCACCGGCAGAAATATCTCCGGAGTCGTCTTAAGAAAAGGAAGCGACCGAGCAAACGACTCTACAAATAAAAAACCAGGAAAAGGCTATGGATTGGAGAGAAGTCTTTATAGACTACTTCAAATCCCGTCGAACACCTGAAGATGCATCCTCAAGGCATCCGCTTATAAAATGAGCTCTGTCTTTCGCGTTCGTCAATGATACTCTGTATAAAAGGTCATTTGATTCTCTGTGGCTAATATGCTTGGGACCTGAAGAGGCAAAGAGAGTCGTCCGAGAAACTCACGACGGACTCTGCGGTTCTCACCAAGCCGGGCCGAAGATGAAGCTGAAGATCAAATGGATGGGTTATTATTGGCCCACGATGATCCAAGACTGCCTTGAATACGCGAAGCAGTGCCACGCGTGCCAGATTCATGGAGACTTTATCCATCAACATCCAAATCCACTGCATCCAACAGTGGCCAGCTGGCCGTTCGAAATGTGGGGGACTGACATAATCGGCCCCATCGAACCAGCATCGTCCAGAGGACATCGATTCATTTTGGCGACAACTGATTACTTCTCCAAATGGGCAGAAGCAGTACCACTGAGGGAAGTGAAGACGGAGAATATTCTCCATTTCTTCAAGACACACGTCATTTATCAGTTTGGCACTCCCCGACGGATTATCTCCGATAACGGGCCAGCTTATAGAAGCTACAACATCAGCCGTTTCGCACAACAACATAACATAGACTGGAGATACTCTTCAGTCTATAATCCCCGAGCTAACGGTCTAGCTGAGGCTTTCAACAAGACCTTGACGAAGATCATGAAAAAGACGGTGTCTCGAAATAAGAAGGACTGGCACGAAAGACTGCATGAAGCTCTCTGGGCGTATCGAACTACGTTCAAAAAAGCCACGAACACAACGCCGTATGCATTGGTATTCGGTACAGAGGCGATACTCCCCCTCGAGATAGAGTTACCCTCTCTACGAGTGGCAGTTCACTACGAGCTAACGGACGAAGAGAATGCTCACCTTCGGCTTGAGGAACTCGATGCCCTTGATGAAACCCGGCTCATAGCACAACAAAATCTGGAGGCTTATAAAGCAAAGTTGACGCGCTTATATGAAAGATTGACTAGGCCGAGAACATTCCGTCAAGGCGAACTCTTGCTAGTAGTTAAAAGACCTATGATCCCCAATCGTGCCAAACGGGGGAAATTCGAGCCGAACTATGAAGGCCCGTATATCATAGACAAGGTCTACCAGGGTGGGGCCTATCTACTCATGGATATGCATGGTGAAAGACCCTTCAGGCCAATAAATGGTCGCTTCTTGAAAAAGTACTATGCTTGACGAGTCACGGCCTAGGTCAATGATAGATGACGACGACTATGTCCACTCTCTATCTTCCTAAGCCCAAACTCTATAAGTAGTAACCGAACAACGGACCGAAACGTCCTTAAACTAACAGCGGACCGAAACGTCCTTAAACTAACAGCGGACCGAAACGTCTTTAAACTAACGACGGACCGAAACATCCTTAAACTAACGATGGACCACTATGTCCTAAAATTAGCTGTTGACCGAGACGTCGATAAACTACTGTAGACTGCAGCATCCCAAGGCCGACACAAAAAAAGAGAAGAATAAAAGAATAAGAAAATAAAAGAATAAGAAAAAAAGAAGAAAGAAAAAGAAAAAACGGTATGTCCATAAGCGAGAAGGGCACAGATGAAAACCCGAGAGGGCTCCGTGAGTAAAAACAGCAGGACTACCGACGAGTTTTGTGAAAACCCGAAAGGGCGCAATCTCGTTAAAAGACACTTGTAAGGTCCTCTCGACCTTATAAGGAGAAACTACCTGCGTGAGATCCTTACGACTCATAAGGGAGCAACACACTTAGGGATCCTCACGATTCCTAAGGAGAAATTACACTTACGAGATCCTCACGACTCGTAAGGAGAACCCTCTTATGGGACCCTCACGGCTCATAAGATTCAAAAGTCTTAAGCTACAGGGATCTGAACCTGTTCTTAAGCGGCTACCACAACCTCCAATTTTGCCCTACAAGCGGCTCACTATTGACCCTTGTATACAATCCACGGGCGCGAATAAACATTTCCTTAACAAAGTCCCATCCGTGACTAGGGGGATGTTTGCACGGTGAACAGCCCTTGTAAGTCCTCTCGACTTAAAAGGAGAAAATACTCTTGTAAGATCCTTACGACTTACGAGAAGCCATACACTTATGAGTCCTCACGATTCCTAAGGAGAAAACGTACCTACGAGATCCTCACGACTCGCAGGGAGAAATACCTTTATGTGACCCTTATGGCTCATGAAGTCAAAAGCCTTAGTCGACAGGATCCTAACCCTGTTCGCTAAGCCACCTTTGTTCGATATCGACAGAGGCAAATGATGATTCACTCCTGGCAATATCCCAGTTATAGCGGTGCTGATGCCAAAATCGGTGTCTAATTCCAAGCTTGCAGCAAGAAGCTAGCAAGCCACACATGCATACGAAATAGCCGAAATGATGGGGCAACTTGCAACAATCAGCAAGTAAAAATGTATGCATGAAAAATAGCCGAAATGATTGGGCAACTCGCAATAAAAAGCAGCGAGGAAAAATAAAATAAATAGTCGAAATGATTGGGCACCGCGAAAAATAGCCGAAATGATTGGGCAATCGCGACCTTCGCGATATAAAAGCTGAAATGATGGAGCATCGCGGAAAGAAATAAAAAAAATATAAATAAAATTTATGCCCTACAGGTGATATCACATTAATCTCGGTATACAATCCAGGGGCGCAAACAAAGAAGGAATCATACCTTCCCTTCCCAGGCTCCATCAGAAAACGAAGCCAAATCTCGACGGTTCAGGGATAGCCTAGAGATCATCAACAGTGTTCCTCTCCATTCCAGCAAGATTCAGATGCTGCAATCAACCCTGGAGCTACGGCAAAGCCCTACTCCAAATCTCGATGGTTCCCAGATAACCTGGAGACCACTTCGATATTCGTCTCATGACAATAGACACAACGTCATCCACATGACCCCGTTCGGAAATACGTTATCAACATGACCCCGTCACGGAAATACGTCATCCACATGACCCCGTCTCGGAAATACGTCATCCACATGACCCCGTCACGGAAATACGTCATCCACATGACCCCGTCTCGGAAATTCGTCATCCACATGACCCCGTCTCGGAAATACGTCATCCACATGACCCCGTTCGGAAATACGTCATCAACATGACCTCGTTCGGAAATACGTCATCAACATGACCCCGACGGAAATACGTCATCCACATGACCCCGCCTCGGAAATACGTCATCCATATGACCCCGTCGTGGAAATACGTCATCAACATGACCCCGTCTCGGAAATACGTCATCAACATGACCCCGTTTCGGAAATATGTCATCACCATGACCCCATCATGGAAATACGTTATCAGCATGACCCCGTCACGGAAATACGTCATCAGCATGACCCCGTTTCGGAAATACATCATCAGCATGACCCCATCTCGGAAATACGTCATCAACATGACCCCGTCACGGAAATACGTCATCAGCATGACCCCGTCTCGGAAATACGTCATCCACATGACCCCGTTTCGGAAATACGTCATCAACATGACCCCGTCACGGAAATACGTCATCAGCATGACCCCGTTTCGAAAATACGTCATCCATATGACCCCGTTTCGGAAACACGTCATCTACATGTCAATCCTACTAAACATTTATGGGTCCTCTCGATTCGTAAGGAAGAAAACTCTCTTATAAGATCCTTACGACTTATAAGGGAAAACACACTTAGGAATACTCATGACTCCTAAAGAGAAAAGACACCTAAAAGATCCTCACGACTTGTAGGGAGAAAAGTCTTTATGAGACCCTCACGGCTCATAAAATTGAAAAGTCTTAGGCAGCAGATCTGAACCTGCTTCCTAAGCCATCACTATCCCTCGAAGAAGCCAAAACAAGATGTTCACCCTATCATCTGCCGACTATGTTTGCTAAGGTAATATGCTGATAATAAAAGAGAGAAGAAAGCGACAAGGAGAACATTTGATTCGCATTTGATTAAACGCGTGAAGCATACCCATTCACACATGTGCAAAAGATTTAGTACATAAAATAAAACACGCTGAAATGAGGAATTTGCCATTCATACTTCGAAAAAGTTCTTACAATTATGAAAGCAGTAAACGAAAACATTATCAAAATGATTACAATGGTAAAACCTCAGATCCAGGGCATGGATTGAGGAATTCAAAAGTGAGGTTGTCTAGAATCTTTCTGGCCTTTCTGACCATTCTAGTGTGCATCCTCTCACGCTCACGAGTGTCGAGATCCTCGGCAATGTCCCCCTCCCTTTGATAAGAAGCGATTGTCGTCGTCTGTTGGAAAACCTGATGCAGAATATCGATGGGGTTATCTCGCCGCTTCTTCGAGATCAGTCCCGACAGGTACACTGAATGCACCTTGTCTTCGGCATCATCCACCGTATTAAGCGACATGGCCTCGTAAAAACCAGGAAGTGCTCTCCAAATTGCTCCCACTACGATTTTCAAGAGAGCGGAACGGAGAAGAAGCAGCCAACCGGCGCGTGCATGTAGACGATCCATGACATCCGCACATTGGGCATCTGTAAACTCTTGGTTTTAGCGATGGCCCTGTACGCGAATATTCTCATAAGAGACGAACTCGTGCAGACTGTATAAATGGACAGCCATAGTGCCTGAAAAGAAACATCATTAGAAGATCAGTAATGGGGAAAAACAGATACAGAATTTAAACGATTCTTGGTATCCCCATGGAGAAAACAAATCCTAATTATGACACCTAATAAATTCGAATTTGTGAGTAATCCTGAAAAGGGAATCTCATTTGATAAGCGACCCTTAGAGTTGAAGAGTTAAACTCCTTGAGAGCAATGCTCTACAAACAGGGATGACACCTGTCATAGTCAATTATGACAGGGATTTAAAGAGATTCCCCGAGAATGTCAAGAGCCTGGCTCTGTAATGATGATGGAAAAACCCATCAGAAAAGAAAATTAAAATCAATTAATTTTTATGAATTAAAAATTCTTGGATCTTTAAGATCCATGAACAAACTCTTAAAAGTTCTTCATTAAAGATTAAGAAATCTACATGTGGGCAAAAGAGCAGAGCTCTGATTCATGGGCTAAGAAACCCAAGAAAAGATCTCTTTAGATCTATGGGTTCATGAGAGCAAAGCTCTGCTAATGAAACCCTAAAGGGGTTTTCTCTAGATCAAAGATCTATGAAGAGCAAAGCTCTGTTGATGGGTAAAACCCTAAGTTATTAAAAATTCTTAACTTTACCTAAAGTTTTGACAGAGTTTTACTCTTAAAAAAGTTTGTAAACAAGAGAGCTATGCTCTATGGGAGAATGGAATTCTCAGAAAACAAGAGGGAGATGAACAATGGTCATCTCAGAGGGCCAAAGACCCTATTTATAGGTATTGAACCGCCTCTTCAACTTCTGAGTTGATCTAAGGGCTCAGATGCTGCCACCGCTGCACTCACGTGTACGCCATGTGAGCGCAACGGTGGGGGGGCATTTGTTCCCCCAATCAGAGCAAAGCTCTTTTTTAAAATTCAAAATTTAAAAATTGAAGCAACGCTTCAGATTCAGCGCTAGGCGCGCTGCGCGCTACGTGTTAAATACAGATACGCTAGCGCCAGGTGCGCTGCGCCCTAGGCAGCGCACCCCCAATCAGAGCAAAGCTCTGTTTTTAAAATTCAAAATTCAAAATTGAAGCAACGCTTCAGATCCGGCGCTCTGCGCTGCCCGCCACGTGTCAAACACAGGTGCGCTAGCGCAAGCTGCGCTGCGCGCCACGTGTCAAATGCTGGTGCGCTCGCGCAAGGTGCGCCAGCGCTGGACCCCACCATTGGATCAAAAGATCTAATAATAAATTATTAATTGATCAGAATTAAAATTCTGTTATGGAAAGATCTTTCCAATCTTGTTAAAAACAAGAAAATTGTCTTATGTAAAACATGAGCCCTAGGATCAAAGATCCAACGGTGGGGAAACATCCCCAAATCAATCAGAGAAAGATCTCTTTAACTGACTCAACAAATCAATTTGCCCTATATAAAGGCCCCAAGACTTCAAGTCTGATATAGAGAAACCCCCGTACAAACTTTCAGAAAACTCAAAGAAAGAAAAAGCAAGCTTTTAGCAAAAGAAGATCATTTCTTCAAGGTAAAGAACATAAACTTGTTCTCTGATCATAAATTTGATCAAATGCGCTTTGCGCTATTGAAAAGTGCCTTGCACTTATAAATTGCGCTTTTGCGCTCCTGAACCGGCGCTCAGCGCCAAAACATGCCACGTGTCAACCACGTATACGACTTGCGCACTGCGCTTCTGAAACAGCGCACTGCGCTCATGGGCTGGCGCTCAGCGCAAAGCGCGCCACGAGTCACTCACTGATGCGCCAACAAACTAGCGCAATGTGCTCATAAATTAAAAGCGCAATGCGCTTATAAACTGGCGCTTAGCGCTAAGCGCGACACGTGTCTTCTTCGTGTGCGCTACTTGGCAGAAGCGCAATGCGCTCTTTAATTGGCGCAAAGCGCTTAGCGCGCCACGTGGCGCGCTGTCAGAACACACATTGTTCTGATGAATGCTATGCATTCAATACAAGACAAAAAATTGTCAGCACCTAATGCTCAGCATTATTAAAAGGGCCAAGCCCAAGTAAAGGCTCAACAGCCCAGAACAACAAAATGTTAAACATTTTAATCTTATTGTACATAGCCTAATATTGGCCATAAGTTCTCAACTTCTATTGAACTGAGCCCATCTGCTCACGAATATTCAACAGATCTTAGTCCCAAACTGGGCTACAGATCTTCCAATCGATTCACACCGGTTCGAGGGTACATCTCTTTACTCCTCTGATATCTGTCGTTGTAATCCTTCAACGTCTTCAGAGAGGTGACGGGTCCCGACAACCACACATTTCATAGACTATGATGTCTTTAAATTACGGACTGTGGGGTCCTTAAACTCATAGACTACGTGTCTTTAAACCACGGACTGTGGGGTTCTTAAATTCATGGACTACGATGTCCTTAAACTTCATAGACTTCGATGTCTTTAAACTACGGACTGTGGGGTCCTTAAACTCACGGACTGCGATGTCCTTAACCTGGACCGTAATGTCCTTAAACTAACGTTGGACCGTAATGTCCTTAAACTAACTGACCGCAATGTCCCTAAACTAAACAATAGAGTCCAATTGCTCTTTTGTTGGATCTAAACGATCCCGTTAAGTTGATCTTAGTCTAAACATTAGACTAACGTATCCTTAACTAACGTTTAAGTTGATCTTAGTCTCAAATGAGGCTAACTTATCCTTACACCCAAACCAAAACCCAAATCTAAGAAGATACGGATTTGGACTAATCCATGCCCTATGGGCGACAACATAAATTAGTCTCCGTATACAATTCACGGGCAACCATAAACAAAACAAATACCCACGACATGCAGTGACCATCTGGAGAAGAAGAAAGTTATTACAGCGATGCGGTAGCATAATTAACTGCAGGGGCTTGCGCCTGCACGGAAGAGCGTCCCCACAATCAAAACCCCCTCACAACGAGGGCAAATCTGACGAAGTCTGCTACATCGGCCGCATCCGTTTAAACCTTCGATACATGGTGTCATAAATCAACTTGGCATCTTCGGAGAAGTGGACGGATAGCACCTATTAGCATCTGCCTCGAAATTCAGGCAATACGTTTATCGCGTCTCCGATTTTCGATGGGATACAGGGTAATGGTTAGGGTTAGATTTAGGATTAAGATTAGGATCAGGATCAGGGTTAGGGTTTAGTGAAAAAACAATAGCTAAGGGTAGTTCAGTGAAGAATTTATAGGGGGTTAAGGTTAATTAGGTCTGGGATTAGAGTTAGGGTTAAGGTAATTAGGGTTAGAGTTAAAAGTAAGGGTTATGGTTATGGTATTTTAATGTTAGTGTAAGTGTAAGCGTGTGTGTGATAATGATGATGATGTGTGTGTGTGTGTGTGTGTGTGTGTGTGTGATAATGTTGATGATATATATATATATATATATATATATATATATATATAGTGATAATGTTGATGATGATGTGTGTGTGTGTTTGTGTTTGTATGTGTGTGTGTGTTTGTGATAATGATGACGATGATCTCTCATATCAAACAAGGCCAAACCTTAATTTTAAACTTATCACCAGAACCAAATCCAAAATCTTAAACTTAACACCAGAACCAAATCCAAATCCAAAATCTTAAACTTGATTAAAAAAAGTCTTAACTTTAAAAAAATTTACCCTAAACTAAAAACTTCAAATCCTTGAAATTGAAACGTAAATGTAAAACTAATTCAAGTTAAATCGTATAATAAGTGTATATATGATACTCGACGATAATACAAATTTTTTATATTCTCATCGATAGCCATATGTGAAAATCAAAGCGAGTCTTAGTCCCCGTCTATCGGTTAACATACGTTTGATGTTCGTCATGACATAAAACTATATGAAAGTTATTAAATATCGGATGATATCGTTCGGTGCTAACAACCGTCATAGAGCCTATGTGACAAGAAGATTCAATTGTATGATAACCGATAGATTTGTCCAGTTCGGACAAATTAGAAATGTATAAAGCAAACACCTGCATTTACTTGTGTTTTCATTCGTTTAGAGTTATTTCGTCGGTATTTTTCCATTGGTTTTCCGTGTAAAAAGATAGATTAGATGTTCATTTCAATGTTGTTTCACAGTATTGAAATGATTATCTATTCTATTACAGTGTACTCTGAGATCCGTGGGAAGATGCTGCCGAAATTTTCTCGAAATGGATGAATGCACAAGTGAATGGGTGTCTACTCTATACATTCTTAATGAGATAGAAGCCTTACTCCTGACAGCCGAAATACACACATACACACTAACAACCATACACCTAAGCGAAATCATAAATTGAAACACACATACACAGAATACAACTTATATTTGGGTATCTTCAAATATAACTTTGTTAATCGATAATTTATCCTTTTCAACAACTAACTTGCCCTTCCCATTTTCTTCTTTGTCAATAACCATTTCGTTCTTAGATTTCTCAATGTAGTCACCATAAAAAACCAACTTTCATAACTTACAATTTATATGTTATACAGTCTAACAAGGCCTATGAGTATATCGGTGTTAAGGACTGGATGTACATGGATTGACAACAATGCATGCAATCTAAATTTGTCGTAGGAGTTGTTGCTTTCATTGAATTTGCACGCGCACATAATAAGATCGTGTTAGAGAAAATTCTCTGTCCGCGCAATAGATGTGAGAATAAGTTTTAGCAAAAGGTAGAAATCGTAAAGCTTCACATCGTTAAATATGGTTTTACTAGATTTTATACAACTTGGTTATATCACGGGGAAGGAGAAGAAGAAGACGGTAATACGGCGGAAGAAGGAAAACAAGACGATAACTTCTTTCGAGGAGAAGAAATGAAGAATATGGTAGAGGCTGCCCTTGGTGATAATAATCCTATCGAATAAGACATTCCTTCTGGTCATTGACCGCGTGCAGATAAGTATGAAAAGTTCATGAATGATACTAGAAGACCAATTTATGAGAATGCAAAGTATTCCATCCTATCATGGTTCGTCCAACTTTTCCAGATTAGGTGCCTAAATGGATGGAGCAACAAGTTATTCACGATACTTCTGAAGTTCCTGAAAAATTCTATGCCCCCGAAAAATAATGTGCCCAAGATATGTTACAAAGCCCGTGAGATAATGTCTGATTTGGGTCTAAACCGTGAGAAGATTCATGCATGTCCCAAAGATCGCGTGTTGTACCGGAAAGAAAATTCATATTTGAAAGAGTATCCAATATGCGGAGAGGCCAGGCATAAGCCGAAAGTATCTGATAAGAAGCCAGATATACCTGTGAAGAGAGAACGATACTTTCCGATAATACAGAGGCTGCAAAGGCTATTCAGGTGTAAGAAGACAGCCGAGGCAATGATTTGGTATCACCATGCTGCTCCAAGCGAAGATGGAAAAATGAGTCATCCAAGAGATTCATCGGCATGGAAGGATTTCGATAGGAGGCACCAAACATTCAGTAGTGATCCTGAATATGGCTGGAAGCCAACGTACATGGCCCGTGATAGTTTCTGCCCATTCAATTATATGGCTGGAAGCCAACGTACATGGCCCGTTGTAATGATGATTTATAATCTGTCGTCTTGGTTGGCTATGGATCAATCCTATTTTATGATATTTATTCTTATTGACGGACTAAACTCATCGGGAAACAATATTGACGTCTATCTTTAACCTCTGATCGATGAGTTAAAATCTATATTCATTGATGGTGTAGAGACTTACGATGCAAACACAGATACAACCTTTACGTTGCGTGCGGTTTTAATGTGGACAATTAATGACTTTCCTGCGTATGAAATGTTATCAGGCTGATCCGTACATGGTCACAAAGTAAGCCCTTACTGCCACCAAGATACAACATCGAAATGGTTGAATTTTAGCAGGAAGGTTTGTTTATGCGGTCATCGGCGTTTCCTGTTAATAGACCATCCCTACATATTAGACGATACACTTTCATGGTCATCAGGACCTTTTTGGGCCTCCGGCCTCATTGTACGGAGATGACAGATTGTTCTGTGGGATGGTTACAATAACGTAACCTTCGGAATAGATCCGGCAAACCAAGACAAACTAAACTACTGGAACAAGTTAAGCATTTTCTACGAGCTTCCGTACTGGTCAACAAATTTAGTGCGTCATTGTCTGGACATCATGCACATAGAGAAGAGATTATCCGAGCACGTTCTTAACTTACTTCTTTATAAAAATGGAAAATCGAAAGACAACCTCTGTGATCGGATGGATCTTCAGGACTGGAAAATTAGAAGTGAATTGCATCCTAAACCGATAGCGGGTAAACCAGGAAAGTTTGTACTTCCCAATACCGCGTATCATATGTCACAACCGGAGAAGAAAATGTTTCTGCAGATGTTGCATGATTTGAAAGTTCTCACAGGTTTCTCAGGATCTTTTAGTAAGAAGATAAAGATTGTGAAGGCAAGATCGATGGGCTGAAAAGTTATGATCACCATATTATTATGTAGCCCCTTCTCTGATTAGCCCTCAAGACTTCCCTTCCTAAGTTGATTGGTCTAGTAATCAATGACCTTTGTTGCCTTTTTAGGAAATTGTGCGCTAAAGTCTTGGATGTTGTGACGATGGAGAATCTAGAAAATTTTATTTTTTTGATATTGTGCAAGCTTGAGCGTATTTTCTCGCCGTTGTTTTTCGATATCATAATACACCTGATAGATCGTCTTACAACCGAGGCTAAGTTTGCCGGACTGGTACAATATCTACGGATGTATCCCGTCGAAAAGTATGTTGAATTTTTCGTTTCACGCATTTTGTAAAATTTTTGTTGTCTTATATGCCCGTATTTATTTATTTAATATATTTTTCTTTAGGTATCTCTGCACTCTCAAAAAGTATATACGAAATAGAAATCGACCGGAGGGTTCTATCATGTAAGATTATCTTCTAGATGAAGTAACCATATTTTGTTTCCGCTATCTGGATGAGAACATTGAGACGAAACTTAACCGGTCTCGGAGAATTCAGGACGGGTCATATGGTAAAGCTGATTATAAAAGGGTATACCTCATGTTTATCAACAAGATATATTGGTTTACCCTCCTCAATAGCATATATCTTGAAGAAATTAGAGAGTAAGTTTTTTTGGATTAATTATTATATTTACATACATACATACATACATATATATATATATATATATATATGAAATGATATAATGTTGATATTATAATTTATTGTTGAGAACAGAATTCATATTGATGAAGACGTGAGGTGCATTCTGATTGAAATGATGAACGATCGGAAAAATATCATCAGGATAATTTTTACGATTGGGTTGCAGATCATGTAAGTTGTTCGAATAACATGTTATCGCGACCAGTCTTAATTTAAACTTATATCGTTATGTATTTACCGCAAAATTTGTTTTGTCGGATCCACGATCCGAACTTGTTTGCATCATTAGAGAGAGACTCAAGATATTTAGCTCAGTTTCCTTACATGGAGGTTGCATACTATAAATGATTCGATATCCTTGGATACAAATTTGAAGTTAAGGATATAAAAACATCTCGAACCATCCAGAATAATGGGATTGCGATCGTAGGATCAGATAGTGTGATTTATTATGGATACTTAAATTGCATACTTGGTATTCAATATCCCGGACGATCAGAACCGTTGTCACGCCCCGCTTCCTAAGATACCAAAAATTTCGGGACGTAACTCGATCAGCCATGCTACCTACGGTAAGGAATTATACTTTCATAGTTACATTACGGCTGTCAATCAGTAATCAAGAACTATAAACTAACAAATCTATCTATCACATATCCAACAGCCATAAGAAACGATAACAGGAAATAATAAAGATCCAAGGAAATAAAACAACAATTAAACCATCAATAAGAACTAGATCAGTGGGATGCTTCTCACTGATCGACAATCCTGTCGAAATAATCACAATTCTTCTGTGCTAAGGTGAAATATTTGGGCTATGCAAAACCCAGACTTTAGTGCGTTATAGATATCATCATCATAATAAAACTAGTATGTAATATAGTATAGCAGGTGTAAGAACTCAATGTCATGAGTATAAACTATAAGCATCAACAGTAACATGTAATGCAACAAGCAAGATATCGGTATCAACCAAATAGTGTGTATCCTAAGGATTCATGACGCTAGGTTATCTATCCTAAAAATATTTGAAATCAATTAATGTACTCCTCTATGTAACTCAAAAGTATAAATCTTGTTACCACCGGGACCACGGACGCAAGATATATCCCGTTACCTACTGGGACCACGGATGCAAGATGTGTGAATCAAGAATGATTTGTTCCATTAACCTCCGGAACCACGAAAATATGTAATATCCTTTTGAGTTACACTCCAGTTATACTTTTTATTTCCCCAGGTTTCATTTTCTAAGTCAGGTATGGAAATAATATCTACCTAATACCAACACAGGAACAAGCAGGTACATGTTATGCATAACTTATCAAGCTAACATATTACGTCCATCAGGACAATGTTGGGGTCAAAATTTGCACCCCAGTTGACCGGGTCAAAGTCAAGGTCAACCCCAAGTAAGCAGGCCCAAGCTCAAGCAAGTGGGCCCATGCCCAAGTAGAGCCTCGCGGCCGTCCTCTCCATGACAAAATAAAAATCATGTAACAAATAATTTTGATGTAATTTTTTGTGCATGAATGTAAGCAAAATGGGCATAAAGCCAAATTTTTGTAAAGCCCATGGCTTATGTGCAAAAAGAAATAGCACATGAGACATGAGATGGGCAAAATGCCATTTGTAAAGCCCAAGGGGCTATGTGTAAATGTGTAATCCTATAAGAGGCAACATGATGAAAATATCTAATACACTTTTTATTCTCTAAAAACTCTAGGGTTTTTGTGCCTCCTTCTCCTTCCTCAAGATTCTAAACCTTCTTTTTTTTGAATTAAATCAAGTGTTTTACTTTTCCTTTTACAAAACTAAATAGTTTTTCATCACAAAACCCACAAAGGGGAGCTTGGATCTTCCATCAGATCTTGAAAAGGAAAGATTTTTAAAATCTCATACTTCTTGTTCTTCAAGATCCGGCCAACAGAGGAGGAAGAAGGAGACCCACTTCCAAGAACCCTATTTTGGGGAAGCTCCAGGGCTCAAGGGAGAAGCCCCTTTTATCAGCTCCAAAATATCTTAGAAGTTTAACTCCTCAAAAATATATATACATATATATACAAAATAATAAAGATTTTCTTTCAGGAGCACAGCTCCCAGTGCAGGGACCGAGTCCCTTCTGGTGCTGACGCCCAGCGCCCGCGTGCCAGGCACGTGGGGCGCTGGCGCTCTGGCGCCCAGCGCCTGCGTGCCAGGCACGTGGGGCGCTGGCGCTCTGGCGCCCAGCGCCAGCGTGCCAGGCACGTGGGGCGCTGGCGCTCAGCGCACAACGCCCGCGTTCCAGGCACGTGGGGCGCTGTGCGCCGCATGCCAGGCACGTGGGGCGCTGGCGCTCAGCGCATAGCGCCCTGCGCCCACGTGTGAGGCACGTGGGGCGCCGGTGCCCAGCGCCTGCGTGCTAGGCACACGAGGCGCTGGCACCCACGCGTCCTTTGGACACCATTTTCCCCTTATTTTACGCACACACCACACTAAAAATACCTCCCCCGTTAGTAAATTTTTTTTAACGGGGCGCTGCCCCGCACCCTGCAAGGGGGCTGCTAGCCCCCTTGACCCCCAGCCCGCTATTCGGGTAGCGGGACCCCCGTAAAAACTCTGCGGAGCTCCCGATATATCCAAAACCCCTTCAAAACACAACACTGCACATTGAGTTCGCATGATATGTTTGACCCGTCAATCGGAGGTTCTCTCGCTCCAAAGACTAGGGGTAATTAATGGCAGCTTAGTCCGCGGCTGCCGGAGATTCGGATCCCCACAACTAATAAACCCCAGCCTACCCTAGGCAGGGGAATCTGTAATGCGCCTGACAAGCGCGCGCGCATTCCCATCTCAATGGGGTGATAAAAAACACCCTACAGATTCTGGCACGCCCGGTGGGACTTTTCTCTCCTCCCATATTTTGGGTTAAACGTTCATGCGAACTCAGTCAATATACATATCTATATTTATACTAAAATAATGCTCTTTCATGCAGGTTTTCAAGCAATCACTTCTTAACAATGTCTCCAAAGATGAACTCAGCTCCCATCTCCTACACGATGAAGATGGACGTCAGGACAGTTCTCCCGGCCAGTCTCGGGCGACAATGGGAGGAGCCGCCGCTACTATTTGGCTCTATTCTGTTCGTGTCAGCTAACGCCGTCCCTGCTCTTCAAGCTCCGGTAACTGACAAACTGGCCTCGAAAGGCAAGAGGCCAAATGTGGTGGTCTCGAGGGCGCCCCAACCCAGACGCGAGTCGGTGTTCAAACGGCTCTCCATGGTCCTAGCTGGGGGAAAAGCCGTCAGAACAAAAGAAGTTGCCAGACGTTGCGGGCAAGACCAGGCGATACCTTCGACGGACATGCGGGCGGATGTTTTTTCAAGCCTCCCCATCACTCGGCCTATGGAGGCATCCTGAAGAGCAGAAGCCTGCCAAGCGCTCAAGGCAGAGAAGCTGAGGCAGAAGCGGGTCAGATATAAAGCCAACAAAAGGGATAGGGCTCCGGCCATGTTAAAATTTATGAATTTCCAAAGCTCGGACCGCTTCGCGAAACCAGCTGCCAGTGATTAAAGGATGGCTGAATGTGTTATCCACACAGTCTATATGGTGGGCACGCGTCCCAGCGACAACCTTCGTAGAAAGGATGGGGCCACCACATCTCAAATCCAATCTGGTGTGAATATGGCTGCCACATTCCAAGACCGGCCTCCTCTGGAAGGTAATGAAGACCCTTCCAGTGAGGCTGATAAGCAGAGAGAGCCCTCGGTTCATGAGGAGTCGGGCTAGGAAAGCGTAGAGGAGCCAATCTTCCATCCCAAGAACGCAGAGCATCAACTTCTCCAAGAGCTACGAAAACAGCTTAGAAGTAAAGATAAGGAGATGGCCAAACTTTACTCCAAAATTGACGACTTGACGAATGTCGTCTTGCAGCTCACGGCCCGACTTGCCTCTCAGCCGCCCAATCAGGCGCAGGGCTCTGCTCATGAACCGGGAAACGGTGTCCCAAGGCAGCCGATGCCTATTCCCTCAAATCCAAAGGTGGGCGGACCGCATGGAAGTCGGTTGCATCCTATCTCAGGAAATCTCTTGGCTAGCGATGACAGTAGCCCGCTAACTCAAGATCAAATCATGGATTTGGTTGCCAACAAAGTCAAAACATTGGTAGCCGAAGCCGAAACACAAAAAGATATCAGCAGCAATGGGAGACCATATCCTGCTCAGTATGATCTGGTAGAATTTCCTAGCGGCCATGTCATCTCCAAATTCAGAAGATTTGATGGGACGGGAAATGCGAATCAGCACGTCGCCCATTTTAAAACCTCATGCGGGAATACTGGGGGCAATGACGCGCTTCTCCTCCGCCAGTTCGTTAATAGCTTGACCGATGTTGCTTTCGACTGGTACACGAGCATACCGGATGGCTCCGTTATAACTTTCGTCCAATTGGAATCTTTGTTCCGACAAAGGTTCATGAGTGTCAGCGATAAGATCACCATTGCTGACCTCGTAAGGACCAAGCCAAAGAACAACGAAAGCAGCACGGATTTTATAACTCGCTGGTGCAATCTCTCCGTCAAATGTGAACCGCCGATAGAGCAGGACCAATCTGCCAGTCTCCTTGTTGGAAATCTCAACAATTGGATGGCCCCGTTTCTAAGCACCGCAGGTCTCAAAACATTCCAAGAGCTGACCAGGAAAGTTCAGATGTTGGAGCGCTCAAAGCAGGAGTCCTCCTTAGATTCCCAAAATAACAATAGGTCCTGGAGAAACCGAAAAGACGAAAATCGTAAAGGTGGAAACTCCGATGATTCTGAATCTTTCAACACTTTGGCTAACCGAAATGCCAACCAACCTCGGAAGCCAGTGTTCGGAGAGGGAGGAGAATATCCACTGAAAGAGAAGCTGGATAAGGTCTATTCCTTCAGAAGGAACAAAATCCGTAAAATATTCAAAGACGCCCTGAGGAACGGTCTACAATTGCCAGAGTCAAAAAGACCACAGGAAGCGAATATGACCGACGACCCTAAATACTGCCCCTATCACAGAGTGATAGGTCATGCCATTAAGGACTGCTTCGTCTTCAAAGATGGGGTCGAAAAGCAATACAAGGCAGGAGAGATAGAACTGTCCAAAGGCGTGTTAACAAACAGTTAAGCCGCGACTGCCAATTTCATATAAACGGAGACCGAAGTTCTTCATGAAACTGATTCTCTCAGACATCTGCATTTCTCTGAAAACAACTGACCACCATGTCATTAAACTGGGAATAATCGACTTCTAAGTCGTTAAACTGGGGATGTAAAAATGTGTAAATAAAACAAAAATATATTTATATATATATATATATAAAATAATAAAAAATAAAAAATAAAAAGCCGAAATGATGGGGCAACTCGCAATAAAAATCAGCGAGTAAAAATAAAAATAAATCCGAAATGATGGGGCAACCACGAATAAAAAGCCGAAATGATAGGGCAATCGCGACCTTCGCGATAAGAAAAGCTGAAATGATAGAGCAATCACGATAAAAAAATACCTCCAAATGGCGAATGATGAGTCGCTCCTGGTACCATATTCCAGTACAGCGATGCAGACGCCAACCAAATTCCAAACTCAAATCCCAAATGGTGAATGATGAGTCGCTCCTGGTACCATATTCCAGTGCAGCGATGCAGACGCCAACCAAATCTCATACCCCAAAGCGAATGATGAGTCACTCCTGGTACTATATTCCAGTGCAGCGATGCAGACGCCAACAAAGTCCCGAAATTTTCCCGGCCTTACGGTCTGGATCATACATCCTGCAAAACCGTATACAATCTACGGGCGTAAAACGATCCCAATCTCTCCCAAGTCCTACCAGCGAGACCACATTTAAAGTCCCACCGGCGATGAAGATTCAAAAAAAGTGTATGTCTACAAGGAAAATCGGTACGGATGAAAACTCGAAAGGGCTTCGTGAGTAAAAACAGCTGGACTGCCGGCGAGTTTGTGAAAACCTGAAAGGGCGCAAACTCGTGAAAAAGAGATGAAATGCACTCGCAAAGTCCTCTCGACTTTGTGAGGAGAAAATTCCAGCGTGAGATCCTTACGACTCACAAAGGAGCAACACACTTGGGGGTCCTCACGACTCCTAAGGAGAAAATACACCTACGAGATCCTTTAGACTCGTAGGGAGAAAATGCTTTTATGGGGCCCTTACGGCCCATGAAATTGAAAAGCTTTAGGTGATGGCGATCTAAACCTGTCTCCTAAGCCATTGCTTCCCAATAGGGAAATCCAAATGATGATTCACTCCTGCTACCATATTCCAGTGTAGCGGTGCTGATGCCGACCCAAAAACCAATTCCTAAATCCTTCCGGGGCAAATGATGAGTTGCTCCTGGTATTATTCCAGTGCAGCAATGCAGATGCCGACCAAAACCAAAATCCCTAAATCCTCTCAAAGACAGATGCTGATTCGCTCCTGGTACCATATTCCAGTGTAGCGATGCCGATGTCAACACAAATCAAATCAAACCAACAACCTCTACGGCGGAATCATGTTTCGTCTCAGAATGTACCCCGTGTCGAAATCATGCTTCGCCTCAGAGTATCCACCTGCCCGTCGGAATTATGCTTCGCTTGGGAATCATCTTCTACATCAAAACCAGTGACACTCCGTACCGGGGAAACGTCGACCACAGACACTTCGTGCCAGGGACAAGTCAACCAGCGACCTCCTCGTCGGAATTATGCTCCGCCCTGGAATCAAGTCAACCATCTGCCTTCCCTGTCGGAATTAAGCTCCGCCTCGGAATCAAGTCGACCAATAAGCTCTGCGTCAGAATCATACTTCGTCTCAGAGTGTGCCCCACATCGAAATCAAGCTTCGCCTCGGTGTATCTGCCTTCCCTGTCGGAATTAAGCTCCGCCTCGGAATCAAGTCGACCAACAAGCTTTGCATCGGAATCATACTTCGTCTCAGAATGTACCCCGTGTCGAAATCATGCTTCGCCTCGGAGTATCTGCCTTTCCTGTCGGAATTATGCTTCGTCTGGGAATCAACCTATGCATCGAAATTATGCTTCGGTAAGAATGTCTGCCGTCCGTCGGAATTACGCTCCGACCCCTTTGGAATCATGCTCCGCTTGTCAGAATTATCCTCCGACCCTTTGGAATCATGCTCCGCTCATCGGAATTATGCTCCAATCCCTGGAATCATGCTCCGCTCTTCGGAATGATGCTTCGATCCTCGGAATTATTCTCCGATCCCCAAAGTTATGCTCATCGGAATCATACTCCGATCCCTAGAATCATGCCTCTACTCTTCGAAATTATGCTCCGATCCTCGGAATTATGGTCCGACTCTTCGGAATGATGCTCCGACCCTTTGGAATCATGCTCTGCTCATCGGAATTATGCTCCAATCCTTGGAATCATGCTCCGATCCTCGGAATGATGCTCCGATCCTCGGAATTATGCTCCGATCCCCGAAGTTATGCTTATTGGAATCATGCCCCGATCCCTAGAATCATGCCTCTATTCTTCCGAATTATGCTCCAATCCTCGAAATTATGCTCCGACTCTTCGGAATGATACTTCGACCCTGAAAATATGCTCCGCAAATCGGAATTATGCTCCGACTCTTCGGAATGATACTCTGACCCTGGAATTATGCTCTGCAAATCGGAATGATGCTCCGATCCCCGGGAATCATGCTCCCCGAAAGATGCTCCGCTCCGGAATGATGTTCCACCTCGAAGTCCAGCTTCAAGATCCATCAATTTCATATACACAACTCATATACGCGGTGTGCATTTATTGATGGGCGGCACTTTGTTGGGGTCAAAATTTGCACCCTAGTTGACCGGGTCAAAGTCAAGGTCAACCCCAAGTAAGCGGGCCCAAGCTCAAGCAAGTGGGCCCATGCCCAAGTTGAGCCCCGCGGCCGGCCTCCTCATGCCAAAATAAAAATCACGTAACAAATAATTTTGATGTAATTTTTTGTGCATGAATGTAAGCAAAATGGGCATAAAGCCAAATTTTTGTAAAGCCCATAGCTTATGTGCAAAAAGAAATAGCACATAAGACATGAGATGGGCAAAATGCTATTTTGTAAAGCCCAAGGGGCTGTGTAAATGTGTAAGCCTATAAGAGGCAACATGATGAAAATATCTAATACACTTTTCATTCTCTAAAAATCCCAGCCTACCCTAGGCAGGGGAATTTGTAATGCGCCTGACAAGCGCGCGCGCATTCTCATCTCAATGGGGTGACGAAAAACACCCTACAGACAATAAGTCACGATTGTTGACATCAGTAAGTATTACAGTCAACAGGTATTAATATGATAACAAAAAATAGTAACAGTCTAGCAGGTTACAAGCATGTCAATGATAACATACTAAATTAGGTGAAGCGTTTATTTCGTAAGAACATCGTGTAAACAGATCATGATGAATATGGTTGTAACCGTTATCTAGGTGCGAAATGCAATGTAAAGAAACAACCATATCACTTCCTACCAGTTCAATTTAACGATTTGACCATACTAGAGTAGTTTGTTATAATTACTAGGTCTTGTTATTTAGATATATTGCATAAACAGTATATTGTAAAACTTATTGATGTTAACTATCTAGGTATACAAATTGTATAGATATAATAGTATAATAATAATAGTACTAGTAATAATATAACAACATATGGGTATATTGCGTAAACTATAGCATGTAGTAACTTAGAAACTTGACTCGGTCTCGATGAATGCGGATATGAATACGAACGGAGCAAACGAACACGGAATATCGGAAACTCGAAGCCAAAATCCAAGCTTACGCTTGGCTCGGAGATGAAGTTGACGACGATTGGGCTGCTTCTTGTCTCGGTGGTCTCGGTTGATGGCAGCGACGACTATGACCGGATCTACGGCAACGACAGCGACGACTATGACCAGATCTACGACAACGACGGGTGCTCGAATAGGAATTAGGGTTGGCTGGATTTCTTGGGTTTGGAGAACGAGAGGAAGAAGAAAGGGATCGGCTTTGGGTTAAGGTTTCGTAAGTTTTTATTTTTGCAGAGAAAAAAAAAGATGGAATGGTTAAAAAGGATTTGCGGTTTTGATAGTTTGAGAGGAAGAAATATATTTAAGGAGAGAGAGATATATTTGAGGAGAGATAGATATAGATTAATTAAATAAGGCCTGGGTTCTAAAAGATGCTGGATGCAAATCTTTTGAATTTCGCACCTAACACCCCTTTCTATGGTCAAATTTGTTAAAAAAGATTTACAAAGATTTTATAATATCTTACCATATCAATAAAGCATATATCTTTTATTTTCTTTTATTCTCTAAACTAATAAATGTTAAGACTTACCTAACTATAATAATAAAATAATAGGATAGACATAAACATGTGTATACGGGTTGGATATATTATGAGTCTTATATCAATTAGGTATATGAAAAATGATAAAAGCCAAATATCTTTCCCAACTCAAAACCATACATCATTTATCAATTAAATATTTACCAATCCCAATAAATTACCATGACTCAATAATAGCCCAATAACAATAATAATACCAAAATCCAATAACCATAATAACTTAAATCGCCCAACATATTTATTAATATCATTTTATTCAAGAAATACAGTACGTCCGTTCTAAGGTGTTACATTATACCCAACTACAAATAAATTTTGTTCTCGAAATTCATGAGAACGAAAAGAACAGAGACTTGGAAAAGAACAAGAACGAACAATTTTATATTCATGGAACACATGAAACGGACAATAATAAGGAAGGGACAAGAATAAGGAAACTTAGATTCACGGAAATGAGTCCGAGAAATCATGTAATGTAATGTGAAAACACGCGTTGTAGGTGAAAAATAATACCGAATGGTAGTCGTGCAAAGTGTAACATTGCATACAAACAAGATGGTGTCAAGTCATATATCAATCATCAAGTTAGGATAGTGTGAAATTGAAGGTCAATCTGGAGGTCACGTCATGTCGGTATCTATCCAGGAGTCAAAATAGGTCAAAAAAAATGTATATTGATGGAATTGTCTGATGGACGTACTCGCATACCCGGGGCATCCCATAACTAGCTGGCAACAATATGAGCAGGGTGCTCGTGCCTGGGACGACAACAAAATCAAGAATCAGGCCAGTAGCGTGGATATCCCCGAGAGGTGTCCTATGACCACGATGGAGTTTTTTCTAGTGTGAAAGTCACCCGAGTGTACGGTAAGATATCTCGTTACCATATCTTAATCAATAAAGATGAAGGACGCCATAAATCAAATACCTATAGATAAAAAATGTCATAAGTCAGATACATAGAGATACACTTAGACCAGAATACATATGTTAGGATGTTCAAACAAGTCGAACGATTTTTTTAGGGAGATATGCATGCATCAGTATATACTAAACTAATTATGAGACATCATATCAATCTAAACCATGATAGTGGATGGAACAAAACCAAACTAGTACTATAATAAAGAGAATCAAACTGTGCCAAGCTATCAATCTTTGGCAAGCAAGTGCCACATAAACTCTCAGTCTCCTGCATATGCTTATCTGTTAATGCCTATCGAATGTAACAAGCATGCCGAACTATGTGCCCCTCATAACTTCTTCACGAATTTCTTCTTTTGGTACACACAAATGGTTTCCGTACCAAAAAGACCCAGCTCCTTGAATTTGCAAATCTGCCCCAAGTCTTATGGATCATGGGTCTATCACGCTTCTGTACTCTGATAAATTTAGGCAAGTCTTCACAAGCTTATCAACTAAGTATACCACGCTCGAGCAGCCCTGATGCGATCTCCTTTCCCGATATGTTATCACCTAAGCACTTAACTTCATTGATTCGAAACTTGCATTTTCCCAACTTGGCATACAATTTCTCTCGCCTCATGGACTGAAGTCTACTCTTTAGACGCTTCCGAGAACTAGAAGGATCGTAAATGAATTTTAAGGATTCAAGAAGTCAAGAAGTGAACTTCAAGATAATTGAAGAAAGAGATCGGATTCTACTTTCAAGGTAAGACACAGGTTTGAAAATACTTAAACAGAGGGAAAAACAAAGTAGTGCAATAAAGTCAAGGAATGGATTAAGGGTAGGACTCAAAATTATTTAAGCAGAGTACCGCATTGCAATCATGCCGCGGTACATGATTACAATCACATAACTCTATCTAAATCGCTCAAATCCTACTATCAGAGTCAATGGAATAAAATTGAAGTAAACAATAAGGAATAAACGGGATTACAGGATAAGATCAAACAAAGATAAAAGATTCACAATTGGTGTAGAACTATGATCGTTCGTGAAAGTGAGAAGGAATTCATGAAAAACTCATGATATAAGTAAACTCTACGTACTGAAGGTCTGGCTGGTACCCGTACTGTCTTCCGTGCTGAAATATCCTGCCGAGGTGTTCCCTTCACTCTCTTTGACAACCCCTATTGTTCTCTAGCTGCCGTGAGAACCTGAGTGAAGGTTGTTGGATATAGGTGCCTTCAAGGCAATTATCGTAGTTGCGGGAATGCAATTACTGAATTCGAGGAGGGCCTATACCAAGAACAATCTTACTGTAGATGATAGTGTGCTATCTAGTTTGTCTTTATCTGTCATGTGAATGCACGATACTAGTTATCACGTATCGCAAATACATGAGATAAAGCCCATAGGATCCTTGCTTGACTACCAGGATTATCATACAGATCATACTAGTGGGGCCTGGTAGCTTATAAGCACATCTATAAATGTCCTTAGTCGTAAGAGTATCGAGACTGGGCATCGGTACTCCAGTTTAGACTAGTATATACGTTTCATGACCTTGTACGGGGCGATGGCTGATCCCATAGCTATTAGTGTTTGACACTGATGATTGTATACAGGTACTCATTTGATGAGTTACATTGGACGGACTCGCTGAGAACTCCTAGATGGTATTATACCAATGTCAGATAGCAGTTCTCTGTTGACATAAGTACAGGGTAGTCCCTAGACCTGAAATCGCCATAGTGTCTCGTGTGTGTTCCCACTGTACTTAGATTACTACCCTACCACGGCTCTACTGAGTCGTGGAAACAGGTTTTAGTTAGGTACAGTCCTGAAACACATGGAGGCAGTGAGCGGTCGAAGGAATTCGTCACTCTTGGTATTGGGAGTCGATATTGCACTATGCAGGACACGACTATAGCCAGAAATCCGTGGCCACGGCAATGGAGATAAGCTGGTAAGTGTTACCAGTTGTATCTCTTTGGTTATGAGTCCTCTGTCAGCACGACTTATCGGGTTATTGGGGGTCTGACAGATTCCACGCCCCAGACCCGGTATGTGATACTCCTTGACGAAGAGATCTGACTGTACGGTGACTGTCACTTATAGACTTTGGGTCCGGATGAGTTCGATCGTCGACCTGCATTTATCTTTCTCATACCTGAGTAGTCGTTAGTGTCACTGACGAGCTTGTGGGTTAACCCGAAAGGGGGTTGAATCTGAAAGTGTTTCAGATTCAATCGGATACGATTCTGTATAACCTACTGCTAGCGTATTGACAGATCTTTAGAGTCCCGCAACGAAAGTGCCTGCCCGGACAAAACGCAATGTGACGTACGTATAGGAATACGTACATGATTTCGAAAAAACATGTATATTGGATATACGTGTTCAATCGGACAACTGTTATACTAGCCAGTTTCAAAGCCGGAATACCAAGTCAAGTGCTGACTTGATAACCGTATTAATGATACGGTTTCTAGTATAGTGTATATGATACACACACTCTCTACAGTATATGATACTGAGAAGATATTGATAGCATTTCGTGTATGTGATACATGATGTGTACGTGTATGGGATACATGTATTAATACTTATTTGATATATATATATATATATTTGATATTTATATATTAAATCCCACTATTCTAAATTATGTATAAATATACATACATACATACATATATGTGTGTGTATCTTTATATATATATATATATATATTATTTATTTAATATACTAATTAAATGGTAGGGCCCACCCTCTCTCTTGTGTGTTAACACATACATGAGAGAGAGTGGGAGAGAAGGGTATGTTTCATGTTTAAACATGGCGTGGTTGGAAATGAGATTACACACAATTCATATTTCCCAAGTCATCATTTTTCATAACATCTTCTTTTTCCCCAACAAAAGAAAGCTCAAGCTCTCTAGCTTAATGACAAGTGTTGCTATGGTGAGGGAGTGTAAAAAGTAGATAGTACCCATCATTCGTATCACCTTCCTCCATGCCTAACAAGCCTCTAGAGGAAGTTTCTCCGACCGGTGACGGAGTTGGAGCTCGGGCAGCCTGCTTTGAACGCGGATCAACTACAGCGAAGCAGTCGGCGTGCAGACGCGATCGGGAGCTCAAGAAGTTTAAACGGGGTCTTCCGGGATTAGCCAGATACGCTACAAAGGTTGTAGCACCTATGAACTCTTCTTTTTGTTCTTTACATTTATCTAGAAACTAAAAGCATTAAAATTGTGATAAATTATGAATTGAAAGGTCTCTGTTTGATCGCAGAGAAATCAAACAGTGTAGAGGAGTTAGGGGTAGATGAAGAGACAAGTGTGCAGAGCACGGGGCCATTTGGCCATGATCTGACCATCGGTGCCGGCTATAGTGCCCTTTTGGCCGGTCGATCTCGAGGAAATTGTCTCGAGATTCGTGCCACTTGATAAATTCTTTGTTTAAACCATTTTCCACATGTTTGATTTTTCTGAACTTTTCATTTTCCCGTGTATTGCACGTGTAATCTTTTGGGCATCCAAAAAGTTAAAAAATTCAGAAAAAAATAATGTATCTAATGGTAATCGAATACAAGGGCTACGTCACAGCAGTGCAAAGCTTTACCAGTGAGCTACAAGCTGTTTCTTGCTGTTATTTAACAAAATTGACTTATAACTCAAACTCAGGATGTAAAACTCATTTCTTGTATATTAACAGTAAAAATTCCGTACAAAATTTTAGAGTCATTACAGATCCTCTTCTACCAATTTATGGAGACCAAAGTAGAGAAAGAAATTTGGCACGGTGCCGACTTTTCTCTCGACAGGTTTCAACCCATCCGTCGGTTAAAATATTACGCGGAGGGATTAAAAAAGCTGTTAAGATGTCAGGGTGTACCCCTCGAACCAACTGTTCGACAAGACCAATTCTACAAAAAGATTTGGGATATTCCCGGGACTCAACGAAAGAAGCCTAACGGGAAGATGGAGACAACTGGGTCGGGATACGTTCGGTCCAAGAAGTGGGAGCAAATCTACAGCTGCCACATCGTAAATAGTTCGGGTGAAGAGGTGTAACGACCCTAGTATTACTATACCTTCGTGTTTTCTTTCTTTAGTAAAATATTGTATTTATTTACTCGTAATATTTTTCCGTAAATTTTGTTTTCTATTAAATATATTATTTTATTATTCTATCTATTTTTCCCAAACCTATTTCTTTAAACTAAATTTTAACCTATTTCAAATTAAACGCAATACCTAATCCAACCTATAACCTAAATCCAATCTCATTTTCATTTTCTTTTATAAAACTATGAGCCCAAATGCCCACTTTCTTTTCAAGCAACATCATATATTTAATTCTAATTAAATATGTGCATGAACAACCTTATAGCACATTGGTTAAGACCTTGAATTGTTATTTCATAAGTCACATGCAAGAATCTCAATTCTTGCAATTATTCTTTTATCAATTTTTATTCTTCTTATAACCTACAAATGAGACCTTTCATTTCATCTCATTTTTAACTCCTAAAATAATTAGAACGGTTATGAGTCATGATTTATTAGAATTATGGTGGCCATAAATTTTTTTATATCTCACTTCTCTTTCTTTTTATCATCACACTTTTCTATCATTTCACATATCTTTCTTCATCTAGATTCTCCGAAGAAGAAGATGAAGAAATTCTCAAGAAAGTCTCGCTAGAAACGCGAGGCTATCGGCGGATAGACAAGCCCGGTGACAATACCGGCTTGTATGTATAAGTCCCTTCTCTCTTTCCCTCCCTCCATATCTTTCTCTTCTCTTTCTTTTTTTTTATATTGCCATGAAAAACTTCCCTTGTCATATCATAGTTCCTAAATAATTAATTAAATGGACACATATATAAATAATGGACACACACAAACATACACAAATATGTAGTTTGTAAAGTTTTTTTCATTACTCTCAATCCATATGTTAAGATTTTATAGTAACCAATTAGGATTGTATCATTTGTTGTTGTATTTTAAATTACTTTATTTAATATTTGTAAAAAAAATGAAGTTACGAATAAATACCATGGTTTTCTCATTTCTCACATATGATATATCAATACTTTTACTTAAAATAATTTTTATAAATTAATTTTTACTTCTGAAAATTTCAGGAAATTTACATATGATAGAATATATTATTTTGTACATGCTGTAAAAATTTCAGATCGAATCGCTTAACGGTTTATGAATTATATTGTTTTTATTCACTGTTCGTAAAACAGAAACTTGCAGTTATTGGTCAACTTCTAGGATACATAACTTGGTATACTGATATCCAAATTGAGCAAACTCAGATGTTTTGGAAATCTACATCGAATAGTATAGATTTTATTAGTTTTATATTTTTACTGAAAACCGACGTAAGATAAAGAAAACTGTGTTATAATATTAAGTGACGGATCTGGACAGAATCTGTCCTGATTCACACATTCTTTTTAAATATGACATAACTCGAACTCCCGATGTCCGTTTGTGACAAACCTTAGATGTATAGATGCACAATTGATAGAAATATAATTTTATGTATATTAGATTACTTATAAACGAATGAAACAACTCAATAAAGGATTTGCAATATAGCATATAGTTGCTGTTCAGAAATCTGAATTTCTGTTTTAAACGCTGATATTAAAATGATTATAACTAGAGTTTCAGAAATCCAAATCGCGCGAATCTTAGTGTTTTCGAAAAGTACTCCAAAAGGCCTAAAATTTTCTATTAATTTTTGTAATCTGAAACCCGATGAAAATTAACTCAAACTGCGTTTTAAATATGTGTGACGGTGCTGAACAGTTTCTGATCTGTTTTGCGCGATGATATGAAAACATGTATATCTCCCAAACCGGTAGTCGTATTTAGGCGAGACTGAAACTCACGTGTGTATAACACATAAGGATATGTTTTCATTTATATTCTGATTTCAAATGACTTGATTAACTAGTTGTACATATCACATATTTATAACATTGTTTTTGACGTTACGTGTATACTTATCTCATATCATGTTCTGTGATTGCTTATTTATGTTTATTTATATGACTTGTGATTAAATCATTATATGTTAGAATTGACTTGATCTTGGCACGACTCAATCATGGATACTTGAACCCAATATGTACACTTGAACCAACTTGACTCGAACTATAAATACAATTAGCATGACTTGCACTTGACATGATTACATGAACTCAATCTTGAAAACTTGATATCATATATCATCTTTTGTATTCATAGATTCGATTAAGACTCAAAACATTAATCATAGACTTATATACACGAGGTGTTGGGGTAGTTTGAGTATGAATCCAACGGAATCTTATGAGTCCTATTAATACAAATCATGTTGCTGTGGTACCGGGCTGAAATGTTACAAATCACGAATTCACAATGAGGGCCCGTGTTTTCAAGCCCCTGGATGATAGCCTATTGGGTTTGGAATACTTCAATAACAATTGAAGTCCCGCTATTTTGGGCCCGTGATTCCTTACCCTTGGACGATAGCTTTTGGTTCGAGAATACTCTTGAGATTGGTTTCACACTTGAACTCATATTAGTTAATTTTACCCTTTTAGAGACCTTTTAGGACACTTGCATTCATTTCATGTTCATTATACCTACACTCTACGGTCACGCTATACTTGTTTACTATGCTCATGTTATATTGACATACTTACATAGTTATCATTAACATTATCATGTTATACTTTTTCATGTTTTATTTCCATTCATACTATATCACATGTGTTCTCCCTTGGTCTACGCGGATCAGGGGCCCAGCTAACGCGTGAAACACTCCGCCTGGGGAGTCACCTTTTCATTTATATACTTTCACATTTCACCTTTCTTGGGGACTTACCGAGCGCAAGTTCGATGACGGGCATTCCACCTATCTTTCTTTTTTTCTTGGAATGTTCGTCAGGTGATATTGAAACAGAGAAGATAGAAGTGGTCGAAAAAGAGTACAACCAGTTCATATCACAAACAGACGTATAGTTTCATTCAGCTTTTCATTTCATTTCACCTTATTTATGTATGCCTCCTTGTTAAGGCTTATCATGTTATATATCTTGTATTTAGATATTTTGTCTACTATGAATCATGAATGTAATAAATCAGAGTTGCATTTCATTTTTTTGTTTGTTCTTATTACTTTATGTTGCTTATAGACGCTTAGCGTATTTATTTCGAGAAATGGCCTTCTCGGAATAAATACGTTGCGGGCTTGCCACATTATCGTTTCTATCTACTGGGAAGCGGGGCATGACAGGAGGAAAACGCTCTTCCAAGTACATGTGACATCAAATCAGAGCGAGATTCCGCTCTAAGAGCGTTAAGTCCATCGCTTGAAGAATAAATTGAAAAGCTAATAAAAGAAGCTTGTCAAACGAGCCGGGACAATCACAGCCGCGAAATGGCCATTTATGAAAAGTTCAGGACACAACGTCTTAGTCAGCAATCTGTGGAGAAAGTAGACCGTAATGCTTATATTCCCCAGCCCGCTATATGCTCTCATGAAAGGGGAAAATTCCGAAATGGAGGCAAAAACAGGGCCAAGAACATAAACAATGCTCGAAGACAACAAAGCGGATCTAAGGCGCCATGCAATCGAGAAAAACTTGATTGGAGCTCATCCTTCATAAAGGAGATGGGTCGTGAGTACTCTTTCCTACAAGACAAGAAAAGGAAAATATTCAATATTGTCATGAAGTACCAAATAATGACACTTCCGGAGTCTCGGCATCCCGAACAAATAAACGAGGTCCATCATCCAGATTATTGCTCCTAACACCGAGTAATAGATCATTCCCTTGAAGACCGCTTCATCTTCAAAGACTGGGTAGAAAATCAGTTTCGACATGGAAGGTTTACGTTATCCGACAGCTGGAGAATAACCTCGCCATAAAAGTATGAGCAAAAGAGGACCTATACCATCAGAATAGGACCGGCTCAACATCGAGAAGGGAAGCGAACTCGTACTTGCCATATGATAATACTCTCAAAAGTGGGAGTGCACGAGAATATAAATGACCTCTACAGGTACTTCGCAAATGAAGACGATGACGAGGTGATCTCAGAGTTTCCACCAGCACCAAAAGAACTGGAAGACGGGATACACACTACGGTGGACAACTTAAGAAAGATTGACTTAGGAACGAAAAATGATCCGAGGCCAACTTTCGTCAGTGAGTTACTGTCTAAAAAACAGGTGGCCATGTTAAAAGATGTGCTCATGTAGTATAAAGATTGTTTCGCCTGAAACTACTCTGAAATGCCTGGTCTAGATCCAAAAGTGGTAGTACATAAACTGATTATATCGCCAGGTATAAAACCAATCAAACAGGCGCCAAGAAGGAAACGACTCGAACTTGAGATGCGTATCAATGCTGAAGTTAAGAAACTAATTGACTCCGACTTCATCCAAGAGGTTCAATATCTTGACTGCATTGCTAATATCGTTCCAGTGATAAAGAAAAATGGGACAGTTCGCATTTATGTGGACTTTCGGGACCTCAACAACGCTTGCCCGAAGAATGATTTTCCAGTACCTGTTACCGAGCTGATGATCGATAACACGTCTACCCATGAGGTCTTCTCCTTTATGGATGGATCTTCAGGATACAACCAAATAAAAATGCATTCTGAAGACCAGAAGCATACCGCCTTTCGAACCCCGCTGGGCATATTCTGTTATAAGGTGATGCCCTTCGATTTGAAGAACACCGGCGCTACCTACCAGAAGGCCATGACAAACATCTTCGATGACCTCATACACGAGATTGTCGAATTCTATATCGACGACCTTGTTGTGAATAGCAAATCTCATGAGGAGCATTGGGAATATCTAAAAATAGTGTTCAAACGTCTTTGAAAGTATAATCAGAAAATGAATCCTTTAAAATGCGCGTTTGGAGTTTCTTCAAGCGAATTCCTGAGATCATCATACGTCACTGGGGTATTAAAATTGATCCTTCAAAGATTAAAGCGATTATGGAAATGCCTACGCCGAGAACCCTCAAACAGTTTCGATATCTCCAAGGAAAGCTCACGTTTATCCGGCAGTTCATAGCCAACCTCTCCGGAAAATGCCGTCCCTACAGTCATCTGATGAAGAATGGGACCCCATCCGTCTGGGATCTGAAATGCCAAAACACACTAGAAGAAATCAAGCAATATCTGCAAAATCCGTCGGTATTGGCCGCTCCGGTTAAAGGAAAACTCATTATCCTATATACAGCGGCCCTTGAGGATTCTTAAGGCGCATGTTTACCGCCGGAAACGGAGATGAACTGGGATGGATCGTCTTGCCTGAATTTGGGGGCAGATGCTATTTGGATTTATCTGTCCATCTCTCTGAAGATACCAAGTTGATTTATGGCACCATATATCGGAGGTTTGGACGGATGCGGCCGTTGTAGCAGACTTTATCAGATTCCCCCTCGTTTATGAGGGGTTTTTGATTATGGGGACGCTCTTCCATGCAGGCGCAAACCCCTGCAGTTAATTATGTTAACATATTGCGATAACCACTTTCTCCTGCTCCGGAAGTTCATTTCGTGTCGTGTGTGTTTTTGTTTGTTTAGGTTTCCTGTGGATTGTATACGGAGACTAGTTTCTGTCATCGCCCGTAGGGCACGGATCAGTCCAAAGTCCGTATATTTTTTATTTGGGTTTGGTTCATTTAAGGACTGTTAATATGGTTTGAGATTAAGATCAACTTAAATATATATGAGCATTTGGGGCTCAGTTATTTTAGTTTAAGGACGTCGCGGTCCATTACCACCGTGTTTGGGGCAGATATTAGTTTAAGGACATTTCGGTCCAGCATTCCCATTTTAGGGACGAATATTAGTTTAGGGACGTTTCGGTCCATTATTGCCGTTTTTAGGCGACCATTAGTTTAGGGCCATTTCGGTTCTTTATCCATCTTGCGCGCACGTGTATTTGTTACGTGACGAAGTGAACAATGGTGATATAGAATGTGCCCAATTTGGGGCATGAGACGATTTCAGGCCTGCGTGTCAATTTGAAAGTGTATCAATGTGGGATGAAAGAAGTTGTTGGTCGTTGGGACCTGCCACCTCTCTAAAGACATTGAGTAATTACAACAACATGTATCAGAGGTGTGAAGAGATATACTCTTAAACCAAATCTCTTATTTGAGGGAAATTGGGTGATGGTCCTAAGAATCGTTAGTCGTATTTGAGACTAAGATTACCTTAGGAGATATGGGACGAATATCGTTTTGGATATCATTAATGTTTTTAAGGATCATTTTTACCTAAGATCCATCAAAAGAGTATTTGGGCTCAGCCGCTAGAAACTTCAGAGACCTAGCCAAATTGGGCTTAGTCTGCCTATTCTTATTCAAAAAGTGCTAAGCACTTATTTAGGCTCTGTCTGTTCATCCCTTTTTTTTAATGAAAAAGTGCTAAGCACTTCTTTGATGCTCTGACACTCACATGGGTGTCATATGCATCATTTGATTATGGGCGCCGCCCAATAAGCGCCGAGCACTCTGCCACTTTGGCTGTTTATAGAGTCCTGGGCACTTTTCTCTCTTCTTTTTTGACGGCGCCCACGTGAGGAGCACGTGTGCTAAGAACTTAGCTGTTTTGGCTGTATGTGAAGTGCTAAGCACTTATTGTGTGGCGCCCGTGTTGGGTTAGCATAGCACCTTGTGAAGGTTTCGGAAGGCATCATACATGCCATATTAAAAATTTTGGGGTGCTAAACAAACCCTAACCAAGATCTTAATTAGAGAATTAGGGTTAACTTGCATGTAAACAACTTTACATCTAAGAGAGAGGGATTACAACCTTTGTAGTCCGTTCCTTCGGTTCATAATCTCCGAGTAGTAGTCCCTTCGCCGTGATCCATGAACTCCCGGACTCTAGAGAGGCTCCACAACTCGAATGATCCATATTTGCTTGAAGTCTTTCTTTTCGAAGATGATCTACCTTGAAGAATCTCAAACCCAAGCTCTCACTTCTCTAATGAAGTATTAGTGAAGTGAACACCCTAATCTAAGTGTCTAGAATAGATGAGGATGATGAAGTAGGAATTTTTGCTCTATTTTGTTTTCAATTTCTCACTTTAAATCATCACAACTCAAAAAGCTAGAAAGTTTTTTTCCAAAGGAGGAAGAAGAAGAAGAAAGCTTTTGTGATGAATAATGAATTGTTGTAGTTACAATTGCAACCATGAGTTAAGAATGAAGGCTTTTAACTCATGTAGAGAATAAACTATGGTTAAGGGTTTGGGTTGGGTTAACAAATATCTACAAAAAATATCAAGCTAGATGACAAAAGTCAAAAGCTTCATGAAAGCTTTATCCAAAAGCTAACCCAAATCCAAACCCTTACTTGGTTTAATCTCAACAACCATGTTGCATTTGTAACCCTAACATGTTACAATATTATATATCACATATATAATATATAATGTAACAAAAGAAAATAATACAATTAACATATATCGCATATATATCAATGTATTATCCGGTGAGAAAATGAATCAATAAAGCGAGCTTATATTAGTTAACGTAATGTAATATATCACATATATTATTATACATTAAATTATCGAATCAACACTTGATCCGATAACCCGGCTATATTACATATAACCGGCTAATATAACAAGTACCATTTCATCGAATCAACACTTGATCTGATGACCCGGCTATATCACATATACCCGGCCGATATTACATATCGTGAGAATAGAATACGGTATCTCATATCGTATTAGTCTCGGTCCCGCACATATCGCATATGTGCCCCTACTCCGTTTTTCCCGAGCCAAGAAACCTCTGTGTAGGACTCTAAAGAATCGTCAATACGCCGGCAGTAGGTGATGATCATATCAAACACCCACAAGCTGCAAGCGGTCAGCTAAACGTAACAGCCACCCAGGTATTGAGCGATCAGAAGATCAACAAACAAGCCTGTACATTCTCCTGTGATTCCATTCGGTAACACTACCATACAGTCCGGTCTCTTCGTCTGATATGTCGCATATCCAGTCTAGGGGTGGGAAACGTCAGACCCCAGTAACCGATAAGTCGTGTCGATATAAGGATCATAACGGGTCGAGAAACTACTGATAACTCTTACCAGTAAATCTCCATATCAGCCCTGGTCAGGGACTTCTAGTTATAGCCAATCGAACACAGCGCAACATCAACTCCTAATACCGGGAGAGACGAAACCCCTCCTATCGCTCATTGCCTCCAAGTGATTCGGGACTGTACCCAAAATCCACAGTTTTGCATGCCCTCTTAGATGTGGTAAGGTGGAAATCAAAGCACAGTGGGAATCACACAAGACTCTATGACGATCTCGGGTCTACAGACTAATCTGTACCAGTGTCACCGGAGAACTGCTGTCTGACGATAGGTATAATACCATCCAGGAGTTCTCGGCGAGTCCGTTCAGTGTACCCAGTCTCCACTGAGCACCCGTATACCATCTTTGATGTCGAACACCAATGAATGTGGGGTCATCCATCGCCCATCTAATGGGTTAAGATGCGTATACGCTAGTCTACTCTGGAGTATCGATGCCCTGTCTCGATACACTCTCGACCAGAAACAGTTATAGGATGTACTCGTAGACTACCCTGGCCCCACTAGTATGATCTTTATCATAGTCCCAGTAGTCAAGTACATATCCTGAGGGCTTTATCAACATGTGAGAGCAAGACAGTAAACCAATACAAGTCAACATGTTTAGACAAAGTGAAACCAGATAGCATACTATCATGTCGAGCAAGAAAGTCCTCTCTCTCTATATCCAAGCATCCATTATAATATACATCATATGTACAACAATGGCCTCTAGGGCATATACATAACTAATAATCTCCCACTTGTACTAAGGCCAGCTGTTGTAGTATCTCATACCCAACAACCCGAAGAGTCTCTCAAAATGTATCTGGGGTATGGCCTTCGTGAGTGGATCTGCAGTGTTGTCCTTCGTATCAACTCTCCTAACCTCGATCTCCTTGCGATCAACTATCTCCTGAATCAGGTGATACCGCCTCAGAATATGTCTGGACTTCTGATGGGACCTGGGTTCCTTGTCTAAAGCCACAGCTCCATTGTTATCATAATACAGAGGTATTGGATGCTCAATGGACGGAACCACACCAAGTTCAGTGATGAACTTCTTTATCCAGACAGCCTCTTTGACAGCATCGTTGGCAACGATGTATTCAGCCTCCATCGTCGAGTCTGCCACGGTTTCCTGTTTGGAACTCTTCCAACACATCGCCCCTCCATTGAGGGTAAAGACAAAACCCGAGTGCGACTTAGAGTCATCCTTATCACTTTGGAAGCTCGAATCGGTAAAGGACTCCACCTGGAGTTCTCCGTTACCATACACTAAGAACATCTCTTTAGTCAGCTGTCCAGTGATCCTCTCCTGGATCTGCTTGATACCCACTCACTACACTTAGTGAGAATGCTACATCGGGTCTGGTACATAGCATCGCGTACATGATAGATCCTACCGCCGAAGCATAGGGTATCCCTTGCATGCGAGCTCTCTCCAAATCAGTCTTGGGAGACATCTCTTTGGAGAGAGTGGGTCCAGAGATCGTGGATAAGTTCCCACACTTGGATTCTTCCATACTAAACCTCTTTAGTATGGTGTCAATGTACCAGGATTGGGACAATCCCAGTATCCGTCTAGATCTATCTCTATAGATCTTAATTCCCAAAATGCAGGAGGCATCACCTAGATCCTTCATTGAGAATCTTTGTGATAAGAAGAGCTTGACCGAGTGCAGCATAGAAACATCGTTTCCTATCAAGAGTATGTCATCTACGTACAATACGAGGAAGACAACCTTACTCTCTGCAACTTTCTTGTATATACAAGGTTCATCTATGTTTTTGATGAAGTCAAACTCTTTAACTACCACATCAAAACATATGTTCCAACTCCGCGATGCCTGCTTCAACCCATAGATGGATTTAAGCAGCTTGCATACCTTTCCGCTGCTCCCACTGTCTACGAAGCCCTCTGGCCGAGTCATGTACACGCACTCTTCCAAATCACCATTTAGAAAGGCGGTCTTAACATCCATTTGCCAGATTTCGTAGTCATGGTATGCAGCAATGACAAGTAAGATCCGGATGGACTTAAGCATAGCCACTGGAGAAAAGGTTTCGTCATAATCCACACCTGGTCGTTGACGAAAACCCTTTGCAACAAGTCTAGGTTTGAAAGTCTCAACTTTTCCATCTACACCAAGTTTCTTCTTAAAGATCCATTTGCTCCCAATGGGTTTTACCCCTTCAGGAGCAATTTCCAAAGTCCATACTTTGTTGGTGTACATGGATTCCATCTCAGATCGCATTGCATCTAGCCACTTCACAGAGTCACCACTCGTGATGGCCTGCTCGAAACTAGGTTGGTCAACATCTTCAATGATGCAATCCTCTCTCCCACCATCAATGAGAAAACTGTAGTATCTCTCAGGTGGATGAGGAACTCTACTAGATCGGCGAAGAGGCGGGGGTTCATCGGGAGCTACTGAATCCTCTGGTTCCACCAACTCTGCTGTTGCAGTTTATGTAGCTGGAACTTCTTCCAGTTCTACCTCATTGCCACTAATTTCTTTTTCAAGAAATTCCTTTTCTAAAAAGGTGGAATGCCGAGATACAAATACCTTTTGTTTCTCGGTGTGGTAGAAGATATACCCGCGCGAATGTTTAGGATATCCAATAAACTTACACAGAAAAGACCTTCCCCCGAGCTTGTTCGAATTCTGTGTTTTTGCATATGCCGGACAACCCCATATCTTAAAATAATTAAGATATGGTATCTTTCCTTTCCATATCTCATATGGAGTGGTTGGCACAGATTTGGTAGGAACCATATTCAATAGGTCTGCAGCTGTTTCCAGTGTATATCCCACAAGGAAATAGGTAACTCAGCAGTGCTCATCATAGAGCGCACCATATTTAATAGGGTGCGATTCCTCCGTTCCGATACACCGTTGTGCTGTCGTGTATATAGAGGAGTTAGCTGAGAGAGAATCCTATTCTCTTTTAGATAGTTCAGGAACTCATTTCTCAAGTATTCTCCCCCTCGATCAGATCGAAGGATCTTAATACTTTTACCCGTTTGGTTCTCTATTTCGTTCTTATATTCTCTAAATTTCTCAAAACCTTCAGACTTGTGTTTCAACAGGAACACATGTCTGTATCTTGAGAGATCATCAGTGAATGTAATGAAGTGTGAGAAACCATTCTTGGCATGTGTAGACATGGAACTGCATACATCACTATGTATCAGTCCCAAGAGTTCTATAACTCTTTCTTCGTGTCCACTGAACGGAGTTTTGGTCATTTTGCCTTTGAGACATGAATGGCAAGTTTCATAAGATGATAATTCGAACGCATTTAAATAACCATCTTTATGTAACTTAGCTAGTCGTGTCGCATTGATATGACCAAGTCTACAATGCCATAAGAAGGATTCGTTCATTTCTAAACTTTTCCTCTTGTGTGTGTTCTGTATATTAAGAACTGTGTTTTGATTTAGAATGTATATGCCATTATGTAACGAGCCTGATCCAATCAACTTTTGATTTAGGAAGATGTTCATAACATTTTCCTGTATTACAAAATTATATCCTGTTCGGTATATAATAGCATTCGTTCAGAATCAATGTATTACCACTTGGTAATATAAGGTGATATTCGCCAACTGGTTTGGCTGTAACATTTGCCCCATTCCCTACTCTTACGGAATGATCACCCATTCCCAGTTCTCTACCTCTCTTTAGCCCATGCAATATATTGCATATGTGGGATCCTGATCCGGTATCTAATGCCCAGGACATAGAGTGAACTGAGAAACAGTTCTCGGTAACTAACACACCCGAAGAAGATGCATCAACATACTTATTCTTCGTTTGGACGGCGTGAGAATCCAGATATTCTCCTATTCCCTGCTCGAACTTATAACAATTATAAGTGGGAGCGGGACCAACGTTCCCTTGCTCAGTATAACAAGTGGGTTCAGTCAATACATTCATATTATTATCTTGATTAAGGCCTGACATGGTCGCTACCTGGAGAGAGAGAGAAGAAAACACTTTAGCGTGCGCTCTTGCAAGATTAGATTGGTTATTATCTTATCTAATCAGGATGGCTCCCACTGTTTTAATCAAATCTTCCTTTAAACCATAAAAGGTAAGATTAGCCGAGATTAATTACACTTTACAAGTTCGCTAATCTTTCAGCCAGATCAGTGTTGGTACTTTGAGGGAGATTCCCCGTGCTTTCGCACGGACCTAATTAAAATAAACCTCGTTTTCCCAGAGGCATAACCCCGTTAACACCTTTCTAGACACCTACTTGATCGGCTAATTTGTCATGTGTAAAACTCTCCCAGGAGTAACTCTTACTCGCAGTGGGTATCGGGATCCAACTATCTCATAGGAGGTATGCAATCTCATTGCAAATTTCAACACTTGAAATTACCGATAATGGTTTTACCCCTAGCGTGCTATGACCTTGACGCAGGCCAAAAAACCATAGTCCGCTAGTCAAGTTCATCCCGTCATTTCCTGATTGAATTAAACCCACCCGTACGACCCTTGACGCAGGCCAACGAAGTCGCACGACTACCCTAATCCAACCATATCTTATGTTGCAGATAAGCACTAGTTAGCTACCGCACACTACGCCTTGACGCGGGCAAACAAACGCAGCACGAATAATAACTAGGACTTATCTGAAATGACAGAGGGCTACGAAAGGTTTTTCAGAAAACCTTTTGCGTAATGAACTTGATATCGTTGTAGAAACAAGTGATTTTGAAAAGGAGTGTTTTTGAGGTTTTTCTAGTTTCGCTAAAGAGGTCACTCCCGGTGAAGGGATCTCGGCTCTTTCCTCATCGAATAAGGTGCATGATATTTCATAAATACCGCTGTGCAAAGCAAGAACTATAGAAGCAATCAAAAACTAAACCGTGAGTTTGTAGCATCTGCCAGTTTTGCTAAAGAGGTCACTCCCGGTGAAGAGATCTCGACTCTTTCCTTATCGAATAAGGTGCTGGATATTCTACAAGGAATACCGTTATGCAAAGCAATAACTGTAACTACCCTTTTTGAAAATTTGATTCTACAATATCTTTTAGGTTTTTTTTCTTTTATTAATCTCATTAATAAATCTCATCATTTAAGCTTCCTAAGCATCACAGAAGAAACGAAAGCAGTAATATTTATATATCAACATATATATATATATATGAGAATAATGGAGAAAAGAGGCCATAGGAGGAAATTTCTTCCTATGCCGTGGAGAAAATACAATCTCCACCAATTTTTTCGACGATCGGCCCCCATCATTTTCATCGTTATCATCTAAGATGTGGGTACACCAAATTTCATGTCATTCTACAACTTTTTCACCGTTGATTTAGCAATGTAAAAAGTTCTATTGTCGGTAAACCGTTAATTTTGAATCCACTAAATCAACAGTGAAAAAGTTGTAGAATCACATAAAATTTGGTATACGCACATCTTAGATGATAACGATGATGATGATGGATGCCGATCGTCGGAAAAAATGGTGGAGGTTGTATTTTTTCCACGCCATAGGAGGAAATCCCCTCCTATGGCCTCTTTTCTCCATTAATCTCTCTCTCTCTATATATATATATAGTATAAGCATTCGTCTCAGGCAGTAATATGATCTCATCACAGAACATTGCAGCAGAAGTCAACATATGAAATATTGGATATATTAGAACATCCGTGTTTTATTTTAAGCCTGTATAAAATACGGATTCCACAGTCGCGATGAATAGCTAAACCCACATCCTTAGACCCCTACGAGAGCGGCAAGTAACCCTGCCAATTCTAGAGTTAGGAGACCCGGTCTCGACTCCTCAAGATGGCCTCCCACTGGACCCTAGAGCCCGGTTACTTGTGTTCTCCGTCTTGGGTTTATCCTAATACGGGAAAGTAAATAATATACAATGGTGACTTCATCCTTAACCCAGAAGTGCCCCAATAAAAGAATATTACACACAAATGAATTTTACATGAATGAAAAAGAAAACTCTCATCTCACATAAAACCTCCGGCTATTCAATACACAACGATCCAATATAACATATCACAGCAACACATAATCATCACAGATAAGTAGGCGAAATTAGATAATTTGATAGATACAACGAATTCCCAAAAATTCCCAGATAGCTCAATACTTGAGCACAGTTAAAATTAACCAAATACATACCACAGTAGTTACGGACCAACAGCTGAAGGGCCGACCCAAGCTTCTCAAGTGGTGCCGCGGATCCGCCGCCAAAACCAGGTTTTGGCCGCGGATCCGCCGTCACTTAGACAAGTTAGGATTTCGTTCTTTAGGTGTGTCTAAAGAATTCCCTGCATAATTTTTTGAGTATTTTTAACATGGAAAAATTCGACTTTTTGAAAAATTTCCAGAAAAGGGGTCGTTTCGGGGTTTCGGGGTTCGATCGGACTTCTAACGTCGTGTAGACAATGCCTAATGCTCTATCTTGGCTCTGATACCACTGTTGGGTTAGCATAGCACCTTGTGAAGGTTTTGGAAGGCATCACACATGCCATATTGAGAATTTTGGGGTGCTAAACAAACCCTAACCAAGATCTTAACTAGAGAGTTAGGGTTAACTTACATGTAAACAACTTTACATCTAAGAGAGAGGGATTACAACCTTTGTAGTCCGTTCCTTCGGTTCATAAGCTCCGAGTAGTAGTCCCTTCGCCGCGATCCTTGAACTCCCGGACTCTAGAGAGGCTCCACAACTCGAATGATCCATGCTTACTTGAAGTCTTCCTTTTCGAACATGATCTACCTTGAAGAATCTCAAACCCAAGCTCTCACTTCTCTAATGAAGTATTAGTGAAGTGAACACCCTAATCTAAGTGGCTAGAATAGATGAGGATGATGAAGTAGGAATTTTTGCCTTCTTTTGTTTTCAATTTCTCACTTTAAATCATCACAACTCAAAAAGCTAGAATGTTTTTTTCCAAAGGAGGAAGAAGAAGAAGAAAGCTTTTGTGATGAATAATGAATTGTTGTGGTTACAATTGCAACCATGAGTTAAGAATGAAGGCTTTTAACTCATGTAGAGAATAAACTATGGTTAAGGGTATGGGTTAGGTTAACAAATATCTATACAAAATATCAAGCTAGATAACAAAAGTCAAAAGCTTCATGAAGCTTCATGAAAGCTTCATCCAAAAGCTAACCTAGAAGCTAAACCAAATCCAAACCCTAACTTAGTTTAAACTGTTAGTGTATATGCCCTAAAGGCCATTACTGTATCATACTAGTTTGTATATTACTTGATGGAAGCTTGGGATATTCACAGTTGTATATACAATCTTGCTCGAAATGGTAGTATGCTACTTGGTTTGTCTCTGCTTTAATATGTGCATGTGTTTCTTTTAGCATATCGTTGTTATACATATTAGTAGAGCCCTTAGGATCTTTGCTTGATTACCAGCGTTGTGATGGCGCTCACACTCGTGGGAGCTGGGTGATCTATAAGCACATCCTTATACAGGTCCCTAGTCGTTGGACTATCGGGACAGGGCATCGATACTCCGGAGTAGACTAGCGTATGCGCTTCTCATCCCAGTATGGGAGACGGTCTGTCCCACAGCCGTCAGTACGTCGTACTTGAGATAGTATGCGAGTGCTCGTTAGGTTACGAGTACACTGGACAGGACTCGTCGGGAACTGTTGGTTGGTATTATACCTATCGTCAGTTATCAGTTCCCAGGTGACATGAGTACAGCTTAGTCCGCTGACTTGACACTGTCACTTCGTCTCGAGTGTGTTCCCACTGCACTTTGATTGCTACCCTACCACGGCTCAAAGGAGTCGTGCAAACAGGTAGTTTTTGGGTGCAGTCCCGAAGCACTTAGAGGCAGTGACGGTTAGACAGGATTCGTCTCTCCCGGTATTGGGGGTTGACATCGCGCTGTGTCCAGGAGAGCCATTACACGAGTAGTCCCTGGCCAGGGCAAGCGAGATATACTGGTAGGTTTCCAGTGTTATCTCAGGGTGTTTTGGGCTACACTCCGACACGACTTGTACCGCTATTAGGGGACTGACGTTCACCGCCCCCTAGGCCCGCCATGCGATGTATCAGACGAACAGACCGGACTGTACGGAGATTGTCACATACAGGCTCAGTAGGAGTTCAGATGGGGTTCACCTTGTCAGTCTTCTTATCGACATCTACCTGGGGACCGTTACGTACAGCTAGTGCCGCTTGCGGTCTGTGGTTAAACCCACTGCCAGCGTAGTGTCGAGTCTTTAGAGTCCCACACAGAGAGCTATTCGCCTTTAGGCAAAATGAGTAGAGGTCGCATGGTTTTGCGACAGGGTTCGTTCACATCCGCGCACTTGTGCACGTTTGCTGTCCGGACAGCGTATACTAGCGGGCTTTGGTTTAAGCCGGATCCTAGTATATGATTTGGGATTGGTTTTTCTCATTGTATTCGTATTCCTCGGATCACGAATACGGGTGCGTATGCACAGTTGCTTGAGACAGAGGGAGAGGACCTTGATTAGGGTTAATGACTATTGTCATTATATTAACCCTAATGCATATGTGTGTATTATGCTTAATTGATATTAGTTTAATAATTGTGCATGGTTATGGTTGTTGACCATTTGACCTTCTTGACTTATTGACCTTGGTTGACACTTTGACCATCATCATTTCATTTGGAAGATACTTTTTGATCCTTGCAATTTGCATTAAAAATGAAATGATAATGGTCATGTATTGATTAAGCCATGACAATTATCTTACTAATTATCTAATTAAAATAATACACACATATATGTGAGAATGGTTCATTTTTTTTTCTCATTCTATCATTTCCTTTCTCTCTCTTGTTCTTCCTCTCCCTCTAGCTCTCCCCTCTCATGTGTTGAGAAACACTTGAGCTTGAGAAAAACCTCTTCTTGATAATCTCTACTCTCATCTAGGGTTCTAGAATTAGCACTTCTTGCACCCTAGTTACTTCTAGCTTGGAGTTGAAGCCAAAGGTCGAGGCTTTCGGGTGGATCTTTCTTCGACATGAGAAGACGACTAAGGTGACCTCCTTCCACCACTCCAAGGAGCAAGGAGAGAAAGACATAAAGCCCAAGGTATAACCTTTCTAGCACTTAGCTAGTTTCTAGTTAGCTTTAGCTTGTTTTTGTTTAGCAAAGATCCTTCATAGTCAAGTCCATGTTGCCTAAGCTCATAAAAATCCGATTTTTATTCCGTTTTCCGCCTCCCCGCAAGTACCGGGGTGGGCAACGTGGACTTACATAAACTCAACAACCATGTTGCATTTGTAACCCTAACATGTTACAATATTATATATCACATATATAATATATAATGTAACAAAAAAATAATACAATTAACATATTTCACATATATATCAATGTATTATCCGGTGAGAAAATGAATCAATAAAGCGAGCTTATATTAGTTAACGTAATGTAATATATCACATATATTATTATACATTAAATTATCGAATCAACACTTAATCCGATAACCCGGCTATATTACATATAACCGGCTAATATAACAAGTACCATTTAATCGAATCAACACTTGATCCGATGACCCGGTTATATCACATATACCCGGCCGATATCACATATCGTGAGAATAGAATACGGTATCTCATATCGTATAAGTCTCAGTCCCGCACATATCACATATGTGCCCCTACTCCGTTTTGCCCGAGCCAGGAAACCTCTGTGTAGGACTCTAAAGAATCGTCAATTCGCCGGCAGTAGGTGATGATCATATCAAACACCCACAAGCTGCAAGCGGTCAGCTAAACGTAACAGCCACTCAGGTATTGAGCGATCAGAAGATCAACAAGCAAGCCTGTAAATTCTCCTGTGAATCCAATCGGTAACACTACCATACAGTCCGGTCTCTTCGTCTAATATGTCGCATACCCAGCCTACGGGTGGTAAACGTCAGACCCCAGTAACCTATAAGTCATGTCGATGTAAGGATCATAACGGGTCGAGAAACTACTGATAACTCTTACCAGTAAATTTCCATATCAGCCCTGGCCAGGGACTTCCAGTTATAGCCAATCGAACACAGCGCAACATCAACTCCCAATACCGGGAGAGACGAAACCCCTCCTATCGCTCATTGCCTCCATGCGATTCGGGACTGTACCCAAAAGCCACCGTTTTGCACGCCCTCTTGGACGTGGTAAGGTGGAAATCAAAGCACAGTGGGAATCACACAAGACTCTATGACGATCTCGGGTCTACAGACTAACCTGTACCAGTGTCACCGGAGAACTGCTTTCTGACGATAAGTATAATACCATCCAGGAGTTCTCGGCGAGTCCGTTCAGTGTACCCAGTCTCCACTTAGCACCCGTATACCATCTTTGACGTCGAACACCAATGGATGTGGGATCATCCATCGCCCATCTAGTGGGTCAAGATGCGTATACGCTAGTCTACTCTGGAGTATCGATGCCCTGTCTCGATACACCCTCGACTAGGAACAGTTATAGGATGTACTCGTAGACTACCCTGGCCCCACTAGTATGATCTTTATCATAGTCCCAGTAGTCAAGTACATATCCTACGGGTTTTATCAACATGTGAGAGCAAGACAGTAAACTAATATAAGTCAATATGTTTAGACAAAGTGAAACCAGATAGCATACTATCATATCGAGCAAGAAAGTCCTCTCTATATATATCCAAGCATCCATTATAATATACATCATATGTACAAAAATGGCCTCTAGGGCATATACATAACTAACAGCCCGTGTGAGGAGCATGTAAATCCCCGTTTCCTTTTCAATAAAAGTCTCCTATTTTCTGATTCCAGTGGCTTTCCTTCTTTTCTTTCATATTTGGATTGGTTGGTTAAGCAAGATATTTATATTTTTCCCAAAACCTAAAAGTTAAAACCCAGAAATTAAAACCTAAAACCCAAAGCCAAATTAAAAACAAGATTAAAATAAATTAAAACCCTAAACTACCTTCAGCCCACTAAAATTTACTTTAATAAAATCCCTAAACTAAAATACCCAGCCGGCCCAATCCCATTCTCAGCCACCTCGTTTTTTTAAAAAAAGAATTAAAACTTTTCCCGCGAGCCCGGCCCAAATCTCCCCGGCCCGTTCCTCAACCCTACCCGACCCGTTTCCTTATTTCCTTCTTCCCCACTCCATTTTTCCCGCTCGTTTCCTCTTCCCTCGTCGCGACCCCCACGTCCCCGAGCTCCCCACGACGCCTCGTCGCCCACGTCTCCGTGCTCGTCGCCCACTCCACGTCTTTCCAACTCCCTCGCCTCCATACAAAGGAAAACACTTTCCCCCCGCTGCAAAATTTTTCCCAGCGCCATACTCCCTCCTCTCTCCTTCTTCCACCCACTGCACCTTGCTCAACCCTCACCGCCGGCGACGACTACAACCCCTCATCCTCTTCCCTCGCTCTCTTCTCTCCATCAGCATCGCCCCACACTCCTCCACCACCGAGCTCTCTCAACCCACGCCGACTTCACTCGCACCCGACCACGGCCACCACCGGCACCCTCATGTCGGCGAACTCCCCACCACGACGTCGACATCCCTACATCCTCAGCACCACCACTCCATCACCCGAGCCCCATAGCTCTCTCTCTCTCTCTCTCTCTCTCCAAACCCATACCAAACCCTCGCTGCAACCTTCCCCCCTGCTGTGCCCATCGCCGGAGCGACCACTGCCGACCATCGTCGACCCCAGCGCACCCGGGAGACCCACAGAGCACACTCTACACTTCCAGCGGGCACTTGGCGACTCCGACGCAAAATCCGATTCGCGAGCCAAACTCGCGCAATTCGTTTTGCGGCGTACACGTGCGTTCGTGACGACGTTGCTGCCTCGCGACCCCGAGACGTTACCAGGCAAGTGTTTACTTGCTTCATGCTAAATTATTAGTGATATGAAACTAAAATATCTAGTTTACGGATTTTGTCGAATACTAATACATAATACGATCAATGTGTTCGATGCTAATCTCCCATGAAAATGATTTTTTATTTTGACGGAACCCGATGTTTTATGTTGGCCCATATAGTGATAAACATAGTGTATGAATCACGCTGGAAGATATGATTGTTTGTAACAAAAATTGATACCCCCAAATATGCCGTTAAAACTAGAATTTTCTCGTATCTGAAAACGAATAAAATCACTATAAATCATATGCATAATGGATGGATGTGTTCTAGGGCTTAAATCGAAGCCGACGTGACGAACCTTAACCCTATGGAAAATCCTAATGATTTATGTTCTGTAATCATGATGATATCTGGGTCGGAACACGACTCTGGACTGCAGTCCAGAGCGTTTCTGATTATTGTGCTCTGTTCAAATATCTGCACCACTGTGTTCTTGAAATCGTGTGTTACGGAATCCTACTGTAGATTAAAGATATTTCTGTTATTTATACAAACCAATTGGTTCCATTCCATTTCATCGCCGTTTGCTATTTTAAAATGTATTTAAAAGGGCAGAACGTATATCTGTCCCGAACAGGTTCAGAAATGACATAGTGAGATTAAACTGTGTATAACTTTCAACGTACAGATGCGATTGAGGATCCGTCTGTTGAGTTGAATACTTTATCGAAAACCCTAAATTTCATTTAACTGTGACATCGCTAAATTCTGAGCCCAACTGGGTGCAATTCGTGCCGCGAAACAGACGTTCAGTTCTGAAATTGAAATTCCAGCCGCGAGCACTTAAACTAAAACGGCTATATCTTGAAAACCGAAACTCCGATTGAACTGAAACAAATTTTGATGAATTACAGACTGATTGTTCTATATATCTCACTTACATTGTTTTTGCTGAATTCTTAACATGTTAATTTGTACAATTTATTTTAGTTCATGACATGCTTGTTAATTCATAACATACAGAGCTCATTGGTAGCATATAATACATATATCATACCCTTGCCATATACTCAGTGTTAGTACGTGTGGACATTGCATTATCGTACGTGATAGATGTTGGTTTAGTTGTGACAAGTACATCAATGGAAAGTGAATATTCGTGACAGTGATTGATACAGTGAACAGTGATAAAAATCGTGCCATTGATATACTTGTACATAACTAGATCAAGATCATAACTAGTGAGAACCTGGGGAAAAAGGGTGAAATCAAAGTGGAAAGAGTATCATATTTAGCGGGACCATGTTTAGAGGATGATCATTCAAACAGAGATATTGATACATGTAGGATAGGATCTAGCGATCCGGCTGACAGGGTTATGTCCCGAGCATGTGGGCCGTTGTCTCGGGTATGTACGAGACTCCTGTTAAACATGATCCTCCTTCCACTATGTGATTTCAAACTTGACCTAGAGACCGATAGGGACACATGACATATTCTGCATCATATAGTGACATAGTGATTACTTGCATTGTTCTTACACCAGTATTACCTCTTATACCTTTTTCACCTCATTATAATAAAATTGTTATTGTGTCGCTCTGACGACCTGAGTATGCATGCTCAGATCCTGCGGGAGGACCAGCACAGGAGACGGATCTACCCTTCGAGTTCACGGAGATTTAGACTGGTGTACTTTCTTTTTCTGCTTTCTATAAAAGTGATCGTAAGTTTGACTTTGGTTAGTATTTGTTCTTGTTATCTGTAATTTGTGAACAATGGAATATTAATGTAATAGTTTAGTGATGTGATTCCTTTACTACTGCGCTTTATTTACTGATTACCATGTAATGCTAGAAGCCGAAGTGTGACTACGGCGGGATGATTCCTTGACCGTAGGAGCATGGCTGGCCTAGTCATCCCTCGTTTTCCGTATTTTGGGAAGCGGGGCGTGACAGAGCACGTGAGGCGTTAGGCGCTGTTAATGAGGGGCGCTCACGTAGGAAGCACGTGAGGCGCTAGTTTCTTTTATATGAAGATTTAATCTCTGTGGATGTTTTTTTAGAGAAGTTAAATCTCTGTTAATGGTATTTTTACAATTAATGATCACCAAGATCACTATTTTGAGGATCTGAGATCATATTCTTTTAAGAACTAAGTTCTTGATTCAAAAAAGCTGAGTTCCTGGAGTATTATGAATTCCATATTCTTTCTCATTTAAATTTGTTCTTACCTGAACCTTTGATTCTTAAGAACAAGATTTTCCCGATGAGAATTAAATTCTCAACTTGTGGGAGACTTGTCTTGTGGATCTCAGATCCAGAGAAAGAACTAAGTTCTTTTAGAATGGTTCAACCCTTAGATATGTTAGGTAAGGGAGATGTTTTGATCTCAATATTCTCTTTAGCTAGGGTTTCGAGAATGGAGCTCTTCTTCTTTGGGTAAAGGATATGTCTTCCTCCTCGTCCCTTTATGTCTGTAAGACTTGAAATCTCGGGGCCTTTATATAGTGGAGGCAAGTTGTTGATTAGTTTTGAGAAAATTTCTTATTGAGAAATTCCAATTGATTTAATTGGTCTCAAAATTGATTTGGGGAATTTTACCTACCATTGGATCTTTAATCTAAGAACTTTTGTTTTTACAGAATATGATTTTTGGGGTTTTAACGAGATTGGGGAAATATTTTCCCATATACAGAATTTATTCTGTAAAATGGTGATTTTTTAATCACCATTAGATTTTTAATCCAAGCGTTCTCTGTTTTATAGAGAGCAATCTTTTTTGTTTAGAAAGAGTGAAAGAATATATTGCAAAATAGAATTTTATTCTATAATTGGATTTTTGTTCCAACCGAGAGTATCTTTCTTATTTTAGAAAGATTTGGGAAATTTTTTCTCCCAACAGAATTTAATTCTTTATTTTGATGATTTATCTTCTCCATTGGATCATTGATCCAACGGCTCTGTTTAACAGAGAGTATTGTATAATTTAATTCTACCTGGACGCTGGTGCTCACGTGTCGTGCACATAGGTACCACTTAAGAATTTAATTCCTAAGATGGGTGCTTATGTGCTTTACACATTGGCACCCACGTGAGGAGCACATGCGGCACTATCTTAGAGTTTAACCTATATGTAATGAACTCTTCTATGCTTTGCACATTGGCGCCCGCGTGAGGAGCATGTGAGGTGCCACCATAGGATTTAATCCTTTAAGATTGTCTCTGGCGCTGACGCCCTTGTAGAGAGTATGTGAGGCGCTGCCTCATTAATGAAAGTTTTTTTTCATATTCTTTTTCTGCTTTTCCTGAGTCAAACTTTCTTTTCCAATGCCTTTAGAGTTTGGAAATAGTTTCACCATGCATAATATTTTTTATGCCGCGACTTAAATGCCTCCCTTTATAACCTAAGCAATTCTCCTCTTCTCTCTCACTTTCAGAGAATCATTTTAATAGAGTAGAGTCATGGCTTGCAATCGTCCGCATGCTAATCGGTAGCCATAGGAGGTGCCTATTGAGGAAATTGTTCTTCGCTTTGTTGCACGCTTGGTGAATCCCGCTCTCATGGATGACCAATGTGATACGGTGCTACACGAGCTCTTGACTCGTAGAGAATCTCCTCTCCCCATCGGCTCCATTTGGCTCCAGATGATCTTCCTGTCCGTGCTTGTTGACATCTTCCCTCATCCAGCGGATATGACTCCGGCGATACTCAACACAGTGGAGGACAAGATCAAGTGCTTTCATGAGGCACTTTTGATCACTAAGCCTCTGAGGGATTGTTCTGTTCAGCCGCTGAGCCAGATACGGGCTCAACGGGCCATCATGTCTGCCTTCATCGATGGGCATTGCGCTAATCGATAGGGAGCAACTCCTCGCGAAGATCGCCGCTTCGACATGGTGGAGAATGTTGAGAGGGTTTTAGAAAACTTTATTCATAGTTTTGTAAACCCTTATACTTTTGATTTTTGTGTTTGTCCTGTAGCATAAAATGTTTATTTAAATGCTTTCCCTTTGTCGTTGACCACCGAGTACTTCATTTCTAACACATTTTCTTCCTCTGATTGTATTGTTAAAATATATGTGCAATATACATGTGCGCACGTGCACTTTACCCTTAGGGATTTTTGCTAAGCGCAAACGCCACTGTTGTTCTCTTATTATGCACTAACCCTCCATTCGTGTATATGAATGAGCCTGCTTTCACACATATCTGTAAACGAAATTTAAATCGGTGTAAACAAATGCCCCCTACTACTTTACTCACGGAGGTATACACGTGAGTGAAGTAGTGTAGAGTAATATACAACATACAACCGGTTTTGGGCTGGTGTATTCTACATAACTTTTAGAATCTTAATCTGAGAAGATAGCTAGCGGACACAAGCGTCATCATCCATCATTAACTCAAATCTCAACTCTTAAAGGATATAGTTCTAAACCCTGAGGCCCATGAGCTACACCCTTCTGGCGCGAAGTAGTTTATGTACTCATTTCGGAGTTTCTAGTTTATTCACTCGTTTCGGAGTTTCTAGTTTATGTACTCGTTTCGGAGTTTGCAGTTTATTCACTCGTTTCGGAGTTTCTAGTTTATGTACTCGTTTTGGAGTTTGTAGTTTATTCACTCGTTTCGGAGTTTCTAGTTTATATACTCATTTCGGAGTTTGCAGTTTATTCACTTGTTTTGGAGTTTCTAGTTTATGTACTCATTTCGGAGTTTGTAATTTATTCACTCGTTTCAGAGTTTCTAGTTTATGTACTCATTCAGAGTTTGTAGTTTATCTCCCTTGGGTTTACAGGCAAACTTGTCCTAACGTTATATGCAGATAACCTCCATTCTTTACGACGGAGGTCCGTTAGGTTTGTGGAACTAGGGTTTTAGTCCGTGGTACCGTCGCGTTGGCTGATGTATTCTCGATATGCGATCTTTAATCCGTTGTTCGAGTAGCCCCATGACTGTCGTGTCTCTGATCCCTTCGGGGGCTGGACAAGACGTATTCAAGTAATCTCCTTAGGTCATATTACTGTCTGAAGAGCAAACGTTAGGAATTTTCCATGACGCTTTTTACTTAAGGTTAGGCTCGGTTTGGAGCCCCGATGAGTCATAACCACTCCTCTCTAGTGTGGGATGATCTCCAACAGTCTTTTAGGCTTTATATGAGTTGCCTTCAAGACCCGAAGCTAGGAATATGCCATTGTTTCTTTTTTTGTTTTGACGATATCGCGCTGATTCTTTGTTGAAGTAGGGTAGACATCTGTAAAACTTCTATGCTGTATGTATTACAGTTGAAGTCAGAAGTTAGGAATATGCCATTGCTCCATTTTTATTTGATAGCCGCATTCGCATCCTGCTGAAATGAGGGGGAACGTCGGGATGGTCTCTAGGTTGTATATGCGTCGTCGAGACTTGGAGTTAGGATTTTGCCATTACTCTATTTTTGGTTTCGACCCTTGGGACTTTTGTTGACGTTACGTCTGCATCCTACTGGAATGAGAAGGAACGCTGGGATAGTCTCTAGGTTGTGCACACCCCGCTTCCCAGTATACGGGCAGAGGACGCGATGGGTCACACGACGTATTTACTCAGAAGTAAACGCGCTAAGCGTATCTAAGCAATATAAAGTAAAAGTACACAAGAGACAAGATGAAAATGAACAACAACTTTATTTATTAAACATTCTTTTATATGTACAACTGGAAAGTAAATACATGAATAGAAAGCGATGCCTTAACAATGGCATAACAGAAATAGAAATAGAATAAGTACAAGTGCTTACAGCTCTGGGTCTTCGGTATACTGCTTAGGGGCCCGCTCCAAATGCTCCTGACTGGTCTCGTACTCCTCAGCGTCGGGTCCTCATGACAACATTCCAAAGAAGAAAAGAAATAGGAATGTCGTCAGCGAACAATCGCTTGGTAAGTCCCAAAGATGAGGGAGAAGTAGAATAGACAGAGAGAGTATAGTTTTATAATGTTTTATTATAAAGTTAGCGCAGTTGTTTGTAGCTTGGTACAGAAAATGCCAGTGTATACGAGAGGAGTCCCACTTACACCGGAGACTTTGGTAACCCGTAGTACAAGGCTCCATCGATAATACCACGGAATAATGTCATGGATGTAATTACGTCTTAAGTGACCACCTCGTGCCACCTTTAACATGTTCCGTACCAGTCTACCCCTTTATAACCCCGTAGTGTTTATGTATTAATTGTATTGATTGTATTGTCTTGTCTTGTATTATAAATTGTATAGATGGATGACTTGCCGAAACCATGATATCAGTAAATGGAACAGATATAATGGATGAACATGTAGATGGAGTATATCTATGGTTCGGTTCGGTCAAGTGGTATAGATTGATATAACTTGAATATATGGATTTATGGATTCATGTTGTATTGTAGTTTTATACTTGAATCTCATTCAAGGAAAATTGATTATATTGAGACTCAGTCTGAGCCAGTCAATTAGAAAAGAAATTGAAGTCCTGAATTAGTTTTGATGTTATCGGTAACTGCTGCATATGGACGGCGGGATTTGTGTCTTTTTCCAAGACAATTACCATATTGATAACACCGTTTGTTAGATTGTCTACCTTAAATAGGCAAGCACCTATATCTCCGGCTCCCTGAGGCTCAAGAGACTGGTCCTGTTTAAACCTATGTTTATTAGGGTCTTTATTGTAATTTAATATATCTTGAGGGGGTTTAATGTAAAAATAGTTTTGGCATAATTTCGAAATACTCCTCAAGCATTTAATTATCGTTTTTAGGGTTTTTATAGATGTATATTTTAAAATATGAAATTTCTAGTGAATAGAACCTAGTTTCATAGTATATGGTATTTTTTTGAAATATTGTACTTGTGCTGTATTTGGATGGTATTTTCATGTAATAGTAATTCCTTTGATTTGGAAAACTTGGAATATTTATATAATTCAAATAGATATTTTGATAATAAATATATAGATATTTAGTGAAAATAATTTATTTATTTTCTTGTAGAAATCTCATTTTCTAAAGAAAAATGTATAAAAATTCCATCGAGATCGAATGCTCTTTGTGGAAGTCTGCATCTCTCTCTACTAAACCCGAGAATGTGTGATAATCCACAACATCCCTAACGGGGTCCCCAAAATGGGTTGTAGAGGCGCAATTGCAAAGAATTGTTTAATACATCTTTTTATAAAAATGGTTTTATATGTTGATGGTATTTATATGCAAAGTTGTATTTCCCGTAACTATGTTCCCAAAATTTCCATCGTGGTATGTTAGAGATGTGTGTTGTGATGAGGTAGGTCATTACTTCGTGAATTATCTAAAGGTATAGCAAAGAATAAAGGTTATAATGTCGAAATGAATAGTTTGTGGTAGTTTTATGCAAAAATGCGATAAATGTCACAAAAATGATTATTTTGATGTGAAACTTGTTTTATTGAGTTTGTTAATATTTATTAATCAACATATGAGAATATGGTTTTATCTTGTTAAGGAAAAGTATAGTTTTTTTAAAAAGAAAACCGAATCGGAAGTCAGACTAACTCCGTTTCCGTCGTGTTTTAGAAATGGAACTTATTAAAGAAAAAGATGAGAGGGAAGATGGGACTTACTATCTTTGATGAGAGGGGGGGAGGTAGAAGGAGGTCTAGGATTCGTCGGTGCTTCGTTTCGTTGCCGGAAACACCTCGTATCGTCGCCGGAATTTCGTCGAAGCTCCGCTCTTTGCTAATTCCACTTGCACAATATAGAGACTTGGGAATTCTTGAAAGTTTTAGCAGGGGTTTGTGTGTGAGGAAGTGTGGAATGAGTGGTGGTATTTATAGGAAAAGCTAGGGTATAGGGCAGTGAATGGGTGCATTAAAATTTGTAATAAAATAGGATTTAAATTCTCTATTTGAATGTAGAGAAAACAAGCAGTGTGAAAGGAAGTGGGGTGGGCCAAGGGTTGCAGAGGAAAGAATTGGGAGCATTAGGGATGGGTATGACCGGCGGAGCCGGCCTTTCTGAACTTGTCGCCGGGTATTTACCGTCGGGTGTGGGCTGGGTTTGGTGCAGATTGTTGGGGTCGTTTGGTATTCTTCAGTGTATGTGTTTGTTTATACCGTGTCTCTTCAGTTTACGTGTTGTGCACGTATAGACTCTTGGGCTTCTAAAAAGATCAGAAGAAATTTTAATAAAAAGAATATGTGGCTGATGGGATTTGAACTCTGGTGCTATGTTTCAACAGTGCAAGATCTTACCAATGAGCTACAAGCACCTTCTTGCTGTTCAAAAGAAAAATAAACTTATAACTCGAGCTCAGGCTTAGGTGTCCCTTTCTGCATTTTGAAAAATTTCGTACAGAAAGTTAGGGTTGTTACATGTTGTACATGCACCGTCAAGACTTGGAGTTAGGATTTTGCCATTACTCAATTTTTTCTTCGACCCTTGGGTCTTTTGTTGACGTTGCGTCTGCATCCTGCTGGAATAAGAAGGAAAACTTGAATAGCCTTTAGATTATATATGTACCATCAAGACTTGGAGCTAGGATTTTGCCATGGTTCCATTTTTGTTTCGACCCTTGGGTTTTTTGTTGACGTTGCGTCTATATCCTGCTGGAATGAGAAGGAACGCTAGGACAGTCTTTATGTTATATATGTACCATCAAGACTTGGAGCTAGGATTTTGCCATGGCACCATTTTTGTTTCGACCCTTAGATCTTTGATGACGTTGCATCTACATCCTACTGGTATGAGAAGCACGCCGAGCTGGAGTTAGGATTTGCCATCACTCCTTTTTTATTCGGCATCTTGGAGCCTTTGTTGATGTCGCGTTTGCATCGAGAAGGAACGTTGTGCTGGAGCTGGGATTTTACCATTACTCCATTTTTGTTTGGAAAAACATGGTACCCTTTCTTTCATTTGTGCCCATGGATTGTATACATGGGTCGATGTGGACTTACCTGTAGAGAAGAAAAGTTTCATTTTCATTTTTATATTTCTTTCCGCGATACTCTATCTTTTCAGCTCTTCATGTCGCGAAAGTCGCGACTGCCCAATTTTTTCGGCTATTTTTCACGGTGCCCAATCGTTTCGGCTATTTTTTATTATATTTTTACTCGCTGCTTTTTATTGCGAGTTGCCCAAACATTTCGGTTGTTTTTATATGCATATTTTTTGCTCGCTGATTTTTATTGTAAGTTGCCCCATCATTTCGGTTATTTTATATGCATTTTTTTGTTAGTGTATATGCCCTAGGGGCCATTATTGTATCATACTAGCTTATATATTATTTAATGGAAGCTTGGGATATTCACAGTTATATTAACAGTCTTGCTAAACATGGTAGTATGCTACTTGGTTTATTTCTATCTTAATATGTGTATATGTTAGCATATCGAGAAAACATATTGATACAGCCCTTAGGATCTTACTTGACTACCAGCGTTGTGAAGGCAGTCACACTAGTGGGGGCTGGGTAGTCTACAAGCACATCCTTTTTCAGGTCCTTAGTAGTAGGATTATCGAGACAGGGCATCGATACTCCGGAGTAGACTAGTATGTACGCTTCTCATCCCAGTTGGGGAGATGGTCTGTCCCACAGCCATCAGTACGTTGTACCGGAGATAGTATACATGTGCTCGTTGGGTTACGGGTACACCGGACAGGACTCGCAGGGAACTGTTGGTTGGTATTATACCCGTCGTCAGTTAACAGTTCCCAGGTGACATGAGTACAGCATAGTCCGCAGACTTGACACTGCTGCTTCGTCTCGAGTGTGTTCCCACTGTTCTTAGATTGCTACCCTACCACGGCTCAAAGGAGTCATGCAAACAGGTAGCAGTTGGGTGCAGTCCCGAAGCACTTGGAGGCAGTGGCGGTTAGATAGGATTCGTCTCTCCCGGTATTGGGAGTTGATATCGCGCTGTGTTTGGAAAGCCATTACGCAAAGTCCCTGGCCAGGGTAAGCGAGATTTACTGGTAGGATTTCCAGTAGCTTCTCAAGGTGTAATGGGCTTCATTCCGACACGAGTTATACCACTTTTAGTGGACTGACGCTTACCGCCCCCTAGGCCCGATATGCGATAGTCTTAGACGAACAGACCGGACTGTACGGAGATTGTCACGTCAGGCTCAGTAGGAGTTCGGATAGGTTTCCTCATCGGCCTTCTTATCGACATCTACCTGGGGACCGTTACGTACAGCTAGTGCCGCTTGCGGTCTGTGGTTAAACCCACTGCCAGCGTAGTGTCGAGTCTTTAGAGTCCCACACAGAGAGTTTCCCTGCTTCGGGCGAAACGATATAGAGGTCATATGGTTTTACGACAGGGTTCGGACACGCACGTGCATTTATGCACGTACGATGTTCGGACAGTTTATACCAGCAGGCTTTGGTTTAAGCCAGATTCTAGTATTGGATTATTGGATTTATACAGTCTCAGTTTTTCCGTGTTTTCACGGATAGGAGGGGGGTTCTCGTAATTACTCGAGAGCTTCTAGAAGTTTGATGAGGTGGAGAGCTTAGGTGTTATTTGCATTAAATGGATTTGTGACTCATGGAGATGATTCATCAAATGAGTTAATGAAGCATTAATGGTTTTAATGACTCATTAGATGATTCATTTGTATTAAATGAAGCATGAAGATATTTGTGCAAAGATATTTTGTGCAAGATATTTTATGCTTCAAGATATTTTGTGCAATGAGTTAATTTTCATTTCGTTCTCACTTTCACATTCTCTCTCCTCAAGCTCTCTCTCTTCAACCCTAACTCTAACCTCTCATGTGTTGAGATCTAAGAGTTAGCAAGACTAATAGATCTCTAATCCTATTCTATATCCTCTAGGTTACTTTGATTAGCACTCTTAGCAACCTAGTTACCTCAAGTTAGAGGTTAAGCTTGGAGAAGTAGCTCTCGGGTGGATCTTCTATCACATCGAGGAGGCCGTCGAGGAGGAGAACAAAGAGAACAAGAAGGACTTGATTTATTAGGTATAATTTTCTTTCATAGTAGCTAATCACTTCTATGTTGTTGTTAGTTAGGGTTTAGCAAAGATCCGTAAAGTTAGTCGATGTTAGTTTAAACAAAATGATTGTTTTACCTATTCCGCCTCCCCGCATCATGTGGGGTGTCTAACGTCGACTTACAGTGGTATCAAAGCCTCGCTAAACCATAACTAACTTGTTAGCAAAGTCGTTAGAAATTCGATCGCAAAACGAACCCAAAAATACGACTTTTTCACCATATTTCTGCCGTTGGTCTAAAAATTTTTCACGGACCCTTAAAAATACAAGCAGGGAATTATAAGATTACTGGAGAAATTTGGGATCCTAACTCGGCCAAACGGCCGCGGAACCGCGGCCGATTCAAAGCGATCCGCCCGGATCCGTGGCCGAGTTGAAGCCGAGTTATCCCAAATTTGCCCAGTAACTCTTCTGTGTTAATTTTGTATTTTCTGGGATGTTTTGTTTCTGCTCAGGTTTCAGGTGCACAAAGAATTATTTGAAGTAGAATCATTTGTGTTTGCTTGATCGAAATTCTAAGATGTTTGGCTAATTTGATTATATCTGTGATGTGTTTAATGTGTTCGTAAACCTCCCCTAACTGCTAGTATGTTGGTTAGCAGGGGTTGCACATTTCTGTAATGATTTTTACTGGTTTGTGTTTATGGACTTGTTGGATTGTCGTGAATGGATAGCCAGGGATGTGAGACGAGTGTTTCTTTCATTCAAATGTAATTTGTAAATTGTTGTAATATTCTTTTGCGGGGCACATCCGGGCTGAGTTTGTAGCCACCATTGTATTATTTCATTTACTGTTTTCTGCTCCTAGGATTGACCCAAGATGGGGTGCACAAACTACCGGGTACTTTGAAGTATTTAGTGGCCTACTCACGTTGTTGAGGGAGACCGCTTCACTTCGGGTACTTGGCGGGTAGTTTGCCGTACCCGTAGAGGTCTAGGGTGGGGTTTTGGCTATTCATCGCGACTGTGTAATCCGTCTTTCTTTGCAGGCTCAAAAGGAATGCGGATTCGTAGAAAATCCAATTTGTTCATCTGTGATCTGGAATGCCTATTATTGCATCTGACGAATGTACAATATCTATATATGATAGCTATTAGGCGTCACTTATGTTTTACACCCGTGCTAGCCCAGCCCCCGCTCTGTCGTTAGTTAAGTAACCTAACGGGTGAATGACGGGACCCAGTGGCGAATGCGGATGGCATAAGAGGACGTTGTATTTTCGTTGTTTTCTGCAATGATAGGTTAATTGATGGGATGCATTATATTAATGCAAAGAAAATAAACCAAAGTTGAATCGTTGGAACAGTTTAAAAGAAACCACTCAGTTATTTTAAAATAGAAGATATTTTAAATTGCGGAGCTTAAGCCACTCCTTTTTAAAAGCTATCAGGTTCCTTCGATCATATCAAGTTCACTACGTTCACGGTTTCGCCAAAACCATTCGTAGCCCTCCGTCATTTCATTTGGGTATTCAGTAGTATTCAAGCTATGTATTTTGACCAACGCCAAGGCATAGTGTTTGGTAGCTGCTGGGTATTCATTTGTTGCATAGATAGATGAGTTAGTTTGGGACAGTCGTATTATCATTTGGCCAACGTCAGGGGTATGTACGGATGGGTTCAAATTAACAAGATAATGATGGGTAGAACTTGACATGTGACTTATGACATTTTGACCAACGCCAAGCTCATAAGAGCATGGGGCAGAAATTTATATCGGGAATTTCTAAAGAAACTGAAATTTGCAAAGAGTTGCATACCATTTGGAGTGTGATAATTTTGGTAGGATTCCTTCAGCTTTATCACACGATAATATTTGGATCCCGATTCTACTATGAGTATCCGCTACTCATCAGGAGATTCGTCACTTAACGATCAATGCTATAAACCAAGTAGGTGTCGTGAAAGGTGTCAGCGGGGCTACGCCCCCAGAGAAAAGAGGTTATTTAATTAAGGAACTTCGCGAAAGCGTCGTAAAACCTCCCTCGAAGTACCGGCACCGGCCTGGCTGAACGGTTAAGCAAGTATTTTACGGTGAGAATAGTTCTGACTAGTTCTTCCTTTTTGGTTTGAGGAGGGATTCCGAAAACAGTGGGAGCCATCCAGTTTAGATAAACTAAAAACCAGTCTAAACTTGCAAGAGCATCATGCTAAAGTGTTCCCTCTCTCTCTCGTTGCAGCGACCCAGAACATGACAGGCCTTAAGTTACTATTAGAAAAATATATATTTGTAGGGTTCCTAGGCACACTAATGAGGTCTCATAAGGCATCAACCATGCCAATTTCAAAAATTACAAGTGCCGAGAAACCCTAATACGGATCGTTAACTAGAATTTTAGGCGAAACATGCAACTAGTTAACAACTTAACTAAGTGAACGGAAATACAACCTTTCTAGATCCGGTTCTCCACCTCCATAGCTCCATGATGAAGTCTCCTTACTGTCCAAATCAAATCCCGGGCTCTAGCGTCGGCTTCATGGGAGAAATGGGCGGGCTAGGTCATCGACTAGGATGCCGAAGATGATCTACGTCAAGGCATCACAAGATCAAGCTCCCACTTCACCAAGTCATGAAACTTGTGAAGAAAACACCCTATACTACTTGGCAAGAGGTAGAGGATGAAGAAATAGGAGGTGGGTTCACTTTAGAATTGGATTTCTCACTCTTTTTCTTAAGATGCCATTGTTGGTAGCAAGCTTCTTCATCTTGAAGAAGAAGAAGAAGAAGGAATATATTTTATGATAAGTATTTTCCAAATAGAAAATAAATGAATACTTATCATAAACCAACCATGGTCAAGTGTAGAGAATGAATCATGGTTAAGTGGAATGGTTAGGGTTAAGCATGAGACAAAAATGGTGGACTTGTTCAAAGCTTCATGAAGCTTCAATATACAAACAAAGAAAGCCACCATTTTCTCTTTATGCTTATTATTTTCCAAAAAGAATAAATAAATAAATAAATGAATAAGAAAACAAAACCCTAACCATTCATATAACCATGGTTTAATCTTTACACAAACCCAAGTTAGCATGCATCATCAAACATGATACAAACTTGTGCACAAAAATATATCACATATACAATGTGCACAAACAAGTGAGAAAAACCATTTAAAGTGAACAAATACTAGTTAATGCAAAGTAATATATCAAATATATAATTATGCATTAAATCATTAAATCAACACTTGATTTAACGATCCGGTCATATCGTATATAACCGACTAATATTCAATGTATCGGCATATCGAATCAATACTTGATTCGATAACTAGGTTATATCGCATACAACCAATCGATACATTCATCGCGAGAATAGAATACGGTATCACATACACGCATTATTCTCAGTCCCGCACATATCTCATATGCGCTCCTATTTCGTTTCGCTTGAGCCAGGAAACCTCTGTATAGGACTCTAAAAACTCGTCAATACGCCGGCAGCAGGTGATGATCAAATCAAACACCCACAAGCCGCAAGCGGTCTGCTAAACGTAACGGCCACCCGGGTATTGAGCGATCAGAAGATCGACGAGCAAGCCCACTCATACTCCTGTGAATCCAACCAGTAACACTTACCGTACAGTCCGGTCTCGTCGTCTGATATGTCGCATATCTCGCCTAGGGGTGGTAAACGTCAGACCCCAACAGCTCGATAAGTCGTGTCGATATGAGGTCTATAACAGTTCGAGAAACTACTGGTAACACTTACCAGTAAATCTCAGCAATCCTGGCCAGGGATTTCCGGTTATAGCCAATCGAACACAGCGCAACATCAACTCCCTATACCGGGAGAGACGAATCCCCTCCTATCGCTCATTGCCTCCATATGATTCGGGACTATACCCAAAAACCACCGTTTTGCACGCCCTCTTGGACGTGGTAAGGTGGAAATCAAAGCACAGTGGGAATCACATAAGACTCTATGACGATCTCGGGTCAACAGACTACTCTGTACCAGTGTCACCAGAGAACTGCCATCTGACGTAAGGTATAATTCCATCTGGGAGTTCTCGGCGAGTCCGTCCAGTGTACCCAGTCTGTACTGAGCACCCGTATATCATCTCTGATGTCAAACACCAATGGATATGGGATCATCCATCGCCCATCTGTATGGGTCGAGAAGGTATACGCTAGTCTACTGTGGTATATCGATGCCCCGTCTCGATACACCCACGACTAGGGACCTTGAAGGATGTACTTATGGACTACCATGTCCCCACTAGTATGATCCGCATCATAGTCCAGGTAGTCAAGTACTCATCCTAAGGGCTTTACCAACATGTAACAGAGAGACAATCAGTGTACACGTTAATGTAAAGAGCAACCAGATAGCATACTTTCATGTCGAGCAAGAAAGTCCTCCCTATATATGTCCCAGCATCCACTACAATATACATCCTATGTATAGCAATGGCCTCTAGGGCATACATATAACTAACAATATTGACAGGGCCAAACTGTAAAGATAGGTTCCGGAATGTTAAGATGGCTTTGACTTATGACAAATTGGGGTATGTCCTTACTGCTAAGGCACCTGCTGTCCCTGGTCCAGATTCCAGTATTGCGGATAAGGAAATCCACAAGACCTGGGAGTTAGATTGCGCGAAGGCCAAATGCATCGTGCTTACCTCTAAGAATAATGAACATCAGAGGAGGCACGAGGATATGGATCTTGAATCCATATTTCTCCACACAAAAGATCTGTATGGAGAGCAATCTCGTATAGCAAGATACGGGACCTCGAAGAACTTGTTTCAGTCGAGGCTGGCCGTCGGATCATCTGTAGGAGAACATGTCCTAAACATGATTGGCTATATAGAAGAGCTCGCGGACCTCGGGACGACTTTAGAGAATGAGCTCTATACAGATTTGGTTCTCCAGTCCCTTCCTTCCACCTACGCCCAGTTTATTCTGAATTTTAACATTCAAGGAAAAGAAGTTGAACTTTCAGAACTCCTTAGCATGTTGAAGAGTGCAGAGGGCACCTTGCAGAAAGCAAGGGAAACACCCACTATGTTTGTTTGCGATGCTTCCTCTTCCAGGTCCAAGGCAAGGGCCAAAGGAAGGAAGATGAAGGCCGTTACCAAACCAAGAGGTGGTGTTGGTAAGGTGGAAGTTAAGGGAAAGGCAAAGGTTGCGGTACCAGTAGTGGTAAAGGACGAGTGCTTCCACTGTCGTCGGAAAGGCCATTGGAAGAAAAATTGCAAAGCTTGGATTGCTAAGAACCAGGACCCGAAGCAAGCTATGGCTTCGACTTCAGGTGTATTTGTAATTGAAAATTGTCTGTCAATTAACTCTACTTCCTGGGTATTGGATACCGGATCAGGATCTCATATATGCAATTCATTGCAGGCACTGAGAGGCCGTAGAGTGCTGAAGGTTGGTGATATGACCCTCCAGGTTGCTAACGGAGCTAGCGTTGGTGCTGTGTCTGTAGGGGATTATCACCTAGGATTGACGAGTGGACATATTTTGGTTTTTGCACAACTGTTTTTGTGTACCTAGTTTAACGTGTAATATCATATCAGTATCGTTGTTATCAAAAGAAGGTTATGATTTCACGTTTGTAAGTGATGTTGTTAACATCCACCTTAATCATGGTTTGATTGGGTCCGGTATACTAGATAACGGTATTTACTTGCTAAACCAATTACAGATTTTCAATGTCCAGAACACACTAAAAAGAAAGTCTCCAGATGTAAATCAGGCTTTCTTATGGCATTGTAGACTGGGTCACATCAATGAGACCAGGTTAACTAAGTTACAAAGAGAAGGATATTTGGATCCGTTCGAATATCAATCTTATGCAACTTGTCAATCATGTCTCAAAGGAAAGATGACAAAGACTCCATTCACTGGACATGGAGTAAGAGCGAGCGAGCTCTTAGGACTCATACACAGCGATGTATGTGGTCCAATGTCTACACATGCAAGAGGTGGTTTTTCATATTTCATTACTTTTACGGACGATTACTCTAGGTATGGATTCATTTTCTTAATGAAACATAAATCCGAGGCCTTTGAGAAATTCCAAGAATATAAGAATGAAGTAGAAAACCAAACCGGAAAAAGTATCAAGACACTGAGATCTGATCGAGGTGGTGAATACTTAAGTGCCGTGTTCCTAGGTTACCTAAAAGAGAAAGGAATTCTCTTTCAGCTTACTCCTCCATACACTCCACAGCATAACGGTGTATTGGAGAGACGGAACCGAACCCTATTAGATATGGTACGTTCCATGATGAGTAATGCTGAGTTACCGCGATCTTTCTGGGGTTATGCGCTAGAATCGGCAGCATATCTTTTGAACAGGGCTCCTATCAAGACTGTGCCTACCACGCCATATCAGATGTGGAGTGGGAAGAAACCCTATCTTCAGTATCTGAAGATATGGGAATGTCTAGATTTTGTTAAAAAGAAGCATGCGGACAAACTCGAGGCACGATCAGTACAGTGTAAGTTTGTGGGATATCCAAAGAACTCCAAGGGGTATTTCTTCTATTACGCAGAGGAACAAAAGGTTTTTGTTTCTCGTAATGCCCATTTTCTAGAACATCAGCTTTTAGAAAAGGAAACAAGTAGGAGCGCAATAGAACTGGAAGAAATTCCAGAACCACAAACTACTACTGAAAGTTTGGTAGAACCAGTAGTTCAAGAAGAACAGGACATTCCCGCACTCCTCCGCAGGAGTAGTAGGTCGTCTCATCCGCCTGAGAGATACTACGGTTTTCTCATAGATGGGGATAGAGAGGATTGCGTCATTGATAATGATGAACCTACTAGCTTCCAGCAGGCCATTCAGAGCGGTGACTCGGTAAGATGGCTGGATGCAATGCGGACCGAGATGGAGTCCATGTACACCAACAAAGTATGGACTATGGACTTTGCTCCAGATGGGGTAAAACCAATAGGATGCAAATGGATCTTCAAGAAAAAGATTGGTGTAGATGGACAGGTGGAAACCTATAAGGTTAGACTTGTTGCAATGGGTTTTCTTCAAAGACCTGGTTTGGACTATGACGAAACTTTTTCTCCAGTGGCTATGCTCAAATCCATTCGGATCCTTCTTTCTATTGCCGCCTTCTATGATTATGCAGATGGACATAAAGACGGCTTTTCTAAATGGTAATTTAGAAGAGTTCATCTATATGGATTTGCCAGAAGGCTTCAATCAGAGTGGGAGCAGCGGAAAAGTGTGCAAGTTGCTTAAGTCCATTTATGGACTAAAGCAGGCATCGCGGAGTTGGAACATCTGTTTTGATGAAACGGTAAAAAAATATGACTTTATCAAAAATCCAGATGAACCATGTATATATAGTAAAATTGTAGCACGAACTGTCGTATTCCTCGTCTTGTACGTAGATGACATTTTATTGATAGGAAATGACATTCTTATGCTACAATCTATCAAAGGATTCTTGTCACACAGGTTCTCTATGAAAGACCTGGGTGATGCCTCTTACATTCTGGGAATCCAGATCTATCGTGATAGATCTAAGAGGATGTTGGGACTTTCGCAGTCCAGGTATATCAACACTGTACTGAAAAGATTCAGTATGGAAGTTCTAAGCGCGATAATTTACCGGCTTGTCACGAAATCACCCTATCCAAAGAGATGTCTCCCAAGACTGATTTGGAAAAGGATCGCATGTCAATTATACCCTACGCTTCTGCGGTAGGCTCTATAATTTATGCGATGTTGTGCACCAGGCCAGATGTAGCTTACGCACTAAGCGTGGTAAGCAGGTATCAGTCAAATCCAGGGGAGAAGCACTGGGCAGCAGTAAAGAACATTCTCAAGTACCTGAGAATGACTAAGGATATGTTCTTGGTTTACGGTGGAAAAGACCTCCAGATCGAGGCTTTTGCCGACTCCAGCTTCCAGAGTGACAAGGATGACTCCAAGTCCATGTCAGGTTATGTCTTTACCCTCAATGGAGGGGCGGTGTGTTGGAAGAGTTCCAAGCAGGACACCGTTGCTGACTCGACGATGGAAGCGGAGTATATCGCAGCTTGCAATGCCGCAAAAGAAGCAGTCTAGATAAAGAAGTTCCTAACAGAACTTCAGGTGGTTCCTACCATTGCTGATCCAATACCGTTGTATTGTGACAACAACGGAGCTATAGCTTTAGCGAAGGAACCCAGGTCCCATCAGAAGTCCAGACACATCTTGAGGTGGTATCACCTGATCAGGAAGATGATAGATCGACAGGTGATCGAGCTCCGGAGAGTTCCTACAGAGGAGAACACTGCAGATCCATTCACTAAGGACTTACCTCAGATTCAGTTCGAGAGGCTACTCGAGATGATAGGTCTTCGATACGCCAGTACATGGCCCTAGTGCAAGTGGGAGATTGTTAGTGTATATGCCCTAGGGGCCATTATTGTATCATACTAGCTTGTATATTACTTAATAGAAGCTTGGGATATTCACAGTTATATTAACAGTCTTGCTAAACATGGTAGTATGCTACTTGGTTTATTTCTATCTTAATATGTGTATATGTTAGCATATCGAGAAAACATATTGATAGAGCCCTTAAGATCTTGCTTGATTACCAGCGTTGTGATGGCATTCACACTAGTGGGGGCTGGGTAGTCTATAAGCACATCCTTTTTCAGGTCCCTAGTCGTAGGATTATCGAGACAGGACATCGATACTCCGGAGTAGACTAGTGTGTACGCTTCTCATCCCAGTTGGGGAGATGGTCTGTCCCACAGCCATCAGTACGTTGTACCGGAGATAGTATACATGTGCTCGTTGGGTTACGGGTACACTGGACAGGACTCGCAGGGAACTGTTGGTTGGTATTATACCCGTCGTCAGTTAACAATTCCCAGGTGACATGAGTACAGCATAGTCCGCAGACTTGACACTGCTGCTTCGTCTTGAGTGTGTTCCCACTGTTCTTAGATTGCTACCCTACCACGGCTCAAAGGAGTCGTGCAAACAGGTAGCAGTTGTGTGCAGTCCCAAAGCACTTGGAGGCAGTGGCGGTTAGATAGGATTTGTCTCTCCCGGTATTGGGAGTTGATATCGCGCTGTGTTTGGAAAGCCATTACGCAAAATCCCTGGCCAGGGCAAGCGAGATTTACTGGTAGGATTTCCAATAGCTTCTCAAGGTGTAATGGGCTTCACTCCGACATGACTTATACCAGTTTTAGTGGACTGACGCTTGCCGCCCCCCTCGGCCCGATATGCGATAGTCTTAGAAGAACAGACCGGACTGTACGGAGATTGTCACATCAGGCTCAGTAGGAGTTCGGATGGGTTTCCTCATCGGCCTTCTTATCTACATCTACCTGGGGACCGTTACGTACAGCTAGTGCCGCTTGCGGTCTATGGTTAAACCCACTGCCAGTGTAGTGTCGAGTCTTTAGAGTCCCACACAGAGAGTTTCCCTGCTTCGGGCGAAACGATATAGAGGTCGTATGGTTTTACGACAGGGTTCGGACACGCACGTGCATTTATGCACGTACGATGTTCGGACAGTTTATACCAGCAGGCTTTGGTTTAAGCCAGATTCTAGTATTGGATTATTGGATTTATACAATCTCAGTTTTTCCGTGTTTTCACGGATAGGAGGGGGGTTCTCGTAATTACTCGAGAAGCTTCTAGAAGTTTGATGAGGTGGAGAGCTTAGGTGTTATTTGCATTAAATGGATTTGTGACTCATGGAGATGATTCATCAAATGAGTTAATGAAGCATTAATGGTTTTAATGACTCATTAGATGATTCATTTGTATTAAATGAAGCATGAAGATATTTGTGCAAAGATATTTTGTGCAAGATATTTTATGCTTCATGATATATACACAAATGAGATAATTTCCATTTCATTCTCACTTTCACATTCTCTCTCTTCAAGCTCTCTCTCTCTCTTCAACCCTAATCCTAACCTTTCATGTGTTGAGATCCAAGGGTTAGCAAGACTAATAGATCCCTAATCCTATTATATATCCTCTAGGTTACTTTGATTAGCACTCTTAGCAACCTAGTTACCTCAAGTTAGAGGTTAAGCTTGGAAAAGTAACTCTCGGGTGGATCTTCTATCACATCGAGGAGGCCGTCGAGGAGGTGAACAAAGAGAACAAGAAGGACTTGATTCATTAGGTATAATTTTCTTTCATAGTAACTAATCACTTCTATGTTGTTGTTAGTTAGGGTTTAGCAAAGATCCGTAAAGTTAGTCGATGTTAGTTTAAACAAAATGATTGTTTTACCTATTCCGCCTCCCCGCATCATGTGGGGTGTCTAACATCGAATTACATTTTTTACTACTCGCTGCTGTTTTTATTGCGAGTTTGGAATCTGATACCAACCTTGGTATCAGTATCGCTGCAACTGGGATATTGCCAGGAGCGAATCATCATTTTCCTTTGTAGATTTAAACAAAGGTAGCTTAGTAAAAAGGGTTAGGATCCTGTTGACTAAATCTTTTTGACTTTATGAGCCGTAAGGGTCTCATAAAGGCGTTTCTCCCTACGAGTCGTGAAGATCTCGTAAGTGTATTTTCTCCATAGGAATCATGAGGATTCCTAAGTGATATTTTCTCTTGTAAGTCGTAAGGATCTTGCAAGAGTGTTTTCTTCTTATTAGTCGAGAGGGCTTACAAGTGTCGTTCAACATACGAGGATATTTCTCTTCGTTGGTGAAACTTGGTGAGGGAATATTTATTCGTGCCCGTGGATTGTATACAATGGTTAATATTGGACCTCCTGTAGAGCAACTTGGGTGATGTGACGGCTTAAGATCAGGTTCAGATCCCTGTAGCTTATGGCTTTTGAATCTTATGAGCCGTGAGGGTCTCATGAAGGGAATTTTCCTTACGAGTCGTGAGGATCCCGTAAGTGTAATTTCTCCTTAGGAATCATGAGGACTCCTAAGTGTGTTGCTCTTTTGTGAGTCGTAAGGATCCCACGCAGGTATTTTCTCCTCATAAGGTCGAGAGGACCTTGCAAGTGCACATGAATTTTTTATTTTACGAGTTTGCGCCATATTCGGGTTTTCACAAACCGACCGACAGTCCTGCTGTTTTTATTCACGGCGCCTTTTCGGGTTTTCATTCATGCCCATTTTGCTTGTGGTCATACCATTTTTTTAATGAGATTGCGCCCTTCCGGGTTTTCACATACTTGCCGATAGCCCTGCTGTTTTTACCCACGGCGCTCTTTCGGGTTTTCATCCGTGCCCATTTCGCTTGTGGACATACCTTTTTTTTTAATGACGAAACTCTCGAAAGTAGCTTTGTTGCAGGTGACCCACCTGTTTGCCGGTGGATTTTAGGGATGGCTTCATCGATGGAGTAGCTATGTAGCCAGTGGGACTTGAGTTTCAATCTGTCCTTCTAAGACTTTGATTGCAATATAGATCCCAAGGGAATGTATCGCCGTATTTGGGGCGATGCACTAGTTTATGGACGTTATGGTCCATTATCGCCGTGCTTGAGGAGAAATTTTAATTTATGGACCTTTCGGTCCAATGTCGCTATATTTGAGGTGAGGTTCTAGTTTAAGGACGTCTCGGTCTGTTGTTAGTTTAGGGACATCTCCATTGTTAGTTTAGGGACTTCTCGGTCCATTGTTAGTTTTGAGACTTCTCGGTCCAATATTTCCATATTTGAGTTAGATAATTAGTTTAGGGACTTCTCGGTTATTTATCGCCATATTTGAAGCGGATAATTAGTTTAAGGACTTTTCGGTCCATTGTCGTCATGTTTGAGGCGAGGTTCTAGTTTAGGAACATGTCGGTCCGTTATCGCCATATTTGAGGCGAAGTTCTAGTTTAGGGACATCTCGGTCCGTTGTCGCCATGTTTGATGCGAATACTTAGTTTAAGGAATTCTCGGTCCAATTTCGCCATGTTTGAGGCATGGTTCTAGTTTAGGGAAATCTCGGTCCATTATCGCCATGTTTGAGACGAATCACCATGTTTGAGGTAACGGAGCTTCTTTGCATACTATTCTCAGAGTTATGACCCAGGAAGATAGCGAGCGGACAGGAGAATCGTCATCTATCATAGACCTAAGTCGTGACTCGTCAAGCATAGTATTTTTTGAGGAATCGGCCGTTTATTGGCCGGAAGGGTCTTTCTCCATGCATATCCATGAGCAGGTAGGCTCCACCTTGGTAGACTTTGTATATAATGTACGGGCCTTCATAGTTCGGCTCGAATTTCTCCCGTTTTGCACGATTAGGGATCATTGGTCTTTTGACGACTAGCACGAGTTCGTCTTGGCGGAATGTTCTCCGCCTGGTCAGTCATTCGTATGGCCGTGTCATCCTTGCCTTATAAGCCTCCAGATTTTGTTGTGCTATAAGGCGAGTTTCGTCAAGGGTATCGAGGTCCTCAAGCCAAAGATGAGCATTTTCTTCATCTGTCTGCTCGTATCGAACCTCTACTCGCAGAGAAAGGAGTTCTATTTCTAGGGGAAGCACTGCTGCCGTGCCGAATACCAACATGTATGGTGTTGTATCCGTAGCCATTTTCAACGTTGTTCGGTATGTCCAGAGAGCTTCGTGCAACCTTTCGTGCCAGTCTTTTTTTTTTATTTCTGGACAATGTTTTCTTTAAAATCTTCGTCAAGGTCTTTTTGAAAGTTTCAGCTAGACTGTTGGCCCGAGAGTTATACACTGATGAGTATCTCCAATCTATTTTATGTAGTTGAGCGAAGCGACTGATTTTATAACTTCTATAAGCTGGCCCATTATCCAAGATAATTCATCGTGGAGTGCCGAACAGATAGATGACATGTGTCCTGAAGAAATGGAGGATATTCTCTGTCTTTACCTCCTTTAGTGGTACCGATTCTGCCCACTTAGAGAAGTAGTTGGTCGTTGCCAATATAAACCGATGTCCTTTGGACGACGCCGGTTCAATGAGGCCAATTATATTGGTTTCCCACATTTTGAACGACCAGCTAGCCACTTTTGGGTGTAGCAGATTTAGATGTTGGTGGATGAAGTCCCCGCATAGTCGAGGCGATCATGAATCATTGTGTGCCAATAGTAACCCATTCTTTTGATCTTCAGCTTCATCTTTAGCCCAGCTTGGTGAGAACCAGAGAGTCCATCGTGAATTTCTTGAACGACTTTCTTTGCTTCCTCCGGCCCTAGGCATCTTAGCCATAGACAGTCGAACGATCTCTTATATAGAGTATCATTAACGAAGGTGGAAGAAAAAGCTCGTTTTATGAGCTAATGTCAAGACGACGTATTTTTGGGTGTTCGTTGAGATTTGAAGTAGTCTATGAAGACTTCCCTCCAATCCTTGACCTTTTCTTCGTCCTTTATTTGAAGGGTCACTTGTTCGGTCGTTTCTTTTCCTTCGGATGGCTCTGTTAAATCAACCAAAGATATTTCTGTTGGTGCGAGGATCCTGTGATTTTGCATGATGATTTTTACGTCATCGAGGTCTTCGTCAGCTAATTTCTTAGGCAATTTGGCCAACGCATCCACCTTGTTGTTTTCTGCACGAGGTATACTCTCCAGGATGTAGGAAGGGATTTGTGTCAACAGTTGTTGCATACTTTCGCCATACTTTATCAGCTTCGGATTGCATGTCTCATAGTCGCCATTTACTTGGCTAACGATCAGCTGGGAGTCTCCATATATGAGGAGATCTTTGATTCCTATGTCGACAGCGATCTCGAGGCCCTCTATCAAATCTTCATATTCAGCTTCGTTATTAGTCCTTGGCTCTATTAAGGAGAGGGAATAACGTAATATCCTTCCTTGTGGAGTCACAAAGATAAGGCCCACCCCGGCTTTGATTATGGGGGTGTTTTGATTTCGCCTCTTCATGGAAAATTCTCCATCGAAGTAGAATTCCCATCGGGAATCATTTTCTTTCTTTTCTCCATCAATTGTGTCGAACGCATATTCATCCGGCAACTCGCAATTTAAGAGGGAGTCGACTGGTATCGGATGCTCGGCGAGAAAGTCGACGATGGCCTGTCCTTTCACTGCTTTGAGAGGTCGATACATTATGGAGAACTCCATCAGGTGGAGGGCCCCTTTAGCAAGCTTTCCTGTTAATATGGCCCTTGACATCAGGTATTTGAGAGGATCCACCTTTGATATGAGATGGACCTCATGTGCCAAGGCGTAATGTCCGAGCTTTGTTATCGTGACGATCAGTGCCAGGCAATGCTTTTCGATGGGGGAGTAGTTTTCTGCCCCTAAGAGAACTTGGCTCAAATAGTACAAAGCTCTCTCCTTTCCCTGATCGTTCTCTTGTGCCTATAGTGCGCCTAGAGAACCTTCAAGGGCTGTCGTATATAGGATAAGGGGTTTTCCTTTAACCGGAGCGGCCAATGCCGGCGGATTTTGCAGGTATTGCTTGAATTCGTCTAGTGCATTTTGGAACTTTTGATCCCAGACGAACGGGATCCCCTTCTTCATTAGATGACTGTAGGGAAGGCATTTTCCGGAGAGGTTGGCTATGAACCGCCGGATATACATGAGGTTTCCTTGAAGAGATCGCAACTGTTTGAGAGTTCTTAGCATGGGCATTCCTTTAATCGTCTTGATCTTTGAGGGGTCGATTTCGATACCCCAGTGCCGTATGATGAATCCTAGGAATTTTCCTGAGGAGACTCCAAACGCGCATTTTAGAGAATTCATCTCCCGATTATACTTCCGAAGTTGTTGGAACACTATGTTTAGATGTTCCCAATATTTCTCATAAGACTTGCTCTTCACCACAAGGTCGTCGATGCAGCATTCGACAATCTCATGGATGGAGTCATCGAAGATCTTCGTCATGGCCCTCTGGAAGGTAGCACCAGCGTTCTTTAAACTGAAAGACATCATATTATAGCAAAATATGCCTAGAGGAGTCCGGAAGGCGATATGTTTTTGGTCTTCAGGATGCTTTTTTATCTGGTCGTATCCTGAAGATCCATCCATGAAGGAGAAGACCTCATGGGTAGACGTGTTATCGATCATCAGCTCAGTAACAGGTACTGGGAAGTCATCATTCGGGCAAGCTTTGTTGGGGTCCCGAAAGTCCACGCAGATACGCACCGTCCCATTTTTCTTCGTCACCGGAATGATGTTGGCAATCCAGTCAGTAAATTGAACTTCTTGGATGAAACCGGAGTTGATTAGTTTCTAGACCTCAACATTTATACTCATCTCAAGTTCGAGCTGCATTCTTCTTGGTTCCTGTTTAACTGGATTTATGTCCGGCGATATGGCCAGTTTATAAACTGCCACCTTTGGATCAAGACCTGGCATCTCGGAATAGTTCCATGTGAAGCAGTCTTTATATTGTATGAGCACGTCTTTTAACATGGTTACTGTTTACCGCCGAAAACAGAGACGAAACCGCGTAGGTCGTCTTGCTTAAATTTGGGGTAGATGCAATTTAGGTTTATTCGTCCACCTCTCCGAAGATGCCAAGTTGATTTATGGCATCGTGTGTCGGAGGTTTAGACGGATGCGGCCGTTGTTGCAGACTTCGTCAGATTCCCCCTCTTTTGCGAGGGGTTTTTAATTGTGGGGACGCTCTTCCTTGCAGGCGCAAGCCCCTGCAGCTAATTAAGTTACCGCGTAGCGATAACCACTTTCTTCTGCTCCAGATGTTCACTTCGTTTCGTGTGTGTTTGTTTTATTTTTGGCTGCCCGTGGATTGTATACGGTGACTAATTTATGTTGTCGCCCGTGGATTAGTCCAAATCCGTATTTTCTTAGATTCGGGTTTGGTTTGATTTAAGGATCGTTAATCTCGTTTGAGATTAAGATCAATTTAAATGTTTGTTGAGAATACGTTAATCTAATTTTAGACTAAGATCTACTCAACAATGGTTTTGGATCATTCAGACCTAACAAAAGAGCATTTGGGCTATACTACTTTAGTTTAAGGATGTAATGGTCCATAGATCACCATTTTTGGTATGAGGGTTTAGTTTATGGACGTTACGTTTCACAGCTAGTTGAAGGACATTACGGTCCATAGGGGTATGCTTATGGGTTTGGGAGTGCGTCCAAGAGCTGTTGATTGTTGGGACCCTCCACCTCTCTGACATCAATGAAGAATTACAACGACATGTATCAGATGTGTAGAGAGATGTACCCTTGAACCGAACTCCAGATCGAAGGGAGAGATCATGGTGTAACGGACATCGTTTTCTATGCCATGTGTCATGAATTCATTGGTCATCTTTGGAACCAAGGTCGATTTGGGGAGACCTGAGTATAGGTGGACTCGGTTGATTGATGGTCAAAAGGTTTTGGCTTCGGGAGACTTGGCTAATTTGGGCTAAGGTTGGCCTCTCACAGTGTTAAACACTGATATTTGCTCGGCGCTCACGTACTCCCACGTGAGGCTCTAAAGTAGTGTTAAACACTGAAAATTGAGACGCTCACTTGTGGCACGTGAGGCACCCGAAAGTTGGAGTGGTGCCCTTGGGTTCACATCCCCGTATATACACATAAATATCAAACACTTAAATCTTGTGGCCATCACGTGTGGACACGTGAGGCGCCCCAGAGTTGGGCACCGATTCTTTAGTTTATTCCCTTTTTCTTTTACAAGTGATAAGCACTATTGGAGGTCACGTGTGATCACGTGAGGCACCTCAAAATGAGAACTGTTTTTGGTTTATTGCCTCTTTCTTTTACAAGTTCTAAGCACTTGTCTTAAGGGGTCACATAGGATCACGTGAGACGCCCCAAAAATGGGAACTGTCTGAATTGATTCCCCTCTTCCTTTTGAAAGTGCTAAGCACTATTAGGGGGGTTACGTGGAATCACGTGACTCGATCTCAGTCGTTCTTTTCTGTTCCTCAGAGGTGCTCATGTGGGAACACGTGATCTGTTGTTATAGCATTGTACGCTAATCGATTTTTTATGTGCATGGAGATCTTGACTTGAGTTTTGAGAATTTCATATCCTTTGTTTTATAAAAATTAAATTCTTATGCAGGGTTAAACCGTAGTTTCATCAGAGGAATTAAATTTCTATATCTTTTGGAAGAATTAAATTCTTCAAACTTAGTTCTTTCCTCTAAGTTTTGGGACTACATAACAGAATCTCCCCGATGAGAATTAAATTCTTAACTTGTGGGGAGATCTGCTTCTGCAGACCTCAACCAGATGAAGAACTATATTCTTTTTGGAAGAGTTAAACTCTTGTAAGAGCAGATAAAAGAGAACCTGCCTAAGAACATAGTTCTTATGCCCGCCATAAGATTTGAGAGGAGACCCCGCCATAAGATTTGAGAAACAAAAAAGAAGAAGAAGAGTTCTCTTTGAAGAAAAGAAACCCTAGGTAAGAAAATGAACTATCTTCATTTGTGTAGCACATGCGAAGGTCATCCATAGTCTTGTGCCCTCCCTCCTTTGAGAGTGTTATCATGTGGCAAGTACGAGTTCGCTTTCATTTTTTGTGTTGAGCAGGTCCTATCCTCATGGTATAGGTCTTCTTTGGCTCATGCTTTTGCGGCGGGTTTACTCTCCAGCTGTCGGACAAAGCGAACCTGCCTTACTGATACTGGTGTTCTACCCAATCTTTGAAGGTAAAGCAGTCTTTAAGGGTACGACCTATTGCTCGGTGGTAGGAGGAATAATCTGGGTGATGGACCTCGTTTATTTTTCGGTATGCCGAGTCTCCGGAAGCGTCATCATTTGGTGCTTTATGACAAGGTTGAATATTTTCCCTGTCTTGTCTTGGGGGAAGGAGTATTCCTGACCCATCTTCTTTATAAAGGACGGGTTCCAACCAAGTTTTTCTTCATAGCGCGGCTTCTTAGATCTGCCTTTTTGTTTGCGAACGTTGTTTGTGCTCTTTGTCCTGTTTTTGCCTCTATATCGGGATTTTTCCTTTTTGCGAGGACATATAGCAGGCTGGGGATAAAGGGCATTGTAGTCTTCTTTCTCCGCAGATTGCTGATTGAGGCACTGCGTCCTGGCTTTTTCATAAATGGCCACTTCATGGCTGTGATCGTCTCGGCTCCTTTGACAAGCCCCTTCTATTAGCTTGTCGATTTGTTCTTCGCGAGACAGACTTAACGTTCTTAGAGCAGGATTTCGCTCTGTTTCAACGTCAGGGCCATTTGGAAGAGTGTTTTCCTCTTCGCTGAAACTGTTTATGACGCGGCAGCTGTGGAACTGCTCCAGTTCTTAGGACCAAACGTATCCAAGCCCGGTTGTCTCTATCTTCCCGTTGGGCATCTTTCGCCACGCCTCAAATATATCCCAAATCTTTTTGTAAAATTGGGCTTGTCGAACAGTTTGTTCGAGGGGTACACCTTGGCATCTTAACAGCCTTTTCAATCCCTCCGCGTAGTATCTTGGCCGACGGATTGGTTGAAGCCTGTCGAGTGCAAAATCGGCACCATGCCAGACTTATTTTTCTAATTTGGTCTCCATAGATTGGTAGAAGAGGATCGTCTTTTCACCTCTTCGTCTGGGAGGGACGTAGAAAGTCTGTAGTTCTTATACGCTGTATGTAGGGAGCACATAAAGTTCCTTGTAATGCCGAGGCGGAGCCATTGTGATTTGCAGACTTTGATCTGCTTCATCGAGGGTTTGGACAGACGGGCGGATGGAGAACACTGCGTTGGTCTCGTCTTCAAAACCGCTACCAAAGACCAGAATAGGGGTAAATGGTTCGGGCTTGTTGTTTTCTTTCTGGGGTTGCCCTGAGTAGACTATTTCTTCAACTCCCTCGGAATCGCTCCCAAAGATCAGGATAGTGGCGATGGACTTCTGTTTATCCTCCGGATTATGACACCTTTCTGTATCTTCGAAGTGTGGTAGGAAGTACTTTGCGTCTTCATATTTCCGGACCTTGTTTACGGAGAAAAGATTCAGCTCCCCTATGACGGTGCATTCCAAACCATCCATGAAATACTTCTGCCACGACCCGAAAGTACGGAACATGACCGGCGCTTAAACTACGAACGTCTCGAGGCGTACGTAATCTAAGTAAACCGAAAACCCAGAAATCCAAACCAAGAAAAGTAGTAGAGTGAAGGAAAACCAATTTAAAAAATCAAGTAGTTTTAACAGCATAAACCGAGTTATGTGGTTTTAAAAACATCAAATATTTCCTGAAAATTTCGGCAGAGTCTCCTTTGTAAATACTGGCTCCCAAACGGGATACAACATGAATAGTATACGAAATCAATAAAAAGGCATCCCCAAGCGGGAGCTAGCTCTTCGTCAATCGACGGTCACAACCACACAAGTAATATAATATACAACGCCAACGGCGAGGATTAAAATTCAAAGGAAACTCAAAACCACAAGAAAACCACAGAAATATAACGCGCGACTATAAGGTCGAAGGAATAACATCACTGGTCTCTATCTCAAAATAAATACATGTTTGGTTGATGGAACTTGTAGATACAACAGAGTAATAATATACAAGTTATATAATGGGGGGTACGATAAAAGTAAACCCACCTACTAGCAAATCACCCGAAGGAAACTATGCCCGCAAGCCGTAAAGAAACCTGTACGGCAAACCTGCAAGGAACTGGGGCACAACGGGGGTGAGTTGCCAACTCGTGAATAGAAAAACATCTACGGAAAGAAATCGCATAAATAACGCAACCTAGGTCAATGATCATAATATAAATCCTCAATTATATATATAATAACATGCAACCTATAACAAGGCTAGGGTAAATATCTAACCCGAGTGTAATCTCATGTGCCCGTGTCAGTGCCTCAGGTAGCAATATATCATATGAATGAGGTATGAATGCATGAAAACAGAATACATGTAAATGAAGAAACTGTTTTCATAATTTAGTGAGATTTCCTTTGTATTTTTAAATGAGATATCATAAATGAAATCAGCATAAAACAGTGCCTAGCATCGGCACAAAACGTAATCCCAATATCTCGATATCTCTGTATCACAGTCTCTGTACCTTAATATCTCGAAATCTCAATGTCTCAAACACAATATTTAGGGCGCCGTCAGTCCAGACCGGCCCCTACCCTCCATCTCAAGACCACGACGGTATCCTCCGGATATCCGACGCGTCGGGTAATATCACCGGTAGGTAGTGCTCCCCTGCCAGGCTCACATCGTCATCATCACGCGCTTCTTGCCCCGGGGTACCTTACCGGGTCCACCATATACCCGAAACGGTTCATCCGTCTCCTCGAACCGGGTCTCGAAATCCATCAGCAAACTCATGGTGGACGACTCATACATCATGGGAAAAACCGCACTTTTTATTTAAAAAGAGAGAAATCAGTTTATATAAGTTTTGCGGTTTCCCCCCCCCCCCAAATCCAGAAAATCTCATAGAAATCCGAATCCAAATCATCAATAGCATGTAAAACCATGAATATAGGCATAACAATGAATAACAGTATGCATGAAGTGGTAAGTAATAACTACAATGTTAAGCTGGCATATAAGGCAGGTACACTAATATCATGTCAAATTACTAACTAACAAGCTAAGTCAAGCAATAATATTTTCTAAGGTGTACGTGACATGGCAATTACCGATGAAGATGTGTGTGAGTCGGCAAGTAAGTGTACGTGGTACATACGCATCATCGGTAATGGTGCTGGTGTCCTAACAATATGATATCAACATTGCAATAAGAAATTATAACATAAGTGTGCGATGCGAAGCGAACCACAATAATAAGCGGGAGCTGAATACAAGACGCAACTGTAACTAACCTGTATTAATCTAATATAAGTCCTACAAATGGTGCCTTTTGAAATAACACGAACCATGGGGTTTTGAAAATAGGGGCTACGGTGTTTTTATGAAAAGATACGTCTTTTGAAATATCCGTAGGATCCCTTGGGCTGTCTTTTAAAATAACCACGATTTGTTGGTTTTTGAAATAGGTAAGAATCGAATCTAATCTAACAACTAAACTAAACTAAAGGGCTAAGCTAACAAGCTGGACTACAGGTAAGAAAACCGCCTAACATCTGAGTCGATCCATATACATACCTGTATATATATTAGTCGGTGATCCCACCTCAATAATATCATATCCGATACCATATCTACAATCAGACATCCCAAGTCAAGAGCGCGGATCGATCATCAAGATATAGCTCGTACGTAAATCCGTCGTACGGCATCCCCAAATCTGGGTACGGGTCAATATCATATTCCTCACACCATTCCTCTGGTATCCTCTTTATTCAAGATCATAGTCTAGGGTACTGACCTATGTCCAGTACAATACTAATATCCTCAATATACTCATGATCTAACTACAGATCGACAATCTCGTACAAACCGATACCGTCAGCACATAGCATCATCAAGGGTATACATCGCCCGATACGGTCTAATATCAATATCCTAGCATATCATATCTCATATCACGATCACATGTCGACCATTTTGATTATAGCACTATTCACCCGTATCGTCGTTCAAAGACCCGCTATAATATCAGGACGTATCTCAAATACGAATCCTGCCATATCACCGATATCACAAGCTCAACACAAATCTTATCGACTCATCTCAAACCCAAGTATCATCCTCAAATCCGTATGTGAACACATAGTCCCTTACCCATGTGAACACATAACTATATATATATATATATATATTCCCGTAAACACAAATGGAAGAAGAATGTATGCAAGTATGGGTGGGTGTGTGCATGTATGGTGCGACCACTACTCTAGGGTTTCGCGATACTAAACCATCCATATTTATCATCAATAAACTCAAACAAAATATAATCAATAAATGTGTGTATACGTATTCGTATACATCACCACGAACTGCGGGGGTGCAATACGCCATCCACCCGACTTCTCCCCGTAGATATAAATCTACTCACTTGGTTCTCGCTCGCCGGTGCCGACGTCGCCACGCGCTTGCTTGTCGTCTCGAAATCCACATGGGGTACCTACATATCATAACGCACCGTATCGCATTAAAATCCGACTCAAAAAACCCTCGACGTCGGCGTACAAACGCCAAACCATCGAGAAAGCTCTCAACACACTCATTTGTACAATTACAAGCACTAATTATAATATAAAATAGCTTAAAATTCACAAAAACCCCAATTTCACTTAAAAAGTCATTTTCCCGAAAATCTAGCAAGCACAAATCACCGTTTTAGTACAAAACTCGATGTATAAACGAATCTAGCGACCACAATATTCACTAAATATCTTAAATAAATCATAAAAACAATTCCCATAATTTAATCTCATTAAATTCCAAAAACCCTAAAATTCTAGTTTACAAAATATCTAAATTTTAACAATTTCATTGCAAAAATGCACAAACTACAATCTAGCTTAGATTTGCATGATCTAAAGCATTAAAATACACTTAATAATGTTAATGAAGTCATGAAAAACCTAATTAGATTTTTAGTCTAACATTTGCAATAAATTTCCAAAACCTAGTTTGCATAAAATTCCAATTTTAACAATTACAAGTATCAATTAGTAAACTAGCAACTAGGTTAGTTTTAGCGTCACATTAGCATGTTAATCCCCACATCAAGATCAATACCCAATGAAGAAAACCCTAATTTGATTTACAAACCCCTTTTCTTGAATTTTCCAACCAAGCAATTAAACCTAATTAAACACCTAATTAGCTTCAAATGAGGTATGATAGCAACAATTAAGTAACTAAGCAACAAACAAACCATGGAACAAGGATTTATACCTCACAAAACTTGAATCAACATCCAACCTAGCCTCACAAACTTGCTTCTTGCTCCAAGATCCACACTAGAATAGGTCAAGGAAAAATAGGTAAGAGTTGGATTTGGGTTTTAGCTTGATTTGTGATGGAATTTTGGAGGTTTTTGATAAGTTTTTGATGAGGAAATGAGAGGAGAAAATTAGGGGGCTGCACTTGGGGAGGGCTCGGCCAGAAATGGGGGAAGGATGGGAGTGAAGTGTGTGGGTGTGGGGAGAAAAGTCAAGTTAAAGAAAGTCCAAGTCAACCCAACCAATACTTATATATATTACCCTTTCTTCTCATTTCTTTTCATTTCATTTCTTTTAGCCATTCAAGTGGGAAAATGAGGGGGCACTTGGGGCTGCTGATTTGGAGAGGGGAGAGAGGGTGTGGGTGAGTGTGGGTGAGAGAAAAAGATAAATGTATTACCCCCAATTCCCATTAACACTAATTTCACCGAAAAAAGCCTTTTTCTTCGATATTTTCTAAACCGTTTTGGCAAACCATTTCATTTCAAAAACCATATGATAAAATTTTGTTTAATGTGTTATGATACACAAAATTTGTTTCAACTCATTCCAATTTGTAATTTTCCCTAATTAAATGTATTAGTGACGGCTTAAAATAATATTAAAATAATTAATTTCGGAAAATTTTTCAGAAAATTTGAAATTTCACCAGTGACTCAATAAACACCAAATACTAGCAAATTCATAGCTAGAATATGTATATTTAATTTTATAATAAAGATATTTGTATTTTGACTTTTTACAGAAAACCCCCTTATTTTACCGTTTTTTTCGAAATTTCACCGAAACGATTTTCAAAACGTTACAACTTCATACACTGATGTTGTGTAGAAAGGATGACGTTGTACTCATGAAGCCAGGGCCTACCGAGCAAAGCATTATAGCAAGTCTTGGCGTCAATGACGTGAAATTTGATGTCAGTGATGAGCAATCCGAAGCATAACGTAAATATTACAGACCCCAGCGTCCGTAACAACTGTGAGTCGAACCCGGAGATGGTAATTTTGTCTCGGGCTAAGTGCTGAACGTTCATGCAGATCTCCTTCAGCACTTTCACGTTGAGAAGGTTGATGGAGGATCCGTTGTCGATAAGGATTTTCCCTATTTTGATGTCGTGGCAGTACCCGGTGACGTATAATGGGCGGTTATGCCCGCACGTACCAAGGAGGAGGTCTTCATCACTGAATGTAATGTCAGCCGTGTGGACCTCTTCCAGCTCGCACTACTACAAATATGGGTTGCCCCTACGGATAAATCCGTAGGGGCAACCCACTGCCCCTACGGATATATGCGTAGGGGCGAAAAAATACCCCGTAGGTGCAAAGGCCGCAGGTGCAAGTTGAGGCCCTGAACTTGTCCCTACGGGCAAATTCTTACCCCTACAGATTTATGTGTAGGTATTGTTGCCCCTACGGATTACAACGTAGGGTATAAGATTTTATATTATTTACGGTTTTTTAATATATTACTTGTACCTACGGGCATGTCCGTAGGGCCCCTACGGATATATCCGTAGGGGCTTTCCCAACCCCCTGGCACTGAGATCAGGGGGGAAATATCAGTTACTGCTGATATTTTGCCCCTACGGATATATCCGTAGGGGTAACATGTTTGCCTACGGATTAATCCGTAGGTACATATTTTCTGTATTTTTTTTAAAAAATGGGCTGCTTGATTTTTTCCCGCCCTGTGCACAATAATATATACATCAATCAAATCATATATTGCAGTATTTATAATCACATCTCACGCATATATATAATATACAAAAGAAACGCAAAAACTGAATATGATATAAATACAAACCAATATCAATATCGTTTCAAAATGTAGTACAATGTGTATGATATAAATAAATACATGTTTCAAAAAATAAGAACCAAAAATGTAGTACAATGTGTATGATATAAAGAATAACGATAGAATAACGCGCGCCTGCTCCTCGGTCAATAAACTCTGCAATTCGTCACGAGCGGGAGTCTGAGCGGCATGTGGAGCCGGCGATGTGGTCTGCGCAGCCGCCGTCGAGGTAGTCGCTTGCGGAGCCGCGGCTGCGGGAGTCTGAGTGGGCGGTGGAGCTACAGGAGCTGTCTGCGGAACCGCAGCCGATGTAGTGGCTTGCGGAGCCGCAGCCGAAGGAGATGGATGTGGAGGCTCGGCCGATCTACCATGTCGCGTCTAGACATAACGTGTGTAAGAAGCATGTAAGAACTGTGTATTATTCGAATTCGTATCATTATTAAGTTATTTCGAAACCCTGTTTGGATATCTAGTTTGGAAAAGCGTTGTTTATTTTAATTACATATGTATGTATGATTAATCAAACTTAAGTCTAAAACCAAATAAGCTCAAGCTACGTACTAATTATGGATATGTTGATATGTATATAATATGAAATGATATTTTACCATAAAGTAGTATACATACCAGCATCTCCTTCAACTCCTGAACGCTGGCCCTCAAGCTATCCAGTTCCTGATGGACATGCCGGTCACTGGAGACGGAGGAAGTAACCGCCGGGGTGGAGTCCAACCTCATATGGGCCTTGCTAGGGCCCAATCCCCGGCCTCTCTCCCAACCTCCGTGGTGCCCTCCGTGTGCGGCGTCCAGAACTGGGGCCAGCAGCCTCGGATCGTTCTGTCCAGTAAAATCGATCCCCGAGGCCTGGGCCTGCTCAACCACCCGCTCCTACACCCACATTAAGTAGTAAAGTATAAGTATAAAATTTAAACTTGAACCTTCCAAAACTAAAATTTCAAATTTGGGTAGAAAAAATATTAACACTTACGCAGTACTCCTGGGTAGCGACGTCGGGATATCGAAGCTCGCCCATGGCGGGATCTGTCGAGGTGCCGTGGACGGCTAGATATGCGGACAGCACGCTCAGTGTACCACCTGACGCCACGGTCCGAGATGTCTGCAATATTAGAAAGTAACTCTTAATATTAGAAATATTAGAGAATAACTCTTAATATTGCAGAATATTAGAGAATAACTCTTAATTTACCAATAACTCCATGGCTCGAGTAATGTTCCTCGAGCCACCTGTGTAAGTGGGGCGACCCCTCTTCGCCGACTTCCTGTTCTCCGTATTCTGAGCGGCCTGTTTCTGCACAATGCATTAACATTTAGTTTTCTAATTAAGAAACACAAAGAAATAAATTATATCATAAATAATGAATTAAATTTAAAATACATACCTGTTTGCGTTGGGAGTCGAAATAAGCGCACAATAGAGGCCATGTCTCTACGTCGACTCTCGCAAACGCCGGAGTAGATAGGAGGGCCGCTCTCTCTGCCTCGGGGGTCGCCATCCACAGGGAGTAGCAGTTGGCCTTCAGCTCATTCCTGTTGTATCGGACCTTGGCCTGCATGTTCTTCATCAGGCCATTGTACAGAGCATGAAGGTCGAGCACCCTCCCCGGGTGATCAGGGTCGGCTACCGGTCTACCCGCTACCGGTCTAGGGTGCAATTCACTTCTTATTCCCCACTCTTCTAGATCCATCCGAGCATTCATGTTGTCTTTCGATTTCCCGTCTTTACACAGAAGCAAGTTAAGTATGTGCTCTGATACTCCCTTCTCTATATGCATGACGTCCAGACAATGACGCACTGAATTTGTAGACCAGTACGGAAGCTCGAAGAAAATGCTTAACTTGTTCCAATATTGTGGTTTGACCTGTTTCGTCGGATCCATCCCGAAGGTCACGTTATTGTAACCATCCCATTTAGCAGTCACGTCCTCTCCGGATAATGGGGATAGAGCTCCAAGAAGCTCCTGATGACCATCAAAGTGAACCGTGTCTAACCTATAGGGGTGGTCTGGAGGCAGAAAACGTCGATGGCCGCAATAACAAACCTTCCTGCTAAAATTCAAAAATTTTGATGTTGTGTGTTCATGGCAATGAGGACATGCTTTGTGACCATGTACAGACCAACCTGATAGCATTCCATACGCAGGAAAGTCATTAATTGTCCACATTAAAGCCGCACGCAGTATGAAGGTTGTATTTGTGTTTGAATCATATGTCTCTACACCATCAATGAACAAAGTTTTCAGCTCCTCGATCAGAGGTCGGAGATAGACGTCGATATTGTTACCCGGTGAGTTTGGTCCGTCGATAAGAAGAGGCATCATAAAGTATGATTGGTCCATAGCCAACCAAGGTGACAGATTATAAATTATCATTACAACGGGCCATATACTGTGACTTCCAGCCATATAGTTGAATGGGCAGAAGCCATCGGTAGCCAGTCCGAGCCGGACATTGCGAGGATCGCTACTGAATATTGCGTGCCTCCTATCGAAATCCTTCCATGCCGGTGAATCTCTTGGATGGCTCATTTTTCCATTTTCGCTTGGAGGAGCACGGTGATGCCAAATCATTGCCTCGGCTGTTTTCTTGCACCTGAATAGCCTCTGTAGCCTCTGTGTTATGGGAAAATATCGTGCTATCTTCACAGGTATATCAGGCTTCTTATCAGAATCTTTCGGCTTATACCTGGCCTCTCCGCATGTTGGACACTCTTTCAAATCTGAATTCTCTTTCCGGTACAACACGCAATTTTTAGGACATGCTTGAATCTTCTCGCACTTTAGACCCAAATCAGACATCATTTTCTGGGCTTCGTACCAGCTTTCGGGCACATTATTTCCCGGAGGCATAGAATCTTTCAAGAACGAAAGAAGCATTGTGAATGACTTGTTGCTCCATCCATTTAGACACTTAATCTGGAAAAGTTGGACGAACCATGAGAGGGTGGAATACTTCGCATTCTCATAAATTGGTTTCCTAGCATTATTCATGAAATTTTCATATTTATCCGCACGCGGTCCTTGACCGGAAGGAATGTTATCTTCGGTACGAATAGATTCACCTAGGGCAGCCTCTACCATATCCTCCATTTCTTCTGATGGAAATAAATTTCCGTCTCCTGCCGTATTACCGAATTCTTCTTCTTCTCCTGCCGCATTATCGTGTCCTCCTTCTTCTTCTACCGCAGTACTGCATTCTTCTCCTTCCCCGTGATATTTCCAAGTTGAATAAAGTCTAGTAAACCCATGTTTTACAATATGAAGCTCTGCCAATTCTACCTTCTGCCAGTACTTATTGCCACATCTATCACACGGACAGGAATCTTCTCTATTATTATCTTATTATGTGCTCGTGCAAATTCAAGGAAAGCAGCAACTCCTGCGACAAACTTAGGTTGCATACGTTGTTTCCAATCCACATACATCCAGTCCTTAACTCTGACGTACTCATGGGCCATGTTAGACTGAATAACATATAAATTGTAGGTTATGCTGACTATATTGAGAAATATAAGAACGAGATAGTTACTGACAAAGGAGAAAATCCGTATATATGCTTTGTGTGTGCGTTTGTCGTTGAAAAGAATAAATCATCGCACGTTATGTTAACCGATAGACGGGGACTAAGTGGCGCTTTTAGTTTCATATATGAGTATCGATGGGAATATGAAGGTTTCATATTATCAGATATTGGTTTTAACCCGAACATCTCGAATCGCTCTCTAATTATGCGTTTGTATGTATGTGTTCCGGCTGTCGGGGGTAGGCTTCTATCCCATTAAGAATGTATAGAGCGAACGCCCATCACTTGTGCTTTCAACCGTTTCGAGTAAATTTCGGCAGCACCTCCCCGCTGTTCTCCGAGTACACTGTAATAGAATAGATAATCATTTCAAAGCTGTGAAACAACGTTGAAATGAACATCTAATCTATCTTTGTACACGGAGAACCAGCGGAAAGGTACCGACGAAATATCTCGAAACGGATGAAAACGCAAGTGAATGAAGGCGTTTGCTTTATACATTCTTAACTTGTCCACACGGGACAAATCTATGGGTTACCATACGATTGAATTTTCTCGTCGCGTAGACTATACGACGGTTGTTAGTATCGAGCTATACTGTCCGATATTTAACAACCTTCGTATAGTTCTAGGTCACGACGAGTATCGCACGTATAATAACCGATAGACGGGGACTAAGTGGCGCTTTTAGTTTCATATATGAGTATCGATGGGAATATGAAGGTTTCATATTCCCATCGAGTATCATATATTGGTTTTAACCCGAACATCTCGAATTGCTCTCTAATTATACGTTTGTATGTATGTGTTCCGGCTGTCGGGGGTAGGCTTCTATCCCATTAAGAATGTATAGAGCGAACGCCCATCACTTGTGCTTTCAACCGTTTCGAGTAAATTTCGGCAGCACCTCCCCGCTGTTCTCCGAGTACACTGTAATAGAATAGATAATCATTTCAAAGCTGTGAAACAACGTTGAAATGAACATCTAATCTATCTTTGTACACAGAGAACCAGCGGAAAGGTACCGACGAAATATCTCGAAACGGATGAAAACACAAGTGAATGAAGGCGTTTGCTTTATACATTCTTAACTTGTCCACACGGGACAAATCTATGGGTTACCATACGATTGAATTTTCTCATCGCGTAGACTATACGACGGTTGTTAGTATCGAGCTATACTGTCCGATATTTAACAACCTTCGTATAGTTCTAGGTCACGACGAGTATCGCACGTATGTTAACCGATAGACGGGGACTAAGTAGCGCTTTTAGTTTCATATATGAGTTTCGATGGGAATATGAAGGTTTCATATTATCATCGAGTATCATATATTGGTTTTAACCCGAACATCTCGAATCGCTCTCTAATTATGCGTTTGTTGTGTATTCTTGTTGTATGTGTGTGTTCCGGCTGTCGGGGGTAGGCTTCTATCCCATTAAGAATGTATAGAGCGAACGCCCATGCCCCTTTTACCAATCAAGAGAATACTACTAATAACTTATTGATAACATAAACAATATAATAATATTTTAGTATGTCAGGTTAAAATAATTGTATTAGCAAATACATTTTAGATAGTTATATAGACTACAAATTTCGAGAGAGAAAAAGTGGATGGGCAAGGAGAACAGAAGTTCCATTTTATTCACTTTTTGGATGGAACGATTTTGGTAGGCGGAAATCTATCATATACCAAAAAACTTCTAACTGAAACCATCAACTTCCAATATTAGATTCATTCATAACTAACAATAAAAGGTTCTACTTCTCATTTTATTTGACTGACACCAAATAAACCTATCCCATTAAAGATATACTTCAAAGTTCCAAACACCAATTCCAATTGACTAACCTCCTTACTTAATTTGGGTCAACAACATAAGCTTATTGAATATTATCAATCACTAAAGTAATATTAAGGAGTATGATAAAGTTCAATGTCAAGACCATGCATAAATTCTCGGAAGAAATATTCAAAAAAAATGATATCATGATCACTCAAGTAATATCTAATTTTCCCACAATAATTGAAAGGCATAGAGTTGAAGGGGATTATGAAGAAAAAATGGACCCAGTCACCACCCATCAAGCAGCTTTCTCCCTACACCAATTTACTTTCTGTTTTATGAAAGACATCCTAGTGTTGTCAAATATCTTACGACATGCAAATCAATCTTACGATTCAATACAAGATACAGGAAAATTAATAAGTATCTTATGAATGTATTTGTTGGATGATTGGATCAAGTAGTTTTAGGATACAATTTCTGCATCTTACAATATAATATAATGGAATCACAAATATTCAACCCAACTAATAAATGTGTTTCAAATATATTTAGAAAGATTTTTTAGTCACATTTTGGTTGCTAGTTTTAAGATGAGAAAACGGAGTATACGTTTGAATTTCCTATGTTGGCAGGACACATAACATCACTAAATTCATCGATCCATCCATGTATTTTGTTGTCATCAATCCACCTAACCCTAACCCCAACCTAACCCTAGCCCCAGCCCCAGCCCCCAGCCCCCAGCCCCAGCCCAGCCCAGCCCCAGCCCCAGCCCCAGCCCCCAGCCCCAGCCCAGCCCAGCCCCACCCTAACCCTAACCCTAACCCTAGCGCGGCCAGCTAAACCCCAACACCAAGCTTAAGGCAAACCCTAACCCCAGCCCCAGCCCCAGCAGCAGCGAACCCCAACTCTAACCCTAACCCTAACCCCAACCCCGACCTCGACCCCGACCGCGACCCCTGCCGAACCTCAACTCGCGCGCGCGCAACCCCCCGACCCCAGACCCAGCACGTATGTTAATCAAAAAATTCTTTAATTTACCTCAAGATTTACTCACCTGACCGGCGGTGGCGACGACCCGAACGGCGGTGGCGACTACCTGAACAGCGGTGGCGACGAGAACGCCGGTGGCGACGAGGAGGACGACGGTGGCGACGAGGAGTTGTTTTCGCGCGCGATCGAGATCGAGAGAGAAAGAAATTGTGAGCGTAGGCGATCGATCTGTGCTTTAGTAATTCAATATTTAGTTTCTCCTACGGATATACCCGTAGCTCCTTTGTTTGCGGCTCCGTAGGGGCAAACACCAAATTAAGAATTAATATTTTTATTCTTGGACGTCTGGGCCCGTAGGGGCAACCTTTTAGCCCTACGGATTAATCCGTAAGGCCAAGTTAAATCTGCCCCTACGGATTCCAGTATCCGTAGGGGCAACCCCCTATTTTACTAGTGCCGTCCTTCATCTTCTCTTCTGCGAGGAAAGCTTGGAACTGATCGGGCTCTTGTATTATCTTGATCAGAGACTCTCGTGCTTCTTTGGACAAGAGGAGAGCATCCAATATGCTCAGTTGTGAGGATATTTTCCTCAAATGTGTCAAGACGTTGTAATCCACCTTATTTTCCTTAGGCAGGTCCCTCACTGCGAGCTCTTTGACGACTCCTTCATCAAGGGTGATTTCTTCTGAATTTTTTTCTTTCCCATTGTCTCTTTTGCTCAAACCATTGTTTGTAGGTCCAAGGTTCTTCTCAGGCAGCATGCGGTTACGCAGCTGAATATTTTCGCAGTTCTTCTCCTCCTCTTCTTCGGAGGTGGAGTCCTTGAAGAGAGGGCTGAGGGTTATTTCATCCTCAGAATTGCTCCCGAAGGTTGGAATTTGGGGGTTTTCCCTTTCCGAACTAGTATCAACGATATGACAGTTGCCAGTCATTTCTTCATGCACGTTTGTCGCACTTTTTAGCAGACGATGAGCTTCGCGCTTCATTCTCTTGAAGTGTTTTTGATGGTCAACATATCATTTCCACCACTTCTTGAAGGTACTGCTTTCTTCGGTGGGATAGGTGACCCTCCGATGATATAGGCAGTAGTTTGGATATGAATCCACTCCGTCGAGGCATATGAACCCGAGATTGTTTCCTACGAGAGGTGGCAGCTTCATTCCCATTGACAGGGTTTTGACAAACCGCTTTTTTGCCTTGATCCTACTCTTATTTGTGGCAGGTGTGCTTTGGTTTGGTCGGAGTACTTTTTGACTCATCCTTACCGCAGCTTTATCACCCTGACGCTGATGCTTAGCCTTTTCGTATATGACTGTTTTGCTTTCTCGGTCAGCTTTTCTTTTTCTAAAGGTTTCGTTTAACAGCCTATCGATTGGGTCTTCTGGCAGTTTCGGGGATTTTATCACCGATCCTGCCCCCAGTTCCTCTGCGCTGTTTTCTAAATCTGAGAGAGCTTCTTCTCCATTTAACGACGAATGGGAGACCATGTGGCGACTTGCTACATAGTTTTCGGTTTCTTATGATGAATCATTTTCCTCATCGTTGTCATTATCATTGTTCTTCAGAACATGCTTGAGGAACTATTCAAGGGTGACCGGTGTCCGCGCCTTCTGGTTATACTCCTCCAACGCATCGACGTACTTTTGTAGGTTTGTGCGCTTGTCATCATACTCGGCAGGCTGCACAGGCTTCTTGGTCTTCTTCTTTTTCTTCGAAGACTTTGAAGGCTTGACTTGGGGATTTTGTCCCTTGTCAACAACTTTCGGTATGGGACGCGGTTTCAGCACCCCTTCAATAATTTCATGTTCAAGTGGGCTTTTCCACCTGACTGCTGGACAAGCCTGTAGATCTTTCAGCATTCTTTTGGTTTTTGCTGAAAGAAAGACTTCCCATGGAGTTTCTTCCAAGAGCGAGCATGATGCCTCTGGTGCATCCACTTTTTTGGGAGTGTACTTCTGGGGTGGGTTCACCCTCCAATTCTCAGACAGCACGAACTTCCCCTGTTGATACTAGTCATCGACCTTGTTCTTGAAGACGTAGCAATTCTCAATTGGGTGGCTCACCATTCTGTAATAGGAGCATTAGTTGGGGTTGTTGACGTTGCCGGGTTGCGGTAGACACCGTGGGTCTGACAACGTGATGAGTTTGTTACGCATTGCCAACTCAAATAGTCTCCTTATCTTATCACTGGGAAAAGAGTAAGCGCGTCCTAGACTTTCTTCCAGTGATAGGCATGGACAAGCATTGTTTTGGCGAACAGCCGGTTTTGGGTCGCTCGGTTGTTGTTGTGTGTTGGCGAAGAAGACCGCTTTCCCTTTACCCTTGGCGTTTTGAGGGTTCTTATTTGAGGAGGAAGTCCCGCGGCCCATTTGGTCCATTTGGGCCAGTTTATCGATCAAAGCCTGGAAGGTGGTTGGCTTGAAGAACGTTATGAACTGGGACACAGTCGTTTGAGGATCAAGGGTCCCGATGAACATGCCCATGGCGGGGGATTCTTCGATGCGTTGTTCGCACTTTGACCATAGGTTGCGCCACCGAATCGCATATTGGATCCAGGTTTCTCCTCGCTTTACCCTTGCATTGATTAATGCCGTGATCGGGGTGCGCTCATTTGCGCTGGCGAACTGCTGTGTGAACAGCAGTTCCATCTCTGTTAATGTTCTCACGGAGTCATTTGAGAGCTCCGAGTAAAATTCAAAGGCCGTCTCTGACAGGCTGCTAACGAACTGGTGAAGCAACAGTTTGTCGTCGTCTCCAGTGTTGCCGCACAGAGCTCTGAACTGCACGACGTGCTGGTGTAGGTTGCCTGTCCCCTTGTATACGTGGAACTTAGGGATCGTATATCTTGGCGGGTACTTGATTTGATTATACCAGCCTGGATAGGGTCGCCCAGTTCTGACGATTTGGCCAGCCGTTTCATTTGCTTGATGAGCTCTTATTTGTTGAGTTATATAATCATCAAGAGCAGCCTTGGAGATCGTTTCCTCCTTGGCTGTTAATGAAGCCGGAAGAGAATTCGATGTTTCCCCTCTGTCATCCTCGATGATAATCGACGGATCCTCGGCTGGGGGTTCTGGCTGGATCATCATTCCAACCATATCCTGGAATAAGAGAGCTGTCTGCTTTATGTTAGCAGCCTGCTCAGCAGCTGCCTTGTCTTTTCTTTCAAGAACCCTTCATAGGAACTCTATATCGGTCTCCTACTCCTAGAGTTGTTCAGCTGTTGTTTCCGGGCTTTCTTTTTTCCTGGTAAGTGCTGCCATTTTGGTCAGTATCTCCTGGAGCTTTTGTGGTCGATGTCCTACGAAAGCACGGCTTTCTTCTTTCCCGGAAGCCATGTAGACTGTATACACGATCATTCCCCAGACTTGGGGCATTTAGGTCCATCGCCTTTGGAATTTGCCACCGGCGGTGGATTTCTTTCCGGCCTCATCCTTTTGAGAGAGTTCGAAGTTGAAGGAGCCATTGTAGCAGGCACCTGTGTAGAAGATGCCCCTCGCTGTATGACGGAGGAGTAGTCTTCCTCTTTCCGAGCCTACGATTTCTTCAGTTGACGAGAATAATCTTTGTTGATCACAGAGTCCTTGACTTTCCGCCAGACCCTGTAATTTTGGAGGAGAGCCGTTGATGGGGGCGATCCGGCTTTGCCTGCACTATGGTTTCTGCAGGCGGGGGTGATTTCTTTAGCACCGCTGTTGGAGAGTTCTTTCGCACCCTCTTAAGCGGATCAAAGCTGTTCCCGGTTGGAACAACAGCGCCAACTTCCACCATTAGAGCTGGTGGGGTGAGTCCCGAGGGGGAGTTACCCCCAGCTTTTCTCACTCGGCGCCAGTGGCGACGTCGAGCGTGTCTTGCAAAAGGGACCGCTTCAGTTTTGGAAGCGGCTTCGTCATGCCCCCGGCTTTGGTGAGGGGCTGCTGTTGGTATCAACCTGTTGAAGACTGAAATTCTTGGCAGAGTTTGAGAAGGGCCGGCCAATCTTTCAAAGACCGACTTTCTGCTAGGGGAAGCACCTTAGACATCCTCACCTGCAGGAGGAGTTGGGAGGGCTACCTTTTTGGGGTAGCCCCAGGTATTACGAGGCTCTTTGCGGGCCCGTTTGGGTTCTTGACCAGCTGTTGAAGACTGAGATGTCAGCTTCGGATGGCCTATTGAGAGGGGCCATTGTTGTCGCCAGCGATCGAAGACTGACCTCCTAGGAGCTTCCTCTTGCAACCCTGAGGCACCAAAACTCATCGGTGGGAGCATGGCCCCAAAGAACAACCCAGTAGTGGCTTGTGATACTTGCCCCACCGGCATTGAAATGATATAGTCCGTGTTGGGCCCGTAGGTCACTCCTCCAGCTTGGGTGGAGCGAGAGCCGCTGTTGCAAGAGGTGCAGCTGGAAGCCATCGATTTTCTGTTCTTCTGCACAGGAGCAAGACACTAAATTTTAGTACCTCAAATCCAAGGGCAACCATAGCGAATCACGATTTTGTCCACGAAACACGACACACGAAATATGGAGTGGAGAAAGGAAAAGGTCCTACCGGGCGTGCCAGAATCTGTTTACCGTCGAAAACGGAGACGAACTGGGATGGATCGTCTTGCCTGAATCTGAGGGCAGATGCTATTCGGATTTATCCGTCCACCTCTCCGAAGATACCAAGTTGATTTATGGAACCATATATCGGAGGTTTAGATGGATGCGGCCGTTGTAGCAGACTTTATCAGATTCTCGCTCGTTTATGAGGGGTATTTGATTGTGGGGACGCTCTTCCCAGTAGGCACAAGACCCCATAGTTAATTACGTTACCGCATTGCGATAACCACTTTCTTTTGCTCTGGAAGTTCACTTCGTGTCATGTGTATTTTTGTTTGTTTAGGTTGCCCATGGATTGTATACGGAGACTAGTTTCTGTCGTCGCCCGTAGGGTGCGGATCAGTTCAAATCCGTATATTTTAGATTTGGGTTTGGTTTATTTAAGGACCGTTAATCTGGTTTGAGATTAAGATCAACTTAAATATATATGAGTATTTGGGTCTCAGTTATTTTTATTAAGGACGTCGTGGTCCATTACCGCCATGTTTGGAGCTGATATTAGTTTAAGGACATTTCGGTCCAGCATTCCCATTTTAGGGACGTATATTAGTTTAGGAACATTTCGGTCCATTATCGCCGTTTTTGAGGTGACTATTAGTTTAGGGACATTTCGGTCCTTTATCCATTTTGCGCGCACGTGTATTTATTACGTGACGAAGTGAACAATTGTGATATGGAATGTGCCCAATTTGGGGCAAGAGACGATTTGAGGCCTGCATGTCAATTTGGAAGTGCATCAATATGGGACGAAAGAAGTTGTTGGTCGTTGGGACCCGCCACCTCTCTGAAGATGTTGAGGAATTATAACGACATGTATCAGAGATGTGAAGAGATGTAACCTTAAACCAAATCCCGTATTTCAGAGAAAAGGGGTGATGGTTGTTTCCTGATTTAAAATCAGGAAAGCTTCTGGGAAAAGCTTCAGAAGAGGGTCACGTGCTTACACGTGACTAGCGGTCACGTGTTGGCACGTGACACCTAAAAACATCATCAAGGCAAGTTCAGTTTCCTGACTACGTTGAAGAAAAGGGGGCTTCAGAAAGAGTCACGTGCTCCCACGTGACCCTGGTCACGTGGCGACACGTGACATTTAAATGCAAGAGTCAAAAGGCACACCAGTTCCCTGATCAAGTCAAGGAAAAGGCTTCAGAAGAGGTCACGTGCTTCCACGTGACCAGGGTCACGTGTTGCCATGTGACGTTCAAGACAGCAGACTCGTTCTCCAGTTGAACCAAGGAAAGAGAGAGTTCAAACAAGGGTCACGTGCTCACACGTGACCAGGGGTCACGTGGTAGCACGTGACGTTTAAGCAGCAATAAGAAGACAGAGCGCAAAAGAAAGGAAAAGGCTCATTCCAAAGGGGGTCACGTGCCCACACGTGACCATGAGTCACGTGGTCACACGTGACCGGCTTTCAAAGCCCACTGTGTTAACAGAATTAAATTCTGAGAGAAATTCAAATCTTTCCAAAGGAAAGCAACTATCTGGAACCAATCGAATTAAAGATTCAAAGGTGATCTATCTATGGGAAAATCTCGGGTTTGGAAAGATTTCCCCTTTAAATCTAACCAAAATAACAAAGGAGAATCTCTGGATTTAAAATCCAATGGTGAATAAAATTCACCCAATAATCCAAAGGTCCAAAATGAATGATGGATGCAAATCAAATCTTTCACGAAGATTCGTCAAAAACTGATTGATTCGGCTGCTTCTCCTATAAATAGGAGCCAAGAGACATACATATATACAGACGCAGAAAAAAAAAAGAGAAAAGAAAGAGAGCTTCGATACTTGGAGAACTTGGATCTTCTGCAAAAACCCTAGGTAAGAAAGGGAAAAGCTCCTTGAAAGAAAAAGAGAATTTAATTCTCAACAGAGTTTAACTCTGATACATAAAAACAGAAGAATATATTTCTTCTCTCTTTGATAGAGGATCTGCAAAGTGCACATCTCCCCTTAAGGTTGAGAATTTAATTCTCAATGGGTCGAGATCCTGCCATGCAGATCCAAAACATAGAGAGGGAATGCAAGCATGAGAATTTAATTCTCACAGAACTATAGGAATTTAATTCCTTTAAAATAAAATTAGGGCTTGACCCTGTATCATGGGAATTTAATTCCTTCAGAACAAAAGAAACAGAGTTTAACCCTAATTAAGAACCTAGTTCTGTTGCAGCAGCGGGAATTTAATTCCCTTAATCATAATTTAACAGAGGATGGAAGTTTAAACTCCTTAAAAAAAGCTTTGTTAGGGTTTAACCCTATTTGGTTCTTCACATATATGAGGAATTTAATTCCTACAGAAAATTCAGAGTTAAACCCTATCCCAGAATATAAGTCTTCGAAAGGAAGTAGGAATTTAATTCCTCTGAAATTTAAAGCTTGAGGAATTTAATTCCTGAAAAAAGATTAACAAAGCCTCTAAACAAAATACATAGAGGCAGGGTCACGTGTCATCACGTGACCCCCCCAAAAGGTCTACAGAAAGCCCCTTTGAGGCAGCACCCCACGTGATTCACGTGACCCTTGGCAGCAGCTCTAATACATAGGCATTTGAATGCCCATCACGTGATGGCACGTGATGCTCTGAAAGACGCGATAATCTCAGCAGAATAAATGAAGGGAGGGCGCTCTCACGTGCTGCCACGTGACCCCTCTTGTCTTAGTGTTTAACACTAAATTGAAACTCTCGAACCCAGTGTTAAAACACTGTTGGGCCTTAGTGTTCAACACTAATTAAAAAGCTTTATCTGCAGTGTTCAACACTGGTCTGTTTTAGTGTTTAACACTAATTTGAAAAGCCTTGTTGCTGGTGTTTAACACCAATTATCTCTTAGTGTTAAACACTAACTTGTCAACCTCATTCCCAGTGTTCAACACTGATTGCTCTGTAGTGTTTAACACTAGGCTTTGGCCCAATTGGCCTAAATGGATGGAGGCAAAGCCTCTCCTGATTGGACTTAGCCCAAGATGGCCATAAGTCCTCAATTTGTGATTAACTGGGCCAATAGACTCATAACACAATTAATTCGTCTCGACCCCAAATTGGGCCAAGGACTATTTAATCCACTCCGGTTCTAGGGTACATCTCTTCACTCCTTTGATACTTGGCATTGTAATCCCTCAATGTCTTCAAAGAGGTGACGGGTCCCGACGACCACACATTGATACGGACTGCGGGGTCCTTAAACCCGTGTTCAATGCAAATTCCTGGTTACGTGGAACGCGGATAATGTCACTCTTTGACCCCGTGGAAAACGTCCAGAGCGGAGCCTGGTCCTCGCAGAGCACGGCAGTGAACCCGTGTGAAGCATCCAGAGCACATAACGGACTGTGGGGTCTTTAAACCCATGGACTACGACGTCCTTAACCTTGACCGGGATGTCTTAAAACTAACAACGGACTGTGGGGTCCTTAAACCCATGGACTACGACGTCCTTAACCTTGACCGAGATGTCTTAAAACTAACAGTGGACCGCGATGTCCTTAAACTACCCATGGACCGCAATGTCCTTAAACTACCCATGGACCGCAATGTCCTTAAACTAAAACAATAGAGCCCCGCATGCTCTTTTGTCGGATCTAAACGGTCCCGTTTAAGTTGATCTTAGCCTCAAAGATGGCTAACGTATCCTTAAACCTTCAAACAGAGTGGACTATAAATTCCCCCAATTAACTCTGGCTCAAGGGTACATCTCTGAACTCCTCTGACATCCGTCGTTGTAATTCTTCAACGTCGTCAGAGAGGTGACGGGTCCTGACGGCCATACATACGTTGGACCTCTAGGTCCCTAAACTGGAACAATGGAGTTCAAACACTCCTTTATCGGATCTAAACGATCCCGTTAAGTTGATCTTAGTCACAAAGTTAGACTAACGCATCCTTAACAAACGTTTGAGTTGATCTTAGCCTCAAGTATGGCTGACGTATCCTCAAACCAAACCCCCAAACCCAAATCTAAGATAATACGGATTTGGACTAGTCCACGCCCTACGGGCGACGACATAACTCAGTCTCCGTAAACAATCCACGGGCAAAAAAACACAAAACAAACACCCACGACACGAAGTGACCAACTGGAGAAGGAGAAAGTTGTTACCGCAATGCGGTAGCGTAATTAACTGCAGGGGCTTGCGCCTGCAGGGAAGAGCGTCCCCACAATCAAAAACCCCTCAAGCGAGGGGGAATCTGACGAAGTCTGCTACATCGGACGCATCCGTTTAAACCTTCGATACATGGTGCCATAAATCAACTTGGCATCTTCGGAGAGGTGAACGGATAGCACCAATTAGTATCTGCCCCGAATCTCAGTGCCAAGACACCGCAGTCCTACGCGCCGTCTTTCGGAGGGGAACAGATTCTGGCACGCCCGGTGGGACCTTTTCCTCTTTCCACTCCACACTTCGTGTGTCGTGACTCGCGAACCAATCGCGGTTCGCCAATGGTTGCCCTTGGGTTTCAAGATACTAAGAATTGGCGTCTTGCTTATTGCAGAAAGCAAAGGATCGATGGCTTCTACTTCCATGAAATTCTCCAACTGCTCAGGCTGCAATTGCAGCCAACGCTCTACCTCGACAGGAGGTATAGCCTACGGACCCCAAGCTGCATCGCTATTCACAATGCCCGTGGAACAGGTCACTCGCGCCACCACCGGATTGTTCTTTGGGACCATGCTCCCACCTACAAACTTCACCGCTCCAGCGCTGACAACGGAAGCTCTCAAGAAGTCGTTCTTTGATCGTCTTACCCCTGCCGCGGCTCCTCTCAACGAGTCGCCCAACGTCAACGCCTCGGTCTTCTCTAGATTGGGCCAGAAATCCTGCGAACCCATCATGGGACCTACAATCTCAGAGAAGGCTGCTTCTAAGAAGGTGACTGCTCCTGCTCCCGAAATCGTCAAGGCGGCTTCTCCGGCCAAAAGGTCGGTCTTTACAAGATTAACGGCTTCAGCTCCCGCTCCTACTGCCCAAAGGACATCGGTCTTTAACAGGCTAATACCAACTGCGACCCCCCACCCAGACAGGGGGCAAGACGAAACCATTCTTACCGCTGACCCTACACCGTCCGCTCGACACGCTCGACGTCGCCATTGGCACCGAGTAAGGAAGGCTGGGGGCAACTCCCCCTCCGGGTTGACTCCATCGGCCCCGATGGCAGAGGTTAATGCTGCTGTTCCAACTGGGAACAGCTTTGAAATGCTAAATAAGGTGCGAAGGAATTCTCCTACGGCAGTGCTGAAGAGGTCTCCTCCCTCATTAAAAAAGGTTGTCGAAATAAAACCCGAACAACCCCGATCTCCTCAACGGCTGTCTTCCAAAATCTATAAGGTTTGGCGGCAGGCACGGGACTCGATCATCGATCCAAACTTCTCTCGCCAACACAAGAAACTGAAAATCCAACCGGAAGCTGGTCACCAGGCTAAACCCCAAAAGGCTGTCTGGACGCCCACCTCAACGGCCCCCTCAACCTCCATGGCTCATAAAAGGAGGAAGCCACAGAAAACCCCACAGCATGCAACGACGGCTAAAAGCACTGAGCCCAGACGCCCTAAGTCTGGGGGCATGGCGGTGCACACTGTTTACATGGCCTCTGGAAAAGAGGAAAGCCGCACTTCTACGGGCCACCGACCGCTAACCCGATCCGTGACGAAGGCTCAAGAGCAGCAACAAAAGCTTCAAGAAATGATGAATGCTATGGCCGCGCTCACCGGGCCAAAAGAAAACCCAGAAACGTCCTCAGACGCACGCCGGAAGGAAGAAACCGATGCTGAATTCCTTCGCCGGACACTGGAGAAAAGGGATAAAGAGGCTGCAGAACAAGCGGCCAATATACAACGGATGGGCCTTCTCTTCCAAGATGTGATAGGAATGATGATCCAGCAGGACTTACCCGCCGAGGATCCCCCAATCATTCTTGAAGACGACCGAGGAGAAACGTCAAATCCACCACCAGCCCTCTCAACGGCCAAGGAGGAGGCAATCTCTAAGGCTGACTTGGCTGACTACATAGCCCAGCAGATCCGGGTTCATCACGCGACTGAGGCAGCTGGTCAAGTCGTGAAAACGGGACGGCCGTATCCGAGCTGGTACGACCAAATCAAATACCCGCAAGGCTATACGATACCAAAATTCCACGTGTATAAGGGGACCGGCAATCCCCATCAACATGTCGCCCAGTTCCGGGCCCTCTGCGGTAACACCGGCGGTGATGATAAACTGTTGCTCCGCCAGTTCGTGGGCAGCTTATCAGAAACTGCGTTCGAATGGTATTCGGAACTCCCGAACGATTCTATCAAAACGTTCGCTGAAATGGAGCTGTTGTTCACTCAGCGATTCGCAAGTGCCAGCGAACGCACTCCAATAACTGCACTGATTAACGCCAGGGTAAAACCGGGCGAAACCTGGGTCCAGTACGCTATACGCTGGCGGAACTTGTGGTCGAGATGTGAGCAACGCATTGAGGAAGCACCTGCGGTGGGCATGTTCGTGGGAACTCTAGACCCTCACGCAACTATCTCCCAGTTTATGATGTTCTTTAAGCCAACCACATTCCAGGCTTTGATCGACAAGTTGGCTCAGATGGACCAGATGGGTCATAGACCACCTGCCCCGAAGTCGGAACCCCGGAATGACAAGGGTAAAGGAAGAGCAACCTTTGTCGCGAATGCCCAACAGCAACCTAACGCCCCGAAACCGGTAGATCAACTGGAGGAAAGGCATCGGTATTATAATGAGAAGATGAAGCGTCCCTACTCGTTCCCACGGGACAAGACGAAACGGCTATTCGAGCTGGCAATACGCAACAGACTTATAAGCCTACCAAATCCAAGGCGACCGCCGCAACCCACCGAGGCGAATAACCCTAACTATTGCCCTTACCATCAAACGGTAGGCCATCCGATTGAAGATTGCTTCGTCTTCAAAGGATGGATTGAAGACCAGTACCTCCAGGGGAAGTTTGTACTGTCCGAAAAGTGGAAGGTGAACCCACCACAACCGCATACTCCTAAGAAAGCAGATACACCGGGGGCAACCTGCTCCGTTATTGAAGAAGCTCCATGGGAGGTCGTATTATCAACTAAAACCAAAAGAATGCTGAGAGACCTTCATGCGTGTCCTGCGATCGAATGGAAGGACCCTCTTGAACCTCAAATTATCGAAGGGATGCTAAGACGCCGCCCAACTACAAAGACTCACGATAAGAGCCCAGATACTCACGCCCAATCGTCAAAATCTTCGAAGAAAAAGAAGAAGAAATCCAAGAAGTCCGTGAAGCCTGAAAAAGAGCACACGAACTTGCAGAGGCAAATTGACGCACTGGAAGAGTACAATCAAAAGGCGCGAACCCCTGTCACACTGCAAGAGTTCCTCAACCACACCTTTCAAGAAGAAGATGATGGAGAAAGCTCGTCGGATGAATCCGAAGGATATGTGGCGAGTTGTAACGTAATCTCCCATTCGTTTACCGATGATGGGAAAACTCCTGGCATTGAAAAGCTGGAGACAGAGCCTGTACCAGAGCATGCATGGCCAACAGATGAAATGATCGACGCTTTTCTAGATGAGATTCGTCTAAAATGTAAAGCGGACCAGGAGCGTGAGATGACCACGTCGGAAGGAGCCAAATGCGGGCAACTGAACGAAAGAGTTGAACTACCCCTACCAGAGCGAAAGGCATCCGAAGTAGACAAGAAGATATTCAAGACGAGGAAAAGGTTTGCCAAAGCCATGTCAATGGGAATGAAGCTACCGCCCTCGGAAGGAAACACACACGATGGGGTAGAGACGCACCCTGACTATTGCACATATCATCGGAGAATATCACATCCCACGGAGGAGTGCGACGCCTTTAAGATATGGTGGCAAGGATATGTCACTCGTCGGCAACATGTTAAGCGCATGAAACGCAAGAGCCGTCGGGAGCGAAGAAGTACTGTCGATGGGCACAACAGAACGACTGGAAACTGTTACATGGTTAACGCCAGGGGGTCACAAGTTCTCACCTTTGGGAGCGACTCTGACGAAGAAATGGCTCTGGGCCCTCTCTTTAAAGAATCCGTTTTGGGGAAAGAAGAAGAATCGGAGGCCTGCGAGAACATTCAGCTGCGCAATCGCACACTCCCAGAAAAGAATCTCGGGCCCGGGAATAGAAGGGATAAGGGAAAGGAAAAGGTCACTAAAGATATCACTTTAGATGACCAAGTCATGAGAGAGCTGGCTGTCAAAGACCCTCCCAGGAAGAGTAAAGTGGACTATAACATCCTCGCGCACCTAAGGAAGCTGCCTTCTCAGCTTAGCATTCTCGATGCCCTCCTACTATCAAAAGAAGCGCGAGACTCACTAATTAAGGCGTTACAAGAACCTGAGCAATTCCAAGCCTTCCTCGCCACTGAAAAGATGAAGGATGAACTGGAGGAAGTGCATACAGCCGGCATCACTTTCGGTGATGAAGACCTCCTTCTCGGGACATGCGACCATAACCGTCCCCTATATGTCTCCGGATACTGCCATGATATCAAGATAGGCAAGATCCTGGTGGATAATGGATCCTCCGTCAACCTCCTTAATGTTCGGGTGTTGAAGGAAATCTGCATGAGTGTGTAACACCTCGCTCGTGACAAAATTACTATCTCCAGTTTCGATTCACAATCGTCACGGACTCTCGGATCTGTGATACTAACATTACGCTTTGGACTTCTCGTCACAGACATCAAATTCCATGTCATTGACGCCAAGACCTGCTACAACGCCTTGCTCGGTCGTCCTTGGCTACACGAGTACAACATCATCCCTTCTACACAACATCAATGTATGAAGTACTTTAAGGACGGTTTCGAGTATACCGTAACAGGCGAGCTGAACCCATTTTCCGTGAACGAAGTCCGCAAATACGAAGATGCGAAATACTTTTTGCCAGATTTCGAGGATACAGAAAGGTGTCGCAATCCGAAGAACAAAACCGCAGCCACCATCCCGATTTTCGGGAGCGATACCGAAGAAGAGGAAGAGATAGTTTATGCAGGGCCATCTCGACGCAACAACCTGGGGACGCCCGCCCCCGTGTTGGTCTTCGGAAGTGATTCAGAAGATGAAGTTAATGCTGTGTTCTCCAATCGGTTGTCAATACAAGCACCCCCTGGCGATGACCATAGTTTGCAAATCACCATGGTACCGCGAGAACACTACAAGGATCTCGACGCGCTTCAGGCTCACAATGTACAGGACCTGCAAACATTTTACGTCCCTCCCAGGCGAAGGGGCGAGAAGGTGATCCTATTCTACCGATCCTCAGAGTCGAAAATAGAGAAAGAGATCTGGCATGGCGCGGATGCTATACTTGACAGGCTCCAACCCATCCGTCTGCCTAGATACTATACAAATGGATTAAAGAAGCTATTGAAGCGCCAAGGAGTACCTTTAGAACAGACCGTTCGGCAGGCGCGGTTCTACAACAGGATTTGGGATGTCCCCGGGACTCAACGCAAATTGTCCAACGGGAAGGTGGAGACACTCGGGCTTGGATACGCAAGAGCCGGAAAACGGGAACGGGCCCACAGTAGCTACGCCATATATACCTTTGATGAAGAGGAGGACGCCCTGTCAGGAGATGCCAACCACCCATCAATACTAGACCCCGCAATTAAAGCGCCGAGTCCGTCGTTTGAAGAGCGAGTGGGCAAGCCTATCAGGAAAATGGGTCAGGAAGCTCGGGAAGACCACAACCGCGAAATGGCCATCTACGAGAAGGCCAGGACGCAACGTCTATCTCAACGTGCTGCAAAAGACAAAGACGCTTATCCTCGTCAATCCGTTGTACGAAAGGCCCGACGCAGAGACGGAAATAAATCAAGAAGCGGCCCGGGTTTGTCCCTCATGAAGAAGATGAGTCGAGCGTACTCCTTCCCCCGAGACAAAACGGGGAGGTTACTTAACCTCGCCGTAAAACATCAAATGATCACGCTTCCAGAGTCTAGACATCCTGAGCAAGCTAGTAAGGCTTCTCATCCGAGTTATTGCTCTTATCACCGAGCCATAGGACATCCTACCGAAGACTGCTTCACCTTCAAGAACTGGGTCGAGGACCAGTACCGACGGGGCAGATTCGCTTTATCCGACGGCTGGAATGTGACGCCACCGCAAAAGCATGAGCCCAAGGCCGCAAGAGCAGAACCGGGTCCACCTCAGTCCAGGGAGCGGGTTCGCACTTGTTATACGATTACGATATTAGGAGAAGAGCCCGAGAACGTAGATGACCTTTACCGGTGCTTTGAGAATAGCGATGATGAGGTGATCTCGGAATTTCCGCCCGCTCCGAAAGAACTGGAAGATGGTATACATACTACCGCAGATAACCTCAAGAAGATTGAGTTGGGATCGGCAGACGACCCGCGACCGACATTTGTCAGCGAGCTGTTATCTGAAGAAAGGGTGGCTGCGTTAAAAAACGTGCTACTACGGCATAAAGACTGCTTCGCGTGGAGCTATTCCGAGATGCCAGGATTAGATCCGGAGATTGCTGTGCATAGATTAGCAATATCCCCAGATATCAAGCCAGTCAAGCAGGCGCCAAGGAGGATGCGACTCGAGCTTGAAATGAGCATCAACGCCGAAGTCAAGAAGTTGATCGATTCTGGGTTTATCCAAGAAGTCCAATACCCCGACTGGATCGCCAATATCGTCCCGGTAATGAAGAAGAATGGGACGGTACGCATATGCGTGGATTTCAGGGATCTCAATAAAGCCTGTCCAAAGGACGATTTCCCGGTGCCGGTAACCGAGCTAATGATAGATAACACGTCCACTCACGAGGTTTTCTCCTTTATGGACGGTTCATCAGGATATAATCAGATAAAAATGCATCCCGAAGACCAGAAGCACACCGCTTTCCGGACCCCTTTGGGTATATTTTGCTACAGGGTTATGCCCTTTGGTCTTAAGAACGCTGGCGCTACCTATCAAAGGGCCATGACAAAGATCTTTGATGACCTCATACACGACGTCGTCGAGTGCTATATCGACGACCTCGTAGTAAAGAGCATGTCATACGAAGATCATTTAAAGCATCTGGAGACTGTATTTCGACGCCTTCGGCAATATAATTTGAAAATGAATCCCCTCAAATGCGCGTTTGGAGTCTCCTCGGGCAAATTTCTGGGATTCATCGTTCGACACCGAGGTATTGAAATAGATCCGTCAAAGATTAAGGCGATCATAGAAATGCCTCCGCCAAGAACCCTCAAGCAGTTGCGGTCTCTCCAAGGGAAGCTCGCATAAATCCGGCGGTTTATCGCTAATCTTTCGGGCAAATGCCGTCCTTACAGCCACCTGATGAAAAAAGGAACCCCATTCGTTTGGGATCACAAATGTCAAGGTGCACTAGACGAGATCAAGCAGTACCTGCAGAACCCTCCAATGCTGGCTGCTCCAGTGAAGGGAAAGCCTCTCATTCTTTACACGGCCGCCCTCGAAGGTTCCTTGGGCGCATTATGGGCACAAGAGAACGATCAGGGGAAAGAAAGAGCACTTTACTACTTAAGTCGAGTGCTGCTGGGGGCAGAAAGCAACTATTCCCCCATTGAAAAGCACTGCCTGGCGTTGATCTTCGCAATAACAAAGCTTAGACATTACGCATTAACACATGAAGTCCGTCTTATTTCGAAGGTGGACCCTCTCAAATATCTGATGTCGAAAGCCATATTGACGGGACGACTTGCTAAGTGGGCCCTGCTCTTGATGGAGTTCTCGATAACATATCAACCTCTCAAGGCAGTGAAAGGCCAGGCCATTGCCGACTTCCTCGCCGAGCACCCGATACCGGCCGATTCTCCTCTGAACTGTGATTTGCCGGACGAGCATGCATTTGATGCGATTAGCGACGGAAGCGCCCGATGGGAACTCTATTTCGATGGAGCATCCTCCATAAAGAAACAGAAACAAGGTGTCCCAATGGTCAAATCAGGGATAGGCCTCATTTTTGCAACTCCATAAGGAGGGATAATGCGCTTCGCCTTCTCCTTAACAGAACCGAGGACAAACAATGAAGCCGAATACGAAGCTCTGATAGCAGGCCTCGAAATCGCCATCGACATGGGAATTGAAGACCTCCTTATATACGGGGATTCTCAGCTGGTCGTTAGTCAAGTAAATGGTGACTACCAAACGTGCAAACCGGAGTTGGTGAAGTACGGCGAAAAGGTGCAACAACTATTGACCAAAATTCCCTCCTATACTTTGGAGAACATACCGCGTATGGAAAACAGCAAAGCAGACGCGTTGGCTAAACTTGCTAAAGAACTGGCCGACGAGAACCTCGACGACGTCAGAATCGTGGTACAAAGCCGCCGAGTGCTCGCCCCGGCAGAAATATCTCCGGAATCATGCGAAGAAAAGGGAACGACTGAGCAGACGACCCTACAAATAAAAGACCATGAGAAGGCTGAAGACTGGAGGGAAGTCTTCATAGACTACTTTAAGTCCCACCGAATGCCCGAAGAAGCGTCCTCAAGACATCAGCTCATGAAACGAGCTTTATCTTTCGCTTTTGTCAACGATATTCTATACAAGAGATCATTTGATTCTCTATGGCTGAGATGCTTAGGACCTGGCGAAGCAGAAAGAGTCATTCAGGAAGTTCATGACGGACTTTGCGGTTCTCACCAAGCAGGCCCAAAGATGAAGTTAAAAATTAAACGGATGGGTTACTACTGGCCCACGATGATCCAGGACTGCCTCGAGTATGCGAAGCAATGCCACTCATGCCAGATTCATGGAGACTTCATCCACCAACATCCGAATCCACTGCATCCAACGGTGGCTAGTTGGCCATTCGAAATGTGGGGGACTGACATAGTAGGCCCCATTGAGCCAGCATCATCCCGGGGACACCGTTTTATTCTGGCAACAACTGATTACTTCTCCAAATGGGCAAAAGCAGTACCACTGAGGGAAGTAAAGACGGAGAATATCCTCCATTTCTTCAAGACGCACGTCATTTATCGGTTCGGGACTCCACGGCGGATTATCTCCGATAATGGGCCGGCCTACCGAAGCCATAAGATTAGCCGCTTCGCACAGCAGCACAATATAGACTGGAGATATTCTTCGGTTTACAATCCACGAGCTAACGGTCTAGCCGAGGCCTTCAATAAGACCTTGACGAAGATCATAAAAAAGACCGTTTCCAGGAATAAGAGAGACTGGCACGAAAGGCTGCAAGAAGCCCTTTGGGCTTATCGAACCACATTCAAGACGGCCACGAACACAACGCCGTACGCGTTGGTATTTGGGACTGAAGCACTGCTCCCCCTCGAGATAGAGTTACCCTCTCTAAGAGTAGCAGTCCACCACGAGCTGACGAACGAAGAAAATGCTCACCTTCGGCTTGAGGAGCTTGATGCCCTCGATGAAACCCGGCTCATAGCGCAACAACATCTAGAGGCCTACAAAGCAAAAATGACGTGCTCATACGAAAGATTGACCAGGCCGAGGACATTCCACCAAGGCGAACTCGTACTAGTAGTCAAAAGACCTATGATCCGTAATCGCGCCAAGTGAGGAAAATTTGAGCCAAACTATGAAGGCCCGTACATCATAGACAAGGTCTACCAGGGTGGAGCCTATCTACTCATGGACATGCACGGTGAAAGGCCTTTCAGGCCAATAAACGGCCGCTTCTTAAAGAAGTACTATGCTTAATGAGCCACAGCCGGGGTCAATGATAGATGACGACGACTATGTCCGCTCACTATCTTCCTAGGCTCAGACTTTACAAGCAGCAGCCGGCCTTCCCATAACGACGGACCGAAACGTCCTTAAACTATCGATGGACCGAAACGTCCTTAAACTATCGACGGACCGAAACGTCCTTAAACTAACGACGGACCGAAATGTCCTTAAACTAACGACGGACCGAAACGTCCTTAAACTAACAACGGACCGAAACGTCCCTAAAACTACTACCGCAGCATCCTTAGGCTGACGAGATGGATAAAAAAAAAGAAGATAAAAAAATGATAAAAAAAACGGTATGTCCATAAGCAAAATGGGCACGGATGAAAACCCGAAAGGGCTCCGTGAGTAAAAACAGCAGGGCTGCCGGCAAGTGTTCGTGAAAACCCGAAAGGGCGTGACCTTGTTAAAAAAAAAAAAAGAAAAAGTGAAAAAGAATAAAAAAAAACGGTATGTCTATAAGCAAAATGGGCACGGATGAAAACCCGAAAGGGCTCCGTGAGTAAAAACAGCAGGACTACCGGCGAGTGTTTGTGAAAACCCGAAAGGGCGCAACCTCGTTAAAAGACACTTGTAGGGTCCTCTCGACCTTGTAAGGAGAAACCACCTGCGTGAGATCCTTACGACTCACAAAGGAGCAACACACTTAGGGATCCTCACGATTCCTAAGGAGAAAATACACTTACGAGATCCTCACGACTCGTAAGGAGAATTCTCTTATGGGACCCTTACGGCTCATGAGATTTGAAAGTCTTAAGATACAGAAACCTGAACCTGTTCTTAAGCAAATCCTCCACAACCTTCGATATTGCCCTACAAGAGGCTCAATACTGACCCTTGTATACAATCCACGGGCGCGAATAAACATTTCCCCAGCAAAGGCCAACCCTTGTAGGTCCCCTCGACTCATAAGGAGAAAGCCCTCTTGTAGGATCCTTACGACTTACAGAGGAACATACACTTAGGAATCCTCACGATCCCTAAGGAGAAAATACACCTGCAAGATCCTCACGACTTGTAGGGAGAAATACCTTTGTGAGACCCTTACGGCTCATGAAGTCAAAAGCCTTAGTCGACAGGACCTTAACCCTGTTTGCTAAGCCACCTTTGTTCAACATCGACAGTGGCAAATGATGATTCGCTCCTGGCAACATCCCAGTTGCAGCGATGCTGATGCCGAAATCGGTGTCCAAAATCCGAGCTCGCGGCGAAAAAACTAGCAAGCCACACATGCCTACAAAATAGCCGAAATGATGGGGCAACTTGCAATAAAAAGCAGCAAGTAAAAATGTATGCATGAAAAATAGCCGAAATGATGGGGCAACTCGCAATAAAAAGCAGCGAGTAAAAATAAAACAAATAGCCGAAATGATTGGGCACCGCGAAAAAAAATAGCCGAAATGATGGGGCGATCGCGACCTTCGCGATATACAAGCTGAAACGATAGAGCATCGCGGAAAAGGAAATAAAATAAAAATAAAATGTACGCCCTACAGGTGATACTACAACAATCCCTGTATACAATCCAGGGGCGCAAACAAAGAAGGAGTCGTACTCCTCCCCCAGGTTTCATCATGAGAGGAAGCCAAATCTCGACGGTTCACAAATAACCTGGAGATCATCTCGACGCAGCAGACACAACTTCAAGCTAAGCGGAACAGCGGCAACTCCCAGTTCCATGGCTCGGTGGTACACATATCGCCAACAGTCAAACCTCCACTCCGTGAAATGCGGATACAATCGATAAAATTCCTGGTTACGTGGAACGCGGATAATATCACTCTTTGACCCCGTGGAAAACGTCCAGAGCGGATCCTGGTCCTCGCAGAGCATGGCAGTGAACCCGTGCAAAGCATCCAGAGCGGAGCCTAATCCTCGCCTAACGCGGCAGTGAACCCGTGTGAAGCATCTAGTGCAAAATTCCTGGTTACGTGGAACGCGGATAATGTCACTCTTTGACCCCGTGGAAAACGTCCAGAGCGGATCCTGGTCCTCGCAGAGCATGGCAGTGAACCCGTGCAAAGCATCCAGAGCGGAGCCTAGTCCTCGCCTAACGCGGCAGTGAACCCGTGTGAAGCATCTAGTGCAAAATTCCTGGTCACGTGGAACGCGGATAATGTCACTCTTTGACCCCGTGGAAAACGTCCAGAGCGGATCCTGGTCCTCGCAGAGCATGGCAGTGAACCCGTGCAAAGCATCCAGAGCGGAGCCTAGTCCTCGCCTAACGCGGCAGTGAACCCGTGTGAAGCATCTAGTGCAAAATTCCTGGTCACGTGGAACGCGGATAATGTCACTCTTTGACCCCGTGGAAAACGTCCAGAGCGGATCCTGGTCCTCGCAGAGCATGGCAGTGAACCCGTGCAAAGCATCCAGAGCGGAGCCTAGTCCTCGCCTAACGCGGCAGTGAACCCGTGTGAAGCATCTAGTACAAAATTCCTGGTCACGTGGAACGCGGATAATGTCACTCTTTGATCCCGCGGAAAACGTCCAAAGCGGATCCTGGTCCTTGCAGAGCATGGCAGTGAACCCATGCGAAGCATCCAGAGCGGAGCCTAGTCCTCGCCTAACGCGGCAGTGAACCCGTGTGAAGCATCTAGTGCAAAATTCCTGGTTACGTGGAACGCGGATAATGTCACTCTTTGACCCCGTGGAAAACGTCCAGAGCGGAGCCTGGTCCTCGCCAAGCACGGCAGTGAACCCGTGTGAAGCATCCAGAGCAAATACCGGACTGTGGAGTCCTTAAAATCCACGGACTATGACGTCCTTAACCTTGACCGTGATGTCTTAAAACTAACGATCAACCACCCCGATTCCCTACAGATTTTGCCTTGGTTTAAGGGTACATCTCTTCACTCCTTTGATGCCCGGCGTTGTAATTCCTCAACGTCTTCAAAGAGGTGACGGGTCCCTGCAACCAAACACCGGACTGTGGAGTCCCTAAATCCACGGACTATGAGGTCCTTAACCTTGACCGTGATGTCTTAAAACTAACAGCGGACTGTGGAGTCCTTAAATCCACGGACTATGAGGTCCTTAACCTTGACCGTGACGTCTTTAAACTACGATACCTTGAGAAACACCTAACTTCGTGAAACACGGACAAGGGTGATCACATCCGAAACTTGCAGGCCCTCACGACCTGTAAGAAAGAAAAACTCTCTTGCGAGATCCTTACGACTCTCAAGGGAAGACCCGCTTAAGGATCCTCACGATCTTTAAGAAGAACTTACACCTATGGGATCCTTTCGACCTGTAGGGAGAAAAACTCTTTAAGACCCTCGTGGCTCGTGAAATGCAAAAGCCTTAGGAAGCAGATCTTAACCCTGAATCCTGAGCCATTGCTGTCCTGCAAGGAGATCGAGATAGAATATCTGCAGAACACATTCGATGAAAAGGAGACACACCATTGAGAAGAAAAATGTATCTTTTATTCATAAACCAAAATGGGTGCAAAGTACAATTCATGAAAGAAACAAAAAGAAAATACTCTCATCCATGAGCATGTACAAAAGGGAAGAAAAAGATACAAATGTTTCAGGCCGGCGGGCGATTCAGCAGCTTGGTCAGCTCATCCTGCTTTTGCTGAGCTACGGCTTCATGACGCAAGATCTCCAGAAGACGAGCCTCCGCTTGAGCTTGCTGAGCCTGATACGAAGCGAGCCGAGCTTCAAGCTCTTTCTCAGTGGCCTTATGAGCCTCGACCCTCTCACGAGTGAACATGGCAACTTTATCGAGAGCCACAACCTTATGTCTGCTACGTGTCGCCCTATCTGGCCATGAAAGCTCACTTTGCGACCACAACCTCAGAAATAGGACATACACGCTCGAGACCATATAAATGGGCTTCCGATCGACAGCAATAATCGATCCAAAACGCGCTCACACAACCCGGTATGAAAAGCAACGAAAAAATTTTCCAACGATTATCCTATCAAGCATGTGCTCGCAATCATGTGAACATCCGAAAAAGAAATAAAATTCGAAGCTTTAATGTGCACGCGACATGACAACAGTATTGATAATTGAAGAAAATTTTCATAAAAGGAACACAAAATTTATTCATGCAAGCGGAAACATACATACGAGTACCGAGCCTACATGGAGGTTCAACATAAAGCATACAAAAAGGAGGGACTAATTTAAAGGGGTTCTACACTAACGGAAAATGTCACCAAACACAGGATCAACGGCACAGGGGTTGATGAAGCAAAGGATAAAATTCTCCATCTCTCTCTCCGCTTTCTCCAGCACATCGAAGCGACGATTCTCGCGAGAAGTCGCTCCCCATCGGTTGGTGCCATGTTCGTCCGCGAACGCAAACATAATAGCTCGCCGGGCTTTTATCTCGCTCAGCAGATGAATTGAGCAGTCCTTCAAAGCCTGAGTAATCAGGCATGCTTCATGAAAGCCCTCGAGCTTTTCTTCCGCCGCATCAAGCATTGCCAGGGTCATCTCTGCCGGGTGAGGAGGAATGTCGGCAAGCACGGCCATGAGGATCATCCGGAGCCAGAGAGAACCCATCGGGAGGGGAGACCCCCTACGGATCGAGAGTTCGTGCATGGCTGAGTCGCATTCGTTGTCAGTAAGGAGGGGATCCACCAACCGAGCAGCAAAGCGGGGGACCATCTCTTCAATAGGAACTTCCCACGGCTGTCGGCGAGCATGAGGACGATTGCAGGCCATGACGCTCGTTTGTTTCTCAAGATAAGTTACTCCAAGATAAAAAAAATAATAATAATAATAATATGAAGCTCTTTGCGAAAGGAAAAGAAAGCTATAGCCTCGTATATAAAGAAGTGCATTAAGTGCTGTGCGCGGAAAATCTTGCATGGTAAGGCTATTTCCAAGGCCCAAAAAAAGGAAGGGCATCTAAAATCAAGGAAATGAAACTATTTCCAAGGCCCTTTCTCTGCATCCAATATTGTGCACTGAAAATACGGCATGAGAAAATTTTGTGAACCGCCCCATCAAGGGACCCGCGTGCAGAACACGTGAGGCCTAAACCTGATGCGCGCTTAAAAGGAAATATACGGAGTGGTACCCTGCATATTAAAAGCACAAACGACGACAGTAGCAAAAATGATAAAATCCCAGATGCAAACATGGAAAGACATAATAACAATTGTCACTCATACTTCAAGAGGTTCATACAAAACGCAGAGGACGCATTTACAACGGTAAAACTTCAGATGCGGGACATGGGTTGAGAAACTCAAAATTAACTTTATCCAAGATTTTCCAAGCATTTCGAACCTCCCGAGTATGTTTCTTCTCACGATCACAAGCATCGGGGTCCTCACGAATGTCCTCCACCCTCCGATAGGCGGCGAGTATGGCCGACTGCTGGAACATCTGATGCAGGAGATCAATGAGATTATCCCGCCTTCTCTTTGAGATCAAGTGCATCAGATACACCGAGTGTACTTTATCCTCGGCGGCGTCCAATGCCCCAAGCGGCACACCAGCACAGAATAGAGGGAGAGCCTCCCTGATCGCCAGCACGATCAGCCTCAGAAGAGAAGAGCGACGGGGGATTAGCCGATGGTTGTACTCATCAAAGCGGCTCATAATCTCGGCACATTGAGCATCGGTGAACTCCTGGTTCTGACTGCGGCCCAGTGCACGAATATTCCCATAGGAAATGATCTCGTCAAGATCATACAGATGAGCATCCATGATACCTGAAATAAAGGTCGCAAGATATCATTACAAAGCCCCCATTGCATTAATTGCAGAAGAACAACCTCGGGCCAAAAGACCCCAGGAAGCCTCTGTGTGAAGAAATCGAGTTCTTCGTCGGAATTAAATTCCTTATTGAGAAAAGGGAATTAAATTCCCAGAAGCATTTTGGATGGAATTAAATTCCATGGATTTGAACCGCCATCATCATCTCCCCAAAGATCATCTAAACCCTAAGAGATCTACAGTTGAAAGATTAAACAGTTTCATGTTCTTATGGAAAATATGAAGAAAAAAGGGTAAAAACCCTTGTTTTGGATTTAAAATCCAGAGAAATGTGAAGGTCCATCGTTGTCCAAGAACATTACCTGAGGAAAAAGGATTCCTTTCGAACAGAGTTAAACTCCGAAGATTGTTTCAAGACAGAGAACTAAGCTCTGAAAGCGAGAATTAAATTCTCAAAGAAGAAGTTCTCAGAAGAAGAAGATGAACAAAGTGAAGGCTCCTATGAAGAGACAGAGGTATTTATAGAAGACAATGAAAACGTTTCGTCTCCCCAGGTCCCTAGAGGAATCCAACGGTCACAAGAGGTGACAGCGTTGCACTCACGTGCAGACACGTGAGAACAACGCTGTGGGGGCATTTGTTTCCTGATTTAAAATCAGGAAAGCTTCTGGAAAAAGCTTCAGAAGAGGGTCACGTACTTACACGTGACTAGCGGTCACGTGTTGGCACGTGACACCTAAAAACATCATCAAGGCAAGTTCAGTTTCCTGACTACGTTGAAGAAAAGGGGGCTTCAGAAAAAGTCACGTGCTCCCACGTGACCCTGGTCACGTGGCAACACGTGACATTTAAATGCAAGAGTCAAAAGGCACACCAGTTCCCTGATCAAGTCAAGGAAAAGGCTTCAGAAGAGGTCACGTGCTTCCACGTGACCAGGGTCACGTGTTGCCACGTGACGTTCAAGACAGCAGACTCGTTCTCCAGTTGAACCAAGGAAAGAGAGAGTTCAAACAAGGGTCACGTGCTCACACGTGACCAGGGGTCACGTGGTAGCACGTGACGTTTAAGCAGCAATAAGAAGACAGAGCGCAAAAGAAAGGAAAAGGCTCATTCCAAAGGGGGTCACGTGCCCACACGTGACCATGAGTCACGTGGTCACACGTGACCGGCTTTCAAAGCCCACTGTGTTAACAGAATTAAATTCTGAGAGAAATTCAAATCTTTCCAAAGGAAAGCAACTATCTGGAACCAATCGAATTAAAGATTCAGAGGTGATCTATCTATGGGAAAATCTCGGGTTTGAAAAGATTTCCCATTTAAATCTAACCAAAATAATAAAGGAGAATCTCTGGATTTAAAATCCAATGGTGAATAAAATTCACCCAATAATCCAAAGGTCCAAAATGAATGATGGATGCAAATCAAATCTTTCACGAAGATTCGTCAAAAACTGATTGATTCGGCTGCTTCTCCTATAAATAGGAGCCAAGAGACATACATATATACAGACGCAGAAAAAAAAAGAGAAAAGAAAGAGAGCTTCGATACTTGGAGAACTTGGATCTTCTGCAAAAACCCTAGGTAAGAAAGGGAAAAGCTCCTTGAAAGAAAAAGAGAATTTAATTCTCAACAGAGTTTAACTCTGATACATAAAAACAGAAGAATATATTTCTTCTCTCTTTGATAGAGGATCTGCAAAGTGCACATCTCCCCTTAAGGTTGAGAATTTAATTCTCAATGGGTCGAGATCCTGCCATGCAGATCCAAAACATAGAGAGGAAATGCAAGCATGAGAATTTAATTCTCACAGAACTATAGGAATTTAATTCCTTTAAAATAAAATTAGGGCTTGACCCTGTATCATGAGAATTTAATTCCTTCAGAACAAAAGAAACAGGGTTTAACCCTAATTAAGAACCTAGTTCTGTTGCAGCAGCGGGAATTTAATTCCCTTAATCATAATTTAACAGAGGATGGAAGTTTAAACTCCTTAAAAAAAGCTTTGTTAGGGTTTAACCCTATTTGGTTCTTCACATATATGAGGAATTTAATTCCTACAGAAAATTCAGAGTTAAACCCTATCCCAGAATATAAGTCTTCGAAAGGAAGTAGGAATTTAATTCCTCTGAAATTTAAAGCTTGAGGAATTTAATTCCTGAAAAAATATTAACAAAGCCTCTAAACAAAATACATAGAGGCAGGGTCACGTGTCATCACGTGACCCCCCCAAAAGGTCTACAGAAAGCCCCTTTGAGGCAGCACCCCACGTGATCCATGTGACCCTTGGCAGAAGCTCTAATACATAGGCATTTGAATGCCCATCACGTGATGGCACGTGATGCTCTGAAAGACGCGATAATCTCAGCAGAATAAATGAAGGGAGGGCGCTCTCACGTGCTGCCACATGACCCCTCTTGTCTTAGTGTTTAACACTAAATTGAAACTCTCGAACCCAGTGTTAAAACACTGTTGGGCCTTAGTGTTCAACACTAATTAAAAAGCTTTATCTGCAGTGTTCAACACTGGTCTGTTTTAGTGTTTAACACTAATTTGAAAAGCCTTGTTGCTGGTGTTTAACACCAATTATCTCTTAGTGTTAAACACTAACTTGTCAACCTCATTCCCAGTGTTCAACACTGATTGTTCTGTAGTGTTTAACACTAGGCTTTGGCCCAATTGGCCTAAATGGATGGAGGCAAAGCCTCTCCTGATTGGACTTAGCCCAAGATGGCCATAAGTCCTCAATTTGTGATTAACTGGGCCAATAGACTCATAACACAATTAATTCGTCTCGACCCCAAATTGGGCCAAGGACTATTTAATCCACTCCGGTTCTAGGGTACATCTCTTCACTCCTTTGATACTTGGCATTGTAATCCCTCAATGTCTTCAAAGAGGTGACGGGTCCCGACGACCACACATTGATACGGACTGCGGGGTCCTTAAACCCGTGTTCAATGCAAATTCCTGGTTACGTGGAACGCGGATAATGTCACTCTTTGACCCCGTGGAAAACGTCCAGAGCGGAGCCTGGTCCTCGCAGAGCACGGCAGTGAACACGTGTGAAGCATCCAGAGCACATAACGGACTGTGGGGTCCTTAAACCCATGGACTACGACGTCCTTAACCTTGACCGGGATGTCTTAAAACTAACAACGGACTGTGGGGTCCTTAAACCCATGGACTACGACGTCCTTAATCTTGACCGAGATGTCTTAAAACTAACAGTGGACTGCGATGTCCTTAAACTACCCATGGACCGCAATGTCCTTAAACTACCCATGGACCGCAATGTCCTTAAACTAAAACAATAGAGCCCCGCATGCTCTTTTGTCGGATCTAAACGGTCCCGTTTAAGTTGATCTTAGCCTCAAAGATGGCTAACGTATCCTTAAACCTTCAAACAGAGTGGACTATAAATTCCCCCAATTAACTCTGGCTCAAGGGTACATCTCTGAACTCCTCTGACATCCGTCGTTGTAATTCTTCAACGTCGTCAGAGAGGTGACGGGTCCTGACGGCCATACATACGTTGGACCTCTAGGTCCCTAAACTGGAACAATGGAGTTCAAACACTCCTTTATCGGATCTAAACGATCCCGTTAAGTTGATCTTAGTCACAAAGTTAGACTAACGCATCCTTAACAAACGTTTGAGTTGATCTTAGCCTCAAGTATGGCTGACGTATCCTCAAACCAAACCCTCAAACCCAAATCTAAGATAATACGGATTTGGACTAGTCCACGCCCTACGGGCGACGACATAACTCAGTCTCCGTAAACAATCCACGGGCAACAAAACACAAAACAAACACCCACAACACGAAGTGACCAACTGGAGAAGGAGAAAGTTGTTACCGCAATGCGGTAGCGTAATTAACTGCAGGGGCTTGCGCCTGCAGGGAAGAGCGTCCCCACAATCAAAAACCCCTCAAGCGTGGGGGAATCTGACGAAGTCTGCTACATCGGACGCATCCGTTTAAACTTTCGATACATGGTGCCATAAATCAACTTGGCATCTTTGGAGAGGTGAACGGATAGCACCAATTAGCATCTGCCCCGAATCTCAGTGCCAAGACACCGCAGTCCTGTGCGCCGTCTTTCGGAGGGGAACAATGGTCCTAAGAATCGTTAGTCGTATTTGAGACTAAGAGTACCTTAGGAGATATGGGACTAACATCGTTTTGGATATCATCAATGTTTTAATTAAGGATCATTTTTACCGAAGATCCATCAAAAGAGCATTTAGGCTCAGCTGCAAGAAACTTTAGAGACCTAGCCAATTTGGGCTTAGTCTGCCTATTCTTATTCAAAAAGTGCTAAGCACTCATTTGGGCTCTGTTTGTTCAGCCCTTTTCTTTTTATGAAAAATTGCTAAGCACTTATTTGATGCTCTAACACTCACATGAGTGTCATGTGAAGCATTTGATTATGGGCGCCGCCCAATGAGCACTGAGCACTCTGCCACTTTGGCTGTTTATGGAGTGCTGTACACTTTTCTCTCTTCTTTTTTTATGGCGCTCACGTGAGGAGTACGTGAGGCGCTGCCCAATCAGTGCGTAGCACTTAATCATTTTGGCTGTATGTGAAGTGCTAAGCACTTTTTTTGTGGCGTCCGCGTGAGGAGCACGTGAGGCGTTTGGCATTGTTAAAGAGGGGCGCCCATGTGGGAAGCACGTGAGGCGCTAATTTCTTTTATATGGAGATTTAATCTCTGTAGATATTTTTTAGAGAACTTAAATCTCTGTTGATGGTATTTTGACTATTATCGATCACCAAGATCACAATTTTGAGGATCTGGGATTATATTCTTTTAAAAACTAAGTTCTTGATTCGAAGGAACTGGGTTTCTGGAGTATTATGGACTCCATATTTTGTCTCTTTTAAATTTGTTATTCCCTGAACCTTTGATTCTCAAGAACAAGTTCTTCCCGATGAGAATTAAATTCTTAACTTATGGAAGACTTGTCTTATGGATTTCAGATCCAGAAAAAGAACTAAATTCTTTTAGAAGGGTTCAACCTTTAGATTTGTTAGGTAAAGGAGATGTTTTGATCTCGATATTCTCTTTACCTAGGGTTTCGAGAATGGAGCTCTTCTTCTTTGGGTAAAGGATATTTTTTCCTCCTCGTCCCTCTGTGTATGTGAGACTTGAAGTCTCGCGGCCTTTATATAGTGGAGGCAAGTTGTTGATTAGTTTTGAGAAAATCTCTTATTGAGAGATTCCAATTGATTTAATTGTTCTCAAAATTGATTTGGGGAATTTTACCCACCATTAGATTTTTGATCCAAGGACTTCTGTTTTTACAGAATATGATTTGGGGTTCTTAACGAGATTGGGGAAATATTTTCCCATATACAGAATTTATTCTGTAAAATGGTGATTTTTAATCACCAATGGATTTTTAATCCAAGGGTTCTCTGTTTTACAGAGAGCAATTTTTTTATTTAGAAAGATTGAGAGAATATATTCTAAAATAGAATTTTATTCTATAATTGGATTTTTGATCTAACCGAGAGTATCTTTCTTATTTTAGAATGATTTAGGAAATGTTTTCTCCCAATAGAATTTAATTCTTTATTTTGATGATTTATCATCTCCATTAGATCATTGATCCAACGGCTTTGCACATTGGCGCCCTCGTGACGAGCATGTGCGGCGCCATCTAAGAGTTTAACTCGTATGTAATGAACTCTCCTGTGCTTTGCACATTAGCGCCCGCATGATGAGCACGTGAGACACCACCATAGGATTTAATCCTATAAGATTGGCTCTGGCACTGGCGCCCTCGTAGAGATCAGGGTGAGGCGCTGCCTCATTAATGAAGGTTTCTTTTCATCTTCTTTTTCTGCTTTTCCTGAGCTTTCAGAGTTTGGAAATAGTTTCACCATGCACAACATTTTTTGTGCCGAGACTTAAATGCCTCCCTTTATAATCTAAGCAATGCTCCTCTTCTCTCTCACTTTCAGAAAATCATTTTAACAGAGAAGAGTCATGGCTTGCAATCGTCCGCATGCTAATCGGCAGCCATGGGAGGTGCCTATTGAGGAAATTATTTCTCTCTTTGTTTCACGCTTGGTGAATCCCGCTCTCATGAATGAACAATGTGATACGGTGCTACACGAGCTCTTGACTCGTAGAGGATCTCCTCTCCCCATCGGCTCCATTTGGCTCCAGATGATCTTCCTGTCCGTGCTTGCTGACATCCCCCTCATCCAGCGGAGATGACTCCGGTGATGCTCGACGCAGCGGAGGACAAGATCGAGTGCTTTCATGAGGAACTTTTGATTACCAAGCCTCTGAAGGATCGTTCTATTCAGCCGTTGAGCCAGATACGGGCTCAGCGGGCCATCATGTATGCCTTCGCCGATGGGCATGGCTCTAACCGATATGGAGCAACTCCTCGCGAAGATCGCCGCTTCGACATGGTGGAGAAGGCTGAGAGGGTTTTAGAAAACTTTATTCATAGTTTTGTAAAACCTTGTACTTTTGATCCCGTATTTGATGATCTATTTCCTGTAGGATAAAATGTTTATTTAAATTCTTTCCCTTTGTCATTGACCAACGATTGCTTCATTTCTAACACATTTTCTTCCTCTAATCGTATTATTGAAATATACGTGCAACATATATGTGCGCACGTGCACTTTACCCTTAGGGATTTTTACAAAGTGTAAACGCCACTGTTGTGCTCATGTCATGCACTAACCCTCCACATATGTATACGAATGAGCCTGCTTTCACACATATCTGTAAACGAAATTTAAATTGGTGTAAACAGCACATTGTGGGCATAAGAGAACGATCAGGGAAAGGAGAGAGTTTTATACTATTTAAATCGAGTTCTCCTGGGGGCAGAAAACAACTATTCCCCCATCGAAAAGTATTGACTAGGGCTGATCTTCGCAATAACGAAGCTTAGACATTACGCCCTGGCACATGAGGTCCACCACATATCAAAAATGGATCCTCTCAAATATCTAATGTCAAAGGCCATACTGACAGAAAGGCTTGCCATATGGGCCCTTCTCCTGATAGTGTTCTCGATAACGTATCGACCCCTCAAAGCAGTGAAAGGTCAGGACATTGCCGACTTTCTCAAGGAACATCTGATACCAGCCGACTCTCTTTTAAATTGTGAGTTGCCAGACGAACATGTGTTCGACGCAATCAAAGAAGAAAATGATTCCTAATGGGAACTCTGTTTCGATGGAGTATCTTTCATGAAGAGGCGAAAGCAAAACGCCCCCATAATCAAACCTGGGGTGGGCCTTCGTGACCCCGTATGGAAGAATATTGTGTTACGCCCCTTCCTTAACAGAGCCAAGGACTAACAACGAAGTTGAATACAAAGTTTTGATAGCAGGTCTTGAGATCACTATCGACATAGGAATCAAAGACCTTCTCATATATGGAGACTCCCAGCTGATTGTTAGCCAAGTAAATGGAGAATATCAGACATGCAAGCCAGAGCTGATAAACTATGGCGAAAGAGTGCAGCAACTGCTAACACAAATCCTTTCTTATACCGTAGAAAGTATACCGCGAGCGGAAAACAGCAAGGCGGATGCGTTGTCAGAATTGGCCAAGGAATTGGCCGATGAAGACCTCGATGACGCGAGGATCATTGTGCAAAGCCGTAGAGTTCTCGCACTAACAGTTATATCTTTGGAAGACTTGATAGAGCTGTCTCAAGGAAAAGAAACGATCGAACAAGTAGCCTTTTAAATAGAGAACGAAGAAAATGTCATCGAATGGAGGGAAGTCTTTATAGACTACTTCAAGTCCCAACGAACGCTCGAAAATGCGTCGTCTAGACATTGTTAGTTATATGTATGCCCTAAAGGCCATTGCTATACATGGGATGTATATTGTAGTGGATGCTTGGAGATATATAGGGAGGACTTTCTTGCTCGACATGATAGTATGCTATCTGGTTGCTCTTTACCTTAACGTGTACAATGATTGTCTCTCTGTTACATGTTGGTAAAGCCCTTAGGATGTGTACTTGACTACCTGGAATATGATGCGGATCATACTAGTGGGGACATGGTAGTCCATAAGTACATCCTTCAAGGTCCCTAGTCATGGGTGTATCGAGACGGGGCATCGATATACCAGAGTAGACTAGCGTATACCTTCTCGACCCATACAGATGGGCGATGGATGATCCCATATCCATTGGTGTTTGACATCAGAGATGATATACGGGTGCTTAGTGGAGACTGGGTACACTGGACGGACTCGCCGAGAACTCCCAGATGGTATTATACCTTACGTCAGATGGCAGTTCTCTGGTGACACTGGTACAGGTTAGTCTGTAGACCCGAGATCGTCATAGAGTCTTGTGTGATTCCCACTGTGCTTTGATTTCCACCTTACCATGTCCAAGAGGGCGTGCAAAACGGTGGTTTTTGGGTACAGTCCCGAATCATATGGAGGCAATGAGCGATAGGAGGGGATTCGTCTCTCCCAGTATAGGGAGTTGATGTTGCGCTGTGTTCGATTGGTTATAACCGGAAATCCCTGGCCAGGGTTGCTGAGATTTACTGGTAAGTGTTACCAGTAGTTTCTCGAACTGTTATAGACCTCATATCGACACGACTTATCGAGCTGCTGGGGTCTGACGTTTACCACCCCTAGGCAAGATATGCGACATATCAGACGATCAGACCGAACTGTACGGTAAGTGTTACTGGTTGGATTCACAGGAGTGTGAGCGGGCTTGCTCGTCGATCTTCTGATCGCTCAATACCCGGGTGGCCGTTACGTTTAGCAGACCGCTTCCCGCTTGTGGGTGCTTGATATGATCATCATCTGCTGCCGGCGTATTGACGAGTCTTTAGAGTCCTACACAGAGGTTTCCTGGCTCAAGCGAAACGAAATAGGAGCGCATATGAGATATGTGCGGGACCGAGAGTAATACCAGTATGTGATACTGTATTCGATTCTCGTGATTTGTGACATTGATCGGTTATATGCGATATAGCCGGGTTATCGGATCAAGTGTTGATTCGATAAGTTGTTACTATTGATATTAGTCGGTTATATGCAGTATGACCGGATCGTTAAATCAAGTGTTGATTTAATGATTTAATGTATAATTATATATTTGATATATTACTTTACATTAACTAATATTGGTTCACTTATGATGTTTTTCTCACTTGTTTGTGCACATTGTATATGTGATATATTTTTGTGCACAAGATTGTATCATGTTTGATGATACATGCAAACTTGGGTGTATGTTTGATTTAAACAATGTTTAGTAAATGGTTAGGGTTTCATTTCATTTGCTTTATTTACTTATTCATTCATTTATTTATTCATTTAGGCAAGAAATAAAATGGTGGCTTTATTTGGACTTCACTTGAAGCTTCATGAAGCTTTGAAAGTGATAACCATTTTGTTTCTTTCCTTAACCCAACCATTTAACTAAACCCTAGTTTATTCTCTACACTTAACCATGGTTGCAAAATGATAACCATCACTTCATTTTCTTTTTGAAATTAATTGATCCTTTTTCTTCTTCTTCATCTTCTTCTTCAAGTAAAGAAAAGAAAAGCTTTCTAGAAAAATGTCAAGTGATGAATCCAAGTGAGAAATCCAAATCCAAAGTGAACCCACTTCCTATTTCTTCATCCTCTACCACTTTCCATGTAGTATAGGGTGTTTTCTTCATAAGTTTCATGACTTGCTGAAGTTGGAGCTTGATCTTGAGTTGCCTCGACGTAGATCATCTTCGGCATCGAAGTCGACGACCTAGCCCGATCTTTTCTCCGATGAAGTCACCGCCAGAGTCAAGGATTCCGATGGGTACAGCGGAGGGACGTCATCACGGAGCCAAGGAAGTGGAGGACCGGATCTACAAAGGTTGTATTTCCATTAACTTAGCAGTTAAGTTGTTAACTAGCTTGTAGTTTCGCCTAATTTCTAGTTAACGATCCGTATTAGGGTTTCTCGGCACCGGAAAATTTTGAATTTGGCATGGTTGATGCCTTGTGAGACCTCATTGGTGTGCCTAGGGACCCTACAGTGGTATCAGAGCCTAGCTAGAGCCTTAGGCGATGCGTAGACGATGTTAGAAACCCGATCGAACCCAAAACCCTAATCTCCAACCCTTCTCTGTACATTTTTTCAAAACTGGGTTTTTTCCAAATTAAAAATATGCAGAAAATTCAGCAGGCCTTTTCAGGGATTACTGTGCAGCACGTGATCATGATTCGACTAAAGAGCGGCGGTTCCGCGGCCAAGTAGTCACATCAGCTTTTGAATTTTGCACAGTAATTCCTAACTTTTAGTGCTGTATTTTCTGGGAATTTTTAACTTCTACTCAAGAGTTGAGTTTTCTGGGTTGTATTGGGGACTCGGTGTTTCGATTGGGAAGTTTAACTTCGTCTGTGTTTTTCCGGATAATTTTAGAAAATGTTGAAAAGTTTGACCGGATATAAATACCCACTTTTTCCCCTGTCGGGAAATTTCCAAGTGTTGGATCTTTCCGTAGTTTAAGAACGTTCGAAGTAGTGCAAGTAACGTGATGGACTCTCTAGAAGACAACAAACCTTAACTCGATTATGTGACCGTCTTGAACTGCCCTTTGAACCTTCGGGTTTTGGGCAGTACGGCATGCCACATGTGAGGCGTTGGCTTGACCCTTCTACGGCTGGACCGTTGGTACTGAGGCATGAACTGGATGTTTTTAAACTTGTTTCATGTGTTGAGCTGTTTTGGGAAAACTTGGGTGTTTGAATGTTCGATTGGAAAGTTTAATATTTTCTATTAATCTGGAATGGGATACAATATTTGGAATCCACAAGTAGTTATGAGATAACTGATTTGAATGTTATAAACATAGCACTTTAGTCTCACTTGATCGGTTGCCACGGAATTTTGATGTGATCAAAAGTCCGTCGCAATCACGTAGCGTACGCGGATACTCGCCGAATAAACTTAATAGACAGCTACACCCATTAGCCCCGACCAAGTGACTGTAGGAGAACCCCGTCGCCGAAAGCATCCGTTCGGGTGCTCGCGGTAGCGGTGTTCCGCCTTGGTGCACTTCGTCGACGGTATCGGGGGTGCTGCCGTCTACTAAAGTTTGCGTCAAGCATTCGATCAGGATGTCGGGAATCTTGTTGAATTGCCCGACTTGATATTGAAAAGTGTTTTCGATAATGAGACTAAAATGCGGGGTTTATAATTGTTAGGCATGCGATGTCTAAGGAATTCATTTGGTTAGGCATGCGATGTCTAAGAAGGTTGCGGATTCCAACTGTTGTAATTTTACACTTTCTTTTCTGCGACCGTAAGTGTAATATGTGATATCGCCGGTTTCGTTGCTATATGTTAACGACAATTGGGATACGCATGTTTACTTACGTTGATGACATGTGATGTTATGTGTTGCTGGATATGTTATATTGGATCGTCGTGTTTGAATAGCCGGGGTTTTTTTTATGTGAGATGAGTGTTTTTCATTTTCATTCATGTAAAAAACTTGTATGTAATATTCTTTTATTGGGGAACTTCCAGGTTGCGGAAGATGTCACCTTTTGTATATTATTTACTTTTCCGCACTAGGATGGACCCAAGGAGGAGGGCACAAGTAACCGGGTTCTGGAGTCCAGTAGGAGACCAACTCGAGGAGTCGAGTCCGGGTCTCCTAACTCTAGAATTGGTAGGGTTGCTTGCCGCTCTCGTAGGGGTCTAGGGGTGTGGGTTTGGCTATTCATCGCGACCGTGGAATCCGTGTTTTATACTGGCTCGTATTGAAAACACGGACGTTCTAGTATATCCAATGTTTCATATGATTCTTCTGCTGCGATATCTGTGATGTGATCATTTGATGTTCTGTGATAAATACTATATATAGTATATATGATATATTATATAGGCGTTACTTATTTTTTACACCCGCGCTAGCCCTGCCCCGCTCTGCCGTTAGTTACCTAACCTAACGGTGCACGAGAGGACATCGAGGCGAATGCGGATGGCATAAGTGTACGCCGTATTTATCTGTGATGTTTAGGTACTTAAATGATGGGACTTCATTAATGTGATTAATGAAAGAATAGAAACCTAAGATGTTGTGGAATCGAATTTCTAAATAAAACAGGTAGCTACAGTTCTTGCTTTGCATCGCGGTGTTCCTTGTAGAACATCCTGCACCTTATTCGATAAGGAAAGGACCGAGATCCCTTCATCGGGAGTGACTCCTTTAGCAATAACTGGCAGATACTACAACTCTCGGTTTGTCCTTTGATTTCTTCTATAGTTTCTGCTTTGCACAGCGATATATATGATATATCCCGCACCTCATTCGACAAGGAAAGGGCCGACGATCCCTTCACTGGGAGTGACCCCTTTAGCAAAACTAGAAAAGCCTAAAAAACACTCCATTTTAAAATCATTTGATTCTACAACGATATCAAGTTCATTACGCAATAGATTTTCAGAAAAACCTGTCGTAGCCCTCCGTCATTTCAGATAAGTAGTAGTTAGTATTCGTGCTACGTTTGTTGGCCTTTGTCAAAGCGTAGTGTGCGGTAGCTGACTGGTGCTTATCTGCTTATGCATATGATGCAGATTGGGTTAGGGTAGTCGTGCGACCTTGTTGGCCTTTGTCAAGGGTCGTGCGAGTAGGTTTAATTCAATCAGGAAATGACGGGTTGAACTTGACTAGCAGCCTATGATTTGTTGGCCTTTGTCAAGGTCATAGGAGGCTTGGGGCAAAATACTATCGGGAATTTCAAGTGTTGAAATTTGCAATGAGATTGCATACCTTCTATGAGATAGTTGGATCCCGATACCCGCTGCGAGTAAGAGTTACTCCTGGGAGAGTTTTACACATTACAATTAGCCGATCAAGTAGGTGTCTAGAAAGGTGTTAACGAGGTTACGCCTCTGGGAAAACGAGGTTTACATTAATTAGGTTCGTGCGAAAGCACGGGGGACCTCCCTCAAAGTACCGACACTGGCCTGACTGAAAGATTGGCGAACTTGTAGTGTGTAATTAATCCCGGCTAGTCTTTCCTTTTAGGGTTTGAAGGAAGATTTGATAAAAATAGTGGGAGCCATCCTGATTAGATAAAATAATAACCAATCTGATCTTGCAAGAGCATACGCTGAGTGTTTTCTTCTCTCCCTCTCCAGGTAGCGACCATATCACGCCTTAATCAAGATAATAATACGGATGTATTGACCGAACCCGCTTGTTATACTGAGCTGGGGAACGTTGGTCCCACCCCAACTTATAATTGTTATAAGACAGAGAAGGAAATAGGGGAATACCAGAATTCCTATGCCGCCCAAATGAAGAAAGTGCATATGATGCATCTCCTTCGGGTGTGTTCATTACAAAGAACTGTTTCTCTGTATCCTCTACGTCCTGGGTATTTGATACCGGATCAGGATCCCAGATATGTAATCTGTTACATAGGTCTACATAAAGGTAGAGAACTGAGAACGGGTGATAAGTTTCATGAGACAGAAAACGGTGCAAGTGTTGCAGCCAAGTCTGTTGGTCACTGTCACCCTGTATTCCAAATACATTGATTCTGAACGAATGTTATTAGATACTGAACCTAATATACAAAATCATATCAGTCTCTTTATTAGTAAAGAAATGATAAAATTTTGTATTGTTGGATAATGTTTTGAACATTTCCTATAACAAAAGTTGATCGGTTCAGGCACGTTATCTAAAAGCATTGATGTTCTAAATCAAACTACAGTTCTTAGTATACGGAACACACACAAGAGGAAGAGTTCAGAAATGAACGGATCCTTCTTGAGGCATTGTAGACTAGGTCATATCAATGCGACCCGACTGGCTAAAGTTACATATAGATGCATATTTAAATCAGTTTGAATTTACATCTTGTGAAACTTGCCAGTCATGTCACAAAGATTAGATTACCATAGCTCTGTTTATTGGAAACAGAGAAAGAGTTAGTGAACTCTTGGGACTGATACATGATGATGTATGTAATGTCCCCTGTCTGCACATGCCAGGACCGGTTCTTTGTACTTCATTACGTTCTCTGATGATCTCTCAAGATTCAGACATATGTTCCTGTTGAAACATGAGTCCGAAACTTTTGAGATATTCACAGAATATAAGTTATAAGTAGAGAACCAATACGGGTATAAGTATTATGTCTTTTGATGAGATCAAGGAGGAGAATACTTGTGCATAAAATTCCTGGACTGTTCTAAAGGAGAATGAGATTCTCTCTCAGCATTACTCCTCCGAATACACCATAGCACGATGGTATATCGGGGCGGAGCAATAGCACCCTATATGATATGGTATGCTCTATGATGAGTACTACTGAGTTTCCAATTTCCTTGTGGGGGTTATGCACTTGAGAAGCTGCATACCTATTGAATTAGGTTCGAATCAGATCAAAGCCTACCACTCCATATGAGATATGGTATGGGAAGAGACCATGTCTTAAGCCAATTAAGATTTGGGGTTGACCAGCCTATGTCAAAAAGCAAAATCCGGACAAGCTCGAGGCAAGGTCTGTAATGTAGAACTGGAAAGGTTCCAGCTATACAAACTACGGCAGATGATTTGATAAAACCAAAGGATTCAATAGTTACCAACGAACCCCAGCCTCTCCGCCGATTTAGTAGGGTTTCTCACCCACCTGAGAGATACTTCGGTTTCTCTATGACAGTGGGAGCGAGGATTGCATCATGAGATGATGACCCAACTAGTTTCGAGCTGGCCATCAGGAGTAAGACTCTGTAAGAATGGCTGGATGCTTAGCGATCTGAGATGGAATCCTTTTACACCAACAAAGTATGGACTTTGGTTGCTATATCTGAAGGGTTAAATCCCCATCAGGAGAAAGTATATCTTGAGAAGATTACTTGGTGTAGATGGAAAAGTTGAGACTTTCAAAGCTAGACTTATTAAAGGTTTTTGTCATCGACCAGGCGTGGATAATGATGAAACCTTTTCCAGTGGCTATGCTTAAGTCCATCCGGATCCTACTTGCCACGGCTACATACCATGACTACGATATCTGGCGGTTGGGTGTCATGACTGCTTTTCTAAAATGATGTTTCAGAAAAGAAAGTCTGTAAGTACATAGTCGGAGGGCTTCGTAGACAGTGGGAGCAGCGGAAACGTATGCAAGATGTTTTATGTGATAAAGCAGGCATCGCGGAGTTGGAACATCTGTTTTGATGGAGTAGTCAAATAGTTTGACTTCATCAAAATGGTAGATGAACCTTGTATATACAAAAAGGTAGTAGGGAGTATGGTGACGATCCTCGTAGAGTACGTGGATGACATACTCTTGATAAGAAAGGAGTTTCCTATGCTACGCTCGGTCAATCTCCGCTTATCACAAAGATTCTCCATATAGGATCAAAGTGATATCTACTAAATCTTGGGTTTTGGATCTATGAGATAGATTTAATTGGATATTAGGATACTCACTAGTTGTAGTGAGATGGTATCAATTGATCCTGGGGAAAATCACTGGAAAAGTTCCAGGGTGATAAGGACGACTGAATGTCAGTCACAGGCATTGTCTTTACCCTTAGTAAAGGTATGTTGGAAGAGTTCCAAGCTCGATACCGTGGCATACTAGACAATAAAGGTAGGATACATCGCTACTTAAGATGCTACCAAAGAGGTTGTCTGGGTGTATATTAGTTCATGAGATGAACTTAGTTCCTCCCATTGTGTGACAATGGAGTTGTGGCTTATGCCAAGGAACGTCCGTCCCATCTGTGATCCAGACATATTCTGAGGCAGTGTCACCTGATCATGGAGATGGTTGATCTCCAAGGGATCGAGGTCAGGAGAGTAGACTCAGAGGACAACACGGCGGATCCACTCACAAAGGCTTTTTCCTAGAGAGAGACTTTTATGGGATGGTTGAGTATGAGATACTACAACCATTGCTATCAGATGGCCCTAGTGCAAGTGGGAGATTGTTAGTTATATGTATGCCCTAGAGGCCATTGCTATACATGGAATGTATATTGTAGTGGATGCTTGGACATATATAGGGAGGACTTTCTTGCTCGACATGATAGTATGCTATCTGGTTGCTCTTTACCTTAACGTGTACAATGATTGTCTCTCTGTTACATGTTGGTAAAGCCCTTAGGATGTGTACTTGACTACCTGGACTATGATGCGGATCATACTAGTGGGGACATGGTAGTCCATAAGTACATCCTTCAAGGTCCCTAGTCGTGGGTGTATCGAGACGGGGCATTGATATACCAGAGTAGACTAGCGTATACCTTCTCGACCCATACAGATGGGCGATGGATGATCCCATATCTATTGGTGTTTGACATCAGAGATGATATACGGGTGCTCAGTGGAGACTGGGTACACTGGACGGACTCGCCGAGAACTCCCAGATGGTATTATACCTTACGTCAGATGGCAGTTCTCTGGTGACACTGGTACAGGTTAGTCTGTAGACCCGAGATCGTCATAGAGTCTTGTGTGATTCCCACTGTGCTTTGATTTCCACCTTACCACGTCCAAGAGGGCATGCAAAACGGTGGTTTTTGGGTACAGTCCCGAATCACATGGAGGCAATGAGCGATAGGAGGGGATTCGTCTCTCCCGGTATAGGGAGTTGATGTTGCGCTGTGTTCGATTGGCTATAACCGGAAATCCCTGGCCAGGGTTGCTGAGATTTACTGGTAAGTGTTACCAGTAGTTTCTCGAACTGTTATAGACCTCATATCGACATGACTTATCGAGCTGCTGGGGTCTGACGTTTACCACCCCTATGCAAGATATGCGACATATCAGACGATCAGACCGGACTGTACGGTAAGTGTTACTAGTTGGATTCACAGGAGTGTGAGCGGGCTTGCTCGTCGATCTTCTGATTGCTCAATACCCGGGTGGCCGTTACGTTTAGCAGACCGCTTCCCGCTTGTGGGTGCTTGATATGATCATCATCTGCTGCCGGCGTATTGACGAGTCTTTAGAGTCCTACACAGAGGTTTCCTGGCTCAAGCGAAACGAAATAGGAGCGCATATGAGATATGTGCGGGACCGAGAGTAATACCAGTATGTGATACTGTATTCGATTCTCGCGATTTGTGACATTGATCGGTTATATGCGATATAGCCGGGTTATCGGATCAAGTGTTGATTCGATAAGTTGTTACTATTGATATTAGTCGGTTATATGCAGTATGACCGGATCGTTAAATCAAGTGTTGATTTAATGATTTAATGTATAATTATATATTTGATATATTACTTTACATTAACTAATATTGGTTCACTTAAGATGTTTTTCTCACTTGTTTGTGCACATTGTATATGTGATATATTTTTGTGCACAAGATTGTATCATGTTTGATGATACATGCAAACTTGGGTGTATGTTTGATTTAAACAATGTTTAGTAAATGGTTAGGGTTTCATTTCATTTGCTTTATTTACTTATTCATTCATTTATTTATTCATTTAGGCAAGAAATAAAATGGTGGCTTTATTTGGACTTCACTTGAAACTTCATGAAGCTTTGAAAGTGATAACCATTTTGTTTCTTTCCTTAACCCAACCATTTAACTAAACCCTAGTTTATTCTCTACACTTAACCATGGTTGCAAAATGATAACCATCACTTCATTTTCTTTTTGGAATTAATTGATCCTTTTTCTTCTTCTTCATCTTCTTCTTCAAGTGAAGAAAAGAAAAGCTTTCTAGAAAAATGTCAAGTGATGAATCCAAGTGAGAAATCCAAATCCAAAGTGAACCCACTTCCTATTTCTTCATCCTCTACCACTTGCCATATAGTATAGGGTGTTTTCTTCACAAGTTTCATGACTTGGTGAAGTTGGAGCTTGATCTTGAGTTGTCTCGACGTAGATCATCTTCGGCATCGAAGTCGACGACCTAGCCCGATCTTTTCTCCGATGAAACCACCGCGAGAGTCTAGGATTCCGATGGGTACAGCGGAGGGACGTCATCACGGAGCCAAGGAAGTGGAGGACCGGATCTACAAAGGTTGTATTTCCATTCACTTAGCAGTTAAGTTGTTAACTTGCTTGTAGTTTCGCCTAATTTCTAGTTAACGATCCGTATTAGGGTTTCTCGGCACCGCAAAATTTTGAATTTGGCATGGTTGATACCTTGTGAGACCTCATTGGTGTGCCTAGGGACCCTACAGACATCAGCTCATGAAACGAGGTTTGTCTTTCGCCTTCATCAATGATACTCTATATAAGAGATCTTTCTACTATTTATGGCTAAGATGCATAGGGGTGAATGAAGCAAAGAAAGTCATCAAAGAAATTCACGACGGACTATGCGGTTCTCATCAAGTTGGACCAAAGATGAAGCTGAAGTTAAAAAGAATTGGTTACTATTGGCCCACGAAGATCCAGGACTGCCTCGAATATGCGAAGCAGTGTCACTCATGCCAAATACACGTGGACTTCACCATCAACATCCAAATCCATTACACCCGACGGTGGTTAACTGGTCGTTCGAAATGTGGGGAACAGATATAATTGGCCTTATCGAACCGACATCTTCCAAAGGACATCGGTTCATACTAGCAACAACCGATTACTTCTCTAAGTGGACGGAATTAGTACCGCTAAGGCAAGTAAAGTCGGAGAATATCCTTTATTTCTTCAAGACCCATGTCATATACTGGTTTGGAACTCTGCGACAGGTAATCTCGAATAATGGGCCAGGTTACAGAAGCCATAAAATAAGCCACTTCGCACAACAACACAAAATCGACTGGAGATATTCTTTAGTCTATAATCCTCGAGCTAATGGTCCAGCTGAAGTTTTCAACAAGACCTTGACAAAAATTATAAAAAAGACGGTGTCCAAAAACAAAAAAGACTGGCACGAAAGGCTTCAAAAAGCTCTCTGGGCGTACCGAACAAAGTTCAAGACGGCCATGAAAACAACACCATATGCATTGGTGTTCGGCACGGAAGCATTTCTCCCATTAGAAATAGAACTCTCCTCTCTACGAGTAGCGGTTCGATACGAGCTGACAGATGAAAAAAAATGCTCATCTTAGGCTTGAGGAGCTCGACGCCCTCGATGAAACTCGCCTTATAGCACAGTAAAATCTGGAGGCTTATAAGGCAAGGATGACATGGTCATACGAAAAACTGACCAGGCCGAGAAAATTCCGCCAATGCGAACTTGTGCTAGTCGTCCGTAACGACTCTGAATTTACTGTACAAAATTTTTCAGTTTAATGTACAGAAAGGAGTTTACAAGCCTGAGTACAATTTATAAGTTAATTTTTGTTTAAGAACAGCAAGAAACAAGTTGTAGCCACTGGTAAAGCCTTACACTGCTGTGTCGTAGTCTCTGTGTTCGAACCCCATCAGACACATTGTATTTTTTTTCTGATTTTTCTTTTAAAATTTTTGGAAGTCCAAAAGTTTCCACATGCAACGCACATGAAAATAAAATGTCTGAAGAAATAAACATGTGCAAAAGAGTATTAATACAGAGAGGAACATGTGGCATCAATCCGACGGCCCCTCTCCACAAATCGACCGGCGAGATCTCTTCTTAGGCCGATACCGACGGTCGGCCTGTGGCATAAGATGCCCGGGCTTTGCACACAAGTCTTTTCCCCTACCCCTAACTCCCCTGCACTATTTGATTGCTCTGCAATCAAACAGAGACCCCTCAATTCTCCATTTATCGTCTTTTTAATGCATTTTAATTCATCTTTTTAATTCTAAAACCCTAATTCCACACTATAAATACTACCCCATGCTCTAGCCCTTCATCGGTCTGAAAATTGTTGCCAAAATTCTCAAAATTTTCTAAGTACAAGTGGAGTAGAAGAGGAGTTAGCAAACGATCAAGTTCCAGCAAGGATCGAATCATATTCGGGCGACACCACGACGTCACATTGACAACCCCCTCTTCCTACACCTTCCTTTAATCCACTTCACTTGTAAGTCCCTCCAACTCTTCCTTTCTATTCTTTGAATTTTTTTAATCAAAATCGGTAAAAAGTGCAGTTATTACTGATGTTCCTTTTTCTAAAGAATATAACTCCATCTTTCTTTACCTTTTGATCAAACAAATTGTAACACTTCACTTATAAGTTTAATACTCATGTCTAGAATAAATTTTATCCAAGAATCTTTTATAAAACAATCACAATTTAATACTCATGTATAGAATAAATTTTATCCAAGAATCTTTTATAAAACAATCACAATTTAGCATTTTCATTAAAATACCATGAACTATACATATCACCTTTTAGTATGTTGTTAATAGTTTATCTTTAGAAAACCTCATGGGGTAATGTACTACCCCTCATAAACACATATGGTTCCATAGCACGTTAACTCTTTCATGTAGATTTGTGTTTCGAGAAAATATTTCATTAAAATTCCTTTGAAAATAAGCCTCTACAACCCTTTTTAGGGAACTCTCTATTGGATGGTGTGGATTATCGCGCATCCTTGAGCTAGTAGAATGAGATGCAGACCTCCTCACGGAGTATTTGATCTCGAAAGGTTTTAAATACGGTTTTTAAGAAAAATGCATTTTCTACTTTAATAAAATTTAATTTTTAATAATTATATAAATATTACAAACCCATTTATTTTTCAAAATATAATAAACTTACATTTTTCTAAAAGATGAAAGTTCACAAGTTTCATCAAGATATCAATATAAGACCAGCTTTACAGTAAAATACCATGAACTATTAAAGCTAAGTTAATATCACTAAAATACCTCAAATCCTTAAAATTCACATCCATGAAAACCCTAAATAATATAAATAACTTCTCGAGATTTATTTTGAAATTATATTAAAATATCTTTCATAAAACCCTCTCGAGTTATATAAAACAATATTAAGGACTTTAGTAAATATAGGTTTAAGCGGGATCAATTCTCTTGAGCCTCATGGAGCCGGAGAAAGTGAGCGCTTGCCTATTTAAGGTAGAAAACTTAACGGTTTTATCAATGATAATTGTATTGGAAAAAGACACAAATCCTGCCGTCCATGTGCAGCAGTTACCGATAACACCCGAACCTAACTCAAGATCTAAATCAGTTATAAGTGTCTGACTCAAGTCTGAGTCTAAATCAAACTTTAATCTAAACTCGAACCAGATTTAATTCAAACATGAATCCAAACTCTAACATGTATACTTGAACATGAACCTGAACATCAAACCTGAATACAAGACTTGACATGACCGAATCATGGCTATAATTTGACATGACTACTAGCTTATATCCTGAACCTGACTACTTGAACAACTTGTATTTATGGTCTCGGCAAGCCATATAATCAATACAATACATTACGGGGTTAACGGAGTAGATTGGTACGGAATGTATAGCGTGGCACGAAATGATCACTAAAAGACACTTACATGAACTCTCGTGTCATTGCCCCGTAGGTTTTGATGGGGCCTTATACTATATGTTCCCATAGTCCACGGGGCAAGATGGACTTCTCTCGTATACACAAATACCTTCTGTACCAAGCTACAAAAAACTACGTTAGAATAATAATCTTATATTTGTACAACTTAACAGTTTCAAGTCTCTTTACTTGCTATATTCCTTTCTTTCTTTTGGGACTTACCGAGCGCTAGTTCGCTGACGACATTCCTGTCTATTTCTTTCTTTGGAATGTTCGTCAGGAGGACCGGACTCTTAGAAGATTGAGCCCAGCCAGGAGGACTTAGACCAGTTCACCGAGCAGCAGGACTTCTAGTTCACCTTGTACTTATTTCAGTTTGTATGTCATTGTTTAGGCATTGCTTTATATCATTGTACTTTCCTTTTCAAAACAGGTGTATGTAAAGATGAATGTTAATAAAAGTTGTTGTTCATTTTATTGTAAGTGCACGGCGGCACCCCGGCCGTCAACCCGACGGCCAAACGCGGAAACGGTGGTAAACTTAAAATTTGCGGACTTAGCAAACCGGCACCACCGCGCACTAAACTCCGGATCGTGCCATTAAACTAGTCTAAGCTATCTAGAGAGGGGGTAGAGAAGTATACCATACGATCCAAGTCCTCCGGTCTTCATCTCCACTCCGATCTCCTCGCGGGATCTCCGTCCGTCTCCTCCTCGTCGGAAAGGGCACCACGAAGCCGGGTACTTTTACGGGCTCCCACCTCGATACTGAGGCAACTCGAGCATGAAGCCGGCAACTCGACATGCTCAAGATTTGCTGTAGGAATATAGTGTAGAATCATAGTCTCTCTTTTGGGGTTTGGTTGCCATTTGTGGATGATGGAGGAATGGTGTATAGAAAATTGGTTCTTTCAATTTTCTAGCAATGGAATGAGAAGAAGAATGATATGCATAAAAATGAATCACTCTCATTTTTCTTCCTCTCTTTTCTTTTCTTCTTCTCTCTTTTCTTTTCTTCTTCAACCATTTCATCAAGTGAGAGCAAGAGGGTGGAGGAATGAATATGATAGCATAAACATAGAAGGAAGGTGAGTGTAGGAAAAGTAGAAAGGTGACTATATCCTAAACATCATCATAACAATCTTTCTTATCAACCTCACTTCATTTCTAATCCTTTCTAATCACAATGAATGAAAGAAAAGCAAAGATGCTTTCATAATTAATCCTTATGCAAATAAATCCTCCACAAAAGTAATTTGCAAAACTGCAAATTACCCCCTCCATCAGAAAAGTCCGGCCGGGAAAGAACAAAGAAAAACCGGCCGGAACGGAAAGCAAAATGGCAACTCCAGAAAACTGGTCCCGTAATAAATTACAGGATAACCCTTATACTGTGCATACACACCCGCATTTGTATTCCGACCGGATACAAATGCAATGAGACAAAATCTACACGGTACTAAACTAGGACCGGCTTAAGCCAAAGCCGGCTAGTAATATCCGTTCGATCCTGATCCGTGCAATACCGCACGTATCTGATCGAACCCTGCCATATAACCATATGGCCACTAGTACAAACTGTCCGATCCTGATCCGTACAATACCGCACGTATCTGATCAGACCCTGCCATATCTCCATACGGCCTCTACAGCGTTTCGCCCGAAAGCTTGAGTAACTGAAAGTGTGGTGGACTCTAAAGACTCGTCAATACTATGGCTGTGGATTTAACCACTAGCACGTCAGAGGTATAAGCCAATACGTGACGGGCCACCAGCTATTGACCAAAAGGGACGTCGATGAGGAAGCTCACCCCGACACCCAACTGAGCCTGTCAGTGACAATATCCGTACAGTCCGGTCCGTTCGTCTATGAGCATCGCATGGCGGGCCTAGGGGGTTGGTAAAAGTCAGACCCCCAAAAGCGGTACAAGTCGTGTCGGAGTGTAGCCCAGAACACCCTGAGATACTACTGGAATACCTACCAGTAAATCTCCTGCCTTGGCCAAGGTCTTTGTGTAATGGCTCTCCTAGACACAGCGCGACCTCACCCCCAATACCGGGAGAGACGAAACCCCCGAAGATCCGCTCACTGCCTCCATGTGGCTCGGGACTGTACCCAACTAAAACCTGTTTGCACGACTCCTTTGAGCCGTGGTAGGGTAGTAATCAAAGTACAGTGGGAACTCACACGAGACAAATGACGATCCCCAGGTCGATGAACTAACCTGTACACATGTCACCTGGGAACTGCTATCTGACGTCAGGTATAAGACCAACTAGCATGTTCCCGGCGAGTCCTGTCCGGTGTACTCATAACCCAATGAGCACCTGTATACATCTTAGGTGATCCAACTGACACCAGTGGCTTGTGAGACCGGCCACCGCCCCTCGTCGGGGTCTCGACTGTATACACTAGTCTACTCTGGAGTATCGATGCCCTATCTCGAAACTCCCACGACTAGGGACCTTTTAAGGATGTGCTTGTAGACCCCAGCTCCCACGTATATGATCGCCCTCATACTGCCGGTAGTCAAGCAAGAATCCTAGGGGCTCTATCAACGTGCAATAGCGACATGTCATGTCACCTAAAGCAGTACACGATGATAAAGGTAAACCTGATAGCATACTATCATCTCGAGTAAGACTGTTCTACCGGGATAGGTCCTCCCTCAATCATTGCAATCACGTGCCTGTGATCCAATAATTGACTCTGAGGGCACTATCTCCAACAATCTCCCACTTGCACTCAAGGCTAATTATTGCGATGTCGCATACTCACAGCCCGTGTGATACCGAACACCCAACTCCTCTACTAGTCAGTCGCACAAAACCTGTTTGCGAAACTATTGCGTTCGAGGAATAGCCTCAGTGAGTGGATCCGCTCTGAAATTTCTTTCTATGTCTCTCTAAATCTCAAGTTCGCGGAGAATGCCATCTCCCGAAATGAGCAATACCTGTCTTAGAGTGTCTGGATTTCTGATGGGACCGAGTTCATAAATGAACTCCAAATCCAAACTTCTTAGACTGTATCGTCAACTGAACTTAATCAGTATCCTGCGCCATGCCTCCCTCAGTATTGCCTTGGACCACCTGTCCAAAATACTGCCCCTCGTCAGAGGGAAAACTATAACTCTGACAACCTCCTTGTCGTCCATGTCACCTTGGAAGCCTGGAATGATAACCGTCTCCTGAATGAGGCTGTCGTTATCATATCCCTAGAACATCCACTTATGTTCTAAAACTGCTTCCGACTGTTTCTCCAGGATTGGATTAATGTCAACTTATTGCATCTAGTGCAAGAACAACATCTGGTGTGGTACTTGACATCTCATGATTGACTCACTTGCCTAAGCAAGTGATCTGCCAATCATGCACGTCCCTCTCCCCTTTAGTCTGTAAGACACCTTTAGAGAGGGTGACTCCATTACCTGCAGGTACACTACCGTGCCAGGAGTCGTCCATCCTAAATACTCTTAGAATGCTGTCAAGTACCCTGATTGGGAAACCACCCAAATCTAGATCTAAAACCACAGATCTAGTAACCAGTATGTCTGATATAAAATCCATGTCCTTTGTGAAGAAAACACTGTGTGACGACCAAAGTATAACCGATTGTAGTATAGGAGTTTCTTTTCCTATTCTGTGTATGTCATCTAGATACCAGGACATCACACCCTACTACCTTCTCAACAGATCCATCCCCTATTCTGATGAAGTCAAACCTATGACTGTCACGTCAGAAATAGATGATCTATCTCTGCTACATCTGCTCTAGTCTATAAATAGACATAAGCAACCTGTCCACCAATGCTTCCGCTGCTCCCACTGACTACGACAACCCTCTGGCAGAGTCATATAGACGTACACTTCTGAAGCGAGTTCAGAACGACGCTATACTCATCCTCCCGCCGGGTCTCGTAGCCTGGAACAACAGCAATGGTAATTGTGGATAAACAAGAACTTCCCTGTCACCGTCCTTGAGGCTACCGAAGTACCTCTCGGGTGCCTGAAGTTACCCACCTTATCTGCGGAGTGGCCAATGGAATGTCAATCCAGATTGAATCTTTAGGTTCCTTATCAAATCTTCAGTAATCGTTTGTGGTTCTGGAATCACTTCCAGTTCTACCATACTCCCACTACTGTTTTTCTGAAAAAATCCATTTTTAATAAAACTGTGGCGAGTCTAGAACAATATCGCTATTGTTCATCCAGATGGTAGAAAGTCAACCCTCGTCATAGCCTGGGTCAACCCACAAACAGCCATTACAGAAACGTGCCTTGAGTTGTCCAGTGTCTGGTTTTAATCATAAACCGGACAACTCCCCGTACCTTAACATCGTTAAGATATGAACTGTTCTATATCCAATATAGAAACAGAGGCACTGATTTAATTGAACCAGATTCAAATCATGCAGCTGTCCCCAGCGCATGTCAACTAAATGGAAGGAGGCCGATCAGCGTTACTCAACTTAGGAATACTTCCAATTATGAGTAACCTGAAAGAGAAGCAGGATCTCGTAATCATTACTATCAACTGAATACCATACACAAGTATCTACATCTTCGATCTCTTTGAAGAATCCCGATACTTGCTATACCTGGTTCTCTACTCTATTCAAATACCAATAACTCCTCCAAATTCGGACCCTGTGTTTCCACGAAACACCTGTCTAAAAACTAGAGAAGTCATAAGTAAACCGAATATAGTACGAGGACCAACCCCTCTGTCCTGATGGACCCTGGACAACATACAATACTCTGTATAAGTCCACTGAGTCTAATAACTCTTTCACTGTGTGTCGTAGATTGAAAACTGTACTTATGGTTAAGAAGAATTACACCGCTGTTTAATGCTCCTTACCTAACCATCCACTGATATAGGTAAATGTCGTCGACATAATATCAAAAGGTATATCTCACTCTATAAAAATAGACGTACAGATATATCAATTTGAAATTGGTGCACAACAGCGGATATTCAAAACCAAGTATTTGCCGACCGGCAAACAGCCCAGGTGATTTCCTCAAATATCACCGATTACAACGAATCCCGATATAATGAGGATGATCACCCAATTCCCAATAACCTACTCCCACTCATTATCTGTAAAACCATACAGATGTGAGAATCATACCTGGTAAATACATACCCTGGAGTAAGTATCTAATCGGGAAATCAGTTTTCTTTTAACAGTACACAGTGAACTGAAACATTGAAATGTTTCGATGGGGTATCCTGGTATTCCTAGTAATGCCTCTTCCAGATTCACGACTGCAACCGTATAGTTCTTTGCCACCTCTCCAAATCCCTTCATATGTCTTTAGTCATTACCTTCTGCACACCCATTAGGCCAAATGGTTTTCTTCCTTCCCTACCGTTCGGCACCAGCCTATGGTTTGAAAGAAGACTATCCAAAAAGCATAAAGGGTGTACTGTCCTAATCCTAGGAGCACTCGCAACGCGAGAGAAGGTGAAGATAAAAGACACCTGAATGTACTTCATTCCTATTTCTCCTGAACCGGGATCCATCCCCGAACTGGAACGAGTTCCTTTCGAGTTCGTATATAACCATACGATGGATTATCCAATAAAATGGGATCTTCGTAGTGATACGGAGTGTCCTGGAGAAATACAAAGGTGATTTAGGATTGGCGAAGAAATACTTGGTTTGGTCGTGAATAGCAGTCGTAACTTACTTTGCCCTCTTACTAATCCCTTTCTTTGTCTGAACTTAATACCTTCTGTACACCGTTTAGGCTAACTGGTTTTCTTCATTCCCTACCGGTCGGCACCAGCCTATGGTTTGGAAGAAGACTATCCAATTTGCATAATAGGTGTACTACTCCTAAACTAAGGAGTACTCGCAACCTGAGAGAGGGTGAAAAGAAAAGACAACTGAATAATCCTATCCGTTTTCTCCAGAACCGGAAACCATCCTCGAATTCCTTCGAGTTCGTATCTAACCATACGATGGTTTTGTCCAATGGAAGTGGACGTTCGTAGTAATACGGGGTGTCCTGGAGAAAAGGGTAAAAGTATCAGTGGCAATGAGGTCTGCAACTCTGACAATCCAAAAGCCAGTGTTAAGTAGGTTCGGTCAACTTGGTCACTGAGTCAAAGTCTAGGGTCGGGTCAATGGTCGCTGCCAGAGAGAGAGAGAAAAGAAACACTCAGCGTGCACTCTATCCTAGATCAGAATGGTTATCACTTTATCTAATCTGGAAACCTCCCACTGTACCTCAAATTCTCCTCCAAACCTGAAAGAAGAATTAGTCGGGGTCACCCGAGGAGTAAACCAACTCATCAGTGGGAATCGGGATCCAACTCTCATCGCATGACAACATGACGGAATCCGCTCACGGTATCACACTCCAGAAGGTATGCGCATATCTGGCAAGTTTCAGTACTTTTGAAACTCCCGATGTGATTTCTGCCCCATGCTCTTATGACCTTGACTTTGGCCAACATATCATAAGTCACATGTCAAGTTCTACCCGTCATTCTCCAGGTTAATTTGAATCCATCCGTACATACCCTTGACTTTGGCCAAAATGGCAGTACGACTGTCCCAAACCAACGCATCTATCTATGCTGCATATGAATACCCCAATAGCTACCAATCACTGTGCCTTGACTTTGGCCAACATACACAGCTTGAATACTATTGACCACCCATATGAAACGACGGAGGGCTACGAATGGTTTCTGGCGAAAACCTTTAACGTAAAGAACTTGATATCGTCGAAGGAACGGATAGCTTTTAAAAATATAGTGACGAAAACCGTTGCTAAAGAGGTCACTCCCGGTGAAGGGATCTCGGCTCTTTCCCCGTAGAATGGGGTGCAGGATATTCCAAATGAATACCGCGATGCAAAGCAAAAGTAATCGGCTATAGAGAAGTTAATGCCCTGACGCAAACTTCTGTCCAAGGGGTCACTCCCGGTGAAGGGATCTCGGCCCTTGCCTCGTCGACTGAGGAGCAGGATATTCCAAATGAATATCACGATGCAAAACAAAAGTGAGCGTCCTTGCAATAACAGCTTTTTGAAAAATGTTCCAACAACATCAGATTAGGTTTGTTTTTAACTTGCATTGATCCGAATCAATGCAGTCCCATCAATTGATCACACCAAAAAGAACGAAAATATACTGATGTACGTATATGCCATCCGCATTCGCCACTGGGTCCCGTCATTACCCGTTAGGTTAGCTTACTAACGACAGAGCGGGGACTGGACTAGCGCGGATGAAAAACATATACAACATCTACTAATATATATACCAATATATTATATTTCGCTCAAGGCGTGAAAAGAAATGCAACATTACAGAAATGTACAACATCACAGAACAATACAGATATCTGGGATCCCCGGGTTTCACAGAGCCACTACTGAAACCCGACGTTCCCCTGGTCGTGTGGATAGCCTGTGCAATGAAATCCTAGACCCCTACGGGCGCGGCAAGTTACCCGCCAAAACCTGAAGCGAGGCAGCCCCCTTCAGCACCGTGAATGGACCACCCAGCACTCCACGGAATCCGGCAACTTGGGCACCCCTCCTGGGTCAACCTGTACCCCCTACGAGTGCGGCGAATAGCCCGCCAATCCCAGAGTGAAGCCCCCTCCGTCTCAATGCCATGAGATGCGGGCTTGTTGCCCTCTAGAACCCGGCTATCCGTGCACCCCACCGCGGGGTAATCCTAGTACAGAAAGTAAAATATACATACACCGGGTACATCGACCGCAACCAGGTCGTGCCCCAAAAGAATAATACAATCAGGCAGTGACGGCAGTCCACATGTCGGACGCTCGCCCCGCAAAATCAAATGTACATAATACAACAATACAGTACTAGCATTGCATCCAGGCTATCCCCCGCGACCGATCCGCAACATCACAGCATAAACATAGAACATCAACGTGAAAGTCACGTTCGCAAATCCGTCTAACCGGGCTATAGCAGTTAGATCGGATTTACCGATCGAGTGACATTCACGGTCGCAGATATAATGTAAATACTGTGAAAAATGTGTTTAAAATTTTCCGATCGATCAAAAATTAACAAGTGGGCCCTCAATCAAAAACTGTAGCACTCACAGAAATCCTGGGCCCAATTTTAATATTCCAAAACCCATAATTTAAGCCCAGAAGGCCTCTGGAAAAATTTGGTGATGTGACGTGAATAGTGCGCGGCGGAAGGGCCGCACGAGGTGGGTTTTTGCGGCGCTTCCGCGCTCCAACTGTGGCTTTACATCATCAAATTTTTACAGAACTCTTAGATTTTCCAGTACATCAATATTTTACAACCTGAAAAATTTTTCGAGACCAAAAATTTTCAACAGAAACTGATTCGAACTAAAATGCAGTTTTGGAACATTCGATCGATCGAAACAGAAAAACACATTACACCAAGCTAGACTATGTTAATGGCGAGGCTCTGATACCACTGTAAGTGCACGGCGGCACCCCGGCCGTCAACCCGACGGCCAAACGCGGAAACGGTGGTAAACTTAAAATTTGCGGACTTAGCAAACCGGCACCACCGCGCACTAAACTCCGGATCGTGCCATTAAACTAGTCTAAGCTATCTAGAGAGGGGGTAGAGAAGTATACCATACGATCCAAGTCCTCCGGTCTTCATCTCCACTCCGATCTCCTCGCGGGATCTCCGTCCGTCTCCTCCTCGTCGGAAAGGGCACCACGAAGCCGGGTACTTTTACGGGCTCCCACCTCGATACTGAGGCAACTCGAGCATGAAGCCGGCAACTCGACATGCTCAAGATTTGCTGTAGGAATATAGTGTAGAATCATAGTCTCTCTTTTGGGGTTTGGTTGCCATTTGTGGATGATGGAGGAATGGTGTATAGAAAATTGGTTCTTTCAATTTTCTAGCAATGGAATGAGAAGAAGAATGATATGCATAAAAATGAATCACTCTCATTTTTCTTCCTCTCTTTTCTTTTCTTCTTCTCTCTTTTCTTTTCTTCTTCAACCATTTCATCAAGTGAGAGCAAGAGGGTGGAGGAATGAATATGATAGCATAAACATAGAAGGAAGGTGAGTGTAGGAAAAGTAGAAAGGTGACTATATCCTAAACATCATCATAACAATCTTTCTTATCAACCTCACTTCATTTCTAATCCTTTCTAATCACAATGAATGAAAGAAAAGCAAAGATGCTTTCATAATTAATCCTTATGCAAATAAATCCTCCACAAAAGTAATTTGCAAAACTGCAAATTACCCCCTCCATCAGAAAAGTCCGGCCGGGAAAGAACAAAGAAAAACCGGCCGGAACGGAAAGCAAAATGGCAACTCCAGAAAACTGGTCCCGTAATAAATTACAGGATAACCCTTATACTGTGCATACACACCCGCATTTGTATTCCGACCGGATACAAATGCAATGAGACAAAATCTACACGGTACTAAACTAGGACCGGCTTAAGCCAAAGCCGGCTAGTAATATCCGTTCGATCCTGATCCGTGCAATACCGCACGTATCTGATCGAACCCTGCCATATAACCATATGGCCACTAGTACAAACTGTCCGATCCTGATCCGTACAATACCGCACGTATCTGATCAGACCCTGCCATATCTCCATACGGCCTCTACAGCGTTTCGCCCGAAAGCTTGAGTAACTGAAAGTGTGGTGGACTCTAAAGACTCGTCAATACTATGGCTGTGGATTTAACCACTAGCACGTCAGAGGTATAAGCCAATACGTGACGGGCCACCAGCTATTGACCAAAAGGGACGTCGATGAGGAAGCTCACCCCGACACCCAACTGAGCCTGTCAGTGACAATATCCGTACAGTCCGGTCCGTTCGTCTATGAGCATCGCATGGCGGGCCTAGGGGGTTGGTAAAAGTCAGACCCCCAAAAGCGGTACAAGTCGTGTCGGAGTGTAGCCCAGAACACCCTGAGATACTACTGGAATACCTACCAGTAAATCTCCTGCCTTGGCCAAGGTCTTTGTGTAATGGCTCTCCTAGACACAGCGCGACCTCACCCCCAATACCGGGAGAGACGAAACCCCCGAAGATCCGCTCACTGCCTCCATGTGGCTCGGGACTGTACCCAACTAAAACCTGTTTGCACGACTCCTTTGAGCCGTGGTAGGGTAGTAATCAAAGTACAGTGGGAACTCACACGAGACAAATGACGATCCCCAGGTCGATGAACTAACCTGTACACATGTCACCTGGGAACTGCTATCTGACGTCAGGTATAAGACCAACTAGCATGTTCCCGGCGAGTCCTGTCCGGTGTACTCATAACCCAATGAGCACCTGTATACATCTTAGGTGATCCAACTGACACCAGTGGCTTGTGAGACCGGCCACCGCCCCTCGTCGGGGTCTCGACTGTATACACTAGTCTACTCTGGAGTATCGATGCCCTATCTCGAAACTCCCACGACTAGGGACCTTTTAAGGATGTGCTTGTAGACCCCAGCTCCCACGTATATGATCGCCCTCATACTGCCGGTAGTCAAGCAAGAATCCTAGGGGCTCTATCAACGTGCAATAGCGACATGTCATGTCACCTAAAGCAGTACACGATGATAAAGGTAAACCTGATAGCATACTATCATCTCGAGTAAGACTGTTCTACCGGGATAGGTCCTCCCTCAATCATTGCAATCACGTGCCTGTGATCCAATAATTGACTCTGAGGGCACTATCTCCAACATTTATATCTCTTGTTAATCTTGTGCATTATATATATATATATATATATATATATATATATATTGCTTAATTTACGCTTAACATATTTATTTCTTAGTAAATACGTTGCAGGCTTGTCATGTCTTCACTTCCGTACACTGGAAAGCGGGGTGTCACATCGTCAAGAGACTAATGATCCTCAATCGTGCAAAATGGGGAAAGTTCATGCCGAACTATGAAGGCCCTTAAATCATAGACAAATTCTACCAAGGTGGAGCCTACCTGCTCATGGATATGCATGGCGAAAGATCCTTCCGGCCAATAAACGGCTGATTCCTAAAGAAATACTACCCTTGACAAGTCATGATTTAGGTCAATGATAGATGATGACGCTTATGTCCGTTTGCTATCTTCCTGAGTCAGAACTCCAAGAGTAGTATCCAAAAAGCTCCGTCTCCCCCGAAATACGATGATAATGGACCGAAACGTCCTTAAACCAATAATGGACCGAAACGTCCTTAAACTAATATTCATCCCTAAAACAGGAATACTGGACCGAGACATCTCTAAACTAACAATGGACTGAAACGTTCTTAAACTAACAGTGGACCGAAACGTTCTTAAACTAATATTCGTCCCCAAAACGGGAATGTTGGACCGAAATGTTCTTAAACTAATAATGGACCGAAACGTCCTTAACTAATATTAGTCCCCAGAATGGGAATGTTGGACCGAAACGTCCTTAAACTAACAATGGACCGAAACATCCTTAAACTAATATTCGTACCAAATATGGGAATGTTGGACCGAAACGTCCCTAAACTAATATATTCCCCCAAACACAGAAATAATAGACCAAAAGGTCTTTAAACTAAAAATTCGCCCCAAAATACGGCGACAATGGACCGTTATGTCGTGAAACTAACACGTTTAGCCCTACGGTGAATCCCCATATCGATTACCATATACAATCTACAAGCATAAATGATTCATAACTCTCTCAGGTCCCACATGATGCAGTCCTTTGAAGAAGACCGGGGCCTACAGCTAATGGTGCGATACCTTATGAGCCACCTAAAAAAAGGTATATTCTCAAGCGAAATGGGCATGGATGAAAACCCAAAGGGGCGCCGTGAGTAAAAAACAGCAAGATGACAAGCGAGCTAGTGAAAACCCGAAAGGCGCGAACTCGTAATAAAAAACCCACTTACAAAGCCCTCACGACTTTGTAAGGAGAAAACGCCTGTGTGAGATCTTTACGACTTACAAAGAACAACACACTTTGGAATCTATACGATTCTTAGGGAGAAATTACACTTCCGAGATCCTCACGACGCATAAGGATAATGCCCCTTATGAGACCCTCACGGCACATGAGATTCAAAAGTCTTAAGTTGAAGGGATCTAAACCTGTCCTTAAGCCGTCATATTCCCCAAGTTGCCCTACAAGTAGTCTAATATCGACTCTTGTATACAATCCACAGGTATAAATAAACAATTCCCCACCAAGTTCCACCAATGACGAGAGATATCCTCATGCGGTGAACGGCACTTGTAAGTCCTCTCGACTTATAAGGAGAAAATACTCTTGTAAGATCCTTACGACTCACAAGGGAAAGTATCACTTAGGAATCCCCACGATTCCTGAGGAGAAAACACACTTATGAGATCCTCACGACTCTTAGGGAGAAATTGTAAGTCTATGTAGCATACCCCACATGTTCACGAGGAGGCGGAATACATCAAAAACGATTTTTCTCACATCAAAAGATCATGTTTGGCTTTGCAACATAGACTTTATCCACTTTAGGATCTTGATTAAACCTTAACTAGCAATAACTAAACTACAAGAGGGCGTTAACTACTCGGTTAAAGTATTATACCCTCGTGTCAAGTCCTTCGGATCTTCAAGTGGTTCTTTGCTTCTTGGTTCAAGCTTCTTTTTGATCTCCTTTCTTTGGCTCCTCCAAATCTTCAAATGAACTTGGTTGCCGGTCTCCTTTGTGTCGAAGAAAGACCACCCGAGGGCCTATGGTCAAGCTCCAACCTCAAATGAGGTAACTTACTGATCCAACTTGCTAAGGAAGACTACTAAGTAGATGTAGAGAAGATATATTGGATTAATTTGTCTCAATGCTCATTGATTCACAACTCATATGATGGGATGAGCTTGAGGGAGGAGGAGAGGAAACCTAGGAGAGAGAATGATAATATGAGAATGATGTTGAGAAATGGGTGTGAGAATGGCAAGTTATTTTCCAATAATTCAAGCATGGAATAAAATACTCACAAAAAATGCAACCATACTTGAATAGGAAATCCAAATGAACAAACAATATACAAAACCATGTTTGCAACCCATTCCTCAAATATCTCTTAATTTCCACCTCATTAACCTTTTATCAAAAAAGGATAAATCAATAATGAGGCGTCTCCTTCTAGAAGCTCATTCTTGTGAAATTACAAGAATGCCCTCACCGTATATACATACCCGTATCCGTTTTCCGAAAAATTCGGATACACAGAGACAAGTATAATCCAATAGTATAATACTAGGATCCGGCTTAAACCAAAGCCCACTAGTATTATCTGTCCGAACATCATTAGTGTAGCCAGTACACGTATGCGATCGAAACCCTGCCGTAAGACCATACGGTCTATACATCGTCTCGCCTGATCCAAGGAAAACCTCTGTGTAGGAATCTAAAGACTCGACAGTACGTTGGCAGTGAGTTTAACCATAAGTCCGTCAGTGGCACTAGCTGTACGTAACGGCAACCCAGGTACATGTCGAAAAGGAGGCCGACAAGCGAACTCGTCCGAAACCCCTACTGAGCCTGTCCGTGACAATATCCGTGCAGTCTGGTCTGGTCGTCTTAGAGTATCGCATGTAAGGTCTAGGGGGTGGAAAATGTTAGAACCTTAATAACCGTACAAGTCGTGTTAGTGTGGCTCAAGACCATCCGAGAATCTACTGGTCCGTCCACCAGTAATTCTCAATCATCCCTGGCCAGGGACTTATGGTAATGACCAACCGATCACCGTGCGATATCGACTCCCCATACCGGGAAAGTCGAATCCCCAACAGTTGCTCACTGCCTCCATGTGGCTCAGGGCTGTACCCAACTAAAACCTGTTTGCACGACTCTTTTGAGACGTGGTTGGGTAGTAATCAAAGCACAGTGGGAACTCACACGAGACAAATGACGACCTCAGGTCGACAGACTATCTGCACATATGTCACCAGAGAACTGCTATCTGACGCTAGGTATAATACCATCTAGTCAGTCCTCGGCGAGTCATGTTCGGTGAACTCACACCCAGTGAGCATTTGTATACAATCTTAGGTGCACATCACCAATGGCTTCGGGACCAATCCATCGCCCCTCGTCAGGGTCTAGTTATGTATACACTAGTCTACTCTGGAGTATCGATGCCCATGTTTCCTGATTTAAAATCAGGAAAGCTTCTGGGAAAAGCTTCAGAAGAGGGTCACGTGCTTACACGTGACTAGCGGTCACGTGTTGGCACGTGACACCTAAAAACATCATCAAGGCAAGTTCAGTTTCCTGACTACGTTGAAGAAAAGGGGGCTTCAGAAAGAGTCACGTGCTCCCACGTGACCCTGGTCACGTGGCGACACGTGACATTTAAATGCAAGAGTCAAAAGGCACACCAGTTCCCTGATCAAGTCAAGGAAAAGGCTTCAGAAGAGGTCACGTGCTTCCACGTGACCAGGGTCACGTGTTGCCACGTGACGTTCAAGACAGCAGACTCGTTCTCCAGTTGAACCAAGGAAAGAGAGAGTTCAAACAAGGGCCACGTGCTCACACGTGACCAGGGGTCACGTGGTAGCACGTGACGTTTAAGCAGCAATAAGAAGACAGAGCGCAAAAGAAAGGAAAAGGCTCATTCCAAAGGGGGTCACGTGCCCACACGTGACCATGAGTCATGTGGTCACACGTGACCGGCTTTCAAAGCCCACTGTGTTAACAGAATTAAATTCTGAGAGAAATTCAAATCTTTCCAAAGGAAAGCAACTATCTGGAACCAATCGAATTAAAGATTCAGAGGTGATCTATCTATGGGAAAATCTCGGGTTTGGAAAGATTTCCCCTTTAAATCTAACCAAAATAACAAAGGAGAATCTCTGGATTTAAAATCCAATGGTGAATAAAATTCACCCAATAATCCAAAGGTCCAAAATGAATGATGGATGCAAATCAAATCATCCACGAAGATTCGTCAAAAACTGATTGATTCGGCTGCTTCTCCTATAAATAGGAGCCAAGAGACATACATATATACAGACGCAGAAAAAAAAAGAGAAAAGAAAGAGAGCTTCGATACTTGGAGAACTTGGATCTTCTGCAAAAACCCTAGGTAAGAAAGGGAAAAGCTCCTTGAAAGAAAAAGAGAATTTAATTCTCAACAGAGTTTAACTCTGATACATAAAAACAGAAGAATATATTTCTTCTCTCTTTGATAGAGGATCTGCAAAGTGCACATCTCCCCTTAAGGTTGAGAATTTAATTCTCAATGGGTCGAGATCCTGCCATGCAGATCCAAAACATAGAGAGGGAATGCAAGCATGAGAATTTAATTCTCACAGAACTATAGGAATTTAATTCCTTTAAAATAAAATTAGGGCTTGACCCTGTATCATGGGAATTTAATTCCTTCAGAACAAAAGAAACAGGGTTTAACCCTAATTAAGAACCTAGTTCTGTTGCAGCAGCGGGAATTTAATTCCCTTAATCATAATTTAACAGAGGATGGAAGTTTAAACTCCTTAAAAAAAGCTTTGTTAGGGTTTAACCCTATTTGGTTCTTCACATGTATGAGGAATTTAATTCCTACAGAAAATTCAGAGTTAAACCCTATCCCAGAATATAAGTCTTCGAAAGGAAGTAGGAATTTAATTCCTCTGAAATTTAAAGCTTGAGGAATTTAATTCCTGAAAAAAGATTAACAAAGCCTCTAAACAAAATACATAGAGGCAGGGTCACGTGTCATCACGTGACCCCCCCCCCAAAAGGTCTACAGAAAGCCCCTTTGAGGCAGCACCCCACGTGATCCATGTGACCCTTGGCAGAAGCTCTAATACATAGGCATTTGAATGCCCATCACGTGATGGCACGTGATGCTCTGAAAGACGCGATAATCTCAGCAGAATAAATGAAGAGAGGGCGCTCTCACGTGCTGCCACGTGACCCCTCTTGTCTTAGTGTTTAACACTAAATTGAAACTCTCGAACCCAGTGTTAAAACACTGTTGGGCCTTAGTGTTCAACACTAATTAAAAAGCTTTATCTGCAGTGTTCAACACTGGTCTGTTTTAGTGTTTAACACTAATTTGAAAAGCCTTGTTGCTGGTGTTTAACACCAATTATCTCTTAGTGTTAAACACTAACTTGTCAACCTCATTCCCAGTGTTCAACACTGATTGCTCTGTAGTGTTTAACACTAGGCTTTGGCCCAATTGGCCTAAATGGATGGAGGCAAAGCCTCTCCTGATTAGACTTAGCCCAAGATGGCCATAAGTCCTCAATTTGTGATTAACTGGGCCAATAGACTCATAACACAATTAATTCGTCTCGACCCCAAATTGGGCCAAGGACTATTTAATCCACTCCGGTTCTAGGGTACATCTCTTCACTCCTTTGATACTTGGCATTGTAATCCCTCAATGTCTTCAAAGAGGTGACGGGTCCCGACGACCACACATTGATACGGACTGCGGGGTCCTTAAACCCGTGTTCAATGCAAATTCCTGGTTACGTGGAACGCAGATAATGTCACTCTTTGACCCCGTGGAAAACGTCCAGAGCGGAGCCTGGTCCTCGCAGAGCACGGCAGTGAACCCGTGTGAAGCATCCAGAGCACATAACGGACTGTGGGGTCCTTAAACCCATGGACTACGACGTCCTTAACCTTGACCGGGATGTCTTAAAACTAACAACGGACTGTGGGGTCCTTAAACCCATGGACTACGACGTCCTTAACCTTGACCGAGATGTCTTAAAACTAACAGTGGACCGCGATGTCCTTAAACTACCCATGGACCGCAATGTCCTTAAACTAAAACAATAGAGCCCCGCATGCTCTTTTGTCGGATCTAAACGGTCCCGTTTAAGTTGATCTTAGCCTCAAAGATGGCTAACGTATCCTTAAACCTTCAAATAGAGTGGACTATAAATTCCCCCAATTAACTCTGGCTCAAGGGTACATCTCTGAACTCCTCTGACATCCGTCGTTGTAATTCTTCAACGTCGTCAGAGAGGTGACGGGTCCTGACGGCCATACATACGTTGGACCTCTAGGTCCCTAAACTGGAACAATGGAGTTCAAACACTCCTTTATCGAATCTAAACGATCCCGTTAAGTTGATCTTAGTCACAAAGTTAGACTAACGCATCCTTAACAAACGTTTGAGTTGATCTTAGCCTCAAGTATGGCTGACGTATCCTCAAACCAAACCCCCAAACCCAAATCTAAGATAATACGGATTTGGACTAGTCCACGCCCTACGGGCGACGACATAACTCAGTCTCCGTAAACAATCCACGGGCAACAAAACACAAAACAAACACCCACGACACGAAGTGACCAGCTGGAGAAGGAGAAAGTTGTTACCGCAATGCGGTAGTGTAATTAACTGCAGGGGCTTGCGCCTGCAGGGAAGAGCGTCCCCACAATCAAAAACCCCTCAAGCGAGGGGGAATCTGACGAAGTCTGCTACATCGGACGCATCCGTTTAAACCTTCGATACATGGTGCCATAAATCAAGTTGGCATCTTCGGAGAGGTGAACGGATAGCACCAATTAGCATATGCCCCGAATCTCAGTGCCAAGACACCGCAGTCCTGTGCGCCGTCTTTCGGAGGGGAACAGCCCAGTCTCAATACTCCTACAACCAGGGACATTTAAGGATGTGCCTATTGACCACCCAGCTCCCATAAGTAAGACTTCCATCACAACGCTGGTAGTCAGGCAAATATCCTATGGGCTTTATCAATATGTACACAATATATGAAATACAAAGTAAAATATATCACATGTTAAGATAAAAACAAACCAAATAGCGTACTATCATATCGAGCAAGATTTTCCTGTACATATATATTCCTAACATCCTATACAATGAAGGCCTCTAGGGCATATATATCCAACAATTTTGTAACGTTTTGAAAATCGTTTCGGTGAAATTTCGAAAAAACGGTAAAATATGGGGGGTTTCTGTAAAAAGTCAAAATGCAAATATCTTATTATAAAAATTAAATATACATATTCTAGTTATGTAATTGCTAGTATTTGGTGTTTATTGAGTCACTGGTGAAATTTCAAATTTTCTGAAAAATTTTCTGAAATTAATTATTTTAATATTATTTTAAGCCGTCACTAATATATTTAATTAGGGAAAATTACAAATTGGAATGAGTTGAAACAAATTTTGTGCATCATAAAACATTAAACAAAATTTTATCATGTGGTTTTTGAAACGAAATCGTTTGCCAAAACGGTTTAGAAATTATTGAAGAAAAAAGGCTTTTTTTTAGTGTAAATGGATGTTTGGGGTATCGTATTTATCATTTTTCATTATCCCACACCCATACCCACACTCACATACCCCTATTTTCCCTTCCCCTTGGCTGAATTCAGCAGCCCCCCGCTCTTGTCCCCACTTGTTTTGCAAAAGAAAAGTAATGAAAGAAAAGAAAAGAAAGGAAATAAGAAAATAGTAAAAAGAGTATGGTCTTTTGTTGACTTGGTCTTCTTTTCTCTCCTTGACTTCACCCACCCCCACACCGCACCTCACCCCTCTCCTCTCTTGGCCGAAACTGATCTCTTGGCAGCCCCCCATTTTCTTCAAGTCTTCATCTTCCTTCACCTCCAAATTCATTCAAAAATCAACCAAAATCAACACAAATCAAAGCAAACTCAAAAATCTAATCCCTACCCATTATTCCTTTGCCATTCAAGCTTGGATCTTGGTGAAGAGAGAGCATTTTGGATGGCTGGATTTCAAATGAGATCTACAAAATTGTGGAGGTATAATGCTAACCTTGTAGTTAAATTGTTGATTAATGCTTATGTTAGCTTAGTTAAGTGTTAATTGGGTTTTATAGGAGTTCAAATTACATGGTTAAGGAATTCAAGTTAGGGTTTTGTTTTGAAAATGGGGTTGTGATCAATTGTGCATGGTTATGTGGTGTGGATTAGCATCTTAAGACTTGTTGAAAGCTAATCTAGTTGTTAATTACAAATCGTTAATTGTAAAATGTCCAAATTAAGCTTTTATGCAAACTAGGTTTTTGAAATTAAATTACAATGTGGGATTAAAATCTAAATTAAGCTTTCATGTCATTATTAATATTGTATTGAGTGGTTTAATGACTTTGGATCATGCAAAACCAAGCTTAATTGTTAAATTGTGAATTTTGCTTTAAAAAGAGTTAAAATCGGTATTTTTGCAAACTAGTTTTTTTGAACATATATGGTTTGGTGAAATTAAATTATGGAAATGATTTATATGACTTAATTAAGATGGTTAGTGAGCCTTATGGTCATTAGTTTTGCTAAAATATCATGTTTTGTATAAAAACGGGTAAATTTTGCTTGCTAGATTTTCGGAAAAATAGCTTTTAAAGTGAAATTGGGGTTTTTGTGAATTTTAAACTATTTTATATTATAATTAGTGCTTGTAATTGTACAAATGAGTGTATTGGGAGCTTTCTCAATGGTTTGGCGTTTGTACGCCGACGTCGAGGGTTTTTGGGTTGAATTGTGGAAGCAACCTTAGGTTTTGACCTATGTGGGATTCGTGCGTCGTTTTGGTCATGAGTCAGATTTTAATGCGATATGGCGCGTTATGATATGTAGGTACCCCATGTGGACTTCGAGACGACAAGCAAGCGCGTGGCGACGTCGGCACCGGCGAGCGAGGACCAGGTGAGTAGATTTATATCTACGAGGAGAAGTCGGGTGGATGGCGTATAGCACCCCCGCAGTTCGTGGTGATATATACGAATACGTATACACACATATATATATTGATTATATTTTGTTTGAGTTTATTGATGATAAATATGGATGGTTTAGTATCGCGAAACCCTAGAGTAGTGGTCGCACCATGCATGCACACACCCACCCATACTTGCATACATTCTTCTTCCATTTGTGTTTACAGGAATATATATATATAGTTATGTGTTCACATGGGTATGGGACTATGTGTTCACATACGGATTTGAGGATGATACTTGGGTTTGAGATGAGTCGATAAGATTTGTGTTGAGGTTGTGATATCGGTGATATGGCAGGATTCGTATTTGAGATACGTCCTGATATTATAGCGGGTCTTTGAACGACGATACGGATGAATAGTGCTATAATCAAAATGGTCGACATGTGATCGTGATATGAGATATGATATGCTAGGATATTGATATTAGGCCGTATCGGGCGATGTATACCCTTGATGATGCTATGTGCTGACGGTATCGGTTTGTACGAGATTGTCGATCTGTAGTCAGATCATGAGTATATTGAGGATATTAGTATTGTACTAGACATAAGTCAGTACCCTAGACTATGATCTTGAATAAAGAGGATACCAGAGGAATGGTGTGAGGAATATGATATTGACCCGTACCCAGATTTGGGGATGCCGTACGAAGGATTTACGTACGAGCTATATCTTGATGATCGATCCGCACTCTTGACTTGGGATGTCTGATTATAGATATGGTATCGGATATGATATTATTGAGGCGGGATCACCGACTAAAATATATACAGGTATGTATATGTATCGACTCAGATGTTAGGCGGTTTCCTTACCTGTAGTCCAGTTTGTTAGCTTAGCCATTTAGTTTAGTTTAGTTGTTAGATTAGATTCGATTCTTACCTATTTCAAAAACTAACGAATCGTGGGTATTTTAAAAGACAGCCCAAGGGATCCTACGGATATTTCAAAAGACGTATCTTTTCATAAAAACACCATAGCCCCTAATTTCAAAACCCCATGATTCGTGTTATTTCAAAAGGCACCATTTGTAGGGCTTATATTAGATTAATGCAGATTAGTATAGTTGCGTCTAGTATTCAGCTCCCGCTCATAATTATGGTTCGCTTCGCATCGCATGGTTATATTATGTTTCATACTCCATTATTGATATCATGCTGTTAGGACACCAGCACCATTACCGATGTTGCGTATGTACCACGTACACTTACTTGCCGGCTCACACACATCTTCATCGGTAATTGCCATGTCACGTACACCTTAGAAAATATTATTGCTTGACATAGCCTGTTAGCTAATAGTTTAGACATGATATTAGTGTACTTACCTTATATGTTAGTTTAGACATTGTAGTAATTACCTGCAACTTCATGCATACTGTTATTCATTGTTATGCCGCATTCATGGATTCTCATGCATATATTCACTATTTTACGTGTTATTGAGGTTTTGGATTCGGATTTCGATGAGATTTTCTGGATTTGGAGGAAAACCGCAAAAACATAAATAAACCTTTTCTCTCTTTTAAAATAAAAAGTGCGGTTTTCCCATGATGTATGAGTCGTCCACTATGAGTTTGCTGATGGATTTCGAGACCCGATTCGAGAAGTGGAGGAACCGTTTCGGGTACATGGTGGGCCCGGCGCGGTACCCCGGGGCAAGAGGAATGTGTTGTTGATGTTGAGCCCGGCAGGGGAGCACTACCGACCGGTGATATTACCCGACGCGTCGGATATCCGGAGGATACCGTCGTGGTCTTGAGATGGATGGTAGGGGCCGGTCTGGATTGACGGCTGTTCATCACAGAATACTGCATTTTATACCGCCCATTCTTATGCTCGTGTGTTTATAGGTAGGTACTTTTAATCCGTGTTTGTTACATATTTACAGAATACAGGTTTCCAGTACAAATATTGCAATTCAAGACAAAATCTCCACAGTTACACCAAATACAGAACATCTGTTGACAACAGATAAAAGCCGGGTTCCGGTCATCCATATCCGTCCGGTGCTGCGTACCGGTTCCAGGGATAAGGCATATGACAGCGGTCATTCGTGTCTCGGACAAGCACAGAGCACGAGAGGGGCTGCACAAGAATCAATAGGTGTACGGAGCTCGAGGGAGATAGAAGTCAAAAGTGAAAAAGATAATGCAATCTTGGACTAAGAATCTGAAGATATTCTGGATGAAATTATCAGAAAATACATGTACCAGACAACAGGGGACAGCAGACCAGGGAAGTACCAAGTTGCCCACACCCTAACCCTACTGTAGGGGCGCGGATCCGCGGCCAATAGGGGGCATAGGCGGCGGATCCGCGGCCGTACACAGGGTTCAGGGCACTTGCTTTGGGGGGTAGGATGGTCTTTTCATGTGGGTCCAGTTTGTTGCCCTAGATTTCATTTTCCCTGCCTATAAATACAGCAGATTTGAGCTAAGCCAAGGGTGATTCTTTTGTTCCTCTTTCTTTTGTAGTTTTAGTTCTTTTTCTTCTTCTTCTTCATTCTTTTTCCATGAAAATTGTAGTGAGAGCTTTTTGAGTGGGAGATTAATGAAGATGAGGGTTTTGTATCATTCTATTTTGTTTCTTCTTCCCCTTGAGATTCTTGCTTTCTCTTGATCATTCAACCTCTTCATTGAGCTTGAATGGTTAAGGGTTAGTTATTAATCTCAAGGGTCGTATTTTCTCACGGGACTAGTTCTTCATTTCACATGCGTTCTCTACCCTTCCCTTGATCTTGCAACCTCTTGATTGAGCTTGCAAGTTTAAGGGTTGGCTATTGATCACATGCTTGTCTTGAGTTCTATGTTCTTGTAATTACTTTCTTGTTCTTTTTATTTGCTTATTTATTACTTGCTTTTTATTACCTTGCTTTACTTTCTTGCAATTTATATTCATGCACTTTAATTACTTGTTTGTAATCTTTTCTTTTCTTTGTTCTTTTCTTTTGCTCTCTTTTGTTCATTTTGTGAATGTTGTATTTATTGTTGTTGTTAAGAATCCATATGATATTGTAAGTTAACATTTCTTTGCTCATTTCCTTTTCCCGTTATTTTCCATTGAACTCCGCCCAAACCATACGCAAGCGCTCCGTTAGGCACCCTACCCTGATAAGGTAACGGTGATTCCTAACCGCGACCGGTTGCGTTCGGTTTGGCCGGAGGCGAAAGCAAGAGACAAGAACGGACGGACAAGGGTAAATAAGCCGTATTCCACGAATACCGCGCTTAAATCCCCTAATCCACGTTGTTGCCGATTGCTCCAGCTTCAATTGGTCAAGACTCGGCTCAAAGGTTTTGAGTACGGATTTCTTTAGCTTACATTATCGTATCTTTTCTTAACAACTTTATACTTGCAAATAAACACATAGGTTAGATCAAACAAACATACAGATTCTTTATTGACTCGTCTAAGACAAGAACGGAAATCCAACCATCTCCCTGTGGATCGACCCGTGCTCAACCGGCTAGCTGCAAAGCGACACCGTCCTGATCGCGGTAAACTTTAGAACTTTGAACATCCGACACGCCAAAAGCGTGCGATCAAATGGCGCCGTTGCCGGGGAGACGGTAGCGTATTTTCTTTCTTGTTATTCGGGTTAATATTCTTTTTGTATATATATCTATAAAAAAAATTCTTTTTGTTTTTTTTTGATCATTTTTGTGGGCAAGAGTGCAGATTTTTGCAGATTTGCAAACTGCGATTGTGGGGAGCAAAGTGTACGTTCAAAGTTAAGGTGATTACGTAGTACAGTGCCAAAGATCCGGGTAGTTTGACCCGCGCAAGCGAACTTTTCAAGCTTACCGGATTTAATTCAACGGGGGTTTCCTAACCCAAAACTTAACGGTACGTACTTTACTAACACCTTCTTCTCAAATCCGACGCATCCAATATACTATTCTTTGCAGGATTCTTTGCAAGTTCGCTAGCAAACGCTAAAAATTGACTAACCCGTATTTGTTGCAGCGCTGCGCTTAAACTAAAAAACGATTGTTTGATTCTTTATAGAATTTTTTGAATTGCGCATTGCATACATTAATACGGACTTAAGGGCAAGCGAACCCCACAATATACGGTAAAGGATTTCATCACCTTTTCCGTGGCCCACAAATCACGAACTTGAGCATAACGTTTACCCGCACAAAATTTAAAAGAAACTAGACTTTAAGCCTTAAGGACTTCGCGCTCACTAGGAGAAGTTAACTGTATTTAGAACCTTGCTTAACGGTATATTGTTTACGGGGTGTCTAGGAAAGTGTTAACGGCGAAACCGCCAAAAGAGAAAGGGTTATTTAATTAAGGAACTTCGCGAAAGCGTTGGAAAACCTCCCCTTATCTCTGCACTTACCTGGCCTCGTGATCAGTGTATCTTGAGCCTGTTTCTCGACACAGTTTTACTTCGACAATCAAGTTCTGGAGCAGGTCCAGTTGACCTAGGTGAACCCTAGAACGATTAGGTGTGTGGTATTTTTGTGTCGTGATTGTTTTTGTCAATATTCTTTTTTGTGTATATTTCATTCTTTTGTTAATATTCAAAAAAAAAATCACATTCTTTTTCCCCTCCTTTTCTCTACCTTTCTTTCTCTCTCTTCATATCATGGGTACCCCACCTCGAAAAACTCTTGCCGAACTTTGGTACCCACAACCAGACATTACTTCTTACGGTTCTTGCTTTGGCCGAACGTCAAATGATCCCTCCATGCCCAAAATCTCTTTGAAAGATCGGATAGACGCGTCTAGGACAAACACTTGCCCTTCGCAATCCACTTTGTATCAACCTTTTCAACCTCCCCCACCCGCTTATGTTGATACCCCTTTTGCAAGTCGTCCTTTGTCCATCGCTGAACGTATTGAACAATCCCGTAGCCGATCTTTCACTCCTTTCACCACTTCAAATTCTTGGGATCAACAATTCCATTCACCTTCCTATCCAAATGTTGATCCTGCTCCTGTCCAGCCATTCAATTCCTACCAATCCTACCCTACTTTTTCACCTTCCCTAGATATTGCTTCAGAACCGCCATTTGGGAGTTTTCAGTATCCAAACAACTTTGAATCTTTTACTGAAACCCATTCAAAACCCATGTCTAGTCTGGAACAGTCGTTGGAAGACTTTAGGGTAGCGTCGTACCAACAGATGATGGATTTGAATGCGTCCATGACCGCCCTCATACAACCTAGTGACCCGGTAGCTAGTTTTCAACTAGCTCCACATTTTCCAATGTATGAAGAGGCGGTCGGACAGGCTGTCAATTTGAGTGGAGAGTGTGAGATGTACCCCCTTCCAAATCAAACCTACCCGTCCTAAATTGAATCCCACAACTCCTGTTTTGAAAGTCTATCGAGTATCCCACATGATTTATAAATTGAAGATAGAATGATGAATGAGTTGTGCGACTTCGTAGTGTTTGATTTGCCCAATTGTGAAGGGTCCCTTCCAAGTGAAACCATACCTAATCCTTTTGACCTCTACACCTATATCTTAGAACCAGAATCGATTAATATCCATGCTTTTGATGAGGTGTCAGAGAATTTTGATTTTCACTTGATTGAGGATATTGACGCTGGGGATATTTTGGATGATGAACCCGTAGATTTGGCTGAGTTTGTCTCTTCAAATCATCATCCCGAGTCATTAAATGTTTTTCCCGAACCCCATATGCGTCTGGACTTTGAAGAGAAGAGCATGGATGTGCTAAATTTTGAGGAGAATTCTGAGGATAGTTTTGAGGATGAACCAGTTATAATTGATGAGTCGGATTTTCCAATTCATCCTATCCCTTCCACTGACTGTGTACACCCTCCTGCACCTTTAACCGATAACCTTCCTCGACCACTTCCCTCCACCCTTTCCATCGTTCCGACCATGCAAGAAACCGTCTCCCTTTCATTTCGTATGTCTGGTTTACCGAGTTCGGCGTACCCATGGTTTCTCTCGAATCTTGAGGGATTTGACCCCATTTCTCGACGGGTAAATATATTAGCACAATCGCTTTTCACACATCGGTCATCACAAATTGTGCTAATCTATTTACTCCATTTGCACCCTCAAGATCGTATTCCACTTCTTTTTCCCTTCCGCCATTCTTCTTCCTCTCATATACCGAGACCGTATCCCGCTTCTCTTCGCATACGGTCTCGCGTATTGTCCTTCTCTTTTCTCTACGCCTTCTTCCACCAACCTGTACATTATAGCGATAAAATCTTTGAATGGTTGGTGCTCACTTTTGGCCTGTGTAAGGCCTTGTATAGCTTGATACTGTTCTTTCCCCCCTAAATCCTGAATTTCAACGCGTAACAGTGGAAACACTGTTTTACTTAAGTTTGGGGGGGACACTTTTTTGTATATATTTTTGTTTTCCTTTTTGTTTTGTATATAATTTGTTTCTAGGGAGCGCCGGCAATTTTTTACCCTCTTGGTATAGCCTGACAGTGAGGGCACTGTCAAGTTTAAGTTTGGGGGTGTGCTCGGTAAGCTTTCTTCCTTCGCGTTCATATGTATATTTTGCATCTGCATATTAAATCCATAAAATCCATAAAAATCTGAAAATTTTCTTAAAATATAAAAACTTTTTGTCAAGTTAGCTTGTGGAAGAACTCTGATTCAACATTCGACGGTTTTTTTTTGAAAAAATAGGAATAACTAAATCTTATGTTTAGATTTTGAAAACCTGAAAGATAACTCTCCTTTGAAGTTAACTATAGCTGATATACGTCTTTACATCACACTACACGTGTCGTGAATTTTGGGAATTAGATGACAAGTCTTTCATGTTTAAACTTTTAAACAGATAAATGATTTTCTGAGGATCAAATAGGTTTGTTCTGAAATAAGTAATGTCAAGAATAGTTTATGAAGTAAAGCGAATATAAGGAATGTTATTGATGCCGTAATTGGAGCTAAGTCAGAAAAATAACCCATCGGAAACTTGATTGGAATGATTACACACCAAACCCACTAAACACGTCTTTTATCCAAAAAAATAATTGAACTGCCGGTTATATCTCCGTTCGTTTTAAATCATCTGATTTTCACGTCAAACTGTCTTTTGTTTTTGGACCTAGGTAACTTGAGTAATTAAGTCCGCTGGGGTGTTTCTACACCTAATGCCCTAAAACCAACTGGTTTGGGTGCATTGGCCCAAAGCTCGCTGTAGGGTGTTTTTCGTCACCCCATTGAGATGGGAATACGCGCGCGCTTGTCAGGCGTATACTACAGATTCCCCCTGCCTAGGGTAGGCGGGGGTTTAATGATTGTGGGGATCCGAATCTCCGGCAGCCGCGGACTAAGCTGCCGTTAATTACCCCTCGCCTTTGGGGCGGGGGAACCTCCGATTAACGGGTTAAACTGGTCATGCAAACTCAATGTGCAGTGTACGTGTGTTTTGTTTGGAAAGGGGGGTTTTGGATATATCGGGAGCCACGCAGAGTTTTTACGGGGGTCCCGCTACCCGGATAGCGGGCTGGGGGTCAAGGGGGCTAGCAGCCCCCTTACGAGGTTCGGGGCAGCGCCCCGGCCCGAAAATTTTTTTTGGAGGGAGAATGTTGCGGAGTATGTGTATGTGTACATTTGTATACAAATGTATATATATACATATATATATAAATAAAGGGGAAAAAGCATCCAAAGGATGCGTGGGGCAGCACCTTGGGCGCTGTGCGCGTAGGTGCTGTGCGCTCAGGCGCAAGCGCGCCACGTGTCGGCACGTGGGCGCTTTCCGCATGAGCGCTGCGCGCAGGTGCGCAAGCGCGCGCGCGCCACGTGTCGGCACGCGGGCGCTTTGCGCGCTTGCTCAAGCGCGCAGGTGCGCAAGCAAGCGCGCGCGCCACGTGTCGGCACGCGGGCGCTTTGCGCACTTGCGCAAGCGCGCGCTCCACGTGTCGGCACGCGGGCGCTTTGCGCACTTGCGCAAGCGCGCAGGTGCGCAAACGCGCGCGCGCGCCACGTGTCGGCACGCGGACGCTTTGCGCACTTGCGCTGCGCGCTGGAGAGGACAAGAGGCTTTTAGCCTGAAAAAAGATTTCTCAAAGAGAAATCAGAGAGGAGTCGGGCTCCTGAATGTGTTCTGGGTTTAATGGGAGTGGTTCTTCTTCTTCCTCCTGTTGCTTGCTGGATCTTGAAGATCAAGAGATGTGAAATCTCAAAATCTCTCCTTTTTAAGATCTGATGACAGATCCAAGTTTCCGTTTGTGGGTTTTGTGGTGGAAAACTATTTAGTTTTGAAAAAGGAAGAGTAAAACTCTTGATTTAATTCAAAAGAAAGAGGAAGGTTTTTAGGACCTTGGAGAAGGAGCAGGAGGCACAAAGAACCCTAGTTTTTTGGGGGAATGAAAAGTGTTACTTTATTCATCATCATGTTGCCTTTTATAGGCTTACATATTTGCATATAGCCCCTTGGGCTTTACAAAATGGCATTTTGCCTATTCCATGGCTCATGTGCCATTACATTTTTGCACATAAGCCATGGGCTTACAAAATATTGGCTTTATGCCCATTTTACATACATTCATGTATAAAAAATTACATAATAATTATTTATTACATGATTTTGTCGTTGCCATGGGGAGGCTGTCCGTGGGCTTGACTTGGGCATGGGTCCGCTTGACGTGGGCTTGGGCCCACCTAGCTTGGGGGTTGACCTTGACTTTGACTCGGTCAACCGGGGTGTAAATTTTTACCCCAACACTCGCTAAGAAGCCTAGAAAGACCAGTTTAAAACAAAGTCAAGCAAGTGTTCTCTCCGAGTTAAAATTCCTAACGGTTCTTTGTGTGAGAATAATCTTGATAAAAGACAGGCTTTTATAAAAAAAATTTAACGGAGATATGAAGGTTTTATTCTATGATAAAGACTATTGCACGTTCACAGAGGTGTGTATGAAATGAAAACAAGAAAAAGGTGGAGTGAAAAATACGACTTAGTTTCCTGTTAAGGAAGATAGAAATTCTGAAGTTGAAACCTTACTGGAAAACGAAACTTGAAAAATTCTTAACTCGTTATAGAACTTATGTGATCCTTTTAAAATTGTTATCTGGGCTTTATTGTGCGACATGATGACTTTATTCGACCTTTCGGGAACTTAACAACACTATTTGCACTGCACGTAAAGACATATAAAATCTGTAGTTAAATAAGATGCGAGGTGTGAAAAATAAAGGTTCGATGGTCTAGACTTAGGATTATAGAATTGTTATTTTCTAAAACAAAACTTTAGAGTTTGAATCTTAGTTATTTTACAAAACCAACTTGACCGGATTTTGTGGGTGTAATCTGCTGAAAACCCTCAGGAGACAACACTCCTCCTACTAGGGACACCTAGAGGTTTAACGGCTTGTTGCACATGCTCAGTGCAATCGCGTTCCCTGCGAAAGTGCGATTAGGATTTTCTTTTTTTGCGAATAATTGGTTTTGCTCGGGACGAGCAAAAGTTAAGTTTGGGGGTATTTGTTCATCACAGAATAATGCATTTTATACCGCCCATTCTTATGCTCGTGTGTTTATAGGTAGGTACTTTTAATCCGTGTTTGTTACATATTTACAGAATACAGGTTTCCAGTACAAATATTGCAATTCAAGACAAAATCTCCACAGTTACACCAAATACAGAACATCTGTTGACAACAGATAAAAGCCGGGTTCCGGTCATCCATATCCGTCCGGTGCTGCGTACCGGTTCCAGGGACAAGGCATATGACAGCGGTCATTCGTGTCTCGGACAAGCACAGAGCACGAGAGGGGCTGCACAAGAATCAATGGGTGCACGGAGCTCGAGGGAGATAGAAGTCAAAAGTGAAAAAGATAATGCAATCTTGGACTAAGAATCTGAAGATATTCTGGATGAAATTATCAGAAAATACATGTACCAGACAACAGGGGACAGCAGACCAGGGAAGTACCAAGTTGCCCACACCCTAACCCTACTGTAGGGGCGCGGATCCGCGGCCAATAGGGGGCATAGGCGGCGGATCCGCGGCCGTACACAGGGTTCAGGGCACTTGCTTTGGGGGGTAGGATGGTCTTTTCATGTGGGTCCAGTTTGTTGCCCTAGATTTCATTTTCCCTGCCTATAAATACAGCAGATTTGAGCTAAGCCAAGGGTGATTCTTTTGTTCCTCTTTCTTTTATAGTTTTAGTTCTTTTTCTTCTTCTTCTTCATTCTTTTTCCATGAAAATTGTAGTGAGAGCTTTTTGAGTGGGAGATTAATGAAGATGAGGGTTTTGTATCATTCTCTTTTGTTTCTTCTTCCCCTTGAGATTCTTGCTTTCTCTTGATCATTCAACCTCTTCATTGAGCTTGAATGGTTAAGGGTTAGTTATTAATCTCAAGGGTCGTATTTTCTCACGGGACTAGTTCTTCATTTCACATGCGTTCTCTACCCTTCTCTTGATCTTGCAACCTCTTGATTGAGCTTGCAAGTTTAAGGGTTGGCTATTGATCACATGCTTGTCTTGAGTTCTATGTTCTTGTAATTACTTTCTTGTTCTTTTTATTTGCTTATTTATTACTTGCTTTTTATTACCTTGCTTTACTTTCTTGCAATTTATATTCATGCACTTTAATTACTTGTTTGTAATCTTTTCTTTTCTTTGTTCTTTTCTTTTGCTCTCTTTTGTTCATTTTGTGAATGTTGTATTTATTGTTGTTGTTAAGAATCCATATGATATTGTAAGTTAACATTTCTTTGCTCATTTCCTTTTCCCGTTATTTTCCATTGAACTCCGCCCAAACCATACGCAAGCGCTCCGTTAGGCACCCTACCCTGACAAGGTAACGGTGATTCCTAACCGCGACCGGTTGCGTTCGGTTTGGCCGGAGGCGAAAGCAAGAGATAAGAACGGACGGACAAGGGTAAATAAGCCGTATTCCACGAATACTGCGCTTAAATCCCCTAATCCACGTTGTTGCCGATTGCTCCAGCTTCAATTGGTCAAGACTCGGCTCAAAGATTTTGAGTACGGATTTCTTTAGCTTACATTATCGTATCTTTTCTTAACAACTTTATACTTGCAAATAAACACATAGGTTAGATCAAACAAACATACAGATTCTTTATTGACTCGTCTAAGACAAGAACGGAAATCCAACCATCTCCCTGTGGATCGACCCGTGCTCAACCGGCTAGCTGCAAAGCGACACCGTCCTGATCGCGGTAAACTTTAGAACTTTGAACATCCGACACGCCAAAAGCGTGCGATCAACGGCGCCCTAGATTTTGTGATTGAGATTTTGAGATATTGAGGTACAGAGATTGTGATACAGAGATATCGAGATATTTGGACACTGGTTTTGTGTCGATGCTGGGCACTGTTTTATGTTGATTTCATTTATGGTACCTCACTTTTTAAATGCAATCTCACTGATTTATGAAAGCAGTTTTCGTCAGTACATGCATTCGGTTCCATGCATTCATACCTCATTCATATGATATATTGCTACCTGAGGCACTGACACGGGCACATGAGCTCACACTCGAGTTAGATGTTTACCCTAGCCTTATTATAGGTTGCATGTTATATATATAATTGAGGACATATTATGATCATTGACCTAGGTTGCGTTATTTATGCGATTTCTTTTCGTGGATGTTTTTCTATTCACGGGTTGGCAACTCACCCCCGTTGTGCCCCAGTTTCTTGCAGGTTTGCCGTACAGGTTTCATTACGGCTTTGCGGGCATAGTTTCCTTCGGGTGATTTGCTAGTAGGTGGGTTTATTTGTATCGTACCCATCTTTACATCTTGTATATTATTATTCTATCGTATCTAGAAGTTCCATCAACCAAACATGTATTTATTTTGAGATAGAGGCCAGTGATGTTATTCCTTCGACCTTAGAGTCGCGCGTTATATTTCTGTGGTTTTCTTGTGGTTTTGAGTTTTCTTTGAATTTTAATCCTCGCCGTTGGCGTTGTATATTATATTGCTTGTGTGGTTGTGACCATCGATTGACGAAGAGCTAGCTCCCGCTTGGGGATGCCTTTTTATTGATTTCGTATACTATTCATGTTGTATCCCGTTTGGGAGCCAGTATTTATAAAGGAGACTCTGCCGAAATTTTCAGGAAATATTTGATGTTTTTAAAACCGCATAACTCGGCTTATGCTATTAAAACTACTTGATTTTAAATTGGTTTTCCTTCACCCTACTACTTTTCTTGGTTTGGATTTCTGGGTTTTCGGTTTACTTAGATTACGTACGCCTCGAGACGTTCGTAGTTTAAGTGCCGGTCATGTCCCGTACTTTCGGGTCGTGACAAATTCCCACTTGCATTAAGGGCTGTAATTGGTGTAATGAGACCCACTGTCTGTACTAGATCCAGTTGCTGGTGTACCGCATGCCCAACATCTCAAACAGCCTCTCGAATTGGACATGAGGGATGGCCTTAGTGAATGGATCTGCTGTGTTGTCTTTTGTGTTATCTTCACACCTCGATCTCCCGGCGATCCACGATCTTCCTGATCATGTGATACCGCCTCAAGATATGCTTAGATTTCTGATGGTAACTTGGTTCCTTCACTAATGCTACAGCTCCATTGTTATCACAATATAAAAGTATTAGATTGGTAATGGACGGAACCACTTGAAGTTCAGAGATGAACTTCTTCATCCAGACAGCCTTTTTCGTGGCATCGTTAGCAGCAATATACTCAGCTTCTATATTTGAGTCTGTGACGGTATCCTGTTTAGAACTCTTCCAACATACCGCCCCTCCATTGAGGGTAAATACAAAACCCGAGATGGATTTAGAGTCATCTTTGTCACTTTGGAAGCTGGAGTCGGTAAAAGCCTCGACCTGGAGGTCCCCATTACCATAAACCAAGAATATCTCCTTAGTCCTTCTCAGATACTTGAGAATGTTCTTTACCGCAGTCAAATGCTTCTCACCCGGGTCAGACTGATACCTGCTTACCATACTAATTGTGTAAGCTATATCTGGTCTGGTACATAACATCGCATACATTATAGATCCTACAGCCAAAGCGTAGGGTATAATGCCCATGCGAGCCCTCTCTTCATCAGTCTTTGGAGACATCTCTTTGGAGAGGGTGATCCCGTGACAAGCGGGTAAATTACCGCGCTTGAAATCTTCCATACTAGATCTCTTTAGTATAGTGTCAATGTATTTGGACTGTGAAAGTCCCAACATTCTTTTGGATCTATCACGATAGATCTTAATCTCAGAATGTAGAAGGCATCTCCCAAGTCTTTCATGGAGAATTTCTGTGACAAGAAGAGCTTTACTGATTGTAGCATAGGGATATCATTCCCTATCAGGAGTATGTCGTCAACATACAGAACGAGGAAGACTACTGCTCCTTCTACAATCTTTCTATAAATGCATGGTTTATCTACATTTTTGATATAGTCAAATTCTTTGACCGTCTCATCAAAGCAGATGTTCCAACTCTGCGATACTTGCTTTAATCCATAAATGGATTTATGCAACTTGCACACCTTTCCGCTGCTCCCACTGTCTAAGAAACCTTCCGGTTGATCTATGTAAACACTTTCTTCTAAATGTCCATTTAGAAAAGCTGTTTTTACGTCCATCTGCCAGATTTCATAGTCATAGAAGGCAGCAAAGGCAAGCAGGATCTGAATGGATTTAAGCATATGTCACGACCCAAAATTTAGATGTGACCGATTTGTATAACATCTAAAGATATATACACAACCTGAGTAAACCGAAACCAAGATCAAAATACCTTTTTTCGGAATTCTTTATAAAAATTTAGTTTTTAAGTAAAAATCACAGTTGTTATGAAATTAAGATATAATAACAAATATAAGGTGTTAAGTTTGGTTGCATCCCTAGTTGGGATCAACAAAATACAACAGTGGAATAAAAATTTCAACTTATATGAGACCAATAGAATCACAGATATAATTAAAAGAAATATCCGCTAACATACCAACGATCTCACCTGTCAACTAATATACATATAACCATCTCTCGTTCTAAATCATAATACAAGGTTTGATGGAGGTTTTCTAGATACAATGATACAATACCAAAATGGAAGGTTACTACATATGTAACCCACCTAGCAAAAGATGCGATAAAAGCTGCAAATGTGGATCTACACCGCTGCTAACCGTCCACTCTACTCCTGTAAGGAACTGTGGCACAACGGGGGTGAGTTGCCAACTCAGTGAATATAACTAACATATAACGATAAATAATGTAAATATGACGATCATAACTACTGAGATGAGAGCAAGTAGGATGTACGATAGTATATGGAAAGCATGAATCAGTACTACAATTCAAATAACCAAAACTGAAATCTCATCATTTATTATCAACAAATTCATATTTCCGTGTCCATCATCGACACAAAACTTCCATTTCTCTCAGGCATCATTCCTCGAACGATCCTGTAATCAATAAATTCCACCATGTATCCAACTGTATCCCCACCGACTCAGTCTGGATGAAACTGTAAATCCGTAACCGTATACCTACCGACTCGGTTCGGAATAAAACTATAAATCCATAATTCTCAATAAGATAAAACTTCATATATCAACTTAGAATACTCGGATGATAAACATGATGTCAATTATGCAAGTTACTACTATTATTAATAATTTAGGTATGATAGAAATCATTTTTAACAATATGAATATTTAGTGTAAAAGTGACAGTTTAATATCGACGAGGTGTAGTGTAACATATAGAGATGTGCACGTGCGGCATAACTCGTCGATAATTATTGTGCAGTGTTCTAACAACTAAAGTGAGGTACATGTATATATGAATGCATATTATCATTTAGCATACAAAAGTAAAGCATTTATTTAAATGAAACTACGGGTGTAACACGTCATCTCTACAAAATTTCCCCGGTAGATGTTTAGTCTACTCACCGGAACTACGTCGTATCTACTCAGGAATCGCCAATCCATTTCCTTTCCTTACTGCCTCCAAAGTTCTCGTATTTGAATCTAACATCGAAAATTAACTTGTATAAGGAAACAGTTATTCCGACACGGCGAAAATACAAACACACGTTCCTACGTACTAATTATATTGTATACGACTATTTCAAGTTATCTTATACTTAATCTTACTGGATTTTAACCCAAACCTGCATCGCGGCAGAAAACAGATCACGATACACCTTAACCGTGTCGTAATTTGGTTCTTTAGATATCTTTTCCGATATAAGCTTCCAGATTTTATATGCAGTTAAAATAACTTATTTAAATAATACCAAATTGACCAAAATTCTATACAGAAACCTAACCAACAAGCCAAAACTCCATAGCTCCCTAGAAATCCGGCGATGCCGGAATTTTTCTATTGGTCGCCGGCCCAATTCCGAGCCCTCTGGTTCGTGCTCCTATGGTTTGCTCTAGGTACAACATACATCACTTAGGTCCTGTTTAGTTGGGTTAATATTTCTCCAAATTAAAGCAGATTTAAACAGAGCCTAATTTTGACTAAAAATACGATATTTTGAGAAAATTTTTGATTTCAAAGTTAAACTACTAACAGAATTAAATTCCTACTATGATTAAGAATTTACCTACAATTAACTTGTTAGAATAACACCCTCCAATATGCACAAGCTCCTTGTCCTAGCTTGATGATGAAATCCTTGATTTATCTCTTCTCTTCTTCTTTCTCTTGCTCTTGCTTGTTGGTTCTAGGTTTCATTTCCTTCTTTTAATATTTTCAGAAGTTTTAAACTAGCTAATTGATTTGAACATGAGTTATATATGGCAAAAGAAGGGATAAGGTAAAGAAGGAGGTGTCATCAAGCAAGATGTAGGGATTTCATGTAAGGAGAAGGTGTAGTGAGGGTGTGTACATGCAAGAATGATGTGGAATTGATATTTATTTTCCAATTTGAATTATCCTTTTATTTTATTCTAAACTAACTCTTGGTTAAACCTCTTTCTATTTATAACCCTTAACAAAACTTAATTTGCACAATATCCTAAACTTGTATAAAAATCTCTCACAACTTAGGTTATTATATAACACTCTTTTTATTAAAATGAAGCTAAAATTCTCACTAAAACCCTTATAATTTATTTATGTTACATATTAAAAATTTTATTTAATTTGTTTTACATACATCTTATAGAATTGTCTAATTTGGTTTTAAAAACTTTTTAATTTAACACTTTATTATTTAATTAATTAATTTTATTTATTTCTAAAATTTTCGAATGCTACAATATTCCCCCCTTAAGAAAATTCGGTCCCCGAATTTAAAATTTAACTAAACGTACCATCAAAAAGATATGGAAATTTCTTTCGCATCGCATTCTCGGTCTCCCAAGTTGTAACAACTCCAATTTTTGCATACCTAAATTTGAATTAAATTTGAAGTATACTTGGAGTATTAATGTTGCTGATAACACTTTAAGTATCTATCTCTCTACAATAATTACAAGAAGGAGCTTGTAGCTCATTGGTAATACCTTGCACTGCTGAACCAAGCTACCAGAGTTCGAATCCCACATCCCACATTATTTTTAGCACATTTTTCTTTAAAAATTCATGGAAGTCCAAAAGTCCACAGGCCATAACTCCCAAATAGTGAACTGAACCCCAAAAATGAACCATGCCAAAAGACTAGTCAGGAGACCCCGGACCCAATGCCGGCCGAAATCGACCGGAATCGGCCAACTCGGCCGGCTGCCGACCGGCGCCGCCGGTCGGAGTTGCGCCGACGGCCGGGGTCCCAACATGAAAGTTGTGGCGTTTGGTCTTCTGTAACTCATGGTTTACTCCATTTTTACTGTAGCAGTTCCGAATGTTAAATACAACCCTTTTAATGCAAAATTTTAATGTTTTTCTTTAATTTTTATAATTTTTAATTAAAAAAAAGACTCTTCACCTACCCTACCCTAGCTACCCTATAAATAGACCCCTACCCCCTACTTTTTCATTCCAAAACCATAGAAAAACTCTCTTGAAATTTCCACAAGAAGTGTGCTTTGAATTCGAGTTCCCGGCGAAGCCCTGACGGATTCCGGCGACGTGCCTTGAAGCAACCGGCGACGAAACCACCCCTCATCCTTTCTCCCTAGTTCTCTTTACTCTTTAAAAGAGTTTAAACCCGTAAGTCCCATTCCTCTCTCTTTTCTATTTCTTAACAATACGAAATTACGAACCCCGACGGAAATCGGAACAAACCGATTTCCGATTCGGTTTTTCTACAAAATTCCACTTGTCACCTAATCCATGATACCTACCCATATACATGATGACTATTAATCACATAGAAACCAATTTAAACAAAGTTTTTCACATAAAATGATAGCTTTCTTGTAAAACCGTATTCTTTTCATAAAAATACCATAAAGTTTATTTTTATTGTTCTAAATAAATCCCTCATTCCTAAACATGTTTATCTTGATCACTAAACTTGTAGAAATCAATTTGAATGAATTTTCACACATGAAATGATAACGTTTTCAAATACCGTATTCTTGCGCTTTAATACCTTCAAGTTTAATATATCATGTTTAGCCTCTAAAACTTCATTAAACCTTAAAATAAGTCACGAGGTAATGACCCACCTCTACACACACACAAATATAACCCTAATTGATAAACGTCAAAATATAGAATACGAAAATACAGGACTTTTCACAAAAATACCATATTCTTTAAGTTGTACACAATTCTAAATAAAAACTTTTAAAATGAAAGCACGATATGTCATGGACATCGATCATTTATCTAAACTGACTTTGTGGTGTCTAGGCTAGGCAAGTGAGCTTGGGTAACTTTAAAAGGCCCGCCTCACGATTCGTGAGCGGATCCCTCCCTCCTCACTTGTACTTACCTGGCCACAAGTGGCAGTGAAGAGGCGATTTGAGCCTTCTAATGACTTGTCGTTTAGACCTTAGAAATAGGCTAGTTGTCTTAGGAAACCCTAGAAACTAAAATACAGAAAACTATACTCTTTTACAAATAAATACCTTTTATTTATAAAACCGTTTTCCTAAATGAATAGTATTTATTAAACCTAAGCAAAGCGCCGCTACAACCCACCTTTGGGGAACCCGTTAGGGATAGTACGGTTCATCGTGCACCCGCGGGCTAGTAGTGCGAGATTCAGACCTCCGCAAAGAGCATTCGGTCTCGAAAGGTTTAAAATACGGCATTTAAGAAAAGAATGAGATTTTGGAAAATAAAATAATTATTTAAAATTATTCTTGTATTAATATATATATAATTATCATTTAAACACCTATTTTATTATAAGATAAAGTTTCCAATTTTTCTAAAATTACAAGATTAAAAGTTACATTAAAATACCATGAATTTTAAATAAATCAATTAATACTTTTTATTAGGATATATTCACTAGAATAACACAAATAAAATTCACACTCATTATAACTATAAAGACGAATAATAAATACTTGAGGTGTATCTTGAAAACTATACAATAGTACTTTTTACATAAAACCCCCTCAAGTTTTATAAATTACAATAAGGCCCCTAACAAATATAGAACTTCAAATTATCTTTCTTTTAGTCTGACTCGGGTTAGAGTCTGACTATTTCTGACTTGAATATGATTCAAGTCAATCTATATTCTTTATATTTCAACTCAAGATGAATACATGAATCCCTGAATCCAGTTAACAATCTATATAACTTGACTGAACCGAACCATGGATATTCTTTTTACATGTTTTCCAGTATTCCATTTACATGACTCTACGGTTATAACCGTTTTCTGATATCATGGTTTCGGTCAGTCAGTTAATCAATCTTACAATCAATACAATTTTACAAGATAACAATACAAACAAGATATCGCGGGGTTTAAGGGGTAGATTGGTACGGAAGGTGTTAAAGGTAGCACGAGGTGGTCAGATTAATACACCTAACCTGAATCCCATTGCTGTTGTACCGTGGCATAACGGTTCCTTATACTACACGTGCCCTAGTCTCTGGCAAGTGAGACTCCCCTCGTATACACTGGCATCCTTCTGTACCAAACTACAAACAACAGCGTTAACATAACATTACAGCAATAGTTTACACTTTAAAAATGTATCTTCTTATTCTGTCTTCTCTACTTCCCTCTTACCTTTGGGACTTACCGAGCGATCTGTTCGCTGACGACATTCTGTTTCTCTCTTCTTTGAATGTCGTCAGGTGACCTGGACCCGGCAGAAGTTGAACCAACCCAAGAAGACTTGGAGCAATTTGCCGAAGACCCAGCAGTATAATTTCATTGTACATTTTTCTTTTCAGTACTTTCCTTTTCCTGTTATGCCACTGTTTAGGCATTTTTATTTCAGTTGTATTTTCCTTTCCATGTATTGTACAAAGAATGTTAATAAATAAAAGTTGCTGTTCTTTTATACTCTTGTCTCTTGTGTATTTATTTTATATTGCTTAGCTACGCTTAGCGTATGTATTTCTGAGTACATACGTAGCGGACCTCGTCGTGTCCCCTTCGCCGTATACTAGGAAGCGGGGCGTGACACAAGTAATCTCTTCGCGGTTCTTCCCTTACCAAAGAACTTTTACAGACGGAAGTACCCTTGATCTTAATTTCTTTGCCTGCCTGTCTAGAATAGTGACTAGCTGCACTGTGTAGGATAATTCTGACTCAAGCTGTAAGGTCTGATGCTGGATCGCGTCAGAAGGATCGTGAAGATACTTGCGAAGCATCGAAATGTGAAACACCGGATGCACATATGGAAAACTCGATGGAAGTGCTAAACGATAAGCTACAGCACCCACTCTCTCCAGAATCTCATAAGGTACAACATATCTGGGGCTGAGCTTCCACTTTTTCCCGAAACGCACCACACCTTTCATTGGAGATACACGAAGAAACATATGATCTCCCATATGAAACTCGAGTCTACGACGTCGTCGATCTGCATATGATTTCTTTATGCATTGGGCCGCCCTCATTCTGTCCTGTATCAATTGAATATTTTCTGTAGTTTCCTGTACTATCTGCGGTCCCAAAACGCTACTCTCGCTCAGTTCTGTCCAGCAAACGGGTGATCGACATTTCCTCCCATACAAAGCTTCAAAGGGTGCCATCTGGATCGTCTCTTGAAAACTATTGTTGTACGAAAATTCTATCAAAGGTATGTGACGATCCCAACTATCACCAAAATCAAGGCTGCAAGCGCGAAGCATATACTCTAAAGTCTGAATGGTCCGCTCTGACTGACCATCTGTCTGTGGGTGGAAAGTTGTACTAAAACTCAATCGTGTACCGAGAGCTTCTTGAAGTTTCTGCCATAGTCTGCTAGTAAACTGGGTGCCCCTATCAGATACTATGCATGTCGGAACTCCATGCAATTGTACAATCTCGTCGATATAAATCTGAGTGTACTGTGCAAACCCATACGTCGTCTTCACTGGAAGAAAATGAGTTGCCTTTGTCAATATATCTACAATCACCCAAATGGAATCATACCTTCTGCTAGTCCTGGGTAGACCCACCACAAAATCCATGGAAATCTGTTCCCATTTCCACTCTGGAATGGGCAAGGGCTGCAACTCTCCGGCTGGCCTCTGGTGTTCTGCCTTGACTTGCAGACAAGTCAAGCATCTCGAAACAAACTCCGCAACATCCCTCTTCATTCCTTCCCACCAATAAACATCCTTCAGATCATGATACATCTTGCTGGAACCAGGATGAATACTGTATGCTGATCTATGAGCCTCCTCTAAGATCTCACGTCTCAATCCGTCAGAATCTGGTACACAAAGACGATTCCCAAAGAGTAATACTCCATGATCATCAATCACAAACTCCGACTCCCTGCCCTGTCTAACCTGATCCATAATCTCTGATATACGAGCATCTGTGAAGATTTGGCAAGACTCTCTGTACAAATAATGTCTCCAAATCTTCAATGTGAATACCACAACGGCCATCTCTAGATCATGAGTGGGGTAGTTCTGTTCATGCCTCTTCAACTGTCGAGAAGCATAAGCTACAACCCTGTCGTGCTGCATCAACACGCAGCCTAAACCCACTCTAGAGGCATCACAATACACCACAAAGCCACCTGACCCAGAAGGTAAAGATAATACAGGTGCAGTCGTCAAGCGAGTCTTCAACTGTTGGAAACTCTGCTCACATGCATCTGTCCACTGAAACGGAACCTCCTTCCTAGTCAATCCGGTCAACGGTGCAGCTATCCGAGAGAAATCCTGTACAAAGCGTCGGTAATAACCTGCCAGACCTAAGAAACTGCGAATCTCTGTAACTAACACAGGTCTAGGCCAGTGCTGCACTGCTTCGATTCTCTTTGGGTCCACACTATACCTTCTCTCGTAACCACGTGACCCAAGAAATCCACACTATCTAGCCAGAAAGCACACTTGGAGAATTTTGCAAACAGCTGATGCTCCTTCAAGGTCTGTAACGTGATACGCAAATGTTGCTCATGTTCTTCTCGACTCAGAGAATAAACGAGAATATCGTCAATGAATACTATAATAAACTGATCAATGAACGGCCTGAAGATACGGTTCATCATATCCATAAAAGCTGCAGGGGCGTTGGTGAGTCCGAACGACATCACCAAAAACTCATAGTGTCCATATCTTGTGCGAAACGCAGTCTTCGGAATATCGTCTGTCCGAACCTTCAGCTGGTGATACCCTGACCGCAAATCAATTTTTGAGAAGTAGCCAGCTCCTTGTAACTGATCGAACAAGTCATCGATACGAGGTAGTGGATACCTATTTCGCACAGTGACGTGATTCAGCTGTCGGTAGTCGATGCACAGTCTCATACTACCATCTTTCTTCTTTACAAACAAGACAAGAGCTCCCCACGGCGATACACTGGGACGAACTAGTCCTCTATCTAATAATTCTTGCAATTGGCTTTTGAGTTCCTTCAACTCCGTCGGGACCATCCGATAGGGTGGTATAGAAATAGGCCCCGCACCCGGAATCAAGTCAATGCAAAATTCAATATCGCGATCAGGCGGTAATCCTGGTAACTCAACAGGAAACACCTCCGGAAATTCTCGTGCGACCGGAACCTGGTCCAATAGAATCTCAGCGACTCCTAAGTCCTGAACAAATGCCAAGAACCCATGACAACCCTTTTTCAAGAGTCGTCCCGCACAAAGAGCAGAAATCATGTTGGCAGGAGTTATTTTACAGTTCCCCTGCACAACAAACACCGGTTCACCTGGAAAACAAAATCTGACCGCTTTCCCCCGACAATCTACATAGGCATGACAAGCGGCCAACCAATCCATACCGAGAAGTATATCAAAATCTAATATATCCAGGAGAATCAGATCTACTAGCGACTCTCTAGCACCAATACGTACCGAAAATGATCTGAATACGTGTCGAGCTATAAAAGAATCTCCCACCGGAATAATCACCACTAATGGTAACTCTAACAACGACGACTCTTTCCCCAAAGAAAGTGCAAAGCGTGAAGATACATAAGAATGTGTAGAACCGGGATCAAATAAAATATGTGCATCTAACGAACATACTGCAAGAGTACTTATCACGACTGCATTTGATGCCTGGGCATCCTGTGGAGTCAGCGCAAAAACCCGTGTCTGACCCTTGCCCGCATCCTGTCGTCCTCTACCTCTATCTCCTCGACCTCTCTGAGAACGTCCTGCAAAGCCTCGACCTCGTGGTGCAGCTGCCTGACGTGTAGTGCCCACTGGAGGAGGAAGTAAAGCCATCGGTGTAGAAGGTGGAGGGGGTAAAGTAACCTGTGGAGTAATAGTCCCGCTATAGCGTGTACACCCTCTAGCTGTATGCCCTGGAAGCCCGCAATTATAACATGTAAGTGGGGTCCCCTGATCATCTAGGTATGAACAGAACATCTGGCCCTGAGTCCAACCTCGTCCGAAACTGCGGCCTGGAGTATATCCGCCTCTACCTCCGCCAAACTGTCTAGTCATTGGCCCGATCGGTCTACTCCTCTTTGGCTCTGGAACAACCACTGCCTTGCTCAAACGCTCCTCCACTCGTATCGCTGCATCCATGGCCTGCGCATACGTATCAAAATGCTGAGAGCCTATAGCCAGATACAACTGCGTTTCCAGACTCCTTAGGAACCTCTTCACCCGAAGTTCCTCCGTAGGAACTAAATATGGAGCATAGCGCGATAACTGGGTGAATCGTAAATCATAGTCTGCTACCGACATACTTGCCGATTTCCGCAACACTTCGAAACTGCTAGCTCTAGCGTCCCTCATACTCTGTGGAAGAAATCTGACAAGAAAGACCTCAGAAAACTCGGTCCACAACATCGGAGGAAGACCCGTAGCTCGCCCTCTCTCCATCGACTCACACCACTCCTGTGCAAGTCCCTCCAAACGAAAACTAGTCAGCTCAACTGACCTCGCATCAGAACATCGCAATGATCTACCAATCCTCGCCATCCTATCAAGAAAGGATTGAGGATCCTTCGCTACATCGGTCCATGTAAATACCGGAGGTCTCAACCTTATGAACTCTGCAAGCGATACCTCCATCACTCTCGTATCAACAAGTGCTACCGTCTGCGTGGGCTGTATCTCAGACTCTGCCACGGTCGGTGTCGGATCCTGTCTCAGTACTCGAGTGGCCTCAGCTAACTGTCCTACCACTCGTTGCAATCCCAACATGCCCTCCTTTATCCTAGTCATGCGATCTGGAGGAGGAGGATCAACATGCTCATGCACCGCCGAAACGTCCGGTGTACCAGTCGCCATCACAGGCGGACTCACCCTAGCTGCATCTCTAGCTGCGGCTCGCCTAGCTCGCGTAGCCATAGCGACTGGAACAAGAAACGAGAGTTGATAAGGCTTATGAATAGGAACAATCAATAACAGAGAGTCAAAGGAAGAATAAATCAAGATATACATCCTAAGGTTGGTTAGGCTGAGTATGGTAGCGTAAATATGCCGCGGAACATACGTACGGTACTGCCCTCATCCTAAATCACCTACTCCATCAAACCAAAGGTCATCCTAATTCACGGACTCACGTCAACTTATCTTAACTCACTACTCGATTCCTTAAGGTTAAACCTAAGCTCTGATACCAACTTTGTCACGACCCAAAATTTAGATGTGACCGGCACTAAGATTGTATAACATCAAAAGATATATACACAACCCGAGTAAGCCGAAACCAAGATCAAAATCCCTTTTTCGGAATTGTTTATAAAAATTTAGTTTTTAAGTAAAAATCACAGTTGTTATGAAATTAAGATATAATAACAAATATAAGGTGTTATGTTTGGTTGCATCCCTAGTTGGGATCAACAAAATACAACAGCGGAATAAAAATTTCAACTTATATGAGACCAATAGAATTACAGATATAATTAAAAGAAATATCCACTAACATACCAACGATCTCACCTGTCAACTAATATACATATAACCATCTCTCGTTCTAAATCATAATACAAGGTTTGATGGAGGTTTTCTAGATACAATGATACAATACCAAAATGGAAGGTTACTACATATGTAACCCACCTATCAAAAGATGCGATAAAAGCTGCAAAAGTGGATCTACACCGCTGCTAACCGTCCACTCTACTCCTGTAAGGAACTGTGGCACAACGGGGGTGAGTTGCCAACTCAATGAATATAACTAACATATAACGGTAAATAATGTAAATATGACGAACACAACTACTGAGATGAGAGCAAGTAGGATGTACGATAGTATATGGAAAGCATGAATCTGTACTACAATTCAAATAACCAAAACTGAAATCTCATCATTTATTATCAACAAATTCATATTTCTGTATCCATCATCGACACAAAACTTCCATTTCTCTCAGGCATCATTCCTCGAACGATCCTGTAATCAACAAAGTCCACCATGTATCCAACTGTATCCCCACCGACTCAGTCTGGATAAAACTGTAAATCCGTAACCGTATACCCACCGACTCGGTTCGGAATAAAACTATAAATCCATAATTCTCAATAAGATAAAACTTCATATATCAACTTAGAATACTCGGATGATAAACATGATGTCATTAATACAAGTTACTACTATTGTTAATAATTTAGGTATGATAGGAATCATTTTTAACAATATGAATATTTAGTGTAAAAGTGACAGTTTAATATCGATGAGGTGTAGTGTAACATATAGAGATGTGCACGTGCGGCATAACTCGTCGATAATTGTGCAGTGTTCTAACAACTAAAGTGAGGTACATGTATATATGAATGCATATTATCATTTAGCATACAAAAGTAAAGCATTTATTTAAATGAAACTACGGGCGTAACACGTCATCTCTACAAAATTTCCCTGGTAAATGTTTAGTCTACTCATCGGAACTACGTCGTATCTACTCAGGAATCGCCAATCCCTTTCCTTTCCTTGCGGCCTCCAAAGTTCTCGTATTTGAATCTAACATCGAAAATTAACTTGTATAAGGAAATAGTTATTCCGACACGGCGAAAATACAAACACACGTTCCTACGTACTAATTATATTGTATACGACTATTTCAAGTTATCTTATACTTAATCTTACTGGATTTTAACCCAAACCTGCATCGCGACAGAAAACAGATCGCGATACATCTTAACCGTGTCGTAATTTGGTTCTTTAGATATCTTTTCCGATATAAGCTTCCAGATTTTATATGCAGTTAAAATAACTTATTTAAATAATACCAAATTGACCAAAATTCTATACAGAAACCTACCCAATAAGCCAAAACACCCTAGCTCCCTAGAAATCCGACGACGCCGGAATTTTTCTATTGGTCGCCGGCCCAATTCCGAGCCCTCTGGTTCGTGCACCTATAGTTTGCTCTAGATGCAACATACATCACTTAGGTCCTGTTTAGTTCGGTTAATATTTCTCCAAATTAAAGTATATTCAAACAGAGCCAAGTTTTGACTTAAAATACGATATTTTGAGAAAATTTTTGATTTCAAAGTTAAACTACTAACAGAATTAAATTCCTACTGTGATTAAAAATTTACCTACAATTAACTTGTTGGAATAACACCCTCCAAGATGCACAAGCTCCTTGTCCTAGCTTGATGATGAAATCCTTGATTTATCTCTTCTCTTCTTCTTTCTCTTGCTCTTGCTTGTTGGTTCTAGGTTTCATTTCCTTCTTTTAATATTTTCAGAAGTATTAAACTAGCTAATTGATCTGAACATGAGTTATATACGGCAAAAGAAAGGATAAGGTGAAGAAGGAGGTGTCATCAAGCAAGATGTAGGGATTTCATGCAAGGAGGAGGTGTGGTGAGGGTGTGTACATGCAAGAATGATGTGGAATTGATATTTATTTTCCAATTTGAATTATCCTTTGATTTTATTCTGAACTAACTCTTGGTTAAACCTCCTTCTATTTATAACCCTTAACAAAACTTAATTTGCACAGTATCCTAAACTTGTATAAAAATCCCTCACAACTTAGGTTATTATATAACACTCTTTTTATTAAAATGAAGCTAAAATTCTCACTAAAACCCTTATAATTTATTTATGTTACATACTAAAATTTTTATTTAATTTGTTTTACATACATCTTATAAAATTGTCTAATTTGGTTTTAAAAACTTTTTAATTTAACACTTTATTGCTTAATTAATTAATTTTATTTATTTCTAAAATTTCAGAATGCTACAGCATAGCAACAGGAGAAAAGGTTTCATCATAGTCCAATCCTGATCTTTGACGAAAACCTTTTGCAACGAGTCTAGTTTTGTAGGTTTCCACTTGTCCAAATGCACCAATATTTTTTTTGAAGATCCATTTGCATCCAACTGGTTTCACCCAAGGAGGAGCAACATCCAAAGTCCATACTTTATTGGTATATATAGATTCCATTTCGGATCTCATAGCATCCAGCCATTTCACCGAGTCTTTATTCGTTATAGCCTGCTGAAAATTAGTAGGCTCATTATCATCGATAATGCAATCCTCTCGATCCCCATCTACAAGAAACCCATAGTATCTCTCAGGCGGAAAGCTTACTAGATTTGCGGAGCAGCGTTTGTTCGTAGGGATCTATTGAAACCTCAGGTTCTACTAAGTCCTCGGCAGTAGTTTGGGGTTCTGGAATTTCTTCCAGTTCTACCGCGCTCCCACTAATTTCTTTTGCAAGAAATTCGCTCTCTAAGAAGACAATGTGGCGAGCGACAAACACCTTTTGTTCTTCAGTGTGGTAGATAAGATATTCCCTTGAATTCTTCGGGTATCCCACAAACTTGCAAAAAACCGATCGTGCCTCGAGGTTGTCCGGATTCTACTTTTTAACAAATGCTGGACACCCCCATATCATGAGATACTTGAGATATGGTCTCTTCCCTCTCCATATTTCATATGGAGTGGTAGGCACAGACTTAGTCGGAACTCTATTCAATAGGTATGCAGCTGATTCCAGCGCAAAGCCCCAGAAGGAAAGTGGCAACTCAGCACTACTCATCATTGAACGCACCATGTCAAGTAGAGTGCGATTCCTCGTTTCTGATACACCATTATGCTGAGGTGTATATGAAGGAGTAAGCTGAGAGAGAATTCCATTCTCTTTTAATCATTCAAGGAAACTGGTACTTAAATATTCTCCACCTCGATCAGATCGAAGAGTCTTGATAGTTTTACCAGTCTGTTTCTCCACTTCATTTTTATACTCCTTAAATTTCTCAAAGGTCTTGGATTTATGCTTCATTAAGAACACAAGTCCATACCTTGAGAAATCATCAGTAAAAGTGATAAAGTAGGAGTGACCGCTTCGTGCATGTGTATACATCGGACCACATACATCGCTGTGTATAAGTCCCAAGAGCTCCGTGGCTCTTTCTCCGTGTCCTGTGAACAGAGATTTGACCATCTTCTCTTTGATACATGATTGACAAGTCGCATATGATGTATATTCAAACGGATCTAAATATCCATCTTTATACAACTTAGTCAACCTTGTTTCATTTATATGACCAAGTCTACAATGCAATAGGAAGGCTTGGTTTAAATCTAGAGCCTTTCTTTTGAGTGTATTTTGGATATTGAAAACTTGAGGTTGATTAAGTATGTATATGCCGTTTTCCAGTGTGCCAAACCCAATCATTTCTTGATTTAGGAGAATGTTCATGACATTTCTTTTAAGTGCAAAATTATATCCTTCATTAGACAATAAAGATACTGATATAATATTACATAGCACAGTGGGAATACAAAAACAGCTGTATAACACCAAAATGTGCCCACTAGTCAACCCCAGGTGATAATCGCACGCTGCAACAGCATCAACATTTGTTCCACTGCCAACTCGGAGGGTCATATCACCTGCCTTCAGTGCTCTACGGTTTCTCAGAGCCTGCAAAGAATTACAGATGTGAGAACCAGAACCTGTATCAAGTACTCATGATGTAGAGTTTACTGAAAAACAGTTTTCGATTACAAACACACCTGAAACAGAAGCTGCAGCTTGCTTTTTGTCCTTGGCTTTAAAAGCCATGCAATCCTTTATCTAGTGCCTCTTCTCGTGACAACAATAACACTGACTCTTGTCCGCTTTTACTCTCCCGGTCTTGTTCGTACCCTGCACCTTCTAGACCCCACCTTTCGGTTTGGTGGCGTTCATCTTCTTCTTCCCCTTAGCTTTCATTTTGTATTTAGAAAAGGATGATTGGTCAACATACAGAATAGGTGTCTTCTCCTTTTTTAAGGAGCTCTCTGCTACCCTCAACATGTTGAGGAGTTTTGGAAGATCAGCTTCCATATCGTGCATATTGAAGTTCAGCACGAACTGAGAGATGGTGTGTGGAAGGGACTGCAAAATCAAGTCAATGTATAACTCATTTTTTAGCACGCATCCCAGGTTTGCAAGTTCCTCAATGAGGCTGATCATTTTTAGGACGTGCTCTCCTATAGGTGATCCTGGAGCTAACCTCATCTGGAATAGTTTCCTTGAGGTCCCGTATCTTGCAATACGAGAGTGCTCTCCATACAATTCCTTGCAATGGAGAAAAATGGATTTAATATCCAAACTTCCATGCTGTTTCTGGAGTTCATTATTCATGGACGCCAGCACGATACACTTAGCTTTCTCGCAGTCCAGATCCCAAGTTTTGCGGACCTCTTTGTCCACAACTAAGGAATCTGGTCCTGGAACAGGGGGAGCAATAGCAGTGATGACATATGCAACTTTGTCATAAGTCAAAGCAATGTTTACGTTCTTCAACCAATCCTTATAATTTGGCCCAGTCTGTGTATTATTTTAAGTAATAGTTTTAGTCCCGTCATGGTAGCTGCCAGAGAGAGAGAAAAGAAACACTCAGCATATGCTCTTGCAAGTTTAGATTGGTTATTAGTTTATCTAAACAGGATGGCTCCCACTGTTTCCTCAAATTATTCTTCAAACCCATAAAAGAAGAATTAGTCAGGATTAATCGCACATCACAATACTTGCTTAACCTTTCAGCCAGGCTAGTGTCAGTATTTCAAGGGAAGTTTTCCAACGCTTTCGCAAAGTTCCTTAATTATATAACCTCTTTTTTTCCTGGAGGCGTAGCCCCACTAACACCTTTCTAGACACTTACTTGGTTTATATCATTGATTGTTAAGTGAGAAATTTTCCCGAGAGTAATCCTACTCATTAGTGGGATCGGGATCCAACTATCATTGTATGATGACCTAGATAGAAGCCACTCTAGTCACCACACTCCAGAAGGTACGCTAAATCTGCAAGTTTTCTTTACGTTTGAAACCCCCGATGTGATTTTTGCCCCAAGTTCTTATGACCTTGACGAAAGCCAACAAATCATAAGATGCAAGTCAAGTTCTACCCGTCGTTGTCCTGATTAATTTAGACCCATCCGTACTCGCCCTTGACGAAGACTGTACGACTGTCCTAAACTAATGCATCTATCTATGCAACAAATAAGCAACACATTGCTACCATTCACTACGCCTTGACGAAGGCCAACAAATATAGCATGAATAGGATATGTTGTTTAATTGTAATGACGGAGGGCTACGACTGGTTTTTGGCAAAACCGTTAACGTAATGAACTTGATATAACCGAAGGAACCATGATAGCCTTTTTTTTAAAAAAGAGTGGTTTTAGGCTCCGCATTTAAAAATTTTCTTTTTAAAGAAAACCGAGTGATTTTGAAATTGTTCCAACGATTTAGCTTAGGTTTGTTTTCTTTGCATTAATGAATTAATTTTGTCCCATCAATTAATCCTACCATTGCAGAAAGAAACGAAAATACAACGTACGCTTATGCCATTCGCATTCGTCACGGGGCCCCGTCATCACCCGTTCGGTTACTTAACTAACGACAGAGCGGGGTTTGGACTAGCGCCGGTGCAAAACATAAGCAACGCCTACTAAATATCATATATAGATATATACATTCGTCTCACGCAATAATAGGCATTCCAGATCACATATGAACATATTGGACATATTAGGAATTCCGCGCTTCGTTTAAGCCCATAACGAAAGATAGATTCCACGGTCGTGATGAATAGCCAAATCCCACCTTAGACCCCTACGGGTGCGACAAACTACCCGCCAAATTCCCGAAGTGAAGCAAGCTCCCTTAACAAAGTAAGTTGGCCACTCGGTACTTTAAGGAACCCGGTAGTTTGTGCACGCCTCATTGGGTCTATCCTAGAAGCAAAAGCAGTAAAAGAAAATAGTACAACGGTGGCTACAACCTCAACCCGGATGTGCCCCGCAAAATAATATTACATCACTTTTACAAATTACATTGAATGAAAGAAAAGAAAACACTCATCTCACATCCCCCGGCTATTCATCATCGACGATCCAATAAAGTTCATATATACAAACCAACATCACATATATGTGCAACCCCCAACTAACCGACATATAGCAATTAGCGGAAGTTTACGAACACATATATCATTACAGATAATAACTGAAACTTAAACGACACTAAAACTACGACTTCGAAGCACTCTGAGATTTCCGCAATAAAAAGTTAACAGTGCAGTAAAAATTGGCAAAATCAAACAACACCTGAAACACTAAATCCAAGAGAGAAGAACACATAACAAAATTCGACGCAATCCCACACTATTGAACCGGTGAGCTCAGAAAAAACGGGGTTGTGGCCGGCCATTTTAAAGTGGAATTACCTCGTTTTTGTTGTGTGTTCATTTCACAAGTAAATGAGCACTCTGCAATTGCTTAAAAAAAATTTGAGGCTCTGCAAAAATCAACAGAAACTTGGATTCATGTTTCGTAGTTTCGGAGTTATTTCGGTTTCGTAGTTTCATATTTCGTTTAATCTGTTAGCTAGGGTTTAATTAGGCTCTGATACCAGTGTAATTCTATGTAGCACACCACACGTGTTCTCGGGGAGACGGAATACATCAAAAATGATTTTTCTCACATCAAAAGATCATGTTTGGCTTTGCAACATAGACTTTATCCACTTTAGGAACTTGATTAAACCTTAAATAGCAATAACTAAACTACAAGAGGGAATTAACTACTCGGTTAAAGTATTATACCCTCGTGTCAAGTCATACGGGTCTTCAAGTGGTTCTTTCCTCCTTAGTTCAAGCTTCTTTTTTATCTCCTTTCTTTGGCTCCTCCAAAACTTCAAATGAACTCGGTTGCCGGTCTCCTTTGTGTCGAAGAAAGATCCACCCGAGTGCCTATGATCAAGCTCCAACCTCAAATGAGGTAACTTAGTGATCCTGTAACAACTCCAAACTTTCTGCACAAATTTTTTTCAAAAATACAGAAAGATGTACTTTTGCCTGAGCACAGACCTTACACTGCTGAACCAAAGTACCAGAGTTCAAATCCCATCAGCCACATTATATTTTTAATATTGTTTTCTTTTAATTTTTTAGAATTCCAAGAGTCTACACGTGCTAAACCGTAAAACCAAAAGTCATATATAAAACAAACTGGCCCAAGAGGATAACCAAGAGACGAGAGACACGTGGCCCCCCTGAATCGGCCCGACTCGGGCCGGCGGCGCCGGTCCGACCGAGTCGGATCGCCGAGTCTCCTTCATGAATGTTGTGTCTCTTTGTCTTCTCTAAACCCCTGTACACTTTGAAAACCCTGTATTATTATAGAGGATTAAAAATCAAATTAAGACTCTTTTTAATGCAAAATTAAATACATTTTTCTTTCACACCCTTTCACCTACCCTAACCCTAGTTTTTCCTGTAAATACCACACCTAAACTCACCCCTCCTCACCCTAAATCTCTGTCCAAAACTCTCAAGAAAACTCTCTAGAATTTTTGTGTACAAGTGGAGTTAGCAAAGGTCGAAGCTCCGATGAAATTCCGACGACGACCCTAGGAGCTTCCGGTGACAAAACGATGCACTGGAACCTACCAATCCCTCTCCCACTCCTCTAATCTGAAATCCCGTAAGTCCTACCTTTACCTTTTCTATTCTATTCTTAAAACTAGTATTCCTAAAACCCGACGGAAGCGGAGTTAATCCGACTTCCGATTCGGTTTTCTTTAAAAAGTACAATTTTCATTAAACACAACCATTCCAAACTCTCACATCTTGACTATTAACCGTTAACAAAATATCATGAACAAGTTTCATAGCAAAATATTTCATATTGTAATTTTTATCGTACTTTTTCAGTAAAATACCATGTAGTTTAGTTTTGACATTAAATATCATATTTCTTGCTATACTTTTAAATAGATCACGAGGTAACGACCTACCTCTTCCCAACACTCATATACAACATAGCACGATACCTTTCGGGAACATAGAATACGAGAATACGAATTTACAATTAAATACCTTTGACTATTAAAACCATTTTCTACAAGATTACGTATTTTTACAAATCTTTACAAAGCGCCGCTACAACCCATTTTGGGGAACCCGTCTGGGATGGTGCGGATTAGCGCACATCCCTGGGCTTAGTAGTGCAAGATTCAGACCTCCGCAAGGAGCATTCGGTGTCGAAAGATTTAAAAATACAAATATCTGAAGAAAAATGAGATTTCTAGAAAAAAATAAATTAAAATTATTTTATATAAATATATATATATATATATATATCATCAAAATATCTATTTTTGATATAATATAAATATTCCAACTTTTCTATATCAAAAGAATCATTTTACATGAAAATACCATGAAATTCCATACAAGTTCAATACTTTACAACTAAATACCTTGTATTATGAAAAAATAGGTTTATCTTACTAAAAATGTCACATATATAAAATATACATCTATGAAAACTCTAAAAACGATAATAAAATACTAGAGGTGTATTTTGAAAATTATACAAAATTATTTTTACATAAAACCCCTCAAGTTTTATAAATTATAATAAGGACCCAAGTAAATATAGGTTTAAGCGGGACCAGTCTCTTGAGCCTCAGGGAGCCGGAGATATGGGTGCTTGCCTATTTAAGGTAGACAATTTAACAAGCGGTGTTATCAACACGGTAATCGTCTTTGAAAAAGACACAAATCCTGCCGTCCATATGCAGCGGTTACCGATAATATCAAAACCTAATTCAGGATTTCAATTTCTTTTCTAATTGTTCTGACTCAGACTGTGTCTCATTATAATAATCTGACTTGAATATGATTCAAGTACAATCTACAATACTACAATTCAATATGAATTCATGAATCCATATATTCAATTTATTCAATCTGTATTGACTGAACCGAACCATGGATATACTTCTATTTACATGATTCTCCAGTTACATCCATTTACTGATATCATGGTTTCGGCAAGTCATACATCTGTACAATCTATAATACAAACAATACAATACAAATAAAATATCGCGGGGTTTAAGAGGTAGATTGGTACGGAAGGTGTTAGAAGTGGCATGAGACTACAAGATTTAAGACACCTAACCTGTATTCCGTTGCTGTTGTACCGTGGCATAACGGTTCCTTGTACATTCCGTTCACCTTAGTCTCTGGTCTACTGAGACTCCTCTCATATACACCGGTATCCTTCTGTACCAATGTACAAACAACAGCGTTAACACAAAATACAACTTTAAAAGTTACACACTCTCTCTCTGTCTATTCTACTTCTCCTTTATCTTGGGACTTACCGAGCGATTTGTTCGCTGACGACATTCTCTTTCTTCTTCTTTGAACGTCGTCAGGTGATTCGGATTTTCCAGAGATCAAGCCTCGCACTGAAGACTTGGACCATTTTATTGAAGATCCCGAGCTGTAGTTACACTTGTACATTTCCTTTACATTCTGTGTTTTCCCTTTCTGTTATGCCACTATTTAGGCATTGCTTTCATTCAGAAGTATTTACTTTTCCATGTACTGTAAAAGAATGTTAATAGATAAAGTTGATGTTCATTACATTTGTCTCGTATGTACATTTACTTTTATATTGCTTAGATACGTTTAGCGTGTTTACTTCAGAGTAAATACGTAGCGGCCCCGTCGCATCCTCTGCCCGTACACTGGGAAGCGGGGCATGACAGATCCAACTTACTAAGGAAGACTACTAACTAGAAGTAGAGAAGATATATTGGATTAATTTGTCTCAATGCTCATTGATTCACAACTCATGTGATGGGATGAGCTTGAGGGAGGAGGAGAGGAAACCTAGGAGAGAGAATGATAATATGAGAATGATGTTGAGAAATGGGTGTGAGAATGGCTAAGTTATTTTCCAATAATTCAAGCATGGAATAAAATACTCACAAAAAATGCAACCATGCTTGAATAGGAAATCCAAATGAACAAACAATATGCAAAGCCATGCTTGCAACCCATTCCTCAAATATCTCCTAATTTCCACCTCATTAACCTTTTATCAAAAAAGGATAAATCAATAATGAGGCGTCTCCTTCTAGAAACTCATTCTTGTGAAATTACAAGAATGCCCTCACCGTATATACATACCCGTATCCGTTTTCCGAAAAATTCGGATACACAGAGACGAATATAATCCAATAGTATAATACTAGGGTCCGGCTTAAACCAAAGCCCACTAGTATTATCTGTCCGAACATCATTAGTGTAGCCAGTACACGTATGCGATCGAAACCCTGCTGTAAGACCATACGGCCTATACATCGTCTCGCCTGATCTAAGGAAAACCTCTGTGTGGGACTCTAAAGACTCGACAGTACGTTGGCAGTGGGTTTAACCACAAGTCCGTCAGTGGCACTAGTTGTACGTAACGGCAACCCAGGTACATGTTGAAAAGGAGGCCGACAAGCGAACTCGTCCGAAACCCCTACTGAGCTTGTTCGTGACAATATCCGTGCAGTTCGGTCTGTTCGTCTGAGATTATCTCATGTAAGGTCTAGGGGGTGGAAAACGTCAGACCCCTAATAACCGTATAAGTCGTGTCAGTGTGGCTCAAGACCATCCGAGAATCTACTGGTCCGTCCACCAGTAATTCTCAATCAGCCCTGACCAGGGACTTATGGTAATGACCAACCGATCACTGTGCGATATCGACTTCCTATACTGGGAGAGACGAATCCCCAACAGTCGCTCACTGCCTCCATGTGGCTCGGGACTGTACCCAACTAAAACCTGTTTACACGACTCTTTTGAGCCGTGGTAGGGTAGTAATCAAAGCACAGTCGGAACTCACACGAGACAAATGACGACCTCAGGTCGACAGACTATCTGCTCACATGTCACCAGAGAACTGCTATCTGACACTAGGTATAATACCATCTAGTCAGTCCTTGGCGAGTCCTTTCCGGTGAACTCACACCCAGTGAGCATCTGTATACAATCTTAGGTGCACATCACCAATGGCTGCGGGACCAATCCATCGCCCCTCGTCACGGTCTAGATATGTATACACTAGTCTACTCTGGAGTATCGATGCCCAGTCTCAATACTCCTACGACCAGGGACATTTAAGGATGTGCCTATTGACCACCCAGCTCCCACAAGCATGTCTGACATCACAACGCTGGTAGTCAGGCAAATATCCTACGGGCTTCATCAACATGTACACAATATATGAAATACAAAGTAAAATATATCACATGTTAAGATAAAGAAAAACTAAATAGCGTACTATCATATCGAGTAAGATTGTCCTGTACATACATATCCCTAGCATCCTATACAATGAAGGCCTCTAGGGCATATATATCCAACAGAAATACCTTTATGAGGCCCTTTCGGCTCATAAAGTCAAAAGCCTTAGTCGACGGAATCCTAATCCTATTTGCTAAGCCGCCTTTGTTCGAATCAATAAAGGCAAATGATGATCCACTCGTAGTAATATCCCAGTCGTAGCGATGCTGATGCCTAAACAGGTGTCAAACTCCAAATCCTCTCACGGCAAATGATGATTCGCTCCTGGAAATATTCCAGTTGAAGCGATGTTGATGCCAAAATTGGTATCAAGACCCAAGTCCCCGACTCGCAACAAAATTAGCAAAAAAAAGCCGAAATGTTCGGACAACTCGTAATAAAAAGCGGCGAGTAAAAATATATATAAAAAATAGCCGAAATGATTGCGCACCGCAATAAATAGCCAAAATGATTGGGCAATCGCGACATAAAATACTGAAAAGATAGAGTATCGCGGAAAAATAAAAAAAATGAATGAAACTTATTTGCCCTGCAAGTAGGTCGATATTGACTCTTCTATATGATCCATGGGCACAAATGAAAGAAAAGGAAGCATATTTTCCCACCACGCTTTGTCAAAAGGAGAACCGAATCTTGACGGTATAAATACAACCTAGAGACTATCTCGGCGTTCCTTCTCATTCCAGCAGTATGCAGACGCAGCGTCATCATAAAAAAGACCCAAGGGTCAAAGCAAAAATGGAGTAATGGAAAAATCCTAGCTCTAAGTCTTGACGGTACATATACAACTTAGAGACTATCCCGGTGCTACCCTTCATTTCAGCAGGGTGCGGATGCAACTATCAAATGAAATTGGAGCAATAGAATATTCCTAGCTCCGGACTTCAATTGCAATACATATAGCAAAGAGATCCTACAGATGTTCACCCTACTTCAGCAAAGAATCGGCGTGACATCGTCAAAGCAAAAACAAAGTAACGACATATTCCTAATTGCGGGTCTTGACGGCGGTATATACAAAACTTAAAGACCGTTGGAGATCATCCCACCCCAGGAGGGTGCTGTTATATTTCATCGGGGCTCCAAATTGAGCCTAATCTCAAGTAAAAAGCGCTACGGAAAATACCTAATGCTTGCACTTCCGACAGTAATACAAATACCCCACCCTATGAAAATTACTTGAAGACGTCTTGTCCAGCCTTAGAAGAGATCAGAGACACGACAGTCGCGGTGCTACTCGAACAGTGGCTTAAAACTGCATATCGAAGAATACATCAGCCAACGCGACGATACCATGGACTAAACCTAGTACCACAAAACCTAACGGACCCCTGTCATAAAAGAATGGGGGTTATCTACCTACGACGTTAGGAAAAGTTTGCCTGTAAACCCAAGGGAAGTAAACTAAAAACACTCCGAAATGAGTACGTAAACTAGATACTCCGAAATGAGTGAATAAACTATAAACTCTGAAATGAGTACATAAACTAGAAACTCCGAAATGAGTAAATAAACTAAAAACACTCCGAAATGAGTACGTAAACTAGAGACTCCGAAATGAGTGGATAAATTATAAACTCCAAAATGAGTACATAAATTAGACACTCCGAAATGAGTGAATAAACTATAAACTCCGAAATGAGTACATAAACTACTTCGCGTCAGATCAAGACATCAAGAAACATAAAGGTCGAAATTCTAAAAGTTGTATACGATTCGCCAACCCGAAACCAGCCACATGCTATGCATTACTCTACACTACTTACTCATGTGTATACCTCCGTGAGCAAGGTAGTGGGGGGAAGCATTGTTCACATCATTCCAGTGATCACCTACATCTATATGCATATTTGAATGAGAAACAGCGTTGAAAGTATGCTCATTTATATGTGCGTGTGTGTGCGCCGCATATGCGCGCATTGTTGGCATTCGTACTTAGCAGAAACTCCTAAAAGTAAAGTGCAAAACACATGTGCAGATGCAAGATGCCCACATGAATATGTGCAGGGGATGAAACATTCAGCAGCCAACGATAAAGAAATACATTTAAATAAGCATTTTATTCTACAGGAAATAGATCACTAAACACGGGATAAAAAATACAAGGGTTTACAAAACTATAAATAAAGTTTTCTAAAGCCCTCTCAGCCTTCTCCACCATGTCGAAGCGACGATCTTCACGAGAATTCGCTCCCCATCGGTCAGCACCGTGTCCATCGGCGAAGGCAGACATGATGGTCCGCTGAGCCCTTATCTGTCTTAGCAACTGAACTGAGTGATCTTTCAGAGGCTGGGTAATCAAATGTGCTTCATGAAAGTACTCGATCTTGTCCTTTGCTGCGTCGAATATCGCAGAAGTAATCTCCGCTGGATGAGGGGGAATGTCAACAAGCATGGACAGGAAGATCATCCAGAGCCAAATGGATCCAATGGGATGAGGAGAGCCTCTACGAGTCAGGAGCTCGTATATCACCGTGTCGCATTGGTCATCCGTGAAAACGGGATTCACCAAGCGTGGAGCAAAACGAGGGACAATTCCCTCGATAGGCACCTCCCATAGTTGTTGACGAAAATGAGGACGATCGCAAGCCATAACTCTTGATCTATTAAAAATGGTTCTTCCCTTGTAGAGGAGAAGAAGAACATTGCTTCAAGTTATAAAGAGAAGCATTTAAGTCTAGACACAGAAAATGTTGTGTATGGTGGAACTATTTCTGAACTGTGACAAAAAGAAGGCATTGGAAAAGAAAGAGTCGACTCAGAAAAAGTAGAGCATGAATGTGAAACGATTCCCTCGTATAATAATGTAGCACCTCATGTGCATAACGCGTGAGCGCTGGCGCTAGTTTTTTTAGGATTAAATCTTATAGCAGCGCTTCACGTGCAAAACGCGTGAGCACCGGTGCTAGTTTTTTATATTTATAACAGCGCCTCATGTGAAGCACACATAAGCATTGGCGTTAAAAAAGGGGGCTTTGTCATTCATACTTCAAAGAAATTTATACATTGGTAATAAGGATGATAACAAAAAAAGAGACAGAAAGAAACAAATATCATCAAAATGTCTACAATGGCAAGACACTGAACTCTGGACATGGATTCTCAAACTCAAAAGCAAGTTTGAGCAATGCACATTCAGCCTCATCAACCATTTTTTTATGCATCTTCTCTTGGATGCGAGCGTCACGGTCGCCACTGTTGTTCTCCGCCATCTGGTATGCTGATACTATCGCTTTTTTGTTGAAAGACATGGTGCAAGATGGCGACAAAATTATCTCGCCGTTTCTTCGAGATCAACCCCATTAGATAAAAAGAATGCACCTTGTCTTAAGTATCATCAAGCGCTTGGAGCGGCATAATCTCAAGGCGCCCAGGTATAGCTTCCCAGATCGACCCAACGACGATCTTCAAAAGGGCAGAACGGCGGGGGAGCAATCGACCGTTGTAATCGTCGAAGCGACGCATCAGCTCATCGTATTGAGCATTAGTGTATTCCTGTAACGACTCTGTTTTTAATGTACAGAAATTTGTTTAAAGTTAAAGTACTAAATGGAGTATTTGCAACCCTGAGTATGCTATAAGTATTTAATTTGATTTTGAACAACAAGAAAGCACTTATAGCTCATTGGTAAAGCCTTGCACTGCTGTGATATATCCCCTGTGTTCGAATCCCATCAGCCACATATTATTTTTAATGATTTTTCTTTTAAACTTTTTGGAAGCCCAAAAGTTCACACTTGCAATACACGCAAAAATGAAAAGTCTCAGAAATCAAACATGTGGGAAATGTTATATGAGCAGACACCAACACGTGGCACCAATCCAAGTACCCAACCTCACCAAACGACCGGCGAAGATGGGTTTTGAGCCGGCCCCGCCGGTTTTCCCCGTCAGGAATGCTTCAAAATTTTTAACCCTAGTCTTTTGGCCTCCCCCATTAGCGCCAGTACTATTTATTTTCTCTACAATTATCCAAAGAATTAAAATGAGGTATTAATCCAAAATTTTAATGCATTTTAATTCCAATCTTCAATCCTCAAAACCTTAATTTCTCCTATAAATTCAACATCACACCCTAGCCCTCTCCATTCTGAAATCCATTGTCAAAACTCTTAAATTTTTCCATGTCAAAGAAGTGTACAAGTGGAGTTAGCCCAAGGTCAAGTTCCTGCGATAATTCGGGACAACTCCGGTGACACCGCAACTCTACGAAGCCATCAAATTGTTCTTATATCTCATCTCTCTCTTTTCATCTAGTAAGTTCCCTCTCTTTCTCTCTCTTCCTATTCTAAAAAGTTCTCTTTTCAAAACCCGTCAGAGGTGGAGTTAATCTGACATCCGATTCTAAATTTGTTAAAAAAACTCAACTTTTCTTAATAACAAATCAACCATTTCTTTAAATATTGTTTAGCAACCATAAACCAGCATTGAGAACAAGTTTCAATTTAAAATAGCATGCTATTCAACTTGTATTACACTTTTACAGTTAAATACCACAAAGTTTACCTACGACATTCTTTACTCATATTACCTTTAGAAAAACCTCACGAGGTAATGACCTATCTCTCACAACACACATCATGACATAGCAAAATTGCTCGAAAACCATATTTTTGTGGGACAAATACAATTTTACATTAAAATACCATAAACTATTAAAAACCGCATTCATTAAATTGTTTTAATTAAATTCCTTGCAATTAAGCCTCTACAACCTATTTTGGGGAACCCGATTTGGATGGTGCGGGTTATCGCACATCCTCGAAACTAGTAGAGCGAGATGCAGACCTCCTCACGGAGCATCTAATCTCGATGGAATTTTTAATACAATTTTTAAAAATAATGTGATTTTCTATTTAATAAGTAAATCCTATTTTTAATAATTATATATATATATATACTATCAAAACATCTATTTTATATTTTCAATAAATTACATGTTTTCTAAACAATAGAATCCCAAATTTCATGAATATACCATTAACAATCCATACAAGTCAATTTACACTAAAATACCATATACTATTCAATCTAGATTTATAATCATTAGAATACTTCACTTTTAAAAATTACATCCATGAAAACCCTAAATACGATAAATAAATGCTTGAGGTATATTTTGAAAGTTTATCAAAACTATTTTTCATAAAACCCCCTCAAGTTTATTAATTTACAAAAAGGATCCTAGTAAATATAGGTTTAAGCGGGACCAATTCTCTTGAGCCTCGGGGAGCCGGAGAAAGTGGGTGCTTGCCTATTTAAGGTAGGAAACTAAAACGGGGTTATCAATGGTAATTGGCTTGGAAAAAGTCACAAATCCTGCCGTCCATGTACAGTAGTTACCGATAACTCCAAGACCTAATGCAGAAATCCAATTCCGTTTAAGTGTCTGACTCATACAGAATCTCAGTCTAATTTGAATACAATTTCAATCTACATACAATTCAAATATAACTCAAATACATCATGAATTCATATATACTGAATACTATACAATATCAACACGACTTGAACTGACCGAACCATGGATATATATTGACTTGATTATATGACTATCCGTTTACATCCTTATCCGTTTATAAGAACAATTGATATCATGGTTTCGGCAAGTCTTTTAGTTATAAACAATACAATAAACATTATAGGGTTTTAAAGGGGTAGATTGGTACGGAATGTGTTAAAAGTGGCACGATGATGGTCACTTTAATACACCTAACCTGAATATCCGTTGTCGTTGTCCCGTTGCTTGGCGGGTCCTTTGCTCCGTATACCATAGTCCACGGAATAGTTGGACTCCTCTCTTATACACTGGCATATTCTGTACCAAGCTACAAACAATTGCGTTAACATAACAATCATACATTATACCAGCATATTCTCTTATCTGTCTATTCTATTTCTATCTCTTTTTGGGATTTACCGAGCGAATGTTCGCTGACGACATTCCTTTTCTATTTTTTCTTTGGAATGTTGTCAGGAGGACCCGACTCTCTGGAGATCGAGCCCAGCTCAGAAGACTTGGAGTAGTTCATTGAGGACCCAGAGCTCTAGTCACTTATATATACTTTTACTTTCAGTTCATGCCATTGTTTAGGTATTGCTTTCCACATTGTATTTACTTTTCAGTTGTATTGTAAAGAATGTTTAATAAATAAAAAGTTAATGTTCATTTACATCTCATGTCTTTCTTGTGTACATTTATATTATATTGCTTATTTATGCTTAACGTGTTTACTTCTAAGTAAATATATCGCGGGCCTAGTCATGTCTCCTTATCCGTACACCGGGAAGCGGGGCGTGACAATTCCTGGCCTTGAAAGTGACCTTGTATGCGGATTTCTTCGTAGGAGACAATTTTCTCGATATCGTATAGATGACCAGCCATGGTACCTGAAAAGAAACCCAATAGAAAGTCAGCAATAAAAACAAAACGCTAGCATCACAAAATCAATGTGGTGGCTTATGAATGATGAGACATGTGCCTATTGTGAGAATCCAAAAGGATTCTCATTAAATGAATAGTGCTCATTAAATAAACAGTGGAGTTAAAAACTCCCTATATTCTCCAAAAGCCGGGCTCTTTAGAACAAACAACAGATTCAAATCTGTGAAGAAAAAAGGGGATTAAAACCCTAAAAATTATAGAAAAGGAAAAACATCCAAGAACAGTGAAGGGATTAAAATTCCTAAATTTCTTAAGATTCAAATCAGTGCTAAATTCTGCAAAAAAATGGAATTAAATTCTCCTAAACAGTGGGATTAAATCCCAGAAATCCCATGTTAGAAAATTCATGGGTTAATTGATGGAATTAAGTTCCAGAAAAATCTCAAGATTGACAGCAAGGTAAAACCCTAAGAATAAGAATCACAGATTCTCAAGTCTTGGATATGGACATCAAGATCCACGATCTAAAAAAAGGGCTTTTTTAAGATCTCCAAGAGATCGATTCAAAAGAAAAGAGAGAGTTAAGCTCCGTTGGATCTGATAATAGATTCAAAATCTATATATATATATATATATGATCAAAAGGGGTTAAGAGCTAAGCTCTGTTCATAATCCTCACCAAGAAATTTGGTAGAGTTTACTCTGTTCAAAAGAACTTCTCGTGGACAGAGATCGAAGCTCCGGAACGAGAATTAAATTCTCAAAAGAAGAGTAAGGCTCAAGGAAGAAGATGATGAGACGACAATCATCTCAAGGGCCAAAGGCCCTATTTAGAAGACGTGAGGGGAACGGTTCAACTTCCTAGGTGATTCAACGGTGGTAAAAGTGACACCGTTACACTCATATGTAAACCATGTGAGAACAACGGTGGGGTAATTTGTTCCCCAAATAATTAAACACAAAAATAAGAGCTAAACTCTGTTAATTCCAATATGGCAGTGTCTCACGTGCTCTCCACGTGAGCGCCAGCACCGATGCCGGTCTTATAAGATTAAATTCTATAGTGGCGCCGCACGTGAAATTCACGTGAGCACCAATGTGCAAAGCACAGGAGCGCCTGTTATGTATAAGAATTTAATTCTTAAGTGGCGTCTACATGTATAACACGTGAGCGCCAACGCCCAAATTAAGAGCAGATAGAATTAAATTCTATATGGAAATTATTTTCCTAATATCTGGGATATTCTCTGTTAAACAGAGCCATTGGATCAAAAATCTAATGGTGATGATAAATGATAAAATAATAGAATTAAATTCTAATATGGGAAAATACCTTTCTGATCTTTCTAAATGAAAAAAGATATTCTCTGTTAAACAGAGAGCTGTTGTATCAAATATCCAATAATAGAATTAGATTCTGTTTTTGGGAATATATTTCCTTAATCATTCTAAACAAAAAATGATTGTTCTCTGTAAAACAGAGAGCTCTTAGATTAAAATCCAATGGTGATTAAAAATTAACGTTTGACAAAATTAAATTCTATATATGGGAAAATATTTCCTTAATCTTGTTAAAAACAGAAAATATATTATGTAAAACAAAAATAATTAGATCAAAAATCCAACGGTGGATAAAATCTCCCAAATAATCTTTAAGACCAATTAAATCAATTGGAATCTCTCAATGAGAGATTTTCTCGAAAATAAACAACAATTTGCCTTGCCTATATTAAGGATCTGAGACTTCAAGTATCACACAAACACAGAGACAAAGAGAGAGGACACACACAAAGACGGAAAGAGAGAACACACACATAGAGAGGATCAACCCCTAAGCTTTTGTAATCAAAAGACAGAAATCACAAGACAGAGAATTTAATTCTCTAGAAGAAGAAGATCTCCTCTGCCTTGTAAAAAAAAATAACGGTTTAACCCTTCATAAAAAGAACTTAGTTCTTCCTCTGATCTAAGATTTGTAAAGCAAATCTCCCCACAAGTTGAGAATTTAATTCTCATCAGGGAGATTTTGTTCTTCAAACTCAAAATCTAAAGGAAAGAACTAGATTAAAAGAAAAGGAGAGAGGAGAATTTATGGTTCTAGAAATTTAATTCCTCTGCAAGCAGGGTTTAAACATATGTAAAAGAACTCGGTACGAAAAAAACTTAGTTCTCCAATAAAAAAAAACGAAGGAAAGAAAAGATCCCATATCTTCAAAAAAGGGGGGGCAAAGATCCTGGTGATTATTGATGGTCAAAATGCCATTAACAGAGATTCAATCTCTAAAAAAGAAAAGGAACTTAGCGCCTCACGTGAAAAAACACATGAGCACCCAAAAGATTCCTAAAAAACAAAGGACTCAGCGCCTCACGTTCTTCCCACGTGGGCGCTCAAAACAGAAGGCCAGCGCCTCATGGGAAAGACACGTGAGCGCTGAGTAAAAGTGCTTAGCATTCCATATTCAGTCAAAATGACTGAGTGCTTAGCACTGGTTGGGCAGTGTCTCACGTGATACACACGTGAGCGCTATACAAAAGTGCTTAGTACTCTATATATTTAGTCAAAATGACTAAAGTGCTTAGCACTGATTGGGCAGCGCCCATAACTGAGTGCTTCACATGATATACATGAGAACGCCAGAGCCCCGAATAAATGCTTAGCACTTCTGCATAAAGGGAAAAGAGGCTAAGCAAATAGAATCCAAATAAGTGCTTAGCACTTTTGAATAAAGGAGAGAAAAAAGACTGAGCAGACCAAACCCCAATTGGATAAGTCTCTCGGATGTTTCTTACAACTGAGTCCAAATTCTCTGTTGTTAGATCTTAAAAAAATGATCCTTAAAATAAAAAAATGATCCTTAAAATGTTGCTAAATTGATCTTAGTCTCAAAAAGGACTAACGCATCCATAGTTTAAAAATAAATTGAGCCCAAATGCTCATATGTTTAAGCTAGTCTTAACCTCTAACTAGATTAACGGTCCTTAAACAAAACAAATTTTTTTGAACTAAAGGAACATATAACCTAAGTTCAAAACCCAAACCCCAAATCTCAAATATAAGGATTTGGACTGATTCGCGCCCTACGGACGACAACATAAGTTAGTGTCCGCACATAATCCATGGGCAACCCAAAATAAAAAATAACATATGACACGAAGTGAACTTCCGGAGCAGGAAAAAGTGGTTATCGCTGTTGGATATGTATGCCCTAGAGGCCATTATTGTATATGTATACATATGGATGCTTGGACATATATATGTACAGGACAGTCTTGCTCGATATGATAGTATGCTATCTGATTTGTCTTTATCTTAACATGTGCATGTTTTACTTGCTATTACATATCTTTTATACATGTTGATAAAGCCCGTAGGATCATTGCTAGACTATGTGCGTTGTGATGGCGATCATACTTGTGGGAGCTGGTAGTCGGTACGCACATCCTTAAATTGTTCCTAGTCATGAGAGTATCGAGACTGGGCATCGATATTCCGGAGTAGACTAGTGTATACGTTTCTAGACCCCGATGAGGGACGATGGTTTGGTCCCGCAACCATTGGTCTTTAGACCTAAGATCATATGCAGGTGCTCACTGGGGGTGAGTACTTCGGACGGACTCGCCGAGAATTTCCAGATGGTACTATACCTATCGTCAGGTGGAAGTTCTCAGGTGACATGAGTACAGGTTAGTCTTTAGCCCTGAGATCGGCATTTGTCATGTATGAGTTCCTACTGTGCTTTGATAACTACCCTATCACGGCACTACTGAGTCGTGCAAACAGGTTTTGGTTGGGTACAGTCCCGAGCCATATAGAGGCAGTGAGCGATTGTCGGGGATTCGTTTCTCCCGGTATTGGGAGTCGATATCGCACTGTGTTTGATTGGTCAGGACCATAAGACCTTGGCCAAGGCAGTTGGGATTTACTGATAGGCCGATCAGTAGTTTCCCCGATTGGTCCTAAGCCGCATTAGCACGAATTACCAGGTTATCACGGTCTGACGTTTACCACCCCCTAAACCCGATATGCGATACTCTCAGACGAAGAGACCGGACTGCATGGAGATTGTCATAGATAGGCTCAGTAGGGATCCATACAAGTTTGCTCATCGACCTTCCTTTTCGACAAGTACCCGGATAGCCATTACGTACAGCTAGTGCCGCTGACGTGCTTGTGGTTATGGATTTATCCAGTAACTTACTGCCGGCGTACTGTCGAGTCTTTAAAGTCCCACACGTAGGGTTTTCCCTGGTTCAGGCAAAATAATGTAGTAGCCGTATTGGATACGTGCAGGGTCTCGATCGATTGATGTAATTTGTACTCGGACTTTCGATCGGACAGTTGGTAATACTAGCCGGCTTGGGTTTGAGCCGGATTATTAAATCAGGTATTGATTTAATAGTTTACATATATGTATTTCGATATGTATATTCTAGTATTACGTTCTTCGTGGCATTCGTGTTTTTATCCGAATACAGGTATGTATATACAGCAGACTGTAATCCGTATTTTGTTATAGATTACCTTCTAGAAGGTGGACACCTCATCATGGACTTTTCCATTTATTGATAAATGGAAATGAGGTGGAAATTAAGTAGAGGGAGGCATGGTGAGTGACATGGATTCAATAGTTCACAAATGAATTATTTATTCATTTGTGGTTACTATTGAAGCATGGCTATACTTGTTTATTGAAAGAAATTCATACACAAAACCATGGTGTTGATTTTCTCTCTCATGTATGCTTCATTATTTTCTTGAGCTCCCATTTTTCTTCATCTCCTTCTACCTCTTGAATTTTCTCCACCTTCATCATCTTCCTCTTCACTACCCTTCTCATGAGTTGAGAAACAAGTGAAGAGGTAAGAAAGAGATAGCAAACACTTAGATCATCACACTACATCCTAGACTACTTGGTTTAGCAATCCAAGTTCTCTAGTTGCTCCTTGACATATTGTGAGGAGCTAGAGCCATGGATCATATCCCACATGTTGATCATCTACGACAAAGGAGGACCGGAGAACAAGCTCGATCCCGGAGAACCGATGGAGCGGGAAAAGAAAATCTAGTATGTTCAAGGTGGCCACTTGGAGCTAAAGATGAAGAAAGAAGACCGAAGGACTTGGTTCGTTTGGTGAGATTTCTTCATCATAGTAGATAGCTCATTTATTTAGCTAGTTAGGTTTATGGTAAGATCCGGGTTAAAATTTATTCTAGTGTCATGTTCTAATCGTTAGAAAAAATTTTGTTCCGCATTTGGTCACGGTAGTTAGCCGGGGCACTAGCGTAACCTTTCATGGTATCAAAGCCGGCCCATAAACCCTACACCAGCAAGTTTAAACAATGTTAAAATAACGAAAACGAAACAACTCCATAACATTGAAACCAAACTGCAGTTTCTGTCGATTTTATAAAGGCTTCAAAAAAAAATTGTAGTAAGTGCAGAGTGCTCATACACTCAGAGATGAACACTAACCAAAAACGACATGATTCCCACCACTTTTGGCCGGCCACAACCTTAAAAAAACCGTGCTCACCGGTTTTCTTAAAGAGAATTGCATCGAGATTTGGCCAGTGTTCTTGTCTCTTAAAGTTTGGGTTTCAGGTGTTGTTTATTTTTGCCCAGATTTGATTTTCTGTTGTTTTTCAGTTTGGGGCAATTTGGAGTGTTTCGAAATCATTATATTTGACACTGTTTAATATTTTACAGTACATTCACTTTTATCTGCGACCGTGAATGTCATTCGATCGGTAAACCCGTCTATCTGCTATATGTCCTTTTAGAAGAGTTTGCAAACATGACATTCGCGTTGATGTTTTGTGCTTGTGCTATGATTGTGGTTAGATAGTCGTGGTGGATAGCATGTGGTGCAATATTAGTGGTACAGTTTAAGATTCATTTGTATATTCAATTGCGGGACGAGCATCCGACATGTGGACTGCCGTCTTTGCCGGGTTGTATATTATTTTGGGGCACGACCGGGTTTAGGTCGATGTCACCATTTGCACATATTATTTTCATTTTCTGTACTAGGATTACCCCACGATGGAGTGCATGAATAGCCGGGTTCTAGAAGGCAACAAGCCCGCATCTCATGGGGTTGAGACGGAGGGGGCTTCATTCTAGAATTGGTGGGCTATTCGCCGCACTCGTAGGGGGTATAGGATGACCCACGGAGGGGCGCCCAAGTTACCCGATTCTGTGAAGTGCTGGGTGGCCCATTCACTTTATTGAAGGGGGTTGCCTCACCTCTGGGATTGACGGGTAACTTGCCGCACTCGTAGGGGTCCAGGTTTTCATTGCACAGGCTATCCACACGACCGGAAACGTCGGGTTTTATTTTCGGCTCAAATGAAACCCGGGGCTCCAAGATTATCCACTTTTCTGTATTGTTGGCTGAGATTCAGTGATGTTGCTTATTATTATGCCCGGGACGAATGTTATATATATACTTATATATATACTAGTAGATGTTGTATATGTTTTGCACCCGCGCTAGTCTAGCTCTCGCTCTGTCGTTAGTTAAGTAACCTAACGGGTGATGATGGGGCCCCGTGGCGAATGCGGATGGAATATACGTACATCGTATTTTCGTTCTTTTCTGGTGTGATAGGATTAATTGATGGGACCGCATTAATTTTTTATTAATGCAAGAAAATAAACCTAAAAGATTTTTTATTAATGCAAGAAAATAAACCTAAAAGATGTTGTTGAAACAAATTTAGAAAAGCTGTAGTTATATTCTTTCGCTTTGCACAGTGGTATTCGGTCATGAATATCCAGCACCTCATTCCAGGAGGCAAGAGCCGAGATCCCTTCACGGGGAGTGTCCTCTTGAGCGAAAGTCTATACTATAGATTATTCGGTTTTTCAAAACCATAAGTTTTCAAAAGCGAAGCATGTTTCTCCCAATAAAAGAGTAAGGCTCTGTTTAAAATTTGAACTGAGACAACGCCTCACGTGCAAAGCACAAAAGCGCCAGCGCTCAGAGTTAAAAAACTCTGAGGCAGCGCCAAGAGTTAAAAAAACTCTGAAGCAGCGCCTCACGTGTAAAACACGATAGCGCCAGCGCCTCACGTGTAAAACACGATAGCGCCAGCGCTCAGAGTTAAAAACTCTATGGCAGCGCCAAGAGTTAAAAACTCTGAGGCAGCGCCTCATGTGCAAAGCACAAGAGCGCTAGCGCCAGAACTAAAAGTTCTCTGCCGTTGGATCAAAGATCCAATGGTGATTAAAAATCACCAAGATACAAAATTAAATTCTGATTGAGGAAATACTCCTCAAATCTTTCTAAGCAAGAAAGATTGTGCTCTGTAAATCAGAGCACCCTTGGATCAAAGATCCAATACTGAATAAAAATCACCAAGATACAGAATAAGCTCTGTATGGGAAAATATTTTCCTAATCTTGTTAAAAACAAGAAAAATGTCTTTTGTAAAACAGAAGTCCTTGAATCAAAGATCCAACGGTGGATAAATTCCCCAAATCAATTAAGAAATCTCTCAATGAAATATTTCCTTAACCGAATCAACAAATCAGCCTCCCCTATATAAAGGATCCAAGACTTCAAGTCTTGTAGAGAGGAACCCCCCTCCTAAACTTCGATCTCAAAGAGAAGAGCAAAAGAAAAAAGAAAAGAGAGAAAGCTTTAAGAAGAAGAATTTTCTTAAAGGTAAATAAAATAGAGATCAGAGCATCTCAAGGGTTTAACCCTCATAAAAAGAACATAAATCTTACCTCGGATCTGAGATCCATGAGACAAGTCTCCCCCAAATGAGAATTTAATTCTTACGGGGATGAATTTGTTCTTAGGGATCGAAGATCCAAGGACGAACAGAGAATTGAACCCTTCAGAAAATAATACACAAGAGAAAACTAGCGCCAAGCGCTACTCAATAAAAGAGTGTTTAGCACTCGATGGTTGGCGCTCAGCGCCAAGCACCTCACGTGCTCCTCACGTGGGCGTTGCTCAATAAAAGAGTGCTTATCACTCAATGGTTGGATCTCAGCGCCAAGCGCCTCACGTGCTCCTCACGTGGGCGCTGCTCAATAAAAGAATGCTTAGCACTCAATGATTGGCGCTCAGCACCAAGCGCTTCACGTGCTCCTCACGTGGGCACTGCTCAATAAAAAAGCGCTTAGCATTCAATGGTTGGCGTCCAGCGCTAAGCGCTACAAGTGACCCTCATGTAGGCGCTACTTGACATAGAGTGCTCTACACTCATCACACAGAGCCCAGCGCCATAAAAAGTGTTCAACCCTCATAAAAAACAAAAGAAAAGGAAGTAAAGTCAGAACCCACATAAATGTTTAGCATTATGTGCACAGAGAAAGGACTGTGTCCTAGTAAGCGCCTAACACTTTATTGAAATAGGAAACGACAGAGACTCGGTGGGCTGAGCCCAAGTAAGCCAAATTCCCAATCAACCGAGCCCACGTGCTCTTTATTTTTCTAAACAGGTCTTAGTCCCAAACAAGACCACCGATCTTTTGACGAATATCCATTGGTTCAAGGGTACATCTCTCCGCACCTCTGATACATGTCGTGGTAATTCTTCAACGTCTTCAGAAAGGTGAAGGGTCCCAATAACCAATAACCCTTGGTATACCCCCAAACCAACAAACCATAAACCCTACGGACCGTAATGTCCTTAAAACTAAATTGCAAACCGCAACATCCCTAAAAACTAAATTGCGGATCGCAACGTCCTTAAAAACTAAATTCTGTGGACCGTGATGTCCCTAAACTAAATTCCATGACCGTAACGTCTTTAAACTAAACCCAATGGACCGCAACATTCCTAAACTAAACTCTATAGACTATGATGTCTTTAAACTCTATGGACTATAATGCCCATAATCCACGGACTATGATGTCCTTAAACCACAGACTATGATGTTCTTAAACCTAATGGACCGCAACGTCTCTAAACTAAATTCTATGGACTATGATGTCTTTAAACTCCACGGACTATGATATCCTTAAATCATAGACCGCAACGTCTCTAAACTAAACTCTATGAACTATGATGTCCTTAAACTCCATGGACTATGATGTCCTTAAACTACGGACCGTAACGTCCCTAAACTAAAACGATAGAGCCCAAATGCTCTTTCGTTGGATCAAAAATAATCCTGAACCCCCGTTAAGTAGACTTTCGTCTAAAATTAGACTAACGTGTCCTTAACAAACATTTAAGTTGATCTTAATCTCGAACGAGGTTAACGAGCCTTAAATCAACCAAACCTAAATCTAAGAAAATACGGATTTGGACTAATCCCCGCCCTATGGGCGACGACGCAAATTAGTCTTCGTATACAATCCACGGGCAACCAAAAATAAAACAAACACACAGGACATGAAGTGAACATCTGGAGCAGGAGAAAGTTGTTGCCGCGATGCGGTAACGTAATTAACTGCAGGGGCTTACGCCTGCAGGGAAGAGCGTTCCCACAATCAAAAAACCCTCGCAAACGAGGGGGAATCTGACGAAGTCTGCTACAACGGCCGTATCTGTCCAAACCTCCGATACACGGTGCCATAAATCAACTTGGCATCTTCGGAGAGGTGGACGGATAAAACCAAATAGTATGTGCCCCCAAATTCAGGCAAAACGACCTACGCGGTTTCGTCTCTGTTTTCGGCGGTAAACAGAGCCTAAACCACTCCTTTTCAAAACCGCTCAGGTTCCTTCAACGATATCAAGTTCATTACGTTAACAGGTTTTTCCGCCAAAATCCCAGCCGTAGCCTCCATCATTTCTTACGAGTGTTTCTTAGTATTCGTAGTGTTCGGTAGCTAAGTAATGCTTATTTGTTGCAAGTATTGCGATTATTTAGGACAGCCGTATAACCATTTTAACCTAGTCAAGGGTATATATGGATGGGTCTAACATAATCTAGGATAATGACGGGTTGAACTTGACTAGCGGCTTATGATATGTTGACCTAGTTAAGGTCATAAGCCGCTAGGAGCAAAAACCACATCGGGAGTTTCAAATATACAGGAAACTTGCTAGTGTTGCATAACTTCTGGAGTGTAGTGACTAGAGTGACTTCCATCTAGGTTATCATGCGATGATGGTTGGATCCCGATCCCACTGATGAATAAGATTACTCTTGGGAGATTTTCTCACTTAACAATCAATGTTATAAACCAAGTAGGTGTCTAGAACGGTGTTAGCAGGGCTAAGCCTCCAGGGAAAAGAGATTATGTAATTAAGGAATTTCGTGAAAGTGTTGGAAAACCTCCCTCGAAGTACCGACACCAGCCTGGCTGAAAGGTTAAGCAAGTATTGTAACGTGCGATTAATCCAAACTAATTCATCTTTTAAGATTTGAAGAAGAATTCGAGAAAACAGTGGGAGCCATCATGATTAGATAAACTAGTAACTAATCGAATATTGCAAGAGCGCACGCTGAGTGTTTCTTTTCTCTCTCTCTCCAGGTAGCAACCATTTCACGCCCTAATCAAGATTATAAAATGTATCACTTGACCGATCCGAATTCTTACTCGAGACTGGGGAATGTCGGTTCGGCTCTAACTTATGACAACAATCATGAGTGTGAGTGAATTCCTTGATGACCCTATCGAAGAAGAAACATACTATTGTGTCTTCTTGAGGTGTTCTTGTTATTGAGAACTGTTTTTCCGTCATTCCTACCTCCTGGGTACTAGATACCGGATCAGGATCTCACATCTGTAATTTATTACAAGGACTAGGATAGTTGGACCAGGTGATATGTCCCTCAGAGTAGGGAATGGAGCATAAATTGATGTTGCTGCCGTCGGTGAATATCACCTAGCATTGCCAAATGGCAATACTATGATTTTGAAAAATTGCTACTATGTAACTTCTATGGTCTGCAACATCATATCAGTTTCTTTACTTGATAAAGATGGATATAAGTTTGTTCTTGATAGAAACATCATGAACATTTACCTTAATCAGGTAATGGTTGCAGAAGGTACACTGTATAATGGTATCTATGTTCTGAATCAAAACACAGTTCTCAGTATACAAAACACACGCAAGCAGAAGAGTTCAGATGTGAACGAATTCTACTTGTGGCATTGTAGACTTAGTCATATCGGAGAGAAAAGACTGAGTAAGTTGCATAAAAATGGACTTTTGGATACGTTCAAATTTTCATCTTATGAAACTTTTCAATCTTGTCTTAAAGAAAAGATGACCAAATCTCTGTTCACCGGACATGGAGAAAGAGCAGCAGAGCTCTTGGGACTCATACACAGTGATGTATGTGGTCCAATGTCTATACATGCAAGTGTAGGGTGTTTTTCGTCACCCCATTGAGATGGGAATACACGCGCGCTTGTCAGGCGCATTACAGATTCCCCCTTCCTAGGGTAGGTCGGGGTTTAATGATCGTGGGGATCCGAATCTCCGGCAGCCGCGGACTAAGCTACCGTTAATTACCCCTCGCCTTTGGAGCGAGGGAACCTCCAATTGACGGGTTAAACTGGTCATGCGAACTCAACGTGCAGTGTACGTGTGTTTTGAAGGGGTTTTGGATATATCGGGGGCCCCGCAGAGTTTTTACGGGGGTCCCGCTACCCGGATATACCTTCTCCTTTCTCTCCACTGGAGTAGGTGCCTTTACTGATGCCGGTCCTCGAGGCCGCTCAGTCTTTTGTTCGCCCTTTTCAGATAATGGCACATGTCTGGGAGGATTAGGTTCCCGAGAGGCTTCGGTCTCCATTTGTATGAAATCGGCGGTCGTAGCTTGACTGTTTGCTAGCACGTCTTTAGACAGTTCTATCTCTCCCGTCTTGTATTGTCTTTCGACCCAATCTTTGAAGACGAAGCAGTCCTCAATGGCATGACCTATCACTCTATGATAGGGGCAATATTTTGGGTCGTCGGTCATATTCGCTTCCTGCGGCCTTTTTGATTCTGGCAGTTGTAGACCGTTCCTCAGGGCGTCTTTGAATATTTTACGGATTTTGTCCCTTCTGAAGGAATAGACCTTATCCAGCTTCTCTTTCAGTGGAGATTCTCCTCCGGTGTATGTATCGGAGGGACTGGAGGCTGATTGCGGCCGTTTTTCGTGAAGGCGCTCCGCTCTTAGGTTGAAGGGGGTATCAGTTGGCTGCCCCCGGGTATCAATCCCTGGCTCGTGAACCAAAATTTGATTCTGCTGTAATTGCAATCAGGCGACTTGGGTCGCGAGATCTGCCGCGACGTTTGCCAATTCGTCGACCTTGACCTGTACCTTGGCTAACTTCTCATCCCTATCCTGAAGCTGCCTCTGAAGCCATCGGAACAATGCTTGTTCTGTAGTTCTGGATATGACAACCGGGTCATCCGTATTACCTGAGCTCAATTCCGCAGGAACCACGGGCTCTTTTGGCTTATCGGCCAGAGCGAGCTCTTCGTCATTTAGACCGAGTTGACGTTGGGTAGCGTTCACCGCATCATCACCCTGGCTGTGAACCATAGGAGGGTTAGTTCCTTCATGTCCGACCATATAGACAGTGTGGACCGCGTATCCAGTCGTCTTTTTATCTTTGGCGGGATAACCCTGTTCTTGGAGCCCCATGAAGCTCAGCTTAGTATGAGCCCTAGCCCTTTTGTTGGCTCTGTATCTGAGCCTTTTCTGCCTTAGCTTCTTGATTTTGAGGGCTTGGTGGGCATCCATTATCCGGGAAGCCATTGTGAGTCGATCAGCGGGGAGCTTAGAGAAGACACCCGATCGAGCAGTTGTTAGGGGCACCGCCAGAGCTTGCTCGAGACGCGTTGTAGCTTTGTTGGTGTCGATGGCCTTGCCCCCAGCTGGGGCCAAGGAAAGTTGTTCATACACCGACTTGCGTTTGAGTTGGGGCGCCTTCGAGACCACCACATTTGGCCTCTTGCCTTTCGAGACCGGTTTGTCTGCCACCGGGCCTTGAAGAACTGGGATGGCGTTAGCTGACACGAACAGGATAGAGCTGAATGGTAGCAGCGGCTCTTCCCATTGTCGCCCGAGACTGGCCGGAGGACTGTCCTGGAGTCCATCTTCATCGTGTAGGAGATGGGAGCTGTGTCGAGAGCTGAGCTGATCCTTGGAGACATCGTTGAGAAGTGATTGCTTGGAAAACCTGCATGAAAGAGCATTATTTTAGTATAAATATAGATATGTATATTGATTGAGTTCGCATGAACGTTTAACCCGAAATATGGGAGGAGGGATTGGTCCCACCGGGCGTGCCAGAATCTGTAGGGTGTTTTTCATCACCCCATTGAGATGGGAATACGCGCGCGCTTGTCAGGCGCATTACAGATTCCCCCTGCCTAGGGTAGGCCGGGGTTTAATGATCGTGGGGATCCGAATCTCCGGCAGCCGCGGACTAAGCTTCCGTTAATTACCCCTCGCCTTTAGAGCGAGGGAAACTCCGATTGACGGGTTAAACTGGTCATGCGAACTCAACGTTCAGTGTACGTGTGTTTTGATGGGTTTTTGGATATATCGGGAGCCCCGCAGGATTTTTACGGGGGTCCCGCTATCCGGATAGCGGGCTGGGGGTCATAGGGGCTAGCAGCCCCCTTGTGGGGTGCGGGACAGCGCCCCGTTAGAAATTTTTTTCTAATAGGAACAGTGTTGTGGAGTATGTGTGCGTATACATATGTATACATATGTATATATATATATGTATATATATAAAAAAGGGGAAAAGACATCCAAAGGATGCGTGGGGCCAGCGCCAGTGCTTCGAGCGCTAGCGCACCACGTGTCAGCACGTGGGCGCTCGGGCGCTAGTGCTAGCGCGCCACGTGTCCGCACGTGGGCGCTCGGGCGCTAGTGCTAGCGCGCCACGTGTCCGCACGTGGACGCTAGCGCTTTGAGCGCTAGCGCGCCACGTGGACGCTCGAGCGCTAACGCTTTGGGTGCTAGCGCTCTAAGCGCAAGCGTGCTAGCGCTAGCGCGCCACGTGTCGGCACGTGGGCGCTCGGGCGCTAGTGCTCTAAGCGCAAGAGTGCTAGCGCGCCACGTGTCAGCACGTGGGCGCTCGAGCAGCAAAAGGGACTTGGTCCCTGCAATGGAAGTTGTACTCCCAGAAAAGAGCACTTATTAAACTCCTAGGATGTTTTGAAGCTGATAAAGGGCTTCTCCCCTTGAGCCCTAGTTCTTCCCCAAAGTGGGGTTTCTGGAGATGGGTCTCCTTCTTCCTCCTTTGTTTGGCCGGATCTTGAAGATCAAGAGATGTGGGATTTTAAAAATCTCTTCTTTTTTAGATCTGATGGTAGATCCAAGTTCCCCTTTGTGGGTTTTATGGTGAAAAACTATTTAGTTTTGAAAAAAGAAGAGTAAAACTCTTGATTTAATTCAAAACAAAGAAGAAGATTTGGAACCTTCAGAAAGAGGAAAGAGGCACAAACCCTAGGTTTTTTTAGAGAATGAAAAGTGTTTTGCTTTATTCATCATCATGTTGCCTTATATAGGCTTACATATTTACATATAGCCCCTTGGGCTTTACAAAATGGCATTTGCCCATCCCATGGCTCATGTGCCATTCCTTTTTTGCACATAAGCCATGGGCTTACAAAATATTGGCTTTATGCCCATTTTGCATACATTCATGTATATAAAAAATTACATAGAAAATTATTTATTTCATGATTTTTATTTTGGTATGGCGGAAGGCCGGGCGCTTCGTGTTCGGGCTCGACCCGGGCATTGGCCCACTTGCTTGGGCTTGGGCCCACCTGGCTTGGGGTTGACCTTGACTTTGACTTGGTCAACCGGGGTGCAAATTTTGACTTCAACAGCAAGGGGTGGGTTCTCGTACTTCATCACATTCACTGACGATCTCTCTAGGTTCGGATATGTGTATCTTATGAAACACAAATTTGGAGCTTTTTAGAAATTCAAAGAATTCAGAAACGAAGTAGAGAACGAAACTGGCAAAAGTATCAAGATCCTCCGATCTGATAGAGGAAGGGAGTACTTAAGCACGGAATTCCTAGAATACCTAAAAGAGAATGGAATTCTCTCTCAGCTTACTCCTCTGTATACACCACAGCACAACGGTGTATCGGAGCGGAGGAACCGTACCCTATTAGACATGGTTCGCTCCATGATGAGTAATGCCGAGTTTCCTCTTTCATTTTGGGGACATGCGCTTTAGACAGCGGCATATATGTTGAATGATATTCCATCCAAATCCGTGCCTAAGACACCATTTGAGATATGGAATGGTAAAAGGCCGTATCTTAAAAGATTTAAAATATGGGGTTGTCCGGCTTATATTAAAAAGCATAATCCGGATAAACTGGAGGCACGGTCAGTTTTGTATAAGTTTGTAGGATATCCTATGAACGGTTATGGATATTTGTTCTACCACACCGAGGAACAAAAGATGTTTGTTGCTCAGCACGCCACCTTTTTAGAGTGGCAATTTCTTGCAAAAGAAATAAGTGGGGTACAAACTATAACTGAAGGTTTGGTAGATCCAGAGGATTCAATAGTCCCAGACGAACCACAGCCACTCCGCAGATCTGGTGGGATTTCTCATCCGCCCGAGAGATACTACGGTTTTCTCATAGACGGGGATCGAGAAGATTGCATCTTGAAAGAAGATGATCCTACTAATTTCCGGCAGGCCATTATCAGTAGGGACTCTAATAAGTGGCTGGATGCTATGCGATCTGAAATGGAGTCTATGTACACTAATAAAGTATGGACCTTGGATATTGCTCCAGCTGGGGTAAAACCCCTTGGATGAAAATGGATCTACAAATGGAAATTTGGTGTAGATGGGCAGGTGGAAACCTATAAGGCTGGACTTGTTGCAAAAGGTTTTCGTCAAAGACCATGTGTGGATTATGACGAAACTTTTTCTCCAGTGGCAATGCCCAAATCCATTCAGATCCTACTTGCTATTGCTGCTTTCCATGACTATGAGATCTGACAGATGGACGTAAAAACGGCTTTTCTGAACGTAAGTTTAGAAGAGCGCGTTTATATGGATCAGCCGGAAGGTTTAGAAGACAGTGGGAGCAGCGGGAAGGTGTGCAAGTTGCTTAAATCTATTTATGGATTGAAGCAAGTATCGCGGAGTTGGAACATCTGTTTTGATGAGACAGTCAAGGACTTTGACTTCATCAAGAACGAGGATGAGCCTTGTATTTATAAGAAAATTGTAGGACGAACTGTCGTGTTCCTAGTCTTGTACGTGGACGACATTCTTTTGATGGGAAATGACATTCCTATGCTACAATCGGTCAAGATATTCTTATCACAAAGGTTCTCCATGAAAGACCTGGGTGATGTCTCGTACATTCTGGGAATTAAGATCTACAGAGATAGATCCAAGAGATTACTGGGTCTTTTACGGTCCAGGTACATAGAGACCGTACTAAATAGATTTAGTATGGAAGATTCCAAGCGCGGTAACATACCCGCATTGCACGGAATCACCCTCTCCAAGGAGATGTCTCCCAAGATTGACGAGGAGAGGGTTCGCATGAGCACTATACCCTACGCTTAGGCGGTAGGATCTATAATGTATGCGATGCTATGTACAAGGCTAGATGTAGCTTATGCGCTAAGCGTGGTGAGCCGGTATCAGTCGAACCCAGGTGAGGACCACTGGACAGCAGTAAAGAACATTCTCAAATACCTGAGAAGGACTAAGGAGATGTTCTTGGTTTACGGTAATGGAGACCTAAAGGTCGAGTCCTTTACCGATTCAAGCTTCCAGAGTGACAAGGATGAAGGCAAGTCTGTCTCGGGTTTTGTGTTTACCCTCAACGGAGGGGCGGTGTGTTGGAAGAGCTCCAATCAGGATACCATTACAGACTCGACGATGGAGGCTGAATATATTGCTGCAAGCGATGCCGCAAAAGAGGCGATCTAGATGAAGAAGTTCATTAATGAACTTTAGGTTGTTCCGTCCATTGTTGATCCAATACCTTTGTATTGCGATAACAATGGGGCTATAGCTTTAGCGAAGGAACCACGGTCCCATCAGAAATCCTGGCACATCTTAAGGCGGTATCACCTGATCAGGGAGATTGTAGATCGCCGGGAGATCGAGGTCCGGAGAGTGGATACAAAAGACAACACTGCGGATCCATTCACCAAGGCCCTTCTTCAAGCATAGTTCGAGAGACTTTTTGAGATGTTGGGTATGCGGTACGCCAACAACTGGCCCTAGAGCAGACGTTGGATACTCGGTACGCCAATATTTATGGCCTTAGTGCAAGTGGAAGATTGTTGGATGTGTATGCCCTAGAGGACATTATTATATATGTATACATATGGATGCTTGGACATATATATGTACAGGACAGTCTTGCTCGATATGATAGTATGCTATCTGGTTTGTCTTTATCTTAACATGTGCATGTTTTGCTTGCTATTACATATCTTTTATACATGTTGATAAAACTCGTAGGATCATTGCTAGACTACCTACGTTGTGATGGCAATCATACTTGTGGGAGCTGTGTAGTCGGTACGCACATCCTTAAATGGTCCCTAGTCGTAGGAGTATCAAGAATGGGCATCGATATTCCTGAGTAGACTAGTTTATACGTTTTTAAACCCCGACGAGGGACGATGGTTTGGTCCCACAGCCATTGGTCTTTAGACCTAAGATCGTATGCAGGTGCTCACTGGGGGTGAGTACACCGGACGGACTAGCCGAGAACTTCCAGATGGTACTATACCTATCGTCAGGTGGAAGTTCTCAGGTGACTTGAGTACAGGTTAGTTTTTAGACCTGAGATCGGCATTTATCTCGTGTGAGTTCCCACTGTGCTTTGATCACTACCCTAACATGGCTCTACTGAGTCGTGCAAATAGGTTTTGGTTGGGTACAGTCCCAAGCCACATGGAGGCAGTGAGCGATTGTCGGGGATTCGTCTCTCCCGGTATTGGGAGTCGATATCACACCGTGTTTGATTGGTCAGGACCATAAGACCTTGGCGAAGGCATTTGGGATTTACTGATAGGTTGATCGGTAGTTTCCCGGATTGGTCCTGAGCCTCATCAGCATGAATTACCAAGTTATCAGGGTCTGACGTTTACCACCCCCTAGACCCGGTATGCGATACTCTCAGACAAAGAGACCGCACTATACGGAGATTGTCACAGATAGGCTCAGTAGGGATCCGGATGAGTTTGCTCATCGGCCTTTCTTTTCGATAGATTCCCGGGTAGCCGTTACGTGCAGCTAGTGCCGCTGACGTGTTTGTAGTTATGGATTTATCCAGTAACTCACTGCCAGCGTACTCTTAAGTCTTTAGAGTCCCACACAGAGGGATTTTCCTGGTTCAGGCGAAATTATATAGTAGCCGTATTGGATACGTGCAGGGTCTCGATCGATTGATGTACTTTGTACTCGGACTTTCGATCGGACAGTTGGTAATACTAGCCGGCTCGGGTTTGAGCCGGATTATTAAATCAGGTATTGATTTAATAGTTTACATATATGTATTTCGATATATATATTCTAGTATTACGTTTTTCGTGGCATTCGTATTTTATCCGAATGCCGGAATGTATATGCAGCAGACTGTAATCCTTATTTTGTTACAGATTACCTTCTAGAAGGTGGACACCTCATCATGGACTTTTCCATTTATTAATAAATGAAAATGAGGTGGAAATTAAGGATAGGGAGGCATGGTGAGTGGCATGGCTTCAATATTTCACAAATGAATTATTTATTCATTTGTGGTTACTATTGAAATATGGCTACACTTGTTTATTGAAAGAAATTCATACACAAAACATTAGTGTTGATTTTCTCTCTCATGTATGCTTCATTATTTTCTTGAGCTCCCATTTTTCTTCATCTCCTCCCTCCTCTTGAGTTTCCTCCACCTTCATCATTTTCCCCTTCACTACCCTTCTCATGAGTTGAGAAACAAGTGAAGAGGTAAGAAAGAGATAGCAAACACTTAGATCATCACACTACATCCTAGACTACTTGGTTTAGCAACCTAAGTTCTCTAGTTGCTCCACTTGACATATTGTGAGGAGCTAGAACCATGGATCATATCTCTCAGGTGGATCATCTACGACAAAGGAGGACCGGAGAACAAGCTCGATCCCGGAGAACCGATGGAGTGGGAAAAAAAGATCAAGCATGTTCAACGTGGCCACTTGGAGCTAAAGATGAAGAAAAAAGACCGAAGGACTTAGTTCGTTTAGTGAGATTCTTCATCATAGTAGATAGCTCTCTTTATTTAGCTAGTTAGGTTTATGGTAAGATCCGGATTAAAAGTTATCTACTGCCATGTTCTAATCGTTAGAAAAAATTTTGTTCCGCATTTGGTCACGGTAGTTGGTCGGGGCACTAGCGTAACCTTTCAATCGCAACGCGATAACGTAATTAATTGCAGGGGCTTGCGCATGCAGGGAAGAGCGTCCCCACAATAAAAAAAACCCTCACAAATGAGAGGGAATCTAATGAAGTCTGCTACAAGGGTCGCATCTATCCAAAGCTCTAATATATGGTTCCATAAATCTACTTGGAATCTTCGAAGAGGTGGATGGATATGTCCAAATAGTATCTACCTCCAAATTCAGGATAGACGCCCTCCGCGTCTCAGTATGGTCTTTCGGCGGTAAACATGCGTAAAATATGGCATGTAGCAAGTTTGAAACTTGCCTCGGTCTCGACGAATGCGGATTCGAACATGAACGGAGCAAACGAACTCGGAACAACGGAAACACGAAGCCAAAATCCAAGCCTGCGCTCTGCTTAGAGATGAAGTCAACGATGATCGGCTTTGGGTTAAGGTTTCGTAAGTTTTTATTTTTGCAGAGAAAAAAAATAGATGGAATGGTTAAATAGGATTTGGGGTTTTGATAGTTTGAGAGGAAGAAATATATTTGAGGAGAGAAAGATATAGAGTAATAAAATAGGGTCTGGGTTTTAAAAGATGGTAGATGGAATTCTTTTGAATTTTGCACCTAACACACCCTTTTATTGCCAAGTTTATTAAAAAGGATTTACAAAGATTTTATAATATCCCATATATCTTTTATTCTCTAAAAAAATAAATGTTAAGACTTACCTAACCATAATAATAAAATAATATGATAGACATAAACATGTGCATACAGGTTAGATATCTTATGAGTCATATATCAATTAGGTATAGGAAAAGTGATAAAGCCAAATATCTTTTCCAACTCAAAACCATACATCATTTATCAATTAAATATTTACCAATCTCAATAAATTATCATGACTCAATAATAACCCAAGAACAATAATAATACCAAAATCCAATAACCATAATAACTTAAATCACCCAACATATTTATTAATATCATTTTATTCAAGAAATAACATACGATTGTTCTTGGGTATTACAACCATTTTATATATTTCATTGTATTTGGTATGACACACGAACCGATACGGATAAGTGGAGAAACAATCTCGAGACTTAGAAAGATGAATATGGATTGATTAGTGTAAACATACTTCGATTTTACGGTCAGGACGATTCATTTATCTTTCCACAACAAACGTTTCAATAATATTACTCACAGTGCTTAAAGTATCCGGGATGGAGTGTCGTATGCTGTAGGAAACTCAGGAATGTTTACGATGTCCTAGAATTCAAGAATCGTATAGAGGACAGCGATGAGGATGAAGAAGAGATAAGACTTAGAGTGCTCCGACCGTCTGTCTCCAAAGACAGGTTGTCTTCGGCTGAGCGTGAAGTTACGTGGGTTGGGAATGATATCGATTATGAAATCCAAGTAGATATTCCCAAGGCGTCTAATGCGTCTACGAAACGAAAAAGATTATCTGTAATATTATATTATTACTTCATATTTTCTACGATCTATACATATATTGCATGCATATATAATGATTGTTTTTTTATCTAGATCTGATGACGACGCTAGGAGCAGCGAGGGGCAGCAGGAGACAGAGGCTGAGGCAGAATGGTTCGGCCACCCGGGAAGCTATGTAGGAAGCTCCAGAGGGCTGGTATTGCACCTGTTGGGGTAAAACATTACACCCTAAGGTCGAGATCAATAAGTCAAAGTCAAGAACCGAAAGTGGGCCCTTGCCTAAGCCCAAATCCAACTCAAGTGGGCCCAAGCCCGAACTTAAGTCCAAGCAAGCGGGCCCAAACCCAGATAAAATGGGCCCATGCCCAAGTCGAGCCCGAACAAGAAGAAGGACCGGCTAAAAGATAACATGAAAAGGAAAAGATTAAATGTATTTTTTTAAAAAATTAAATAGGCAAAAAGCCAATTTTGTTCAAGTCATAGGGCTAAATGTAAAAGATGTAAGTCTATAAAAGGCCCCTTCCATGGTGATTTGAAATGATCAGAATAATTGATTCCCCCAAAAAATAAAAATCTTAAGTTTTGAACCACTCTTTATTGCGCAAGTATTTTTCTCCTTCCTTGCTTTTTTTCAAAGTGCGCACGTTAGGAGGCCTCAAAAAAGGGAAAAAGAGCCCTTTTTGATCTTCAAAAGTTAAAATATTGGTGCTTTTGGACAGTTGCTTTATTGGGTTTCAACCCCACTTTCACCGTGTTAGGTGTGCACCTGGGCCAGTGCCCATTTGGTTAGGTGCGCACCCCGTAGGGTGCACATCTATCCAAGTGCGCACCGGCCCATGTGCGCACCTCGCTAGGTGTGCACTTCCCTGAATGCGCACCTTCCTGGACCTTTTGGCCCATTTGGAACCCTTTGGCCTCCTTCACTCCCTCGTGCCTTGCCAAGTGCACACCTTGCCAGGCGTGCGACTTGGCAGTTGCGCACTTGTCATGTGCACACATTTGCAGGGCGCGCACCTTGCAAGGTGTGCGTTCTGGAATGGGCACACTTATCACATGCGCACCTTACCACGTGCAAACTAGACATATATACATTCATCTCCTCTCCCGTAAAAGCACAGCGAGGCCCCCGATATGCATGAAGCACCCTCAAACTTGATCCCAAACACAACACGCACATATTGCATATTGAGTTCGCATGATCCGTTTGACTTATTAATCGGAGATTCTCTCGCTCCAAAAACTCGTTGAACTACAACCCCTATTGTTTGTGGTTGTCCAGTAGGAACCACTCACTTGTTCGGACGAAAGCAAGACTCTTGAGTCCAACTTGACTTGACAAAGCGAGGTATGCCTTCAATCGCCGGGGGCTCGCTGCACCATCAAACGACGGGGCTTATGCGCCACCCGTTCCATCAAAAGGATCGTTCGCTTCGCTCTCTTGTCCGAAAGCGAAAACTCAAAGGGCAACGATACGATTTCCAAAACTCAAAAGGCCCTAGCAATCACTCCTAGAATACACTAGTCAAATGCATCATATAATAATTATCGAAAGTCAATTACGAGGGGTAATTAACGACAGCTTAGTCCGCGGCTGCCGGAAATTCAGATCCCCACAATCATTACATCCCGGCTTACCCTAGGCAGGAGGAATCTGTAAAATGCCTGACTAGTGACGTACATTCCTATCTAAATAGGGTAACAAAAAACACTTTACAGATTCTGGCACACCCGGTGGAACTTTTCTCTCCTCCCATATTTCGGGTTAAACGTTCATGCAAACTCAATCAACATATATATCGATTGCCTGTACTGAAATCATACTTCTTTTTGCAGGTTAACAGCTCTCAATTGCAATCTCAAACTCAACAACCATGTTTCCCAAGACGAGCTTTGTTTCTGACGCAGCTCTGGTGACCTATGTGGTCAAAACAAACGCATACGTGATCCTCCCGGTGAGTCTCACGAGGCAATGGGAAGAGCCTCTATGCCTATTTGGATCCGTCATCATCTACCTCGCCGGAAGCACTCATCAGGTAGAGACCCCGGTAAACCAAGTGGCCAAACCGACCTCAAGGGGCAGGAGGCCAAATGTGGTGATCGCAAACGCACCACAAATCAAGTGCAAGTCGGTGTTTGAATGGCTTTCCGTGGCTCCAGCTGGGAGCAAAGCCGTTGGAACAAAAAAAGTCGCTAAACGTTCTGGGAAAGCTCAGGCGATGTCTTTGATGGACGCGGGAGCGGATGTCTTTGACTAACACGGGAGCGGATGTCTTCTCAAGGCTCCCCATCACTCGGCCTACGGTGGCTTCCCGAAGAGCAGAAGCCTGCCGGGCGCCCAAAACAAAGAAGCTGAGGCAAAAGCGACTCAGATATAGAGCCAACAAAAGGGCCAGGGCCCCGTCCAAATTGAATTTTATGAAGTTCTAAAGCCCAGACTGTTTCGCGACTACAGCCGTGTCAGCCGTGAAAACCCGCAATTCTTTCGAAACTTTAAAGTGGGTTTAGATGAATGTGATGTCTGCCAAGATTAAGAAGCCCACAATTCATGATGTGCTACGAAGAGATGCGACCACGCTCCAGCACAAAAGGCGTAACACCCTCTCTTCAGGAGTCTACCAAGCACTTCGTGCAGCGCGAAAGCAGCAGAGCAAAGCCAGAAAAGAAGCGCCAGTGCCACCCAAGGACACATGAAGGCCAACCGTCTTCAGTTGCTTGTCTAAAGAGGAAGGGCCCCGACGGTGGTCCTAGAAATCAGCCGTCAAAAATAAAGAGATGGCTGGATATGTGATCCACACTGTCTATATGGCGGGAACACGCAGCAAGAGCAAAGATGGGGCCACCACATCCTAAGCCCAATCTGGCTTGAATGTGGCTTCCACTTCCTAAGATCAGCCCCCTCCGCAGGATAATGAAAACCCCCTCGATGAGGCCGATAAGCAGAAGGACCCCTCTATCCATGTGGAATCAAGCTTGGACAGCAAAGAAGAGCCGACTTTCTGTCCTAGGACCACAGAACAAGAGCTCCGGAAATAAATCAGAAGTAAAGACAAGGAGATGGTCAAACTTTACTCCAAAATTGACGACTTGACGAATGTCGTGATGCAGCTCACAACTCGGGTTACCCGTCTGCCCTCCAATCAAACGCATGTCTCTACTTATGAGCCTTGTGACAACGACCTAAAGCAGCTAACGCCTTCCCCTTTAGGTCTAAGTATAGGCGAGCCACATGGAAGCCAGCCACATTCTGCTTCTAGGGATGCCTAGGCCCCAGATGGCACCGTTCCGTTAACGCGTGAGAGGATAATGGATTTGGTCACCAACAAAGTCAAAACATCGATAGCCGAAGCACAAAAAAATGTCAGCAGTAGCGGGAGACCATATCATGTTCAGTATGATCTGGTAGAGTTTTCTAGTGGCTATGTCATCCCCAAATTCGGAAGATTTGATGAGACGGGAAATGCGAATCAGCACATCGCCTACTTTAAAACCTCATACGGGAATACCCGGGGCAATGATGTGCTTCTCCTCCGCCAGTTCGATAATAGCCTAACCGATGTCGCTTTCGACTGGGAAGTCAGCATACCGGATGGCTCCGTTACTACTTTCATCCAAATGGAATCTCTATTTCGATAAAGGTTCATGAGTGTCAGCAATAAGATCACTATTGCCGACCTCATAAGGACCAAGCCAAACAATAACAAAAGCAGCACGAATTTTATAACCCGAGGACCCTTCTGTCGACAAGTCCACACCCAAGTCCGAATCCTTTGACTTGTCGAATGATTTAGTCGAGCTATCCGAGTATCATACCTTTCTTTCCGATGAGATTATCATTCGAAATATCGATGGAAGTTTTGAATACATATTCGCCGAAGAACTCGAATTCCTAAAAGACATGGAAGTTGTGATGAATCAACTTCCACCCAAAGAAGTTGAACCGCCACCCCTTCTACTTATCAAGTACGAGAATGTGAATATTCCACTTATTCCTTATCTATCACATTCGTGTTTTCATCCACCGTCGTTGTTTCATCTCCACCAACCGAGACGTAAAATCGTTCAATTACACCTCTTATCTCCTTCCCACTTCTTCATGTCTATCTGTGACATGATCTTCTACCAACCGTAGTGTTACATTGATAAAATATTTGAATGGTTGGTGTTGACTTTTGGTCTTTGTAAAGCTTTATATAGGCCAATAATTTTACCCCCCTTATGATTTTAAATGCTTAATAATGAAGAAAAAACTGTTTTACTCAAGTTGGGGGGGGAGAAAAATATTTTGACTCTAGAAAAAAAGATTTTTTTTGCACGATTGTGAGATAAAAATAAGTTTGGGGGAGGATTTCATTGTCATTGACTTTTGTCCCCTTTACTAATCATTAAGAACTTTTTCCTCCCAAGTCTACAAGTTTTGTGATTAAAAGATGATATCAGTGAGGACACTGCTGCAAATAGGTTTGGAAGTGGTTTGTGTTTATTCACACATCATTTTGCATTATACTAAATAAAAGCACGCTAATTTTTTTTGAAAATAAAAGTTTGAAAGTGAAAAATACATATAAAAGATAGGAAGAGATTTAAGAAAAACAAGAAAATTAGATATTTTAAAATGAAGCTAGTAATAGGTAGTCATAAGTTGTAGTCCTAAGGGTTAGTAAAATGAAAGGAATCACTAATCTGAAGATAGAAATAAGTCTAAAAAATAATCTCTATTCTTAAGTCCAAATATCTGAACGTTGATACCCTACTATACGCACTTACACACATCTTGAAACTTAGGATAATAGAGTATACCTTGAAATGCACTTGTCTAAAAGTTTTAGTATGAAGGAAAAAAATATTTAAAAAAATGAATGACACAAAAAATATAAATGGTGAGAAAAATGAACACTGGTTTTGCAATTACTTAAGGCAGCAAAAAAAATACAGCGAGGTGCCTTATCACCTAGTGCCTTAGACCAATTAGTTTGGGAACCACTGCTAAGCCTTAGGTGTTGCGAGACTAGGATATTACTAATTATTCCTTAATGAATGAGCACATTTGGTAATCGGTTGGTTAGTACCTTAAAAAGTATTAACGGTCGCATGAAGAATGTGTGAGCAATTACATCTAAAAATATTAACCGACTAAAAAGTACTAACGAAGATGGACAAGAGTATGATAGCATGAATTGAATTCTCTAAGTGTAGGGATGTTTTTTACACACACGTAGGGGTATATGATCGATATTTGGAAGAAAGGTAAGGAGGAAGACGAATGGCGATATTTTATTGATGGATGATGTGATTTCTGACATTTTTTCATGACTATTAAGATAGAGCTCATGGCAACTGAAAATCTGGTATAATTTGAAACTCTTATTTTCAAGATTCCTTCATGATAAGTTTCTTATCTTTATATGTAACTTTCATTTTCTTTCTTTTATTATGGGATTTTGTGGGTGTAATCCACTGAAAACCCTCAGGAGACAACACTCCCCATATTAGGGACACCTAAATGTTTAAAAACTTGTTGCACGCGCTCAGTGCAATCATGTTGTCTACGAAAGTGTGCTAGTTAGGTTTTTCTTTTTCTATTTAATAACTAGTTTACTCGGGATTATCAAAGATAAGTTTGGGGATATTTGATTAGTCTAAAATATTGCACATTTGAATGAATATTTTTCCTACTATTGTTAAGTACTAAAAGGTGTTTATTGTAAATATAGAACATATGTGGGTTTATTTGAAAAAAGTTTATTATCATATGTTTCTACGTAATAATTAATATAATGTGGGAAAATATATGCATATAATATTAAATGAAATCTTAATAATTAAAATATGCATATCATATCAAATATTTCTGATCAATATTCTTCAGATATTATATTATATAAATGGTTAGGATAATATTTTTAAAATACCAAATACTACCAACACTTTGATTTGAGATATTGTGCAGATACTAGCTCAGGTTTAAAGGTCCAAGTAAGAGATCCAAGTCAAATCGGGATATCGGAACCGAATCTGCCAAATTTTAGAAGCAAATTGAGGAATCTAGCAACGACAGAGACTCGGAGTATTATTTTCAGATTCTAAATATCAAACGATCTCCAAATATCAACACAAAATACCAAAAAAATATACAAACTTAGTTCCACAATCTTGCGGCGGATCCGCGGCCATACGTTGCGTTATGCGGCGGAAGCGCGGTCCAATCAGGACCGTTGGATGAGAGATCTTAGGATCATGATCTTAACTGCATATAATCTCATATGGAATCTAGGGTTTCTGATTTCAGGGACTATATAAAAGACCGAGAGCTGTACATTCAAGATCATCATCGAAGAGATCAAGAGATCCACGTATCCGAGTGATCATCATCTATTCATTTACCTCCAATAAAAAAGAGATCTAGAGCAAACTAGGGTTCTTGTAATCTACTTTCTAAGGAGAATTGTAAATGAAATAGTTGATTTGTAAAGGTAGTTTTTATTTTAATTCTTTTTGTATTCATTTTCTGCATTTAATTTCTGCACTTACTTTTACGCGGTACTTTTTTGCATCTTAATTATGCTTTCATTCTTCTTCAACTTTTCTTTTAAATTAACCATGAGCGGGTAATTCCTAGCTTGCTAGGGTTTGTAGGATAGGATAGGATAATGGATGAAAAACCTTTTAACTTCTTTTTGACATTTTAAAATTTATAGACTTTAGCAAAATAAATGTTAACCTTCTAATTGGTGCGCTATCAATTTATTGATAGTCACAATCACGATTTGAGATTGGTTGAACACTCATTTTGTTGAGAGCTAGACATGAATAGAGATCAATGAAAGGACAAGGGTTAGAAGTGTGGAAACCCTACTTTCCTCCAAGAACCCTAATCTACATTCATCATTATCGCTCTTGTAGGGTGTTTTTCGTCACCCCATTGAGATGGGAATACGCGCGCGCTGGTCAGGCGCATTACAGATTCCCTCTGCCTAAGGTAGGCTGGGGTTTATTGATTGTGGGGATCCGAATCTCCGGCAGCCGCGGACTAAGCTGCCGTTAATTAACCCTCGCCTTTGGAGCGAGAGAACCTCCGATTGACGGGTTAAACTGGTCATGCGAACTCAATGTGCAGTGTTATGTTTTGAAGAGGTTTTGGATATATCGAGGGCCCCGCAGAGTTTTTACGGGGGTCCCGCTATCCGGATAGCGGGCTGAGGGTCAAGGGGGATAGCAGCCCCCTTACGGGGTGCGAGGCAGCACCCCGTTAGAAATTTTTTCTAACGGGAACAATGTGGTGGTAGTGTGTGTGTGTGTGTGTAAAGGGAAAGGGCATCCAAAAGATGTGTGGGAGAAGGCGCTAGCGCCCCACGTGCCAGGCACACGGGCGCTGTGCGCCAGAGCGCCCGCGCCCCACGTGCCAGGCATGCGGGCGCTGTGCGCCAGAGCGCCCGCGCACCACGTGCCCGGCACACGAGCGCTGTGCGCCAGAGCGCCAGCAGCAAAAAGGGACTTGGTTTCTGCACTGGGAGCTGTGCTCCCGATTTGACTTATGGAGTTGAACTCCTAAGATATTTTTGAAGCTGATGAAGGGCTTCTCCTTTGAGCCCTGGATCTTCCCCAAAGTGGGATTTTTTGGAGATAGGTCTCCTTCCTCCTCTTCTGTCGGCCGGGTCTTGAAGAACAAGAAATATGAGATTTTAAAAATCTCTTAATTTTGAGATCCGATGGGAGGTCTGAGTTCCCCTTTGTGGGTTTTGTGGTGAAAAACTATTTAGTTTTGGAAAAGGAAGAGTAAAACTCTTGATTTAATTCAAAAGAAAGAAGAAGCTTTTGAACCTTGAGGAAGGAGAAGGAGGCACAAGAACCCTAGTTTTTTTTGGGGAGAATAAAAAGTCTCTTTTATTCATCATCATGTTGTCTTATATAGGCTTACATATTTACATATAGTCCCTTGGGCTTTATAAAAATGGTATTTTGCACATCCCATGGCTCATGTACCATTTCTTTTTGCACATAAGTTATGGGCTTTACAAAAATTTGGTTTTATGCCCATTCATGCATAAAAAAAATTATATTAAAATTATTTATTACATGATTTTATGCTGGCATGGGGAGGCTGGCCGCGGGCTCGACTTGGACATGGGCCCGCTTGTCCTGCGCTTAGGCCCACCTGGCTTGGGGTTGACCTTGACTTTGACTTGATTAATTGGGGTGCAAATTTTGACCCCAACAGCTCTAGTTTTAAACTATTAAAAGATAAAAAAAAGTCATTTTTAATTATTGATCCATTATTACTAAGTCCTATAAACCCTACAAGCCTTTTTATTATAATTTTTATATCCGTTTTAAAATATAACGACAAACAATCACCCATCTTTCGTCAACTCATCTAAAATAAGAAAAGAGTTCACGTTTCCCTGCGGACGACCCATACTCATCGCGGCTAGCTACTAGCGACACCATTTTGATTGCAGTTATTTACAAAATATTTTTTCGTACGATCAATCAAATGGTGCTGTTGCCGGAAAAACGGTCGTAATTTTTTCTTCTTATTCAGGTTGATTTCTTATTAAAACCAGTAAACATAAAATAAAAGAGAACCAAAGCCGCATCTTGTGTTTATAACGATTATTATGCGAGTTTTGTAAGGGAATCTGGAGTAACTAGAGCAATAAAACAGAGATTCAGAGATTTAAATTTGGACCAGAGGAGCATCGGGGTGCTCTGAAGAAATTTCATCAGAAGAACTTTCAAAATGGCTGCGGAACCGCGGCATTAGTTGCATTTGGCGACACAACTGCGGCCTTCTTGAGGATTTGGGCCCCCAAACTTCTGTGGTATTTTCCTAATATCTTTCTCTCTCCTCTAAAACTCCAATAATCTAATATTACCTGCAGGATTTTTTGCAAACAGCGCCGCTCAAAAATCTTTTTGCGCGTTTTAATTTCGGTTTGTTTTTGCATATTTAAACCGGACTTTAAGGGGCAAAAGACACAAATCCAGATTAGGTGGGGATTTCATCACCCTTCCTAAGCTCCACAAATCACAAACAAGCATACCATCACCCTACATTAATAAAAAATATCTAGACCCAGCCCCTTAGGACATTCGCGCTCAATTAGGACAGAGGAGGATCATGGGTAATTTATTGCTTATCCGCATTTCTCTTGTGGTGTCTAGGCAAATGTGACTAAGAAAAGTGGTTACCTAATTAGGCCCGCTATTTCAATGATTCGTATAGCGGATACCTCCCACTTACCTGTCACTTACCTGGCCGCAAGATTGATAAGGAGGTAGTATAGGATTGATCCTACGAATTGTCCTTTGGGAAGTCTAGGAGCGGTCTAGTGACTTGACCTAGGTGACCCTAGGTCTAGGATTAATTGTGCATTTTGTGATTTGTTGAGTCAAGCCTCACGTCCGACCTTTTTTTTAAAACAAGCCTTCTTAAAAACGTTCTCACATACGCTGCCATGTGCACTAAATCCGCTTAGTGCATGATCGGTTGGACACGGGATTCTAGTGCTCATCTTGTCCGCGTTTTTTGCTATCGACTCCGAAATCAGTACTTCTTCATCTTCTATTTCTCCTCCACCTACTACATCTCCAGAAATGAACGGATCTCCATCGGGTTTTAACGACACCACCCTGCCACCATCCATAGGTGCGCAAAATCCACCACGCATCTCTCTTCAAGAAAGATGCTACTCCATACGTGGACCAATTCCTACGTGTATGTCTCTTCCACCAGCCAATGGGGATAATTTCGAAATTAAACCCCACTTCATCAACTTATTGCCCAAATTTCACGGGCTGGAATCCGAAGACACATACATTTTTATAAACAAATTCGAAAACGTATGTGCTATGATGAGTACCACCCAACTTTCAGGGGATGTTATGCGATTACGTCATCTCCATTTTACCTTTTGCGATATAGCAGAAAAATGGCTTTATAACACCGCCACACATTCTATCGCTAAATACGATGAATTCGTTATAGCATTCCTTAAAAAATTCTATCCTCATCACAAGACTGCCCGTATTCGGAGCGAGATTAACCAGTTTGCCCAACTTTCCGACGAACCTTTTTGGAAATACTTTGAACGGTTTAAGGATCTTCTTGTCCAATGCCCTCATCACGGAATTGATAGATGGCAACTTTGCCGAATTATATATGGGGGTGTTAATCCATCCACAAAATAAATGCTTGAAACCATTTGTCAATATCATTTCATGTCAAAAGACGATGGTGAAGCATGTCAATTTCTGGAAGATCTTGCGGAACACATATTACAGTGGGAGAGCACTAGACCAACATCGTCTTCATCTAGAGCAGGTATCCATAAGCTCGACGTTTCCATCGCAGTGAAAGCCGAAATGGCCGCGATGCAAAAGAAACTCGAAGCTATGGAAAGCAAATTCTCTTCAGCCTCCCTAAACCAAGTTACACACTCTAAAACCGTGTGTGGTTGCTATTTTGACCTATCACATTTAACGAAAGAATGTCCTTTGAATCCTCCGTCTCAAGGTCAAGAACAAACTAATGCTGCTTTTTAGGAAAGACGTAGAAACGATCCTTAGTCCTCTACATATAATCAAGGATGGAGGAATCATCCTAATTTTGCTTGGAACCAAAACCAAACTCAAACTCAAAATTAATTCCCAAGCCAAAATAACTTTCAAAGGCTTCCCCCAAAGCAACAACAACCACCACACCAAATTCAGCACCCCTTTCAATCGCCATCTTTTCAAAATCCGGCCAACAATCTTGCCCCTTATAATAATTATTTTCAATCACAGACTAATATTCCAACGACCGGTACCGATCGAATCTCTGCACTCGAACGAAGCATAGAAACGTTTATTAAACAATCTACACAAACGATTGCTAATTTAACATCTTCCATCCAAACGTTAGTGCAACACACTGCTTATTATGGTGAAAGTATAAAATCAATCGAAGTACAAATTGCACAGTTAAATGCCGCTATGAGTGAGAGAGAGAAAGGGAGACTTCCATCTCAACCTTTACCAAATCCCGGCCACACACAGCGCAAATCCCATCCTTCACCAACAAAATCATAATGTGAGTGTCGTAACTACGTTGAGATCAGAAAGAGTGCTGAACAATCATGTTGGTGAACAAGTTGAAGTTGATGATATTGATGATACTCCAGCTACTAGTTCTACTTTGTCTGATCCAACATCTTCTTCCGAGTCTATTCTCCGTTTTCCACTAGGCTCGAACCCTCAGCCCACTTCCTTGAAAGAATTACCATCTTCGACCATCCTAAATCCAATGTTGGGATCTATTCCATCCCTACAAACTTCTCCTCAAATGTTGGACCCAACTCTTATTGATAAATCTCATTTTCCAAACAGGTTAAGGGCCAACAAACCAAGTCCCCAAATGAAAAAGATTGTGGAAATTTTTAAGCAAGTTAACATAAATATTCCTCTCCTGGATTCTATCCAACAAGTTCCATCCTATGCGAAAATTCTAAAAGACTTGTGCACCAGGAAAAGGAAAATTCAAATGCCTAAAAAGGTTTTCTTAGTGAGTAATACGAGCAATTCTTTTTCCCAACATGTCTAAGAAACGTAAGGACCACGGTTGTTCTACAATATCTATTGCTATTAGGGGTAAAAACATCAATCGCGCTTTACTCAATTTAGGTGCTAGTGTTAACTTGCTTCCGAATTCTGTTTATGGGCAATTAGGCATAGGAAAGTTGAGGCCTGCACACTGCACTCTCCAGATGGTCGATCGATCTATCACCCAACCTAGGGGTGATCTAGAAGACGTGTTAATTAAAGTCATGGAATTTATATTCCTAATGAACTTTATAGTTATAGATACATAGCCTGTGGCAAACCCATGGAACCAAATCCCGGTGATTCTAGGTCGACCTTTTCTAGCAATTTCCAACGCGATAATCAATTGTCGTAATGGTTCAATGAACTTGTCCTTTGGGAAGATGACAATTGAGCTTAATATCTACAAGTTAGGAAGTCAGCCCTTCGAACCTTATGCTCATATAATGGATGTATGTTCTATCGACAAGATAGCTTCCGACAGTTGCGAATTTAAGGAATTCTTGCTTCACGATACTGATCTCGATGCCACTAGTGCGTTATTTTTTTATCCTGCTATTTATTATATACGTGAGGACTCTTCTGTCGACAAGTCCATACCCAAGTCCGAATCCTTTGACTTGTCGAATGATTTAGTCGAGCTATCCGAGTATCATGCCTTTCTTTCCGATGAGATTATCATTCGAAATATCGATGGACGTTTTGAAGACATATTCGCCGAAGAACCCGAATTCCTAAAAGACAGGAAAGTTGTGATGAATCAATCTCCACCCAAAGAAGTTGAGCCACCATCCCTTCTTCTTATCAAGTATGAGAATGTGAATATTCCACATATTCCTTATCTATCGCATTCGCGTTTTCATCCACCGTCGTTGTTTCGTCTCCACCAACCGAGACGTAAAATCGTTCAATTACACCACTTATCTCCTCCCCACTTCTTCACTTCTATCTGTGATATGATCTTCTACCAACCATGGTATTACATTGATAAAATATTCGAATGGTTGGTGTTGACTTTTGATATTTGTAAATCTTTATATAGATAGTAAGATGAAAGGAATCACCAATATGAAGATAGAAATAAGTCTGAAAAATAGTCTCTATTCTTGAGTCCAAATATCTGAATGTTGATACCCTACTATACGCACATACACACATCTTGAAACTTAGGATAGTAGAGTATACCTTGAAATGCTCTTGTCTAAAAGCTTTAGTATGAAGGAAAAAAATATAAAAAAAAAATAAATGACACAGAAAATATAAATGGTGAAGAAAAATGAACACGGGTTTTGTAATTACTTAAGACAGTATAAAAAAATATAGCGAGTGTGCCTTATCACTTAATGCCTTAGACCAACTGGTTTGGGAGCCACTGCTAAGGTTTAGGTGTTGCAAAACTAGGATATTACTAATTATGTCTTAATGAGTGAGCACATTTGGTAATCGGTTGGTTAGTATCTCAAGTAGTATTAACGGCCGCATGAAGAATGTGTGAGCAATTCCATCTAAAAATATTCACCGACTAAAAAGTATTAAGGAAGATGGACAAGAGTATGATAACTTGAATTGAATTCTCTAAGTATAGGGATATCTTTTACACACATGTAGGGGTATATGATCGATATTTGGAAGAAAGTTAGGGAGGAAGACTAAAGGCGATGTTTTTTTGAGGGATGATGTGATTTCTGACATTTTTTCTTGACTATTAAGATAGGGCTCATGGCAACTGAAAAGCTAGTATAGTTTGAAACTCTTATTTTCAAGATTCTTTCTTGAAAAGTTCCTTATCTTTGTATGTAACTTTCATCTTCTTCCTTTTATTATGGGATTTTGTCACGCCCCGCTTCCCAGAGTACGCTAAAATAGGCACGTGACATAGCCAACCATGCTACCTGTGGTTAGGAAAAATCCTTCCACAGTCACATTACGGCTGTAGAGATATCAAGAACAGGAAAGTAAACTAACTATCTAGTACATGTCCATAAGCCAGAGTAAAAGAGTCAAGAAATGCTATAGTATGCGGAAGCAAAAGATCAAATAAACACCTGGAAAGTAAGACTGGATACCGACATGATCCCTACCGCTCGATCTAACAGCGGCAAAACTCCTGATCAGTCTGCAACAAAGGTAGAGGATCTGGGCCATGCAAAACCCAGACGTCAGCGCATCATAACATCAAGCAATAATAAATGAACAGGATACACGAGATATGCAGGCATGAATCATAAATAGTAACAAGTCAACAGGGATGTATAACAGTGAAGTGTATCAGTGTATGTGACGTGCAGTGATCAATCTAAACTGTGCTACTGGGTTGTCTACTCTAAAGTTTGTTTGAAATCAATTAATGTAATCCTCCATGTAACTCAAAGGATATGTCCCGTTACCCCCCGGGACCACGGATCAGGAATATATGAACCAAGAGTGGTTCTGTCCCGTTACCCCCCGGGACCACGGATCAAGATGTAAGAGTCACGAATGGCTTTGTCCCGTTACCCCCCGGGACCACGGATCAAGATGGAAGAGTCACGAATGGCTCTGTCCCGTTACCCCCCGGGACCACGGATCAAGTAATACCCTTTTAGGTTGCACTTTAGTTTACACTTTTGATTTCCCCATACCCCCAAGGTTATGTGTTCAAGTCAGGTATTCAGTAATCAAGAACTAATGCCAACACAGGATCAGGTAAGAGCAGGTTTGTCTGGATAGACAACAGGAACGGTCCGTGAGGACTACATGTCAGGTTTGTTGACATTAGACACGAAATCAAGTAACGGGTCAAGCCGTGGTACATCAGGTCGAGTCAAGTAGTGTACGGTACCATGTCGGGTCAGGTAATATATGTAGCAAGTCATGTCAGGGTGCACAAGTATCACGTGGGTGCTCATAATCAAACTATAATCAGTATGGGTACACAAAACAAGTATGGGGTACTAATATAACAACAAAATGGAATAATGTGATATGGTATGCAAATAGATATAATTTCAAGGATATGGATGCACAGTTATCGATTAGGGTTACATTTATAGTTCCAATATTAATTAGGATGCAATTTATTAAACACGGAGTGTTAATATCACAGTATTATGTAGTAATGTGATCTATGGATGCAATTATATGTATCTTAAATGCGATGGATGCAAACGGGTATCCGAAAAGTTATAAAACTATAAAATGGTAATGTGGGATGTACAACTAAGCAATATGTGATATAAATATGATATCATAATATTAGTATGGATAGCATATTCAAAGCGATTAATAACTATAAAAGTGGTATTGATTAACCATGCACAAGAAAGTTCCGTTCAGAAATTCAGCGTCACCCTGATTTGTAAAATAGCTTAAAAATAACAAACGTTCTCCAAAATGGACGTGTCTTATACCAAAACAAAGACAATTCGATAAGGTTTTCATTTTTATAAGTATAAGTATCTCAGGTTGTCCCTACAAAAAGCTATGAATATTCGAACTTGAAAGTTTGTTGCTGGAATTTCCCTGGACAGCAGTTTAGAGACATAATCATTTGCATTTTACGTTATTTAAACAATTTATTTTGCAATTAAATATTTCATAGAGTTATAGTACTCTGAGTTATATTCGCAATGAACTAAAGAACATATACTAATGATTTTTCTATGATTTATAATGAATTTTATAAGGTAAGGTATACAGTAAATTTCAGATTTGTCGTATCCGTTTTGCGACGACGTTTCATGCGTAAACTATAATATTTTCAAATGTATAACATTATAAAATGCAGATTATAAACTAATTAAAGATAATAATAAGAAATATTACGACGATATATATTTTAAATGATATGGATGCAGTATAATGTAAACTAGTATGTCACAAGATAAGTTTTCATGATCTAGATTTAAAATGATATAAACGAATGCAAACGGAACATCGAAACGTTATAAAATTAAACATGGGGTACTAGATTTAAACTATAGGTATGGTATTTATTTAAATAGGTATAAAATGAATTATATAGCATGTAGCAAGATAAACTTGCCTAGACGGAACAAGAACGGATGTGTACGGAACGTTCTTCGTCGGCGAAATGTCGCGACGCGCGCACGGTACACGGAACGGTTCCAAACAACGCACGAGGGTGATCACGCAAGTTAGGTACGTTCACTGGATCACTCGAATCTTCAGCGACGAGCACGGCTCCTGCGGTGATCACGGAATCAAGAAACAAGATCAAGAAAAAGAAAGAAGAAAAAGAAAGAAGAAGAAGAAGAGGCTGTGTATTAAATAAGGAAAGAAAAATAAATAAATAAAACATATATAAATATATATATATATGCAGAGGAGAGAGAGAGAGAGAGAGAAAGGGGTTGTTATTAAGGTTTAGATTTTAATTTAAAAAGATTCTGTAAGTTATAAATATTTTAAACTGTTAAATTTTAATAAAGATATTAGATGAAATAAAAATTGGATTTTCTGGTAAATACAAATTTAGGCCAAAACATGCCCGGGTCGGGTCTAAAATTTTGGATTTGAAATATGGAAATTATTAGCAGGTTCCAAAAATTAAAATGAAAGATTATGTAACAGAAATGCATACCCCCAAGAACGGACGCACGTACGTGCGCGTAGCCATCCAAACACGTCCGTTTCACTGAACGGGACGAGAACACGATGCAAGGACGCTACCACAGGGTTAGGGGTATCAAGCAGGCTATGAAATGCAATTTTAAATTATTTTTCGTGATTTAAATTGTTATATGCAAAAGATGCGATATTAGACAAAATATCAGTATATACTAAATCATGAGATGTACTAGTCCATGCAACAAGTCAAGATAATTTATAAATAAGAGTCAAACAGGTTCAAGCAAGCCGGTCGGGTCGAATGCAATATAAAGTGTAAAATACCATTCGCATCCAAGATACGCTAAATCAAGAAATATCACGAATAAAGAAAATACGAGAACTGAAATTGGTATAAATGAACTCGGGTGTTACAGATTTTGTGGGTGTAATCCACTGAAAACCCTCAGGAGAGAACACTCCTCCTACTAGGGACACCTAGAGATTTAAAGGCTTGTTGCACGCGCAAAGTGCAATCGGGTTGCCTACGAAAGTGTGTTAGTTAGGTTTTTCTTTTTCTATTTAATAATTAGTTTGCTCGGGACGATCAAAGATAAGTTTGGGCGTATTTGATTAGTCTAAAATATTGCACATTTGAATGAATATTTTCACTACTATTGTTAAGTACTAAAAAGTGTTTATTGTAAATATAGAACATATGTGGGTTTATTTGTAAAAACTTTATTATCATATATTTCTACATTATAATTAATATAATGAGGGAAAATATATGCATATAATATTTAAATAAAATCTTAATAATTAAAATATGCATATCATATCAAATATTTCTAATCAATATTCTTAAGATATTATATTATAAATGGTTAGGATAATATCTCAAAAATATCAAATACTACTAACACTTTGATTTGAAATATTGTGTAGATATTAGCTCAGGTCTAAAGGTCTAAGTAAGAGATCCAAGTCAAATTGGGATATCAGAACCGAAGCTGCCAAATTTTAGAAGCAAATCGAGCAATCTAGCAACGGCAGAGACTCAGAGCATTATTTTCAGAATCTAGACATCAAAAGGAACTCCAAATATCAATACAGAATACTAGAAAAAATATACAAACCTAGTTCCACCAACTTGCGGCGGATCCGCGGCCATACGTTGCGTTATGCGATGGAAGCGCGGTCCAATTAGGGTCGTTGGATGAGAGATTTTAGGATCATGATCTTAACTGCATATAATCCATATAGAATGTAGGGTTTCTAGTTTCAAGGACTATATAAAGAACCGAGAGCTGTACATTCAAGATCATCATCGAAGAAATCAAGTGATCCGCTTATGCGAGTGATCATCATCTATTCATCTACCTCCAACAAAAGAGAGATCTAGAGCAAACTAGGGTTCTTGTAATCTACTTTCTAAAGAGAATTGTAAATGCAATAGTTGATTGATAGTTTTTATTTTAATTCTTTTTGCATTCATTTTACGCATTTAATTTCTGCACTTACTTTTGCGCATTACTTTTCTGCAGCTTAATTATTCATTCATTCTTCTTCGGCTTTTCTTCTAAATTAACCATGAGCGAGTAATTCTTAGCTTGCTAGGGTTTGTAGGATAGGATAGGATAATGGATGAAAAACCTTTTAACTTATTTTTGACATTTTAAAGTTTATACATTTTAGCAAAATAAATGTTAACCTTCTAATCTAGCGCGCTATCAATTTATTGATAGTCACGACCACGATTTTAGATTGGTTGAACACTTGTTTTGTTAAGAGCTAGACATGAATAGAGATCAATGAAAGGACAAGGTTAGTAGTGGGGAAACCCTAGTTTCCTCCAAAAGCCCTAATCTACATTCATCACTATCGCTCTAGTTTTAAACTATTAAAAGATAAAAGAGTCATTTTTAATTATTCATCCATTGCTACTAAGTCCTATGAACCCTCCAAGCCTTTTTAATATAAATTTTGTATCCGTTTTAAAATATAACGAAAAAAATCACCCATCTTTCGTCAACTCTTCTAAAGCAAGAAAAGAGTTCACGTTTCCCTACGGATGGCCCGTACTCATCGCGGCTAGCTACTAGCGACACCGTTTTGAATGCGGTTATTTACAAAACACTTTTTCGCACGATCAATCAGCGGGTGGGATAGAAACGATCTTGAAGCGCGATTCGCTGCGGTGCTGCTGGAGCTGGTTGTGGGTTATTCGCACCAAGTTGAAGTGGAATTATTCCCTGGAGAGGTAAAGTGATGTTAGGAAGAAATCCCGACATCTCGGAAGAAGTGTTGGGTGAAAGTGAAGGTGAAGGTGAATATGTATGAACAAAATCACGGTGAGCATCAGAGTTGGCCGGCAAAGGTAAGGGTGAAAGAGGCGTGGAAGGAGTTTCGACGTCGAAGTCGATCATGTAGTCAGTGGCGACTAACGTAACGTGGACTAGACGGGCTCAAGTGTCCCGAGTTCAAACGGATATACACTAAACGAGTTTAATGTAGTCAAATCGTAGAATGTGAGGGTAAGAAAACGTCAATGGAAAGAAGTTGGTGAAAGATAGGTGCAATGGAAATTTGGCGACAAATGACAAGTTTTTATGAAAGTTTTGGGTATTTTTTTTACAGAATTTTGCAAAATATATACGGATTTATGGACACAATTTCAAACAATCACAGTCACAATATACGCAATCACACCTAGAGCTGTGATCTTCAAAGTCCACTAGACTGCTCCTAACTGTTCAAAAGTGACAAATTGTGAGACAACCCTCAAATCGCCTCTTCATTACCAATTTTGGCCAGGTAAGCACAAGTGAGGTAAGGTGTGTTCCGCTCACGAATCACCGTGAGACATGCCTTTCAAAATTACCTCCTCACTTGTCTAGCCTAAGCACCACAAAGTCAAGTTTAGATAAACGACCGAATACCCACAACCTTCCTCTTTCCTATTGAGCATGAAAAGTCCTTAGTTGGCTGAGTCTAGATATTTTTTAATTAAGCTCAAGAATAATGCATATGCTTTTTATTATTTTTGGGGTCATAGGAAGGGTGATGAAATCCCCACCCAATCTGAATTGGTGTTATAGCCCCTTAAAGTCTGTATTATTTATGCGAAATAATAACAAACAAAAATCTAAAACACTTGCAAAAAAATTATTTGGCAGCAGCGCAAAGAATCATGCACAAAACAGTTTATTGGAGAGAGGGAGAGAGTTTGCACAAAGAATACTGCAGGAAAAACAGTTCAGTGGAGTTCTGAGAGGCAGACAGAAGAAAGAAATACTCACAAAAATTTTGGCGCTCTAAAGCACTTATTTGGCCGCGGTTCAGCGGTCAAATGCACTACTTACCGGTGGTTCCGCGGTCCTTTGGATGATCTAGATCTCCAAATTTCTTCTCTGTGCTAAAGTTGATCTCCTCTTCTGGTTTGGAGCCTCTGAGTCTTGAATTGGTCACTAAATTTTCTCCAGAATTTGTCCGGTTTGTCGTGGTTTCATCTTGATCCACCGCGGTGTAGCCACGAGATGTGGGTCAACTCCCTATGACTTTGGCACTGAACTTGATCTCCTCCCCTAGGCAAGGATGACTCTTAAGTATTATGGTTGTAAGGATAAAAGAAAAGAGAAGAAGAAAAAAGCAAGAATTCAACACAAATAGTAAGAAAAAAATATTACGCACGTATCCCCGGTAAAAGCGCCATTTGATTGATTCTATTTTAGAGTGTGTAGTAACCGCAACCAATAACGGTGTCGCGTGTAGCTAACCGAGATGAGTATGGATCGTCCTCAAGGATATGTGGAATCTTTTAATCTTTCTTTAAACGTGTAGAAAAGAGGAAGGAGAATAGTGAAGAATAGTTTCTAGGTCTACGTCGAAATACGGATGTACAATTTATAGTTTTAAAATCTGGTTTAAATACAGATATAGAATATATAAGATGAAGGCTTGTAGGGTTCGTTAAGATTTAGTAGTCATGAATGACTAATAAAGATTACTCTTTTTATCTATTGATAGATTTAAAACTAGATAGATAGTGATGAATGAGGATTAGGGTTCTTGGAAGAAACTAGGGTTTCCACACTATAGACCCTTGTCATTTCATTGATCTCTATTCATGTCTAGCCCTTAACAAAATAATTGTTAATCTGATCTCAAATCGTGGTCGAGACTAGCAATAAATTGGTAGCGTGCCCGATCAGGATGTTAACGATTCTTTTACTAAAATTTATAAACTTCATAAAACTTAAAAGAAGTTAAAATATTTTCTCATCCATTGTTCTACCATAATCCTACGAACCCTATCAAGCGGAGAATTACTCGCGTATGATGGAGATAGAAGAAGAACGGATAGAGATCATGATGTAAATAAAATGCAAAATAATTAAACTGATGATCTACCTTTATTAATCAACTTCACAAGTACAAAGTCTTCAAGTTTAGATTACAAGAGGAAGAAAAATTTGCTCTCAATCTCTGCCTCGTAGGAAGTAGATACTTCGTTAAATCTCACGTCGATTTATTACGTCGAATCGCGGACCTGTCGTGGATCACTTGTTCTTTGACGATGATTTGCTTCGTGATAAAAGGTGATGATTTCTAAGTTTAGCCCTCGATCGTTTATAAAGTTCCAAAACCAGAAACTCTAGATCCCAAGAATTAGGGTTTTTTGTTGTAAATCTAACCTAAAAATCCCAAACCCTAATTCCCTAAATCCACCGCGGATCCGCTGCATTATTGTGCTTTTGGCCGCGCAACCGCAGCCGTTTAGTGTGATCATGGCTTCAAAATTCTGGGGATGCTTCATTGTGACACATGGAGATTTATTTGATGTCTGGAATCTTCATATCTTTTCCGAGTCTCTGCCAGTATTGATTCTTTGATTTTATTTAACTTTATCAGCAAATTTTTGATTCCCGACATCCCGATCTCCTGACCTGAGCTAAACCTTGCACAATATCTAAATGAATAATGTTAGTAATATTTGGTATTTTTGAGATATTATCCTAACCATTTTATATGATATTATATTTTAAAAATATTGATTAAGGATATTTGATATGATATGCATATTTAAATTATCAAAATATTATATAAATATTATACGCATACATTTTCCTTCATAATGTTAATTATAATATATAAACATATGGTAAATAGTATTTTTGTAGATAAACCCGAATATGTTCTATATTAATAATAAATATCTTTAAATATTTATCAAAAGTAAGGAAAATGTTATATCAAAAGTGCGATATTTTTGACTGAACAAATACCCCCAAACTTAAATTTGATTGTCCGAAAAAACTTATTTATTCAAGAGAGGGAGAAAAAGAAAAAGTAAAACCTAAGTAGCATACTTTCGTAGGCAACACGATTGCACTGAGCACGTGCAACAAGCCTTTAAACCTCTAGGTGTCCCTTATAGGAAAGTGTTGTCTCCTAAGGGTTTTCAGCGGATTACACCCACAAAATCTCATAATAAAAGAAAGATGGTGAAAATTACGTATAAAGATAAGAACTATAAAAGAAAGAACTTGAAAATAAGAGTTTTCAACTACACCAGTTTTTCAGTTGCCATGAGCCCTATCTTCATGATCATGAAAAAATGTTAGAAATCACATCATCCCTCAATAAAACATCGTCTTTAGTTTTCCTCCCTATCTTTCTTCCAAATATCGATCATATAACCCTATGTGTGTGTAAAAGACATCCCTGCACTTAGAGAATTCAATTCAAGCTATCATACTCTTGTCCATCTTCCAAAGTATTTTATAGTTGGTGAATATTTTATATGGAATTGCTCACACATCTTTCATGCGACCATTAATACTTCTTGAGGTACTAACCAACGGATTACAAAATGTGCTCACGTATTTAGATGTAATATTCTCGTCTTGCAACACCTAAGTCTTAACAGTGGCTCTCAAACCAGTTGGTCTAAGGCACTAGGTGATAAAGCACCCTCGCTATATTTTTTCTTATGCTGCCTTAAGCAATTACAAAACCAATGTTCATTTTTTTCTTCACCACTTATATTTTTTTTCCTTCATACTAAGGCTTTTAGACAAGAGCATTTCAAGGTACCCTCTACTATCCCAAGTTTCAAGATGTGTGCAAGTGCGTATAGTAGGGTATTAACGTTCAAATGTTTGGACTTAAGAATAAGGACTATTTTTCAGACTTATTTTTATCCTTAGATTAGTAATTTCTTTTATCTTACTAACCCTTGAGACAACGGCTCATAACTAGTTATTACTAGTTTCGTTTAAGAAAATATCTAATTTTCTTGCTTTTCTTAAACTTTTCCAATCTTACATATGTAAATTATTCACTTTCAAACTTTCATTATCAAAAAAAATTTGTGCTTATATTTATGATAATGCAAAATAATGCGTGAATAAACACAAACTTCCCCCTAAATCTGTTTGCAGCAGTGTTCTCACTGATGTCATCTGTTAAGCTTTAAAAAACTGTAGATTTAGGAGGAAAAGTTAGTAACGGGGACATGAAAAATGAAAGTGAAATCCTCCCCCAAACTTATTTTTGGCTCATAATTTTATAAAAAAATTCTTTACGTGTTAGAGCCAAAATGTATTTTTCTCCCCCTTCCCAAACTTGAGTAAAATAGTATTAAGAATTTAAAATTATGAGGGGGGTTAAAGTTATTGGTCTATGCAATGCTTTATAAAGACCAAAAGTCAACACCAACCATTCAAATATTTTATCAATGTAGCACCAAGGTTGATAGAAGAACATGTCACCTATAGACGCGAAGAAGTGGGAAGGGGATAAGAGGTGGAATAGAACGGGTTTATGTCTCGGTTTATAGAGACGAAACAATGATGGCGGATTACTCGTATTCTTGTTATTGATAAGAAGAAAGGGTGGCGGTTCAACTTCTTTGTGTTGGGGTTGATTCATCACAACTCCCATGTTTTCTAAGAATGCGAGTTATTCAGCGAAGATTTCTTCAAAGCTTTTATCAATATCCCGAATAATAATCTCATTGGAAAGAACGGGGTGATGCTCGGACTCCAAAAAAAGTTCATAATTAGCGTTAGATGTTGACCCGGACAGTTCGAAAGAAGGGTCCGTATGTGTATAACAAAAAGCAGGGTCAAACAACAACGTAATAGCGGAGTCGAGATCAGTATCGTGAAGCTTTTCAAGTTCGCTGCTGTCGGAATTTATCGCTTCGATAGAACATACTTGAGCATAGGGTTCGGAGGGTTCATTTCTCAACTTGTAAATGTTAAGCTCAATTGATATCTTCCTGAAGGATAGGGTCATAGAGCCGTTTTGACAATTAATTATTGCGTTGGAAGTTACGAGAAAAGGTCGACCTAAAATCACTGGAATTTGGTTTCGTGGGTTCGCTACAGATTGTGTATCTATAATGATAAAGTTCACAGTGAATATAAACTTCTCGACTTTGATTAACACATCCTCTAGCTCACCCCTAGGTTGGGTGATAGATAGATCGGCCATCTAAAGAGTGCAGTGCGCCGTTTTTAACTCTCCGGTCCCTGGTTGCTCATACACAGAATATGGAAGCAAGTTAACACTAGCACCTAAATCAAGTAGAGCATGATTGATAGTTTTACCCTCAATAGAAATAGATATGGTAGGACTTCCGGGGTCCGTTCGTTTCTTGGGTAATTGTTGGATAAACGCGGTGCCTACATTACTCGCTAAGAAAACTTTTTTAGGCACTTCAATTTTTTTCTTCCTAGTGCATAAGTCCTTTAGGATTTTTGCATAAGACGGAACTTGTTGAATAGTATCTAGGAGAGGAATATTTATGTTAACTTGCTTAAAAAGTTCCACAATCTTCTCCATTTATGGACTGGGTCTGTTGCCTCTTAACCTGTGTGGATAAGAAGCTTTATCAATAAGGGTTGGGTCCAACATTGGAGAAGTTTGTGGGGATGGACTCAATCCCAGAATTGATGTTGGGATCGTTTTAGGTTGACTCGAGGAAGTGGGCGGAAGCTTCGAGCCTTGGGAAAAACAGAGAATAGACTCGGAAGAAGGTGGACTAGACGAAATAGGGTTAGAAATAGAAACCGGGGTTTCAATTGATTCCTCTTCATCAACCTGTTCACCGACTTGGTTGTTCAACATTCTTCCTGATCTCAACGTGGTAACGGCACCCACATTATAACTTTGTGAGTGGCCAGGATTCGGTATAGGTTGAGATGGAAGTTTCCGTTTTTCTCTCGCACTCGTCGCGGCATTTATCTGCGTAAGTTGTGCTTCTATCGATTTTATACGTTCACTGTGGAAGGTAGTAGTTTGCGTTAACGTTTGGATAGAAGACTTTAATTCATCCGTCGTTTTCATGGAATGTTGAATAAACATATCCATGTTTCGTTTGAGTGCAGTGAGTCTTTCGGTACCAGCCGTTTGGAAAGAATCATTAATCAGTGTAGAATTGTTGGCTCGATTTTGAAAAGTTTGCGATTAGAAGGGGTGCTAACTCTGTGGTGGTGGTTGTTGTTGTTGTGGGGGAGGTCTTTGATAGTTGCTTGGGAACTGGTTTTGATTTTGAGGTTGGTTTTGGTTCCAAGGAAGGAGAATAGAGAACAGTAAAGAATAGTTTCTAGATCTACGTCGAAATACGGATGTAGAATTTATATTTTTAAGATTTAGTTTAAATACGGATATAGAATATATAAGAAGAAGACTTGTAGAGTTCGTTAGGATTTAGTAGTCATGGATGACTAATAAAGATTACTCCTTTTATTTATTGATAGATTTAAAAATAGATAGATAGTGATGAATGAGGATTAGAGTTCTTGGAAGAAACTAGGGTTTCCACACTATAGACCCTTGTCCTTTCATTGATCTCTATTCATGTCTATCCCATAATAAAACAATTGTTAATCTGATCTCAAACGCGGTCGAGACTAGCAATAAATTGGTAGCGCGCCCGATTAGGATGTTAACGATTCTTTTGCTAAAGTTTATAAACTTCATAAGACTTAAAAGAAGTTAAAATATTTTCTCATCCATTATTCTACCATAATCCTACGAACCCTATCAAGCGGAGAATTACTCGCGCATGATGGAGATAGAAGAAGAACGGATAGAGATCATGATGTAAATAAAATGCAAAATAATTAAACTAAAGATCTACCTTTATTAATAAACTTCACAAGTACAAAGCCTTCATGTTTAGATTACAAGAGGAAGAAGAAGTTGCTCTCGATCTCTACCTCGTAGGAGGTAGATGTTCCGTCGAATCTTACTGTCGCTTTATCACGTCGAATCACGGACCTGTCGTGGATCACTTGTTCTTTGACGGTGATTTGCTTCGTGATAAAATGTGATGATTTCTAAGTTTAGCCATCGGTTCTTTATATAGTCCCAAAACAAGAAACTCTAAATCCCAAGAATTAGGGTTTGTTGTTGTAAATCTAACCTAAAAATCCCAAACCCTAATTCCCTAAATCCACTGCGGATCCGCCGCATTATTGTGCTTTTGGCCGCGCAACCGCGGCTGTTTGGTGAGATCATGGCGTCAAAATTCTGGGGCTACTTCATTGTGACACATGGAGATTTATTTGATGTTTGGAATCTTCATATCTTTTCTGAGTCTCTGCCAGTATTGATTCTTCGATTTTATTTAACTTTATCAGCAGATTTTTGATTCCCGACATCTCGATATCCCGATCTTCTGACCTGAGCTAAAGCTTACACAATATCTCAATGAATAATGTTAGTAATATTTGGTATGTTTGAGATATTATCCTAACCATTTTATATGATATTATATTTTAAGAATATTGATTAAGGATATTTGATATGATATGCATATTTAAATTATCAAAATATTATATAAATATTATATGCATACATTTTCCTTCATAATATTAATTATAATATATAAACATATGGTAAATAGTATTTTTGTAGATAAACCTAAATGTGTTCTATATTTATAATAAACTCCTTTAAATATTTATCAAAACTAAGGAAAATGTTATATCAAAAATGCGATATTTTCTGTGGAACAACCCTTGATTGATCTTTGTCCCCTGAACTGGTAAGCGGCACCTGGCGGATGGTGAGCGGAACCCGTATTTTTATCCCTTTGTTGGAAGTTGTCCTGAATTTGTCGTGACCGTTCATGATTTTCATTGTTTTGGGCTGAGAACCTGTAACATGCAATTATGTAGTAAACACGTATCAAAAGTACCTACCTATATGCAATGCAATCAAGAATGGGTGGTATAAAAATGAAAAATTCTGATATGAACACTTCCCTGTCGGAATTATGCTTCGACTCGGAATCAACCTCTGTGTCGGAATCATGCTTCATCTCAGAAAATGTGCCCCGTGTCGGAATCATACTTTGCCTCGAAGTATCTATCCAACTTGTGGGAATTATGCTTCGCCTTAGAATCAATCTCTACATCAGAATCATTGTTTCGTCTCAGAATATACCCCGTGTCGGAATCATGCTTCGTCTCGGATTATCTACCTTCCCTATCGGAAATATGCTATGCCTTGGAATCAACCGCTGCATCGGAACTATATTTCGTTCAGAATATCCACCTCTGCGTCAGAACCAAATTTTGTCTCAGAATATATGCCCCGTGTCGGAATCAAACTTCGCCTCGGAGTATCTACCTTCCCTGTCGGAATTATGCTTCGCCTTGGAATCAATCTCTGTGTCGAAATCATGTTTCGTCTCAGAATATATGCCCCGCATTGGAATCATGCTTCACTCCGGAGTATCTGCCTTCCCTATGGGAATTATGCTTTGCCTTGGAATCAACCTCTGTATCGGAACTATATTTCGTTCAGAATGTCTACCTCTGCTTTGGAATTATGTTTCGTCTCAGGATACACCTTTTTCGTGTCGGAATTTTGCTTCCTCCAGGAACCTTGCGTCAAAATTATGCTTTGTCTCAGAATATATCTGATCCTCGGAATTACGCTCCGCACTTCAGAATGATGCTCTGATACCAGGAATTACGCCCCGCATCCCGGAATGATATACTCCGATCCCCGAAATTATGCTCCCGGAATTATGCTCCGCCCCAGAATGATGTTCCACCGCGAAGTCAAACTCCCCACAGAAGAAAATCCATCAATTTCATGCATACATCCCATATACGCGGTGTGCATTCATTGATGCGGGACACTTTGTTGGGGTCAAAAATTACATCCCAAGGTCGAAGTCATTAAGTCAAAGTCAAGGCCCGAAAGTGGGCCCGGGCCCAAATCTGAAGCCAAGTCCAAGCAAACGGGCCCAAGCCATGTTAAGTGAGCCCATGCTCAAGTCGAACCTAAACATGAAGAGAGAACGACCAAAAAAGAAGAAGAGAAGGAAAAGATTAAATGTAGTTTTGTTTTTTAAATTAAATAGGCAAAAAGCCAATTTTGTACAAGCCATGGGGCTAATTGTAAAAAATGTAAACCTATAAAAGGCCCCCCATGGTGATTAGAAATGATTAAAATAATTGATTCCCCAAAAAAACAAAAATCTTGAGTTTTGAGCCACTCTTTATTGCGCAAGTCTTTCTCTTTCCTCTTTTATTTTTTTCAAAGTGCGCACGTCAGAAAGCCTCAGAAAAGGGAAAAAGAGCCCCTTTTGATTTTCAAAAGTCAAAATCTTAGTGTTTTTGGACTGCTGATTCATTGGGTTTCGACCTTACTTGCACCGTACTAAGTGCCCATTTGGCTGGTGCGCACCCCGTTGGGTGTACATCTAGCCAAGTGCACACCGAGACAGGTGCGCAACTTGCTAAGTACGCACTTTCCTAAGTGCGCACTTTGCTGGACCTTTTCGCCCATTCGGAACCCTTTGGCCCCCTTCACTCTCTCGTGCCTTGCCAAGTACGCACCTTGCTTGGCGCGCATTTTGACAAGTGCGCACTTGTTATGTGCGCCCCTTTGCAAAACATGCACCTACTAGGTGTGCGTTCTGGTAAGGACGCACTCGTCACGTGCGCACCTTACCACGTACGCACTTGACATATATACTCATCATCTCTCCCGTAAAAACTCTACGAGGCTCCCGATATGTCCGAAACATTCTCAAACTTGTTCCCAAACACAACATGCACATATTGCATTTTGAGTTCGCATGATCCGTTGGACTTATTAATCGGAGGTTCTCTCGCTCTAAAAGCGAGGGGTAATTAACAACAGCTTAGTCCGCGGCTGCCGGAGATTCGGATCCCCACAATCATTAAACTCCAGCCTACCCCAGGCAAGGAGAATCTGTAACATGCCTGATAAGTGACGCGCATTTCCATCTCAATAGGGTGACGAAAAACAGTCTACAGCAACCCGATCCGTATCCTTTTCGGATGACTCCTTCCGTATGGACTTTTCCACACCTCCAAATATATCGCACACAAATTTATTTCGAATGTAAAACTATAGATATACACGCATATTCATTTTAAAGTTACTTATATAGTCAATTTTTAATTGTCTAGTTGTAAGTGGTGCCTCCACATCCGAGGCAGAGGCCACTACCGCACCTGTAGGTATGTTTATATATCCTATATTGCTTGCATATTGACTTAGAATGTTATATTATAAATATACACCATTCTTTTTGCAATTACTTATATAATCAATTTTTGATTGTCTAATTGTAGGTAGTGCCTCCACATCCCGGGCAGAGGCCGCTCCCGCAACTGCAGGTATGTTTATATATCCTATATTGCATGCATATTGATTTAGAATGGTATACTATAGATATACACATACTTTTTTGCAATTACTTATATAATTAATTTTTGATTGTCTAATTATAGGTGATGCCTCCACATCCCCGGCAGGGGCCACTTCCACACCTGCAGGTATATTTATATATCATATATTGCATGCATACTGATTTAAAATGTTATATTATAGATATATTGTAACAACTCTAAATTCTGTATACATAAAATTCATTTAAAGTTAATGTACATTTGGGGTATTTACAACTCCTGTGAAAGCTATAAGTATTTGTTTTGATTTAGAACAGGAAGAAGGAGCTTGTGGCTCATTAGTAAGCCCTTGCACTGTTGAACCATAGTACCAGAGTTCAAATCCCATCAGCCACATTAACTTTTTGCTTTAATTTCTTTTAATCTTTTTAGAATTCCAAGAGTCTACACGTGCACAACACGTAAAATGAAAAGTCACAGTTTAAACAAACATATAAACTGTAGAATACCAAACGACCCCGACCCAATACCCCAACACCAACCCCATCCGACGGTAAAGACCCGACGAAAAGCACTTTATGGCCGGCGCCGCCGGGCTTGCCCGTTGGTAAAGCCCCCATTCTTTTTTCACTGCAACTCTTGGCCTACCCCACTTCCTTTCACACTGCTTGTTTTCCCTGCATTCACATAGAAAATTTAAATCACCCATTTAAACCCTTCAAATACTATTTTAATGCAAAATTTTAATGCATTATTCATTCCCCCTAAACCCTAAGTTATCCTATAAATACCCACCCCATCTTACACCCCTCTCACTCAGATTTTAATTAACTCTAAAATAAGTAACAAAATAATTGATTTAAAACTAAGAATTAAATTGCAAATATTTAAAAGTGCAAGTAAATTAAAAGAACGTGTTTTAAATATTAAAGCAAGCATAGGGTGTCGAATTACCTTCACCATCATGGTTGGGTTATATGATTCTATTCTTTTCTAAGTTCTTTGTTTTAATTAATTATCTATTAAACATATAAAAGTATAGGATAAAATAATACGGTCATGAAATATCAAACTACAATGCAAGTATACTTCATACGATTAGATCTACCCTAACAATTATATAAAATCATTTAGACAACAGTTAAAACAAATAATTCTAATTAATCACAAGTAATAGACTTACCCTTCTATAAAATAACCCCTAAGTTGTCACTTTACGAATTAAATTATATTTATCGGCGTAACCTAAATTACCATAATTAACTAGGTTGAATTTCCTTGATAAAAAATACAATCTTACATTCCCTAATTAGTTTTCTAGTTCGTCACACTATCTTACAAAAATTATACCAAAATCCCAACTCTTTTAGTGTACAAGTGGAGTTAGCGAAAGGCGAAGCTCCGACAAAGTTCCGGCGATGATACGAGAAGTTTCCGGCAACGAAATGAACCACCGACGAATCCTAGACCTCATCCTACCTCTTCGCTCCTATCAAAGCCCGTAAGTCCCCGTTCTCTCTCTTGTTTGCTATTCTCAAACTTCTCATTCTCAAAACATGTCGGAAGCGGAGTTATCCGGTTTCTGATTCTCCTTTCTCTTAAAAATACAATTTTTTTCTTAATAACAAACCTACAAATTTTGATATTTTGTTTTTTAATCATTAAAAAAGACAATAGAACAAGTTTGATAACAAAATAATAACCGTAGCAAGTTTTATTCCACTTTTACATTAAAATACCTTTATATTTCATTTCGATATTATAACCTTATTTCCTTGCTATACCTTTATATAGTTCACGAGATAATGACCTATCTCATCACAACACACATATCTATCATAGCACGATGAATCTTGGGATAGTAGAATACGGGAAATACGACTTTACAAATAAATCCCTTTAACTTATAAAAACGTTTTCTTTACAAAGTGTATTTAACTTTCCATGCAATTGAGCCTCTACAACCCATTTTAGGGACCCCGTTTGGGATGGTATAGATTATCGCACATCCTTGGGTTTAGTAGAGCAAGATCCAGACCTCCGCAAGGAGTATTCGATCTCGACGGAATTTTTATACATTTTTCTTTAGAAAATGAGATTTTTACAAGAAAACAAATAAATTTATTTTCGTTAAATATGTATATATAAATATTACCAAAATACTTATTTTAAATATATATATATCTTTCCAAACCTCAAGAAAAGAATTCAAATATTATATGAAACTACCATGATAATTCAAAACAATATTCATATTACAAATAAATACCATATATTATGAAATTAAGTTTTATTCATTAGAAATGTCACATTTATAAAATATACATCAATGAAAACCCTAAAGACGATAATTAAATGCTTGAGCTGTATTTTGAAATTATACCAAAACTATTTTTACTTAAAACCCCCTCAAGTTATCCTAAATTACGATAAGGACCCTAGTAAATATAGGTTTAAGCGGGACCAGTCTCTTGAGTCTCAGCGAGCCAGAGATATAGGTGCTTTCCTATTTAAGGTAGACAACTTAACAAACGGTGTTATCAAAACGGTAATTGTCTTGGAAAAAGAAACAAATCATGTCATCCATGTGCAGCAGTTACCGATAACACCAAAACAATCAGAATTTCAAGTTCTTTTAAAAGTGTCTGACTCAGATTGAGTCTCAAACTAATCAATCTGACTTGAATGTGATTCAAGACTACAATATAACATGATTCAATATGAATCTATCTATTCAATCTATATCAATCTGTATTGACTGAACCGAACTATGGATATATTCCATTTACATGATCTTCCATTATAACCGTTCCATTAACGATATCATGGTTTCGGAAAGTCATCCATCTATACAATTTACAAGACAATACAATACAATCAAGACATCGCGGGGTTTATAAAGGGTAGATTAGTACGGAAGGTGTTAGAAGTGGCACGGACTGCAACCATAAGAAACCTAACCTGAATCTCCATTGCCGTTGTACCGTGGCTGAACGGTTCTTTGTACTCTGTATATCTTAGTCTCTGGGATAGTGAGACTCCTCTCGTATACACTGGCCTCTTCTGTACCAAACTACAAACAACAGCGTTAACACTAAATAACAATATTAAACAGCTATACTCTATTTTGTCTATTCTATTCTTATCTATCTACGGGACTTACTGAGCGATTTGTTCGCTGACGACATTCTCTTTCTTCTTCTTTGGAATATCGTCAGGTGTTTCGGACTCACTGGAGATCGAGCCCAGCAGCAAGGACTTGGATCAGTTTACTGAAGACACGGAGTTTTAGATTCACTTGTACATTACATTTCATTTTCATTCATGTTATGCCATTGTTTAGACATTGCTTTCATTCCATATATTTCCATTTCAGTTGTATTGTAAAAACAATGTTTAATAAATAAAGTTATTATTTATTTACATCTTGTCTATTGTGTATATTTCATTTTATATTGCTTAGATACGCTTAGCATGTTTACTTCTGAGTAAATATGCAGCGGCCTCGTCGCGTCCTCTGTCCATATACTGGGAAGCGGGGCGTGACAGGTTTCATTGGTGGCCCATACAGGTCCGCTCTGTGTGGACATATAGGTCAGCTCTGTATGGACATACAGGTCAGTTCTGTGTGGACAACCTAAGCAATATAACACAAGAACCGGCAACTAAAAACATTCTTTACAATTCATATTCCTTGAATCTTACAATTTCATATACTTTGAATCTGTCCTAACATAAATTTTTCTTTTAAGGTTATGGATTCCCCAAACAACACCAGTACGAATGTCAACAATACTCCCCCGCCGCTACCACTCACACCTGTCGTAGCTGCTCCGATCAATGAGCAGACGGTTCTGCTTGAGGCAATTCGCAGCCTCCTGGAAGGACAGTAGCAGCAAACTGCTATTCTTATGAACCGTCCCGAGGCAGAAACACCTGGGGTGAAACAATTCAGGGCCTTGCACTCCAAACAGTTTGCAGGAAAAGAGAGCCCGCTGGAAGCTGAGGAATGGGCTCAAAGTATTGAAGATGGCCTGGCAGCGGCACAAGTGCCAGAGATAGCTTGGGTTCGTGTTGCGATGTTGCAACTCATGGACAATGCACGAGTTTGGTGGAAGGCGGAAGAAAGTCATCTTGATCAACCCATCGAATGGAAGACTTTCCGTGACATGTTCGATGCAAAGTACTTCCCTGAGACTGCCCACTTTGATATGGAACAGCAGTTCATCCATCTGCAACAAGATTCAATGTGGACCAAGTCAGTAGATGAATATGACGCTGAGTTCACCATACTCGGTCGGTAAGATACGTCTCAATATTTAGATTTTTAAATATCACATACTACACAGCTAACAAAATAGCTTAACAGATTTGCGGCACACTTGATACCGACGGATGAGATCAGAGCCCATCGATTTCAACAAGGGTTGGATCCGGAGATCCAGGCTGTATTAGCCACAGGAGATTTTCTGACCCATGAATCGGCTCTGAAAGCTGCCCGCTGTTATGAGGTAGTGGTAAAGATGAGGGGAAGATCTCAATCTACTGGAGTTAAGCGCCCTGCCACCCAGATGGCAGGAGGAGTCTCTTCAATACTACCATTTGTGCCCAGGAGACCGGGAGTACCAATCAACCGGCCTAGCCCAGCATTTTGCACATACTGCAGGAGAAATGGACATCTGATGAAAGACTGTCGGCGTGCAAATCGCCTTTGCTTAGTCTGTGGCTCAGCTACTCACGATATTGGGTCTTGTCCTCATAGACAAAACCCATATGCTGCACCCTAGCCAGCAATCACATACCCACAGAGACCAGCCCTTCAGGCACCTGCTCCAAGATTTGCTCTCCCTGCTCCACCACCTAGAGGACCACCGACTGCACCTCTTCCCCGTCAGTTCCACCAAGCTCAAAGGAACCCACCTCAAGGACCAAGGAACGGATAGAGGAATGCTCCTCCAGCAAGGAGGAATGAGCCGAGGCAACAAGGTTTCACGATGACTGTGGAAGAGACTGAAGCCACCGGCCAAGTCATTACTGGTAACACTTCCCTTTCAAATTCTCTTTCAGTTCATAGACATACCTATATATCTTTTCCTTATACCTAAAACATAACCCATATATACCTTAGGTACAATCTTAGTAACCTCAATTCCTGCACCAGCACTATTCGATACTGGAGCATCTCATTGCTTTATATCGCAACGGTTCGTCCAAACTCATGTGATACCAGTCACACCACTTGTATCCAGCTGGAATGTCAGTTCAGGAAACAGTGTTCTAAAGGTAACAATGTGATACAGCCTGTGTCCAGTGGTCGTCTGCAGCAGAGAATTCTATGCTGACTTCAAAGTACTGGACATACTGAACTTCGATGTAGTTCTAGGTATGGATTGGCTCGGAACCTTCTATGCTACCATCGACCGCCGTCAAAGGAGGGTAGTATTCGAGATTCTAGACCATCCGGTCTTTTATTTCAAAAGTGGAGACCGTACCTTGGATCCAAATACATACAAGGTGAAACCAAAGAAGGCAGTGATTGCGGCAATTCAAGTGGAGGAAGGATCAAAGCCAGAAGTGGTTCGAAAGTTCTACAATGTGTTTCCTGACAATATATCAGGTTTGCCTCCCGGTCTAACTCTTGAATTCAACATTGATTTAGTACCAGGAGTACAACCAGTGATCAAAGTATCGTATCGACTAAGTCCGGAAAGTTTAAAGGAGGTCCAAACTCAGTTGGACTAATTATTGGTGAAAGGATGGATTTGTCCCAGCACTTCAAGTTAGTGATCTCCTGTTCTGCTCGTGAAGAAGAAGAAAGGTTCATACAGAATGTGCATTGATTATAGAGCCTTGAACGAAGTAACGATAAAGAACAAGTATCCACTCCCGCGCATCGACGATTTATTCGATCAACTAAATGGATCTTGTGTTTTCTTCAAGTTAGATCTTCATTCAGGTTATCATCAGGTGAAGGTCAAGGAGTCTGATATCCACAAAACGGCATTCAGAACTTGCTGTGGTCATTACGAATTTCTTGTGATGCCATTTGGAGTGACCAACGCACCAGCAATATTCATGAACCTAATGAATCAAGTTTTCCGGGAGTAGCTAGACGGGTTTGTTGTCATCTTTATCAACGACATCCTGGTGTATTCTAAGAGTCGGAAAGAACACGCCGAACACCTACTAATTGTCCTGAAAACTCTATGACAACATCAATTATATGCCAAGTATAGCAAATGCGAATTTTGGCTAGATCAAGTTGGTTTCCTCGGACACATTATATCGGGCGAAGGAATCTCTATGGATCCAGCGAAAGTTTCAACAGTAAGCGAATGGCTGACACCAAATTCAGTGAAGGACATTCGAAGTTTCTTGGATCTAGATGGATATTATAGAAGGTTCATTGAAGGATTTTCAAAGATAGCAACACCCCGGACCAAGCTCACACGTAAAGATGAAGACTTTGTGTGGTCAGAAGCATGTGAGCAAGCTTTCGTAGAACTCAAGTCAAGGTCGACATCAGCGCCTATTCTCGTTATACCGGACCAATCTGGAGGTTTCGAAGTGCATTATGATGCATCCGGTAAGGGATTAGGATGTGTTCTACATCATCATGGTAAAGTTGTGACTTATGCTTCAAGACAGCTGAAGATTCATGAGCGCAATTACCCGACGCATGATTTGAAGTTGGCAGCCGTAATCTTTGCTCGTAAGATTTGGCGCCATTATTTTCTTGGTGAGCGAATGAACATATACACAGATCACAAAAGTCTGAAATATGTGTTTACTCAGAAAGAGTTTAACATGCGGCAGAGACGATGGTTAGAACTCATGGCAGACTTTGACATCAACCTGCAATATCACCCAGGGAAGGTGATGTAGTATCTGATGCCCTTAGTCGCCAACCATTAGCAATGAATCTCACCGCTCAGTAGAAGCTTCAACAAGACTTGCATCAGATGGAGATTGGAGTGGTCATGCCTGGTCACGTTTCAAGTTTGATGAAGTTACAAGTCCAATCTACCATTGCCAATCAGATCAAAGCAGCTCAAGCAAGTGATGCCAAGTTGCAAAAGATCAGGGAACAAGTAGAGAATGGACTCAAAACAGACTTCATCATCCATGAAGTTGGATGTTTGAGGTACACCAGCAGATTATGTGTACCAAAAGATTCTGTTCGGGAAGAGCTAATGAAAGAAGCTCACAACTCTCCCTACTCAGTATACCCTGGAGGTACAAAGATATATAAGGATCTACGTCAAAATTGCTGGTGGCATGGAATGAAGCGTGAAGTAGCCAGAAGCGTCGCTAAATGCTTGGTGTGTCAGCAGGTAAAGGCTGAATATCATAGGACGGCTGGTTTACTTCAACCGTTACCTATTCCAGAATGGAAGTGGCAACACATCACAATGGATTTTGTGACTGCACTCCCTCGCAGTACAAAGGGTAATGATGCGGCATGGGTTATTGTGGATCGACTCACAAAGTCGGCTCACTTCATCCCATTTCGAGATGGCCGATCAACTGAGACATTAGCAAAGAAGTACATGGAGGTAAGAATCTAAGTAAGATTTTAAACTCTTCAAATATGTACTTTCTCTGATACCCATGAACTCATACAGGAAACCGTGAGACTTCATGGAGTACCGGTCTGCATTGTCTCCGATTGTGACACCAGGTTCCGATTACAATTTTGGCAAGGTCTGCAAGCGAGCTTGGGAACAAGTTTGAACTTCAACACGGCTTATCATCAACAAACAGATACTCAGTCTGATCGAACTATTCAGATCTTGGAAGATATGCTCAGAGCGTGTATGTTAGACTTCGGAGGATCGTGGGAAGATCACCTACATCTTGTGGAGTTTTCATACAACAGCTACCAAGCAAGTATCGGAATGGCACCTTTTGCAGCACTTTATGGAAGGAAGTGTCGATCGCCATTAAGTTGGGACGACATTGGAGATAGAGAACTCCTTGGATCTGAAATGATAGCGGCAACTGTAAATGTGATCCGTACTATCAGGGAAAGAATACGCATAGCCCAAGATCGACAGAAGCACTGGGCTGATGCGAAGCGACATCATTTGGAGTTCCAGTCGGGAGAACATGTATTCTTGAAGATATCTCCCAACCGTGGAGTGATTCGATTTGGAAGACGGAGTAAGCTAAGTCCAAGGTACATTGGACCGCTCGACATACTCGAACGAGTTAGTGAAGTGGTTTATCGCTTGGCACTTCCACCTTCAATGGAAGGAGTGCACAATGTGTTACACATATCCCAACTCAGAAGGTATGTGAGTGACCCCATCCATATTCTCGATCATTCCGAGCTCACTGTACAGCCCAACTTATCTTGTGAACAGCAACATGTTGAGATCCTGGACAGGAAAGTGAAGTCATTTTGGAACAAGGAAGTCAACTTGGTTCGAGTGAAGTGGAGAAGAAACACACCAGGAGAATCAACATGAGAAAGGGAAGATGAGATGCGTACAAGATATCCTCACTTATTTGTAAACTAGTCCTTAAAATAAATTTCGAGGACGAAATTTTTGTAAGGAGTGTAGACTGTAACAACTCCAAATTCTGTGCACATAAAATTCATTTAAAGTTAATGTACACTTGGGGTATTTACAATTCCTGTGAAAGCTATAAGTATTTGTTTTGATTTAGAATAGCAAGAAGGAGCTTGTAGCTCATTGGTAAGCCCTTGCACTGCTGAACCATACCACGAGAGTTCAAATTCCATCAGCCACATTATCTTTTTGCTTTAATTTCTTTTAATCTTTTTAGAATCCCAAGAGTCTACACGTGCACAACACGTAAAACGAAGAGTCACAGTTTAAACAAACATATAAACTGTAGAATACCAAACGACCTCGACCCAATACCCCAACACTAACCCCACCCGGTGGTAAAGACTCGGCGAAAAACTCTTTTTGGCCAGCGCCGCCGGGCTTGCCCATTAGTAAAGCCCTCATTCTTTTTCCACTGCAACTCTTGGCCTACCCCACTTCCTTTCACACTGCTTGTTTTCCCTACTTTCATACAGAGAATTTAAATCACCCATTTAAACCCTTCAAATTCTATTTTAATGCAAAATTTTAATGCATTATTCATTCCCCCTAAACCCTAGGTTGCCCTATAAATACCCACCTTATCTTACACCCCTCTCACTCAGAATTCTCTTGCAAAAATTATACCAAAATCCCAACTCTTTTTGTGTATAAGTGGAGTTAGCGAAAGGCGAAGCTCCGACGAAGTTCCAGCGACGATACGAGGAGTTTCCGGCAAAGAAACGAACCACCGATGAATTCTAGACCTCCTCCTACCTCTTCCCTCTCATCAAAGCCCGTAAGTCCCCCTTCTCTCTCTAGTTTGCTATTCTCAAACTTCTCATTCTCAAAACATGTCAGAAGTGGAGTTATCCGGTTTCCGATTCTCCTTTCTTTTAAAATTATAATTTTTTTTTAATAACAAACCTACAAATTTCGATATCTTATTTAGTAATCATTAACAAAGACAATAGAACAAGTTTCACAACAAAATAATAACCGTAGCAAGTTTTATTCCACTTTTATATTAAAATACCTTTATCTTTCATTTCAACATTATAATCTTATTTCCTTGCTATACATTTAGATAGTTCACGAGGTAATGACCTACCTCATCACAAAATACATATCTATCATAGCACAATGAATTTTGGGACAGTAAAATACGGGAAATACGATTTTACAAATAAATCTCTTTAACTTATAAAAACGTTTTCTTTAAAAAGTGTATTTAACTTTCCATACAATTGAGCCTCTACAACCCATTTTGGGGACCCCGTTTGGGATGGTGCGCATTATCGCACATCCTCGGACTTATTAGAGCGAGATGCAGATCTCCGCAAGGAGCATTCGATCTCGATGGAATTTTTATACATTTTTCTTTAGAAAATGAGATTTTTATAAGAAAACAAATAAATTTATTTTTGTTAAATATGTATATATAAATATTACTAAAATAATTATTTTAAATATATATATATATGTTTCCAAACCTCAAGAAAAGAAATCAAATATTACATGAAACTACCATGATAATTCAAAACAATATTCATATTACAAATAAATACCATATATTATGAAATTAGGTTTTATTCACTAGAAATGTCACATTTATAAAATATACATCAATGAAAACCCTAAAAATGATAATTAAATACTTAAGGTGTATTTTGAAATTATACCAAAACTATTTTTACATAAAAACCCCTCAAGTTATCCTAAATTACAATAAGGTCCCTAGTAAATATAGGTTTAAGTGGGACCAGTCTCTTGAGCCTCAGGGAGCCGGAGATATGGGTGCTTGCCTATTTAAGGTAGACAACTTAACAAACGGTGTTATCAAAACGGTAATTGTCTTAGAAAAAGACACAAATCCTGCCGTCCAAGTGCAGCAGTTACTGATAACACCAAAACAATCGGGATTTCAAGTTCATTTAAAAGTGTCTGACTCAGACTGAGTCTCAAACTAATTAATCTGACTTGAATGTGATTCAAGTACAAACTACAATATAACATGATTCAATATGAATCTATCTATTCAATTTATATCAATCTGTATTGACCGAACCGAACCATGGATATGTTCCATTTACATGATCTTCCATTATATCCGTTCCATTACTGATATCATGGTTTCAGAAAGTCATCCATCTATACAATTTACAAGACAATACAATACAATCAAGATATCACGGGGTTTATAAGGGGTAGATTGGTACGGAAGGTGTTAGAAGTGGCACGAGACTGCAACCATAAGACACCTAACCTGAATCTCCATTGTCGTTGTACCGTGGCTAAACGGTTCTTTGTACTCCGTATACCTTAGTCTCCGGGATAGTGAGACTCCTCTCGTATACACTGGCCTCTTCTGTACTAAGCTACAAACAACAGCGTTAACACTAAATAACAACATTAAACAGCTATACTCTATTCTGTCTATTCTATTCTTATCTATCCACGGAACTTACCGAGTGATTTGTTCGCTGACGACATTCTCTTTCTTCTTCTTTGGAATGTCTTCAGGTGTTTCGGACTCACTGGAGATCGAGTCCAGTAGTGGGGACTTGGATCAGTTTACTGAAGACCCGGAGCTTTAGATTCACTTGTACGTTACATTTTATTTTCATTCCTGTTATGTCATTATTTAGGTATTGCTTTCATTCCATGTATTTCCATTTCAGTTGTATTGTAAAAAGAATGTTTAATAAATAAAATTGTTGTTTATTTACATCTTGTCTCTTATGTATATTTCATTTTATATCGCTTAGATACGCTTAGTGTGTTTACTTCTGAGTAAATACGTAGCGGCCTCGTCGCGTCCTCTGCCTGTATACTGGGAAGCGGGGCATGACATATACACACATTCTGTTTGCAATTACTTATATAATAAATTTTTGATTGTCTAATTGTAGGTGGTGCCTCCACATCCGGCGTAGAAGCCACTCCCCCAACTTCCATACCCCCCGCACAGTTTGCAGGTTAGTATTCTTAACTATAAGATCCTTTTCACAAAAGAGACGATAACTTGGACACGCTAGCCTATCCAAAGACCCAAATTTGACCAACAGCTACCACTTTTAATTTAGGGTTTGCATATATCTCTATTTTCATAACGCAAATGATTTAAGCTCTCAATTAGTTTTACCTTTTTGTTGAACTTAGTCGGCCTTTATTTTTATGAAAATTAGTTTTTTCATTTTATATATTCTCTAACAATAAGCATGAACTTTATGGAATTTTATCATCGATATTTATTTTCTAGTTGGAGGGGATGCATCCACGTCCGGGTCATCGGTTGTTCCTTACCGGGGGAACTATCGTCCCGCTCGTGCTACTGCTCGGACTCAGGCTCGTGCTGCTGTCGCCGGAGGTATATATCACACTTCAATTTTCGTTAATTCTTGAATTTTAAATATCGTTTTGTCTTAATATTGCTTATATATCTATTTATCTTGTAAATGCAGGGCAGTGATACCCCGAGAGGGGAACTCGAGGGCCGAATTAATCCCACAGGCTGAGGCCTGATAAAATTAGGGGAAGGCACCATTTTCCCCTCTTCTTTACCCTCGATTATCGCTACACCAGCAATTATGCCGAGAGGTTCGGCCGGTATATGAAAAATGAGAGCCGCGTCCAAAAGATGTATTCTCTTCACGTTGAGTGGAGCGATCAGCACCGGTGCTCTTTTGCCCTCTTCTAGGATGATCGGGTATTAATATATATATTAATTTGACTTGTCAAATAAATTTACTATTATTTAACACTTATAATTTAAATACATTATTTTCTTGTATTTGCAATTGGATTACGACTTTCAGCCTGTACCTGACTCTGATCACCCTGACAGAGTGCCCGATCTTCACGCTCTTTACCTGGGCCTCATGAAAAACATGCAATCTAAGATCCGATATAATAGGAACGAGCTGAAGGTCGATTGCTAAATACTATGGCTGGCGACCCCCGAGACGGAGAGAGCGGCTCTCCTATAGCCCTCGGCCTTTGCCAGAGTCGATGTAGATACATAAACTCTCTTGTGCCGGTATTATGAGTCTGAGCGCAAATAGGTTTGTAATTTAAATGTATTATTATTTAGTATATAATTTATTTTTTTGTTTTGCTTAATTTGAAAACTAAATCTGATTATGTTGTGCAGAAATAGGCCGATAAAAACAAGAAAAAACGGAAGTCCAGGAAGAGATGCCGTCCTACTTATATAGGTGGCTCGAGAAATATTACTCGTGCCATGGAGGCATCAGTAAATTACAAAATATTTATTTAGATATAATGCAATATTAAAAGTTATTTTATAATATATGTAAATTTTTGGCGATTTGCAGTGAACTCAGAGCCTGGCGCAGGGTGGTATACCAAGCTTGTTGACCGCGTATTTGGCCGTCCATGGCATCTCGATAGATATTCCCGTCACGGGTGAGCTTCGATTCCCCGGCACTGCTACCCTGAAATATTGCGTAAGTGTTAATATTTATTCTAATTCAAATGAAATTTTTGTTTTGATAAGTTCAAAATTAAATGATATACTTATGTTTTAATGCTTATCGTGGGTGTAAGAGCGAATGGTGGAGCAGGCGGAGATATCAAGAATTAATTTCAGTGGACAGTCCAATCCAATCATATTAACCCCAGTCCTAGACGCCGCACACGGAGGGCACCACGGTGGTTGGGAGAGAGGCCGGGGACTTGGTCCTAGCAGGGCCCATATGAAGTTGGTCTCCACTCCGGCGGTTACTTTCCCTACCCCATGAGCAACGTCTGGAATATGATGTTGTCGCATTGAAAACCACCGTCGATGAGTTGAAGGAGATATTGGTACGTATATTATTTATTAGAAAAATATTATATCGCATTATAAATAGTAGGATATGTAATATTAGTAGTCTAAGCTTATTTAGTTTTAAACTTAAGTTTGATTAATCAGACTTACAAAAAGCTATCTAAGTTGAACTTTATAATCATAACTATGTCATATCTTTCTTCATTTTGGAGTTTAAAAAGTTATGATTATCCAAACTCAAAACTTAAGAAGAAAACATTGCTTTGAAAATTAGATAACTCCAAAACCAAGTATCCTATCAAAGCTAAACGATTAAGGAGAGATACAGGCTTACAAGTTATAGTAAGCATCATTTCTACCTCCACTTAAAATAAACTACGGTTTTCCAAACTAGATACCCAAACTAGGCCTAAGGTCCTAAATATTCTTAGATTGGGAGGGGGAAGCGTAATCCTGAAGTTGTGAAATTTCAATATGTATAAATTCTCATATATAATATATGAATTTCAACAGAACGTGTGGAATCTCAACAAAGTATATATAAATTCGCGGTTTCGTAATAATCCGATATTGATACGAATTCGACTAAATCTAGTACACCGTTCTTACTCGTTTATTACACAAACACAAAATTTTACAGATTCAGCAGGCTACTTCTGCTGCGGCTCAACATGCCACTTCTTCGGCAGTGTCTTCGCAAGCCACTGCCTCGGCTGAGGCTGTGCAGGCCACTCCTATGGCTCCACATCCCACTCAGACTCCTGTACGGATCACTCCTTCATTAGTCTAGTTTTGTCAATGCAGGGCTATACCGAGGAGCAGATGCACCAATTTTCGGCGTTTATTAAAGGTGAAGAAGCTGAATCGAGCCAGGATAGGTTTATTTTTATTTTTAAGGATGGATGTATTTATTTGATACATATTATATGTTTTGGACGATATCGGTGGTTGTTTGGATGTTTATGATGATTTTAGATTGATTTCGTAATTTGTTTGTTTATTTCTTTATATATTATGCGGGCGATATTGTTTATGAATATTTCTATATTTGGTTATATGATATATATATTATTGTGCACAGGACGGGAAAAAACATGAAGCTTCTTTTTTAAAAAAATCTGATATATTGTCTTTACGGATTAATCCATAGGGACAACCGTTGCACCTATGGATCAGATTAATCCGTAGGGATAAAATATCAGAATATTTGATATTTTGTTTCTATGACTTAGTAATAGAGGCAAAATTTGTCTTTATGGATTAAACCGTTAGGGCATTTGTAATCCTCTACGTATAACTCCATAGGTGCAACTGTTTTATTTTTTTAACAGAAAAATTAAAAAAGATTTTGTCCCAACTGATTCATCCGTAGGGTAAATTTCCCTACCATTTAAGCCGTAGAGGCAATATTTACTTCGTAGGAGCATGTTCAGAGCAAAAACTTGCACCTGTGTCCTTTGAACCTACAGAGGTATTTTAGATCCTTACGGAGTAATCCGTACGAGCTACTCATTGCCCCTACGGCTAAATCCGTAAGGGCATGTGGATATTGTAGTAGTGACGGTGCTTAAGGATTCACTACTACAAAGAAGGGTTGCCCCTACGGATTTATCGGTAGGGGCAACCCACTGCCCCTACGGATATATACGTAGGGGCGAAAAAAGACCCCGTAGATGCAAAGGCCGCAGGTGCAAGTTGAGTCCCTGAACTTGCCCCTACGGACAAATTTAAGCCCCTACGGATATAACAGTAGGTGTTATAGCCACTACGGAGTACCCCGTAGGGGTAATAAAATCATATATGTAATTTTTTTTTGAATATATTGCATATACCTACGGATATACCCGTAGGTCCTGTTTAGACCCCTACGGATACATCCGTAGGGGATATAATGTAGCCCCTACGGATACATCCGTAGGGGCTACTCCCAACACCCTGCACTGAGATCGGGGGGGAAAATATCAGGAAACCTGATAATTGGCCCCTACGGATAAATTCGTAGGGGATAAACGGTTGCCCCTACGGACATATCCGTAGGGGTACTCCCAACACCCTGCACTGATATCAGGTGGGAAAATATCAGGTTTCCTGATATTTTGCCCCTACGGATATGCCCGTAGGGGCAACATATATACCTACGGCTTAATCCGTAGGTACATATTGTCTGTATTTTTTTTTTAAAAATGGGCTGCTAGATTTTTTCCCGCCCTGTGCACAATAATGTATACATCAATCAAATCATATATTGCAGTATTCATAATCACATCTCACGCATATATATAATATACAAAAGAAACACAAAAACTGAATATGATATAAATACAAACCAATATCAATATCGTTTCAAAATGTAGTACAATGTGTATGATATAAATAAATACATGTTTCAAAAAAAAAGAACCAAAAATCTACCCTAGCTCGGTCCAGCTCGGTCCTGCTCCTCGGTCAATAAACTCTGCAATTCGTCGCGAGCGGGAGTCTAAGTGGGCGGTGGAGCTACAGGAGCTGTCTACGGAACCGCAGCCGAAGGAGATGCGTGTGGAGGCTCGGCCGATCTACCCTGTCGCGTCTGGATATAACGTGTGTAAGAAGCGTGTAAGAACTGTTTATTATTCGAATTCGTTTCATTATTAAGTTATTTCGAAACCCTGTTTGGATATCTAGTTTGGAAAAGCGTTGTTTATTTCAATTACATATGTATGTATGATTAATAAAACATAAGTCTACAACCAAATAAGCTCAGGCTATGTACTGATATTGGATATGTTGATATCTATAATATGACATTATATTTTACTATTAAGTAGTATACATACCAGCATCTCATTCAACTCCTGAACGGTGGCCTTCAAGCTCTCCTGTTCCTGCTGGATACGTCGCTAACTGGAGACGGAGGAAGTAACCACCGGGGTGGAGTCCAACCTCATATGGGCCCTGCTAGAGCCCAGTCCTCGGCCTATCTCCAAACCTCCGTGGTGCCGTCCGTGTGCGGCGTCCAGGACTGGGGTCAGCAGCCTCGAATGTTGCCTTCCCCCTAGCAACTGTCAAAACATTATATTTAGCACATACTGGTCTATAAAATTGACAAGAATTACCAAAATCAACAAATTCAAAGCCTTACCTACAGAGATAGAAGATGTGCTCCTCTGGTATCTGCATGTATCAAAATTTGAATAATATTAATTAATTTCAGTACATACATACTAACAAGGTAAACTCGCATATAGCGCTGCTTACACATATGACAGGGAGTGAACAAGCTCTTGTAGATCATCAGGCGCAAATCTAATCTCATCAAGCAGCCCATGATAATGAGTTGGACGACTAAGAGCAAAAGAAATGTGTGTATATTTATGATATAGCATTCTAAATCAATATACATGCCCTATATAATATATAAACATACCTGGAGGAACGGGAGTGGCCTCTGTCCCTGATATGGACGCATCACCAACAACTAGACAATCAAACATTGACAATATAAGTAATTTTGACATAAACAGGCATGGATATCTATAATATTACATTCAAAATGGATATTAGAGAGCGCACCTGCAGTGAGAAGTGGTAAAAGTATCACCCAACTAGGGTGTAATTTACAGAATCAGTTGAGACTCTTAAAAGTCATAGAAGAACCCGACCTGCACAAATCTGATGTATGCTTTCCATTGGACACTAAGAAGTCTCTAAAGAGAAAAGCCTATGTGAAAGCCATCATTAGTTCATATCAGAAGATTGATGCTGAAACAGAGAACGAGGAATGTCATTTTTTTCTTCTTCCGCCACATTACTGTCTTCTCCTTCTGCCACATTACTGTATTCTCCTTCTTATGATGTTCGCGTGCAAATTCAATGACTATATTGAGAATATGGATTAATAGTGGGTAGGAAAAGTATTTCTCAAATGGCTTTTGCGTCTTAAAACCATAAACTACTAAGTAATGACATACATAATTTTTTTAGTATAAAGGTTGTTATTTTAAGTTTTCCCTTATAGAGATATGATCTAACTGCATCTATCAACTATAAGTGTGCAGAAAATTATGATAAGAAATCATAAGAAAGGGTCGTAGCCATGCATAACCTTGAATCTACATACCAAATCATGCAAAAGCATGCACTTATTGTCACCTTGCCTTAGAATATAAAATATCTTGGAAGACTATAAGCGAGCATTTAAATCTTGATAGCTTTTGACTTCAACATATATTTTTCTCAAGTACCATGAAATATACTTGCTCCGTATAAACCGTTTTCAGGAAGATGGATTAATAATGATAAATTATCCATTGTGGCTCACTAGGTTAGCATTTTCTCTTCTATTGACCATCTTTCTAATCTGCTTGGTAAATTTATTCGGAACCGGCTGCGAATCATTAAAAGACATGCATAAGAAAGAAAACTAAAATACAGATATATAGCATACCGATACATCGAAACTTCATAGTTGCGATGGCAATCCAGAGATATTTATTTCTACACACGTGGTGCGCGTGCGAATGCGTCAGGCATCATGGAAAAATATTTCAGAACATGGAAAGTATTATTCGTATAAAGTAATTAAAACTTTTAAACACCTTGGGTAGATATTTTCTTAGGTGATGCAATCATATCATGAGGATTAAATTTAAGCTATTATACATATGCATATGTATTTTTCTAACCTAAAATATCACACACACACACAGAGAGAGAGAGAGAGAACACCTGGTAGGTAAAGAAATCAGGTAGCAGGATCCTGAAGAAATAGAGTCCATAGCATTGCTCATCATCATCATCCATGATCCCTTTGATAATATTTTTTCAAAGGGATCACGGATGATGATGATGAGCAATGCTATGGACTCCATTTCTTCAGGATCCTGCTACCTGATTTCTCTATCTACCTGGTGTTCTCCCCCTCTCTCTCTCTCTGTGTGTGTGTGATATATTAGATTAGAAAAATACATAAGCATATGTATAATAGCTTAAATTTAGTCCTCATGATATGATTGCATCAACTAAGAAAATATCTACCCAAGGTGTTTAAAAGTTTTAATTACTTTATACGAATAATACTTTCCATGTTCTGAAATATTTGTCCATGATGCCTGACGCATTCGCACGCGCACCACGTGTATAGAAATAAATATCTCTGGATTGCCATCGCAACTATGAAGTTTCGATGTATCGGTATGCTATATATCTGTATTTTAGTTTTCTTTCTTATGCATGTCTTTTAATGATTCGCAGCCGGTTCCGAATAAATTTACCAAGCAGATTAGAAAGATGGTCAATAGAAGAGAAAATGCTAACCTAGTGAGCCACAATGGATAATTTGTCATTATTAATCCATCTTCCTGAAAACGGTTTATACGGAGCAAGTATATTTCATGGTACTTGAGAAAAATATATGTTGAAGTCAAAAGCTATCAAGATTTAAATGCTCGCTTATAGTCTTCCAAGATATTTTATATTCTAAGGCAAGGTGACAATAAGTGCATACTTTTGCATGATTTGGTATGTAGATTCAAGGTTATGCATGGCTACGACCCTTTCTTATGATTTCTTATCATAATTTTCTGCACACTTATAGTTGATAGATGCAGTTAGATCATATCTCTATAAGGGAAAACTTAAAATAACAACCTTTATACTAAAAAAATTATGTATGCCATTACTTAGTAGTTTATGGTTTTAAGACGCAAAAGCCATTTGAGAAATACTTTTCCTACCCACTATTAATCCATATTCTCAATATAGTCATTGAATTTGCACGCGAACATCATAAGAAGGAGAATACAGTAATGTGGCAGAAGGAGAAGACAGTAATGTGGCGGAAGAAGAAAAAAATGGCATTCCTCGTTCTCTGTTTCAGCATCAATCTTCTGATATGAACTAATGATGGCTTTCACATAGGCTTTTCCCTTTAGAGACTTCTTAGTGTCCAATGGAAAGCATACATCAGATTTGTGCAGGTCGGGTTCTTCTATGACTTTTAAGAGTCTCAACTGATTCTGTAAATTACACCCTAGTTGGGTGATACTTTTACCACTTCTCACTGCAGGTGCGCTCTCTAATATCCATTTTGAATATCGATAATATTACATTCAAAATGGATATTAGAGAGCGCACCTGCAGTGAGAAGTGGTAAAAGTACCACCCAACTAGAGTGTAATTTACAGAATCAGTTGAGACTCTTAAAAGTCATAGAAGAACCCGACCTGCACAAATCTGATGTATGCTTTCCATTGGACACTAAGAAGTCTCTAAAGGGAAAAGCCTATGTGAAAGCCATCATTAGTTCATATCAGAAGATTGATGCTGAAACAGAGAACGAGGAATGTCATTTTTTTCTTCTTCCGCCACATTACTGTCTTCTCCTTCTGCCACATTACTGTATTCTCCTTCTTATGATGTTCGCGTGCAAATTCAATGACTATATTGAGAATATGGATTAATAGTGGGTAGAAAAAGTATTTCTCAAATGGCTTTTGCGTCTTAAAACCATAAACTACTAAGTAATGGCATACATAATTTTTTTAGTATAAAGGTTGTTATTTTAAGTGCGCGTGCAAATTCAATGAAAGTTAGATTTGAGGATACCCATGTATGAGTTGTATTCTATATATGTGTGTTTCGATTTATGATTTCGCTTAAGTGTAGGGTTGTTTTTACTTAAAGAAGTATCACCATCTACTATATATAAAAAAATATAGCAAACTAGGATTGGTATTCAAATCCCAGTCCAGATTGGTATTCAAAATTTATTTAATTAGTTTGTGATCCACATCATTTGATTCGTTGCTTGAGGCATCAATGTAGGCACAAATATCGGCGACGAGGAACTCGACGAGGAAGAACGAGGGCGGTGGCGGGCTGAGAACGGAGGGCGCGCGGTGGCGACGAAGAGAAAATTGGAGACGCGGGAACGAGAGAAAATTTTGGGAACGAGAGGGAAAGATATCGAGGCGTATATTGGTATCGATGGGAATATGAAGGTTTCATATTATCATCGAGTATCATATATTGGTTTTAACCTGAATATCTTGAGTCGCTCTCTAATTATGCGTTTGTTGTGCATTCGTGTTGTATGTGTAACATGATTTTAAACCATTGAGATCAAGATTGATAGAACTGATCATCCTACATTGCAATAGCATTCATCGACCAAAAACTATTATTGCAATAGTATTCATCTATAACAATCAACAATTAAAACTACAAATGTAGGATACTGATATCATAAAGCGTTATACGCAACATTGATAGAACTGATAAATAAAAAAACGAAACACAAACCGTATTAAGATTTAACAACTTTGATTATGTCATATACGCGGGCCGATATTTTCATATTAGCCAATAGGCAAAAATAGATTGCGGTCTGGATATGGCATATTGGCAGATGTTACCTATATGCATAAATCTTATGTCTAATGACCATAAGATTGTCGGAGACAGTTTTGATGTTTTGTGGGTTTGGTTTTATACTTGGGACAATCCAATGTTGACACACACACATAAATAACAAATTAAAGTAAACTAACTAAGAGGCATGTTTGAGTTTTATACTGGGATCACAAATAGCATGATGGCTGCAAACAGGTTGCTTGAATACTTGCAGACAATCCAATGTTGCCTCGCCATTTCTATAAATTTTAAACTCCCTGGAAAATTATCATCACTCAGGATTACTTTAGGGCCAGTTTGGCTGCTTCTTGCTTGTGATTCAACATTCAGCTTTTTGTTGATTTGGAACTCAGAGAGTGTTGCAAAAAAAATCCAAAACTAAATAAACCTCAAACTAGCTACAGAGAAGGCAAACAGCAAACCCCATGAAGTTTGGCTTTCAAGGGTTTTCCCACTAAAATACACTTAGATGCAGCACTTTAAGGAAGCTTGCAGCAATATAAAAACTTTTAGGTAGTTTAGTGAAAAACTGCAGTGCTTCAAGATTGTTTAAGTTTTATGTGTGCTTAAGCTGTCATACAGAAATTATCGTTGCAAAAATGTTCGCAACCCTAGCTTTTCCAGCAACGATACTGGAATACGAGCCTCAGATATGCCAGCTTAGGAATCAAAATAAGAAAGATATTTGGGGTTATCCTAAGTCCAAAGTCAAACGGGCTCGAGAAATATATAAACCCAAAAAAATGACTGCATAAAGATCTCATAAAGATGAAAAGGATGTTATGCAAGCTCTGAACAAATCTTGAACGGAACTTTCACAAGAATTTACAATACCCGACCAGAATCCAATCCTGAGTTTGATGAAGCTTCAGGCCTTCAGCTTCCCCACAGAAAATAGTTAGGGCAAACCCTTTGCAAAACCATAGCTTTCATGCAGAGATGACGCTCAGAACATGCCAGCTTCCAAACACATTGAATAATACATAATCTCCCATACTCTCTCTCTCTCAATCAGACAGTTTATATTTGGATTTGAATTTAGGAAAAGAAATAAGATGGCTACAAACCAGCTTGCCTCGCCAATCTCATAACTATAAAGCTCATAAAAGTGGAAGCTTGAGGGCAAGCCATCATCGCCTCCATTCAATTGAAGCCAAATCATCCACAAAAAATAGAAATAAATATAATAATTGATCGATAGGCAAAATTGCAAGAAACCTATTCAGATTTTTGCATGAAAAAATAAGAGATGTAAAATAAGTAAAAGATTACCAAATGAAATTATCCCATCACTTGAACCCCTCTCAAGACATTTTAGCAAAAATTCCCCCAGTAATTTTCTTCAGTTTAACCGTTTTATATCATAGAAGAAAGATAAATTTCAAATGTATATACATGCATACACACACACACATCATATACACAGTTTTTGAATGTTGCCAGAATTTCAACGGTAATTCTAGATTTTTCCAAACTCTGAAGGCTTCACAAAAATTTTAACTACAGATAATAATATGATTGAAGAGATCAATCACCAATTTTTTAATGAGGATCAACTGAAACCCCAAACAGAGCAAGCAAATTACAAAGATCCCAAAACCCCGCGTGGCCCAGCCCCAGCCCCCAGCCCCAGCCCCAGCCCCCAGCCCCAGCCCAACCCTAACCCCAGCGTGGCCAGCTAAACCCCAACACCAACCCTAAGGCAAACCCTAACCCCAGCCCCACCCCAGCAGCAGCCGAACCCCAACCCTAACCCTGACCCCGACCCCGACCCCGACCGCGACCGCGACCCCTGCCCAACCCCAACTCGCGCGCGCAACCCCAGACCCAGCCATGAACCCTAAGCCCAAAATAATCCAAAAATTCTTTAATTTACCTCGAGATTTACTCACCTGAACGGCTGCTGCTGGGGCTGGGGCGACGACCTGAACCGCGGTGGCGACGAGAACTGCGGTGGCGACGAAACCGGCGGTGGCGACGAGGAGAACGACGGTGGCGACGACAGCGTGGCGATTTGGGGATTTTTCTCGCGCCCGATCGAGAGAGAGAGAGAGAAAGTGAGCGTAGGCGATCGGTCTGGGGTCTTAATAAATCGATATTTACTTGCCCCTACGGATATATCCGTAGGTCCTTTGTTTGCGCCACCGTAGGGGCAAACACCAAATTAAGAATTAATTTTTTTATTCTTGAACGTCAGTGCCCGTAGGGGCAACCCTTTAGCCCTACGGAGTAATCCGTAGGGCCAAGTAAAATCTGCCCCAACGGATAATTCCATCCGTAGGGGCAACCCCCTATTTTACTAGTGGAAAAAAATAGAACATACAGGGGTTTAACATGTTTCGACCAAACTTCGTAAACATCGATTGGGAGCATTATTAAGATTCATTATCATAAAGAATATAAAGTTACATAATTACTCGATCTCCCTCCATCTCTAGTCTTATATTGATTATATTGATCTCGCATCTATATCTCTTGTCTTTGATATACATCTTTGATTAGACCCTCCCAGCCCCCCAGCCCCCTCCCCCTCCCCTCCCTCTTCTTAATCATGAGAACGCCTCCTTAAAATTTATGCAACATGGCAAAAAATTTCTTTTAATTAGATAAAGATTCTTAAGATTCTTATCTCACATAATCATGTTAGGACTTCTTTGGTACACAAGACTTTTTTCGCTCTTCCAATTCACCTTCACGACTTATCCCTACTATTATAACTACAACTATAACTACAACTTCTGGAGTGGTTATAATTAGAATTTCAAATTGAACTAACATCTTTTATTAGAGTACCGCAATATATATGTTATGAGATTTAAACATCTTCTATGTAGTTTCAAAACGAAAAACAACGCTTTACCTAGGTAGCATTTTGGAGAATACAAGAATTAAATGAAGGCCGGAGAATAAAAGGTTCTACTATTATAACTATAAAACAGGAGAGGCATGTGACATTTCCAATTTCAATATCGAACGAAACAATGGGAAAAGGGAGAAATTCCTTTGCTTTTAGACATTACATACATGCATGCACATAGCCAGTGTTAAGATAATGTAGTACTAAATAATTGTATTTTAAGATTTATTATATTAATGGATTAACAACATATTAATGTCAAATTAATTTAACTCCAAAACTTGGTGCTTAAATGACACTGGTGACCATGAAATTTACTCCATATGGGATGGTATAATTAAATATATAGGCTTGCCCACAACATGAATAATTAAAACCCATGCAATATTGATCTTCACAACAAAATGAAGCATCAATATAAATGTTTCAAGTTTCTTGTGATTCCTTGGTGTGTTGGTATTTTGATGAGGGATGCATGTCAATTCTTAGCACGTTGGCAATGCTTGTAATGAACGCAAGAGATCTCAAAGCAAAGCTAAAGGCCATTGTTACAAGCGAGTTGATGTTTTCTTCTTTGAGCTCTCAGCTTCTATATTTGCCTTTTCTCAAGCTAGGGTTAGGGTTTTACATTTTGAGCAAAGGTTGTCACATTCTCTCTCTCTCTCTCTCTCTCTCTCTCTCTCGCGTATTAATTGTTTTGCTTTTGATATTTTGAGTAAATGGATGTTTGTATGGTAAGTGGGGGCAAAAGGTCCAGGGGGGAATTAAAAGTCTTGGGCCACACCATGGATTGTGATGTGTAACTGTTACTCTCTTCTTTCTTTGTGGTGCAATTTATTTCTACTGACATGCCAACTTAGTACTTACCCTCGACCCCCACGCCCCCCGCCCCCCCCCCCCCCCTCTCTCTCTCTCTCATATTTAGTGTGTCTTTTGGACCAATGACCCAAATCCGTATTATATGTGTGCAAGAGTAATCCAATATCGGAAATATAAAATAAAAGATGCATGTAAGCGTGGATACAAAATATATTAGATGTATATGTAACCCGTTAGCGACTTTGGATAGACGCACAACTATATTAAGAGAGCATTTACAGCAATACGACGAGCGTCTCTAATAGATCGGCTATATAGGTATTTCATGATCCAGGTGACAATCACAAGAAAGAAAAGTCCTTTTTTTTAAGAGTTGGGCAGAGCTAAGTTTAGGGTTTAAGCCAGACATGTTCTCTATTTCTCAGAATTCTTGATATGGTACATCTGCTCATTCTTCATCTGGGGTAGATTAAAGAAAAAGTTAATAAACATCATTCTATTTCTAATATTGGAGACCTTTTTGATATTATTTGTATTATTCTTTTGGTTTTGATTCCCCCACCCAACAAAACCCACCCCCTCCCCCACGTTAATGGCATCAAAATATGAAATTATATGTGGTCAACTAAAAAATACTTGTATACGTGGTCAACTAAAAAATACTTTGATACTCTAATACTCAATTGTCGATCAAACAAATTTTTTTTGGAGCAGAAATTTAAGAAAATATATTTATTTTAATTGTGCAAGTTAAAATTGCGGTGTGCTCTTCTGGGATGATATCCCACTGCTCTTGTCAAGATGAAGCGCACGTACCCATTCATCAATGGAGATGTTTCCCGTGTCGACATTGGTTGGCCTATCCTTACCCGGCACGAGTAAGCAAGAATGAACCAGCTTAAGGAAACTCTCAATTCTTATCACAAGTTCTTGATTAATTCAAGAATTAATTAGATGGTACCAGGATTAATTAAATTTCACCAATTGGACCAAAGCATGCATTAAAAGAATATATACCTCGTGTAAAAGTTTAGATTTTGACCCCGGCACATTACAGAATAAAGCGTTATGTCTTTCACACGTGGATTCGAATATTTGTTAGGTTATATATACACGTCCGCTGGAATTCGAACTGGGTGACGAGTATACATATGTTCTCTTTAAATTCTTTGGATCCATACCAAAACTCTTGACATGTGTGTCTCTCTTACACAAGCAACCCATCACTTCACCAGAACCTCATTATTGCACAAACCCTATATTTATACCCCCACACCATTAATTTCTCCATGCCTTGACTCTCCAGCCATCTTCTTCTCTACTTCTTCTTCTTCCTCCTCTAACTACCTCCATGGCTACCTCTTCTAACATTCTCTCTCTTTGTTTTTTCAAACACATTTAAGCTTTTCATGTTCAATCTTTGGATTTAATTAATATAGGTTTGGTTTCTTACACTTGCATGCATGTAGGGTTGTCTCTCTAGCTAGGATGTCCTTTTGGTTCTTTCTCACGTTTTTAAGGGTTAGGGTTAGGGTTAGGGTTAAAAATGTGATTGGTATATATTTTTCCAATGAAGACACAATTAGGAAATTTTATATTTCATGTCTCATCAAAAATTCAAACTTTGGGGTGGAACTTAAGAAAAATAATTATATATATTTTACTTATTTTTAATTTGTAGGTTTGACCTTTTTTTATGAAAAGAAATTACGATCAACATCTTTTCCCTTCTTTTTTCAAAAATCTTATCACATATCTCAATCTGAGCGACTCGATCTGCTACCATATATATTAAGTTTCCGGAACCAAGATTCTCAAAGCTTGCCGATGGTAAATTCTAGTCATTGCTTGCTTGTGTGGCACCATCATGATTCACATAAGCTTGTTGAAATTTTTATTTTTGACAAATATTGAGAATCCTGATGATGCTGCATTGGCAATAGATGGCTTCTTTCAACAAAAAATGCACCAGTACTCTCCTCCTTTGGATCAAAAGAGATGAAGCATGCAAGCTAGCTACAACGCAGGTAAAAGTAAAAACTACCCTTAATATTTACTTTGCTTTCATTATTTACTGAGATTAATTTTTACTGTTAGCGGGCATGAGGTGTTACGTACGAATCATGCTGTACCTTTGGGAATATTTGGGCACAATGAACAAGAATTTGTAGAATATTTATATGGCCGTATGTGCATGGACTTATATGAAGATCCTTCTCTCTTTCTCTCTCCTCTCTCTCTCTCTCTCTCTCTCTAGTCTAGCATTGATTTCAAAGATAACAGCTTTCATCAAGCGATCTCTTTGGTTTGTTCCTTCTTGGGTTCTTTTCTAGTTAATTATTTTTCTTCCAAAGTTTTTTTTCACAGATACAAAAATCACCTACAAGTTTGGCAAAGACTCCCTCAATTCAGAAAAGTCGGTTTTTTTAATGATCCAATGGTCCATTACTTGATAAAGGTCTAATTTGCAGTTTCTGGAGGGCGCTCGGAATCAAATACTTTCTAACAGATCATCCATATTAATTATGAAATGACTAGATGCAGATGAGATCGATGCATTAGTTGGAAACTAAATGTATGATGCTAGAAAACCTACCCGTAATGTTATTGAGGATGAATGCAATTTCTCCGGATACTGCAACCGAGATCGTGCTTAAATAGATTATATATGTGCTTCGTTGTTTGTAGTTGGAGCTGTACTGCGTTTTCAAATACAAGTCATTCTAACTCTTGTAATTAGAGATGCAATGTGATATTTCAGCTACATATATTTTGAAGAGCAAGCTTAATCACACGTGTGTGTGTGTATAGCTACATTGTCGTGTTATGTTTTATCTCTCTTATTTTAACCACAAGAGGGAGAGGGAGAGGGAGAGAGATTAAAAGAACCAAATTCGACTAATAAGTCCTTGGAACCAGTGACAGAGCTAGACTTATTCGCTGGTATATATACGCGAAATCTAATATATCAAAAGCATATTTAGAATAATAAACCATCACATTATAGGGTGTTTTCCGTCAACCCATTGAGATGAGAATACGCGTCGCTTGTCAAACGTATTACAGATTTCCTCTGCCTAGGTAGGCAGGGGTTTATTGATTGTGGAGATCCGAATCTCCAGCAGCCGCGGACTAAGCTGTCGTTAATTACCCCTCGTCTTTGAAGTGAGAGAACCTCCGATTAACGAGCCAAACTGGCCATACGAACTTAATGTGCAGTGTGCGTATGTATGTCTTGGGGAGTTTTGAATATATCGGAGGCCTCGTAGAGTTTACGGGGGTCGCTCTACCCGGTTAGCGGGCTGGGGGTCAAGGGGACTAGCCGTCCCCTTGCGGGGTGCGGGGCAACGTCCCGTAAGAAATTTTTTCTAACGGGGAACAGATTTTGAGTGTGGAGCGTATAAAAAAAAGTGGGGTGAGGAACGTCCTAAGGATGCGTGAGTGGCACGTGGGCGCTAGGCGCCAGCGGGTCATGTGAGAGGCGCTGAGCGCCAGCGCCTCACGCGCGCGACACATGGGCGCTGGGCATCCGCGGGCCGCGTGAGAGGTCCGCTGGGCACCGGCGCCTCACGAGCCCGACAAGTGGGCGCTGGGCGCCGGCGCCTCACGCATCCGGCACGTGATCAGGAGTTAAACTCCTGCAGAAAAAAGGGCTTAGCCCCGGAGTTAAGAGTTAAACTCTTGAAAGGATCTTAAGAGGCGTTAAACTCCCAAAAGAGTTTGATTTGTGGAGTTAAACTCCAAAAGATATTAAATAGAGTTAAACTCCTAAAAGAATTTTATTTATGGAGTTAAACTCCCAGAGATTTTGAGAAATGGAGTTGAACTCGCAGAAATCTTTGAAGATGATCAAGGGGACCCCTTTCTTCTTCCCTGAGCCTTGGATCCTCTCCTAAGGCTCGGATCTTCTCCAAAGTGGGATTTTTGGAGATGGGTCTCCTTCTTCCTCCTCTCTGTTGGCTAGATCTTGGAGAAAAGGGGGTGAGATTTAAAAATCTCCCCTTTTGGAGATTTGATGGAAGATTCGCGTTCCCCTTCAAGGGTTTTGTGTGAAAAACTATTTCTTTTTGGAAAGGAAGAGTAAAACTCTTGATTTAATTCAAAAAAAAAGGAGAAGGTTTAGAATCTCGAGAAAAGATGAGATACAAAAACCCTAACTTTTGAGGGAATGAATTCTTCTTCTTTTTTATTTCATTATCATGTTGCCTTATATAGACTTACAAATTTATACATAACCCCTTGGGCTTTACAAAATGGCATTTTGTCCATCTCATGCCTCATGTGCTCATTTCTTTTGCACATGAGCGATGGGCTTTACAAAAATTTGGCTTTATGCTCATTTTTCTTACATTCATGTATAAAAATTATATCAAACTTATTTATTACACAATTTTCTTCTTGGCATGGGGGAGGCCGGCCGCTTCATGTTTGGGCTTGACTTGGGCATGGGCCCACTTGGCCTGGGCTTAGGCCCAATTGGTTTAGGGTTGACTTTGATTTTGACTTAGTCAACCGGGGTGTAATTTTTGACCCCAACAAAGTGCCCCCCATCAATAAATGCATACCGCATGCATGAGTTGTGTGCATGAAATTGATGTACCTTGTTCTGCAGAAGTTTGGCTTTAAGGTGGAGCATCATTCTGGGAGCGGAGCATCTTTCCAGAAGCATGATTCCGTAGGTTGAAGTATCATTTTGATTTGCGGAGTATAATTTCAGGGTCGGAGCATCATTCCGAAGAGCATAATTTCAGGATCGGATCATGATTCCCAGAGGTCGGAGCATAATTCCGACGATCGGAGCATGATTCTAAGGGGTCGGAGCATAATTTCGACAATCGGAGCATAATTCTGATTCAAAACATAATTCCAATAGGGAAGGCAAACATTTCGAGGCGAAACATGATTTCGACACGGGGTACATTCTGAGATGAAGTATGATTTCACCGCAGAGCTTGTTGGTTGACTTGATTTCGAGACGGAACATAATTCCGACGGGTAGATCATTGGTTGACTTGATTCCAAGGCGTAGCATAATTCCGACAGGGAGGTCGCTTGTTGATTTGATTCCAAGGCGGAGCATAATTCCGACAGGGAGATCGCTGGTTGACTTGATTCCAAGATGGAGCATAATTCCGACAGGGAGGTCGTTGGTTGACTTGATTCCAAGACGGAGTATAATTCCTACAGGGAAGTCGCTTGTTGACTTGTCCCCGGCACGGAGTGACTGTGGTCGACGTTTCCTCGGTACAGAGTGTCACTGGTTGATTTGTCCCCGGCATGGAGTGTCTGTGGTTGACGTTTCCCCGTACGGAGTGTCACTGGTTGACTTGTCCCCGGTATGGAGTGTCATTGGTTTACTTGTCCCCTGCACGGAGTGTCACTGGTTGACTTGTCCCCGGCACGGAGTGTCTATGTTAGACGTTTCCCCTAGGCGGAGTGTCTGTTTGACGTTTTCCCGACACAGAGTGTCTGTGTTGAACGTTTTCCCGGCACGGAGTGTCACTGGTTGACTTGTCCCCGGCACGGAGTGTCTGTGTTGGACGTTTCCCCGGGGGCGGGGTGTCTGTTTGACGTTTCCTCGGCACAGAGTGTCACTGGTTGGCTTGTTTTTGAGTTGAAGCATAATTCCAACAGGGAAGGCAGATACTCCGAGGCGAATCATAATTTCAACATGGGGTACATTCTGAGACGAAACATGATTCCGACGCAGAGATTGTTGGTCGACTTGATTCCGAGACGGAGCTTAATTCCGACGGGAAGGTCTTTGGTTGACTAGATTCCGAGTCGGAGCATAATTCCAACAGGTAGGTCATTGCAGCGTGGGATTTGGAATTTGGATTTTTGTTTAGCATCAGCATCGCTATACTGGAATGTAGTACCAGGAGCGAATCATCATTTGCCGTGGGAGAATTTAGGGATTTTGGTTTTGGTTTGGCATCAGCATCGTTGCACTGGAATGTGGTACCAGGAGCGAATCATCATTTGCCACGAGGGAATTTCCCTCGTTCCCGTTTAACGACTTAGGGGTCATCTGTTTCCAGTTTAACGACATAGTGGTCATTTGTTTCTAGTTTAAAGACTTAGGGGTCTACTATTTCCAGTTTAACGACTTAGAGGTCATCTGTTTCCAGTTTAAAGACTTAGAGGTCATCTGTTTCCAATTTAACGACGTGGTGGTCAACTGTTTCCAGTTTAACGACTTGGAGGTCATCTGTTCCCAGTTTAACAACGTGGTGGTCAACTGTTTCCAGTTTAACGACTTCGAGGTCATCTGTTCCCAGTTTAAAGACTTAGGGGTCTATTGGATCGGAAGTTTGGAATTTTGGGGTAGGGGTCGGCATCAGCGTTGCTAACACTGAAGCACAGTTGCCCAGAGCAATTCATCATTTGCCTTTACCTGCTGGGGAGTGATGGATTAGGAGACATGTTTCAGGTCGCTATCATCTAAGGCTTTTCAATTTTATGAACCGTAAGGATCCCATAAAAGCATTTTCTCCCTACGAGTCGAAAGGATCTCATAGATGTACTTTCTCCTTAGGAGTCGTGGGGACTTCCAAGTGTGTTTTTCCTTTGTGAGTCGTAAGGATCCCACGAAGGTGTTTTCTTACGAGGCGTGAGGACCCCGTAAGTTTTGTTCTCCTCATGTATTGTGAGGACACATGAGTGGGTCTTCCCAAATAGAGCATAATTCCAAGGGCGGAGACCGGCCGCGTGACTGGTGATTGCGATGGGGTATGGATGTGATAAGAATTATTTGAGCCCGTGGATTGTATACGGTAGTCAATTTGGGGACCACCCGTAGGGCAGGGAATTTTGGGAATTTGAATTTTGGTTGGTGTCTGCATCGTTGCACTGGAATATGGTACCATGAGAGATTCATCATTCGCCTTTGGGAATTTAGAGATTTGGATTTTGGTTGGCGTCTGCATCGCTGCACTGGAATATGGTACCAGGAGCGACTCATCATTCGCCATTTAAAGGGGTTTTATTTTTACCGCGATTGCTCTATCATTTTAGCTTTTCTTATCACGAAGGTCACGATTGCCCTATTATTTCAGCTATTTATTCGCAGTTGCCCCATCATTTCGGTTTTATTTTCATTTCTATTTTACTCGCTGATTTTTATTGCGAGTTGCCCCATTATTTCGGCTTTTTTTACACATTTTTGTACATCCCCGGTTTAACGACTTAAAGGACGATTGTTCCTAGTTTAACGACGTGGTGGTCGAATGTTCCCAGTTTAATGACGTGGTGGTCCTATGTAAGTCCATGTCACGCACCCCACGAACTTGCGGGGAGGCGGAATATATGAAAAATGATTATCAAAGCTTCGTAACACGGACTTGAGCGCATGAATCGTATCTAAACCATTGCTAACTAAAAACTAGAGGTTTAACTACTCGGATTCGAAGTTATACCTCACGTTACATGTCGTTCGGGTCTTCATCGCTGTCCTCCACTCCTCATAGACTACTTGGAACATCGGCACCTCAACGGCCTCCTCGAGTCAAAGACGATCCACCCGAAATCTCCTTCTCCAAGCTTGATCTCTAAACTTGAGATAACTAGGTTGCTTAAAGTGCTAATCTAAGCTACCTAGGGGATATAGAGTGAGGTTATGGAAGTATTAGTCTAGCTAACCCTTGATCTCAACTAATGAGAGGTTAGGGTTAGGGTTTGAAAAATGAGAGAGCTTGAGGAGAGAGAAGGTGAAGATAAGAATGAGAATGAGATAATGATCTATCATAATATATATAAAGCATTATTATTTATCAAATAAATAAATAAATGATTAATCAACCATGCTTCATAAACACATTTGAGTGATTCATCTCCATGAGTCATTAAGCATTTATGATGCATTAATGACATGGATGAATCATACAAAGGAGTCACTAATCTCATTTAATGCAATGCCACCTTACCCCCCAAGTCACCATGCTTCTAGAAGCTTCCCGACAAATTACGAGAACGCCCCTCCTATCCGTGAAAACACAGAAAAACTTTAGACTGTATAAATCCAACAACCCGATACTAGAATCTGGCTTAAACCAAAGCCGGCTAGTAAAAACTGTCCGAAAAGTCGTACGTGCGTAAACACACGTACGCGTCCGAACCCTTGTCGTAAAACCGTACGACCTCTATATCGTTTCGCCTGGAGCAGGGAAACTCTCTGTGTGGGACTATAAAGACTCGACACTACGCCGGCAGTGGGTTTAACCACAGACCGCAAGCGGCACTAGCTGTACGTAACGGTCCCCAGATAGATGTCGATAAGAAGACCGATGAGGAAACTCATCCGAACACCTACTGAGCCTGATGTGACAATCTCCGTACAGTCCGGTCTGTTCGTCTAAGACTATCGCATATCGAGCCTAGGGGGCGGTAAGCGTCAGTCCCCTAATAGCGGTATAAGTCGTGTCGGAGCGAAGCCCATTACACCCTGAGAAACTACTGGAACCTGCCAGTAAATCTCGCTTGCCCTGGCCAGGGACTTTACGTAATGGCTCTCTGACACAGCGCGATATCATCTCCCAATACCGGGAGAGACGAATCCTGTCTAACCACTACTACTTCCAAGTGCTCGGGACTGCACCCAACTGCTACCTGTTTGTACAACTCCTTTGAGCCGTGGTAGGGTAGCAATCTAAGAACAGTGGGACACACTCGAGGTGAAGTAGCAGTGTCAAGTCTGCGGACTATGCTGTACTCATGTCACCTGGGAACTGTTAACTGACGATGGGTATAATACCAACCAACAGTTCCCCTGCGAGTCCTGTCCGGTGTACCCGTAACCTAACGAGCACCTATATACTATCTCCAGTACGACGTACTGATGGCTATGGGACAGACCATCTCCCCAACTGGGATGAGAAGCGTGCACACTAGTCTACTCTGGAGTATCGATGCCCTGTCTCGATAATCCTACGACTAAGGACATGTATAGGATGTTGCTTATAGACTACCCAACCCCCACTAGTGTGACTGCCATCACAACGCTGGTAATCAAGCAAAGAACCTATGGGCTCTACTAATATGTATAAGTGATACGTTACAAGAAACATATGCACATATTAAAGTAGACACAAACCAAGTAGCATACTACCATTTTTAGCAAGACTGTATATATACAACTGTGAATATCCCAAGCTTCCATTAAGTAATATACAATCTAGTATGATACAATAATGGCCCCTAGGGCATATACACTAACAATCTCCCACTTGCACTAGGGCCATGAGCTGGCATATCGTAGACCTATCATCTCGAATAGCCTCTCGAACTGTGTCTGAGGAATGACCTTTGTGAATGGATCGGCAATGTTATTCTCTGTCTCTACTCTTTTCACCTCGATCTCCCGGCAATCTACGATCTCCCTGATCAGGTGATACCGCCTTAAGATGTGTCTGGACTTCTGATGGGACCTGGGTTCCTTCGCTAAAGCTATAGCGCCGTTGTTGTCACAATACAGAGGTATTGGATTAACACTGGTAGGAACCACCTGAAGTTCTGTGAGGAACTTCTTCATCCAGACAGCTTCTTTTGCGGCATCGCAAGCAGCTATGTACTCCGCTTCCATTGTTGAGTCAGCAACGGTCTCCTGCTTGGAACTCTTCCAACAGACCACCCCTCCATTGAGGGTAAAGACATAACCCGACATGCACTTGGAGTCATCTTTGTCACTCTGGAAGCCGGAGTCGGCAAAGGCCTCCATCTGGAGGTCTTTTCCGCCATACACCAAGAACATCTCCTTAGTCCCCCTCAAGTACTTGAGAATGTTCTTTACTGCTATCCAGTGATTCTCCCCTGGGTTTGCTTGATACCGGCTTACTACGCTCAATGCGTATGCTACATCTGGTCTGGTACATAACATCGCATACATTATAGAGCCTACCGCTGAAGCGTAGGGTATAATCGACATGCGATCCCTTTCCAAATCAGTCTTGGGAGACATATCTTTGGAGAGGGTGATTCCGTGACAAGCCGGTAGGTTACCGCGCTTAGAATCTTTCATACTGAATCTTTTCAATATGGTGTCTATGTACCTGGACTGTGAAAGTCCCAATATCCTTTTTGATCTATCACGATAGATCTGGATCCCCAAAATGTAGGTGGCATCACCCAGGTCTTTCATGGAGAATTTATGTGACAAGAATCTTTTGACTGACTGTAACATAGGAATATCATTTCCTATTAGGAGAATGTCATCCACGTATAATACGAGGAATACTACAGCTCTCCCTACAATCTTACTGTATATGCATGGTTCATCTGGATTTTTAATAAAGTCAAATTCCTTGACAGTATCATCAAAACAGATGTTCCAACTCCGCGATGCCTGCTTTAGTCCATAAATGGACTTAAGCAGCTTGCATACTTTACCGCTGCTCCCACTCTGAATGAATCCCTCTGGCTGATCCATATAGACGCTCTCTTCCAAATTTCCATTTAGAAAGGCCATCTTTGCGTCCATCTGCCAGATCTCATAATCGTGGAAGGCAGCAATAGCAAGAAGGACCCGAATGGATTTTAGCATAGCTACTGGAGAAAAGGTTTCGTCATAGTCCAAACCAGGTCTTTGACGGAAACCCTTTGCAACAAGTCTAGCTTTATAGGTTTCAACCTGTCCATCTACACCAATCTTCTTTCTGAAGATCCATTTGCATCCTACGGGTTTTACCCCATCTGGAGCAAAGTCCAAAGTCCATACTTTGTTAGTGTACATGGACTCCATTTCGGTCCGCATTGCATCTAGCCATTTTACCGAGTCGCCGCTCTGAATGGCTTGCTGGAAGCTAGTAGGGTCATCATTATCAATGATGCAATCTTCTCGATCCCCGTCTATGAGAAAACCGTAGTATCTCTCAGGCGGATGAAACTGCCTACTACTTCTGCGGATAGGCGTTGGTATGTCCCTTTCTTCTGAAACCTCTGGTTCTACCACACTTTCAGTTGTAGTTTGTGGTTCTGGAATTTCTTCCAGTTCTATTTCGCTCCCACTTGTTTCCTTTTCTAAAAACCGATGTTCTAGAAAATGGGCATTACGAGAAACAAAAACCTTTTGTTCCTCTGCGTAATAGAAATAATATCCTTTGGAGTTCTTCGGATATACCACAAACTTACATTATACTGATCATGCCTCGAGCTTGTCCACATGCTGCTTTTTAACAAAAGCTGGACATCCCCATATTTTCAAATGCTGAAGATGGGGTTTCTTCCCACTCCATATCTGATATGGCGTGGTAGGCACAGTCTTGGTAGGAGCCCGGTTCAAAAGATATGCAGCTGATTCTAGTGCATATCCTCAGAATGATCGCGGCAACTCAGCGTTACTCATCATGGAATGTACCATATCCAATAAGGTTCGGTTCCGCCTTTCCGATACACCGTTGTGCTGTGGCGTGTATGGAGGAGTAAGCTGAGAGAGAATTCCTTTCTCTTTTAAGTAACCTAGAAATTCGGCACTTAAGTATTCACCACCTCGATCAGATCTCCGTGTCTTGATACTTTTGCCGGTTTGTTTTTCCACTTCATTCTTGTATTCTTGGAATTTCTCAAAGGCCTCGGATTTATGCTTCATTAAGAAGATATATCCATATCTAGAGAAATCATCCGTAAAAGGAATGAAGTAGGAATAACCACCTCGCGCATGTGTAGACATAGGACCGCACACGTCACTGTGTATGAGTCCTAAGAGCTCGCTTGCTCTTACTCCGTGTCCAGTAAACGGAGTCTTTGTCATCTTTCCTATGAGACAAGATTCACAAGTAGCATAAGATTGATATTCGAACGGATTCAAATATCCTTCTCTATGTAACTAAGTCAATCTTCTCTCATTGATGTGACCTAGTCTACAATACCATAAGAAAGCCTAATTTGTCTCCGGAGACTTTCTTTTAAGTGCGTTCTGGACACTGAAAATCTGAGCTTGATTTAATACGTATATTCCGTTTTCTAATGTACCTGACCCAATCATAACTTGATTTAGGTGGATGTGAACCACATCTCTTGTAAAAGTAAAATCATATCCTTTCTTAGATAGTAAGGGTACAGATATGATATTACAAGTCGTACCTGGTACATAAAAACAGTTACGCAGAATCAATATCTGCCCAGTTGTCATTCCAAGATGATATTCCCCTACGGATTCAGCATTCATGCTCATTCCGTTAGCAACTGTGAGGGTTATATCACCTATCCCGATAACCCTACGGTTTCTCAGAGCCTGTAATGAATTACAGATGTGAGTTCCTGATCCGATATCCAATACCCAGGAAGTAGGGTTAACTGACATACAGTTCTCTATCATAAACACACCCGAAGTCGAAGCCACAACATGCTTCGTATCCTGGCTACTGGCTTCTAAAGCCCTGCAATTATTCTGCCAATGCTCAATCCCATAACAATAGGAATGTCCCTCAATAGGGTGGTCCAGCTTGTCATAGGCAATGGACATCTGGACAGACTTTTGCCAGTCATATAAGTCAGATTCAGTCAAATTATTATCTAGATGTAACCTATGTGTGGTCACAAGGTCGCTGCAATTAAGAGAGAAAGAGAGAAGAAAACACTATTTAGTATGATGCTCTTACAAGTTTAGAGTGGTTATTAATTTATCTAAACAGGATGGCTCCCACTGTTTCTCGAATCCTTTCTCAAACTATAAAAGAAGAATTAGCCAGGACTATTCTCACCGTACAATACTTGCTTAACCGTTCAGCCAGGCCAGTGTCGATACTTCGAGGGAGGTTTTCCAACGCTTTCGCGAAGTTCCTTAATTAATTAACCTCTTTTCTCTGGGGGCGTAGCCCCGCTGACACCTTTCTAGACACCTACTTGGTTTATAGTATTGATCGTTAAGTGACGAATCTCCTGATAAGTAGCATGTACTCACAGTAGGATCGGGATCCAAAATATCATCGTATGATAATGTTGAAGGAATCCTACCAACATTCATCAAACTCCAAAATGGTATGCATCTCTCTGCAAATTTCAGTTTCTTTAGAAATTCCCGATATTAATTTCTGCCCCATGCTCTTATGACCTTGGCTTTGGTCAAAATGTCAAAAGTCACATGTCAAGTTCTACCCGTCATTATCAAGGTTAATTTGAACCTATCCGTACATACCCCTGACTTTGGTCAAATGATAATACGACTGTCCCAAACCAACTCATCTACCTATGCAACAAGTGAATACCCAGCAGCTACCAAACACTATGCCTTGACTTTGGCCAAAATACATAGCTTGAATACTACGGAATACCCAAATGAAATGACGGAGGGCTACGAATGGTTTTGGCAAAACCGTGAACGTAGTGAATTTGATATAATCGAAGGAACCTGATAGCCTTTTTAAAAGGAGTGGTTAAAGCTCCGCAATTTAAAAATTCTGCTCTTTTTAAAAATAACCGAGTGGTTTCTTTTAAATTTGTTCCAACGATTTAACTTTGGTTTATTTTCTTTGCATTATAATAATGCTTCCCATCATTTATCCTATCATTGCAGAAAACAACGAAAATACCACGTCCTTCTTATGCCATCCGCATTCGCCACTGGATCCCGTCATCACCCGTTAAGTTACTTAATTAACGACAGAGCGGGGGCTGGGTTAGCGCGGGTGTAAAACATAAGTGACGTCTAATAGCTATCATATATAGATATTGTACATTCGTCAGACGCAATAATAAGCATTCCAGATCACAGATGAACTTTATTGGATTTACTAGCAATCCGCATTTGATTTGAGCCTGCAATAAAAGACGGATTACACAGTTGTGATGAATAGCCATTACCCCATCCTAGACCCCTACGGGTACGGCAAACTACCCGTCAAGTACCCGAAGTGAAGCGGTCTCCCTCAACAACGTGAGTAGGCCACTAAACACTTTGACGTACCCGGTAGTTTGTGTACCTTACCTTGGGTCTATCCTAGGAGCAAAAAACAGTAAAAAGAAATAATACAACGGTGGCTACAACTGCAACCTGAATGTGCCCCGCAAAAGAATATTACATCAAATTACATTTACATTGAATGAATGAATATTAAACACATCTCAAACCCCGGCTAATCATCACAACAGTCCAACACAGTTCATATACACAAGCAGTAAACATTTCAGAAATATACAACCCCCTGCCAACCGACATACTAGCAGTTAGGGGAGGTTTACGAACACATTAAACATTACAGATAAAAACACAATTAGCAAATATCTTAGAATATCGATCGAATACCATATTCCGTGTCTACCCCAAAAGCAAACCCGTACTGAAGAAATCTGGGCAGAAACAGTATATACAGGAAAACAAAACACTTTAAAATAAGAATTACTGCGCAAATCCGAGTCAACTCGGGGTTGACTCGGCGGCGGATCCGCGGCCAAAAGCACCATTTGGCCGCGGTTCCACGGCCGTCTAGTCGAGTTGTGTCCTCGTATTTTCCCAGTATTCTTATATTTCCCTGCTGTGAATTTTAAGGTATGTCAAATAGTTTTTCAGACACTTTTAAAATTAACAGAAACTTGGAATTTTCAGGGTTTTGCTTTCGTGTTTTCCGTCGATCGAACTTCTAATTAGTTGCTAACAAGGTAGTAATGGTTTAGTTGTCTCTGATACCACTGTAAGTCCATGTCACGCACCCCACGAACTTGCGGGGAGGCGGAATATATGAAAAATGATTATCAAAGCTTCGTAATACGGACTTGAGCGCATGAATCGTATCTAAACCATTGCTAACTAAAAACTAGAGGTTTAACTACTCGGATTCGAAGTTATACCTCACGTTATATGTCTTTCGGGTCTTCATCGCTGTCCTCCACTCCTCGTAGACTACTTAGAACATCGGCACCTCAACGGCCTCCTCGAGTCAAAGACGATCCACCCGAAAGCTCCTTCTCCAAGCTTAATCTCTAAACTTGAGATAACTAGGTTGCTTAAAGTGCTAATCTAAGCTACCTAGGGGATATAGAGTGAGGTTATGGAAGTATTAGTCTAGCTAACCCTTGATCTCAACTCATGAGAGGTTAGGAGTAGGGTTTGAAGAATGAGAGAGCTTGAGGAGAGAGAAGGTGAAGATAAGAATGAGAATGAGATAATGATCTATCATAATATATATAAAGCATTATTATTTATCAAATAAATAAATAAATGATTAATCAACCATGCTTCATAAATACATTTGAGTGATTCATCTCCATGAGTCATTAAGCATTTATGATGCATTAATGACATGGATGAATCACACAAATGAGTCACTAATCTCATTTAATGCAATGCCACCTTACCCCCCAAGTCACCATGCTTCTAGAAGCTTCCCGACAAATTACGAGAACGCCCCTCCTATCCGTGAAAACACGGAAAAACTTTAGACTGTATAAATCCAATAACCCGATACTAGAATCTGGCTTAAACCAAAGCCGGCTAGTAAAAACTGTCCGAAAAGTCGTACGTGCGTAAACACACGTACGCGTCCGAACCCTTGTCGTAAAACCGTACGACCTCTATATCGTTTCGCCTGGAGCAGGGAAACTCTCTGTGTGGGACTCTAAAGACTCAACACTACGCTGACAGTGGGTTTAACTACAGACCGCAAGCGGCACTAGCTGTACGTAACGGTCCCCAGGTAGATGTCGATGAGAAGACCGATGAGGAAACTCATCCGAACTCCCACTGAGCCTGATGTGACAATCTCCGTACAGTCCGGTCTGTTCGTCTAAGACTATCGCATATCGAGCCTATGGGACGGCAAACGTCAGTCCCCTAATAGCGGTATAAGTCGTGTCGGAGCGAAGCCCATTACACCCTGAGAAACTACTGGAACCTACCAGTAAATCTCGCTTGCCCTGGCCAGGGACTTTGCGTAATGGCTCTCTGACACAGCGCGATATCATCTCCCAATACCGGGAGAGACGAATCCTGTCTAACCACTACTGCCTCCAAGTGCTCGGGACTGCACCCAACTGCTACCTGTTTGCACGACTCCTTTGAGCCGTGGTAGGGTAGCAATCTAAGAATAGTGGGACACGCTCGAGGCGAAGTAGCAGTGTCAAGTCTGCGGACTATGCTGTACTCATGTCACCTGGGAACTGTTAACTGATGATGGGTATAATACCAACCAACAGTTCCCCTGCGAGTCCTGTCCGGTGTACCCGTAACCTAACGAGCACCTGTATACTATCTCCAGTACGACGTACTGATGGCTATGGGACAGACCATCTTCCCAACTGGGATGAGAAGCGTGCACACTAGTCTACTCTGGAGTATCGATGCCCTGTCTCGATAATCCTACGACTAGGGACATGTATAGGATGTTGCTTATAGACTACCCAACCCCCACTAGTGTGACTGCCATCACAACGCTGATAATCAAGCAAAGAACCTATGGGCTCTACTAATATGTATAAGTGATACGTTACAAGAAACATATGCACATATTAAAGTAGACACAAACCAAGTAGCATACTACCATTTTTAGCAAGACTTTATATATACAACTGTGAATATCCCAAGCTTCCATTAAGTAATATACAATCTAGTATGATACAATAATGGCCCCTAGGGCATATACACTAACATCCTATGTATTTGCTTATCTCAGCTCCTCGAACTTTGATCTTGGCGGAGTTGTGTTGATGACAGTAGCTTTGTGGCTTGCCGGTACATCCGAGGACTGTGAGGTTTTTCCAAGCTTGTATTGGTTCTCCACCCAATCTTTGAAAACACAGCGGTCTTCAATGGTATAACTTATCATTCTATGATATAGGCAGTATATTGGATTGCCGGTCATGTTTATTTCATGTGGCCTCTTTGGAATAGGCAGTTGCAGGCCGTTGTTCAAGACGTTCTCGAATATTTTGCGGATTTCATCCTTCCTGAATGAGTATACTTTCTTCTTTCTCTCCATTAGAGTAGGTGCCCTTACTGATGCTGGACCTTGATGACGATCAGTCTTTGGTTCGCCTACTGTCCGCTTACCACGTTTAGTGTACGTATCAGAGGGCTGGAGGCTGATCGCGGCTATTTTTTGCAGAAGTGTTCCGCTCTTGGGCTGGAGGGAGTATCGGTTGGCTGCTTCCGGATATCAATCTCTAGATCATGAACCAAAATTTGATTCTGCTGTAATTGCAATTGAGCGGCTTGGGTCGCGAGATCTGCCACGACGTTTACCAGCTCGTCGACTTTGGAATGGATCCTGGCCATCTCTTTGTCTCTATCTTGAAGATACTTTTGAAGCCATTGGAATAATGCTTGTTCTATAGTTCCGGGTATGCCGACGGGGTCATCCTTACCACTTGAGCTTGATTCAGCAAGAACCACGGGTTCCTTTGGCTCAATGGCTTGAGCGGGCTCTTCGTCATTTGGATCGAGCCGGTGTTGGCTGTCAACAACCGCGTCATTGTCATGGCTATGAGGCGTAGGAGGACTTGTTCCTCTGAACTCCATTATGTAGACTGTATGGGTTGTGTACCCGTCTATGGCTTCTTCATTGGCAATGTTGCTCGCTTGGCTCTTAGCTTGTTGCCTTGGTCCGCTTTTTTCAGATAATGGCAGATGTCTGAGAGAATCAGGTTTCCGAAGGATTTCGGTCTCCGTTTGTATGAAATTGGCGGTCGCAGCTTGACTGTTTGCTAACACGCCTTTAGACAGTTCTATCCCTCCTGCCTTGTATTGCTTTTCGAACCAATCTTTAAAGCCAAAGCAGTCCTCAATGGCATGACCTATCACTCTATGATAGGGGCAATATTTGGGGTCGTCGGTCATATTCGCGTCATGAGGTCTTTTTGATTCTGGCAATTGTAGACCGTCTCTCAGGGCGTCCTCGAATATTTTACAGACTCTGACCCTTCTGAAAGAATAGACCTTATTCAATTTCTCTTCCAGAGGCGATTCTCCTCCCCCTCCGAACACTGGTTTTCAAGGCTGGTCGGTATTAGGTCTGCTTGCTCCTCCCCTGTTTTGGTCGGCAGATACATTAAAGGATTCAGTGTCCTTGGGAGGCCCACCTTTGCGGTTGTCGTTCTCCGGATATTTGGACTTGTTGTTATATTGGTAGTTTGGAAGAGATTCGAGGCTCACATGTTCCAGCATCTAGATTCTTTTAAGTAAGTCCTGGAGAGTTTCCGGATCTGCCGATGACTTTTCCTTAATTCTGTCCCGTGTCAACTGGTTGCAGACATGCGTCGGGACTTTCCTGGGGGCTAGCCACCTTCGACTTTCATAAAGGTAATCCGCTCTTAGACCGGAGGGAATAGCTGTTGGCTGCTTTGGGACATCAATCCTTGGTTCAATGACCCAATTTTGATTTTGTTGTGATTACATTTGAACGACTCGGGTTGCGAGATTTTCCACAACATTCACCAGATCGTCGACTTTGGAACGGATCTTGGCTAACTCTCTATCACGTCCCTGAAATTGCTCTTAAAGCCATTGGAATAACGTTTGTTCTGTATTTTTGGGGATGATAACTGGGCTATCCTCATCGCCTGAGCTTGATTCCCCAAGAACCATGGGCTCTTTTTGCTTAGCAGCTCGAGTAGGGCCCTCATCATTATCTGAACTGAGCCAATATTGGGCAGCGTCACCCATAACATCACTATGGGTGTGAAGGGTAGGAGGGTTCGCTTCTCCAGGTCCGACCATGTAGACCGTATGGATTGCGCATCTGTTTGTTACTGGAGCTTGAGGAGCTGGGATGGCATTAGCTGGCACGAACAGAATAGAGCCAAATTGTAGCGGCGGCTCCTCCCACTGTCGCCCGAGACTGGCCGGGAGGATTGTCATAGCGTCCATCTTCATCGTGTAAGAGATGAGAGCTGTGTCGAGAGCTGAGCTGGTCCTTGGAGACATTATTGAGGTTTGATTGCTTGAAATCTTGCATGAAAGAGCATTATTTTAGTATAAATATCGATATGTATGATGATTGAGTTTGCATGAACATTTAACCCGAAATATGGGAGGAGAGAAAAGGTCCCAACGGGCGTGCTAGAATTTGTAGGGTGTTTTTCGTCACCCCATTGAGATGGGAATACGCGTCGCTTGTCAGGCATATTAAAGATTTCCCCTTCCTATGGTAGGCGGGGGTTTATTGATCGTGGGGATCCGAATCTCTGGCAGCCGCGGACTAAACTGCCGTTAATTACCCCTCGTCTTTGGAGCGAGGGAACCTCCGATTAACGGGTCAAACTGGTCATGCGAACTCAATGTGCAGTGTGCATATGTGTGTCTTGAGAGATTTTGGATATATCGAGAGGCTCGTAGAGTTTACGGGGTCCCACTACCTGGTTAGCGGGTTAGGGTTCAAAAGGGCTAGCTGCCCTCTTGCGGGGTGCGGGGTGCGGGGCAGCGCCCCGTTAGAAAATTTTTCTAACGAGGAACGTGTTTTGAGTATGGATTGTACAAAAAAAAGTGGGGTGAGGAGCGTCCTAAGAATGCGTGGGCACCATCGGGCCACGTGAGAGACGTGTGGGCGCAGGATGCCAGCGAGCCACGTGAGAGGCGCGTGGGCGCTGGCTCCTCACGCGCCCGGCACATGATCATGAGTTAAACTTTTGCAGAAAAAAGGCTTAGCTCCGGGATTAAGAGTTAAACTCTTAAAAGGATTTTGAGGGGAGTTAAACACCCAAAAGAGTTTGATTTGTGGAGTTAAACCCCAAAACATTTTAAATGAAGTTAAACTCCTAAAAGAATTTTATTTATAGAGTTAAACTTCCAGAGATTTTGAGAAATGGAGTTGAACTCTCAGAAATCTTTGAAGATGATCAAAAGGGACCCCTGCGTTCTCCTCTGAGCCCTGGATCCTCTCATAAGCCTTGGGTCTTTCCCAAAGTGGGTTTTTTTGGAGACGGGTCTCTTCTTCCTCCTCTCTGTTGGCTTGATCTTGGAGAAAAGGGGGTGAGATTTAAAAATCTCCCTTTTTGGAGATTTGATGGAAGATCCGTGTTCCCCTTTAAGAATTTTGTGGTGAAAAACTATTTCTTTTTGGAAAAGGAAGAGTGAAACTCTTGATTTAATTCAGAAAAGGGAAGAAGTTTTAGAATCTTGAGGAAAGAGAAGGAGGCACAAAAACCCTAGCTTCTGAGGGAATGAATTCTTCTTTTTTTTTAATTTCATTATCATGTTGCCTTATATAGCCTTACAAATTTATACATAGCCCCTTAGACTTTACAAAATGGTATTTTGTCCATCTCATGTCTCATGTGCTTATTTCTTTTTCACATGATCCATGAGCTTTCCAAAAAATTGGTTTTATGCACATTTGTCTTACATTCATGCATAAAAATTACATCAAACTTATTTATGACATAATTTTCTTCTTGGCATTGGGGAGGCCGGCCGTTTCATGTTCGGGCTGGACTTGGGCATGGGCCCACTTGGTCTGGGCTTGGGCCCAATTGGTTTAGGGTTAACTTTGATTTTGACTTGATCAACCGGATGTAATTTTTGACCCCAACACACATATCACTTCTCACCCACATCAGAGAATGTTACATATCTTACATCCCAATTTACGAGCTGCCTTTTACTAATATTCAATGAAATAGTCGGAAAAAAAGAGAAGTGGATTACAAAACATAATTTACATGTTATTACTCATAAAAAAATATGTTATGTCCTCAGTTCAAACATAATAAAATTTACAGATTTTTGTTGATGACCATATATTAAGATAATAATAATAATAATTAAAGATTTCAATTGATTTGTTGCATATGTATTTGGATATGAATCATGGGAAAAAATTTCAGTTGCTATGAATTATGCGCGGTCGTTTCCATGTGTCAGTATGAGAATCAAATTGACAATTTCAATTTTAAAAGCCTCTTTCATCTGGCATTAAAACGGCAGAGATGTCTTGAAATCTTCTTCTTTTCTCATTCCTCTGGATATGATGCAAAATAGTCTGGCCTTCTTAATTTTTCTAATTATGTATATTTCAATCTTAATTTTAATCTTTTTATTTCAGGTTGGTCTCCATAAGAAATGTAGATTCGAAATAATCCACCTCCTCTTGAATCATGCTGCTATGGGTAAGTAACTATCAATGGAATTAACTGCACCCCAACGAATCAGGCGACAAAATTAAGAACAAACTTTTAATTTGTCATATTTGATTATTTAGGTCTCGTGAATATGTGTTGGAAAAAGTTGCGGGTTTGAGAATTTTCTTAATGGTAAAGGCCGGTCCACTCGGGAGTTGTCAAAAGACCACTGTAATTTTTGAAATCGCCTAGAAGGGCTTACTGTTGAAAATATTTATGAAAGAACCTCTGGGATGGATTTCATTTAGGCATGTATATTCCTCACACTGCTTAGATATTACAGACATGTGTCTGGATATTACAGGCAACTGCTTACTACATAGATATTGCAGGTAACTGTTTAGATATTGCAGGTAACTGGTACGATGGGCCCGGGTTTCTTTTAACAAGGCCTAAAAGCCCAGGGGTTTTTACACAAGTTCTGAACGGCCGGGGGATTTTTGACAATTTACCCTTTTCTTAAACATTCCACACACTACATGGCATGTGCCGAATACTGGAAGTTTTTACTGCACGTTTATTGAAAAATGCATAATTTGGTTGAATTTATCCGCAGGATCACATATAAGTCACCGAGGTTAATTTCTCCAGGTATAAGCCCTAGGCGTAATAATGGGCTGTTGAAATTGGCCCATTTTCCAATGTGAATACTTCACTGATTTCAATTGGGTTGGGCTAGGTTGGATCTAATGTTTAGTGTTTAACACAGCAGGTTTCCTAATAGGTTGGGCTAAATTGTCGCTCTCCTCTTTATTTTTGTACTCATTCTTCATTTAAGATTACTGTTGGGATTTTGACAAAAATATCATGTACGAGGAAAATAGAATTACTTATCTATATCAAATCTGATGTCGTGGTTCGTTCCCATGACGAAGCACATATGTTGAACATACGTAAAATTCAAAACCAAAAAGAAAACCGGTGAATGACTTAGAAAAGCAAAAGGCGAACTTTTACATTTTTACTTTTGCCATTGTAGCTTGGTCGTGGACTATTCGCTTATCTAAAGCAACAAAGACATTAGATTAAACATAGGATCATGCGTTAACATGGTGTTTCTATTAGGTTAATTCATTGTTAATATCAAACATGATTGATGCTAGAGGGCATTTTTAAACTTGAAAGCTTTTTAAGTGAAGTATTTTTCTAGGAATCATATGCAAATGTATATAATGTGGTACTTTGACTGGTCAAAAGTCAAAATTACATTTAACAATCTTATGTGTGTTCAATATTCTGACACGCTTAGTTAATTGCTACTAACCCAAGTTAAGTTCATAAATTTGTGTAAACCAGCTGCAAATTGGATCATGGACATAGAGAAATTAAGGAATCTGAAGCTTTGTTAATTCACCCAATGTCCTTGATTGGCAAAATTATTTATGTATTTATTTGTTGGTTTCAAAAAAATAGCTGCCTTGGATGTCCTGCACACTAATTTCATTATTACAAAAAACTCTAACATCACATGTACTTAATACATGAGGATAATCCTATGAAAAACTTTAGCATTGGTTCATTTTGCAAGGAACAAATAACAATAACCTATTGTTGGACAAAAATCAGAGTTGGTTATTACATGCTCGTTTTTATTTTCTAGACTTGTTAATGGTTTTCTTAGCAAAGTTCAACTCGGATAATAGCTTCCAAACGGAAGCATCCAAACACATATTATGGATAGGCAGGTTGAGATCATAATCTCAAATGGACATCCATGCATCATAACACTTTATGTCCGGCTGCAGCATGAATTTGAAACCTAAAAGCCGCTCGATATGATCATACAAATACAAGAGTGTAAATACAAAGGGTATTTCTCATTTACCGCTTGAATAAAATCCAAAAATGAACATGGACAAAAATTATATGGTATGTACGCTAAGGTTCAAAATGGAAACAAGGCTTGTCAAAAATCTTGCTAGCAATTATTGAACAAATAATGGATTCTCATCACACCTCATGATTAAATCAAAAACTTGGCCAAATTGAAGGTTGATGAGTAATGGCTCAAGTTTTGGGGTCCTTTTACATGAAATGAAATGGTAGATTATCGGAAATTCTTGCATTTTCAGAAATGGGATGATCATGCATTTAATTCCAAAGAATTTTACGCTGACGTGCTTGGTATATTTTAATCATTCCCGGTAATATATGTATATACAACCATCGACCGGCAGCGAGATCGAAGAAGGGCCGGTGAATGGCGGCGGGGCGGGCGACGAACGGTCGATCAGCGGCGGACTGGCAAGTTTTCTGCAACGACCGGTGGACGATCAGCGATGAACGTCCGATCAGCGGCCAGTGAATGATCAGTGATGACTGGCAGCGAACGATCGACCGGCGACGGGCCAGCAACAGTCGGCGGACGACCGACGACGAACGTCCGATTGGTGATGACCGACAGCAGACCGGCGGTGAACGACCAATCGGCGGCGGGCCATCGGTGAACGGCTAATCGGCGGCGTGGCCAGTCGGCGGACGGCCCGCGACTATCGACCGACCGGCGGCCGGTGAACCACCGGTGATGACCGGCGGCCGGCCGACGGGAACGGCTGATCGGCAGCGGGCCGACAAGAGAACGACCGAAGATGGGAGGCGAGATCGACCGGCCACCGAGTGGCGAGGAAGGCCGGCGGCGGATGGTCACGGCTCATGTCATGTTATGCGGGAATATTTCATAGTAATAGCATAGACACATGTTTTGAGAGGAATAAGATTATCATGAAATGAGGTTATTCGATTATCATGGTAAACCTGTATTTCCAGGAGTATCATTGACACCTAAACAAGTATAGCAATATTTCATGATAATTTAGGATTACCACTTAGATTACCTCCTGCCTATGGCTTTCCTCCATGCCCATTTTGTGGCCTCTCCGTTTCATGTTGGCAAAAAATGCTGTGGTCCAAACTCAGAACTTTGGGGATATACACGAGTTATATGATGATAAATTATATTTATTTATAATTATTGTTTGGGTAATAAAATGTAATGTATTTTAGAATGGATTATATGATCAATACAGTTAAAATTTTAAATGCATATTCGAAACTGAACAAACCGGATCTAAATGTTGGTAGAATACTTAACTTATGGTCAAAAGGTCAATTATTTTAGATCAGAACTCGCATGTGCTTAGTAACTAAGGACCTAATTTGAAATAAATTGGTGTATAGGTTATAATCAGAAAGCCTTTTATTGTCAAATTAGCGGTCTATTTAGAAAAAATATATATTTATATAGAAACAGAAATGATGAAACGAGTATTATCTCTTATCGATTTCAAATAAAAAAAAGAAAAATAAGCTTGATCATGACATATAATAAAATGGTGCCATTAATTTTAACAGAAATCCTTCGAAGAATATCCGGCCATGATCAGTTCTGCGATTTCAAATAGTTTCTCGGATGAAAAATAAATTGAAAATCATATGGGAGTTGAAAAGGATGAATATGACAAGATGACGGACGTCCTGGATAAACTTAACATATAATAGGAAAGAGACATCATCAACATCATCATAGCCATCTTCATCATTTTCACCTCCATTTTCTAAGATTAATTCTGTCCAAATTCTTGGGATTTTGCTTTGAAATTTGAGTCGAGGTGATGGACTTTAATTTATGGAGAGGATTTATATAGATTTTTTGAGACTAACTTATTGGTTACACTCAGTACAAAGGCATGCAAACAGTAAGGAATAGAATCATTTTTCCAATTCTCAAACATTAGGTGCTTGAAATTGTTTCAGTACAATTCCTAATTTCTAGTTGCTAATTTTTACTTTTTACTTTTAATTTTTCCATGTCTAAATTTTTACTTTTTACTTTTAATTTCTACTTGTATTATTCCATGTCTAAATTTTTTCCATTATTATATTTGTTTTACTTTTTTCTTTTACTACTTTGGAATCTTATTCTACTTTTATTTCAATAAAAAAACCTATTCATTGCAATCAACCAACTTAAATATACAATCCATCATTAATAATTCGGTAACCATTGTTTTTAAACTGGCAAGAACATTTGGGGATGAAAGCCGATTTGAGCTTGACCGAACCTCGATCCAATACACCCTTCATATATATTTTTTGTTTATTTTATATGGACCGGGTTTGGTTCAGAGTCAAATCCTTTCCATCCAAATCCACATCCGAATTTGATCACAGACAAAACCATCAAATCCGAAACCGCTTTGCAAAATCCGACATGTCCAATCCAGCACCTGTTTCTTTTGGCGAGAAGCTAAAATATCGTTTTCCTTATTCTTTTTGATAGAGTTTCACATATCACATTTCATAATTATAGTTTTGTTAACTTGATCATTTAAATGGTCGATGCAAGTTTTTGACTGCCTCATGCTCATGATAACAACGCGCCAAGACACAACAATAAAAAAAATTCTTGCACTGTATAAGCAAGTTACAGAATCTAATCTATGAGCTAATGACAATTTAGCATCTCTGTTGGGAATTTGTATGTCACATCAATCCCTTGATTAGAGTAAAATTGTGATTCTAATCTTCATCATTAATCAAGAATGTGCCCTTAATGCACTTTGACCATAACATTTTGCATTTGTTTATTATTCATATTCTTGTTAGGGACAAAGTTAGCACAAAGTCTTTTATTAGCTCTTTCCTTCGCTGAAATCATTGGCTTATGAAATTATCTATCGAGCTGATGGTAACAACTGGTGGTAACAAATGATGCGGGGACCAGAAGCCGGAAAGTTGGTGGTAACAAATGATGTGGGCCCAGGGGTCAAAGCGTGGGTTTGGGTGTTGACTAATGATAACAAGATGCAAATGAATAATTAAAGGAACCAATTGATGCATCACAATATTTAACACCTGTCAGGGTCCTTAATGTAAATAAATAAAATATATATTTTTTATTAGATGAACAGTGTTGCCTGAGCATGGTGCCCCCAGCTGATGCTGATGAGAGCTTACAGCTGCTGCTTGCTGCTGCAAACCATTTATTTATTTATATTTATATCAGAAAACCCACAGTAATAAGAAAAAGATTCTATTCCTGATTAAAAAGGGGAAAACTATAAGAAAGCCCATCAAGCACAAAGTCATTTTACCTAAGCTCCCGAGTCTCAAAAATGCAACCTGTAAAGCTCTCGATACAGAAGATGCAATGACCGGGGTCCAATGGTACGATTTGTTCTTTGTAATCTTTCTATTCCGGTAACCTTCCATGCCGCTTATTTCTTACTAAACTGATTTGGGATCAATTGTCTACTCCCTCGAGAATGCTATATGATGGACCTTGATCTGTATTAGAAAACGACAATTAGAAAAACCTCTCCTCTAATTAGTATTCTTACTCTGCTCTTTAATTTCTCTGTTCTTCGTTCCTTGTTCATCCTTGATTAAAAACAAAAGGAGCACGCGAGGCAAACTAAGTTCCTCTAGCCGTCGCCTGTGAGTGTACTTCTACAACGAAGAAGCTGAAGTATTATGAGAATTAGGCTGGCATCAGCAAATCCCTCTCTTTCTTAGACACCGGCATCATCTTTTGCATCGAGATTTTTCCTTCACCACAGGAAATACTAACCTTTTTCAACATTACTTACGCGATCGAAAATAATTTATTTCGACGGGCCCCACTAAAAAGCCACGGAAGACTGCAGTCGCAATAAATAGCGCCGCTGTAGGTTATTTCGACACGTAATACCTGTCTCAATAGTCACTTTTATATCGACGGATAATGCCTATCAATATAAATATTTTTTCGACATGCACACGGTAAACGTCGAAAAAACCAGAATTTATATTTATAAAATGTTTTCTAAAAATGTTAGAAAATATTTTTATACCTATTTCGACGCGCCAGTCTCGTCGAAATTTATATTATTTCGACGGACCTGCTGCGTCGAAATAGGTATTAATTACAAAAAAAATAAAACAAAAAAAATCTTGAATCCAATTGCATCCAATCCATTCCATTCAAATATCAATTCCATTCCGTTCAAATATCAATTCCATTCAAATATCCATTACATTCAAATATTACTTATCCAAATATTGATTACAATAGATATTACGCGTTCTAGTACATTCCTAAAATCATAAATTTACAAAAGCGGGGAATGAAATCATAAGTGAGGACGATCACGAGGGAGGCACGCCTAGATCTCCGGGCTAAAGCCCCTGCGATTAAAAGTTTAAAATACATAATTTAGTATGGGTATTTTATAATAATTTAGTAAATGTGTGTGTGTGTACTTGTGTGCGTGTGTATCTAATATGTGCGTACGCGTGTGTATATGTGTGTGTGTGATGAAACGTCCCACACATCAGTACAGACGGTATTGTCCGCTCTAACCGAAACCGCACGGTTTTGCCCTTTAGAACGAATCGGACCCGACCAGGGGCCACTTCTTAGGAGGCCATCCATCCCAAGACTTTCCTGGTCCGAGCACGCTTAACTATGGAGTTCTCAAGCTCCTGTAGTTTCGGTTTACTTAAAAGGCGTTTCTGTAATTGAGAGTGGTATCATTACATTTATAATACAGTTCGGTCCTCTTTCAGAATGTATTTCGAAAAATCCCCATTGTTTTACAGTGGGTCCCACGGACTCAAGAGGTGACCCTCACGGATTCAAGATGTGGCCCCACCCCTATGGCATGACAATTGGCGTGACACTTTATTTCGAGTGACATTTTGTTCCGTGAGCAAGAACCGGGTCCCGACATCCTCCACACCTTTGAACAATGGTTCGTTCTCGAACCACAGATCTACTACTGAGGGACCTGCATGGGCCACCATAAATGTAACGCCCGACGCCCCAGTAAAGACGGTATTGTCCGCTCTGGCCGAAACAACACGGTTTTGCCCTTTAGAGTGAACCGGACCCGACCAGGGGCCACATCCCAGGAGGTTACCCATCCCAAGACTTCCCTGGTCATAATACGTTTAACAACATAGTTCTCAAGCTCCTGTAATTACGGTTCATTTAAAAGGCGGCTCTGTAATTGAGGATGACAACATTACATTTATAATGCAGTTCGGTCCTCTTTCGGAATGTGTTCCGAAGAATCCTCATTATTCTACAGTGGGTCCCATGGACTCAAGAGATGGCCCCTACGGATTCAAGAGGTAGCCCCCGCCCCCTTGGCATGACAATTAGCGTGGCACTTTGTTTTGTGTGACACTTTGTGCGTGAGCAAGAACCGGGTCCCGACATGTGATATGCTTGTGCGCACGTGCGTATATGCTTATGTGTGTAAGGGTTATCAAACTTACCGAAGAGACTGACATCCCTTCTTAGATGTACATGGAGATAAGATTAAGCCTCTGCTGGCAAGTCTAGTCAGCAAATTGATCGGCAGCGGGAGCGGGAGCGGGATCGAGAGCGAAAGCGAGCGCGGGGGCCGATCGGTGTGAGGAATCGCCATATTCCAGCGTCCGATCCTGGAAAGATCCATGAAACACAAGGTTCCTACTCCTAGGGTCCCTAGTCTGGTGCGACGTCTCCGATGCCGAGTCGTCTGCCTGTTGAAACTTAGGAGGTGGATGCCGAGTCGGCTCGAAAGGAGCGTTATACTGGCACGGAGATCTTGGAGGACACATACTGCACTCTCCCGTAATGACCCGGTCGATATGACGTGAAAGCCCTATCTACGGTGGATGATCTCTGTGCGTCATCAACCGGGTGTCCCTGCACCGCCTCCATCACCTAGATCAACCGATCTCTCTCAACCGCTATCGCCACCTGATTGTAGAAAAAACGTATTACCGTTGTTCTAAAAGCTACATAATAATTATTCTGAAATAATTAAGAAGTAAGGCATTAGTTGAGTTTTACATATAGCTCCTTGGCTTCAATCGATCCAGGTGCGCGATCGTCCTGTACAAATTGAGCCTGGTAGATTTCGATCCGATCAAAGGGGCTCTCCACTATAGATTTCTTGCTGCATATTATATTTAGAAAGTTAGCACATAAATTTCTAAGATGTTTTTTTAACGTATTAATATCAAATACGATATTTACGTGCTCGACGGAAACCTGCTGGGAACTGTTGCTCCCTTCTTTGTAAACATGATGCAGCTGAGCGCGAGATGTTTTGCCTTGCTCTTCTCCTGCACTTACAGCAAACATTGTTTATTGAGTTGCTACAAAAGAGTAAAAAAGTATCATCAAAAACATACCCTAAAGTCTCTGGTCAAGTAATGCCCGACCAAGGCATGCCAGTATGCGTCGGACCAACCTAGATCCAGCTTAATCGCGTATATCTCATCCGGTGAAGCGCAGTTTTCAAGCTTCGCGAAGATCTTGTTCTTATGGCATCTCCAATTCTTCGCCATATGCATACACCTCTTTTAGTAAACTACGCGTTCATCGCAAATCGTCTAGGGCCCTCTACGCCATATTTAATACCTAGTTATTCGATACTCTATTATTCGCATTTTAATAATAATTTTTCCCTATATTTTTCTATTTAATTACTCCAAATATATTTCTTCCAATTTTTTTTATTTTTCCTAAATAAAATCTCACTTATTTTCCCCAAATTCTAACCTAATTTTAATACCCTAATATTTATTTCTTAAACTATATCCTAATCCAAGCCCAAGCCCAAACCTTAATAATCCATATCCAACCCTTTCCCCAAATGCCACATTCTTTTTAGAAAACCCCACATTAATCCCACTTGATACCCAAATCAATTCTCACTTAATTCCTATATCCCAAATTAATCACCATAATTCATATTTATTTATTTTAATCAATTATTAATCTCTCTCTTTCTCTCTCTCACATTCTCTCGCTAACTTTCTCTCATCTCGATCTCACTCTCATCCCTCTCCCTTTCATCTTCCCTCTCAAAACTTTATCTGAACCCTACCAGAGCCGCCACCATCGCCCCTGGCCGCACTACATCACCGACCACCACGAGACTCTCCCCCAACGACGACTCAAACTCAACACCGTCCCTCTCCTCGTCGCCTCCACCAACCACATCTCTCTCGACTACCACCGAGAACCCATCAACAAAGCAACTCCTTTCCCGATCTCTAACGAACCCTAACCACCACTGCCAACCGCCCTTGCCTTCACCTTTGCTAGCACCCCATCCGCTTCGTCTCAACCCAACAACGCCACCTACTCCCTCCTCCGGCCACCTTGCCCAACTCGTCACACAACCCCGAGACCCCATCTTTGCCGGCGATCCTCGACAGCGCTGACAAGAGAAACCACCATTCTCGCCTCCAAGACCCCCAGCTACCCTCTTCATCAGCACCACCAACCTCCACTCGCCGTTGCTGCCTCCGTCGCGCCCACCTAGTGCCTCCCGAGCCCTCGTCAACGACCACGCCGTCGACCTCCTTGCACAACACGCTCCAGCCAACGACCGAGGCCAGAACCAGCGCCAAGCTCGAGCCGAGGTCGAACTTGCCATGTTGTGCCTAGCTTTGCGTGCGTTGTGCCATGCCGTTTATCACCGTTCACCGCTGTCGTGTTACCGATCGTCATTGTTAGGCAAGTTTTCAAAACTTGCTTATCATGCAACGATTACTATCGTGAATAATTATAGAAGTAATTAAATCGTAATTCGAACTCAATAGTGTACATTCATGGTAATGGTGCTGATAAGTCCGACTAGGACTTATGACAGTTGATATCACATTAAAATTTTAGAGATAACAACCAGTTTCGAGAAATTTAAAGAAACGTGTGTTTCGTTGATACCGAATGACTGTATTAGGTGTTTGATACGAACCATATGTGAAAACCCAATCTAGTGTAGCGAAATTTATGGTTACTGGATTACTTGAGTAAAAATGGATAATATGTAAAATGTTGGAATGAAAATACGGACCCTAACACCATGAAATGTTATCCCCATTTAGATTCATCATATCTGAAATTTCCCATACATGTAACTAGTGAAAATTATAGTAAATCGGATACAAACTAGAATGCAGTGTTCGGGGGCTCGTATCGAAGCCGACTCGACACCCTACAACCCTCTGTAATTTATATTTCGATACTATTACAACACAATGACGAAAACTATTTGGGAATGCTGCTCTGGACTACAGTCCATAATGGTATTTCATGTTAATACATGCTTCTAATTAACTGTATAACACTGTATGAAAATGAAAGTATGGAAAAACCTATACCGTTATGAAGATTATACTGTTAGCTAACTATCGGTGGTGTTTTCATTCGTTTTTACCGCCGTTTTCTATTTCAATTGTATTTTTAATCGTCGTTACATACTGCAATCCAAGGTAGGGACAAAACATATAACCTAATCTTAAATAGTGCCTATCTTCCAGAACACAATGGATATGTCAATCCGTATAGTGCGTTAAAAACCTAATTAATAGATCTAAATATCATCCAGCGTCGCCTGATTATGATCACAACATGGTGAAAAGTGTGTTACGAAATGGACTTTCAGTTCGGGAACTGAATTTCCAGCAGAGATCACTTAAAATGAAATGAACGTAATTCACAAACCCAAAACCCGATTGACCTAAAACCAATTTCGCTGGATTTATAATTAAGTTTACTTTCTACCCCTTTTGTATCATTTTGCTTAATTATGATCGTACGATTTAATAAGTTTTTTTCTAAATTCTTAAGACGCGTAATGACATATATTGTATATGATTTGTTTAGCGGCATAATTCATATATTTACCCGTCTGTGATACCTTTAACGAGAGAAAGCGCCCTTATTGAGTCTTAGTGAATATTTTATTGTCGAACGTGAGTGGTATCGGATTAGTTGGGTCGAGTATGCCAGTAAAAACTGAACGATTGGTGATAATGAACAGTATAGTGAATAGTGAATAAAGGTGTGATATTGATGCGTACTTATACACAACTATCCCATACTTACAGTTATTGAAACCTGGAGAAAATGGGGAAATCGAAGTGGAAAGGAACCTGTATTTAGCGAGGACAGCGATTTAGAGGATGATTATTCGAGCAACAACTCTTATATATATTAGGTTTGAGCTTAGCGGTCCGGCTGGCAGGGTTATATCCCCGGCAACAGTGGGCCATAGTCTCGAGTACATACGAGACCCTCGTTAAACATGATCACTTCTTTCCACAAATTCGAATTCAAAATTGACCTAGATACCAGAAGGAACACAGATCATATACTGCATTGATTATTGGTATATCGATTACCTACATTCACTGTCTCCACTGTTATTACTTTTATTTCATGCCTCATTATTGTATTATATTATTGCTATTGCGTCGCCATGACGACCTGAGTATGCATGCTCAGATCTTGGAGAGGACGTAGCTCAGAAGTCAGATCTACCGTTCGAGCTCGCAGAGATTTAGACATTTGTATTTTCAGTATTTTTATCACTTTCCATAAAGCAGCCTTGTATTCGCACTTGATTAGTAATTTTCATTTTTGTTAAATTATTGTAAACCATGAACAATGAAAGTTGATGTAATAAATTTATGATGTGTTTCCTTTACTTCTGTGCTGTATTTACTAATTATCATGTAATGCTAGTAGCCGAAGTGTGACTACGGCGGGATTGTTCCCTAACCGTAGGAGCATGGCTGGCTTAGTCGCCTCCCATATTCCGTTTGGGAAGCAGAGCGTGACACCATACCATCGGAAGTCAAACCGTGCCTGCGAAACGAAATAATTCATCATCGTATGGGTACTTTATAGTAATTTAGTAAATGTGTGTATGTGTCTGTGTGTGTATGCTTGTGTGTGTGTATGTGATATGCTTGTGTGTGTGTGTGTTCTTTGTAGTCTTTTGTTAATAGAGAAAAAGTGCAACACCTTCACCGGAATTTTCGGAATTGACCCTTATCCCTTGGGGGCTTTTTAGGTAAGAGCCACTTCGATTCCCCACAAGTTCTACACTTATTTAAGTTTTTGTCATCATCTGTCGTGAATAACATGCAGTCATTTAGACATGCATCGATTTTTTGATAACGAAAACCGATGTCGGCAATCATCTTCTTCATCTCTTGAAAATTGGTAGGAAGATCGGAATTCGGGTAAGCCACCTTCTCTATCTTTAGAAGGTCATCGACTGAATTATTTCTCCATAAACTTTTTGTATTTAAGAAGAAATATGTGAACCATCTAACGCAATTTCGTCATTGTTGCATTCTCGTAAAGAGATTTCTTAGCATCCTCCGTATACTTAAAAAAACTAGCAGATTCGGCATCTGGAACCGCATCATCCGAAGGGGTATCATCGTTCATACCATCATATAACTCGTCCACCATATCATTTAAACCGGCGGTTGCTGGGGTTCTCATAGAAGGTGGTAACAGACGATGTGCAGCGATTCTATAGTTTACGACCTCTCCATGCAAGTGCTAGGTAGTTGTCACGACCCGGAAATGGCACGTGACCGGCACATGAATCACGTGAAGTCTATAAAACTCCACTGTAACCCAAGTAAGACGAAAACCAGGAATCTAAACTTTTTTAAGAAAATAGTTGAGGCGAAGTTTTGAAAAAAGGATATAAACGAAATCAAGTTTCCTTCAAAAAAATATAAATAAGGTTCATTGAAAATACAAGTGGAAAGTATACCAAAGTTTGAAAACGTTTTCGTCATTTGAGATTAGAGAAGCACCTCCTTTGTAAATTTTGATCAAAACCAGTACATATACAATAATAATATTGGCATCCACAAGCGGAAGCCGGCTCATCGCTAATTGACGAAAACACAACAACGCAAGATAAGTATATACGACGCCCAAGGAGAAAATCAACTCAAAAAAAAGTAAAGAAATACTAAAATATCATGTCATGCCCCGCTTCCCAGTAGACGGATACGGTGACGTGGCAGGCCGCAACGTTTTTACTGAGAAATAAATACGTTAAGCGTAACAAAGCAATATATAAAAATGAACAAGAATGACAAGTGATATAAAATAACAACAACTTTATTTACATTCATCTTTACAAACAATTGTTTGAAAAGAAAAGATACAATTGGTAATGCAGTGCCTAAATAATGGCATACAAGAAAGTAAGTATAAGGAACTAGAAATCAGGCTGTGCTGCAAGCTGGTCCGAGTCTTCCTGTCTCGGCTCAATCTCTTCAGTGATCGATCCTCCTGACGAACATTTCAAAGATAGAAACAGAAAGGAATGTCGTCAGCGAACTAACGCTCGATAAGTTCCAAAAGAAGAAAGAGAATATAACAAGTAATATAAAATGAACAGGTCTTTCCCCCAATAAAAGAGCAAAGCTCTGTTTAAAATTAATGAGGTAGCGCCTCACGTGCTCCTCACGCGTGCACTAGTGTGCAAAGCACAAAAAATCTATTAGATTAAAAATAAGAGTTAAAGCTCTCATACAGGGACACACGTGCTCCCCACGCGGGCGCCAGTGTGCAAAGCATAAAAAGAATTAAAACTCTCAAGTGGCGCCTCACGTGCACAACGCATGAGCGTCGGCGTCCAGGTAGAATTAAATTATACTCTCTATTAAACAGAGCCGTTGGATCAAAAATCCAACGGAGATGATAAATTATCAAAAATGCAGAATTAAATTCTTGTCAAGAGAAAACATTCCTCAAATTGAATCATAGAATAAAATTCTATTTTTGGGGTATATTCCCTCAATCTTTCGAAACAAGAAAGATTGCTTTCTGTAAAACAAAAAACCCTTGGATTAAAAATCCAATGGTGATTAAAAATCACCATTTCACAGAATAAAACTTTGCATATGGAAAATATTTTCCCAATCTTTTTAAAAGCAAGAAAATATGTTCTGTAAAACAGAAACCCTTGGATCAAAGATCCAGTGGTGGGTAAAATTCCCCAAATCAATTGGGATCTCTTAATAAGAGATTCTTTCAAAGCTAATTAACAAACTTGCCTCCACTATATAAAGGACCGAAGACTTCAAGTCTAAAAAGGAGGAACCCCCCATAGGCTTCTAAAAACAAAAACAGAAAGCTTAAAAAAGGAATAGAGAATCAAATTCTCAAGGACGAAGATCTTCCTTAAAGACTCTAGGTAAAGGAAAAAAAAGAGATAAAACATCTCATTTGCATATCTAAGGGTCTAACCCTTCTCGAAGAATTAGTTCTTTCTTTGGATCAGAGACCCACAAGACAAGTCTTCCACAAGTTGAGAATTTAATTCTCATCGGGAGGAACTTGTTATTGAGAATCAATGACTCAGAAAGGGACTAGGAATTGAATTCCTCAAAATAAAGTATATAAGAGAAACCTAGTTCTCGTAAAAGAACTTGGTTCTTAAAATAAATGCTTGATCCTAGATCTGCAAAACAAATATCCTATCGATCATTAATGGGCAAAAATGCGATCAGCAGAAGAGAAAAGCACTCAACGCCGCACATGGGCACCACAGAAGAGTGCTCAACACTCGCTAGGCAGCGCCCAGCGTCCAGCGCTGCATGTATTCCTCACGTGGACTCCACAGGAAGGAGTGCTTAGCACTCACTGGGCAACGCCCAGCGCTGCACGTGTCCCTCATGTGGACACCATAGAAAAATGCTCGGCACTCACAAGGCAGCGCCCAGTGCCGCACGTGTTCCTCACGTGGGCGCCACAGAAGAGAAGAAGAGAAAAGTGCTTAATACTCACTATGTGGTGCATAGTGTCCCAGCGTCGCACGTGCTCCCCACGTGTGGACCGCAAAAGAGAAGAAAAGAGTGCTTAGCACTCCATGAACAACCTAAAACGGCTGAATGTTCAACTGTAACATTTCAGAAAATAAAATATTATTTTGGGAATTTAAATAATTAAAATAATAAATATTATGAATATTTTAATGTATAGAGATTATTTTTAATGAAATGGTATAATTATATACCGATAGTTTGGGAAATATTTGGAAAATTAATATAATTATTGATTTAGAAGGTGTTAAGTTGATTTGGATATTTTATAAATATTTATACAATTATTTGTATATGAGTTTATTACTAAACTTGATTAATATTTACTAATTGTGCATTAATCTAGCTTATGTGTTATGCATGCAACATGATATGTTGCAATATACTTGTTTCATTTTTACAACCATGTCTCATTGTTTTTTTTCAAATGGTTTTGGATTTTGGTTTTAAAAATAAAGAGAAGAAAAAGGGAATTCTTTTATGAGATATTGTGAGAAAGAGGGGACAAAGGGGTATGGGCTAGGGGGAAAGGGGGGTTATACTCACCATGGTTCTCTTCTCACCTCCTTCATTCTCATTGTTCTTCTTCTCCTTCTTCTCATTCTTCATTCTTCCACCTCCTCTACCTCTATGCACCATCCCACAAACCACCCCAAAACACCAGTATTCCTTCACAAATTATGTGCATAAGCTTACTACAAAGACCGTGGTGCGATCAAGTGGAGAATTTGAAGACTTTGGGCAACTCAAGAAAATTCTTGAGTTGCCAAATGAGGCATATATCTGCGCCTTTAGTTAAGTTAATAGTGTGTAGTATATTCTAGTATGGTTTAAAGTTAAGAAATTATGGTTTAGTGATCTTTGAATATTCCAAGTTGAGGTTTAGGTGATCTTATGAGTTGAAAAGGTGTAATTGAGATATATTAGTGTCCACAATCCCTGTAGAGTTAATATTATGGGCTAAATCGGAGACTAAACCCCAAGATTTGAACTTTAGATTTACCGATATCGGGTTTTTGTAGGAATTGTGATGATATATAGAGATTTGCTATGACTTGGAGACTTGGAAAATTATTTAGCAATTACTGTGAGATAACCAGGTAACCAGAAGGCTAACCCTAAAAACTGAGAACCCCATTCTAAATTCCGGCCGCAAATAACCCCATTTTGGCCGCAATTTGCGGCCTTGGTATGAGCATTTGTGTTCGTGCTTGGTCCATGGTTCCCTTATCTGTTAATTTGACCTATCCTATATGGAAAATGTCCTAATTCTCACCTGAGACAAATCTGGAGATGTTTTTTCAATGTTACTGTTTTGGTTTTCCGGTTTTTAATAACTTGAGTTTTGATAATTGTGTTTTGACTCGGGGGTTTGACGTTCGTATGTCAACATCGGTGGTTGTTTGGCTATTCTTGCATGCGTAGTCCGTAGGTTCTAAACTATGTACACTTCGTATGCCGTATCGGATTTCTCGTATTTGATTCTCATTTACGATACGATATTCGTTGAAATGTAGGTACCTTCGCGTGGATTTCGTATGACAAGTGAGAGCATGGCGTCATCGACTTTGGCAAGCGAGGATCAAAGTGAGTAGATGTATATCTACGGGGGAAGTCGGGTGGATGGCGTATAACACCCCCGCAACCGTAGAATAGATTATATATATATATATTATATGTTTATGTGGGACTTGGATACCTAGTAAATAGGGTTACTAGGAGACTATAGAATAGATTTGGCGTACTTGTAGGATAGCTTACTCTTAGTTTAGTATCTTAGTCGTGAGTCATCGGTTTACTTAGTCGTACACACGCTTACACTTGGTTTATATTTGTGTGTATGTGTGTGTGTGTGTGTGTGTGTGTGTGTGTGTATGTGTATGTTTACATACACACACACACATACACTTGAGGTGAGGATAGTATATATTATATAGAGATGAGTCGATATGATCTGGCATGATACTGTGATATTTTTGATATGTGTTTGAGTCGAGACATCGTATATAATATGATATGATATAATAAAGGATCGTTGGGCAATATAATTTCAAACATGCGATAACATGTGACTTGATGATATATTAGAATGTACGAGACCTTAAATCCGTACCACTGATTTATGATATTAATATTCTACAATGATTTATACCGTACGAATGATGATTTATTATGAAATTTGACCCGTACCCTCAATTTTGAGGATGCCGTACGATGGATATTACCGTACGAGATGTATATCATGATTGATCCGCACTCTTGACTCGAGGATGCCGTACGATGTATTATTACCGTACGTGATGATATGGGGCTGGATCGCCGACTATTAGATATATCGACTCTGGATATTATAGATTTATTATTGTTTCCCCCAATCGGAGCAAGGCTCTACTGAATTTTGAAAATTCAAAATTTGAAGCAACGCTTCGGTTTCCGTGCGCAGTGCGCAATTTGCCACGTGGCAGAAGCCAATTCGGCAGCGTAACGCCCGAGACGGTGCGTCCCATCAGAGCAAGGCTCTTCAGAAAACGTAATTAAAGACTTAACTGCGCAAATGCATGGCAGCGCGACACGTGTCTGCGCAAGCGCACGGATGCGTGACACGTGTCTGCGCAGTTGCGCAATCGCAGCTGCGCAAACGCACCGATGTGCGACACGTGTCTGCGCAAGCGCACGGATGCGTGACACGTGTCTGCGCAGTTGCGCATTCGCAGCTGCGCAAGCGCACAGATGCGTGACACGTGTTTGCGCAAGCGCACAGATGCGTGACACGTGTCTGCGCAGTTGCGCAGTCGCAGCTGTGCAAACGCTCGGATGCGCGACACGTGTCTGCGCAGTTGCGCAAGTGCAACTGCGCAATCGCTCGGATGCGCGACACGTGTCTGCGCAGTTGCGCAACCGCAACTGCGCAAGCGCACGGATGCGTGACACGTGTCACACGCTGGTGAGTTGCGCAGCAACTGAATGAAGATTTAGATAAATCTTTTCTGTTCTCCTGTAAAACAGGAACCCTTGGATCAGAGATCCAATGGTGGGAAAATTCCCAAAATTATTCAGGAAAGATTTTGTTAACAAATCCAACAAATTGATGAGCACTATAAATAAGACCCCAGGCATCAGATAATGAATTATCATCGAGAGAGGGAAAAAGCTTCTAAAAAAAAAGAGAGCTCTTGAAGATTAATCAAGAACAAAAAAAAGAAGGTAAAATTTCTGAAGAACAGAAAATAAAAAGATAAATAGTGCCTTGCACTTGATATGAACCCCTGGTTCTAAAAAATAAAAGAATAATAAATAGTGCCTTGCACTTGATATGAACCCCTGGTTCTAAAAAATAAAAGAATAATAAATAGTGCCTTGCACTTGATATGAACCCTTGGTTCTGTGAAAAGAAAACAAGAAGAAAAACTTGTTGTCTTTTGATCTAAATGTAGATCAAAAGTGCTATGCACTTTTGTTTCTTCAATCAGAAGATTCTTGAGTTCCTGCAACTCATTATTTAAAAGGGCCTGGCCCAAATCAGAAATAAAAGGGCAGAGCCCTATTTGAAAAAATTCTTGAGGGCCTGGCCCAAATCAGATCACAAAAATAAAAGGGCAGAGCCCTATTTGGAAAATTCTTGAGGGCCTGGCCCAAATCAAATCATACAAAGGGCAGAGCCCTGTTTGGAAATGCTTGGGGGCTTAGCCCAAATCAAACTGCAAGAATAAAAAGAGGCAGAGCCCTGTTTAGATTGATTCTTTTAATCGGGCAGAGCCTAAAATAAAAATTGGACTTAACCCAATCCTGGCTGTAAGTCCTTAAATTAAATGCCTCTCACAAGCTAAGTCACGACCGGTTCGAGGGTACATCTCCGAACTCCTTTGACATCTGTCGTTGTAATTCCTCAACGACGTCAAAGAGGTGACGAGTCCCAACGACCACTCATCTAATATCGGACCGAAACGTCCTTAAACTAATATCGGACCGAAACGTCCTTAAAACTAATATCGGACCGAAACGTCCCTAAACTAATAATGGACCACTACGTCCCTAAACTGGCGACGGACCGAAACGTCCCTAAACTAATATCGGACCGAAACGTCCTTAAACTAATATCGGACCGAAACGTCCTTAAAACTAATATTGGACCGAAACGTCCCTAAACTAATAATGGACCACTACGTCCCTAAACTGGCGACGGACCGAAACGTCCCTAAACTAATATCGGACCGAAACGTCCCTAAACTAATATCGGACCGAAACGTCCTTAAAACTAATATCGGACCGAAACGTCCTTAAACTAATAATGGACCACTACGTCCCTAAACTGGCGACGGACCGAAACGTCCCTAAACTAAAATCGGACCGAAACTTCCCTAAACTAATGACGGACCACTACGTCCCTAAACTGGCGACGGACCGAAACGTCCTTAAACTAATAATGGGCCACCACGTCCCTAAATTGGAACATGGACCGCTACGTCCCTAAACTGACACAATAGGGCCCAAACGCTCTTTTGTCGGATCTAAACGGTCCCGTCTAAGTTGATCTTAACCCCAAATACGGTTAACGTGTCCTTAGATCTTTAAATAAACAATAAAACCCCAAATCAACTTTGGTTCAAGGGTACACCTCTGAACTCCTCAGACGCCTGTCGTTGTAATCCCTCAACGACGTCAGAGAGGTGACGAGTCCCGACGGCCGGATAATTAAATCAATCACTACGTCAAGTCGATCTTAGCCCAAAACAGGACTAATGTATCCTTGACGAACGTTTAAGTTGATCTTAGTCGCAACGCGACTAATGCATCCTTAAACTAAAATCACCGAACCCAAATCTAAGCAAAATACGGATTTGGACTAATCTACGTCCTACGGGCGACGATATTACTCAGTCTCCGTATACAATCCACGGGCAACCACAAATAAAACAAACACACACGACACGAAGTGAAATTCTGGAGAAGGAGAAAGTTGTTACCGCGATGCGGTAGCGTAATTAACTGCAGGGGCTTGCGCCTGCAGGGAAGAGCGTCCCCATAATCAAAAACCCCTCACCCTGAGGGGGAATCTGACGAAGTCTGCTACATCGGCCGCATCCGTCTAAACCTCCGATATACGGTGCCGTAAATCAACTCGGCATCTTCGGAGAGATAGACGGATAAAACCAAATAGCATCTGCCTCGAACCTCAGGCAACGGACGCGAAGTCCGGGCCGCCGTTCGGAGGGGAACAGATTCTGGCACGCCCGGTGGGACCTTTTCCTCTTTCCACTCCACACTTCGTATGTCGTCATCGCGAACCAATCGCGGTTTGTTAAATGGTTGTCCTTGAATTTCAAGTTGCTAAGATTTGGTCTTTTGTCTGGCGCAGAACTCAAGATTCAATGGCCACCAACTGCTCGAAATGCCATTGCAGCGGACGTTCCACCTCACCGCGAGGTGTAGCATATGGGCCCCAGGCGGCTTCCTTCCTGACTCTGCCGGTAGACCAGGTGACTCAGGCCACCACCGGCTTGTTTTTCGGGACCATGATCCCACCTGCAAGCTTCTCCATGCCGATATCCGCACCAGAAGCGAACAAGAAGTCGGTGTTCGACCGGCTCACCGCTACCACGACCCCTGTCAACGGGTCGCCCGCTACTAAGCTGACAGCCTCTGTTTTCACCAGGCTAGGTCAGGATCATAAAGTGGCTGTCCCGAAGAGGGCAACGGCCACAACTTCGGAAGTCGTTGAAGCGGCTTCTCCTATCAGAAAGTCAGTCTTCACAAGATTGACGGTTCCTACTCCTCCTCCAGCTGGTCAAAAAGCATCAGTCTTTGATAGGCTGACATCGGCAGTTACCCCACACTCAAACAGGGGGCAACAAGAAATTGTATCGATTTCCGAGCCAGTCCCAACGGCCCGTCGTGCACGACGTCGCCATTGGCAGCGAATAAGGAAAGCAGGAGGCAACTCCCCTTCAGGGCTAACCCCGCCTGCTCCAGTGGCGGAGGTCAACGCTGCTGTTCCAACTGGGAACAGCTTTGAATTGCTGAGGAAGGTGAGAAAGAACTCCCCGGTTGCTACATTGAAAAGGTCTCCTCCACCCATGGAAAAAGCTCCGGAGACGAAACAGGAACATCCCCCTCAACGGCTGTCATCAAAAGTTTATAAAGTATGGCGCAGGGTTCAAAACTCTGTGATCGATCCGGACCACTTGCGTCACCAGAAAAAGGCGAAGGTGGAGAATAACAAAAACTGCCCCATTAAACAGCAGGGGGCAACAAATACTAGAATGCCCGCTTCAACGGCTCCTTCAACCTCAAAGGTCTACGAAAGAAGGAGGCCAGAGAAAGCTCCCGCAACAGCAGCAAGAGGTAACAATGGTGAACCTAAACGCCCCAAGTCAGGGGGCATAACAGTTCATACGATCTATATGGCTTCAGGAAAAGAAGAAAGTCGTACTTCTACGGGTCACCGACCGCTTACCCGGTCAGTGACCAGGTCTCAGGAGCAGCAACAAAAGCTCCAGGAGATGATGACTACAATGGCTGCACTCACGGGGCCAAAAGAGAATCCTGAGACGTCCTTAGATGAACGTCAAGAGGAGGAGACCGACGCTGTGTTCCTCCGCCGAATACTGGAAAAGAGAGATAAACAGGCTGCGGAACAGGCGGCCAACATAAAGAAAATGGCCCTCCTGTTCCAGGATGTGGTGGGTATGATGATTCAACCAGATCCACCTGCTGGAGATCCCCCGATCATTCTTGAAGATGATAGGGGAGAGACATCGAATCCTCTACCGGCTCTATCCGCAGCTAAAGAGGATACCATATCAAAAGCTGATTTGGATGAATATATTGCTCAACAAATACGGGCGCATCAGGCGGTTGAAGCAGCCGGTCAGATCGTGAAAACGGGGCGGCCATATCCGGGATGGTACGACCAAATCAAGTACCCGCCAGGTTACACAATTCCTAAGTTTCATGTCTACAAGGGGACCGGCAACCCCCATCAACATGTTGCCCAGTTCAGGGCGCTGTGTGGTAACACTGGAGGCGACGACAAACTCTTGCTGCGCCAATTCGTTGGAAGCTTATCAGACACGGCTTTCGAGTGGTATTCCGAGCTCCCCAACGACTCTATTAAAACCTTTGCGGAGATGGAGCTGCTCTTCACCCAACGTTTTGCAAGTGCCAGCGAGCGTACCCCAATGACGGCACTGATTAACGCCAGGGTAAAACCCGGCGAGACGTGGGTTCAGTACGCTATACGGTGGTGTAATCTATGGTCTAAATGTGAACAGCGCATAGAAGAAGCCCCTGCGGTGGGAATGTTTGTTGGAACCCTTGATCCACAAGCAACTATTTCACAATTTATGATGTTCTTCAAGCCGACTTCCTTCCAGGCTTTGATCGACAAATTGGAGCAGATGGACCAGATGGGCCATAAACCCCCTCTCCCGAAGCCGGACCTCCGAAACGATAAAGGAAAGGGAAAAGCGATCATCGTCGCTAATGCCCAACAACAACCGAACGACTCGAAGCCGGTTGCTCGTCCAAACAATACGCGCCCATACGTACCCCTTGAGGACAGGATGGGACGTGCTTACTCCTTCCCCCGCGATAAAACAAGAAGGTTATTTGAGCTAGCATTGCGCAACAGGCTCATAAATTTGCCAGATCCAAAACGTCCGTCACAACCGAGTGACGTCAACGAGCCCAATTACTGCCCTTATCATCGAGTGCTTGGCCATCCAATTGAGGATTGCTACGTTTTCAAGAATTGGCTTGAGAACCAGTACCGTCAGGGCAAATTTGCGTTATCTGACAAATGGAAGGTAAATCCCCCGCAGCCCCACATCGCTAAAGGGACGAATACACCTGGGGCAACATGCTCCGTTATTGAAGAAACTCCCTGGGAGGTTGTATTATCGGCCAAAACGAAGAGAATGCTAAATGATCTTCAAACCTGCCCAGCGGTCAAGTGGAAGAACCCCTTGGAACCGCAGGTTATTGAGGGGATGTTGAAGCCACGACCGATTCCGAAGACCGATGGTGGCAGTTCAAGCACTCATGGTCAGCCGTCAAAATCTTCTAAAAAGAAGAAGAAGAAATCTAAGAAGCTCGTGAAGCCTGGCGACAAGCGCACGGACTTACAAAAGCAAATCGATGCGCTGGATGAATATAACCAAAAGGCGCGAACTCCCATCACGCTCCAAGATTTCCTTGATCACGTCTTCCAAAAAGAAGATGAAGGAGAAAGTTCATCGGATGAATCTGACGAATATGTAGCAAGCTGTCATATGATCTCCCATTCGACCACGAACGATGAAGGAACTTCTGGCACTGAAACGCTGGGGGCAAAAGCCGAATCAGGAACCCCAGGGTTACCGGTTGAAATGATTAGCGCGTTTCTTCATGAAGCTCGGTTGAAAAGCAAGGCTGATCGAGAACGCGAGACGGCTATATTCGAAAGGGCTAAGCGTCGGCGACTTGAGGAAGGAGCTGAAATGACCCCGTTGGAGCAAAATGCCTCCACCACTGACAAAAGCCAATTCAAGATAAAAAAGAAATTTACTAAGGCCATATCGATGGGCATGAAGCTACCACCCTCTGAAGAAAAAGTTACTGGCGCGGTAGAAATGCACCCCTCTTATTGCTTATACCATCAGAAGGTCTCGCATTCCACCCAAGATTGCAAAGCTTTCAATGGATGGTGGCAAGGATACGTCGCTAATCGACAACGATTTAAACGGGAAAAACGTAAAATTCACCGAGAACAAAGAAATACGACTAAAGAACTTGAAAGAACTGCCGACAATTGTCACATGGTTAACACTACCGGGTCACAAGTGCCTACATTTGGGAGCGACTCCGATGAAGAGCTAGAGCTTGGCCCCCTCTTCGAAGAATCCACTTCAGGAAAAGAAAAAGAACTGAAGGCCTGCGAGAATATACAGCTGCGCAATCGAACATTACCCGAAAAGAACCTCGGACCCTTGAATAAGAAAAACAAAGAGAAAGAGAAGGTCTTTGAAGACATCGCTTTGGATGACCAAGTTGCGGAAGAGTTAACCGCCAAGAATCCCCCAAAAAGGAATAAAGTAGATTACAATGTCTTGGCGTATCTGAGAAAGCTACCCTCACAACTCAGCATTCTCGATGCCCTATTGCTATCAAAAGAGGCGAGGGATTCTTTGGTTAAGGCCCTACAAGATCCGGACCAGTTCCAAGCTTTCCTAGCCGAACAAAAGATGAAGGATGAATTGGAAGAGGTGCACACAGCCGACGTTGCTTTTGGTGATGAAGACCTTCTCCTCGGAACGTGTGAACACAATCGCCCACTTTATGTCTCAGGATACTGCCATGACATAAAGATAGGAAAAATCTTAGTCGATAACGGATCGTCTGTCAATTTACTCAATGTGCGAGTGTTAAAAGAGATTTGCATGAGTGTCCAACACCTCGCCCGAGATAAAATCACCATCTCCGGTTTCGACTCTCAATCCTCAAAGACTCTTGGATCTGTGATATTGACGCTACGCTTCGGGGTGCTCGTCACAGACATCAAGTTCCATGTTATAGACGCCAAGACGTGCTACAATGCTCTGCTCGGCCGACCATGGCTACACGAATACAATATCATCCCTTCTACACAGCATCAGTGCATGAAGTATTCTAGGGACGGCCTCGAGTACACAGTGGCAGGAGAGTTGAATCCATTCTCCGTGAACGAAGTTCGCAAGTATGAAGATGCCAAATACTTCTTACCGAATTTCGAAGACACGGAAAGGTGTCACAAACCGGAGAACAAAACTAACGCAACCATCCCTGTCTTCGGCAGTGACACCGAGGAGGAGGAGGATATAATCTATTCAGGTCCGTCCCAATCCACCAGACCAGGACCATCCGTTCCTTCATTGATCTTCGGCAGTGATTCAGAGGATGAAGTTCGCGCTGTATTCCCTGCTCGGCCTTCGATACGGGCTTCTGCCGATGAAGAGCGAAGTCTACAGATAACCATGGTGCCGCTTGAACATTACAAAGAACTGGATGCACTCGACACTAACAGCGTAGAAGAATTGCAGACATTCTATATCCCTCCCGGACGAAAAGGCGAGAAAGCAATCCTATTCTACCGTTCTGAAGAAAACAAGGTGGAAAAAGAAATTTGGCACGGCGCAGATCCCACGCTCGACGGGCTTCAGCCTATCCGTCTTCCCAGGTATTATACCGAAGGTTTGAAGAAACTACTGAAGCGCCAGGGGATGTCTTTCACACAGACCGTTAGAAAAGCTAAATTCTATGATAAGGTTTGGAACGTTCCCGAGACTCAATGCAAACTGCCTAACGGGAGAACTGAAACAAAAGGGCTTGGGTACATCCGGCCAAAAAAACGGGAGCTAGTAAACAGCTGTTATGCCATGTATGACTTCGATGAAGAGGCTGACGCTCAATGGGAGGACGCTAATCCTGAATCGGCAAAAGTTCCTGATACAAAACCGCCCAATCCATCGTCTGAAGACCAGATGAGCAAACTTATAAAGGATGCGAGTCAAAAAGCCCGAGATGATCACGATCGTGAAATGGCAATCTATGAGAAAGCCAAGACACAGCGTCTCCTTCGACAGGCAGTAAAGAACGAAGATGCTGGCCCACGTCAGCCTGCTACAAAAAGGGGTCGACACGAAAGCAAAAACAAGTCGAAAGGCCGAAAAGGTGCTCAACAACCACAAAGCAGAGCTAAGAAGCCACGCATCCGAGAGTCGAGCGTTATTGACCTAGCCCTTATGAAGAAAATGGGTCGAGCATACTCGTTTCCTCGAAACAAAACAAGGAAAATACTTGATCTTGCTCTAAAACATCAAATGCTTACTCTGCCAGAGTCTAAACATCCTGAGCAAGCAGGCGAAGTCTCCAACCCAAATTATTGCTCTTACCATCGAGTAGTAGGGCATCCGCTTGAAGATTGCTTCACCTTCAAGAATTGGGTCGAAGATCAATATCAGCTTGGCAAGTTCGCGTTGTCTGATAACTGGAGGGTAGCACCACCACAGAAGCACGAGCCCGAAACCGCGAAAGAAAAACCAGTTCCACATCGGAGTGGGCAGAAAATTCACACCTGTCATGTGATAACAATATTAAAAGAAGGGTCCGACGATATGAACAACCTCCCTTGGTGCTTTGAAAGCGGCAGCGATGAGGTGATCTCAGAATTTCCCCCAGCTCCGAAAGAACTGGAGGACGGAATCCATACCACCGCAGATAACCTCAGGAAAATCGAGTTGGGGACAGTAGATGATCCGCGACCGACATTCGTCAGCGAGCTGCTGTCTGAAGAGAGGGTGGCTGCGTTAAAAGACGTCCTTGTGCAGCATAAAGATTGCTTCGCATGGAACTATTCCGAGATGCCGGGACTAGATCCAGAAGTTGCTGTACATAGACTAGCAATATCCCCAGACGTTAAGCCGATCAAACAGGCGCCGAGAAGAATGCGACTCGAGCTTGAGATGAGCATAAACACCGAAGTCAAAAAGTTAATCGACTCTGGCTTCATTCAAGAAGTTCAGTACCCTGAATGGATTGCCAACATCGTCCCAGTAATGAAGAAAAATGGGACAGTGCGCATATGCGTAGACTTTCGGGATCTTAACAGAGCCTGCCCAAAAGATGATTTCCCAGTGCCAGTCACTGAACTTATGATAGACAATACATCCACTCATGAGGTTTTCTCCTTCATGGACGGCTCGTCGGGGTATAACCAGATAAAAATGCATCCCGAAGACCAGAAACACACAGCCTTCAGGACTCCTCTTGGTATATTTTGTTACAAAGTGATGCCCTTCGGTTTGAAGAACGCCGGTGCTACTTATCAAAGGGCCATGACAAAGATCTTCGACGACCTCATACATGAAATCGTTGAATGCTATATCGACGATCTCGTGGTTAAAAGCAAATCATACGAGGAACATCTCGAGCATTTGAAGATCGTGTTTCAACGCCTTCGGCAATACAACTTGAAGATGAATCCTCTTAAATGTGCGTTCGGGGTTTCCTCGGGCAAATTCCTAGGATTCGTCGTTCGACACCGGGGTATTGAAATAGATCCGTCAAAGATCAAAGCGATCATGGAAATGCCTCCGCCGAGGACTCTCAAACAGTTGCGGTCTCTCCAAGGGAAACTCGCATACATACGGCGATTTATAGCCAACCTTTCAGGAAAGTGCCGTCCTTACAGTCACCTGATGAAGAAAGGAACCCCATTCGTTTGGGATCAAAAATGCCAAGGCGCACTGGATGAGATCAAACAATACCTGCAGAACCCGCCGGTGTTGGCTGCTCCGGTTAAGGGGAAGCCTCTCATTCTTTATACGACCGCCCTCGAAGGTTCCTTAGGCGCCTTATGGACACAAGAGAACGATCAAGGGAAAGAAAGAGCACTCTACTACTTAAGCCGAGTTCTGCTGGGGGCAGAAAGCAACTACTCTCCCATAGAAAAACACTGCCTGGCGTTGATCTTCGCAATAACAAAGCTTAGGCACTATGCGTTGGCGCACGAGGTCCGTCTGATTTCAAAGGTGGACCCTCTCAAATATCTAATGTCAAAAGCCATATTGACGGGACGACTCGCTAAATGGGCCCTGCTCTTGATGGAATTTTCGATAACATATCAACCTCTCAAGGCGGTAAAAGGTCAGGCCATCGCCGATTTCCTCGCTGAGCATCCCATACCTGCCGATTCTCCGTTAAATTGCGATTTGCCGGACAGACATGCGTTTGACGCAATCGACAGTGGTGATACCCGTTGGGAGCTTTACTTCGACGGAGCGTCTTCTATGAAAAAGCACAAACAAAGTACGCCAATGATTAAATCGGGGGTAGGACTCATCTTCGTGACTCCACAAGGAGGAATAATGCGCTTCGCCTTCTCCTTGACGGAGCCGAGAACGAATAATGAGGCTGAATATGAGGCTTTGATAGCAGGCCTCGAGATCGCTATCGATATGGGAATTGAGAGCCTCCTCATATACGGGGACTCCCAACTGGTCGTCAGTCAAGTGAACGGCGATTACCAAACATGTAAACCGGAATTGGTAAAATACGGTGAAAAAGTGCAACGACTGCTAACCCAAATTCCCTCTTACACGTTGGAAAGCATACCGCGCGCGGAAAACAGCAAAGCAGACGCACTAGCCAAACTTGCTAAAGAACTGGCTGACGAGAACCTCGACGACGTTAGAATCGTGGTGCAAAGCCGTCGAGTGCTCGCCCCAACAGAAATATCTCCGGAATCGTCTGAAGAAAAAGGAGCGAAAGAGGAGACAACCCTGCAAGTAAAAGATTGGGAGAATACCGGGGACTGGAGAGAAGTCTTCATAGATTACTTCAAGTTCCACCGAATACCTGAAGAAGCGTCCACAAGACATCAGCTCACGAAACGAGCTCTGTCTTTCGCCTTCGTCAATAATACTCTGTACAAGAGGTCATTCGATTCTCTGTGGTTGAGATGCTTAGGACCTGACGAAGCGAGAAGGGTCGTCCAAGAAGTTCACGACGGACTCTGCGGTTCCCACCAAGCAGGCCCTAAGATGAAGTTAAAGATAAAGCGGATGGGCTACTACTAGCCCACGATGATGCAGGATTGCCTCGAATATGCGAAGCAATGTCATTCATGTCAAATTCATGGGGACTTCATCCATCAGCATCCCAATCCACTGCATCCAACAGTGGCTAGTTGGCCATTTGAAATGTGGGGAACTGACATAGTCGGTCCCATCGAACCAGCATCGTCAAAGGGACATCGTTTCATATTGGCAACGACTGATTACTTCTCCAAATGGGCAGAAGCGGTACCGTTGAGGGAAGTAAAAACGGAGAACATCCTCCATTTCTTCAAAACGCATGTCATATACCAGTTCGGAACCCCAAGAAGGATCATCTCTGATAATGGGCCAGCCTACCGAAGTCATAAAATTAGCCGCTTCGCACAGCAGCACAATATAGACTGGAGATATTCCTCAGTTTATAATCCGCGAGCTAACGGTCTAGCTGAGGCCTTCAACAAGACCTTGACGAAGATCATGAAGAAAACAGTGTCACGAAATAAAAGAGATTGGCACGAAAGATTGCAAGAAGCTCTTTGGGCGTATCGAACTACGTTCAAGACAGCCACAAACACAACGCCATACGCGTTGGTGTTTGGGACAGAAGCAGTACTTCCTCTCGAAATAGAATTACCCTCTTTACGAGTAGCAGTTCACTACGAGTTGACAAATGAAGAAAATGCTCACCTCCGGCTTGAGGAGCTTGATGCCCTTGAAGAAACACGGCTCATAGCGCAACAAAATCTGGAGGCTTATAAAGCAAAGATGACGCGCTCATACGAAAGATTGAGCCGGCCGAGGACATTCCACCAAGGCGAACTCGTGCTAGTCGTCAAAAGGCCCATGATCCCCAATCGCGCCAAGCGGGGAAAGTTTGAGCCAAACTATGAAGGACCGTACATCATTGATAAGGTCTACCAGGGTGGAGCCTATCTACTCATGGACATGCACGGTGAAAGGCCCTTCAGGCCAATAAACGGTCGCTTCCTAAAGAAATACTACGCTTAACGAGCCTTAGTTTAGGTCAATGACAGATGACGACGACTATGTCCGCTCGCTATCTTCCTAAGCTCAGGCTTTATAAGCAGTAGCCAGCCCTCTCAACGGTAGACCGAAATGTCCTTAAACTAATATCAGACCGAAACGTCTTTAAACTACTACTGCTGCATCTTTAGACTAACGAAAAAAAAAAGAGAGAAAAAAAAGAAAATAAAAAGAATAAAAAAACGGTATGTCCATAAGCAAGATGGGCACGGATGAAAACCCGAAAGGGCTCCGTGAGTAAAAACAGCAGGACAACCGGCGAATGTTTGTGAAAACCCGAAAGGGCGCAACTTCGTTAAAGAACCCTTACAGAGTCCTCTCGACCCTGTAAGGAGAAACCACCCGCGTGAGATCCTTACGACTCACAAGGGAACAACACACTTAGGAATCCCCACGATTCCTAAGGAGAAAATACGCTTGCGAGATCCTCACGACTCGTAAGGAGAACTCTCTTATGGGACCCTCACGGCTCATAGGATTTGAAAGTCTTAAGTTACAGAGACCTAAACCTGTGCTTAAGCAAACCCCCACAAACTTCCAATGTTGCCCTACAAGTGGTTCAATATTGACCCTTGTATACAATCCACGGGCGCGAATAAACATTTCCTTAACCAAGGTACATCCGTGACCGGAGATACGTTCGCATAACCCTTGTAAGTCCCCTCGATTTACAAGAAGAAAACCCCCTGTAGGATCCTTACGACTTACAGAGGAACAAAACACTTAGGAACCCTTACGATTCCTAAGGAAAAAAAATACGCCTACAAGATCCTCACGACTTGTAGGGAAAAATACCTTTATGAGGCCCTTACGGCTCATGAAGTTAAAAGCCTTAGCCGACAGGACCCTAACCCTGGTCGCTAAGCCTCCTTTGTTCGACAACGACGGAGGCAAATGATGATTCGCTCCTGGCAATATACCAGTTGCAGCGGTGCTGATGCCAAAATCGGTGTCTAATTTCAGGCTTACGGTAAAAAGCCAGTAGGCCGCTCATGCATACGAAATAGCCGAAATGATAGGGCAACTTGCAATAAAAAGCAGCAAGTAAGATATATGCATGCAAAACAGCCGAAATGATTGGGCAACTCGTAATGAAAAGCAACGGGTAAAGATAAAGTAAAAAGCCGAAATGATTGGGCACCGCGAAAAATAGCCGAAATGATTGGGCAATCGCGACCTTCGCGATATAAAAGCTGAAATGATAGAGCATAGCGGAAATAAAATAAAACAAAAATAAGAAATGATGAAACTTCGGCCCTACAGTTAAGATCACATCGATCCCTGTATACAATCCAAGGGCGCAAACAAAGAAGAAACCATACTTCCCCAGCGGATTCCGTCGAACGACGAAGCCAAACCTCAACGGTTCATTTCAACCGAAGAAGCCAGAAAACTTCTCAACTCACGGATACAAACACTCCTTGACGAGAGCTTCCTGATCCGCGTCGACCCGCAGAGCCACCAGTGCCTCCGTAGGAACCCTCGACTCGTTTCAAACCCCAAGGACACAAATAATCCTTGGCGCTTGGGAAACAAATAATCCCTCGCAAAACTTCTCAACTCACGGATACAAACACTCCTTGACGAGAGCTTCCTGATCCGCGTCGACCCGCAGAGCCACCAGTGCCTCCGTAGGAACCCTCGACTCGTTTCAAACCCCAAGGACACAAATAATCCTTGGCGCTTGGGAAACAAATAATCCCTCGCAAAACTTCTTAACTCACAGATACAAACACTCCTTGACGAGAGCTTCCTGATCCGCGTCGACCCGCAGAGCCACCAGTGCCTCCGTAGGAACCCTCGACTCGTTTCAAACCCCAAGGACACAAATAATCCTTGGCGCTTGGGAAACAAATAATCCCTCGCAAAGCTTCTCAACTCACGGATACAAACACTCCTTGACGAGAGCTTCCTGATCCGCGTTGACTCGCAGAGCCACCAGCGCCTCCGTGGGAACCATCGACTCGTTTCAAACTCCAAGGACACAAATAATCCTTGGCGCTTGGGAAACAAATAATCCCTCGCAAAACTTCTCAACTCACGGATACAAACACTCCTTGACGAGAGCCTTCTGATCCGCGTCGACTCGCAGAGCCACCAGCGCCTCCGTGGGAACCATCGACTCGTTTCAAATCCCAAGGACACAAATAATCCTTGGCGCTTGGGAAACAAATAATCCCTCGCAAAACTTCTCAACTCACGGATACAAACACTCCGTGACGAGAGCTTCTTTGACTCACATCTCAGGCAGTAAAGATTCAAAAACTTGCTTCCTGAAACAATGGGACCCTGCAAGTCAATCCTAAATGGTCTCTTGCATACTATCCACGGGTCTCACTCTCTGAAGTCGATTTTCGACAAAGAGGGAAACAACCGCTTACGAGCCTTCTCGACTCGTAAGAGGGCAATGGGACCCTGCAAGTCAATCCTAAATGGTCTCTTGCATACTATCCACGGGTCTCACTCTCTGAAGTCGATTCTCGACAAAGAGGGAAACAACCGCTTACGAGCCCTCTCGACTCGTAAGAGGGAGAAATTCTCTCATAAGATCCTTTCGACTTATGAGAGAAAGCCACACTTAGGAATCCTCACGATTCCTAAGGAGAAAATTCACCTACGAGATCCTCTCGATCCGTAGGGAGAAAAGTCTCTATGAGACCCTCACGGCTCATAGAGTTGAAAAGTCTTAGGCAGCAGATTCGAACCTGCGGCCTAAGCCATCGTTATATCTTGAAGAAACCAGAATGCTTACTCTGTTACCTGTCAATCATGTTTATCAAAACAGCATGCTGATAATAAAAGAAGGGAGAAAGCAAAGAAATGATACAAGACATTGCAGAAAAAAAATGTATATCTTTATTTATCAATTCAATCAAGTACATGGCGAATCGTATAAAAGAATAAAGAATGCATACATCTTATTAAAAAAAAAAAAGAAAAGAAAATTACGAGTATATTGATACAAGGGCAGCTACTCGGAAGGGAGCGTCTTGCACAGATGTAGCAATCGTTCGCGTATCTCCTTCCACGCCTTCTCCTGCTCGGCTACCACCGTCAACTCTGCCTCCACTTGGGCTCGCTGCCGCAAGACCAATGCAAGCTGCTCCCTCACGGCTTGATAAGCAGCCTCCCGACTTGGGATATTGCGCTCAGCCACGTCAAGCTTCCGCTTTAAGTTTAGCCCATGGGAGATGCGCTCCAAGAGACCCTCAAAGATAGTCTTCACTTGGGCAGCATTTGCCTCAACCTCAGCGCGCAGACGGGCCGTTTCGTTTAAGGTCTTTTGGCATTCCCTTAGTCTTTGAGCTGCTTCTTGCTCCAAGTTGCGGGAGTGCGAAGTACTTTGCTCGAGCCAAGTTGTGCGTTGGGTGCTCAGAGCTAAAACTTCGGGAGAAAGGCGCGTCAACTCCAGCCGGTACAGACAGGCCTCGATCTCCCTGCAGTGGTTAACCCAAGATTCAACGATGCCTTCGTCGTGAAAAGTTACGAGCGCCGCTAACATTGGGTTAACATCCACAGCGAAATCTGCAGCAGAAGGAAGAGCTTCCATGCTGAGCTCTTCGATATACCCGCTCAGCATGCCTAGACTCATCACAGCACCCTTTGAAGACGGACGTCTCAAAAAGGGGCCTGCCGGTGAAAAAACGCGAGCCTCGAAGGGGACCGGAGCCGGAACAATAGCTGCAAAACAAAACAGAGTTAAACGACGGTTCAAAAGATGTTGAAGGGTTACCAAAAGGAAGTTTACTATACCAGGTACAGCGGACGGCAAAGCCGGAAGGGCCGGTAGCGCGGCAGGTCTTGTATCCCCTCCTTCGATTTGTGGCACTGCAACAAAGAAAAGGAAAAGTCAGAAATTATCCCATTGCCAGAAAAAAGGAGTAAATAAAGATATTACCAGCGCCACTAGAAGGAGAAGCGAGTTCGGATGGGAAAGAAAAGTGCGGGAGCAACACTTGATACAAGTGATCAAAAAGCACTCCTGCAAAGGCACAATGGTGTAACGTTAGTACAAAAGCCGCATTTTTGAAAGATTAATGCATGAGTCGTAAATCCATACCTTCCAACATCCGTGACGGCACAAGGGAAGACGGAGAGGTGACTACTGCCAAAGCAGTAGTTGACGGTGCCCCCTCGAGCAGTGGAGCTCGGTACTGGCCGCACCTGCAAGAACAAGTTTGTTAGAAGAGATCACAAGATATATACAAAAAAAGGGGGAAATGCTGGTGATAAAAAATTTTACCTGATGAGCTGCCAGCAGAAACTGAGGCGGTCCCCTCCTCCACTGACGGAAGACCACCGCCTGTAGCTTCATCACCCGACTCAAGGGGAACCGTTGTTATGCTCTCAAGCTCTGCAGGCGGTGGGGAACCATAGACAGGGAGGGCCAAGATAGGAACATTGCCAGATTCCTGAGAAGGAGCGCCTAGCTCGTCCTCAGGAATCATGGCCGCCTCACCTGCTGCTCCCTCAGGATCAGCGATTACAGCTGCCCCGTCCATCGGCACTGCGAGGTCTCCAGCCTCAAGTACCTCGCCCTCTACCGCCTTCGGCTCGATCGAGACAATCATCTCATCTGCCGCCACTTCGGGTACGGCATCAATGACTTTCTCCGCGGTAGGTTCCTCAATCTCGGCTCCAGGCCCCATGGCCTCGACAAAGTTGTCCACTGTCGGTTCGGGTTCGGCGAGTACCGCTTCTTCCGCTCCCTTGGGTTCGACGGTCGTCTCCGCCTCCCCCTCAGTTGGACTTGACCCTGCAAGATGAGATATGTATAAGCCAATAGTTTTACAAGTCATACAACAAGGCTCTGAAAGAAGTACTACCTGAAGCGGATTTATCATTGGCGTTCCGAACAGCGCGCGCAACTTGCCGATGAGCGGTAGACAGGGCCACAGGGGGCTCTTCAGAAGGATTACTAGCGTGAGGAACGGTGCTAGGGCCCGCTCCTGCGGCCAGAGCAGCTCTGCGCGCCTTAGCTTCGCGTCTAGACCGCTTCCGCTCCTCTTGAGCCGATGAGACAGATGCCATCAGAGCTTCCTTGAGCGAAGCCTGCTCATCCGTGTAGAGGGATGCCTCCAGATTTTTCAGAGCATCCCTCGTTGTTGCATCAAGCCGAGGCTCTTGCGGCAGCTTCGACGGAGTTGGGACTTCGATGATGGGCTTGGGAAGGGCCCTTGCGCCGATTAATACAACCCCTGTAAAGAAACAAGAGAAGGTCAGGTCGACTATCATAAAAAGATAACGAACTTTCCGTATAAAAGAGAAAGGGATAAAACATACCGACGCTCGCTAAGGTACGCTTGTTCTCCTCCTCCTGGAAGGTCTTCAGAGAGGCAGCAATGGCCTCTTCAGTGGATACACCTATTGAAAATGAGGCAAATATTAGCTGAAGATAATAATAAAAAGTGGGATAAAATGACAAATAAGAAGACTGATGATTACCTGACTCAGCGAGTCTGCTTAACATCGCTTCGAGCCTCGCCGATCGCTCCGAAGCTGCAATGGCGGCGGCTAGATTGGTGTCCTCAGGGTCCACCACGAAACCCTCATTGCTGCCGTACTCGCATATGGTCTCGGCAGGATGAGCCGTGGACTCTAAGTTAAGAATCGCGTCGAGGGATAAAGTGGACTTCTTCTTCTTTTGCCCGCCAGCCTTGGACCCACTGGGAGCAGCTTTGCGCTTGCCAGTTTTGGCAGTCGCTTTCGGGCGGCGAGTCCCGATGTCCGCTCCTGCACCCGACTCCGGCGATGCCGCTTTAACCGTCTTTGTCGGAGCACGGGGCGCCGTTGGGGCATCCACCGTAGTAGGCAGTGGCAGTCCACGCGGAGGGGCCAACACCCGTGGTCGATCAGCTCCGGCCTCTTTCGTCGGAGGGATAACCTGAACCCTGGGCTGCAATGGAGCCTTGCGATTGCCGCCGGGAGGCGCAGCCCGACGATCGACCAGTAGACGTTTCTCCATCAAGATAATTGGGCCCATCGCGTGCGCATATCAGGCTACATACGAATTGAGTATCTTAGGGGTACAGCTGGGCTCACTGATGAAAAAGTAGGAGCCGGTGTTCAGCCGGATGAAGTGATGCATTGCATTCCGTACCCCCTCTAAGCCGACTGCAGGTGTTCCCAAGAAGGCTTCCAACGGGACCCCTTGGTTATAACTCGATTGCCGAGCAAATCGATGCGGATTATACCTCATGAAGAGGGCCGTTTCATTTTGCCTAAATACCAAGTAGCCCGGCCGAATGGAATAAAGGTGGAGGATTTCTCGAGCCTTCAACACGGAAACACCGCCCTTAAAGTCATCACGCAGCGACACCACCGACTTAGTGGTCTCGGAACCTATGGTGATGACTTTATCCACAAAAGAGGTCTTCGCCCCGACTAGATGCGAACGCAGAAGCAGTCCCCGAGACTCCCGCGGAGGTGCGAACACGATGGAAGCCCCAACCAATCGCATGATTCTCGGAAGTTTAAATCTCTCAAAGAACGGAGGAGTTTTGTGGGCACCAAACACTCCTCGAACATGCAGCTCCATCCAAGAAGTGAAGTAGTGCATCGGGAAGTTAGCAGGCTGTACCCCAGGCTCACTAGCGTCCGCCGCTACGCTAAGTCCATGGTAGAGGTAAGCCAACCCAGCGATCCCCACTGATAATTGCAGACCAGCCACCATTCGATGCGCCGGGTAGAAAACAGAAGACCGCATAAGGCGTGGGTGCATGGGAAGCGCGAAGCTGCATAGCCACAGACCTAAGAATCCGATGAAGAAGGTCTCCTCGTCCATGCCAGGAACGGCGATCTCTGAGAAAGGGACGCTGGCAGTGCCGGGAAGGTAAAAACTTTGCTGGTCAATGTCCGATGAAGGCAGGTGGTCCAGGCCGAAACCAAAAGGATCAGTGAGTTGGGCGAACTTCTCACCTTGCTCTGATAAAAATTCCGGGCGAATAAAACGAGCAATGAAGTCCGCGAAACTAACGCCTCGGTCGCCTAATTCCAAGTGGAGCTCCTCGTAGATCTCCAGTACCTTCACCAAGCCCGGGTGCTGATGCTGAATGGCATTGTCCGGAGTTAGATCGCATACCATCTGCTTGGTGGCAAAGACGTACTCGTCAGGAGGAAGCAGCTCTTCATAATGCTCCCCCCTCGCCGGTAAACCTGAAAGCTCAACGAATTCCTCCAGAGAAATGGAAACTTCCCTATCCGCTGTCAGGAAAGTATGTGTGGGGATGTTCCATTGTTCAACGAAAGCCTTTGTCCACCACGTCGGAAGAGTAGGATACTCGAAAAGCGAGACGTAAACGGCGGAGTATAAGCCAATCTTCGTCAGATGAGTTCTCTTCGCCGCTAAAATATACCGGGCCCATGGCAGATATCCAGCAGGCGGTCGCGGATTCAGTCCAATGTTGTAAGCCTGTCCCCAAGGGCGTGCTTCACCTTGACAGATTCGCCTTCCCAATATATCTATGGCTGGCGGCGGTTGCACTGGAATAGCGCCGATTGCGGGCTGGAGGAGGTCGTCCGAATTCCAATTTTTAACCTCCACGGCATACTCCACCGGGGGTTTGTCCGCATAAGAGAGCGAGACTATGGGCTCAGAGGGCACGGCGGAACTAAAACTGCGACGGCCTTGGATAATCTGGCTATACCACCTCCCCCATAGGTGAAGTCTCTTGCACTCAGGATCGTGATCTTTGATCAGAGCAAACACCACCCGGTCCACTGGTGCATGTGGGAACCCTCCTTCTGAGCGAACAAAGGGGAAAGACAAATCTTCAGACATGTTTCCTGTAGATAAAAAAAAATATATATATATATAATAACAACTGTTAGTGTTCCAATGCTTCACATATCAAAGGCATACATCACACTGCAATGCAGTGGGTTGGGGACCAAAGGGGGACCCACAAAATCAAGATGACGGCGCATCATTTGATAAGACAGTCCCATCATTGGATGAGACTGTCAGTTAATAAAAAGGACCCCCAAGAGAATATCCTCATTGGGGGATCTCTAGAGACAAGGAGAAAATCTCCTCTTTTCAGAGCAAAGCTCTGTCACAGAGTGACACTTGTCAAACTCCTGTTTCAAAAGAATAAAACTTCTTAAAAAAAAAGAGAGCCTAGCTCTGTAGCAGTAATAAAAATTTATAACCAAGGATTAAAATTTTGGGATCTTAAAGATCCATGGAAACTTTTAAAAAGTTTTTTAATTGACCTATGAGCAGGGCTCTGTTCATGGGTTAAAACCTAAGAACAGAGTCTCTGCAAATTTTTGAGAGCAAGGCTCTGTGAATAAAAACCCCAAAGGGGTTTCCTTTAGATCAAAGATCTATAAGAGCAAGGCTCTGTTGAAGAAACCCCAAAGAGGTTTCCTTTAGATCAGAGATCTATAAGAGCAAGGCTCTGATTATTTAAATTCGATTTAAATTAAATTAATTTACCTAAAATGGTTCTGAAGTTAGAACTTAGAAGTTCTTAAGGAAATCACAAGAGCAAGGCTCTGAAGTTTTAAACAAGAGCAAGGCTCTGGGTAAAAATTCTTGAGAATGGTAAAAATTACCAAGGACCAAGGGTCCTATTTATAGGCGCCTGCGCCTGTTCACCTGACCCGTCGATCCGATGGTCAGGATCTTGCCACCGCTGCACTCACATGCGCGCCACGTGAGCGCAACGGTGGGGGGGCATCTGTTTCCCCCAATCGGAGCAAGGCTCTACTGAATTTTGAAAATTCAAAATTTGAAGCAACGCTTCGGTTTCCGTGCGCAGTGCGCAATTTGCCACGTGGCAGAAGCCAATTCGGCAGCGTAACGCCCGAGATGGTGCGTCCCATCAGAGCAAGGCTCTTCAGAAAACGTAATTAAAGACTTAACTGCGTAAATGCATGGCAGCGCGACACGTGTCTGCGCAAGCGCACGGATGCGTGACACGTGTCTGCGCAGTTGCGCAATCGCAGCTGCGCAAACGCACCGATGTGCGACACGTGTCTGCGCAAGCGCACGGATGCGTGACACGTGTCTGCGCAGTTGCGCAGTCGCAGCTGCGCAAGCGCACAGATCGCAAGCGCACAGATGCGTGACACGTGTCTGCGCAGTTGCGCAGTCGCAGCTGTGCAAACGCTCGGATGCGCGACACGTGTCTGCGCAGTTGCGCAGCCGCAACTGCGCAAGCGCACGGATGCGTGACACGTGTCAAACGCTGGTGAGTTGCGCAGCAACTGATTGAAGATTTAGATAAATCTTTTCTGTTCTCCTGTAAAACAGGAACCCTTGGATCAGAGATCCAATGGTGGGAAAATTCCCAAAATTATTCAGGAAAGATTTTGTTAACAAATCCAACAAATTGATGAGCACTATAAATAAGACCCCAGGCATCAGATAATGAATCATCATCGAGAGAGGGAAAAAGCTTCTAAAAAAAAAGAGAGCTCTTGAAGATTAATCAAGAACAAAAAAAAGAAGGTAAAATTTCTGAAGAACAGAAAATAAAAAGATAAATAGTGCCTTGCACTTGATATGAACCCCTGGTTCTAAAAAATAAAAGAATAATAAATAGTGCCTTGCACTTGATATGAACCCCTGGTTCTAAAAAATAAAAGAATAATAAATAGTGCCTTGCACTTGATATGAACCCTTGGTTCTGTGAAAAGAAAACAAGAAGAAAAACTTGTTGTCTTTTGATCTAAATGTAGATCAAAAGTGCTATGCACTTTTGTTTCTTCAATCAGAAGATTCTTGAGTTCCTGCAACTCATTATTTAAAAGGGCCTGGCCCAAATCAGAAATAAAAGGGCAGAGCCCTATTTGAAAAAATTCTTGAGGGCCTGGCCCAAATCAGATCACAAAAATAAAAGGGCAGAGCCCTATTTGGAAAAATTCTTGAGGGCCTGGCCCAAATCAGATCACAAAAATAAAAGGGCAGAGCCCTATTTGGAAAATTCTTGAGGGCCTGGCCCAAATCAAATCATACAAAGGGCAGAGCCCTGTTTGGAAATGCTTGGGGGCTTAGCCCAAATCAAACTGCAAGAATAAAAAGAGGCAGAGCCCTGTTTAGATTGATTCTTTTAATCGGGCAGAGCCTAAAATAAAAATTGGACTTAACCCAATCCTGGCTGTAAGTCCTTAAATTAAATGCCTCTCACAAGCTAAGTCACGACCGGTTCGAGGGTACATCTCCGAACTCCTTTGACATCTGTCGTTGTAATTCCTCAACGACGTCAAAGAGGTGACGAGTCCCAACGACCACTCATCTAATATCGGACCGAAACGTCCTTAAACTAATATCGGACCGAAACGTCCTTAAAACTAATATCGGACCGAAACGTCCCTAAACTAATAATGGACCACTACGTCCCTAAACTGGCGACGGACCGAAACGTCCCTAAACTAATATCGGACCGAAACGTCCTTAAACTAATATCGGACCGAAACGTCCTTAAAACTAATATCGGACCGAAACGTCCCTAAACTAATAATGGACCACTACGTCCCTAAACTGGCGACGGACCGAAACGTCCCTAAACTAATATCGGACCGAAACGTCCCTAAACTAATATCGGACCGAAACGTCCTTAAAACTAATATCGGACCGAAACGTCCCTAAACTAATAATGGACCACTGCGTCCCTAAACTGGCGACGGACCGAAACGTCCTTAAACTAAAATCGGACCGAAACGTCCCTAAACTAATGACGGACCACTACGTTCCTAAACTGGCGACGGACCGAAACGTCCTTAAACTAATAATGGGCCACCACGTCCCTAAATTGGAACATGGACCGCTACGTCCCTAAACTGACACAATAGGGCCCAAACGCTCTTTTGTCGGATCTAAACGGTCCCGTCTAAGTTGATCTTAACCCCAAATACGGTTAACGTGTCCTTAGATCTTTAAATAAACAATAAAACCCCAAGTCAACTTTGGTTCAAGGGTACACCTCTGAACTCCTCAGACGCCTGTCGTTGTAATCCCTCAACGACGTCAGAGAGGTGACGAGTCCCGACGGCCGGATAATTAAATCAATCACTACGTCAAGTCGATCTTAGCCCAAAACAGGACTAATGTATCCTTGACGAACGTTTAAGTTGATCTTAGTCGCAACGCGACTAATGCATCCTTAAACTAAAAACACCGAACCCAAATCTAAGCAAAATACGGATTTGGACTAATCTACGTCCTACGGGCGACGATATTACTCAGTCTCCGTATACAATCCACGGGCAACCACAAATAAAACAAACACACACGATACGAAGTGAAATTCTGGAGAAGGAGAAAGTTGTTACCGCGATGCGGTAGCGTAATTAACTGCAGGGGCTTGCGCCTGCAGGGAAGAGCGTCCCCATAATCAAAAACCCCTCACCCTGAGGGGGAATCTGACGAAGTCTGCTACATCGGCCGCATCCGTCTAAACCTCCGATATACGGTGCCGTAAATCAACTCGGCATCTTCGGAGAGATAGACGGATAAAACCAAATAGCATCTGCCCCGAACCTCAGGCAACGGACGCGAAGTCCGGGCCGCCGTTCGGAGGGGAACAATTATCACCTTCGACTAGGTTCTTAGTTTAGTCATTAGTTACGTAGATATAGGTTAGCTTAGGCTCGAGTCATACCTATTTTCAAAACCGACGAATCGTAGGCTTTTTCAAAGAATAATACGAGGGAAGCTACGGATTTTCAAAAGACATCCTTTTTCTTATAACACCGTAGTCCCTACTTTTCTAGAAACAACGATTCATGCTTTTTAAACATGATAAACGATATGGCTCGTATATAGTTGTTATACCTTATTGTTGCTTTTTCTGTTTACTTTCTGTTATGATCCCGTCTGCTAGGACACCTGCACTATTACTGATGTTGCGCATGTTGCATATACACTTGCTGCCGGCTCACACACATCATCATCGGTAATTGCCATGTCACGCACACTGTAGTAATCATTATTACATTATATACACTGACGGTTGTAGCTAAGTAGCATTGTTTAGCATCCCTGATGTCCTATGCTAGTTTAGACTTTGCATTCGCATACATACATTCTGATTATATACTGGAGTTGGGCTTTATGCCGATATTCTTTGTTCATTATTTAGCTCACGATTTTGAGATTTCTGAATTCATGAGATCTTCTGGATTTAGGGAAAACCGCAAAGGAAATTTATAAACATATTATCATTTTTAAAATTCAAAGTGCGGTTTTCTCGTGATATGATGTGTGTGGCGTCTGTTCCCCTATAAAAAAGGGATGAGGGAAAGTTCCTCACTAAAACAACCCCATGTGTTTAACACGTTAGTGCCTACATGCAACGCATATACGCACTGCAATTAAAACAATTGCTAGGCTAAAACAGCCCCACATGTTTAACACGTGAGTGCCAAATGTAACGCATATAGGCACTGCAATTAAAACAATAGCTAGGCTAAAACAGCCCCACGTGTTTAACACGTGAGTACCTATATGCAACGCATAGAAGCACAACAATTAAAACAATTGCTAGGCTAAAACAACCCCACGTGTTTAACACGTGAGTGCTAATGTGCAACGCATATAGGCACAGCAATTAAAACAATTGCTGGGCTAAAACAGCCCCATGTGTTTAACACGTGAGTGCCTATATGAAACGCATATAGGCACAACAATTAAAACAATTGCTAGGCTAAAACAGCCCCGCGTGTTTAACACGTGAGTGCCTATATGCAACGCATATAGGCACAACAATTAAAACAATTGCTTTGCCAAGCTAATAAGCCCCACGTGTTAAACACGTGAGTGCACTTCCATACTCAACAAGGAACCGGATCAAAGATCCAATGATGATAGAATTAAATTCTATTGAATTTTTAAATGGGAAATGATATTTTCTGTTAAACAGAAAGTTGGCGGATTAAAGATCCCATAAGTTGGAAAATATTTTTCATCTTTCTTTAAAACAAAGAAAAATTGTGCTCTGTTAAACCAAGCATCCTTCGATTAAAAATCCAATGGTGATTAAAAATCGCTAATCTACAAAATAAATTATGTACAGGAAAATATTTTTCTAATCTTGTTAAAAACAAGAAAAATATTTTCTGTAAAACAGAAGTCCTTGGATCAAAGATCCAACGGTGGATAAAATCCCCAAATCAGTTAAGATTTCTCAATGAGAGATTTCTTTAACTAAATCAACAAACTTGCCACTACTATATAAAGGACCCAAGACTTCAAGTCTTGGAGCACAGGAAACCCCCTATATAAAGGACCCAAGACTTCAAGTCTTGGAGCACAGGAAAACCCCCTCCCCCATAAGATTTGAAGGATAAAAAAAAGAAAAAGATCTCTCTTTTAGGAAAAGAAACCCTAGATAAGAAGAAAGACCTAGAGATCATTTTATCTCTTCATCATTGCTCCAAGAGTTTAACTCTTTTAAAAAGAACTTAGTTCTTAATCTGGTTGAGGTCTGCAGGAGGAGATCTCCCCATAAGTTGAGAATTTAATTCTCATCGGGGAGATTCTGTCATACAGACTTAAAACATAAGGGAAAGAACTAAATTTGAAGAATTTAATTCTTCCAAAAGATATAGGAATTTAATTCCTCTGACAAAATTAGGGTTTAACACTACATAAGAATTTAATTCTTATAAAACAAGGGGCCTGAAGTTCTCAAAACTAAGATCAAGATCCCCATGCACATAAAACAAATTATTAGCGTTCAACGCTATAACAACAGATCATGTGTTCCTACGTGAGCACCTCTGAGGAACAAAAAGGAACGACTGAGATTGAGTCACGTGACTCCCTAATAGTGCTTAGCACTTATAAAAAGAAAAAAGGAATAAATCAAAGACGGTTCCCATTTTTGGGACGCCTCACGTGATCCCACGTGACCCCCAATAGTGCTTAGCACTTATAAAAGAAAAAGAGAATGAATCCAAAGAAGCAGTGCCCAATTCTCAGGCACCTCACGTGCCACACGTGAGCGCTCCAAATTTCAGTGTCTAACACTGCTTTAGAGCCTTACGTAGGAGCATGTGAGCGCCGAGCAAATATTAGTGTTTAATACTATGAGAGGCCAACCTTAGCCCAAATTAGCCCAGTCTCCCGAGGCCAAAATCCTTTTAACCACCAATCAGCCGAGCCCTCCTATACCCAGGTCTCCCCAAATCAATCTTAGTTCCAAAGATAACTAATAATCTCCTAACACATGGAATCTAAAATAATGTTCATTCCACCATGATCTTTCCCTTCAATCTGGAATTTGGTTCAAGGGTACATCTCTCCATACCTCTGATACATATTGTTGTAATTCTTCAACGTCTTCAGAGAGGTGGAGGGTCCCGACAACCAACAACTCTTGGGTGCTGATCAGTCGAAAATACTGCATTTTTAACACGGCAATTTCCCTGTCATTTGCACTCATCTGGAAGTGTTCGGTATTCATATTGCACATATTACCAAATCATCTTTGAAATACAGATTGCATGTGTTAGACTTTTAAACCGGCACTTTAAGGGAAATTGACTGTATTTCATGGCATCGCATCATCCTTGTATTGCGCAAATCTTGTCTTGGGGTTTAATGCAGGAAATTCCAGAAGCAAAGCAAAAAATTAGGAAAAAGTGCTGATAAAATACGCCAACTCAAAGGCTAAAGATCTGGTAGCGATACAGAAGGCCAAAGAGAATTTAATATATCATAAAATAGCCCAAATGAGAGCCCAAAGCAGCAGAAGAAAGCAAATGCCCCAAGGCCACTAAAGGACCGCGGATCCGCGGCCTAAACCCCCTTGGCGCCGCGGATCCGCGGCCTTATTAAGAGATCAAAGCTTCAAATTTTGTCAGGTGCTTACCTCTAACGGCCCAAGCTTCCAGAAGACCCCAGAAGCTCCACGTGGCGCATCTAGAAGGCTTGGCTTAACAAACTATTCTAAAAGGGTCTCTTTTGGAGGGAAATTCAAATCTTTTGCTAACTAACTTGTGGAGGGAAAATTTAAATTTCAAATCCTAGATCTAGAATTTGGAGGTCTATAAAAGAGAGCCTAGATCTAGGGTGAAGGTTGTTCAAGAATCACCACCATCTTCAACCCACAAGTTGAGTGACACAACTTGTGCCTCAAAAATCCAATTCAAAATCAAGATCAAGATCCCGAGTGCAATTCAAGCAAGAGAGCCTTCAACCTTTAGAAGCGACGCCGGATTTCAATGGAGCAAGAGATCCACGCCGATCCGCGACTCAAGGAGCCGAGCGAAGCCGAAATCGACGATCTAGTTCCTTCCTTTTGTAAATTCAAGACAGTTGTAACGAAATTTGTCGATAAATAAAGATGAATTTTCTATATTCTTGCTTATCTTTTAATTCAAGCATAATGATTAGATCTCAATTTGTGATTGTGTTTGTGATCATGATGTTTGAGTAATCTCCGCTCGTGTAGGAGTTGTGACGATCTTTAGATGATGATGATTTAGATATTTTTACAATTCTTAAATCCTATAATATTTGGAAATTCTAGTGAATCAAATGATTAATGACCTAGTTTCGAGATGATGCTTTCTTGATCGTGTTCACTCGAAACTAGGGAACACTATTGACCATTTGATTAACCAGAAGGTAGAATTTGAATGCGATCCATCGAAAGGACAAAGGATGTGTTGCGAAATCCCTAATTTCCTTGCAAGATCCTTAAACCTCGATGAATTTTCATCGATCTAGTATCAATTAGTTAATGGATAAGAATAAGTAATCATTAGATCTCATCACATCTATAGATCCGATCTACTCCTACGAGCCATACTTTTAATCTTGATTGTTGGTTGGAAATTATCACACATCTCAATTCTTGTTTTTAATGCTTTCTTTTAGATCTAGATTTTTCTTATTCTTGATCTTCAATTGTAAATCATGAATTGTTTTCTTTTCTTTGCCTTAAATTTTCAACTCATCTAATTCGAATATTGAACGGATCTCACTTTCCCTGTGGATGATCCGCACTTACTAACGCGCTACATCCGACACCGTTATTGATTGCGGTCAAATAATTCTTTGATTGTGAATTCTCTTTACAATTTTCAAAAACCGACACATTCGAGATATCATTCAATCAAATGGCGCCGTTGCCGGGGATCGTGTGCTATTTGTTCTTTTTTTGAAATTTGAGTTGAAAAGTTTATTCCATCTAAAATTTTTAAGGTCAAAACTCGCGCAAAACACTAAACGAGTTGTTGTGGTTAATTGCAAGGAAATCTGGAGTTTGCTGTGCACTTGGAAAATTATTTGAAGAATTCCAGAGGACCAAGGAAGTGATTAGGAGCTCTCTAGAAAAATTTTGTGCAGAGAACAGTGAAAACCGCGGCAAAATCGCGGCTTAAGGAGCTTATTGCGGCGGAACCGCGGTGGGTTTGAGGCTTCTCTGTACGAAAATTTCTCAGGTGCTTTCTAATTTTCTTATCTCCTTCCTCATCTGCTCCAATTAACAATTTGTTGCAGGATTCTTTGCAAAAATCGCAGCGCCGCAAAAAGCAAAATAAATTATGCTTGTTTTTTATTTTGCGGTTGTTTGCATAATTAATACGGAAATTAAGGGGCACGACCAAATCCAGATTAGGTGGGGAGTTCATTACCCTTCCTAAACCCCAAAAATCATAAACTTGCATCCGCATTACCCTCATTAATTAAAAAATATCTAGAGATGACTCTAAGGACCGTCGCGCTCACTTAGGACAGAAGAAGGCCGTGGGTAATTCATTGCTTATCCGCGTTTCTTTTTGTGGTGTCTAAGGCAAGTGTGTCGAAGGCTAGTGGTTACTTAATTAGGCCCACTACTTACGTAGTGGAGAACCTCCCACTTATCTGGCACTTACCTGGCCACAGGAGAAATAAAAAGGCAGTGGAGGATTTTATCCTGCGACTTGTCTTTTGGAAGTTAGGAGCGGTCTAGAGCTTTGACCTAGGTGACCATAGATTTTTGGGTTGCTTGTTGCATTTGTTGTGATCGCATCATCTTTTCAAAGTCCGTATCATTTTTCAAAACAAACACCGCATTCATTTCATCCCCCTAATTATAAATCACGCTGCCACCTGTACTAACCCTTTTTAGTGCAAGATAGGCTGGACACGGGATTCAAGTGCCCGACTTGTCCGGGTCCCCTCGATCGACTCCGAAGTCGGTATTTCTCCATTTACCTTTCTTTTACCCACCACCACACCCACACCGATGGATCCGTCTTCATCGAACCTCTTTACCGCTGCTCTGCTGCCGTCCGTTGGTGCGCAGAATCCTCCCCGCATCTCTCTCCAAGAGAGGTGCTACCCTTTGTGAGGTCCTCTCTCGACCTGCTTATCCATTCCACCAGCCAATGGGGATAACTTTGAGATTAAGCCCCAGTACATCAACCTTCTACCCAAATTCCACGGTCTCGAGACTGAAGACGCATACGTTTTTATTACCAAATTTGAAAACATATGCGCAATGATGGGTACATCACAACTTTCTGTGGATGCCATGCGTCTACTACTTCTTCCATTTACCTTGTGCGATGTAGCCGAGAAGTGGCTGTATAACACCACCGCACATTCCATTACGAATTGGGAAGAATTCGTTGCGGCATTCCTTAAGAAATTCTACCCTATGCAAAAGACAGCTCGAATCCGTAGCGAACTATATCAATTCTCCCAGCTTCCAGCTGAACCATTCTCGAAATGCTTTGAACGATTCAAGGATCTTTTGGTTCAATGCCCACATCACGGCATTCCGAGATGGGATCTTTGCCGAATCATATATGAGGGCAGTATCCCTACCACTAAACAAAACCTTGAAAACATGTGTCAAGGCACCTTTATGACCAAGGATGATGGGGAAGCATGGAAATTTTTAGAAGAGTTCGCTGAAAAGTCCTTACAGTGGGAGACTGGAACCCAGCCATCGAGTAGGGGTGGCGTACACCAAATAGACGTGTCCATAGGTGTTCGAGCTGAGATGGCAGCAATGCAAAAGAAGCTCAACGCTATGGAACACAAATTCTTAGCAGCCTCCCTAAACCTAATGTCGCTCCCCAAAACTGTTTGTCGGTGCTGTTCTGATCCGTCTCACTTAACGGAAGAATGTCCATTAAACTCCCCGTTTCAAGGTCACGAGCATACCAATGCCGCATTTCAAAGACCTAGAAACGATCCATATTCTTCCACTTACAATCAGGGTTGGAGGAATCATCCGAACTTTGCTTGGAACCAATCCCAATCTCAAAACACGGTTCCAAACCCGAATCAATTCCAAAGGGTCCTTCCTCTACAACAGCAACCACTTCATCTCACCCAGCACCCCTACTAGTCACAAAATTTCCAAAACCAGGTCAACCCTCCTGCACCTTCTAATCCTATGCAGTCGACCTGTTCTGACGAGTTCTCTCAATTCGCTCAAACCATGAAATCACTCTTGTTAAATTTCACGGAAATGTCGGCCGAGGTTAGGTCTTCTGTCTGTAAGATAAAGAAAAACTCAGCGTCCCAAGCTGAGAGTATCAAAACGATAGAAGCTGAGATTGCACGACTTAAGGCCGAAATGAGTGCGAGAGAAAAAGGGAAACTTCCGTCTCAACCCCTACCGAATCCTGGGCATTACAATGTAAATGCCGTCACAAAGTTGAGATCAGGAAGAATGCTGGATAACCATGTTGGGGAAGAAGTTGATGATATTGAAAATCCTATCAACACCCCGGCTGAGACCTTTCCTCACACACACACTTCTACGTCTGATTCTTGTTCTTCTACCCCACCGCCTTCTCGCGAGCCTATTCTCCATTTCCCTCTAGGCTCGACACCTCAGCCCACCTCTTCTAGTTCTCCACAGACGATCCCCACTTCTCTTTCGGGATCTCGTCTACCCCCTCTTCCTTCTTCTATGATGGACCCAGCGCTTATTGCTAAAGCATCTTATCCTAATCGGTTAAGGGCAAACACACCGAGTCCACATATAAAGAAGATTATGAACATTTTAAAGCAAGTTAACATCAACATCCCTCTCCTAGATGCTATTCAACAAGTTCCGTCCTATGCGAAAACTCTTAAGAACTTGTACACTAGGAAAAGGAAGACTCAAGTGCCTAAGAAGATATTCATGGCAAAGACAGTAGACACGGCCTTCCCCCAGCAATTACCGAGGAAACGTAAGGATCCTGGATATCCTATTATTTCCATTTCTATTGGGGAAAAACACATTAACCGTGCTCTACTAGACCTTGGCGCTAGTGTTAACTTGCTTCCATACTCAGTCTATGAGCAGTTAGGGATCGGAGAGTTGAAGCCAACCCATTGCACTCTCCAGATAGCTGACCGATCAATCACCAAACGTAGGGGTGAACTGGAGGATGTGTTAATAAAAATCGGGGAATTTATATTCCCTGTGGATTTTATTGTAATTGATACACAGCCTGTAGCGAACCCACGGAATCAAATTCCGGTGATTTTAGGTCGCCCCTTTTTGTCCACTTCCAATGCTATCATCAACTGTCGTAATGGCTCTATGACCCTATCTTTCGGGAATAGGTCAATAGAGCTGAACATTTACAAGTTGGGAAGTGTACCCTCCGAACCTACTGCTCAGGTCTGTTCTGTCGACTTAATGGATGCCGACAGCAGCGAATTTGATGATCCTCCTGATACCGATCTTGACTCTTTTCATACGTTATTGTTTGACCCAACTATGTATCATACACATACAGACTCTTCCACTGAGATGTCCGGGTAAACAATTAACACGGATTATGAACTGTTCTTAGAGTCTGAAGATCACCCCGCACTTTGTGATGACACTACTCATCGGGGTATTGATGGAACTTTTGAGGAGATCTTCGCTGATGAACTCGCATTTCTGAAAAGCACGGGTGTTGAGATGAATCATGTCTAAATCAATGAAATTGAACCTCCACCCCTTTATATGGACTGTAAAAAGAATGCGAGTAATCCATCACTTTCACTGCTTCGTCTCCCCAAAATGAGACGCACACACATTCTATTCCACCACTTACCTTTTCCCCACTTCTTCTTCCACCAACCAGAGCACTGCATTGATAAAATTTTTGAATGGTTGGTGTTAACTTTCGGTCTTTGCAAAACTTGGCATCGACCAATGATCTTCCTTTTATTATTGGATTTTATGGGTGCAATCCGCTAAAAACCCTCAGGAGACAACACTCCTACTAGGGACACCTAGAGGTTTAAAGGCTTGTTGCACGTGCTCAGTGCAATCGTGTTGCCTACGAAAGTGTGCTTTTCTCTTTCTTTATTTTCTCCTTCTCTTTTTAATAAAATAATTCGATCGAGACGATCGAAAATAAGTTTGGGGGAATTTGATCAGTCGAAAATACTGCATTTTTAACACGGCAATTTCCCTATTATTTGCACTCATCTGGAAGTGTTCGGTATTCATATTGCACATATTACCAAATCATCTCTGAAATACCAGATTGCATATGTTAGACTTTTAAACCGGCACTTTAAGGGAAATTGACTGTATTTCATGGCATCGCATCATCCTTGTATTGCGCAAATCTTGTCTTGGGGTTTAATGCAGGAAATTCCAGAAGCAAAGCAAAAAATTAGGAAAAAGTGCTGATAAAATACGCCAACTCAAAGGCTAAAGATCTGGTACCGATACAGAAGGCCAAAGAGAATTTAACATATCATAAAATAGCCCAAATGAGAGCCCAAAGCAGCAGAAGAAAGCAAATGCCCCAAGGCCACTAAAGGACAGCGGATCCGCGGCCCAAACCCCCTTGGCGCCGCGGATCCGCGGCCTTATTAAGAGATCAAAGCTTCAAATTTTGTCAGGTGCTTACCTCTAACGGCCCAAGCTTCTAGAAGACCCCAGAAGCTCCACGTGGCGCATCTAGAAGGCTCGGCTTAACAAACTATTCTAGAAAGCTCTCTTTTGAAGGGAAATTCAAATCTTTTGCTAACTAACTTGTGGAAGGAAAATTTAAATTTCAAATTCTAGATCTAGAATTTGGAGGTCTATAAAAGAGAGCCTAGATCTAGGGTGAAGGTTGTTCAAGAATCACCACCATCTTCAACCCACAAGTTGAGTGACACAACTTGTGCCTCAAAAATCCAATTCAAAATCAAGATCAAGATCCCGAGTGCAATTCAAGCAAGAAAGCCTTCAACCTTTAGAAGCGACGCCGGATTTCAACGGAGCAAGAGATCCACGCCGATCCGCGACTCAAGGAGCCGAGCGAAGCCGAAATCGACGATCTAGTTTCTTCCTTTTGTAAATTCAAGAGAGTTGTAACGAAATTTGTCGATAAATAAAGGTGAATTTTCTATATTCTTGCTTATCTTTTAATTCAAGTATAATGATTAGATCTCAATTTGTGATTGTGTTTGTGATCATGATGTTTGAGTAATCTCCGCTTGTGTAGGAGTTGTGACGATCTTTAGATGATGATGATTTAGATATTTTTACAATTCTTAAATCCTATAATGTTTGGAAATTCTAGTGAATCAAATGATTAATGACCTAGTTTCGAGATGATGCTTTCTTGATCGTGTTCACTCAAAACTAGGGAACAACTATTAACCATTTGATTAACTAGAAGGTAGAATTTGAATGCGATCCATCGAAAGGACAAAGGATGTGTTGTGAAATCCCTAATTTCCTTGCAAGATCCTTAAACCTCGATGAATTTGCATCGATCTAGTATCAATTCGTTAATGGATAAGAATGAGTAATCATTAGATCTCATCACATCTATAGATCCGATCTACTCCTACGAGCCATACTTCTAATCTTGATTGTTGGTTGGAAATTATCACACATCTCAATTTTTGTTTTTAATACTTTCTTTTAGATCTAGATTTTTCTTATTCTTGATCTTCAATTGCAAATCATGAATTGTTTTCTTTTCTTTGCCTTAAATTTTCAACTCATCTAATTCGAAAATTGAACGGATCTCACTTTCCCTGTGGACGATCCACACTTACTAACGCGCTACATCCGACACCGTTATTGATTGCGGTCAAATAATTCTTTGATTGTGAATTCTCTTTACTATTTTCTAAACCGACACACAAAGAATCGATCAATCAGGTGCACTCCCAAACCCATAAGCACATCCCAATGGATCGCAACACCCTTAAACTTGCTATGGACCGCAATGTTCTTAAACTAGTTATGGACCGTAACGTCCTTAAACTAAATCCTCACCCAAAAAAATGATGATCTATGGACCGTAATGTCCCGAAACTAAAACGATAGAGTCTAAATGCTCTTCTGTTGGATCAAAAATGATCCTAAACCCTCGTTAAGTAGATCTTAGTCCAATATTGGACTAACGTATTCTTAACAAACATTTAAATTGATCTTTATCTCAAACAAGATTAACGATTCTTAAATCAAACCAAACCCAAATCTAAGAATATACGGATTTGGACTAATCCACGCCCTATGAGCGACAACATAAATTAGTCTCCATATACAATCCACGGGCAACCAAAAATAAAACAAACACACACGACACGAAGTGAACATCTAGAGCAGGAGAAAGTGATTACCGCGATGCGGTAGCGTAATTAACTGCAGGGGCTTGCGCCTGCAGGAAAGAGCGTCTCCACAATCAACAACCCCTCGCAAACGAGGGAGAATCTGTAGAAATCTGCTACAACGGCCGCATCCGTCCAAACCTTCGATGCACGGTGCCATAAATCAATTTGGTATCTTCGGAGAGGTGGACAGATAAATCTGTAGGGTGTTTTTCGTCACCCCATTGAGATGGGAATACGCGCGCGCTTGTCAGGCGTACTACAGATTCCCCCTGCGTAGGATAGACGGGAGTTTACTGATTGTGGTGATCCGAATCTCCGGCAGCCGCGGACTAAGCTGCCGTTAATTACCTCTTGCCTTTAGAGCGAGGGAACCTCCGATTGACGGGTAAAACCGGTCATGCAAACTCAATGCGATGTGTTGGTGTTTTTATATATATATAACAATTGAGATGTGCTCATTTTTTTTCGTTCCATTTGTATATATATATATTATAAAAAAGTAATAACAAAAATAAATATTTAGAATTTTAAAAAAAATATATTACTCATAATTTATTTATTTATTTATTTAAATAAAAAAAGATTAAGAAAAAGAAAAAGAAAAAGAAAGGAAAAAAGGGGCTCCCCCCGCTCACGTGAGGGGAGGAAGGAGGCCCCCATTTAGTGGGAGCCTCCCCCTCACGTGGGGAGACGGAAGGCTCCCACAAAATGGGAGCCTCCCCGCTCACGTGATCGAGGCAGAAAGGCTCCCATTTAATGGGAGCCTCCCCCTCACGTGAGGGGAGGGGAAAGGCTCCCACTTGATGGGAGCGTCCCTCTCACATGTGGGGCAATTTTTTTTCTTTCTATTATTTTTTCACCAAAAGAATATTTTAAATGGAGTTAAACTCCAAAAGAACTTTAAATGTGGAGTTAAACTCCAATAGAACTTTAAATGGAGTTAAACTCTAAAAGATTTTAAATGGAGTTCAGCTCCAAAAAGATTTTTATTGTGGAGTTCGATTCCAAAAAAAGTTTAAATGGAGTTCAACTCCAAAAATATTTTTATTGTGGAGTTCAACTCCAAAAAGAGTTTTAAATGGAGTTCAACCCCAAAAATATTTTTATTGTGGAGTTAAACTCCAAAAGAATTTTAAATGGAGTGAACTCCCAAAAATATTTAATGTGGAGTTAAACTCCGAAAGAATTTTAAATGGAGTTAAACTCCAAAAATTTTATTTTTATAATTATATTAAACTCCAAAAGAATTTTTTTTATTGTGGAGTTGAACAACGAAAGAATTTTAAATGTGGAGTTAAATTCCAAAAGAATTTTAAATGGAGTTAAACTCCTAAAAAGATTTAATGTGGAGTTAAACTCCCCCAAAAAAGATTTTTATTGTGGAGTTAAACTCCAAAAGAATTTTTGTAGTGGAGTTAAACTCCAAAAGAATTTTATGGAGTTCAACTCCAAAAATATTTTTATTTGGTGTGGAGTTAAACTCTACTAAATGGGGAGCCTTCCCCTCACGTGAGAAGGAGGGAAACCTCCCACTTAGTGGGAGCTCCCTTCTCCCTCACGTGAGAGGAAGCAGGAGCTCCGAAAAGATTTTTTTTCTGTGATGGAGTTAAACTCCAAAAAAATTTATGGTTTGATTTGTGTTAAACCCTCGGCACGGAGTGTCGCTGGTTGACGTTTCCCCGAGGCGGAGTGTCTGTAGTTGACGTGCCCTCGGCACGGAGTGTCTGCTTGACATTTCCCCGTTACGGAGTGTCGGCTGTTTGAAGCAGAGGTCGATGTTGGAATTGGTTGGTTTGATTTGTGTTGACATCAGCATCGCTACACTGGAATATGCTACCATGAGTGAATCATCATTTTCCTTTGAGAGAATTTAGGGATTGGTTTTTTGTCGGCATCTGCATTGCTGCACTGGAATAATACCAGGAGCAACTCATCATTTGCCCCGGGAGGATTTGGGAATTGGTTTTTGGGTCGGCATCAGCATCGCTACACTGGAATATGGTATCAGGAGCGAATCATCATTTGTCTTTCCCTGTTGGGAAGCGATGGCTTAGGAGACAGGTTTAGATCCCTATCACCCAAGGCTTTTCAATTTTATGGGCCGTAAGGGTCCCATAAAAGTATTTTCTCCCTACGAGTCGTAAGGATCCCGTATGTGCATTTTCTCCTTAGGAGTCGTGAGGACCCCCAAATGTGTTTTTCCTTTGTGAGTCGTAAGGATCCCACGAAAGCATTTTCTTACAAGTCGTAAGGATCTCGTAAGTTTTGTTCTCCTCATGCATCGTGAGGACACACGAGTGGATTTCCCTCTTTCCCAGTTTAATGACTTAGGGGTCATCTGTTTCTAGTTTAACGACTTAGGGGTCATCTGTTTCCAGTTTAACGACTTAGAGGTCATCTGTTCCCAGTTTAAAAACTTAAGGGTCTATTGTGCCCAGTTTAACGACTTAGAGGTCATCTGTTTCCAGTTTAACGAATTAGAGGTCATCTGTTCGCAGTTTAACGACTTAGAGCTCATCTATTCCTAGTTTAAAGACTAAGGGTTCTATTGGATCGGAAGTTTAGAATTTTGGGGTAGAGATCGGCATCAGCTTTGCTAACACTGAAATACAGGTGCCAGGAGCAATTCATCATTTTCCTTTGCCTGTTGGGGAGCGATGGCTTAGGAGACAGGTTTAGATCCCTATCACCTAAGGCTTTTCAATTTTATGAGCCGTAAGGGTCCAATAAAAGTATTCTCCCTACGAGTCGAAAGGATATCGTAGGTGTACTTTCTCCTTATGAGTCGTGGGGACTCCCAAGTGTGTTTTTCTTTTGTGAGTTGTAAGGATCCCACGAAGGTGTTTTCTTACGAGTCGAGAGGATCTCATAAGTTTGTTCTTCTCATGTATCATGAGGACACATGAGTGGGTCTTCCCAAATGGAGCATAATTCCAAGGATGGAGACCGGCCGCGTAACTGGTGATTGCGGTGGGGTATGGGTATGATGAGAATTATTTGAGCTCGTGGATTGTATACGGTAGTCAACTTGGGGACCAACCGTAGGGCTAAGGGAATTTTGGAAAATTGGATTTTGGTTGGCATCTGCTTCGCTGCACTGGAATATGGTATCAGGAGCGACTCATCATTCGTCGTTGGGGACATTCAGAGATTTGAAATTTCGGTAGGCATCTGCATCGCTGCACTGGAATATGGTACCAGGAGCGACTCATCATTCGCCGTTGGGGATTTAAGTTTTAGACGGCGTCTGAATTGCTGCGCTGGAATATGGTACCAGGAGCGACTCATCATTCGCCGTTGGGGATTTGAGTTTTGGACGGCGTCTGAATCGCTGCGCTGGAATATGGTACCAGGAGAGACTCATCATTTGCCATTTTTTTTATTACCGCGATTGGTCAATCATTTCAGTTTTTCTTATCGCGAAGGTCGCGATTGCCCTATCATTTCGGGTTTTTATTCGCGGTTGCTCCATCATTTCGGTTTTATTTTCTTATTTATTTTACTCGCTAATTTTTATTGCGAGTTGTCCCATCATTTCGGCTTTATTTTCATCTTTATTTTTACTCGCTGATTTTTATTGCGAGTTGCCCCATCATTTCGGCTTTTTATTTTTTTAATTTTTGTTTTATTTACACATTTTTACATTCTCAGTTTAACGACTTAGAGGTCGACGGTTCCCAGTTTAACGACGTGGTGGTCATCGGTTCTCCAGTTTAACGACGTGGTGGTCGATGGTGTAGCAGATTCCCAAAGGGCTTTGGTTTCCATTTGTATAAAATTGGCGGTCGCAGCATGGTTGCTCGCTAACACGCCAGGGGACAATGAGATTTCTCCCGTCTTGTATTGCTTTTCGACCCAATCTTTGAAGACGAACCAGTCCTCAATGGCATGATCTATCACTCTGTGATAGGGGCAATATTTGCGGTCGTCGGTCATATTCGCTTCTTGCGGTCTTTTTGATTTTGGCAGTTGTAGACCGTTTCTTAGGGCGTCCTTAAATATCTTGCGGATTTTGTCTCTTCTGAAGGAATAGACCCTATCCAGTTTCTCTTTCAGAGGTGATTCCCCTCCCCTTCCAAACACCGGTTTTCGAGGTTGGTCGTTGTTAGGTTTGCCTACTGTCCGCTTACGACGTTCGGTGTATGTATTAGAAGGACTGGAGGCTGATCGTGGCCATTCTTCGCGAAGGCGGTCCGCTCTTGGGCTGAAGGGGGTATCAGTTGGTTGCCTCCGAGTATCAATCCCTAGCTCATGAACCAAAATTTGATTTTGATGTAATCGCAATCGGGCGACTTGAGTCGTGAGGTCTGCCGTGACGTTTGCCAGCTCGTCGACCTTAGAATGGACCTTGGCTAACTTCTCGTCCCTGTCCTGAAGCTGCCTTTGAAACCATCGGAATAATGCTTGTTCTATAGTTCCGGATATGACAACCGGGTCATCCTTATTGCCTGAGCTTAATTCTGCAAGAACCACGGGCTCCTCTAGCTTATCGGCCTGAGCAGGCTCTTCCTTATTTAGATCGAGCTGATACTGGGTAGCGTCAACCATATCATCGCCATGGCTGTGAAGCATAGAAGGGTTCGTTTCTTTATGTCCGGCCATGCAGACGGTGTGGACCACATATCCAGTCATCTCTTTATCTTTGGTGGGGTTACCCTGTTCTTAGAACCTCATGAAGTTCAGCCTAGCATGAGCCCTAGCCTTTTTGTTGGCTCTGTATCTGAGCCTTTTCTGTCTTAGCTTCTCGATTTTGAGAGCTTGGCGGGCATCCGTCATCCAAGAATCCATCGTTAGCCGATTAATGGGGAGCTTAGAGAAGATACCCAATTGAGCAGTTGTCAGGGGTGCCGCTGGAGCTTGCCCAAGATGCCTTGTTGCTTTGTTGGTATTGATGGCCTTGCCCCCAGCTGGAGCAAAGGAAAGTTGTTCAAACACCGACTTGCGTTTGGGAAGTGGTGCCTTTGAGATCACCATATTTGGCCTTCTGCTTTTTGAGGTCGGTTTATCTATCACCGGGGCTTGAGGAGCAGAGATGGCGTTGGCTGGCATGAACAAAATAGAGCTAAATGATAGCGGCGGCTCCTCCCACTGTTGCCCGAGACTGGCCGGAAGGACCGTCCTGGCATCCATCTTCATCCTGTCGGAGATGGGAGCCGTGCTGAGAGCTGAGTTCATCTTTGGAGACATTGTTGAAAATTATTTACTTGAAAGCCTGCATGAAAGAGCATTATTTTAGTATAAATGTCGATATGTATGTTGATTGAGTTCGCATGAAAGTTTAAACCGAAATATGGGAGGAGAAATTGGGTCCCACCGGGCGTGCCAGAATCTGTAAGGTATTTTTCGTCACCCCATTGAGATGGGAATACGTACGCGCTTTTCAGGCGTACTACAGATTCCCCCTGCCTAGGATAGGCGGAGATTTATTGATTGTGGGGATCCGAATCTCCGGCAGCCGCGGACTAAACTGCCGTTAATTACCCCTTACCTTTAGAGCGAGGGAACCTCCGATTGACGGGTAAAACCGGTCATGCGAACTCAATGCGATGTGTTGGTGTGTTTTTTTTTATTTATAACAATTGAGACCTGCTCATTTTCTCGTTCCATTTGTAAAAAAATATATACATACATACATATATATATATATATTTTATAAAAAAAGAATAACAAAAATAAACATTTAGAATTTTTTTCTTAAAAATATATTATTCATAATTTATTTATTTAAATAAAAAAAGATTAAGAAAAAGAGAGAAAAAAGAAGAAAAAAGGGGCTCCGCCCACTCTCGTGAGGGGAGGAAGGAGGCTCCCATTTAGTGGGAGCCTCCCCCCTCACGTGAGGGGGAAAAAGCCTTTTTCCCCTCACGTGAGGGGGGAGAAAGGTTCCCATTTAATGGGAGCCTCCCCCTCACGTGAGAGAAAGGGAGTGGGAGCCTCCTCTTCATGTGGGGAGGGGTAAATTTTTTTTCTTTTTATTATTTTTTTTACATGAAGTTCAACTCCAAAAGAATATTTTAAATAGAGTTAAACTCCAAAAGAACTTTAAATTTGGAGTTAAACTCCAAAAAGAGTTTTAAATGGAGTTCAACTCCAAAAAGATTTTTATTGTGGAGTTCGACTCCAAAAAGAGTTTTAATTGGGGTTCAACTCCAAAAGGATTTTTATTGTGGAGTTAAATACCAAAAGAATTTTAAATTGAGTTGAACTCCCAAAAAAATTTAATGTGGAGTTAAACTCCGAAAGAATTTTAAATGGAGTTAAATTCCAAAAATTTTATTTTTATAATGGAGTTAAACTCCAAAAGAATTTTTTTTATTGTGGAGTTGAACTCCGAAAGAATTTTAAATGTAGAGTTAAACTCCAAAAGAATTTTAAATGAAGTTAAACTCCTAAAATGATTTAATGTGGTGTTAAACTCCCCCAAAAAAGATTTTTATTGTGGAGTTAAACTCCAAAAAATTTTTTGTAGTGGAGTTAAACTCCAAAAGAAATTTAAATGGAGTTCAACTCCAAAAATATTTTTATTTAGTGTGGAGTTGAACTCCACTAAATGGGGAGTCTTCCCCTTACGTGAGAAGAAGGGAAAGTTCCCACTTAGTGAGAGCTCCCCTCTCCCTCACGTGAGAGGAAGCAGGAGCTCTAAAAAGATTTTTTTCTGTGATGGAGTTAAACTCCAAAAAAATTTATTTGGAGTTAAACTCCCTAAACAATTTTATTCGGAGTTAAATTTCAAAAAAAAAGGTTTTTATTATAGAGTTAAACCCCAAAATAATTTTATTTGTGGAGTTAAAACTCCAAAAGATTTTCTCCTTTCTCTTTTGAGAAGAAACCCAAAATGGGTTCTCTTGAAACTCCAAAATCTAGATCTTGGATGAGAAAAAAAAAGACCATTTTTCTTCTCTTGATGGTGTCTTGAGAGGTGGGTTTATGGTAAAACTTTATTTAGCTTAAAAAAAAGAAGAGCTAAGCTCTTGATTTAATTGGAAAATGAAAAGGAAGAGGAAGAACTTGGAAGAGAGAGGATGTAGGCACAAACCCTAGTTTTTGGGGAGAATGAATTGTAGCTTTTTTTTTTTATTTCATTGTCATGATGCCTTATATAGGATTACACATTTACATATAGCCCCTTGGGCTTTACAAAATGGCATTTTACCCATTCATGTTACAATCATGCTTAAAAAAATTACATCAAAATTATTTATTACATGATTTTTTATTTGCATAGGGGAGGACGGCCGCTTCATTTTCGGGCTCGACTCGGGCATGGGCCCACTTGATCTGGGCTTGGGCCCACCTGGCTTGGGGTTGACCTTGACTTTGACTCGGTCAATCGAGGTGTAATTTTCGACCCCAACAAAATTCAAATAGTATCTGCCCCCAAATACAGGCAAGACATTTGTCTTCCCGTTTTTCGGCGGTAAACAGATTCTGGCACGCCCGTTGGGACATTTTCCTCTTTCCACTCCACACTTCATGCATCGTGTTTGCGAACAAATTGCGGTTTAATATGGTTGCCCCTAAATTCAAGGTACTAAGATATGGAGTCTTGCTCCATGCAGAAAAGGAGATATCGATGGCCTCCAGCTGCACTAACTGCAACAACAACTCTTACTCCACCCTGACTGGAGGAGTGACTTACGGGCCCCAAGCGGCCTCTATCTTTGTATTGCCGGTGGAACAGGTGAATGAGCCCACCACTGGACTGTTTTTGGGACCATGCTCCCGCCAATAAGCTTCAATGCCTCAATGCCATCACAAGAGCCTCCAAAGAAGTCGGCCTTCGACCGGCTTGCAACCACCGCGACCCCTCTCAACGGGTAGTCCAAGTCTGTCGCCTCAGTCTTCAACATGCTGAGCCACAGCTCCAGTGGGCCCGCAAAGAGGCTCGCGATACCTGAAGGGGTGATCCCGAAGCGGATAGCCATTCCAGCTCCGGCAGACGAAGTCGTCAAAATGGCTTCTCCTATTAAAGGACCGGTCTTCACAAGACTGGCCGTTCCAACTCCCTCTTCGGGCGAAGTCACCAAGGCTGCTTCCCCTGCCAAAAAGTCTGCCTTCGACAGATTAACCGTTCCCTCTCAGCGGACGTCGGTCTTCGATCGGCTGACACTGACAGCGACTTCCCATTAATCCAGGGGGCATAACGAGGTCGCTTCCACAACAGAAATGGGCCTATCTGCACGACATGCTCGACGTCGCCACTGGCGCCGAGTGAAGAAAGCTGGGGGCAGTTCCCCCTCTGGACTTACCCCACCAGCTCCAATGGTGGAAATCAATGCTGCTGTTCCAACTGGGAACAGCTTCGAGCTGCTTAGGAGGGTGCGCAAAAACTCTCCAACCGCCATATTGAAGAAGTCTCCTCCGCCTGCTGAAAGCATGACACAGGTGAAGCCGGAACAGCCTCCTCAGCGGTTGTCCTCCAAAATCCACAGAATGTGGCGGAATGTCCAAGACTCTATAATTGACAAAGATTACTCTCGCCGGCTGAAGAAGACGAAGGCTCGGCAAGATGAGAACCATCCCTCCATCGTACCATGGAAGGTATCATCTACGTGGGTGCCTGTTGCAACGGCCCCCTCAACTTTGGCCTCCCACAAAAAGAGAAGGCCTGAGAATCTCTCACCACCGGTGGCAAATATCAAAGGCAGTGGACCCAAACGCCCCAAGTTTGGGGGCATGGTTGTGCATACCGTCTACATGGCATCCGGAAAAGAGAATAGTCGTGCTTCCGTGAGTCATCGACCACTTACACGGTTTGTGACGAAAGCTCAGGAGCAACAACAAAAGTTTCAGGAGATGTTGACAAGAATGGCCGCACTCACTGGGTAGAAAGAAAGCCCGGAAGTATCGTCGGAACAATGCCAAGAGCAGCAGACCGATACCGAATTCCTATGAAGGGTGCTTGAAAAGAAAGATAAAAAGGCCGCGGAACAAGCAGCTAATATAAAACAAATGGCGCTTCTGTTCCAAGAGATGGTGGGGATGATGATCCAGCCGGACCCTCCAGCCGAAGACTCCAATAATCATTGAAGACGACCAAGGGGAGACATCAAACCCTCTTCCGGCTCTATCAGCGGCCAGGGAGGAGACGATCTCCAAAGCTGCCCTTGACGACTACATAGCTCAACAAATACGAGCTCATTAGGCAAGCGAAGCGGCTGGCCAAGTCGTCAGAACTGGGCGACCTTATCCAGCCTGGTACAATCAAATCAAGTATCCGCCGGGATATACGATCCCTAAATTCCATGTGTATAAGGGGACGGGCAACCCACACCGGCACATTGCTCAATTCAGAGCTTTGTGCGGTAATACTGGAGGCGACGACAAACTGCTGCTTCGCCAGTTTGTTGACAGCTTGTCGGAGACGGCATTTGAATGGTACTCCGAGCTCCTAAATGATTCTATCAAAACATTCACGGAGATGGAATTACTATTCACACAGCGGTTCGCAAGTGCAAGCGAGCGCACCCTAATCACGGCATTAATCAATGCCAGGGTGAAGCCAGGAGTGACATGGGTTCAATACGCAATTCGATGGCGGAACCTATGGTCAAAATGCGAACAGCGCATAGAAGAATCTCCTGCCGTGGGCATGTTCGTGGGGATCCTTGATTCTCAGGCAACTATATCCCAATTTATGATGTTTTTCAAGCCGACCACCTTCCAGGCCTTGATTGACAAGCTGGCCCAAATGGACCAGATGAGTCATAGGCCGTCCTCTTCAAAAACGGATCTTCGGAATGAAAAGGGCAAAGGGAAAGCGACCTTCGTTGCCAACGCTCAACAACATCCGAATGACACGAAACCGGTTGCTCGCCAAAGAAACACAAGATGATCCCTCGAAGAGAAGTTGACACGTCCTTACTCATTTCCCTGGGATAAAACGAGGAGACTGTTCGAACCGGTGGTGCGCAACAGGCTCATTACTTTGCCGGATCCGAGACGCCCACTGCAGCTTGGTGACGTCAACAGTCCCAACTACTGCCCCTACCACAGAGTAATGGGCCACCCAATCAAAGATTGCTACGTTTTCAAAAACTGGGTTGAGGACCAGTACTAACAAGGCAAGTTCGCGCTGTCCGAAAACTGGAAGGTAAACCCGCCACAGCAGCATGCTCCTAAAAAGGCGGATACGCCGGGGGCATCTTGCTCGTTTGTAGAAGAAGATCCGTGGGAAGTGGTCCTTTCGGCTAAAACTAAAAGAATGCTGAAGGGTTTTCTGGCGTGTCCGGAAATCAAATAGAAAAGCACGCTGGAACCTGAGATTATTGATGGGATGCTGAAACCGCGCCCAACGCCAAAATTTGGTAACGATGGGCAAAACCTCCAGGCCAAGCCTTCGAAGTCTTCGAAGAAAAAGAAGAAGACCAAGAATCCTGCGCAGCTCGACGATAATCGTACAGATCTGCAAAGGTACATCGACGCATTGGAGGAATACAACCAAAAGTCGCGGACCTCAGTCACACTTGAAGAGTTTCTCAAGCATATTCTTGAGAACGGAGACAGTGACAATGATTAGGGGAACGACTTGTCAGAAGAACCTGAGGAGTATGTAGCGAGTTTCCACATGGTCTCCCACTTGTCATTAAGAGATGAAGAAGCTCCCTCGGCGTCGGAAAGCAACACAGAGGAATTGGGGGCAAGACCGATGTCAAAATCCCTGGAACCGTCATATGACCTGATCGATAAGCTGCTGAATGAAGCCCTCCAAAAGAGTAAACCTGACCGAGAACGTGAAACGGCCATATACGAAAAGGCCAAGTATCGGTGTCAAGCTGAAGAAGCTCCAGTAATGAGAAATCATAAAGTATCCCAACCGGATCGAAGCGCACCTGCCACCTGCAAGAGCAGAATCAAGGTAGGGAAGCAGTTCGCCAAAGTTCTATCAATGGGAATGAAGTTGCCACCTTTCGAATGAAATACTCCTGGGAGTACGTGTCTTGACGAAGCAGACGTACATCCAAACTACTGCTTGTATCATCGGAAGGTCACACACTCGACCGAAAAGTGCAATGCCTTCAAGAAGTGGTGGCAGGGATATGTTGCCCACCGACAACACTTCAAGTGAATAAAGCGCAAAGCCCGTCGGGTGCAGAGAAACACGACTGATGAGCATAAAGGAACGGCCGGTAACTGTCATATAGTTGATACTATCCCAACAAAAGGGAAATCTCAAGTTCTTACCTTCGGGAGTGATTCGGACGAAGAAATGGCCTTTGGCCCTCTCTTCAAGGAATCCACCTCTGGAAAAGAAGAAGATGTGAAGAAATGCGAGAACATTCAGTTGCGTAATCGTACGTTGCCTTAAAAGAATCTCAGACCCTCAAACAAAGGTTCGGGTAAGAGAGACAAGGGGAAGGAAAAAGTCCCTGAGGAAATTGCCCTCGATGACTAAGTCGTCAAAGAACTTGCAGCCAAGGACCAGCCCAAGAAGAACAGGGTGGATTACAAAGTCCTGGAACACCTGAGGAAGATACCTTCGCAACTGAGCATACTGGATGCTCTCCACCTGTCCAAAGAGGCAAGAGATTCTCTGATCAAGGTATTATAAGAGCCCGATTAGTTCCAAGCTTTCCTTATAGAAGAAAATATGAAGGACGGGCTGGCAGAGGTTCATACAACTGACATCACATTCGGCGATGAAGATCTCCTACTCGGAACGTGCGAGCATAACCGTCCTATGTATGTCACTGGGTACTGCCACGACATCAAGATAGGGAAGATTCTGGTTGACAACGGGTCCTCCGTCAACCTTCTCAATGTGAGAGTGTTGAAGGAGATTTGCATGAATGTTCAACACCTGGCTCGGGACAAAATTACTATCTCCGGGTTCGACTAGCAGTCATCACGGATGCTTGGATCCGTAACATTGACATTACGCATTGGGATGCTCGTTACTGACATCAAGTTTCACGTCATCGACGCTAAGACTTGCAACAATGCTTTGCTCGGTAGGCCTTGGTTACATGAATACAATATCATCCCTTCTACACAACATCAGTGTATGAAGTATTTCAAAGACGGTCTCGAGTACACAGTTACAGGGGAGCTAAACCCATTCTCCGTAAATGAAGTCCGCAAGTATGAAGACGCTAAGTACTTCCTACCAGATTTCGAAGACACGGAAAGATGTCGTAAATCGGAGAATAAACAGAAATCCATCGCCACCATCCCGATCTTTGGGAGAGATACCGAAGATGATGAAGAGATGGTCTTCTCGGAGAACCCCAAGGTAGCGGGCCAGGACCGTTTACGCCTATTTTGGTTTTCGGCAGCGAGTCCGAAGATGAAGTCAACACAGTATTCTCTGTTCATCCATCAATACAAACTTTCATTGGAGCTGATTAGAGCTTGCAAATCACCATGGTTCCGCAGCACCATTACAAAGAACTTGACGCACTCGACATATACGGCGTGCAAGAGCTGCAAACCTTCTACGTTCCTCCTAGGCGAAGAGGTGAAAAGGCGATCCTCTTCTACCAATCCACGGAGACTAAGGTAGAAAAAGAGATCTGGCATGGTGCCGATCTTGCGCTTGATAGGCTTCAACCAATCCGTCTGCCCAGATATTATGCAGAGGGATTGAAAAGTCTATTAAGATGTCAAGGCGTGCCCTTCAAGCAAACCATTCGACAAGCCCAGTTCTACAACAAGATTTGGGACATTCCCGGGACTCAGCGAAAAATGCCCAACGGGAGGATGGAGACGACGGGACTTGGATACGTTCGGTCCAAGAAATCGGAGCGATTCTATGGTTGCCATGTCATAAATAACTCCGGTGGAGAAGCGAATGCATTTCCAGATAACGCTGATATCGAACCAGAGCGAAATCCAGCTGTGAGAATACCAAGCCCGTCATTTGAAGAACAAATGGGCAAGCTAATAAGGAAGCGGGTCAAAAGGTTTGGGATGACCTGTTACGCCCCCTTCCTAGTATACGGGCAGAGGACGCGACGAGGCTGCTACGTATTTACTCTGAAATAAACACGCTAAGCGTATCTAAGCAATATAAGTAAAATGCACAAGAGACAGTGACAATAGATATAATTGAACTGCAACTTTATTTATTAACATTCTTTTTACAATACATCTGAAAAGTAAATATATGGAATGGAAAGCAATGCCTAAACAGTGGCATAACGGAAATGAAAAAAGACAGAAATGTAAATATGTACAAGGAATTTAAAGCTCTGGGTCGAAAGCTAGCTGGTCCAAGTCTTCGCTGGTGGGCTCGATCTCCTGAAGGTCCGATCCACCTGATAACATTCCAAAGAAGAAAGAAAAGGAATGTAGTCAGCGAACAATCGCTCGGTAAGTCCCAAAGATGAGGGAGGAATAGAATAAACAGAGAGAGGGTGCAACTTTTTAAAGTTGTATTATATTGTTAACGCTGTTGTTTGTAGCTTGGTACAGAAGAGGCCAGTGTATACGAGAGGAGTCTCACTATACCAGAGACTACGGTATACGGACTACAAGGAACCGTTCAGCCACGGTACAATGGCAATGGAGATTCTGGTTATGTGTCTTATGGTTGCAGTCTCGTGCCACTTCTAACACCTTCCGTACCAATCTACCTCTTATAAACCCCGCGATATCTTGATTGTATTGTTGTATTATTTGTATTTTATATTGAATATAGACGGATGACTTGCCAAAACCATGATATCAGTAATGGAACGGATATAATGGATGATCGTGTAAATGGAATATATCCATGGTTCGGTTCGGTCAAGTTGTATAGATTGAATATTTGGATTTATGGATTCATGGATTCATGTTGAATTGTGGTTTTATACTTAAATCATATTCAAGTCAGATTGATTATATTGAGACTTAATCTGAGTCAGGCAATTAGAAAAGAAACTGAAATCCTGAATTATGTTTTGATGTTATCGGTAACTGCTGCAAATGGACGGCAAGATTTGTGTCTTTTTCAAAGACAATTACCGTGTTGATAACACCGTTTGTTAAGTTGTCTACTTTAAATAGGCAAGCACCCATATCTCCGGCTCTCTGAGGCTCAAAAGACTGGTCCCGCTTAAACCTATGTTTACTAAGGTCCTTATTGTAATTTAGCATAACTTGAGGGGTTTTATGTAAAATAGTTTTGTTATACTTTCAAAATATATCTCAAGTATTTAATTATCGCATTTAGAGTTTTCATAGATATTTTTTTATTCAATGTGAAATTTCTAGTGAATATGACCTACTTTTTAAAGTATAAGGTATTTATTTGAAATATTTGAATTGTATGGTATTTTCTTGTAAATAGAATGTTTTTCTTGAATTTAGGAAATGTGGAATATTATAAATATTAAAAATAGATATTTTGATATTAATTACATATATATTTATTTATAAAAAATATAAGTTTTATTTATAACAGAAATCACATTTTTCTAAAGAAAAATGTATTAAAATCTTTCGAGATCGTATGCTACTTGCGGAGGTCTGCATCTCACTCTACTAAGCCCGAGGATGTGCGATAATCTGCACCATCCCGAACGGGTTCCCCAAAATAGGTTGTAGAGGCGCAATTGCATAGATTTGTTAAATACACTTCTTATAGAAAAAGGTTTTATAAGTTGAAGGTAGTTATATGTAAAGTCATATTTTCCCAAATCTATATTCCCAAATTCTATCGTGCTATGTTAGATATGTGTGTTATGAGGAGGTAGGTCATTACCCCGTGAACTATCTTTCGGTATAACAAGGAATTATGATGGGTTATCTCGAAACTAAATTATATGGTATTTTTCTGAAAAAGTATAATAAAAGTTACAAAAATGATTAGTTTGATGTGTGATTTATGTGTCAAAAATATTTCTAGTAACCGCAATCAAGAACGGCGTCGCTTGGTAGCTGGCCGGTGAGTACGGGTCAGTCCATAAGGATTTTGTGAATTTCTTAATCGCTCTTACGAGTTAAGTCCGAACGGTGTGAACGGATTGATTAAATCTAAAAACTAAATTAATCTAGATCCAAATCTTGCTAGGGTTAGGTTTAGGTTAAGTTTGGAAAGTCAATAAAATTCACCGCTTTCTATACCCATATTAAGATCTATTAGGAGTTATGGTAATTATTAATAAAGGGAATTAGAACCATTCGGAGAGATGTTTCTTTCTCTAGTTTCTTGTCATTCCTTTATCAATCTTTACCCTAACCTCCATGGAAAACACGCTCAACCGGGCCTTTATACTACGGTATCACCGCTAACTTATGGGATAGGGTGCTGTAGGGAGCAGTGTGTGCATGTATGCATGGAGTCCCATGAAAATATATGACGGGCAAGAAAAGGGTGAGAGATCTTCATCTCTCAAACCTTCCCCAAATCTAATCCTAACAAGCGAGGAGACTACTCGCTCATTAGGGAATTGAAAAACATTTATCTAGGGCAGAGAATAAAAGATCTAACTATCTAACTAGGGCAAGGAATTAAATTTAACTAGGGTAGATAAGAAATTTAACCTAGGGCAGATAAGAAATTTAACCTAGGGCAAAAAATAAATTAAGAACTTACAAATTGATGCTCTCCAAAGAAATCTGAATTTTATTAATGAAGGGAGGCATGAATTAATACTATGAATTTGGTCTCTATTTATAGGACATAGAAAACCCTAGGTTTACAATTGCCGCATATGTGCTTTTACAAAAATACCCCTAGGTAGACTAGTCAACGCGCCGCCAGAATTTTGGTAAAAAATATCGCCACTATGGGCTTAGTACAGCCGCGGAACCGCGGCCGCATCCAGGGTTTGGCCGTGGTTCCCCGGCTAAAAGGTTTTCTTGAATCTTCAGTTTTCTGCTGCTGGCTACTGTCATGTTGGTATTCCTACTTCTTTAGTATTTTTCTCAAACTGGCTTCTAGGTTTCTTCCAGATCTCCACAATGAACAATTGCAGTTGAGTTTTACCGTTGCTTCAAGACGAAGTCTTGAACCTTGCGTTGCCTTGTACTTTGTGAACTGATCTTCGTGTAGGCTTGATCAAGATTCTCTGTTTGTTGGTCAAAGTCCTACTTTTGCATCGTCTTTTATCTTTTTCACTGTTTTTGCTCCAAGAACCTGTAACCTGTGTTGGAGATAGTGCCCTCAGAGTCAATTATTGGATCACAGGCACGTGATTGCAATGATTGAGGGAGGACCTATCCCGGTAGGACAGTCTTACTCGAGATGATAGTATGCTATCTGGTTTATCTTTATCATCGTGTACTGCTTTAGGTGACCTTACGAGTCGCTATTACACGTTGATAGAGCCCATAGGATTCTTGCTTGACTACCAGCAGTATGAGGGCGATCATATACGTGAGAGCTGGAGTCTATAAGCACATCCTTAAATGGTCCCTAGTCGTGGGAGTTTCGAGACTGGGCATCGATACTCCATTAGTAGACTAGTGTATACAGTCGAGACCCCGACGAGGGGTGGTGGCCGGTCTCACAAGCCACTGGTGTCAGTTGGTTCACCTAAGATGTATACAGGTGCTCATTGGGTTATGAGTACACCGGACAGGACTCGCCGGGAACCTGCTAGTTGGGATTATACCAGACGTCAGATAGCAGTTCCCTGGTGACATATGTACAGGTTAGTTCATCGACCTGAGATCGTCATTTGTCTCGTGTGAGTTCCCACTGTGCTTTGATTACTACCCTACCATGGCTCAAAGGAGTCGTGCAAACAGGTTTTAGTTGGGTACAGTCCCGAGCCACATGGAGGCAGTGAGCGGATCTGCAGGGGTTCGTCTCTCCCGGTATTGGGGGTGAGGTCGCGCTGTGTCTAGGAGAGCCATTACACAAAGCCCTCGGCCGAGGCAGGAGATTTACTGGTAGGTATTCCAGTAGTATCTCAGGGTGTTCTGAGCTTCACTCCGACACGACTTGTACCGCTTTTGGGGGTCTGAATTTTACCAACCCCCTAGGCCCGCCATGCGATAGTCATAGACGAACGGACCGGACTGTACGGATATTGTCACTGACAGGCTCAGTAGGGTGTCAGGATGAGTTCGCTCATCGACGTCCCTTTTGGTCAATAGCTGGTGGCCCGTCACGTATGGCTAATACCTCTGACGTGCTAGTGGTTAAATCCACAGCCATAGTATTGACGAGTCTTTAGAGTCCACCACACACAGTTACTCAAGTTTCGGGCGAAACGCTGTAGAGCCCGTATGGAGATATGGTAGGGTTCGATCAGATACGTGCGGTATTGCACGGATCGTGATCGGACGGATTCTACTAGCCGGCTTTGGTTTAAGCCGGATCCTAGTATTAGACAGTGTAGATTTTGTCTCTTTGCATTTATATTCAGTGGGAATACAAATGTGGGCATGTATATGCAGTAGCGGGGTTTTCCTGTAATTTATTACGGGATCAGTTTTCTGAAGTTGCCAGTTTGCATTCCGTTCCGGCCGGTTTTCCTTTGTTTCTTCACGGCCGGACTTTCCGATGGAGGGGGTTATTTGCAAGTGTGCAAATAACATTTTGTGGAGGGTTTATTTGTGAAATGGGAGATTTTGATAGCATCATTTGATACCATTCTTTTCTATCATCATTTTCTTGCTTTATGTTGATTTGAATTGATTTGATATTGTTATGATGGTCTTTGGATGTGGTCACCTTTTTGATCTCCTATACTCACCTCCCTTGTTGAAACCCACCCCATTCTTATGTGTGGCCGGCCACTTGAGAGAAGAGGGAGGATTCATTTTGTAGAGTGATATCTTCATCTCATTTCATTTTCCTTTGCTAGAAAATTGATTCCACACATCTCTCCATAGTTCATTCTTTGATTCTTCCATCAAGGCAACTTCACAACCCCTAGAGACAATGCTACTACATTTAGCCTACAGTACCCTTGGACGCGTCGGCTAGCCAACATCGCGCCCGAGTTCCTCGGTCCAGAGGTGGGAGCCTGTAAAAGAATCCGGCTACGTGGTGCCCTTTCCGGCGAGGAGATGAAGACCAGAGATTCCGCGGGAGATCGGGACGACGACGAGAAGACCGGAGGACACGGATCACTCGGTATATCTCTCACCCTTTCTCTTGATTGCTAGGATTAGGTTAATGGTTACGATCCGGGTATATTGTCCGCGGTAGCGCCAGTTTAAAAGTAAAGAAAATTTTTGATTCCGCATTTTGGCCTCGAGTAGACGGCCGTGGCGCTGCAGTGGCGCAACATGGTATCAGAGCCACGCCATTAACCTAGTCTAGCTTTGTCTAATATGTTTTACATTTCCGGTCGAACAAATGTTCCGAAAACCCAATAACACATGCATCAGTTTTTTGTCGAATTTTTTTTGGCTTGAAAATTTTTTCAGGTTGTAGAAAACTGATGTACTGAAAGTCCTACGGATTCTGGAGAAATTCGAGACATTGATCTTTCAAGGAGTGCGCGGAACCGCGGCCAAACCCCACTTGGCGCCGCGGTTCCGCCGCAGTATGGAGGGATCAATGCTTCAACTTTTTCCAGTGGGCTTGTGGAGTGAAAATAGGGTTTCTGGAATTTTATTTTTGGGCCCAGAATTTCTTGATGTGCTACAGTAGTACTTGGGGGCCCACTTGGTAATTTTTGATTGATCGGACATTTTAAATACATTAGTTCACAGTTTTTACATTATATCTGCGACCGTGAATGTCACTTGATCGGTAAATCCAGTTTAACTGCTATAGCCCGGTTAGACGGATTTGCGAACGTGACTTCACGTTGATGTTTTGTGATTTTGCTGTGATGTTGCGGATCGGTCGGTGGGGATAGCCTGGATGCAATACTAGTACAGTTTTTGTTGTATTATGTACATTTGATTTTGCGGGGCGAGCGTCCGACATGTGGACTGCCGTCACTGCCTGTTTGTATTATTCTTTTGGGGCACGACCAGGTTGCGGTCGATGTACCCGTTGCATGTATATTTTACTTTCTGTACTAGGATTACCCCGCGGTGGGGTGCACGGATAGCCGGGTTCTAGTGGGCAACGGGCCCGCATCTCATGGCATTGAGACACAGGGGGCTTTACTCTAGAATTGGTGGGCTGTTCGCCGCACTCGTAGGGGGTACAGGTTGACCCAGGAGGGGTGCCTAAGTTACCGGATTCCGTGAAGTGCTGGGTGGTCCATTCACGTTGCTGAAGGGGGCTGCCCCGCTTCAGGTTTTGGCGGGTGACTTGCCGCGCCCGTAGGGGTCTAGGTTTTTCATTGCACAGGCTATCCACACGACCAGGGGAACGTTGGGTTTCAGTAGCGGCTCTATGAAACCCGGGGATCCCAGATATCTGTATTGTTCTGTGATGTTTGTTACATTTCTGTGCTGTTGCATTTTATCACGCCTTGAGCGAATATTATATATTTATATATATACTAGTAGATGTTGTATATGTTTTGCATCCACGCTAGTCCAGTCCCCGCTCTGTCGTTAGTTAGCTAACCTAACGGGTGATGACGGGACCCAGTGGCGAATGCGGATGGTATATACGTACGTCATTATTTTCGTTCTTTATTGGTGTGATCAATTGATGGGACTGCGTTAATTCGGATCAATGCAAGATCAACAAACCTATTCTGATGTTGTTGGAACACTTTTTCAAAAAGCTGTTATTGCAAGGGCGTTCTCTTTTGTTTTGCACAGTGGTATTCAGTTGGAATATCCTGCTCCTCAGTCGACGAGGCAAGGGCCGAGATCCCTTCACCGGGAGTGACCCCTTGGACAGAAGTTTGCGTCAGGGCAATAACTTCACTATAGCCGATTGCCTTTTGCTTTGCATCGTGGTATTCGGTTGGAATATCCTGCACCTCATTCTACGGGAAAAGAGCCGAGATCCCTTCACCGGGAGTGACCTCTTTAGCAAAGGTTTTCGTCACTATATTTTTATAAAAAACTATGCAGTTCCTTCAACGATATCAAGTTCATTACGTTAAAAGTTTTTCGCCAAAAACTAGACGTAGCCCTCCGTCATTTCTTACAGGTATTACTTAGTATTCGTGCTGCGTTTGTTGACTGTATCAAGGCGTAGTGTGCGGTAGCTAAGTAGTGTTTGTTTGTAGCATATTAATGGGATTGGTTAGGACAGTCGTGCGGCCTTGTTGACTGTGTCAAGGGCTCGTACGGGTGGGTTTAATGCAATCCAGGATAATGACGGGTTGAACTTGACTAGGACTCTTTGATTTGTTGACTGTGTCAAGGTCACTTGGGTCCTAGGGGTAAAAACTTTTATCGGGAGTTTCTAAAGAAATTGAAACTTGTCAGGCATGCGCATACCTTCTGGAGTGTGGTGACGTGAGTGGATTCCTTCACGTTATCATTCAATGATAGTTGGATCCCGATTCCCACTGATGAGTTGGTTTACTCCTCGGGTGATCCCGACTAATTCTTCTTTTAGGTTTGGGGAAGAATTTGACATTACAGTAGGAGGTTTCCTGATTAGATAAAGTGATAACCATTCTGATCTAGGTTAGAGTGCACGCTGAGTGTTTCTTTTCTCTCTCTCTCTGGCAGCGACCATTGACCCGACTCTAGACTACGACTCAGTGACCAAGTTGACCGAACCTTCTTAACACTGGCTTTTGGATTGTCAGAGTTGCAAACCTCATTGCCACTCCTACTTTTACCCTTTTCTCCAGGACACCCCGTATTACTACGAACGTCCACTTCCATTGGACAAAACCATCGTATGGTTATATACGAACTCGAAAGAGTTCGAGGATGGTTTCTGGTTCTGGAGAAAACGAATAGGACTATTCAGTTGTCTTTTCCTTTTACCTTCTCTCAGGATGCGAGTACTCCTTGGTTTAGCAGACAGTACACCTATTACGCAAATTGGATAGTCTTCTTCCAAACCCTAGGCTGGTGCCGAACGGTAGGGAATGAAGAAAACCAGTTAGCCTAAACGGTGTACAGAAGGTATTAAGTTAAGACAAAGTAAGGGATTAGTAAGAGGGCAAAGTAAATTGCGACTGCTATTCACGACCAAACCAAGTATTTCTTCGCCAATCCTAAATCACCTATTTCTAAGGTTTATTCGGTTGTCTTTTATCTTCACCTTCTCTCGCATTGCGAGTGTTCCTAGGACTAGGACAGTACACCCATTACGCTTATTGGATAGTCTTCCTCCAAACCATAGGCTGGTGCCGAACGGTAGGGAAGGAAGAAAACCATTTGGCTTAAAGGGGTGTGCAGAAGGTAATGACTAAAGACATATAAAAGGATTTTGGAGAGACGGCAAAGAATTATACGGTTACAGTTGTGAATCTGGATAATGGAAGAGGCATTACTAGGAATACCGGAATACCCTATCGAAACATTTCAATGTTTCAGTTTCACTGTGTACTGTTAAAAGAAAACTGACTTCCCAATTAGACACTTGCTCCAGGGTATGTATTTACCAGGTTTGATTCTCACATCTGTATGGTTTTATAGATGATGAGTGGGAGTAAGTTATTGGGAATTAGGTGATCATCCTCATTATATCGGGATTCGTTGTAATTGGTGATATTTGAGGAAGTCACCTGGATTGTTTGCCGAACGGCAAATATTTGGTTTTGAATATCCGTTGTTATGCACCAATTTCAAATTGATATATCTGTACGTCTATTTTTATAGAGTGAGATATACCTTTTTTTGAAATTATGTCTATGACATTTACCTATACCAGTGGATGGTTAGGTAAGGAGTATTGAACAGCGGTGTAATTCTTCTTAACCATAAGTACAGTTTTCAACCTACGACACCCAGTGAATGAGTTGTTAGACTCAGGGACTTATACAGAGTATTGTATATTGTCCAGTGTCCATTAGGACAGAGGGGTTGGTCCTCGTACTATATTCTGTTTACTTTTAACTTCTCTAGTTCTTAGACATGTGTTTCGTAGAAACACAGGGTCTGAGTTTTGAGGAGTTATTGGTATAAGAATAGAGTAGAGAACCAGGTATTGCAAGTATCGGGATTCTTCAAGGTGATCGAAGATGTAGATACTTGTGTATGGTATTCAGTTGATAGTAATGAGAACTTGCTTCTCTTTCAGGTTACTCATAATTGGAAGCATTCCTAAGTTGAGTAACGTTGATCGGCCTCCTTCCATTTAGTTGACATGCACTGGTGACAGCTGCATGATTTGAATCTGGTTCAATTAAATCAGTGCCTCTGTTGGATATAGAATAGTTCATATCTTGACATTGTTAAGGTACGGGGAGTTGTCCGGCTTATGCTTAAAACCAGACTCCGGATAACTCAAGGCACGTTTCTGTAATGGCTGTTTGTGGGTTGACCCAGGCTATGACGAGGGTTGATTTTCTACCATCTGGAAGATCAATAGTGATATTGTTCTTGACTCGCCACTTTTTTAAAAAAAAAAAAAGGAAATGGATTTTTTCAGAAAACAGTAATGGGAGTATTGTAGAACTGGAAGTGATTCCAGAACCGCAAACGATTACTGAAGATTTGATAAGAACCTAAAGATTCAACCTGGTTTGACATTCCATTAGCCACTCTGCAGATATGGTGGGTAACCTCAGGCACCCGAGAGGTACTTCGGTATGCTCAAGGACGGTGGCAGGGAGGTTCTTGTTTACCCAGACTTGCCATTGCTGTTGTTCCAGACTGTGAGACCCGGCAGGAGGATGAGTATAGCGTCGTTCTAAACTAGCTTTAGAAGTGTACGTCTATATGACTCTGCCAGAGGGTTGTCGTAGTCAGTGGGAGTAATGGAAGCACAGCGGGCAAGAGGCTTATGTCTATTTATAGACTTAAGCAGATATAGCGGGGATAGATCATCTATTTCTGATGTGACAGTCATAGGTTTGACTTCATCAGAATAGGGGATGGATCTGTTAAGAAAGTAGTAGGGTGTGATGTCCTGGTATTAGGATGACATACACAGAGTAGGAAGTGATATTCCTATACTACGATCGGTTATTCTTTGGTCGTCACACAATGATTTCTCCACATAGGACTTGGATATTATATCAGACATTCTGGTTACTAGAACTATGGTTTTAGATCTAGATTTGGGTGGTTTCCCAATTTGGGTACTTTGACAGCATTCTATGAGTATTTAGAATGGAAGACTCCTGGCACGGTAGTGTACCTGCAGGTGATGGAGTCACCCTCTCTAAAGGTGTCTTACAGACTAAAGGGGAGAGGGATACGCATGATTGGTAGATCACTTGTTTAGGCAATTGAGTCAATCATGAGATGTCAAGTACCACACCAGATGTTGTTTTTGCAGTAGGTGCAATAAGTTGATATTGATCCAATCCTGGAGAAACAGTCGGAAGCAATTTTAGAACATAAGTGAATGTTCTAGGGATTTGATAATGGCAGCCTCCTTTAGGAGACGGTTATCATTCCAGGCTTCCAAGGTGACCTGGATGGCAGAGTGGCTGTCAGAGTTATAGTTTTCCCTCTGACGAGGGGCAGTATTTTGGACAGGTGGTCCAGGTGAATACTGAGGGAAAGGCATGGCGCAGGATACTGATTAGGTTCAGTTGACGATACAGTCTAAGAAGTTTGGATTTGGAGTTCATTTATGAGCTAGGTCCCATCAGATATCCAGACACATTCTAAGACAGGTATTGCTCATTTCGGGAGATGTTTTTCTCCGCGAACTTGAGATATAGAGAGATATAGAAAGAAACATCACAGCGGATCCACTCACTGAGGCTATTCCTCGAACGCAATACTTTCGCAAACGAGCTTTGTGAGACTAACTAGTAGAGGAGTTGGGTGTTCGGTATCACACGGGCTGTGAGTATGCGACATCGCAATAATTAGCCTCAAGTGCAAGTGGGAGATTGTTGGAGATAGTGCTCTCAGAGTCAATTATTGGATCACAGGCACGTGATTGCAATGATTGAGGGAGGACCTATCCCGGTAGGACAGTCTTACTCGAGATGATAGTATGCTATCTGGTTTATCTTTATCATCGTGTACTGCTTTAGGTGACCTTACGAGTCGCTATTACACGTTGATAGAGCCCATAGGATTCTTGCTTGACTACCAGAAGTATGAGGGCGATCATATACGTGAGAGCTGGAGTCTATAAGCACATCCTTAAATGGTCCCTAGTCGTGGGAGTTTCGAGACCGGGCATCGATACTCCATTAGTAGACTAGTGTATACAGTCGAGACCCCGACAAGGGGCGGTGGCCGGTCTCACAAGCCACTTGTGTCAGTTGGTTCACCTAAGATGTATACAGGTGCTCATTGGGTTATGAGTACACCGGACAGGACTCGCCGGGAACCTGCTAGTTGGGATTATACCAGACGTCAGATAGCAGTTCCCTGGTGACATGTGTACAGGTTAGTTCATCGACCTGAGATCGTCATTTGTCTCGTGTGAGTTCCCACTGTGCTTTGATTACTACCCTACCATGGCTCAAAGGAGTCGTGGAAACAGGTTTTAGTTGGGTACAGTCCCGAGCCACATGGAGGCAGTGAGCAGATCTGCAGGGGTTCGTCTCTCCCGGTATTGGGGGTGAGGTCGCGCTGTGTTTAGGAGAGCCATTACACAAAACCCTCGGCCGAGGCAGGAGATTTACTGGTAGGTATTCCAGTAGTATCTCAGGGTGTTCTGGGCTTCACTCCGACACGACTTGTACCGCTTTTGGGGGTCTGAATTTTACCAACCCCCTAGGCCCGCCATGCGATACTCATAGACGAACGAACCGGACTGTACGGATATTGTCACTGACAGGCTCAGTAGGGTGTCAGGATGAGTTCGCTCATCGATGTCCCTTTTGGTCAATAGCTGGTGGCCCGTCACGTATGGCTAATACCTCTAACGTGCTAGTGGTTAAATCCGCAGCCATAGTATTGACGAGTCTTTAGAGTCCACCACACACAGTTACTCAAGTTTCGGGCGAAACGCTGTAGAGGCCGTATGGAGATATGGCAGGGTTCGATCAGATACGTGCGGTATTGCACGGATCGTGATCGGACGGATTCTACTAGCCGGCTTTGGTTTAAGCCGGATCCTAGTATTAGACAGTGTAGATTTTGTCTCTTTGCATTTATATTCATTGGGAATACAAATGCGGGCATGTATATGCAGTAGCGGGGTTTTCCTGTAATTTATTACGGGATCAGTTTTCTGAAGTTGCCAGTTTGCATTCCGTTCCGGCCGGTTTTCCTTTGTTTCTTCACGGCCGGACTTTCCGATGGAGGGGGTTATTTGCAAGTGTGCAAATAACATTTTGTGGAGGGTTTATTTGTGAAATGGGAGATTTTGATAGCATCATTTGATACCATTCTTTTCTATCATCATTTTCTTGCTTTATGTTGATTTGAATTGATTTGATATTGTTATGATGGTCTTTGGATGTGGTCACCTTTTTGATCTCCTACACTCACCTCCCTTGTTGAAACCCACCCCATTCTTATGTGTGGCCGGCCACTTGAGAGAAGAGGCAGGATTCATTTTGTAGAGTGATATCTTCATCTCATTTCATTTTCCTTTGCTAGAAAATTGATTCCACACATCTCTCCATAGTTCATTCTTTGATTCCTCCATCAAGGCAACTTCACAACCCCTAGAGACAATACTACTACACTTAGCCTACAGTACCCTTGGACGCGTCGGCTAGCCAACTTCGCGCCCGAGTTGCCTCGGTCCAGATGTGGGGGCCCGTTAAAGAATCCGGCTACGTGGTGCCCTTTCCGGCGAGGAGATGAAGACCGGAGATTCCGCGGGAGATCGGAACGACGACGAGAAGACCGGAGGACACGGATCACTCGGTATATCTCTCACCCTTTCTCTTGATTGCTAGGATTAGGTTAATGGTTACGATCCGGGTATATTTTCCGCGGTAGCGCCAGTTTAAAAGTAAAGAAAATTTTTGATTCCGCATTTTGGCCTCGAGTAGACGGTAGGGGCGCTGCCGTGGCGCAACAACCTGTACTATATAGCAGACATGGGTCAAAAGCACCTGTTTATTTGTAAAATGCATAAGAATGGGGAATATAATAATGCAATATTATGATATGAACAAATACCCCCAAACTTATCTTTTGCCCGTCCTCAAGCAAACCTAGTTTTATTCTCGACAAAAACCTAACCTCACTTTCGCATGGAATCGCGATTGCACTGAGCTCGTGCAACAAGCAGTTAAACCTCTAGGTGTCCCTAGTAGGAGGAGTGTTGTCTCCTGAGGGTTTTCAGCGGATACTACCCACAAAATCCTATCAATTTGGCCCGTTAACTTTTATTCTTCAACTAGGTTTTCTAACAAGGAATTCTATTATCGTCGGCTCGTAAATTATCCACCCATATTTTTCACACTTCCTCGTCATTTAACTTAAGATTATATATATTCTGCAGACCTACTTAGCTTTCGGCATCTCTTAAGTTTTCCTTCTAGGGGTCCATCTCCACTTAGGAATTTTTATCATCTCTATTAAAGATACAAGTCATATTCTTCATTTCTTTCTCTTATCTAAATCCCAATCACATACCCCTACGTGTGTGTATATATCACCCCTACACTTGGAAATTCAAATCAAGTAATCATACTCTTGTCCGTAGTCCAAAGTACTTCTTAATTGGTGAATTTTTGACGAATTTTTGCTCACACATCCTTCATGCGACCGTTAATATTTCTTGAGGTACCAACAACCGATTACAAGATGTGTTTGCACATTAAAACGTAATTCCTAGTCTTGTAACACCTAAGGCTTTTAGTAGTGACTCCCAAACCAGTTGGTCTAAGGCACTAGGTGATGAAGCACCCTCGCTAAATATTGAATAAAGGGAAGTACACTAGCAGGTGCAATCAATATGTGAAGCAATAGTAACATGACAATAATATGCAATAACCATGCAATAGGGATATGAGAATGTAAATATGTAACTATCATAAGGGTACACTAACAGGTACTACCAATATATGAATCTGTGCATAGAATAGATAAGTGTGAGGTATGGGGTGGAATATGTCATTTCCACGGAAACCTGATATCGTGGTAGGATCACAATCCATCAAGACACTCAAATCCCAAAACCTCAAATCAGCCCCCAAACTGGGCTCTCACATCACATAGGTCTCACATAACCTCAATGTACAATATCGAATAGCTCTCTTATATCTCGAATGTACAAATCAACAATCTCTTTCATATCCAATATTCAATCTCAATGAATCACCTATATCCCAAGTCGAATCTCAAATAAGTTTCTAACATCCTAAAGGTATATATATATTTGCAGAAATAAATATGATGGGGACAATACACATATATTAGCATCCCATTCCACTAATATTGGTGTAAGGATATATATAACAACGGCTAATCCCCTGTTATATATACAAAGGTGTTTAAAATAAATATCATGAAAACAATGTGCCAAGCATCGACACAAAAATCCTGATAGGTACGTATCATACGCTGTCCCGAAAGCACGAGTGCCTAGCTCTGACCCTCGCCTTTCGACGTATGCATACGTGCATGACTCCCAACGGTGTTTCCATGACCCCCGCCGAGTCATCAGTACTGTCACCGGTAGGTACTCGCCCGCCTCCAGGCTCAATCGGCAACATCCATCGATCTTCTTGTCGAGGGGAACCATACCAGGCCCCACCATGTACCCTCATACGGCAACCACACCTCGTATGGAGTATATAATCAGAACCGATAAATCTCATGGTGGCTGCGCAAATATCATATCAAGGAAACCGGGGTTTTCAATGTATGCATAATTTCATGAATTCCCGCGGTTCCCAAATCCAGAAATCATCATGTGAAATCCAAATAACAATGAGCAAATCCAGGAATAAATATATACGATATATCTGAAATGCGAGCATATAAATGAGAATATGTAGCTGAAACCAGATGTATGCGAAACCAATAAGGTACAGCTAAGTAACATCAGTAAAGGTAAATATATAACTGCAACTGAATATGTGTGTAACATACAGGTGTAGCAATATATAGGCATCTATCTATAAGAACTGATGTCGTAGACCCCCTGGGTATAAGAAAATATGAGTAAGGTATACCTGTAGATGTATCGTAAAGGGTATATGTACCTATCACTAATGGTATGATACTCTATAGATATATAGGTATGGTAATGTCATATGTGATAAGCAATACGAATCAATGTCACAAGGTCCCTAACCAAGCAATATAATGTCTATAATGGTTTGTGTGTGACATGGCAATTATTGACGGTGTGTGTGTAGCATACAATCCGTGCTCGTGCAACATGAACCGTCAATAATATGTGCAGTGTCCTACGGCTGCTAGTCACAGTATAACTATATCAAGGAAATAAAGTAAAGACGCAATTCTAACAATGACGTAGAATGTGTGATAGGTATTTGAATCCTAGCCCAGACGCATAACGCCATGCGGGTGATTCCCCTGTAGATGTTAAATCTACTCACCTACACTCCACGTTGGGTGAACCCTACCATCTGCTCCTCCCTGTAGCAGTGTCCGTAGTCCCTGCCTGCAAACCTGCAAATAAGACATGGAAATCATATATAAGCCAAATATCTCGCAAAACGCGATATCGAACCCAAACGAGAAACTCGCGACGCGAACTAAACGCGCGTGCACGATACGCTAAAACGTGTGTATACGCGTCTAAAACCATCGCGACACGCCGCGATACGCTGGATCGCAGAATCCTCTCACGTATCGCGCGTATCATGCAAACACAACGAACACCAAATACGATATATAGTCCCAGATTTTCCTACAGGTCAAATATTATAAAACTAGACATGCCAAAATAATATACAACACAGAAGAGAGCCCTACACAAAAACCCAACACCTAACTCCTATTCCTGGCCGCAAATTGCGGCCATATGGATTAAATTGGCAGCCGGGGTTGGGAATGGGTGGCTCGTGTTCATGTCGTGTGTTCTATACCTAGTGTACATGCTTCAGTTTTCTCAATTTTAACCTGAATGTCCCGGGTCCAAAGCAGATTCACAGATGTCACAATTATCACCTAAAAACACCAATTTGCACTAAACACAAACCCTATGGTATTTTAGTGAAATCTGGGTAAATTCTCAGTTGAAATGGCCCTAATAACACTTAAATAGGTAGGGTTTACCAACACAATCATCAATTATCCAAAAGTCCACACAAAACACCATAATTAGCACTAAACTAGCTAATTTAACACTAATCAAAGCTAATTAACACACAAGCTAAGCAAACTAGGGAAAGGGTTCAGAAATATACCCTAAAGAACCCTAGAGAGCAGGAGAAGAAGTGGAAAGAGGAGATGAGCTGCTGCAATTTCTCCTTGTGTTGCTACTGCTGCCTGTGCTACTGCTGCTACTGACGATGATGATGATGATGCTGTTGCTGATGATGCTGCTGCTGCTGCTGCTACTAGTTGCTGCTGCTGCTGAAGCTTCTTCTGCTGCTGTGGCTGCTGAGTGTGTGTGTGTGAGAGAGAGTGAAAGAATGAGAGCAAGGAAAATGAGTGTGAGGAAGAGAACGAGAGGAATTCAAACACCCCCTCTTCTCACTCTCTCCCTCTCTTCATTAAAGAAGCATGGCATAAGCCATGTTGTCCCATGCCCTCTCTCTCCCAAAGTCAACATTCAACCCATTAATAAAAAAAATTTAAAACCCTTTTTATTTTAACAACCATACACTATTAAACCCAAAAGCATCTAAACAATAATTAACCTAAAGAGAATGGGTTAATCCATCATGCTTGCTAAACATGGTTTAACCCCATCTCTAAACCCTAGTTATCATGCACAAGTGTGTGTGTGCCTAGAAAAATTCTAATAAAATATTCATTAAATAGGGTAAAATATTTAAAACCCAATTTGGTAAATTTTTTATTAAAAAACCATACATATAAAATATAATTAGCTACAAAACATATTCTAAGGTGTTACAATCTTCCCCCCTTAAAAGAAATTCGTCCCCGAATTTAAAAATATACTGTTACGCGTACCTTCAAAGAGAAGATTGAAATCCTCAAATCTCGCTCGCAGCCTCCCAAGTGACTATCTCACTATACAGCTACGTCCAAGAAAACCCTCCACAGATAGCAAGACCCTTGACCGATGTTCCTCCACCTGCTGAGCCATTAACATAATTGGCTGCTGATGAACGAAAGATCGTGTCCAAGCTAAATGGTCTGGTGCTAAATCATGTGAGAAAGGTCAAGAAGGTAATTGTAGAGTATCATCACAAGGAATCCAGGGTGAAAATCTAATAATCTGGACGGAAGTGCCAAATTAAAGGCAACGAAACTAACTCGCTTATAGGATCTCAGAAGGACCTAAATCCTGGGACAAGCTTCCCAAAATCCAACACGTCATTCATCGGAAAGTCCGTAGGAATACATGATCTGTCCTTGCGAGCTCGAGTCTATGACCAATGCAGTCGGCATAAGACCTCAGTTCGCAATGGACAATTCCCATCCTGACCTAACACAACTGGACTATCTCCGAAGTCTCTAGACTAGCTGGGGTCCAAGGTCCTACTTACGCAGAGTCAGAATGGCAACAGACTGGTGATCGACACGACCTAACCCCTAAACCTAAAGGTGGCCAATTGGAGTGTCTCCTGATAACAGCTATCATAGGAGAACCCTAACGATGGCGAGTGACGATCCCCAACTGCTGACAACTATCAAAACAAACACACCACTTAAAAAGAACAACTGAGCAAACTGAGTATAACCGGACGACAAGAATCTGAATGGAGTCACACCCTGACTATACTTGGGTAGAAACCATAACGAAATTCATGGAGATCTGCTCCCACTCCCACTTCGGAACGGTAAAAGGTTGCAACTCTCCAACCGGCCTCAGATGCTCAACCCAAACACACAACAAGACAGACACCTTGAAACGAAACCTGAAACTTCTCCTTAAATCCGTGTCCACCCATAACTATCTCACAAGTCACGCTAAATGTTGGTGGAACTTGAATGCATACAGAGAGTTGACAGATGTGCATGTTCTAGGATTACACGTCTCTACCCGATGATACCAGGCACACAAACGCGTCCCTAACTTAGCACACTATTGTCACAAATCAAGGTCTCCGAATCATTACCCAGCCGAGTATGCTCAAGTATACTGACGAACGATTATCGGCGGGCAGTGTCTCGCGAAAACGATTTAAGGAAGGTGGTCGGGCGCGGACATGAGCAAGCTGTCCCCTCCGTAGAGACGAACTTAAGCTGTACTCAACGATCACACAAGAACTGTAAATCTGCAGAAGACTATCACAATAATCAAAATCCGTTGCAGGAAGATGTTCATTAAGCTCTAGTGGTCCGTGGAAAATCTGACACGACTCTCAAGCAAGTAGTGTCCCCCAAATCTCCAACGCAAAACCACCGCGGCCATCTCCAGATCATGAGTGGAATATCCTTCTCGTACTTCCTCCAAATGTAGGGAAGCAAAAGCGATGACTCTGTAGTGTCACCTCAGTATACACTCGAGCCCACTCAAGAAACATTACTGTTAAACAACAAGGTCGCCCGAACCAAAAGCAAAGAAAGAACTGATGCAGTTGTTAACCGAATCTCCAACTGCCGAAAACTCCGTACACATGCCTCAGTCCACAGAAAAGAAACCTCCTTTCCGGTCCATTCAGTCGACGGTGCAGCACTGCTCTAGTAATCCTGCACGAAACAGCGGTAAAACCTGCTAAGCCCAATAATCTGCGGATCTCCGTCCTGCACACGTGTCTGGACCTAAGCTGTACGGCCACGATCTCCCTTGAAACCATACTAAACCGTCTCCCGTGACCACAAGACCTAGGAGTCAACACAAACAAGTCTGAAGAAACACTCCGAGAATTTAGCAAACTGCTGGTGCTCTTCCAGTATCTGCATAACAAAATCCTCAAGTGCTGCTCCTGTTCCTCAAGACACATTAAATAGGCCAGAATGTCGTATATAACACAACAAAAACTGGTCGAGGAACGGCCTGAAGAAATCTGGTTCATCACATTTACAAATGCTGCGAGGGCATCAGTGAATCCAACGACTCACCCACACACAAAGCCCGTAGCACGCACAAGGCAGTCCTCGGAATGCCATCATCCCGAATCCGCAATACTGATGACCTGATCCCGGACAAACTTAGAAAATGTCTCGCACTCTGGAGCTGATCGAAGAAATCGTTACGGCGAGGTAAAGGATACCTATCCACACCGTAAGCCGGTTCAAGTAACGATCCGTCGATACACAACTTTAAACTGCCGTCTTTCTCCTTGACGAACAGAAATAGGAGCTTCCAAAAGCGAAACACTCAGACGCACAAAACTCCCCAAACCACAACTCTGCAGCTGATCCTTTAGCTCCCAAGCTTCGCCGGCTCATCCGGAACAACGTCGGAAAAACTCTCGCACGAAAGGAACACCGGTCCAACAAATCCTCTGTGGCTACGGTATCACTAATGAACGCCAAGAATCCACGACATCTCCTCAGTAGCCGACTAGCGAAAAAGGCTGAATTCAAGCCGTGAGTGGCAGCACAACTATCCACCTGCACGACAAGAACTGACTTTCCGGGAAAACAAACTTGACTGTTTCCTCGCGGTAGCCCACAGACGCCTAACATGAAATTAACCAGTCCGTGCCCAGGAGAACGTCAAATCCAACATCTCTAGAAGGATCGAAACGATGGACGAATCTTTATCTCCTATCCGATTGGCACACAACTGAATACGTGCCGTGCAACAAAAGAATCACTGACAGAAGTTATTACAACTACGACTAATCTACCCAACCACGGTACAAGCATGAAAACAACGAATACATCAAGGAACATATAAATTAAGGGTACCTGAAAACTCCACATTGGACGTCTGCGCGTCCCGATGAGTAGAACCAAACTCCTGTGGCCGCCCTCTACTCGCAGTTGGATGAACTCCTCTGAGCGAACCTTCCACGTCCACGGCCTCTCTGAGTACGATCCTGACGCCGTGCTGAGGAACAATCCCTGACGAAGTGCTGAAGGCTCCCGCATTGAAAACATCCACGCGCTGACTGCTGACCATCCTGGGGATGAGAGCTGAACGACTGTCCTCGTCTTAAGCCTCTGCTACTCCCGCGACGGCCACGAAATCTGTCTCGATGACCAAACCTCTGTCTCTGGGCTGGTATGCTGGTACGAGTCCTCCACTGTCCTGGAACTCTCTGAGGCTCTGGAATATGCGCCTCATCAACTGGAGCTGCAACCACTGGTGCTATGTAGGTGACGGACTGTTGCATGCAGATCGCAAGTGACAACTGAGTAACAGGGGTGACAACCTCCTGTCGTAGCTCCCGAACGACCTCAACCAATGAACTCATCGTCTGGCGGAAGTCCTGCATCTCTGCCAAAAGACTATCAATAGTATATGTCGTAGGCTGATCCATCTGCACCTGTGCAACTAGAGTGCCATCCTGGTCGGTACTCGTCTCACCCGAGCCAACTCTGACCTCGGCCCTCGCTGCATCACTCTGAGTCCCCATAGTCATCGGCGGCAAGGCTATAAATAGATATAAGATTCGATGAGAATAAGGAATCGAATCTCAAGGATATGAATCATCAAGGAAGGAATTTCAAGCAAATTGTACTTAGGTTACTTAATGCAAGGTACCGCATCGTGGGTATGCTGCAGACATACACACACTACGTTACTCTGCTTAAGCTACCTACTCCATCATACTAAGTTCATCCTACACTCCGAAAGGTAAAACCTAGCGCTCTGATACCAACTTTGTCATGACCCGAAATTGGCCCGTGACGGCCCTAGTACTACGCAACGCCCTAAGACGTAACGTAGTAAAAGAAAGCCAAAACCCAGAAATCTAAACCATAAAATTACGGAAAAGATAATATAAGTTTTTGAAACATTTGAAATCGCAACCCAAATTCTTTAAAAGTCCTACTTTATTTCTTTAAAATTTTAGCAACAACCCCTTTTTGTAAAACTAGCCAAGATGAATACAACACAAAAATATGACGCCGTAGCGAAGAAATAAAGACGATAGAGAGAAAGCTGTATATAAAAGAAAACAAATCCACAATAATATACAATATCGTCATCACCAAGTCTCTAAGTCAACAACATAATAGTAGATGGAGAGTACAAGATACAACGAATGTACAATACAAAATACAGATAACCACCAAAACCCACCTAAGCAAGATAGTGCTGTGAGCTGATGCGGTATTTGTAGCAAAAGATGATAGCTGAATAGCGGAATAGCCTGCCTCGACTACTCTGTGGAACAAGCTGAAACACCTGTGGCACAACGGGGGTGAGTTTCCAACTCGTGAATAGTAGATAACATATGCTGGTAATCGCAGGAATGCACGTACAGCATGATTCTAAGATATGCGATTACAGTAATAACATGTCATGCAAATGTTGAATAAAGGGAAGTACACTAGCAGGTACAATCAATATATGAAGCAATAGTAACATGACAATAATATGCAATAACCATGCAATAGGAATATGAGAATGTAAATATGCAACTATCATAAGGGTACACTAACAGGTACTACCAATATATGAATCTGTGCATAGAATAGATAAGAGTCGAATCTCAAGTAAGTTTCTAACATCCTAAAGGTATATATATATTTGCAGAAATAAATATGATGGGGGCAATACAAATATATTAGCGTCCCATTCCACTAATATTGGTGTAAGGGTATATATAACAACGGCTAATCCCCTGTTATATATACAAAGGTGTTTAAAAGAAATATCATGAAAACAATGTGCCAAGCATCGACACAGAAATCCTGATAGGTACGTATCATACACTGTCCCGAAAGCACGTGTGCCTAGCTCTGACCCTCGCCTTTCGACGTATGCATACGTGCATGACTCCCAACGGTGTCTCCATGACCCACGCCGAGTCATCAGTACTGTCACCGGTAGGTACTCGCCCGCCTTCAGGCTCAATCGGCAACATCCATCGATCTTCTTGCCGAGGGGAACCATACCGGGCCCCACCATGTACCCTCATACGGCAACCACATCTCGTATGGAGTATATAATCAGAACCGATAAATCTCATGGTGCCTGCGCAAATATCATATCAAGGAAACCGGGTTTTTCAATGTTTGCATAATTTCATGAATTCCCGCGGTTCCCAAATCCAGAAATCATCTTGTGAAATCCAAATAACAATACGCAAATCCAGGATTAAATATATGCGATATATCTGAAATGCGAGCATATAAATGAGAATACGTAGCTGAAACCAGATGTATGCGAAACCAATAAGGTACAGCTAAGTAACATCAGTAAAGGTAAATATATAACTGCAACTGAATATGTATGTAACATACAGGTGTAGCAATGTATAGGTATCTATCTATAAGAACTGATGTCGTAGACCCCCCTGGGTATAAGAAAATATGAGTAAGGTATACCTGTAGATGTATCGTAAAGGGTATATGTACCTATCACTAATGGTACGATACTCTATAGGTATATAGGTTTGCTAATGTCATATGTGATAAGCAATACGAATCAATGTCACAAGGTCCCTAACCAAGCAATATAATGTCTATAATGGTTTGTGTGTGACATGGCAATTATTGACGGTGTGTGTGTAGCATACAATCCGTGCTCGTGCAACATGAACCGTCAATAATATGTGCAGTGTCCTACGGCTGCTAGTCACAGTATAACTATATCAAGAAAAATAAAGTAAAGGCGCAATTCTAACAATGACGTAGAATGTGCGATAGGTATTTGAATTCTAGCCCAGACGCATAACGCCATGCGGGCGATTTCCCTGTAGATGTTAAATCTACTCACCTACACTCCACGCTGGGTGAACCCTACCATCTGCTACCCTCTGTAGCAGTGTCCCTAGTCCCTACCTGCAAACCTGCAAATAAGACAAGGAAATCATATATAAGGCAAATATCTCGCAAAATGCGATATCGATCCCAAACGAGAAACTCGCGTCGCGAACTAAACGCGCGTGCACGATACGCTAAAACGTGTGTATACGCGTCTAAAACCATCGCGACATGCCGCGATACGCTGGATCGCAGAACCCTCTCACGTATAGCGCGTATCGCGCAAACACAACGAACACCAAATACGATATATAGTCCCAGATTTTCCTACAGGTCAAATATTACAAAACTAGACATGCCAAAACACTATACAACACAGAAGAGAGCCCTACATAAAAACCCAACACCTAACTCCTATTCCTGGCCGCAAATTGCGGCCATATGGATTAAATTGGCGGCCGGGGTTGGGAATGGGTGGCTCGTGTTCATGTGGTGTGTTCTATACCTAGTGTACATGCTCCAGTTTTCTCAATTTTAACCTGAAGGTCCCGGGTCCAAAGCAGATTCACAGATGTCACAATTATCACCTAAAAACACCAATTTGCACTAAACACAAACCCTATGGTATTTTAGTGAAATCTGGGTAAATTCTCAGTTGAAGTGGCCCTAATAACACTTAAATAGGTATGGTTTACCAATACAATCATCAATTATCCAAAAGTCCACACAAAACACCATAATTAGCACTAAACTAGCTAATTTAACACTAATCAAAGCTAATTAACGCACAAGCTAAGCAAACTAGGGAAAGGGTTCAGAAATATACCCTAAAGAACCCTAGAGAGTAGGAGAAGAAGTGGAAAGAGGAGATGAGCTGCTGCAATTTCTCCTTGTGTTGCTACTGCTGCCTGTGTTACTGATGATGATGATGATGCTGCTATTGCTGATGATGATGCTGCTGCTGCTGCTACTTGTTGCTGCTGCTGCTGAAGCTTCTTCTGCTGCTGTGGCTGCTGAGTGTGTGTGTGTGAGAGAGAGGGTGAGAGAATGTGAGCAAGGAAAATGAGTGTGCGGATGAGAATGAGAGGAATTCAAACACCCCCTCTTCTCACTCTCTCTCTCTCTTCATTAAAGAAGCATGGCACAAGCCATGTTGTCCCATGCCCTCTCTATCCCAAAGTCAACATTTAACCCATTAATAAAAACAATTTAAAACCCTTTTTATTTTAACAACCTTACACTATTAAACCCAAAAGCATCTAAACAATAATTAATCTAAAGAGAATGGGTTAATCCATCATGCTTGCTAAGCATGGTTTAACCCCATCTCTAAACCCTAGTTATCATGCACAAGTGTGTGTGCGCCTAGAAAAATTCTAATAAAATACTCATTAAATAGGGTAAAATATTTAAAACCCAATTTGGTAAACTTTTTATTAAAAAACCATACATATAAAATATAATTAGCTACAAAACACATTCTAAGGTGTTACAATCTCCCCCCTTAAAAGAAATTCGTCCCCGAATTTAAAAATATACTGTTACGCATACCTTCAAAGAGAAGATTGAAATCCTCAAATCTCGCTCGCAGCCTCCCAAGTGACTATCTCACTATACGGCTACGTCCAAGAAAGCCCTCCACAGATTGCAAGACCCTTGACCGATGTTCCTCCACCTGCTGAGCCATTAACACAATTGGCTGCTGGTGAACGAAAGATCGCGTCCAAGCTAAATGGTCTGGTGCTAAATCATGTGAGAAAGGTCAAGAAGGTAATTGTAGAGTATCATCAAAAGGAATACGGGGTGAAAATCTAATTATCTGGGCGGAAGTGCCAAATTAAAGGCAACGAAACTAACTCGCTTATAGGATCTCAGAAGGACCTAAATCCTGGGACAAGCTTCCCAAAATCCAACACGTCATTCATCGGAAAGTCCGTAGGAATACATGATCTGTCCTTACGAGCTCGAGTCTATGACCAACGCAGTCGGCATAAGACCTCAGTTCGCAATGGACAATTCCCATCCTGACCTAACACAACTGGACTATCTCCGAAGTCTCTAAACTAGCTGGGGTCCAAGGTCCTACTTACGCAGAGTCGGAAAGACAACAGACTGGTGATCGACACGACCTAACCCCTAAACCTAAAGGTGGCCAATTGGAGTGTCTCCTGATAACAGCTATCGTAGGAGAACCCTAACGATGGCGAGTGACGATCCCCAACTGCTGACAACAATCAAAACAAACACACCACTTAAAAAGAACAACTGAGCAAACTGAGTATAACCGGACGACAAGAATCCGAATGGAGTCACACCCTGACTAAACTTGGGTAGAAACCATAATGAAATTCATGGAGATCTGCTCCCACTCCTACTTCGGAACGGTAAAAGGTTGCAACTCTCCAACCGGCCTCAGATGCTCAACCTAAACACACAACAAGACAGACACCTTGAAACGAAACCTGAAACTTCTCCTTACATCCGTGTCCACCCGTAACTATCTCACAAGTCACGCTAAATGTTGGTGGAACTTGAATGCATACAGAGAGTTGACAGATGTGCATGTTCTAGGATTACACGTCTCTACCCGATGATACCAGGCACACAAACGCGTCCCTAACTTAGCATACCATTGTCACAAATCAAGGTCTCCGAATCATTACCCAGCCGAGTATGCTCACGTATCACTGACGAACGAGTATCGGCGGGCAGTGTCTCGCGAAAACGATTTAAGGAAGGTGGTCGGGCGCGGACATGAGCAAGCTGTCCCCTCCGTAGAGACGAACTTAAACTGTACTCAACGATCACACAAGAACTGTAAATCTGCAGAAGACTATCACAACAATCAAAATCCGCTGCAGGAAGATGTTCATTAAGCTCTAGTGGTCCGTGGAAAATCTGACACGACTTTCAAGCAAGTAGTGTCCCCAAATCTCCAACGCAAAACTACCGCGGCCATCTCCGGATCATGAGTGGAATATCCTTCTCGTACTTCCTCCAAATGTAGGGAAGCAAAAGCGATGACTCTGTAGTGTCACCTCAGTATACACTCGAGCCCACTCAAGAAACATTACAGTTAAACAACAAGGTCGCCCGAACCAAAAGCAAAGAAAGAACTGATGCAGTTGTTAACCGAATCTCCAACTGCCGAAAACTCCGTACACATGCCTCAGTCCACAGAAAAGAAACCTCCTTTCCGGTCTATTCAGTCGACGGTGCAGCACTGCTCTAGTAATCCTGCACGAAACGGCGGTAAAACCTGCTAAGCCCAACAATCTGCGGATCTCCGTCCTGCACACGTGTCTGGACCTAAGCCGTACGGCCACGATCTCCCTCGAAACCATACGAAACCGTCTCCCGTGACTACAAGACCTAGAAGTCAACACAAACAAGTCTGAAGAAACACTCCGAGAATTTAGCAAACTGCTGGTTCTCTTCCGGGATCTGCATAACAAAATCCTCAAGTGCTGCTCCTGTTCCTCAAGACACATTAAATAGGCCAGAATGTCGTATATAACACAACAAAAACTGGTCGAGGAACAGCCTGAAGAAATCTGGTTCATCACATTTACAAATGCTGCCAGGGCATCAGTACTGGTGTTGTTTGGGGAATCCATAACCTTGAAAGACAAAGTTGTGTTAGAACAGATTCAAAGTATATGAAATGATAAGATTCAAGGAATATGAATTGTAAAGAATATTTTCAGTTGCTGGTTCTTGTGTTATATTGCTTAGGTTGTCCACGCAGTGCTGACCTGCATGGGCCACCAGTAAAACCTGTCACGCCCCGCTTCTAAGTATACGGGCAGAAGACGCGACCAGGCCGCTACGTATTTACTCTGAAGTAAACAAGTTAAGCGTATCTAAGCAATATAAGTAAAATGCACAAGAGACAGTGACAATAGATATAATTGAACAGCAACTTTATTTATTAACATTCTTTTTACAATACATCTGAAAAGTAAATACATGGAATGGAAAGCAATGCCTAAACAGTAGCATAACAGAAATGAAAAAATACAGAAATGTAAATATGTACAAGGAATCTAAAGCTCTGGGTCAAAAGCTAGCTGGTTCAAGTCCTTGCCGGTGGGCTCGATCTCTTGAAGGTCTGATCCACCTGAAAACATTCCAAAGAAGAAAGAAAAGGAATGTCGTCAGCGAACAATCGCTCGGTAAGTCCCAAAGATAAGGGAGGAATAAAATAAACAGAAAGAGGGTGCAACTTTTTAAAGTTGTATTATATTGTTAACGCTGTTATTTGTAGCTTGGTGCAGAAGAGGCCAGTGTATACGAGAAGAGTCTCACTATACCAGAGACTACGGTATACGGAGTACAAGGAACCGTTCAGCCACGGTACAACGGCAATGGAGATTCAGATTAGGTGTCTTATGGTTGCAGTCTCGTGCCACTTTTAACACCTTCCGTACCAATCTACCCCTTATAAACCCCGCGATATCTTGATTGTATTGTTGTATTATTTGTATTGTATATTGAATATAGACGGATGACTTGCCGAAACCATGATATCAGTAATGGAACGAATATAATGGATGATCATGTAAATAGAATATATCCATAGTTCTGTTCGGTCAAGTTGTATAAATTGAATAGATTGAATATATGGATTCATGGATTCATGTTGAATTGTGGTTTTATACTTGAATCATATTCAAGTCAGATTGATTATATTAAGACTTAGTCTGAGTCAGACAATTAGAAAAGAAATTGAAATCCTGAATTATGTTTTGATGTTATCGGTAACTGCTGCACATGGACGACAGGATTCGTGTCTTTTTCAAAGACAATTACCGTGTTGATAACACTGTTTGTTAAGTTGTCTACCTTAAATAGGCAAGCACCTATATCTCTGGCTCCCTGAGGCTCAAGAGACTGGTCCTGCTTAAACCTATGTTTATTAGGGTCCTTATTGTAATTTAGCATAACTTAAGAGGTTTTTATGTCAAATAGTTTTGTTATACTTTCAAAATATATCTCAAGTATTTAATTATCCTCTTTAGAGTTTTCATAGATATTTCTTTTATTCAATGTGAAATTTCTAGTGAATATGACCCAGTTTTTAAAGTATAAGGTATTTATTTGAAATATTTGAATTGTACGGTATTTTCTTGTAAATGGGATGTTTTTCTTGAATTTTGGAAATGTGGAATATTATAAATATTAAAAATAGATATTTTGATATTAATTACATATATATTTATTTATAAAAAATATAAGTTTTATTTATAATAGAACTCACATTTTTCTAAAGAAAAATGTATTAAAATCTTTCGAGATCGTATGCTTCTTGCAGAGGTCTGCATTTCACTCTACTAAGCCTGAGGATGTGCGATAATCCACACCACCCCGAACGGGTTCCCCAAAATAGGTTGTAGAGGCGCAATTGCAAAGATTTGTTAAATACACTTCTTATAGAAAAACGTTTTATAAATTGAAGGTAGTTATATGTAAAGTCGTATTTTCCCAAATCTATATTCTCAAATTCTATTGTGCTATGTTAGATATGTGTGTTGTGAGGAGTTAAGTCATTAGCTCGTGAATTATCTATAGGTATAATAAGGAATTATGATAGTTTATGTTGAAACTAAATTATATGGTATTTTTCTGAAAAAGTATAATAAAAGTTACAAAAATGATTAGTTTGATGTGCAACTTATTTTATTAAGTTTGTTAATGTTTATTAGTCAACATATAAGAATATGGTTTTATTTCGTTAAAGAAAAGTGTAGTTTTTAAAGAAAACCGAATCGGAAGTCGGACTAACTCCGCTTCCGTCGGGTTTTAGTTTTGAATGTTTTTAGAATAGAGAAAAAAGGAGAAGTAGGGACTTACTGGATGATTGGATAGAGGAGAGGAAGAGGAAGAGGTAGGAGTTGCCGGTGCGTCGTTTCGTTATCGGTAACTCCTTGAGTTGTTGTCGGAAGTTCGTCGGAGTTTCGCCCTTTGCTAACTCCACTTGCACATAAAAGAATTTTGGAATTTTCTTGAGAGTTTTTGTAGGAAATTTCAGTGTGAAGGAGTGTAAAAATAGAGTGGGTATTTATAGGGAAAATTAGGGTTAGGGTGTGATAAAAATGCATTAAAATAGGATTTAAAGGGATTTTATTATTCTTTGTAAATGTGCAGAGAATAAACAATACTGGGGTTATAGAGGGAGTCCAAGAGTATCTAGGGTAAAATAAAGTTAGAGCTTGGTACGAGTTGGAACGGCAGCGACGGCCCGAGTCACCATCTCGCCAGCCCGAGTCATGAGGTGGGGGCTCGTATTAGTGCCACGAGTCCCAGACGCTTGGTCTAGCCTCCTGCACATGTTTGTTTAGGCTGTGACTCTTAGTTTTACGGGTTGTGCACGTGTAGACTCTTGGGCTTCTAAAAAATTAAAAAAATTTAAATAAAAAGAATATGTGGCTGATGGGATTTGAACTCTGGTGCTTAGGTTCAGCAGTGCAAGGTCTTACCAATGAGCTACAAGCTCCTTCTTACTGTTCAAAAGTAAATCAAATTCTTATAGTACTCATAAGAATTGTAAATACCCCAAGTATACATTAACTTTTAATCAAATTTATGTACACAAGAATTGGAGTTGTTACATGATCATAGCCGCGAGATGGCCATTTACGAGAAAGCCAGGACGCAACGTCTCATTCAGCAGTCTATAGAAAGAGAATATGATGATGCCCTTCATCCTCAACCTGCTGTGTGCTCTCATGGCAACGAAAAGGCCCGACGCAGAAGAAGCAACAAAATCAAGAACGGGAATAGCGTTCGAAGACAGCGAAGCGGATCCAAGAAGCCACGCGACCGAGAAAAAGTCCACTGGAATCCGTCTATCATGAAAAAGATGGGTCGGGAATACTCGTTCCCTCAAAATAAGACAAAGAAATATTCAACCTTGTCATAAAGTATCAAATGATGACACTCCCGGATTCTCAACACCCTGAGCAAATAAACGAGGTCCATCACCCGGCTTATTGCTCCTACCATCGAGCAATATGACATCCTCTGGAAGATTGCTTCACCTTCAAAGACTGGGTCGAAGACCAGTATCAGCAAGGCTGGTTTGCTCTATCCAAAAGTTGGAGGGTAATCCTACCACGAAAGTATGAGCCAAGAGCAACCTACACTGCTAAGGAAAGTCTGGATCCACATCGAGCTTGGAAACGAGCTCGCACCTGCCACATGATAACACTCTCAAAGGAGGGAAAGCATGAGAATGTGGATGACCCTTCCCAGTGCTTTGCAAACGAAGATAAGGACGAGGTGATCTCAGAATTTCCACCGGCGCCAAAAGAGCTGGAAAATGGGATACACACCACTGCAGACAATTTGAAGAAAATTGACTTAGGGGTGGAAAACAATCCGAGGTTAACGTTCGTCAGTGAGCTGCTGTCTAAGGAATTATTCCGAGATGCCGGGACTAAATCCAGAAATAGCGGTGCATAAATTGGCTATATCGCCGGACGTTAAGCCAGTTAAGCAGGCACCAAGAAGAATGCTGCTCGAACTTGAAAAGAGTATCAAAGCCGAGGTCAAGAAACTAATTGACTTCGGCTTCATCCAAGAAGTTCAATATCCTGACTGGATTGCCAATATTGTCCCAATGATGAAGAAAAATGGGACAGTACGCATCTGCGTGGACTTCCGGGACCTCAATAAGGCTTGCCCGAAGGATGACTTCCCAGTACCTGTTACCGGGCTGATGATCGATAACACGTCCACTCAAAAGGTCTTCTCCTTCATGGATGGATCTTCAGGCTACAATCAAATAAAAATGCATCCTAAAGACCGAAAGCATACTGCCTTCCGGACTCCGCTAGGTATATTCTGCTATAAGGTGATGCCCTTCGGCTTGAAGAATGTTGGCGCTACCTACCAGAGGACCATGATGAAGATCTTTGATGACCTTATACACGAGATTGTCGAATGCTATATTAAAGACCTCGTGGTGAAAATCAAATCGTACGAGGAGCACTGGGAGCAATTGAAAATAGTGTTCCAGCATCTTCGGAAATATAACCTGAAGATGAACCCTCTGAAATGCGCGTTTGGAGTCTCCTCAGGCAAATTCCTGGGATTCAACGTACGATATCGAGGCATCGAAATAGACCCATCAAAAACCAAGACGATTATGGAAATTCCCTCGCCAAAAACTCTCAAACAACTGCGGTCTCTCTAAGGGAAGCGCGCGTATATCCGGCGGTTCATAGCCAACCTCTCCGGCAAATGCCGTCCCTACAGCCATCTAATGAAGAAGGGGACTCCGTTCATTTGTGATCGTAAATGTCAAAGTGCACTGGAAGAAATCAAGCAATATCTGCAGAACCCGCCTGTACTGACCGCTCCGGTCAAGGGAAAACCCCTCATCCTGTACACAACAGCCCTTGAAGGTTCTTTAGGCGCACCATGGGCACATGAAAACGATCAAGGAAAGGAGAGAGCTCTCTACTATTTGTGTCGAGTTCTTCTGGGAGCAGAAAACAACTACTCACCCATTGAAAAGCACTGCCTGGCACTGATCTTCGCGATAACGAAGCTTCGACATAATGCCTTGGCACATGAGGTCCATCTCATATCAAAAGTGGATCCTCTCAAATATTTGATGTCAAGAGCCATACTAACGGGAAGGCTTGCCAAATAGACTCTCCTCTTGATGGAGTTCTCGAAAATATATCGATCCCTCATGGCGGTAAAAGGCTAGGCTATCGCCGACTTTCTCGCTGAGCATTCGATACCAGCTGATTCTCTCTTAATTTACGAATTTCCAGATGAACACGCATTCGATGCAATTGAAGGGAAGAGGGAAGAAAATAATTCCCGATGAGAACTATACTTCGACGGGGCATCTTCCATGAAGAAGCGAAAGCAAAACACCCCCATAATCAAAGCTGGGGTAGGCTTTATCCTCATGACTCTATAAGAAGGGATAATGCGTTTCGCCCTGTCCTAAACGGAGCCAAGAACCAACAACGAAGTGGAATATGAAGTTTTGATAGCAGGTCTTGAGATTGCTATTGACATGGGCATCGAAAACCTCTTCATATATGAAGACTCGCAGCTGGTCATTAGCCAAGTGAATGGTGACTATCAGACATGCAAACCGGAGTTGGCAAAATATGGCGAAAGAGTGCGGCAACTGCTTACACAAATTCCCTCCTACATCCTGGAAAGCATACTGCGTGCAGAAAATAGCAAGGTAGATGCTCTAGCCAAGCTTGCAAGGAGCCGGCTGACGAAAACTTCAATGACGTAAGGATTATTGTGCAAAGCCACCGGATTCTTGCGCCAGCAGAAATATCTTCGGAGTCTTTTGAAGTAGAGGAAGCTACCAAACAAGCGGCTTTCCAAGTAGGGGACGAAGAAAAGGCTACGGATTGGAGAGAAGTCTTCATAGACTACTTCAAGTCCCATCGAACACCCGAAGACGCGTCGTCAAGACATCAGCTCATGAAGCGAGCCCTTTCTTTCGCCTTCGTCAATGATACTCTTTATAAGAGATCATTCGACTCTCTGTAGCTGAGATGCATGGGTCCAGAAAAAGCAAGGAGAGTCGTCCAAGAAACTCATGACGGATTCTGCGGTTCTCATCAAGCCGGGCCAAAGATGAAGTTGAAGATCAAAAGAATGGGTTACTATTGGCCCACAATGATTCAGGACTGCCTCGAATATGCGATGCAGTGTCACTCGTGCCAAATTCATGGGGACTTCATCCACCAGCATCCAAATCCGCTACACCCAACACTAGTTGGCCATTCGAAATGTGGGGAACCGATATAATTGGACCCATCGAGCTAGCATCGTCTAGGGGACATCGGTTCATATTGGCAACAACTGATTACTTCTCTAAGTGGGCAGAGGCAGTACCGCTGAGGGAGGAGAAGATGGAGAACATCTTCCATTTCTTCAGGACACACGTCATCTACCGGTTCGGCACTCCGTGACGGATTATCTCTGATAACAGGCCAGCTTACAGAAGCCACAAAATCAGTCGCTTCTCACAGCAGCATAATATAGATTGGAGATACTTTTTGGTCTATAATCCCAGCGCCAACGGTCTAGCTGAGGCTTTCAATAAGACCTTGACGAAGATCATAAAGAAAACGGTGTCCAGAAACAAAAAGGACTGGCACGAGAGACTGCATGAATCTCTCTGGGCATACCAATCCACGTTCAAAACGGCCATGAATACAATGCCATTCGCACTGGTATTCGGCACGGAAGCAATACTTCCCTTGGAGATAGAGCTACCCTCCCTACGAGTGGCGGTTCGTTACGAACTGACGGATGAAGAAAATGCCCATCTCCGGCTTGAGGAGCTCGATGCCCCCGATGAAACTCGTCTCATGGCGCAGCAAAACCTAGAAGCTTACAAAGCAAGGCTGACGCACTCATACGAAAGACTGACTAGGCCGAGAACATTCCGCCAAGACGAACTCATGCAAGTCGTAAAAAGACCTATGATCCCCAATCGTGCCAAACGAGGGAAATTCGAGCCGAACTATGAGGGCCCATACATCATAGACAAGGTCTACCAAGGTGGGGCCTACTTGCTTATGGATATGCATGGCGAAAGACCCATCCGGCCAGTAAATGGTCGGTTCCTTAAGAAATACTACGCTTAACAAGTCACGGCTCGGGTTAATGAAGGATGACGACGCTCGTGTCCGCTCGATATCTTCCCGAGTCCAAACTCTATAAGTAGTATCCGGCAAACCTCGCCTCGAAATCCCAGCGGACCGCAGCGTCCTAAAACTAGCTGTGGACCGAGATGTCCTTAAACTAACATTGGACCGATATGTCCTTAAACTAATATCGGACCGAGATGTCCCTAAACTAACAATGGACCTCAATGTCTTTAAACTAAATAAGTCGTCTCAAACACGGCGATGGTGGAGTCCAGGTCGATAAGTCCCAGCAGCGAGGATTGCAACTTAAGTCCCGCTGGCTGCACAACCGCCCCGGTGGTGAAATCCCCCTAAGTGTCATTGGCAAACGGAGGAGTTAAAAAAAACGGTACGTCCACAAGCGAAATGGGCACAGATGAAAACCCGAAAGGGCGCAGTGAGTAAAAACAGCAGGGCTACCGACGAATCTGTGAAAACCCGAAAGGGTGCAATCTCGTTAAAATAAAAACACCTGCAAGGTCCTCTCGACCTTGTAAGGAGAAAACACTTGCGTGAGATCCTTACGACTCACAAGAGAGCAACACACTTAGGGATCCCCACGATTTCTAAGGAGAAATTACACTTACGAGATCCTCACGACTCATACGGAGAATTCCCCCTGTGAGACCCTCATGGCTCATAGGATTCAAAAGCCTTAAGTTACAGGGATCTGAACCTGTCCTTAAGCCATCACACTCCCCAAGTTTCCCTACAGGCAGTACAATGCCGGCCCTTGTATACAATCCATAGGCACAAATAAACGTTTCCCCCACCAAGATTCCACCAATCACGAGGAATGTTCTCATATGGTGAACGACACTTGTAAGTCCTCTCGACTTTGTTCCCTGATTAAAAATCAGGAAAAAGCTTCAGAGGAAGCATCACGTGCTCGCACGTGACCAGCGGTCATGTGTTGGCACGTGACGTTTAAAGCAGCTGCAAAGAGCAAGCGCAGAAGAGAAGCCCATTCAAGCGGTCACGTGCCTGCACGTGACCGGGAGTCACGTGCTCACACGTGACCAAAGGTCACGTGGCCGCACGTGACTGGCTTTAAAAGCCTGCTGTTCAACAGAATTAAATTCTGAATAAGATCATTTAAATCTTTCTAAAATAGAGAAGAATTATACAAAAACGTTGGATCAAGAATCTGAAGGTGATTAAATATCACCAATTTATGGAAAAATCTTGAACATGGAAAGATTTCCCCTAAATCTCACCGAAATAACAAAAAGAATATCTTTGGATTTAAAATCCAACGGTGAATAAAATTCACCTAATAATTTAAAGGCCCGGATCAATGATGAAAATAAATCAAATCTCTCAATAAACAAATCAAATCTTTCAATGAAAGATTTACTAAACAGATTGATTCTTTTCCTTCTCCTATAAATAGGTGCCAAGGGAGAGAGTTAAAAAAGGGGGAGAGAGATACACAGAGAGATATAGAGCCTGGGAATCTTGAAAATTCAGAAGGAAGAATTTGATTCTCTGCAAAGAAAAACCCTAGGTAAGAAAAGAGAGACTTCAAAAAGAGAATTTAATTCTCAAAAGAGTTTAACTCTTCTATAAAGAAAAGAATTTAGTTCTTTCTCTGGTGAAGATCTGCAAAGTGCACATCTCCCCATAAATTGAGAATTTAATTCTCATTGGGTTGAGATCCTGCCATGCAGATCTAAAACATAGAGGAGGAATTGAGTTTTGAGAATTTAATTCTCATAAAGTTATAGGAATTTAATTCCTTTGAGATAAAATTAGGGTTTAACCCTATATTATAGGAATTTAATTCCTTCAAAATGGACAGAATTAGGGTTTAACCCTAATTGAGAACTTATTTCTCTCAAAACTCACAGGAATTTAATTCCCTTAAAAAAGAAATTAGGGTTTCACCTTATGCCAGAACTTAATTCTTCACACGCATGGGAATTTAATTCCTACAGAATATAAATTAGGGTTTAACCCTATCCAAGAATATCATTCTTCAAAAAGAAAGTGGGAATTTAATTCCTCTAAAGTTATAGCTAGGGTTTAACCCTATGAAGAATTTAATTCTTAAAAGATGAATAGATCTTTAAAAAAGCAAAGAACCAGGGTCACGTGCTACCACGTGACCCCTGTAAAGATCCACAGAAAAGAACTTTGAGGCAACGCCTCACGTGCCCCACGTGACCCCTGAAGCACATAAAGAAAAAGCAAAAGAAATAGAAGCTATGGGCGCTCTCACGTGCTACCACGTGACCCCTTGGCAAAAGCTTTAGCAGACAAATACCCAAATTCCCACCACGTGACAGCACGTGATGCTCCAAAGTATTCAATACTTTTGGCAAAACAAAATAAAGGGAATCAGGGCGCTCTCACGTGTCCACACGTAACCCCTCTTTCTTTAGTGTTTAACACTAATTTAAGATCTCTGTTTCCAGTGTTTAACACTGATTTTCTTAGTGTTTAACACTAATTTGAAAACTCTGTTTCCAGTGTTTAACACTGATTTTCTTAGTGTTTAACACTAATTTGAAAACCCTGTTTCCAGTGTTCAACACTGATTTTCTTAGTGATTAACACTAATTTGAAAAACCCTATTTGCATTTAACACTATTACCTTCTGATGTCTGACACTATATCAAGAACTATATTTCCAGTGTTCAACACTGATTGTACTCTTAGTGTCTAACACTAGTTTAAGAAATCTATCTCTAGTGTTTAACACTTTTGATCTTTAGTGTTTAACACTACTCTTAGCCAAGTTGGCTGATTTTTCAGAGGCAAAGCTTCTCCTTCAATGGACCAACAGAGGGCCAATATTCCAAACATGATTGGACTTAGCCCAAGAAGGCCATAAGTCCTCAATCCAGACTCAACTGAGCCAATGTGCTCATAACCTAATAAATTGGTCTTGGTTCCAAATTAGACTACAGATCACTTAATCTACTTTGGTTCAAGGGTACATCTCTTCACTCCTTTGATAGTTGTCGTTGTAATTCCTCAACGTCTTCAAAGAGGTGACGGGTCCCGACAACCACACATTGATACGGACCGTGGGGTCCTTAAACTCATGGACTACGGTGTCCTTAACCTTGACCGTAATGTCTTAAAACTAGCGCCGGACTGTGGAGTCCTTAAATCCTCGGACTATGATGTCCTTAACCTTGACCGGGATGTCTTAAAACTAACAACGGACTATGATATCCTTAACCTTGACCGTAATGTCTTAAAACTAACGCCGGACTGTAGAGTCCTTAAATCCTCGGACTATGATGTCCTTAACTTTGACCGGGATGTCTTAAAACTAACAACGGACTATGATGTCCTTAACCTTGACCATGATGTCTTAAAACTAACGCCGGACTGTGGAGTCCTTAAATCCTCGGACTATGATGTCCTTAACCTTGAGCAGGATGTCTTAAAACTAACAACGGACTATGAGGTCCTTAACCTGGACCGCAATGTCCTTAAACTACCTATGGACCGCAATGTCCTTAAACTTCCTATCGACCGCAATGTCATTAAACTAAATAACAGGGCCCCTCAATTGCTCTCCTGTTGGATCTAAACGATCCCGTTAAGTTGATCTTAGTCTAAAACTAGACTAACGTATCCTTAACTAACGTTTAAGTCGATCTTAGTCTCAAATGAGGCTAACGTATTTTTAAACTCAACCCCCAAAACCCAAATCTAAGAAAGATACGGATTTGGACTAGTCCACGCCCTACGGGCGACAACATAACTTAGTCTTTGTATACAATCCACGGGCAACCAAACACAAAACAAACACACACGACACGAAACGACCATCTGGAGAAGGAGAAAGTTGTTACCGTGATGCGGTAGCGTAATTAACTGCAGGGGCTTGCGCCTGCAGGGAAGAGCGTCCCCACAATCAAAAACCCCTCGAGCGAGGGGGAATCTGACGAAGTCTGCTACATCGGACGCATCCATTTAAACCTTCGATACACGGTGCCATAAATCAACTTGGCATCTTCGGAGAGGTGGACGGATAGCACCTATTAGCATCTGTCCCGAATTTCAGGTAAGACGTCCCTGCGTCGCGCCGTCTTTCGGAGGGGAACAGACTTATAAGGAGAAAATACTCTTATGAGATCCTTACGACTTATAAGAGAAAACACCACTTAGAAGTCCTCACGACTTCTAAGGAGAACATACACCTACGAGATCCTCACGACTCGAAGGAAGAAATAACTTTATGAGACCCTTACGGTTCATAAAGTCGAAAAGTCTTAGTCGACAGGATCCTAACCCTGTCTACTAAGCCACCTTTGTTCAAATCAGCAGAGGCAAATGATGATTCACTCTTGGCAATATTCCAATCGCAGCGATGCTGATACCTAAATTGGTATCAAATTCTAAGTCCTTTTAAGGCAAATGATGATTCGCTCCTGGCAATATTCCAGTCGCAGGGATGTTGATGCCTGAACAGGTGTCAATTTTCAAGTCCTTTCACGGCAAATGATGATTCGCTCCTGACAATATTCCAGTCGCAGCGGTGTTAATGCCAAGATTAGGATCAGATCTCAAGTTCCAGACCCGCAACAAAAATCAGCGAGCAAATAAAATGCATATGTAATAGCCGAAATGACGGGACAACTCGCAATAAAAATCAGTGAGCAAAATATATGCATATAAAAACAGCCGAAATGTTTGGAACTCACAACAAAAATTAGCGAGCAAATGCATATAAAATAGCCGAAATGTTTGGGCAAGTCGCAACAAAAAAACAGCGAGTAAAAAGAAAAACGGCTGAAATGATTGGGCACCGCGAAAAAATAGCCGAAATGATTGGGCAATCGCGACTTTCGCGATATAAAAGCTGAAATGATGGAGCATCGCGGAAAGAAACAAAAAAATGAAACTTCTGCCCTGCAAGTGAGTCCGCATTGACCCCTATATACAATCCATGGGCACAAATGAACAAGGGAACCATATTTCTCACCAGGCTCCATCAGAAAGAGAGTCAAATCTCGACGGCAACATTTACGGCCTAGAGATCAACAACGGCGTTCCCTCTCACTCCAGAAGGATGCAGATGCAACGTCAATAACTGACCCCAGGGTCAAAACAAAGGAGATATGGCAAAGTCCCTAGTTCCAAATCTCGACGGTTTACTGACGACCTAGAGACAATCTCGGCATTCGTCGCAATATGGCAGACATAATGTCAACGGGTGAAGCAAAGGAAGTTCCCTAACTTCAGGATCTCGACGGCAACACCTACAGCCTAGAGATCACAAAGGTGTTTCTTCTCCACTTCAGCAAGATGCAGACGTAACGTCAACAACTGACCCCAGGATCAAAACAACGGAGCCATGGCAAAGTCCCTAGTTCCAAGCATCAACGGTTCACTGACAACCAAGAGACAACCTCGACAGTCGTCGCAATATTGCAGACACAATGTCAACAAACGAAGCAAAGGAAGATCTCTAGCTTCAGGGTCTTAACGGCAACTCAAATGAGACCTGAAAGACTATCGGAGATCTTCCCATACCAGCGTGGAGTGGTCATGACTCAGCGGGGCTTCCAAACTGAGCCTAACTTCAAGTAAAAAGCGGCATGGAATATCCCTAACGCTTGCTCTTTCAACGATAATATCACCCGGAAGATTACTTGAAGACGTCTTGTCCAGCCCCCGAAGGGATCAGAGACACGACAGTCGTGGAGCTACCCGAATAGCAAGATTGCATATCGGGGAATACATCGGCCAACGCGACGGTACGACGGACAAACACCCTAATATCACAGACTCTAACGGACTTCTATTAGCAAAGGTTAACCATGACGTTAGGACATTCGTGCGAGAACTTCTCGATTCTTCTCGACTCGTAGGGAAAATAATGTTCCTGTGAGAACTTCTCGACTCGTCTCGACTCGTAGGGAAAAAGCCTTAGGCAACGGGGATAAAGACCTGTCTCCTAAGCACCGGGGCCCTGCAATTAAGTCCAAGATGGACTATTGCATATTATTCACGGGCCACACTCTCCAAAGTCGAATATCGACAAGGAGGGAAAAAACCACTTACGAGTCCTCTCGACTTGTAAAGGGGAAAAATTCTCTTGTAAGATCCTTACGACTCTCAAGAGAAAACGCACTTAGGGGTCCTCTCGACTCTTAAGAAGAAAATAAACCTATGGAATCCTCTCGACTCGTAGGGAGAAAAGTCTTTATGAGACCCTCACGGCTCACAAAGTTGAAAAGTCTTAGGCGACAGATCTGAACCTGTTTCCTAAGCCATCGCTGCCCTGCAAGGAAATCAAGATGGACTATCTACGGACCACATCTGCCATAATTACATGCCAATATGATATAAAATATATGTTTTATCCATGAATTCAAGTGAATACAAGGTACACTTCATAAAAGAATCAAAATGAATACAAGACACTCTCATTCAGGAGTGAATATAAAAAAAGGGGGAAGAATGTACAACGACATAAAATGCTTAAGCCGGTGGACGGTGCAGTAAGCTAGTGAGTTCGTCAATCTTCTGTTGAACCTTGACTTCAAGCTCCGTTATTGCTGCAAGACGGTCTCTCGCCTGAGTATGCTGAGTATGGTATGAAGCAAACCAACTCTCAAGCTCCTTTTCGGCGACTTTATGGGCTTCAACCATCTCGCAAGATAACGGTTTTGTAAAGAGCTACCACCTCTGTAATAGCTTCTTGAAACACCCGCCAAATTTCATACGCGCGAGTATTCCTGGCGGTGAGTTGAGCCTGAAGTTCCCCCCAAGCGTTCGAAGCTAACTCCCTCTCCGAGAACTTCCGGTTGAGTCACTTCTCGCATGACTGTAGGTTAGCGGCACACCACTCGATCCATCCCCGCAGGCGTCAAAATGTCAGAGGGAAGGCGTGTGCACTCAAGCCCATGTAGACAAGCCTCCACTCGACGACAATACTCAACCCAAACAAGCACCAACGTTTCGTCATGATAAGAAGTGTTGGCTTCGGCAGCAAATTCTTCGGCCGTCACAGAACTACCAGCGCGAAGATCTTCAATGAGAGCCGACAATGAGTAAATGCTTTGTTTCGCCATCCGCTCAGATGCCGTCAGGCATATGGGCCCGGTGGCATAGAGATTCAAGTCTCTAACGGAGTCAAGGCTGGCAAAACTGTCAAGATTTATGAATAGTCAGCGAGACTGGCAAACATGGAATAAACAAAACAATGCCAAGGGTAAAACTTTACTTACCCACAGTCATGCAAGGGGTGTTTGAAAGATCCCCAGGCCCATCAAGGATCTCCACTTCATCGTCATCTTCCAGAACCGCAGAGGGCATATTAGCACCATTATAAATAATGATAATAAAACAAAGGGGTCAAAGAACACCGACCTTACCCGGAAGAAAGGATGATGCTTTGCGGGGATATCGCCTGTAGGGCAGCCATATCAAGTAGATGCTGGAAGAACTTCCTGGGAGATAGGTCGACAATGGAAGCCGCCAATTCCCGCAATTATGAAGGAAGGAAGTGTTCAGATAACGGAGAGATCATTAAAATAAAATGTAGAAGATTACCTTCGATGCTCCGCCCGCCTTGAATTGGAGGGATAGCAGCTTTAGCAACCTCCTCCACACCCTTAGGAACATCACCGGAGATATTTCCTGGCATAGCAGTTTTCAGTTGCGGAACAGCCGCCACTACAGGCTCAAAAGAGGGAACAACGGCCTCGACGGTCCTTTCTACAATCTTCAGGACACCACAAGAGAGATCCACTGGATCTACGGCCGGCAAGGTCGCCTCTATGGAAAGTACAGATGCTGAAGAGATGGAGGTCACCCCTGGGAGCTCCAAGATGGGACTTAGAGCTTCAACAATCTCTTCTAAACCCTTCGGTGCGTCACTAGAGATGTCCATAGGGTCCGTGGTCAATAAGTTCACCTCCACTGGAGGAATAGACACCGAAGGAACAAGAGTCACCACTGGAAATTCCACAACAGGAACAGCGGCTGTAATGATTTCTTCTGCACCTGCCGATGCGTCATGGGAGATATCTATAGAATCTACGGTCATGGCTCGAGCTGGGCTCAAATCCTCTTTCGTTGCTGAATTCCCTGCAAAGTTTTTGCAAAGATAAGAAGATATAAAAGTGATACAAATTACTTGCCAAAAGAAAGATACGGAAAAAACGCATACCGATACGCTAGGGTGCTTCTAGTATGGCTTTTTCGAGCCCTTGTTCCTTCCTGCAGAAATGTGCTCTCTGAGCTTCAAATGCAGATTCATGCCCACCGGTTTTCAGTGCCAGCTCATCTTCAGAAGCGGCCGAGATGGGCTGCTTTAAGGCTCTTTCGTCTTCCCCTCGCAGAGGACCTATATGTACCCTGCGTAGCGATAGGGGATCTTCGTAGACGATAACCGGAGGGTAGGGCTTTTTCGGGATGTGCACATTCTCGGTCTTATCCTGCGAGCGCCTTAAACCTTCAGCCAATTGCGCGGCTTCCTCAGCGGACGAGCCAGGGTAAATAAGACCGGCGTCCGACTCGTCCATAGCTATCGATTCGTCCTGAATGAACAGCTCGGACTCAAGCAAGGTGTCCAGTAAGCCGGGGACCGATCTTTTCCTGCTCTTAGAGCTTGTGCTAACACTGACCGAAGAACGCTTCCTTCCCCTCGGCGTTTTGGCCCGACGTTGACCAACCTCGCTTCCGGTATCCCCTTTTGGCGATACAACCATGGATGACACCGCCATTGATGATGTCGCCGCTGATGACACTATCGCTGGCGCTTCATTAGAGGTCTTTGCTTGAGCTCTAGTGCGCACTGGCATCCCAGCAGTGCGAGGAGTCGATTCTGTTTCTGCGGCCTTCGGGATAAGAACCACGCCGCTATCCCTGAATGGAGGGCGAACCACTGTCCGCGGCCGCAACGGAATGCCTGCAGCTTAGGTCGGAGCTGAAGCTCTGCATTCGAAGAGTACCCGCTTCTTCTTGGCAATGACATGACCGACTCGATGACGATACCAACCCGTAAAAGACCCCACAAACCTTGGAAGGTAGTCGGCTTCAGGGATCATGAAACGGGAGCCGATGTTCAGCCGCATAAAATGATCGAAGACGTCACGAGTGACTTCCAGAGACGGAATGGGCTCAACTAAGAATGCCTCGAAAGGGATACCTTGGTTATACCCCAATTGCTGGGCAAAGCGGTGCGGATTGTACCGCATAAAAAGGGCCATGTTATTCTAAAGGAACACCAAGTAGCCCGGCCTAATTGAGTACAAATGCATAACTTCTTTGGGCTTTAAAGATGACGCTTCCCCTTTTGATAGATCAAAAAGTTGTTGAACGGGCCCCGAAGGAGCAGAAAGGACTCGGTCACTAAACACCATCCCGCCCTCGTTTGAATACGGGTTGAGCAACACGCGGAGAGCCCCCAGCTGAGTCGGATCAAGAGCAGAAGCATCCACCAACCTCAAAACCCGTGAGAAGGTATAGAAGTCATAGAAATCTGGTCGACGATGTGCTACAAAGGCTCCCAGTACATGCATCTCGATCCACGACGTGAAGTAGTGGAGAGAGAAATTCATGACATCTGTACCTGGGGTCAAAGTATTAGCCACAACGCTTAATCCATGGTATAGGTGCGACAATCCCGCAATACCGACGGCCAATCGTGCCCCTTCGGCTACGCGATGAGCGGGATAGAAGACGGAAGCTCTCATGAAGCATCAATGCATCGGAATCGCGAACCAACTGAGCCAAAGGCTGATGAAGCCGACAAAGAAGGTCTCTTCGTCCATGCCAGGGACCGCAATCGCGTCGAAGGACACAGCCGACGAGATCGGAATATAAAACTGCGGTAAGTTTTCCTCTTTGGCCGGCAGTATATTCAGCCCAAATCCAAAAGGTTCGTGAATGTTCGCAAACTTTGGATCCTTTTTGGATAAAGCATCTTCATGGATGAAGCAGGCGATAAAGCTTTCAAAAGTGACGCTCTGCCCCTCTGACTTCGCGAACAGCTTCTCAAAAATACCCAGAGCCTTGATTAAACTGGGGTACTTATGGCGGACGGCGGTTTCGGTCGTGAGGCCGTCAAGCATAGCTGGCGCGGTGGTGAATACATACTCATCGGGAGGCATCAACTCTTCTTAATGCTCTCCCCTGATGGGTAGTCCGGAGATCTCGTGGAATTCCTCCAATGAAATAGATACCTCGCGATCCCCTAACAGAAAGGTGTTGGTAGGGAGATTCCATTGGTTCAAGAAGGCTTTAACCCACCAGACATGAAGAGCCTGGTAATGGAATAGAGATGCGTACACCGCTTGATACAGCCCAACCTTCTACAATCGTGCAAGGTGGGCGAAAGAACATACCGAGCCCAGGGAAGATAGCCTACTGGGTAGCGAGGGGTATGTCCTACTTTATAGACTTGTCCCCAAGGTTGGGCTTCACCTTGACAGATGCAGCGCCCTAAGATATCTATGGCCGGCAAGGGCTGGTTGGGTATCCCAGTTGTTGACAGCTCAAGCCGGCCTGCGGAGTCTAATTAGCCGCCTCCACCGCATAAGCGGTCTACGAGCGCTCCATTAGCGGTATGGGACGGATAGGCTCTGTTGGCACCTCGCAAGTGAAGCCGCGGTGGCCCCGGATGATGTGACCATACCAGACTCCCCATAAGAGAAAACTAGTACAGTCCCTGTCATGAATCCTGATCATCGCCATAGCCACCTCATCCGACAGCGGCGTCTGAGCGAGTATAAGGAAAGTAGGGAAGTGAAGCCATTGTTCCTGAAATAAGGGAAAGAAAAAACATTAATAAAACCTATATATATATATATATATAATAACAGAAGAAAACGACAGGATGTTTGTTCCATGGGACCACTGATTGCAAAACCAATGGATCCCAAAAAATCTAAATGACGGCTCCCTAATGATGATGCAAAATAATCATTGAGAGAATCGAGAAGGATTCTCATTAAGGAAATAGTAAAGTTCAAACAAACTCTTGAAGCAAGTTCTGCTAAAAGCACGACAGACTCAAATCTGTTTTAGGGGCATTAAAACCCTCAAATACTCGAGAGCATTAGAGAATAAAATTCCCAAAAATATCCGAGTCTCCTTCAAAGCTAAGCTCCGTGAACAAGGAATTAAATTCCTTTAATAAAAGGGATTAAATCCCAGAAAACCCCCATGGTAAGGAGGCAAGGAAAATGGAATTAAATTCCAAGAATCTTAAAGATCGGTGACAGGGTAAAACCCTAAGAGGAGGATCAACGATCCCCATTGATTCAAGATCTTAGAATCTACAAAAAAATGTGTGCATTGGATGTTTAAGAAACCAATCTAGGAAAAGAGCAACGCTTTATCCCCGGATTTAAAATCCACGATGAAAAGAACAAAAAAGGGGGGTTTCGTTCATGATCCTTACTAAAGAAAAAGTTTAACAGAGTTTAACTTTGAGATTCCAGCAGGCAGAGAACTAAGCTCTGAAGAGGAGAATTAAATTCTCAAGAAAATAAGTAAGGAAGAAGATGAAAGAACAGTGGCTTCCCAAAGGCAAAAACCTTGCATTTATAAGACACGATGGGGAGCGGTTCATCTTCCCATTCCCCTAGGCAATCCAACGGCTGTAAGGACAGACAGCGTTGCACTCATGTGCAAGCCACGTGAAAGCAACGCTGGGAGTCATTTGTTCCCTTATAAAAAATGGATGAGGGAAAGTTCCTCACTAAAATAGCCTCATGTGTTTAACACGTGAGTGCCTACATGCAACGAATATAGGCACTATAATTAAAACAATTGCTAGGCTAAAACAGCTCCACGTGTTTAACACGTGAGTGCCTATATGCAACGCATATAGGCACTGCAATTAAAATAATTGCTAGGCTAAAACAGCCCCACGTGTTTAACACGTGAGTGCTTATATGCAACGCATATAGGCACAGCAATTAAAACAATTGCTAGGCTAAAACAGCCCCACGTGTTTAACACGTGAGTGCCTATGTGCAATGCGTATAGGTACAGCAATTAAAACAATTGCTAGGCTAAAACAGCCCGACGTATTTAACACGTGAGTTATAGTACAGCAATTAAAACAATTGCTAGGCTAAAACAACCCCATGTGTTTAACACGTGAGTGCCTATATGCAACGCATATAGGCACAGCAATTAAAACAATTGCTAGGCTAAAACAGCCCTACGTGTTTAATACGTGAGTGCCTATATGCAACGCATATAGGCACAGCAATTAAAACAATTGCCAAGCTAATAAGCCCCACGTGTTAAACACGTGAGGGCACTTCCCTACTCAATAAGGAACCGTTGGATCAAAGATCCAATGATGATAGAATTAAATTCTATTGAACTTTTAAATGGGAAATGATATTTTCTGTTAAACAGAAAGTTGGCGGATCAAATATCCCATGAGTTGGAAAATATTTTTCATCTCTCTTTAAAATAAAGAAAAATTGTGCTCCGTTAAACCAAGCACTCTTGGATTAAAAATCCAACAGTGATTAAAATTTGCCAATCTACAGAATAAATTCTGTACAGGAAAATATTTTCCTAATCTTGTTAAAAGGAAGAAAAATATTTTCTGTAAAATAGAAGTTCTTGGATCAAAGATCCAATAGTGGATAAAATCCCTAAATCAATTAAGATCTCTCAATGAGAGATTTCTTTAACTAAATCAACAAACTTGCCTCTACTATATAAAAGACCCAAGATTTCAAGTCTTGGAGTACTGGAAATCCCCCCATAAGATTTGAAGGATAAAAAAAAAGAAAAAGATCTCTCTTTTAGAAAAACAAACCCTAGGTAAGAAGAAAGACCTAAAAATCATTTTATCTCTTCTTCACTGCTCCAAGAGTTTAACTCTTTTAAAAAGAACTTAGTTCTTCCTCTGATTGAGGTCTGCAGGAGCAGATCTCCCCACAAGTTGAGAATTTAATTCTCATCGGGGAGATTCTGTCATGCAGACTTAAAACTTAAGGGAAAGAACTAAGTTTGAAGAATTTAATTCTTCCAAAAGATATAGGAATTTAATTCCTCTGACAAAATTAGGGTTTAACTCTGCATAAGAATTTAATTCTTATAAAACAAGGGACCTGAAATTCTCAAAACTAAGATCAAGATCCCCATGCAAATAAAAGAAATGATTAGCGTTCAATGCTATAACAACATATCACGTGTTCCCACGTGAGAACCTCTGAGAAAAAAAAAGGAACGACTGAGATCGAGTCACGTGACCCCCTAATAGTGCTTAGCACTTATAAAAAGAAAAAGGGAATAAATCAAAGACAGCTCCCATCTTTGGGATGCCTCACGTGATCCCATATGACCCCCAATAGTGCTTAACACTTATAAAAGAAAAAAGGAATGAATCCAAAGAAGCAGTGCCCAATTCTCAGGCGCCTCACATGCCACACGTGAGCGCTCCAAATTTCAGTGTGTAACACAGTTTTATAGCCTCAGGTGGGAGCACGTGAGCGCCAAGCAGATATTAGTATTTAACACTATGAGAGGCCAACCTTAGCCCAAATTAGCCAAGTCTCCCGAGGCCAAAACCCTTTTGACCACCAATCAGCCGAGCCCTCTTATACTCAGGTCTCTCCAAATCGATCTTAGTTCCAAAGATGACTAATGATCTCTTAACACATGGTATCTAAAATAATATTCATTCCACTATGATCTTTCCCTTCAATCTGGAATTCGGTTCAAGGGTACATCTCTCCATACCTCTGATACATGTCGTTGTAATTATTTAACGTCTTCAGAGAGCTGGAGGGTCCCGACAACCAACAGCTCTTGGGTGCGCTCCCAAACCCAAGAACATATCCCAATGGACCGCAACGTTCTTAAACTAGCTATGGACCACAATGTCCTTAAATTAGCTATAGACTGTAACGTCCTTAAACTAAATCTTCACCCAAAAAATGGTGATCTATGGACTGTAACGTCCCGAAACTAAAACGATAGAGCCCAAATGCTCTTCTGTTGGATCAAAAATGATCCTAAACCCTCGTTAAGTAGATCTTAGTCCAAGATCGGACTAACGTATCCTTAACAAACATTTAAGTTGATCTTAATCTCAAATGAGATTAACGAATCTTAAATCAAACCAAACCCAAATATAAGAATATACAGATTTGGACTAATCAACGCCCTACGGGCGACAACATAAATTTGTCTCCGTAAACAATCCACAGGCAACCAAAAATAAAACAAACAAACACAACACGAAGTGAACATCTGGAGCAAGAGAAAGTGGTTACCATGATGCGGTAGCGTAATTAACTGTAAGGGCTTACGCCTGTAGGGAAGAGCGTCTCCACAATCAAAAACCCCTCGCAAACGAGGGGGAGTCTGACAAAGTCTGCTACAACGGCCGCATCCGTCCAAACGTTTGATGCACGGTGCCATAAATCAATTAGGCATCTTCGGAGAGGTGGACGGATAAATTCAAATAGTATCTGCACCCAAATTCAGGCAAGATATTTATCTTCCCGTTTTTCGGCGGTAAATAGCGTTCACCATGAGTTTTCTCGGTTCTTGAGCCACGTGTGTACACATACTCGATTCGAGGAGGGGGGAATCCGTCTGCGGGTACATGGTAGGCCCGGTGCGGTATCCCGGGGCAAGAGGATCATATAGAGAGACGATGAGCTCGGCAGAAGAGCACTACCGACCGGTGATTATGTTGGACCCGGCGGTTATCCGGTGAATACCGACTGGAGTCGTGTGATTGACAGATTTGAGGGTCGATCTGAGGATGCGGCGCCCGAGATATATGAGGATATTGTATTACAGATGGATACGACTATCATGATGTTTTCTAGTGTCAATGCTGGGCACTCAGGCTTTATCTTGATTTAGTGTGTCGTTACTGGGCACACATTCATTTATGCATTTACATTCATGCATATGTTTACATATGTCTGTTACTGCTTTATGACACGAACACGAGTATCTGACTTTACACATATGCCTATCTTATTACCTCTACTGTTACTCGATATTTTCGTGTTACTATTATTATTGTATTGTACTGCATGACCTAGGAGATGGTCATACATTCGGTTTCTACTCGCTGATGTCTTCTACTCATGAATTGGCAACTCACCTCCGTTGTGCCACAGTTTCTTGCAGGTTTTACCGTACAGGTTCCGTTGCGGCTTGCTGGCACATCACTTCCTTCAGGGTGATTGCATTGTTAGGTGAGGCACATTGCCTCGTGACCACTATTATATATTTGTGTATTTTATTTCAGTTGTATCTAGTTAAAACCCCCATCAACCAGACTATGTATATTTAATAGACTTAGAAACACTGCTTGTATATTCTTTCGGCCTTAGAGTCGCGTTTGTGTGTTTATTATTGTTTTCTGGTTTTTCTGATGATGCTTAGTTTTCTTTACTTTATTTCTGAGTTTTGATCCTCGCCTTCGGCGTTGTATTTTTATTATCTTGCGTGGTTGTTTTCGCCATTTGGCGAAGAGCTAGCTCCCGCTTGGGGATGCCTTTTATTATATTGCTTGTACCGTTTTCGGGTTAAGTTATACAAGGGAGGTGCCGCCCAAATTTTCAATAACCAAAATGTTTTCAAGTTAGATACAAAGACTATGTTTTCATATATCATTACTTATATATTTAAGGAAAGAACTTATTTTTATTATACCGTCATTTCAAAACTTCATCTCCACTATTTTCCCTAAAAAAGTTTAGATTTCTGGGCTTTTGGCTTACTTGAATTAGATGGGGTCATATAGACTTCACGTGATTCAAGTGCCAGTCACGTGCCTTTTCCGGGTCATGACAAAGTTGGTATCATAGCGTTAGGTTTAACCATGGTTCGAGTCTAGGTTTGACTATGCGGAGTCTAGGGTGTGTGTGTGTGTGCGCGCGCGCGCGCGCGCGCGTGTATTCAGAACCTAGGCTTGACCTTACGGAACTTAGACTTGGCCGAGGGAGTATTAGACCCGAACTTTCTTCACGTAGGTTGATCTTGGTTGATGGAGTGGATGACTTAAGTACAGTGACGTACCATATATATGTTCCGCGGCATACATACGATACGCTACTCCGCTTAAGAAGCCTTAGGATGTACATTTCTTATGCATTGCATTTCTATTCGTTCCTATAATCTATCATCATCGATATCGGATTGTGGTTTCTATTACCACGGCTATATGAGCAGAGAGAGCTGCGGTCAGCATGAGCTCGTCATGGACGAGGACTGACCGGGATGTATTCCGGTGACATGAGCGTTTTGATATATCGTTTACTATGTTTTCTCGTCGACGCGAGCGTTCGAGATCTACATCAAATAATTGGGCCAATGTTAGAGGCCATCCAGATTGTGAAGACTGATGGATTACTATCTGCTTCTGAAGATTGAGGCGTTGTCTACAGCGTGGACAGATGAGCCAGCTGTTGCTGAGTTAATAAGGTATCGCCCCCAGACTTGTGAAGCAAATGTAGTATGAGTTTTTACATGGGGATATGATAGGAGACTGCCAGTCACCCTTGGATAGGGGCTAGGGCATGTTGTTCGTTTGGATACTCCGATGCGAGATCATCAGATTGACTAACTTCAGCTAGAAGGGGACCTCACATAGGTATATGGTGAGTCGATCGAGACGGGATGAGAGTAAGCGCATTACTCTGATGATTTGGCTGAGTTCCCGAGGACGTAATTGGACAGATGCCTTCTACAGAGGCTTGGAGATGCCAAATTCGTAGCTTCAAAAGAGACTCCACATATGAGTACCGCCAATTGGAGCACAGTCCACACAGCTACGAAGAGATGAGATTTAGGAGAGACCCCCACAGAATCGTTCTGGAATACTACATGAGAAGACTTGGATCCAAGATTGGTCGTATCTCGCACACTCAGTGGGCCAGAGTTTGCCATCATTGACGAGATACGTTATGAGTGACCATCTTAATTGGTCAGGAGATTTTCAAAGAATGCACTAGAGCGGAACGGTTTCCGTCATTACTCCGTATTGGGCCGTTGAGCCGAGGAGTTATGTAACTGGTAATCCACGGAGAGAGATGAGAACCTAAGGGCAGAAGGCGTTAGACGGTGAACAGGAGGCAAGTAGATACTTGCTCTGCTAGCTTTGGATACACCGACACCCTTCGACATTGAAGGAGGGGCACATCGACGATAGCATTTATGATTTGCGATTTGGTGATTCAGATATCACGTTTCCGTTGTACTGATTTTTATTTTGCGCATACCCACTGCACTTGATTTTGATTTTTATACATTTCGAGATATTTGATTTCGATTTCATATATACAGTATGCACACGATTTTGACTTATGTAATCAGTATGGTTTACATGCATTTTCAGTACTTTGGTATGGTTTGTGCGCACAGATGCACATGTTTATGAGTTTATATATCACGGTATACTTGAATTCGATTTGCTGTATGTCATATACCGTTGATTTCGATTTTGATATTCGATATTCATTTTCGTGCACCTTGTGCACTTGATCGGGATTCTTGCGCACACTTGGCGCACTAGATGTAATTTTGTGCACACCAGATGCACTAAATCGAGATTCTTCGTGCTTGTCAGATGCACCTGATATTATTGTCGTGCACGCCCGTTGTACTCAACATATGTTTTCGTGCATACCCATTGCACTTAGTTTTATTTATGTGCACATTTGTGGCACCTGTATCTGATTTCGATTTCCATACACACCAGCCGTACGTGGCATTCTTTGTATATATTTTTAGGATTGATTTCCTTTTGAGCATCATATTTTCATGACTTATATACTATATGGTTTAGTAACCGAGCAGGATTAGTCTGAGGACAGTACCTGAGTATTTTTGCATGCTTCGATACTTACCGAAGGGATTTTCAAAGGAGTTATAGTCTCAATATTTTCTTACGTGCCCATGATGACATGAAATATTATAAAGAAAACCCTTCTAAATCGTTTCAAAAGCGGGACGTATATATTGAACAAAGAATATATATATGTATAGCTATTTTCCTTATAATGAGCGTTCGCTACTTGTGCCGTGATTTGCACATCGCACGGCAATTTGAAAAAGATTTTTGCATGCACTTTCATTTGGTGGTTTTGACGATGTTACGACGATGCGTACTGCATGTATGTTATAGCCTTATTGATATCATGTTTGATTTTCGAATTGGATTTTGATATTTTTATTTTCGTCATAACTCCGATGATTGCGTGACGCTTGAAGGAGTTTTGATTTTGGAGTTTTACTCTTGTTTTCATGCGCATGCATTGCGCTAAGATATGTTTTATGTACTTATGATACTCGGAGCCTCGTTGATATGATTTATTAACTGAAATGTTTTATGTATTTGGGGAGTTTAAATTTAAATTCAGGGACTGAATTTATTTAAGGAGGGAAGATTATAATATTTCAGAAAATAAAATATATTTTTTAGGAATTTAAATAATTAAAATAATAAATATTATGAATATTTTAATGTATGGAGATTAGTTTTAATGAAATTGTATAATTATATACCGATAGTTTGGGAAATATTTGGAAAATTAATATAATTATTGATTTGGAAGGTGTTAAGTTGATTTGGATATTTTATAAATATTTATACAATTATTTGTATACGAGTTTATTACTAAACTTGATTAATATTTACTAATTATGCATTAATCTAGTTTATGTGTTATGCATGCAACATGACATGTTGCAATATATTTGTTTCATTTTTACAAACATGGCTCATTGTTTTTTTTAATGGTTTTGGATTTTGGTTTTAAAAATAAAGAGAAGAAAAAGGAAATTATTTTGTGAGGTATTTGTGAGATAGAAGGGACAAAAGGGTATGGGTTAGGTGAGAGAGAGAGAGGGGGTTATACTCACCATGGTTCTCTTCTCACCTCCTTCATTCTCATTGTTCTTCTTCTCCTTCTCCTCATTCTTCATTCCTCCACCTCCTCTATCTCTATGCACCGCCCCACAAACTACCCAAAAACACCAATATTCCTTCATAAATTATGTGCACAAGCTCACTACAAAGACCATGGTGCGATCAAGTAGAGATTTTGAAGATTTTGGGCAACTCAAGAAAATTCTTGAGTTGCCAAATGAGGTATATATCTGCTCCTTTAATTAAGTTAGTAGTGTGTAGTATATTCTAGTATGGTTTATAGTTAAGAAATTATGGTTTAGTGATCTTTGAATATTCCAAGTTGAGGTTTAGATGATCTTATGAGTTAAAAAGGTGTAATTGAGATGTATTAATGTCCACAACCCCGGCTAAACCAGAGACTAAACCCCAAGACTTGAACTTTAGATTTGCCGATATTGGGTTTTTGTAGGAATTGTGAAGATATATAGAGATCTGCTATGAATTGGAGACTTGGAAAATTATTTAGCAATTACTGTGAGATAAGCAGGTGACTAGAAGGCTAACCCTAAAACCTAAGAACCCCATTCCAAATTCTGGCCACAAATAACCCCATTTTGGCCGCAATTTGCGGCCTTGGTACGAGCATTTATGTTCGTGCTTGGTCCATGCTTCCCTTATCTGTTAATTTGACCTATCCTATATGCAAAATGTCCCAATTCTCACCTGAGACAAATCTGGAGATGTTTTTCAATGTTACTGTTTTGGTTTTCCGGTTTTTAATAACTTGAGTTTTGATAATTGTGTTTTGACTCGGTGGTTTGACGTTCGTACGTCAACATCGATGGTTTTTTGGCTATTCTTGCATGCGTAGTCCGTAGGTTCTAACCTATGTACACTTCGTATGCCGTATCGGATTTCTCGTATTTGATTCTCGTTAACGATACGATATTCATTGAAATGTAGGTACCTTCGCATGGACTTCGTACGATAAGGGAGAGCATGGCTTCATCGATTTCGGCAAGTGAGGATCAAAATGAGTAGATGTATATCTATGGGGGAAGTCGGGTGGATGGCGTATAGCACCCCCGCAACCGTAGAATAGATTATATATATATATATATATATATATATATATATATATATATTATATGTCTATGTGGGACTTGGATACCTAGTAAATAGGGTTACTAGGAGACTATAGATTAGATTTGGCGTACTTGTAGGATAGCTTACTCTTAGTTTAGTACCTTAGTCTTGAGTCGTCGGTTTACTTAGTCATACACACGCTTACACTTGGTTCATATTTGTGTGTATATGTGTATATATATGTATGTGTATGGTTATATATATATATATATATATATATATATATATATATATATATATATAACCATACACACACACGTGAGGTGAGGATAGTATATGTTATATGGAGAGGAGTCGGTATGATCGGGCATGATGCCGTGAGATTTTTGATATGTGTTTGAGTTGAGACACCGTATATGATATGATATGATATGATAAAGGATCGTTGGGCAATATAATTTCAAACATGCGATAACATGTGACTTGATGATATATTAGAATGTACGAGACCTTAGATCCGTACCACTGATTTATGAAATTAATATTGTACGACGATTGATACCGTACGAATGATGATTTATTATGATATTTGACCCGTACAATCGATTTTGGGATGTCGTACGATGGATATTACCGTTCGAGATGTATATGATGATTGATCTGTACTCTTGACTCGAGGATGACGTACGATGTATTATTACCGTACGTGATGATATGAGGCTGGATCGCCGACTATTAGATATATCGACTCGGGATATTATAGATTTATTATCACCTTCGACTAGGTTCTTAGTTTAGTCATTAGTTGCGTAGATATAGGTTAGCTTAAGCTCGAGTCATACCTATTTTCAAAACCGATGAATCGTAGGCTTTTACAAAGAATAATACGATGGAAGCTACGGATTTTCAAAGGACATCCTTTTTCTTAAAACACCGTAGACCCTACTTTTCTAGAAACAACGATTCGTGTTTTTTAAACAAGATAAACGGTATGGCTCGTATATAGTTGTTATACCTTATTGCTGCTTTTACTGTTTACATTCTGTTATGATCCCGACTGCTACGACACCTGCACTATTACCGATGATGCACACGTTGCACGTACACTTGCTGCCGGCTCACACACATCATCATCGGTAATTACCATGTTACACACACTGTAGTAATCGTTATTACATTATATACACTGACGGTTGTAGCTAAGTAGCATTTTTTAGCATCCCTGATGTCCTATGCTAGTTTAGACTTTGCATTCGCATACATACATTCTGATTATATACTGCACTTAGGCTCTATGCCGATATTCGTTGTTCGTTATTTAGCTCACGATTTTAAGATTTCTGTATTCATGAGATTTTCTGGATTTGGGGGAAACCGCAAAGGAAATTTATAAACTTATTATCATTTTTAAAATGCAAAGTGTGGTTTTCTCGTGATATGATGTGTGTGGCGTCCACCATGAGTTTTCTCGATTCTTGAGCCACATGTGTACACATACCCAATTCGAGGAAGGGAGAATCCGTCTGCGGATACATGGTCGGCCCGGTGCGGTACTCCGGGGCAAGAGTATCGTATAGAGTGACGATGAGCCAGGCAGGGAATCACTACCGACCGGTGATTATGTTGGACCCGACAGTTATCCGGAGGATACAGACCGGAGTCGTGTGATTGACAGATTTGAGGGCCGATCTGAGGATGCGATGCCCGAGATATATGAGGATATTGTATTACAGATGGATACGACTCTCATGATGTTTTCTAGTGTCGATGCTGGGCACTCAGGCTTTATCTTGATTTAGTGTGTCGTTGTTGGGCACACATTCATTTATGCATTTACATTCATGCATATGTTTACATTTGTCTGTTACCGCTTTACGACACGGACACGAGTATCTGACTTTACACATATGTCTATCTTATTACATCTACTGTTACTCGATGTTGTCGTGTTACTATTATTATTGTATTGTACTGTATAACCTAGGAGATGGTCATACACTCGCTAATGCTTTCTACTCATGAGTTGGCAACTCATCCCCATTGTGCCACAGTTTCTTGCAAGTTTTGCCGTACAGGTTCCGTTGCGGTTTGCTGGCACATCACTTCCTTCAGGGTGATTGCGTTGTTAGGTGGGGAACAACATTGCATCGTGACCACTATTATATACTTTTGTATTTTATTTCTGTTGTATCTAATTAAAAGCTCCATCAACCAGACTATGTATATTTAGTAGACTTAGAAACACCGCTTGTATATTCTTTGGTCTTAAAGTCATGCTTGTGTGTTTATTATTGTTTTCTGGTTTTCCTGATGATGCTTAGTTTTCTTTGCTCTATTTCTGAGTTTTGATCCTCGCCTTCAGCGTTGTATATTTATTATCTTGCGTGGTTGTTTCCGCCATTTAGTGAAGAGCTAGCTCCCGCTTGGGGATGCCTTTTATTATATTGTTTGTACCGTTTTCGGGTTAAGTTATACAAGGGAGGTGCTGCCCAAATTTTCAATAACCAAAATGTTTTTAAGTTAGATACAAAGACAGTGTTTTCATATATCATTACTTATGTATTTAAGGAAAGAACTTGTTTTCATTATACCGTCATTTCAAAATTTTGCCTCCACTATTTTCCCTAAAAAGGTTTAGATTTCTGGGCTTTTGGCTTACTTGAATTAGGTGGGGTCCTATAGACTTCACATGATTCAAGTGCCAGTCACATGCTTTTCCGGGTCATGACATCAACACTTATTGGGTAGCGCCTCACCCCTCACGTGTCCCCCACGTGGACGCCATAAAGAGTGCCTAGCACTCCATATAAAGACAAAAGGGGTAAAGTGTTCAACACATGTTGGGCAATCCCTATGACTGAAAATTCTACAGGATCATATGTGGGCATTAGAATTCATATAAATACTCGGCACTTTTTGCATAAAAAAGGGGACTGATTAAACAGAGCCCAAACAAGTTCTTAGCACTTTTCTTTAAAAAAAAAAGGAGACTAAGCAGACTAAAGTCCGAATTGGCTAAGTTTCTAAAGTCTTGCAACTGAGTCTAAATGCTCTGTTGCTGATCTTAAATAGGGAAGATCCTGAAATGTTGTTAAGTGGATGTTAGTCTCAAATTGGACTAACGTATCCTTAACAAAAATTCTTTAGGCCACCATAACCCTTCTCCCTCAAATACGGGATTTGGTTCAAGAGTACATCTCTTCACACCTCTGATATATGTCGTTGTAATTCTTCAACGTCTTCAGAGAGATGGTGGGTCCCGACGACCAATAACTCCTTTCATCCCATATTGATGCACTTCCAAATTGACGTGTACACATCAAATCGGATCGTATCCCAAATTGGGCACATTTCATGTCAACAACGTTCACTACGTCACATAAAAAATACACATGCGCGCAAGTTGAATGTGTAAGTCTATGTTACTCATCCCGGTAGTTAACGGGGAGGCGGAATAGGTAAAAATCAATTTTTCTTTACAAGGTAACATAGACTACCCATGAGGATCTTTGCTAAATATTAACTAACAAACTAACTAGGAGTGTTAACTACTAGGTTAGATGATTTTACCTCAAGCTACAAGTTCTTCTTCTCCTTGTTGTGAGCTCCTTGGAGTAGTGGTGGATGGTGCCTCCTCACCGGCTTTTCCACGTCAAAGATGATCCATCCGAAAGTCTCTACCTTGAGCTCCAACCTCTATAATGAAGTAACTAGGGTACTTTGTGTGCTAGACTAAGTATCCTAGAGTGAGTAGAGAAGGATTTAGGTGGATAAGTCTCAACAACTCATGATTCTCAACTCATGAGACACTAGGGCTTGAGAGATGAAGAATGAGCTAACCTTGAGAGAGAGGGTGTATGAGAAATTATGAAGAGAGCTCTCTTTTGAGGAAAGAGAAAAATAAGTTTTATTAGGATAACTGTGATGGCCTTTTTGATTTGACCATTATCATATCACAATTAATGCTAAGCAAAATATCTTGTGCTCAACAAAAATATCTAAGTCAACAATAGTCAACATAGTCAAATGGTCAAACCAATTAGCCATGACACAATTATCTCTAATAAAAATTAGTCAACAATTTCCTCCATCTCATTATGGTTTTAATCAAGTCAATGGTCAAAACCCTAATGAGGTGTCTCCTTCTTTCCCCTATCACCCGTATATACATACCCATATCCGTGTTCCGAGAAACACGAATACAACAAGACTAAACCAATCCAAAATCTAATACTAGGATTCGGCTTAAACCAAAGCCCACTAGTATCAACCGCCCAAACACCAAACACGCACAAGTACGCGTATGTGTACGAACCCTGTCGTAAAACCATACGACCACTACATCATTTCGCCCAAAAGCGGAAAACCCTCTGTGTGGGACTCTAAAGACTCGACACTACGCTGGCAATGGGTTTAACCACAGGTCACAAGCGGTACTAGCTGTACGTAACGGTCCCCAGGTAGATGTCGATAAGAAGGCCGATGAGGAAAACCCATCCGAACTTCTACTGAACCTGAATGTGACAATCTCTGTACAGTCCGGTCTGTTCGTCTAAGAGTATCGCATATCGGGCCTAGAGGGACGGTAAACGTCAGACCCCTAATAGCGGTATAAGTCGTGTCGGAATGTAGTCCAAAACACCCTGAGAAACTACTGGAATACCTACCAGTAAATCTCACTTGCCCTGGCCAGGGACTTTGTGTAATGGCTCTCCAAATACAGCGCGATATCAACCCCCAATACCGGGAGAGATGAATCCTATCTAACCGCCACTACCTCCAAGTGCTTCGGGGCTACACCCAACTACTACCTGTTTGCACGACTCAATAGAGCCGTGGTAAGGCAGCAATCTAAGAACAGTGGGAATACACTTGAGGCGAAGTAGCAGTGTCAAGTCAACGGACTAAGCTGTACTCATGTCACCTGGGAACTGCTACCTGACGATAGGTAATAGTACCAACCAGCAGTTCCCAACGAGTCCTGTCCGGTGTACTCGTAACCTAACGAGCACCTGCATACTATCTCCAGTACGACGTACTAATGGCCGTGGGACCGACCATCTCCCCTGCTGGGATGAGAAGCGTATATACTAGTCTACTCCGGAGTATCGATGCCCCGTCTCGATAATCCTACGACTAGAGACCTGTATAAGGATGTGCTTGTAGATTACCCAGCCCCTACTAGTGTGACTGCCATCATAACGCTGGTAATCAAGCAAAGATCCTAAAGGTTCTACTAATATGTATAAGTGATATGTTAAAAGAAACACATGCAGATATTAAAGTAGAAACAAACCATGTAGCATACTACCATTTTGAGTAAGACTGTCAATACTAATGTGAATATCCCAAGCTTCCATTAAGTACTATACAATCCAGTATGATACAATAATGGCCTCTAGGGCATATACACTAACAATCTTCCACTTGCACTAGGGCCATGTGCTGGCATATTGCAGACCTATCATCTCGAATAGCCTCTCGAACTGCGTCTGAGGGATGACCTTTGTGAATGGATTTGCAGAGTTGTCTTCCGTAGAAACTCTCTGACCTTCGATCTCCTGACAATCCACGATCTTCCTGATCAGGTGATACCGCCTCAAGATGTGTCTGGACTTCTGATGGGACCTGGGTTCTTTTGCTAAAGCTATAGCCCCGTTGTTGTCACAATACAGAGGTATTGGATCAACAAAAGATGGAACCACCTGAAGTTCCGTTAAGAACTTTCTCATCCAGACTGCTTCTTTTGCGGCATCAGAAGCAGCGATATACTCCGCTTCCATCGTCTAGTCAGCAACGGTGTCCTGTTTGGATCTTTTCCAACAGACCGCCCCTCCATTAAGGATAAAGACATAACCTGACATGGACTTGGAGTCATCCCTGTCACTCTGGAAGCTGGAGTCAACAAAGGCCTCGATCTGGAGGTCTTTTCCGCCGTAAACAAAGAACATATCCTTAGTCCTTCTCAGGTACTTGAGAATGTTCTTTACTGCTATCCATTGCTTCTCCCCAGGGTTTGACTGATACCGGCTTACCACGCTCAGGGCATAAGCAACATCTGGTCTGGTACACAACATCGCATACATTCTAGAGCCTACCGCAGAAGCGTAGGATATAATAGACATACGATCCCTTTCCAAATCAGTCTTGGGAGACATCTTTTTGGAGAGGATGATTCTGTGACAAGTCGGTAAATTACTGCGCTTAGAATCTTCCATACTAAATCTTTTCAGTATGGTGTCGATGTACCTGGACTGCGAAAGTCCCAACATCCTTTTAGATCTATCATGATAGATCCGGATCCCCAAAATGTAAGAGGCATCACCCATGTCTTTCATGGAGAACCTGTGTGACAAGAACCCTTTAACAGATTGTAGCATAAGAATGTCATTTCCTATCAAGAGAATGTCATCCACGTACAAGACAAGGAATACAACAGTTCGTGCTACAATCTTACTATAAATGCATGGCTCATCTGAATTTTTGATAAAGTCAAATTTTTTGACTGTCTCATCAAAACAGATGTTCCAACTCCGCGATGCCTGCTTTAGTCCATAGATGGACTTAAGCAACTTGCACACTTTCCCGCTACTCCCACTCTGAATGAAACCCTCTGGCCGGTCTATTTAGACACACACTTCTAAATTTCCATTTAGAAAAGCAGTTTTTACGTCCATCTGCCAAATCTCATAATCATGGAAGGCAGCAATGGCAAGAAGGATCCGAATAGATTTGAGCATAGCCACTGGAGAAAAGGTTTCGTCATAGTCCAAACCAGGTCTTTGACGAAAACCCTTTGCAACAAGTCTAGCCTTATAAGTTTCAACCTGTTCATCTACACCAATCTTCTTTTTGAAGATCCATTTGCAGCCTACGGGTTTTACCCCTTCTGGAGTACATGGACTCCATTTCGGTCCGTATTGCATCTAGCTATCTTACCGAGTCAGTGCTCTGAATGGCCTGCTGGAAGTTAGTCGGCTCACCATTATCAATGATGCAATCCTCTCTATCCCCGTCTATGAGAAAACCGTAGTATCTCTCAGGCGGATGAGACAGCCTACTACTCCCGCGGAGAGGTGCGGAAATGTCCTGTTCTTTTGAAACTTCTGGTTCCACCAAGCTTTCAGTAATAGCTTGTGATTCTGGAATTTCTTCCAGTTCTATAGAACTCCCACTTGTTTCTTTTTCTAAAAACTGATATTCCAGAAAGTGGGCATGACGAGAAAAAAAACCTTTTGTTCCTCTGCGTAATGAAAAGATACCCCCTGGAGTTCTTTGGGTATCCCACAAACTTACACAGTACTGAGCATGTCTCGAGTTTGTCCGCATGCTGCTTTTTAACAAAAGCTGGACATCCCCATATCTTCAAATACTGAAGATCGGGTTTCTTCCCACTCCATATTTGATATGGAGTGGTAGGCACAGTCTTGGTAGGAACCTTGTTCAAAAGATATGCAGCTGATTCTAGTGCATAGCCCCAAAATGATTGCGGTAACTCAGTGTTACTCATCATGGAACGTACCATATCCAATAGGGTTCGGCTCCTTCTCTCCGATACATTGTTGTGTTGTAGTATGTATGGAGGAGTAAGCTGAGAGAGAATTCCATTCTCTTTTAGGTAATCCAGGAACTCGGCACTCAAGTATTCACCGCCTCGATCAGATATCAGTTTCTTGATACTTTTGCTGGTTTGTTTTTCCACTTCATTCTTATATTCCAGGAATTTCTCAAAGGTCTCGGATTTATGTTTCATTAAGAAAATATGTCCATATCTAGAGAAATCATCTGTAAAAGTAATGAAATAGAAATAACCACTTCTTGGATGTGTAGGCATTGGACCACACACGTCGCTGTGTATGAGTCCCAAGAGCTCACTCGCTCTTACTCCGTGTCCAGTGAACGGAGTCCTTGTCATATTTCTTTTGAGACATGATTGACAAGTTGCATAAGATTGATATTCGAACGGATCCAAATATCCTTCTTTATGTAACTTAGTTAACCTTGTCTCATTGATGTGACCTAGTCTACAATGTCATAAGAAAGCTTGATTTAATTCTGGAGTCTTTCTTTTATGTGTGTTCTGGACATTAAAAACTTGTAGTTGGTTTAACAAATATATACCATTGTTTAGAAAACCTGACCCAATCAGACGATGATTAAGGTGGATATTTATGATATCGCTTACAAATGTAAAATCATAATCTTCTTTTGATAACAAAGATACTGAAATGATATTACAAGTCAAACTAGTTACACAAAAACAGTTGCGCAAAACCAAAATATGTTCACTCGTCAATCCAAGGTGATATTCCCCTACGGACACAGCATCCACGCTCGCTCCGTTAGCAACCCTGAAGGTCATATCACCGGTTTTCAGAACTCTACGGCTTTTCAGTGCCAGCAAAGAATTGCATATATGAGATCCTGATCCGGTATCCAATACCCAGGAAGTAGAGTTGATTGACAGACAGTTCTCAATTACAAACACACTTGAAGCCGAAGCCAAAACTTTCCTTGGGTCCTGGTTCTTGGCCTTCCGAGCCTTGCAATCCTTCTTCCAATGGCCCTTCTTGTGATAGTAAAAGCATTCTTCCTTCCCTACTGTCAGCCCTGCCACTTTTGCTTTTCCCTTTGCTTTCACCTTACTAACACCGCCTCTCGGTTTGGTGGGGCCTTCTTCTTCTTTCCTTTGACTTTCGCCTTGGACCTAGAAGAAGAAGCACTACCAACAAACAGATCAGGTGTTTCCCTTGGTTTCTGCAGGGTGCCCTCTGCACTCCTCAATATGTTGAGGAGTTCTGGAAGTTCAGTTTCTTTACCTTGAATATTAAAATTCAAGATAAACTGGGCGTAGGTGGAAGGAAGAGACTGGAGAATCAAGTCTGTATACAGCTCGTTCTTTAACATGGTCCCAAGGTCTGCGAGCTCTTCAATATAGCCAATCATCTTAAGGACGTGTTCCCCTACAGATGATCCGACGGCCAATCTCGCCTGAAATAGCTTCTTCGAGATCTCGTATCTTGCGATACGAGATTGCCCTCGATATAATTCCTTGGAATTGAGGAATATGGACTCAAGATCCATATTCTCGTGCCGCCTCTGGTGTTCTTTATCCATGGAGGCCAGCACGAGGCACTTGGCCTTCGCGCAGCCAATCTCTCAGGTCTTGCAGATTTCCTTATCTGCGACACTGGATTCTGGATCTGGGACGGCAGGGGCTTTAGTAGTAAGGACATACCCCAACTTGTCATAAGTGATTGCCATCTTGACATTCCTGAACCAATTTTTATAGTTTGGCCATGTCAATATATCTTTATCTAATAGTAACTTAAGCCCCATCATGTTTGGTAGCTGTAATTAGAAGAGAGAGAAGAAACACGTTAGCATGATACTCTTGCAAGTTTAGAGTGGTTTTTAGTATATCTAAACAGGATGGCTCCCATTGTTTCTCGAACCCTTTCTCAAACCATAAAAGAAGATTTAGTCAGGATTAATCTCACCGTACAATACTTGCTTAACCGTTCAGCCAGGCCAGTGTCGGTACTTCGAGGGAGGTTTTACGACGCTTTCGCGAAGTTCCTTAATTAAATAACCTATTTTCCCTGGGGGCGTAGCCCCGCTAACACCTTTCTAGACACTTACTTGGTTTATAACATTGATCGTTAAGTGAAAAAATCTCCTGAAGAGTAGCATATACTCACAGTAGGTCGGGATCGAAATATCATCGTGTGATTAAGTTGAAGGAATCCTACCAAAATTATCACACTCCAAATGGTATGCAACACTAGCAAGTTTCAATTTCTTTAAAAACTCCCGATGTGTATTTTTGCCCCATGCTCTTATGACATTGACAAAGGCCAACATATCATAAGTCACATGTCAAGTTCTACCCGTCATTATCCAGGTTAATTTGAACCCACCCGTACATACCCTTGACGAAGGCCAAAATAGCAGTATGACTATCCCAAACCAACGCATCTATCTATACTACAGATAAATATTCAGCAGCTACCAATCATTATGCCTTGGCGAAGGTCAAAATACATAGCTTGAATACTAGTGAATATTTAACTGAAATGAAGGAGGTCTACGAATGGTTTTGGCGAAACCGTGAACGTAGTGAACGTGATATAATCGAAGGAACCTGATAGCTTTTAAAAGGAGCGGTTTAAGCTCCGTATTTAAAAGTTTTGCTGTTTTGAAAAACCGAGTGGTTTTGAAATTGTTCCAACGATTCAACTTTGGTTTGTTTGCTTAGTATTAATATAATACAGTCCCATCAATTAATCCTACCATTGCAAAAAACAACGAAAATATAACGTACGCTTATGCCATCCGCATTCGCCACGGGGCCTCGTCGTCACCCGTTAGGTTACTTAACTAACGACAGAGCCGGAGCTGGACTAGCGCGGATGTAAAACATAAGCAACGTCTACTAGATATCATATATAGATATATACATTCGTCAGACGTAATGATAGTTATTCCAGATCACAGATGAACACATTGGATATACTAGGAATCCGCGTTTCGTTTGAGTCTGTAACGAATGAAGGATTACACGGTCGTGATGACTAGCCAAACCCCACCTTAGACCCCTACGGGTGTGGCAAACTACCCCCCAAATACCCGAAGTGAAGCAACCTCCCTCAACAAAGTGAGTAGGCCACTCGGCACTTCAAAGTACCCGGTAGTTTGTGCACCCCACCTTGGGTCTATCCTAGGAGCAGAAAACAGTAAAAGAAATAATATACAATGGTGGCTACAACCTCAACCCGGATGTGCGACCATAAAATAATATTACATCAATTTACAATTTACATCAAAAGAAAGATAAAACGCTCATCTCACATCCCCGGCAATTTATCCACGACGATCCAACAAGTTCATATATACAAACCAATATCACAGATCACAGATATGTGCAACCCCCACTAATTAACGTATAGCGATTAGTAGACATTCATCACATATAACATATCACAGATATAATCCAATTAGCCAAAGTTCATAGAATTTCGATCAATAATCACATTTGAATCTACTCCAAGACAACACTATACACAAAAAATTCCTGAACAGAAACAAAATAACCCAGAAAACACAAAACAACAACAGAGACCACCGAAAAAAATTTGGACCGACTCGGCCGCGGCTCCGCGGTGGAACGCTTGGTTCGGCCGTGGATCCGTGGCGGTCTGACCGAGTTAGTCGCCTAAATTTCTTCAGTGTTCTAGAAAAAGCCTGCACGTATTTTTCAGGTCTCTGAAAATATTTTTAGACCTGATTTAAAATTCGACAGAAAGTGCAAATTTTGGTCGTGTTTTCGGGATTTTTCCGTGATCGAAGTTCTAAAGGCTTTGCTAACATGTTAGTTGTGGTTTAGCGTGACTCTGATACCACTGTAAGTCTATGTTACTCACCCCGGTAGTTAACGGGGAGGCGGAATAGGTAAAAATCAATTTTTTTACAAGGTAATATAGACTACCCAGGAGGATCTTTGCTAAACATTAACTAACAAACTAACTAGGAGTGTTAACTACTAAGTTAGATGATTATACCTCAAGCTACAAGTCCTTCTTCTTATTATTGTGCTTCTCCTTGTTGTGAGCTCCTTGGAGTGGTGGTGGATGGTGCCTCCTCACCGGCTTCTTCACGTCAAAGATGATCCACCCGAAGGTCTCTACCTTGAGATCCAACCTCTATAATGAAGTAACTAGGGTACTTTGTGTGCTAGACTAGGTATCCTAGAGTGAGTAGAGAAGGATTTAGGTGGCTAAGTCTCAACAACCTATGATTCTCAACTCATGAGACACTAGGGCTTGAGAGAGGAAGAAGGAAGTAACCTTGAGAGAGAGTGTGTGTATGAGAAATTATGAAGAGAGCTCTCTTTTGAGGAAAGAGAAAAATAGGTTTTATTAGGATAATTGTGATGGCTCCTTTGATTTGATCATTATCATGTCATAATTAATGCTAAGCAAAATATCTTGTGCTCAACAAAAATATCTAAGTCAACAATAGTCAAAATGGTCAAATGGTCAAACCAATTAGTCATGACATAATTATCTCTTATAAAAATTAGTAAACAATTTCTTCCATCATATTATGGTTTTAATCAAGTCAATGGTCAAAACCCTAATGAGGTGTCTCCTTCTTTGCCCCTATCACCCGTATATACATACCCACATCCGTGTTCCGAGAAACACGAATACAATGAGACTAAACCAATCCAAAATCTAATACTAGGATCCGGCATAAACCAAAACCCACAAGTATCAACCGCCCGAACACCAAACACACACAAGTACGCGTATGTGAACGAACCCTGTCGTAAAACCATACGACCTCTACATCGTTTTGCCCAAAAGCGAAAACCCTCTGTGTGGGACTCTAAAGACTCGACACTACGCTGGCAGTGGGTTTAACCACAGGACACAAGCGGTGCTAGCTGTAGTAACGGTCCCCAGGTAGATGTCGATAAGAAGGCCGATAAGGAAAACCTATCCGAACTCCTACTGAGCCTGAATGTGACAATCTCCGTATTGTCCGGTCTGTTCGTCTGAGAGTATCGCATATCGGGACTAGAGGGACGGTAAACGTCAGACCCCTAATAGCGGTATAAGTCGTGTCGAAGTGTAGTCCAAAACACCCTGAGAAATTACTGGAATACCTACCAGTAAATCTCACTTGCCCTGGTCAGGGACTTTGTGTAATGGCTCTCCAAACACCACGCGATATCAACCCCCAATACCGGGAGAGTCGAATCCTATCTAACCGCCACTGCCTCCAAGTGTTTCGGGACTGCACCCAACTACTACCTATTTGCACGACTCAATAAAGCCATAGTAGGGCAGCATTCTAAGAACAGTGGGAACACACTTGAGGCGAAGTAGCAGCGTCAAGTCAACGGACTAAGCTGTACTCATGTCACCTGGGAACTGCTACCTGACGATAGGTATAGTACCAACCAGCAGTTCCCAACGAGTCATGTCCGGTGTACTCGTAACCTAACGAGCACCTGCATACTATCTCCAGTACAACGTACTAATGGCCGTGGGATAGACCATCTCCCCTGCTGGGATGAGAAACGTATACACTAGTCTACTCCGGAGTATCGATGCCCCGTCTCGATAATCCTACGACTAGGGACCTGTATAAGGATGTGCTTGTAGATTACCCAGCCCCCACTAGTGTGACTGCCATCATAACACTGGTAATCAAGCAAAGATCCTAAGGGCTCTACTAATATGTATAAGTGATATGTTAAAAAAAACATATGCACATATTAAAGTAGAAACAAACCAAGTAGTATACTACCATTTTAAGCAAGACTGTCAACACTAATGTGAATATCCCAAGCTTCCATTAAGTAATATACAATCCAGTATGATACAATAATGGCCTCTAGGGCATATACACTAACAATCTCCCACTTGCACTAGGGCCATATGCTGGCATATCGCAGACCTATCATCTCGAATAGCCTCTCGAACTGCATCTGAGAGATGGCCTTTGTGAATGGATCTGCAATGTTTTCCTCCGTAGCAACTCTCCGAATCTCGATCTCCCGGCGATCCACGATCTCCCTGATCAGGTGATACTGCCTCAAGATGTGTCTGGACTTCTGATAGGACATGGGTTCCTTTGCTAAACCTATAGCCCCGTTGTTGTCACAATACAGAGGCATTGGATCAATAATGGACGGAACCATCTGAAGTTTCGTTAAGAACTTCCTCATCCAGACTGCTTCTTTTGCGGCATCAGAAGCAGCGATATACTCCGTTTCCATCGTCGAGTCAGTAACGGTGTCCTGTTTGGAACTCTTCCAACAGACCGTCCCTCCATTGAGGGTAAAGACATAACCATCTATTAGCGGGTCCCCTAAAGAGAGTTGTAGATAAATAATTGCAAAGGAAATGAAATACCGTTTTAAAAGAAATCCGGTTTTAGAATTATGTGGTATTTTATTGTAATATTATTCTTCGTAACAAATATTCGTACAAAAGAGATATCGTGTTATGGATCCAAGTGTGAATGTGGGGTAGGTCGTTACCCCTTGAAGTTTTCCTAAAGGTATTATTTAAACAATTTTTCGAAAAGATGTGATAACAAAGTTCAAGGTATTTTAATGTAAAATTTCAATTATGGATGTTTCACATGAGATTCTTGGTTAAAATTGATTCTAAACATTTATATTTAGGGTTACAAGTATTGTGTAAAAATTAGATTGATCAAAATATAAAAGAGAAGGAGTTTTTAGGGTTTAGAAAAAGGATATCGGTATTAACTCCACTTACTGATATAAATTTGAAAATTGAATTTCAATGAAGAGAAGGAGAGATTGGGAGGGACTTACGGTTTTAGAAACTCAAAGAAAGGGTTAGGAATAAAGAATGATCGTCGTGGCGTCGCGGGAGCTCTAGAATTTGCTTCGATTTTCACCGGAACCAACTTTCTCGCTAACTCCACTTTACTTCACTTGCACTAGAAACTTTTTAGAGAGTTTTGGCTAGAATTTTCAGAATGGTGCTGAGCCAAAATGTAGGGTGGTATTTATAGTGGAGAATTAGGGTTTTGGAATTAAAATTGTGGATTAAAAATCATTAAAATTGTGTTTAATTGTGAAACGAAAGGTCTCTGTTTGATTGTAAGGAAATCAAATAGTGCAGGGGAGTTAGGAGTAGGTGAAGTGATGAGTGAGCAGAGCACAGGGCAATTTAGCCCCTATCTTGATCGTCGGCGCCGGCGTGAATGGGCTTTTGGCTGGTCGATCTCGAGGCAATTGCCTCGAGATTCGTGCCACTTGATCAACCCTCTGTTTGAACCATTTTCCACATATTTGATTTCTGAACTTTTCATTTCCCCGTGTATTGCACGTGAAATCTTTTGTGCTTTCAAAAAGTTAAAAAAAATTCAGAAAAAAATAATTGTGTCTAATGGGAATCGAACACAGGGGCTACGTCACAGCAGTGCAGGGCTTTACCAGTGAGCTACAAGTTGTTTCTTGCTGTTATATAACAAAAGTAACTTATAACTCAAACTCAGGCTGTAGAACTCATTTCTTGTATATTAACAGAAAATTTCCGTACAAAGATTTTAGAGTCGTTACACATCATCAGATCAACTATAACCAAATAATATACAAGTCTTGACTCTAATTCTGGAAGAATATATATAACTGGTCTCTAAGTGTACCAAATATACATAGTCTGATTTATGGAACTTTTAACTAGATACAAAAAAATATAAAAATATACAATGGTGGTTACGATCCATAGTGTAACCCACCTACCAAGCAATCACCCGAAGAAGATGTTTGCCAGCAAACCGCTACCGATCCGAGCGGTCGGTTCTGCAAGAAAACCATAGCACAACGGGAGAGAGTTGTCAACCTGTGAGTAGAAGATATCATCCGGTAGAAATCGAATTCATAACAATCTACTTAGGTCATACTGTAATATAATATCATATCATATAGTATCGAAAGTGGTCGTGTATATATATGTATATAAATATATCATGCATGTATCAATATGTGGTAACATGTCATCCATAACATGTATATATGTATCATCCGATGAGTGTCCATCAACGACACTCGAAATCATCATAAACCCTAAGTGTCCAGTATCGACAGTCGAAATCATCATAAATCCCGTATCCAGTATCAACACGTAAATCCTCATATCTCAGGCGCCGTCTCTTCGGATCGGCCTTCATATCTCAGGCACCGTCTCATCAGATCGGCCCTCGTATCCATCTATTTTATATCACTTCGGTCGGTGTCCTCCGGATATTCGCCGAATTCAATACTATCACCGGTAGGTAGTGTTGCCAGCCATGCTCAACGTCTTTCTATACGATCATCTTGCTCCTGAGTTCTGTACCGGTTCCACCATGTACCCGTAGATGGTGACTTCTCACTCCTCGAACCGGGTAGTAATCATAGCTCAGAACCGAGAAATCTCATTGTGGACGTCGAAATATCATATTAAGAGAAAACCGCATTTTTAAAATATTCACAAGTTCTTAAATAATATCTGCAGTTTCTCAAATCCATAAATCTCATGAAAACAGAATCTCATAAGAATATGGCAATAATGAAAAGATATGTGCAAGCACAGAACAATAATGTAATGTATAGTAAGTGTGTTCATATAAGCGTGTCGCATTATTAAGAAAGTACTAATAGTATCTAACATGCTAACAGGTATAGTGTGATGTTGTAACATAACGAGTTCTATCTGTGTACGTGGCACGATAATTACCGATGATGTGTGTGTGAGTATGCGAGTATGTGTACGTACAACATATAAAACATCGGTAATGGTGTGCGTGTGCTTGTATGAGGTCAACTAAAATTAAAGGTATAAACACAATGTACATTGTAAATGATCAAAGTGTGAGCGTATGTAGAAATAAGAAATTGAAATGCGAGCGTAAACGGAATAAAGAAATCATAACGCGAACAAGTATAAAAATATGCAACTACATATGAGTCATACAGTTATAGTTTAAAATAGCACGAAACGTTATTTTAGAAAATAGGGGGCTACGATATTTTTAAAGAAGATACTATAGCGTCCTCTTGAAGTGATCATTTAAAAGCATGTAACGGTTCATTAGTTTTGAAAGTAGGTATGGCTCTACATAATATCTACTTTGTGATTTTAAACGAGATTTCTCGAGTCGAAATAAATATCGGCGATCCATCCTCATCACGTATGGAATATCTATCGTACGATATCATCAAATCAATAGTACGGATCTATAGTCGCGTACATCGTCTCATCTCATATCATGTCGTAACATCTCGTGTCATCTTTATCATATCAAATCACATCAGTTCATATCATCATATCGACTCATATCATCATATCGTAAATATCCTTATATCATTAGTAAGCTTATATCATATAAGGTAATCACATGTATGTATATATGTATGTATAAGTAGATATAGCTCATAGGTTAAGAAATAGTAATAGGGGTATATCATTCTACTAAGTATAGACTTATACAAATATGGTAATCTAGTATAACCTATAGACTAAGTATACTATTCTAGTATTTATATCGTATCATAATTCTACGGTTGCGGGGGTGCTATAGGCCATCCATCCGACTTCCCCCATAGATATACATCTACTCACCTCAACACGTCCCGTCTTGGTCGATGTCGACGGACGTCTTGCTCTTCTTCGTCGTCTCGGAAGTCCACGCGAATGTACCTAAAATCGAAATCATAACCAAAATCACATAAAAACTCATTTCGAGGTTGAAATCACGAGCGAAGCGCACATAGGTTAGAACCTATGGTCAACGCGTGCTAAAATGACAAAATATTTCCCGACGTCGATGTACGAGCGTCAAATGACCAAGTCAAAACACAAATATCAAAAACCAAGTTTCCAAATATCGCAAACTATTGCCAGAAATCAAGCAAAAAAACTCCAGATTTTTCTCCAGGTGACCTTGGACTTTTTAGCCTATAGAGTAGTCTTAGTTATCTAGTGAGTGAGCTACAGAACAAATTCAAACCCTAACTCAAAAATTGACCCACAAATTGTGGCCAAAACGAATAAAACGGCGGTTTGGATTTGGAGTTGTGGGCTCGAGCTTCTGCGATAGTCTTCTACTGGTTCATATATCTCCATGTATTCTCTATTTAATTTTCAGAGTTCACTAATTATCACAAATTCCATTTGATACTCAAAACTCAATAAAAAACCGATATCAGAAAATTCTAATCTCATCTTAGGAACTTATAAACTCATTTAGATCAGGGATACTATCACTACTGGGCTACTAATCACTCCCTAAACCCTCTACCACACTACTACTACAAGTTCTACTCGCTACTACTCACTTTAGAAAACTTAAGTTTTGAAAACATGAACTTTTAATCTCTAAACTAATGTGTGAAGGAAAATATAGTAAGAACTTGTAGTAAAGTGGGATTATTATCTCATAATAGCAACCCAAGAATTTTCCAAGATGGCACAAGATTCTCAAAACAAAAACTTGATCCCATCATGAGATTTAAGATGGGGTTGTGAACGATTTTAATGAAGGTTATATAGGGTTTTGAGATGGTTTGGATGGTGTTTTATGGTGGTAATGGGTGGTGGAGGTGGAGGAAAAGAAGGGGAAGAAGAAGATGAAGGAGATGAAAAAATGAGGGAATACAAATGGTTAAGGTTGGCAACCATACCTCTCACTCTCTCACACCCATACCTCCTTGTCCTCCTTATCTTATCTTTTTCTTTTCTTTTCTTTTCTTTTTCTCTTCTTATCTTTTCTTTTATAAAATAAAACCATACATAAAAACCCAAATGTATAATGTTATCCCTTACAAGTAAATATTTCATGGCACATTAAAACTTGTTTAACACAAATCAAACTTGGTTTAATGCACAATTAGGAAAAACACTAATTAAATTCAACATTAACTTGCATGGAAATAATTATATACTAATTTATGAAAAACTCAATTAAATAAATAATTTCAAAATTAACAATTCCTTTTTAATTTCCAATTATTTCCAAAAATATAGGTATATAATTATACTAATTTACGAAAACTCAAATCCATATTCGTATAATATCCGTAAAATTTATTATTTTTTTATTTAAATTCCAAAATAATATTTTCTATTTTCTGAAATGTTTTACTAGTGTAACCTTCATAGAATCTGTTAGCAAGTATATGCATTCAAACCGCTTCTCGACTATCCCTTTTGTCGTTATAGCATTTCCTACAGGGACAGAGGATCCGACCACCATCCACTCTTGACGAGAATTGTATAAACTTTTCTACACCATTACGGAATTCAGGACCAAACTTGTTTTTATTTATCCAAATATTATCCATTCTTATCCAATACGTAAAACCTAAGATAGTTCATAATTTTTTATTATATCATAATAAATATTTTCGAATCATACACGAGATTAACGATTTTATACTGCATTGAGAAAACTCAGAACGAGATAGTTATTAACAAATAATAGAATAACAAAAGTGTCTCGGAAATACATTTGAGTGATTTATCATGGCTGGAAATAGTATTAACGGTTCTATCTTGGATGTCAAGAGGTAACGGCTGTCGGGGGTAAGACTTCTATCCCATTAAGAATGTATAAAGTATACACCCTCTGCACTTATGTTTTCATTCGCTTCGAGAAAATTTCGGCAGCACCTCCCCGCTGTTCTCCGAGTACACTGCAATAGAAAAGATAAATATCTCAATACTATCAGTATTGAGATGGTTATCTCAAATATATTTGTATACGGAGAACCAACGAAAAGATACTAACGAAACTCATTTCGAAACGAATGAAAGCATAAGCATGCATGGAAGTGTATACGTTATGCATTCTTAACTTGTCCAAAATGGGATAAATCTATCGGTTATAGTGCTACTAGTCTTCTCGTCGCATAAACTATGAGATGGTTGTCAACGAAAAACGATAAACGTTCGAGATTGACAACACACACGTAGTTTTATGTCACGAAGAAAATCGTATGCATATAACTGATCGATGGCTTCTAAAGCGCGATATTTTATTAATGTGAGATACTCGATAACGATATGTATCGGTTTACTATTTGTCATTATCGAGTATCATACACTTAATTAGATTAGTTTTGAAGGTTGTGTGTGTGTGAATGTGTGTGCGCGGCTTGTGTGTGTATGTGTATGCTTGTGTGTGTACACATACAAGCATACACACACATTTACTAAATTACTATAAACATCACTAACATAACTTATTTATTTTAGCTTTTTTACTAAATTACCCTTAACTAATGTTATTTTCACTAAACTACCTACAATTTTTTTCTAAATTACCCTAAACCTAAACCAAAAATAACCCTAACCCTAACTTATAATTAACCCTGATTAGATAACCCTAAACCTAAACCTAATCCTAACCATAAAATTAACTCTGATTAGATTACCCCTAAAATGCGCGCAAGCGCGCACACACATATAAATAACCCTAAAATTAAACCTAACCCTAAATAAAAATAACCCTAACCCTAACCCTAAAATTAATTAAAATTAACAAAATATTAACCCTAATCCAAACCATAAAATTAACCCTAACCCTATGATTAATCCTAACCCAAAACTTAAAATTCTAAAATTAATCCAAACACTTACCATGAAATAAATTAAATTTAATAAAAATCCAACAAATTAACTAAATTAATTAAATTACTCACAGATTTTGGCGTCGGAGGCGGTAGAGCAAAGGCTGGGGCTCAGAGAGGAGGGGGACGGAATCAAAGTGGCGGTGGAGGAGGCAGATCAAGGGGCTGGTGGCGTCGGAGGTAGGGGGCCGGCTCGGATGGGCTCGGAGAGGCTCGAAGGAGGGTGGAGGCGGGAGATTGGAGGTGCTCGGAGCAAAGGGTGCTCGGAGGCAGGACGGCTTCGAGACGGGAGGCCGGATCAGAGGCGCGCGCTGGTAGAGGAGGAGGCGAGAAGAAATTTGGGAGGCGAAATAGTTTTGAGGGAGAGAAAAAATTATTTTGGAAAGGTGAAGGAGGGAGATCTCGGAGATTTTTTGTTGACATCGGTCAGCAGAAATATCGACGCGTCCCTCGCGTCGAAATATCTGTTGTCAAGGAATTATTTCAACGGTCTTTAAACATCGAAATAGACTGACCGTCGAAATAAGCCCCGGTTTTCTGTAGTGCTTCAAGGGATGGAAAGGACAACGATCACGTGCTTTGGTCAATACCACTATCATCTAATCTCGATAAATATCATCCAACAACTTTAGGACTTGGACTTTTACCCTATCTTTTTAACCCGTCAAAAGCCCGGAAGCTTAAGCTATGTCGAAGCTACCATATCGATGGATTAAGAAATTTTCTTCAGCCTTGGGACTCTGGACCTAAGGAGATTAAGTTTGAGTCCCATAGTCTTGTGCACAATTTTCTGCATAAGAATAATACAGTATTCACCCTCTTTTGAGAATTGAGATGGGGAGTCATATGCAAACACAGTAGAAACTATTTTATATTTCAGCATCTCTGCACCCTCTCTCCCTCTCTCGATCCCTCTCCCTCTCTCTCTCCTCTCTCTCATGCTCCTTGGGAACAGATCACCGATTTTAAAAGCCCTCCTCATTAAATAAAGAAGTTTGACATAAAGCAATTTCACTATTTTTCATCATCGGTGTTAAAATGTATGTTCACATGCCATTTGCATTTCACCCCTTAAATCCTTTTCTTTTGACCCTTTTTGTAATACTTTACAGCAATAACAATTCAATTCGGTCAGATCTATCATTTATCATGAAATGATGGATCTCAAGATCTCCTTAAGATGTTATCTTCCGTTGATCTGCTGCGAGTGCTGATGGACGGCTGAAATTGAATTGGAGGGTTGACTCCTAGAGCATATGGATCTCAATGGGTTTTGAGTGGTTGTGGCCGAGCTACCTGCAAAGAAGTCCCGGGATGGTTGTGCCACCGAGGACCCTCCGACGATCAAGTTAGACCGGATATTTTAGCAGAGTAACGGCCTACTGGAGTAAAAAATGGCTTACCTCGATCGCCTGAGATAGGGGTTTATATAGTGGCGGCAATGGGCAGGCGGGCACGAGAATCTCGCCGGCCGTTACGCCCCTCACGTCACGCCCGCGTGATAGGCGGGGTCCCGCATTAATGACGAGACAGGCCTATTAATGGGGGATCGTGATGGCGTGGAACGCGGGGTCATGGGCAGCGGGTATCTCGCGTGTGGTGAGATTAGCGGAGCCGTGGCGGAGACGCCTGTGGTCGGTGTTGGCGAGACCGAGGAACATGAGCTCGGCGGGAGGCTCGGGAACGAGCGGGAGACCGAGGCATCTTAAATCTGCGATGGCTCGGAGGCGAGCTGTGTGGTCTGGAAGGCCACCGAAGGTCGGGAAAATCCTCGGGTCGTAGGCCCGGGATATGATCCCAACCAAAGTTCATGGTCTTGTCTTGTAGGTTCTGGGACACGTTATCTGTGACGTGTCAGCATCTGGAGAGTCACGATATCGAGCCTCATCATTAGCCCCCCACTCTCGTCTCGACCCGCTCCTGGGTCGGGTCAATAGTGGTCTGACCGATTACCCGAGGCGAACTCTCATTGGAGGATATCGTCGTCTTACATTCCCGGGCAATGTGTGGTATTTTCCTGGTGACGTCAGCGGATCAGGGAAGAGGTCTCGCATTAAAGGGGCCGGATCGTGTGTGCGTTCGTCGAAACGACAGCCCACGTGTCTTGCGTTGGTTGGCTGGCAAGACGTGTTGCAGATGTTCACGCGCTCGGAGGGATGCGTCCAATGTGAACGCGATAGGTGGAGCATTGTCGTTCGTAAGTTGCGAAGCGTCGTTTTAGCGGAAGGCGATCGGAGCCGTAGGATGCGTACGCCGGTAGCTATAAATAGAGGTGGGGTCCCCATCATGACACATACCTCTTCATAATCTTCTCGACTTTGATCGTGTCAGCTCGGTGCTCTTCCCCTCAGGTCGGATTTCTTGCTTTTGATTTCCCGAGTACACCCTTTTTGATCAGGTTAGATGTCTTCTTCAGAGGAATCCGTAGATGTCGTCCGGGTAGAGTCTAGAGAGTCTTCTGGAGCTTCCTCTTCCACTTCTTCCTCTTCCTCCTCTGAGTCGGAGTCCCCCCGGGGAGTTGGGGTTGGTAATGCTCTCAGGGGTCGTGCGACAGGGGCGGTCCCTAGAGCACAGGTCGCGGGTGTTCTTGGTGTGCGATCCTCGCTGAGGCGTGCGGAGGATCTTGTCAACATCAAGACTCATTTCTTTATTCCTCCCGGCTATTCGCTTCGTCTGGCCGAGGAGGGAGAGAGGGCAAACTAGGTACGGGGCAATGAGATTGCCCTGTACCTGGAGGCCTTTTGGGTCGAATTGCTGTCACGCCCCGCTTCCCAGAGTAGGCTAAAATGAGCACGTGACATAGCCAACCATGCTACCTGTGGGTAGGAAGTATCCATCCACAGTCACATTACGGCTGTAGAGATATCAAGAACAAAATAAAACTATCTAAACATGTCCATAAACCAAGATAAATCATGAGTCAAGAATAATAAAATGCGGAAGCGAAAGATCCAATACAAACAACTGGAATGTATGTCCCATAATGCGGGCTCACATCAGGAATAAAATGCAGGAAAGAAAAGCTAACTACTACAGACACTCACAGCTCAGCCTGCTGGCTGAAGTACTCTGCTCGGACTGCAACAGCGGTGCGGAATCTGGGCCATGCAAAACCCAGACGTCAGCGCGTCATGTTATCCAGTAATATAATATGAACAGTGTAGCAGGCAATGCAATATAAACATGAATAAAACGAGAGTAACAATAACATAAGTCAGAGCAGTGCAGGGTAATGTGCAGTGGGCAAACTAAACTGTTCTATCAGGTTTTCTGTTCTAAAGTCTTTGAAATCAAATTGATGAATTATCGATGTAACTCAATAGTATCCCGTGCATGTCCGGGACCACGGTCTAAGACTCTCGGGCTGAAACCGAGACGTGCCACTAGGCACTAACAGGGAAAGGATAAAGACCAACGATGTCAGCAGCATCGTTATGAGGCGGGCCTGGCCTCTAAAACTGATCAGTACAAGTAGTGAACTGTTGAGTTACAAGTCAGGTTTCACCTTTGATTTCCCCATACCCCCAAGTTATATGTGTAAGTCAAGTCAGGTATCCCGAAATCAAGAAACTAATGCCAACACAGGATCAGGTAAATAGGTTTGTCTGGATAGACAACAGGAACGGTCCATGAGGACTACATGTCAGGTTTGTTGGCATTAGACACAAGATCAGGTAACGGGTCAGGTCATGGTACATCGGGTCAAGTCAAGCAGTATACGGTACCATGTCGGGTAGATCAATATATATGTAGCGAGTCAGGTCAAGATGTAAACAATATCATGGGTGTGCTTACAATCAGTTATACAAGCAAGCATAGTTATCATCAATATGATATAAGCAATGAATTAAGCAATAGGCAGATTTACTCAATTTACAGTACAGTCATCAATTGTGTCACAGAGATAATTTCAATGTTATGCGAATGCAGTATGACAATTATGGCCTTTTTAATCATGTTAACAAGTTTAAGCACTTTAGAGGTGCAATGATTTATATAAAGGTTCAATACAGCTATTACGAGTTAAAATGCATACGAGTGTCCGAATGGAACAAAACTATAGAGATAAATGCCATAAGCTATGTCAATATTAAAAATGTGATTAAACAGGTAAATGTGGTTATTAGGTTCAATTGCAAACTGTAAATTCCAAGTTTAAAGATAAAATGATATATAACAATATTGTACATGAAAATGAGAAATGATCGTACCAAGTTAAATTTACAGGTTTAGGGTGTCATAATATATATGTAAATATTGTATAGCATGTAGTAAGGGGTACTTGCCTCGATGGGTCGTGAATCGGGAAAACGGAACGTTAAACGTCGGCGGGGAAACTCACGACGGGCGCACGGTTCACGGAATGAACCCAAACGACGAACAATGGAACCACGCGGTTTGGGGTACCTCGCTGGAACGTCGGGTCACGTCGCCGGCACGGCCGGATTCCGGCGAGAAATGAACAGTAAAAGATCAAGACTTGCAAACAAGAAGAGAAAGAAAAGTAGAGAAGAAAGGAAGTAGGATCAAAGAAGGGGTGCTCACGATGATCCGTGGGGCGGGTGGTGACGGTCGACCTCGTCGACAGAGCTCCTGCAGTCGGCCAACAGTGACCGCGCCAAACTGCAGATCACCAGCAATGATTATAGAAAAGAAGGAAGGAGGAAGGAGGAAGAAGACGGGTAGGTAAAGCTTACAGGGGTCGTACGAAGGCCGGGGCACGGAGGCGAGGCCGTCGGCGGCGACAGATCCGGCGGTGCAACGCGCGCAGGGGGTGTGCAGGTGGCCGCGGCGATGGTGTAGGGTGCACGGGAACGTGGGGGAAGGAGGAAGGATGAGACGAGGTTGAGGAGGCGAGGGTGCTGGTGACGGTGGTACCGGCGTTGGTGCTGCAGCGGTGAGGGCAAGGCGGCTGGGGGGTTCGCTGGGTTGGGTTTACGTGAGGGGAAAATAAATGGAGGGAGAAGGAGATTTTAAAAATATGAGAGAGAGGGAGAGAGATATAGAGGAGAGAGAGAGAAGAGAGAGGAGAAAGAGATAGAGAGACGGTGAGAGAGAGAGAAAATACGGGGGAGAGAGAGAGATGTGAGAGTGGGGCCCACGGGAGAATAGAAGGACCGTGATTGGTTGAGAGGAAAAGGAGGTTAGGAAAATTTCAGAATAAAGATTTATGAGATTTAAATTGAACAGTAAAATTTTTTATAGTTAGGAAAAATATTCGATGGTTTAAATATTAAAATTTGGGATTTTGGCGCAAAGTAAAACATTTCCAAATCGCGCCCGGGTCGGGTCCAAAAATTTGAAATTGAAATAATAGGATTTTAAGCGGGATCAAAAAGTGAAAATGAAGTGTTTTATGATCAAAAAGCATACCCCCATAACTGACACACGTACGTACACGTAGCCGTCCAAACTCGCCCGTTTCACTGAACGGGACGAGAACACGACGCACGGACGCTACAGCGGGGTTAGAGGTGTCAAGCAGGCCAAGATGAATGTTTTTAATTTTATTTTAGATGCCAAAAATTGTTATATGCATAAATGAATTTGCCGGGTAAAATTTACAGTAAGTAACAATCAAGCAAGATAAATGAAATGAAGGTCACACTCCATTCATAAAGTAACAGAAATTAGTAGCATTGGGCTCGGGTGTTACAATTGCGTCTTCCCTTCGCCCCTGAGGTGAGTGCGGCGTTGAATTGTTTTGGGTTAGCTCCAGGCCAGCTAGTGCCGAACTCCTGGAGGATCCTTCACGGATTTCTGGTCCGGTTGAAATTGATTCGGATCCCTTTCGGCCTTTGGCTCCTCGTTTCTTCTCTTTGCTACAAAAACCTCTCCGGCGCTCGTAAGGGTTAGCCGAGCTAGGTATACATTTCCTTTAGAAAACAACGGGGGGACGCTGCCGGGGCGGGGATTGTCGTATTACCTTCTTCCATTCATGAATGGAAGATGAAGTTTTTCTTTATTGCGCCGCCCGAGGGTGAGGATTGGCCTGTGCCCACCCTGTGGCAAAGGGCCAGCTGTCCGCGGGTGAGGCGGTCGAATAATCCCGACGCGGTGGCGGTGTCGAAGTGGGAGCCCCTCCCTCGGTTTGATGTGCTTCTATCTGAGCGGGCCCTCAGTTGGGCCGGGCTCAGCCCCGCCGAGTATGCGGATAAGTTGGGAGCTCTCAGGCGACCTGTTTAGACTTGTGCATTTTTTTTGTTTTTCCTGGCATCGCTGACTCCTCGTATTTTTGTCTTATGCAAGACCCATGGATATGAGCAAGTTCCGGGCGGCAGTGGTCGACGTGAAGAAGGGGAAGAAGCCCAAAAGCGCCGGCCCTTCTCGCTCTCCGTCCGCTCCAGTTCCGCCGGTGGCCCTTCCACCCAGGCCCCCGAGTCCAGTCGTGCGCTGGTTCGAAAGCGTGCTCGGGAGCAAGAGCCTCGGGCCCTCAAGGTGGGAGACAAGGAGGGTTCTCCTACGCCATCCCTCAAGAGGCTGTAAGCGCCCCGCTCCTCGGCTTCTCCGATCCTTATGGACGATGGGCAGCTTCGCTTCGAGGTGCCCTTTGGGCTTTCCGTTGCCGACAGCCTGCTCTCAGATATGGAGAGATCGGCCGGGGGCAGGATCCCTCGATGGACTCTCCCGGCCCAAATGGCGGCGATAGCTCAAGAGGTCGTGCAGGTTAGTGTTCGCACTTTGCCTGGTTCTTCATTCAGCATTTTTGTTTGTGTGATCGGGTGCTTCCCTTCCCTTTTTGACCCTTTCTTTCTTCAGGTCCTCGAGCATGTCGCCCTCATCGTCAACATGGAGGACGAGGAGATTATTCCGGCGATGCGGGCCGCAGGAGAGTTCTCCTTGTGGGAGGAGAGCTTAAGGCAGGAGCTGGGGGCGGCGATGGAGAGGGCCCCTGCCCTTGAAGACCGGGTGGAGGCCGGGAACAGGGAGGTCGCCCGGTATCGAGAGGCCGCCCTAGGCTCCGAGGCCCGGTTGGAAAACTCCAAGGTGCTCGTCGCCACAATGAAGAAGACGGCGAGCGCCCTCTGGAAGAAGAATAAGGCTGCGAAGGAGGGGATGACGCATGCCGAGCTTCGGGCGTCGAGGGCTGAGCTTCTGGCGTCGGAGGCGGTGGAGAGCTACAAGAAGTCGGACCTGTTCTACGCTGACCTTGCTGCAGCCGGCGGCGTTATCTGGCACGACGCCTTCGACGCTGTCAAGGCTCAGATGCCGAAGTTCCCCGACGGCGATCTCCGGGCCGCATACCTTCTCGAGAATGACGCGCAGGGGAACGCCCCTAAAGACGATGCCGTAGAAGAGGCTCCCGGCGGGAGCATTGGGGAGACGTCGGTTCCCCCTGATACCTGCGCCGAGGCTCCTGTGATGGGTGCCGACCCTAAAGACGCCGCCCTGGTGGTCGTAGTGGGCGCACGGCTCATTGAGGTTCTCCCCGGCCCTGAAGCCTGAAGCTCCTCGCCTTCTTATTTTCTTTTGTTGCTCTGAATTTTTGTAAGCCTCCGGGCATTTTGTAAGGCTGGAGAGCCCATAATACCCTTGTAAAAACTTTTGACTTTATGAATAAAATCTTTTTGCAGTAGGCTTTGTGTGCGCATTTTCCTTTTGTTTGTGGTAAACATTTATATTTGCATGGTAATGCGTTCATGTTAGGCCGGTTTTTCGTCAAGCGATTGCACGTCGAGTTGAATTCGACCATTTGCCAAGTGTGAGGAGACCGGTGAAAGGACGGTATCTTCATGGCCCCGAAGTCAAGTTGGAGATCGCTTGATAAGACGTGTAGGGAGTTGAGCAAGGTAGCTGCTTGGCAGCCTCTAGATGAGGGCTACGGATCCTTGGCGGCATGGGGTAAGACATTACCAGCCAAGGATGGACCGAGCAGGGGAGCTGCTCAGTTGCCTCTTGGAGAGGGCTATTGATCCTTAGCACGGGAGGGACTTTAAGGGGCCTGCTAAGGACTGGCCAGGCAGGGTTGCTGCCCGATGCCTCTTGGCGAGGGCTTTGATCCTTAGCGTGGGAGGGGTCGTAAGGGGCCTGCTAAGGAGGGGCCGGGCAGGGTTGCTGCCAGGTGCCTCTTGGCGAGGTCTTTTGATCCTTAGCTCAGGAGGGGCCGTAAGGGGCCTGCTAAGGACGGGCCACACAGGGTTGCTGACCGGTGCCTCTTAGTGAGGGCTTTGATCTTTAGCGCGAGTGGGGCCGTATAGGGCCTGCTAAGGATGGGCCGGGCAAGGTTGCTGCCCGGTGCCTCTTGGTGAGGGCTTTTGATCCTTAGAGCAGGAGGGGCCGTAAGGGGCCTGCTAAGGACGGGCCGGGTAGGGTTGCTGATCGATGCCTTTTGGCGACGGCTTTGTTCCTTAGTGCGGGTGGGGCCGTATGGGGCCTGCTAAGGACGGGCCGGGCATGGTTGCTGCCTGGTTATTGGCGAGGGCTTTGATACTTAGCGAGGAAGGGGTCGTAAGGGTCCTGCTAAGGATGGGCTGGGCAGGGTTGCTGCCCGGTGCCTCTTGGTAGGGGCTTTGATCCTTAGCGCAGGAGGGGCCGTAAGGGGCTTGCTAAGGACGTGCCGGGCAGGGAAGCGGCCCGGTGGGGCCGTGAGGTTCTGTCTGATCTTCCCAGGTTCGTGGCGTGAACGCTGGGAAGAGCGACCGTCGCGGGTGACACGTGTCATTAAAGTGTGGGGGCAGGCGAAGCGCAAGAGTTGCGTCGTTCCGATTTCGCCGAGAAAGGCTGGATGGTCGCCGCATGGTGCTTCAGTTGTGGAAGACACGAGCGACTGTTTGACTCTTTAGGGCACAGTGGGGCTATAAAGCTGAGAGCTTGTTGAGCACTCCTTTCTCCATCTCCAAAACGTAAGAATGGACACTTTCCCTTTCACCATCCCTGATATCATAACTTTCCCGGACGTGTACCTGTACGACCAGTATTGCACCGAGGATACGGTGCAAGTAGTCATAGGCCGCATTGAGGACCATTTTCGCCGATTGCTTCCTCGGCGCTCACCCCTCCTCCAGCAGTTGATGTACTCAATCTGGAGGGCGTCGCCGGAGCTACACAACCCCTTGTCCAAGCAGCTTATGGACGATGCAATTGGTAAGCTGAGGTCTTTATGCGGCTTCAGCCTGATTTCGGCGAGTTGGCGGGATCGCTCAGTGGCGCTCGTCTTCGAGTGCTACCAACTTAGGCATCATGCCGACGTTCGTGGACGGCATCAAATTCAGAGGTCCGAGGCAGCGAGGGCTCGGCTAGCGGAAATATCTTCCGAGTACCACGAGCAATGTTTTCTGCATCCCCTTCCCCCGCTACTGTAAAAAAAAATTTATGTACGGCTAAGGAGCCTACAATACCTTCTTTGAATCAATAAAAATTCTTCTATTTAGGGTGCAATTCTCGACTGCTTTGTCCTTCTTGTTTGTTTAAATAAAAAGAAATTAGGAGAATCTATATTGCCTTGTTGAAGAATTCAAGTAGTGGTCTGCGAAAGATGGACCGAGCAGGGGAGCTACTCGGTTGCCTCTTGGCGAAGGCTTTGATCCCTGGCGTTAGTGGGTAGGGAACTACCAGCCAGGGATAACCGAGCAGGGCAGCTGGTCGGTTGCCTCTTGATGAGGGCTTTGATCCTTGGCGTCGTGGGGTAAGAAATTACCAGCCAAGGATGGACCGAGCAGGGTAGATGCTCGGTTTTGTGAGGTTTTCGTCCGACCCTTCGTTGGTCCATGAGCGTTGGGAGGAGCAACCGTCGTAGGGTGCACGTGTCAGGAAAGCTTCGGGGAGACGTAACGTTTCGAGAAGCCGCGTCAGTTCTGCCACGTGGCGGCGCGACATTGGAGTAATCTTGATTGAACCCGGGATTCGCGCCCATGCGCGCGCGAATATGGGCCCTCAAGGATTTTGTTTGAGGTTATAAATAGAGAGGAGACGGCGACTCCTTCGGCGACGTTTTCTTTTGAGATGACTGAGCGCATGTATTCGATCGAAGAGATTATCACCTTTGAAACGTCTCTTTGTATGATCGGTCCCTGGCTGAGGATGGGTACCAAAGGGTGGTTCAGCATCTTGAATGTCACTTCGGTCGGCTTCACCCTCGGAGGTCATCCCTCCTACAGTTGTTGATGTACGCAATTTGGAGGAGGTCCCCAGGTTTGGACAACCCTCTCTCTGAGGAGTTGCTGGACGAGGCGCTTGACGAGGTGTGTTCGATCTTCTTGGTCGGCCTTATCTCGAAGGCCAGACACGACCGATCCTTGGCCCTCATTCTGGAGTGCTTCAAAATGAGGTACATCATGAGCCAGGGTGCAGAGGGCTCAGTGTCGGGCGATTCTGTGGCGTCCCGAGTTAGCGTGCAGCATCGATAGGAGCGGGCTATAGAGGCTAGGGCTCGGCTAGCGGAAATCCGCTCTGAGTATTACCGGGAGTACTTCCTTGATCCCGTTCCTCCTCTATAGTAACTTTTTCTTTATTTTTCTGTAAGGCTGAGGAGCCCATAGTACCCTTTGGAATAAACAAACTCTTCTTTTTTGCAACGTGTTATTGTTCCCTTCTCATTATGTAAACAGAAAGAACTTGAGAAAAGTTTACATTGTCTTAGTGGAAGAAGAAATATACGCTAGTAGGTATCCTTTTTATTGGTACAGTTTGAGCTTCTCGGCGTTGTAAGGCCGTGGAAACCTGCACCCATCCACGTCTTGCAAGCGGTAGGCTCTGCCGGGCAGGGCCTCGGAGACGAGGAAAGGACCTTCCCATTTTGGAGAAAATTTATGCAGATTGCCTTGATCGACGAACTCGTTCCGCTTCAAGACTAAATCTCCGGTCTTGAAGAAGCGATGCTTGACTCGCACGTTGTAGTAGCAGGCGGTTTGCTATTGATAGGAGGCATCTCTGATCTGAGCCCGGTCTCATTTTCTCCAACAAGATGTCCAGGTTAGTTCGGAGGGCCAAGGTGTTAGCTTCATCATCGAAGTGCTCGACCCGGTGACTGGGAAGCCCGATCTCCGCTGGGATCATTGCTTCGGTTCCGTAGCAGTGGCTGAAAGGGGTTTCCCCGGTGGGGGTTTTCTTCAACGTGCGGAGGGCCCATAAGTCCCGGGGCAGTTCTTCGACCCAACTACCTTAGCGCCCTTCTAGGCGCATCCGTAGACCTCGGAGGATGTCCCGATTAGCGACCTCGGCTTGTCCGTTGCATTGGGGATGTGCGACCGCGGCAAATTTCATGAGGATGTGATATTCGCTGCAAAATTCCTCAACCCTTTCGTTTTTCGAAATTTATTCCGTGGTCGGTGATGATGCACCTCGGGATGCCGAACCGGAGTATAACATTGTTCTGCGGGAACTTAATAGTCGTGGTGACGTCCGGTTTCCTGATGGGAATGGCCTCGATCCACTTCGTGAAGTAGTCCACCGCGATAAGGACGTACTTATGTCCGCCTGTACCGGTAAAGAACTGACCTATCATGTCCATTCCACACTGGGCGAACGGCCACGGGGAGGTTAGGGCAGTTAGCTCGGTAGCGGGAAGGAGAGATATGCTTCCATGGAGTTAGCAGCTCTTTCGTCTTGATTGTAAGTGGTTTTATGTGCTTATGCTTTTAAAAAGATAAATCAAAGAATAGTTAACCGCAATCAAGAACGGTGTCGCTTGGTAGCTAGCCGGTTGAGTACGGGTCGATCCATAAGGATTTTGTGTATTTTCTATTTGTTCTAACGAGTTAATTCCAATTGTGGTAGGATTGATTATCACTAAAAACTAAGGTTGATTTAGATTAGGATTAAAATCTTGCTAGGGTTAGGTTTAGGTTAAGTTTGGAAATTCAATATTTCTCACCGCTTTCTATACCCTGATTAAGATCTATTTAGGTGTTATGGTAATAATTAACAAAGGGGATTAGCACGATCGGGAAGAAACTATGTTTCTTCCTTTAGGTCCTTGTCCGTCCTTTCTTAACTCTTACCCTAACCTTCATGAAAAACATACACAACCGGTCTTTAACTATGGTATCACCGCTATCTCGTGGGATAGGGTGCCGTAGTGAACAGTGTGTGTATGTATGCATAGAGTCCTATTAAAATGTATGACGGGAAAGAAAGGGGTGAGAGATTTTCATCTCTCAAACTTTTCTATTCCTAACCCTAACAAGTGAGGAACTACTCACTCATTAGGGAATTGATAAAAGATTTTATTTTTATGATTGTTTTTAATAACCTAATTATCTAAACTACGGCAAATAAATAAAAGTTATAACTAGGGCAGATAAATAAAATTTATACCAGGACAGAAAAGAAAATTAAACTAAGGCATAGAAAAGAAAGACTTACTTTATTTGATGCACTCTTCAAACATTACAAGAATTAAAATTCTGAATTTAGGAATTTAAAAAGAGGCATAAGAGGCATGCTCCAAAAAGAGCTGTAGGGTTCCTATTTATAACTTATAGAAACCCTAGGGTTTACATCTGATCCCTATCTACATTTACAAAACCACCCTGAGAAGCCTAGTCAACGCACCGCCACCCACCGACAACTTCCATCGACACGTTCTTAGCATGGCCGCGGATCTGCGGCCATATGCCCTGTTTGGCCGCGGATCCGCGGCCATCTTGGAGGATCTCTTGTTCATGTTCTCAGGTTTTCTTCTTGTTGCATTGTTATTCTGGTTTCTTTACTTGGTTTCTCAGAATGTCTTCTAGTTTCTTCCAGATTTACACAGTGTAGAATGTTGTGGACTTTTACCTCTTGCTTCGTGTTGAAGTCTTGAATCTTGCGCTGCCTTTGTCCTTTATGAAATTGTTCATTGATCTTTGTTTGTCCCTCAAACTGTAAGCATGATCAAGATTCTTCTATTTGTTGGTCATAGTCTCACTTTTGTATTGTCTTTTCATCATTTTCACTGTTTTGTTCCGATAACCTGTAACCTGCAACTATATAGCAGACATAGATCAAAAGCACCTATTTATTTGTAAAATGAATAAGAATGGGGAATATAATAATGCAAAATTATGATATGAACAAATACCCCCAAACTTATCTTTATCTTTTGCTCGTCCTCGAGCAAAACTAGTTTTATTCTTGAAAAAGCCTAACCTCACTTTCGCGGGGAAACGTGATTGCACTGAGCTCGTGCAACAAGCCGTTAAACCTCTAGGTATCCCTAGTAGGAGGAGTGTTGTCTCCTGAGGGTTTTCAGCGGATACTACCCACAAAATCCAACCAACTTGGCTTGTTGACTTTCATTCTTCAATTCGGTGTTCTAGCAAGAAATTCTATTATCTTCAACTTAGAAATTATCAACCCATATTTTTCACGCTTCCTTATCATTTAACTTAAGATTGTATATGTTCTGTAAATTTACTTTGATTTTAACATCTTTTGAATTTTCCTTCTAAAGTTCCATCTCAACTAAGGAATTTTTATCATTCCTACTGAAAATATAAGCCCTATCTTTCATTCCTATCTCTCATTCAAACCCCAATCATATACCCTTACGTGTGTGTATGTATCATCCCTACACTTGGAAATTCAATTCAAGCTATCATACTCTTGTCCATCGTCCAAAGCACTTTTAGTTGGTGAATTTTAGATGAAATTGCCCAAACATCCTTCATGCGACCATTAATACTTCTTGAGATACTAACGACCGATTACAAAATGTGTTTGCGCATTAAGACGTAATTCTTCGTCTTGTAATAGCTAAGGCTTTTAGCAGTGACTCCCAAATCGGTTGGTCTAAAGCACTAGGTGATAAAGCACCCTCACTATATATTTTTTATTTTACGCAGCCTTAAGTAATTACAAAACCAGTGTTCATTTTTTTATCTCTTTATTCATACTTATAATTTTATTTTCCTTCATACTAAGGATTTTAGACAAGAGCATTTCAAGGTATCCTCTACTATTCCAAGTTTCAAGGTTCGTGTTTGTGCAAGTTGTAGGGTATATATTTTTAGAATTTAGACTTAAGATTCGAAATTATTTTTCAGATTTACACTTCAATAAAAATTTCAATACTCTTCCTTTATTTTAATTTAGCCCAAGAAGTGAACTCAAAATTTGCCTATTTCTAAGTAAACCACAAGGACATATATTTTCTACAGTTAAATTTTAAGAAAGGTTGTTTTTAGGGTTTTTAATTTACTAAGTTTTGGGATCTAGTTTTTTTTCTAGCTAGTTTACCGTCTTGTCAAACTTAAGTCAGTTATGGCCAAAATTGAATTTTTATAATTTTATAATTTTTAAAAATTTTCAATTTTTATGGGTTTTAAAATAAGTATACAAATGCAAAAATATACATATGAATGCGAAGGAAGAAAGCTTACCGAACACACCCCCAAACTTAAACTTGACAGTGTCCTCACTGTCAGGCTAGATCAAGAGGGTCAAAATTGTCGGTACTCCCCTGTTTAATTTTTTATTTATTTATTAAAACTGAAAATTTACAAAAATACCCCTAAATTTTTTATTTTTTTGCAAATTTTTATTTTTTATGTGATTTTCAAAAGCCAAATTATACTCCCCCCCCCCCAAACTTGAGTTAAACAATGCTAAGCTTTTTAAAGAGGGAGGTCAAAGTTATCGGTCAATGCCAAGCTTTGCAAAGACTAAAAGTCAACACCAACCATTCGAAGAATTTATCAATGTAGCAAATAGGTCGGTGGAAGAACATGTTATATAGAGCCAAGAAGAAGTGGGGAAGAGATAAGTGGTGGTATAGAAAGGGTTTGCGCGAATATGAATGTAAGGAGATAAGAGGTGATGATAAATAAAAACAAGAATGTGAATGATCAGAAATAAGTGGAATATTGGCATTCTCGCATTTTATTAGAAGAAAAGGTGGTGGTTCAACTTCTATAGGTGGAGGTTGATTAACCACAAAATCCTCGAGGTGTCTCTGTGGATCCCTTGCTGGCTTGGCATCATCCATCATATATATATGATGTTCAACTATGAGGGGACTAATCCCCTTGATGTCCGCCATAGTCCAGCCAAAAGCTTGCCGATTGTTTTGTAAGACCATTAAAAGGGCTTTCTCTTGCTCGAGGGCTAGAGAAGCCGAGATGATAACAGGAAGGGTCTCATTCTCATCTAAGTAAGCGTATGCAAGGTGAGATGGCAATAGCTTAAATTCGATTTTTGGAGGCGAAACAATTGAAGATAAAATTGGTGAAACTGTCTCGAACTCGAAGGATTCCATCAATGGTTCAAAGCAAATGTAATCAACCGAGTCGGATGGTTCAAATAACTCATCCGAAAATTCAAAGGACTCAAACTCGGGTGGTGAGTCTTCAAAATCGTCCGAAAAAGTGAAACACTCATAATCGTTATCGGTTGTGTCAGATTCAAGGAGGAACGCACTAGTGTCGTCAAAACTGGGATCGAACAGAAATTTTTCGAGCTCACAGTCCTCCTGCGTGATCTCTTGGATCGAGCAAACATCAAGTATACTAGCATTAGGCTCGGAGGGCTGATTCTTCAACTTAAAAATGTTGAGTTCAATTGTCATTTTTCCAAAAGATAGGTTCATCGAACCGTTTCGACAATTGATTACCGCATTAGAAGTCGCAAGGAATGGTCGACCGAGTTTCACCGGAATTTGACTCCGGGGGTTAGCTACAGGCTGTGTGTCCATAACAATGAAATCAACGGGGAAAATGAAACCCCTACTTTGATCAACACATCCTCTAATTCACCCCTAGGATGGGTGATGGATCGGTCAGCCATTTGGAGAGTACATTGAGTGGGTTTAAGCTCTCCAACGCCTAATTGTTCATATACTGAATAAGGTAGAAAATTAACACTAGCACCAAGATCTAAAAGTGCTCGATTGATGTTCTTATCCCCAATTGTTATTGAGATTGTAGGACAGCCGGGGTCCTTATGTTTTTAGGGTAAAGGTTAGGTAAGAGCATCACTTAGAGCGCTAGCCACGAAAACTTTCTTCGGTACTTATGACTTCCTCTTTTTGGTGCATAAGTCCTTTAAGATTTTAGCGTAAGAAGGGACTTGTTGGATTGCATCCAAGAGAGGTATGTTAATGCTAACCTGTTTGAATAACTCCACAATCTTCTCCATTTGTGGAGTTGGTTTATTGGATCTCAACCTGTTTAGAAATGGAACATTTTGAAAATTTGTTGAGTCCAATGTTTGTGGAGTAGATTGTGGAGTTGGAACGGATCCCGGTGTTGGTTTGTTCGTGAAGTGAGATGTGGGTCCATTCGAATTAGAAGAAGTAGAGCCTTGTGAAGAATGAAGAATAGGCTTTGAAGAAGAAGATGAAGATGAAGATGAAGAAGAAGAAGCAGAAGAAGAAGCAGCACCGGCAGGGGTGTCATCACTAATGCCCACATTATTGTGCAGCACTCTTCCAGATCTCAACGTGGTCACAGCATTTACATTATGATTTTGTTGTTCATAAGCAACATGTGCGTTGTGTGTGTGACCGGGATTTAGCAATGGTTGAGACGGAAGCTTTCCCTTTTCTCGTTCGCTCAACGCAGTATTCAGTTGTGCAATTTGGACCTCGATTGATTTGATACTCTGATCATGTGAAGCACTATTTTACACCAAAGATTGAATGGAAGTCTCCAACCTTGCTGCGGATTGTGTAGATTATTTTAAAAACGCATCCAAACTTCGTTCTAGCGAGGAAATCTTATCGTTATTCGGCTGAACAAAATTGTTTTGAGGATAAAAGTTGTTGGGTACAAAAATTTTCATTTGGTTTGGGTAAGGTTGAAGTTGGAAAGGTTGTTGATATTGAGTTTGTTGAGGAGCTTGTTGTTGTGGAGGAGGCCTTTGAAAGTTGTTGCCTTGGAATTGTTGTTGATTTTGATTCCAAGCAAAATTTGGGTGGCTCCTCCAACCAGGATTATAAGTCGAAGAGTATAGATCATTTCTTTGTCTTTGCTGAAAGGCAGCATTGACTTGACCTTGTCCTTGAACAGGTGGATTGTAAGGACACTCTTCAGTAAGATGGGATAGATCCGAACAACAAGCACAAATAGTGCGTGGGGGTAAAGCAGGGACATGAGAAGGCGATGAGAATTTGCTCTTAATTGCTTTTAGCTTTTTCGTAAGTGCGGCCATTTCGGCCTTCATTGCAATCGACATATCAAGTTGATGCCTGCCTGCCCTAGACTGACCTGATGAAGAAGATGAGATGGTCTTAGTGCTTTCCAACTGAAGTGTTTGTTCAGCAAGATTGTCGAGAAACTGCCAAGTTTCCTCGCTAGATTTTGTAAGAAAGTGACCTTGACAAATGGTTTCCAACAACTGCTTAGTTGCCGGGTTCAGTCCTTCATATAAAGTTTAGCAAAGTTGTCAATTCTCGATACCGTGGTGAGGGCACTAAACAAGGAGGTCTTTAAATCTTTCAAAACACTTCCAAAAAGGTTCGGAAGGAAGCTGGGAAAATTGAATTATTTCGTTGCAAATTCTCGCGGTCTTGTGATGTGGGTAAAACTTGTTTAGAAAAGCCTTAACAAACTCTTCCCAATTTTTTATCGAGTGTGATGCTGTGCTATATAACAATTTTTCGGCTAGGTCGCATAAAGTGAATGGAATGACACATAACCTTATAGCATCATCAGAAAGTTGTGTTGTCTTCATCATTGCGCAAACATTCTGGAATTTGTTAATGAAGATGTAGGCATCTTTGGATTCCAGCCCATGAAATTTGGGCAACATATTGATGAAGTGGGGTTTAATCTCAAAGTTATCCCCATTAGCTGGTAGAAGTGAAAGACAAGTGGGTAAAGCGGTGCGGATAGGGTAGAAAAGATCCTGGAGCGCGATTCGTTGGGGCGCTTCGACAGGTTGGTGTGGTGGGTTATTCGCACCTAGTGGAGGTGGAATCAGTCCCGTAGGTAAGGGGTTGTTAGTATTGAATCCCGACATCTCCTTAGAAGACGAAGAATATGATGATGAAGGTAAACAAGTGGATGGAATTTCGACTTCGGAGTCGAAAGCGTCGTCAGTCGGCACTAACGAGACACGGACTAAACGGGCGCTAGTGTCCCTACTCCAATTGGACATACACTAAAGAGGTGTAGTGTAGTCAAAAGGTGAAAACAGAAGGTGGGGGTAAGAAAACGTCAATGGAAGGAAGTGGATGCAAGTGGGGTGCAATGGATTTCTAAGCGACAAGTGGCAAGTTTTTTTTTGTAAAAATTTTCTGTTTTGTGTTTTTTTTATAAGGAGATTTTTGAAAAAGATTTTTAAATAAGAAGTTTAGACACAATCACAATATGCACAATCAAGCCTAGATCTAGAGTCTTCTAGGTCAACTAGACTGCTCCTAACTGTTCCAAAGGGCAAGTTGTGAGGTCCTCAAATCGCCTCTTCACCGCCAATTGTGGCCAGGTAAGCACAAGTAAAGAAAGGAGGGATTCGCTCACGAATCAGCGTAAGACGGGCCTTTTAAAATTACCTTTCCCCACATGTCTAGCCTAGGCACCATAAAGTCTGGTTTAGATAAACGATCGATGTCTACAACTATTCCTTTGTCCTATTGAGCGCGATAGTCCTTAAGGCTGAGTCTAATCTTTTTTAATTAACTCGATGGTCAATGCAATATACTTTTTGTGATTTTTGGGGTCCTAGGAAGGGTAATGAAATCCCCATCCAATCTGGATTGGTGTTAAAGCCCCTTAAAGTCAGTTTTAAAGAATACAAAGCATTAAACACACAAACACTTGCCAAAATTTTTTTTATTGCGGCGCAAAGAATCCTGCACAAGATCAATTTATTGGAGAAGGGGAGAAGTTTTTGCACAAACAACACTGCAGGAAAAATTTTCAGAGGAGATCAGGGGGTTCAGAAGAAGAAAAGAAAATTTACATAGGAGATTTGGTCTGCTGACGTCAGCAGACCGCGGCGGTTCCACGGTCAGAAGTGCCTAACTGCGGCGGTTCCGCGGTTTGCTCGTTGACTCAGGCCTCCAACTTCTTCTGTTGCTCTGTTGTAGTTATCTTCTGTTTGTTCAGATCTGCGGTTTTCTGTTTTGCTCACTGGATTTTTCCAGATCTGAATTTGTTCGTCTCTTCGATCCTGCACAATTCAAACGAAAACTCTTCAAAAAATAACAAGATGATAAATTTTTATATTTTTTTTCAGTTTTTATGATTTTTCAATTTTTATATTAATCCGAAATTACAAAAAAAAATAACTACGCCATCCCCGGCAACGGCGCCATTTGATTGTAATGGGTTTTATGTGCTTACGCTTTTAAAAAGATAAATCAAAGAATAGTTAACCGCAATCAAGAACGGTGTCGCTTGGTAGCTAGTCGGTTGAGTACGGGTCGATCCACAGGGATTTTGTATATTTTCTATTTGTTCTAACGAGTTAATTCCAATTGTGGTAGGATTGATTATCACTAAAAATTAAGGTTGATTTAGATTAGGATTAAAATCTTGCTAGGGTTAAGTTTAGGTTAACTTTGGAAATTCAATATTTCTTTCTGCTTTCTATGCCCTAATTAAGATCTATTTAGGTGTTAAGGTAATAATTAACAAAGGGGATTGGCACGATCGGGAAGAAACTATGTTTCTTCCTCTAGGTCCTTATCCGTCCTTTCTTAACTCTTACCCTAACCTCCATGGAAAACATACACAACCGATTTTTAACTATGGTATCACCGGTACCTCGTGGGATAGGGTGCCGTAGTGAGCGGTGTGTGTATGTATGCATAGCGTCTTATTAAAATGTATGACGGGCAAGAAAGGGGTGAGAGATTTTCATCTCTCAAACTTTTCCTATTCCTAACCCTAACAAGTGAGGAACTACTCACTCATTAGGGAATTGATAAAAGATTTCATTTTTATTATTGTTTTTAATAACTTAATTATCTAAACTACGGCAAATAAATAAAAGTTTTAACTAGGGCAGATAAATAGAATTTATACTAGGGCAGAAAAGAAAATTAAACTAAGGCATAGAAAAGAAAGACTTACTTTATTTGATGCACTCTTCAAACATTACAAGAATTAAAATTCTGAATTTAGGAATTTTAAAAGAGGCATAAGAGGCATGTTCCAAAAAGAGCTGTAAGGTTCCTATTTATAGCTTATAGAAACCCTAGGGTTTATATCTGATCCCTATCTACATTTACAAAACTACACTGAGAAGCCTAGTCAATGCACCGCCACCCACCGACAACTTCCACCGACAGGTGCTTAGCATGGCCGTGAATCCGCGGCTATATGCCATGTTTGGCCGCGGATCCACGGCCATCTTGGAGGATCTCTTATTCATTTTCTCAGGTTTTCTTCTTGTTGCATTGTTATTCTGGTTTCTTTACTTGGTTTCTCAGAATGTCTTCTAGTTTCTTCCAGATTTTCACAGTGTAGAATGTTGTGGACTTTTACCGCTTGCTTCTTGTTGAAGTCTTGAATCTTGCGCTGCCTTTGTCCTTTGTGAAATTGTTCATTGATCTTAGTTTTTCTCTCAAACTGTAAGCATGATCAAGATTCTTCTATTTGTTGGTCGTAGTCTCACTTTTCTATCGTTTTTTCATCATTTTCATTGTTTTGTTCCGAGAACTTGTAACCTGCAACTATGTAGCAGATATGGATCAAAAGCACCTATTTATTTGTAAAATGAATAAGAACGGGGAATATAATAATGCAAAATTATGATATGAACACATCTCCTGACCAGCTTCTGGGCGTCCTGATGAATGGTCGGCTAGTAGTACCCCTGGAGCAATGCCTTCTGGATTAAAATTCGGGCCCCTTGTTGCGCGCCGCCGACCCCTTCGTGGATCTCACGAAGGACATAGTCGGCTTCGTGGGGGTCGACGCACCAGTGCAGGGGCTGAGTGAAGGACTTCTTGTAGAGGTTCCCATTACTCCAGACGAAATGGCTAGCTCTGGCTCGGAGACGGCGGGCTTCTCCCCGATCTTCCGGGAGCGTACCTTCCCTCAGGAATTCCACGAGGGGCTTTCTCCAGTCTCGGTCTTCCTCCCGGGCTGTATACACTTGAAGTATTGTTGCCCCGTCTTCCACGCTGGGTCATGGAAAGACCTCGAAGAGGATGCTCCTCTTGTTGTTGGCCGAGTAGGATGAAGCCAGCTTACTCAAGGCGTCGGCTTGGGTGTTGAGCTGTCTGGGGATCTGCTCTACCTGGACTTCGATAAAGTCCTTTCGCAGTCTTCTTACCTCAGCTAGATACTTCACCATCAAAGGCTCTCGTGCCTCGAATCGGCCGGTAACTTGGCCGACGACTAGGGCGGAGTCGCTGCGGATCCAGATCGTTTTCAGCCCCAATCCGGAGGCTGTGCGTAGTCCAGCCAGCAAAGCTTCATATTCCGCCGCGTTATTTGAGGCCTTGAACCCGAGCTTTAGAGAATGCTCCATTTCTGCCTCGTTCGGGCCCCGAATGATGAGTCCGGCACCACAGCCTTCCTCGATCGAGGACCCATCGACGTAAAGGATCTAATCAGGGATGGAGTCGGGCTTCCCATCGATCGAGGTTTAAGCTATGGGGGCCGTTGTTGACTCCAGCTCTTTGCTGGGGATGGTGCACTCGACGACAAAATCGACCAGGGCTTGTGCTTTGATGGCCTATCTCGGGCGGTATTTTATGTCTAATTAGGACAATTCCCATCTCCACTTCTCCAAGCGGCCAGAGGACTCGAGTGAGGCGAGGATAGCCCCCAAAGGGCGCTCGATAAGAATAAGGACAGTGTGCGCCTGGAAATAGTGTCGTAGCTTCGTTGAGGCCACGACGAGCGCCAGGACGATCTTCTTTATGGCTGGGTACCTCGTTTCTGCGTCCTTGAAGACGTGGCTCACATAGTACACCGGCTTCTGGACTTCGTCGACCTCTCGGACGAGCACTGCACCAGCTGCTTGGTCGGATACCGCCAGATATAGCGACAGCTCGTCCCGTTCAACCGGTCGGGTGAGCAGTGGTAGAGGCGCAAGGTGCCTCTTCAATTGGTCGAAGGCGGTTTGGCACTCCTCCGACCACTCGAATCTTGGAATTTTTCTTAGAGCCTTGAAGAATGGGAGGCACTTCTCCCCAGACCTCGACATGAAATGTGACAGAGCGGCTACCCGCCCTTTCAGCCGCATGATCTCGACGTTGGTCTTTGGCGCGGCTATATTGAGGATGGCATTGATTTTCTCCGGGTTTGCTTCGATCCCGCGGTGAGTGACCATGAAACCGAGGAACTTTTCCCCGGTGACCCCGAATGCGCACTTGGCGGGGTTCAGTTTCATCTTGAATTTGCAGAGGACGTCGAAGGCATCGCCCAGATCCTTGGCGTGGTCGACCGACGAGACCGACTTGACGAGCATGTCGTCGACATAGACTTCCATGTTCCTGCCGATCTAGGGTTTGAACATGCGATTGACCAAGCGTTGATACGTAGTTCCGGCGTTTTTGAGGCCAAAAGGCATTACTTTATAGCAGTATACCCTCCGATCCGTTGTGAATGCGGTGAGATCTTCGTCCGCCGGATTCATACGGATCTGATTATAGCCGGAAAAGACATCCATGAAGATAAGTAGCTCATGGCCCGCCGAGCTGTCGACGAGCTGATCTATCCGAGGGAGGGGATAGTTGTCTTTCGGGCAGGCCTTATTGAGGTCGATAAAGTCGACGCACATTCGCCACTTCCCGCTAGACTTTTTTACCATGACCATATTCGCCAACCATTCGGAGTATGGCACATTCTGAATGAAGTCTGCGGCGAGGAGCCTGTCTACCTCGTCCTCGATTGCCTTTTACTTGATCGGGGCGAAACTTCGCTTCTTCTGCCTGACGGGTCGGGCCGTAGGATCTACCCCGAGCTTGTGAGATATGATTTTGGGGTCGATCCCAGGCATGTCAGCAAGTGCTCAGGCAAACACGTCAGAGTTGTTCCTCAGGAAATGAACTAGATCGTTCTGCTGGGCCCCCGTCAGAAGTGACCCGATCTTTATGGTTCGTTCGCTGTCCTCTTCAACGGGGGGGGCCTCTGCCAGTGGCTCCACCGGGGTCCCTCAGACCTTTTTCTTCTCATCTTGAGTGTCCAGAGAACCCTTGATGTCACCCTCGCCCTCAACATCGTTTGTTGGCCGCTCGGTCGTCGAGGTTGCAGTGAAACAGACCTTCGCAGTCCGTTGGTCTCCGTAGGCCCGACCTATCTCTCCTTGGTCGAGCGGGAATTTCATCGCCAGGTGGTAGGTCGATATCTGGGCCCTGAGGGAGTTCAGCATTGGGCGTCCGAGGAGAATGTTGTAGGCCGACTGGATTTTCGCTATGATGAAAAACCAATTATTCGCAAAAAGTCCTAACCTCCCTTTCGCAGGGAACGCGATTGCACTGAGCTCGTGCAATAAGCCGTTAAACCTCTAGGTGTCCCTAGCAGGAGGAGTGTTGTCTCCTGAGGGTTTTTAGCGGATACTACCCACAAAATCCCGTCAAGCTAGTTTCATAAGTTAACGTCGATTCTACTCCTACAGTTTAGTATCTAGGTTATAAATTCTATTATCCTAAGTTAGAAATATCATACCCTTATGTTTCACACCTCTTTTTATTTAACCCCAGATCCTATAGGTTTTACAGTTTAGAAAGATCTCGGTATCTCTTGAGCTTTCCTTCTAAACTGCGGTCTCCAATCCGGGATTTTTATCATCTGTAAAGAAAATATAAGTCTTATTCTTTATTCCTATCTTTCCTCCAAATATCGATCGTATACCCCTACGTGTGTGTAAAATTTTACCCCTACACTTAAGAATTCAATTCAAGCTATAGTACCCTTGCCCTAATGCCTAATACTACTTCTTTTCATTAATGATGGTCGGTGTTGCTTACACACCTTTCATGCGACTATTAATGCTTCTTGAGGCGCTAACAGCCGATTACTGAATGTGTGAGCTTAAAGCGTAAATAGCAGTTTCCAGGTCTTGACTTTATTTATTTATTTTTCTTTTCTTTATTTCTTTTTCAAGAACGGATATATTTTTCAATGATTCTCTTTCGGTGTTTAGCTTTAAATACCGTTTTTTTCATACTAAGTTTTCAGGAAAGAATATTTCTAGGTATCCTCTACTATCTCAAGTTTCAAGGTGCGTGCATGTGCAGTTTATAGGGTATATACTTTCTAAATTTGAACTCAAGAATAGAAACTATTTTTCAGACTTATCTTTCAGTAAAGGTTCAATAGTTTCCCTTCATCTCGACTTAACTCAAGAACTGAACTCAGGATTACCTATTTCTAAAAAAATGGAAGGATGTATAATTACCAAAGTTAAACAGAAGGAGGGTTATTTTTAGGGTTTTCAATTCCTAAGACTGGGATTTAGTTATTTCTAACGTATCAACTAAATCTTCAGAATAAAATCTAAGTTACCCTATTAGCTAATCTTGACAGCAATGTTTTTATATTTTTGTAAATTTTTTTATTTTTATGGGTTTTTGAAAGTATGCAAATGCATGTAGGGTGTTTTCGTCATCGCATTGAGATGGGAATACGCGCGCTTGTCAAGCGCATTACAGATTCTTCCTACCTAGGGTAGGCAGGGGTTTATTGATTCTGGGGATCCGAATCTCCGGCAGCCGCGGACTAAGCTGCCGTTAATTACCCCTCGCCTTTGGAGCGAGAGAACCTCCGATTGACGGGTTGAACTGGTCATACGAACTCAATGTGCAGTGTACACGTGTTTTATTTTGGAGGGGGCTTGGATATATCGGGAGCCACACAGAGTTTTTACGGGGGTCCCGCTACCCGGATAGCGGGTTGGGGGTCAAGGGGGCTAGCAGCCCCCTTGCGGAGTGCGGGGCAGCGCCCCGGCCCAAATTTTTTATTAGTGTGTGTGTAGTGTGGAGTGTGCGGCGCCCCTCCCCGATTGACGGGATAGTGTTGTGGAGTGTGTGTGTATCTATATATATACATGTATACATATATATAAAAAAAAAAGGGAAAAAGCGCTCAAAGGACGCGTGGGGCCAGCACCTTGAGCGCTGTGCGCTTAGGTGCTGTGCGATTAGGCACTAGCGCGCCATATATCCGACACGTGGACGCTGGGTGCTCGAGTGATAGCGCACCCGTGTCGGCACGTGGGCACTTGGTGCTTGAGCGCTGGGCGTTAGGCTCTCGAGCGCTAGCGCACCACATGTTGGCACGTGGGCGCTTGGCGCTTAAGCGCTGAGCGCTCGAGCGCTAGCGTGCCACGTGTCGGCACGTGGGTCCTGGGCGCTTGAGCGCTAAGCGCTAGCGCACCACGTGTTGGCATGTGGGTGCTTGGCGCTTACCGCTGGGCGCTAGGCGCTCGAGCGCTAGCGCGCCACGTGGGCGCTGGGCGCTCGAGCGCTGGCGCTCGAGCGCTAGCGCACCATGTGTCGGCACGTGGGCGCTGGGCGCTTGAGCGCTAGGCACTCGAGTGCTAGCACGCCACGTGTCGGCACGTGGGCGCTGGGCGTTTGAGCGCAAGACGCTCGGGCGCTTGGGCACCGGTGAGAAAAAAGGGCTTTTAGCCCCAGAAACTCCCGAAAGGGAAATTAGAGTGGAGTTAAACTCCTAAGATGTTTTGAAGCTGATGAAGGGCTTCTCCCCTTGAGCCCTAGTTCTTCCCCAAAGTAGGGTTTCTGGAGATGGGTGTCCTTCTTCTTCTTTTGTTAGCCGGATCTTGAAGATCAAGAAGTGTGAGATTTTAAAATCTCTTCTTTTTGAGATTTGATGGCAGATCTGAGTTCCCCTTTGTGGGTTTTGTGGTGGAAAACTATTTAGTTTTATAAAAGGAAGAGTAAAACTCTTGATTTAATTCAAAAAGAGAAGAAGGTTTTTAGAACCTTGAGGAAGGAGAAAGAGGCAAGAACCCTAGTTTTGGGGGGAATGAAAAATTCTATATTTTATTCATCATCATGTTGCCTTATATAGGCTTACATATTTACATATAGCCCCTTGGGCTTTACAAAATGGCATTTTGCCCATCCCATGGTTCATGTGTCATTTCTTTTTGCACATAAGCCATGGGCTTACAAAAATATGGCTTTATGCCCATAAAAAAAATACATCAAAATTACTTTTTACATGATTTGCATGGGGAGGCCGGCCTCTTCATGTTCCGACTCGACTCGGGCATGGGCCCACTTGATCTGGGCTTGGGCCCACCTGGCTTGGGGTTGACCTTGACTTTGACTTGGTCAACCGGGATGCAATTTTCGACCCCAACAAAGTGCCCCCCATCAATAAATGCACACGACATATGTGGGTCGTGTGTATGAAATTGATGGATCTTCTTTCATGTGGAGGCGACTTGCTTTGGTTCCCACTTTTTGGGATGCACTGCCCTTTTTACGACATGGACGGTCGACGCTTGATGCGTCTCTGAGATGGAGTGTCCGTGGTAGACGTTTCCCTGGCCCAGAGTGATCTGGTTCCTGCTTTGTAGGAAGCCTGCACTGCCCTTTTTGCGACATGGATGGTCGACGCTTGACGCGTCTCTGAGACGGAATGTCCATGGTAGACGTTTCCCTGGCCCGGAGTGATCTGGTTCCTGCTTTGTAGGAAGCCTGCACTGCCCTTATTGCGACATGGACGGTCGACGCTCTGATCCGGAGCGATTTGGTTCCTAATTTGTGGGAAGCGTACACTGCCCTTTTTGTGACATGGACGGTCGACGCTCTGATCTGGAGCGATTTGGTTCCCGACTTGTGGGAAGCCTGCACTGCCCTTTTTGCGACATGGACGGTCGATGCTCTGATCCGAAGCGATTTGGTTCCCGATTTGTGGGAAGCCTGTACTGCCATTTTTACGACATGGACGGTCGACACTTGACGCGTCTCCGAGACGGAGTGTCCGTGGTAAACGTTTCCCTGGCCCGGAGTGATCTAGTTGCTACTTTGTAGGAAGCCTGCACTGCCTTTTTTGCGACATGGACGGTCGACGCTCTGACCTGGAGCGATTTGGTTTTCGATTTGTGGGAAGCCTGCACTGCCCTTTTTGCGACATGGACGGTCGACGCTTGACGCGTCTCCGAGACGGAGTGTCCGTGGTAGACGTTTCCCTGGCCCGGAGCGATCTGGTTCCTGCTTTGTAGGAAGCCTGCAATACCCTTTTTACGACATGGACGGTCGACGCTCTGATCCGAAGCGATTTGGTTCCCGATTTGTGGGAAGCCTGCACTGCACATTTTGTGACATGGACGGTCGACGCTCTGATCCGAAGCGATTTGGTTCCTGATTTGTGGGAAGCATGCACTGCCCGTTTTGCGACATGGACGGTCGACGCTCTGATCCGGAGCGATTTGGTTCCCGATTTGTGGGAAGCCTGCACTGCCCGTTTTGCAACATGGACGGTCGACGCTCTGATCCGGAACGATTTGGTTCCCGATTTGTGGGAAGCCTGCACTTCCCGTTTTGCGACATGGACGGTCGACGCTCTGATCCGGAGTGATTTGGTTCCCGATTTGTGGGAAGCCTGCACTGCCCTTTTTACGATATGGACGGTCGACGCTTGATGCGTCTCCGAGACGGAGTGTCCGTGGTAGACGTTTCCCTGGCCCGGAGTGATCTGGTTCCTGCTTTGTAGGAAGCCTGCACTGCCCTTTTTGCGACATGGACGGTCGACGCTCTGATCCGGAACGATTTGGTTCCTGCTTTGTAGGAAGCCTGCACTACCCTTTTTTGCGACATGGACGGTCGACGCTCTGATCCGGAGCGATTTGGTTCCCGATTTGTGGGAAGCCCGCATTGCCCGTTTTGCGACATGGATGGTCGACGCTCTATTTGACTTGCTCTGCTTCCTGCAGTGTCAGGGGTGAACTTGACTTGCTCCGCTTCTTGCGGTGTCGAGATTGGATTCTGATTTGCTCCGCTTTTTGCGGTGTCGGAATTGAAGTTGACTTATTGATTGTGATTTGGGTTGACATCAGCACGCTATACTGGAATATGGTACCAGGAGCGAATCATCATTTGTCTTTGAGAGGATTTTGGGATTGGTTTTTTGTCGGCATCTGTATTGCTGCACTGGAATAATACCAGGAGCAACTCATCATTTGCCCCGGGAGGATTTGGGAATTGGTTTTTTTTTCGGTATCTGCATTGCTGCACTGGAATAATGCCAGGAGCAACTCATCATTTGCCCTGAGAGGATTTGGGAATTGGTGGCTTAAGAGACATGTTTAGATCCCTATCACCTAAGGCTTTTCAATTTTATGGGTCGTAAGGGTCCCATAAAAGCATTTTCTCCCTACGAGTCGAAAGGATCTCGTAGGCGTTTTTTTTCCTTAGGAGTCGTGGGGGCTCCTAAGTGTGTGGCTCCTTTGTGAGTCGTAAGGATCTCACGCGGGAATTTTCTCCTCATAAAGTCGAGAGGACTTTACGAGTGCATTTCATCTCTTTTTTTTTACGAGCTTGCGCCTTTTCGGGTTTTCACAAACTCGCCGGCAGTCCTGCTGTTTTTACTCACGGAGCCCTTTCGGGTTTTCATCCGTGCCCATTTTGCTTGTGTACATACCATTTTTTAATTTTATTTTATTTTATTTTTATTTTTGGTGGGACTTTGAATGTAGTCTCACTGGTAGGACTTGGGAGAGACTGGGATTGTTTTACGCCCGTAGATTGTATACGGTTTTGCAGGATGTATCATCCAGACCGTAGGGACAAAAACATTTTGGGACTTTATTGGCGTCTGCATCGCTGCACTGGAATATGGTACCAGGAGCGACTCATCATTCGCCGTTGGGATTTAGAATTTGGCTGGTGTCTGTATCGCTGCGCTGGAATATGGTACCAGGAGCGACTCATCATTCGCCACTTGGGGGTTTGGATTTTGGCTGGCGTCTGCATCGCTGCACTGGAATATGGTATCAGGAGCGACTCATCATTCGCCACTTGTGGATTAGGATTTGGAATTCGGTTGGCGTCTGCATCGCTGCACTGGAATATGGTACCAGGAGCAACTCATCATTCGCCACTTGGGGATTGGGATTTGGAATTTGGTTGGCGTCTGCATCGCTGCACTGGAATATGGTACCAGGAGCGTCTCATCATTCGCCACTTGGGGATTGGATTTGGAATTTGGTTGGCGTCTGCATCGCTGCACCGGAATATGGTACCAGAAGCGACTCATCATTCGCCACTTGGGGATTAGGAAGCGATGGCTTAAGAGACAGGTTTAGATCCCTACCACCTAAGACTTTTCAATTTTATGGGCCGTGAGGGTCCCATAAAATCATTTTCTCCCTGCGAGTCGTAAGGATCTCGCAGGTGTATTTTCTCCTTAGGAGTCGTGGGGACTCCTAAGTGTGTTTTTCCTTCGTGAATCGTAAGGATCCCATAAAGGTTTGTTCTCCTCATGTATCGTGAGGACACATGAGTGGGTCTTCTTAATGGAGCATAATTCCAAAGGCGGAGACCAGCCGCGTAACTGGTGATTTTGGTGGGGCATGAGTGTGATGAGAATTATTTGAGCCCATGGATTGTATACGGTAGTCAATTTGGGGACTAACCGTAGGGCTGGAAAAATTTTGGAAATTGGATTTTGGTTGGCGTCTGTATCGCTGCTGGCACTGGAATATGGTACCAGGAGCGACTCATTATTCGCCGTTGTTTTGTTTGTTTGTTTGTTTTGGGGGTTTTGTTTTTATTTTACCGCGATTGCTCTATCATTTCAACTTTTCTTATCGCGGAGATCGCGATTGCCCTATCATTTCGGCTTTTATTCGCGGTTGCCCCATCATTTCGGCTTTATTTTCATTTGTATTTTTACTCGCTGATTTTTATTGCGAGTTGCCCTATCATTTCGGCTTTTCTTTATTTTTCTTTTATTTACACATTTTTTTTACATTTCAAGTTTAACGACTTAGAGGTTGATTATTCCCAGTTTAATGACATGGTGGTCAGCTGCTTCCAGTTTAACGACTTAGTGGTCATATGTTTCCAGTTTAAAGACTTAGAGGTCTATCATTCCCAGTTTAACGACGTGGTGGTCCTCGGTTCCCTAGTTTAAAGACTTAAAGGTCTACTGTTCCCAGTTTAATGACGTGGTGGTCCTCTGTTTCCAGTTTAACGACGTAGAGGTCATCTTACGGGGAGCTTAGAGAAGATACCCGATTGAGCAGTTATCAGAGGCACCGCTGGAGCTCGCATGAGATGCCTTATTACTTTGTCGGTGTTGATAGCCTTGCCCCCAGCTGGGGGCCGAGGAAAGTCGTTCAAATACCGACTTGCGTTTGAAGATGGCAACTGAAAATTGTTAACCCCTGCAAATAGAAACATGATTTCAGTATATATAATCGATATGTATATTGATTGAGTTCGCATGAACATTTAACCCGAAATATGGGAGGAGAGATTGGTCCCACCGGGTATGCCAGAATCTGTAGGGTGTTTTTCGTCACCCCATAGAGATGGGAATACGCGCGCGCTTGTCAGGCGCATTACAGATTCCCCCTACCTAGGGTAGGCAGGGGTTTATTGATTGTGGGGATCCGAATCTCCGGCAGCCACGGACTAAGCTGCCGTTAATTACCCCTCGCCTTTGGAGCGAGGGAACCTCCGATTGACGGGTTAAACTGGTCATGCGAACTCAATGTGCAATGTACGTGTGTTTTGTTTTGGAGGGGGCTTGGATATATCGGGAGCCACGCAGAGTTTTTATGGGGGTCGCGCTACCCGGATAGCGGGCTGGGGGTCAAGAGGGCTAGCAGCTCCCTTGCGGGGTGCGGGGCAGCGGCCCGGCCCAAATTTTTTTTTTGGAGGGATAGTGTTGTGGAGTGTGTGTGTGTATATATATATATATATATACATGTATACATATATAAAAAAAAAGGGAAGAAGCGCCCAAAGGACGCGTAGGGCCAGCGCCTTGAGTGCTGTGCGCTTAGGTGCTGTGCGATTAGGTACTAGCGCGCCACGTATCCGACACGTGGACGCTGGGCGCTCGAGTGATAGCGCACCACGTGTCGGCACATGGGCGTGGGCGCTGGGCGCTGGGCGCTCGAGCGCTAGCGCGCCACGTGTCGGCACGTGGGCGCCGGGCGCTCGAGCGCTAGCGCGCCACGTGTCGGCACGTGGACGCCGGGCGCTCGAGCGCTGGACGCTAGGCGCTCGAGCGCTAGCACGCCACGTGTCAGCACATGGGCGCTGGGCGCTCGAGCGGTAGCGCGCCTTGTGTCGGCACGTGGGCACTAGGCGCTTGAGCGCGAGCACGCCACGTGTCGGCACGTGGGTGCTGGGCGCTTGAGCGCAAGGCGCTCGGGCGCTTGGGCGCCGGCGAGAAAAAGGGGCTTTTAGCACCAGAAACTCCCGAAAGGGAAATTAGAGTGGAGTTAAACTCCTAAGATGTTTTGAAGCTGATGAAGGGCTTCTCCCCTTGAGCCCTAGTTCTTCCCCAAAGTGAGGTTTCTGGAGATGGGTCTCCTTCTTCTTCTTTTGTTGGCCGGATCTTGAAGATCAAGAAGTGTGAGATTTTAAAAATCTCTTTTTTTTAGATCTGATGGCAGATCTGAGTTCCCCTTTGTGGGTTTTGTGGTGGAAAACTATTTAGTTTTATAAAAGGAAGAGTAAAACTCTTGATTTAATTCAAAAAGAGAAGAAGGTTTTTAGAACCTTGAAGAAGGAGAAAGAGACAAGAACCCTAGTTTTTGGGGGAATGAAAAAGTCTATATTTTATTCATCATCATGTTGCCTTATATAGGCTTACATATTTACATATAACCCCTTGGGCTTTACAAAATGGTATTTTGCCCATCCCATGGTTCATGTGCCATTTCTTTTTGCACATAAGCCATGGGCTTACAAAAATTTGGCTTTATGCCACTAAAAAAAATACATCAAAATTATTTTTTACATGATTTGCATGGGGAGGCCGGCCGCTTCATGTTCCGACTCGACTCGGGCATGGGCCCACTTGATCTGGGCTTAGGCCCACCTGGCTTGGGGTTGACCTTGACTTTGACTTGGTCAACCGGGGTGCAATTTTCGACCCCAACAATGCAGAATATACAAATGAATGCGAAAGAAAAAAGCTTACCGAACATACCCCCAAACTTAAACTTGACAGTGCCATCACTGTCAGACTATACCAAGAGGGTCAAAATTGTCGGCGCTCCCCTGTTTTGTTTTTTGTTTTTTTATTTATGAATAAAATGTATATACACAAAAAGGTCCTCCCACAAAACTTAAGTGAAACAGTGTTTCTACTGTTTAAGCGTTAAAGTTCAGAGTTAGGGGGGAGAGAACAGTAACAAGCTATACAAGGCCATACAAAGGCCAAAAGTTAATACCAACCATTCAAAAAATTTATCGTTATAATGGTGTGGTTTGTGAAAGAATACGGAAAGGAAAGAAATGGAGAATACGCGAGACCGTATGCGAAGAGAAGCGGGATACGGTCTCGATGGAGGAGAAGAATGGCGGAAGGGAGAAAGAAGTGGAATACGAACTTGAGGGTGGAAATGGATTGAATAAATTAGTACAATCTATAATGATCGGTATGAAAAAATGGATTGTACTAATCTATCAATATGGTAAGAAATTGGGTCAAATCCCTCAAGATTCGTGAGAAACTATGAGTAAGCCGAACTTGGTAAACCAAACACCGGAAATGAAAGTGATACGGTTTCTAGCAAGGTTGAAACGATAAAGGGAAGTGATCGAGGAAGAGTATCGGTTAAAGGCTCAGGAGGGTGTACACAGTCGGTGGAAGGGACAGGATGAATTGGAAAATCCGACTCATCAATTATAACTGGTTCATCCTCAAAAATTTCCTCAATATTCTCCTCAAAAATTAGCTCATTCATGCATTTATCATCAAATTCTAGACGCGTATGGGGTTCAGGAAAAGCATTTAATGACTCAGGATGATGTCCACATGGAAGTGAAAATAAATGATGAATTTGAGAGACAAATTCATCTAAAGCTGTGGGTTCATCATCCGAAATATTCTCAATGTCGATATCCTCAATCAAGTGAAAATCAATATTCTCAGACACCTCATCAAAAGCATGGAGTTCAATCAATTGTGGTTCTAAGATGGAGGCGTAGAGGTCAAAAGGATTGGTGATGGTTTCACTCGAAAGAGACCTTTCATAATCAGGTAAATCAAACACTGCAAATTCGCACAACTCATTAAACGTTCTATCTTCAACTAGTGAATCATTTGGAACACTTGATAGACATTCAAAACCGGAGTTGTGGGATTCAAGTTGAAACGGGTAGGTTTGATTTAGAAGGGTATACAGCTCACTCTCTCCACTCAAATTCTCAACCTGTCCAACCGCCTCATCATACATTGGAAAATTTGGAGCTAGTTGGAAACTAGCTACCGGGTCACTAGGTTGTATGAGGGCGGCCATGGACGCATTCAAATCTATCATCTGTCGGTACGACGCTACTCGAAAGTCTTCCAACGACTGTTTTAGACTAGACATGGGTTGTGAAGGGGTTTCATTAAAAGATTCAAAGTTATCTGGATATGTGAAACTCCCAAATGGCTGTGTAGAAGCAATGTCTACGGAAAGTGCAACAGTTGGATAGGATGGATAGGAATTGAATGGTTGGACAGAAGTAGGATCAACATTTGGATAAGAAGGTGAATGGAATTGTTGATCCTAAGAACTGGAAGTGTTGAAAGAAGTGAAAGATCGGCTACGAGATTGTTCAATATGTTCAGCAATAGACATGGGTTTCGGAGTTACAACCAGACTCTCAAAACGGATATCAACGTAAGAAGGGGTGAATGTTTGAAACGGTTGATACGAAGTGGATTGCGGAGTCCAATTGTTTGTCCTAGACGCGTCTATCCGATCTCTCAGTGAAATTTTGGGCATGGATGGATCGTTCAAGGTTCGGCCAAAGTAAGAACCGTAAGAAGAAATGTCTGGTTGTGAATACCAAAGTTCGGCAAGAGTTTTTCGAGGTGGGATACCCATGTTAGAAGAGTGAAAAGGTAGGGAGGGAAAGAAGTGGTTTTTTTTTATTATTATTTTTATTATTTAAAAAAATGTTTGTTTTTGGAGTTTTGAAATTGTTTGTTGGTTTTAGAAAAATACGGAATTATGGGACTAAACTTTATACAAGCATAATCACAATCACAATATGCACAAACACACGTAGAGCTAGGGTCTTCAAAGTCCAATTAGACCCCTCCTAGACTTCCAAGTGACAAATTACAAGATAACCCTCGAATCGCCTCTTCACTGCCCATTGTGGCCAGGTAAGCACAAGTGAGGTAAGGAGGGTTCCGCTTACGAATCACCGTGAGATGGGCTTTTTAAAATTACCTCCTCACTTGTCTAGCCTATGCATCATAAAGTCAAGTTTAGATAAACGACCGATTCTCCGCAACCTTCACTTGTCCTAAATGAGCGCGAAAAGTCCTTAAAGATTTGGTCTAGATATTTTTTATTAGCTCAAGATAATGTGTATGCAATTAGTGATTTGTGGGGTCTTAGGACGGGTGATGAAATCCCCACCCAATCTGAATTGGTGTTCAAGCCTCTTAATGTCCGTATTATTATATGCATAGCGTATAAACAAACCAAATCTAAAACAACAAAAAATTTATTTAGCGGCGGCGCAATCTGTGCAAAGAAACCTGTAGAAAATGCAATTCAATGGAGTTCACAGAGAGGTGTAGAGGAATGAGAAGAAGCAGAAAAAAATTGGGACTGAGAAGCCTCAATAAGAAAGCGGAACCGCCGCGAAATCAACACTTTGACCGTGGTTCCGCGGTCGAATTGTTGACTTGGGACTTTTTCTTTAGGTCACTTGATTGATCGTTCTTTGCGTATGCGTTTTAAAAATCAAAGTTAAGAATACCTCAATCAATAGCGGTGTCGCTCGGTAGCTAGCCGACTGAGTACGGGTCGGTCTACAGGGAAAACGTGTTCTTTTCTAATTGTTCTAACGAGTTAATTCCTATTTTTGGTAGGTTTTGATTTTTATAAAAACTAAGATTGAATTTAATTTGATTTAAAACCTTGCTAGGGTTAGAATTAGGTTAGTTTAGAAATAAAACTCTACTCACTGCTTCTCTTGCCCTAATTAAGAACATAGGTGTTAGGGCAATAGTTAACAAAGGGGATTAGCACGACTAGGAAGAAACTTCGTTTCTTCCTTTTGGTCCTTGTCCATCCTTTCTTAACTTTTAGCCCTAACCTCTATATAAATCAACCACAACCGGTCTAACTATGGAATCACCGCTATCTCGTAGGATAGGGTGCCGTAGTGAGCGGTGTATGTTTGATTCAAATAGAGTCCTAATTAAAATGTTATATGGGCAAGAAAGGAGTGAGAGACTTCCATCTCTCAAACATATCCAATCCTAACCCTAACAAGTGAGGAATTACTCACTCATTATGGTATTAACAATGGAATTCATTTTTATATTTTATTTTAAAAACTATCTAAGTTGCAAATAATAAAATACAAAATAAAATAGCAGATATTAAAAGAACAGATAAAAATGCAAGAATTAAATTCAGATAAAAAGTCTTACTTTATTGATGCACTCTTGACGATTACAAAGGAATTGAAATTTTAGACTAGAAAATAAAAAGAGGCATACCCCAAAAGAGACTGTAGGCTTTCCTATTTATAGATAGGAGAAACCCTAGGGTTTATATCTGATCCATATTTAAAATTACAAGACTACCTTAAGAAAGCCGGGTCAAAGCACCGACACCCACCGACACATGTACCGACACGTGCACAGCACAGCCACGGATCCGCGGCTGAATGCCCTATTTGGCCGCGGTTCCACGGCCGTTTGGTGGGCTCTTGGGCTCAATTCTTCTGTGATACTTCAAGTTGCTTTTTCCTTCTGTTTTCTTCACTTGGTTTCTCAGAATTTTTTCTATTTTCTTCCAGATTTCCAACAGTGCAGAATTTGTGGACTTTTACCGTTAGTTTCGCATTGAAGTCTTGAATTTTGTGCTGCCCTTGTATTTTGTGCAATCGAATTGTTCATTGATCTTCGTTTGTTTCTTAAACTGGTAGGCGGCATCTTGCAGATTTATCTATTTGTTGGTCGTAGTCTCACATTTGTAGCGTCTTTTCCTGAATTTCACTGTATTGTTCTGAGAACCTGTAATCTGCAACTATTTAGCAGATATGGATCAAAGCACCTATTTATTTGCAATATGATTAAGAATGAGGAATATAATAATAAAAAATTCTGATATGAACAAATACCCCCAAACTTATCTTTTGCTCGTCCCGAGCAAAACCAATTTTATTCTCGAAAAAATCCTAACCTCACTTTCGCAGGGAATCGCGATTGCACTGAGCTCGTGCAACAAGCCGTTAAACCTCTAGGTATCCCTAGTAGGAGGAGTGTTGTTTCCTGAGTTTTCAGTGGATACTACCCATAAAATCCGATCAATTTGGCCTATTGACTTTCATTCTTCAATTTTGTTTTCTAGCAAAGAAATTCTATTATTTTCAACTTTAGAAATGATCAACCCGTATTTTTCACACTCACTTATCATTTAACTTAAGATCGTATATGTTCTGTAAATTTACTTAGCTTTTAGTATCTTTTGAATCTTCCTTCTACGGTTCCATCTCAACTTAGGAATTTTTATCATCTCTACTGAAAATATAAGTCCTATTTTCATTCCTATCTCTCATCCAAACCCCAATCATATACCCCTACGTGTGTGTATGTATCACCCCTACACTTGGAAATTCAATTCAAGCTATCATACTCTTGTCCATTGTCCAAAGTACTTTTAGTTGGTGAATTTTAGATGAAATTGCTCACACATCTTTCATGCGACCGTTAATATTTCTTGAGGTACTAACGACCGATTACAAAATGTGTTTGCGCATTAAGGCGTAATTCCTCGTCTTGTAATACCTAAGGCTTTAGCAGTGACTCCCAAACCAGTTGGTCTAAGGCACTAGGTGATAAAGCACCCTCGCTATATATTTTTTATTTTACGCAGGCTTAAGTAATTACAAAACCAATGTTCATTTTTTTATCTCTTTATTCACACTTATACTTTTATTTAATTTTTTTCTCATACTAAGGATTTTAGACAAGAGCAATTCAAGGTATCCTCTACTATCCCAAGTTTCAAGGTTCGTGTATGTGCGAGTTGTAGGGTATATACTTTCAGAATTTAGACTCAAGGTTCGGAATTATTTTTCTGACTTACACTTCAATAAAAATTTCAATACTCTTCCCTTATTTTGACTTAGCCCCAGAACTGAACTCAAAATTTGCCTATTTCTAAATAAACTATAAGGACATATATTTTTTACCATTAAACTTTAAGAAAGGTTATTTTTAGAGTTTTTAATTTACTAAATTTAGGATCTGGTTTTTCCTAGCTAGTTAACCGTCTTGTCAAATTTAAGTCAAATATGGCCAAAATTGAATTTTTCAATTTTTATAATTTTTATAATTTTTCAATTTTTTATTTGATTTTATTTTTAAATTTTTTTTATTTTCATTTTTTTATTTTTAAATTTTTTTATAAAAATGCAGAGCAGAATTAAACATGCAAAGAAAGAAAAGAGAGAACATATATACAAAAATTAAAATATGCAATACAATGATAACTATTTACAAACCACCTCTTCCCCCAAACTTACCAAAAGCAGTGCCCTTACTGCTCATGTCCTCACCGTCCCCTTGAACGTGAACGGAAACGTTCCTCTCTCGCCAGCAGCGTAGATACGCCATGTTCAATCTCTGTCACCCGGTGATCCAAGTTGGTCACCATCCCCACCAAATTATCAATCCTCCTAATGTCTCTTCTAAGAAGACGTGCATGTTCTACAGGGGTAAGCTCTTCCTCGCCCGCGGTCGAGCTGGAGCCGGGTGTTCTGGCGGGTACATTTTCGGCCGGTTCTCTTCGCGACCATACATCATTTAGGCCGGTATAGGACGTGGATATGCCCTCAATAAGAGGCTTAATGGATATACCTCCATGCATGTAAAACTCAAATTCCTCCACAGGGAGGAAATAGCGACACAGTTGTGTCACTAACATAGGACATGGGTAATTTGCGGCCCTTTTTCCAGCACCAATTGAATTAAGTAAAACCATGCACATGTCAAATCTAGGGTTCCTAGTCATTAAGGTGTGCACGATATGAAGAGATATGGTGAAAATTGTTGTGTTATGTGAACTGCCAAAAATGTTGTTTTGTGCCCAACAGCACACGATTAATACATTGGCGAAGAGGGTTCTAACCTGTATGCCCTTCCTAGGTTCTCTCGAACAGTCATTACCCATTAAGGGTAAGTAGTCCTCAAATTGAAGGGGTTGGTCGTGAACAGGTAATCTAGGAATTAAGGCGACTTCATAGATGAAGTCCCAATCAATGATTATTTCTCTATCGCCCCAAAGTAATTTAATAAAACAGTATTGTACTAGGCAACCTTCCTCTATGTACTTGTAAAAACGAGTGACTAGATCTGGAAGAGCGTGGGCATTGGGATGATTAAAAATTAAAAAGTTACACCCTCGCCGTGTGATCTCATCACCAAAATAACTCCCGTAAATTGTGTGTAAAAAGATTTGTGAAAAATCTCGTTCTAATTGCATGGTTGGTGCCATTCAGAAAGTTCACAGATTTATAAAAAAATTAACAGAGAAGGAGAGATGATGCAAATCTCTTCTGAAAAAAATCAGAGGATGACAACACAGAGGAGCGGTGGAAGGGCGGCAATAAGCAGGGTTTGGCGGCGGAAGGGCGGCACGATGGGGCGATCTCCTTCTTCTGGCTGCTGCGGCGGCTAGGGTTTCTGAGAGGAATTTTTTTAGGGTTTGATAAAAACAGAGAGGGGTCGGGTTCTATTTATAGCGGGGAGTGTATTGGTTATTTGCAAAAAATTCCTCTTAAAAAGAGTAATTTATTTGTAAAAAAAATTATTTTTTATTTATTTTTATTTTTTTATTAAAACTGAAAATTTACAAAACTATTTTATTTTTAAATTTTTTTATTTTTATTTTTTATTTTTGTTTTTATATAATTACATGTGATACATACCCCCAAACTTATTTGAAACAGTGTTTTGGCTAGATAATCGAATTTTAGGGGTAGATGGAGGAAGATCAATCAATGTAAATCGGCTCCTGCAAAAACAGGAGCTCCTCCGAAGGGTCCGCAGTGAGAAATGGTTTAAGTCTATGTCCGTTCACTTTAAATAGTGAACCGTCCTTCGGATTTTCTTGATCGACCGCACCGTGCGGATATACGGTGCATACCAAAAATGGCCATTTCCATCGAGATCTGAGCTTGCCGGGATGAAAATGTAACCGAGTGTCGTAAAGTAAAATCTGTTGACCAGGTTTGAAAGTTTTGCGCATAAGGTGTTTATCGTGAAACACCTTCGTTCGGTTTTTAAAAACTACTGCGTTCTCGTAGGCTTCATCCCGAAACTCGTTCAATTCGTTCAACTGCAGCTTTCTATTGCTGCCCGCATCTCCTAGAGATATATTCAACTCTTTTATTGCCCAAAATGCTTTATCCTCTATTTCAACTGGAAGGTGGCAAGCCTTTCCATAAACAAGCGTATATGGAGACATGCCAAAATTGGTCTTATAGGCAGTTCGGAATGCCCAAAAGGCATCAATAAGTTTTGACGACCAATCTTTACAGTTTTTGGAAACCGTTTTCTCCAATATCTGTTTAATCTGCCGATTTTAAATTTCGGTTTGCCCACAAGCTTGGGGATGATAGGGCGTTGACAGCTTGTGAGTAATGGAGTATTTCCGCATTAAGGACTCGAAAGTCCTATTACAAAAGTGAGATCCATTATCGCTGATAATCGTACGAGGATGCCCAAAAGGAGAAAAAATGTTTTCTTTGAGAAATCCAATGATAACCTTGTTTTCATTAGTTCGGCTGGGCACAGCCTCGATCCATTTAGAAACATAGTCAACAGCGAGTAGAATATATATGTTCCCAAAGGAATTGGGAAATGGTCCCATAAAATCTATTCCCCAAACATCAAAAATTTCAACAACCAATATTGGTTGGAGCGGCATTTCATTTCTCCTAGATATCCGGCCCAAGTGTTGGCACCGGGAGCATGTCTTGCAGTACTCATGTGCGTCTTAAAAAGTTGTGGCCAGTAGAAGCCACACTGCAAGATCTTTTCTGCTGTCTTTTTGGGGCCAAAATGCCCGCCACACGCTTGATCGTGGAAAAATGACAGCACGCTCTTAAACTCATTGTCGGGGACACACCGACGAATAATTTTGTCGGGACAGTATTTGAATAGATACGGTTCATCCCAGTAAAAATGTTTTACCTGGGATAGAAATCTGAGTCTGTCCTGATTTGACCATTCGTTTGGTATCACTCCGGTGGCCAAATAATTTACAATATCTGCGAACCAAGGTTCGCATGACACAGTTAAGAGCTGCTCATCTGGAAAAACGTCTTTAATAGGAATTTGAAGTGTAGGCGAAGAAGGAAGGCGTGAAAGATGGTCGGCGACTACGTTTTTGCATCCTCTCTTGTCTCTGACGACAAGGTCAAACTCTTCTAGTAAGAGAATCCAATGTATCAGCCGAGATTTAGCATCCTTCTTCGCGAAAAGATGGCGAAGAGCTGAGTGGTCAGTATAAACGATGACTGGAGAGTCGATTAAATAGGGCCTGAACTTTTCTAATGCGACCACAACTGCTAAGAATTCTTGTTCAGTTGTTGTGTAATTTAATTGGGCCTCGTTTAAGGTTCAGCTAGCGTAATAAATTACATGCGGTATCTTATTAATGTGCTGTCCAAGGACAGCACCAATGGCGAAATCAGATGCATCGCACATAATTTCAAATGGATGCATCCAGTCAGGAGATGAAAGAATGGAAGCGGAAATAGGTGAGTTTTTCAATGACTCGAATGCCTTCATACAGCTTGAGTCGAAATCAAAATGGTGTCCTTGGCCAACAAAAGAGTCAAGGGTCTAGCTATCTTGCTAAAATCCTTGATGAACCGTCTATAGAAACCGGCATGGCCAAGGAAGGCTCGAATGTCTCGGACGCATTTGGGAGGAGGAAGATTGGAAATGACTTCAATCTTAGTTTTATCTACCTCAATGCGATTTTGCGAGATGATATGTCCTACGACAATACCTTCTCATACCATAAAGTGGCATTTCTCCCAATTTAAAGTGAGGTTTTTATTCCTACACCGGGTAAGAACTACGTCTAAATGGAGCAAACACTCATCAAAGGAGTCACCGAAAATGGAGAAATCATCCATAAAAATCTCCAAAAAATTTTCCACCATGTCGGAAAAAAATGCCCATCATACACCGCTGGAAAGTAGCGGGTGCATTGCATAACCCAAAGGGCATGCAACGGTAAACAAACGTACCGAAAGGACAAGTGAATGTGGTCTTGTCTTAGTCCTTTTCGGCGAAAAGAACTTGATTATAGCCGGAGTAACCATCCAAAAACCAATAGTACTCGTGCCTAGCCAATCGTTCTAGCATTTGGTCAATGAAAGGAAATGGAAAGTGGTCTTTCCGTGTCGCGGCTTTAAGTTTTCTATAATCGATGCAAACTTGCCATCCAGTTTGGGTGCGAGTAAGTATTAACTCATTCGCCTCATTAGTTATGACCGTTATGCCCGATTTCTTTGGGACAACGTGAATGGGGCTAACCCACTGGCTATTAGAAATAGGGTAAATGATACCACTATCAAGATATTTTACAATCTCCTTTTTAACATTCTCCTTCATGATACGGTTTAGTCGTCTCTGTGGATCCCTTGCTGGCTTGGCATCATCCATCATATGATTATGATGTTCAACTATTAGGGGACTGATTTATGAGAAAATTTGTGTTTGTTTACCGCAATCAGAACGGTGTCGCGTATAGCTAGACCGAGATGAGTACGGGTCGTCCTCTGGGAAACGTGGAACCTTTTATTTTTACTTTAGATGTGTTGAGAAAGAGAGGAGGAATAAAGAATTTTGTGAAAAGATTCCAGATCTACTTTAAACAAGAATGTAAAATATAGATCTAGATTATTTTAGAGATGTAAATAATATAATAATAGGGCTTGTAGGGTTCGTTAGGATTTAGTAGTTATGGACGATTAATTAAAATTACCCTTTTTATCCATTAATAGATTTAGAATTAGAACGACGGTGATGCGTGTAGATTAGGGTTTCCGGAGGGAAAAGGAATCCCACTCTTAACCCTTATCTCGACACGGAACTCGCTTCATATCTAGCCTTTACCAAAACAATCATTAATCTAATCTCTAATCGCGGTCGGAACTAGCAAAGAATTGCTAGCGCGCCCGATTAGGATGTTAATGATTCTTTTGATAAAGTTCCTAAACTTTATAGGACTTAAAAAGGGTTTAATTATTTTCATCGTCCATTAGCCTACCCTAATCCTACGAACCCTAACAAGCGGAGAATTACTCGCGCATGTTGGGAGAAGAAGATGAAAAGAAAGAGAGGGAGAACATAATGTAAAAAAAAACAAACAATTAAATAAAAACTACCTTTATTAATCAACTCCTTCAAGCTACACTTTTAATTCATAGAAAATGATTACAAAACTTGATTTGCTTCTCGATATTTCCTAAGGAGGTAGTCGAACAGTCGATGATCAGCCTGGATGCGTGAGCGTCGGGAGCTTCGTGATCTCTTCGGCTTGATAGCTTTTCCAAGAGGCCCTCGGTGCCTTTATATAGTGCAAACCCAGAATATTATTGTTGAAAAGTTGGTAAAATTTATCAGTCATCAATCTCCCAAAATCTTGCATTCTTTCTCCCCTAAATTGCGGCGGATCCGCGGCAAATGGGGGCTAAGGCCGCGGATCCGCGCTCAAGGGATGAGATCTCTTTGTCGTTTTTCTTGGGCTCTCTGATGGTGACATTTGGCAATCCTAGGCACCTTCATATTTCAGAAATCTTCTCTCGGTTGCTTCCAGACTTGGTCTCCAAGTTTGCTTCTTAATTTGGCAAGATTTCTTCAACAACTTGATTTGCTTGATTCTAGCCTTGAAAAATTCTGCACAACTTGGAAATATTCTGCACAACAACTCAAATAAGATTTTAGTAGACTTTGTTCTACTAGGATTAGGTCAATAATATTATTTGCATACATTTTCCTACCAAATGATAATTAAAATATATTAACACATGGAAAATAATGTTTTTACACATAAACCCTCATATGTATAATATATTATAATAAAGTCCTTTTTTAATATAAAAATGGTAGGAAAAATGTACTACAAATGTGCAGTTTTATCGACTGAACAAATACCCCCAAACTTATCTTTGATCGTCCCGAGCAAACTAGTTTATTTAAGAGGAGAAAAAGAAAGGAGAAAACTAAGCACACTTTCGTAGGCAGACACGATTGCACTGAGCACGTGCAACAAGCCGTTAAACCTCTAGGTGTCCCTAGTAGGAGGAGTGTTGTCTCCTGAGGGTTTTCAGCGGATTACACCCACAAAATCCTATAACAAAAGAAAAATGGTGAAATTTACATATAAAGACAAGAACCATAAAAGAAATACTTTGAAAAGAAGAGTTTCCAAATATGCTAGCTTTTTAGTTGTCATGAGCCCTATCTTAATAGTCATGAAAAAATATTAGAAATCACATTACCCCTCAATAAAACATCGTCTTTATTCTTCATTCCTACCTTTCTTCCAAACATTGATCATATAACCCCACGTGTGTGAAATGGACATCCCTGCACTCGGAGAATTCAATTCAAGCTATCATACTCTTGTCCATCTACCTTAGTACTTTTTAATTTAATGAATATTAAAGATTTGCTCACACATTTTCATGCGACCGTTAATACTTCTTGAGGTACTAACCAACCGATTACTCATGTGCTTGCTAATTAGGTGATAATATTTTCCTCGTCTTGCACCACCTAAGGCTTAGCAGTGACTCCCAGACCAGTTGGCCTTAGGGCACTAGGTGAAGAGGCACCCTCGCTATATTTTTTTATTGCTGCCTTGGCGATAACAAAACTAGTGTTCATTTTTTTTTTTTCCACCATTTTTATATTTTCTTCATTTTTTTTTCATTTCCTTCATACTTTGGCTTTTAGACAAGAGCATTTCAAGGTATTCTCTACTATCCCGAGTTTCAAGACGTGTGTAAGTGCATATAGTAGGGTATCAACATTCAAATGTTTGGCTTCCAGAATAGAACTATTTTTCAGACTTATTTCTATCCTCAGATTAGTGACTTCCTTCATTTTACTAACCCTTGGGACAACAGCTCATAACTACTTATTACTAGTTCGTGTAAGAAAACTTCTAATTTTCTTGGTTTTCTTAAACTATTCCAATCTTTTGGATGTAATTTTTCACTTTCTATTCTTTTGTTATATAAAAAAAATTTTAATGCCCGGTGTCAAAGATAATTTAGTGAATACAAACCTCCCCCCCCCAAACCTGTTTTCAGCAGTGTCCTCACTGATGTAGCATTTTGAGAACAAGGACCTGTATACTAAGGGAGAGATACAAGGGGTAAAATAATAGTGAAATAAAAAATTCCCCCAAACTTATTCTTTGACACGCACAGATATTCAATCAAATCATTTTTTTACTCACCTCCATTCTTAAAATGTGAAAAAGTTATCAAAACATGGAGGTGAGGCGGAGGAATTTTAGTTTTGATAAAGCGGCTCCTGTAAAAACAGGAGCTCCTCCGCGGGGTCAACAGAAAAATACGGTTTTAATCTATGCCCATTCACTTTAAAAATCGAACCGTTTTTCAAATTTTCGACTTCAACTGCTCCGTGCGGGTGTACATACCGCACCACAAAAGGTCCTTTCCAGCGAGATTTAAGCTTACCCGGATGAAGATGGAGACGGGAATCGTAAAGAAGGACTTGTTGCCCCGATGTGAAGGTTTTTCTAGAAAGATTTTTATCGTGGAATACCTTAGTCCTATTCTTTACTATCACCACATTATCGTAAGCTTCATCGCGGAGTTCGCTTAGCTCATTCAATTGCAGCTTCCGATAGCTGCCTGCATGATCAAGATCAAAATTAAGCTCTTTAATAGCCCACATTGCCTTATGTTCAATCTCGACAGGGAGGTGGCATGCCTTCCCAAACACAAGACGGTATGGAGACATACCAAGATCGGTCTTATAAGCGGTGCGGAATGCCCAAAGAGCATCCGTCAATTTGGTTGACCAATCCTTACGGTTTTTGGAAACCGTCTTCTCCAATATCTGTTTGATCTGCCTATTTGAGATCTCAGCCTGCCCGCTTGTTTGGGGGTGATAAGGCGTAGAAAGCTTGTGAGTGATTGAATATTTCCGCATCAAGGCCTCAAAAGACCTATTGCAGAAATGTGTCCCGTTGTCGCTAATGATAGCGCGACGGTGTCCGAATCGCGAGAAGATGTTTTCTTTAAGGAACTTAATGACAACTTTGTTGTCATTAGTGCGACACGGTATAACTTCCACCCACTTCGAGACATAATCAACCGCTAACAAGATATATAGATTCCCAAAAGAGTTGGGAAAAGGGCCCATAAAATCAATACCCCAAACATCAAATATTTCCACAACCAATACAGGTTGGAGCGGCATCTCGTTCCTTCGTGAAATCCGACCCAAATGCTGACATCGCGGACAAGTTTTGCAATGTTCAAATGCATCTTTAAATAATGTTGGCCAATAAAAGCCACATTGCAAAACTTTCTCCGCCGATTTTCGAGGTCCAAAATGACCGCCGCATGCCTGATCATGACAAAATGATAACACGCTCTTGAATTCATCGTTAGGGACACACCTACGAATGATTTGATCGGAACAATACTTGAATAGATATGGTTCATCCCAGTAAAAATATTTTACTTGGGATAAAAATCGAAGTTTGTCTTGTTTCGACCAATCACTAGGTATAAGTCCCGTCGCAAGATAGTTCACGATATCCACAAACCAAGGTTCGTAGGATACATTCAAGAGCTGTTCGTCGAGAAATGAGTCATTTATCGGCACGGTCACAGTTGGCGAAGAATTGATGCGTGAAAGATGGTCGGCTACAACGTTTTCACATCCACTCTTGTCTTTGATGACAAGATCAAATTCTTGTAACAATAGGATCCAACGTATTAGCCTAGCCTTCGCATCCTTCTTCGATAAAAGATGTCGTAGGGCGGAGTGATCTGTGTAAACCACAATAGGCGAGCCAATCAAGTAGGGCCTGAATTTCTCTAATGCAAATATAACTGCCAAGAGTTCTTTCTCGGTAGTTGTGTAATTTATTTGTGCATCATTCAAGGTCCTACTTGCATAGTAAATTACATGTGGCATCTTATCAATATGCTGTCCTAAGACAGCACCAATAGCAAAATCTGATGCATCACACATAAGCTCGAACGGGTGGTTCCAATCCGGAGATGATAGAACGGGGGCTGTAGTGAGTGATTCTTTAAGCAATTCAAAAGCAGCCTCACAATCCGAATCGAAGTGAAAAGTAGTGTCCTTGGCCAATGGAAGGGTTAAGGGTCTAGCAATTTTGCTAAAATCCTTAATAAATCTCCTATAAAATCCTGCATGACCAAGGAAGGATCGTATATCTTTGACGCAATTGGGACGAGGGAGGTTTTGAATGACATCTATTTTAGCTCTATCAACCTCAATGCCTTTATGTGAAATTATATGTCCAAGTACAATACCTTCTTGGACCATAAAATGGCATTTTTCCCAATTCAAAGTCAAGTTCTTATCCTTACAGCGGGTAAGAACAGCGTCAAGATTACGAAGGCAGTCCTCAAAGGAGTCCCCAAAAATGGAGAAATCGTCCATAAAAATTTCTAGAAAATTTTCCACCATATCTGAAAATATCCCCATCATGCACCGCTGAAATGTAGCGGGAGCGTTGCATAACCCAAAGGGCATGCGTCTATAAGCAAAAGTTCCGAAAGGACAAGTAAAAGTGGTTTTATCTTGATCCTTTTCGACGATGGGGACCTGGTTGTAACCAGAGTATCCGTCCAAGAAACAGTAGTATTCGTGTCCCGCTAATCGTTCCAACATCTGGTCAATGAAAGGTAGAGGGAAGTGATCTTTCCTCGTCGCGGCATTGAGTTTCCTGTAATCGATACATACGCGCCACCCAGTTTGGGTGCGTGTTTGGATTAACTCATTAGCCTCGTTAGTGATGACCGTGATGCCAGACTTTTTAGGGACCACATGAATTGGACTTACCCATTGACTATCAGATATGGGGTAAATTATTCCACTATCAAGGCACTTGACGTTTTCTTTCTTTACCGCCTCCTTCATAACGGGATTTAACCGTCTTTGTGGGTCTCGGGTTGGTTTGGCTTCATCCATCAGATGTATGTTATGTTCAACAATTAAGGGACTAATCCCTTTGATGTCGGCCATTGTCCAACCAAATGCTTGCCGATTCGATCTCAACACTGCCAAAAGTGGATTCTCTTGCTCTAAGGCTAGAGAAGCGGAAATAATCACTGGCAAAGTCTCATTCTCTCCTAAATATGCATATTTAAGATGAGAAGGTAGCGGTTTGAGATCAAGAATTGGCGGAGAGACTATAGAAGGTGGGGTAAGTGAATGATATTCGGACTCCCGAAGAGGTTCAAAACTTACATAAGACATTGACTCGGAAAGTGCTGCTGACTTTTGCAATGAGTCAACGGGTTCAATCTCAAGGTCGGACTCATTGAACATATCCTCACTGTAAAGTGGTGCAAGATCGAACGATGTCTCATTAGTGTTGTCGAGAACATCAAAGCAAAGTTCCTCATCCATGCAGCTTTCGGGAGCTATCTCGTGGATGGAACAAACATCCAGCAATTGAGCAGAAGGTTCTGATGGCTGGCTTCCTAGCTTGTAAATATTAAGCTCAATTGTCATTTTCCCGAAGGATAAGTTCATAGAACCGTTACGACAATTAATCACAGCGTTAGAAGTTGCTAGGAAGGGTCGACCAAGTATCACCGGGATTTGATTGCGTGGGTTTGCCACAGGTTGTGTATCTAAAACAATAAAGTCCACAGAAAATATGAATTCCCTGACTTTAATTAACACATCCTCTAGTTCGCCCCGAGGTTTGGTGATAGATCGGTCAGCCATTTGGAGAGTACAATGGACGGGTTTTAACTCTCCAATTCCTAACTGCTCGTATACTGAATAAGGAAGCAAGTTGACGCTAGCGCCTAGATCGAGTAAAGCACGATTTATATTTTTACCCCCAATAGAGATAGAGATTGTAGGACAGCCGGGGTCCTTACGTTTCTTTGGTATTTGTTGGGTAAAAGCTGTGCTAACATTACTCGTCATGAAAACCTTTTTAGGCACTTGAGTTTTTCTCTTCCTAGTGCACAAGTCTTTAAGGATTCTTGCATAAGATGGGACTTGTTGAATAGCATCTAGGAGAGGAATATTCACGCTAACTTGCTTAAACATTTCCACAATCTTCTCCATTTGCGGGTTAGGTCGGTTGGCCCTTAATCGGTTTGGAAATGGAGCTCGATCAATAAGTTTTGGGTCCAACGTTTGTGGAGAAGACTGTGGCGACAGATTCGATCCCAAAATTGGAGTGGGAATCGACTTAGATAGATTTGGTGAAATGTTTGAGCCTTGGGGAAAACGGAGAATAGGCTCGGATGAAGGTGGGAGACTAGACGAGTTAGGGGAAGAAGAAGAAGAAGGGGTATCAAATGTGTCACTATCATCAACTTGCTCACCCACTTGGTTGTTCAGCACTCTCCCCGATCTCAACGTAGTGACGGCATTCACATTATGACTTTGTGAATGGCCAGGATTCGGTAGGGGTTGAGATAGGAGTTTCCCTTTCTCTCTCGCACTCATTGCGGCGTTTAACTGTGCGATTTGGTTTTCTATTGATTTAATACTCTCACCATGAGAGGAGGAGTTTTTCGTTAGGGTATCAATAGAAGACCTTATCTCAGCCGAATTTTGCATGGATTGTTTCATGAACATATCCAAAGTTTGTGCAAGTGAGTTGTCAATACCGGCAACTTGTGGTGTAGAAATGTTGGCCGGATTTTGGAAATTTTATGACTGAAAGGGGGGCTGATTCTGTGGTTGTGGTTACTGTGGAGGAGGTCTTTGATAATTACTTTGTTGGTTTTGATTCCAAGCAAAGTTAGGATGATTCCTCCATCCTTGATTATATGTGGAAGAATAAGGATCGTTTCTAGGTCGCTGCTGAAAAGCAGCATTTGCCTGAAACGATGCATTCATAGGACATTCTTCCGTTAAGTGTGAAGGATCCAAACAGCAACCACAGACGGTCTTAGGAAGCGTGACCTGATTTAGGGAGAAAGATGAGAACTTGTTTTCAATAGCGTCGAGTTTCTTTTGTATCGCTGCCATTTCGGCTTTCACTGCGATGGAAACGTCGAGCTGGTGAATACCTCCCTTAGTTGAAGGCGGTCTTACGCTTTCCCACTGCAACGTGTGTTCAGCGAGATCTTCTAGATATTTCCATGCTTCACCGTCATCTTTAGACATGAAATTGCATTGACACATTGTTTCAAGCATCTGCTTTGTCGCTGGATTAATGCTCTCATATATAATCCGACATAAATCCCATCTTTGTATTCCGTGATGGGGGCATTGGACAAGCAGATCTTTGAAACGTTCAAAGCACTTCCAAAATGGTTCATTGGGAAGCTGGGTGAACTGGTTGATCTCGCTCCTAATATGTGCAGTCTTATGATTTGGGTAAAACTTCTTAAGAAATGCTACGACGAATTCATCCCAATTAGTGATAGAGTGTGCGGCAGTATTATAAAGCCATTTTTCTGCCAAGTCGCACAATGCGAATGGGAGAAGACGTAAGCGCATAGCATCTAAAGTCAATTGTGAAGTACCCATCATTGCGCATACGTTTTCGAATTTGGTGATGAAAACGTACGCGTCTTCCGACTCAAGCCCGTGAAATTTGGACAGTAGATTGATGTAGTGGGGTTTAATTTCGAAAGTATCCCCGTTAGGTGGTGGAAGAGATAAACAAGTAGGAAGGGGACCACGAATAGGATAGCATCTCTCTTGGAGAGAGATGCGCGGTGGATTCTGCGTACCTGCGGGCGGTGGCAGCGTGGTGTTATAATTAGATGGAGTGTCGTCCATCACGATCGATGTGGTGTGTGGTGGGGGAAAAGAAGATGAAGAAGTACCGACTTCGGTGTCGATAGAAGGAACGCGGACAAGACGGGCACTAGGATCCCGTGTCCAGCCGAGCATGCACTAAGCGGGTTTATTGCAAGTGGCAGCGTGTGTGTGATTTAAAATTGGCTTGTTTTGAAAAATGTGGGACTCAAGACAAATCTCCCTAAGATGCACAAGCAACCCTAGAACTAAGGTCACCTAGGTCCAATCTCTAGACCGCTCCTAGACTTCCAAAGGACAAGCCGCAGGATAAATCCTCTACCGCCTCCGTACTACCCTTGTAGCGAGGTAAGTGCCAGGTAAGTGGGAAGGAACCACCACAACAGTAAGCCTAATTAAAAACCACTAGCCTTTGTCACACTTGCCTAGGCACTACAAAAGTAATGCGGATAAACAATAGATTACCCACGACCTTCCTCTGTCCTTATTGAGCGCGACAGTCCTTAGAGTCTGGTCTAGATATTTTTTAAATTAATGAAGGGTTGATCTATATGCTCGGTTTGTAATTTGTGGGGCTTAGGAAGGGTGATGAAATCCCCACCTAATCTTGATTTGGTCTTTGCCCCTTAAAGTCCGTATTAAATATGCAAAACAAAACCAATTACAAAACTTTTGCAAAAAGATTTTTGAGCGGCGCAATTTTGCAAAGAATCCTGCAGAAAATAGATTTTATTGGATTTGAGGAGAGAGAGAAGGAGTTGAGAATCTTACCAGAGAGTTCTGTAGCCCTAATCCCTCCAATCAGCCGCGTTTCCGCCGCAGGAAGCACCTTTGTGCCGCGGTTCCGCCGCTAGGTGGATGGATCGCTTGCTGAAAATTTTTCTGTGATCTCCTTAGCTCCTCTGGATCTCTAAAAATGTCTCTGTTTCATGTTTTCCTCAATTCTGTGACTCCAGATCTCCTTACAAAAATCCACGCACAAATCGTTAAATATGCAATTTGTAGTTTTGTTTTAATAATGATATGGCTCGTCTAAGAATTCAACACAAATAGTAAAAAAAAAAATTACGCACGTATCCCCGGCAACGGCGCCATTTGATTTATGAGAAAATTTGTGTTTGTTTACCGCAATCAGAACGGTGTCGCGTATAGCTAGACCGAGATGAGTACGGGTCGTCCTCTGGGAAACGTGGAACCTTTTATTTTTACTTTAGATGTGTTGAGAAAGAGAGGAGGAATAAAGAATTTTGTGAAAAGATTCCAGATCTACTTTAAACAAGAATGTAAAATATAGATCTAGATTATTTTAGAGATTTAAATAATATAATAATAGGGCTTATAGGGTTCGTTAGGATTTAGTAGTTATGGACGATTAATTAAAGTTACCCTTTTTATCCATTAATAGATTTAGAACTAGAACGACGGTGATGCGTGTAGATTAGGGTTTCCGGAGGGAAAAGGAATCCCACTCTTAACCCTTATCTCGACACGGAACTCCGTTCATATCTAGCCTTTACCAAAACAATCATTAATCTAATCTCTAATCGCGGTCGGAACTAGCAAAGAATTGCTAGCGCGCCCGATTAGGATGTTAATGATTCTTTTGATAAAGTTCCTAAACTTTATAGGACTTAAAAAGGGTTTAATTATTTTCATCGTCCATTAGCCTACCCTAATCCTACGAACCCTAACAAACGGAGAATTACTCGCGCATGTTGGGAGAAGAAGATGAAAAGAAAGAGAGGGAGAACATAATGTAAAAAAAAACAAACAATTAAATAAAAACTACCTTTATTAATCAACTCCTTCAAGCTACACTTTTAATTCATAGAAAATGATTACAAAACTTGATTTGCTTCTCGATATTTCCTAAGGAGGTAGTCGAACAGTCGATGATCAGCCTGGATGCGTGAGCGTCGGGAGCTTCGTGATCTCTTCGGCTTGATAGCTTTTCCAAGAGGCCCTCGGTGCCTTTATATAGTGCAAACCCAGAATATTATTGTTGAAAAGTTGGTAAAATTTATCAGTCATCAATCTCCCAAAATCTTGCATTCTTTCTCCCCTAAATTGCGGCGGATCCGCGGCAAATGGGGGCTAAGGCCGCGGATCCGCGCTCAAGGGATGAGATCTCTTTGTCGTTTTTCTTGGGCTCTCTGATGGTGACATTTGGCAATCCTAGGCACCTTCATATTTCAGAAATCTTCTCTCGGTTGCTTCCAGACTTGGTCTCCAAGTTTGCTTCTTAATTTGGCAAGATTTCTTCAACAACTTGATTTGCTTGATTCTAGCCTTGAAAAATTCTGCACAACTTGGAAATATTCTGCACAACAACTCAAATAAGATTTTAGTAGACTTTGTTCTACTAGGATTAGGTCAATAATATTATTTGCATACATTTTCCTACCAAATGATAATTAAAATATATTAACACATGGAAAATAATGTTTTTACACATAAACCCTCATATGTATAATATATTATAATAAAGTCCTTTTTTAATATAAAAATGGTAGGAAAAATGTACTACAAATGTGCAGTTTTATCGACTGAACAGGGACTAATCCCCTTGATGTCCGTAGTCCAGCCAAAAGCTTGCCGATTGTTTTATAAGACCATTAAAAGGGCTTTCTCTTGCTCGGGGGCTAGAGAGGCCGGGATGATAACAGGAAGGGTCTCATTCTCACCTAAGTAAGCGTATTTAAGGTGAGATGGCAATAGCTTGAGTTCGAGTTTTGGAGGCGAAATAATTGAAGGTAAAATTGGTGAAACTGTCTCAAACTCGAAGGACTCCAATAGAGCTTCGAAGCGAGTGTAAGCAACCGAGTCGGATGGTTCAGCTAACTCATCTGAGAATTCAAAGGATTCAAACTCCGACGGTGATTCTTCAAAATCATTCGAAAAAGTGAAACACTCGTAATCATTATCGCGTGTGAAAACTGTGTCAGATTCAAGGAGGAACGCACCAGTGGCGTCAAAATTGCTGTGATCGAACAGAAATTTTTCGAGCTCACAGTCCTCCTGAGTGATCTCTTGGATCGAGCAAACATCAAGTATATTCGCATTAGGTTCGGAGGGCTGATTCCCCAACTTAAAAATGTTGAGCTCAATTGTCATGTTTCCAAAAGATAGGTTCATCAAACCATTTCGACAATTGATCACCGTATTAGAAGTTGCAAGGAATGGTCGACCAAGTATCACCGGAATTTTACTCCGGAGGTTAGCTACAGGCTGTGTGTCCATAACAATGAAATCAACGGGGAATATGAAGTCCCCTACTTTAATCAACATATCCTCTAACTCACTCCTAGGATGGGTGATAGATCGGTCGGCCATTTAGAGAGTACAATGTGTGGGTTTCAGCTCTCCAACACCTAATTGTTCATATACTGAATAGGGAAGAAAATTAACACTGGCACCAAGATCTAAAAGTGCGCGGTTGATGTTCTTATCCCCAATAGTTATTGAAATTGTAGGACTTCCAGGGTCCTTTCGTTTTTGAGTAAACGTTGGGTAAGAGCATCACTTACTGCACTAGCCAAGAAAACTTTTTTAGGTACCTGTGATTTCCTCTTCTTGGTGCATAAGTCCTTTAAGATTTTAGCGTAAGAAGGGACTTGTTGGATTGCATCCAAGAGAGGTATGTTAATACTAACCTGTTTAAATAACTCCACAATCTTCTCCATTTGTGGAGTTTGTTTATTGGATCTCAACCTGTTTGGAAATGTAATATTTTGAAAATTTGTTGAGTCCAATATTTGTGGAGTAGATTGCAGAGTTGGAACGGATCCCAATGTTGGTGTTTTCGTGGAGTGGGATGTGGGTCCGTTCGAATTAGTAGAAGAAGTAGAGCCTTGTGAAGAATGAAGAACAGGCTCTGAAGAAGATGAAGAAGAAGAAGAAGAAGAAGCGACGGCCGTGGTGTTATTATTATTGCCAACGTTGTTGTGCAATACCTTTCCAGATCTCAATATAGTCACGGCACTCACATTATGATTTTGTTGTTTATGTGCAACATGTGCATTTTGTGTGTGACCAGGATTTGGCAGTGGTTGAGATGGAAGTTTCCCCTTCTCTTGCTCGCTTAGAGCAGTATTCAGTTGTGCAATTTGGGCTTCAATGGTTTTGATACTTTGCTCATGTGATGCAGTATGTTGCACCAAAGACTGAATGGAAGACTGGATGTTGGCTGAGAATTGCGTAGATTGTTTTAAAAACGCATCCAGACTTCGTTCTAGCAAAAAAACCTTATCGTTATTTGGTTGAACAAAATTATTTTGAGGAAAAGAGTTGTTTGGTGCAAAATTGTTCATTTGATTTTGGTAAGGTTAGGGTTGGAAAAGTTGCTGATATTGAGTTTATTGAGGAGCTTGTTGTTGTGGAGGAGGCCTCTGAAAATTGTTATTGTCTTGGAACTGTTGTTGATTTTGATTCCAAGCAAAATTGGGGTGGTTTCTCCAACCAAGATTATAAGTTGAAGAGTATGGATCATTTCTTTGTCTCTGCTGAAAGGCAGCATTGACTTGATCTTGTCCTTGAGCAGGTGGGTTGTAAGGACACTCTTTGGTCAAATGAGACGGATCCGAACAACAAGCCCATATGGTGCGAGGGGGTAAAGCGGGGGCAGGAGAAGGCGATGGGAATTTGCTCTCAATTGCTTCAAGTTTACGTGTAATTGTGGCCATTTCGGCTTTCATTGCAATTGACATGTCAAGTTGATGAACACCTGCCCTAGACGAACCGGATGAAGTAGATGAAGTGGATGAAGCGGTCTGTCTAGTGCTTTCCCACTGAAGCGTTTGTTCAGCAAGATCATCGAGAAATTGCCAAGCTTTCTCGTCAGATTTTGTAAGGAAGTGACCTTGACAGATGGTTTCCAGCAACTGCTTAGTTGCTGGGTTCAGTCCTTCGTATAAAGTTTGGCAAAGTTGTCATCTCTCGATACCGTGGTGAGGGCACTAAACAAGAAGGTCCTTAAATCGTTCAAAACACTACCAAAAAGGTTCGGAAGGAAACTGGGAAAATTGATTAATTTCATTTCTAATTCTTGTGGTCTTATGGTATGGGTAAAACTTTTAAAGAAAAGCCTTAACAAACTCTTCCCAACTTTTTATGGAATGCGATGCTGTGCTATATAACCACTTTTCAGCTAGGTCACATAAAGTGAAGGGAATGACACGTAGTCTTATAGCATCATCGGAAAGTTGGGTGGTTTTCATCATTGCGCAAACATTCTGGAATTTGTTAATGAAGATATAGGCATTTTCGGATTCCAGCCCGTGAAATTTGGGCAACATATTGATAAAGTGTGGCTTAATTTCGAAATTATCCCCATTAGCTGGCGGAAGTGAAAGACAAGTGGGAAGTGCGGTGCGGGTTGGATAGAAAAGATTTTGGAGCGCGATTCGTTGGGGCGCTTCAACAGGAGAGTGTTGTGGGTTATTCGCACCCAGTTGAGGTGGAATCAGTCCCGAAGTAGGTAAGGGGTTGTTAGGATTGAATCCCGACATCTCCTTAGAAGATGATGAATTTGAAGATGAAGGTAAAGAAGTGGATAGAATTTCGACTTCGGAGTCGAACGCATCGTCAGTAGGAACTAACAAGATACAGACTAAACGGGCGCTAGTGTCCCTAGTCCAACCGGACATACACTAAATGAGGTGTAGTGTAGTCAAAAAGTAGAAGGCGGGGGTAAGAAAACGTCAATGAGAGAATGTGGATGAAAGTTGGGTGCAATGGATTTCTAGCGACAAAACGTCAAGTTTTTGTAAAAATTTTGTTTTATGGTTTTTTTTATATATAAAGATTTTTTTTGCAAAAGATTTTGTATGGAACTATGACACACTTTCAAACAGTCACAATATAAGCATGCACAATCAAGCCTAAAGTTAGGGTCTCCTAAGTCAACTAGACTGTTCCTAACTGGTCCAAAGCGATAAGTTGTGAGATATCGCTCAAATCGCCTCTTCACCGCCAATTGTGGCCAGGTAAGCATAAATAAAGAAATGAAGGATCCGCTCACGAATCACCGTGAGACGGGCCTTTTAAAATTACCTTTCCCACTTGTCTAGTCTAGGCACCACAAAGTCAGGTTTAGATAAACGACCGATTGCCCACAACCTTCCTCTGTCCTAATGAGCGCGACAGTCCTTAATTGGCTGAGTCAAAATATTTTTTAATTAACTCGAGGGTTGATGCATATACTTTTTGTGATTTTTGGGGTCCTACAAAGGGTAATGAAATCCCCACCCAATCTGGATTGGTGTTATAGCCCCTTAAAAGTCTGTTTTAAAAATGCAAAGTAGTAAACACACAAAATCCAAAACACTTACCAAATTTTTTTTTTATTTGCGGCGTAAAGAATATTGCACAAAATTGATTTATTGGAGAGGGAGAAGAAATTTTGCGCAAAGAACCCTGCAGGAAATATTTTCAGTGGAGCTCAGGGGGTTACAGAGAAGACAAGAAATACTCACAGAGAAATCAGATTGCTGACGTCAGCAAACCGCCGCGGTTCCGCCGCCAATTACTTGTTAGTACCGCAGTTCCGCGATGAGTAAGTTGGTTCAGGCCTCTGAGATTTTTCTGTTTTCTGTTGTGGCTCTCCTATGTCTGTTCAGATCTTTTTTTGTTGATTTGTTCACTGGACGCTTTCCAGATCTGAATCTGTCCGTCCTCCGTTCCTGCACAATTCGCACAAAAACCCTTCAAAAAATAACAAGATGATATTTTTTATGTTTTTATATTTTGTTTTTCAGTTTTTATGATTTTTTTTCAATTTTAATTAACCCGAAATTACAAAAAGAAAATAACTACCGCGATCCCCGGCAACGGCGCATTTGATTGATCGTTCTTTGCGTATGCGTTTTAAAAATCAAAGTTAAGAATACCGCAATCAATAACGGTGTCGCTTGGTAGCTAGCCGATTGAGTACAGGTCGGTCCACAGGAAAAACGTATTCTTTTCTAATTGTTCTAACGAATTAATTCCTATTTTTGGTAGGTTTTGATTTTTATAAAAACTAAGATTGAATTTAATTTGATTTAAAACCTTGCTAGGGTTAGAATTAGGTTAGTTTGGAAATAAAACTCTACTCACTGCTTCCCTTGCCCTAATTAAGAAAATAGGTGTTAGGGTAATAGTTAATAAAGGGGATTAGCACGACTAGGAAGAAATTTCGTTTCTTCCTTTTGGTCCTTATGCGTCCTTTCTTAACTCTTAGCCCTAACCTCTATGTAAATTAACCACAACCGGTTTAACCAGGGAATCACCGCTATCTCATAGGATAGGGTGCGGTAGTGAGCGGTGTGTGTTTGATTCAAATAGAGTCCTAATTAAAATGTTATATGGGCAAGAAAGGAGTGAGAGACTTCCATCTCTCAAATCTACCCAATCCTAACCCTAACAAGTGAGGAATTACTCACTCATTATGGTATTAACAAAGGAATTCATTTTTATGTTTTATTTTAAAAACTATCTAAGTTGCAAATAATAAAAGACAAAATAAAATAGCAGATATTAAAAGAACAGATAAAAATGCAGAATTAAATTCAGATAAAAAGTCTTACTTTATTGATGCACTCTTGATGATTACAAAGGAATTGAAATTTTAGACTAGAAAATAAAAAGAGGCATACCCCAAAAGAGGCTGTAGGCCTTCCTATTTATAGATAGGAGAAACTCTAGGGTTTATATCTGATCCATATTTAAAATTATAAGACTACCCTAAGAAAGCCGGGTCAAAACACCGACACCCACCGACACATGCACCGACACGTGCACAGCACGGCCGCGGATCCGTGGCTGAATGCCCTATTTGGCCGCGGTTCCACGGCCGTTTGGTGGGCTCTTGGGCTCAATTCTTCTGTGATGCTTCAAGTTGCTTTTTCCTTCTATTTTCTTCACTTAGTTTCTCTGAATCTGTTCTACTTTCTTCCAGATTTCCAACAGTGCAGAATTTGTGGACTTTTACCGTTAGTTTCGCGTTGAAGTCTTGAATCTTGTGCTGCCCTTGTATTTTGTGCAATCGAACTGTTCATTGATCTTCGTTTGTTTCTTAAACTGGTAGGCGGTATCTTGCAGATTTATCTATTTGTTGGTCGTAGTCTCACATATGTAGCGTATTTTCCTAAATTTCACTGTATTGTTCTAAGAACCTGTAACCTGCAACTATTTAGCAGATATGGATCAAAAGCACCTATTTATTTGCAATATGATTAAGAATGAGAAATATAATAATGCAAAATTCTGATATGAACATCACTGCACTCCTCTTCTTCTATACAATAGAATAAAAACCTCTATCTCTCGATTATATTACTGTACTTGCTCCAGATCGCCTGCACACTTGCACACAAAAAGAAATTAAAAATAACAAAATGGTTTTTATTATATTTATTATATATAATTTTATACAGAAAAAAATAAAAAAAAATATTAACCCGAATAACAAGAAAGAAAATACGTTACCGTCTCCCCGGTAACGGCACCATTTGATCGCACGCTTTCGGCGTCTCACGTATTCAAAGTTCTAAAGTTATAACCACGATCAAGACGGTGTTGCTTTGTAACTAGCCGATTGAGCACGGGTCGTCCGCAGGGAGATGGTAGTATGTCCGTTCGTGTTTTAAACGAGTCAATAAAGAATGTATATGTGTTCTGTTCCGTTCTATCCTAAGTGTTCGTATTTATGTTCAAGTAACCTTGTTAAGGTTAAGGTTGGTTAGTAGAGTTAGGATTGGTCTTGTGCTTATATTTTGTCATTCTTAAAAAGATGTTGGGATAATCGAAAGTAGCAGGGATTAGGAGGACATAGGAATGGGATTTGCGAGTTTAAGCGAGCTTTCCAATGCTAAATCCATTCCTAGTGCCCCTTGTCTGTCCGCTAAATACGCTTATCCCAACCCTCGGCCAAACACCCGCAACCATGTATCCAATTAAATCACAACTACATGTCACGTTGTAGTGTGCTTAAAGGACTTCTCGACTTAGGTCGCGGCTATATGTCACGTATAGCGCACCTAAGTGAGGGGGTTGCATATGTTTGGTCGGGGTTCGTTTCAAGATATTTGGCGAAGAGAAGCACAAGGGATTTTTCCGTCCCTCATGCCACCTTCCTTAGCCTTAACAAGTGTAGAATTTATTCACACATTATAAAAGAAAATAAAAACAAAACAAAAAGGAAGAAAAGAAGGAAAAGGAAAACACGGTTTTACAAGCTAATTACTTGGGTCCTCACCTAAGCAAGGAACTCCGTCGAGTATCACGGCTTGAAAATTACGGATAAGAGAAAAAAAGAAAAGAGAACAAGTAAAGAAATATCAACAACTACTTAACAACAAGAATAAAATTACACTAGAAATTAAAAGACAATGCAAGAATTAAAAGATACAAGTTAAAAAATAACAAACCCTCATCTTCATTTCATCATCCACTCAATACTCTCACTACATTTTAATGGAGGAATACATGAAGAAGAAGAAGAAGAAAAACTAACACTACACTAAATCCTAACAAAAAGAAGCATAAAAAGAAGACTCTTGGTTTGGCACAAAACTGGGCTATTTATAGGCTGAGTGCTGAAACCCTAGGGCAAGATTCTGAGCCCAAATGACATGACCAAACTACCCCAAAATTCTGAGTTGACACTGAGTCAACTCGGCCGTGGATCCGCGGCCGAGTCGCCACTTTGGCCACGGTTCCACGGTGCTTTAAGAGAGTTGGGCTGTCGTTTTTTCTGGGGTTTCTTGTGTTGCTTTCTTCAGTTGTTCTACATGTTCCAAATTGGAAATTGCTTCCACAATTTCTTCAGATCTGCAACAGTCCAAAATGCCTTCAAAAACAATTCTTTTGACCTCATCTCCCTCGAGCTCCGCGCACCCATTGAGTTTTGTGTTGCCCCTCTCGTGCTCTGTGCTTGTCCGAGACACGAATGACCACTGTCATTTGTCTTGTCTCTGAAACTGGTACGCGGCACTGGACGGATACGGATGACTGTTCATATCATAATTTTGCATTATTCTATTCCCCATTCTTAATCGTTTTACAAATAAATAGGTGCATTTGATCCATCTCTGATAAATAGTTGCAGATTACAGATTCTCGGAACAATACAGTGAAAATGGTGAAAAGACGCTACAAAAGTGAGACTACGACCAACAAATAGAAGAATCTTTATAATACTGCCTACAGTTTAAGAAACAAGTGAAGATCAATGAACAGTTCAATTGCACAAGGTACAAAGGCAGCACAAAGATTCAAGACTTCAATGCGAAGCAAACAGAAAAAGTCCACAACATTCTGCACTGTAGAAATCTGGAAAAAATTAGAAGACATTCTGAAGAACCAAGTGAAGAAAATAGAAAGAAAAAGCAACAGAAAGAAGCCATGAAGAAATGAGCCAGAAAGCACATCAAATGGCCGCGGATCCGCGGCCAAACAAGGCATATGGCCGCGGATTCGCGGCCGTGCTGTGCACGTATCGGCACGTGCCGGTGCGTGTCGGTGGAGTCGATGCATTGACCCGGTTTTCTCAGGGTAGTTTTGTAATTTTAGATACGGATCAGATGTAAACCCTAGAGTTTCTATTATCTATAAATAGGAAGCCTACAGCTCTTTTTGGAGCATGCCTCTTTTTATTTCTCTAGTTTAAAATTTTCATTCCTTGTAATTGTCAAAGAGTGCATCAATAAAAAAGTAAGTTTTATTATCTTGAATTTTTTTTATCTAGCAATTTTATTTCTCCGCCGTAGTTATTTTCTTCAAGTTAATTAGGCCATTAAATAAAAACCATAAAAATGAATTCCTTTATTAATTCCCTAATGAGTGAGCAGTTCCTCACTTGTTAGAGTTAGGTTTGGGGAAGGTTTGAGAGATGAAAATCTCTCACCCCTTTCTTGCCCGTTCAATATTTTAAAGTAGGACTCTATGCAAATATACACACACCGGTCACTACGGCACCCTATCCCACTAGGTAGCGGTGATTCCATAGTTAAAGACCGGTTGTGTTTGATTTCCATAGAGATTAGGGCTAAGAGTTAAGAAAGGACGGACAAGAACCAAAGGGAAGAAACCTAATTTCTTCCCGGTCGTGCTAATCCCCTTTGTTAACTATTACCTTAACACCTAAAAGTTCTTAATTAGGGCTAAGAAAGCGGTGAGAATAATTGACTTTCCAAACTAACCTAATCCTAACCCTAGCAAGCTTTTAATTCTAATCAAACTCAACTTCAGTTTTTATTGAAAATCAAAACCTACCACAAATAGGAATTGACTCGTTAGAACAATAAGAAAATATACGTTTTCCTGTGGACTGACTCGTACTCAACCGGCTAGCTACCAAGCGACACCGTTCTTGATTGCGGTTAATTCTTTGATTCCAAAATGCATAAGCATAAATCTCTACCAATCAAATGGCGCTATTGCCGGGGATGGCTTAGTTATTTTCTTTTTGTAATTTCGGGTTAATTAAAAATTAAAAAATTATAAAAACTGAAAAATATATAAAAAAAAATTATCATCTTGTTATTTTTTGAAGGGTTTTCGTGCGAATTGTGCAGGATCGGAAAGACGAACAGATTCAGATTTGGAAAAATCCAGTGAACAAAACAGAAAACAGCAGATCTGAACAAACAGAGGAGAACCACAACAGACAACAGAAGAATTTTGGAGATCTGAACCCACTAGTCAACCGCGGAACTGCCGCTAATACCTGCTTTTGACCGCGGAAATGCGGCGGCTTGCTGACGTCAGCTTTCCAAAACTTCTCTGTAAGCATTCTTTTCCTCTCTTCTGTCCTCTGTAGTCCTCTAAAAAAATTTCCTGCAGGGTTCTTTGCGCAAAACATCTCCCCCTTTCTCCAATAACTTGATTTTGTGCAGGATTCTTTGCGCCGCAATAAAAAAAAATTTGGCAAGTGTTTTGGATTTTTGTGTGTTTACTGCTTTGCATCTTTAAAACGGACTTTTAAGGGACTTTAACACCAATCCAGATTGGGTGGGGATTTCATTACCCTTCCTAGGACCCCAAAAATCATAAAAAGCATTTGCATCAACCCTCGAGTTAATTAAAAAATATTAGACTCGGCCAATAAGGACTGTCGTGCTCATTAGGACAAAGGAAAGGTTGTAGGTATCGGTCATTTATCTAAACCTGACTTTGTGGTGTCTAGGCTAGACAAGTGGGAAAGGTAATTTTAAAAGGCCCGTCTCACGGTGATTCGTGAGCGGATCTTTCCTTTCTTTACTTGTGCTTACCTGGCCACAATTGGCGGTGAAGAAGCGATTTGAGGATCTCACAACTTGCCTTTTGGAACGGTTAGGAACAGTCTAGTTAACTTAGGAGATCCTAGCTCTAAGCTTGATTGTGCATATTGTGATTGCTTGAAAGTATGTCTAAGCTCCTTATAAAAAATCTTTTTGCAAAAACTCCTTAAAAAAAAACCACAAAACAAATTTCTACAAAAACTTGCCTATTTGTCACTAGAAATCCATTGCACCCCACTTTCCGTCATTGACGTTTTCTTACCCCCACCTTCTATTTTTACTTTTTTTTTACTACACTACACCTCTTTTAGTGTATGTCCAGTTGGACTAGGGACACTAGCGCCCGTTTAGTCCGTATCTCGTTAGTGCCGACTGACAACGCGTTCAACTCCAAAGTCGAAATTTCATCCACTTCTTTACTTTCATCTTCAAATTCATCATCTTCTAAGGAGATGTCGGGATTCAATCCTAACAACCCCTTACCTACGGGACTGATTCCACCTCCACTAGGTGCGAATAACCCACCACACCCTCCTGTCGAAACGCCCCAACGAATCGCGCTCCAGGATCTTTTCTATCCTATCCGCACCGCACTTCCCACTTGTCTTTCACTTCCACCGGCTAATGGGGATAACTTCGAGATTACACCCCACTTCATCAATTTGTTGCCCAAATTTCACGGACTGGAATCCGAAGATGCCTATATCTTCATTAACAAATTCCAGAATGTTTGCGCAATGATGAAGACCGCACAACTTTCTGATGATGTTATAAGGCTACGTGTCATTCCATTCATTTTATGTGACCTAGCTGAAAAATGGTTATATAGCACAGCATCACACTCCATAAAAAATTGGGAAGAGTTTGTTAATGCTTTTCTAAAAAAGTTTTACCCATACCACAAGACCGCAAGAATTCGCAACGAAATTATTCAATTTTCCCAGCTTTCTTCCGAACCTTTTTGGAAGTGTTTTGAAAGATTTAAGGACCTACTTGTTCAGTGCCCTCACCACGGTATTGAGAATTGGCAACTTTGCCAAACTTTATACGAAGGACTGAATCCAGTAACTAAGCAGTTGTTGGAAACCATTTGTCAAGATCATTTTCTTACAAAATCAAGCGAAGAAGCTTGGCAATTTCTCGACGATCTTGCTAAACAAACACTTTAGTAGGAAAGCACTAAGACCACTTCATCTATTTCATCAGGTCAGTCTAGGGCAGGCATACATCAACTTGATATGTCGATTGCAATGAAGGCCGAAATAGCTGCACTAACGAAAAAACTTGAAGCAATTGAGAGCAAATTCTCATCGCCTTCTCCTGCCCCTGCTTTACCCCCACGCACTGTTTGCGCTTGTTGTTCGGATCCATCCCATCTAACCGAAGAGTCCTTACAACCCACCTGTTCAAGGATAAAATCAAGTCAATGCTGCCTTTCAGCAAAGACAAAGAAATGATCCATACTCTTCAACTTACAATCCTGGTTGGAGGAGCCACCCAAATTTTGCTTGGAATCAAAATCAACAACAATTCCAAGGCAATAACAACTTTCAGAGGCCTCCTCCACAACAACAAACCCCTCAACAAACTCAATATCAGCAACCTTTCCAACCCCAACCTTATCCAAACCAAATGAACAATTTTGTATGCAACAACTCTTATCCTCAAAACAATTTTGTTCAGCCGAATAACGATAAGGTTTCCTCGCTAGAACGAAATCTGGATGCGTTTTTAAAACAATCTACACAATCCTCAGCAAGCATCCAGTCTTCCATTGAGTCTTTGGTCCAACACAGTGCTTCACATGATCAGAGCATCAAAACAATTGAGGCCCAAATTGCAAAACTGAATGCTGCGTTAAGCGAGAGAGAAAAAGGAAAGCTTCCGTCTCAACCATTGCCAAATCCCGGTCACACACACAACGCACATGTTGCTTATGAACAACAAAATCATAATGTAAATGCTGTGACTACTTTGAGATCTGGAAAAGTGTTGCACAATAATGTGTGTATTAGTGATGAAACCCCGGCCGCTTCTTCATCTTCTTCATCTTCTTCAGAGCCTGTTCTTCATTCTTCACAAGGCTCTACTTCTACTAATTCAAACGGACCCACATCTCACTCCACAATAATACCAACACTGGGATCCGTTCCAACTTCGCAATCTACTCCACAAATATTGGACTCAACAAATTTTCAAAATATTCCATTTCCAAACAGGTTGAAATCCAATAAACAAACTCCACAAATGGAGAAGATTGTGGAGTTATTCAAACAGGTTAGCATTAACATACCTCTCTTAGATGCAATCCAACAAGTCCCTTCTTACGCTAAAATCTTAAAGGACTTATGCACCAAGAAGAGGAAGTCTCGGGTACCCAAGAAAGTATTCGTAGCTAGTGTCGTGAGCAATGCTCTTACTCAACCTTTGCCCCAAAAACGAAAAGACCCTGGCTGTCCTACAATTTCAATAACAATTTGAGATAAGAACATCAATCGCGCACTTTTAGATCTTGGTTCCAGTGTTAACCTGCTTCCCTATTCCGTTTATGAGCAATTAGGTGTTGGAGAGTTGAAACTCACACATTGTACTCTCCAAATGGCCGACCGATCCATCACCCATCCTAGGGGTGAGTTAGAGGATGTGTTGATTAAAGTTGGGGACATCATATTCCCCGTTGATTTCATTGTTATGGACACACAGCCTGTGGCTAACCTACTGAACCAAATTCTGGTGATCCTCGGTCGACCATTTTTGGCCACTTCCAATGCTGTAATCAATTGTCGTAACGGCTCTATGACTCTATCCTTCGGGAAGATGTCAAGTGAGTTCAACATTTACAAGATAGGAAGTCTGCCCTCCGAACCTTCTACTCATGCATGTTCTGTCGAATTAATGGATGTCGACAGCAGCGAATTTGATCCGCTTCAGGATACCGATCTAAATTCCATTCATACGTTATTTGACCCAACTATGTATTATACACATACGGACTCTTCCATTAAGTTGTCCGGGTCAACATTTAACACTGATTATGAATCTTTCATGGAGTCTAGAGATCACCCCACTCTCTCCGATGACATTATTCTTCGGGGTATCGATGAAAGCTTTAAGGAAATTTTCGCTGATGAGCTCGCATTTTTAGCAAACACGGGTGTTGAGATGAATCAACTCCAAAAAGAAATTGAACCTCTACCTCTTCTTCTTGACAATCACAAAAATGCGAGTAATCCATCGTCACAATCACTTTGTCGTCTCTTCAAATTGAGATGCAATCCATTTCTATTACACCACTTATCTCTTCCCCACTTCTTCGTGATTCTAGACAACATACTCTTCCACCAACCGCTGTGTTTCACTGATAAATTCTTCGAATGGTTGGTATTGACTTTTGGCCTTTGAAAAACTTGGCATTGACTTGTAACTTTGTTTAATTCAAGTTTGGAGGAGATTATGTTAGCTCTAGAAAGAAAATGATTTTTAGCCAACCGTATGATTGGGGGTACGTTTACCACTTGTAAATATAAAAAAAAATATTTTGCGGTATTTTTGTAAATTTCCAGTTTTAATAAAATAAAAATAAACAGGGGAGTGCCGAAAATTTTGACCCTCTTGGTGTAGCCTGACAGTGAGGACACTGTCAAGTTTAAGTTTGGGTGTGTGCTCGGTAAGCTTTCTTCTTTCGCATTCAAATGTATATTTTTGCATTTGCATACTTATTTTAAAATCCATAAAAATTGAAAAAATTTAAAAATTATAAAAATTGAAAAGTTCAATTTTGGCCATATTTGACATGATGCTTGAAAAGTAGGGAATAACTAGATCCTAAACTTAGTAAATTAAAAATTCTAAAAATAACCTTTTTTAAGTTTAACTATAGAAAATATATGTCCTTGTAGATTATTTAGAAATAGGCAAATTTTGAGTTCAGTTCTTGGACTAAGTCAAAATAAGGGAAGAGTATTGAAATTTTTATTTGAAATATAAATCTGAAAAATAATTCCTAAGTTTAAGTCTAAATTCTGAAAATATATACCCTACAACTTGCACAAACACGAACCATGAAACTTGAAATAGTAGAGGATACCTTGAAATGCTCTTATCTAAAATCTTTAGTATGAAGGAAAATAAAAGTATAAGTGTGAATAAAGAGATATAAAAAAATGAACACTGGTTTTATAATTACTTAAGGCTGCGTAAAATAAAAAATATATAGCGAGGACACTTTATCACCTAATGCCTTAAACCAACTAGTTTAGGAGTCACTGCTAAAGCCTTAGGTATTACAAGACGAGAAATTACGCCTTAATGCGCAAACACATTTTGTAATCGGTCGTTAGTACCTCAAGAAGTATTAACGGTCGCATGAAAGATGTGTGAGCAATTTTATCTAAAAATTCACCAACTGAAAGTAATTTGGACGATGGACAAGAGTATAATAGCTTAAATTGAATTTCCAAGTGTATGGGTGATACATACACACACGTAGGGGTATATGATTGGGGTTTGGATGAGAGATAGGAATGAAAAATAGGACTTATATTTTCGGTAGAGATGATAAAAATTCCTAAGTTGAGATGGAACCTTAGAAGGAAAATTCAAAAGATGCTAAAAGCTAAATAAATTTACAGAACATATACAATTTTAAGTTAAATAATAAGAAAGCGTGAAAAATATGGGTTGATGATTTCTGAGTTGAAGATAATAAAATTTCTTGCTGGAATACCGAATTGAAGAATAAAAGTCAATGGGCCAAATTGATCGGATTTTGTGGGTAGTATCCGCTGAAAACCCTCAAGAGACAACACTCCTCCTACTAGGGACACCTAGAGGTTTAACGGCTTGTTGCACGAGCTCAGTGCAATCGCGTTTCCCCTGCGAAAGTGAGGTTAGGCTTTTTCAAGAATAAAACTAGTTTTGCTCGGGACGAGCAAAAGATAAGTTTGGGGGTATTTGTTCATATCATAATTTTGCATTATTATATTCCCCATTCTTAATCATTTTACAAATAAATAGGTGCTTTTGATCCATGTCTGATAAATAGTTGCAGGTTACAGGTTCTCGGAACAATACAGTGAAAATGGTGAAAAGACGCTGCAAAAGTGAGACTACGACCAACAAATAGAAGAATTTTTATAATACCGCCTACAGTTTAAGGAACAAGTGAAGATCAATGAACAGTTCAATTGCACAAGGTACGAAGGCAGCACAAAGATTTAAGACTTCAATGCGAAGCAAACGGTAAAAGTCCACAACATTCTGCACTGTGGAAATCTAGAAGAAACTAGAAGACATTCTGAAGAACCAAGTGAAGAAAATAGAAGGAAAAAGCAATAGAAAGAAGCCCTGAAGAAATGAGCCAGAAAGCACATCAAATGGCCGCGGGTCGGCAGCCAAACAAGGCATATAGCCGCGGATCTGCGGCCGTGCTGTGCACGTGTCGGCGCGTGTCGGTGCGTGTCGGTGCATTGACCCGGTTTTCTTAGGGTAGTTTTGTAATTTTAGATATGGATCAGATGTAAACCCTAGAGTTTCTATTATCTATAAATAGAAAGCCTACAGCTCTTTTTGGAGCATGCCTATTTTTATTTCTCTAGTTTAAAATTTTCATTCCTTGTAATTATCAAAGAGTGCATCAATAAAAAAGTAAGTTTTTTTTATCTTGAATTTTTTTTATCTAGCAATTTTATTTCTCCGCCATAGTTATTTTCTGCAAGTTAATTAGGCCATTAAATAAAAACCATAAAAATGAATTCCTTTGTTAATTCCCTAATGAGTGAGTAGTTCCTCACTTGTTAGGGTTAGGTTTGGGGAAGGTTTGAGAGATGAAAATCTCTCACCCCTTTCTTTCCCGTTCTATATTTTAAAGTAGGACTCTATGCAAACATACACACACCGCTCACTACGGCACCCTATCCCATGAGGTAGCGGTGATTCCATAGTTAAAGACCGGTTGTGTTTGATTTCCATAGAGGTTAGGGCTAAGAGTTAAGAAAGGACGGACAAGAACCAAAAGGAAGAAACCTAGTTTCTTTCCGATCGTGCTAATCCCCTTTGTTAACTATTATCTTAACACCTAAAAGTTCTTAATTAGGGCAAAGAAAACGGTGAGAATAATTGACTTTCCAAACTAATCTAATCCTAACCCTAGCAAGGTTTTAATCCTAATCAAACTCAACTTCAGTTTTTATTGAAAATCAAAACCTACCACAAATAAGAATTGACCCATTAGAACAATAAGAAAATACACGTTTTCCCTATGGACCGACCTGTACTCAACTGGTTAGGTACCAAGCGACACCGTTCTTGATTGCGGTTAATTCTTTGTTTCTAAAACGCATAAGCATAAATCTCTACCAATCAATGACCGGAACCCGTCTTTTATCTGTTGGCAACAGATGTTCTGGATTTTGGCGTAACAATGGAGATTTTGTATCATTTGCGTTATTTTGGACTACGAACCTATAGCCTGTAAATATATAGCAAACACGAATTAAAAGCACCTGCCTATAAACAAACGAGCATAAGAATGGGCGGTATTAAATGCAATATTCTAGTATGAACATAGACCGACAGGAATTTCGCTATGATGAACTCTACAGGTATAGTGCGCGTACGGCCGGCCTCCCCGATGTTGAATTGGAGAGTGATTACCTCTTCTGCCGGGTGGAGTGGTTGGTGAACCCTGACAGGACGTGGGTGGTCGGCCTTAGGTCCGACGGGGTGAGTCCCATTTGTAGGAAGCAGTCGTAAAATAGGATGTCCGCCGACCTTCCAGATTCTACCAGTATTCTCTGCACCTCGTAGCGGTGGACCCGAGATGTGATCACTAGCGGGTCGTTGTGGGGCAGGGATATACCGTGGAGGTTCTCGTCGTTAAAAATGATCGGCTCGGCTACCCTGGCCTTCTTCCTCAGATGGCCATCAGTCCCGTCGATTGGTATGGGGCGTTGAGCCTCGTAGGTATTCGTCGTACCCCCCACTGACATGACCATGATTTGGCCGATTGTTAATTCACCGGGAGAGGTACGTTGCTCTTGTTCACGGTCAGCTTGTCGTTTGTCCCGTAAGTACGCCGCTAGGTGTCCCGAGCGGATTAACTCCTCGATGTAGTCTCGGAGCTGCTTGCAGTTCTCCGTGGAGTGGCCTTGCGACCAGTGGAAGCCGCAGTAGGGGCTTCGGGTGTGCTTTGCCGCCATGCACGAGACTGGGGGGAACTTAAAGAATCTCTCCATTTGCCTCCACCAGCAGTACTGTCTGGGAGACGTTGAGCGGGGTGTACTCCTGAAACTTCGGGGAACAGGGCTTCGGCCGCTCAAGCTTCTTTTTCTCATCACGGCCCCTTTTCTTCTGATCAACTTGTTCTGTCCGTGGTAGGTTGTAATTCACCTCGGATTCAAGTTGTATTTCTCGTTCGGTCCAGGCCTTCACCTCGGCCATGCTCTTAGGTTGCGCTAATGCAAAGAAGCGTAACCACTCCTTGTACCTAAGACCCGACCTTAGTGCCGTGATAACTGTCTCATCCTTGTGTTCCGGGACTTCGAGGAGGGCGTTGTAGAAGCAGGTTGTGTACCCTTTGAAGCTTTCTTTGTCCCCGCTCTTTATTGTGAAGAGATGGTCGACGGTCTGCTGACGTCTGTTCCCGACGAAGTGCCCGAGGAATTGGGTGGCCAGCTCGTCAAAGGTTGAGATCGAGCGTGGCGCAAGTACTCGTAACCAATCTCGTCCGGAGCAGATGAGAGTGGTCGGGAAAGCGCGGCATTGGGCGGCGTCGGAACAGTCCTGGAAACTCATCCCGGCCGTGAAAGCGTCTAAATGGTCCTTTGGGTCAGACTTCCCGTCGAAGAGTGAGACCTTCGGGGGCTTGTTCCGGGAGGAGACATGGACGGCGAGGAGCTCCTCTGTGAAGGGCTTCGTGAGCGAGTCGACGGCGTACTTAGCCCCGTCGCTCGAATGATGACTTTCCCGGTACATACCCTTGATCTTCTTTTCAAGGGCGCTGAGTCGGCAGTAGTATCCAGATGAGTCGGCATACTTCGATTTTTGGCCCCTACCGCTGGGGGCCTCTGCATGGCTACGGCCCCGATTCCGCTCGATGACGTTCCTCAGGTCTCCCGGCGAGGTCGTTTTCGAGCTGCCGCGGCGAGTCCTATGCGTGCGATCCTGTCAAGGGAGGGGGTGTCGGTCATACCTAGGTGCAGTCGAGCTGACAGACAACTCCTAGGGAGGGACAGGGGCGTGACGGGGCTCGAGGCGAGGCACTCTGTCGTAAGACCTCGGGGTTAATCTATGCAGCGCCCACCGAGTCATTGAATACGTCGCCCTGGGGGACCTGCGGCTGTTGGAGACAGCGAGGCAGTGATTGGTCGTGCCAACGCGGGCAGAGTCTTCTCTCCCTCTATAGGGGTCTCGTTCCCGAGGTGAGGAAACGGCGACCTGGGGAGCTTGTCCGGGTGTTTGGACACGGACGAGGGCATCCACAACGTACGCGAGCCGATCTATCCAAGTGATTAGGGCATTAATGGCATTCGGGGGAGGAGGTTCGTCCGCGCCTCTGTTGTGCGGGAGACGGCGGCTAGCGCTTGAATCGTCACGGTGATCACTCGCCATGAGGTTGAAATCGGAAGAGAATTTTGGTTGAGTGGAACTAAGATTCCCACAGATGGCGCCAATTGATGGATCTCAAGATCTCCTTCAGATGTTATCTTCCGTTGATATGCTGCGAGTGCTGATGGACTGCTGAGATTAAGTTGGAGGGCTGACTCCTAGAGCGTGTGGATCTCAATGGGTTTTGAGTGGTTATGGCCGAGCAACCTGCAAAGAAGTCCCGAGGTGGTTGTGCCACCGAGGACCTTCCGACGATCAAGTTAAACCGGATATTTTAGCAAAGTAACGACCTAGTGGAGTAAAAAATGGCTTACCTCGATCGCCTGAGAGAGGGGTTTATATAGCGGCAGCAATGGGCAGGCGGGCGCGAGAATCTTGCCGGCCATTACGCCCCTCGCGTCAAGCCCGCGTGATAGACGGGGTCCCGCATTAATGACGAGACAGGCCCATTAATGGGGGGTCGTGATGGAGTGGAATGCGGGGTCGTGGGCAGCGGGTATCTCGCGCGTGGCGAGATTAGCGGAGCCGTGGCGGAGGCGCCTGTGGTCGGTGTTGGCGAGACCGAGAAACATGAGCTCGGCGGGAGGCTCGGGAACGAGCGGGAGACCGAGGCATCTTAGTTCTGCGATAGCTCGGAGGCGAGCTGGGTGGTCTGGAAGGCCGAGCGAAGGTCGGGAGAATCCTTGAGTCATAGGCCCGAGGTGTGATCCCAACAGAAGTTCATGGTCTTGTCTTATAGGTTCTGGGACACGTTATCTGTGACGTGTCAGCATTTGAAGAGTCACGATATCGAGCCTCATCATGAAACAAGAATTTTTAGTTGTTGTTGATTTATAGGCTAATAAAGGTTATATATATCATAAATAAATATATGCACTAATAATGTACATAGAATGGAATTTCTACATGCCTTCATGTTCACGAAAATTCCGGGTACATGTTGCTGATATAGATCAAGCATGTGCGTCATAGAACTCATTCAATTTTGCCTTTTATAGAGAATGATAAACACGATAAAGACCTCTATGGAAAACATGTTGCTCTCGATCCGCTTTCTCTTTATGGCTATATGCTAAATTTTCGCTATAATAGCATTAACTATCAAACATTTCTTAGATATGTATCATAACCTTTATAAATTATCAAAAATCACAATAAACCTAAACCGTTGTATATCCCGATCTCTTAGGGTTATTCAATCAAAATATCCTCTATAACTCATTGTACGTACCAGTACCATGTTGCTATCTTTTTCTAAAATGACCGATTTGCACCAACATATATTAACAGTTAGTTAAACACGATATTATAGGATTACTACATAGGTTAACTGAGCCAGCAGATAACTAGTACTACGGGATTCTACAAGTACCACCGCTGTCTATTGGTAAACTCTCTTGCAGTGGAGCAAAGACCTGTCATTAAAAAAAGCATTCGAAAGCTTTGCAAATAGGAAATGTTTTGGCATCTATCTGAAAAAATCCAAATGATTCGTGATATTTTCAATCGAAATCTAGGTCTATATATTTCCAATCCCACTCCCTCTCCACCTCTCTCTCTCTCTCTCTCTCTCAAGCTTAAAAAAATTCCCAATCCCTCTCTCTCTCAATTCTCTCTCTAGAATAAAAAATGGATCTATACTTGGATGAAAAATGGAAGCTATCAAAAAAGGGGAGCTTCAAAGCTTACAGCAGCAGCAGCAAGAGGGAGCAGTCCACTGCAGCCTCCAGCGCAGCCAGTGGGCCCTGCCTGAAGCGCTCCTCGAGCATGCCAGAGGCCGCCGGAAAGGGGTTCCGGCGGCGGGGCTCCGCCGCCACGTCAGCGCCGTCGACGCACCGGTCCTTCACGAGACGGTGCGCGAATCTGGTGAAGGAGCAACGAGCCAAGTTTTACATCATGCGCCGATGTGTCGTCATGCTCATCTGCTGGAGGGACTATCCCTGATTCTGTGTTTTGTGGGGGGGTTTTGTGTAAATACTTTTGGCAGAAATTTTGTACCATTAGGTTGCAATGCATTGAGAGATTGGAAATGAAGCAAGTTTGTATATATTTTATTTTCTTTTCTTTTCTTTTTTTTGGGCATTTTACATTCGGATTACGTATTCGGATTTGGCTTTTATGATGAGTTTCCTTTTGAAGGATGGCCTCTCAGTCACCCGAAACGGATATGATAATACATGCATCTGTTTTTGGTATCCATCGATTTAAATTTGCAGTTAAGTTTTTAGTTAGTAAAGTGTTAGTACGATTTATATGTATGTGCTACTAACAATTTCTTTTGCAAAAGTATACCAACATTCAATCATCTAGTTGATTTTAGACTAATGTAACCACTTGTAGGTTTTAGATAGCTCTATTTATAACTATGATTAGCTTGTTAAAATCTAGGTTTGAGGTGTGCAAACTATTAGTCAATCAACAACAACATGCAAATAGTACAGTATGTTAATTATTAATTTAACCTTTATTAAATGAGTGGACCATAAGAGGATGATCTATATAGTTTTCACAAAAACTTAAGAAAAAGGATTGCTGTTGTACTGGTTGTAGCGCTGGGGTTTTCAAATATCTATCTGATTTTATTTTATTTCTATGGTTATCCATACGGGAAAAATGGGATCCTGAACGTTCAGGATCCCATTGGCCGTGAATGCATTCACAGCTCTCCTTTCGGTCTCCCTCTGCAGCTTAAACATGGGGATCCAGGATTGTGTGTCCGTTCATAATTAATGGGACGGTGAACGTTCACAGCTAATGGGACTGTGAAGCTCTATCCATACACGTGAACCTCGAAGACTGATGAATACGGATGCGGTAAGTCGGCAACGTATTTACCAGCTTTGCATCGATCCGTCTATATCTCTTTAGGCCACAAGGTTTGTTGCAAATTTAGATATAAATTTTTGTTAAATTTCCTCCGTTTTTCATAATTTTGGTTATATTTAAGTTTTTTTTATGGATAATTCGTTTTTCTATTTCCATATTGGAAGATTGGCTTGTCTATATGTTATGGTAGCCAACAAACAAACATGGAGAGGGAGTCACCCAAATATCTTCCACATTAGAGGAAAAAATCTACTGTAAAGCCAATATTTAAGTAGATACTTGTGCTATAAAAGCATATAACAGTTTAGCTTCATGAAATATCAAGGCTCCCCGCATAACATTTTTCTCTGTGTATTGGTTCATACGTTTGCTTGTCTAACAAAAGATAAACTTATAACATCATATGTTTAAGAAAAAACCTCTGAAAATATCTAATAACTTCTCCTTGATGGCATTTACCACCTGAAGAAACTCGACTGTTACATTTTTCAATATTTTTGAAAAATATTTGAATTAATATTCTACCGAAGCTTGATATTTTTTAATGTAAGCCGTACCTGTTAGAATAATAAATTGAAAAAATAAATAAGATAAAGAATGTAGGGCTGCGTCACTTGAAAGTATACATGTGAATCAAATTTAAAATACTAAATTTAAATTTTAAAAAATGGGTGGCAAGGGGAATCAAAGAACATGAGGGTGGGTCCAATTATTAGGCAGGGAAAAGAGGTAGCAGGGTTGGGCCCTTGAGCCCATTGATTATCCATGCTTGCCCCATTTTGTATCTTTTTATTTATTTATAATTTCAAAGACAAAATGGAAGTTATTGCAATTTTGTTATTTGCAAAAAAAAATTAAAGGGGATGTGTAGATCTAATGGCCACCCAAAACAGAGGTGTGCCTATGGCCATTATGATTGTTGGCATTGGCTTTATCAGAGAGAACTTGCTAAGCTTCCATCTCATTACTCTCTTCTTTGATATTTCGTTTTTTCTTTTTCGTTTTTTTGGGTAGTACCGGAACGAAGAATAGGGCAATTTGGTAAGATCATCTTCGTATGTTTACACCGTAACAGTGTTAGCCGTAAAAGAAATCTGGTTAGATCCGATAGAATACATGTCATGGAAAATGAAAACTCGACTGTTGCAGTAGAGAATTTGATACGTTGAAGTCAGAGCGCTGGTATTCGTACTTCCTAGGCTATTGGATTGTAATTCAATTCAAGTCAAAATGGAGACACCTAAACCCGTCATCACACTTTAGATAGCGGTCAATGGCGTCATAAGGAGCGTCTCCCTTTCGAGGTGCCGGTTTGGTACAACCTTTTATTTTTGTTGTTGGTCGGTATGTCTCAACGCGGTGCATACCATAAAATTGTATGTAATGTTTATTACAAGCTAACACGTCCCTAAAATTCTTGTTCGGTTGATTTCAACCTTTGCCGTAGAATTTTTTTTTTATTTTCGATTCATATTTTTTGTGTTTGGCTGAACATAAACAAGTAATATACAAAATCCTAACAAAATTTAAAATTTACCTTGAGAACGGAAGAACGAATTTCACCTCCAAAAAGGGTTAGCCATATTCTTATAGGGTTAAAGTAATACGTATCCCAAACAAAATAGGTACAATGAAGAGAAACGTCATAAGAAGCTATAGCATTTTCCGGCTACGTCTTCAGATTATGATCAATTTCTCGTCAGCCGCTGCTAATCAAATACAAAAAGAAATTGAAAAGGAGGGAAAGCTCTATATTGAAAAAAATAAACATCATAAGCAATTCTTTTACGGCCCAGCGTAAACTTCTCATTAAGCATGCATTTGACTCTAACCCGAACCTAGTCCAAGTTCACCATCCGCCCAAATACAAAATTATTATAAAGATTGGGGTTACATTTTCAGACATCTTTCTTTATGTAGAATAAAATCTGAGTTCTTTTCTGCAAAATATAGTTGTGTTTTAATAAGCAACATAAGAAACTATCACACAACTATTTATTTATCAATTATAATGAATAGTGCTTCCAAAGCGGTGGTACATTTGCTGTCTTGGCCCACAAAAGCCACTCCCCTCCTCAAAGCTTTTTTTCTCAATCAAAATAATATCAGCTCCCTTTTTAAAACATCAATATATCGGATCTACAATTTCAAAAGGATAGCAATATTATCAAAACTTAAATTGATAAATCCACAACAAAAAATATGTATAGACAAAATTACCCCCAACTAGAACAACCTCTAATTATATTGCCGGTTCCATTTATTAAAATTCTCTCATTGATATTCTCTCCACCCTACCCAAGAATGAAATTAATAACTTAAAGATTACTTTTGTCTACTGCGCCGATGAATTAATATCAAAAAACCTTCTCATCGTCCCAAACCCCTGCGCCTGCAAAACATTATGATCTATCAAAAATATTTCTGGCATTTGAAAAAAAATTGCAATTTCGATCAGTTCAAAAATGAATTGATTGTCCACAAAAAATATATTAATATGTTGCGGTGCTGGAGAAGTCTTATTTAAGTTAATCAATGGGGCATTTTAGGAAATTAAACCAACAACATAATTAAAGATGGTTCCATACACAATTTTTTGTGTGGATTTATCAATTTAGGATTTCGTAACATCGCTACCCTTTTAAAATATCAACAATAATCGGTCCGTAGAAAATGATCAATATATATAATGTTTATGAGAAAGAAACCATGGTTAGATTTCTTGGTCAACTCCAGAAGGCTTTGGCGTCGTTCATACCATATTATGTTATTTTCATATGAAATCCTCCTGAAATATGCTACTTACAATAATGATAATAAACAAAAATCGTATTAATTAATATAACAAGCGTTAGAAATCACGATTTGATTTCTTACAAAACAGTAAGATCAGAAAACGGTATTTAACGTGGACTTCATGCCAGCAGCAGCAGACTCAAAACTAAATATATAAGTCAAAGATTGGGGATGAAAATACATATAATATGATTCATTTAAAACGATTGATTTTATTGCTACGACCCTCACGTGGGGCATATGGGGGCCTGCCAAGTTGGCGTCCGAGACACCCACCAACCCGACCCGGATCCATCATTGCCGATTTGACCGCACCCGCATCCAAGCAGAGGAGACGTTAAGGGGTGGGACCCGCTTAGCGCCCAGTGCGGACCCGAATTCAATTGTAGCTCCGCACGCGAGAGCGAGAGAGAGAGAGGGCGAGCGCTACTGGTCAACGGTCACATCGACCGCGACAGCGTGGGCCCCGCGTGGCAAGCTCCTCACGTCCCATTGGTCCACATGTCGAAATCCGGCAGGGGCCAGGACAAGTCACGTGCGCGCGGGGGCCCGGCTTGACACGTGTCGGTGAGCTTGCACGAGAGCGGCCTGTGCAGTCACAGCCGGGGTGACGATTCACAGTTGGTGTGGGCGTGGGGCTGCCCCCATCCAAATCATTGGTCTAAGTACTGTTTTTAGTCCTGAATCTTAATGAAGGCTTTCCATTTTAGACCCAATGCTGCATTGTGTGCGGATTTGAGACGTCCGGCCGGATCTCAGTGGACGACATTTAAGCATTTGACATGCGTCTAACTATCTGCAAAGCTTTATCCTTGATTTTTGGCATTTCATCGCAAAAGTTTGATCATAACAACATCGGGAGATCTATCAACAACTAAATCAATCAGATGTCACTTCTTCTTAAACCATCGGCTTCCGCGGCTGTTGATATAGAAAATCCATAATGGTTTTTATGACGTGGATAAATAGTGTTTTTTCTAACTGTGTGCATCATTATAACAATTAAAGGGAAAACTACGGAATTAAAAATTGAAGTCAATAGACGGAGTTGGAAGTGAAGGAAGATGAGCATAGATTTTACTTCAGAGCATATTAACATCATACAAGAAGCAGACGCAATTAAATCAAGCGAGTATTTTTTAACAATGAAGCTTTAACAGGTTAAAATTTAGAGAACGAACCACGATCGTGCATCAGAGCTGAATCGTGACAGAAGGAATACGGACTAAGTTTTACATGGTAAGAAAAATGCCCCAAGAAGAAAAGTGCATCAGAACAATATCGTAACAACAACTAATTAGAATCAAGCAATGTTTTCAAGAGGGATAAAAAGAAAGAATATTTTTCGAAAATTAAGAGATCAGGCTGAACTAAAACATGGGCTCTCTCTTGTTCTTTTGATGGGCCATTTGGACCTGGCCCGGTCCAAGAACCAGTATGAAACTCACTTTTCTCTCTCTTTTTGGGTAAAAACTCACGATTTGGATTTGCATGAAGAGCTCACTTCTTATTGATTGCCTGAGACTCACATTTTTTGCCTTTCCTTGTTCCTTATTTCGGAACAATTTATCATAGGCATTAGTCCTGAAAATATATCCATAGAAAGTTTCAGCGTTATTTTGATTTTGATGGTAGCTAACGGTAGCTCAGAGTTCATGGAAGAGGGATTAGAGAAAACTTTAAGGTTTGTTTGGTATACGTTATTGGAGCAACATGTGGTTCGAGCATCATTGGTCTATCAAATCTAGTGTCAATGTTATTGATACACATCTTGTATTTATAAGTACAGAGAAGGATTAGTTATCGTGTGGGTTGGAGCTCGAGTCTAATTGAGTTTAGCTCCGAACACATGATTCAAAGCAACATGTCATCACTTAATCACTTGCTGTTACTTTGAATTGCAAGCTATTTCTTGCTGGTTTAGGTCACCTCGCAATTACACGGACGGACCATTATTCATTCAATTATGTGACCAACAACTTTGGGGTTTGTAGAAAGATTAATCCAGATAATATTGTAACCGATGTAGCTGTGATGAATCTGCGGCGTTAAAAATGTTGACCATACCGAGACTATGCAATGAGGTACTGGTGGAAGGAGGCAATGGTGGCCTGCCTTCATATGCCTCGTCCTATAGAGGCTACCAGCTGGAGGGATCTAAGACATAGATTTGTTGAGAGTCCTAGATCTTATCCCAAACTCTCTCCTCCGGTGAGAGATGTGACTCTTTCACGTCGAAGAAAGAAAGCTCAGAATCTTCCCATTAAGAACATGGTTAATTCTAATGGAAGGAGCAAGGTGAGGCTCGTGTTGGGCGCGCCCTTGGGCGAAAGAGTCTCTCATGATGTGTGAGGGGAAACGAGTGAAGATCACGTCCGAGGATTTCTTGAGGTGTATGAAGACTTCGTAGGCGAAGACGGTTATAACGATAGAGGTGGCGCAAGTGGAGATCACCTCTGTGCTTGCAAAGTTAAGTGCTTCAATGATCAAGGCTGCGGTCATGCAGCTGGTGGAGGAGGCAAAGACATGAGGCTCCAAACTCAAGCTCGTCAACCGCCGATGATCAAGAAGATGGCAAAGGTTAGGCAGAAGCAAGGCATTGAGGATGACTATATAGGTTATCATCTCTTACAACGAAGTTAGGGAGCAAATGAGGTTGGAGCTGAGCGAAAAGTAGGCAGTGGGCTGTTCGTTGATATATAGCATGGACATGGGCTGTCCTTGTTAATGATGGCTTGGTGCTCTTCTGACCGCCGTCGACGTCGTATATATAGGGTCCATGAATATGTAGTGAGAGAATTACGTTTTCTTTTGGGATCGTGGCAAGAGGAAGAAGATAACGGTTTAGAGACGGCTCAAAATTTCACAATTGTGGCGACATCCAGATCTAGCACGCATACAGGATGGACTGCGTCGACTGGGAATGAGGATGTGGTGGGGGGCCAACAACACGTAATTGAGCGCTGCATGCCTCTGAAAGGCTGAGCACCGCGGGAGCCTTTCACGAGTTAACTACATGCAGCGCAGGACAGCGCCAGCTCTGAAGAGAGAGAGGGTTCAATGTGGCAAAGGTGTGGTTACGTCCACGCATGGGACAGTGGATCTGCATGGTTCGGCTTTAAGCGGAACCAATGAGAAGTGGGCACATGACCAAGGAAGCTTGGAGGAAAGTTTGTTTGGAATTCAAATGCAGAAAATGACTAGGTGGATGATTGGGATTTTCAACACTAAATAGCCCTATTTAATAAATTAAATCCCAAAACCAAATTAATCCCCAAAATGTCGGTGAGAGCATAGTCATAAATTCGTGATTCGGCAATAATTCGGCGAGGTCGAAAATTCGGATTCGGAGAGCTATTCGGAAAAAATCGGCAGGTATTCGGGAAAGATTCGGCAAGTGTTCGGGAAATGTTCGGGAAGGATTTCGAGCAAAAAATTAATATAAAATTAATATATGAGACGCTGGATTTTTATTTCGTGAATTATTTGCTGTTTTTTGAATAATTCGCTTTTTTTTTTGAAAAATTCGGGAATTATTCGCGAATAATTCGGCAATAATTCGGCGGTCCGGTGATGGCGAATAATTCGCAGATTTAATCGGCAGTCACATAATTCGCCGAATAATTCGCGAATTATGTGACTATGGGTGAGAGTGACAATGTGGAGGGAACTGGGCCACGTCAGCGTAAATTTACGGTACTGAAGATGGCGTCTGATGATGCTCGATATCGGCGATCTCCCAGATCGTGACACGTGGCAGATGACGTGTCCCAGAGCTCAAAAGAAAGGGCCGACCAGGCCACCCCTGTGCCTGACCCGCAAACACAAGCCGACTCTCCTCAGAGCCCCCATGCACAAATTGGCTCCCTCGGCCTCCCAGCTTGCCTGCGAGCTATCACAGGACCAAGATGCCTCGGCTCTCCCGCTCGCCCCGAGCTCTCCCGCCGAGACCATTTTCCTCGGTCTCATCGACCGACCAGTGGTACCACTCGCAGGCGTCACCGCCGCTCCGCGAATCTGTCCATGCGCGAGATCTCCGCCAGACACATCCCACGTTCCACGCCATTACGATCCCCATTAACGAGCCAGTCTCGCCATTAATGGGAAGATCCGCTTATCACGCGGGCGTGACGTCGGGAGCGTAACGGCCGGCGCAATTCTCGTGCCTGCCCCTGCATGCTGCCGCCGCTATATAAACCCCTCTTCCAGAGGGATCAAGTAAGCGATTTTTACTCCACTAAGCCGTTACTCTGCTCGGATCTTGTTACTGACCTGATCGTCGGAGGGTTCTCGGTGGTACCAAACCACCGTGGGACTTCCTTGCAGGTACTCGGCGCAAATCTCCTCCAACCCATTGAGATCCACACATCGCAGGAGATCACGCTCCAGATCAAATCCCAGCCGTCATTCACAGCCATCGGCAGATCAACGGGAGACAACATCTGAAGGAGACCGGGAAAGGCCGCCTCCATCAGCTGGCGTCGTCTGTGGAAATAAGGTCATCTACTAGCATGTACTTCTTTTTCAAAGGCAATATAAACTCTTCCTAGAATTTGTTGCTTATGTAATAAGAAAGATCGATGGAACATTGCGAAAAAGAAGAAAACAGTCTTATTTATTCAAAAAAAAGGGGATACTAGGGGCTCCTCGGCCATACATAAAAAAAATTATAACAGCGAGGGAAGGGGGTGCAAAGAGCACTGCTAGTGGTACTCCGAGAAGATTTCCGCCAGCCGAGGCCTCGTGGAATCCAGCCTCTGCCCTCGATTCCCTTCGCGCGCGTTGGCATTGAGCTTCAATTGTTAGCACTCACGGAGGAGCGCCACCGAGCGGTTCAGCCGACCCGCGAAGATCAGGCCGAAATGCCTCAGAGACCGTAGTTTGCCCACGGCCTCGTCTTGGAGCTGCTCGGACAGAGGGTTGTAGAGCCCCGGCGACGCCCTCCAAACAGAGTACATCAGTAGCTGCAGCAGGGGCGAGCGCCGGGTGTAACAACCCTAAATTTCATATACAATTTTTTTTCAAAATTTTTTTTTTCTTCAAAATCCATAAAGGGGTATTTTAGCCTAAGCACAAGATATAAGTTATTATTTTGCTTTTTAATTACAAGTTAAAAAGAATATAACAACTCCATTTTTAGTGTACAAAAATATTTGCTTTAAAATTAATGTATATTTGGGGTATTTACATTTACTGTTATTAGTTTAAGTAATTATTTAGCTCCATAATTACAAGAAGGAGCTTGTGGCTCATTGGTAATACCTTGCATTACTGAACCAAGCCACCAGAATTCAAATCTCATACCCCACATTATTTTTAAATTTGTTTTATTTTGAAATATTTAGAAGTTCAAGAGTCAACACGTGCTAACTCCCAAAATTCCCACTACACATGAAAAATTAAATATACCAGTGAGTACACCAACCAACAGGGGACCCACCACATGCCTGACTCGGCTACTCGGGCCGGCGCCGGCGGCCGAATTCGGCCGGACGGCCGAGTCCCCAACATAAAAGTTGGGGCTTTTGGGCTACTCTACCTCCCTGCACACTTCAATTTTCCAGATCAGTTCCAGAAACCTTTGAAATAACCATTTACTCCATTTTTAATGAATTTTAATACATTTTTTTACACTTTGTTTCAATTTAAACTCTTATTTTTAATGAATTTTAATACATTGTTTACATTTTTTTTCAATTTAAACTCTTTATCTACCCTAACTCTAACCTAACCCTATAAATATCATCCCTACACTCTACCCCCTCACCCCAAAACTCTGAGCCAACTCTCAAGAAATCTTTAGAAACCCTAGTGTGCAATCGAAGTGAGCGAAAGGCGAAGTTCTGGCGGATTTTTCGGCAACGACCCTAGGAGATCCCGGCGACGAAACGACGCACCGGCGACTCCTCCCGATCCATCTTCCTCTTGTCTTTGATCGAAACCCATAAGTCCCAATTTTCTCTTCTCTATTCTTATTCCAAAATACGAAATTTTAAAATCCGACGGAATTGGAACAAATCCGATTTCCGATCCGGTTCCTTATAAAACCCAACTCTTTCTTTAATACAATCATGCTACAACTACTACATATTGACTATTAAACACTAACTAATCATATTAAACAAGTTCCTAATCAAAAGTAATTGCTATTTCGATTTTACCGTATTTTTTTCGTTAAACTACCATATAGTTTCATTTCTACATTTAAACCATCAAAACCTTGTTATACATTTAAATAGATCACGAGGTAATGACCTACCTCCTCACACACTCATATGCAATATAGCACAACACCCTCGGGAACATATAATACGGGAAAACGACACATTTTCATTTAAATACCTTTTAATAATAAAATCATTTTCTAAACGATTTAGTATTTATAAAAATCTTTGCAAAGCGCCGCTACAACCTATTTGGGGAACCCGACTGGGATGGTGCGGATTATCGCACATCCCTGGGCTTAGTGGTGCGAGATGCAGACCTCCGAAAGGAGCATTCGGTCTCGAAAGATTTAAAATACGAAAATCTTAAGAAAATGAAATTTCTAAAATTATAATATATATTAAAATTTATTTTTATAAATAAATATATATATGAAATACCAAAATACCTATTTTTGTTATAATATAAATATTCAAACTTTTCCAAATCGAAGAATCAGTTTACATTAAAATACCATGAATTCAATACAAGATCAATATTATATTTTAATACCGTATATTATGAAAATTAGGATACTTTCACTAGAAATATCACAACATAAAATCTACATTCATTACAACTCTAAAGACAATTAATAAATACTTGGGGTGTATTTTGAAAACTATACAAAAATATTTTTACATAAAACCCTCTCAAGTTCTGTAAGTTACACTAAGGAACCTAGTAAACATAGGTTTAAGCGGGACCAATTTTTTGAGCCTCAGGGAGCCGAAAAAGTGTGTGCTTGTCTATTTAAGATAGACAACTTAACAACGGTGTTATCAATACGGTAATCGTCTTTGAAAAAGACACAAATCCTGCCGCCCATGTGCAGCGGTTACCGATAACATCAAAACAATCAGGACTTCAATTTACTTTTCTAATTGTCTGACTCGGACTGAGTCTCATTAATAATGTGACTTGAATATGATTCAAGTACAATCTACAATCTATAATTTACAATATTACAATTCAACATGAATCCATTATTCCATATATTCAATCTATCAACTTGACTGAAACGAACCATGAATATACATTTCATTTACATGATTATACAGTTACATCCATGATTCTACAGTTACATACATGATTCTCCAGTTACATCCGTTTACTGATATCATGGTTTCGGTCAGTCGTCCAAACATACAATTTATATAGTTTACAATACAAGACAATACAATACAACAATACAATCAAGATAACACGGGGTTTAAGAGGTAGACTGGTACGGAAGGTGTTAAAAGTGGCACGAGACTGCAAGATTTAAGACACTTAACCGTATCTAATTGTCGTTGTTCCGGGTTGTATAACGGAGCCTAGTACTCTATATGCCGTTTGCCCTGGTCTCTAACATATAGAGACCCCTCTCGTATGCACTGGTATCCTTCTGTACCAAGCTACAAACAACAGCGTTAACATAATATTATAACAATATAATACAACTTTAAAAGATACCTTCTTACTCTGTCTTCTATTTCTCCCTTATCTTTGAGACTTACCGAGCGATCAGTTCGCTGACGACATTCTCTTTCTTTCTTCTTTGAATGTCGTCAGGTGATCTGGACACGCCAGAGATCGAGCCCACTGCTGAAAACTTGGACCAATTCAGTGAAGACCCTGAGCTCTAGTTCATTGTACACTTTCCATTCAGTACTTTTCATTTCTGTTATGCCATTGTTTAGGCATTATTTTTTATCAGTTGTATTTACTTTCCATGTATTGTACAGAAAAAATGTGAATAAATAAAGTTGCTGTTTTGATTATATCTTGTCTCTTGTGCATGTACTTTTATATTGCTTATATACGCTTAGCGTATTTACTTCAGAGTAAATACGTAGCGGCCCAGTCGTGTTCTCTTCCCGTACACTGGGAAGCGGGACGTGACAACACTGGGAAGCGGGACGCGACAGGTTTTGTTAGTGGCCCATGCAGGTCAGAGCTGTATAGAACCATACTATGCAGTTCTGTTCTGCGTGAACAACATAAGCAATATAACACAAGAACCAGCAACTAAAGCATTCTTTACAATTCAAGTTCCTTGAATCCTATCGTTCTATATACTTTGAATCTGTCCTAACATAAATTTTTCTTCAAGCTTATGGATTCTCCAAATAACACCAGCACCAACTTCAACAACACTCCACCTCCATAACCAATCGTACCTACCGTTTCTGCTCCACCCACCGAGCAAACGGTTCTGCTTGAGGCAATCCACAGCCTCTTAGAAGGACAACAACAGCTCTTGAACCGTCCCAAGACTGAAGCACCTGGGGTGAAGCAATTCAGAGCTTTGCATCCCAAACAGTTCTCAGGAAAGGGAAGCCCACTGGAAGCTGAAGAATGGGCACAAAGCATAGAGGATGATCTGACAGCAGCACAAGTGCCAGAAATAGCTTGCGTCCGAGTTGCAAACTGCAACTCACGGACAATGCACGGGTTTGGTGGAAGGCGGAAGAAAGCCGTCTTCATCAGCCTATTGAATGGAAGACTTTTCGCGATAGGTTCGACGCGAAGTACTTTCCCGTGACTGCCAGGTTTGACATGGAACAACAATTCATTCATCTACAACAAGATTCGATGTGGATCAAGTCGGTAGATGAGTATGACGCTGAGTTCACCATGCTAAGTCGGTAAGATATATCTCAATAATTCAAATTTTTAGATATCACATACTACACAGCTAACACAAGACCGTAACAGATTTGCGGCACACCTCATACCGACGGATGAGATCAAAGCCCGTCGATTTCAACAGAGTTTGGACACGGAAACCTAAGCTGCACTAGCCACAGGAAATTTCCGACTCATGAAGATGCTTTGGAAGCTGCCCGCAGTTATGAGGCAGTGATAAAGGAGAGGGGCAGACCCCAATCTGCCGATTTGAAACGCCCTGCCACTCAAATGGCAGGAGGAGCCTCTTCCAGGCCATCGTTTGAACCCAAGAGAACTGAAGAAATTTGCCACTACTGCCATAGAAAGGGACACTTGTGCAAGGACTGTAGGCACGCAAAAGGACTGTGTCTAATTTGTGGCGCATCCAACCACGGAATTGGAAATTGTCCTTATAATAGCAATCCAGCTCACACACCCACCAATTACCCACAGCGGCCAGATATCCAGGCTCCTACACCTCGTTTTGCACTCCCTGCTCCACCACCTGCACAGCCTACTCGCCAATTCCATCAGGTAATGAGGAACATGTCTCAAGAGCAGAGAAACAAGCCCCAAGGACAAAATGTACCACGGCGACAGACTTTCACATTAGCAGCCGTAGAAGCCGAGGCTGTAGGTCAAGATAACATCGATAAGCCTTTTTCACATTTCTTAAAACCCTTGCACCACCTTGTTATTTTTTTCACACACTGTCAGTACTCCAGTCACCAAACTTTCCTTGAATTTGTTACACTTTCCTTTTACAAATTTTGAGGACGAAACTTTTATAAGGAAGGTAGAATGTAACAACCCTAAATAGCCCGCTGCGCTTTCAAAGGACTAAACAGCCGTCCATTTTCGCCCACAAAGGTGCCGCCACACGGCAAACATTGAGCCTTTTCTGGCGAAATCGAAACGACGCGGCTTTGGCGCTTCACCTCCCCCACGCATTCAATGCGCATGTTACGCGTATCCGCCGCGACTATTCCTATTCCCCATACCAACACCGGGAAGGTCGGACAAAACATCATGAAAAGGCGACCGCGCAGCTTCACTGCCCGGTTATCCTTAGTAGGCCTCCTACGGCCCCTCCATCAGCTAAGGATCAAAGACCTAGTCTAGAGGCAACCGCGCAGCTACCCTGCCCGGCTATCCCTGGCCGGTAGCTTCCCTACACACAACGTCAGGGATCAAAACCATCGCTAAGAGGCAACCGCGCAGCTTCACTGCCCGGTTATCCTTAGCCGGCCTCCTACGGCCCCTCCAGCGCTAAAGATCAAAGCCCTCGTCTAGAGGCAGCCGCGCAGCTACCCTGCCCGGCTATCCCTGGCCGGTAGCTTCTCTACACACAACTCCAGGGATCAAAACCCTCGCCCTGAGGCAACCGCGTTGCTTCACTGCCCGGTTATCCTTAGCCGGCCTCCTATGGCCCCTCCAGCGCTAAGGATCAAAGCCCTCGTCTAGAGGCAGGGGCGCAGCTACCCTACCCGGCTATCCCTGGCCGATAGCTTCCCTACACACAACGCCAGGGATCAAAGCCCTCGCTAAGAGGCAACCGCGCAGCTTCACTGCCTGGTTATCCTTACCCGGCCTCCTACAGCCCCTCCAGCGCTAAGGATCAAAGCCCTCGCTAAAGGCAGCCGTGCAGCTACCCTGTCCGGCTATCCCTGGCCGGTAGCTTCCCTACACACAACGCCATAGATCAAAGCCCTCGCCAAGAGGCAACTGCGCAACTTCACTGCCCGGTTATCCTTAGCAGGCCTCCTACGGCCCCTTCAACGCTAAGGATCAAAGTCCTCCCTAGAGGCAGCCAGGCAGCTACCCTGCCCGGCTATCCCTGGTCGGTAGCTTCCTTACACACAACGCCAAGGATCAAAGCCCTCGCCAAGAGGCAACCGCGCAGCTTCACTGCCCAGTTATCCTAAGCAGTCCTCCTACGACCCTTTCAACGCTAAGGATCAAAGCCCTCCCTAGAGGCGGCCGAACCCGACCCTTGCTCGGCTATCCCCGGCTGGTAGCTTCCTACCACAACCGACAGGGATCAAAGCCCTCGCCAAGAGGCACCGGGCAGTAACCCTGCTCGGCCCCCATCCTTCATGACAAAAGCCCTCACCAAGAGGCACCGGGAAGTAACCCTGCCCGGCCCCCATCCTTAGTAGGCTTCTTACAGCCCCTCCGGCGCTAAGGATCAAAGTCCTCCCTAGAGGCAGAAGAGCCCGACCCTTGCTCGGCTCTCCCCGGCTGGTAGCTTCCTACCATAACCGACAGGGATCAAAACCCTCGCCAAGAGGCACCTGGCAATAACCCTGCTCGGCCTCCATCCTGAAGGATCAAAGCCCTCCATAGAGGCAGCCGAGCCCGACCCTTCCTCGGCTATCCCCGGCTGGTAGCTCCCTACCCACGATGCCAGGGATCAAAGCCTTCGCCATGAGGCACCGAGCAGCTACCCTGCTCGGTCATCCCCGGCTGGTAGCTCCCTACCCACGACGCTAGGGTTCAAAGCCCTCGCCAAGAGGCACCGAGCGAATACCCTGCTCGGTCATTCCCGGCCGGTAGCTCCCTACCCACGACGCTAGGGATCGAAACCTTCGCCAAGAGACACCGAGCGGCTACCCTGCTCGGTCATCCCCAGCTGGTAGCTCCCTGCCCACGACGTCAGGGATCCAAGCCCTCAGCTCCCTCTACCCATGATTCCAGGGATCAAAGCCCTCGCCAAGAGGCATATGAAGCCCTCAGAGTGAGGACAACAAGCTCTCTTCGGCTTGGCGCATCTGCAACGGGCAACCTACTGCCCATCAAATTTTGCGGATCTGAAGCACTATCCAAGAGACACAGGGCCTATATAAGTCCGAGCGATCCCCCCTCGACTTCGGGGCCATGGAAATACCTTCTTTCCAACGAAATCAACTCGACGCGCGATCGCCAGACAAAGAACTGACCTGACATGGAAGCTCAACAGTGCAAATCCGAATATTCTACGAGTAATCGACATGGAAGCTCAACAGTGCAAATCCGAATATTCTACGAGTATTCGACATGGAAGCTCAACAGTGCAAATCCGAATATCCTACGAGTATTCTTCATAAATAAAGGACAATATGCAAGCAATGAAACAGCAAAAGTTTTATTCGCACAAACGAAATTCTTTACAAAGGTATTGGGGGCTCCCCAGCCTTGCAAAATTCCCGATGAGACAAAATAAAAAAGCAGGAAGACGAGGGACTTCAGGCCTCGGGGCCAGGCGCGACCCCGGGAACCTCAATATCTACCACAGCTCGGGCAGGGTCCACGGCCACTTCCTCGTCAGGGACCTCTTCTTCTCCGAGGTCATCCCCCTGCTCGTCGGCACCCGTGAGGGGGTATTCGGCCCGGAACTCTTCATCAGCGAACTCCGGCATCTGGGCCTTGACGGCGTCGAGGGCCTCGTGCCAGATGTTCGTAGTGGCCACGGCTAGGTCGGAGTAGTAGTCTTTCGACTTTTTATAGTCCTCCACCGCCTTAGCCGCCCCGAGATTGGCCCGCTTCACCTCCTCGGCCGCCACCTCCAACTCCTTTCGGAGGGTCTCCACCGTCTGCTTCATGGTGCCGACGAGCACCCTGGCGTCCTGGAGCTTGGCCTTGGCGGCCAGGGTGGCCTCATGGTGCCGGGCAGCCTCTTGCTTCAAAGCCACTGCCGCCCGTGCCGCAGCGGCCACCTCCTGCTTCCCAGCCGCCATCTCGCCCTCTAGAGCGGCGACCCTCACCATCACCGCCTCCAGCTCCCGCTTGGAGCTCTCCTCTAGCGAGGTAAGCTGGCCCGCGGCCTTCATCGCCGGGGTTATCACCTCTTCCTCCATGCGGATGGCGAGGGCGACATGTTAGAAGACCTGAGATAATCAAAGGGAGGTCAGAAAGACAAAAGAGGCACCAAATCTCACGAATAGCTGAGCGCTTACCTGCACGGCCTCCTGGGCAATGGACACCGTCTGGCTTCTGAGGGTCCCCCCGGGGACCCTGCCCCCTGCCGACTTCTCGATGTCGAACAGCAGGCTGTCGGCGATGGCGAGCCCCGAGGGCACTGCAAAGCAGAGGCCCTCCTCTTCCACCATGATCAGGGAGGCCGGGGTCCAAGGAACCCTTCGATGGACCCTCTTGAGGGGGCTGATGGAGCCCCGGTCTCCTCCTCCGAGGTTGGGCCCTCCTGTTCACGCACCCGCTTCCGACTCGGAGCTTTGCTGGACTCCGGGGCGGGACCCGCCCCCGAACGCTGAGGAGGTATGGCCACCGGAGGCACCGGGACGACGGCCGAAAGAACTGGGACGGGCTTTGAGCGGAAAGAACTGGCGCCTCCAGCCTTCGGGCCCTTCTTCGGCTGCCGCATGAAGGCTCGGAGTTCGTTCATATCCATGGGTTCTGCACAAAACAAGATGCAGTGAAGTCAGCGCCGTATACAAAAATATAGCAAAACGCAAGCCTAACTCACCGACGAACTCGACGGGGCTGAGCCGGGCCCAACTCAAGGCCCGCTCAGATAGCAGCACGTCAGGTCGGGAAATGGGCTCCTACGACTCCACTCTCACCGCGGCGGGGTCATTGGACTGATTTCTCGCGAAGCACTTATCCCTTGACCATTAGGTCGGCACGGGCCAGTCCTCACCCTCGGGCGGCGCAACAAAGAAGAACTTCTTCCAGTCATGGATAGAAGAAGGCAGGACTACAACTCTTGACCCGGTGGCACCCCCTGTCGCTTCCTAAAGGAGAGGTAGACCCACCTCGGGTCTCCCGCTCGACCCCCAGGATGATTTTTGAAGAGGAGAGAGGAATCAATGATGATTGGGCAATCGCAACTTTCGCGATATAAAAAGCTGAAATGATAGAACATCGCGGAAAAGAAAAATATATAAAATGAAACTTTTTGCGCTACAGGTGAAATCACATCGATCCCTGTATACAATTCAGGAGCACAAACAAAGAAGGAATCACACCTTCCCCTCTATGCTCCATCCGAAAAAGAGCCAAGTCTCGACGGTTCACAGACAGCCTGGAGATCATCTCAACATTCATCTCATTTCAACAAACGCAACATCAAGCAAAGTGGAATCGCGGCAACTCCCAGTTCCATGACTCGGCGGTGCACAGACAACCGAGAGTCAACCCCCGACTCCGTGAAATGCGGATAAAGTCAACCATTCCCGGTCCTTGCGGAACACGGCTATGTCAATCCTGACCCCGTAGGAAGCATCCAGAGAAAATCCTGGTCTAGTGGAACACGGCCTATGTCAATCCTGAACCCGTGGGAAGCGTCCAGAGCGAATCCTGGTCACGTGGAACACGGCCTATGTTAATCCTGACCCCGTGGAAAGCGTCCAGAGCGGATCCTGGTCCTTGCGGAACACGGCCATGTCAATCCTGACCCGTGGGAAGCATCCAGAGCAAATCCTGGTTATGTGGAACACGGCCTATGTCAATCCTGACCCCGTAGGAAACGTTCAGAGCGGAACCTGGTCCTTACGGAACACGGCCATGTCAATTCTGACCCCGTGGGAAGCATCCAGAGCAAATCCTGGTCACATGGAACACGGCCTATGTCAATCCTGACTCCGTGGAAAGCGTCCAAAGTGGATCCAGGTCCTCGCAGAACACGGCTATGTCAATGCTGACCCCGTGGGAAGCATCCAGAGCAAATCCTGGTTACGTGGAACTTGGCCAATGTCAATCCTGATCCCGTGGGAAACGTCTAGAGCGGATCCTGGTCCCCACAGAACACGGCTATATCAATCCTGACCCCGTGGGAAGCATCCAGAGCGAATCCTGGTTTCGTGGAACACGGCTTATGTCAATTCTGACCCCGTGGGAAACGTCCAGAGCGGATCCTGGTCCTCGCAGAATACGGCTATGTCAATCCTGACCCCGTGGGAAGCATCCAGAGCAAATCATGGTTTCGTGGATCACGGCCAATGTCAATCCTGACCCCATGGGAAACGTCCAGAGAGGATCCTGGTCCTCGCAGAACACGACTATGTCAATCCTGACCCCGTGGGAAGCATCCAGAGCAAATCTTGGTTTCGTGGAACACGGCCTATGTTAATTCTGACCCCGTGGGAAACGTCCATAGCGGATCCTAGTACTCGCAGAACACGGCTATGTCAATCCTGACCCCGTGGGAAGCATCCAAAGCAAATCCTGGTTTCGTGGAACACGGCCTATGTCAATCCTGACCCCGTGGGAAATGTCCAGAGCGGATCCTGGTCCTCGCAGAACACGGCTATGTCAATCCTGACCCCGTGGGAAGCATCCAGAGCAAATCCTGGTTTCGTGGAATATGGCCTATATCAATCCTGACCCCGTGGAAAGAGTCCAGAGAGGATCCAGGTCCTTACGGAACACGGCCATGTCAATCCTAACCCCATGGGAAGCATTCAGAGCAAATTCTGGTCATATGGAACACGGCCTATGTCAATCCTGACCCCGTGGGAAACGTCCAGAGCGGAACCTGGTCCTTGCGGAACACGGCTATGTCAATTCTGACCCCGTGGGAAGCATCCAGAGCAAATCCTGGTCATGTGGAACACGGCCTATGTCAATCCTGACCCCGTGGGAAACGTCCAGAGCGGAACTTGGTCCTTGCGGAACACGGCCATGTCAATCCTGACCCCGTGGGAAGCATCCAGAGCAAATCCTGGTTACGTGGAACACGGCCTATGTCAATCCTGACTCCATGGGAAACGTCCAGAGCGGAACCCGGTCCTTACTGAACACGGCTATGTCAATCCGACCCTGTGGGAAGCGTCCAGAGCAAATCCTGGTTACGTGGAATACGACCTATGTCAATCCTGACCCCGTGGGAAACGTCCAGAGCGGAACCTGGTCCTTGCGGAACACGGCTATGTCAATCCGACCCCGTGGGAAGCGTCCAGAGCAAATCCTGGTTACGTGGAACACGGCCTATGTCAATCCTGACCCCGTGGGAAACGTCCAAAGAGAAACCTGGTCCTTGCGGAACACGGTTATGTTAATTCTGACCTCGTGGGAAGCATCCAGAGCAAATCTTGGTCACGTGGAACACGGCCTATGTCAATCTTGACCCCGTGGGAAACGTCCATAGCGGAACCTGGTCCTTGCGGAACACGGCTATGTCAATCCTGACCGCGTGGGAAGCATCCAGAGCAAATCCTGGTTACGTGGAACACGGCCTATGTCAATCCTGACCCCATGGAAAGCGTCCAGAGCGGATCCTGGTCCTTGCGGAACACGGCCATGTCAATCCTGACCCCATGGGAAGCATCTAGAGCAAATCCTGGTTACGTGGAACACGGCCTATGTCAATCCTGACCCCGTGGAAACATCCAGAGCGGAACATGGTCCTTGCGGAACACGGCTATGTCAATCCGACCGCGTGGAAAGCATCCAGAGCAAATCCTGGTCACGTGGAACACGGCCTATGTCAATCCTGACCCCATGGGAAACATTCAGAGCGGAACCTGGTCCTTGCGGAACACGGCTATGTCAATTCTGACCCCGTGAGAAGCATCCAGAGCAAATCCTGGTCACGTGGAACACGGCCTATGTCAATCCTGACCCCGTGGAAAGCGTCCAGAGCGGATCCTAGTCCTTGCGGAACACGGCCATGTCAATCCTGACCCCGTGGGAAGCATCCAGAGCAAATCCGGGTTAAGTGGAACACGGCCTATGTCAATACTGACCCCGTGGAAAACGTCCAGAGCGGAACCTGGTCCTTGCAGAACACGGCCATGTCAATTCTGACCCCGTGGGAAGCATCCAGAGCAAATCCTGGTCACGTGGAACACGGCCTATGTCAATCCTGACCCTGTGGGAAACGTCCAGAGCGGAACCTGGTCCTTGCGGAACACGGCTATGTCAATCCGACCTCGTGGAAAGCATCCAGAGCAAATCCTGGTCACGTGGAACACGGCCTATGTCAATCCTGACCCTGTGGGAAACGTCCAGAGCGGAACTTGGTCCTTGCGGAACACGGCTATGTCAATTCTGACCCCGTGGGAAGCATCCAGAGCAAATCCTGGTCACGTGGAACATGGCCTATGCCAATCCTGACCCCGTGGGAAACGTCCAGAGCGGAACCTGGTCCTTGCGGAACACGGCCATGTCAATCCTGACCCCGTTGGAAGCATCCAGAGCAAATCCTAGTCACGTGGAACACGGCCTATATCAATCTTAACCCCGTGGGAAACGTCCAGAGCGGAACCTGGTCCTTGCGGAACACGGCTATGTCAATCCGACCCCGTGGGAAGCGTCCAGAGCAAATTCTGGTTACATGGAATATGGCCTATGTCAATCCTGACTCCGTGGGAAACGTCCAGAGCGGAACCTGGTCCTTGCGGAACACGGCCATGTCAATTCTGACCCCATGGGAAGTATCCAGAGCAAATCCTGGTCACGTGGAACACGGCCTATGTCAATCCTGACCCCGTGAAAAGCGTCCAGAGCGGATCCTGGTCCTTGCGGAACATGGCCATGTCAATCCTGACCCCGTGGGAAGCATCCAGAGCAAATCTTGGTCACGTGGAACACGGCCTATGTCAATCCTGACCCCGTGGAAAGCGTCCAGAGCAGATCCTGGTCCTTGCGGAACACGGCCATGTCAATCCTGACCCTGTGGGAAGCATCCAGAGCAAATTCTAGTCACGTGGAACACGGCTTATGTCAATCCTGACCCCGTGGAAAACGCCCAGAGCGGAACCTGGTCCTTGCGGAATACGGCTATGTCAATCCAACCCCGTGGGAAGCATCCAGAGCAAATCCTTATCACATGGAACACGGCCTATGTCAATCTTGACCCCGTGGGAAACGCCCAGATCAACTCCTGATCCGTGAAACGCGGATGATGTCGATCTCATCAAACACTTACGGGTACTCTCGACCCGTAAGGAAGAAAACTCTCTTATAAGATCCTTACGACTTATAAGAGTAAACGCACTTAGGAATCCTCACGATTCCTTAGGAGAAAATACACCTACGAGATCCTCTCGACTCGTAGGGAGAAAAGTCTTTATAAGACCCTCATGGCTCATGAAGTTGAAAAGCCTTAGGCAGCAGATCTGAACCTGCTTCCTAAGCCATCGCTATCTCTCGAAGAATTCAAAACGGAACGCTCTCTCTATCATCTGCAGGCTACACTTACTAAAGTGACATTCCGATAACAAAGAAAAGAAGAAAGCAAGAAATGACACAAGATAGTATGAAAGAAATATACCTTTTATTCATAAATTCAATTGAGTACAATTTACATCATATGAAAGGATAAAAAAAAGGGGAGATACATTTTATTCAAAAAAATTACAAATGGTGCAAAAACAATTATTGGGAGGGAAGCGTTTTCAATAGACCAATCAGCCGCTCGTGCACTTCCCTCAGCCCCTTTTCATGGTCAGCTGCCGCGGCCAACTCTGCTTCAACCTGAGCTCGTTGCTGCAAATAGGATGAAAGTTGCTCTTCGACGACCCGCTGAGCTGCCCCATGATTCTGTGCATCTCGCTTGATGAGGTCGAGCTTTTGCCTCAGCGTGTGCTCGTCAAAAATACATCGTAGAAGGCTTTCGAAGATAACTTTCAGCTGTGCAGCGTTTGCATCAACTTGAGCATGCAATCGAGCAGATTCGCTTGAAGTCTCTTCGTACTCCTTACGCTTTAAGGCCGCTTCCTGTTCAAGATGGCAGAAGTAGGGAGTGCTCTCCTCGACCCATGCAGCCCGCTGGGAGTTCACATCCAAGATCTCGGGGGCAGGACGTCCAAACTCGAGCTCATACAGACAGGCCTCGATTTTTCTGCAGTGATTGACCCAGAACTCCACGACGCCTTCATTATGAAAGTGCACGAGCGTCGCCAGCATGGGATTAACCTCAGCAGCAAAATCTGCAGCAAGGACAGGAGTCTCCACGTCAAGCTCCTCGAGGTGATCGATCAACATGCGCAGACTATTTACAGTGCCTTTTGAAAAGGGACGTCGAGAAAAGGGGCCTGCTGGCATTATGACTCGAGATTCGAACGGAGCTGAAGTTGGTATCACAGCTACAAAGCAAATCACAGTCAATTAACGGTGCAAGAAATAAATGAGGTTTATGAACAACGGAGTTTACTATGCCGGCTGCAGCAGGTGGCAAGACCGGGAGTACCGGTGGTGCAACCGTTCTTTCGTCTCCTCCTTCGATCTGTAGGGCTGCAATTAAAACAAAGAAGAATTAGAAACGATTTGAATACCCGTAAAAGAAAAGAAAAGACGTTAGCTAAAGGCTGTACTCACCAGCTCCGCTCGAAGAGGCAATCTCTGACTGGAAGGAGAAATGTGGGTGCAGCACCTGATACAGGTGATCAAAAAGGACTCCTGCAAGGATGTAATAATGCAATGTCAATACATAAAGTATACTTCCTACATGAAACTGATGGGTCACAAATCCGTATCTTCCAGCATTTGAGAGGGTACGAGAGAAGGCAAAGAGGCGGTCACCGTCAAAGCAGCAACTGGAGATGCTTTCTCGGGTGGCACAACCTCAACGCTCATCACACCTGCATTAGAAATAAGAGAAACGCTGTCAAAAGAGATTGAAAGGGATAGCAGAATAAAAGAGAGAGCAATGACCCAAAATTTACCTGGTGAGTCGCCGGTCGAGACCGCGACAAGGGCGTCACTGGATGCAGCGAATGCTTCACCCTCCTCCACCGGAACGGTCTCGCCACCAGTAACCTCATCTCCCGACTCCATGAGAATCGTCGCGACACTCGCAGTGCCCGGCAACGGCAAGGAGCCATAAGGGGAAAGAGTGGCGATTGGAGCAGTGCCAGACTCTTGAGAAAGAGTGGCTACCTCAGGCTCGGCGATTGCATCCATCTCACCTACCGCTACCTCAGGCTCGGTGATTGCAGCCATCTCACCTACCGCTACCTCATCAGGACTCGGACCTACAGGATAGGATATATGAGAATCTGAAAATTAAAACTTTAACAAAAAGAACTCAATGTCACGTTACCTTGGGTCGGTCTTTCGACTGCTTCCCGAGCCGCACGCGTTGTCTGTCTGTGGGCGGTAGACAAGACAGCCGAAGCATCCTCTGAAGGAGTAGGGGCAAGGGTAGTAGCGCTCGAACCTGCACCCGCGGCCAAGGCAGCGTTACGCTCCCTTACTACACGCATTCTACGCTTCCTTTCCGCTCGGGCCGTGAGAGCTGATCTTCTCAAGACCTCCGTCAATGGGACGTCATCGTCCGCACCAAGGATTACCTCTGGAGCCGTTATGGCATCCGTCATTGGTTGCTTAAGTGAAGCTTCTTTCGGCAATACCGACGGAACTGAGACTTCGATAGCCGACCCTGGAAGCGTCTTCGCACCGTCCTGCGAAGTCGGTACCACACCTGGAATAATCTGAGTAGAGATAGTTCCTGTAATAAGATGAAAAGGAGGGGTTAGATTACTCATAAGAAACGGGAGTGGAGACGCGGTGAACCGAAATGTACCGGTGCCTAAGGATGCTCGAAGTCTTTCCTCTTCCTCAAAACTCTTGAGAGAAGCTGCGAGAGCTTCTTCGGTGGAAATGCCTGTTAAAGAAGGAAAAGTGTCAGTCAAAACATGATGATAAAAATATGATGCAATTACAAAAGGTACGGCTAATGTTTACTCGATCGCGTGAAGATGGTCAGTCCCACTTTGTAGCTTGCTAGTCGCTCGGAAGTTGCAATAGCAGCCTCGAGGTCGGTATCGTCCGGCGCTATGAACAGACCCTCGTTAGTCCCATATTCGCCCAAGCCCTCACTATAAGGAGCATGAGGCTCTTGACCAAATACAACGTTGGTAGAGAGGATCGACTTCTTCTTCCTCTTCTGCGAGCGAGCTCCGGTCATAGCTAGCGCAAGTTTACGCTTGGTGGGCACTTTGGGACGACGAGTCCCGATATCTGAACCCACACCAGACTCGGGGGAAGCTACAGTCACCGTTTCCATAGGAGCACGGGGTATCGGTAGATCGGACCAATCGTGCGGGACCTCGACCGCAGCAACTTCTCTTAAGGGAGGACGAACAATGGTTCGTCGCTTCAGAGGAACACTTAGATTACCGGCCGGAGCGGTACCCTTGCGATCAAGCAGCAATTGCTTCTCCTCCCTGATAACGGCGCCCATTGAATGCTGATACCAGGCCACATGCACATTCAGGGCCTTTGGAATACAGCTCGGTTCGCTGATAAAGAAGTGGGACCCTGTATTCAGGTGCATAAAATAATGCAGCGCGCTTCGCATTCCCTCTTCGGTAGCAGCAGGTTCTGCCAAGAAAGTCTCAAGTGGGACACCCTGATTGTAACTCAGCTGCTGGGCGAAACGATGCAAGTTGTATCTTATGAATAACGCCGCATCATTTTGCCTGAATACGAGAAAGCCCATCCTGATGGAATACAGATGAAGAATCTCTCGAGCTTTCAACACAGAGGCCCCGTCTTTAAAAATGTCTTGCAATGGCAACACCGCTTTTGAAGTTTCCTGGCCGACGGTCAAGACTTTGTAGGTGAAAGACATACCATCTCCAACCGTGCGCGGACGAAGGAGCAAACCCCTAGCTTCCCACGGTGACAGACTTGCGATGGAGGCGTCAACCGGCCGCATTATCCGAAGGAACTTGCATCTGTCGTAAAAAGAAGGTCTTTTGTGGATACCGAAGACCCCCAGCACGTGCAACTCTAGCCATGAGGTGAAGTAATGCATTGAGAAGTTGGCGGGCTGCACCCCTGGTTCAGTGGTATCCACTGCCAAGCTGAGGCCGTGGTATAGGTGGGCTAACCTGGCGATCCCGATGGCCACTTATATTCCGGCAACCATTCGATGCGCAGGGTAGAATACAGAAGGCCTCATGTAACGAGGGTGCATAGGAAGTGCGAACCAGCTTAACCATACACCGAGAAACCCGAGAAAGAATGCTTCCTCATTAATGCCCGGAGCGGCAATTTCTGACAGGGGGACGATCGCGACGTCGGGAAGAAAGAAATCCTTTTGATCGGCTTCCAATATTGGCCGACGATCCAAGCCAAAGCCGAAAGGATCATCAAGTTTAGCAAACTTTTCACCTTATCGCGACAAAATTTCTGGGCGAAGAAAACGGGAAATGAAGTCCGCAAAGCAGTCCCCCCGGCATCGGGATTCAAGAAAGAGGCTCTCATACATATTCAACACCTTTATCAGACTTGGGAACGGGTGCTGAATGGCGTTCTCTGGGGTAAGACCCATTACCACTGATTTGGTGGCAAAAACATACTCATCCGGAGGAAGCAGCTCCTCGTAGTGCTCTCCCCTAACTGGTAAACCAGAAACCTCGGCAAATTCCTCCAAGGAAATGGAGACCTCTCGATCCAATAGGAGGAAGGTGTAGGTCAGAATGTTCCACTGCTCTAAAAATGCCTTGATCCACCATGTGGGAGGTGCAGAATACTGGAACAAGGAAGCGTAGATCGCAGGGTATAGGCCAAGCTTCAGCAGCTGCGATTTCTTTGCCGAGAAGATGTATTGGGCCACTGTAAGTATCCGGCCGGATGACGGGGAGTTAGTCCAATGTTGTAGGGCTGTCCCCAAGGGCGCGACTCGCCCTGACATATGCGACGGCCTAGGGTGTCCAAACCCACCGGCGGCTGCACGGGTACTGCGGCAATAGAAGGCCGAAGGAGACATTCTGAAGTCCAATTTACCTCCTCCACAGTATAATTGATCGGGGGCGCATCTGCATAAGGGATTGCAGAGATAGGCTCCGAGGGTGTCACGCAAGAAAAGCTCTGGCGGCCTCTGATAATTTGATCATACCATCTACCCCATAGGTGAAGATTCTTGTGCTCCGGGTCATGGTCCTTGATCAGTGCTAGAACCTCTCAGTCCACGGGCGCCTCAGGAAATCCGCCTTCTGAGCGGACGAACGGAAAGGAGGTGTCGAAAGACATGTCACCTGCGCGAAAAAGAACAAAAGTTAACCGTCAGTGCTATAATTTAAACTCTGACACTTGATACTTTAAAATTCGTACCGCACTGCAATGCAGTAAAAAGGGACCAAAGGGGGACCCACAAAATCTAGATGACAGTTCATCATTAATAAAACAGCCTCATCATTTGATGAGACTATCAATTAAATAAGGAAATCCTCAATTAATTCTCATTTAATGAGAAATCCCTCGGGCTAAGGAGCAAATCTTCTTTTGAGAGCAGTGCTCTGTAACAGAATGACACCTGTTAAGTTCTAATGATGAAGGAATAAAAATTCCTCAAGAGACTGGCTCTGTAAAAATGATTAAAAAATCCATCAGAAAAATTGAAACCATTTTTTTATATGAATTAAAATTTTGAGATCTCCAAGATCTATGAACAAACTCTGTGAGTTCTTCATAAGAGATTGACAAATCTCCGTTATTTAAAAGAACAAAGCTCTGTTAATGGGTCAAGAAACCCTCAAAAGGTTTTCTTTAGATCTAAGATCTATGAAGAGCAAAGCTCTGTTATGGGTAAAACCCTTATAACATTTTTTAGATCTAAGATCTATGAAGAGCAAAGCTCTGTTAATGGGTGAAACCCTAGATTATTAAAAGTTTTAATCTTTACCTAAATTTTGACAGAGTTCTGTCCTTAAGAAAGTTCTTAAGCCAAAGAGCTATGCTCTGCAAGAGAATAATAATTCTCAGAAGGAAGAAAATGAACAATGGTCATCTCAGAGGGCTAAGGGTCCTATTTATAGGTATTGAAATGCCTTTTCAACTTCTGAGTTAATCCAAGGGCGCAAATACTGCCACCGTTGCACTCACATGTGGGCCACGTGAGCGCAACGGTGGGGGGCATTTGTTTCCCCCAATCAGAGCAAAACTCTGTTTGAAATTTAAATTTTGAAATGAAGCAACGCTTCAGATGCAGCGCCAAGTGCGCTGCGCCCTAAGCAGCGCACCACGTGCAAAGAACGCGTGCGCTAGCACTAGGTGCGCTGCGCTCTAAGCAGCGCACCACGTGCGAAACACGGATGCGCTTGCGCTAGGTACGCTGCGCACTAAACAGCGAACCACGTGCGAAGCATGGATGCGCTAGCGCTAGGTGCGCTGCGCTCTAAGCAGCGCACCACGTGCGAAGCACGGGTGCGCTAGCGCTGGAACTAAAAGCTCCCCACCGTTAGATCAAAAATTTAATAATAATGATGAATCATTAATTAACTAGAATTAAATTCTGTTAAGGAAAGATTTCTCAAAATCTTTCCAAACAACAAAATTGTAGGCTGTAAATCAGAGCACCGTTGGATCAATGATTCAATGGTGATTAAAAATCACCAAAAGTACAGAATAAATTCTGTATGGAAAGATTTCCCAATTTTGTTAAAAACAAGAAGATTTCCTTCTGTAAATCAGAAGCGCTTGGATCAAAGATCCAACGATGGAAAATTCCCCAAATCAAATGGAGAAAAGATCTCCTTAACTGATTGAACTGATCAGCTTGCCCTATAAAAAGGCCCCTAGACTTCAAGTCTGGAGAGACAGAAGCATAGAGAGAAACCTCCTCAAAAACTTTGAGAAATTCAAAGAAAAAGGGCAAGCTCTCAGAAGAGGATTTTTCTTCAAGGTAAAGAAATGAATGATGATAAGCACAGAGATGAAATCATCTCATAATTTAAAAAAGAAGAAGAAGAACCCACTTCTTTAAAGAACATAGATCTAAAAAAAAGACCAAAGTCTTTTCAAAAAGAGATCCAAAGATCTTATCATAAAATAAAAGAAGAATTTACGTCTTCTTCACAGATCATAGATCCATAAAGGCAAAGCCTTTCATCAACATAAGAGATTGAAGAACTTTTTTTCTTAGAAAATTGAGACAAGGTCTCTTTTTGGATCACAAAATTGATCATATGCGCTTTGCGCTCTTGAACTGCGCTTCTGTGCCCATCAACTGACACTCAGCACCAAGCGCGACACGTGTCCCTCACGTATGCGCTCTTAAAGCTAGCGCTTTGCGCTCTTGAACCAGCGCACTGCACTCATGGGCTGGCGCTCAGCGCCAGGCGCACCACGTGTCAATCACGTGTGCGCCACTGAACTAATAGCGCCCTGCGCTCATAAACTGGCGCAATGCGTCCATCATCTGGCTCTTAGCGCCAAGCGCGTCGCGTATTGCGCTGATAGAACGTAAATCATTCTTTAAATAAGCCCAGAGCTCTGATAAATGCTCAGCACTCAATAGAAGACAAAATATTGTCAGAATGCAGGTCAATACTTAGCATTATTAAAAGGGCCAAGCCCAGACAAATCCTTGACAACCCAAAATAAATGTTAAACATTTTAACTTGATTGGACTTAGCCTAAGATTTGCCATAAGTCCCCAACTCATATTAATTGAGCCCATCTGCTCATAAATATTTTAACAGATCTTAGTCTCAAACTGGAATACAGATCTACTAACTAAAATTGGTTCAAGGGTACATCTCTGACCCCCTCTGATATATGTCGTTGTAATCCTTCAACGTCTTCAGAGAGGTGACGGGTCCCGGCAACCATACATTTCATAGACTATGACGTCTTTAAACTGGACTGTGGGGTCCTTAAGCCCATGGACTATGATGTCCTTAATCTCGGACTGTGGGGTCTTTTAAAACCCATGGACTATGATGTCCTTAACCTTGGACTGTGGGATCCTTAAACCCATAGACTATGATGTCCTTAACCTCGGACTGTGGGGTCCTTTAAAATCCATGGACTATGATATCCTTAACCTCGGACTGTAGGGTCCTTTAAAACCCATGGACCGAGATCTCCTTAAACTAACATTGGACCACCATGTCCTTAAACTGGTAATCAACCGCAATGTCCCTAAACTAAACAATAGAGCCCAAATGCTCTTTTGTTGAATCTAAATGATCCTGTTAAGTTGATCTTAGTCTAAAATTAAACTAACGTATCCTTAACTAACGTTTAAGTTGATCTTAGTCTCAAATGAGACTAACGTATCCTTAAACCTAACCCTAAACCCAAATCTAAGGAAAAATATGGATTTGGACTAATCCACGTCCTACGGGCGACAACATAAATTAGTCTCCGTATACAATCCATGGGCAACCAAAAACAAAACAAACACCCACGACACGAAGTGACCATCTGGAGAAAGAGAAAGTTGTTACCGTGATGCGGTAGCGTAATTAACTGCAGGGGCTTGTGCCTGCAGGGAAGAGCATCCCCACAATCAAAAACCGCTCAAACGAGGGAGAATCTGACGAAGTCTGCTATATCGGCCGCATCCGTTTAAACCTTCGATATACGGTGTCATAAATCAACTTGGCATCTTCGGAGAGGTGGACGGATAGCACCAATTAGCATCTGCCCCGAAATTCAGGCGAGATGGACCTGCGCGGTCGCGTCTCCATGTTTCGGCGGGGAACAACTGCCCCAATCGCACGATCTCAGGAAGAGGATCTGACCCCTGCTCTCAGGGTAGACCCGGGCTCGACTGGAGGGTCCCTAGAGCCTACTCCCACCACATCTACAGACTCTATAAATGAAGACATCTAACTTGGAGAAGAGGGATCCTCGGGAGGCAAAAGCAGAAGAGAGAAGAAGAGCCGAGCTATCAGGACTTAAAGCGAGGAAAATATGGAGAGATAGGGGCCCCGGAGTGGACCCCATCCCTATTTATTGCTGCCATCACCGTCATCCAACGACGCCCTTCATCTCCCGCCAAAACGACTCCTCGCGTCCGACGACCCCGATTGCTCCACCTGTCGCTCCAGCATTGGGCCGCATCCCATTAGACGCCGCAGGTCTGCGACACGTTGCGTCGTCCAACCGACGCTCAACACATGGACCGTCACTTCAGTGACGGAATGCACGGACCGGCGCACCTTCCTTAAATGCGGAGATTTTGCCCATGATTCGCTGGCAGAAAAGACAAAAGATTGCCCGGAGACACGTCCCGACGATATCTTCAAAGGGAGCTCACCCCGGGTGGCCCGGCAATCCACTCTCGACCCGACCCGTTAGCTGGTCGGGACGAGAGTAGGGGGCTAATAATGATGCTCGTTATCGGCGATCTCCCAGATCGTAACACGTGGCAGATGACGTGTCCCAGAGCTCAGAAGAAAGGGCCGACCAGGCCACCCCTGTGCCCGACCCGCAAGCACAAGCTGGCTCTTCTAAGAGCCTCCATGCACAAATTGGTTCCCTCGGCCTCCCAGCTCGCCTCCGAGCTATCACAAAACCAAGATGCCTCAGCTCTCCCGCTCGCCCCGAGCTCTCCCGCCGAGGCCATTTTCCTCGGTCTCATCGACCAACCAGCGGTACCACTCGTAGGCGTAACAGCGGTGAAAGCATCCAAATGGTCCTTCGGGTCGGTTTTCTCGTCAAAGAGAGAGACCTTTGGGGGCTTGTTGCGTGAGGAGACATGGACAGCGAGCAGCTCCTCGGTGAATGGCTTGGTGAGTGAGTCGGCGGTGTACTTAGCCCCCTCGCCCAAGTGGTGACCTTCCCGACGTATGCCCTCGATCATCTTCTCGAGGGCGTCGAGTCGGCCGTGGTACCCGAGGATTCGGCACCCCCTGATCCCTGGCCTCTGCTGTGGGAGACTTGCGTCCGGGCGCGGCCCCGGTTCTTCTCGATGAGGTTCCTCAGATCCCCGGGCGAGGTAGCCCTCGAGCCGCCATGGCGAGCCCCGTCCTCGCGACCCCGTCGAGGGAGGGGGTGTTGGTCATGCCTGGGAACAGGCGAGCTGACCGACATCTCCTCGGGAGGGTAAGGGTCGCGATGAGGCTCGAGGCGAGGCGCTCTGGCGGCGGATCTTGGTATGGAGTTGTGGGGCGCCCAGCGGGCCGCAGAGAGTACCAGCTCAGGAGATCTGTGGCCGAGGGAGGTAGATTGTCGGTGGTCGGCCGTGCAGATGCGGGCAGAGTCTTCTCGAGGCTGAGGAGCGACGATCTGGGGTTCAGGCCCTGCCGTTTGGACATGGACAAGCGCTTCCACGATGGACGCTAGTCGGTCTATTAGGCCGGCAAGGGCGTTGATGACATTTGCCGGGGGAGGTTCATCTGCGCCTCCGTTGAGGGGGAGGCGGCGGCTGGTGCTTGGATCTACATGGTGATCGCTCGCCATGTAGCCTCGGCGAGAAAGCTCGGGGGCGAGCGGGAGAGCCGAGGCATCTTGATCCTGTGATAGCTCGGAGACGAGCTGGGAGGCCGAGGAAGCTAATTTGTGCATGGGGCTCTGAGGAGAGCCAGCTTGTGTTTGCGGGTCGGGCACAGGGATGGCCTGGTCGGCCCCTGTAGGCCCTTTCTTATGAGCTCTAGGACACGTCATCTGCCACATGTCACGATCTGGGAGATCGCCGATATCGAGCATCATCATTAGCTCCCCACTCTCATCCCGACCAGCTGACGGGTCGGGTCGAGAGTGGACTGTCGGGCCACCCGGGGTGAGCTCCTTTTAAAGATATCGTCGGGACGTATCCCCGGGCAATCTGTTGTCTTTTCTGCCAGCGAATCATGGGCGAAATCTCTGCATTTAAGGAAGGTCCGCCGGTTCGTGCATTCCGTCACTGAAGCGACGGTCCATGTGTTGAGCATCGGTTGGACAACACGACGTGTCGCAGACCTGCGGCATCTGATGGGATGCGACCCAATGCTGGAGCGATAGGTGGAGCAATCGGGGTCGTCGGATGTGAGGAGTCGTTTTGGCGGGAGATGAAGGACGCCGTTGGATGAGGGCGATGGCAGCAATAAATAGAGATGGGGTCCACTCCAGAGCCCCTATCTCTTTATATTTTTCTTTCTTTAAGTCCTAATAGCTCGGCGCTCTTCTTCTTTCTTCTGCCTTTGCCTCCCGAGGATCCCTCTTCTCCAGGTTAGATGTCTTCCTTTGTAGAGTCTATAGATGCGGTGGGAGTAGGCTCTAGGGACCCTCCGGTCGAGCCCGAGTCTTCCCGGGGAGCAGGGGTCAGATCCACTTCCCGGGATCGTACGACCGCGGCAGTCCCCAGGGAGGAGGAGGCGGACGCCGCTCCTGGCGTGCCATCTTTGATGAAGCACGAGGATGAGCTCGCCAACGCTCGGGCTAGCTTCCATATCCCTTCTGGCTAAACGCTTCGCTTGGCCAAGGAAGGAGAGAGGGCAGAGCAAGTACGGGATAGGGAGATCGCCCTGTACCTGGAAGCCTTTTGGGGCGGAATGTGCCTGCCCTTCTCTCCGGAGGTCGTCGAAGCGCTGAACTTCTTCGGGTTAGCTCCGGGCCAGTTAGTGCCGAACTCATGGAAGATCCTCCTCAGGTTCCTGGTCCGCCTGAAGCTACAGGCGGTCCCCTTCAGTCTCTCCATCCTTGATTCCTCTCTCCTCTTCAAAAATCATCCTGGGGGTCGAGCGGGCGACCCGAGGTGGGTCTACCTCTCTTTTAGGAAGCGACAGGGGGGTGCCGCCGGGTCAGGAGTTGTAGTCCTACCTTCTTCTATCTATGAATGGAAGAAGAAGTTCTTCTTTGTTGCGCCGCCCGAGGGTGAGGACTGGCACGTGCCGACCCAATGGTCAAGGGATAAGTGCTTCCTGGGAAATCAGTTCAATGACCCCGCCGCGATGAGAGGGGCGTCGTGGGAGCCCATTTCCCGACCTGACGTGCTGCTATCTGAGCGGGCCTTGAGTTGGGCCGGGCTCAGCCCTGTCGAGTTCGTCGGTGAGTTAGGCTTGCGTTTTTTGCTTTATTTTTCTATGCGGCGCTGACTCCACTGCCTCTTGTTTTGTGCTGAACCCATGGATATGAACGAACTCCGAGCCTCCATGCGGCAGCCGAAGAAGGGCCCGAAGGCTGGAGGCGCCAGCTCTTCCTGGTCGAAGCCTGTCCCAGTTCTTTCAGCCGCCGTCCCGGTACCTCCGGTGGCCGTACCTCCTCAGCGTTTTGGGGCGGATCCCGCCCCGGAGTCCAGCAAAGCGGCGAGTGATTGATATGTTGTTTTGCGTGCATGCGCTTTTAAAAGATAAATCAAAGAATAGTTAACCGCAATCAATAACGGCGTCGCTTGGTAGCTAGCCGGTTGAGTACGAGTCGGTTCACAGGGAGATGGATTCCTTATCTTTATGTTCTTACGAGTTAAATCCAAAATATTGGTGGTTTTATTTTAAGATCTAAGAATGAGATAAAAGTTTATAAAAATATTGCTAGGGTTAAGATTAGGTTAGTTTGGAAAATCAATTATTCTCACCGCTTTCTTTGCCCTAATTAAGAACTTTTTAGGTGTTCAGGTAATAGTTAACAAAGAGGATTAGCACGATCGGGAAGAACTAGGTTTCTTCCTCTAGGTCCTTGTCCGTCCTTTCTTAACTGTTACCCTAACCTCTATGGAAAACAAGCACAACCGGTCTTTAACTATGGTATCACCGCTACCTCATGGGATAGGATGCCGTAGTGAGCGGTGTGTGTTTGTATGCATAGAGTCCTACTTTAAAATATTGAACGGGCAAGAAAGGGATGAGAGATTTTCATCTCTCAAACCTTCCCTAAACCTAACCCTAACAAGTGAGGAACTACTCACTTATTAGGGAATTGATAAACGAGTTCATTTTTTTATGGTTTTAATATAATAACTATGGCAGATAAAATTTTTTTATAACTACGGCAGATAAAAAATTTATAACTACGGCAGATAAAAAATTTATAACCACAGCAGAAAAGAAATTCAAGATAAAAAAAACTTACTTCTTTATTGATGCACTCTTTGACAGATTACATGAAATTGAAAATCTAAGATGTAGAAATTAAAAGCGGCATCTCAAAAGAGGCACCTAAAAAGAGACACAAGAATTATTGGCCTTTTGCTCTCCTATTTATAGATACAGGAAACCCTAGGTTACATTCTGATCCATTCATAAATTTATAAATCTACCCTAAGAAGACCCGGTCAACGCACCGTCTTATCCACCGACACATGCATTGCATGGCCGCGGATCCGCGGCCAGAAGCCTTGTTTGGCCGCGGTTCCTCGGCCGTTTGATAGGCTATCTGGGTCATTTTCTCAGGTTTTCTTCTTGTTGCATTTTCATTCTGGTTTCTTCACTTGGTTTCTCAGAATGTCTTCTAGTTTCTTCTAGATCTCCACAGTGCAGAATGTTGTGGACTTTTACCGTTCGCTTCGTGTTGAAGTCTTGAATCCTGTGCTGCCTTTGTGCAATCGAACTGTTTACTGATCTTCATTTGTTCCTCAAACTGTAGGCGGCATGATAAAGATTCTTCTGTTTGTTGGTCATAGTCTCACTTTTGTAGCGTCTTTTCATCATTTTCACTGTATTGTTCCGAGAACCTGTAACCTGCAACTATTTAGCAGACATGGATCAAAAGCACCTATTTATTTGCAAAATGAATAAGAATGGGGAATATAAAAATGCAAAATTATGATATGAACAAATACCCCCAAACTTATCTTTTTCTCGTCCCGAGCAAAACCATTTTTATTCTCAACAAAATCCTAACCCCACTTTCGCAGGGAATCGCGATTGCACTGAGCTCGTGCAATAAGTCGTTAAACCTCTAGGTGACCCTAGTAGGAGAAGTGTTGTCTCATGAGGGTTTTCAGCGGATACTACCCAAAAAATCCGATTAATTTGGCCTGTTGACTTTCATTCTTCAATTCGGTGTTCTAGCAAGAAATTCTATTATCTTCAACTCAGAAATTATCAACCCATATTTTTCACGCTTCCTTATCATTTAACTTAAGATTGTATATGTTCTGAAAATTTACTTAGTTTTCAGCATCTTTTGAGTTTTCCTTCTAATATTCCATCTCAACTTAGGATTTTTTATCATCTCTACTGAAGGTATAAGCCCTATCTTTCATTCCTATCTCTCATCCAAACCCCAATCATATACCCCTACGTGTGTGTATGTATCACCCCTACACTTGGAAATTCAATTCAAGCTATCATACTCTTGTCCATCGTCCAAAATACTTTTAGTTGGTGAATTTTAGATGAAATTGCTCACACATCCTTCATGCGACTGTTAATACTTCTTAAGGTACCAACGACCGATTACAAAATGTGTTCGCGCATTTAGGCATAATTCCTCGTCTTATAACATCTAAGGCTTTAGCAGTGACTGTCACGCCCCGCTTCCCAAAATACGGAATACGAGGGGTTGACAAGGCCAGCCATGCTCCTACGGTCAAGGAAATAACCTGCCGTAGTCACAATTCGGTTTCTAGCTTTACGTGGTAATCAGTAAATAATGCGCAGGTAATGAGAATTGCAGTAACTGAAATAAAACAATATAAAGAACTGACCTGATGGGAAACAAAAGGGTATAACTCTGGATAGCTAATCAAGATGTCCGTGATGTGCGTCTGGTCCTGGCCCCGGCTAAATCCACTCCTCACACTGAGCATGCATACTCAGGTCGTCAGAGCGACACAATAGCAATATAATATATAGATACAAGTGACTACTCGAATAGTGATAATATATATATATATATATATATGACAGTAAATCAAGACGGTATAGGTATGAACATGCAGTAACCAAAGAAGTGTCTAATAGATCAGGTGAACAGTAAAACAGTAAAATAATATGCCAGGTATGTCATCACAGTAAGTAATGTATATCAATGCCATTATCCCTATCAGTCTCTAAGTCTCACTGTACAGGTCACTAAGCCTATCGTCAGTCCAAGTGTGAGAGTCAACCACTCGCGAGTGTCCTCCACTCAAGGGTAGGACCCAAGGGCAAGGGACCACGGGCCCAACATGTAACTCACGGTAATAATCATGTACCCTGTAAATCTCCATATATTTCCATATATATAAGCCAGCATGGGACTCCCGAGATTCTGTTGAACTCACACTCAAACTACCCCATATCCCGTGGTCTACATCAAACGCTAACCATAACCTCAAATACCAGTCGGTCTGTGACAAGTCTGCGCGAGAACTGGAGACAGGATCTCCATCAAGCACGTCCTGACTAATACCCAAGATAAATGGCAGTGTCTGGTGCCTTATCTGTGACACCCATGCAAGAGCTTCCATAAGTGTCCCATACCACTTATAGTCACACGTACACGCGTCCCACAGACGTCGACAATGCAATAGAATAATAAGGTTCACTGATTGTGTACAAGTACGTGTCACTTTCACTTATTCACTCATGCACGAACAATAATGTACTTGACACAATCATCACTAATACCTAACACTGGGTAATGCACATGATCACTAGCTTATCAATGCAGTGACATATGTATGATATGATGAGTAAACAGTATGTAAAGCATGATTAAGATGTCATAAATCAGTATTCTATCACTTGCATAATTTATCATAAATCATACGTGTACAGTTTAGCGAAATGATGAACGGGGAATTAATAGTATGTTTGATTATCTATCCATCAAATTTAGTTTCACGCCAATCGGGTTTCAGGATCACTAGTTATGGCCATTTCATTTTAAGCGTTCACGGCTGGAAATCCGGTTTCAGAATCGGAAGTCCGTTTCGCAACGCATTTTAATCCCGGTTGGGATCAGATTTTAGCAACACCACAGTTGAATAAAATCTAGAGTTTTCAGTAATGTTTTCAACGCAATAGACGGATTCTCAATCGCGTCTGTACGTCAGGAGATATACACTGTTCAATACTAGTATGTCAATTCTAATTCTGTTGGGACTGTTATACGTTCCCATCTTTTAAATCACAGATTAAATAGCAAACGATGACGAAACAGGATGAAACTGCTTGTATTATCTAGATAACAGATTCAAATTTAATAAACAGTGGAGTTCCGCAACGTATGAGTTCAGGCAATCAGGTGGCACACATTATGGGACAGTAAATAATAGTTAGAGTCGCTCTGGACTGCAGTCCAGAGTCGCACTCCAAACCAAATATCGTCACAATTTAAGTATAGAAACCATTAGAAACTTGCATAGGGTTATAGTTCGTCGAGTTGTCTTCGATTTAAGCCCTCGAACGCATCATTTCAATATGTACATAATTTACGGTGATTTTAACCATTTTCAGATACAGGATATTTCTAGTTTTACGGGTATATTTGGGGGTATTCATTTTAGTCACTAACAGTCGTATTTTCCAGTGAAATTTATACATAGTATTCAATATCACATGGGCCAGCAAATGCCAACATGTTCCGTCAATTTAAATGAGGACTTCCATTGAGATCATGCATCGAACGGTTGCGTTATATAATTTATCGAGAATTGTAAATTTGTAATCTATACGATATAAGTTTGTAATACGAAAATATTAGCATGTAGAAAGTAAAATACTTGCCTGGAAACGTTTCGTGGATGTACGGCGGCGGTAACGTTACGAACGCGCGTCGAACGGCGTGGATTTATTTGCACGACTTCGGCTCGCGATACGGATTTGACGTCGGAGTTGCCCGGAGCCGTTGCACGGTCACTGGAAGTTGGGGAGTGCTTAGTGGTCCTCTGCGAGTCCACTGGGGTCGACGACGGTCGGCGGCGGCGCTCCGGCGATGATCAACAGGATGTCGGTTGTGTGCGTGGGTTTTTGGGTTTTGTTATTTTTGAAGAGAGAGAGAGAGAGAGAGAAGTGTAGAGAGAGAGGGGGGGAAGAGAGGGAGTTAGACAAAGAGAGAGAGAGAGAGAGGTTTAGAGGGAGAGAGAGAGAGACACACAGAGAGGGAGAGCAGAGAGAGTGAGAGAGACACACAGAGAGAGGGAACACACAGAGAGATGTAGATAGAGAGAGAGAATAACAGAGAGAGAGAGAGAGAGAGAGCAGAGGAAAACAGAGATTGAGGTGATGAGGGATGGAGGTCGGGTGAGGGAGCTGAAGTGGGGAAGAAGGTGAGGAGGTGCTCGGTCGATGGAGGTTGTTGGCAACGTGGAGGAGGTCGTGTTGGTGCTCAGGCGGTGTCCAGCGGCGAGGGAATGCCGGCGTTGATGGAGGCAGTGGGTTGGGTGTGCAGGGCGTCGTCTAGATGGGTGCAGGGGAGTGAGTCGGGGCTCTGGTGGTGGAGAGGGGAGAGCGAGGGAGGGAGTTTGAAGGGTGATAGCCGTCGTCGTCGACGGCGGGAGTGTGGGTGATGGAAGCAGTGGCTGCGGGCGTGGGTATTTTCGAGAGAGAGGAGAGGAGTTTGAGGGATTGTGAGGGATGAGAGGGAGATAGGGGAGACGAGGGGTGGAGAGGGGAGTAACGTCGCACGACGTGGGCGTGGGCGCGAGCGGAGGCGAAGAAAGCGGATCGCGAGCGGGGAAAAAGGAAAAGAGCCGTTGAAAGAAGAAGGAGAGAGGTAGCGGGCCGGGCCGGGTCGGGTAAGAAGGTGTGGGCAGAAGGAAGTGGGCCGGAAGAATTTAAACAAATGGTTTAATTTTATTAGATTTTCTTTTGGGCTGAGGGAAGATGCTGGGCCAGGGCTTAAGGATTTTAATGTTAATTTAAATTTGATTTTTAATCAAGTTGGGCTGAGGAGCCGGGCCGCTGGAAAATTAATAAAAGGGAATGGAGTGTGGGTTGGAAAGAAAAAGATTTTAATTTTAAAAAAATGGGCTGAAGGAATAAAATATAGTTTGGGTTTAATTTACAAAGAAAGGGAGGTGGGCCTGGTTTGGAAATAAATAAGAATAGAAAAATAAAAATAAAATAAAAGAATCTATAAAATATAGAATCGATAGGTAATGGGCTTAAGATAAATTAGGGTTAGGGAAAGTTATAATACTAAAATAATATTTATAAAAATAAATAAACTTCAAGAGTAATATAAATACACATATTGGTAGAAAAGGGACTGGGTATTACATTGACTCCCAAACCAGTTGGTCTAAGGCACTAGGTAATAAAGCACCCTCGCTATATATATATTTTTTATTTTACGCAGTCTTAAATAATTACAAAACCAGTGTTCATTTTTTTATCTCTTTATTCACACTTATACTTTTATTTTATTTTCCTTCATACTAAGGATTTTAGACAAGAGCATCTCAAGGTATCCTCTACTATTCTAAGTTTCAAGGTGCGTGTATCTGCAAGTCGTAGGGTATATTTTTTCAGAATTTAGATTTAAGGTTCGGAATTATTTTTCAGACTTACACTTCAAATAAAAATTCAATACTCTTCCTTTATTTTGACTTAGCCCAAGAACTGAACTCAAAATTTGCCTATTTCTAAATAAACTACAAGGATGTATATTTTCTACAGTTAAACTTTAAGAAAGGTTATTTTTAGGGTTTTTAGTTTACCAAGTTTAGGATCTAGTTTTTCCTAACTAGTCAACCATCATATTGAACTTAAGCTAAATATGGCCAAAATTGAACTTTTCAATTTTTATAATTTTTTTAAAGTTTGTTCGATTTTTATGGGTTTTAAAATAAGTATGCAAATGCAATATACACATGAATGCGAAGGAAGAACCTTACCGAGCACACCCCCAACTTTAAACTTGATAGTGTCCTTACTGTCAGGCTACACCAAGAGGGTCAAAATTGTCAATACTTCCCTGTTTATTTTATTTTTTTATTTTTTTATGTTTTTTTTAATTAACAGAAAAAGAAAACAAAATATATATACACAAAAAGGCCCCCCAAACTTAAGTGAAACAGTGTTTCCACTGTTTAAACGTTAAAGTTTAGAGTTAGGGGGGAGAAAAAACACAGTATCAAACTATACAAGGCCTTACACAAGCCAAAGGTTAGCACCAACCATTCAAAAATTTTATCGTTATAATGGCGTGGTTGGTGAAAGAATGGAGTGTAGACACGAGACCATGTGGAGATAGAAGCGGTATACGGTCTCGGTGGAGGAGAAGAATGGCGGAAAGGAAAAAGAAATGGTAGTGGTTCGACTTCTTTAGGGGGAAGTTGATTGATCACAAAATCCGTGGCGTTTAAGAATGCGAGTTTGTCGGCGAAAATATCTTCGAAACTTTCATCGAAGGTTCGATTGAACGTTTCAATGTCAATAAGTGTCACGCCAGAATTCAACACACTTGATTTTTCAAAATTTATGAAGGTAGGATAGTCATAAGGCTCATTTACCTTATTTTCAAAAGAGTCTAAATCAAGTTGTTTTCCTAGAATTATCGAACTCAAAATATCGGATTGTGATTCATTAACACTCGGTATAATTAAAGGAATATTAGAAGAAGAACCAGAGAAAGTGGGAGAAAAAAGTTGAATACGAACTTGAGAGTGGAGATGGAGTGTATAAATTAGCACATTTTGTAATGACCGATGTGTAAAGAGCGATTGTGCTAATCTATCAACCCACTGAGAAATGAGGTCAAATCCCTCAAGGTTCGTGAGAAAACATGGGTACGTCGAACTTGGTAAACCAGACATTGAAAATGAAAGGGATACGGTCTCGTGCGCGGTCGGAACGATGAAAAGGACGAAGGGGAGTGATTTAGGAAGGGTCACAGTTAAAGGTTCAGGAGAGTGTAAACAGTCAGCGGAAAGAACATGATGAATTGGAAAATCCGACTCATCAAACAAAACTGGTTTATCCTCAATATTCTCCTCAAAATTTAGCTTATCCATGCCATTCTCATCAAAATCAAGACGCATATGAAGTTCGGGAAAAATATTCAATGATTCGGGATGATGAATTGGAGAGAAAAACTCGGCCAAATCTGCGGGTTCATCATCCAAATTATTCCCTGCGTCAATATCCTCAATCAAGTGAAAATCAATTTTTTCGGATACCTTATCAAAAGCATGGATATTTATCAATTCAGGTTCTAAATTGGAGGTGTAGAGGTCAAAAGGATTGGTGATGGTTTCATTCGAAAGGGACCCTTCACAATCTGGCAAATCAAGCATTACAAAGTCGCACAACTCATTAAATGTTTTATTTTCAACTGGTGAATCATTTGGGACACTTGATAGACATTCAAAACCGGAGTTGTGGGATTCAATTGGGGATGGGTAAGTTTGATTTGGAAGGGTGTATAGCTCACTTTCTCCGCTCAAATTCTCAATCTGTCCAATCGCCTCATCTATAAGTCTACGGTAGCGCCCCGGCCGTCTGTCCGAGACCAAAATGCGGAAACGAAAACTTTTTCAAAACTTGAAACCGGCGCTATCGTATACTTTAAAACCGGATCGAACCATTAACCTATAACTAGCTAACAAGAGAAGGGTTGGAAAAGCTATACCGATTGATCCGTGTCCTTCGGTCTTCAGCCACCAACCCAAGCTCCACGCGGCATCTCCGATCTCGATCTCCTCATCGGAAGGGGCACCACATCTTCGAGTCTTTTTACGGGCTCCCGCTTCGTCCGAAGCAACTCGGGTATGAAGTTCGCTAGCCGACGTGTCCAAGGTGATGTACAGAATGTGTGTGATCACTTCGTCTCAAGCACCCATTGATTCTCATCGCATGAAAGTGTATGGATGGAGGTTGAAAATGATGCCTTTAATGGAAATGGTGAGCTAGAGGAGGAAAAAGAAGAAGAAGCCTTTTTCTTTCTTTTGTTATCTATGATAAAAATGAGAGAGTGTGATATCAAAAATACTAGATCAAACTCTATCATGGCTGCCCTTTTCTCTCTTTCTCTCATTTCAAACCACAAATCAATCACATAATGTGACATTAGCACAAGAAAAGAGACCATGAGTCACTAATGAAGTCCATATCACATTAAATGATCAAAATGATGATTTAAGCTCACAATTTCTATTTGTAAACATTAATCCAAATGTTTACAACAATAAAAAAAGATACGGCAACATCTAAAGTAAACTCGTGACGGATCACAAGGATACCCCTCACCGATATATACATACCTGCATCCGCATTCCGACCGAATGCGAATGCGATGAGACTAAAGTAATCCAACAAATCTAATAGTAGGATCCGGCTTAAACCAAAGCCCACTAGTATGATCCGCCCGATCATGATCCGTGCACTACTGCACGTATATGATCGAACCCTGCCATATATCATACAACCTCTACAACGTTTCGCCCGAAACTTGAGAAGCTGTCTGTGGGGGACTCTAAAGACTCGTCAATACTTTGGCTGTGGATTTAACCACGAGCTCGTCAGTGGTACTAGCTGTACGTAACGGGCTACCAGGTATTGACCAAAAGGGAGGTCGATGAGCGAACTCATCCTGACACCCTACTGAGCCTGTCAGTGACAATATCCGTACAGTCTGGTCCGTTCGTCTATGAGCATTGCATGTCGGACCTAGGGGGTTGGTAAAAGTCAGACCCCCAAAAGCGGTACAAGTCGTGTCGGAGTGTAGCCCAGAACACCCTGAAATACTACTGGAATACCTACCAGTAAATCTCCTGCCTTGGCCAAGGACTTCGTGTAATGGCTCTCCTAGACACAGCGCAATCTCACCCCCAATACCGGAAGAGACGAAACCCCTTCCGATCCGCTCACTGCCTCCATATGGCTCGGGACTGTACCCAACTAAAACCTGTTTGCACGACTCCTTTGAGCCGTGGTAGGGTAGTAATCAAAGCACAGTGGGAACTCACACGAAACAAATGACGATCTCAGGTCGATGAACTAACCTGTACACATGTCACCAGGGAACTGCTATCTGACGTCAGGTATAATACCAACTAGTATGTTCCCGGCGAGTCCTGTCCGGTGTACTCATAACCCAATGAGCACCTGTATACATTTTAGGTGAACCAACTGACACCAATGGCTTATGAGACTGGCCACCGTCCCTCGTCGGGGTCTCGACTGTATACACTAGTCTACTAATGGAGTATCGATGCCCAGTCTCGAAACTCCCACGACTAGGGACCAGTTTAAGGATGTGCTTATAGACTACCCAACTCTCACGTATATGATAGCTATCATACTGCTGGTTGTCAAGCAAGAATTCTAAGGGCTCTATCAATGTGTAATAGTGACCTGTAATGTCACCTGAAGCTATACACGATGATAAAGATAAACCAGATAGTATACTATCATCTCGAGTAAGACTGTCCTACCGGCATAGGTCCTCCCTCAATCAATGCAATCACGTGCATGTGATCCAATAATTGACTCTGAGGGCACTATATCCAATAATTGACTCTGAGGGCACTATATCCAACATCATCATACATTGGAATTTTTGGAGCTAGTTGGAAACTAGCTACCGGGTCACTAGGTTGTAATAGGGCGGCAATGGACACATCCAAATTCTTCATCTGTTGGTTTGTCGCTACAATATAAGGTTCCAACGACTGTTCCAGACTAGACATGGGCTATGAAGGGGTTTCAGTAAAAAATTCAAAATTGTTTGGATTCTGGAAACTCCCAAATGGTTGTGTAGAAGCAATGTCTAGGGAAGGTGCGAAAGTCGGGTAGGACTGGTAGGAATTGAATGGTTGGACAGGAGTAGGATCAACATTTGGATAAAAAGGTGAATGGAATTGTTGATCCTAAGAACGGGAAGTGTTGAAAGGAGTGAAAGATCGGTTACGAGATTGTTCAATATGTTCAGCAATAGACATGGGTTTTTGAGTTACAACAGGGCTCGAAAAAGAACTATCAACGTAAGAAAGCGGTGAAAGTTGAAATGGTTGATACAAAGTGAATTGCAGAGTCCAACTGTTTCTCCTAGACGCTTCTATTCGATCTTTCAAAGAAATTTTGGGCATGGAGGGGTCGTCTGTAATTCGACCAAAACAATGCGCGTAGGAAGCAGTGTTTGGATGAGGGTACCAAAGTTCGGCAAGTGTTTTGCGAGGTGGGGTACCCATGATGTAAGAAAGGAGAAGAAAAAGAATGTGATGATTTTTTTTTTTTATTTTATTTTTTAAAAAAAAAATTTTAGAAATTGTTTGTTTTTTGGTTTTTGAAATTTTTGAAAGTGTTTTTTTTTAGAAAGAGTTTTTGCAAAATTTGTACGGACCACTACACACTTTCAAACAGTCACAATATAAGCATGCACAATCAAGCCTAGAGCTAAGGTCACCAAAGTCAACTAGACTGCTCCTAATTGTTCTAAAGGGGAAGTTGTGAGATTCTCAAATCGCCTCTTCACCGCCAATTGTGGCCAGGTAAGCACAAGTAAAGAAAGGAGGGATCCGCTCACGAATCACCGTCAGACGGGCCTTTTAAAATTACCTTTCCTACTTGTCTAGCCTAGACACCACAAAATCTGGTTTAGATAAACGACCGATGCCTACAACTTTTCGTTTGTCCTATTGAGCGCGACGGTCCTTATTGGCTGAGTCTAATATTTTTTTATTAACTCGAAGGTTGATGCTAAATGCTTTTTATGATTTCTGGGGTCTTAGGAAGGGTAATGAAATCTCCACCCAATCTGGATTGGTGTTATAGCCCCTTAAAAATCCGTTTTAAAAATGCAAAGCAGTAAGCACACTCTAAAACACTTTCAATTTTTTTTATTTTGCAGCGCAAAGAATCCTGCACAAAAACAATTTATTGGAGAGGTAGAAAGAGTTTTTGCACAAAGAACCCTACAGGAAAAATCTTTAGTTGAGTTCAGAGGGTAGAAGAGAGAATAAAATACTCACAGAGAAGTTTTGGGATGCTAACGTCACTGGTTGACCGCGGTTCCGCGGTCAACTGCATATATCCGCCGCGGTTCCGCGGTGATTCTGTTAGTTTAGATCTCCAAAAATTTTCCGTTTGTTGTTGTGATTCTCCTCTGTCTGTTCAGATTTTCTGTTTGTTAATTTGTTCACTGGTTTTTTCCAGATCTGAATCAGTCCATCTTCTTTTCCTGTGCAATTTACACAATACCTCTCAAAAAGAACAAGATGAATTTATTTTATTTTATTATTATTATTTTTGTTTTAAAATTTTTCAATTTTTATAATTTTTAAATTTTTAAATTTTTTATTTTTATTTATTTTTTTAACCCGAAATTACACAAAGAAAGAGACTACCGTCTCCCCGGCAACGGCGCCATTTGATTGGTATGTTGTTTTGCGTGCGTGTGCTTTTAAAAAATAAATCAAAGAATAGTTAACCGTAATCAATAACGGTGTCGCTTGGTAGCTAGCCGGTTGAGTACGGGTCGGTCCACAGGGAGATGGATTCCTTATCTTTATGTTCTTACGAGTTAAATCCAAAATATTGGTGGTTTTATTTTAATCTAAGAATGAGATAAAAGTTTATAAAATGCTTGTTAGGGTTAAAATTAGGTTAGTTTGGAAAATCAATTATTCTCACCACTTTCTTTGCCCTAATTAAGAACATTTTAGGTGTTAAGGTAATAGTTAACAAAGAGAATTAGCACGATCGGGAAGAACTAGGTTTCTTCCTCTAGGTCCTTATCCGTCCTTTCTTAACTGTTACCCTAACCTCTATGGAAAACAATCACAATCGGTCTTTAACTATGGTATCACCGCTACCTCGTGGGATAGGGTGCCGTAGTGAGCGGTGTGTGTTTGTATGCATAGAGTCCTACTTTAAAATATTGAACGGGTAAGAAAGGGATGAGAGATTTTCATCTCTCAAATCTTCCCTAAACCTAACCCTAACAAATGAGGAACTACTCACTCATTAGGGAATTGATAAACGAGTTCATTTTTTTATGGTTTAATTTAATAACTATGGCAGATAAAAAAATTTATAACTACGGCAGATAAAAAATTTATAACTACGGCAGATAAAAAATTTATAATTACGGCAGAAAAGAAATTCAAGATAAAAAAAACTTACTTCTTTATTGATGCACTCTTTGACAGATTACATGGAATTGAAAATCTAAGATCTAGAAATTAAAAGAGGCATCTCAAAAGAGGCACCCAAAAAGAGGCACGAGAATTATTGGCCTTTTGCTCTCCTATTTATAGATACAGGAAACCCTAGGTTACATTCTGATCCATTCATAAATTTACAAATCTATCCTAAGAAGACCCGGTCAACACACCGTCTTATCCACCGACACGTGCATTGCACGGCCGCGGATCCGCGTCCAGAAGCCTTGTTTGGCCGTGGTTCCATGGCCGTTTGATGGCCTATCTGGGTCATTTTCTCAGGTTTTCTTCTTGTTGCGTTTTTATTCTGGTTTCTTTACTTGGTTTCTTAGAATGTCTTCTAGTTTCTTCCAGATCTCCACAGTGCAGAATGTTGTGGACTTTTACCGTTCATTTCGTATTGAAGTCTTGAATCTTGTGATGTCTTTGTGCAATCGAATTGTTTGCTGATCTTCGTTTGTTTCTCAAACTGTAGGCGGCATGATAAAGATTCTTCTGTTTGTTGGTCGTAGTCTCACTTTTGTAGCGTCTTTTCATCATTTTCACTGTATTGTTCCGAGAACCTGTAACCTGCAACTATTTAGCAGACATGGATCAAAAGCACCTATTTATTTGCAAAATGAATAAGAATAGGGAATATAATAATGCAAAATTATGATATGAACACCTAGCCGGAAGTGGGTGCGTGAACAGGAGGACCCAGCCTCGGAGGAGGAGACCGGGTCTCCATCAGCCCCCCTAAAGAGGGTTCCCCGAAGGGTTCCTCAGACCCCGACTTCCCCGATCATGGTAGAGGAGGAGGGCCTTCGCTTTGCGGTGCCCTCGGGGCTCACCGTCGCCGACAGCCTGCAGTTCGACATCGAGAAGTCGGTAGGGGGTAGGGTCCCCGGGGGGACCCTCAGAGGCCAGATGGCATCCATCGCCCAGGAGGTCGTGCAGGTAAGCACTCGGTTGCTTGTAAGATTTGGTGCCTCCTTTGTTTTTCTGACCTTTCTTTGATTATCTCAGGTCCTCCAACATGTCGCCTTCGCCAGCCGCATGGAAGAAGAGGTGATAACCCCGGCGATGAAGGCCGCGGGTCAGCTTACCTCGCTGGAGGAGAGCTCCAAGCGGGAGCTGGAGGCGGCGATGGCGAGGGTCACCGCCTTGGAGGGCGAGGTGGCAGCCGGAAAGCAGGAGGTGTCCGTTACGACGCGGGTGGCGGCGGCCTCGAAGCAGGAGGCTGCCCGGAACCTTGAGGCCACCTTGGCCGCCGAGGCCGAGCTCCAGGACGCCAGGGTGCTCGTTGGCACCATGAAGAAGACGGTGGAGACCCTCCGGAAGGAGTTGGAGGTGGCAGCCGAGGGGGTAAAGCGGGCCAATCTCGGGGCGGCTAAGGCGGTGAAGGACTATAAGAAGTCGAAGGACTACTACTCCAACCTAGCCGTGGCCACTACTACCATCTGGCACGAGGCCCTCGACGCCGTCAAGGCCCGAATGCCGGGGTTCACTGATGAAGAGCTCCGGGTCGAATACCCCCTCGCGGGTGCCGACGAGCAGGGGGACGACCTCGGAGAAGAAGAGGTCTCCGACGAGGAAGTGGCTAAGGACCCTGCCCGAGCCATGGTAGATATTGCGGCTCCCGGGGTCGTGCCTGGCCCCGAGGCCTGAAGCCCCTCGTCTTCTTGCTTCTTTTATTTTGTGTCATTGGGGATTTTGTAAGGCTGGGGAGCCCCCAATGCCCTTGTAAAGAATTTTGTTTGTGCGAATAAAACTTTTGTTGTTTCATAGTTTACATATTATCCTTTGTTTGTGAAGAATACTCGTAGAATATTCGGACTTGTACTGTTGAGCTTTCATGTCAGGTCAGTTCTTCGTCTGGCGATCGCGCGACGAGTTGATTTCGATCACTTGCCAAGCGTGCAAAAGGCTGTTGGGAAGAAGGTATCTCCATGGCCCCGAAATCGAGGGGGGATCGCTCAGGCTTATATAGACCTGGTGTCTCTTAGAGTGTGCTTCAGATCCGCGGCATTTGATGGGCAGTAGGCAGCCCGCTGCAGATGTGCCGAGCTGAAGAGAGCTCGGTGTCCTCACTCTGAGGGCTTCAGATGCCTCTTAGCGAGGGCTTTGATTCTTGGCGTCATGGGTAGGGAGCTACCAGCTGGGGATGACCGAGCAGGGTAGCCGCTCGGTGCCTCTTGGCGAGGGCTTGGATCCCTGGCATCATGGGGAGGGAGCTACTAGCCGGGGATGACCAAGCAGGATAGCCGCTCGGTGCCTCTTGGCGAGGGCTTGGATCCCTGGTGTCATAGGTAGGGAGCTACCAGCCGGGGATGACCGAACAAGGGCGGGTCCGGTTGCCTCTTGCGAGGGCTTTGATCCTTCAGGATGGGGGCCGAGCAGGGTTACTGCCCGGTGCCTCTTGGCGAGGGCTTTGATCCCTGTCGGTTGTGGTAGGAAGCTACCAGCCGGGGATAGCCGAGCAAGGGTCGGGCTCGGCCGCCTTTAGGGAGGACCTTGATCCTTAGCGTGGGAGGGGCTGTAAGGAGCCTACTAAGGATGGGGGCTGGGCAGGGTTACTGCCCGGTGCCTCTTCGCGAGGGCTTTTGTCCTTTAGGATGGGGCCGAGCAGGGTTACTGCTCGGTGCCTCTTGGCGAGGGCTTTGATCCCTGGCGTCATGGGTAGGGAGCTACCAGCCGGGGATAGCCGAGCAGGGTAGCCGCTCGGCTGCCTCTAGGTGAGGGCTTTGATCCCTGGCGTCATGGGTAGGGAGCTACCAGCCAGGGATAGCCGAGCAGGGTAGCCTCTCGGCTGCCTCTAGGCGAGGGCTTTGATCCTTAGCGTTGAAGGGGCCGTAGGAGGCCTGCTAAGGATAACTGAGCAGTGAATCTGCTCAGTTACCTTTTGGCGAGGGCTTTGATCCCTGGCGTCGTAGATAGGGAGCTACCAGCCGGGGATAACCGAGTATGGTAGCCGCTCGGTGCCTCTTGGCGGGGGCTTGGATCCCTGGCGTCGTGGGTAGGGAGCTACCAGTCGGGGATGACCGAGCAGCGTATCCGCTCGGTGTCTCTTGGAGAGGGGTTGGACCCTTAGCGCTTGAAGGGCCGTAGGAGGACTGCTAAGGATAACCGGGTAGTGAAGCTGCGCGGTTGCCTCTTACCGAGGGCTTTGATCCCTGACGTTGTGAGTAGGGAAGCTACCTGCTAGGGATAGCCGGGCAGGATAGCTGCTCGGCAGCCTCTAGACGAGGGCTTTGACCCTTAGTGCTTGAGGGGCCGTAGAAGGCCTGCTAAGGATAACCGGGCAGTGAAGCTGTGCAGTTACTTCTTAATGATGTTCTGTCCGACCTTCCCAGTGTTGGTATAGGGAATAGGAACAGTCGTGGCAAATACGCATAACATGCGCATTGAATGCGTGGGGGAGGTGAAACGCCAGAGCCGCGCCGTTTTGATTTCTCCAGAAATGGCTCAATGTTTGCCGTGTGGCGGCATCTTCGTGGGCGAAAACGGGCGGCTGTTCGATCCTTTGGTAGCGTAGCGGGCAACAAAGCGGAGGGAGTGTTGGTCCTTCCTTTCTTCATAAGCAAATCGTAAAGATGCTTCCCCTTCACCATCCCCGACATCATTCATTTCGAAGACGTGCACCTCTACGACTGGAACTGCACCGAGGACACGGTGTAGTTGGTTTTTGGCAGCATCAAGGATCACTTAGGTCGGCTTCTCCCCCGGCGCTCTCCCCTGCTGCAGCGCTGATGTACTCCATTTGGAGGGCGTCGCCAGGGCTCTACAACCCCCTGTCCGAGCAGCTTCAAGATGAGGCCGTGGGCAAGCTACGGTCTCTGAGGCGTTTCGGCCTGATCTCTACGGGTCGGCTGAACCACTCGGTGGCGCTCCTCCATGAGTTCTACCAATTGAGGCTCGATACCAACGCGCGCGGGGGGAGTCGAGGGCTGAGGCTGGATTCCGCGAGGTCTCGGCTGGCGGAAATTTTCTCGGAGTACCATAAGTAGTGCTCTCTGCACCCTCTTCCCCCGCTGTTGTAATTTTTTTTTCGATGTATGGCTGAGGAGCCCATAGTACCCCCCCTTTTTGAATAAATAAGACTTTTTTTTCTTTTTCGCAATGTTCCATTGATCTTTTTTATTACATAAGCAGCAGATTCTAGGAAGAGTTTACATTGCCTTTGAAAAAGAAGTACATGCTAGTAGATGACCTTATCTGCACAGTTCGAGCCCCTCGAGTGTTTGTTGGACTCCGTGCTCGGCAGAGGATATTGGGCTCCGCAGGCGCCGGACATATCATCTGTTGATACGAGCATGATTTGGCCGATGGTTAGCTCGGCGGGAGGGGGACGCTACTCTTGCTCGCGGTCGGCTTGCCGCTTATCCCTCAGGTAGGCGGCGAGGTGCCCTGATCGGATGATCTCCTCGATATAGTCCCGGAGCTGCTTGCAACTCTCCGTGGAGAGGCCGAGCAACCCGTGGAAACCGCAGTAGGGGCCCCGGGTTCGCTTCGAGGCCTGACGCGGAATCGGAGGGAACTTGAAGAACCCCTCGCCCTTAGCCTCCTCTAGTAGCGCTGCTTGGGAGACGTTGAGGGGGGTGTACTCCTGGAACATCGGATGATAAGGCTGCTGACGCTCTGGTCTCTCTTCCCTTGCCCTCTTCTTCTGGTCTGGTCGGTCTGCCCGGGGAGGGTTCGCATTCACCTCGGACTCGAGCTGGACTTCATGCTCGGTTCATGCCTTCACTTCGGTCATGGTCTTAGGTTGCACCAGTGTAAAGGAGCGTAGCCACTCCTTGTGCCTAAGACCCGACCTGAGTACCGTGATGACCGTTTCGTCCCGGTGCTCGGGGACCTCAAGAAGGGCGTTGTAGAAGCGGGCGACATAATCTTTAAACGTCTCCTTGTCCCCGCTCTTGATTGTGAAGAGGTAGTCGACTGTGCGCTTTTGCCGAAGGTTCCCGACGAAGTGGCCGAGGAACTGAGTGGCCAGCTCGCCGAAGGTTGAGATGGAGCGAGGCTCGAGTCCCCGGAACCACTCCCGCCCGGAGCGGATGAGGGTGGCCAGGAAAGCTCGGCACTGGGCGGCGTTGGAGTGGTCTTGGAAGCTCATCCCCACGGTGAAAGCATCCAAATGGTCCTTCAGGTCGGTTTTCCCGTCAAAGAGAGAGACCTTTGGGGGCTTGTTGCGTGAGGAGACATGGACAGCGAGCAGCTCCTCGGTGAATGGCTTGGTGAGCGAGTTGGCGGCGTACTTAGCCCCCTCGCCCGAGTGGTGACCTTCCCGATGTATGCCCTCGATCTTCTTCTCGAGGGCGTCGAGTCGGCCTTGGTACCCCGAGGATTCGGCACCCCCTGATCCTTGGCCTCTGCTGTGGGAGACTTGAGTCCGGACGCGGCCCCGGTTCTTCTCGATGAGGTTCCTCAGATCCCCGGACGAGGTAGCCCTCGAGCCGCCGTGGTGAGCCCCATCCTCGCGACCCCGTCGAGGGAGGGGGTGTTAGTCATGCCTGGGAACAGACGAGCTAACCGACATCTTCTTGGGAGGGTAAGGGTCGTGAGGAGGCTCGAGGCGAGGCGCTCTGGCGGCGGATCTTGGTATGGAGTTGTGGGGTGCCCAGCGGGCCGCAGAGAGTACCGGCCCAGGAGATCTGTGGCCGAGGGAAGTATCTTGTCGGTGGTCGGCCGTGCCGACGTGGACGGAGTCTTCTCGAGGCGGAGGAGCGATGATCTGGGGTTCAGGCCCTGCCGTTTGGACGCGGACAAGCGCCTCCACGATGGACGCTAGTCGATCTATTCGGCCGGCAAGGGCGTTGATGACAGTCGCCGGGGGAGGTTCATCCGCGCCTCCGTTGAGGGGGAGGCGGCGGCTGGTGCTTGGATCTTCACGGTGATCACTCGCCATGTGGCTGGAGATTGGAAGACGAACTTTTGTTTTGTGGAGTTATTTCCCACAGACGGCGCCAGCTGATGGAGGGCCTTTTCGATCTCCTTCAGATATTGTCTTCCGTTGATCTGCCGATGGCTGCGATTGACGGTTGGGATTTGATCTGGAGCATGATCTCCTGTGATGTGTGGATCTCAATGGGTTTGAGGAGATTTGCGCCGAATACCTGCAAGGAAGTCCCGGGATGGTTTGGTACCACCGAGGACCTTCCGACGATCAAGTCAGTAACAAGATCCGAGCAGAGTAACGGCTTAAGTGGAGCAGAATATGCTTACTTGATCCCTCTGGGAGAGGGGTTTATATAGCGGCGGCAGCACGCAGGGGCAGGCGCGAGAATCACGCCGGCCGTTATGCCCCCGACGTCACGCCCGCGTGATAAGCGGATCTTCCCATTAATGGCAAGACAGGCTCGTTAATGGGGATCGTAATGGCGTAGAACGTGGGATGTGATCGGCGGAGATCTCACGCATGGCGAGATTCGCGGAGCGGCGGTTATGCCTGCGAGTGGTGTCGTTGGTCGGTCGATGAGACCGAGGAAAATGGCCTCGGCAGGAGAGCTCGGGGACGAGCGGGAGAGCTGTGGCATCTTGGTCCTGTGGTAGCTCGGAGGCGAGCTGGGAGGCCGAGGAAGCCAATTTGTGTATGGGGGCTCTGAGGAGAGCCAGCTTGTGCTTGCGGGTCGGGCACAGGGGTGGCATGGTCGGCCCCTGTAGGACCTTTCTTCTGAGTTCTGGGACACGTCATCCGCCACGTGTCACGATCTGGGAGGTCGCCGATATCGAGCATCATCAGGTTCTTCTTCTTTTTCGTTGAGATTTAGAAAAGGGAGAAAGGCGTGTCCGAGCCCTTCAAGGAGCTGAGCAGGGAGCTGGATCTCGTCCATGCCGCGCAAGATGTGTCAATCGCGAGGTAGAAGTTTGTGGACGAGTGTGAGGCCGCCATCAACGAGCAGATCAAGTGAGCGATTCCATCCTTTTTTTTCCTTTAAATTTTTTGGTCCAAAACACCTAAGATAGCATTATCGAGTAGCTTCTCTAAAAACGGTATCTAGGTTAGCCTAGATAGAGTTTTTCAGAAAGAGAAAACACTCTATGCTGGAATTAATTTGGTTTTGGGGTTATTTTGGGATTTAATTTATTAAATATGTTTATTTAGGAGGAAAAATAGATAATGGGCAGGCTGATGGGCCTGCAAATTTGGATGAAGGGGATCATCAGCGTTTTAAGGCGATCCTTCAATCTTAGGTATTGGTCCAATTGCCAGGGCGTAGGATGGACTAGGACCATGATGAAGAGAAGCACAGAGGATTAGATGTTTCAGATAACCATGCTTCAAGGGAGGGTCTCTTAGGAGTTATGGCAGGATGGTTATGATGTGAGATAGATACGCTCATAAGGATTTGCAGGGGTGGGTTTGTTGTTTTATTTCTTTTTCTTTTTTCTTTGTTTTAAAAAAAAAACTTGATATGGTTTCGTTAGAGGTTATTTTAATGAAATGCGAGGAATGCTTGGCCTTCGTTTAATCAAAAATAAAAAAATAACGAGGTTTATTTTTCGAAATAAAGCTCAATGATGTCCATCTTGAAAATTATTTATTAAAATAAGTATTTTGGAAAATAAATCCTCTGAAATATAAAGAAAATTGAAAATAAATCTTCCTAAATAATAAAATTTTATCAATTCTTTTGTATTGTTTATTTTGTCCGTCAAATAAATCCATGGAAATCTTAAATTAATTTAGAAAATTTAAGAACTCATCATATTAAATAGAAGCATTATTCAAAAAAACACATTAATTTTATGAACGAAATATAATTTTAAAATTCATTGCAGATTGATCATGGCATTTTGTGCACCGTCTTTTTAGTTTTTAATCTGTAATCAGACATTGTGCATATCAGCTGCGATTTCTGATAAGCAATAATTAATAAATTTTTTCTAAAAGAATATAAGAAACAATAAGTTCTTTCGAGTTAAATAATACTAGTATTTCGCATGTGCGATGCAGGTCTTTATTAAAATAAAATCATGTACGATGTGAATTTTTTATTCAATATCATTCAAAATATTTTTCATTTATTTATTATTTTAAGGTTCCATGTGGATATTTTCATTGTTTTTAACTAAATGTTTCCAAAGTATCTATTATATTAACTAAAAGTCATAAAAAAATCTTTTTAAATCTTGACTGTTTAACACTTGTATGCATCAACGTGTGTCACACATGCAAAAAATAGATGACGCGGGTCATCTAAGAATAAATGACTAAGTTTATAAAAACGTGAGAGCGTCACATGGCGTCCATCCTTTTTGCATTATAATTGCCAAGATGAATTAGATATTATAATTGATTCTTGTATTTACAATTGGTCGGTGCTAATTAGAAGAATACACAGTTGCCAATTTTCATTTATTAATAGCTCTTGTCATATAAAAATTACAATTTAGTGAAGAATTAGATATTATAATTGATTCTTTGTATTCGCAATTGGTTGGTGCTAGAATATAGAATTACCATTTTTCATTTATTAATTTATATTGTCATATAAAAATTACAATTAAAACAAATTTTCATATGTATCTTGACGTGCGTCGCATCACGTCAAGATGTTACCTTCCGTAGATCTACTGCTGAGCGACGATGGACGGCTGAGATTGAGTTGGGGATTGCCTCCTGAAACGTGTGGATCTCAATGGGTTTGAGGCGGTTGTGGCCGAGCTACCTACACGGAAGTCCCGGGGTGGTTATACCACCGAGGACCCTCCGACGATCAAGTTAGACCGGATATTTGAGCAGAGTAACGGCCTAATGAGGAGAGAATCGCGTACTTTGATCGTCTGAAAGAGGGGTTTATATAGTGGCAGCGATGGGCAGGCAGGCGCGAGAATCACGCCGGCCGTTACGCCCGCATGATAAGCGGGATCCCGCATTAATGGCAAGACAGGCTTGTTAATAGGGGATCATGATAGCGTGGAACATGGGATCATGGGCGGCGGATATCTCGCGCATGGCGAGATTCGCGGAGCCGTGGCGTGGGAGCATGTGATCAGCGCTGCGGGTCGGTCAGGATGAGACCGAGGAGGATTAGCTCGGCGGGAAGCTCAGGGACGAGCGGGAGGCCGAGGTGTCCTGGTTCTGTTAAAACCCGGAGACGAGCTGAGAGGCTTGAGGAGTCCAGTTGTGCAGGGGGCTCGGAGGTGAGCCAACGGTTGTTTGTAAGGCGGGCACATGAATGGTGTGTTTGGTTGAAGAAGGTCGGCCATGTCTATGGGCCGCAGACCCGGGGTATTCTACCGATGTACCGTTCCTGGTCCTCTCTTGTTATCTTCGGGACACGTCGTCTGTCACGTGTCACAATCTCGGAGATCACCGATATCAAGTATCATCATTAGCCCCCTACCCTCGTCCCGACCCGTTCACGGGCAATCAGCTGTATTCTCTTGACAACGTCAGCGGGTTAGGGGCCAGATCCTGTATTAAAGAGGATGCGCCGGATCGTGTGTATGTTCACTGAAGCGACAACCCACATGTCCGGCGCTGGTTGGCCGACACGACGGGCCGCAGATTTCTGGCGTCCGATGGGGTGTGATCAATGCGCGTGCGACAGGTGGAGCGATGGAGGCCGTCGAATGCGATGAGTCGTTTTGGCGGGAAATGACCGTCGCCGTTGGATGTGTACGCCGGTAGATATAAATAGAGGTAGGGTCCTCATAAGGGTCCATACCACTTCATATTTTCTCGCCCAGAGTCTTGTTAGCTCGGCGCTCTTCTCCTCAGTTCGGACCCCTCGCTTTTGATCACCCGAGGACCCCTTTCTTCAATCAGGTTAGATGTCTTCTTCTGAGGAGTCTATAGATGTAGTGCTGGTAGAGTCTAGGGAGCCCCCCTGTAAATTCTTTCCCTTTATCTTCCGTTCCTTCTTCTTCTAAGTTGAGCCCGTTTCCCCTGTTCCCTGATTAAAAATCAGGAAAAAGCTTCAGAAGAGGTATCACGTGCTCACACGTGACCAGTGGTCACGTGTTGGCACGTGATGGTTAAGCAGCGGCCAGAGAACAGAGCGCAGAAGAAGAGAAGCCCATTTCAGGGGTCACGTGGCCACACGTGACCGGCTTTAAAAGCCTTATTCTTTAACAGAATTAAATTTTAAGGAGAGATCATTCAAATCTTTCCAAAATGGAGAAGATTTATCTAAAACCGTTGGATCAAGAATCTGAAGGTGATTAAATATCACCAATTTATGGAAAAATCTTGGACATGGAAGGATTTCCTCCTAAATCTAACCGAAATAACAAAAATATATCTTTGGATTCAAAATCCAATGGTGAATAAAATTCATCTAATAATCTAAAGGCCCAGATCAATGATGAAAATAAATCAAATCTCTCAATAAACAAATCAAATCTTTCAATGAAAGATTCACTAAACAGATTGATTCTTTTCCTTCTTCTATAAATAGGTGCCAAGGGAGAGAGTTAAAAAAAAGGGGAGAGGAAACATACAGAGAGAGATATAGAGCCTTGTGTAACACCCGAGCCCAATAATACTATTTATATTACTAGTTGAGGGTTATATATTGCTCTTTTCCAATTATCCTGATTTTCTGGTGTTTATTGCTAAATTTTAACCGGTTAAGTCATTTTGGCACATAACAAATTTTAACTCCTAAAATGAAATTTAAAATATCAATGTTGGCCTACTCGTCGCCACTAGTCGTGTGGTAGCGTCCGCGTGTCGAGATTCCGACCCGTTCGGCTAAACGGGCAAGTTTGGACGACTACGTGCGCGTGCAAGTGTCCGACTTGGGGGCATGCATTTTAATTACAGAACACCTCTTTTCAAAATTTGGAAACCGCTTAAAATCCTATAATTTGAATTTGGAACATCTGGGCGCAACCCGGGCTCGATTTGGAAATGTTTCATTTCGCGCCAAAAAGGGCCCATTTTAATTTAATATCTAAAACTATTTTATACGAATATATATTTTTTTCCCTAACTGTAAATCATTCAAATCCTTCAGATCCCTTCAAATCTTTCCCTTATCTCGTGATCAGCCAATCACGAGTGCTGAACCCGAGTCGTGGGGCCCCTTCCCTTTCCCTATCTCTCTCTCTCTCTTCCCTCAATCTCTCTCTCCAATCTCTCTCTCTCTCTTCCTCTATTTAAAACCCATGCAGCCGCCTGTTCCTTCCTCATCCATCGCGAGAGAACCCTCCATCGACGAACCCACGTAAACCCAGCCACCTCGTCGCCGCCGCCGCCGACCTCCCCACGACCTCGCCACCATCACCTCTGCACCTCCCCCGTCTCTTTTTCCTTTTCCCCGAGCCTTCCCTGCAACCCACATAACCTGCAAACCTTTCCCTGATCCCAGAATCTCCACCGCCTGCACCACACCGTCGACGGCCCTCGTCGTCGACGACTCTTCCATCTTCCTCTCCTCTCTCTCGTTCCCAACTCAACCCTAGCCCTGCACCCATTGCACCGAGCCTAACCCAAGCCCAAACCCTAACCGGAACCCTAGCAACTCCTCTGGTTCGTCGGAAAAGGACACCGTCGACCCCCTCGTCGTCACCAGCACACCGACGACCATCTCCTCTCCTCCCAGCAACCCAAACCAGGCCTCTACCTCCCCCTACTCACAGCACAACCCGACCCAGCCGCTTCCAGCCCTCGCCGCATCTCCTGTTCACCGCCGGCGCGTCCATCGCCGTCGGGCCCGTCGTAGTTGCCCCCGGTTCTTCCCTGTAAGCCTCCCTTTAGCTTTCCATTCATGTTTAATCCCTCGCTGGTCCTTATTGCGTTTATCGTATTTGCTAACTTCGCTACTTTTGACTTTTGCCGGTTTCCGACCGTGCCGTCATTTGGACCCGACGCTCCAGCGAAGTACTCTGGTCCGTGTGATCCCGTTGTTCTCTGTTGGGACTCGATCCGTGGCCCGTGCTATCATATCGCGTTTTCTGCCGACATCGCATCCGTGTTCCGGTTTGCAGAACCGTCGAGGCAAGTATCTGAATACTTGCTTAAACATGCTAGCGTGCGAGATCTAGTCTTGCCACGCAATTGAATATCATACTATATAATACAACAACTTAATGATGGTAATTGATATCATATTATAAGTTAGAATTGACAGTTGCAGTTATCTTTAACATGGAATCGTTATAATAGTTTCTCGTAATTAATCGACCCACTATCAATCCATATTTCAACTAAATAAAACAATTGGATCATATCTGCTTTAATTGTTAAATCATTCACGAGACAATTATTATACTTAGTGTAAATTCGTGTAGCTTCATTACTTTATGATTGTGGATATTGCTTCACCTTGTGGCTATTGCACCCCAAAGGTGCGTGAACCTGTTAATAAGAGAATACAAAACATCATTGTGTTTACATGGAATAATATGGTTATTACTGTTTCCTGCTGCTGTTCATTATTTGATTGTATACCTGTTGTGAGCACATACTCGATTGCACTACATATTGGCCTGACCCTGCTACACATGACATATACATACATACCGACTCATCCTGTTGTACCCTGACATGACTTGTTTCATGATTTCTTGCCTAATGCCGACAAACCCGACCATCCCTGCTGTCTATCCAGACAGACCTACTCTTACCGGATTTTGTGTTGGCATTAGTCCTTGACTACTGAATACCTGACCTGACATACATAGCTTGGGGGTATGGGGAAATCAAAGGTGAAACCGACTTGTAACTCAACAGTTCAATACATTGTTCTGATCAGTCTTACGGGCTTGGCCAGCTCCGGAGTGTTGATGCTGACATCACTCGTCCATCCTACTACCTTTTACTGCTTAGCGGCACGTCTCGGATTCAGCCCCGAGGGTTTTGACCGTGGTCCCGGGCACGCACGGGATACTATTGAGTTACATCGACGATTCATCAATTGATTTCAAAGACTATAGAGTAGAAACCTGATAGGACAGTTTAGTCACCATTGCACATTATCCTGCTCTGTTATTTCTTAGTACTGCTTATTTCATGTTCATACTTGCATTGCTTATTACCATGTCTATACTTTATACTTGATGTTATGACGCGCTGACGTCTGGGTTTTGCATGGCCCAGATTCCGTACCACTGTCGTCGACCGAGCATGAGTACTTCAGCCAGCAGGCTGAACTGTGAGTTCCTTAGGGTTTAGTTTATTTATTTCATTTCATTTCCAGATGTGAGCCCGCATTATGGGACATACTGTTTATTTATTGTATTGGATCATTTGCTTCCGCACTTATTGTTTATTGATTCTCATTATTATGGATTTGGACATGTATTATATTAGTTTATTTTCTTGTTCTTGATATCCTTACAACCGTAATGTGACTATGGATGGATACTTCCTACCCACAGGTAGCATGGTTGGCTATGTCACGTGCCCAATCTTGCGTACTCTGGGAAGCGGGGCGTGACATGGTTCTTTTTGGTATCAGAGCCATAGGTTAATTGGGTTGATTCTTTGTAGTTGGGTATCGCACCCGATACACGAATCAGAATACCCGTGATTAGGAAACATGTCCTGCCACTTTGACTGTTTTACCATCCTTGAATCATTCTTCCGGATCATGTCGGCATGCAAACTTACTTTGCATTGTCAACTCGAAAACCTAACTTCTTGTTATCTCTAGGACTTAGGCGACTTGGGTGGAGTTAAATAATTGCGGCTATGATACCGCGGCATAGCTACAATGCAACACTCTATTTAAGTATCTTGGAGTTCTAGCCTTGATCTATACTCGAAATCTATCATCATGCTAATGTTGGGTACTTTGATTTCCAGGAATATGGCCGGTCAGAATTTGAAGATGGACCCAGGGCGTGCGGTCTTAGCCGCCAGGCGTAGAGTGATAAGGGGATTGCTGGAGAAACTAAAGGAACAAATCGAGCTGGAACCAACATTTGCACCGAACCAAACGTCTGTACGTAGAAGTATTCCGGTGAACAGGCGCAGCGTAGCACCAATGAAGAAAATAAGTGTGGGTGATCGGAAAGGGAGCGTGATCTGTAGCTACTGCCATAAACCCGGACATGTGCGAAAGAAGTGTCGTATGAGGCTGGGACTCTGTTTTAGATATGGAGCGGCAGATCACACCATTGATGCTTGTCCGTCGAAGCCTCGCACGAAAGATGATGTTCAGAAGCCTCCGCAGAGACCGTTCCAAGGGCAGAGACAGTTGAATCAAGGATCTAATCAGGCTCGAGCGTTCACGTTGACAGCTGAGGAAGCTAAGGCATCGGGAGAAGTGGTTTCAGGTATTTTACTCGTTCATGGTTTTCCCGCTTTGGCATTACTTAATTTCGGAGCATCCCACTGTTTATGTCATCCAAATTTATAACTACACACTCGATCACCTGCACGACCCTGTCTAGCTTCTGGGACATACACACTGGGAATGGGAAAATCATAGCTAGTAAGGAATGTAAAGATTGTACGGTTGTTGTTTGCGGACGGGAGCTTTTTGCAGATTTCTTGGTGATTGATATGGGCAGTTATGAGGTTGTCTTGGGGATGGATTTTCTTGGCACTTTCCACGCACACATTGATTGTAGGGCAAGGAAAGTAATCTTCCAGATTCCCGGACACCCTGAGTTTACTTTCTTTGGAGGAAGCAGTTCCGTCGGGCCAGTCGAGTTTAGGGCTAGGCCGACGAACAATGTTCTTGCGGCTATGGTAGTGGATAGTAATGAAGAGCCGGCAGTTGTCCGCGACTTTATGGATGTGTTTGAAGACATTTCGGGCTTACCGCCGAAGCGAGATGTGGAGTTTGCGATTGACCTTATTCCTGGTGCAGCGCCAGTATCAAAATCTTATTATCCGATGGCACCGGTGGAATTGGAAGAAGTTAAGAAACAAGTTGGTGAATTACTCGAGAAGGGATGGATTCGAAGCAGCAACTCAACTTGGGGAGCTCCAGTTCTTTTAGTAAAGAAGAAGGATGGCACGAGAAGGATGTGCATTGATTATCGAGAATTGAACCGGGTAAGTATTAAGAACAAGTACCCGATCCCTCGCATTGGGGAGCCTTTTGAGCAGCTTAGTGGCGCGAGGGTATTCTCGAAATTGGATTTGCGATCAGGATATCATCAGGTCCGAGTGAAAGCAGAAGACATTTGCAAGACGGCGTTTCGAACTCGATATGGACATTTCGAGTATCTAGTGATGCCCTTCGGAGTGACTAATGCGCCGGCAATATTCATGGATTTGATGAACAGGATCTTTTCACCGTTCTTGGACCAGTTTATTGTGGTATTCATTGACGATATTCTGGTGTACTCGAGGAGTCCGGAGGAGCATGCCGAGCACTTAAGGATCGCACTGCAGACACTGAGACAAGAGAAATTATTCGCGAAGATGAGTAAGTGCGAATTCTGGCTGGAAGAAGTGAAGTTTCTGGGGCATGTCGTGTCGGGCGATGGAATCGCCGTCGATCCCGAAAAGATTACAGCAGTTCGAGATTGGCCTACTCCAAAGAATGTTGCGGAGATAAGAAGTTTCCTTGGACTCGCCGGATACTACAGAAGATTTGTGGAGAACTTCGCTCGCTTAGTTGAGCCGTTAACCAAGCTTACGCGTAAGGAGGTACCGTTTGTTTGGACGGATGGATGTGCGTTGGCCTTCGAGACGTTGAAGCAGAAGTTGATAACCGCCCCGATCCTGACCGTACCGGATAATTCAGGAGGACTGGTGATTCACAGCGACGCATCTGGAAAAGGATTGGGATGTGTTTTAATGCAGAATGGGAAAGTCGTCGCTTACGCATCGAGACAACTGAAGACTCATGAGAAGAACTATCCGACTCATGACTTAGAGCTTGCAGCCATGATCTTCGCCCTGAAGATTTGGAGACACTACCTATTGGGCGAGAGAGTCGAAGTCTTTACAGATCACAAGAGTTTGAAATATGTGTTCACTCAGAAGGAGTTGAACATGAGACAACGCAGATGGTTGGAGCTGATGGCCGACTATGACCTTGATCTTAAGTACCATCCGGGAAAAGTTAACGTCGTGCCAGATGCGCTAAGTCGGTTACCAGCAATTCAGTTATTGACTGCACAGAGAGAGATCATTGCGGATTTTCGGAGATTTGACTTGGTAGTTGTGCTACCCCATGCTACAGGACAGTTGATGCAGTTGCAAGTACAATCGTCCTTAGTTGAGAAGATTAAAGCGGCACAATCGCAGGATCCTAGACTGCAAAAGTTTCGAGAGCAGGTTGAAGCCGGACTACGAACCGATTTACTGATCCATGAAGACGGTTCGTTGAGATATGGTAGCCGTGTGTGTGTGCCAAAAGGAGATGTGCGTGAAGAGCTTATGAGGGAGGCACACAGTTCAGCTTACTCTGTACATCCAGGAGGGACAAAGATGTACCGAGATATTCGACAGCACTTCTGGTGGGAAGGTATGAAACGGGAAATTGCTCGCTTCGTGGCTAAGTGCTTGGTGTGTCAGCAAGTTAAGGCTGAACACCAAAAGGTTGCTGGTTTGTTGCAACCACTTCCGATTCCTCAGTGGAAGTGGGAACATATAACCATGGATTTCATGACGGCTTTACCGCGGAGTCCAAAGGGCAACAATGCAATATGGGTGATTGTCGATCGGTTGACCAAGGCAGCTCACTTTATTCCTTTTCGGGTTGGTCAATCGACAGAGACTTTGGCAGAGCGGTACATGCAGGAGATTGTCAGATTGCATGGAGTGCCGGTAAGCATCGTGTCCGATCGGGACACTCGGTTCTTGTCGCACTTTTGGAGGAGTTTACAAGAAAGTTTGGGGACTCGATTGAAGTTTAGCACAGCTTATCATCCTCAGACTGATGGACAATCGGAGAGAACGATCCAGACCCTTGAAGATATGTTGAGGGCTTGCATGTTGGACTTCAAAGGTTCTTGGGAAGATCATCTACACCTGGTGGAGTTTTCGTACAACAATAGCTTCCAAGCAACTATTCAGATGGCCCCGTTTGAAGCACTGTATGGTCGTAAGTGCCGTTCACCTGTCTGTTGGGATGATGTTGGTGAACGAAGGTTACTAGGACCAGATTTGGTGGTACAGACAGTCGAGAAGGTGAATACAATCAGGAAGCATATGAAGGCTGCTCAAGACAGACAGAAAAGTTGGGCCGACACGTCAAGAAGACCTCTAGAGTTCGCCGTGGGTGATTTGGTATTCCTGAAGATATCACCGACTAGAGGGGTGATTCGCTTTGGAAGTCGGGGAAAGCTTAGTCCTCGATTCGTTGGACCCTTCGAGATTTTGGAGCGTGTTGGAGAGGTATCGTACCGGTTGGCGTTACCACCGTCATTAGCAGGAGTTCACGATGTGTTTCATGTGTCTTAACTACGGAGGTATGTTCGTGATGAGACTCATGTCTTGGATCATTCGGAGTTGACCGTACGGGAGGACCTGACTTTTGAGGAGCGACCAGTTGAAATCAAGGATCGAAGAGAAAAGGTTCTTAAGAACAAGGTTATCCCTCTTGTGCTAGTTTTTTGGGGTAATCGATCGCATGGAGAATCCACTTGGGAGCGAGAAGACGAGATCCGGCAGAAATTCCCTCACCTTTTCCAGTAGTTAGCTATCTTGTATTCTTGGAATTTCGAGGACGAAATTCTTTTTGTAGTTGGGTATGATGTAACACCCGAGCCCAATAATACTATTTATATTACTAGTTGAGGGTTATATATTGCTCTTTTCCAATTATCTTGATTTTCTGGTGTTTATTGCTAAATTTTAACCGGTTAAGTCATTTTGGCACATAACAAATTTTAACTCCTAAAATGAAATTTAAAATATCCATGTTGGCCTACTCGTCGCCACTAGTCGCGTGGTAGCGTCCGCGTGTCGAGATTCCGACCCGTTCGGCTAAACGGGCAAGTTTGGACGACTACGTGCGCGTGCAAGTGTCCGACTTGGGGGCATGCATTTTAATTACAGAACACCTCTTTTCAAAATTTGGAAACCGCTTAAAATCCTATAATTTGAATTTGGAACATTTGGGCGCAACCCGGGCTCGATTTGGAAATGTTTCATTTCGCGCCAAAAAGGGCCCATTTTAATTTAATATTTAAAACTATTTTATACGAATATATATTTTTTTCCCTAACTGTAAATCATTCAAATCCTTCAGATCCCTTCAAATCTTTTCCTTATCTCGTGATCAGCCAATCACGAGTGCTGAACCCGAGTCGTGGGCCCCCTTCCCTTTCCCTATCTCTCTCTCTCTCTTCCCTCAATCTCTCTCTCCAATCTCTCTCTCTCTCTCTTCCTCTATTTAAAACCCATGCAGCCGCCTGTTCCTTCCTCATCCATCGCGAGAGAACCCTCCATCGACGAACCCACGTAAACCCAGCCACCTCGTCGCCGCCGCCGCCGACCTCCCCACGACCTCGCCACCATCACCTCTGCACCTCCCCCGTCTCTTTTTCCTTTTCCCCGAGCCTTCCCTGCAACCCACATAACCTGCAAATCTTTCCCTGATCCCAGAATCTCCACCGCCTGCACCACACCGTCGACGGCCCTCGTCGTCGACGACTCTTCCATCTTCCTCTCCTCTCTCTCGTTCCCAACTCAACCCTAGCCCTGCACCCATTGCACCGAGCCTAACCCAAGCCCAAACCCTAACCGGAACCCTAGCAACTCCTCTGGTTCGTCGGAAAAGGACACCGTCGACCCCCTCGTCGTCACCAGCACACCGACGACCATCTCCTCTCCTCCCAGCAACCCAAACCAGGCCTCTACCTCCCCCTACTCACAGCACAACCCGACCCAGCCGCTTCCAGCCCTCGCCGCATCTCCTGTTCACCGCCGGCGCGTCCATCGCCGTCGGGCCCGTCGTAGTTGCCCCCGGTTCTTCCCTGTAAGCCTCCCTTTAGCTTTCCATTCATGTTTAATCCCTCGCTGGTCCTTATTGCGTTTATCGTATTTGCTAACTTCGCTACTTTTGACTTTTGCCGGTTTCCGACCGTGCCGTCATTTGGACCCGACGCTCCAGCGAAGTACTCTGGTCCGTGTGATCCCGTTGTTCTCTGTTGGGACTCGATCCGTGGCCCGTGCTATCATATCGCGTTTTCTGCCGACATCGCATCCGTGTTCCGGTTTGCAGAACCGTCGAGGCAAGTATCTGAATACTTGCTTAAACATGCTAGCGTGCGAGATCTAGTCTTGCCACGCAATTGAATATCATACTATATAATACAACAACTTAATGATGGTAATTGATATCATATTATAAGTTAGAATTGACAGTTGCAGTTATCTTTAACATGGAATCGTTATAATAGTTTCTCGTAATTAATCGACCCACTATCAATCCATATTTCAACTAAATAAAACAATTGGATCATATCTGCTTTAATTGTTAAATCATTCACGAGACAATTATTATACTTAGTGTAAATTCGTGTAGCTTCATTACTTTATGATTGTGGATATTGCTTCACCTTGTGGCTATTGCACCCCAAAGGTGCGTGAACCTGTTAATAAGAGAATACAAAACATCATTGTGTTTACATGGAATAATATGGTTATTACTGTTTCCTGCTGCTGTTCATTATTTGATTGTATACCTGTTGTGAGCACATACTCGATTGCACTACATATTGGCCTGACCCTGCTACACATGACATATACATACATACCGACTCATCCTGTTGTACCCTGACATGACTTGTTTCATGATTTCTTGCCTAATGCCGACAAACCCGACCATCCCTGCTGTCTATCCAGACAGACCTACTCTTACCGGATTTTGTGTTGGCATTAGTCCTTGACTACTGAATACCTGACCTGACATACATAGCTTGGGGGTATGGGGAAATCAAAGGTGAAACCGACTTGTAACTCAACAGTTCAATACATTGTTCTGATCAGTCTTACGGGCTTGGCCAGCTCCGGAGTGTTGATGTTGACATCACTCGTCCATCCTACTACCTTTTACTGCTTAGCGGCACGTCTCGGATTCAGCCCCGAGGGTTTTGACCGTGGTCCCGGGCACGCACGGGATACTATTGAGTTACATCGACGATTCATCAATTAATTTCAAAGACTATAGAGTAGAAACCTGATAGGACAGTTTAGTCACCATTGCACATTATCCTGCTCTGTTATTTCTTAGTACTGCTTATTTCATGTTCATACTTGCATTGCTTATTACCATGTCTATACTTTATACTTGATGTTATGACGCGCTGACGTCTGGGTTTTGCATGGCCCAGATTCCGTACCACTGTCGTCGACCGAGCAGGAGTACTTCAGCCAGCAGGCTGAACTGTGAGTTCCTTAGGGTTTAGTTTATTTATTTCATTTCATTTCCAGATGTGAGCCCGCATTATGGGACATACTGTTTATTTATTGTATTGGATCATTTGCTTCCGCACTTATTGTTTATTGATTCTCATTATTATGGATTTGGACATGTATTAGATTAGTTTATTTTCTTGTTCTTGATATCCTTACAACCGTAATGTGACTGTGGATGGATACTTCCTACCCACAGGTAGCATGGTTGGCTATGTCACGTGCCCAATCTTGCGTACTCTGGGAAGCGGGGCGTGACACCTTGAATCTTGAAAATTCAGAAGGAAGAATTTGATTCTCTGCAAAAGAAAAACCCTAGGTAAGAAAAGAGAGGCTTCAAAAGAGAATTTAATTCTCAAAAGAGTTTAACTCTTATATGAAGAAAAGAACTTAGTTCTTTCTCTGGTGGAGGATCTGCAAAGTGCACATCTCCCCATGAATTGAGAATTTAATTCTCATTAGGTTGAGATCCTGCCATGCAGATCTAAAATATAGAGAAGGAATTGAGTTTTGAGAATTTAATTCTCACAGAATTACAGGAATTTAATTCCTTTGGGATAAAATTAGGGTTTAACTCCATGTTATAGGAATTTAATTCCTTCAGAATGGACAGAACTAGGGTTTGACCCTAATTGAGAACTTAATTCTCTCAAACTCACAAGAATTTAATTCCCTTAAAAAAGAAATTAGGGTTTAACCCTATTTAAGAATATAATTCTTCAGAAGAAAGTAGGAGTTTAATTCCTCTAAAGTTTATTGCTAGGGTTTAACCCTTTGAAGAATTTAATTCTTAAATGATGAACAAATCTCTAAAACATGCAAAAAACCAAAGTCACGTGCTATCACGTGACCCCGGTAAAGATCCATAGAAAAGAACTTTGAGGCAACGTCTCACGTGCCCCACGTGACCCCTGAAGGATAAAAAGAAAAAGCAAACAGAAGCTATGGACGCCCTCACGTGCTACCACGTGACTCCTTGGCAAAAGTTTTAACAGTCAAAAACCCACATTCCCATCACGTGACAGCACGTGATGATCCAAGAGCAATTATAGGAAGTATTCAATACTTCTGGCAGAATAAAATAAGGGGAATCAGGGCGCTCTCACGTGTTCACACGTGACCCCTCTCTCCTTAGTGTTTAACACTAATTTGAAAACTTTGTTCCCAGTGTTTAACACTGATTTTTGAAAACTTTGTTCCCAGTGTTTAACACTGATTTTCTTAGTGTTTAACACTAATTTGAAAACTTTGTTCCCAGTGTTTGACACTGATTTGCTTTAGTGTTTAACACTAATTTGAAATCTCTGTTTCCAGTGTTTAACGCTGATTTGCTTTAGTGTTTAACACTAATTTGAAAGCCCTGTTGCTAGTGTTTAACACTGATTATCTTTTAGTGTTTAACACTAACTTGCTAATCTTATTCCCATTGTTCAACACTGTTGCTCTTTAGTGTTTAACACTAGTTTTAGCCCAATTGGCTAAGTTTCTAGAGGCAAAACCTCTCCTTCAATGAATCAACAGAGGGTCAATATTCTAAACATGATTGGACTTAGCCCAAGCTGGCCATAAGTCCTCAATTCAAGCTTAACTGGGCTAATGGGCTCATAATATAATTAATTGGTCTTAGTTCCAAATTGGGCCAAAGATTATTTAATCTACCTTGGTTCAAGGGTACATCTCTTCACTCTTTTGATACTTGGCGTTATAATTCCTCAACGTCTTCAAAGAGGTGACGGGTCCCGATGACCACACATTGATACGGACTGTGGGGTCCTTAAACTCATGGACTATGATGTCCTTAACCTTGACCGTGATGTCTTAAAACTAATGCCGGACTGTGGAGTCCTTAAAATCCATGGACTATGATGTCCTTAACCTTGACCGGGATGTCTTAAAACTAACAACGGACTATGATGTCCTTAACCTTGATCGTGATGTCTTAAAACTAACGCCGGACTGTGGAATCCTTAAACCCACGGACTATGATGTTCTTAACCTTGACCGCAACGTCTTAAAACTAACATTGGACCGCAATGTCCTTAAACTACCTATTGACCGCAATGTCACTAAACTAAACAACATGGCCCCCCTTAATTGCTCTCTTGATTGGATCTAAACGATCCCGTTAAGTCGATCTTAGTCTAAAACTAGACTAACGTATCCTTAACAAACATTTAAGTTGATCTTAGTCTCAAATGAGGTTAACGTATCCTTAAACCCAAACCCCCAAACCCAAATCTAAGATAATACGGACTTGGACTAGTTCACGCCCTACGGGCGACGACATAACTTAGTCTCCGTATACAATCTACGGGCAACCAAATACAAAACAAGCACACACGACACGAAGTGATCATCTGGAGAAGGAGAAAGTTGTTACCGCAATGGGGTAGCGTAATTAACTGCAGGGGCTTGCGCCTGCAGGGAAGAGCGTCCCCACAATCAAAAACCCCTCAAGCGAGGGGGAATCTGACGAAGTCTGCTATATCGGACGCATCCGTTTAAACCTTCGATACATGGTGCCATAAATCAACTTGGCATCTTCGGAGAGGTAGACGGAAAGCACCAATTAGCATCTGCCCCGAATCTCAGGCAAGATGTCTGTCGCGCCGTCTTTCGGAGGGGAACAGATTCTGGCACGCCCGGTGGGACCTTTTCCTCTTTCCACTCCACACTTCGTGTGTCGTGATTCGCGAACCAATCGCGGTTCGCTAATGGTTGCCCTTGGGTTTCGAGGTACTAATATTTGGCGTTTCGTTTGCTGCAGAAAGCAAAAGGATCAATGGCTGGCAACTGCTCGAACTGCTCCAACTGCAAATGTAATCGACGCTCCGCCTCACCTGGAGGTGTAGCCTATGGGCCTCAAGCAGCCTCCATCCTTGCCATGCCAGTGGAACAGGTGACTCAAGCCACCACCGGTCTGTTCTTCGGGACCATGCTCCCGCCTGCAAGCTTCACCATTCCATTGCCCGCACCGGAAGCGCAAAAGAAGTCGGCCTTCGATCGGCTCACTGCTACAACGACCCCTCTCAACGGGTCATCCAATGTCAAGCCGGCAGCCTCGGTCTTTACCAGGCTGAACCTGAACTCTAATGGGCCTGCCAAGAAGCCCATGACCCCTGACATGGCCGTCGCAAAAAAGACAGCCATCTCTATTCCTGAAGTCGTCAAGACGGCTTCTCCTGCTAAGGAGTCGGACTTTTCAAGGCTGACTATTCCGGCTCCTGCTCCTGCTCGAGGGTCTGTTTTTGACAGATTGAACATCGCCACTCAAAAGACATCAGCCTTCAAGAGGCTGCCACCAGCGGCGCCTCATCCGGATAAGGGGCAAGATGAGACTATCCCTATCGCCGAGCCAGTCCCAACAGCTCGACACGTTCGACGTCGCCACTGGTGCCGAGTAAGGAAGGCCGGGGGCAACTCCCCTTCAGGGCTAACTCCACCGGCTCCGATGGTGGAAGTTGATGCTGCTGTTCCAACTGGGAACAGTTTTGAACCGCTAAGGAGGGTATGCAAGAACTCTCCGACTGCCACGCTAAAAAAAATCTCCTCCACCTGCGGAGAGTATTACAGATGCAAAGCCGGAGCAGCCCCCTCAACGGCTATCCTCCAAGATTTATAAGGTCTGGCGACGGGTCCAAGACTCAGTAATCGACCAAGATCACTCTCGCCGGCAGAAGAGGGTGAAGGTTCGGGAAGAGAAGGACTGTCCTGTCAAACAACAAAGGACGATAACCACTTGGGTGCCCGCTGCAGCGGCTCCCTCAACGTTGATTACTCAAAAGAGAGGAAGGCCGGAGAAGGTCCCTACGCCTACAGCTAACGTCAAAGACAGTACGCCTAAACTCCCTAAGTCTGGGGGCATAGTGGTGCATACCGTTTACATGGCATCCGGGAAGGAGGACAGCCGTGTATCTACAGGTCACCGACCGCTCACGCGATCGGTGACTAAAGCTCAGGAGCAGCAGCAGAAGCTCCAAGAAATGATGAATGTGATGGCCGCACTCACTGGGCCAAAAGAAAGCCCCGAAGCATCCTTGGATCAACGCCAGGAGCAGGAAACTGACGCTGAGTTCCTCCGCAGGATACTGGAAAAGAAGGATAAAGAGGCTGCGGAACAAGCAGCCAATATAAAGCGAATGACCCTTCTGTTCCAGGACATGGTGGGTATGATGATCCAACAAGATCCTCCTGCTGAAGATCCTCCGATCGTCCTTGAAGATGACAAGGGTGAAACGTCAAATCCTCCACCAGCTCTGTCAACAGCCAAGGAGGAGACAATTTCCAAAGCTGACTTGGATGAATATATAGCTCAGCAGATACGGATTCACCAGGCGACTGAGGCAGCTGGTCAAGTTGTCAGAACGGGACGACCATATCCGAGCTGGTACGATCAGATCAAGTACCCGCCGGGCTATACAATACCGAAATTCCATGTCTATAAGGGGACCGGCAATCCCTATCAACATGTTGCACAGTTCAGGGCTCTTTGTGGTAACACCGGCGGTGATGATAAATTGTTGCTTCGCCAGTTCGTCGGTAGCTTATCAGAGACGGCATTTGAGTGATACTCCGAACTCCCAAATGACTCCGTCAAGACGTTCGTTGAAATGGAGTTGCTATTCACTCAGCGATTCGCGAGCGCCAGCGAACGCACCCCGATAACGGCATTGACTAATGCCAGGGTGAAACCAGGCGAGACGTGGGTCCAGTACGCTATACGCTGGCGAAACTTATGGTCGAAATGCAAACAACGCATTGAGGAAGCACCCGCGGTGGGCATGTTTGTGGGCACCCTAGATCCTCATGCAACTATCTCACAGTACATGATGTTCTTTAAGCCAACCACGTTCCAGGCTTTGATCGACAAGTTGGCCCAGATGGACCAGATGGGTCACAGACCGTCTCCCCCGAAGCCGGAACCTCGGAATGACAAAGGTAAAGGGAAGGCAACCTTCGTTGCGAACGCTCAGCAGCAACCCAGTACCCTAAAGCTGGCGGATCAACTGGAAGAAAGACGGCGGTATTATAATGAGAAAATGAAGCGCCCCTACTCATTTCCGCGGGATAAGATGAAGAGGCTATTCGAGCTGGTGGTACGCAACAGGCTTATCAACTTGCCAAATCCAAAGCGACCGCCGCAACCCAGTGAGGTGAATAACCCCAATTATTGCCCTTACCATCAAACGGTAAGCAATCCGATTGAAGATTGCTTCGTCTTCAAAGGATGGATTGAAGATCAATACCTACAGGACAAGTTTGCGCTGTCCGAGAAGTGGAAGGTGAACCCGCCACAACCGCACACCCCTAAGAAGACGGACGCACCGGTGGCAACTTGCTCTTTCATTGAAGAAACTCCATGGGAAATCGTGCTTTCAGGAAAAACCAAAAGAATGCTGAATGAGCTTCAGACATGCCCGGCGATCAGGTGGAAGAACCCGCTGGAACCCCAGATCATTGAAGGGATGCTGAAGCCGCGCCCAACTACAAAGATCGGTGGTGATGGCCCGAGCACTCACAACCAGCCGTCAAAATCTTCAAAGAAAAAGAAGAAGAAATCCAAGAAGCCCGTGAAGCCTGGAGACAAGCGCACGGACTTGCAGAAATAGATTGATGCGCTGGAGGAGTATAATCAAAAGGCGCGGATTCCCATCACACTCCAAGAATTCCTCAACCATGTCTTTCAGGAGGAAGATAATGGAAAAATCTCGTCGGATGAATGCGAGGGATATGTGGCGAGTTGTCATGTGATCTCCCACTCGTTTATGGACGATGAAAAAACTCCTGGAATTGAGAAACTGGGGGAACAGTCTGAACCAGAACTTGTGTGGCCGACAGACGAAATGATCGACGCCTTTCTAGACGAGATTCGTTTGAAAAGTAAAGCCGATCGGGAGCGTGAGATGGCCACATCAGAAGGAGCAAACGCTGGCGACTAAACGAAAGAGTCGAAGCACTCCCGCCAGATCAAAAGACATCCGATGCGGATAAAAACATATTCAAGACGAGGAAAAGATTTGCTAAAGCCATATCAATGGGAATGAAGCTACCACCCTCAGAAGAGAACACTCGCAACGGAGCGGAGACACATCCTAATTACTGCTCATATCATCAGAAGATTTCACACCCCACTGAGGAGTGCGACACTTTTAAGACATGGTGGCAGGGATATGTTGCTCACTGGCAACATTTTAAGCGAATGAAACGCAGAACTCGTCGGGAGCAGAGAGGTACAACCGAAAGTCACAAAAGAACTACCGGCAACTGTTACACGGTCAACGCCGGAGGATCACAAGTTTTCACCTTTGGGAGCGACTCTGATGAGGAAATGGCTCTGGGCCCTCTCTTTAAAGAATCCGTCTTAGGGAAAGAGGAAGGACCAGAGACCTGCGAAAACATTCAGCTGCGCAATCGCATGCTCCTGGAAAAGAATCTCGGACCCGCAACTAGAAAAGATAAGGGAAAGGAAAAGGTCGCTGAGGATATCGCCTTAGATGACCAAGTCATGAAAGAACTAACTGCCAAGGACCCTCCCAGGAAGAGTAAGGTGGACTACAACATCCTAGCGCATCTGAGGAACCTACCCTCTCAGCTCAGTATTCTCGACGCCCTCTTATTATCAAAAGAAGCGAGAGATTCATTGATTAAGGCGTTGCAGGAGCCCGAGCAATTCCAAGCCTTCCTTACCGAAGAAGGATGAAGGATGAACTGGAAGAAGTGCACACGGCCGATATCACTTTCGGTGATGAGGACCTTCTCCTTGGGACATACGACCACAACCGTCCCCTATACGTCTCTGGATATTGCCACGATATCAGGATAGGCAAAATCCTGGTTGATAATGGGTCCTCTGTCAATCTCCTTAATGTTCGGGTGTTGAAGGAAATCTGCATGAGCGTTCAGCACCTCGCTCGTGATAAAATTACCATCTCCGGTTTTGGCTTCCAGTCGTCACGAACTCTCGGATCTGTAATACTAACATTACGCTTCGGACTACTCATCACAGACATTAAGTTTCACGTCATTGACGCCAAGACCTGCTACAATGTTTTGCTCGGTCGTCCCTGCTTACACGAGTACAACATCATCCCTTCTACACAACATCAGTGTATGAAGTTTTTCAAGGATGGTCTTGAGTATACTGTAACAGGAGAGCTGAACCCGTTCTCCGTAAACGAAGTCCGCAAGTACGAAGATGCAAAGTACTTTTTGCCAGATTTCGAGGACACAGAGAAGTGTCGTAAACCGAAGAACAAAACCGCCGCCACCATTCCTGTTTTCGGGAGTGATACCGGAGAAGAAGAAGAGATAGTTTACGCTGGACCGTCTCGACGCAACAACCCGGGACCGTCCGCCCCCATATTGATCTTCGGAAGTGACTCGGAAGATGAGGTTAATACTGTGTTCTCCAGTCGGCCGTCAATACAATAATTCCCTTGGGATGATCAAAGTTTACAAATTACCATGATTCCGCGAGAGCACTACAAAGATCTTGACGCACTTGCAGCTTACAATGTGCAAGACCTGCAGACGTTTTACGTCCCTCCCGGGCGAAAAGGCGAAAAGATAATCCTGTTCTACCGATCCACGGAAACAAGAGTAGAGAAAGAAATCTAGCAAGGCGCGGATTCTACACTCGACAGGCTCCAACCCATCCGTTTGCCTAGATATTACACAAACGGACTAAATAGGCTATTGAAGCGCCAAGGGGTACCCTTAAAACAGACTATCCGACAAGCTCGGTTCTATAACAGGATTTGGGATATCCCTGGGACTCAGCGCAAACTGCCCAATGGGAGAATGGAAATGCTCGGGCTTGGATATGTGAATTCCAGGAAACGGGAACGAGTTCATGATAGCTACGTCATATATAACTTCGATGAAGAAGAGGATGCCATGTCAGAAAATGCCGACCCCGCACCAAAACAAGATCCTCTCATCAAAATGCCGAGTCCGTCATTTGAAGAACGAATGGACAAGCTCATCAGGAAAGAGGGTCAAAAAGCTCGAGACGACCATAATCGCGAAATGACCATCTACGAGAAAACCAGGACACAACGTCTTCTTCAACAGGCTGCAAGAGACGAAGATGCTCCTCCCTGTCAACCTGTTGTGCAAAAGGCCCGACGCAGAGGCAGAAGTAAGTCAAAAAGCGGAAAAGGGAGTCGACAACTACAACGCAGGATTAAAGAGTCATGTGATCGGGTATTGCACGGTCTGGATTTGTCCCTCATGAAGAAGATGAGTCGAGCGTATTCTTTCCCTCAAGACAGGACGAAGAAGATACTCGATCTCGCTTTAAAATATCGAATGATTACACTTCCGGAGTCTAAGCACCTTGAGCAAGCTAACGAGGTCTCTCATCCGGGCTATTGTTCTTATCACCGAGCCATAGGACACCCTATCAAAGACTGTTTCACCTTCAAGAACTGGGTCGAAGGCCAGTACCAGCAAGGCTGGTTTGCTCTATCCAGCAGCTGGAGGATAAGTCCGCCACAAAAGCACAAACCTAAAGCCACAAGAGCAGAACCAGATCCACATCGGTCCTGGAAGCGAGTCCGTACTTGTCATATGATAACAATATCAAAAGGAGAGAACAAGAATATGAATGACCTTCCTTGGTGCTTCGAAAACAATGACGACGAGGTAATCTCAGAATTTCCACCAGCGCCAAAAGGGCTGGAAGATGGAATACATACTGCTGTAGATAACTTCAAGAAGATTGAGTTGGGGACGGCAGACGACCTGCGACCGACATTTGTCAGCGAATTGCTATCGGAAGAAAGGGTGGCTGCGTTAAAAGACGTGCTTATGCAGCATAGAGATTGCTTCTCATGGAACTATTCCGAAATGCCAGGACTGGATCCAGAAATAGCTATCTATAAATTGGCAATATCCCCGGACATCAAGCCAGTCAAACAAGCGCCGAGAAGAATGCGGCTCGAGCTTGAGATGAGCATCAATGTTGAAGTCAAGAAACTGATCGACTCTGGGTTTATCCAGGAGGTTCAGTACCCTGATTGGATCGCCAACATCGTCCCGGTAATGAAGAAAAATGGGACAGTGCGCATATGCGTGGACTTCCGGGATCTTAATAAAGCTTGCCCGAAGGATGATTTCCCAGTACCAGTCACCGAGCTGATGATAGATAACACGTCCACTCACGAGGTTTTCTCCTTCATGGACGGCTCATCAGGATACAATCAGATAAAGATGCACCCTGAAAACCAGAAGCACACCGCTTTCCGGACTCCTCTGGGTATATTCTGCTACAAAGTTATGCCCTTCGATTTAAAGAACACCGGTGCCACCTATCAGAGGGCCATGACGAAGATTTTCGATGACCTCATTCATGAAATCGTCGAATGCTATATCGACGACCTCGTGGTTAAGAGCAAATCGTACGATGAGCATTTAGAGCATCTGAAGACCGTATTTCAACGCCTTAGACAATACAATTTAAAGATGAACCCTCTCAAATGTGCATTCGGGGTGTCCTCAGGTAAATTCCTAGGATTCATCGTCCGGCACCGAGGCATTGAGATAGATCCGTCAAAGATCAAGGCGATCATGGAAATGCCACCGCCAAAGGCTCTCAAACAATTGCGGTCTCGTCAAGCAAAGCTCGCGTACATCCGGCGATTTATAGCCAACCTTTCAGGCAAGTGCCGCCCTTACAGTCACCTGATGAAGAAGGGAATCCCTTTCGTCTGGGATCACAAATGCCAAGGCGCACTGGACGAGATCAAGCAGTACCTGCAGAACCCGCCGGTGTTAGCTGCTCCGGTCAAGGGAAAACCTCTTATTCTTTATACAACTGCCCTCGAAGGTTCCTTAGGTGCATTATGGGCACAAGAGAATGACCAAGAGAAAGAGTGAGCTCTCTATTACTTGAGTAGAGTTCTCCTGGGGGCAGAAAGCAACTATTCTCCCATCGAAAAACACTGCCTAGCGTTGATCTTCGCAATAACAAAGCTCAGGCACTATGCGTTGGCGCATGAAGTCCGTCTTATTTCGAAGGTGGACCCCCTTAAATATTTAATGTCGAAGGCCATATTGACAGGTCGGCTCGCTAAATGGGCCCTACTCTTGATGGAGTTTTCAATAACCTATCAGCCTCTTAAGGCAGTGAAAGGCCAGGCCATCGCCGAATTCCTCGCTGAACATCCGATACCGGCCGATTCCCCTTTGAATTGCGAATTGCCAGACGAACACGCGTTTGATGCGATCGACGGTAGTGGTACCCGGTGGGAACTCTATTTTGATGATGGAGCGTCTTCCATAAAGAAGCACAAACAAAACACGCCTATAATCAAATCGGGGGTAGGCTTCATCTTCGTAACCTCACAAGGAGGGATAATGCGCTTTGCTTTCTCCTTGATAGAGCCGCAAACGAACAATGAAGCTGAATACGAAGCTTTGATAGCAGACCTTGAGATCGCCATCGATATGGGAATTGAAAACCTCCTCATATATGGAGACTCTCAACTGGTCGTTAGCCAAGTAAACGGCGACTACCAGACATGCAAGCCAGAGCTGGTGAAGTATGGCGACAGTGTATAGCGATTGCTGACTCAAATTCCCTACTACATGCTAGAAAAGCATACCGCGTGCGGAAAATAGCAAGGCGGAAGCGTTAGCCAAGCTCGCTAAAGAACTGGCTGATGAGAACTTCGATGACGTCAGAATCGTGGTACAAAGCCGTCGGGTCCTCACACCGGAAGAAATATCTCCGGAATCATCTGAGGAAAAGGAAGCAACCGAGCAAATGGCTATGCAAATAAAGGACCAAGAAAAGGCTGGAGATTGGAGAGAAGTCTTCATAGACTACTTCAAATCCCGTCGAACGCCTGAAGATGTGTCCTCGAAGCATCAGCTTGTGAAATGAGCTCTGTCCTTCGCCTTCGTCAATAATACTCTGTACAAGAGGTCATTTGATTCTCTGTGGTTGAGATGCTTGGGACCTGACGAAGCGAAAAGAGTCGTTTAGGAAATTCACGACGGGCTCTGCGGTTCTCACCAAGCAGGCCAGAAGATGAAGTTGAAGATTAAACGAATGGGCTACTATTGGCCCACGATGATTCAGGACTGCCTCGAATATGCGAAGCAATGCCACTTATGCCAGATTCATGGGGACTTCATCCACCAGCATCCAAATCCACTACATCCGACGGTGGCTAGCTGGCCGTTCGAAATGTGGAGAACTGACATAGTCGGTCCTATCGAACCAGCATCGTCCAGGGGACATCGTTTCATCCTGGCGACGAATGATTACTTCTCCAAATGGGCAGAAGCAATACCGTTGAGGGAAGTGAAGACAGAGAATATCCTCCATTTCTTCAGGACGCACGTCATCTATCGGTTTGGAACGCCACGACGAATCATCTCCGATAACGGGCCAGCCTACAGAAGCCACAAGATCATTCGCTTCGCACAACAACACAACATAGATTGGAGATATTCCTCAGTTTATAATCCGCGAGCTAACAGTCTAGCTGAGGCTTTCAACAAGACCTTGACGAAGATCGTAAAGAAGACGGTGTCCCGAAATAAGAAGGACTAGCACGAGAGATTACAAAAAGCTCTCTGGGCGTATCGAACTACGTTCAAGATGGCCATGAACACGACGCCGTACGTGTTGGTATTCGGTACAGAAGCGGTACTTCCCCTCGAGATAGAGCTATCTTCTCTACGAGTAGCAGTCCACTACGAGCTGACGGACGAAGAAAATGCTCACCTTCGGCATGAGGAGCTTGACGCCCTTGATGAAACCCGGCTCATAGCGCAACAAAATCTAGAGGCTTATAAAGCAAAGATGACGCGCTTATATGAAAGATTGACCAGGCCGAAGACATTCCGCCAGGGCGAACTCGTGCTAGTGGTCAAAAGGCCTATGATCCCCAATCGCACCAAGCGGGGAAAATTCGAACCGAACTATAAAGGCCCGTACATAATAGACAAAGTCTACCAGGGTGGAGCCTATCTACTGATGGATATGCACGGTGAAAGGCCTTTCAGGCCAATAAACGGTCGCTTCCTGAAGAAATACTACGCTTAATGAGCCACAGCCTAGGTCAATGATAGATGATGACGACTATGTCCGCTCGCTATCTTCCTAAGCTCAAACTCTATAAGCAGTACCCGGCCTTCTCTTGAACGGATCGAAACGTCCTTAAACTAACAACGGACCGAAACGTCCTTAAACTAACAGCGGACCGAAACGTCCTTAAACTAACAGCGGACCGAAATGTCCTTAAACTAATGACGGACCGAAAACGTCCTTAAACTAACAATGGACCACTATGTCCTAAAACTGGTTGTTGACCGAGATGTCGATAAACTACGGTGGATTGCAGCATCTCAAAGCCGATACAAAAACAATATTAAAAAAATAATAAAAATAAAAACGGTATGTCCATAAGCGAAACGGGCACGGATGAAAACCCGAAAGGGCTCCGTGAGTAAAAACAGCAGGGCTACCGGCTAGTGTTTGTGAAAACCCGAAAGGGCGCAACCTCGTTGAAGAACACTTGCAGGGTCCTCACGACCTTGTAAGGAGAAACCACCCGCGTGAGATCCTTACGACTCACAAGAGAGCAACACACTTAGGAGTCCTCACGATTCCTAAGGAGAAATTACACTTGCGAGATCCTCACGACTCGTAAGGAGAACTCTCTTATGGGACCCTCACGGCTCATAAGATTTGAAAGTCTTAATTTACAGAGACCCGAACCTATTCTTAAGCAACCCCCCCCCCCACAACCTTCGATATTGCCCTACAAGTGGCTCAATACTGACCCTTGTATACAATCCACGGGCGTGAATAAATATTTCCCTAACCAAGTCCCATCCGTGACTAGGGATATGTTCATATAGCGAACAACCCTTGTAAGTCCTCTCGACTTATAAGGAGAAAACCCTTTTGTAAGATCCTTATGACTTACAAGAGAACATGCACTTAGGAATCCTCACGATTCCCAAGGAGAAAACACACATACAAGATCCTCACGACTTGTAGGGAGAAATACCTTTGTGAGACCCTTACGGCTCATGAAGTCAAAAGCCTTAGTCGACAGGACCCTTAACCCTGTTTACTAAGTCACCTTTGTTTAACATCGACAAAGGCAAATGATGATTCTCTCCTGGCAACATCCCAGTTGTAGCGGTGCTGATGCCGAAATCGGTATATAAATCCAAGCTTGCAGCGAAAAGCCAGCAAGCCACACATGCATACGAAACAGCCGAAATGATGGGGCAACTTGCGACAAAATCAGCAAGTAAAAATGTATGCATGAAAAATAGCCGAAATGATTGGGCAACTCGCAATAAAAAGCAGCAAGTAAAAAATAAAATATATAGCTGAAATGATTGGGCACCGTGAAAAATAGCCGAAATGATGGGGCAATCGCGACCTTCGCGATATAAAAGCTGAAATGATAGAGCATCGCGGGAAAAGAAATAAAATAAAAATGAAATTTATGTCTTACAGGAGATGTTATATCAATCCCTGTATACAATCCAGGGGCGCAAACAAAGAGGACGTCACACTCCTCCTCCTCAGGTTTCATCAGAAGAAGAAGCCAAATCTCGACGGGTCACAGATAGCCTAGAGATCATCTCAACATTCGTATCATTGCAGCAGACACAACATCAAGCAAAGCGGAACAGCGGCGATTCCCAGTCCCATGACTCGGCGGTGTACAGATCACCGAAAGTCAAATCCCAACTCCGTGAAATGCGAATACAATCAACAAAATTCCTGGTCACGTGGAACGCGGATAACGTCACTCTTTGACCCCGTGGAAAACGTCCAGAGCGGAGCCTGGTCCTCGCCGAACATGGCAGTGAACCCGTGGGAAGCATCCAGAGCAAAATTCCTGGTCACGTGGAATGCGGATAACGTCACTCTTTGACCCCGCGGAAAACGTCCAGAGCGGATCCTGGTCCTCGCAGAGCACGGCAGTGAACCCGTGTGAAGCATCCAGAGCGGAGCCTGGTCCTCGCCGAATACGGCAGTGAACCCGTGGGAAGCATCCAGAGCAAAATTCCTGGTCATGTGGAATGCGGATAACGTCACTCTTTGACCCCGTGGAAAACGTCCAGAGCGGAGCCTAGTCCTCCCAAGCACGGCAGTGAACCAGTGTGAAGTATCTAGTGCAAAATTCCTGATCACGTGGAACACGGATAACGTCACTCCTTGACCCCGTGGAAAACGTCCAGAGCGGAGCCTGGTCCTCGCCGAACACGGCAGTGAACCCGTGGGAAGCATCCAGAGCAAAATTCCTGGTCACGTGGAACGCGGATAACGTCACTCTTTGACCTCATGGAAAACGTCCAGAGCGGATCCTGGTCCTCGCAGAGCACGAAAGTGAACCCGTGTGAAGCATCCAGAGCGGAGCCTGGTCCTCGCCGAATACAGCAGTGAACCCGTGTGAAGCATCTAGTGCAAAACTCCTGGTCACGTGGAACGCGGATAACGTCACTTTTTGACCCCGTGGAAAACGTCCAGAGCGGAGCCTGGTCCTCGCAGAACACGGCAGTGAACCCGTGGGAAGCATCCAGAGCAAAATTCCTGGTCACGTGAAACACGGATAACGTCACTCTTTGACCCCATGGAAAACGTCCAGAGCGGAGCCTGGTCCTCGCTGAACACGGCAGTGAATCCGTGTGAAGCATCTAGTGCAAAATTCCTGGTTACGTGGAATGCGGATAACGTCACTCTTTGACCCCGTGGAAAACGTCCAGAGTGGAGCCTGGTCCTCGCAGAACACAGCAGTGAACCCGTGGGAAGCATCCAGAGCAAAATTCCTGGTCACGTGGAACACGGATAACGTCACTTTTTGACCCCGTGGATAACATCCAGAGCGGAGCCTGGTCCTCGCTGAACATGGCAGTGAACCCATGGGAAGCATCCAGAGCAAAATTCCTGGTCATGTGGAACGCGGATAACGCCACTCTTTGACCCCGTGGAAAACATCTAGAGCGGAGCCTGGTCCTCGCTGAACACGACAGTGAACCCGTGGGAAGCATCCGGAGCAAAATTCTTGGTCACGTGGAACGCGGATAACGTCACTCTTTGACCCCGCGGAAAACGCCCAGAGCGGAGCCTGGTCCTCGCCGAACACGGCAGTGAACCCGTGTGAAGCATCCAGAGCAAACATCGGACTGTGGATTCCTTAAAATCCATGGACTATGATGTCCTTAACCTTGACCGTAATGTCTTAAAACTAACGATCAACCACCATGATTCTAGACTGATTTTACCTTGGTTCAAGGGTACATCTCTTCACTCATTTGATATTTGTCATTGTAATTCCTCAACGTCTTCAAAGAGGTGACGGGTCCCGGTAACCACACATCGGACTGTGGAGTCTTTAAATTCACGGACTATGATGTCCTTAACCTTGACCGTGATGTCTTAAAACTAACATTGGACTGTGGAGTCCTTAAATCCACGGACTATGATGTCCTTAACCTTGACCGTGATGTCTTAAAACTAACATTGGACTGTGGAGTCCTTAAATCCACGGACTATGATGTCCTTAACCTTGACCGTGATGTCTTAAAACTAACATTGGACTGTGGAGTCCTTAAATCCACGGACTATGATGTCCTTAACCTTGACCGTGATGTCTTAAAACTAACGTCGGACTGTGGAGTCCTTAAATCCATGGACTATGATGTCCTTAACCTTGACCGTGATGTCTTAAAACTAACGTCGGACTGTGGAGTCCTTAAATCCACAGACTATGATGTCCTTAACCTTGACCGTGATGTCTTAAAACTAACCTTGGACTGTGGAGTCCTTAAACCTACGGACTATGAGGTCCTTAACCTTGACCGCGATGTCTTTAAACTACCGTACCTTGAAAAACATCCCAAAGCAACCTCTGACCCCGTGAAATACGGATAAGGGCGACCGCACCCAGCACTTGCGGGTCCTCACGACCGGTAAGGAAGAAAATTTTCTTGTGAGATCCTTACGACTCTCAAGGGAAAACCCGCTTAAGAATCCTCACGATTCTTAAGAAAGACTTACACCTACGGGATCCTCTCGACCTGTAGGGAGAAAAACTCTTTATGAGACCCTCACGGCTCATAAAGCTCAAAAGTCTTAGGAGGCAGATCTTAACCCTGAATCCTAAGCCATCGCGGCCCTGCAAAGAGACCGAGATAAATTGTCCGCAGAACACATTCAATAAAAAGGAGACACACCATTTAGAAGAAAAATATGTCTTTATTCATAAACCAAAATGGATACAAAGTACAATTCATGAAAGAACAAAAAGAAAATACTCTCATTCAGGAATATGTACAAAAAGAAAGGAAAAGATACAAGTTTTCAAGCCGGCGGGCGATTTAGCAATTTTGCTAGCTCATCCTTGTGTTGCTGGGCCACAGATTCATGATTCAGGATCGCCAGAAGACGGGCTTCCGCCTGAGCCTGCTGGGCCTGATACGAGGCGAGCCGGCCTTCGAGCTCTTTCTCGGTAGCCTTGTGAGCCTCGACCCTTTCGCGAGTGAACACGGCAGCTTTATCAAGAGCCACCACCTCTCTGATGGACTCTTGAAGTACCCGCCAGAGTTCATACGCTTTATTGGCTTTGGCTGTGAGGCTGGTTTGAAGCTCGCTCAATGCCTTAGAGGCCAGCTCCCTTTCCGAGAATTTGCGACCGAGCCTCTTCTCGCATGATGCCATATTTGCCGCGCACCGCGCTATCAGCCCCCGCAAGTCCGCCTTTGCAGCCACGGCCTCCGAGGAAAGGCGGGGAACACTTAAAGGCGTGCAAGCAAGCCTCCACCTGCCGACAGAACTCCACCCAGACTCGCACCACCTCTTCGCTATGGTAGGTGGCAAGAAAAGGAAAAGAACCGTTAGCTTCGGCGGCAAATGCTTCAGCTGTGGTTGCGCTGCCAGCGCGAAGCTCCTCGATCAAAGACGACAAGGAGACAGGGCTTAATTGGGCCAAGCGCTCTGAGGCTCGCAAAGCATAGGTGCCGGGCGGAATGGAAATGCGCGAGTCCAGCGCTATGGGGGTTGGCAAGGCTGTTCCGATTTGAAAAATGTCAGTAAAACTCTTAAGCAAAGGAACAAGTGGGACTATATTGAAATGCCACTAACCCACGGACATGGAACTAGGAGCCGAAGGTGCCCCTGGCCCTTCGAGGACCTCGACCTCGTCATCGGCCTCCAAAACTGTAGAGAACATCAATATCAATACGCAAAATAACAGCGATACTATAAGAAATGGCGAACGACACTAACCATGTCCAGATGAGAGGACGATGCGTTGAGGGGAGATCGCCTGCGGAGCTGCCATCTCCAATAGACGCTGAAATGATTGCTGGGGAGACAAATCAGCGATAGAGGCCGCCAGCCCGCGCAATTCTGGGAAAACAAAAGAGTTCAGACAACAGAAAGATTGCTAATTTAAAATGTAGAAGGTTGTTCCCCTCCGAAAGATGGCGCACAGGACTGCGAAGTCCTGGCGCTTAGATTCGGGGTAGATGCTAATTGGTTTTATCCGTCTACCTCTCCGAAGATACCAAGTTGATTTATGGCACCGTGTATCGGAGGTTTAGACAGATGCGGTCGATGTAGCAGACTTCGTCAGATTCCCCCTCGCTTGAGGGGTTTTTGATTGTGGGGACGCTTTTCCCTGCAGACGCAAGCCTCTGCAGTTAATTACGCTACCGCATCGCGGTAACAACTTTCTCCTTCTCCAGAATTTCACTTCGTGTCGTGTGTGTTTATTTTGTTTGTGGTTGCCCGTGGATTGTATATGGAGACTAAGTTATGCCGTTGCCCGCAGGACGTGAATTAGTCCAAATCCGTATTTACTTAGATTTGGGTTTGGTGTTTTGGTTTAAGAATACTTTAGCCATATTGAGGCTAAGATCGACTTAAACTTTTGTTAAGGATACGTTAGCTTAATCTCCAGACTAAGATCAACTTAACGGGATCGTTTAGATCCAACAAAAGAGCAATTGGCTCTATTGTTTAGTTTAATGACGTTGCGGTCAATTTCCAGTTTAGGGACATGGTGGTCCATCATTCCCATTTGGGGACGAACATTAGTTTAAGGACATTTCGGTCCAACGTTCCCATTTTGGGACGAATATTAGTTTAAGGACGTTTCGGTCCACGAGTTTAAGGACCCCGCAGTCCGTATCGATGTGTGGTTGTCGGGACCCGTCACCTCTCTGACGTCGTTGAAGGATTACAACGATAGGTGTAAGAGAAGTTCAGAGATGTACCCTTGAACCGGATGTAAATTGATTTAGGAGAGCAGTCTTACTCAGTCAATTTAGTTTGAGGACTTACGGCCATGATTGGGCTAAGTCCAGTTGAGAATATTCAATGTTTTTCTTGATTTTTGGCCTATTAGGCCTGTGCTAGGGCTTTGCTCATGTTTAATAATGCACTGCATTTTATTCTGGCCTGCTAGGCCTTTTAATTTAGGCTCAGTCCCTTTATAAATGATGCAGAGCATCTGTTCTGGTCTGACAGACCCTTATCTGGGCTCTGCCCCTTTTTTAAAAAAGAATGATACATTGCATCTGTTTTTGTTTTGGCTCTGCCCTTTTTGAAAATAATGCATAGCATTTACTAGGCCCGTTAGGCCTTTTTAATTGGGCGCAGCCCTTCTTTTTAATGATGCAGTGCATTAATTAATCTGACAGAATGCCACGTGGCTGTCAGGCGCTCTGCGCTAATTAATGAGCGCAAGCGCATGTGGAGGTGACACGTGTCACGTCCTGGTGAGCACAAGCGCAACAGCGCAGTGCGCTGTGTCAGAGAGCTGCGTTGTTGCACTGCTGACATGTGGCGCTCTCTGGTGGCTTGCGCCAACCCAGGAGCGCAACAGTGCAGTTTTTACAAGTGCAAGGCACTATTTCAATAATTTGATCCAATTTTGGATTCAAGAAAAGAATCTTTAAGATTCCAGAACCAATGGTTCATAAAAAAGTGCAAGGCAGTGTTATTTATTTTTATTTATTGAAGATCATTGATCTTGTTCTTAGATCAATGATCTATTCAGAAGAAATTCTTCTTCTTTTTCATAAAGGTTTTTACCTTTTTCTTGAGTTCTTCAATGTTCTTCAGAGCTTTCTCTTTTTTGCTGTTTTTCTGAAGTTCTTGATGTCGATCCTTTTGAATTGGGGTCTAGGGGCCTTTATATAGTGTCCACAAATTTGTTGAATTTGTTAAAGAGATCTTTCTCTAAGTGATTTGGGGAATTTTCCCCACCGTTGGATCTTTTGATCCAAGGGCTTCTGTTTTACAGAAGACAATCTTCTTGTTTTAATAAGAACAGAAAAATCTTATTAGAATTTTAATTCTGTTTGGCGCAGATGCACCAGCGCTTGACACGTGTCACGCAGCGCACAACGCAGCGCACAGCGCAGCGCAGCTGCGCTAGCGCAACTGCGCTGACACGTGTCGCGCAGCGCAGCGCTTGCGCAGAAGCAACTGCGCTGACACGTGTCGCACAGCGCAGCGCTTGCGCAACTGAAACTTTTCTTCCTTTTAATTTTGTTTTTTAATAGAGCCTTATTCTGATTGGGTGCACTGCCTTGGGCGTTGCGCTCCCTGCGCTGGTGCAGCGCAGGAGATCTGAAGCGTTGCTTCATTTATTAAAATTTACATTTTCAGGGTAGAGCCTTACTCTGATTGGGGGAATCAGAAGCGTTGCTTCATTTCCCGTTTTGGAATTTGAACAGAGCTTTGCTCTTATTGGGGTAAACATATGCCCCCCCGCCGGTGCGCTTACGTGGCTCTAAATGTGAGCGTAGCGGTGGCAGAATTCCAATCGTCGCGGCAACTTTTAGAAGCCGAAAGGGCACTTGATGCCTATAAATAGGGCCCTTGGCCCCTAAGATGATTTTCATCCCTTCATAAGGATTTTGCCCAGAGCCCTGCTCTTTTGTTTAAGCACTTTTAAAAGTTCGTCCTTTAGGTAAAAATTAATTTGGATTAAACTAAATCAATTTAAAGAACCTCGCTCTTAATAGATCCCTGATCTAAAGAAGACCCATTTAGGATTTCACTTAGCAGAGTTTTGCTCTAAAGGGGTCTAAGGAGAACTAAGGAGAACCCTATTAGGGTTCCATTAATAGAACTTTGCTCTCTAAAAGATTTTCCTTGTATTTTCTCATTTCATTAATGGAGCTTTGCTCCTTCCAAATCATATAAAAGAACTCTTAGGAGTTTTTCATTGATCTTGGAGTTTAAAGATGGCATTTTATTTCTCGGTGCAGTATATCGCTTTGCTTAATCAGTCTTTCTGATAATTTTGTTGATTTTCTTTCACAGAAACAATGGACGTCCACATGTACGATCTTGATGAGATCATCTCGTACGGGGACATCCGCCAACTTGGCCGTTCTCAAAATCGAGTGTTCACAAATGCGGAGTGTGCTGAAATCATGAGCCGCTTCGACGCATATAACGGTCAACTGCTTCCCCGACGTTCCTCTCTCCTGAAGCTTATCGTGGGAGCCATTTGGGAAGCACTTCCCTTATTCTGTTCTGGTGTGCCGCTTGGGGCGCTGGATGCTGCTGAGGATAAGGTGCACTCGGTGTATCCGATGGACCTAATCTCAAAGAGACGGCGGGACAATCTTGTCGATCTCCTACACCAGGCTTTCCAACAGTCCACCATACTCGCTGCTTATTGGAGGGAGGAGGACATCAGGGGGAACCCCGACGCTTGTGCTCGCGAAAGAAAGCACACTAGGATGGTTCGCCAGGCTTGGAAAGTCTTAGATAGGGTTACTTTCGAGTTCCTCAATCCATGTCCTGGGTCCGAAGTTATACCATTGTAAACATTTCAACAATGTTGTTATTTATTTCTTTATAATTGTAAGAACCTTTTTGCAATATGAATGGAAAAATTTTATTTCAGCTTGTCTCCTTTCTCGTTCTGAGTCTTTTGCACGTGCATGAATGAGTGTGTCTCGAATGCTTAATCCAACGCCAATCAGATGTTCTTTCTGTCGCTTTCTTCTTTCTTTTATTATCCGCATGTTACCTTAGTGAATATGGTTGACAAATAATAGAGCGAGCATCTTGATTTCTTCACGAGATAGCGATGGCTTAGGCCGCAGGTTCAGATCTGCTGCCTAAGACTTTTCAACTCTATGAGCCGTGAGGGTTTCATAGAGATTTTTCTCCCTACGGATCGAGAGGATCTCGTAGGTGGATTTTCTCCTTAGGAATCGTGAGGATTCCTAAGTGCGTTTTCTCTTATAAGTCGTAAGGATCCTATAAGAGAATTTTTCCCTCTTACGAGTTGAGAGGACCCGTAAGCGGTTGTTTCCCTCCTCGTCGAGACTCGACTTTGGAGAGTGAGACCCGTGAATAGTATGCAAGAGACCGTTTTAGACCAACTTGCAGGGTCCCAGTGCTTAGGAAACAAGTTTTTTAATCCCTGCTGCCTAAGGCTTTATCTTGCAAGTTGAAACGAGTCGGGAATTTCTCGCGGAGACACTGGTTTCTCTACGAGCCGACGCGAATCAGGATTTTCTCGTCAAGGACGCTGGTTTCCCTGAGTCGGAGGATTTTGCCGAAGACACTGGTTTCTTCGGGGTTGAGACGAATTGGGAATTTCTCGCGGAGACACTGGTTTCTCTACGAGCCGACGCGAATCAGGAGGCTCTCATCAAGGACGCTAGTTTCCCTGATTTGAGGAGTTTGCCAAGGACACTTGTTTCCCTGGGGGTTGAAACGAATCGAGAATTTCTCGCGGAGACGCTAGTTTTTCTGCGGGTCGACGCAAATCAGGATTTTCTCGTCAAGGACAGTGGTTTTCCTGAGTCGAAGGATTTTGCCGAAGACACTGGTTTCTTCGGGGTTGAAACGAATCGGGAATTTCTCGCGGAGACACTGGTTTCTCTGCGAGCCGACGCGAATCAGGAGGCTCTCATCAAGGACGCTAGTTTCCCTGAGTTGAGGAGTTTGCCAATGACACTTGTTTCCCTGGTGTTGAAACGAATCGAGAATTTCTCACGGAGACGCTAGTTTCTCTGCGGGTCGACGCGAATCAGGATTTTCTCGTCAAGGACACTGGTTTCCCTGAGTCGAAAGATTTTGCTGAAGACACTGGTTTCTTCGGGGTCGAAACGAATCGGGAATTTCTCGCGGAGACACTGGTTTCTCTGCGAGCCGATGCTAATCAGGAGGCTCTCATCAAGGACGCTAGTTTCCTTGAGTTGAGGTATTTGCCAAGGACACTTGTTTCCCTGGTGTTGAAACGAATCGAGAATTTCTCGCGGAGACGCTAGTTTCTCTGCGGGTCGACGCGAATCAGGATTTTCTCGTCAAGGATACTGGTTTCCCTGAGTCGAAAGATTTTGCCGAAGACACTGGTTTCTTCGGGGTTGAAACAAATCGGGAATTTCTCGCGGAGACTCTGGTTTCTCTGCGAGCCGACGCGAATCAGGAGGCTCTCATCAAGGACGCTAGTTTCCCTGAGTTGAGGAGTTTGCCAAGGACACTTGTTTCCCTGGGGGTTGAACTGATCTGTGGTGGTCTTTCAGGTTTTATATAAATTACCGTCGAAACCGTGAAGCTAGGAATCTGATCTTCGCTTCGTTTGCTGGCACTGCGTCTGCTGTATTGAGACGAATGTCGCGGTTGTCTCTAAGCTGTTGGTGAACCGTCGAGATTTGGGTTAGCCTGTTGGGAAGGTGTGGTTCCCTCTTTGTTTGTGCCCTTGGATTGTATACAGGGATCGATGTGATCTCAACTGTAGGGCAAAAGTTTTATTCATTTTTATTGTTTTATTTCCGCGATGCTCTATCATTTCAGATTTTATATCGCGAAGGTCGCGGCTGCCCAATCATTTCGGCTATTTTTCGCGGTGCCTAATCATTTCGGGTATTTATTTTATTTTTACTCGCTGCTTTTTATTGCGAGTTGCCCAATCATTTCGGCTGTTTTATATGCATACGTTTTTACTTGCTGCTTTTTATTGCAAGTTGCCCAATCATTTCGGCTGTTTTATATGCATACGTCTTTACTTGCTGCTTTTTATTGCAAGTTGTCCCATCATTTCGGCTATTTCGTATGCATGTGTGGCTTGCTGGCTTTTCACCGTAAACCTAAAATTAGACACCGATTTCGGCATCAGCACCGCTACAGCTGGGATATTGCCACGAGCGAATTATCATTTGCCTTCGTCGATGTCGAACAAAGGTGGCTTAGCGAACAGGGTTAAGGTCTTGTCAACTATGACTTTTAATTTCATGAGCCGTAAGCGTCTCACAAAGGTATTTCTCTCTACAAGTCGTGAGGATCTTGTAGGTGTATTTTCTCCTTAGGAATCGTGAGGATTCCTAAGTGCATGTTCCTCTGTAAGTCGTAAGGATCCTACAAGAGGGTTTTCTCCTTGTAAGTCGAGAGGACTTATAAGGGTTGTTCATCATGCGTACATATCCCTAGTCACGGATGGGATTTGGTTAGGGAAATGTTTATTCGCGCCCGTGGATTGTATACAAGGGTCAGTATTGAACCGCTTGTAGGGCAATATCGAAGGTTTTGGGGGGTTGCTTAAGCACAGGTTTAGGTCTCTGTAACTTAAGACTTTCAAATCTTATGAGTCGTGAGGGTCCCATAAGAGAGTTCTCCTTACGAGTCGTGAGGATCTCGCAACTGTATTTTCTCCTCAGGAATCGTGAGGATCTCTAAGTGTGTTGCTCCCCTGTGAGTCGTAAGGATCTCAAGCGGGTGATTTCTCCTTACAAGGTCGAGAGGACCTTGTAAGTGTCCTTTAACGAGGTTGCGCCCTTTCGGGTTTTCACAAACACTCGTCGGTAGTCCTGCTGTTTTTACTCACGGAGCCCTTTCGGGTTTTCATCCGTGCCCATTTTGCTTATGGACGTACCGTTTTTTTTATTCTTTTTTTTTACGAGGTCGCGCCCTTTCGGGTTTTTACGAACACTCGCCGGTAGCCCTGCTGTTTTTACTCACGGAGCCCTTTCGGGTTTTCATCCGTGCCCATTTTGCTTATGGACATACCGTTTTTTATTTATTTATTTTTTTTATTCTCTTTTTTTTTACGAGGTCGCGCCCTTTCGGGTTTTCACGAACACTTGCCGGTAGCCCTGTTGTTTTTACTCACGGAGCCCTTTCGGGTTTTCATCCGTGCCCATTCTACTTATGGACATACCGTTTATTATCATTTTTTTTATTATTTTTTTTCTTCTTTTTTTTTATTCATCTCGTCAGTCTAAGGATGCTGCGGTATTAGTTTAAGGACGTTTCGGTCCGCCATTAGTTTAAGGACGTTTCGGTCCGTTATCCAGTTTTGGGACGAGTGGTCTGCCATTAGTTTAAGGACGTTTCGGTCCGTCATTAGTTTAAGGATGTTTCGGTCCGTTATCCAGTTTTAGGACGTAATGGTCCGTCGTTAGTTTAAGGACGTTTCGGTCCGTCATCCAGTTTTAGAACGTAGTGGTCCGCCATTAGTTTAAGGACGTTCGGTCCGCCATTAGTTTAAGGACGTTTCGGTCCGTGGGGCTTTTTCTATGAATGAGGATGATGCCCCCGGCATATCCATCTTTTTTGGAGCATGTGGTTGTAGCGGGCTCACCTTCCAGTTTTCAGACAGCGCGAGTTCGCCTTGTTGGTACTGGTCTTCAACCCAGTTTTTGAAGACGAAGCAATCTTCGAGCGGATGACTTACTGCTCGATGGTAGGGGCAGTAATTAGGATCGTTGGCGTCTCCTGGCAGTAGCAGACGTTTCGAATTCGGCAGATTGACGAATCCGTTGCGCACTGTCAGTTCAAACAGTTTCCTCGTTTTATCTTGGGGAAACGAGTAAGGACGTCCCAGTCTTTCCTCGAGTGATAGGCGTGGGCGCATGTTGTTTTGGCGAACAATCGATTTTGAGTTGCTCGGCTGTTGTTGAATGTTGGCGACGAAGGTCATTTTTCCTTTTCCTTTTCCTTTATCCTTTTTGTTCGCTCCGTCGTTTGCGGGTCCGAGATTCTTTTCGGGTAGTATGCCCTTGCACGGATGAATGTTCTCATGATTCTTCAATTCTTCAGAGATGGATTCCTTGAAGAGAGGGTTGAAGGCTGTTTCTTTATCGGGGCCGTTCCTGTGGCAATTGCCGGCGACTCTTTTATGCTCATCTGTCGTTTTTTTCCGCCGTCTACAAGCTTTCCGCTTTGTTCTGTTGACGTAATGTTTGTGACTGACATACCCTTGCCACCAACACTTAAAGGATTGACAGTCTTCAGTAGCGTGTGCGATCTTCTGATGATATAGGCAATAATTAGGATACATCTCTATTCCACCGAGAGTGTTTTCTTCCGAGGGTGGTAGCTTCATTCCCATTGATATGGCTTTAGCAAACCTTTTCCTCGTCTTGAATTTGTTTTCATCGGCAACGGGTGTCTTTTGATTTGATGGGAATACCTCGACTCTTTTGTCCAGTCGGCGGTGTTTGGCTCCTTCCAGTATGGCCATCTCACGCTCTTGATTGGCTTTAACTTTCAGACGAATCTCATTCAGGAAGGCATCGATCATCTCATCTGACGGCCGTAGAATTTCTGGTTCAGGGTCCGTCCCCAGCTTCTTAGCGCAAGGAATTTCCTCATCGTTTGTAAACGAATGGGAAATCATATAACAGCTCGCCATGTATTCTTCAGATTCATCCGACGAGCTGTCTCCCTCATCTTCCTCTTGAAAGACGTGGTTGAGGAACTCTTGGAGTGTAATGGGAGTCCGTGCTTTCTGGTTGTATTCCTCCAGCGCGTCAATTTGTTTATGTAAGTCCGTTCGCTTGTCGCCAGGCTTCACGGGCTTCTTGGATTTCTTCTTCTTTTTCTTTGAAGATTTTGACGGTTGGTTGTGAGTGCTTGGGCCACCCCCATCGGTCTTTAGAGTTGGACGCGGCTTAAACATCCCTTCAATGATCTGAGGTTCCAACGGGTTCTTCCACTTGATCGCTGGGCATGTTTGAAGATCGTTCAGCATCCTCTTCGTTTTAGCTAATAGTACGACCTCCCATGGAGCTTCTTCAATGAGGGAGCATGTTGCCCCTGGCGTATTCACCTTTTTAGAGGTATGTGGTTGCGGCGGGTTCACCTTCCATCTTTCAGACAACGCGAACTTGCCCTATTGGTACTGGTCTTCAATCCAATTTTTGAAGACGTAGCAATCTTTGATCGGATGACCCAGTACTCAGTGATAGGGACAGTAATTGGGATCATGGACGTCGTTTGGTTGCGACGGACGTGTTGGATCCGGTAGATTTATGAGTCGGTTGCGCAACGCCAGCTCAAATAATCTTCTCGTTTTATCTCGGGGAAATGAATAAAGACGTCCTAGCCTCTCCTCAAGGGGTACGTGCGGACGCATATTATTTTGACGGACAACCGGCTTCAAGTTGCTCGGCTGTTGTTGAGCATTAGCGACAACGATCGCTTCCCCCTTCCCCTTCTCATTTCGGGAGTCCGGCTTAGGAAGATGAGGTCTATGGCCCATCTGATCCATTTGCGCTAGCTTGTCGATCAGGGCCTGGAAGGTAGTTGGCTTGAAGAACATCATAAATTGCGAGATGGTTGCTTGCGGATCAAGGGTTCCCACAAACATGCCTACCGCAGGAGCCTCTTCGATGCGTTGCTCGCATTTTGACCATAAGTTTCGCCACCGTATAGCATATTTGACCCATGTCTCGCCCGGCTTCACCCTGGCATTAATCAATGCCGTCATCGGGGTGCGTTCGCTGGCACTTGCAAAACGCTGGGTAAACAGTAGCTCCATCTCCGTGAAGGTCTTGATAGAGTCGTTCGGGAGCTCAGAATACCACTCGAACGCTGTATCTGACAAGCTGCCAACGAACCGGCGAAACAACAATTTGTCATCACCGCCGGTGTTGCCGCAAAGCGCTCTGAACTGGGAAACATGCTGGTGGGGATTTCCCGTCCCCTTATAGTCATGGAATTTGGGTATTGTATAGCCCGGCGGGTACTTTATCTGATCGTACCAGCTCGGATATGGTCGTCCTGTTTTTACGACCTGACCGGCTGCTTCAGTCGCATGATGAACCCGTATCTGTTGGGCTATATATTCGTCTAAGTCGGCTTTGGATATTGTCTTCTCCTTGGCTGTTGACAGAGCCGGTGGAGGATTTGACGTTTCTCCCCTATCATCTTCAAAGACGATCGAGGGATCTTCAACTGGAGGATCTTATTGGATCATCATCCCCATCATGTCTTGGAACAGGAGGGCCATACGCTTTATGTTGGCTGCTTGTTCAGCAGCCTCTTTATCCTTCTTCTCCAATATGCGGCGAAGGAATTCAGCGTCTGTTTCTTGCTCTTGTCGTTCATCCGAGGACGCTTCAGGGTTTTCTTTTAGCCCAGTGAGTGCAGCCATCGCGTTCATCATCTCCTGGAGCTTTTGTTGTTGCTCCTGAGCTTTGGTCACTGACCGTGTAAGCGGTCTATGACCTGTAAATGCACGGCTGTCCTCTTTACCAGACGCCATGTACACGGTATGAACCACCATGCCCCCGGACCTAGGGCGTTTGGGTTCACCGCCTTTGTCATTTTCCACAGGCGCGGGGATTTTCTCCGGCCTTCTTCTTTTGTGGGCCGTTGAAGTTGAGGGGGCCGTTGCAGTGGGCACCCTGGTGACTGTCGTCCTTTGCTGTTTGATAGGACGTCCCTTGTCTTCCATCACTTTCGCCCTTTTCTGTTGACGAGAGTGATCTTGGTCAATTACGGAGTCTTGAACCCTCCGCCAGACCTTGTATATTTTGGAGGACAGCCGTTGAGGGGGCTACTCCAGCTTAGTTTCTGTATCTCTCTCCGCAGGTGGAAGAGATCTTTTTAGTGTGGCCGTCGGAGAGTTCATACGTACCCTCCTCAGCGGTTCAAAACTGTTCCCAGTTGGAACAGCAGCATTAACTTCCACCACAGGAGCAGGTGGAGTTATCCCTGAGGGGGAGTTGCCCCTGGCCTTCCTCACTCGGCGCCAGTGGCGACGTCGAGCATGACGAGCCGTTGGGATTGGCTCGGCGATAGAGATAGCTTCCTCTTGCCCCCTGTCTGAATGAGGTGCTGCCGGTGCCAGCCTCTTAAAGACTGAGGTTGTCCTTTGAGTGGCGATATTAAATCTGTCAAAGACAGATCCTCGAGCAGGGGTAGGAGCCGGAATAGACAGCCTTGAAAAGACTGACTCTTTGACAGGAGAAGCCGCCTTGACGACTTCTGGAGCAGCGGTTGTTGCCTTCCTTGGGACAGCCACTTTAGGATTTATAGGCTTCGTGGCGGGCTCATCAGAGTTCTGATCCAGCCTGGTAAAGACAGAGGCTGTTGATTTGATATTGGACGACCCATTGAAAGGGGCCGTTGTAGCGGTGAGCCGATCGAAAACCGACTTCTTGTTCGCTTCTGGTGCGGGCATTGGCATGATGAAGCTTGCAGGCGGGATCATGGTCCCGAAAACATGCCGGTGGTGGCCTGGGTCACCTGTTCTACCGGCATGGCAAGGATGGAGGTCGCTTGAGGCCCATAAGCTACACCTCCAGGTGAGGTGGAGCGTCGGTTGCATTGGCACTTCGAGCAGTTCGAGCAGTTAGAGGCCATTGATGCTTGATTTCTGCACTAGGCAAAAGACCAAATTTTAGTAACTTACAAGCTAAAGGCAACCATTAACAAACCGCGATTCGTTCGCGAATACGACACACGAAGTGTAGAGTGGAAAGAGGAAAAGGTCCTACCGGGCGTGCCAGAATCTGTTCCCCTCCGAAAGAAGGCGCATAGGACTGCGAAGTCTTGGCGTTGAGATTCGGGGCAGATACTAATTGGTTTTATCCGTCCATCTCTCCGAAAATGCCAAGTTGATTTATGGCACCGTGTATCGGAGGTTTAGACGGATGCAGCTGATGTAGCAGACTTCGTCAGATTCCCCCTCGCTTGAGGGGTTTTTGATTGTGGGGACGCTCTTCCCTGCAGACGCAAGCCTCTGCAGTTAATTACGCTACCGCATCGCGGTAACAACTTTCTCCTTATCCAGAATTTCACTTCGTGTCGTGTGTGTTTGTTTTGTTTGTGGTTGCCCGTGGATTGTATACGGAGACTAAGTTATGCCGTCGTCCGTAGGACGTGGATTAGTCCAAATCCGTATTTACTTAGATTTGGGTTTGGTGTTTTGGTTTAAAAATACGTTAGCCATATTGAGGCTAAGATCGACTTAAACTTTTGTTAAGGATACGTTAGCCTAATCTCCAGACTAAGATCAACTTAACGGGATCGTTTAGATCCAACAAAAGAGTAATTGGATCTATTGTTTAGTTTAATGATATTGCGGTCAATTTCCAGTTTAGGGACATGGTGGTCCATCATTCCCATTTGGGGACGAACATTAGTTTAAGGACATTTCGGTCCAACGTTCCCATTTTGGGACGAATATTAGTTTAAGGACGTTTCAGTCCACGAGTTTAAGGACCCCACAGTCCGTATCGATGTGTAGTTGTCGGGACCCGTCACCTCTCTAACGTCGTTGAAGGATTACAACGATAGGTGTCAGAGGAGTTCAGAGATGTACCCTTAAACCGGATGTAAATTGATTTAGGAGAGCAGTCTTGCTCAGTCAATTTAGTTTGAGGACTTACGGCCATGATTTGGCTAAGTCCAGTTGAGAATATTCAACGTTTTTCTTGATTTTTGGCCTATTAGGCATGTGCTAGGGCTTTGCCCATGTTTAATAATGCACTGCATTTTATTCTGGCCTGCTAGGCCTTTTAATTTGGGCTCAGTCCCTTTATAAATAATGCAGAGCATCTGTTCTGGTCTGACAGACCCTTATCTGGGCTCTGCCCCTTTTTTAAAAAAGAATGATACATTGCATCTGTTTTTGTTTGGGCTCTGCCCTTTTTGAAAATAATGCATAGCATTTACTAAGCCCGTTAGGCCTTTTTAATTGGGCGCAACCCTTCTTTTTAATGATGCAGTGCATCAATTAATCTGACAGAATGCCACGTGGCTGTCAGGTGCTCTACGCTAATTAATGAGCGCAAGCGCGTGTGGAGGTGACACGTGTCACGCCCTGGTGAGCGCAAGCGCAACAGCGCAGTGCGCTGTGTCAGTGCGCTGTGCTGTTGCACTGCTGACACGTGGCGCTCTCTGGTGGCTTGCGCCAACCCAGGAGCGCAACAGTGCAGTTTTTGCAAGTGTAAGGCACTATTTCAATAACTTGATCCAATTTTAGATTCAAGAAAAGAATCTTTAAGATTCCAGAACCAATGGTTCATAAAAAAGTGCAAGACACTGTTATTTATTTTTATTTATTGAAGATCATTGATCTTGTTCTTAGATTAATGATCTATTCAGAAGAAATTCTTCTTCTTTTTCATAAAGGTTTTTACCTTTTTCTTGAGTTCTTCAAAGTTCTTCAGAGCTTTCTCTTTTTTGATGTTTTTCTGAAGTTCTTGATGTCGATCCTTTTGAATTGGGGTCTAGGGGCCTTTATATAGTGCCCATAAATTTGTTAAATTTGTTAAAGAGATATTTCTCTGAATGATTTGGGGAATTTTCCCCACCGTTGGATCTTTGATCCAAGGGCTTCTGTTTTACAGAAGACAATCTTCTTGTTTTAATAAGAACAGAAAGATCTTATTAGAATTTTAATTCTGTTTGGCGCAGATGCACCAGCGCTTGATACGTGTCACGCAGCGCACAGCGCTAGCGCAACTGCGCTGACAAGTGTCGCGCAGCGCTTGCGCAGAAGCAACTGCGCTGACACGTGTCGCGCAGCGCAGCGCTTGCACAACTGAAGCTTTGCTTCCTTTTAATTTTTTTTTAATAGAGCCTTGCTCTTATTGGGCGCACTGCCTTGGGCGTTGCGCTCCCTGCGCAGGCACAGCGCAGGGGATCTGAAGCGTTGCTTCATTTATTAAAATTTACATTTTCAGGGTAAAGCCCTGCTCTGATTGGGCGAATCAGAAGCGTTGCTTCATTTCCCGTCTTGGAATTTGAATAGAGCTTTGGTCTGATTGGGGTAAACAAAGGTTACCTTCAACACTCCTCCCATTCTGAGTCGGGGGGATGGCGGCTTCAACGGCCTCCGCCGTGATCTCCGGCTCCGGCAAAGGGAGGGTAGTCCCGACTACCTCTCCTCCAACCTCTGGGCCGCCCGCAGGAAGAGTCGTTGGGACGGCTACCCCCAAACGAGCCTCTACCAAAGGAGCAAGCGCTCCGTGATCAGGAACCGCCACTGGAAGCTCCATGGCAAGAGGAACAGCCTCGTCAGCCCCCTCCACATCGAGCAAGACTGCATCGGGAATGTCAACGGGCTTTAGCTTCAACAAGCCCGTAGGGACCTACCCCATCACCGAGGACTCTGCACAATCTACACAAGAATAAGAATACATATATACGGGCATAAACAATCTGAAAAACTGCAAAGAAGTATTAAAAATATACCAATGCGCAGGGAACCCTTCAATATGGCTTCTTCAAGCCGATGCTCCATCTCAAGTAGGCGTGCTCGCCGGGGTTCGAGAGTGGACTCGTGGCCGCCGGTCCATAACGAAAGCGCATCCGCGGCATCCTCCGAAGCGACCTGCTTCAGCGCCCTTTCTCCCCACTCCTCCAAAGGGCCAATAAACCACCACCAGATCCATAAGGGGTCTTCATAGAAGATTACGGCAGGATAAGCTTTTTTGGGAACCCTTGCATTTTGAGACTCATCTTTAGAACGCCGTATGGCCTCAGCCAACTGTGTGGCTTCCTCGGCGGCCGAACTCGGGAAAAGTAGTCCAGCGTCTGATTCCTGCAGGGCCAATGGTTCATCCTCAAGAATGGGCTCAGACTCTGTCAAAGAGTCGAGCAAGTTAATAGCAACCTTCCTTCGACGCTTGGACCCAGAGCCGGTCACCGAGGACGACCGCTACCTTCCCCGTGAAGCCTTAGTGCGACGTCGGCCCACGTCGCCCTCAACACCCTCAACACCCTCATCCCTGTCATCCTCACCCGGTGCCACAACCGAGGATGACACCGCCATTGTCGATGCCGCAGGGGGGCGGTGCTGCCTCGGGTGGTGGCGCTGTTACCGGAGCCCGTTTACCCCGTGACCGAGTACCCAGGGGCATACCAGCTGTTGGGGTAAGATCCACTCCCGACTCTCCCGGAATAAGCGCGGTGCCGGTATCCCTCAGAGGAAAGCGGACCGAGGTGCGCGGTCACAGCGTAGCTCCCGTGGCCAGAACCTGAGTAGGGGCACCGTAGCCAAGAAGTACCCTTCTTTCCTCAATAATAATCCGGTTGACCCGATGGAGATGCCAGCCTGTGAACGACCCCACGCATCGGGGTATGTAATCACCATTGGGGATCATGAACTAGGAACCAATGTTCAGCCTCACAAAGTGATGGGGGCATCTCGAACGACCTCGAGCGAAGGAACCGGCGCGACTATGAAAGCGTCAAACGGGACGCCCTGATCGTAGCCAAACTGTCGGGCAAAGCGATGCGGATTGTACCGCATAAAGAGGGCCGCGCTATCCTGACGGAATACCAGGTAACCTGGTCTAATTGCGTATAAGCGCGCCGCCTCCCGGGGCTTCAAAGAGGGCGCGTTATCTTTTGATCGGTCCCAAAGCGGCTGAGTTGAACCCGAGGAAGAAGATAAGACCCGATTAGTAAATACCAACCTGCCAGCAGTAGCATAAGGAGAAATCAACGCCCAAATAGCCCCGAATTGAGTCGGGTCAGCGGCAGAAGCATCCACCAATCGCATAAGTCGCGGAAAGGGGTAAGCATCATAAAATGCAGGCCTCTGATGCATAGCGAAAGCACCCAAGATGTGCATTTCGATCCAAGACATGAAATAGTGAAGCGAAAAGTTTACCACATCTACGCCAGGGATGGAAGTATTAGCTGCAGCGCCCAACCCATGATAAAGATGCGCCAATGCATGTGAATGACAGATCTGAACCTGACTCGTAAGGAGAAATACCTTTATGAGATCCTCACGGCTCATAAAGTTGGTGCCTTAGGAGACAGATCTGAACCTGACTCCTAAACCATCGCTGTCCTACGAGGAGATCGAAATAGACTATCCACAAAATGCATTTACTAAAAGAGACACACCACCATGAAGCAAAATATGTCTTTTATTCTTGAATCAAAATGAATACAAAGTACAATTTATGAAAGAATAAAAAAAATACTCTCATTCAGGAGTATGTACAAAAGAAGAATAAAAAAATATACAATTCTTCAAGCCGGCGGACGATTTAATAGATTTGCCAGTTCAGCCTTTTTCCGCTGGGCCTCGGCTTCATGATTCATTATCGCTAAGAGACGGGCCTCCGCTTGAGACTGTTAGGCCTGGTACGAGGCAAGCCGACTTTCAAGCTCCTTTTCGGTAACTTTATGAGCTTCAACCATTTCACGAGTGAAAATGACGGCTTTATCAATGGCTACCACCTCCCTGATAGCTTCTTGAAGCATCCGCTAAAGTTCATACGCCCGAGTGGTCTTGGCCGTAAGATTAGCTTGAAGTTCCCCCAGCGCAGTTGAAGCCAGCTTCCTCTCTGAAAATTTTCGGCTGAGCCTCTTCTCGCATGACAGCATATTTGCGGCGCACCATTCGATTAGCCTCCGCAAGCTTGCCTTTGCAGCCATAACCTCTGAAGGAAGACGCGAGCACTCAAGGCTATGTAAGCAAGACTCCACCCGACGACAAAACTCAACCCAGACTTGCACCAATGTTTCGCTATGGTAAGCAGCAAGAAAGGGGAGAGAACTGTTGGCTTTGGCGACAAATTCTTCGGCCGTGATCAAACTACCAGTACGAAAGTCTTCGATCAGAGCTGACAAAGAGTGAAGGCTTAGCTTTGCCATCCGTTCCGAGACACGTATAGCATAGGGGCCGGGCGGCATGACGATGCGAGATTCCAGCGTGGTAAGAACTGGAAAAGTTGTTAAGATTCATAAAAAGAAATCAACGAGACTTGCAAGCAAAGTGCAGGTGGAACAACATCGAAACTTTACTTACCCACAGTCATGCAAGATGGGTCTGAAAGATCCCCAAGCCCGTCAAGAATCTCTACTTTGTCATCGGCTTCCAGAACTGCAGAAGACATCAGTATCGTTATATGAACCAGCCGTGGAGAAACGGCTCACGACGAGCGTCTGTTACATAATAATAATGCCGTGAGAAGAAGGCAAATAACACTAACCTTGCCTGGAAGATAGACGATGCGTTGAGGGGATATTGCCTGCGGAGCGGCCATCTCTAGCAAACGCTGAAAGGGTTTTCTGGGAGACAGATCAGCGATAGACGCCGCCAACCCGCGCAATTCTGAAAAGACAGAAAGGTTCAGATAATGGAGAGATTATTAAAATAAAATATAGAAGGCTACCTTCGATACTCCTCCCACTCTGAACTGGAGGGATAGCAGCTTCGACGACCTTCTCCATACCCCAAGGCACATCATCGAGGACATGAGCCGGTATAACAACTTCCAATTGAGGAGCGGTGGCCACTACTGCAGGCTCCAATGGAAGGACGGTGGCCTCGACTACCTATCCCATAGTCTCCGGGCCGTCCCCAGAAAGATCCATTTAATCCGCGGCCAATGAAGATGCCTCCTCCTAGAGAGCAAGTACCGGGGGAACAGAAATCACCAATGGGAGCTCCGTGGCTGGAAGAACAGCTGTATCGACCCCCTCCACACTTACTAGTGTCTCATCGGGGATATTTACAGAGTCCATAGCCAAGACACGACTCGAACTCAGATCCTCTGCCATTGACGAAGTCCCTGCAAAGTTTTCACGAAAATAAGGATATATATATATATATATATATATATATATATAAAGCAGTGCAAAATACTACAAAAAGATATATAAGTATACCAATGCGCAGAGGAGCTTCTAGTATGGCTTTTTCAAGCCGACGTTCCTTCCTGAGGAGGTGTGCTCGCCGGGGTTCGAGGGTAGACTCGTGGCCACCAGTACACAACGACAGCACATCTTCGGCATCGGCCAAGATAGGCTGCTTAAGGGCTATCCCGCCTCCCTCTTCCAAAGGACCTATAAATATCCGCCGTATCGATGGAGGATCTTCGTAGAAAATGACAGCAGGATAAGACCACTTCGGGACCCTTACATTTTCAGTCTCATCCTGAGAGCGTCTTATAGCCTCAGCCAATTGTGCGGCTTTCTCGGCAGATGAACCGGGAAAAAGAAGACCACCATCGGGCTCTTGCATAGCTATTGGCTCGTCTTGAAAGATAGGCTCGGATTCCACTAAAAAGTCGAGCAGATTGGTGACCGTCTTTCTTCGTCTCTTTGACCCAGAACTAACACCAGAAGACGATCACTTCTTTTCCCCCGGTGTTTTAGTGCGACGTTGACCCACTTTGCCTTCAATATCCTCTCTCGGCGGTGCTACCGATGACGACACTGCCATTGCTGATGCCGCAGCTGATGATACTGCTATTGGCGCCTTATCAGATGCTCTTGCCTGAGCTCTAGTGCGCATTGGCATCCCAACTGTCGGGGTCAAATCCATTCGCAGCCTCAGGAATAAGTATGGTACCAGCATCCCTCAAGGGAGGGCGGACCATTGTCCGCGGTCGCGGCAGGACTCCCGTAACCTGGAGCGGGGCGGGATCCCTAAGCCCAAAAAGTATCCTCCTTTCCTCAGTAATGATTGGACTAACCCGGTGGCGATACCAACCCGTGAAAGCCCCCGCGCACCTCGGAATGTAGTCGTCTTCGGGGATCATGAAATGAGAATCGGTGTTCAGCCGCATGAAATGGTGGGTGGCGTCATGAACAACTTCCAAAGAAGGGCGGGGTTTCACTGTGAATGCTTCAAAGGGAACATCCTGGTCATAACCCAATTGCCGGGCAAAGCGGTGTGGATTGTACTGCATGAAAAGAGCCGCATTGTTTTGACGGAACACCAGATAACCGGGTCTGATTGAATACAAGTGCATGGCTTCCTTGGGCTTCAAGGAGGGTGCTCCCTCTTTCGATAAATCAAACAACTGTTGAACAGGTCCCGAGGGAGTAGAGAGGATTCGATCATTAAATACCATTCCACCTTCGTTGGCATACAGATTGAGCAGCACTCGAAGAGCCCCTAATTGAGTCAGGTCAGGAGCAGAAGCGTCCACTAACCTCATGAGCCGCGAAAAGGTATAGGCATCATAAAATCTGGGTCTCTAATGCGCGGCAAATGCCCCTAGCATGTGCATCTCAATCCATGACGTAAAGTAATGAAGAGAGAAACTCACTACGTTCATGCCTGGGGTTGAGGTATTAGCTACAGTGATTAGCCCATGGTACAGATGTGACAGCCCTGCAATGCCCACGGCTAATCGCGTCCCTTCGGCGATGCGATGAGCAGGGTAAATGACCGAGGCTCTCATAAATCGACAGTGCGTTGAAACGACAAACCAACTGAGCCAAAAGCTGATAAAGCCAACGAAGAAAGTTTCTTCATCCATGCCCGGAGGTGCAATCGACTCAAAAAGTACAGCAGACAAGATTGGGATATAAAACTGAGGCAGATCTTCTTCTCTGGCCGGTAGCTTATTTAAACCAAACCCGAAGGGGTCATTGTTATTCGCGAACTTCAAAGTCGCCTTTGATAGAACATCTCCATGAAGGAAGCAGGCGATAAAGCTTTTAAAAGTAACATCCTGTTCTTCTGATTCCGTGAACAGCTTCTCAAAAATCCCCAGCGTCTTGATTAGACTCGGGTACTTGTGGCGGACGGCGTTTTCAGTTGACAAGCCGTCAAGCGTAGCGGGCACCGTCTCGAAGGCATACTCTTCAGAGGGCAAAAATTCTTCGTAAGGCGCTCCCCTAATCGGTAAACCTGAGATCTCGCGAAACTCTTCCAAAGAGATCGAAACTTCGCGGTCCCCTAACAAGAAAGTGTTGGTGGGAAGATTCCATTGATTAAGGAAAGGTTTAACCCACCATACGTGAAGAGACTGATAATGGAAGAGAGACGCGTACACCGCCTGGTAAATCCCGACCTTCTGCAGTCGCGCACGATGGGCGGACAAGATGTAACGATCCCAGAGAAGATAGCCCGTAGGATGGCGAGGGGTAAGCCCTATATTGTAGACTTATCCCCAGGGCTGGGATTCACCTTGGCAGATACGACGCCCTAAGATGTCTATGGCCGGCACAGGCTGGTTTGGTATCCCAGTTATTGACGGCTCAAGCCGGCCTGTAGGAGTCCAATTTGTCACCTCTACAGCAAAAGCAGTCCGCGGACGGTCCATCGGCAGGAATGGGCGGATAGGTTCTGTTGGCACCTCGCAAAGAAAGCTTCGGCGACCGCGGATGATATGACCGTACCAGGTCCCCCACAAAAGTAAGTTGGTGCAATCCAGATCATGGGCCCTGATCATTGCTATCACTTCTTCATCCGACGGTGATTGAGGAAAAGCTGCCTCCGAGCGAGTGAAGGAAAATTATGGAAGAGAAGCCATTGTGCCTGAAATAAAGAAAGGGGAAACTGTTAGTGAAGCCCACACGTGTGTGTGTGTGTGTATATATATATATATAAGAAGACAGTGGAAGAAAGCGACAAACAACTTATTTTTATGGGACCATTGGTTATAAAACACATGGGCCCCACAAAATCAATATGGCGGCTCACTAATGATGATGCTGAGCAATCATCATGAGGACAAAAGGAAGATTCTCAATAAATTCAAATGACTCTGCACATTCCCCCAAGGAGAAAACCCATTACAGGAACTCTGTACAAATCGAGAAGGATATCTGCAAGAACAACTCAGGATGAAAAATCCTAAGAAGTCTTCTTTTAAGAACTAAGTTCTTTAGAGGAATTAAATTCCTTTTGAACAGAGAAATTAAATTCCCAGAAAAATTTTCAAAGCTAAGCTTTTTGAGATGGAATTAAATTCCAGAGGGAGGACAAGTATCATCATCAATCCCCTAAGATCAGAGAAACCCTAACAAAAAGGGTTTATTATTTAAAGATTGGACATTTTTTAAAGAACTTGGAAAGATGGGTTTTTGTTAAAGGGAAAAAACCCTTGGTGTGGATTTAAAATCCAAAGAAAATTTCTACAAGAAGTTCCTCGGCCATTCAAGATCCTTAGCTAAAAAAGGAAATCTTTTATTGACAGAGTTAAACTCTGAAAATTTTTGGAACAGAGAACTGAGCTCTGAGGAAGAGAATTAAATTCTCAAAAGAAAATGAACAAGGAAGAAGTTAAAAGAGTGTAAGCGCTTCTGAACGGACCCCTGCATTTATAGGATGTGATGGGAAACGGTTCATCTGCCCCCTTCCCTAGGAAGATCCAACGGCCACAAAAGTTACAGCGTTGCACTCACGTGCAAACACGTGAGAACAACGCTGTGGAGGCATTTATTCCCTCATAAAATACAAGGAAAACCCCAATGGGGCATCACGTGCACACACGTGATCAGGGGTCACGTGCTGACACGTGATGGCTTCCTGAGGGCTCCGAAATGATAAGAATAGAATCCTAATCAAATGGGGTCACGTGCCCACACGTGATGGGCCTTTAAACCCACTGAAAAGAATTAAAGGTATAATAAAACAACAAGGAAAAACCCCAATGGGGCATCACGTGCCCACATGTGACCAAGGGTCACGTTCTGACACGTGATAATTCCTGAGTTCTTTAAAACAACAGAATTAAATTCTGGTTAAATGCTTAATCAGGGGGTCACGTGCCAACACGTGATGGGTTCCTAAAGATCTCTGAATTAATAGAATTAAATTCTAATTAAATGGTCAATCAGTGGGGTCACGTGCTAACACGTGATAGGCTCTTAAACCTTCTGAACTAATAGAATTAAATTCTAATTAAGAGAAATTAAAAACCCTAATATTTTCTTAGATTTTTCCAAACAAAAAGATTGCGCTCTGTAAAGTGGAGCACCGTTGGATTAAAAATCCAATGGTGATTAAAAAATCACCAATTTATAGAAAAATTCTATACAAGGAAAGATTTTCCTGAAATTTGCCAGAAATAACAGACAAAATATCTTTTGAATTAAAAATCCAATGGTGGGTAAAATTCACCGAGTGATCTAAAAGATCATATTGGTTACAAAATCAATTAAAATCTTTCAATGAAAGATTGACTAAACAAACCGATTCTTTTCTTTCTCCTATAAATAGGAGCCAAGAAGAGAAGAGAAAAAGAGATACAACAACGGAGAGAAAAAAGAAGAGAATTTAATTCTCCAGAGAGAAAAGAAGATTTCTTCAGAAAAAAAGAAACCCTAGGTAAGAGAGGGCAAGAGATCATTCTATAAGCTCCTACAAAACAAAAAAGAGAATTTAACTCTCAAACTAAGGGTTTAACTCTTCTGAATAAGAACTTAGTTCTTCCTTTGGTTGAAGGTCTGCAGAAGCAGATCTTCCCATAAGTTGAGAATTTAATTCTCATCGGGGAGATTCTGCCATGCAGATCTAAAACGTAAGAGAAGACCTAAGTTCAGAAAATTATATTCTCCCACAAAGCATATAGGAATTTAATTCCTCCAACAAAAATAGGGTTTAACTCTTAATATAAGAACTTAGTTCTTCCTATGGTTAAAGATCTGCAGAAGTAGATCTCCCCATAAGTTGAGAATTTAATTCTCATCGAGGTGATTCTGCCATACAGATCCCAAACTTAGAGAAAGAATTGGGTTTAAAGAATTTAATTTTTCCAAATACATAGGAATTTAATTCCTCTAAATGAATTAAGGTTCAACCCTACAAAAGAATTTAATTCTTAAACAAGGGACTTAAACTTTTTATGCACGTAAAGGCATCAGTATCCAATCTGATCACGTGACTCCCCTCCTCAGTGATCAAAAGAGAACGAATGAAATTGGGTCACGTCCTTCCACGTGACCCTTGGATAAATTCCTCAAAAAAAAAGAGTGAGAACAAAGCAAAGGCAGAACAGACTTTGGGCGCCCTCACGTGTCCCCACATGACCCCTAACAAATCTTGTTAATATCCAGTGCATGGGTACCCATCACGTGCCCACACGTGATGACCTTGAAGACTAAAAGTGTTTAACACTTATTTGAATGTTCTAAGAATAAAATAAAGGAATCTTGGCCCAATCCTAGGGCGCCTCACGTGTCCTCACGTGAGCGTCTCATTTTTCTAGTGTTAACACTATTTTGAGCATTTCATCCCTAGTGTTTAACACTATTTTAAATGCATCACGTGGGAACACATGATGGCCAGATATGTTCTAGTGTTTAACACTATATCCAAAACAGCCTTAGCCCAAATTGGCTAAGTCTTCCAGAGACAAGACTCCCCTTTGACTGAACCTCAAACACACTTTTGTCTTCCAAAATTGGTCATCTCATGTGACATTCAAAGTAGAACCCAGAGCCTTCCAGACAACTTGGTTCAAGGGTACATCTCTCCACACCTCTGATGCATGTCGTTGTAATTCTTCAACGTCTTCAGAGAGGTGGTAGGTCCCAATGGACAATAACTATCTGGTGCATTTTCAAATCCATGTTTGCATCTAAACTTAGACCACAATGTCCCTAAACTAAACAATAGAGCCCAAATGCTCTTTTATTGGATCTAAATGATCCTGTTAAGTAGATCTTAGTCTAAAATTAGATTAATGTATTCTTAACAAACATTTAAGTTGATCTTAATCCCAAACGAGATTAACGATCCTTAAATCAATCCAACTACAGATTCCCTCAACCAACATTGGTTCAAGGGTACATCTCTTTACTCCTCTGATATTTGTCGTTGTAATCCTTCAACGTCTTCAGAGAGGTGACGGGTCCCGACAACCAGATATTCCATGGACTGTGAGGTCCTTAAACCCAGGATTATGATGTCCTTAACCTTGGACTGTGGGGTCTTTAAACCCATGGACTATGATGTCCTTAACCTTGGACTGTGGGGTCCTTAAGCCCATGGACCAAGATGCCTTTAAACTAATATTGGACCGTAATGTCCTTAAACTAATTATGGACCGAGATGTCCTTAAACTAATATTGGACCGTAATGTCCCTAAACTAATTATGGACAGCAATGTCCCTAAACTAAACAATAGCGTTCAAATGCTCTTTTGTTGGATCTAAATGATCCTATTAAGTTGATCTTAGTCTAAAATTAGACTAACGTATCCTTAATAAATGGTTAAGTTGATCTTAGTCTAAAAATTCTATTAACGTATCCTAAACAAACGTTTAAGTTGATCTTAGTCTCAAATGAGACTAACGTATTCTTAAATCCAAACAAAAAACCCAAATCTAAGAAAATACGGATTTTGACTAATCCACGCCCTACGGGCGATAATATGAATTAGTCTCCGTATACAATCCACGGGCAACCAAAAATAAAACAAACAAACATGACATGAAGTGATTATCTGGAGAAGGAGAAAGTGGTTACCGCGATGCGGTAGTGTAATTAATTGCAGGGGCTTGCGCCTGCAGGGAAGAGCGTCCCCACAATCAAAAACTCCTCAAATGAGAAGGAATCTGACGAAGTCTGCTACAACGGCCGCATCCGTCTAAACCTTCGATACATGGTGTCATAAATCAACTCGGCATCTTCGGAGAGGTGGACGGATAGCACTTAATAGCATCTGCCCTCGAAATTCAGGCAAGACGAACGTACGTGGTTGCGTCTCCGTTTTCGGCGGAGAACAAGCAACACACATAGGAGTCCCCACAACTCCTAAGGAGAAAATACACCTACGAGATCCTTTCGACTCGTAGAAAGAAAATGCCTTTACGGGACCCTTACGGCCCATAAAATTGAAAAGCCTTAGGTGATAGGGATCTAAACCTGTCTCCTAAGCCACCAATTCCCAAATCCTCCCGGAGCAAATGATGAGTTGCTCCTGGCATTATTCCAGTGCATCAATGCAGATGCCACCCAAAAAACCAATTCCCAAGTCCTCCCAGGGAAAATGATGAGTTGCTCCTGGCATTATTCCAGTGCAGCAATACTGATGCTAAACAAATTCCAAATTCCTCTCAAATTCAAAAATCCCGACGAACAAGGCAAAAATCAAACAAATCAAACCAACAAATTCCAACAAGCTCTGCGCCGGAATCATGCTTCGTCTCAGAGTGTACCCCACGTCGAAATCAAGCTTTGTCTCGGCGTATCTGCCTTCCCAGTCGGAATTATGCTTTGGTTCGAAATCAACCAGCGACCTCCTCGTCGGAATTAAGCACCGCCTCAGAATCAAGTTAACCAACAAGCTCTGCGTCGGAATCATACTTCGTCTCAGAGTGTGCCCCACGTCGAAATCAAGCTTCGCCTCGGTGTATCTGCCTTCCTTGTCGGAATTATGCTTCGGCTCGGAATCAACCAGCGACCTCCTCGTCGAAATTAAGCTCCGCCTCGGAATCAAGTCGACCAACAAGCTCTGCGTCGGAATCATGCTTCGTCTCAGAGTGTACCCCGCGTCGAAATCAAGCTTTGCCTCGGTGTATCTGCCTTCCCTGTCAGAATTATGCTTTGGCTCGGAATCAACCAGCGACCTCCTCGTCGGAATTAAGCTCCGCCTCGGAATCAAGTCGACCAACAAGATCTGCGCCGGAATCATGCTTCGTCTCAGAGTGTACCCCGCGTCGAAATCAATCTTTGCTTCGGTATATCTGCCTTCCCTGTCGGAATTATGTTTCGGCTCGGAATCAACCAGCGACCTCCTCGTCGGAATTAAGCTCCGCCTCGGAATCAAGTCGACCAACAAGCTCTGCGCCGGAATCATGCTTCGTCTCAGAGTGTACCCCGCGTCGAAATCAAGCTTCGCCTCGGTGTATCTACCTTCCCTGTCGGAATTATGTTTCAGCTCGGAATCAACCAGCGACCTCCTCATCGGAATTAAGCTCCGCCTCGGAATCAAGTCAACCAGCAAGCTCTGCGTCGAAATCATGTTTCGTCTCAGAATGTACCCCGTGTCGAAATCATGCTTCGCCTCGGAGTATCTGCATTCCCCATCGGAATTATGCTTCGCCTGGGAATCAACCTCTGCATCGAAATTATGCTTCGGTCAGAATGTCTGCCGCCCGTCCGAATTATGCTCCGACCCCTTTGGAATCATGCTCCACTCTTCGGAATGATACTCCGACCCTGGAATTATGCTCCGCAAATCGGAATGATGCTCCGATCCCTAGGAATCATGCTCCCGAGGGATACTCCGACCCTGGAATTATGCTCCGCAAATGATGCTCCGATCCCCGGGAATCATGCTCCCGAGGGATATACTCCGACCCCGGAATTATGCTCCGCAAATCGGAATGATGCTCCGATCCCCGGGAATCATGCTCCCGAGGGATTCTCCGACCCCTTTGGAATCATGCTCAACTCTTCGGAATTATGCTCCGATTCTCGGAATTATGCTCCGACTCTTCGGAATGATACTCTGACCCTGGAATTATGCTCCGCAAATCGGAATGATACTCCGATCCCCGGGAATCATGCTCCCCGAGGAATGCTCTGCCCCCGGAATGATATTCCACCTCTAAGTCCAGCTTCAAGATCCATCAATTTCATGCACACAACTCATATGCGCGATGTGCATTTATTGATGGTGGGCACCTTGTTGGGGTCAAAATTTGCACCCCGTATGACCAAGTCAAAGTCAAAGTCAGTCCCAAGCCAAGTGGACCCAAGCCCAGGTCAAGTGGGCCAATGCCCGGGTCGAGCCCGAACATGAAGCGGCCGGTCTCCCCCATGCCAAAATAAAAATTTTGTTATAAATAATTTTGGTGTATTTATTTTATTTTATTTTATGATAAATATAAGGAAAATGGTCATAAAACCAAATTTTTGTAAAGCCCATGGCTTATGTGCAAAAAAAAAAATGGCACATGAGCTATCGGATGGGCAAAATGCCATTTTGTAAAGCCCAAATGGCTATATGTAAAGTCTATAGCCTATAAAGGCAAAGAAAATGAAAATATCTCAAGATCTTTTTCTCTCTCTAAAAAAATCAAGGTCTGTGACTCCTTCTCCTTCCTCAAGTTTCTAAAACTTCTTCTTTTTTTTGAATTAAATCAAGAGTTTTACTCTTCCTTTTCTAAAACTAAATAGTTTTTCATCTCAAAATCCTCAAAAGAGGGCTCAGATCTTCCATTAGATGTCAAAAAAGAGAGATTTTTAAAATCTCACCACTCTTGTTCTCCAAGATCCGGCCAACAAAGAGGAGGGAGAAGGAGACCCATCTCCGAAAATCCCACTTTGGAAAAATTCCAAGGCTCAAGAGAAGAACCCAGGCTTAAAAGAGAAGAACCTCTGAAGATTTTTAGGGAGCTCAACTCCAAGACCCAAATCTTCAAATCCAGATCTTTTGGAGTTCAACTCCACTCAAAACCCTCTTTCAGAGTTTAACTCCTATTTCTGGGGGTAAAAACCCCTTCCTTTCGCTAGCGCCCACGTGCCCTCTTTCAGAGTTTAACTCCTATTTCTGGGGGTAAAAACCCCTTCCTTTCGCTAGCGCCCACGTGCCGGGCACGTGAGGCGCTAGCGCCAAAAGCGCTAGTGCTAGCGCTGGCGCCTGAGCGCCCACGTGCCGGGTAAATGAGGCGATAGCGCCCAAGCGCTGGCGCTCACGCGTCCTTTGGACGCCCTTTTCCCCTCATTTTACATGTACTCCACACTAAAAACACCTCCCCCGTTAGAAAAAATTTCTAACGGCGCGCTGTCCCGCACCCCGCAAGGGGGCTGCTATCCCCCTTGACCCCCAGCCCGCTATCCGGGTAGCGAGACCCCCGTAAAAACTATGTGGGGCCCCCGATATGTCCAAAACCCCTTCAAAACACAACACTGCACATTGAGTTCGCATGACCTGTTTGACCCGTCAATCGGAGGTTCTCTCGCTCCAAAGGCGAAGGGTAAATAACGGCAGCTTAGTCCGTGGCTGCAGGAGATTCGGATCTCCACAATCAATAAACCCCAGCCTACCCTAGACAGGGGGAATCTGTAATGCGCCTGATAAGCGCACGCGTATTCCTATCTCAATAGGGTAACGAAAAACACCCTACAGGTACTAGCTGCACGTAACGGCTACCCAGGTATATGTCGATAAGAAGGCCAATGAGCAAACTCATCCGGACTTCTACTGAGTCTATTTGTGACAATCTCCATACAACCTGGTCTGTTCATCTAAGATACTCGCATATCAGGCCTAGGGGGTGGTAAACGTCAGACCCCTAACAACGCAATAAGTCATGCCGGAGTAGAGCCCAATACACCCTGAGAAACTACTAGAGTACCTACCAGTAAATCTCGCTTGCCCTGGCCAGGGACTTTGTGTAATGGCTTTCCGAACACAGCACGATATCAACCCCCAATACCGGGAGAGACGAATCCTATCTAACCGCTATTGCCTCCAAGTGCTTTGGGACTACACCCAACTACTACCTGTTTGCACGACTCTTTTGAGCCGTGGTAGGGTGGTAATCTAAGTGCAGTGGGAACACACTTGAGATGAATAGTGATATCAAGTCAATGGACTAATCTGTACTTATGGCACCCGGGAACTGCTACCTGACGATAGGTATAATACGAACTAGCAGTTCCCAACGAGTCTGTCCAGTGTAACTCATAACCTAATGAGCACCTATATACTATCTCTGGTACAACGTACCAATGGCTGTGGGATAGACCATCTCCCCTGTTGGGATGAGAAGTGTATACACTAGTCTACTCTGGAGTATCGACGCCCCGTCTCGATAATCTTACGACTAGGGACTTGTATAAGGATATGCTTATAGACTACCCAGCCCCCACTAATGCGACTGCCATCACAACGCGGGTAGTCAAGCAAAGATCCTGAGGGTTCTACCAATATGTATAAGCGACATGCTAAAAGAAACGCATGCACATATTGAGGTAGAATCAAACCAAGTAGCATACTACCATTTTGAGCAAGACTGTGATTATAACTTTGAATATCTCAAGCTTCCAAAATATAATATAAAATCCTGTATGATACAATAATGGCCACTAAGGCATATATTACTAATATAAATCCGCCGGTCAGATTTGGCTCTCTGGCCTCGAGATTCGTTCCACGAGATCAACTCTGTGTTTACACCATTTTCCACATGTTTGATTTTTCTAAACTTTTCATTTCCCCGTGTATTGCACGTGCAATCTTTTGGGCTTCCAAAAATAAAAAGGAAAAAATCAGAAAAAATAATTGTATCTGATAGGACTCGAACACACAGGCTACGTCACAGCAGTGCAAAGATTTTACCAGTGAGCTACAAGTGGCTTCTTGAATTTTTTTAACAAAAGTAACTTATAACTCATACACAGACTGTCAAACTCTTTTCTGTATATTAACAGAAAAAATACTGTACAGAGATTTCAGAGTCGTTACATTCTACCCTCCTTATAAAAATTTCGTCCTCGAAATTTACATTTACATGAGGACTAATTTTCAAATAGATAAGGGTATCTTGCACGTATATCTTCTTCTCGTTCCCATGTTGACTCTCCTGGCGAATCCTTTCTCCACATCACTCGGACCAAGTTTACTTCCTTATTCCATAATGTCTTCATCTTTCGGTCCAGGATCTCAACTGGTTGTTGCCCGCAGATTAGGTCAGTCTATATTGCGAGCTCTGAGTGATTGAGTAAGTAGCTGGGGTCGCTCACATATCGTCGTAGCTGGGATATGTGGAACACGTTGTGCACTCTTTCCAATGAGGATGGTAGTGCTAAACGGTATGACACTTCTCCAGCTCGTTCGAATATGTCGAACGGTTCTATGTATCTTGGATTTAGCTTACCCCTCTTACCAAAGTGGATCACTCCTCTATTTGGAGAGATATTTAGGAATACATGGTCTCCAGGTTGGAACTTCAGATGTCGCCACTTTGCATCTGCCCAATGCTTCTGTCGGTCTTGGGCTATGCGCATTCTTTCCCTGATCGTGCGAACTACGTCCATAATTGCTACAATCATCTCCGGTCCAAGGAGTTCACGATCTCCAACATCGTCCCAACTCAGCAGTGAACGGCACTTCCGTCCATAGAGTGCTGCGAATGGTGCCATTTCAATGCTTGCCTGATAGCTGTTGTTGTATAAAAACTACACAAGGTGTAGGTGATCTTCCCACGAACCTCCAAAGTCTAATATACAGGCTCTTAGGATGTCTTCCAGAATATGAATTGTTCGCTCGAACTTTCCGTCTGTTTATAGATGATAAGCAGTGCTTAAATTTAAACTCATTCCCAGGCTAGCTTACAGACTCTGCCAAAATTGTGATCGGAATCTTGTATCACGATTGAAGACGATGAAAACAGGTACTCCATATAATCTCACGATCTCCTGCATGAGTTTATGGGTATCAATTATGGTACATCTTGAAGGTTTAAATCTTACTTTAGATTTATGCTTACCTCCATGTACTTCTTCGCTAACGTCTCGGTTGACTGGCCAACTTGTAATGGAATAAAGTGAGTCGGCTTGGTTAGTCGATCCACAATAAGCCATATTGCGTCGTTACCCTTCGTGCTGTGAGGAAAGGCAGTCACGAAGTCCATGGTAATGTACTGCCATTTCCATTCTGGGATTGGTAACGGCTGAAGTAGACCAGCAGTTCTGTGATTTTTAGCCTTACTTGCTGACACACCAAACATTTGGCTACGCTACTTGCTATTTCGCGTTTCATTCCATACCACCAGTAGTGTTTCCGTAAGTCCTTATACATCTTTGTACCACCGCGGTGTACCGAATACGGAGAGCTGTGGGCTTCTTTCATTAACTCTTCTCGAACAGGGCCGATTGGTACACATAATCGACTTCCATATCGCAAGGATCTATCTTCGTGAATGATGAAGTCAGTTCGAAGTCCACTTTCTAGTTGTTCTTGGATCTTTTGTAGCTTGGTATCATTTGCTTGAGCTGCCTTGATCTGATTGACAAGAGTGAACTGGACTTGTAAGTTCAGCAAATATGAAGCATTACCTGGCACAACTACTTCGATCTCCAGTCCGTGCAATTTGTGTTGTAGCTTCCACTGAGCGGTGAGGTTCATTGCTAATGGCTGGCGACTAAGTGCATCAGGAACTACGTTCACCTTCCCAGGATGATATTATAGGTTGATGTCGAAATCCGCCATGAGTTCTAGCCATCTTCTCTGCCACATGTTTAATTCTTTCTGAGTAAATATTTACTTCAGACTCTTGTGGTCAGTGTATATATCCACTCGTTCTCCCAAGAGATAGTGGCGCCAAATCTTAAGTGCGAAGATGACGGCTACCAACTCCAAATCATGTGTTGGATAGTTGCGCTCATGAACCTTCAGTTGTCTTGATGCAAAAGCCACAACTTTTCCATACTGGTGTAGAACACATCCTAATTCTTTATCAGATGCATCACAATACACAATGAATCCTCCAGATTGATCCGGTATTATGAGGATAGGAGCAGAGGTTAATCTTAACTTGAGTTCTACAAAAGCTTTTTCACATGCTTCTGACCACACGAATTCTTCATTTTTACGTGTGAGCTTGGTCAGGAGTGCTGCAATCTTTGAGAAATTTTCAATGAATCATTGGTAGTATCATGATAATCCTAAGAAACTTCGTATATCTTTCACCGTCTTTGGTGTCGGCCACTCACTGACAACTGACATCTTAGCTGGATCTACAGAGATTCCTTCGCCTGAAACAACATGTCCGAGAAATTCGACTTGATCTAGCCAAAATTCACACTTGCTGTACTTGGCATAGAGCTGAAGTTGTCGCAATGTCTCCAGGACAATCCGTAAGTGATCGGCGTGTTCTTTCTGATTCTTTGAATACGCCAGGATGTTGTCGATGAAGATGACAACGAAGCTGTCTAAGAACTCTCGAAAAACTTGGCTCATCGGGTTCATAAAGATGACAGGTGCATTGGTCACTCCAAATGGCATTACGAGATATTCATAATAACCATAGCGGGTCCTAAACTCCGTTTTCAGAATGTCGGACTCGTTGACCTTCACCTGATGATAACCCGAATGAAGATCTAGTTTTGAAAATACACAAGACACACTTAGCTGATGGAAAAGGTCATCGATGCACGGTAGTGAATACTTGTTCTTAATCGTCACTTTGTTCAGAGTTCGATAATCTACACACATCATGTAAGAACCTTCTTTCTTCTTCACGAATAATACTGGAGATCCCTAACTTGAAGTACTGGGTCGGATCCAGCCTTTATTCAGCAGTTCATCCAACTGAATGCGGATCTCCTTCAATCCTTGTAACAAATCTGAATTTACAGTACGAAAATTTTCAATTTAATGTACAGAAAGGAGTTACAAGCCTGTGTACAAGTTATAAGCTAATTTTTGTTTAAGAACAGCAAGAAACAATTTGTAGCTCACTGGTAAAGCCTCTACACTGCTGTGACGTAGCCCCTGTGTTCGAATCCCATCAGACACGTTATTTTTTCTGATTTATTTTTAAACTTTTTGGAAGCCCAAAAGTTTACACGTGCAATGCACATAAAAATAAAAAGACAGAAAAAATCAAACATGTGCATAATGATTTAAATACGGATGTGAACACATGGCATCAATCGACCAGCCCCTCTCACCAAAATGACCTGCGGATCTTGAGGTTTGGCCGGCAGTGACGGTCCTCCCGAGCCCAATGAGGCCCGGGCTTTGCACACACGACCATTCCCCTACCCCTAACTCCTCTGCACTGTTTGATTACTCTATAATCAAACAGAGACTTTTAATTTCACCTTTAAACCAAATTTTAATGCATTTTAATTCACCCTTTTAATTCCAAAACCCTAAATCCACATTATAAATACCCACCCATGCTCTAACCCTTCCTCATTCTGAAAATTATAGCCAAAATTCTCAAAGTTTTCTAAGTACAAGAAGAGTACAAGTGGAGTTAGCAAGAGATCAACTTCCGGCGAGGATCGAAGCAAGTTCCGGCGACCCCGCGACGTCACGAAATTCAACACTCCCTCTTCTACCTTTTCTTAGGATAACTTGCTAGTAAGTCCTTTCCAATCTCTCTTCTTCCTCTTTAAAAATCTCTTTTTCAAAACATGTCGGTAAGTGGAGTTAATACAGACATTTTATTCTAAACCCTAAAAATTACACTTTTTCTTAAGCATTACTCATTCATATTTCTACACCTTACTTGTTAATATAAAACTAATATTTAGAATAAATTTTCACTCAAAAATATCATGAAATATAACTTTAAATCAACTTTTACATTAAAATACCATGAACTTTGTATCTACCATATTTAATTATTTTGTTTAATCATACCTTTAGAAAATATCACGGGGTAACAACCCCACATATATACATGGTTTCCATAGTACGATACTCTTTGAGCGTATTTTTTAGCTATGAACACAATATTTCATTAAAATACCATCTACTATAAAAACAGTTTTCTTTGGAATTGTATTTTAAAATTCCTTTGCAAATAAACCTCTACAATTCTTTTTAGGGGGACCCGCTATTGAATGATGCGGATTATCGCACATCCTTGAGCTAGTAGAGCGAGATGCAGACCTCTTCACGGAGCATTCGATCTCGAAAGATTTTAAATACGGGTTTTAAGAAAAACGTATTTTTCTACTTAAATAAAATTTAATTTTTAATAATTATATAAAAAATTAAAAAATTCATATATTTTCAAAATATAATAAACTTATATTTTTCAAATGAAAGAATTACAATTTTCATCAAAATACCATCAAGATACCAAAGAAAGTCAACCTTTACAGTAAAATACCATAAACTATTCAACTTAAGGTAATTATCACTAAAATACCTCAAACCCTTAAAAATTCATATCCATGAAAACCCTAAATAAAATAAATAACTTCTCAAGATTTATTTTGAAACTATATATAAAAAATATTTTTCATAAAAACCCTCGAGCTATATAAAACACTGTTAAGGACTTTAATAAATATAGGTTAAGCGGGATCAATTCTCTTGAGCCTCACGGAGCTGGAGAAAATGAGCGCTTGCCTATTTAAGGTAGAAAAACTTAACGGTGTTATCAATAGTAATTGTCTTGGAAAAAAACACAAATCCTGCCGTCCATGTACAGCAGTTACCGATAACTCTCGAACCTAATTCAGGATCCAAATCAGTTATAAGTGTTTGACTCAAGTTTGAGTCTAAATCAAACTTGAATTCAACTCAAACCAGAATCCAATCCAAACATGAATCCAAACTCTAACATGTATACTTGAAACTGAACCTGAATATCAAACCTGAATACAAGACTTGACTTGACCGAACCATGACTATAACTTGACATGACTACAAACTTATATCCTGAACCTAACTACTTGAACAACTTGTATCCATGGTCTCGGTAAGCCATATAATCTATACAATACATTACGGTGTTAATGGGGTAGATTGGTACGGAATGTATTAAAAGTGGCATGAGATGATCATAAAAGACATCTACATGAACTCTCATGCCGTTGTCCCATGGGTTTTGGTGGGGCCTTGTACTACATGTTACCATAGTCCACGGGGAAAAATGGACTTCTCTCGTATAGACTAATCCCTTATGTACCAAGCTACAAACAACTACGTCAGAATAGAAATCTTATACATGTACACATTAACAGTTCAATTCTCAATACTTGCTATATTCCTCTCTTTCTTTTGGGACTTACCGAGAGCTAGTTCGCTGACGACATTCCTGTATTTTCTTTCTTTAGAATGTTCGTCAGGAGGACCGGACTTTCTCGAGATTGAGCCTAACCAGGATGACGTGGACCAGTTCACCGAGCAACAGAATTTCTAGCTTTCCTTGTACTTACTTTTCATTTCATATGCCACTGTTTAGGCATTGCTTTATATGTTTGTACTTTCCTTTTCAAAGCAGTGTATTGTAAAGATGAATGATAATAAAAGTTATTGTTCATATTATATCTCTTGTCATTTCTTGTGCATTTTATATATTGCTTATTTACGCATAACGTATTTATTTCTGAGTAAATACGTCGCGTGCCTGCCACGTCTCCGTCTCCGTACACTGGGAAGCGGAGCGCGACAATCCTTCTGGACTTAACCGATACGGAGCTTTGATTACAAGTTGTGCACCAGGTTGTAAATCAATACTAAACTCAAGAGCTCGATCAGGAGGCAAACCTGATATGTCTTCAGGGAATACATCCTCGAACTCTCGAACTACTTCGGGCTTTTCTTCTTCCGCCGGTAGCGAGAAAACTTCTGCATTCTTCGGTTTAGCATGGTAGCTTCCTAGCTCCAAAGTTCTGTCTCCACTTTTAAAATAGAAGACTAGGTGATCTGATACCTCAAATACTACTCTCTTTTGACGGCAGTCAATCATAGCATAGAATACTCCTAGCCAATCCATTCCCAACAACATCGAAATTTGGAATGTCTAGTACTTTGAAATTTGCGTAGAATTCTCGTCCGTAAACTACCACTGGACACTGATCAAACCCCATAGATGCTTTCAAAACTCCATTTCCGGAACTGACATTCTGGCTTGAGATGAGTGGTTTCACGGGAATCGCATGTGTTCTCACGAATCGTTGGGACATGAAGCAGTGTGAAGCTCCAGTGCGAAAAGTGTGAGTGCAGGAAGGGTAGCTACTAGTATAGTACCTAAGTTGTATGAGGTTGGGTTTAGATATCGGAAAAGTACAGTGATACACAAGGATTGAAAAAAATTGAAAGGATTGGGGGATTACCAGTGATGACTTGTCCTGTGGCTTCGGCCTCCTCGACCGTCATTGTAAAAGCCTGACGTCTTGGTATATTCCTCCTTACTGGAGGCACATTCCTCTGTCCTTGGGGCACGTTTCTCTGCCCTTGAGGCACGTTTCTCTGTGCATGATGGAATTGACGTTGAGGCTATGCAAGAGGTCCACGTGGAGCTGGTGCAGAGAGAGATAGGCGGGGTGCCGGTGCCTGAATGGCTAGCCGCTGCGGAGCTGTGATTGCGGGTCTGGATGCTGGTGCTGTGTTAAAACAATATGGGCATGCTCCTATAGAGTGAGTAGATGCGCCATAAACCAAACACATGCCATTTGCATGCCTACAGTCCTTCACCAGGTATCCAGTTCTCTTGCAGTAGAAACAAAAATCTAGACTGGACCGGTTAAATGATCCTCTCGGTCTCCTGGGTGCAAATGTCGTCCTAGAAGAGGCTCCTCATGACATCTGTGTAGCAGAACGTTTGATTCCAGCTGTTTGGGGCTTACCCTTCTTCTTGACTATAGCATCGTAATGACGAGCTGCTTTTAGGGCGAGTTCATGAGTCGGGTAATCGCCTGTAGCTAACGCCACCTGAATCTCCGGGTCTAAGCCTTGTTAGAATCGTCTAGCCTGAATCTCATCGGTCGGGATCAAATGTGCCACGAACCTGATAAGATATTGATGTCAGGTTAGATGTGTGTTTTAACGGAACAATATATACGAATTCTTTACCTGCTAAGCATGATGAATTCAGCATCATATTCATCCACCGATTTTATCCATATAGAATCTTGTTGTAGGTGGATGAACTGTTGTTCCATCTCGAAATGAGCAGTCTCAGGGAAAACCTTCGTATCGAACAGATCGTGAAACGTCTTCCACTCAATTGGCTGTGTGAGTCGGCTTTCCTCAACCTTCCACCAGATTCTTGCATTGTCGGTCAGTTGCAACTTAGCAACTTTTACTCAGGCAACATCTGGCACTTGAGCGGCTGCCAGATCATCTTCGATGGCTTGAGCCCATTCTTCTGGCTCAAGTGGGCTTTCTTTTCCCGAGAAGTGTTTTGGGTACAGTGCCCGAAATTGCTTGACTCCGGGTGTCTCGGCTTCGGGGCGGTGCATGAGGATAGTATTCTGCTGCTGCTGACCCTCCAATAGGCTTTTGATAACTGTAACACCCGAGCCCAATAATACTATTTCTGTTACTGGTTGAGTGTTGGATATTGCTCATTTCATTTATCTTGCTTGTTTGGTTCTTGTTGCAAAATTTTAACCGGCTAAGTCATTTTTGCATGTAACAAATTTTAACACCTAAAGTGAAATTAAAAATATCCCTGTTGGCCTACTCGTCACCCCTAGTCAGGTGGTAGCGTCCGCGCGTCGAGTTTTCATCCCGTTCGGTGAAACGGGCGAGTTTGGACGGCTACGCGCGCGTGCAAGTGTCCGACTTGGGGGCATGCATTTTAATCATATGACATCTCATTTTAAAATTTGGAACTCGCTTAAAATTCTGTTATTTGAATTTCAAATATTTGGGCGCAACCCGGGCGCAATTTGGAAATGTTTCATTTAGCGCCAAAATCCCCATTTAATTGAATATACTAAAACTATAATAAATATATTCTAATCTCTAATCTGTTACTTAAGTAACAAATTAATCCTATAAATATTTACTTTAATTTTCCTTTTAGATTTCCCAGCCAATCACGAGGGACCTTATCCCTCGTGGGCCCGTCTCTCTCTCTCTGTCTCTCTATCTCTCCTCTCTTTCCCTCTCTCTATCTCTCTCCTCCTATAATCTCTCTCTCTCTCTCTTCCTATAATCACTCTCTCTCTATCCCTATATATATTTCGTAACCTCTTCGTCTTCGCAGAAAACGATCACGAGAACCCCACGAACCCACGCAAAACCCTAGCCGCCACCGTGCCCGTCGCCGCCGCAGCCCCCGCGCCGACGACACCACCACCATCACCCTTGCCTCCTCAGCCTCGACGCACCTCCTTCCTCCTTCTCCCTTCCTTCCAGCGCCTGCAGCCAGCGCCGTAGCCACCTGCACCGTCGCTGCTCGCCGTCGCCGCCGCATCTCGTCGCCGACGACGCCAGCATCTCCCCTTCGCCCTCTTCCCAACCTCGACACCTTCCTCCTCCTTCAGTATGCCGGCGCCGCAACAGAACCCAACAAGCAACCCTAGCACCTCCTCCGGTCGCCGGAAAAGCCGCCGTCGACCCTCGTCGTCGTCACCCGCGCCACCGCCGACCACCTCCTCTTTCCCTGCGACCAGAACCCGGCCATTACCTCCCCTCATCACAGCACCACTTGATCCAGCAACCTCCAGCCTTTCTGCCGCGTTCACTGCTCCTCGCCGGCACCCCATCGCCGTCGACCCCGTCGCGGTTGCTACCCTTGCTATCCCTGTAAGCTTCTCTTCACCTTCTCCCTTCATTTATCCCCTCTCTGGTCGATCTTGTCCATGCTTTATATTTTGCTAACTTCGTCGCTGTTTTGACATTTCGCCGGAATCCGGCCGTGCCGACGACTTGACCCGACATTCCAGCAAGGTACTCCGGTCCGTGCGGTCCCGCTGTTCGTTGTTTGGACTCGATCCATGACCCGTGCATCCGTCGTGTGTTTTCCGCCGACGTTACGTTCGTTTTTTCCGGTTCGCGGAACCGTCGAGGCAAGTATTACTTGCTACATGCTATGTTATACAAATTAAGTGTGTTTGACTCATTAAACTTGCAAAACTTAACTAAGTAGAGCTATTTTATAATTTGGACGCATTATGACATATATCATGATACTGTAACCTAAAATCACAATTGCCACTTTAACCCTAATAACGAAACTACCGGTTAATCATTCTACTGTTTAAAAGGACGATAGCCGGACACATGTAGCTCTATTACCTTCTGTTATTGATATTGCACTACCGTGTGATTATTGCACCGCAAGGGTGCTCGAAACTTGTTAATCTGATAATACGACTGTACTATATTATGATTAAATGAACTGATATTGTCGTTTACTTTATTTCCTGCTGTTATTTCCTTATTCGATTATATACCTGTTGTGAGCACACCCTCGATTGCGTTACATATTGACCTAACCTTGCTACACATGACATATATATATATACCGATGCACCGGACATGATACCCTTTACTATCGACTTAACCTGATGTACCATGACCTGACCTGTTACCTGATCTCATGCCTAATGCCAACAAACCTGACCTGGAGTCCTCATGGACCATTCCTGTTGTCTATCCAGACAAACCTGCTTTTACCTGATCCTGTGTTGGCATTAGTCCTTGTTTACTGAATACCTGACTCGACATACATAACTTGGGGGTATGGGGAAATCAAAGGTGAAACCGACTTGTAACTCAACAGTTCGATACCTGTTCTGATCAGTCTTACGGGCTAAGCCAGCCCCGGAGTGATGATGCTGACATCGCTCACCCATCCTGCTACTTGTTACTGCCTAGCGGCACGTCTCGGATTCAGCCCCGAGAATCTTGACCGTGGTCCCGGGCACGCACGGGATACTATTGAGTTACATCGACGAGTCATCAATTGATTTCAAAGACTTTAGAATAGAAAACCTGATAGAACAGTTTCGTTACCCACTGCACACTACTCCGCACCGTTGTTTCATATTATTGCTTTATTCATGTTTATTTCTGCATTGCTTATTACCACGTTCATATTATATTACTTGATGACATGACGCGCTGACGTCTGGGTTTTGCATGGCCCAGATTCTTTACCACTGTCGCCGACCGAGCAGGAGTACTTCAGCCAGCAGGCTGATTTGTGAGTTCTGTAGTGATTAGTTTATTTATTGCATTTTATTTCCAGATGTGAGCCCGCATTATGGGACGTACTTTTCTATTTATTGTATTGGATCATTTGCTTCCGCACTCATTTATTTTTGACTCTTGTTATTCTGGATTTGGACATGTGTTAGATAGTTTATTTACCTTGTTCTTGATATCTCTACAGCCGTAATGTGACTGTGGATGGATACTTCCTACCCACAGGTAGCATGGTTGGCTATGTCACGTGCCCAATCTTGCGTACTCTGGGAAGCGGGGCGTGACATGGTTCTTTTGGTATCAGAGCCATAGGTTAATTGGGTTGATTCTTTTGTAGTTGGGTATTGTACCCGATACACGAATCAGAATACCCGTGCTTAGGAAAACATGTCCTACCACCTTGACCGTTTTACCATTCTTGAATCACATTCTTCCGGATCATGTCGACGTGCAAACTTACTTTGCATGTTAACTCGAAAACCTGATTTCTTGTTATCTCTAGGTCTTAGGCGACTTGGGTGGAGTTAAGTAATTGTGGCTATGATACCGCGGCATAGTTACAATGTGGTACTTTATTTAAGTATCTTGGAGTTCTAGCCTTGATTTATATATTGAATCTATCATCATGCTAATGTTGGGTGTTTTGATTTCAGGAATATGGCAGATAAGAATTTCAAGACGTATCAGAGGCGCGTGGATGAAGCCGCCATGTTGGGAGTGATACGTGGAATGTTGGAAAATCAGAAGAGGCATACTGAGCTGATCCAACAACAAGCAGATTCATTTCAGGAGGGTTTGCAGGCCATTCGGTAGTCTGTAAACAACGCTGGAGCGAAACCAGTTGACCGGGTAGGGACCGTGGCAGATTTCAGACGTTTGGGTCCTACTGCTTTCACTGGTCTGGAGGAGCCGTTGCCAGCCGAGCAGTGGCTAGTTGACACGGAGAATTTGCTGATTGCGGCACAGATCCCAGAGGACAAAAGAGTTGATGTGGTGCGCATTCAGCTGGTGGATTACGCCCGAGAGTGGTGGCTTGTGGAGGAGAACCGCTTGCCCAAGACAATCAGTTGGGCGGATTTCTCTAAGAGTTTCCTGGAGAAATTCTTCCCGCGGACTGCACGGGAGGAAATGGAAGAGAAATTTATTGGGCACCTCGAAAGGGAGGTGCTCCTTATGATGCTACGGACGGCTATCCGAAGTGCAATGACAGCAGTGGGGAATTTTCCGCAATGGGAGGCAAAATAGAGCACCTGTGGACGTACATGCAGCGGAATGGACGAGACTCAGCCGCTTCGCTGGACCCTTAGTCGCCAACGAGGCAGACAGGGCGCGAAGGTTCTTGCGCAGTCTAGATGTGGACATCCAGAGGCAGATTGTCTCCCTGGGTTTGACCACTTTCTCACAGGTTCTTACAGCAGCCCGGGAGCAGCAGAGTTTATCGGGAATGAAAGGGTACCTACCGCAGGCAGCAGTTGCGGCCAGGAAGCCTGCATTTGTACCTAACCGAGAACGTGGTCGCAGAGGTATTCCAGTGGACCGTCGAGGTGTAGCACCCATGAAGAAGCCTGTGATCGTTGATCGAAGAAAGAGCGTGATCTGTGACTACTGCCGTTTACCTGGGCACGTGCAGAAGGATTGTCGAAGGAGGCTGGGACTTTGTTTGGTTTGTGGAGCGGCTGATCACGCAGTTGGTGCCTGTCCGTCGAAGCTTCGTACGAGGGATGATATCTAGAAGCCTCCGCAGAAACCGTTCCAAGGGCAGAAACAGCTGACTCAAGGACCTAATCAGGCTCGATCTTTCACGTTGACAGCTGAGGAAGCTAAGGCATCAGGAGAAGTGGTTTCAGGTACTTTACTCGTTCATGGTTTTCCCGCATTGGCATTATTTGATTCCGGAGCATCCCACTGTTTTATGTCATCCAAATTTATAACTACACACTCGATTACCTGCACGACCCTGTCTAGTTTTTTGGGACATACACACTGGGAATGGGAAAATCATAGCTAGTAGGGAATGTAGAGATTGTACAGTTGTTGTGTGCGGACGGGAGCTCTTTGCAGATTTCTTGGTAATAGATACGGGCAGCTATGAAGTTATCTTGGGAATGGATTTTCTTGGCACTTTCCACGCCCACATTGACTGTAGGGCAAGGAAGGTAATTTTCCAGATTCCCGGACATCCTGAGTTTACCTTCACTGGGGGAAACAGTTCTGTCGGGCCAGTCGAGTTTAGGGCTAGGCCGACAAACAGTGTTCTTGCAGCTATGGAAGTTGGTAATAATGAAGAGCCGGCAGTTGTTCGCGACTTTATGGACGTATTTGAAGATATATCGGGCTTACCGCCGAAGCGAGACGTGGAGTTCGCGATTGACCTTATTCCTGGTGCAGCGCCAGTATCTAAAGCTTATTATCCGATGGCACCAGTGGAATTGGAAGAAGTTAAGAAACAAGTTGGTGAATTACTTGAGAAGGGTTGGATTCGAAGCAGCAACTCGCCTTGGGGAGCTCCAGTTCTTTTAGTAAAGAAGAAGGATGGCACGAGAAGGATGTGCATTGATTATCGAGAATTAAACCGGGTGACTATTAAGAACAAGTACCCGATCCCTCGCATTGGAGAACTTTTTGAGCAGCTTAGTGGCGCGAGAGTATTCTCGAAACTGGATTTGCGATCCGGATATCATCAGGTCCGAGTGAAAGCAGAAGACATTTGCAAGACGGCGTTTCGAACTCGATATGGACATTTCGAGTATCTGGTGATGCCCTTCGGAGTAACGAATGCGCCGGCAATATTCATGGATTTGATGAACAGAATCTTTTCACCATTCTTGGATCAGTTTATTGTGGTATTCATTGACGACATTCTGGTTTACTCGAAGAGCTCGGAGGAGCATGCTGAGCATTTGAAGATCGCACTGCAGACACTGAGACAGGAGAAATTGTATGCGAAGATGAGTAAGTGCGAATTTTGGCTGGAAGAAGTGAAGTTTCTGGGACATGTTGTGTCGGGCGATGGAATCGCCGTCGATCCCGAAAAGATTGCAGCAGTTCGAGATTGGCCTATTCAAGAAATGTGGCTGAGATAAGAAGTTTCCTTGGTTTGGCCGGATACTACAGGAGATTTGTGGAGAACTTCGCTCGTTTAGCAGAACCGTTGACCAAGCTTACGCGCAAGGAAGTACCTTTTGTTTGGACGGATAAGTGTGCATTGGCTTTCGAGACGTTGAAGCAGAAGTTGATAACCGCCCCTATCCTGACCGTACCAGACAACTCCGGATGACTGGTGATTCACAGCGACGCATCTGGAAAAGGATTGGGGTGTGTTTTGATGCAGAATGGGAAGGTCGTAGCTTACGCATCAAGACAACTGAAGACCCATGAGAAGAATTACCCGACTCATGACTTGGAGCTTGCGCCGTGATCTTCACCTTGAAAATTTGGAGACACTACCTTTTGGGCGAGAGAGTCGAAGTTTTTACAGATCACAAGAGTTTGAAGTATGTGTTCACTCAGAAGGAGTTGAACATGAGGCAGCGCAGATGGTTTGAGCTGATGGCCGACTACGACCTTGATCTTAAGTACCATCCGGGAAAAGTTAACGTCGTGCCGGATGCGCTTAGTCGGTTACCAGCGATTCAGGTATTGACTACACAGAGGGAGATCATTGCGGATTTTCGAAGATTTGACTTGGAGGTTGTGCTACCACATTCTACGGGACAGTTGATGCAGTTGCAAGTACAGTCGTCCTTAGTTGAGAAGATTAAAGCGGCACAATCGCAGGATCCTAGACTGCAAAAGTTTCGAGAGCAGGTTGAAGCCGGACTACGAACAGATTTACTGGTCCACGAAGACGGTTCGTTGAGGTATGGTAGCCGTGTGTGTGTGCCAAAGGGGGATGTGCGTGAAGAGCTCATGAAGGAGGCACACAGTTCAGCTTACTCTGTACATCCAGGAGGAACAAAGATGTACCGAGATATTCGACAGCATTTCTGGTGGGAAGGTATGAAACGGGAGATTGCTCGCTTCGTGGCTAAGTGCTTGGTATGTCAGCAAGTCAAGGCTGAACACCAAAGGGTTGCTGGTTTGTTGCAACCACTTCCGATTCCTCAGTGGAAGTGGGAACATATAACCATGGATTTCGTGACGGCTTTACCGCGGAGTTCAAAGGGCAACAATGCAGTATGGGTGATTGTTGATCGGTTGACCAAGGCAGCTCACTTTATTCCTTTTCGGGTTGGTCAATCGACGGAGACTTTGGCAGAGCGGTACATGCAGGAGATTGTAAGATTGCATAGAGTACCGGTGAGCATCGTGTCCGATCGGGACACTCGGTTCTTGTCACACTTCTGGAGGAGTTTACAAGAAAGTTTGGGGACTCGATTGAAGTTTAGCACAGCTTATCATCCTCAAACTGATGGACAGTCGGAGAGAACGATCCAAACTCTTGAAGATATGTTGAGAGCATGCATGTTGGACTTCAAGGGCTCTTGGGAGGATCACCTACACTTGATGGAGTTTTAGTACAACAATAGCTTCCAAGCGACTATTCAGATGGCTCCGTTTGAAGCTTTATATGGTCGTAAGTGCCGTTCACCTGTGTGTTGGGATGATGTTGGTGAACGAAGGTTACTAGGACCAGATTTGGTAGTACAGACAGTCAAGAAGGTGAATACAATCAGGAAACATATGAAGGCAGCTCAAGACAGACAGAAAAGTTAGGCTGACACGTCAAGAAGACCTCTAGAGTTCGCCGTGGGTGATTTGGTATTCTTGAAGATATCACCGACTAGAGGAGTGATTCGTTTTGGGAGTCGGGGAAAGCTTAGTCCTCGATTCGTTGGACCCTTCGAGATATCGGAGCGTATTGGAGAGGTAGCGTACCGTTTGGCGTTACCACAGTCCTTGGCAGGTGTACACGATGTGTTTCATGTATCTCAACTACGGAGGTATGTTCGAGATGAAACCCATGTCTTGGATCATTCGGAGTTAACTGTACGGGAGGACCTAACTTTTGAGGAGCGACCGGTTGAAATCAAGGATCGAAGAGAAAAGGTTCTTAAGAACAAGGTTATCCCCCTTGTGCTAGTTTCTTGGGGTAATCGATCGCATGGAGAATCCACTTGGGAGCGAGAAGACGAGATCCGGCAGAAGTTTCCTCACCTTTTCCTGTAGCTATCTACCTTGTATTCTTGGAATTTCGAGGACGAAATTCTTTTTGTAGTTGGGTATGATGTAACACCCGAGCCCAATAATACTATTTCTGTTACTGGTTGAGTGTTGGATATTGCTCATTTCATTTATCTTGCTTGTTTGGTTCTTGTTGCAAAATTTTAACCGGCTAAGTCATTTTTGCATGTAACAAATTTTAACACCTAAAGTGAAATTAAAAATATCCCTGTTGGCCTACTCGTCACCCCTAGTCGGGTGGTAGCGTCCGCGCGTCGAGTTTTCATCCCGTTCGGTGAAACGGGCGAGTTTGGACGGCTACGCGCGCGTGCAAGTGTCCGACTTGGGGGCATGCATTTTAATCATATGACATCTCATTTTAAAATTTGGAACTCGCTTAAAATTCTATTATTTGAATTTCAAATATTTGGGCGCACCCCGGGCGCAATTTGGAAATGTTTCATTTAGCGCTAAAATCCCCATTTAATTGAATATACTAAAACTATAATAAATATATTCTAATCTCTAATCTGTTACTTAAGTAACGAATTAATCCTATAAATCTTTACTTTAATTTTCCTTTTAGATTTCCCAGCCAATCACGAGGGACCTTATCCCTCGTGGGCCCGTCTCTCTCTCTCTGTCTGTCTCTCTATCTCTCCTCTCTTTCCCTCTCTCTATCTCTCTCCTCCTATAATCTCTCTCTCTCTCTCTTCCTATAATCTCTCTCTCTCTCTCTATCCCTATATATATTTCGTAACCTCTTCGTCTTCGCAGAAAACGATCACGAGAACCCCACGAACCCACGCAGAATCCTAGCCGCCACCGTGCCCGTCGCCGCCGCAGCCCCCGCGCCGACGACACCACCACCATCACCCTTGCCTCCTCAGCCTCGACGCACCTCCTTCCTCCTTCTCCCTTCCTTCCAGCGCCTGCAGCCAGCGCCGTAGCCACCTGCACCGTCGCTGCTCGCCGTCGCCGCCGCATCTCGTCGCCGACGACGCCAGCATCTCCCCTTCGCCCTCTTCCCGACCTCGACACCTTCCTCCTCCTTCCGTACGCCGGCGCCGCAACAGAACCCAACAAGCAACCCTAGCACCTCCTCCGGTCGCCGGAAAAGCCGCCGTCGACCCTCGTCGTCGTCACCCGCGCCACCGCCGACCACCTCCTCTTTCCCTGCGACCAGAACCCGGCCATTACCTCCCCTCATCGCAGCACCACCTGATCCAGCAACCTCCAGCCTTTCTGCCGCGTTCACTGCTCCTCGTCGGCGCCCCATCGCCGTCGACCCCATCGCGGTTGCCACCCTTGCTATCCCTGTAAGCTTCTCTTCACCTTCTCCCTTCATTTATCCCCTCTCTGGTCGATCTTGTCCATGCTTTATATTTTGCTAACTTCGTCGCTGTTTTGACATTTCGCCGGAATCCGGCCGTGCCGACGACTTGACCCGACATTCCAGCAAGGTACTCCGATCCGTGCGGTCCCGCTGTTCGTTGTTTGGACTCGATCCGTGACCCGTGCATCCGTCGCGTGTTTTCCGCCGACGTTACGTTCGTTTTTCCCGGTTCGCGGAACCGTCGAGGCAAGTATTACTTGCTACATGCTATGTTATACAAATTAAGTGTGTTTGACTCATTAAACTTGCAAAACTTAACTAAGTAGAGCTATTTTATAATTTGGACGCATTATGACATATATCATGATACTGTAACCTAAAATCACAATTGCCACTTTAACCCTAATAACGAAACTACCGGCTAATCATTCTACTGTTTAAAAGGACGATAGCCGGACACATGTAGCTCTATTACCTTCTGTTATTGATATTGCACTACCGTGTGATTATTGCACCGCAAGGGTGCTCGAAACTTGTTAATCTAATAATACGACTGCACTATATTGTGATTAAATGAACTGATATTGTCGTTTACTTTATTTCCTGCTGTTATTTCCTTATTCGATTATATACCTGTTGTGAGCACACCCTCGATTGCGTTACATATTGACCTGACCTTGCTACACATGACATATATATATATACCGATGCACCGGACATGGTACCCTTTACTATCGACTTAACCTGATGTACCATGACCTGACCTGTTACCTGATCTCATGCCTAATGCCAACAAACCTGACCTGGAGTCCTCATGGACCATTCCTGTTGTCTATCCAGACAAACCTGCTTTTACCTGATCCTGTGTTGGCATTAGTCCTTGTTTACTGAATACCTGACTCGACATACATAACTTGGGGGTATGGGGAAATCAAAGGTGAAACCGACTTGTAACTCAACAGTTCGATACCTGTTCTGATCAGTCTTACGGGCTAGGCAAGCCCCGGAGTGATGATGCTGACATCACTCACCCATCCTGCTACTTGTTACTGCCTAGCGGCACATCTCGGATTCAGCCCCGAGAATCTTGACCGTGGTCCCGGGCACGCACGGGATACTATTGAGTTACATCGACGAGTCATCAATTGATTTCAAAGACTTTAGAATAGAAAACCTGATAGAACAGTTTCGTTACCCACTGCACACTACCCCGCACTGTTGTTTCATATTATTGCTTTATTCATGTTTATTTCTGCATTGCTTATTACCACGTTCATATTATATTACTTGATGACATGACGCGCTGACGTCTGGGTTTTGCATGGCCCAGATTCTTTACCACTGTCGCCGACCGAGCAGGAGTACTTCAGCCAGCAGGCTGATTTGTGAGTTCTGTAGTGATTAGTTTATTTATTGCATTTTATTTCTAGATGTGAGCCCGCATTATGGGACGTACTTTTCTATTTATTGTATTGGATCATTTGCTTCCGCACTCATTTATTTTTGACTCTTTTATTCTGGATTTGGACATGTGTTAGATAGTTTATTTACCTTGTTCTTGATATCTCTACAGCCGTAATGTGACTGTGGATGGATACTTCCTACCCACAGGTAGCATGGTTGGCTATGTCACGTGCCCAATCTTGCGTACTCTGGGAAGCGGGGCGTGACAATAACATCAAGCGGTACCGTTTGCTCATTGATAGGAGCTACAACGGTAGGGAGAGGTGGTAGAGTAGACGGAAGAGTATTGTCGTTGACGTTCGTGCTAGTGTTATTGGGAGAGTCCATTACCTTGATAGAAAAAGGAATAGTTATGATAGATTCAAGAAATTTGAAATGTAAAGAATGTATAGTTGCTGATTCTTATAATTCTTATGATATATTACTTAAGACTTCATGCAGAACTAACCTGCATGGACCACCAACAAAACCTATCACGCCCCGCTTCTCAGTAGACATGGCAGGCCGCAACGTATTTACTATGAAATAAGTACGTTAAGCGTAATTAAGCAATATATAAAAATGAACAAGAATGACAAGAGAATAAAATGAAACAACAACTTTATTTACATCTAACTTTACATACAACTGTTTGAAATAAAAGATACAATAATCAAAAGCAAATGCCTAAACAATGGCATACTGAATGTAAGTGCAGAGGAACTAGTAGTCAGGCTGATCGGTAAGATGGTCCAAGTCCTCCTGGCTCGACTCTATCTCCTCAGAGTCCGGTTCTTCTGACGAACATTCCTAAGAAAGAAACAGAAAGGAATGTCGTCAGCGAACTAACGCTCGGTAAGTCCTAAAAGAAGAAAGAGAAGATAGTATATAAAGTGAAATGAACATGTAAAGTTGTATATGACCGATTACTAGTATATGGCGGTTATTCTAACGTGCTTGTTTGTAGTTTGATAAGGAAGGTATTCATGTATACGAGAGAAGTATATCTTACCCCATGGACTATGGTAACATGTAGTGCAAGGCCCCGACATAACCCACGGGACAACGATACGTGAATTCATGTAGGTGTCCTTTAAGTGACCTCTCGTGCCACGATATACGTTCTGTACCATTTTACCCCTTTATCCCCGCGTAAGGTATTGTATAGATTATGTTTACAAGTCTTGGCCGAAACCATGGATACAAAATGTTCAGGTTCATATTCAGGATGTAATCATATATTCAAGTAGTCATGTCAAGTTCATGTCAAATTATAACCATGGTTCGGTCAATTCAAGTCAAGTATACATGTTTGAATTTGATATTTGAATTCGAGTTTTCATGGTCATGATCAAATATTCGTGTTTGATTTTGGATTTAAATTTGAGGTTGGACTCAGACTGAGTCAGACACTTGTAAACTGATTTAACTCTAGAATTCTTAGGTTCGGGAGTTATCGGCAACTGCTGCACATGGATGACAGGATTTTTGTCTTTTTCCAAGACAATTGACATTGATAACTCCGTTATTTGTCTAACCTGAATAGGCAAGCACTCACTTTCTCTGGCTCCCTGGGGCTCAAGAGAATTGATCTCGCTTAAATCTATATTTACTGAAATCCTTAAAATATTGTTTTGTATCTCTCAAAGAGGTGTTATGAAAAATATTTTTAATATAGTTAAAAATAAAAGGTCGAGGGTGATTTATTTTACTTACGGTTTTCATGAGCTTGTGTTTTAAGTATTGATGTATTTTAATGATAAATACCTAACTTTTAAAAGTTTGTGGTTTTTTATTGAAAACTGGTCTTTTTGGTAACTTGATGGTATTTAATTAGCATTTTAATCTTTCATTTTTAGAAAAAAAATATAGTTTCATAATATATTGAAAATATGGATTTATAATTTTATATAATTTTTTAAAAATTTAGTTTTATTTAGAAAATTCGTTTTTCTTAAAAACCGTATTTATATCCTTTCGAGATTGAATACTCCATGAGAAGTGCTGCATCTCGCTCTACTATCCCCAGAACGTGCGATAATCCGCGCTATCCATTAGCGGATCCCCTAACGAGAGTTGTAGATGCATAATTGTAAAGGAATACGAAATATCGTTTTAAAGAAACCCGGTTTTAAAGTATGCGGTATTTTATTTTAAAGATTATTCTTCGAAAAAAAATATACATACAAATGGGTATCGTGCTATGAAACCAAAGTGTGCGAGTGTACGTGTGGGGTAGGTCGTTACCCCGTGAAGTTTTTCCTAAAGATATAGTTTTAATAAAAACGAAAAGAAGTGATAATAAAGTTCAAGGTATTTTAATGAAAAAGTTTAATTATAGTTGTTTCACATGAGATCCTTGATTTTAAATATTGGTATTTAAGGTTCTAAGTAATGTGGTAAAATTAGATTGATCAATATATAAAGGAAAAAGAGAGTTTCTAGGGTTTAGAAAAGAGTATCGGTAATAACTCCACTTTACCGATATAAGATTTAAAAATAAATTTCAATGAAAAGGAGGAGAATTGGGAGGGACTTACAGTTTGAATATGTTAAGAAGAGATTAAGGAAGATGGGATGAACTTCGGGGTGTCGCGGGAGCTCCGGAATCGGGTTCGATTTTCGAAGGAAGAACCTTGCTCACTAATTCCACTTTACTCCACTTGCACTTTGGACTTTTTGAGAGAGTTTTTACTAGAATTTTCAGAATGGTGAAGAGTCAGGACATAGGGTGGTATGTATAGTGGAGAATTAGGGTTTGGAAATTAAAAATATGGATTAAAAAGTATTAAAATGATACCGTCCCCGCCGGCCCTAGGGCTAAATACGCCGGTCAGATTTGGGTCTCTGGTCTCAAAATTCGTGCCACGAGATCAACTCTGTGTTTATATCATTTTCCACATGTTTGATTTTTCTGAACTTTTCATTTCCCCGTGTATTGCACCTACAATCTTTTGGGCTTACAAAATTAAAAAGAAAAAAATCAGAAAAATAATCATGTCTGATAGGATTCGAACACACATGCTACGTCACAGCAGTGCAAAAGCTTTACCAGTGAGCTACAAGTGGATTCTTATTTTTATTTAACAAAAATAACTTATAACTCATACACAACCTGTCAAACTATTTTCTGTATATTAACAAAAAAAACTCAATACAGAGATTTTAGAGTTGTTACAGTTTAAATACGTCGCGGACCTTGTAGCGTCTCCAACATATACTTTGGGAAGCGGGGCGTTACATATCAATTAATATAACGAAGAATCGAGACATACAAATAAGGATTGAATGCCTGGAATCCAACTGGAATCTTAGCCATGAGCTACAATGTAGTTGGAGACATATCATTACTCATTCCTGCATACCATAGTCACAAATTCGCCGTTCGGGAATTATTCGGCGAGGTTGAAAATTCTGATTCGGGAAACTATTCGGAAAAAAATGGCAGGTATTCGGGAAATATTCGGAAAATGATCGACGACAGAGGCTATTCATTTGCTTCGTCAACTTGTCGAGCGTTTTCGAGAGAGGAGAAGAGATTTGCATATGATATTTATCGATTTAGAAAAAGCGTACGACAAGGTACCTAGAGAGGTATTATGGGGGACAATGATGAAGAAGGGGGTCCCCGTCAAGTATATTGACATAATCAAGGATATGTACGATGGAGTAGTGGCAAATGTCAGAACTTGCGGCGGCTTAACGAGTGATTTTCCGATCACTATTGGTTTACATCAAGGATCTGCATTAAGTCCATTTCTGTTTACCATCGTGATGGATGAGCTTACTAGAACTATCCAAGATGAGATACCATGGTGTATGCTATTCGCTGATGATATTGTTCTAGTAAATGAGATGAAAGTAGGGGTTAATGCCAAATTGGAATTATATAGGCAAACATTGGAATCTCGGGGATTCAGATTGAGCAGGTCCAAAACAGCATATATGCACTGCAAATTTAGTAGCCAGAGAAGTCAAAACCATATTGGTATAACATTGGAAGGGCAAGAGATATCACCGAGCGACCAGTTTAGATATCTAGGTTCCATCATCCAAAAGAATGGAGAGATCGATAGTGATGTTAATCAAAGGATCCAAGCTGGTTGGTTGAAATGGAGAAGTGCAACAGGGATTTTGTGTGATCGTAACTTTCCGTTAAAATTGAAAGGGAAGTTTTATCGGAGCGCTATTCGGCCTGCCTTATTATATGGTACAGAATGCTGGGCTCCTAAGAAGCATCATACACAGAAGATGCACGTAGCGGAGATGCGCATGCTTCGTTGGATGTGCGGTAACACTAGAAAAGATAAGGTGCGAAATGAGGATATTCGTGCAAAAGTTGGTGTAGCACCAGTTGAGGAGAAGATGCGGGAAAACCGGCTAAGATGGTTTGGTCATGTGCGACGCAGACCTATGGAAGCACCGGTTCGACGAATAGATACTCTCGATATGGGCAATGGCAAAAGGGAAAAAGGGAGACCGAAGAAAACATGGATGGAGGTGATACGAAACGATATGGTTGCCAAAGAACTCAATGAAAGTATATTGTTCGATAGAAGTGAGTGGAGACAGAGGATTCATATGCTGGACCCGGCGTGATTCTCATGTTGGTTCATGTAGCCTACCCCATATGCTTGGGATAAAAGGCTCAGTTGTTGTTGTTGTATTCGGGAAATGTTCGGAAAATGTTCGGCAAGTATTTCGAGCCAAAAATTAATATATGAGGCGTTGGATTTTGATATTGCGAATTATTCACTGTTTTTGTGAATTATTTGCTGTTTATTTGAATTATTCATGAATAATTCATGAATTATTCGAAGCGTTCGCCAGTGGCGATTAAATCGGAGAATTAATCCGCCAATCAAAAATGCATGAATAATTCACGAATTCACCGAATTATTCACGAATTATGTGACTATGCTACATACTGGAGCACTAAATATATGCACAAAATACTATAAACAACTAAATTCTAAAATAACTACTCGGGTGCAATGCCATATTTTAGTCAATTGAACTAAAATGAAAAGAATAAAATCAGTAAGCAATCCCATTCATACTTGTTTATGATCCTGCCACATGTCACTCTTCCTTGCTCTTTCCTGTCTAAGGGCAAGTTTGGTAGGGCCGTTACGAAAAGTGCTTTTAGCAAAAGTGTTATTGAATAAAACTCTTTAGACAAACGTACTGTTGTAAAATGTGATTTTTGATTTGAAAAGTTGTTTGGTTCGAAAAACTGTTTGGAGTTGCCGAAGTGTCGTTGACTGTTTAAATGACCATAAAAGGTATCATTTTTCTTAATACTTGAAAGAAATCAGTGAAAGAAAACATAATTTTTTTTAATTTACAATTTACTTTCAAATGATTCACAAAGATCAAAAGATCTGCACAAAAAAATCTATAGAAAAATATTTGAGATCCATCCTCTAAATCTATTGATGATGCTCGGTATTGGCGATCTCTAAGATCATGACACGTGGCAGATGACGTGTCCCAGAACTCAGAAGAAAGGGCCCACAGGAGCCGACCAGGCACCCCTATACCCGACCTGCAAGCACAAGCTGGCTCTCCTCAGAGCCCCCTGAAGATTGGCCTCCTCGGCCTTTCAGCTCGCCCCGAGCTGCCACAGGACCAAGACTCCTCGGCCCTCTCGCTCGCCCCCGAGCTCCCCGGCCGAGGCCATCTTCCTCGTTCCACCGACCGACCAACTCTACCACTCGTAGGCGTAACCGCCGCTCCACGAATCTCGCCACGCGCAGATTCTCCGCCAGCAGCATCCCACGTTTCACGCCATCACGATCCCTATTAATGGGCGATCCGCTCTTTACATGAGTATGACGTCGGGAGCGTAACTGCCGGCGAGATTCTCGCGCCCGCTGCTCCGTGCTGCCGCCACTATATAAACCCCCATCACAGAAGGGTCAAGTAAGCCATTTTTATTCCACTTAGCCGTTACTCTGCTCGGATCTCATACTTACTTGATCGTTGGAGGGTTCTCGGTGGTACCAAACCACCCTGGGACTTCTTTGCAGGTACTCGGCGCTAAACTCCTCAAATCACCAATCTCCTCAAAACCCATTGAGACCCACACGCAACAGGAGATCACCTCCAAAATTCATCAGTAGATCGACGGAAGACAACATCTGTAGGAGACCTGAAAAGGACCTCCATCAGTTGGCGCCGTCTGTGGGAAACGCACAAAAAAACCAAGTTGGCTTTCCGATCTCCATCCACATGGCGAGCGACCACCCCGAAGATGCAGGTACCAGCCGCCGCCTTCCCCTCACCGGAGTCGCGGATGAACCTCCCCCGGCAACCATCATCAACGCCCCCGCCAGCCGAATAGATCGGCTACAATCCCTCGTGGAGGCGCTCGTCCGCGTCCAATCGGCCGGGCCTGGACCCCAGATCGCCGCTCCTCTGCCTCTAGAAGGCTCTGCCCTCGTCGGCACGGCTGACCACCGGCAGGTTACGACTCCTGGCCACAGATATCACGGGCCGATACTCTCTGAGGCCCGTTGGGCGCCCCACGGCTCCACACCAAGGTCCACCGCCATAGCACCTCGCCTCGAGCCTCCTCGCGACCCTTACCCCCCTGAGGAGATGTCGGTCACCTCGCCTGTCCACAGGCATGATCGACACCCCCTCCCTCGACGGGGTCGCACAGAAGGGGCTCACCATGACGGCTCGAGAGCCACCTCGCCCGGGGATCTGAGGGACCTCATCGAGAGGAATCGGGGCCGCGCCCAGACGCGGGTCTCCCACAGCAGAGGCCAGGGATCACGAGGTGCCGAATCCTCGGGGTACCATGGCCGTCTCGACGCCTTCGAGAAGAAGATCGAGGGCATGCGCCGGGAAGGTCACCTCTCGGGCAACGGGGCTAAGTACGCCGCCGACTCGCTCATGAAACCGTTTACCGAGGGACTGCTCGCTGTCCACGTCTCCTCGCGCAACAAGCCCCCGAAGGTCTCTCTGTTCGACGGGAAAACCGACCCCAAAGACCATTTGGATGCTTTCACCATGGGGATGAGCTTCCAGACCATTCCGACGACGCCCAGTGTAGGGCCTTCCCAGCCACCCTCATCCGCTCTGATCGGGACTGGTTCCGAGGACTCGAGCCTCGCTCAATCTCGACCTTCGACGAGGTGGCTACTCAGTTCCTCGGCCACTTAGTTAGGAACCGTCGGCAGAAGCGTACGGTCGACTACCTCTTCACAATTAAGAGCGGGGACAAGGAGACGTTCAAGGCTTACATCACCCGCTTCTACAACATCCTCCTTGAGGTCCCCGAGCATCGGGACGAGACCGTCATCACGACGCTCAGATCTAGTCTGAGGCACAAGGAGTGGCTGCGCTCCTTTGCATTGGCACAGCCTAAGTCCATGGCCGGGGTCAAGGCGTGGACCGAGCGCGATGTTCAGCTAGAGTCTGAGGTGAACGCGAACCTCACCCGGGCAGTACGGTCCGACCAGAAGAAGAGGGCACGGGAGGAGAGGCCGGAGCATCAGCAGCCCTATCACCCGAAGTTCCAGGAGTACACCCCGCTCAACGTCTCCCTCGCAGTGTTACTAGAGGAGGCCCAAGGCGAGGGGTTTTTCAAGTTCCCTCCAATCCCACGTCGGGCCTCGAAGTGGACCCCAGGCCCTTACTGCGCCTTCCATAAGACGCCGGGCCACGCCACGGAGGATTGTAAGCAACTCCGGGACTATATCGAGGAGCTCATTCGATCGAGCCACCTCTCCGCCTACTTAAGGGAAAAACGGCAGGCCGACCGCGAGCAGGAGCAGCGTCTCCCTCCCGCCGAGCTGACCATCGGCCAGATCATGCTCGTCTCAGTTGATGACCAGTCCGGCGCTCGGGAAGCCCCATACCCGGTGCCGAGCACGGAGACCAACAAGCCTCCGGGAAGCTCGGGCCACGCTGATAAGGTCATCTATTAGCATGTACTTTTCTTTTGGGGCAATGTAAACTCTCCCTAGGGTCTATTGTTAATTTAAAAAAGATCAACGGAACATTGCGAAAAAGTAGGAAAGAACTCATTTATTCAAAAAAGGTATTATGGGCTCCTCAGCCATATATACAAAAAGAAAAAGAAAATTACAACAGCGGGGGAAGGCGGTGCAGAGAGCACTGCTCATAATACTCGGCAAGGATCTCCGCCAGCCGAGGCCTCGTAAGATCCAACCTCTGCCCTCGGTTCCCCCCGTGTGCGTCGACCCCGAGCCTCAACTTGTAGCACTCGCGGACAAGCGCCTCCGAGCGAGCCAGCCGGTTCGCAGAGATCAGGCCGAAGCACCTCAGAGACCGCAGCTTGCCCACGGCCTCGTCATAGAGCTGCTCGGATAGGGGGTTGTAAAGCCCCGGCGACACCCTCCAGATGGAGTACATCAGTAGCTGCAGCAAGGAGGAGCGTCGGGGGAGCAGCCGGCCGAAGTGGTCCTCGATACTCCCATATACCAACTGCACTGTGTCCTCGGTGCAGTTCTGGTCATAGAGGTATACGTCTTCGAAGTGGATGATCTCGAGGATGGCAAAAGGAAAGTCCTGCATTCTCAACGCTCTATTTGCGAGGAAAGGAATGACTAGTGCTCCTTCAGCCTTATATAGCCCGCTGCGCCCCAATGGAACTCAACGGTCGCCCGCTCTCGCCCAAGAAGTCGCTGCCACGCGGCGATCATCGAGCCTTCCCTGGCAGAATTGGAACGACGCAACCCTGGCGCTTGGCGCTTCACCTCCCCCCACATTCAATGCGCATACTACGCGCACACCTGCCGCAACCGTTCCTGTTCCCCATACCTGCAACTGAATGGTCGGATGAAACCTCATGAAGATTCAGCCGAGCAGCTACCCTATCCGGTTATCCTTAGCCGGCCTCCTAAGGCCCCTCCAACACTAAGGATCAAAGTCCTCCGTGGAGGCAGCCGAGCGGCTCCCCTGCTCGGCTATCCCTGGCTGGTAGCTTCCCTACTCGCAACACAAGGGATCAAAGCCCTCGCCAAGATGCAACCGCGCGGCTTCACTGCCCGGTTATCCTTAGCAGGCCTCAAACGGCCTCTCCAATGCTAAGGATCAAAGTCCTCCTTAGAGGCAGCTCAGCAGCTACCCTGCTCGGCTATCCCCGGCTGGTAGCTTCCTACCACGACCGACAGGAATCAAAAGCCCTCCCAGAGGCAGTCGAGCCCGAGGATCCCTCGCTCGGCTATCCTTCAGGACAAAAGCCATCGCCAAGAGGCACCGAGCGGTAACCCCGCCCGGCCAAGGGTCCTCGATAGGCTTCTTACATCCCCTCACGCGCTAAGGACCAAAGTCTTCCCAGAGGCAGTCGAGTCCTTGCTCGGCTATCCCCGGCTGGTAGCTTCCTACCACAACCGACAGGGATCAAAGTCCTCGCCAAAAGGCACTGGACAGTAACCCTGCTCGGTCCCCGTCCTGAAGGATCAAAGACCTCACAAGAGGCAATCGAGCGGCTACCCTGCTCGGTCAACTCCGACTGGTAGCTCCCTACCCATGGCGCCATGGATCGAAGCTCTCGCAAGAGGCATCCAAGCGGCTACCCCGCTCGGTCGTCCCAGGCTGGTAGTTGCCTACCCACGACGCCAGAGATCAAAACCCTCGCCAAGGGGCGATGACGCAGCTTCACTGCCCGGTCATCCTTAGTGGGCTTCTTACAGCCCCTCCAATGCTTAGGATCAAAGCCCTCGCAAGAGGCAACCGAGCGGCTGCCTTGCTCGGTCAACCCCAGCTGGTAGCTCCCTACCCATGACGCCAGGGATCGAAGCCCTCGCAAAAGGCATCCAAGCGGCTACCCCGCTCGGTCGTCCCAGGCTGGTAGTTGCCTACCCTCGGCACAAATACGGCGGACAGCCCTCTGCCCATCACATGCAGAGAATCCGAGCCACCAACAAGGAGCATCAGGTCTATCCGAGTCTCGAGCGATCCCCTCTCGACTTTAGGGGCCATGAAGACACCTCCTTCTCACTAGCACTTGGCAAGTAATCAAAATCAACTCGACGAACGATCGCTAGACAAATAGCCGACATGACATGGAAGCCTAACAGTGCAAGAAAAGAAATTTTGCGAGCATTTTTCACGAACAGAAGATAAAGTGCAAACCAAAGAAAGAAAAAAGTTTTATTACCGAAGGCAAAGTCTTTACAAAGGGTATTTTGGGCTCCCCAGCCTTACAAACTGCCCGGAGGCTTACAAAAATGGCGAAAGCAACAAAATAAAAAAAGGAGGAAGACGGGGGCTTTAGGCCTCGGGGCCGGGCGCGACCTCGGGGTCCACTACATTCATCACGGGACGAGCAGGGTCCTCGGCGACTTCCTTGTCGGGAATCTCTTTCCCCTGCTCCTCGGTGTCCGTGAGGGGGTACTCGGCCCGAAGCTCTTCGTCGGCGAACTCCGGCATCCGGGTCTTAACGGCGTCGAGGGTCTCATCCCAGATGAGGGTGGTGGCCACGGCCAGGTCATCATAGAAGTCCTTCGACTTCTTGTAGCCTACCACTGCCTTCGCCGCCGAGAGGTCGGCCAACATCGCCGCTCTCAGGTCGGCCGACTTCGCCGACTCGGCCGCTGCCCCCAACTCCTTCCGGAGGGTCTTCACCGTCTTCTTTAGGTTGCCGGCAAGCACATGAGCGTCCTCAAGATTGGCCTTGGCAGCCACTGCGGCCTCGCGGTACCGGGCAACCTCCCGTTTCCCGGCCTCCACCTCGCCTCCAGGGCGGCAGCCCTCGCCATCACCGCCTCCAGCTCCCGCTTGGAGCTCTCTTCCAGCGAGGCGAGCTGGCCCACAGCCTTCATCGCCAGGGCTATCACCTCGGCTTCCATGCGTAGGGTGAGGGCAACGTGCTGGAGAACCTGAAAGATAGGAAAGAGATCAGAAAAATGAAGGAGGCACCGAATCTCATAAAAAACCAAACACTTACCTGCACGGACTCCTCGGCGATGGACGCTATCTGGGCCATGAAGGTCCCCCCGGGGACCCTACCCCCCCTCCCCCGCCGATTTCTCTATCTCGTGAATCAGGTTGTCCGCGATGGATAGCCCCGAGGGCACCGCGAACTGCAGGCCTCCTTCCTCCACTATGATCGGCGAGGGCGGGCCCCGGGAAAACCTCCGGGAACCCCTCTTGAGCAGCTCCGATGGAGAGCCGATCTCCTCCTCCGAGGCCGGGTCTTCCATAATCCGAGCCCGCTTCCGACGCAACGCTCCACTAGGCCCCGGGGCGGGATCCGCCCCGGAACGCTCACGGGACGCGACCACCATAGGAGAAGGAGCCGGGGCGGGCTTCGATCGGGAAGGGCCGGCGCCTCCGGCCTTCGTGACTCTCCTCGGCTGGCGCATGGAGTCTTTGAGCTCGTCCATATCCATGGGTCCTGCGCGAAACCAAATGTAAAGAAGTCAGCAACACAAGCAATATACAAACCAAAAAGCAAGCCTAAAACTTACCGACGAACTCAACGGGGCTGAGCTCGGCCCAACTCAGGACCCTCTCAGACAGCAGCACGTCGAATCAGGGGATGGGCTCCCACAACGCCACTCTCACCGTGACAGGGTCACTGGACTGGTTCCCCGGCAAGCATTTCTCCCTCGACCACTTTGTAGGCACGGGCCAGTCCTCGCCCTCGGAAGGGGAAACGAAGAAGAACTTTTTCTTCCAGTCGTGAATGGAAGAAGGTAGGGCCACAACCCCTGTCCCGGCGGTGCCCCCCTGTCGCTTTCTGAAAGAGAGGTAAACCCACCTCGGGTCGCCTACTCGACCACCAGGATGATTTTTGAAGACGAGAGAAGAATCAAGGAGGGAGAGGCTGAAGGGAACTGCCTGTAACTTCAGGCGGATCAAGAACCCGAGGAGAATCCTCCACGAGTTCGGCACTAATTGGCCAGGGGCTAGCCCGAAAAAGTTCAATGCTTCGACAACCTCGGGAGAGAAGGGCGGGCGCATTCCACCCCAAAAAGCTTCCAAATACAGGACGATCTCCCTGTCCCGTACTTGGTCTGCCCTCTCTCCCTCCTTGGCCAGACGAAGCATATAACGTGAGGGGATATAGAAGCGAGCCCGAGCATTGGCGACCTCGTCCTCCTGCCTCACCCAACATGAGGCGCCGGGGGCAGCATCTTCCGCCTCCTCCGTGGGGGCTGCCCCCGCCGCACGATCCCGGTGAGAGGATCCGACCCCTACTCCCCGGGGATACTCAGGCTCAACTAAAGGGTCCCTAGAACCTACTCCTACGACACCTACTGACTCTACAAAGGAAGACATCTAACCTTGAGAAGAGGGATCCTCGGAAGACAAAAACGGAAGAGAGAAACCGAGCGCCGAGCAACTAGGACTTAGAACGGGAAAATATGAAGGAGTAGGTGCCCTGGAACGGGCCCCACCCCTATTTATCACCGCAAGCGACCTCATCCAACGGCGCCCTTCATCTCCCGCCAAAACGCCTCCTCGCGTCCAACGGCTCTGATTGCTCCACTTGTCGTTCCCACACTGGACCGCGCCCCGTCAGATGCCGCGGGTCTGCACACGTAGCGTCGGCCAACCGACGCTCGACACGTAGACCATCACTTCAGTGGAAGGATGCACGAACCGGCGCACCTTCCTTAAATGCAGAGATTTCGTCCTGATTCATTGGCAGGAAAGACGGCTGACAGCCCGGGGATACGTCCCGACGAAACCTTAGGTAGGAGCTCACCCCGGGCTGCCCGGCAGTCCACTCCCGACCCGACCCGCTAGCTGGTCGGGACAAGAGTGAGGGGCTAATGATGATGCTCAGTATTGGAGATCTCCAAGATCATGACACGTGGCAGATGACGTGTCCCGGAACTCAGAAGAAAAGGCCCACAGGAGCCAACCAAGCCACCCATGTGCCCGACCTGCAAGCACAAGCTGGCTCACCTCAGAGCCCCCTGAAGATTGGCCTCCTCGGTCTTTCAGCTCGCCCCGAGCTGCCACAGGACCAAGACTCCTCGGCCCTTTCGCTCGCCCCCGAGCTCCCCGGCCGAGGCCATCTTCCTCGGTCCACCGACCGACCAACTCTACCACTCGCAGGCATAACCGTCGCTCCGTGAATCTCGTCACGCGCAGATTCTCCGCCAGCAGCATCCCACGTTCTACGCCATCACGATCCCCATTAATGGGCGATCCGCTCTTTACGCGGGCGTGACGTCGGGAGCGTAACTGCCGGCAAGATTCTCGCGCCCGCTGCTGTGTGCCGCCGCCACTATATAAATCCCATCACAAAGAGGTCAAGTAAGCCATTTTTATTCCACTTAGCCGTTACTCTGCTCGGATCTCGTACTAACTTGATCGTCGGAGGGTCCTCGGTGGTACCAAACCACCCCGGGACTTCTTTGCAGGTACTCGGCGCTAAACTCCTCAAATCACCAATCTCCTCAAAACCCATTGGGACCCACACGCAATAGTAGATCACATCCAAAATCCATCAGGAGATCGACGGAAGATAACATCTGAAGGAGACCCGAAAAGGACCTCCATCATCTATAGATTTTTCCTCGAAGTAGAGAGGTTTTGATCGCCTGATGTATGAAGCTCAAAACTTAGATTTCGTCGATCAACCTCTTAATGATCACATCAAGCTCGGGTGCCTCGGTTGCCTAGGGTTTTTCGCCATCATCATCTTTTAGGGTTTCGATTTGAGTGTCTCGGTCGTCTAGGGTTTTGAACTGTGTAGATGATGAAGAGAGAAATCAAGTGCAAGGGACGTGCTGTGATGATAATGAGAAGGAGATAACAGGAAAAAAAAATTAGGAAGAGCTTTTTCTCAGAAGCTTCAATTTTTATATTCTGAAAATATAATATTTTTTCTTCATTCTTTAGTCCCAAAAGAGTTTTTGGACATAGAGCATGTTTGATATTTTTTTTTTTCCAGAAATGGATTTTGCTCCAAAAGAGATTTTGGGCGCTCAAAATGCCCAACCAAATGGCCCCTAAATCTCATAATCAGCGAATGTCCCAATCATCAAAATATTGTTACCAGAGTATACACTAAGTGAAAAATACCTTACCCTATTTTTAAAATTTTAATTAATATTTTGATAGATAGATAGAAGATGTATATGGATATATACATAGATATAGATTTATATTTATATTTATTATTTGAATATCTTTCTACACATTTAGTTCAACTTAAGAGTTTTAGTTAGGATAGAGATTTGATTTAACGACAACAGTTAGATAGATATTGAGATTTTTCAACACTGATTTTAGTTGGGATGATAATAGATTTTTAAATGAGAATTTTAGATAGATATAGATTTTTATATATTATTTTAATATATATCTACACAATTAGTTCAATTTATGATTTTTAGTTAGCACAGGGGTTTGATTTGGTGACAATCAGTTAGATAGAGATTGAGGTCGCGCTTGGTACGTGGAAAAGAAAATTATCGCGAATCCTTATATTTTCGGGAATGAGATGATCCAGCATCTAATTCTAAGAAATTTTGCAATAATATGTTTAATATACTTTAATCATTTCCGATAATATATGTATGTGCGACCGTTGACCGGCGTCGAGATCGGAGGAGGGCTGGTGAACGACGGCAAGACCGGCGACAAACGGCCGATCAGCGGCGGGCCGACGAGTGGCCAGTAATTGTCATCACGGTCGGTCGGTGGACGTCCAACGGCGAACGTCCGATCGGGACCGGGCCGACCAGCTGGTGAACGACCGGCGATGACAGTTGGCCAGCCAATAGACGATTGGTGATGACCGTGGTCGATTGGCAAATGATCGCCGATGGAAGGCGGGACCGACGGATGGTGAAGGAGGCCGGCGGCGGATGGTCATAACTCATTCATGTCAGGCATGAATATTTCATGTTAATTTAGGATAGACATATATTTTGGGGGGAATAGGATTACCATGAAATGTGGTTATTTGCTCACCATGGTAATCCTATATTTCCGGGAATATTAACAAGCATGGTAATATTTTATGGTAATATAGAATTACCTTCTACCAAGCACATCTTGAGATTTTTCGACGGTGAATTTCGGTAGGATGATGATAGTTAGGATGATGATAGTTTTTAAAGGGGTATTTTAGATGGATATAGATTTATATTTATTATTTGAAAATCTGTCTACACAATTCGTTCAATTTAAGATTTTTAGTTAGGATAGGAGGTTGATTTAGTGACAACAATTAGATAGAGATTGAGATTTTTTTAGAGTGATTTTAGTTATGATGACGATAGATTTTTAAATGAGGATTTTAGATAGATACGAGATTTTAGTTGGAATGGGATTTTTAGTGAGGATATGAAATTATTTGAGATTTCATGGACCAAAGAAACCAAGATTTCAGTTACATAGAGATTTTTCGTTAGGGTAGGAAATTATTTGAGATACGGACCAAAAGAAAAACAACAATTTCCTTTTAAGATGTTATAGATTTAAAAGAATTTATTTTCCCACAAAACTTACTTTAATTAATTATTTTAAACATGTACCTCGCTGAACTTTATTTAAATAAATAGATCTCGGAATTGCCATAACATAAGAATGATCATGCAGACTATTATTTACCCAGACTGCTTTCGTGACAGAAAGATGTCAGTTTTGATAAATAAGGTCTATTTTTCTATAAAAAAAATTACTAAAATAAGCCCTTTAATAAAAATTGTCCTTGTCTGTTATGTGATGTTAAAATTCTGTTACACTCGATTCCAATGAAATGTGTATATGAAATACAATTATATATTGGGCATGTAAATTCTTAAATAGCAAATTTCCAGCTTTTTTTTTGTGGCGGTGGCCCGTAAACCTTAACCTATGGTGGCCCGTAAACCTTAACCTATGCATGCAGCATACATAGCACACCCATGTGCACATTACACGCACGCCTAGGGGCAGTTTGGTAGATAAGATTTGGAGATGCGTGCTACATTTGCTGCAAAAAATCTACTTTTCTTATGTTTGGTTAGCAATAAACTTGAGTTGGAAATGAAAATGGAGATGCAAAAGCATCAGATTCTTGCAACATTTGCAACTTTGAGAATGATGATCATGGTAATTATTATGAAGTGTTGCAGCTAGTGCTGCATTTTCTTTAGTTTTTTTTTATCAACCAAACCCAAAAAAATTGTTTGGATTTGGAAATTCAATTGCAAAACTCGAATATAACTAAACAATTGATCGGAGGCATTTTTTTTTTAAACAGCCGCTGCATGCAGCATTTGTTGCATGAAAGTATGATGCAGATTTTTTTGTTGCTAACCAAACATGCCCTTAGGGGATTCACCAATTTACCTCGAAAATGTTAAATTATGGCCATTTCCTCCAACCGGTGATTGAACCCTCACACTCTTCCAAGAAAGGAAAGTGGCATACCAGCCAAGTTATTGCTCATTGTAAATCTCCGGCTTTTGAACCAATGCTATTGTAACATGTGCTCGTGATCATATAATATTTGAAAATCTAATAAATAAAAGGATTAGTAGATTCAGATCATAAACTATCCTCGTGCATTCCAATGGCATCAATGGACGGTCATGGATGAAATCCGTACCCTTGGATCTGATTAGAAAATACATAATACAATGAATTCATCCTAAATTTTTTGGAATAGGTTATATAAATCCTTTCTTGCCATTCATATCCTGTAAGGATCTACTTTATTTAGGGCACCTTTTGGTTGCAAGATTATGAAATTTGGATTCCAAAATATTACATTTGAAAATTTCTGTATTTGGTAATTTGTTGTTTGGTTGGTTTTGGATTCTTATATTGAATTTGTAGATTCTTGTAATCTTTGTTTCGTTAGTGAAAATAAAGCGGGATTTGGATTTAAGGATTTTAGAGAGAGGATTATTAAATAAATAAAGTACATGTGTCTCATCTAAAAGTACAATGAATAGTGTTAAATCCTTCAGAATCCTTCAAAAATTTTAGAATTCAAGAATCCTTGTTTTGTGGTGGCCCCCCATAAAAAAATAAAGGAATCATAGAAATCCAAATCTGTCAATCAAACACAAAATTATGAAGTCTTAGGATTCTACGATTCAAATCCAAACTAATCCTGCAACCAAACAGGCCCTTATCAATCAGCGTATCCTTATCGCGTATCCTTATCGCTGCCTCGTTCCATATAGTGTATAATCTTATGTTGTTTTACAAGTGCAATAATTAGCCTTGAAGGTAAATGCTCAAAGAGTCCGAAATCTCAAACTCAAACGATTCCATTTTTATCTTCAATAAATCCAACACGCCAGTGTTTATTTTCTTACTTTATTCATCTAAAGTTTCTAATTATGAGTAATAATATTGTTTAATAAACTTAAGTATAAAGATGCATAAACCAAGTAGATAGAAAAACAGGTTATATCTATCAAACATATATAGTTTACAAAATTACATATTTGTAGTGTCAAGATGGCCGAGTTGGTCTAAGGCGCCAGTTTCAGGTACTGGTCCCGAAAGGGCATGGGTTCAAATCCCATTCTTGATAAAAAACATATCTATAATTTTTAATTTCTTTCTTCAAAAACTGCTATATTTAACAATGAAATTAACACCAAATAGATGAAAGTTAAATATAGTGGGATCTTTAGTTCGGTTGAGAGTTTTGAGTGGGTTTTTTAAAAATTACAAGTTTTGAATGGTTTTTTCTCCAAATATCAAAGTTTTGGGTGGGGGTGTAGCGAAAAATCCCTTTTAAGGGTTTAACCTCTTTTTTCTTTGTTCTGCCTTTGTGCCGTTCTCTTGGGCTTTATTTTATCTATATGGCATGCAATTATAAATTACTAGAATTTCCCACTATCTTTATTAAAATAAAAACATGCATGATTTGAATATTTTCTTTCAACTCAACGTGGCTATTTTTCTCTCTCAAAAAGTATAAGAAATTTAAAAATGTTTTCTAAGGTTTGATGTGGATGCTTTGCTGCTTTTAACTAAAAAATTTCAAAGTATCTACTATCTTAACTAAAAGTCATTGAAAAACTTTTTTAATCTTGGTTGTTTAATGCCAATATGCATCAATGTGCGTCACACGTGCAAAAAAATAGATTATGTTGACCGTCTAAGAATAAATGATTAATCTAAAATAAACGTGAGAGCGGCACATGACATCCTTCCTTTTTGCGTTATAATAATATAGATTTTGAAGAAAATATGATTCTTGGGCATCATTTATTCCAAATCTTATCATTTAGCAAAAGAAATTACTTGTGTTGTTGTTTTGGGTTGTGCCTGGTAGGTTGCGGCTAAGGAATTTAAGAAATGGGCAACTTCTGTTCTATTAAGAAGTTTTGGATAACTCTTCATTTAATTCTACAAAACACTTCGTCAATTATACAAATAATTATTACAGGACTTTGGGACCCCAAAGCTTAGCCATAACAATTCAAACCAATACATACATAAATAGAAATTTACTTTTTCCCTTTGTTACCAACCTTTCAGTGTTTTATAGCACGAGAGAAAGAGAAAGAGAAAGAGAAATAGTCGTGGTCCGGCACAAGTTATTTCTTTCCGTGATATGCCTCCGATTCTCGTCACTTATCGATTTGCCCCAACTTTCCAAGACCGTTACAAGTCGGACAAACGATCTGAACCTGATCCTTTCTCGCTGCATTGGCTCTTAGCGTCGCCCCAGCTTTCCGTATGAACCCTGCTCCATCGCACTCTGGACATCTGAAACATCACACGTAACATCAATACATACATGCATAACATACCTAAATGCACACATACCTCTTTGCCTTTTAAACCTAGAGATAGAATGGCTACATTAGCAAACTGACATGTGGTAAGCTTTAGTTATATAATCTAAAAGCCTATAGCAGAGATAACTGGAGTTTAGAAAGCTCTAATTCAACAAAAGTTTACTAAACTCCAAATTTTGTGTGAAAAACATCTATTCTGCGGCCAAAACAAAATCCTGCAGTTTAGAAAAGTCCAAAGCCAAACACCCATCAAAGTTAGGTTTTTAAAATGGAGGCAGGATCTTACAGACTAGGGTTGGCATGACCTCTACCTCGGCTTAAAAATAAAATCCAATTATTCTAACTCTATACATAAAACAAGGCCTAATTTGTTTCGTATTGTTTAACGGGGCAAACCGAACCACACCTTAGCAGACTAAATTATCCGAAACGCGCAAAATATGTTTATGTATGTACACACGTGTCTTTGCGGGAGAAAACAATGGGAAATGCGGTGCCGATGAGTGCGACTGCAACTGCTCCCGCGATGAGATAGTTGGTGCCCTCCGCAGTTACATCACCGATGGCCGATACGGACACGACACGTGATCCAGGTCTTCCCGACGCCCGTGGGAAACCGGCCATTGTAGGCCGAGAACGGATGGCGGCCGACGGCGGGCGAGGGAGAGTGAAGGATGGCGGTGGAAGAGGAGAAGCAGAGACCATGATAGAGTGTCTAATTGTGTTGCAGAGAGTTTGTGGTGATTTTTGTGTTTTTGGGTTGGTGTGAAATGTGAGAGTTTGGTTGGATGCTTGGTTGGATATTGTTGGACCATAGGGGAAGGATAAGGCCACGTTGGATTTTGGATAAGAGGTGGGCCCACTTGATATTTCATATCATAAGGCTGGGAAAATGATTTCGGATTTTAATTACTTCGAGTTGTTATTTGAAATAAAAATGATAAATGTCTGATATTCATTCATGCTCGGTTTCTAATATAGTCTGGATTGAATGCAAGCACCTGAGGTTTTGCCGTTTTGACAGATAAATATCTAGGCATTTATAAGTTGCACGTAAACGCCTGTTTTTTACTAAGATTTCACCGTTCTGACAGATAAATACCTAGGTTTTTATAAGCCGCCCGTAAATACCTATTTTTGACACAAGCATTTTTTTAAAGAACGAAAGTAACGCTAATGATAAAATAATCGTTATACCACCTTCATATATCACATGCAGATGGTTAAGTGTAAACGGAGTAAAAAATTGGGTATTTATTTACTACCCATAAAAGTTTAGGTTTTTATCTTTTAAAACGGTGAAATCTTAGGCGTTTATGTGCAATTTAGCCTCTAATGTATTTTGGGAAGGATCACTTGTTCCGATGGGTTTTGAAAAAAGTTTTTGCTTACATCCTTTTTGGTCTAAATCTTTCGTTTGCTTTCTCTCTTAAATCAAACTATTAACATAAGTTAATCTTGCCGTTAATGATCAACTGCGAAAAAGATCATAATGGATCTTTTATTCCCACCCAAGAGATTTGTCGGTGCAAGCAATTCTTATACTAAAATCATAGAGCAGTTCAGATTCTGTTTTATACAACTCGAAATTAAACAACCTTCTTTTTACTGCATTGATCGTTTGGAAAGCAGCCGACAAAAGGACATTACGCCGGCCTTTCAAAAGTATGAGAAGTTGTTTGAGCCAACAAGTCTCATGAAACGGGAAGTGGTTGATTGAGCACATGAATTTTATGCAGCTTACCTTACCGATATTTTTTCCCTCTCGGACCTTAAATTTTAAAAAATTTATAATTAAGGAATGCATGGTTGTTTAACACCGGCGAAAAATTGATTTACATGCGAACAAAAATGATGGCTAGGGTCAATGCTTTAATTTTTAAGAAAACAACGGCTTCGTTCATATTGGTTTCATTTCTATACCATAAACATTCCAAAAGTTATATAATCTCAATACTTTTTCAGCTCTTGAATTGGATTCAGACTAGATTGCCATAAACTTTATGTTTATGAACGATGCAACACATACCATTTATTTTACGTTTTATCTCCGCGCCTAACATAAATTTTTTTAAAGTAAAAAGTATATATTCCAGCTTAAAGGAAACAAAAAAAAATTCAATTCCAAATATAAAATAAACCATTTTAACTCCCAACCGAAACAAAAAAGAAGTCCTTTTTATTTCCCTCAAATGTCCTCGCATCTTGGGCTCCCTTCAATAAACCCATCGCTCCCTCAACTAAACCCTAGGCCTCTTCTCAATCCCTCGCCGTCAGCCCTCGCCGTTGTCCCCACCGTCGATCATCATCAACGGCCTTCAACCGCCGTCCAAACCGACGGCTCCTCCGCCCGTCGCCTCACCGCCGTCGAAGAAATGAGCTCATCGTCGAAAAAGTCCCCCGAAAACCCTAACGGCGAAAAAGACGAAGGCAACGCCGCCTCCTACTTCGACATCTACGGTCCCGATGTGAGACTCTTTATCTATTTCTCGAAATTAGGGTTTTAGCATCTCAGCTTAAATTTTGGATTTTGATTATGCGTCGAAAAGTGTTTTTTATATGGAGTATCATATATGGTTATCTAAATTTGGATGATTAGAATCTAAAAATATTATGTTTTGAATAAAATAAATTTATTAAAATCGATGCTTAATGATGAAGATGGATCAAGAGCTCCATCCCCTCCTTGACTTGCCATTGCCATTAACATCTAAACCTAGCTACAACTACCAAAATCAAAGGCAGCTACAACCATCGAAGGAAAATAAACTTTTATTTGAAAATTAACTGAGAATTTTGATGGGATTTCTAACCCTACAGGAATCTAAGTTAAAAAGAAGAAAACCATTTTCCACGCAAAAAATGCTATTCCCTTCACTGTCTGTATATAACCATTTACATAAAAGTATAAAAAAAAAACCTATCCATATTTGTATTACAATTAAGCCCAAGCTAACAATACTTGTATCACCTAACGATTATGAGAGCACAAATTTTATGAGAGCGGGAAACTTGTAGGATTATTGTATAATGAGTTTTATTAATTGTTTTTTTTTGCCAAAGAGTTTTATTAATTGCTATTTCATATAAATGTGACTACCTTACGTCATATCAATTTAGATAATTGGCAGATGCCCACATTGTTTTATTTATATTTCATATATCGCGCATTGATATGATTCTTGTTTGTTCTATACAGGCTAGGGCAGATGTTATCTTCAAAACTTCGACAGCTAATTCGTCACTAAATCTGCAGGTACATCTTCCTTCATTTTTTGTCTACTTTATGAATCATGGCTATTTTAAAACTATCTGACGTGTGTTCTTAACAGGATGTTCAAGGACTTGTTACCTGGGTCATTGGAGATGGTCTGATGCCGTCTTGGGTTTTTGTCAAAGTATGCTTGCTTTTTCCTTTTCTCTGCACTTACCGAATCTGATACTACTATTACTTAGAAGTTAGCAATACAACGTGCTTTTGTTGCAGCGCTTTTAGATTTATGATGGAATGCAGATTTCTGTATACCATAATTTGCCTTGTACTGATAAATATGGTTATTTTCTTACAAAAGCACTTCTTTCTATAATATATCAGCGGAAAGCAATTCATCCTGATAACCATTTTTACAAGGACTTGATTCTAGAAGGCAAAACAAATGCTTTCAATTTAACAAATGTCCATTATAATATGGTATCCGAGTTCGTAAGAAATTATATCATATTCAGTCATCTCATACTCAGTAGCATGTAATGAGTAATTCATCCATCAGACAAGGTAATCTCTGTTCAATATGAATCCATTTAGAGGATTGATGATACTAAAAGAAACTTAAAACAAAGCATATAGTCCATCAAAGTCAAGATCTGACGTTATAAAGAAACTACCTAACCCTTGTGTGTTCCATTTTGGAACTTCCAATCCGAAACATGGACCTGTTCCAAATTGGTATATTTGGCATTTCACAAAGCAATTACAACATGACCAGTGCATATTGGTTCGAAAGACATCTATTTTGACTATGAACATTTATAACACGGGCATTCTCAATGCGAAATAAGTAGTTTAAGTATTTGAAAATAGCGAGTTATACTATCTCGGTCCTTGAAAATAGCTATTCGTTTTATTTTATATCTTGTTTTCTTCCACACCAACATTTCAAAGAAGCCCACCCCAATTATTATCGGTTCCGTACCTAATCTTGTTTTTGTTCCGCATACCGTCATGCTCCACATTTTAGGCGGCCTTTGTCTAGACCTCTATGACTTTGAAAGACTAAAGTGTAGTTTTAATTATGATTCGGGCATTCTATGTGCTCTTTACTTAACCGTGTTGTAGTCAATATTGCATGTTTTCCTTTCCCTGCATGTGAAGCAGTGATGTGCTAGATCATCAACCATACAGCTTAAGGCGTGCAATATTTCGTATCATAGATAATTACAAATCATGGGGCAACTTAGATCTCGTGGTATCTTTAACGTAACTCAAAGAAAAATTTAAAAATTCTTCCTCTGCAGTTAACTTCCTTTTGAAAGTTGACTTGTAATTACGATCACTATCACAACAATCTGGCTGATTCTATTAGTTCTAGCTTTATGAGTCCTGCATGTTTTAACATTAAGCCTTAACAACTTTGTTTAATGTCATGTAACTGCAACTAAATTTATGACATAGTTACTTGATTTGTAAATAGTGGCCGATTTCAGCTGTATTTTTTGTTTGTCAACTTCCTTCCGCAGATATCATTGAAGCCTGACTTCTGATGTACGAATATGTGATTTTTTTTGTTTTGTAGAACAAACCATTGATAAGGAAAGTTGTTGTTCTCCATGTCCCAGGCCTTGATGCTGCACTCTACATGTCAAATTCCAGTATACTCTCGGGTCTCAGAGAATGCTGTGGTAATCCAAAGCCAGTTTTAGCTCTTAGGTTTGTGTTGAAAGTGACAATTTTTGAAACTTCTTTCTTATCCAGTCATTGTTAAGCTGTAGATGTTTCATGAAAGATGTAATTCTGTCTCACTTTTAGTCTAGGTAAATTGCACAAACCCCCCTTTAGTTTACACCGTGTAGCATTTATAACACCCAAGTGATTTTATTAGCACAAACACCCATTACACCACCGATTCTCATCGACCAAAACCCTTGAAACACTCAAATGCAGTTTTGAACAACTCAAATGTTCGTAGAATTTAACTTTTGAACTTGTCTTTGTTGTTTAGGGTAGATTTTGTGCGTTTTAAAATGGATTTTGGTTGGTCAACAGAAAGGGTGTTTGCGCTATGAAATCACTTGAGAGGGTGTTGGAGCTATTGCAGGCAAACTACGAGGAGAGTTTTTGCAATTAATCATGCAGGTTTATCCAGTTAGATTTTCCTTATATGTTTTTGTTAAATTGATTTCCAGCTGTGTGTCGGATGATATGCAAACAACTGATGTGCTTCTATCATGCAAAGTTAAAAGAAAGCGTGAGGAAGTCGATTCAAATGCCCAGATGCCTGTTCAAACTTTGACAGGTCAGTCTCTTCTCTGAAAGCAACACCTCATTTTATAGGTGACAAGTGCCTAGAAATAAAATTGTATGATGTATCTACATGTCCAGGCCTTTTTAACTTGATTATATTAAGGCATTTTCTGTAGTATATCAACAAAATTTATCTTCCTGTTTCTTCAAGGTTTATCTTGAAAGCCTATGGGCAATACCAATTTTTTAACTTTGAACTTATTCCTAGTTTGTCATGTGAAAAAAGTTACTTGCTGGCCTCCTTTTCTAGTTTCAAATTACTTGTCCTTCAAGGAAATCAAGAAAAATATTTGAGAATCTAATCCTATAATTAATGCAATTACGATGTAAATTATTAAAACTAACCTTGACATTTGGGAACAAGAAAACTCTCTGTTCATTCCCGAGTCCTTATATGAGGGTAATATAGGACTATTACATTTTTAAATCATCCTTTACTAAAAAGGAGATACGCTCTTTCTTAGTTCATGTGCAATAGGACAAAAGGACAAGTAATTTGAATGTTGGGAGTAATTATTAAAGAAATTGAAAGAGTAGATAAGGCAAGGAGAAAAGATGAAATCTGAACTGTGGTAGGGGAAAAATGGTACCAGGTTAGGCTAGGCCCATGATAGGAGTTAATACAATGAAGACCTAGGGGATTATTTTCCTGTTCTTGGGGAATGCAGTTTATTATTACATGCTTATAGAATAAATGGTTTGGACATGTGCAACGGAGGGCCACTTAATGCTCCAATTAGTAGAAGTGACAAAATAGTATTTGATGGTGCAACGAGGGCTATAGGTACACATAAACAAACATGATTGCAGATGGTCAAGAAAGGTATGTTATGCAGATGGCCCTTAATAGTTCAGAATGGAAGAAAAGGATTTGTGTAGCTGACATCAGAAGTCCGTAATAAATGATTATCCGTTGTTTTTATTGTTATGTAGAGTAGGAAAAGGGAATAGGAAGTAGATTATGAAAGAGGAGGTATTTCAACTGTCAAATGGTCATGTGGTAGAGAACTTTTTGTACATTCTTTCTTCTATAGCACTTTCTTCAACTGACTAGAGTTAGGGAGAAAAGGACTATTTCTCCTGGTGTCCAATTTCTAGTATTGTTTTTAAACTTTGGAAAAAGTTACTCCTCAGTTATCAGAACAAATATTTGTATAAACTTCCTTGGACAGTGTTGGCAAGAGAAGGGAACATGTTAAATAAAAAGAAAATGGGAATGAGAAAAGGACCCGAGTTCGAGATCAGGCTTTTGTAACCATAGTAGTTTGCACTATTATATGTGTAAGTATCAACAAAATATACGTAAACGAAATGGATGGGGTTAAAACCTTAAAATTTATTTTCCTGTAACAAGCAGACAGCTTCTCTGGCTGTTCTGGACAAATAAAAGAAGGCTTCCAATATTGTAGATATACACTAGCATATTACATATGTGACCATATAAATCTAGGTTTTCACAGGAGATGCATGTTTTACCTCAACTTCTAGATATTATATCATGAATTTTTGCCCAGCTACCTATACTTGCATCTGTTTTATTTTATTTTATTGTCTTTCATGTTGTTACAAGTGACTAAACAACTTCTCTAATTATTGGCAGAAATCCTATGCCACCTAATGAATTGGTTGCTTAAGTGACACCAAATTCCAAACAAAGCTCGATTGCACCCAACCAGAGCTAAATCTATTAATAGTTAGAATAAGGCTGTAGAAGCATCAAAATGCATTAATTTTGAAACCATTTTCAGGGATTTAAGCTACTATTAGCTCATGATAACTCAAAAACTCTTGACCTCATATCAGACAATATGCGTTGGTCAATATATCTTCTTGCTCTATCTTCTAATTGCTTATTTTTCAATCTAAATCCAATCTTTTTGAGACTGTTAAACTCTGCCTACGAGGGTTACTCATGCTTAGATCACTATATTTCATGAACTTCTGTATTTTCATAGAATGTTAATGCTTAGATCACTGGATTTGCTATTTATACTAGAGAAATGTGTTGTTGCTTTACCTTGTATTTTTATCAAAAACAAATACTCAGTTTTGCAGTTTTACTTGAAATTTTATGGTTTTATTTCAGAGAACCCTTCCTTTTTAGGGAATCAGAAGGATTTACCTTTCCCTGTCCTATACTATACGCTTTCAAGAAAGCAACTAGAGGAAAATGGGTATTGCTTCAGTCAACCAGGTAACTTGGATCCTTTTACTCATACCTTCTCTTTGTTTATTTGTTTGAGTTTTTTTTTCCTTGCCATCCACTGCAGGTGTGATATCCACTGTCCCTGTGCCTCCGGAGTCTTCGCCCTATGAGATTCTTGCACTTGACTGTGAGATGGTAAGGATAGTAGGAAGCAAAATAAATTTCTTCTAGTGTATTCTTATGGGAATCCATTGTTTATTTGTTTGTCAAATTTCACTTATGTTTACGGAGTCTGTTAACTCACTATGATGTTAATTTATTATTTCCAAAAAACAAAATAAAATTGGAGAGCCATGTATTCTTATGGGAAATAATTTTATTTATCATATAACTTCTTCCAGTAGCCACTAAACCACATATTAACAGTAGAAATTCCCTTTTGGCTTTTGAAAATCATCGATAGGTTTTTTACAGGGGGTAGCATCTTATTGCCTTTTGAGAATAAGATTATCTCCAAAATCTACAAATGTGATGGAACTGTTAATTCCATTTGGCTTTGTGGTTTTGCCCGCCCCCTATTTTCCCCAAAAGGGAAAAAGAGGGGAAAAATATGGTTTGTATAAATTTGATAGGGTTCACCTGTGACTTGCTATTCATCGTTTCAATTCTTAAACCTCTTTTCTTTTGGTTTTGAATTTTATTTACTGTAGGAGCCAATTAAGAACATGCACAAAGTGTTATTTACATTTGTGATTTGTCTGACATATTCGAATTCATGATTTGGCTTCCATGTGATTTCCCTAATTAGAAATAATTGTTGGGACATATGAATCCATGTGGATTATGATGAATTTGTCTCATGAATGTGTATAATTCTTCTCTTGCCAGTGCGTGACAGCAGATGGATTTGAACTAACAAGAGTGACTTTGGTGGATGTTGCAGGGAAGGTAAACATCACACTTTTTTGGTCTTTAAGTATTTACAAGCAATTATTTTAATATTATTATCCTAGATTATTTCTTCTACATTTAAAATCATCTATTTGTAAAGAATGGTCTGTGATTGCTTACTTTTTTAAATGCCAACTGCCTTTGTAGGTTAGACCATACTATTGCACATTTAATATTATTATTTTCAAGATGCTGTTTTTGTTCATCAGTAAACACAATTTATTTAACAGGAAAGTTATCTCTCTGCTCTCGATAGTGATCCTTTCTTTCCAAGATGCCTCCTATTAAAGTTAGAGCATAGCATGAAAGTTAAATGATGCATGATATTGGGTTGTAGCATGTATGATGCTTCCAATAAAGAATAATTGCTCCCGTTCAACTACAAATAGAATAGGTTCAACTACAAATAGAATAGATTCAACTACTTATTTTGTTTGTAAGCCTACCGATTGCATACCTACCCAAGGTAAACTGAGATGTAGATAGAACAACTTCATCTTTTTAATAGTAATATCAAAATATAAACATGTTTACCATGCACACGCCTACACAAGAGTGAAGAGTTTCAAATGCCTTGCATGCTCATGTGGTAGAAGAGTCTTATTTGCTTCGTAATGAGTAAAGCCCAACATTTGGATATTGTTGTTGGAGATGAACAGCTGCTTTTGCTCCTTTCAAATTCAAAATTCCAAATAGTCCTGTGTTCCAGAAAAAGAAAGGTCCTGAGGTATAATGGCTCCACACAAGGAGTGCTAAATATCAATTATGTCGGTAGGATGCCACTTCCCAAGTACTAACATAGGGAGTGTGAGTCTTCTTTTTCTTCTTTCCCAAATGGAAAATTCTAACCATTAGTTTGATAAGTTGTTCTGTTACTAGTAAAGTACTCAGATGCAATGTTGGAAATAAACAATTGCAATCTTTCATTTTGAATTCAAGTATTGAAACAACCCCATTTTCAGAAAGAAAATCCAGGCAGGGATTCCAATAGGTTCATCCAAAGATGTCAAATGGGAAGTATGCCGTTAACACAGTGTTCAATGGCCATTTCCCCATGATCTGGTCATTTCTTGCTTAACCAACTTTCAAAACTTTTAAAGGGGATTAGTACCCATGACATTCTACTTTCAACTCTCATGAACTACCACCAAGCCTAACATGCTTTGCTGAAAGAAAACAACGATAAGCGAATGTAATAATAGCAATAGTTTAATCTATTGAAATATTTTTGTAATATACAAAGAACATAACAGTTAAGCATGTTGCATTTGCTCCAAGTCCATCAAATTATTCTGTGAACATACGTGAACATTTTCTTTTGAAATGCTATATATTGCAATTCACTAAGTGGTATATGTTATACCTCATGAGTCGAAGCAGACAAGGCCAATATTTCTTTTTATCCTAACCTTGGACATTAAAATATTAATGGGCTTTTTACTAAAAAGCCCCCATATTTCGCTAATTACTAAAAAGCCCACATAGTTTGTATTTACTTAAAAGACCCATATACATTTAAATTGCACTAAAAAGCCCTCTTCGTCAGTTTTCCATTCAAAGTTGATATCCGATTAAGAAGATGGGACTGAAGTTTAAACTTGAGCTGCTCTCTTACCTTCTAGGTATTTAAGTAGGGTTTTCTCCCAAAAAGAACCAACATCCTTGTTTAGTTGAAGATTTGAATTTAAAACAACTAAAAGAATCCCTTTTATTTCCAATAAGGCCGCCCACTAACTCGAAAATTGCAATTTAAGGGACAACGGCACTCGACAAGTTTGTTGTTGGAGAACATCGAGGAAGACAAGCCTATTTTCATGTTCAATTTTGAGAGATTCTTGATCGATAATCTAACCCTAAAACCAATTCATGAAAAATTAGGAATTTTGGGAGAAGAAAAGAGGCCGGAGTTTTTTAGACCCTATCCCGATACTTATCGCTGGTCTCTAACAGAGTAATGGAAGATACCAAAAAGACTTTATTTTTGGCCTGTTATGGGGATTTTTTAGCGTAATTTAAATGTATAGGGGGTCTTTTAAATAAATACAAAGTATGTGAAGGCTTTTTAGTAATTAGTGAAGTATGAGGGGGCTTTTTAGTAAAAAGCCCAATATTAATATAGAAAATATAAAGCTAACTGAACTAAGCTTTTAAATGGATTGGTGAGATGCTGGCTTTACTTTGTAAGAAAATGCTACCACATTGTAGTCTGAGAAGAGGCTTTAATGAAAGGTTCGAGAACTCGGTATCAATTTCGGTTTCGGTCACTTCAAGTTTGATATGTTTCGGTAGGTTTCAGTTGGTATCGTTGGTTTTGGTTTGGTTTTGGTGCAAGTTTCGGTTTCGGTTTCAATATACAAATATATAAATGTATGTACACATATACATGTATATTTGCATATACATGTATAGCTAAGGAATGCTATGGATACAATATATCACAAAGTTCTTTACATTTTTATATATTATATATAGTAAAGTTTATTTACATACATAAATAAACATTATTACTCTTAAGAAATTGATAGATTGCTTACAAATTTAGAAGAAGCCATGCAATTTTAATAGGTTAAGTCATTCATTTAATAGGAAAGCAAATATAACATTGATACTCTCTTTCCAGTTATTATTTTTTGCATATATTCCAACCATTTATAGAAAAGCAAATAAGTATTAAAGGAAATGTATAAATCATATCTTTATTTACTTTCAACTTTATTGTTCATATGCAGGTAATTTTGATACCTAATAAAGAAACTTTGAAAGTCAAATAAATTTGGCTACTCATGCCATATTAAATGGTGCAAGCTTTTATGCAGAAAAATTATTGTAAAGAGAGAATACAATAGAAAAAGTTAGCTATTCTAGGCAATTAATTGATGCTTCAAAATTTTGAAATAAAAGAAAATACAATACTCTTTGTGTCTCTTTGACTTCCCCCTATCTCACTCTTTCAATTTAATTATCCAATGAAAACTGCCATCTTTACTCTCAACTCCATTTTCCCCTCCCCCCTCTCTCATATCTCACCCATCCGATGAACCATGGCTTCTCATCACCATCGGTATCTTTTTGAATCATTCCTTAGCCAAGATCTCTATATATGCTTGATATTGTCTACATCTACGACGAAACAAAGAAAAAAGTGGCCCCCAAGCTTCCACAATCCAGATCTATTGATGGTGCTTCAAGATTAGAAAACCGATTGGTTATCATGTACATAGTATCGAACGAAATATATCAAAACAGGTATGAAATACACAGAAAATACATTGTATCGGCTGAAACAATATCGTATCGGCCGATACTTGGTAGGTATCGGCCGATACTACCAAGTATCATACGAGAGTTGTATGGCAGTATCGGACCGGTTCCCAGTGAAACCGATCCGATACGGCCAAAACTTTTCCGTATCGCCCGATACCTTGAACCTTACTTTAGTGTGCTAGAAACCTAAAAGAATTACCTGAAACGCCTTTCTTTTTGTGCATATGTTTGTTAGTTTTACAAATTTGTTTTTGCAAATTCCTGTTTCACACACCTTTATGTTCCATCAGATCAGTCAGTTCTCGTGTCATATCTTGTCAATATCCATATACTGCATTTCATTTCCTTCAATTTTTTCTGTGCCTATATTTTTCTTCATATACCACATATTCATCCTCTACTGTGGATATATTTAGTTATCATACATGCCTTTTGAATTTGAATTCGTATTGTGGATATATTCGTATTGTTTATATTTTTATATCAAGAATTTGTCATTAAGCTTTATCTTTGTCCTTTTCTCTGCAGGTTGTGCTAGACAAGCTAGTTAAACCTTCCAACACTATAATCGACTACAATACAAGGTCTGTCGTATATTCAACTTTAGATTTTGAATAATACATGGTGCATGCTAATTAAAAAGAAATCAGATTATGAGCTTGCAAGATGAACTCTTTCTCTTTCTCCTAAATTTCACTTCATCTGGTACACATTGCAGTTATACTAATGTACCAAAATGATGCGACGACTTGGCAGTGATACCAAGATGGTTATAAAATATGCATATGCATGCATTATAGAATCTGGAGCTTACGCATGGTGTTTCAATTACTATCTATAGTTTTTGTGAAGATATCATGAGAGTTGAACTTGGGTATTTTGGTTCCTAAGGCTCCCTCTACAAGTTCTTGAATTCGTTTATATTCTTTCATAGTTATACTTTGGGTCGACTTCATGCCAATTTATCTTTTGCTTTCCTTGGTAAGTTGTGCCCATTTCGGGGTGAACACTATTCTATACTCCCTCCATTCACAATTACTTGTCCTTCTATACTTTTGCATGGCAATTAAGGTATGATTTAAAACCTATTGGAAAGAGAAATTATAATATTGTCATCCTGGTAAATTTTCTTAAATTACCCTTATATTAAATGAGCGTTATCTTCTCATCTTCTTAAATTTTCTTCGAAACCTAGCACCAAAACATTGAGGTTAGTGTAGAAATTTTACCAAAACAAAATAATAAATGTGGTGAGAAATTTGATACTTTTCACCTCTATATCATAAAAGGGCAATTAATTTAGGACAAAAAAAACTTTCAAAAAGGACTAGTAATTGTGAATGGAGGGAGTATTATTTTTTAGGCTTATTTACCAAAAGGACCCCTCAGGTTTTGGCCCGTGGCAGAAAACTACCCTTTCCTTTGAAAATTACTGGAAACTATCCGGACTTAAAGGCCAACTTTAACGGTGTTAAACTTCATAGCAAAGGACAATTGTACCCTTATCATAATACAATTAATTAATTATTAAATACATCATTAATACATTTAATATTAAATATTAATTAAATGATTAATGATGGTTTGGGCAACGAGGCCGGAGAGGAACGAGCGGAGGGGTTGGAGACGCATGGGGAGGATAGAGGCGATGGAGATCGTGGGGGGTCGGGTTTTAGGGGAGTCAAAACCTAAGGGGAGTTTTTGGTAAATAATAAATCTTTGTTTTATTCATGGGTTAGTGATAACAAAATGGTTATAAGATATGCATTTGCATGCGTTGTAGAATTTAGAGCTTAAGCTTGGTGTTTTAATCACGGTCTTTAATTTTTAGAAACTATCTTGTGGTTGATTGTCTTTTTTGGTTCCGAAGGCTCCCTCTCCAAGTTCTTGAATTGGTGTGTATTTATTCTTTCATCTTTATAGTTTGAGTCAACTTTACACCAATTTATATTTTGCTTTCCTATGTAAGTCGTGCCAATTTCAGGTCCAAGACAATTCTATATTATTAATTTTATTCATTGGTCAGGAAAAACAAAAGAAAAAGTTGTTGCCCATATTAATTTAATAGATAAATATATGTAGTAACATAATACTGGTTATTGGAATTCTTTCTAATCTAATGGCAAGAGTATCATTCTTTCTAGGGAAAAATGGGTCCAACTCCCTGGGCTTAAAAAGCAATAGGAAAAACTCTCTAGCCAAAAATAATCCATGAAAAACTTCTTAGATCCAAAGAGTTATAGGTTTAAATCATTATAGTACAATCAACCATTTTTTACTTTTTAATATTCCTATAATACCTTTTTCAATTTTCGGCAATTGACTGCTACATTTATCAGGTAAACTGCTATATCTGATAAATGTAGCAGTTATTTGCTAAGTGTAGTAGTTAATGTAAGCTACTATATCTGATAAATGTAACAGTTATCTGTTAAGTGTAGCAGCTGTCTGCTAGAAGTTGATAAGAGTATTATGAGAATATTAAAAAGTAAATGTAACAGTTATATGTTAAGTGTAGCAATTTACCTGCTAAATGTAGCAATTATCTGCGAAATTGTTGGTTGTACTATAAGGACCTGAACCTATAACTTATTGGATCTAGAGAGTTTTTCATGGATTTTTTTTGTCCAAGGAGATTTTCCTATTGCTTTTCAAGCCTAGAGAGTTGGACCCATTTTTACCTTCTTTCTAATCTAATTAGATTTTGACCCCACACGTTGGATCAAAGACGATTCAATATATTCATAGATGAATTCATACGCTACAGAAAAGTTGTTACAATTTGAGATATAAGCAACACATGATAAAAGAAAGTACATAGTTATATTCTAGCTCAAAATAATCGTCATTAATCGGATTCTTTATAGATTGTGTTATTTCTTCATAAACATTATAGTTCTTAAAAAAATAAATAGAGCAAGCATTTATTTTTAATTTTGTATGAATTATAAGCACGTAATATATTATTAGTTGTAATGGAACTATAATTATTGAATGTAATGTATTAAAAAAGATAATTATAGACTTTATATTATGCATGATAAATAATATAATTATTGAATATAATTTTCTAAATAGTTTCTCTTTATTTGATTATCAAGATAGTATTTGATTTCTTTTCTATAAGAAATATCATATGACAACTTAGATCTTAGTTTAATATTTCAAGATTGTATAAAGGCTAAATTTCACTTAAATACCAAAACCTTTCGGTAATTTTTTAATATAAATACAATATACTTGTGACTTGTGAGTAGATACCTAGAATAATCATCATATCTAAATAAATAACCTGATTTGGTTTTTTCAATTTACAGTTTACAAATACGAACGTTTTATGTTATGTAATGTGGCTATAAACCAATATAAATAATAAATTATGTCAATATTTTAGCTAAAAAAATTATTTTTTAATAGATTCATTACCTAGTAAATTTTTAAATAGCGATAGTTATTTGAGTCGTGAAACTTTAGCATAAGCTTTAAAGCAATTATAATTTCTATAAATAAATGTAAAATAACTATTGTTATTTGAAACATTATTGTTCACCATATTTGAAGAGAAGATGTAGGATATTTTTTGTGACTATTTCGATACAAATATTATTATTTCTCTTTTTAATTTTTTTTGTAAATTCCTATCAAATATTATAAACTATAAACTGAAGGATAATAAAGGGAAAAACTCTTCATATCTCAATTCCCTCCTATTCAAGTCTCTCATCTAGCTTTGCACGCATACTATAGAGACGAGGCCCATAAATTGTATCCAAGGGAAGAAATGTCATGTTAGATAAAGAGCAAGCATTTTCCAAGACTTTTTGCAAATTTTTTACATGAATAACATGGGAATTATTAAGTTTTTTTTCCAAATATATCCTTTCTAAGCCAAAATCTTTTATGGCTTCCTTAAGGATTTTGCAAATCCTTTATGGGAACAACTTGGGAAATATGTCTTACCAAGAATTTAGTTTTCCAAAAATACCCTTGCTTAGCCAAAGTCAAAGAATATTGTTACATTCAAATCTATGGGCATTTTGGGGAAAACTTGCCAAAAATAGCGTTTTTGGCAGAAGATTCCATCCCATGCAAAAGATTCTAGTCTCATGACCCTACTTTATATTTTAGTTAATTAGATAGATGGTAAGTGTATCTTGTCAAAAGATAACCTTTGTTGAAGAACATAGCACAAAACTGTTCTAATTTAGTTTTTTTTGTGCTTTCTAGTAGTTCAGCCTTTGGAAATTGCATTCCGTTCATTACATACGATCCCATCAAACAATATTGATATAAAGCATGCCTTATTTAAAACTAATTGTTTGCAACTGCTTTATATCGTGGCCTGAAAGAATATACATCTCCTTGGATGCTCATATCATCAGAAATTCAGTATAGATAATGCTTATATCCTATATAATATATATTATTTTAACTTTTATTGACACAAAATTTCGATATTGGAGCATGTTGTTACTGCTTTAATTTGTCATATATTGGGTTATTTTTTAAATTAAGTTTATCGTAGAACATAGTTAACCCAATTCTTTTTTATAACAATTTAATTTTTGGAACTCTCCAGCCTGGAGTTAATCCTGCAAGTTATGCAGGTATAGTGGAATAACATGTGAAATGCTAAATGGCGTTACAACATCGCTCAAAGATATTCAGGTGATTCAATACGCCACTCAATCATCTTTTTCCTTTATTTATTTATTGGGTAAACTACATAAAACCCCATCAATGTTTTCCAGTTTTTAACAGAAGAACGTTGAACTGTGAATAATACAAACACCATCACTGGCATGGTGTTTAATGAATCTTTTGGATGGTGTTTTATGTAATTTGAAATACACTTTTGAAGTGTTTGATCAAGAATTATTGTAAATTTTCAAGTTGTATGGTTGTGATGAAGACAAGGACAAGCTCAATGGTGTGCAATTTACCCTTACTGATTTGTGTGGAATTTTTTATATTAAAGTTAGATCTTGTTATGTGTATATGTACATTGGCATTCAAAGAGTAATTATTGATATTGATTCCAGAAAGAGTTCCTCGAACTAGTTCACAAAGAAACAATTCTTGTCGGGCACTCTCTAGAGAATGACCTTTTAGCGTTGAAGATGTCTCACGAATTGGTGATTGATACGGCTGTTTTATACCAACACCCCCGTGGTTTGAGGTACAAGACAGCCTTGCGAGTTCTAGCAAAAAGATTTCTTTCTAGGGAAATCCAAACCTCAGGGACCGGACATGACAGTACTGAAGACGCAAGAGCTGCAATGGAACTAGCACTTCTGAAAATTAGGCACGGTAAAATTTTTATTAACCTACCGCTTCACAAAATGGTTCTGTAGAGCAAACAAACAATATTAGCATTACTTTGTACCTCTGACACCTGTGGTCTTTCTTAAGCATCAAATGTATTTCCACGCGTCATTACTTTTCATATTAGTACACTAACCTTTTGCCATGTCTGATGCACTTGCATAAAATTATGGCATCCTAACAAAAAAGGTCTTTTTACATATGTCCCTGTGAACCCGTACAATATATATACCCTCATGTATTTCCACACGTCTCTATACTTTTCATGTTAGTACACTAGCCTTTTGCCACGTCTGATGCACTTGCCTAAAATTATGGAATCCTAACAAAAAGTTCTTTTTACATATATCCCTGTGAACCAGTACATTATATTTACCCTCCCGTATCCTTCATATTCACGTATTCCTAGAATTTCTTATGTTAGTTCAAAAGCTCCCCTTTTTTGTGGAATATGCGAGTATACAGTGATTCTTAGCTGAAACAAAGTCCAAGCTTGTTCTGCAATCTTAAATCTAAACAATCATTTTCAATGCTAAAAGCCTAAAAAAACCTGTAATATAACACTTGACCTTATTCTTTTAAAAAAATGATTCATTCTTCAAAATTTCATGAATGATGTGTTATAACAGATGAAAAAAATGATAAATCACTCAAAAATTAAAGAAAACTAGTGAAAAGTCAAAGAAAAAGCTTTAGCATAATTTAGTAAAAAAAATATAAGAAAAGATGTAATAAATTACAAATTGAGGTTTATTTTACCTTCAGTACTTAATATCCAGGAAAAAAATATTATTGCAACTCTTCAATATTGGGTTTGAATAAATTTCACTAGAAAATTGATGTTCATTGTAATAATTTGAAGCTCTCAAGGGGCTGTACTTAAATATGAAGAATACAGAGGTGTATATAATTATGAAAGGATTTAGGGAGGTTTATGCAAAACCTGAAAAAAGAAGTGGTTTGAAGCTTCTATTTCATATGAACCGAAAGGTCCATTTATTTTCTAATTTTAATGCAAAAGTCAGCGTTATATGAGTAGAGACGGTAATTAGCTGCACAGATTCCTATTTTAGTCAAAGATGTATGTTCTTCTTTGGTATAGTTTGTGCTTAGGATTTCAGTTATGTATTTGTCATGTATGCAATCCATGAGCGGATTCGATTTTTGTTATATTCTTTCTTAAGGTGACTGTATTTTCTAGTTCATTTTTTTGGGATGGGATGCCATCTCGTTTGGAATTGAATTGACCATCTCAAACTATTGGGAGGAAAGTTTTACCACAAGAGCTATGCTCCTTTGGTTTAAGGTGACTGCATCATCCCAGAGAAAATGTGTATATCTCCTTCGGCCCAATGATATGCAGTGACTTAATAACGATAAGGTAGTTGATAGTAAATTACTAAGCAAGAAAGCCTTAGAAATCTATGATTCGTTTAGATCATAAGGATGCATTTAGATCTAAATATATTTCTTTTCACTGGCCGCACCATTTAAAAGTATTTGTTTATATACATATTCCCTTGTAACTTGGGAGTACACAACCAGTACTGCATCTTTCAATGTTTCTTGGCAGTCTCAACACAAGTTTTTGCCGTGATTAGCTTACACCTTTGGTTAACCCTCTTAGCCTCGGGAATTTCAGGTGTTGTAATATATAAAGATAAGCTATTTCTTGTTAACATAATTGTTAATATACCTATTCTCTTGTAACTTGGCCACTTGGGAGTACACAACCATCTAAGTAATTGTTAATATACCTCTTTAACATATAAAAATGATTGTTAATATACCTATTCTCTTGTCACTTGGGAGTAGACAACCATCCAAGTGACGCATCTTTCGTTATTTTTTTGGCAGTCACAACACAAGTTCTTACCATAATTAGCTTTTACACTTTTGGTTACCCATTTCGCTTCGGGAATTTCAGGTGTTGCAATATATAAAGATATACTCTAGCATGGTGTGACAGCGCTGTTATAATTTATGCTTTCAGGAAAATTGATGCAATGGAGTATGTCTGCGTTATTCTAAATATGAAATCAGTGGTCTTTTAATTTTTAACAAATTCTATTACTGTAGGGTTTTGACTCAGTTTACGGTTAATTGAGTAACAAGGTTATCTAGCTTTTCGGTAACTGCTCACCAAAATAATAAATTTCCAATTCCACTATGTTACTTGGATCCTATCCATTCCTGTGAAATGTTTTAGTCATGACTTACACAGGTTGTGATGCAATTTATAGACAAAGCACCAAATCGAGGTGCGTCTCTGTGCTTTTTAATCTCTTTAAAACAATAAAACTCCCGGGATAATTATCATTTCAGTGAGCACTCAGTTTTCATGTGCTTAGGTTTGTTATATTATATGCTTGGAATCATAAATTATGAGATGTCATTTCTTGAATGGTTTTTTCTAACTGCTTTAGTATTTTATTAAGGCGAGCTTTACCCGGCCTTCTTTCTACTCAACTTTACATTTGTATCTCCAGTAAGTTTGTGTCCTTACCGATTTTCAACTATTTGCACCGCTAGGACCGGATTTTGGTTCACCTCCTTCGTTCACACGAAGAAAATTGGTATCCATATTGCATGAACAAGGCAGAACCTGTTCTCTTGTCGACGATATGTCCATAGTGAAGAGATATTCTGATGGCTCATGCAATTCCATTCCAGTTTCTTCAGATGATGAGGCTCTTTCGAAAACCATAAAAGAGGTATTATGATCTACTCGCACATTTCGTTGGCCAAACTGTAGGAATAACCCTTCACTTTTGTCTGTATAGCAGGAAATACCCATCTTTTCAAAACCTGTGGTTTGTCTCCAATTTTAACAGCTGCTAAATTTTCCCTTAAAATTGAACTTTATCCCAAAATAATTCTCAGTAAGAATATAAATTATGAATTATTAATGGAAAAAGTGCTAAAAATATAACAGGATTTTATGGGTTCTTTTTTTGGCATATAATTTTGATTAAATGGAATAATAACATCATTAAATTAGGAAGGTTCTAAAGTGCAGGTTTTTGAGAAGGGTGTGTTGGCTGTTATACAGCCAAAAGTGTGGGTGTTTCACTGTTTCCTGCAATTTTCTGCAATTTAGCCTTTTTCCTTTCAGTTATGTCCTTGGTAAAATGTTTGATATAAATTTTTTTCAATGTAGGTAAAGAATGAAAAGATAAGCTTTGTTTGGTCCAGATTTTCAGGATTGAACTCATATTACAACAAGCAAGCACAAGATACAGAGAACTTGAGGTGTCGACTTGCCTCTATAATCTCATTGCTCACGTGTAACGGAACTTCGGTGAAGCAGGATGCAAAAGATAATACCATAAGCACTGAATTGAAGGAGATATTGAAAGGGATGGATGCTAGAATTCAAAAGCTTTACAAAGCTTTGCCTGTGAATTCCTTGCTTATATTATCTAGTGGTCATGGCGATACAGCTATTGTTCAGAGGTATGCAATAATTCTTTTATGATTAACTCTATGTTTGTCGGTGGTTGTGTTGGTGCTTGGATCTTTTGAACATGTGGATTTTGGTCTGTTCAGTTTGCTTATAATCAAGTAACTTTCTTCAGTTTGAGGTTAACTGGATCCTTGATGCCATTTCTCAATTACCCACGAGACGCAAAAAGTAATAGAACTTTGTACAGGATGCATCACACGTTCTCTCTCACTCTCACACACACGCGCGCACATGTACATGTATTTGTATGTCAGTATGTATGCTACATGTACATGTATTTGTATGTCAGTATGTATGCATGGTGAGTTTGTTTAGAAAGAGACATGGGTTTTTTTCCCTGGACCTGAAGAATTTGCAACCAAATCCTTTCTATTTAATTTCATTGGATAGGACATAAAATTAACTTTAGACTGAATCAATTACTCATTATTTGTTATGTATTTCAGGAAATACGGGGAAAAAATTGAAGTGATTAGCTATTTGTAAAATCATAGGAACTGTATTAAATTTGTAGTCAGAAAATTCAGAATTTATATAAATCCGAGAAAGATGCTCTATTTAAATATCATTTTCAACCAATGTCTCAAATAACTAGTCACAAATCGCCAGTAGATATTAAAATAACATATATAAACTAGATTAAGATGGCAGGCAAGAAAGAAGGCAAGAAAAAGAAATATGGGGGTTTCAAAATAAAGTGTCCGGCAAAGCGACATGACACATTTACTATGTGAAATAATATTTGTCTTGTTACAGATGCAATGAATTTGATTCATGAAATGCTTAAATTTGTGGAAACATCTAGATTGCTGTTTCATGCGCTTGCCATTTTAACTCGTGTTATTCTTTGCTGTAGACTAAGAAGAATGTTGAGGGAGGATACAACATCTACAATTGACCGAGAAAAGATTGTACAAGCCCTGGAAGAGCTTCAGCCTCAAGCTGAGGTAGGCCTATGTTTCGCCACTGTCAAACGTTAAGAAATCGTTTTTCAGCTTCAGCAAAATTATTACAGAAGAATTATTTCTGCAACAAAACATCATTCTTTCAACGGTTTGAGAATCGGGCTCTTCACGAAGAATGAGGGCGCTGTGGACTGAATATAGCTTCACTCTGTTTGAGACAACGATCTAGTGGCATTTATCATGAAATTTTGTAATTCTGTATAATGATATGTAGAGGATTTTTGCAAATTCTGAGTGTAATATATTTTCTCCATAGATTTGAAACGCACAATTTGATGCAATAATGTTTTCATTTTACCTTACCAGTTGACGTTTAATATGTTTCTGGGCTCCTAATGTTTTCTTTTTCCCTTACCAGTCGACGTTTGAAAAGCACAATGTTTCAAAATATAGATTCAAAATTCCATGTCAGCTGTGACGTCTCGATGCATGCTGATAAAGAGATGATCGCGGATCTTAGCTAGACGCTTGCTGTTTTACATTACAACCTCTTTCTTTCGTTTGAAAGTTAAAAGGTCGATTTCAATGAAGTTTGTCATTCATGACCGATTAGAATCAAACACTTGTGATCCCAAAAGAAAATAAAATTTGCTTCCTTGCTTATTTTCTATCATTAAATATTCGATGGACGGAGGTGGGTCCCACAGGGCGCCACCTCCATCTGTCCGTTCCGAAGGACTGCCCTCAATTAAACAGGGCTGAACAACAGCAGTAACATGTATTCATCAGGAACCCTAACATGATGCCATGCACGTGCTCTCTTATGGATAATATTGATAACCATGTAATCTCTATCCGTGCCTCTCTCTTTATTACTCCTTTTTGCCTTTACTTGTTTTTTCTACTGTGAAGCTGCAGGATTAATCTTTTTTTAATCTTTGATTAAAACTGACGCGACCTGGATCGCGCCAAGATGTTACCTTTCGTTGATCTGCTGATGGTGGCGATGGATGGCTGAGATTGGATCTGGAGGCTGTCGCTCCTGAAGCGTGTGGATCTCAATGGGTTTGAGGTTGTGGTTGCCGAACTACCTGCAAGGAAGTCCCGGGGTGGTTGTACCATCGAGGACTCTCCGACGGTCAAGTTAGACCAGAGATCCGAGCAGAGTAACGGCTTAGTGGAGTAAAAATGGCTTACTTGGACCGTCTGAAGAAGGGGTTTATATAGCAGTGGCAGCAGGCGGGTCAGGCGCGGGAATCACACCGGCCGTTACGCTCCCGACGTCACGCCCCTGTGATGAGCGGGACCTCTCATTAATGGCGAGACAAGCTCGTTAATGGGGGATTGTGGTGGCGTGGAACGTGGGATGTGGCCGGCGGAGATCTCGCTCATGGCGAGATTCGCGGGATGGCGGTTACGCCTGCAAGCGGTGCTGTTGCTCGGTCGATGGGACCGAGGAAGATGACCTCGGCGGGAGAGCTCGCGGAGGAGCGGGAGAGCCGAGATATCTTGGTTCTGCTCAAGGCCGGAGGCGAGCTGAGAGGGCCGAGGAGGCTCGGGCCTGTGATAGCTCGGATACGAGCTGTGGGGCCGAGGAGGCCAATTGTGCTGGGGGCTCAGAGGTGAGCCAGTGTTTGCTTGTAGGACGGGCACATGAGTGGTCTGGTCGGCCACTGTAGGTCCTTTCTTGTGAGCCCCGTGACACGTCATCCGCCGTGTGTCCTGATCTAGGAGATCACCGATATCGAGCATCATCATTAGCCCCCCACTCTCGTCCCGACCAGATGACGGGTCGAGTCGAGAGTGGTTTGCCGGTCACCCGAGGTGAGCTCCTTTCCGAAGATATCGTCGAGCGTGTCTCTGGGCAATTGGTTGTCTTTTCTGGATGAGGCCAGCGAATCGGGGCGAGATCCTTTGCATTAAAGAGGGTGCGCCGGATCGTGTGCACTTTTGCTGAAGCGACAGACCATGTGTCGGATGCCGGTTGGCTGATGTGACGTGCCGCAGGCTTCTGGCTTCCGATGGGACGCCGCAAATGCGCTTGCGATAGGTGGGACGATCGTGGCCGTCGAGTGCACTGAACCGTTTTGGCGGGAGTCGACCGTCGCCGCTGGATGAGGACGCCGGTAGCATAAATAAGGAGGAGGCCCGATTCAGGATCTCTCTCTCTCTCTTCACATTTTTCTCATTCTGAGTCTTATTTGCTCGGCGCTCTCCTTTTAGGTCGGATCTTGCATTTTCTCTTCTCGAGGTCTTCTTCCCATCAGGTTAGATGTTTTGTTTTGAGGAGTCTGTAGATGTCGTAGGGGTAGATTCTAGGGATTCTTCCCCTGGGTTGGAGCCTCTCCGGAAAGTTGGGGTCAGATCCTCTTCCCGGAGGCGTGCGTCTGGGGCGATTCCAGGAGCGGTGGCGGCGGACACTCCTGGTGCGTCGTCCTCAGTGAGATATGAGGACGAGCTTGTCACCGCTCGGGCTCGTTTCCATATTCCTTCTGGCTACACGCTACGATTGGCCGAAGAAGGAGAGAGGGAAGATCAGGTGAGGGGTAGAGAGATCGTCTTGTACCTGGAAGCCCTTTGGGCCGGAATGCGCCTGCCCTTCTCTCCCGAGATTGTAGCTGCGTTAAATTACTTTGGGTTAGCCCCGGGCCAGCTAGTGCCGAACTCCTGGAGGATTCTCCTTGGGTTCCTGGTCCGGCTGAAGCTGCAGATGATCCCCTTTAGTCTGTCCATCCTTGCCTCCTCTCTCGTTTACAAAAGTCACCCTGGAACTCACGCGGGCGACCCGAGGTGGGTTTACCTCTCCTTTAGGAAGCAACGAGGGAGTGTAGCCGGGTCAGGAGTTGTCATCTTACCTTCTTCCATTCATGATTGGAAGAAGAAGTTTTTCTTTGTCGGGCCGCGAGAGGGTGAGGACTGGCCCGTACCCATCCAGTGGTCTAGGGATAGGTGCTGGCAGGGAAATCCGTCCAATGACCCCGACACGGCGAGAGTGGAAGCGTGGGAGCCCATCCCTCGGGCTGATGTGCTGCTTTCTGAACGGGCCCTCAGTTGGGCCGGGCTCAGCCCCGCCCAGTTCGTCGGTAAGTTAGGAGCTTGTATTTGTTTTTACTTTGTTTGTGTCGCTGATTCCATTATATTTTGTCTTGTGCAGAAACCATGGACGCGGGCCTCCTCCGAGCAGCCATGCGCAAGCCGAAGAAGGGGTCGAAGGCTGGAGGGGCCAGCTCTTCTCGCCAGATGTCGGTCCCGGCTCCCCCAGCAGTCGTCCCGCCCCAGCGCTCGAGTGCGGATCGTGCCCTGGAGTCCAGCCAGGTGCCGAGCAGAAAAAGGGCCCGGGGAAAGGACGCCCAGGCTTCGGAGGTGGAGACGAGCTCTCCGCCGTCGTCTCTCAAGAGGTTCCCCCGAATAGTTCCGCGGACCCCGGCCTCTCCGATCTTGGTGGATGAGGGGGAGCTCCATTTTAAGGTGCCTTCGGGGCTCTCCGTCGCTGACAGCTTGTTGCACGACATGGAGAGGTCGGCCGGGGGCCGGGTCCCTGGGGAGACGCTGAAGGCGCAAATGGCGTCCATCGCCCAAGAGGTCGTTCAGGTTAGTGTTCGTACGTTGTCTCATCATTTGCGAGATTATGTGCCCATTTTTCTTTCTAACCCCCCTCGATTTCTTCAGGTCCTTCAGCACGTCGCTATCGTCGCCCGGATGGAGGAGGAGGAGATAGCCCTGGCGATGCGAGCCGCGGGCGAGCTCTCCTCGCTGGGGGAGAGCTCGAAGCGGGAGCTGGAGGCAGCGATGTCGAGGGTCGCTTCCCTTGAGGGCGAGGTGGCTGCCGGGAGGCAGGAGGCGGAGGCCGCGAAGCAGGCGGCGGCGGTAGCGAAGCAGGAGGCGGCGGCCGCGAAGCAGAAGGTGGCGGCATCGAAGCAAGAGGTAGCCAGGTTCCGCGAGGTCGCCGAGGCCGCCGAGGCTAAGCTTCAGGGCTCCGAGGTGCTCGTCGGCACCATGAAGAAGTCATTGAGCACCCTCCGAAAGGAGTTGGGGGCTGCGGTAGAGGCGGCGAAGAGAGCCGACCTCAGGGCGGCGGAGGCGGTGGAGAACTTCCAAAAGTCGGAGCAGTTCTACACCGTCCTAGCCTCGGCCACCACCCTCATCTGGCACGAGGCTCTCGACGCTGTCAAGGCCCGGGTGCCGGAGTTTGCTGATGAAGAGCTCCGAGCAGAATATCCCCGCGGGGATGACGAGCAGGGGGATGCCCTCGGGAGCACTGCCGAGGAAGGGACTCTCGGCGAGGGCGATGCCGAGGCTCCTGTAACTGACGCATCCCCAGCCGCAGTGGACGTCGAGCTCATCGGTATCGCGCCCGGCCCTGAGGCCTGAAGCCCCTCGTCTTCTCTTTGTTTTTTCTTTTGTTGCCTCGCTGTTTTGTGGGCCTCCGGGCATTTTGTAAGGCTGGGGAGCCTATAATACCCTTGTAAAAGCTTTGATTTTCTGAATAAAGATTTTTGTTTTTGCAGTATTGTTTGTGCTTATATTTCCTTTTGTTGGTAGATACTTGTATTCGCATAGTACTGCTTTTATGTTCGGCATGTTCCTCATCTAGCGATTACTCGTCGACTTGAATCTGATCACTTGCCGAGTGTGCGAGGACTGGCAGGAAGACGGTATCTCCATGGCCCCGAAATCGAAGTGGAGATCGCTAAGACGTTGATAGACCGGATGCCTCTTGTTGATTTTATGTTCCTTAGTTGTTGGAGGGGACGTGAGTGGCCTACTAAGGATGGCGCCGAGCAGGGTAGCTGCTCGGTGCCTCATGGCGAGGGCATTGATCCTTAGTTGTTGGAGGGCCCGTAACTGGCTAACTAAGGATGGGGCCGAGCGGGGTAGCTGCTCGGTGCCTCTTGGCGAGGGCTTTGATCCTTAGCGCGGGAGGGGCCGTTAGTGGCCTACTAAGGATGGCCGAGCAGGGTAGCTGCTCGGTGCCTCTTAGCGAGGGCTTTGATCCTTAAGGACGGGCCGTGCAGGGTTACTGCCCGGTGCCTCTTGGCGAGGGCTTTGACCCCTGGTTTGGTAGGGGCTACCAGCCAGGGATAACTGAACAAGGGCGGGTCCGGTTGCCTCTGTGAGAACTTTGATCCCTGGTTTGTTGGGGTAGGGAGCTACCAGCCAGGGATAACTGAACAAAGGCGGGTTCGGTTGCCTCTTTTCGAGGGCTTTTCATCCTTAGCGCGGGAAGGGCCGTAAGTGGCCTACTAAGGATGGCCGAGCAGGGTTGCTGCCCGGTGCCTCTTGGCGAGGGCTTTTTGTCCTTAAGGATGGCCGAGCAGAGTTGCTGCCCGGTGCCTCTTGGCGAGGGCTTTGATCCCTGGCGTTGTGGGGTAGGGAAGCTACCAGCTAGGGATAGCCGAGCAAGGAGCTGTAGGGCTGCCTCTTCGTGAGGGCTTCGATCCCTGGCGTTGTGGGGTAGGGAAGACATGGATAGCCGAACAGGGAGCTGCTGGGCTACTTCTTCGTGAGTGCTTTGATCCCTGGCGTTGTGGGGTAGGGAAGCTACCAGCCAGGGATAGCCGAGCAGGGTAGCTGCAGGGCTGCCTCTTGGCGAGGGCTTTGATCCCTGGCGTTGTGGGGTAGGGAAGCTACCCGCCAGGGATAGCCGAGCAGGGCTGCTGCAGAGCTGCCTCTTGGCGAGTGCTTTGATCCCTGGCATTGTGGGGTAGGGAAGCTACCAGCTAGGGATAGCCGAGCAGGGAGCTGCAGGGATGCCTCTTCATGAGGGCTTTGATCCCTAGCGTTGTGGGGTAGGTGAGCTACCGGCCAGGGATAGCCGAGCAGGGTAGCCGCTCGGCTGCTTCTTGGTGAGGGCTTTGATCCCTGATGTTGTGAGGTAGGGGAGCTACCGGCTAGGGATAGCCGAGCAGGGAGCTGCAGGGCTGCCTCTTCGTGAGGGCTTTCATCCCTGGCGTTGTGGGGTAGGCGAGCTACCGGCCAGGGATAGCCGAGCAGGGTAGACGCTCGGCTGCCTCTTGGTGAGGGCTTTGATCCCTGGCGTTGTGAGGTAGGGGACCTACCGGCCAGGGATAGCCGAGCGGGGAAGCCGCTCGGCTGCCTCTTGGTGAGGGCTTAGGTCCTTGGCGCTGGAGGTAGGGAAGCTATCGGCCAGGGATAGACGAGCAGGGTAGCTGCAGGGCTGTCTCTTGGCGAGGGCTTTGATCCCTGGCGTTGTGAGGTAGGGAAGCTACCAGCCAGCGATAGCCGAGCAGGGAGCTGCAGGGCTGCCTCTTCGTGAGGGCTTTGATCCCTGGAGTTGTGAGGTAGGGAAGCTACTGGCCAGGGATAGCCGAGCAGGGTAGCCGCTCGGCTGCCTCTTGGCGAGGGCTTTGACTTTGATAGCCGATCGGCGCACCGGGAAGAGGTATGGTCGCACCGGGAAGAGGTACAGTCGCTGGCGACACGTGTCGTGATTGTGTGGGGAACGCGAAGCGACGGAGTGTCGTTTCGGTTTCGCATCGAGCGGCGCGACTTCTGCTACGTGGCGACACTGTCGTGGGTGAAACGGGCGACCGTTGAACTCCGGGGGGCGTTTGGGGGCTATAAAACTGAGGGGGTGTTGTTTGCTTCCTCCTCACACCCGAAACACGAAAATGCAGGACTTCCCCTTCACCATCGAAGACATCATAAACTTCGAGGATGTCTACCTCTATGACCCGTACTGCATCGAGGACACGGTGCAGTTGGTTATAGGCAGGATCGAGGACCACTTCGGCCGACTGCTCCCCCGGCGTTCCTCCCTCCTCCAACTGCTGATGTACTCCATCTGGAGGGCATTGCCGGGGCTCTACAACCCCTTATCCGAGCAGCTGAAAGACGAGGCATTTGGCAAGCTGGGGTCTCTGAGGCATGTTGGCCTGATCTCTGCGAGCCGGCTAAATCGCTCGGAGGCGCTCGTCCTTGAGTGCTTCCACTTGAGGCTCGATGTCGACACTAGCGGGGGTCATCGAAAGGAGAAGTTAGACGCCGCGAGGGCTCGGCTGGCGGAAATATCTTCAGAGTACCATGAACAGTGCTCTCTGTACCCTATTCCTCCGCTGTTGTAATGTATATTTTTATGTACGGCTGAGGAGCCTATAGTACCTTTTGAATGAATAAGGTTCTTTTTCTCTTCTGCAATGCTTTATTGATCCCTTTATTATATAAACAAAAGATCTCAAGAAAGATGTATGTTGCTCTGAAAAGAAAATACATGCTAGTAAATGTTCTTATTCGTGCAGCTTGAGCCCCCCGGATGTCTGTTGGCATCTATGCCCGGCACAGGGTACCGAGCTTCGTGGGCACCAGGTGTATCCTCCGCTGACACTACCATGATCTGGCCGATGGTCAGCTCAGCGGGAGGGGGACGCTGCTCCTGCTCGCGGTCAGCTTGCCGCTTGTCCCTTAGGTACGCTGTGAGGTGCCCCGAACGGATGAACTCTTCAATATAGTCTCGGAGTTGTTTGCAGCTCTCCGTGGAGTGGCCTAGCGACCTGTGGAACCCGCAGCAGGGGCCCCGGGTTCGCTTTGAGGCCATTCGCGAGACCGGGGGAAGCTTGAAGAACCCCTCGCCCTTGGCCTCCTCTAGTAGCACCGCCTGGGAGACGTTGAGCGGGGTGTACTCCTGGAATTTTGGGAGGTAGAGTTTTTGCCGCTCAGGTCCCCTTCTCTCTTCTCTTACCCTCTTCTTTTGGTCGGATTGCTCGGCCCGGGGGAGGTTTGCGTTCACCTCGGATTCGAGCCGGACCCCACACTCGGTCCAGGCCTTTACCTCGGCCATGGTCTTAGGTTGCGCTAATGTAAAGGAGCGTAACCACTCCTTGTGCCTAAGACCAGACCTTAGGGCCGTGATGACCGTCTCGTCCCGGTGCTCTGGGACCTCGAGAAGGGCATTATAGAAGCGGGTGACGTATGCTTTGAACGTCTCCTTGTCCCCGCTCTTGATCGTGAAGAGATGGTCGACTGTGCGCTTCTGTCGCATGTTCCCGACGAAGTGGCCGAGAAATTGTGTGGCCAGCTCGTCGAAGGTTGAGATCGAGTGCGGTTCGAGTCCTCGGAACCAGTCTCGTCCAGAGCGGATGAGAGTGGTCGGGAAAGCTCGACACTGGGTGGCGTCGGAGTTGTCTTAGAAGCTCATTCCCGCGGTGAATGCATCCAAGTGGTCCTTCGGGTCAGATTTGCCGTCGAAGAGGGAGACCTTTGGGGGATTGTTGCGGGAGGAGACGTGGACGGCGAGCAGCTCCTCGGTGAACGGTTTTGTGAGCGAGTCGGCGGCGTACTTAGCCCCGTCGCTCGAACGGTGTCCTTTCCGGTGCATACCCTCGATCTTCTTCTCGAGGGCGTCGAGTCGGTCGTGGTATCCCGATGTCTCGGCGCATTCTGATCCCCGGCCTCTGCTGTTGGAGGCCTGCGTCTGGCCGCGGCTCTGGTTCCTCTCAATGAGGTTCCTTAGATCCCCCGGCGAGGTGGCCCTCGAGCCGCCGCGGCGAGTTCCGTCCACGCGACCTCGTCTAGGGAGGGGGTGTCGGTCATGCCTGGTAACAGGCGAGCTGACAGACATCTCCTCGGGAGGGACAGGTGCGCGGAGGACCTCGGGGCGAGGTGCTCTGGAGACGGACCTCGGTGTCGAACTATGGGGTGCCCAGCGGGTCTTAGAACGTATCGGCCCGGGAGATCTGCGGCCGTGGGAGGCAACGAGGCGGTGGTCGGCGGTGCCGACGCGAACGGAGTCTTCTCTCCCCCTGTAGGGGTCCTGGTCCTGAGACGGGGGAGCGGCGACTTGGTGATCTTGCCCCACCGTTTGGACGCGGATCAGCACCTCCATAACAGACGCGAGCCGGTCTATCCGGCCGGCGAGGGCGTTGATGACATTCGGCGGAGGAGGTTCGTCCGCGACTCCGTTGAGGGGGAGGCGGCAGCTGGTGCTTGGATCGTCGTGATGATCGCTCGCCATTGGATTGAGATCGGAAGGCGAACTTTTGTTTTTGTGGAATCAAGGAGTTCCCACAGACGGTGCCAGCTGACGCGACCTGGATCGCGCCAAGATGTTACCTTCCGTTGATCTGCTGATGGCAGCGATGGGTGGTTGAGATTGGATCTGGAGGCTGTCGCTCCTGAAGCGTATAGATCTCAATGGGTTTGAGGTTGTGGTTGCCGAGCTACCTGCAAGGAAGTCCCGGGGTGGTTGTACCACCGAGGACCTTCCGACGGTCAAGTTAGACTAGAGATCCGAGCAGAGTAACGGCTTAGTGGAGTAAAAATGGCTTACTTGGACCGTCTGAAGAAGGGGTTTATATAGCGGTGGCAGCAGGCGGGGCAGGCGCGAGAATCACGCCGGCCATTACGCTCCCGACGTCACACCCGCGTGATGAATGGGATCTCCTATTAATGGTGAGATATGCTCGTTAATGGGGGATCGTGGTGGCGTGGAACGTGGGATGTGGCCGGCGGAGATCTCGCTCATGGCAAGATTCGCGGGATGGCGGTTATGCCTGCAAGCGGTGTTGTTGGTCGGTCGATGAGACCGAGCAAGATGACCTCGGCGGGAGAGCTCGTGGAGGAGTGGGAGAGCCGAGGTATCTTGGTTTTGTTTAAGCCTGGAGGCGAGCTGAGAGGGCCGAGGAGGCTCGGGCCTGTGATAGCTCGAAGACGAGCTATGGGGCCGAGGAGGCCAATTGTGCTGGGGGCTCGAAGGTGAACCAGCGTTTGCTTGTAGGACGAGCACATGAGTGGTCTGGTCGGCCACTGTAGGTCCTTTCTTGTGAGCTCTGGGACACGTCATCTGCCACGTGTCCTGATCCGGGAGATCACCGATATCGAGCATCATAAAAATCTAACACACAGAATGTATTGCACAATTACATGCACCAAATTATGCAACCTTTTCATCGAGACATGGACCCACTAGATCTACGCCAAAGATAGAGGGTTATTGGCTCAAATGCGGGTTGAATTAAAAAAGAAAAGAAAATAAAGCCGACCATCTAATCCCGAGAGAAAGGATAGATGTATTTTGATTTTCTCTTGGTGCCAATAATAGCGATATTTGTCAACAGTGTTGTCTTAATGTCTTGGACTTCTATGCAACTAACATAGGCAGAAATGATATGTGTTCTTGTTGTAATATTCTTTACGAGGGACATCTTTGATTTTTTATATATACATGGAGGGTGCTTGCAATATGACCGCTTCCCTTTTGATTTAAAAGACTATTTTATTCTGTTTGTATTAACTTTTAAGTTTCAAATTATCTCTTAACAGCAAATCAGACATTCATCGAATCGAAAACTGCCGAGACATTTAAAAACATGGTATTGAATTAAAACCACGAATTCCCCCGAAAGCTTTTAAATTGTGGCCACTCTCCTCCTGGGGTTCGTGAGGTTCGAACCCCGCACTCTCCCCAAGAGGATAAATGCCCATACCATCTGAGCTATTGCTCATTGATGATAAACCGATAAATTGATATCGACTTATAAAACCAACCGTTAGAGATGCTGTATGAGTTTATTTCTTGGAGGGTGGAGACTAGTGATCGGGGCCTTGAAGATCGTAATCGAGAATCATACGAGCTTATGAAAAAAATTAGAATGACTTGTCCAGAAACTTAGCAAACTTAATCATTTTGCATTTATTTTCAAAAAAAAAGTATGCTTTTAAGACGTTTTTATAGAAAACTCATTGTTAAAAGTATTCTTTTAAGTTTTGACATGAAAATCCAAACTCCCAATAGAATCTATTGCACTCAAATACGCATGATACGACCAAAATCATAATATCTATAAAGAGAATCTCAAATTTAATATTTCCTTATTTTGTTATTTATTGCTATTATTAAAAAAATTAGCTGCCATATTTATACAAATATTATTATTTACAAAAACAAAATCACCGAAAGATTCAGAGTGTATCTTGAGACCCAAGCCTGTCCTTTTCAGAAAGAAAAACCCTAAATCTCAGCACGTGCGTCGCGCACGAGCGAATCCATCGTGCTGACGTGGCGCGTAGATGAGAAAAGAGCAGCCACATCACATAACTGAAACCTGGCCCACTCCCATTCTTTGCTATCAAAACTTGCAAATTCCATGACCAATTTCTAGTATTTACATAATAACATAAATTTCATGAACTGTCTTATTTTTTTCTTTTACAAGACCATAGCTTTTATTTCATAAAGAAAAAAATTTAATACAAGAGCTATGCTCCTTTCGACAACCCATGATTTTACCACAAGTAAAATCTTCTTTCATTTTGCCATACAGCAGCCGTACAGCAGAAGTACCTTGTTTTGTTAAGAAAATTGGGTGTTGACCTCTTTTTTTTTTAGCAATTTCAATATATCCACCCATCGACTAACTTTACACTGTTGTTTTATGTTTATTGTTTTCCAACGACGGTAATTTATGAATAAAATGCTATATAAAGTTGATTTTTTTAAAATAAACAAGCATGCAAACTCTCATCTCATAACAGTATCTCATAAAAACAAAATCGAAAGAATTTTTCCTAATTTATCGCTCACTTTCCTCCGGTTAGTAATATACCTACGGAGAAAAACTTTCTATTTCTATTTCTGATTGTTTGTTAAGAACCCGTAGCATAATCAATCTTTTTGTTATAAGATGAGTTCTCCTGTCCACAGTAAAATAATTATTGGGGAATGGCAGCGGATTAAAATTAAATAAAATTACATATCAGTCCCAAACAACCTTAATATTTGAACACCTACCCAAGATTGCCATTTCCGGCAATAGCCAGCTAGTAAATCCTGCAATAAAACCCTAAACGATTCTTACAAGAACCAAAATATCTAGCGTGGATCGATCCAAACCGTCCGTTTCTTGATCCAACGGTTGATATCGCTTTCTCGTCTCGCTTATCAGCGCTGCTCCCCCCTTTCTCGCACTCTATTTGTTCCCTTTCTCTTCGCTGTTCGAACAACTCCAATGGCAGAATCAACCGCCTATCACTCCTCGTTTTCACTCAATACCTAAAAAGATCGCAACTTTCTTCATCAACCTCTCGATTCCTCACAAAATCTCTCTCAAAGATCGCAACTTTGTCCTGTTTTGGGGATAATGGCTGAGCGAGGCCCTGTCAAAATGCTGATCGGAAACGGAAACGAGGGGTTCAGCGGCGAGGACCTAGGGTTTCTCCTCCGTGAGCAAAGAAGGCAAGAATCGATCAATCGAGATCGCGATCGAGAGCGAGAGCTGAACGTGTACCGAAGCGGCTCGTGCCCGCCGACGGTGGAGGGATCGCTGAAGGCGGTCGAGGGGATCAAGAACGGTAATGGGTTCTTGACTGAAGAGGAGCTGCGATCTGATCCAGCTTACCTCTCGTATTACTATTCGAATGTGAACTTAAACCCTAGGTTGCCTCCTCCGATAATGTCGAAAGAGGATTGGAGATTTTCGCAAAGGGTTCAGGGGATCGGGGGCTCGAATGTTGGAGGGATTGGAGATAATAGGAAGATTGGTGCCGGTAGTGATAGCAGATCGATGTTTTCGATGGCGAAGAACGAGGAGAAGGAAGTTGAGTGGTTGAATAAGGAAGGAGATGGGTTGATTGGGTTGTCGCTTGGCCGGAAAAAGAGCTTGGCTGATATATTTCAGGTGATTAACAACGGCACATATCATTCCTTTTTATTAATTTTCTTTACTGTTGATGGAATGTCTTATCTTTAATGATATCAGTATTAGTTTCTCTCATTTGATGTTGATTGGTAGAATTGTAATGCTTGCTTATTTTGTTATAAAAATTAACTGTGAACTTTTCAATCAAAGCTGGATTATGTGTAAAGCTCTTACTTTTTACTATTAATGTTTTGATATAAAGAGTATGAAGGTGCTTTCAAGATTTTATTTTTATTTTTCACCTGAGTTCCTTTGTTCTTCTAGTGTTTTGTGGTGTCAGAATTTCATTTTTAAAGATTTAAGATGGCTGATCTTTATAGTTATGCTTGCGTATATTGTTTTTTAGAATCAACGGTCGTCTGCTTTTTAGTAGAGCTGAGCCATCGGAGTCATAAAGTTTATTGCAGGTGATGTACAATGCCACTGATCATATCTTTGTGCTGTTATGGTTTATGTAATATCAAAAGTTCATCTTTGTAAGTTTATGATGGTTGATCCGAATATCTTTGAGATTTTGATATGAGTAGTGTGATTCTGCTCTTAATGCCCCCCCCCCCCCCCACGTCTTCCCTCCCTCTCAGCTTTCATGTCGTGTAAAGATATTCTTGTTGACGACTGTTGTGTTTGTATTTGCTTAATTGAATGAACCATAAACCTTGGAGAAAAGAAAAAACGAAAAACATAAACTGAATATAGCAGAGGAGCTGGATTGTTTATTATTTATTTATTATGATTGATCTTTTGTTTTGAGGAGTGTGATGGTGCTTTCAAAATTTAATATTCATCTTCACCAAAGTTCCTCTGTTTTGCATTTATATGGTGGCAAATTTTCTTTCTTTAAATGTAAGATGGTTGATCTTTATTGTAATTCTTATGCATGCATTTTTAGTTCTGTTTATAGCAGGGCTAGATTATTTGCAAACTTTTATCTATGACTGCTGTTTTGTTATGTGGAATGTGATGTTGCTGTCAAATCTGATCTTTGCTTTTTACCTGAGGTTCATTTCTTTTTGGTAGCTTTTATGCAGTGTCCAAAATTTCATCTGCTTAAACTAAGATGGTTTATCTTTGTTGTTCTCTCTATGCATTTTTTATCAGTGCACTGGTGAACTATTTTCCAGTATAACTAAATTGTGAACCAAAAAACCCCTTATATGATTAATAGTTTTGACACGAGAAAGGTGATGGTATTGTTGAAATTCCAACTTTAAAGATGTAAATGTTGTTGAGTATTGCATGCTAAGATTGTTATGCTTGCCTATTTTGTTTTATAGCATCAGTCGAACTGTTTTTAGTAGAGTTGGATTATTAGTAAACCTCAATTCTCATGGTTGATGTTCTGTAATGGGGAGTGATGATGAGTCAAAAAATCTCATTTCCAGTTTTTACCTTATGTTTATTGATTATGGCTATTATTGTTATCTATCATGATATTTAATAGGATGACTTATGACTGTTATTTTGTGTGTTTCTGTATATTGCTTAATTTGGTAACATGGCTACAAGCATGTGAATTTGGTCTAGAATCTAATAGTCCTACAAAATAACGGTTTCTTTATCTGTTTTCCAGGCGATTTTCGATTGTACTTTTCTTTGACTTTTCACAAAATGGAGATTTCTATTCTGCAGTCTGTCTTTTGTTACTGGCTGTCTGGCTGTGTGATGCCACTACTGAAGTCTATTCTTTTGAGCAAAATGGTTTCCTGAATAGAAAACATTACTTTATCTCTCACTGTTAATAGGTTGTACTACATTAAGGCTGTTTTATATTCTCTTCTTTTGCTTGAGATGATACTGAGAGTTTTCATGCTATTATATGTAACTACCTGATTCCGGTTTCTGTATTTCTCTTCTATTTTGATTTGTAATATGACTAATTATACACAAATATTAAAAGGAACCTCCAAAATCTCTTTAAACTTGGTTAATAGATTGCAATAGTCTTGTCCTACTTCATTTTTTTAATTAGTATTTGGTAACCTTGACGTTCCATTACCTTTCTTACCCCCCCCCCCCTCTTTACATGACATATTCATCTCATTCTTCTGTTGAAAGTTAGACAGGCAAATCTTGTGGATGGTAGATATATCTTTCTGTATGTAATAGATCAAATTAACATGACCAAACATTTTCTTATTATTTCTTGATTTGATTGAAGCGAGCACATATGATCTAGTCCTTTTTTTATTCATTGTTTACAATTGTCCTAAGATCTTGCACATAGCTACAATTATTTAACTTTGAAATCAGTGTTTTTGTCCCTTCATTATCTTACAATGACATGATACTCCACTGAATATTACATTACTATTTTTTAGTAATAGTCATCAAAATATCTCTAATCTCCTCTTCAGGACGACCTGGGTCCTTCAAATCCCATCCTGGGCCATCCATCTCGCCCCTCAAGCCGCAATGCTTTTGATGACAGCCTTGAACTCCAAAATGTGGGCCCCATTGTAAAAAACAACGGTGTATCCGCATCTCAAACATTTGCATCGGTTATTAGCTCATCACTTTCAAGAAACAACACTCCTGATCCACAGCTGATGGCAAGGGCTCCTAGTCCTTGTCTTCCACCTGTAGGCGTCAAGCTTAACAATGCCGATAAGAAAATTAATAATGGTTATGGTTCTTTCAATACGACACCATCAGATGATCTATTAGGTTCTTTATCAGTGATGAGCTTGTCCAATATTAGCCCAATAGATGAAGACACCAACACACAATCAAAGCTCCAAAAGGAAATGGAGGAGCACCAGAATTTTCTCTTTGGAATGCAAGGTGCCCAAAACAATGCCAAGCAGAATCATTTCTTGCAAAATTCTGAACCATCTCATTCTAATATGCTGTCTCATTCTCACTCAATGAAAACTCCATACTCAGACTTACCTAGGAGTTCTGGGCCAAATTCATATCCAAAAGCAGCTTCTGCATCTTTCATTGGCAGTTCAAGTGGCTCCCCAGTTCATTATCAAAATATTAATACTGCGAGTGCTTTTACAAGCTATGGAATGAGTGGATATCCAATTGATCCAGCATCACCTTCAATGTTAGCAGATCGATTTGGAAATTTTTCCTTCGGACAAAATTTGACTGAAATTGATCCGCTTTATGCCCAGTACTTGAGGTCGTCAGAATATCTTGCCAATAACATGGGCAACTCATATTTAGATATGCTTGCGGTCCAGAAACAGTACCTTGAATTGTTGCTTTTGCCACAAAAACAATATGGCATGCCTTTTTTAGGTAAATCCGGTGGTTTGAATAATGGTTATTATGGCAACCCTGCATTTAGCCTTGGAATGGGTTATCCAGGGAGCCCCGTGCTAAGTCCTGTGCTTCCAGCTTCCCCTGGTGGGCCCGGGAGTCCTCTGAGGCTCGGTGAGCGGAGTATGCGCTTTCCTTCTGGTATGAGATCCTGGCATTCGGATATCAATGAAAGCTTTACAACGTCAATGCTTGATGAGTTCAAGAGCAACAAGACAAAAAGTTATGAGCTTTCTGATATACTGGGTCATGTAGTTGAGTTCAGGTACAAATTAATAAAAAAAAACAGTTAGGAATTTTGCGTAAGTTAATGGTGTGTCTGTTTAAAATTTTTGTTATGAGTAGTTGATGAATGTGTTTTAACATCTCAACTGAATACTGGTTTTATTTTTAAGAATTAACTGCACGAAGAACCTATCTAGTTTACTCTGTGTAGTGCTTATACCCACTCAATTGATTTATTAGTGCAAACACCTCTGCTCATCGACCAAAACCCTCAATTGGGTTTGGTCAATGAATAGAGGGGGTGCTGTGATAATAAGCTACTTGAGAGGGTATAAGTGCTACAAGGGGTAAATTATAGGGGTGTCTTGACCAATTTCACCCTATTTTTGATTAGTGTTGTTTCTATATGGTTCCTTATAACTACACAAATCTTTCGAACACATCATATCTATATATTTGTACATAAAATTTTAACACTTGCTTTGATATGAAAGTAAGTTGGGGTTTGAAATTGCCAAAGGTGGAAATGGGATAAAATTGGTACAAAACATACAAAGTGTGTGTGCGCGCGCGCGTGCGCAAAATTGCATTTGGTTTAACTTGCATATCAAAGCAATCTGCAATACAGTACTGCATTAAATTGTTTTGCTGTCAGATGAGAACTAGACCCGTAATTATGCCCTCAGTTGTCATACCAGATGCTTGTGGATACATATTCTTCCTTTGTTTCTGTATCGCAGCATGTTCTGTGTGCTCTATTTTGCTAAAAAGTCTATTAATATATTTGTATAATTGATTTATTTTGTGTTTGCATGCCCAGTGCTGACCAATACGGAAGCCGATTCATACAGCAGAAACTTGAAACAGCAACAATCGAAGAGAAAAACATGGTTTATGATGAGATCAAGTCTCATGCATTTTCATTGATGACTGATGTATTTGGGAATTATGTGATCCAAAAGGTATCTTTATTCTATCTTCAATCAGATATTAGATGCTTGTTTGTAATAAGTTTGTTTATTGCACCGTCTCAATTACTTGCTTTTGTCTCAGTTTTTTGAGCATGGTTCTGCAACCCAGAGAGGAGAATTGGCTGACCAGCTCACTGGTCATGTATTGTCACTTAGCTTGCAGATGTATGGTTGTCGAGTGATCCAGAAGGTATTCTTTCTTCGTAACACCATACGTTTCGGTTTCATTCTCGTTGACGAAAACATTTGACATCTTGCTGTATCTGTATTTTTGTGTAGCTATTGATATCATGCATATATATTTAGATGATCGTGGTATAATTTAAAGAACATTTTTTTAGGTACTGATTTTTTCAAAAGAAGTTTTTTTAAGAGCCAGTTGTTTATGGTCTGACATTCTCTATATGAAGCATCAGTTTTAGTTGAAAAGGACCTTGGGAAAAGAATGCTTGTGTCTTTTGTTGGTTAAGCACAACTATTATGTTACTGACAACATGAATAATATGGTAACAGTATAAACTCTATGCAGCACTTTTCTTTGTCATAGTTAAATAGCTCCAGACCATAAATATGTGCCTTAAATTAAATGCTTTATGTTCTTCCCTTCTTGTTTGTTTGTCTTACGCTTCTACGTTTAGGGGGTTTATTAAAGGTTAAATTTCACAAAACTATCTTATACTATTAGTGCATTTTGCTACAGTTAAATGCCCAAACTTAGAAAATTGCAAATAAAATACCTTGACTTTATGGGTTACCTAATATAATACCCTATGTCGTTTATGGTGAAATAACAATGAGAAGTATGGTAATAAATAGAAATCACATAAAGTTCAAGTTGTTTATTAGTAATTTAGTAAGTTTAGTGTTTTTATTTGTAGCAAACAGAGGTATTTATGTGACAAACACTAAATGTTAAAGCCAATGTTGTAAAGAACGGATTCGGATTGGTTGGACGTTGGATAAAGAATAATCGGTTTATTCGGTGAATATTCGGTTTATTCAGATTATGCGGCCAACAATATTTTCATATAAATATTATATATAAAAATTCAAAAAAATATAAAGATACAGAAAATTAATATACTTGTGGCATAATGATAAGGCGTCCAAACTAAATCGGAAAATTGTGGGTTCGAGTCTCGGTTGAGAAAGAAGAACGAGGAGAGAAAAATGAGGAGAGAGTGTATGTGAAACAATAAGTTTGAGCCCTACTTGTTTTTTAGTTAAGTTATAGATCCCACACTTGATTTTTTAAGTAGTGGATTTTTTATTTTGGGCCTAATGGGCCAATTCAGCCGAATATTCGCGATATTCACCCGAATATACGATTTGTTTGTTCGTTTTGCCACCGAATCTGAAAAGTCGGTCGAATATTCCGTTTTTTACAACACTGGTTAAAAGCCTTTTTTGTGTGTAAAATTTAGCTTTTATTAGTAGCATTGGTAATCACACAATCGCTAAAATAAGTTGAATCATGTAAAATGCAGTGAAATAATTATGAGGTCGCTCTAGTCACTTGGTTTTTGCTTGGTTCATTTTTAAAATGATTGTAGTTTGAAATATGATATTTTCATGATTCTGATGATTCTGCCTTCTTTTTTGCACAACATTCATGTCTCAAATGCAATCATATTCCTCTAGGTCACTATTAGCCACCAAACCGACATGCTTATTCTTTGCAGATTTTGGAAGTCATTCCCATGTTTTATTTCCCATTCGCTAAAGTCCTTAGAAGTCAGAACACTGTATGGAAGGCCTCCTCGCCAGTAGAATAAATTTCTTCAGCCTGTTATACAGTTTGAGTCTTTAAGAACTATTGGGAAGTTTCTCCTTTACTTCCCTCATCCACATATTTGATTTAATAACTACTTTCTTTTTGGATAAATACTGCATATCCTTATATCATCAAGTAAAGCTCTCACAAGTACCACAATTGTAGATTGTTATGGCATGGAGAAAAATAATACGAATCTGAGTTCCTTTTTTTTAAACCAATCGAATTGTAGAATGTTCTCTATGATCATCCTAGGCATTTTTAAAACTAATTAGTTTCCATTTCAATTTCTGTTGAATTAACCTCCGGACTTTTCTACTAGAACTATACTGGGTATAACCCATATATTTTTTGTTTCCACATTTGATCTGTTGCATTATTTAGCTTTTGAGTTCACTTCCTTATATTTGCGATCCCATTGTGCAGGCGATAGAAGTTGTTGATTTGGATCAACAAACTAAAATGGTAGCAGAGCTTGATGGTCATGTCATGCGCTGTGTGCGTGATCAAAATGGGAACCATGTCATTCAAAAATGTATCGAATGTATACCTCAGGATGCAATTCAGTTTATTGTCTCGACCTTTTATGATCAAGTCATGATATTATCTACGCATCCATATGGTTGTCGCGTCATTCAGGTTTATTTCGTTATTTTTTTATGCGCACACATGTAGGTTCATGTCTGATGATACTCTAAAATATTGGATAAGAAATGTATGTATTAGTGAGAAATTGGAGGTTTCCATAGAGGATAAAATAGGCAAGAGCCGATTAAAATGGTTTAGACATGTGCAAAAGAGAGAACTAAATGCTCATGTCGGGAAAAGTGAGAAAAATGTAGTTAATGGTGCAATGTGGGCTACACACACGAGAAAATTGTACTTGATGGTGCAATGAGGTGTGTGTGTGTGGGTGTGGGTGCGTGCAGGCAGTTAGAAACTATATATTATTGTAAACTGAACTGAGTAGAAGGCCGTTAATATAGCATAATTGAAGAAACAGATTCTTAGAACCGGCCCCAAAATTTGGGATAGAGGCTTGTTGCTGTTGTTGTACATCATGCATGTATGCCTTTCAAATGGAGTTCATTGACTGAATGACTTCATCAATTCCAAGTTTTCATTAGATTTTCTTTTTATATTTTTCATGACGTGCATTGCATTGACTTGCGAACTTTTTATTCTCTGAATGACATAGAGAGTACTGGAACATTGTGATGACCCGAAAACTCAACAAATTATGATGGATGAGATTATGCAAAGCGTCTGCATGCTCGCACAAGACCAGTATGGGAATTATGTTGTTCAGGTATGTATCTTGTTGGAAGTTTTCAAACCATCCCTCTCCAATTTTTTGATCCCTGCACCTTTAGTTGATAATAGCATGCACCTACCTAATGCATGAAGTGTGCCTTTCCTTTTGCTGCATATCTATTAGATTCTACTACTAAGTACTAAGCTAGGAAGCAATTCACCATTTGTGATTGGTACATATCCAGGCAAAAAAGAGTCCAGATTTCAGATGTTTTTGCTACTTTGCAATCTTTTCTTTTAATTTATTTTACAGAAAAGTATATCTAAGCATCATATGGCGTTGCCATTCTACTACCAACTTTGGAAGAAGCACTTCACTATTTGCATTGGAGTTTTGCCTCTTGAAACACATTGCTCTTGCTCCCTGTTTTGTTACTGTATCATCTACATATTGTTTCTAAGTTCACAAATCTATATTTTAGACATGTAATGTCAATGCTAAAATTGAAACAGCATGTATTGGAGCATGGAAAACCTCACGAGCGAACTGCCGTCATCAAGAAATTAGCTGGGCAGATAGTTCAAATGAGTCAACAGAAGTTTGCTTCGAATGTTGTCGAGAAGTGTTTGGCCTTTGGTGGGCCTGCTGAACGTCAGTTTTTGGTAGATGAGATGCTAGGGACCACTGATGAAAATGAGCCACTTCAGGTATGATTGCTTTTTGAATGGGGTGCTTTTTTGTATATATCTGTAAATAGGATAAATTCAAAATGTGACATGCTTACTAATATACAAGTCATACATCTTGATAAATATTCCACCTTTTATAAGGCCACAAATTTCATTTTCTTCATTGCAGTGGATTTGGATACAGATGCGAGATAGTATACAAGACGGATACACTGCTTCACTGCTTCACCAGTTTAAGAATGCAAATCCTAGATTTTTTTCCTTCTAGATTCTATCCTAGTTTAGAAGAATTTAAACGATGCTAGCAAGTCATTTTTTGTTTATGTAAAACTATATTTCCTTGAACAATCATCTCTACTAAGAAAGCGAGAGCAATTAAGTTTGATTCAGGATGTATTTTAGTGTCTTGGCCAATGATACAATAACAGAATATAAAGTTTAAGACGCCTGAATAGGAATATTACGGTATGGATACATTTCCTCGATGAAGATTCCATGCAACGCGCTTTATTTTCATTTAATCAAAGTTTTCATCAGTTTCCACTTTGTATTGGAATTTACAAAATAGAGCATTATGCTAAACTTTGAAATGTATGCTTTTGACCTTATTTTTCCGCTTGTATACCCGTGTTTATGCAGGCTATGATGAAAGATCAGTTCGCTAATTATGTTGTACAGAAAGTTTTGGAAACTTGCGATGATCAGCAACGGGAACTGATCCTCTCGCGAATTAAAGTCCACCTTAATGCATTGAAGAAATACACTTACGGGAAGCATATAGTTGCACGTGTAGAGAAACTTGTTACTGCTGGAGGTATGACTTGAACTCTTCCAAAGTTTTGATTCCTTCGTTTTTATCGAGAAGTAGATTTCGTTCTTCACCAACAAGCTAATGCACTAACCACTTTAGCAAAAATGGTTTTCTCATCGTTCAACTTTTTACAGATGAATCATTGTCTTTCCTACTGCAAATTGTACTATATGTTTTAGGTCTTCTGCAAGTTAATGAACAACAATTGACATCCTATCCTTTATCTTGAAAATAGAGGAGAGTTGTCTATTTTAACTTGTCAACGTAGATCCTCATTCAAATTTCATGCCTACATCTTATCCCTGATTGCTTTTTACAAATGAGCCTTTCAGAAATAATAACAGGTTTTTCTCGTATATCACTCTAAAACTAATCTATTTACATATAGCACCCTAAAAAATTGGTAGTTTTGTATATCTCCAATACCTTACTGCTATTCAAATAACCCAACATTATGGGTCATATGCTATCAATTTAATTTCATGCCATGTCTAAACTAATCATGGTTGATTTAATAATCTTTAACCTTTCTGAAAATCAAGACTCATATTCAGATTGCTCTGTTTCTTTTGCTAATAAAAGTTATAAATTGTTAAATTTTGACAATTGAAAGGGGAAAACAATCATTTACCATTATCCCATCCAATATAATGGATAAAATAGTACTTATTACAAAATATTCTCAAAAAAAATCTTAGTTCATAAAACCAGAGCAAACTTTGAATGTCTGGTAGCCTTAAGGGGGTTACATATAAAAATAGTTAAGTCTTGTGCCGGATATACAAGAAAAACCCAACAATAAATTCTACATTGTAAACGAGATTATTTTACAAGATCAAAAGGTTATTTCTTAGCGTTCGAAATTGATTTAATGGCATACAAACAATCTAAATGATAATTCAATTGCTTGCATGACACTGGCTGCTGCCTTGAATTTTATTTTATTTACTTCCCTTTTCTTGTATTATACACCAGCATGTTACTTTTTCTTGTATTATACATCAGCATGGACTTTGGATTTCTTTGTTTAAGTTTGGGTCTCAGCTTTTTAATTATATTTTTAGTTCTGATTGCAGAAAGGAGAATTGGAGTTCCGCCATCGTAATTTCTTAGAAGGGAAATAGTAAAGGAAGGTGTACAGCTAACAGAGGCTAGTGCGTTGTGAGCTCCTTTTTGCGTCGCTCTTATCTATTTAGAAAAGGTGCAAGCTAATGAAAATAAACCAAGTTTGCTTGTACTCTAAAAACTGTACATCCTGTAGTTTGAGATTATAATTGGCCGAGGAAGTCAGAAAGATAAAAATGCTATGTAGAAGTTTTTGAGTGATGTAAAGAAAAGTTGCGTGTAGTGAGAGGAAATATGCTATAGAGTGACTGTACAAATGACGTGGTGTGGAGAGAGAGCTATCAGTTTAGTTGAGGGAAGAAGTAATCTCTCCTGCTCCTGCTTTTGTTTGGGATGTTAAATTTATGTGTACGATATCTGTTTATTTTGCTTACTCCCTTGTTTGATGACAAGTTTGTTTGCTTAGGTTTATTAGTTTTCCCCTGTGATGATGATGATTATGTGTTCCCTAGTCGCTTTAACATGCATGTATTGTGCGCTTTTTGTTTGGTCCATACCACTGTAAAATATAGTTTGTTTGCAGGATTTTCCCTGTTACAAAATAATTAATGTCCGAGTAGTTTTGTTTTGCCTTTCACATTCTCCACATATTCCCTAAAATGCCAAAGTATATGGTTACAGATTATACGTACAGCCTTTAAAATAGATCTGAGCGAGGTTTTTTAGCTTTCAAGTTCTGCTAGAAAACCTTAGAAGGAAACTGTATGCAAAATTTTCTTAGGGGATTTTGATGTACTTGATTCTTGGCTCCGGTATCTTCACGCTTCTTCAGTAGTTCACAGTTTCCATCTGAGCTTCAGCAAATGTTTTCTAGGCATCATCGCTCGACTGCCTTTCCGAGAGCAGTAAAGCTCGCTGCGAATGAAAATTACGCTATGTGAACAAACAGGAGAACCCACAGGAGACGTGGATCCAAACTGAACAGTCATTGATAACGTGATTGCCATTAACATGCAGCGGTCCGTGCTCTAAACCCATATTAAACAATCTTGTGCTTTTAAAAATCCGTCCTTTGCTTATCCCATTTTGCATCAGCCATACAACTGTGCTTATCCCATTTTGCATCAGCCATACAACTGCTATCGCTTTGCACTTGCAAAAAGGCCCTTTTTCCTTGCAAGGGGAAGGATCCCCATATGTAGTAGAAGCTATAGATCATTTCATGCAAGCATCAGATGAACTTGACACTGATGCGGAATTTTTATATAAATCATCCTGTAACGTACGAAACTACACGAGGTATAAGATGGTATAGCATCGTTTGCAATATCTCCATAATTTACATAATGCAATTTCCAACTGTGGCCAAAAACTACTAGCATATGCAATTCCCATCTAATAACTAACAAAATTTTGTAAGCATTCTGTAGCTGATCCAAAAGCTGACAATTTTTTCCTAATAAATTATCTGTGACCGCCTCGAGCCTGCAAAAAAAATGGAAGAGGAACCAACTCATGTTAATTAATATCAGATGTTAAAAAGTAGCGAGGTAGCAGCTTTTTTTTTTGCACCAACATGCCAAAAGAAACAAAGAACCTAGCTGGGTAGCAGTTGACCGGTTGCTGCTTTTATTTGCTTTCTGAACCTAAATTCATTGCGAGCACTCATTGCCCAAAGACCTCTTTGCAAGATAATATGACTGACCGTTGTAGGATTTGGTAAGAATTCCTTGCAATGTATCGACACGATTTATTTTTTTTGAATTTTTACTGCTGCTGCTTCCCGCCTCAAGTTTTCATTATTTCATACAATATGCAGGCCAATTTTCCTACAAGCAACATAATAAAAAAGATATGCACTCTTTAGATTGGTATAGAAATTGCAGCTAAAAAAAATTCTAGGAAGATATATAGCATACAAAATGCATAGTTTGAACAAAAAGGTAATTTTTTTTATAAGATTCCATTTATACAAAAAAAAAATCTCCGCAAATATGATCTAATTTTATAACTTATGCATTTTTAAGGTTTATATGAATGGTTCATCATCTAAAATATCATAATTGCTCAATAAATTGGAGAAAACTAGTAACTAGAGACTTCCCCTAAAATCTAGAGGGGGCAAGCCGAACACCTAGGGAATTCCACATAAGTCTGCTGGAACATTGAAGTATTTTTTAACCCTCAATTGAAAGGAAACAATGGTAAAACTATATAGATGCAGCCCTAGGATATTTAAGCTCTTATAAATCACATAGCACACTATAGTGTATACCTCGCCAACGAGCCAGCTGCTAATGATGGCAGCCGTGCGGAGCATAAGGGATTCTTTGCGGGCAATGTGCGTTCGTATTTGTCTCTGTATGCATCTGGCTGCTCTTCCTTGCACCTCAGCTTGTTTTGCATCCGGTTCTGCCATCTGTCCAGCTCTCAGAAACACCTTTGCCATGCCTATCTGTCGGGCCAAATCAGGCTGAAACCTATTAAAATCAGATAACATAAACCAATTTAGATACAGAACAACAAACTTCAATACTAATCATGTGCAAGAAATCGGTGAAACTACTTTGCTTGCTGGTTTTTCATTTAGCAGCAAATTATTACAGAATTATGAGCAAATAAAAGTTTTGAAATATATAGAAAACAAAATAAACAGAGGATAAAAAGCTACCTTGCTTCATCAGACCACCTACAAGCAAATTGCTGTATCTTAGTGCTCAGATTTATGTGGTCAGTGGTCTTCACTCTTCAGTAATCCTTCAGAAACCTGCTTCAGAACATAAACATAATTTCAACAAATGGGGATAATAAGTGTTATACATTAGATATCAAATTTCAGTAATCGTTACTGGTCATTTATAATAGCAACAAGGGAAAAAAAATTCATTTATCCATAAAGCAGCATTGGTAACATAATAAAAAACTAAATGGAAACATTATACAATCAAGGACTAAAGTAATCCAAACCGTTAGACAAATTACAGTTTTAATCCAAACCGTTAGACAAATTACAGTTTTAATCCAAACTTGGAGATATCATATGCGGTTTACCACTAAAAGCAAAAACGAATAGCTTGCAAGATTTATTTAGTTTTGAACCAGTAACATGGATCTAGTCCTACGTAGTCTTTGTGGACCCATCACACATGAGATCGCTATATTCATGATTGAACTAGTCCCACACTCGAGAGTTGAGTGAACATGAAGAACATAAAGATGAAATCAAGATGACCAATCAGCATAATCATTCGGGTGGGTCTAATGCCATATGATGTGTTCAATAGTCAGGCTCCCGATGAGCCCAATTGAATCCTAAATGATAAATATGCACTCTCCATATTTGATATTATGTATAAACAAAAATTGCCGAGTAAAAGAATGCCATGTGATGTTCTTACTAACCGACTCCCCAAGGGGCCCGATTGAATCCTACATGTGTTGTGGCCCAAAACGGTGTGTTTGCAAAAGATAGTCGGATGGTGATCAATGTGATACCTATTACGTAATGTGCATGCTAAGCAATTCCTATAGGTATTGGGGATGTGCCTCTCTAGTATATGTGGATCCATCACACATAAGATTGTTAAAGTTCATGATTGGAATAGCCCCGCATTCGAAATTTGAGTAAAAAATGCAGAACACAGACAAAGTTGAACCTCAACATACTAGATGAAGCATTTGGGTCAAATCGGGTCTTATGCCTTATGATTTCTTCTCTGATCGGCTCGCAATGGGACCAATTGATTCCAAACATGATAAGATATGCACTCTCCATATTTGATATTATGTATAAACAGAAATTGCCAAGTAAAACAATGACAGAAAACTTTACTAATACAAACAAGAAGTTTCATAGCAACAGATGATCACTCTATTCAAATCTTGATTCAAGCTAATTTCAAATTCCCACCTGTAAAATAAACAATAATTCATTATACCTAGTACCCCATACTAAAACATGCAAATCAAAAATAAAAAAAGAATGATTATTCAATCTCCAACAATCAATAATTCTGAACACCTACAAACCCGTCATGGTTCAGGCAAAACAAAAGAAAAATAAAACAAAGAGTAATTCATCAACACATGATACACATGAAGGAAAAGGGCCTAGCTTACCTCAAGCAACAAGGGAAACTGCCATGTCTGTTACAGCTGAGAGAAGCCAATTGAGGAGCTTCACTATGCTGAGGTGGCAAGCATCTGGAGACACGCCCAGTACCAGCCTAGAATCATTTTCGTACCAACTGTTATTTCTTTTTATCGCAGAAATTAAATGTATATATAAGAAAGAGAAGTGAGACTTGTGTAGTGTAATGAAAATACAACCAACCAACCAACCCCCCTCACCCCTACTCCCCCACGGAGCTTTCTTCAGAATATTTTTCTCCAAGGGGGACATCATTTCGTACCAGAGCTGGATCAGCTCCTTTAACAGCCCTCACAAAAAAGAATGCCTTCAGATGGGGAGAGGAAGCACAATCAGCCTTTGAAGTTCTGAAGAAAGCTTTGACCACTACACAAGTGTTGCAATTAACTGAGTTTAATGATAATTTTATACTGGAGTGTGATGCCTCCAGACTGATATCCAACGATAACTAGCATCCATCACATAACTCAGTGTCTTAAAGTCGCATACAATTCGCTATAGCAAATCTATCATTATATGTTGAAAACAGCAATATTGTAAAACAGCACTCAAACATCACGGAGGTCTGAACCAAATACAAAAGATTATATCATGAGAACAATGACCTTGGCAATTGAAGGTCATCTCCAGGTCCAATTGCAAAGTATTATTGTTTAGTAATCCAGGGTAGCAAGAAAAAAGACATCAGAGTATTAGAATGATTAGTTGAAATTGTACGCATATTAGTCAGTTACACAAGTGTTAATATTAGTAGAAGATGATTATGCTCCTGAATTTAGATAGGGTTTACCAAAAAAAAAGGAACGATATACAAAATACCCCATTCAAACATCACCACCACCTATGCCTTTTCCCATCATAATGAAACGATTTATGAGGCAAGGTCCATGAAATATTTTACGAAGTTTTACAACAGTGTCAAAATATTACATCAAAGTTCTTTTGATTAGTTAAATTTGCAAAATTCCTAGACAACAAAATTACTAAACCAGGACAGCATCTTCTAAATTTTCCTAGAACCAGGACAAAAGGCTTAAGAAAAGGAAAAGGATGCTAGATTTTCTATAAATGAACAATTGTTAAAAAAATATTCACACTTCCCAATGAAACAACCAAATACAAAGAAAATCCAGTCACAAATCATGACGAAGATAGTAAACCAATAATCAAGTTGCATAAAAGGATTTCAGAATTGCAGAACATGTACTCTATAGCAATTTCTATAGATGTTTATAGGAAGTACTTAATGAATAGACAGGCAAAATTTACATCTCAGCCATTAAATCTTCGACATAAAAAGCGAGACAAAATTCAATCAAGCATATCCATTCCCAAACAGGCCACAAGGAATGATCATAATTTTCAAAAAACATTGTACTTGCCTGGTTGAGTTCCCCCAGGAAGAGACAAAGCCTGAGTTGTTATATCCTCCAAAATCTTCTTCACATCGGCTTTAGCATTCCTCACCGAGGTCTCAGTCAGCCCTTCAATAAACAGGTACAGCTTTCTTTCCCCAGGAGCAGGAATTCTTCCCAGAGGATAAAATTGGCCCCTAGTAGTAATAGCCGTTCCCGTCCACTCAGAAATTGGACCCAACGTCTCCTTATGCGTGATCCTCCAACGAGCTTGCTGTGGAAAATCATTAATCTCGAACTCTGCTTCATAATGTTCAGTCATAGCATCGGCCTGAATCTTCCCCAATTTTTGTTGTATATGCATGGCAGCCACTATCGCATTTGCTCGAGCCGCAACATCATTCGGTAGGCCAGTAACACCAGGTAAGTTTCCAGCAACACCAGGGACAGGTATCAAAGGATTAGCTGCCCTAGTGGCTGCAGCTAACGCAGCAGCTTGAGAAATAGCAGTTGCTTGTGCAAGATCCCCACCAGCCTTTCGAACCCCTTCATCTTCAGAATCCGAATCCAACTTATCTTCCTCAAACCCATAGTCCCGTGCTTGGGCTTTCTTTACAGATTTCCTAGCTGCTTCTTCTTCCTCATCAAATTTGAACCCACTGCCACCATAGCCAGTACCATGAGCTTGTTCTGTTCCTTGGTTAACCTTAGCCATGAAGCCGTCAGCAAGTGCTTTAAGATCTTCAGGCACAGCTTGTTCAGAGAGTTCTAGGGCTTTAACGAGATCAGGGGCATATCTTGCATCGTCCTCTGAAATGAATGTGACAGCACAACCTTTTCTACCAGCTCGGCCTGTGCGGCCAACACGATCGACATAGTCTTCATAGTGATTTGGCACATCAAAGTTCACCACGAGCTCAAGCTCTTTTACAACAAGACCTCGTGCAGTGACACTTGTAGCTATCAAAAGATTGCAAGCATTGGACTTGAAATCAGCAATGGTGGATTCGCGATCTGTTTGAGCCTTGGCACCATGAAGAGAAAGGCAAGGATAGCAGTGCCTAAGCAAATCTTTGAACAAAGAATCGCATCTATCTTGTGAATGAACAAATATTAGGATCTTCCCTTTCTCGTACCACTCCCCTAACAGCTCTAAGAGCCTTAGGAACCTCTCGCTTTCTTGCCTAACCTCGACTAACTGAGTAATATCTTTGTTTACAACACTCCTTCCCCCAACTTGAATTTCAACAGGCTTTTTCAAGACCTTTCTTGCTAACACCTCGACTTGCGAGGAAAAGTGGCTGAAAATAGTACGGATTGACGGTCCGGTCGTGTATTTTGAACTGTTCTAGTAATTTGGGGTCAAACCCCATATCGAACATTCGATCAGCTTCATCCATTACAAAATAAGTAACCCTACGAAGATTAGTAATTTTACCACCGCTAGTACATAAAATATCAATCATTCTACCAGGAGTGCATACTACAATTTCAGTACCATGCTTTAAATCACTAATCTGCTGGGCTACACCTGAGCCTCCATAGATGGGAACACAGTTGATACCCAAACCCCTTGAAAATTTCTTAATGTCACTATGAATTTGTTGAACAAGCTCTCGAGTTGGAGCCATTATAAGCCCAATGGGGCCATCACCAGGCACCACATGAGGCTGGTCTTTAATATGCCTCAACATCGGAAGTACAAAAGCAAGGGTTTTACCTGAACCGGTCTTTGCAACTCCAATGCAGTCTCGACCACTCATAATTACGGGCAGCGCCTGAGATTGAATTGGCATAGGCTTCTCGAAGTTGAGCTTCTTAATTGTATCCAGAATTTTGCTTGTTAGTCCAGTTTGGAACCATGTTTTAATAGGCTTTGGCACATCTTTACCATGTAACTTCAACTCGAGCTGTTTCCTATAAGTAGCAAGCTCATCTGCTGTCAACTTCGAAATCTCCTTCGCCTCAATATAGAAATTCTTCCTAAATGGTTCGTACTGAATCTTTGTGTGGTCAACAATTGACAGCTTCTCAGCCTTTGTCTTCTTCACTCTCTTAAGGAACTCATCGTCATCTTCATCTTCTTTAGCATCTTCATCATTCTCAGGCTCCTATCTTCACCCGGAATAATCCTTCGCATTGTATTCTTCGCATTCTTCTTCGATTGGACCCCATTACTGGTGACTTCTTTAGCTGCTGATTTCTTTCCAAGTTCGGGCTTTTTCAAATCATCTTTATCTACAGCAGGTTCCACAGTATTCACCTTCTCGACTTCAGGCAATACCATAGAGTTCATAAAAGCATCAAGTGGATCGAGTTCATTCTCCCCATTTTCCATAACATCATCACCATTAGCCATTTTTCCTCCATCATCTACCTCCTTAGCATTACCATCTTCTCCACCATTAGGCTTCATCTCCTCCTCATCTACAGCCATTTCGTTTCCTCCTTCTTCGCCATCGTCGTCATCATCAGATTCCCCTCCTAATGTCCATTTTTTACCAGACTTGAGCTGTTCTTCATCATTGGCATCGACCGTCTTCTCTCTCACATTCTCCTCCTTGTTCCTCTTCAGCTCCTGCCATTCCTGAACCCTTCTCCTCCGCTTCTCCATCTCCTCATCGAGTTTTCTCTGCTCCTCTTCGGGATCCTCTTCTCGGGTCTTGTTCGATTTATCATCCGGCTCCTCCTCTTGGGCATCCTTTCTCATGTGCTCGCTTCCTTCTTGACGCTGGCTGCTTCATTCTCTATCTCGAGAATCCCCTCTCCTCCGCCTTTTCGGATGGCTTTCTCTATCTTTATCTTCTTCTTCATCATATCTTTCCGATTCTCTCCTCTTCTCCCTCACCGCCCTCTCCTCGTCTCTTTCTTTCTCTCTCTCCCTCTCACGATCTTCTCGTTCTCGCTCCCTCTCTTCCCTCTTCCTCCTCTCTCGCTCCCTCTCCTTCTCCCTTTCTCTCTCCTCTTTCTCTTTCTCCCTCTCCCTCCCTCTCTCTAACTCTCGCTCCTTCTCTCGATCCCTCGCCTTCCTCTCCTTCTTCTCCCTCTCTCTATCCCTATCCTTGTCCTTGTGCCTCGATTCCCTCTCCCTTTCTCGATCCCGATCCCGATCTCTGTGCCTCTCTCGATCTCCTCCTCCGCTCTTCTTCTCAGAATCACGATCTCTGTGCTTCTCCTTCTCCCTCTTCTCTCTTTCACGATCCCTTCTCGGATGATCCTCCTTCCTCTCGCTGTCGTCTCTGCTGGATCTCCGCTTCGATTCCTCCATCGACCGCCGCCGATTCGCAAGGAGGCGCAAGCAAAGCCAAAACCCTAGGAGGCTTTCGTGATTCTCTCTCTCCCCCCTCTTCTCTCTCCCCTCTCTCTCGTTAGAGTTTTATGCTCCCCCCTCTTCTCTCTCCCCTCTCTCTCGTTAGAGTTTTATGCAAACGAGAAACAGAAGGAAAAAAATAAAAAAAGATTGGACTGGCACGAGCAAATAAACATGCTAACCTGAACAATATGAGAAGACTATATAATCTTTCTTGGTTTCAATTTGAATGAGACAATTAAAGAAGTCGAAACCCCTCCAACCCATTTCCCATGGACTAATCAATGTTTTGGGTGTTATTTCATTTTGCATGTGTATAATAAGTTAACATATGTAGATCCTAGATTGTTTTGTAATGGTATGGTACTTCTGATCACCAAATAATTATTGACATCGATAGATAGATGATAGATAGATGACGACAAAGGTCTTCTTACTATTCTACTTGTTTGTTTTATGATAAATTCTCAACGCAAACACATGAGCCAACACCTAATTTTTAGGATTTATCCCTATCTATACATATTTTATTAATATATGTTTAATGAGCTGAACGCGTTTTCTTGCTTTTCTGTTAAAAGGAAAATATTTATCCAGAAGACTTTAATCTTCTTTTTTGGAAATACTGTGCTCGCAAGGTTCGAACCTCAAACCTCCCCATGCAACTGCAAATTTTACCACTAGATTATAAGGACACAAGCACAAAACTTTTAATCTAAACATGTCATTATGTCATAAATCATATGACTATCACATATGAAGATCTTATTTGCAACATGAAGATCCATGCAGAGATATAGTTCTTATATAAGAGAGTGCTGTCAACGCTTGAGCTAAATTGACATCCTACATTTGTGTGGCGAAAATATCTAAAACAAATTGTGATAATTCTGCTATCATTGCATCTCAACAAAACATAAACAAGCTGAAATTTTACAATCAATCAAACACAAATAAATAAACAAATTTGAACACAAAAGGAAGATGGTTAAAGCTTGTAAAATAAGACAAACTTGATATAAACATGAGAACAGGGGGAAAAAAGAAAAGAAATACAACTTCATCACCTTAATAGCCCCAGTACGGTAAGAAATCTTTTTTTTATTCCCTCTTTTCATTTTCCAACACAGATTTTTATTGGAAGAATAACCGAGGAAATGGTACATTTTCCCCTGTATTTAGTTGAAATTTGTGCAAGAAAAATTTCAAACAAACCATCAACCAATCAACTTACTATAACAAATGAAAAGCTCAACAAATAACTAAAGTCATACATAACAGTTGAAAAATCAAGTTAAATGCATCCCTGTATATTCCTACAGCAATTCAACAAAACCAAAAATAAAAATAAAAACAAAAACATATATCATCAATTTATAAGCCAAGCAATCACTGAAGGCATTGATCTCAATCCTTTGAACTGTTCTCCCTAGCCACAATCTTGGAACTTCCCAGTCAGTTGCTGCTGCACAAAATAGAAAATAAAATATCTAATTAAATCTTGAAATGTAATAAGAAAAAGGGTTAATAGCAGAAACAACCATGCAGTTTATCCTATACGGCAGTTATACCCCTCCTCTCAACTAATTTGTTGGCACAAACACTCACTCTGCTCATCGATTGCATCTCTAAAAATGCTCAAATTCAATTCTAAAGAAGTCAAGTGATTGTTTAGTTTTTTTCCTTCAAAAAACCTGTTTTTGATGTTTAGAGTTGAATGTGAGCATTTTTTATGGTTTCGACTGTTGAGCAAAGGGATGTTTGTGCCAATAAATTACTTGAGGGGTACACAAAAGTAAACAAAAGGGCGTTTTGTGCAATTAACCATAAGAAAAACGATTAACAGATATAAATACCCTTCAAAAAGTCTCTCATATCTTAATAGGTTTCATCTATAATGCTGATATATTTATATACGTTCATGAAAATCTTATAAATTGTTTCTAAAAATGAATTTTCATCTCTTATCTAATAATAATGGAAAATCTATCCTTTGCTACCCAGTACAAAATAAGAGGTGAGGTCCCTTGTTTAATCTTCTGATGTTATAAAACTTTACTGGTAAGTTTGTGTGTAAAATGTAAAGCAAAAAATAAGCAAGTATATATAATATAACTACAAGACTGATGACTCTACTTCTTAAGAAATGAAACAAATTGAAAGACCTCATGCGACTTGTTCGCGCAAATACCACTCAGGCTTTCTGTACTGTAGCTCTACCGAGTGTTTCTCTTTTGATGTTACTTTGTTCCCTTCCTCGGATTAATATGGCATGTGTCTTAGAGCCACTACTTATTCCCTTGCTCAAGTCTTATGTGCAGGTGTTTGTTAATGCTAATTACACGATCGGAACTAATATGTCTTCATCGTGAGCTCTGAAGTACAAAAACCACTTCCTCATGAATCTTTTAGTTTAAAATGTGAAATGTATTGGAAAAAGAATACGAACCTGGGGAAGAGAAGTCGGAAGATGAAGCCATAACATGGGAAACTTGAGTGCGATGAAGATAATTATTTTTTTTAAAACGAGATGATGATTTACTAATAGGTTTTGTAACTAACAAAAGAAATTAGATTTAGGAGAAGTTGACAGAATGATATAAGAGGAAGAAATGATTTGAGGAGATCTGAAGGTGAAAACATTTTTACAGCCTAGAAATCAGAGTCTTTTCCACATTCCAATACGCAATTGCTAACATTCCAAATCATTTTTACAGCCTAGAAATTTCTCATACACTAATTTCTGCTCTATATTTGACTTAAGTAGAAATACACACTTGTATACTTTTACAGTCATACATTAAATGAGCATAAGAAGATAGTTTAGTAAATTTTACAGCCGAGGGATGCTCCTACAGAAATGTTTCATACCGGAAAAGATAATTGCTTTTAAAGCTTGTATTCCCAATGGAACTTTTATTGAGAAATAAATTTCAGTATGACATTCTTCCTGTTATATTTTGTCAGTATATCCAATTACTTTACAAAATCTTTAATCGTTATGTGCATTTCTTTGAGTATGCTATTGCTGTTATTGCCCTTAGATATTTTCTAATAGCAAAGCAATTTCTCATCATTGCCTACTGATGATCACTGATATGACTCGGCTAAACCGATGACGACATATCAATAATAGGCATTTCCTGAAGGAATTTCCATTAGTAATTCCTATATAGCTTTAGCCTAGAAATAACTACATAACCTATAGAATACAATAATATGCAGAGAATATTATTCTCTCAAAGAAAATATTATATTGAACATCACGTTTTATGCTGTTAACTATATAAGAATTTAGTTCACAACTGAGAGCATTTTTCTAGCTCTAAAAAATAATATAACACTTAGAATTTATTTTCATGATGGATATCATATTCGGCTAATGTACATTGATCTAAGAACCTCATGGATATTTTTGGATGATGGCACACATTTTGATATTAGATATTTGCCTTCACACCCCCCCCCCTCTCAAACTAATGCAATGATATCATTGGTAATAATAAAGGCAAGACGGTGTATTATTAGAAAGCAGTGCTTGATAAGATGCTCTTTAAATTGACCATTAAAAAGTCACTGGAATTTTTATACGGACGATTAGAAAATAGAAATGAATATCCAGAAAGGACTTCTAAAAATAAAACTACTCAAACCTAAACAAACTTAGGTATAAGGGATTTTATTTAGAAAAAAACACAGTTAATTACATAATGTAAGATGTTACCTTTTGGGGCACTGCTGATAACATCCAATGCTGACCTGCTGAATACTTTTAGCAAAAACGCATGGAAACTCTTCCTCTTGATCCCTACATCAATTTCTCAGGTGACAAACTCAAATATCGGCAAATAAAATATTGATTAGGAGAAGATAACCATATATATACTCCAGATCTATGTGCATCACACACAAAAATCTGCATTTCCATAACATATATATTTAACAAATGAAATCGTTAGAGGATAGAGAATAAGTTAGATTGAAGTGAAAGAATTAAAAATAACATCAAGGATGGTTAAAAAAAGGATTAATTGCAGTATCACCCCTCATGTATAATTTAGCTAGTTAGATTCAATATACCTTCGAAGAAGGAAATTTGATCTGATTCTTAACTAATTTGCTAAAAAATTCAGCCGAGTGATGATAAATGGTCTCTATATGACTTTAAAGAGAACAAGTGGCCAAATAGTTGACTAACCCTTAACTAAATTCGGTGATATTTGGTTAAAAAAAAAAGTTATGTAAAGATAATTGGTCTCTATATGACTCTATAAAGAAAAGGTGGCCAAATAGTTGACTAACCCTTGGGGTGCTATACGCTAATAAACCAGTTGAGGGGCTATAAGAGCTATACAAGGTAAACATGAGTGGTGCTATATGCAATAATCCAAAAGTATGGAAGCATCAAATAATCAGAACCGACATGCATCATAATCAGTAATGACTACAATGCATGTTCTCATTATAAGATAGAAAATGTATGATGAAACGTGATGAAGTACATATCGTGAATTGAAGCATGAAACCAAACTTTTCCATTATAACCCCGAAGCCAACATCTCGTTTCAATTAAAACCCTATGATTTTAGCAGATGCAATCACCAACAAGACAGTTTTAAAGAAAAACAAACAGGTCAAGAGCGTCTTTCTGAAATAGTAAATACTCAACGGAACAGGAAGGCAACTGTACAGCAGTAGACTGTACATAGAAACAGGAAAACAGTTAAAAGATTGAGGTAATCAAGCATGGTTTCAGATAAAAAGTCTTTCAATAACTCTGGCCCCTGCATTAGGTTGACAAATATTGAACCCATGATAAACACAGGGTTGGTTCAATATCAGGGGATACAATTAAGGGATGTGTATGCAATTATTTAACATAATGAAAGGATAAAAGTTATTATTGAGCAAGATATGATTACATTGGTAAGATTCTAGAGTACTTCTAGATAAGCAAGTTTTCACTCTCCAAAGCCATCCTAAACTTATATTTTGACTAACGACAACTATTAATTATATGATAAAGATCATAAAACTTTCAGAATAATATGAATTGAGAAGACAAAAGGTCTCGTTGGAAATATAACAGTCTAAACAAAAATGCCAACTCAATCAGCAGAAAGAAATTGTTGTTCTAGTGGTAACAAAATCTCCATCAACATATAAAAGCAATACTTCACTAAACAGTATCTATAATTCTATATTTATATCTCTACTATTATAATGCAGACTCTTTTTTCCGTGTTTTTTTTTTTTTTGTTTTTTGAGGGGTGGGGGTGGGGGGTTCCCCTAATTAATTTTGTCTTTTGTGTAGATGTTGATAAAATCTACTTTTGTGAGAGAAAATTATATATGCTCATCCAAGGCAGCTAGGCTATCCATGTCATCACCCATTTTAATTATTAAATGGTATTTTCTCCTTTTCCAAATTAACTCCCCCCCCCCCCCCCCTCACACACACAAAAAGAGAATAATCTCTTTCAAAATGTTCACAAAATTACAATTTAATGTTTAATACTCTTTTCGCTAAAATAGTATTATGATAAGATCAATAAACTAAGAATTTTATTAGGCCGATTTACCAAAAACTACCACTACTATCAAACATCTTCATCTTCTTTTTCCGGCGTCCTTTCTCGCCTCTAGAGACTTCCTCCACTCGCCGCGACCACCAATCTCCTCCTCCACTCTCCAGCATTATTAATTATCTAATTAATATTTAATAATTATTAATAATGTAACTAATAAATAATCAAGCGCATTATGAAAAGGGCAAAAAAAAGCCTTTCGATTGAACAATCAATACCGTTAAAGTTGACTAACATTGACCGTTGTGACATTGCATTTTTATGTAGTTTTGAAACGCATTGGTAGTTTACTGCCATGGGCCCAAAGGTGTTGGTAGTTTTTGGAAAATTAACTTCTTTACTGTACCTAAATGAATAAGAGATCAAACTTTACTTTACCAAAAAAAAGAAACTACTTATTATTATATCTTTATAATTAATGATATCAAGTTCTGACTTTTGTATACATGTTCAATAAAATAAATTTCATTTTTAATTTTATATGAATGCAAGTTTTTTCCATTCCACATGCATTGCACGTACAAAAAACCAGTAATACTTCTTAGGGTAACGAATATTACAATATTAGCGACTTTGCACCAATTCAACTATTGAATCATCAGATAACCCCACCATGTTTGCAATGTCCAAAAGAAGCTAAATAAATACTACTTTGATTACTTACATACAAACAAATCATGAAAATAAGACCAAATCACATCAAGATGCATGCATTTGTTTTTACAAAAGAAAAGTCAGATCTTTTTATAGTTGCAAACTCAGATTTTAGCTCCAACATTCACCCTTCCAAACAAAAAGTCATTTTTTTAACAGTTAAAAACTAATCTTTTAGCTCCAACATTCAACCTTCCAAAAAAGTCATTTTTTAAAACAGTTAAAAACCAATCTTTTGGCTCCAAGATTCACCATTTCGAACGGTGCCACAATTCTGTACAGTTGCAATGATGTAGAAACACGCCTTTATTTAGACGTAATTAGCATTCCAACCAAAGAACTACAACAGCAGAACAACAACTCATCAAATTTCCAACTAATCATTTTTTTTACCTCTTTTTATTCATGATTAAAGTAAGAAACAAACTTCATACCAAAGAGAGAAACCATGATTACGAAGAAGCATCCATCCGCTTCAGATAAAGCCGGTACTTTTGAAAATGGCTCGTAACGTTCTCTCTCGTCAGCCCCTCGACGTTCATCAACTCCATGATCGTCTTCGGAGTCGCGCCCTTGATCCCCAAACGTTCGACCACGTCGATGAATCTCTGGTGGAGCTGCGGGGTCCACACCAGCCTGGCTGCTTCGTGCCTCGCTCCGACTCCTCATCTCGAGCTCTCGATTCTTCCTTCGGATCCTCACAATCGAGCGAGCTTTGGCGCCGGAGAGATAACAAGGTGTTCTGAGAGGCTACGTGGACCTCGCGAATCGTGCGGGGGGTCTCGTGCGCGATGCCGAAGCGGAAGCGAGCTCGATGGGGATCAACGGCTGAGATAACGGCGTTAGGTCGTCGGCGGTGGGGAGGCCGAGCTCCCAGTGGAAGACTCGATGGCCGTCGCCGTCGGAGGAGAGGTTGTAGTAATCGTTGAGATCGAGATCAGCTGGTTCCCCTAATGAGCTTCATCGCTCACCTTCGTGTTTTTCTTAGAGATTTTTCCAATGTAGGTTTTGATTTGGGATACAATAAATAAGAACATAAATGGAAAGAATTTTGTAATAGGGAAAAACTTTATTACATCCAACCTCCTTTTTTCTCCTCTCTTTCCAAGGATTTATACAAGAAAGATTATCAAAGAACCGAATCGAATCGAATCTTGACTAACAAACTTCTGCCCGTTCGAACTTGTTAAGAATCGTTATAATGTCCTCCATGTGGCTTCAGTTAATTAGCAGAGACTGCACACAACAACAACCTTCATCATTTCTTCCTCCTTGAAACCTTGACCTTGTCTCAAGGTCAAAAGCTGGAAATCTTTTCACTAAATCCCAATATCCTTTCCAAGTAGCATCTGAGACGTCTCTTTGCTTCCATTTGATAAGAAACTGGCTTATAAGATGCTTTCTCCGTTGAATTGTTCTTCTATCTAAGATTCTTTCAGGTTCATTAATGATTTCTTCATGATAAGTTGCTGGATGTAATTGAGTGATGACTCCCTCACCCAATTTCTTTTTGAGTTGTGATACATGGAAAACATGATGAATAGAGGATTCTGCAGGTAATTGCAGCTTATAAGCCACTGGACCAATCCTGGCAAGTGCTTGATAAGGGCCAAAAAACCTTGGAGAGAGCTTGTTAGGTTTTTGCTGAGCCACAGACAACTGTCTATACGGTTGTAATTTTAAAAACACCCAATCTCCAACCTGAAACTCCCTCTCAGTTCTATTTTTATCTGCATACTTCTTCATTCTATTCTTGGCAGTATGTAGGCTATCCTTCAGGAACTTGAGTGCCACATCTCTTGAGAACAATTCCCCATCCACTGACTGTACCTTAACAGATTTGGGAATATATGATAAAAGAGAAGGGGGTGCTCTACCATATACAGCTTCAAAAGGAGTGCAATGTGTTGAACTTTTCCATGTTGTGTTAAACCAAAATTTTGCCATCACCAACCATTTCACCCACTCCTTTGGTTTATGGCAACAAAAACTCCTTAGATAGGATTCCAGACTCCTATTGGTCACTTCAGTCTGACCATCAGTTTGAGGGTGATACGCAGTGCTAAGAGCAAGAGTGCAATCCTGCAACTTGAAAATTTCCTTCCAAAACAAACTGGTAAATATAGCATCCTGTCACTCACTATAGATCTAGGTAATCCATGTAATCTGAAGACACCTTCAAAGAAAACCCGAGCCACCATCTGAGCTGTATATGGATGGCTGAGAGCAAAAAAATGAGCATACTTGGTCAACCTATCAACAACCACATAGATCACACTTTTACCTTGGCACTTAGGGAGACTTGTAATAAAATCCATAGAGATGTCCTCCCAAATTCTGTCCGGTACATCTAAGGGCTGTAACAATCCAGCTGGGTGAGTATTTTCATACTTATTTCTCTGACATACTTCACAAGTCGATACATAAGCTTGTACATCAGTTTTAAGGCCCGGCCAAAAGAAAACTTTTTAATTCTCAGTAAGGTTCTGTATACCCCAGAATGGCCAGCCATAGGAGAAGCATGAAATTCAGCAAGGAGCTTGGATTTAAGGTTGCTGGCTTCAGGATCCACCATTATTCTGCCTTAATAGTAGTATATACCACCAATCTTTTGATATATGTCAGGATTAAGATTTCCTTGCTGCCCTCTTTGTTCTAAGTTCCTAAAATATTCTTCAGAGCTCACCATTTCTTTAATCTCTTCTAACCAAGAGCTTTGAACTATTGAAATTGATTGCAACTCCCTGCCTTCCCTCTCACCATGCTCCTCAAATCTTCTAGACAGCTTATCTGCTACAATATTCTCTTTACCAGGCTTATATTCCACTTTATATTCGAGCCCATGTAGCTTCGCCAACCATTTATTCTGAATTCCAGTATGGATTCTCTGATCTAACAAGTGCTTTAAACTCTGGTGATTTGTCTTTATGATGGATTTTCTTCCCATTAAGTATTGGTTCCATTTCTTGGTTGCCAGGATAATGGCTAATAGCTCCTTCTCATAAGTGGAGAGCATCAGATTCCTGCCCTTCAAGGCTTGACTCAAATAAGCTATTGGCCTCCCTTCTTGTAACAACACAGCTCCAATCCCAATACCTGAAGCATCACATTCCAGAATAAAGTCTTTGTTGAAATTAGGCATGGCCAATATAGGAGGGAAAGTGAGAGCTTGCTTCAGTTTCTCAAATGCAGATTGAGCTTCCTCTGACCATTTGAAAGAATTTTTCTTGAGTAAATCAGTCAGGGGGCTTGCAATGCATCCATAGTCCTTAACGAATTTCCTGTAATAGCCTGAAAGCCCCAAAACCCCCCTTAAGGTCTTCAAATTCTTTGGAATAGGCCAATCAGCCACAGCCTCAACTTTCTTTGGATCAACAGCAATGCCATCTCGGGATACAATGTGGCCTAAATACTCAACTTGCGATTGGCCAAACCTACACTTAAAGAGCTTAGCAACTAACTGATGAGATTTGAGGACTTCTAGAGTTAACTCCAAATGATGCAAGTGCTGTGACCATTTCTTGCTATAGATCACGATGTCATCAAAGAACACTAGAATGAACTTTCTCAAATAGGGTTTAAAAATAGAATTCATGAGAGATTGGAAAGATGATGGTGCATTAGTAAGGCCAAAAGGCATAACAAGAAATTCATAATGTCCTTGGTGAGTAAAAGCATTTTTATGAATATCTTCATCATATACCCTAATCTGATGACATCCTGACCTCAAGTCCAGTTTAGAAAAGAATTTAGTACCATATAACTCATCTAATAATTCATCAATGATAGGAATGGGGAACTTATCTTTGATGGTGTTCTGATTTAGACTCCTATAATCTACAGAAAGTCTCCAGCTTCTATCATACTTCTTTACTATGACAACTGGTGAAGAGTATGAGCTAGAACTTGGCCTGATCACCCCTGTCTGCAACATCTCATCCACAAGCTTCTCTATCTCATTCTTCATATGGTATGCATACTTGTATGGCCTGATGCACACAGCCTAGGAATTATCAGTGAGAGGAATCCTGTGGTCACAGCTCCTTCTAGGGGTAAGCTCTTGGGTTCTTTAAACACTGCAGGATTTTTGTTAAGGATATTCTGAATATCTGCATTTGTTTTTTCTGAATCATTAGGCTGTACTTCACAGTCAAGACTTTTGAATTGGAGCATAAAACACCAGCATATCTGTTTCACTTCTTTCTCTAAGCCTTGATTGTCCATCACCTTCAACTCTTCATGAGTTAACCCCTTCCATATGACCAATTTTCCTTCATACCAGAATTTGAGTTGTAAGTTTTTAAAATTAAAGACCACATCATCGAGGTTCCACATCCATTGAGCCCCCAGCACTACTTGACTGCTCCCATGGATAGCAGCAGCAAATCAACCACCACATCTGTCCCTTGGAAACTCACTCTAACCCCTTTACAAACCCCAGAGCCTACCACTGTATCTCCATTGCCTACCAGAACTTCAAAGTTCTGAGAATTGCACACAGACAATCCTAATTGCTTGGCTAGCTTGTTATTTATGAAACTGTGTGTTGATCCTGAATCCACCAAAATATTAACAGGTCTATCCCTGATGTTTCCTAGTACCCTGATGGTATGTGTAGCTGGAGTACCACACATGGCTTGCAGAGAAATGGATGGAAAATTAACAGGTTGAGATTCTTCTTCATTCTGAATTTCCCCCCAAGCAATTCATCCGATTCTTCATCTGGTAGGAATCCTTCCATTACAAAAAAATTCTTTGGTCCGTTCTTGCACTTATGTGAACTATTCCATGTTTCATCACAGTAATAACACAGTCCCAATTTCCTTTTTTGTGCTAACTCCTCAGCTGATATTCTTCTTATACTATTATTGGAAGATACCTGCCTCTGTGAAGAACTTGGATTACTGTCACTATTGCCTGAATCTTTATTTTTTTCAAACCTGTCACCCCACTTACTAGTCTTTTTTTTGCTTTGCATCTTTTCTTCAAACACCTTAGATAGCATGACAGTTTCCCTGAAATTTGTAGGCCTAGAAGCCATGACTTCATATTTGATTTCATCTTTAAGACCCCCAATCCATTTATCAATCACACAAGGAGCAGGTAACTTATCAAGGAGACCTAACAACTGTTCAAATCTAGCTTGATATTCTCTCACTGAGTTGTTTTGTTTTAGTTCAGCAAAGGAATCAAAAGGCATAGCCAACTCAGCGGAGCTAAACCTCAACAACAACCCATCCTTGAACATCTCCCATTTAAAATAATGATCGACATTAACTGATAGCCAACTGTATCATTGCAAGGCTTCTCCCTTCAAATAAAAAGAACACACTTGCACCCATTCTTTATGATTTACTTCATAGTATGAAAAATTTGAGATACTTGTTATATCCAAGCCAAAGCATCATCAGTACCATTAAAACTGGGAAAATCCAATTTTAGCGATTTGGGTTGCAATATCTCTTGATTGTTCAAAAAAGAATGATAATTTGCAAAATGAACCCCATCATTTGATAACTTCACAACTTCTTCTTGATCTCGAATCTGAGGGTTTAGAGGAATAGAAGAGTTACCTGCTGCTCCCAGATTAGGCTCTACAGCAGCTCTAGATCCCAATCCTTGCACTGCAGGAGATGCCATCCTCGCTCCCAACACGTGGCCCTGAGATGGTGAAACCCTAACCTTTGCATTTCTTGAATTCTTGAATTCAATCAAGATCGTATTAACTGAATTCTGCAACAGAAAAGTTGTTGCTTGCAATTGGCATGCTGATGAACCATTTGGACCTTAAACTCATCGAATCAATCCAATCTGGTACCAATTTGTTGAATTTGAGGACCCCAATTTTGAACCCTGGTTGATGAATCTGCATCAATTTCATCGACATCATGATCCTCTCCTTGAAGCTCTAATACCAATTGATGAGCTTGATCGCCCACCTTTGTATTTTTTTTTTAGACCTTTTTCCAATCTAGGGTTTGATTTGGGAAAATTTTGGGATACAATTGAAGAACAAGAACATAAATGGAAAGAATTTTGTAATAGGGAAAAACTTTATTACATCCAACCTCCTTTTTTCTCCTCTCTTTCCAAGGATTTATACAAGAAAGATTATAAGTGAACCGAACCGAATCGAATCTTGACTAAGAACCTTCTGCCCGTTCTATTGAACCTGCTAAGAATCGTTATAACGTCCTCCATGTAGCTTCAGTTAATTGGCAGAGCCTGCACACAACAACCACCTTCGTCATCCTCCATGGGAATTCAATGAGAATTAGGGTTAGGGTTTTGAATTGGGGAAGATGAAGGATGGGGGTTTGGATTTTGCCGATAAAGGAAAGTTCGCTGGAGATTTGAAAGGCCAAAAATGGTGGTGGTTGCTTTATTGAGATATCAATTATAAATTTACTAGAATTTATGCACGTGCGTTGCACGTGTTAGTTTAAAAAAATTTAAGAAGAAAGAGATGGGGAGGAATACGTGGAGGGTTATAGAGTTTTGTTTATTTATTTTTTAAAAAAGAGAGGATTGATGATGTGGAGGATTCTAAATAAACAATTAATTGTTTTATGGGAGAAGAGAGAGAGATGATGATGTGGAGGTCTTAAGAGATAAGAGAGATGATGTGGAGGGCTTAAAAGGTGGGGATTTTTCTCATTTTTTCTAGAAAAAAGAAGAAGGGTGAAACTCCAACCAAGAGTATTTGCATTATATATAGATATTAGCATTATATATAGAGACAATAGTTGGAATAAATTTGTATTAAATTGGGGCTGGGTGGAAAAAGTGCCTGTTGGGCCCCACCCACATGTCCACGTGGATGCCTTATCGAGATATTTTCTTTGAAGTTGGATCAAATTTTGTTATTGAATCATATTCGGCAATCAAAATTTTATAAGCAAGTTTTCTGAAAAGACTTAGCTTGAGCGGCAATCACACTTTCTCACTATGAGAGCTCTCAGCCGACATACAATACCAATGAAAAATTTACGACCAAGTATGTAAAGCAATTTCCCACTGACATACGGGGTCTATCCCTCTCCTCTTGGCTGTTGCGAAAAAAAGTTCTTCCCAGCCCAAGTACACCTCATTTGAGTGATATTTTTATTATTTAGAAATGAGGCTAGCTTGAGCACGGTGGGGTTTTGCATATTCCAACGGATGCAGTATTAAGAACAAATTTCTTTTTCGTTTGAATAATGCAGGTTGGATATAATCTTCATTAATGAAAGGAGAGTGCTACAGAAAAATGTAATGCCGATAATTGTCTTTTGAAATTTTTATATTTTTTATTTATTTATTTTAATATTTCGTCTGAAATCTCTTGATTGTTTTCTACTCTTTCTATTCTGATAAAAACCGACTTCTTAATTATCTTTATTATTATTATTTTCATCTCTTGATTATTTTGATCCTGGATCATGTTTTGGGAGAAGGTGATGTCATAAATATCTTTCTGAAATTATTATCATTCCCTCCTTTAGAGTTTTTGTTGGATAAAATGAGCAATGTAACACAAAATAAAGTACAATGAAATTTACAAGTTAACAAAATAAAGAAATTTATGGATCGATGAAATCATAGACTAGGGCACGAATATCTCATTACGACAGATTTGCACCACTTTCGAAAGAAAACTAGCGTTTTCAACCGGTGGGATACCTATAAGTCGTCTTTAGCCATGATTTTCCTTGTTTTGCTCTCCACTTTCATACAAAGTAAAGAGCAATAACTCTAGCCCACCGCCTTTTCTAACCTGTATATTCTTCGCTGGATTATTTGGAGGAAAAGTTATAAAAAAAATTGCCATGTCACAAAATGCCAGGATGAAGCTTATATATAATTTCAAGTAGTGTAACATGAAATCAAAGATGTTAATGAAAACAATCAAGAAAATAATTGTTAATAAAAAAATGATTTACTTGCTTGTAAATGGGTAATTATTTGCTTGAAAATGGGTTCAATGGCAAAGCTAACGGGCAAATGCATGAAAATAATTAGCAAGGCCATAAAATTGAGTTATAAGGGCGAAGAATACTTTTCATGTTACTATTTACCAAAATTCACGATGCGGTTTGGCTACTCTTTTATGAGAAACTATCATGTGGTTTTTTCTTTAACAAAAAACTATCTTGAAGTATGCACAATTAGCACAAAACCATCATGCCGTTAAGTATATAATAAATGCAATTTTCTACATTTTATTTTTAACTACACAAATTAGGATTTTCACTAAAAACAACCTCACAGTTTCATAGTTTTAGCGAAAAACCACCATATGGTTTAATAATTTTGGCAAGAATCACCCTGAGGATGGTTTTTTTATGATGATATTGCATATTTCAGGATGGTTTTTCATTTAAAAAACCCACATGGCAGTTTCTCGTAAAATTTTCAAACCACACGGTGTTTTTAGTACATGCCCCTGGTTTTTACTGCCTACCCCAATTACCGGCATGTATCAAGAGATAAAAGGATGGGGTTTACAAGAGGAACAGAAAAAGGTATCCGGCAGAGCAGGAGATTTAAAATTGGAGTTCACTAGATGGGGCCAACGCTACCAGATGATAATATGGGCGATCATGTATTTTCTATTTGATGTAGGAATTTGTTCCCCCTTGTTGATTATGTTTATTTCTTTTGCTGTGATTTTTTGTCTTTTGTATTGTTATACTAGTTTGTTAAATTTCCGTGTACTGAAACTCGGGGTCCCTGAGATCTTCTTTCAGTTAAAAAATTGACGGGTTCATATCATTTAGATATAATATCATATACGGAGTTCATGCTGTTTATCACTTTAATTTGAGCCATAATAACCAAAGATTCATGTTTTCAAAAAGGTACCATGTTGTTTTCCAATCCTGCTAGGCTCACTATTCTTGACCCATGTAAAAAATCTCCATACTGGTTGCCTCAAATAGCTCACATGCTATTACTAGGAAAAACTCGCATACTAATTATATGCTACACGTTATAAAATTTTAATATGAATGGTTATCCTTTATGATCACACTTTAGCCTAAAGCATAAAATACCAAAGAATCATAAAGAAAATCTCTTTATATGATATAATTTTTGGGCACTTCTTACATAATTCATCGAAAAGAGGTGATGACATGGACAATCAGTAACTTCAGATGACTTGTATGAGCAAGATGCACAATAAGTCCATTTTGCAATAATATTGACATATCTTTTTTTATTTGTCATTGTGCAGTTTTATAGGGAAACGTCAACTTCATGCCCTGCATAACTTTCACATAACATGTTTGAACTAAATTTGAGCATCCTGAAGCCAACTACACCCTGCATACTTTCTCAATTTCTGTTTCCTCCTTAATTTATCGATCTCCGAAGCGTCGCTAAATCTCCCAACATCCATGAGCACATTCGACAGCAGCACGTGGCCCCCTGAGCTCTTGGGCTCGAGCTCTTGCAGGCGAGAAGCCGCCACCTCAGCAATCTCAATCTCCCCATGCATCCTACAAGCTCCTAGTAACGCTCCCCATACAAAAGAATCCGGCTTTATTCCCATCGCTTGTATGAACTCATAAGCCTCGCCGATTCTCCCAGCTCGACCTAAAAGATCCACCATGCAAGCATAATGCTCCAATCTGGGTTCAATCTCATATTCAGCCTGCATTAAATTGAGAAGACTCTTTCCAAATTCAACCATTCCAGAATGACTACATGCGGTTAAAACTGCAGTAAATGTTAGATGATCAGGCGTCACGCCTTCGACTTTCATCCGATAAAACAGCCGAATCGCCTTTTCACAATACCCATGATTCGAGTACCCGAAAATAATAGAATTCCATGAAGCTGAAGTCCGTACGATCATTTTATCGAAAACCTTTTCAGCTTCGAATATATGCCCGCACTTTGAATACATATCGACGAGCGAGCTACCAACAAATATATCCTTTTCAACCCCAATTGCAACAGCATAGCCATGCACCTCTTTCCCTTTCGTCAAATTTATAGAATTGGCACAAGCCGGCAATATACCAGAAATAGTGACAGAGCTTGGCCTGACTCGAGCGATCACGACCATTTCCCTAAACAAACTAAACGCTTTCTCGTATTTGAAATTTTGAACCAACCCCGTTATAATCGAAGTCCAAGAGAAGACATCAGGCAAAATTCCTTCGAATTCCATCAACTTAAGCAAATCCAATGCCATTGCATCGTTGCCCGTTTTAGAAAACCCAGAGATCAACATGTTCCAAGTGAATAAATCCGGTTCAAATCCGCAAAACCGCAGCTTCGCGAATAAAACCAACGCGTGATCGGGTAACCAAAAATGGGCATAGCCGGATATTAAAGAATTCCAGACCACTAAATCTCTTTGGGGCGTTGTGTCGAACACTTTGCGGGCGGTTCCAAGCTTCCGGCATTTGTAGTAGAGATCGATCAAAGCGCTGCTGACGAAAGGATCGATTTTGATGAGAGATCGAATTATCCGACCGTGGAGGGTCCTTCCTGTTTTGAGACTGGAGAGATTTGAGCAGGATTTGAGAATGCTTGGGATAATGTATGGGTTGAGTTGAAGGCCAAGGGATTGGAATTGGTGGAAGAGATGGAGGGCTTGCTTGTGGTGCCCTTGGAGGGAACAGGCGGTGATTTGAACAATCCAACGGCTCAGATTCTGTTTGCACATCTCAGGTTGCTCATAGGCCGTTGATTTTGATTCTGATATTTGATCAGCATTGTTGACTCTTCATCAGCCCAACTTTATAAATTGATCAGCCAGTTTACCAAACCCGGTTTCATATACAGTGTTTCGACGCCGATCTCCGCAAAATAAAACCGTGACCCTTTTGGCAACCAAAACAGAGTTTACTAAACCGCAGTTTCAAAAGGTTCCAGGGACTCGAAACCCCATTTCTCTTTTATTCTCTCTCTCTCTTTTCTGTATTTAAACAAAAAGTAAATTAAACAAAATCTTGGTTTCAAAAGCTGTTCGTCAAACGATTCTAAACTTTTCGAAAACTTAGTTTGCACACATCCAAGTCGTGGTTTTGTTCTCAAAATGGGGTTTCGAAAACCTAGTAACCAAACTAGGCCTCAAAAATCCATGGTAGCTGCGTACATGGCTAGTTGGAAATTGATATATTTGTACACAAGCAAGCAGCAATTAAATTTTTTCTCTCTAAAGCTCTAATACAAATAGGACGACAAAAAGGTGCTTTCTGCCCCTTAAAATCTCATGCCGAACCTACAAATTATGATCGACGGCATATTCCAGCCTCGCTGACCCAAGCTTCACGCCGATGCCATAAGAATACCCGTGCCCACTACGATGGAAGAATTCGGTAGGGTTTCCTTTCACATCCTTCGAGCCGCCGAGATCATTTCCATGCTCGGGAAATGCAATCATATCTGTGTTCTTTACAGGAACCTGTAGCTCCGCAGCGAGCTGAATTAGAATGAATATATAAGCATCAGATCCTATATTCGAGAACTGGAAACAACCGAATTCATTCTTAATCTCAAATTAGTGGGTATGGGCTGTAAATGGATTGAACCATCTAAACCATATTACATATGGATTGAATTCATTCTTATTCTCAATTTTGTCCCTGCAAATTAAAAAAAAGAGGCATTCATATTGATAAATCTTCATAGAAGTGGTAACTGCAGGATATAAATTTCTGCAATATTACTTGCAAGATGAGTGTCGCTTGAAATTATCATTAGACCATGGAAAATGGATTATAGGAGGAAACAGTTAAATGCTGATTAAATTATGGAATTGTTTTTATATTTATTTCCTAGTCCTAATGGCTTATTGTGGCTCATCTCAGTTTGAAAATAAAGCCCGCATAAGCTACTGGCCATAAATATGATACTACCATTGTACCCGCGCTACGCACGGGGACAGCATGAATCAAGTAAAATGAGACGATGAAGTAGTTTTCAGGTAAAAATTTAAATTTTATTTAATCCTTCATACTCTCAACTTATCTTGGTTATACTCAATGATTAATAAATACTTAAGAGACTATAAGTTATATTTTTATTTTAAATAAGAATTAAGAATATGTGTTTCTTTGTTTCTCTGAATTGAAAAGACATGCAAAGCATTAATGGATGATAGCATACTAAGGTACATGATGTTTATTTAACCTAAAAGTATAAAATGTGAAAGCATAAAAATATTTTAAGGAAATGCACATTATTAGTCATCCATTTTATTGAAATAGACGTATAATATAAGCAAAAAACCATGTCCTAAATATAGATAAAGTACATCACCATATCCGTATTACATAAGAAAATAAAACAATACTAAATAACAAACTGAAAAAAAACATACAATCTCACAACGGTCTAATATAATGGAATACTTGGAAAATGAATGAAGTGACTTTATATAGGAGAGTAAGAGTTTAAAAAGTAATAGCAAAATAAAATATTAATAAGTATATCATTTTAGTTTGTTAATAAAGTGTTACTTTTTGAACTCTTACTCCTATCATAATACACTTTGTATTTGAAAGGTTTTCAATAAAGTAGATTTAACAAAACATAACTTAACCGATTTGATAACATCGTAACTTGAGTAAATTAAATAAAAATATTTGAAAAAGATAATATTTGATATTATTTAGTGGTGAAGAACACAATAAAAAATGAATGACGCCAATATTTCCGATTTCAATGTTTTCTCCTGAGACTATTATCATTCAACAGCAAACTAAAATCGATTACGATATGAAAATTATATTTAGCAACAAAAGGAGATGTTGGTTTCTTACTTACAAAAACGAACCATTACAAAGTGATCACAGATTTCAATATCCTACTCAGCAAATATAACACATACTTCTGAAACCTAAAAATTAAAAAAAATCGAAAACATAATCAGTTAAGAGATGGTAACAATGTTTCCATTTGAATTAATTTTCAAAGAATTTATAGCACTTGTCCATCCATCAGCAAAACTGACCGCAAAACGCTTTCGGAAGTCGATCATTATCAACCCAGTAGCCATCACTGGTTGCCTTCACAACCTTTCCACAGAGCTTATCCTTGCAGGGAGATCTCGGCTCATATCTTCAATATCATCCTCGTCCAACTTTTATTCGTAATCTGCAAAGTATCTCTTCTGCATCTGTCTACTATCGGATTGCCCGACCTTGTGCTCTTTTTAACTTCATGACCAGCACATAAAAGATCGCCGCAAGAAATTTTGTTCAGAATTTCCATGGCGTGTGCCCGTGTATATGCATCAAAAAACAGTATGATCTCGACCACGTATGCCGCTGCAAAATGGTCACCGGTCATCGCTGTCTTGAGATTCTTCATACCCAAAACCATCCTTCCTAAATTGTATATCTCTTCTTATAGGTTTATCTCTTCTTATAGGTTTAAAAAAAAACCCAATATCGATGAATTAGACAATTTATATATATATATATATATATATATATATATATAGGAAGATATGTATTAAATCAAATTATTTATCAGTCCAAGAATGAAGTTGGCATCAAGATTGCCGCTATTTGCATAGTTTCGAAGCAAAATTAGACATGTACCTTTTTCTCATCAATACATCCTCAAGTATTCCTTAATTATCGAGATTAAACGCCCGACCATCTTATCTTTAGAGGCCGGATAAAAACTCTTACATCTAAAATGCATACAAAACGGCATTAGATAATTTATATGTTGGTTCTGAAATTATAAAAAGTAATAAATGCTTACGTTCAACGTAGGTTTTTAATATCGTCGAGAGAAGCCGAGGACTTGGAGACGAGTTGCATGGCTATTTCGATGAGCAGATATTGTGGAAGAGAGGTCACGGTGGATGTTTAACTTTTTTTATGGCCTTTCTTCATTACCGACGGACTAAGCTTAAACTTTATCGTAGACAACTTGAGTACTTGAAATAACCAGGCATAAGTGTTTGTGAGAAAATGCATGATCATATATATATATATATATATATATATATATATATATAAGTTCAATATTGTAATTATCATGGTAGGAGTAAGAGTCACCAAATCAGTTTGAAGTTTAAAATTAGAAAGTAGCGAATGCAATTATGCTGAATTGGAAATGTATAGCTTCATGTGTCCCATCATGCATTTTTCTTCATTTTGATGTCATATCATATATAAATACGCATGAAGAAAAAACACATGATTGGATGGATGAAATATATGCATTTATACCTCATATCATAATTTCAATATGCATGTGAAAAATTCTCAATAAAACATATTCTGATAAAATATAATTTGACTGGTTTGGTAGCATCGTAAGTTGAGTAAATTAAATAAAGATATTTGGAAAAGACAATACTTTATGTTGCCTAGTGACAAAGAAGACAACAAAAAGTGCTCAGCCGTGAAAATAGGGTATGCAATTAGACTGAATTGGAAATTCTGGCTTCATATGTCCCATCATGCATTTTTCTTCATTTTGATGTCGTGTCATGTATACATAGGGATGTAAAAAACGTATGATTGGACGGATGAAGTATATGCATTTATAGATCATATCATAATTGCACTCTGCATGCGAAAGATTCTCAATAAAATATATTCTGGTAAATATATGATTTGACTGATTTGATAGTATCGTAACTTGAGTAAATCAAATAAAAATATCTGAAAAAGATAATACTTGAATTTGTCAGCTAATGGTAGAGAAGACAATCAAACGTGTTTCAACCGTGAAAACAGGAAATGCAATTACGGTGAATTAGAAATGTAGGCTTGATCTATTCCATCATTTATTTTTCTTCATATATCTATATATGATATTGTACAAACAATCATCTGTACAATCAGCGTTATACTTTCCATTCAGTATATAACTTAACATTTAGAATAAATGAATATATATCGTTTGACTTATTGATTTTTATTTTCTTTTAGACTTATTATTTTGAATTTCTTATTAACAACAAATATTATATAGTAAGTAAGGTATCATAAGTATAATGATTGCAAGGATTTATAAAATATTCATATAACTAAAGTTTACGTAATTGTATAAAAATGACCTATAACTGACATGATGAAAAATGAAAAATAAATATCACTTAAACTTTACGATGATATTACATCTTGATTTTAAAATTTCATTATACATAGCAAAATACTTTAATATTAAGGATAATCTTTACGCATTAAAGAAGCGACAATTATTGCATGCTCGAACACTTCATAAGACGGAGTAATGAACGTGCAATGATGGTCATTCTTACGAACATCACTTTCACGATATATTCGGACCGGACAGGTTTCTCGATAGCAATAAAACATGCAGAAGACGTCAAGATCCGATCGCAAAGAAATATAACTATGATTTTCAGATAATTGATAGCATATCCCACTTAAACTAAATTCAACTGGATGGTGTCCATTGGTTATGAAATCACGAAACATAAAGCATAATATACTAAAATCGACAATATCAACTCTCGCTGTCCATTTAGCAGTATATTATCCTGCAATGCACAATTCCAATTGCATTCTGAGTACATCCTTATGCCCATCCTGAAATTAAAAATTTGAAGTTATATGTTGTTAAGATTTATTTTGTTATTAAAATTTTTTCTTTTTAATAGAAATTTTAATAGAATAAAGTTGAGCTTAACATATTTCATGATTTTTATAAAAATAGTATTAGAAAATTATAGAATAATACAGAAATTGTTAATTATTCTTTACCGTTATACAATTCTATATATGGAAAAGAACTTACATTTTCGGTTGATGGAGATGACATTTCAGGGAGCCCAATGGTTAGATCCATTCAATGCAATACTAATCGTTTATCTGAATCCATATTATTGTATTAATATTCCATTAAACTAATTTTAGATACTGCTATATAGTTGAAATCATATATATATATATATATATATATTGTATTGATTTATTATTATTCTTCGTTTCAGCAAGTATACCTACCTGAGTAAATATTGTTATCTCAAACAAATAAAATGAGTTGTAGGAAAATAACAAAAAAATATCAAAATGGATATTACTTCAAAGAAATTAAATGAACGATATAAACAAATAACACAAAATACCATACATGAATTTAAATAAAAACATTTAAATAAGCATAATGCTTTTTTAATATCAAAATTAAACTCTAAAAGCAAAAACTATGCATTAAAAGTCAGTGAGATGTTTTTTGTATGAAACTTCAGAGAATTTTCAACTCTTCTTTTCAAACTCTAGTATATAAACATAATTGACTAAGAAGGCAGTCGAGTAAAAAATAAAGAAAACTTTAAATTTTATTTAAGTATAATAAAAATTGACTTACAATAATATCCGTTAAGTTGTTGAAGTTTGAAATGGCAATAACTAAAATTACCTTCTATATATATAGATAGAAGTATAACTATGCCACAGAAAGAGTTGATTGTATTTGTTAATACGAATCTTTGAAAAATTAGAGTTATTTTAAAATGATTCTCTAGGTAACTCATAAAAGTTATATCAACTTATAATATTACGATACCCAGTTTATAATTTATATGAACTCTCTAACATGTAATATTTTTATCTTATATCTTATAAATCGAAAAATCAAGTATAGATAGTCCCAACAACTTTGTATCCAACACTTATGTGTTTTCTCTATGCATTAGTTGTTTTTGCTCTACTTATGATAACCTCTCTATGTTGAGGACGGTTTTCAATAAAATATAATCATGCGTCAAAAATTAATGCATTCTCCATTAAAAGGAGAAAAGAAAACCGAAATATGTTCTAGTCTAAACGACTATTTTCGATATCATATCATGTATAAATAGACATAAAGAAAAAATGCATGATTAGACGGATGAAGTATATGCATTCAACTCATATCATTATTACACTCTGCATATGAACGGTTTTCAATAAAATATATTTCAACAAATGTATGATTTGACTGATTGGATAGTATCGTAATTTGAGTAAATTAAATAAAAATATTTAGAAAAGATAATCCTTGATGTTGTCTAGTGACAAAAAAGAGAACCAAACGTGCATCAACCGTGAAAGTAGAGAATGCAATTATGATTAATTAGAAATGCATAGCTTCATCTCATCATGTATTTTTCTTCATATTTCTATATATGATATTATACAAACAATTATCTGTCAAATCATGCATTATCTATTCAATCATTGTCTCGAACATCGCTTTCACAATTTATTCGAAGTTGAACAGATTTCTCGATAGTAATAAAATATGCAGTATACATCAAATCTGATTCCAGAGAAGCAAGTATTATATGTCATAGCAACCAAGTGGTGAATTTTGCAACAAAGGTCTTTTGACTACATGAGGTGATAAGGGAATAAAGAGATAAAAACAATTAATGCATTCTCCGTTAAAAAGAAAAAACAAAGTCGAGTTATGCTTTAGTCTAAATGACTATTTTGATGCCATATCATGTATAAATAGGCATGAAGAAAAAATGCATGATTGGACAGATGAAATATATATATTTACAGCTCATATCATTATTGCACTCTGCATATGAACGGTTTTCAATAAGGTATATTTTGACAAATGTATGATTTGACTGATTTAATAGCATCGTAATTTGAGTAAATTAAATAAAAATATTTGGAAAAGATAATGTCACGTCCCGCTTCCCGGTATATGGGGAAGGGAATACGACTGGCCCGCTACGTATTTTTTCTGAAGTAAACACGCTAAGCGTATCTAAGCAATATAAGTAATATACACAAGAGACAAAGACAATAGATATAATTGAATAGCAATTTTATTTATTAACATTCTTTTTACAATACAACTGAAAAGTAAATACATGGAATGAAAGCAATGCCTAAATAGTGACATAACAGAAATGTAAAGGAAATGTAATGTACAAGTGAACTAGAGCTCTGGATCTTCAGTAAACTGGTCCAAGTCCTCGCTGCTGGGCTCGATCTCCAGTGAATCCGAATCACCTAAAGACATTCCAAAGAAGAAGAAAGAGAATGTCGTCAGCGAACAAATCGCTCGATAAGTCCCGTAAATAGACAAGAATGGAATAGACAGAATATAGAGTATATTGTTATAATATTGTATTTAGTGTTAACGCTGTTGTTTGTAACTTGGTACAGAAGAATGCCAGTGTATACGAGAGAAGTCCCACTATTTCGGAGACTAAGGTATACGGAGCACAAGGAACCGTTCAGCCATGGTACAACGGCAATGGATATTCAGATTAGGTGTATTATGGTTACAGTCTCGTGCCACTTTTAACACCTTCCGTATCAATCTACCCCTTATAAACCCCGCGATATCTTAATTGTATTGTTTGTATTATTTGAATTGTATATTGTATATAGATGGATGACTTGTCGAAACCATGATATCAGTAATGGAACGGATATAATGGATGAACTTGTAAATGGAGTATATCCATAGTTCGGTTCAGTCAAGTTGTATAGATTGAATAGATTGAATATTTGGATTCATGGATTCATATTGAATATATACTTGAATTATATTCAGGTCAGTTTGATTATATCGAGACTCAGTCTAAGTCAGACATTTTTTTAAAAGAACTTGAAATCCTGATTGTTTTGGTATTATCGGTAACTGCTGCACATGAACGGCAGGATTTGTGTCTTTTTCCAAGACAATTACCGTGTTGATAACACCGTTTGTTAAGTTGTCTACCTTAAATAGGCAAGCACCCATATCTCCGGCTCCCTGAGGCTCAAGAGACTGGTCCCGCTTAAACCTATATTTACTAGGGTCCTTATTGTAATTTAGTATAACTTGAGAGGGTTTTATGTAAAAATAGTTTTGGTATAATTTCAAAATACACCTTAAGTATTTAATTATCGTCTTTAGGGTTTTCATTAATGTATCTTTTTAAATGTGACATTTCTAGTGAATAAAACCTAATTTCATAATATTTGGTATTTATTTGTAATATGAATACTGTTTAAATCATCATGTTAGTTTCATGTAATATTGGAATTCTTTTCTTTTCTTGAGTTTTGAAAACATGGAATAATATATATATTTAAAATGAGTATTTTGGTAATAATTATATATACATATTTAATGAAAATAATTTTATTTGTTTTCTTGTAAAAATCTCATTTTCTAAAGAAAAATGTATAAAAATTCCATCGAGATCGAATGCTCCTTGCAGATGTCTGCATCTCGCTCTACTAAACCTGAGGATGTACGATAATCCGCACTATCCCAAACGGGATCCCCAAAATGGATTTTAGAGGCTCAATCGCATGGAAATATTTTAATACATCTTTTAAAGAAAACGGTTTTTATAAGTTAAAGGGATTTATTTGTAAGGTAGTATTTCTCGTATTCTATTGTCCCAAGATTCATCGTGCTATGATAGATATGCGTGTTGTGATGAGGTATGTCATTATCTCGTGAGTTTTTCTAAGATAATACGATTAAAAGGTATAAGCATGTCGAATTTAAACATAAAGGTATTTTAATGTAAAAGTGAATTAAAACTTGCTACGGTTATTATTTTGAAGTCAAACTTGTTCTATTGTCTTTGTTAATGATTAATAAACAATATATCAAAAGTTATAGATTTGTTATTAAGAAAAAGTTGTATTTTTAAAAGAAAAGAGAATCGAAAGTCGGATAGCTCTGCTTCCGACACGTTTTAAGAATGAAGAGTTTGGGAATAGCAAAAGAGAGAGAGAAGGGGGACTTACTGGCTTTGATGAGAGGGGAGAGATAGGAGGAGGTCTAGGATTCGTCGATACTTCATTTTGTTCCCGGAAACTCCTTGTATCGTCGCCGGAACTTCGTAGGAGTTTCGCCCTTTGTTAACTCCACTTGCACACTATGAGAACTTGGAAATTTCTTAAGAGTTTTGGTATAGAATTTTCAGTGTGAAGGGATGCAAAATGAAGTGGGTATTTATAGGACAATTTAGGGTTTAGGGTGATGAAAAAATGTATTTAAATTTGCATTAAAAATGAGGTTAAATTGGCATTTTATTGGTCTCTTAATTAATTCAGAGTAAACAAGCAATAAGGGAGTAGTGTGGTAGGCCAAACATTGCAAGGGGTGAAATTTGAGGGCAATTTGGGAAGGGGGAGACCAACGTCGCCGGCCCTATATCAAATGTCGCCGGCCCAATTCCGAAGGGTGTGGTTGGTGTTCGGGTATTGGGTCGGGGTCGTTTGGTATTCTACAGTTCACATGTTTGATTATTCTGTAACTTACCCTATTACGTGTGTTACACGTGTAGACTCTTGGGCTTCTAAAAGGTTAAAAGAAAATTAAGTAAAAAGATTATGCGGCTGATGGGATTTGAACTCTGGTGCTATGGTTCAGCAGTGCAAGGCTTTACTAATGGGCTACAAGTGGCTTTCTTGCTGTTCTAAATTTAATCAAATACTTATAGTACTCATAGGAATTGTAAATACCCCAAGTGTACATTAACTTTTAAACAATTTTATGTACAAAAAATTTAAAGTTGTTACAGATAATCCTTGATATGGTCTAGTGATAAAGAAGACAACTAAACGTGCTTCAACCGTGAAAATAGGAAATGCAATTATAGTGCACTGGAAATGCATAGCTCCATCTATCTCATCATGCATTTTTCTTCATATTTCTATATATGATATTATACAAACAATCATCTGACCAATCATGCATCATCTATCCAATCGTTGTCCTGAACAGCGTTTTCACAATCTATTCGGAGTTGGGCAAATTTCTCGATAACAATAAAATATGCAGTATACATCAAGATCTGATTGCAGAGATGTACAAGTATGACCCTTTCCACATAGCTAATAACATAACCCATCTAAACTAAATACAACAGAATGGTACCCATTAGTTATGTAGGCATGAAGTTGCAAAATATATTGAATCTTATAAGTCAATTCTCTTTTGGAAAAATGATAAGTAAGAACGCATTAAGTAAACCTAGCTAGTGATAAATCTAAAACTTGTTTAAAAGTGTAAAGTTCGATTAAGAGTTTTCAAGATGATATTGAAAGTTTGGAATCTAAATTTTTTGAGTAAACAAATAAATAGGGCGAGAGGGGATTCTAATCGAAATAGAATTCTAAATCATATATTTGTATAGATTTGTACTTAGTAACTAAAAAGACCCTCTATATGTATAGGCAATGTGCAACACAAACAAATTTAAAATTAATTTGAGACATGCTAATAATTTGCTTCATTCGGCAATTAAGAATTATTGTTTTCTTAGAAGGAGACATACAAAAAAACCCTAGTAAAACACAATTTAAACATGAATTTACAACTGCTTTACCAAAACCCTAAATTTAAATGCAAACGACATTTAGAACTCCACCGTTCTTAGTTAAGAACCATAAAAATTCGTTCATATGCTAATACCGTATCAAAACTCTAGCCTTTTCAACTATACCAAACATTTGATCACCTAACAAAACCATAATCTAAATTAATGCAATCCACATCATCACTTATATATTGAAGGCTTTTCTATATTTCAACTAAGACACATTTACATAAGAAAACCCCAATCTAAATTACTATATATTCTACTTTATAGCCTATATATAGATTGATCATCTTATAACCCTTACCATCTTCACTCCCATATCCGGTAGCCAAATGCAAGATCGCCTCTCACAAATGCAACTCCCCAACCAAAACCGATCACAGAGAAGAAGAACAACCCAAGGCTCTACCGGATACTTAGGCGTCCGTAAACATATTTGGGGACGATATTCAGCAGAAATCCAAAATCCATACATCAAAAAAAGGCACTGACTAGGCACATTCGACACGGCCGAGGAGGCCGCTATAACTTACGATCTCTGTTCGATATCTTTCGGCGGCCTTGAAAGGGCGGTGACAAATTTTATTCATTACCCAGGTTTTTTCAATTCCCATGCTTCTTATTCAACGCCTCCTCCACCGCCGCCATCGGGGGAGTTGATTGTGAATGACAATCTCTCTTCGATATCGTTCAATGGATCTGAAGGGGTGAGAAACAATTTTCATTAACTGGATTTTTTCAATGACTGTGCTTTTTACTCACTGCCTCCTCCACCGTCACCTTCGCCAGAGTCGATGGAGATTTATACAGGTTTAGATGAGAAGAAAGATGATGAATGTATGACCATTGCGGCTATCTTGCAGACTTTTGGACAATCAAAAGATATTTCTTCTTTTTACATATGAAGAACTTAATGATTATTGTTTGATAACTTTGTATTGGAGAACCCACACCACTCAATGATGGAAGTGTTCTAGTTGTTGGTGGTGTTGCTGATATCTTAAATTTATAATATGAATTTTCTTTCCATCTCATTTTACTTTTTTTGGGATATTGCAGTCTTAAGTTTTAAGTATATTTTATGCATGGAACATATTTTCATATCCATTTGTCATAATTACATGATTTGTTTTAAAATGTTAAGATGAATTAGCTTTATTTTAGCGATTACTTAATGGAATCCTAAGTATAAGATAGTTATGCTATTAATGATAATGCATTTTGATGAATTGAGGGATTCAAACTAGTAAACTAAGGTTCTAATTTGAACTATAGAATTTTTTTCTCCAAAAAGTATATTGATAAATACCAAGAAGTTTCCTTCACAGACAAAAGAGCACAACGATCATTTGGAGATAAGGCAACTCTTAAGAAATAAAAACACACGATATCAAAAATATTTTTTAAGTGGAGGTACGAAGTTACAAATTAATTCTAGTTTGCATACGCTATTAGATATCTGTTATTATTAATTTTTTAATTGAGAGTTTTGCAATATGATATTGTGTAATTATATTTTCATATAATACAGAGTTTCAAATGCATTCTGATAGATTTTTGTACTCGTCCTGCAATTAAAAACTCAGAGTCGCATACAGTTTAGATTTATTTTGTTACAAACTTTTTCAAATGGAAAATTTAATAGAACAAACACAATCTCAAAATATTTCATGGTTTTCATTTAAAAATGTATTAGAAAAATTTAGAATAATAAAAGAACTATTAATCATATTTTGTTGTCATACAATTTTATAAATTTTTGGTCGGGAAAGATGAAATTCCAGAAAGACCAATGCTCAGATCCATTAACTGCATTTATGTATTTTTCAGTGTTTGATGTTTTTACTCTACTTGTATTAATTTCTTCGTGTTAATGATTGCTTGTAAATTTCTATTACTCTTTCTTTCCTTATTTGGATATATTATTGGAACTTTCTAGGCTTATAATATTGTAACTGTTGTTAGCTGTGGACGATGACAATTGATCCTCTTTTCACTTTATCTCCTTATTAGCGAATTATGTATAAATATGGATTCATCTGTTTGCCTAAATTTAAACTCTTTTATCTACAATTTTTTTTGTGTTAATGTAGTTTTATGAGCAAGGTATCCTGCCCTACTTTTTTGTTTCAAAATAAAGAAAATATGGATGATGTTAACATAAGAAAAAATATAAATAATAGATGAATAGGTTTTAACTAATTTAATATACATAAATTCAACTTACTATTGATTATTGTTCTATTAAATATTATATGATATTTTTTATATGCAGATTCTAAATTACTATTAATTATTTTCAATTTTAATATTATATGGTACTCTGTATTTACACAATTTTATCATATGTGTACGATTAAAGTTGGCATAAATTTCTGCAATATATTGAAAGACTTGCAAAACAACTAGGCTCTATAGCTAACTTTATCAAAGAGCACATACACACAATAATATCACTACTTTTACGTCCATTCATTGTAAGATACATCTATATCTTAAGTTAAACAGTTAAGAAATAAAAAATAAAACAATAAATCACACAATCTTATTTCAAGATAATCACTTACCATAAAAATTATATTTTATATGGCATAAACTAATTCTTGTATTCTAAATAGTTAATAAATATTTATATGATATGCAATACAAATTACATGAGTTTATACACGAGAAAGTATATTATAAATTAAGATCACCCTATATGCCCGCAATCTGAATAAAAGAAAGTATAATTTTGCCCAGACTGCACAATTATACTTCGCTTGCATTTAGAATATATATCATAACATAGTTCATCGAGAAAGATATAAAGAATTGTGGTATTAAGTATAAAATCCAGAACCGATATAGAAGTATAGAGTTTTTAGTTTTAATTAGTTCCTCTTCATTTTCTTGCCATTTTTTTAACGAAACTGGGAAAGCCCGGTTATTTTATTAAAAAATAATAGATTTTATGGGCCAGGCCTAATACATCAACGTCCGAATATGGGTTATACATACAGATGAAGAGAGTTAGGGTTTACTAAATAGATCGAGAGAGGCGGGAGAGAGAGAAAAATATCCGCTCTCTCTCTATCTCTCACTTTCTCTCTTAAATGAAAAATAACCCAATATCTCAATTTTCTTCTCCTTTCCACCATTTTATTTGCAAATCATTACAATCTTCACTTTCTTGCCATTAAAAAGGTTTTAATCAAAATTTTGATAAACAAAGAAACTCTCTTTTTCTCAAACAGTCTTTCAATTCAAGTTTTTTTAAAAATTAAATCGGGAGTAGACCCAGCTGAATTTTATTAAAAAATATTATGTGGGTTTTAGCCCATACACCATAACCCTTAAAAGGGATATATACATCGCAGGAATTAGGGTTCCTGTAGAAAACCCTAGAGGCGGAAAATATTTTCATCTCTCTTTTTCTTCATCATTTTCGTCCCATTCGAACTCTAAAACCTACAAATTTTCACCAGTCTTTAAAAATCTTTTTAGCAGATCTGATTTCTCCACACCGATATCATTCATCTCTTCTTTTTTCGTCCATTTCGTCTCACCCCAACCTCAGATCTTAAAAATTTTCATTATTTTTCAAGAGTATTTTGAGAGATCCGGGTTTTTCAACCTTGGGATCTATATAGGTAAGCATAAAATGAGAAAAAATACTTGGCTTGCTAAAGTTTTCTTCGTCTCTAATATAATGATCATCAGATCCTGTCTCTACTCTTAACGATCTCTCTTCTAAGCAACCAAATGTCCAACCTTGAGGGTTTTTGTAATTTCTCCTGCTTTATAAATCATTAGATCTGTACTCTTTCTCAATAATTTTTTGATGCTAAAATCAAAAATGCAAACTTAAACTTCAGAATTTCAGAATCCGCAAAGAGAATTCTCAAAGCTAATATTTTTAACTCTATGAACTGATTTTTTTTCTCTTCAGCTTGATAAAACTTGATTTTTTATTTTCCAGCACTCTTCATACTATCCAGTTTTCTAATCAAAGAAAAAAGGAAACCCTTTGCTTTATTCTTCTCAATCTTGGTAGGTGAGATAAATCTAACTTTAAAAATATTTTTATCTTCTTTAGAAAAGGTAAGTAATTATTTAGAATTTTCAAATAATGTCTATTCTAGTTTTTTTGATTCTTCATTGTTTGTCCTTTTCTTTTATTGTTGGAATATTGATGATACTTGTTTTTGGATTGATCTTTTTTTGGATTGATCTTTTTTTGGATTACTTGTAATGATGGTAAGCGTAGTGATGCTCATCGTAAGGATAGTAAAAAAAGTTAATAATTATTATTTGCTTGCTAGATGAGAGAATGTGGTTTAATGGATTGGTTTTGATTTCTCACAATTCTTTGATCCAAATTTTTAGAGAATCGAACATGAATTCGGTTATGGGCAAGATAATCATATCGGTTTCCAAATTACTTCACCAATCTGCATTTATATATTTTTCAATGTTTGTTGTCTTTGCTCTACTTGTAATAATTTATATGTGTTGAGAATTGCTTGTAAATTTCTGTTACTCCTTTTTTTATTGGGATATACCATTGGAAATTTCTAAGCTTATAATAATGTAACAGTTGCTAAATTTGATTGATGACAAAAGGTTTCTCATAGACACCCTTATAATAACCACAACTTCACATATAATTATACAATATCATACTAAAATACTGGAAGCAATAATACTTAATTAAACATCATTATATAAATACCCTAATCTTAGTACTAATATTCACTATCATTTTCTCCAGTTGGCTTCAAAGCTGGAGCTTTATAAAATTGACGGACAGTCCTTTCCAGAATATTGACGGTAAATTCTCCATTTTGGATAAATTTATGATTATTATTAGTCACTCTTATTTTTATCTTATATACAATGGATGCACACTTAACAAGATATTTCTCATAGTTATACGAATTTTTACTCTGATCACGAGTTTGAAACCCTTTCCAGGGGTCCTCAAACTCCATCAACAAAAAAAGAATTGTTAGACATACATTGATTATTATGTTGCATTTGAAATTATTTTAACAATCTATGTCATACCGATGAATAAAGTTGCATCATATCATCTAGTAGATAATGGAGAAGAGTCTGAGCATGCTAATAAAAAACTACAATATTTGTTTCATCAGTTTTGTCCTCAATTCATGCTTTAATTCGGTACCTACAATATGTTTATATTGATCAAATATTATGTATTAATATTATTCAGAAACTTATAAGGTTTTCTTTAAAAAAATACCTTTTTCTATAATCCGACCCCATATGCCCGCAGTCCGAATAAAAACAAGTATAAGTTTGTCCAGGCTGTACCTTTACACTTCGCTTGCATTGAGAATATACATCATAGCATGGTTCATCGGGAAAGATGTAAATAATTGTGGTATTAACTATAAAATCCAGAACCTATATAGAAGTATAAAGATAAACAAATCCTTTTAATAAAACAAAAATATAAAAATATAGCTTGCTTTAGATTATATGCTAAATACATGTTAATATTAAATTATATACCATATATATTACATATAAATTATCATTTCATACCGTATTAGGTGGGGGATAAATTCTTGTTTCATTGATTAGATGTTCAATGGTACACGTTTCTACCATCTGATTTGCATTATTGTTGTTGCTTCCTACTTGTCTCGAATACCCAATTTGCTTTGTTGGCAGATCAAATCGAACCCTAAAAGCATGACACTCTTATCAACATTGCCTTTACCAAATGTAAAAATGTAATACTCGAAATATAATAAATATATGGTATACTACCATCTCATCAGCCGTTCTGCTTCGGGTATACCATCGGCTTTAAATCTCATTTTCGTAAAGCCTGTTGTTTATAACATGTAACTTCCTATAATTGAATCATTTACCATATCAATAGCGCTATACTTGTAAAAACTTAATAAGTATTGATAACCACTGAACTTTAATTTTAATTTTAAAATAACAAAAATTCTATGAGTACAAATAAAAAATTTAGCTCTGAATTCTTTAGCACGCACACCTATTACGGCAATTAAGAAACTATCAGTGTATCCTTCCCTAAAAATACTCATGTGTTTTGTCAGAAAATTCTCCCAGGTCGTTAAAGTGACTGATTTCTTATAACAACCATCATCAATGAGTGATATTTCAACTAATTTACTTGTACCTCCGGACTTTAAAGAGATTATGTGTTCACGGCTCACATCAACGACATATCCTACTATATCTACAATTCACATAATGAATATAAAAGGTCATGAATATATAAATGTTATAATGATTTATAGTAAAAAATTAAAAAGCTTAAAGATTATGAGTACACATTATCTTACCATAAACACATTCAGGCTTACGCTTAAGATCGTGTACCTTGCACAACTTTTTAAAATGATAAGTACGGCCAGCCGATACTTTTTCATAGAAACTTTATCAACTTTTGATTGTCTTGTCAATGATAATTGCCATCTGTTTTCCAAAACTTTAATAGATTTACTAGTTATTAAAGTCACAACATTTTTTTATCACGTATACTTTATCAACGAATATCATGTTTTTTCATTTGTCAGCATATAAATCATCAATTAACACATCTCGTTCAACACCCTACATAAACTCGTAAAATTAATATTTAAATAATAAATTTTGCATTGAAAAGATAACTGTTGTTGTAAACAACAACTCACTTTTTCGTCTCTAACCACAAATGTAAGCGAGTTTGATGACTTTGCATACAATCGACTATATCACAATCGCGTGATACATACCTTGATATTATACAATTTATCTCGTTCTACAATTTTTTCAAAAGTGATGATCTCTAAAAGTGTAGGTAGCATTTTCTTCTTATTTTCTGGATAAAATTCGTCAGAAATCACAGTCGATAGATTCTTCTATTTTTTTCTTTTGGTTTCATATTGGCTACTGGTTTCTTCGTCTTTTAGTATAAGAAAATACGTTAGTAAAATTAGAATGATGTTTTTTTTACAAATAAATAAAACACATAATCGGTATACACATACCGTTTTTATAATCCTTCTTTAAAGGAGTTACAGGAGTAATTTCTTTTTTACTACTTTCATTTTGTCTCCATGATCCTTTTGCTCTCTTACTTGCAAATTTTTCTTTGTTTTCACCTACACAATGAGCTTGAATATTATCAATATCACAGTCGTCATGATCCTCCAAGTCTGAAACTAACATGCACAATAAAATATAAGTAATTCATTAAAATCCAAATATAATAAAACATAAAATTTGAAATAATATTATAGGAACTCATACCCTTTTTTGACTTATGAACCGATTTAATTTTTTTTCCACGTTTATTCAATATTTTCTCTCCTTTTAAAACGTCACACTCTCTTTTCTGAGGTTTCTTATCATTGATACATTTATTTCTTATTTCCCCAATGGTAAGATTATCACCATTACTGTCATCCCCACCATCATTATTACTGTATTGATAATTGACCCATCTTCAAAATTTTCAAAAAGAACAGACTTTTCATTTAAGAATATATTCACATCACAATCATTTGAATTATTCTTTTCCATCCTACACAGAAAATAGAAAAAATAAATCAATAACAATAAACATCACGATATAAAAAAAATCCGACAAAAATGAATAGATCAAGTGAATGCATATATTACATAAAATTTAATGTAAGAACTACATATATACAACAAATGAAATCGAGTATTAATTCAATATTGGAACGTAATACTCTGATTTAAAAATAAATTTACTGTAAAAGTATTTTTAAATCAGAGCGATACTTTCCAATATTGGGATTAATACTCGATTTCATTTGTTGTTTATATAGTTTTTATGTATCTTTACCTTTGTGAAAACGCTCTGTAGAACTTCTTTATAAACAACATTTTGTGTACAATTTTTTGGAATGTCAATTTGTTCTTCTAGAAAAATTTTTAAGGATGAAACAGATCTAGCTCTTAAGAACGCAACATACAATTGCTCATGACAAAAAACTGGTGTACGTAAATACAATCCAACTTTTTCCAAGGTTTGTCATTGACTTTTGTTTATAGTCATAGCATACGCAGTACGAACGGGAAATTGACGTCGTTTAAGGACGAAAGGGAGATCTTGATTATCACTTGACATAATTATTCTTGGTATTGCCACACATTTTCCAATATTTGTACCAGTCATGATTTCTGCTTTTATGACCCTTTCACCTAACCGTTTAATGATAAGACGTGTGCCATTACATAAATCAATATTTTGATCTAAATTACGAAGTAACATAATTGGTGTATTTATTTTAAGTTCAAGCGAATGAGGAGGCAATTCAGAACATATCAACGAATTAAAAAATTCCGTTGTATGTAAAAAATCATTGCAAGCACAATCATCAGCAATAGAAACTTTCGTGTCTGCACTCAAGTAAAGTCGACTTTCTTCTCTAATTTGAGATATTACCTTTTTATTAATTTCATCAACTTCTTCATTTCTACCTGCAAGTATTGCTCTTGATTCTAAATACCGTGGATTTTGATAATTATCATTTAAATATGTATATATTTCATTTATTAATCTACTAATACCAAGTCTGTGATTAGATAACATTGAATCCGAAATCTCTATCCAATTATCATCACAATCGTTGCCCATTTGAATTCCTTTAACATCACCATTATCAATATCGATTAGCCATTTTGCAAAATTTTCGCCGTCTTCTTTTGACCTCGTATTCGTATGGACAAACATATTTTTTTGTCAATAAAAACATCTCACATTGATCCCATATATATGATTTATGTAATGTAGCGGACACAATTTGTTGTCTCCCACCTTTACGGACGGCGGGTAAAATCTGTCGAAAATCGCCACCAAGAACAATAGTTTTTCTACCAAATGGTTTATTCTCAAGTTGTGGATTAATATTTGATAGAATATCTTTGAAAGTTCGATCTACGGCTTCAAATGCAAAGCGATTTATCATCGGAGCTTCATCCCAAATAATTAGTGTTGCTTCTTTGATGAGAGAAGAAAGATCAGATTGGCGAGATATTGCGTAAGATGAAAACTCATGAAAATCGATAGGAATTTTGAATCTTGAATGTGCTATACATCCTCCGGGTAGTAACAAAAAAGCAATGCCAGAAGATGCAATTGCAAGAATGATTTGTTTCTTACTACGCAACTTCGCTAAAATTGCATTTCATAAGTATATTTTGCCAGTTCCACCACCTCTATACACAAAAAAATAGCCTTCCAATATTTTTTTCGCACGAAATTATAACCGCATCAAAGATTTTTCTCATTTAAACCACATTCCAATTCAATAGATTTTTTTCGACAACTCAAAAGTATCATAATTTAGCTTCTCAAATATCGATCTATCGTTTTTGTTTAAATTGCTAGGAAAGAGTATTGGCATAAATGGAAAATCTCTCAAGCTTTTATTATTATATGACAAAATCACATTTATATCATGATGTGCAAAATCTCTTAATTGTTCATTACCGAGTACAATTTTTAAATCAGGATGTAAATTTTCTAAACGTCTTTCATAATCATCTCTCATGGCCTCCCAATGTAAATCGCATAGTTCTCGAGAATTCATAACTTCGTTAAAAAGTAATATCGTGCAAAACATACGACGAAATTGATTAGCCGTAACCCAATTAGACGCTTTTTGGAGTGCTAAGTTCCATTCATTATCATCATCAAGAAGTCCAAGTGCTATACATGCTGGCTTATATGTTTCATGTTCAACACTATCAATTGTTCTCATATCAATAAAATTAATTCTTCCTTTCACTATTATCAACAACATCCTGAGATAATATTTTTCACCAGCGGCAGGATGTGCATAAGGTAATCTACCCATCGCTTTCCTTCTTTTTCATTACTTCCAACATAAATTTTTTTTGTCCCAAACAAAATGATTTGGAAACTCAACATAAGTATAGTTTCTAACATGATGAAATTTAAGATTCATAGTAAACCATTTAGTTAACATTGTTTTCATAGCTCGCTCAGACTTCATTATTTTTTGAACACTTCCATCTTCTCTAAAGAAAATCATTTATTCACCAAAAAGATAATACTGCAACCGTTCAACGTCAGGATGGCGTTTATTTATTTTAAATTCAAAAAGCCTCCTGAAGCTTCAGATGCTGCAATATATCTAGAATCTAAATATAATTTGATCTCGTCATATTTTTCGACCACATTTTATGAATGATAGCTGCTGCAAAATCAAATCCTTTATTCACATATTTAAATAAATATTTTATTACTCGTCTGTGATTACATATTTCAACATTAATACGCGATTGATATTTTAGTACCAGATTTGCATTGTAAGTGTCACGCCCCGCTTTCCGGTGTACGGTAAGGGGACGCGGTGAGGCCCGCTACGTATTTACTTAGAAGTAAACACGCTAAGCGTATTTAAGCAATATAAAGTAAATGTACATAAGAGACATGAATATAAATGAACATCAACTTTATTTATTAAACATTCTTTTATAGGTACAACTGGAATGTAAATATATGATAGAAAGCAATGCCTAAATAATGACATAACTGAAATGAAAAGTATGTACAAGTGCCTACAGCTCTGGATCGATAGCAAACTGCTCCAAGTCCTCAGTACTGGGTGTTTCTCTCCGAAAGACGCGACGAAGACGCTATAAACGTCTTGCCTGAATTTCGGGGCAGATGCTAATTGGTGCTATCCGTCCACCTCTCCGAAAATGCCAAGTTGATTTATGGCACTATATATCGAAGGTTTAAACGAATGCGGCCGATGTAGCAGACTTCGTTAGATTCCCGCTCGTTTGAGGGGTTTTTGATTGTGGGGACGCTCTTCCCTGCAGGCGCAAGCCCCTGCAGTTAATTACGCTATCGCATCGCGGTAACAACTTTCTCCTTCTCCATATGCTCACTTCGTGTCGTGGGTGTTTATTTTGTGTTTGGTTGCCCGTGGATTGTATACGGAGACTAATTTATGTTGTCGCCCGTAGGGCGTGGACTAGTCCAAATCCGTATCTTCTTAGATTTGGGTTTGGGGGTTGGGTTTAAGGATACGTTAGCCTCATTTGAGACTAAGATCAACTTAAACGTTTGTTAAGGATACGTTAGTCTCATTTTGAGACTAAGATCAACTTAAATGTTTGTTAATGATACGTTAGTCTAATTTTAGACTAAGATCAACTTAACAGTTTGTTAAGGACACGTTAGTTTAATTTTAGACTAAGGTCAACTTAACCATTTTTAAAGATACGTTAGCCTAATTTTAGACTAAGATCTACTAAACAGGATCATTTAGATCCAACAAAAGAGCATTTGGGCTCTATTGTTTAGTTTATGGACATTGCGGTCGATTACCAGTTTAAGGACATGGTGGTCCAGCGTTAGTTTAAGGACATCTCGGTCCATTGTTAGTTTAAAGACATCGCGGTCGAGGTTAAAGACATCATAGTCCATGAGTTTAAGGACCCCACAGTCCAGTTTAGAGACGTCATAGTCCGTGAGTTTAAAGACCTCACAGTCAAGGTTAAGAACATCATAGTCCGTGAGCTTAAAGACCTCACAGTCAAGGTTAAGGACATCATATTCCGTGAGTTTAAAGACCTCACAGTCAAGTTAAGGACATCATAGTCCGTGAGTTTAAAGACCTCACAGTCAAGGTTAAGGACATCATAGTCCGTGAAATGTGTGGTTGTCGGGACCCGTCACCTCCCTAAAAACGTTGAAGGATTACAACGACAAATATTAAAGGAGTGAAGAGATGTACCCTTGAACCAAAGTTGATTGGGGATCTGTAGTCCAATTTGGAACTAAGCTCAATTAATTAGATTATGAGCACATTGGCTCAGTTAAATCTGAATTGAGGACTTATGGACAATTTGGGCTAAGTCCAATTAAATTTGAAATGTTGGCCCTTTGTTGGCCTGTTGAGCATTTGCCTGGGTTCAGCCCATCATTATTTAGCAATGCTAAACAAGAGTTTGAAGGCTCTGATAACATTTTGTCTTTGAGCATTAATCATTATAGCTCTGGATTTTAAGGCTCATTTGAAGGGTATATTTGCCTCTGGAAAACTTAGCTAATTTGGGCTAAGATGGTTTTAGAATAGTGTTAAACACTAAAGGACATCTAGCGGCCACGTGTCCTCATGTGATGTATTAAAAACAGTGTTACACACTGGAGACAAAAAGCTCAAAATAATGTTAAACACTAGAAAGGAAGGGGTCACGTGGGGTCACGTGAGGCGCCTGAGATGGGGCCAGACCTTCTTTATTTTATTCTCAAATCTGCAAATAAGTGTTAAACACTTCTGATCTTCTGGCCATCACGTGTTGGTACGTGATAGGCACTCATGCACTGATTTGTTAAGCCTTTTATTAGGGGTCACGTGAGGACACGTGAGGGCGCCCAAAATTGATTCTGCCTTTGGCTTTATTCCCTTTATTTTGAGAGTCACGTGTGAGCACGTGAGGCATTACCTTCATGCTTTTTCCTTCTTATTTTTGGAGGATCTTTTCAGAGGTCACGTGGGGACACGTGACCTAATTCTTTATATGCATGGAGATCTTTCAAGTCTCTTTTTTTAAAATTTTTTTAAGAATTAAATTCTCTGTAGGGTTAAACCCTAATTATGTTTTTAGAGTAATTAAATTCCCATGTATGTGAAAAAATTAAATTCTTATATATAGGGTTAAACCCTAGTTCTGTCTTGGAGGAATTAAATTCCTATAATTTTAAGAGAATTAAATTCTCATATAGGGTTAAACTCTAATTTTATCTTGAAGAAATTAAGTTCCTGTGAGTTTGAGAGAATTAAATTCTCATATAGGGTTAAACCCTAGTTTTATCTTGAAGGAATTAAATTCCTGTGAATTTGGGAGAATTAAATTCTCTAAACTCAATTCTCCCTCTAAGTCTTGGATCTGCATGGTAGAATCTCAACCCGATGAGAATTAAATTCTCAACCTATGGGGAGATTTGCTTCTGCAGATCTTCAATCAGAGAAAGAACTAAGTTCTTTTTGCAGAAGAGTTAAACTCTTAGATTGAGAATTGAATTCTCTTTTTGAAGTTTTGATCATTTTCCCCTTTCTCACCTAGGGTTTTCTTTCTTGAGAATTAAATTCTCCTTTCTTTTCCCTCTGCTATTTGCCTTTAGAAAATTTCAAGATCCCAAAATTCTATATCCCCCTCTTCTCTTCTTGGCTCCTATTTATAGGAGAAGGAAAAGAATCAATTTGTTTAGTAAATTTTTCATTGAAAGATTTTGTTTGTTTTTGGTAACTAATGTGATCTTTTAGATCACTCAGTGAATTTTATTCACCATTGGATTTTTAATCCAAAAGATATCCTGTTTGTTATTTTTGGTGAAATTTAGGGAAATCTTTCCTTGTCTAAAATCTTTCCATAAATTGGTGATTTTTAATCACTCTTGGATTTTTAATCCAACGGTCCCCTATGATCCTTTTTTTGTTTGGAAAGATTTGGAGAAATACTTTCCCAGTTAGGGTCTTTGATTTCCCTTAATTAGAATTTAATTCTATTATTTCATAGATCTTTAGGAACCCATCATGTGTTGGCACGTGACCCTCTGATTAAGTATTTGACCAGAATTTAATTCTGTTGTGTTAAAGAACTCAGGAATCATCACGTGTCAGCACGTGACCCTTGGTCACATGTTGGCACGTGATGCCCCATTGGGGTTTTTCCTTATTATTTTATTATACCTTTAATTCTTTTCAGTGGGTTTAAAGGCCCATCACGTGTTGGCACGTGACCCCACCGATTAATTATTTTCAATTATTTATTTTCTTCAGTGCTTCAAGGCTTTGCCTGTAAATGGTCACGTGTCTGCACGTGATGCCCGGTCACGTGTGGGCACGTGATGCCCGGTCACGTGTGGGCACGTGATGTTTCATAACTTTTGATTCTGGATGAATTATGAGGCCCATAATATATCAAATCGAAGGCTTTTTCGAGATGCCTTCGATACCATCAGAATTTAGCTGTTTCTCATTCGGGAATCTATCAAAATGCAATCCGGAAAATACTGGTTTGCATTTTCTTCCTTAGATTACACGTGCATAGCATATTTGCTCATAACTTTTGATCCCGGATGAATTATGAAGCCCATAATATATCAAATCGAAGGCCTTTTTGAGACGCTTTCGATACCATCAGAATTTAGATGTTTCTCATTCGGGAATCTATCAAAATGCAGCCCGGAAAATACCGGTTCGCATTTTCTTCCTTAGATTACACATGCATAGCATATTTGCTCATAATTTTTGATCCCGGATGAATTATGAAGCCCATAATATATCAAATCGAAGGCCTTTTCGAGACGCTTTTGATACCATCAAAATTTAGCTGTTTCTCATTTGGGAGTCTATCAAAATGCAGCCCGGAAAATACTGGTTCGCATTTTCTTAAACGTATCGCTGCCATTTGATACCTTGGGCTCTTTTGCACAGAATTTTTTTTTTGGGCGGGAACAAATGGCCCCCACTACTTTTCCCACGTAAGTATACACGTGGGTGAAGTAGTGCAGAGTAATTCATAGTGTATGACCGGTTTTGGGTTGGTATATAACTTTCAGAATCTTGATCTAAGAAGATAACGAGCGGATACAATCGTCGTCATTTATCGTTGACTCAAATCTCAACTCTTAAGAGATATAGTTCCAAACCCTCAGTCCCTGAGCCGCACCCTTCTATTTCTTTATGTCTTACTCTGGCGTGCAGTAGTTTATATGCTCATGAGTAATTTCTCCATTTAAGTGGCATGTCGCTTTGGCAAGTGTAGCCCATAGATGGTAGATAACAGTTCATCTTGAACTCTTTATAAGGTAGCGATGGCTTAGGAAACAGGGTTAGGATCTGTTGCCTAAGACTTTCCAACTTTATGAGCCGTGAGGGTCCCACAAAGGCTTTTCTCCCTACGAGTCGTGAGGATCTCGTATGTGTCTTTTCTCCTTAGGAGTCGTGAGGACTCCTAAGTGTGTTTTCTCCTGAGAATCGTAAGGATCTCACAAGAGAATTTTCTTTATGCGTAGGGACACTAATTTCCCCGCAGGTCGAGACGAATCGAGAGATTCTCGCAAAGACACTGATTTCCTTGCGGGTCGAAACGAATCGAGATGTTCTCGTCAAGGACGCTGATTTCCCTGAATCAAGATAAGAAGCGATGGCTTAGGAAACAGGTTCAGATCTGCTGCCTAAGACTTTTCAACTTTATGAGCCGTGAGGGTCTCATAAAGATTTTTTTATCCCTACGAGTCGAGAGGATCTCGTAGGTGTATTTTCTCCTTAGGAATCGTGAGGATTCCTAAGTGTGTTTTCTCTTGAGAGTCGTAAGGATCTCACAAGAGAATTTTCTTCCTTACAAGTTGAGAGGACCCGCAAGTGATGGGTGAGGTTACTCTTATCCGCATTTCACAGAATCAGGATTTGCTCTGGATGCTTCCCACGGGGTCATAGCCGTGTTCTGCAAGGACCAGGCTCCGCTCTGGACGTTTCCCACGGGGTCAGAGTTGACATTATCCGCGTTCCACGTGACCAGAAATTTTGCTCTGGATGCTTCCCACGGGTTCACTGCCGTATTCTGCGAGGACCAGGCTATGCTCTGGATGCTTCACACGGGGTCATTGCCGTGCTCTGCGAGGACCAGGATCCGCTCTGGGCGTTTCCCACGGGGTCATTGCCGTGTTCTACATAGCCAGGAATTTTGCTCTGGATAATTCCCACGGGTTCACTGCCGTGTTCTGCGAGGACCAGGCTCTGCTCTGGATGCTTCACACGGGGTCATTGCCGTGCTGTGCGAGGACCAGGATCCGCTCTGGACGTTTCCCACGGGTCAAAATTGACATTATCCGCGTTCCACGTGACCAGGAATTTTGCTCTGGATGCTTCCCACGGGTTCACTGCCGTGTTCTGTGAGGACCGGGCTCCGCTCTGGACGTTTTCCACGGGGTCATTGCCGTGTTCTATGTAGCCAGGAATTTTGCTCTGGATGTTTCCTACGGGTTCACTGCTGTGTTCTGCAGGACCAGGCTCTGCTCTGGACGTTTTCCACGGGGTCAGAGTTGACATTATCCGCGTTCCACATGACCAGGAATTTTGCTCTGGATGCTTCCCACGGGTTCACTGCCGTGTTCTGCGAGGACTAGGCTCCGCTCTGGATGCTTCACACGGGGTCATTGCCGTGCTCTGCGAGGATCAAGATCCGCTCTGGACGTTTCCCACGGGGTCATTGCCGTGTTCTACATGGCCAGGAATTTTTGACTTTATCCGCATTTCACGAAGTCGGGGTTTGATTCTTGGTTGTCTGTGCACCGCCGAGTCATGGAACTGGGAGTTGCCGCAGTTCCGCTTTGCTTGACGTTGTGTCTGTTGTAATGAGACTAATGTTGAGATGATCTCCAGGCTATCTGCGAACCGTTGAGATTTGGCTTCTTCTTCTGATGAAAACCTGGGGAGGAAAGGTGTGATTCGCTCTTTATTTGCGCCCCTGGACTGTATACAGGGATTAATGTGATATCACCTGTAGGGCATAAATTTCTCATATATATATTTTTTATTTCTTTCCGCGATGCTCTATCATTTCAGCTTTTATATTGCGAAGGTCGCGATTGCCCAATCATTTCGGCTATTTTTCGCGGTGCCCAATCATTTCGGCTATTTATTTTATTTTTACTCGCTGCTTTTTATTGTGAGTTGCCCAATCATTTCGACCATTTTGCATGCATGCATTTTTACTTGCTGATTTTGCTTGCAAGTTGCCCCATTATTTCGGCTATTTCGTATGCATGTGTGGCTCGTTAGCTTCCTTGCTGCAAGCTTGAAATTAGACACCGATTTCGGCATCAGCACCGCTACAACTGGGATATTGCCAGGAGCGAATCATCATTTGCCTCCGTCGATGCCGAACAAAGGTGGCTTAGCGAACAGAGTTAGGATCCTGTCGACTAAGGCTTTTAACTTTACGAGCCGTAAGGGTCCCATAAAGGTATTTCTCCCTACAAGTCGTGAGGATCTCGTAGGTGCATTTTCTCCCTAGGAATCATGAGGATTCCTAAGTGCATGATCTCTTATAAGTCGTAAGAATTTTACAAGAGTGTTTTCTTCTTATAAGTCGAGAGGACTTAAAAGGGTTGTTCACCGTGTACACATATCCCTAGTCACGGATGGGACTTTGTTAGGGAAATGTTTATCCGCGCCCGTGGATTGTATACAAGGGTCAGTATTGAGCCGCTTGTAGGGCAGTATTGGAGGTTGTGGAGGCTGCTTAAGAACAGGTTCAGATCCCTGTAGCTTAATGCTTTTGAATCTTATGAGCCGTAAGGGTCTCATAAGAGGGTTCTCCTTATGAGTCGTGAAGATCTCGCAAGTGTAATTTCTCCTTAGGGATCGTGGGGATCCCTAAGTGTGTTGCTCCCTTGCGAGTCGTAAGGATCTCACGCAGGTGGTTTCTCCATACAGGATCGAGAGGACCTTGCAAGTGTCTTTTAATGAGATTGCGCCCTTTCGGGTTTTCACAAAACTCGCTGGTAGCGCTGCTGTTTTTACTCACAAAGCCCTTTTGGGTTTTCATCCGTGCCCGTTTTGCTTATGGACGTACCGTTTCCTTTTTTTTTTTCTCTTTTTTTTATTCTAACGAGGTTGCGCCCTTTCGGGTTTTCACAAAACTCGCCGGTAGCCCTGCTGTTTTTACTCACGGAGCCCTTTCGGGTTTTCATCCGTGCCCATTCTGCTTATGGACATACCGTTTTCTCTCTTTTTTTCTATTTTTTTTTTATTCTCTCCTTTTTTTATCTGTATCAGCCTTGGGGTACCTCAATCCACAGTAGTTTATCGACGTCTCGGTCAACGGCTAGTTTTAGGACATGGTGGTCCGTTGTTAGTTTAAGCACGTTTTGGTCCGTCGTTAGTTTAAGGACGTTTCGATCCATTGTTAGTTTAAGGACGTTTCGGTCCGCTGTTAGTTTAAGGGCGTTTCGGTCTGTTAGCCGGCTACTACTTATAGAGTTTGGGCTTAGGAAGATAGCGAGCGGACATAGTCGTCGTCATCTATCATTGACCTAGGCCGTGACTCGTTAGGCGTAGTATTTTTTCAGGAAGCGACCATTTATTGGTCTGAAGGGCCTTTCGCCATGCATGCCCATGAGTAGATAGGCTCCACCCTGGTAAACTTTTGACCACTAGCACGAGTTCGCCTTGGCGGAATGTCCTCGGCCTAGTCAATCTTTCATATGAGCGCGTTATCTTTGCTTTATAAGCCTCCAGATTTTGTTGCGCCATGAGCCGGGTTTCATCGAGGGCGTCGAGCTTCTCAAGCCGAAGGTGAGCATTCTCTTCGTCCGTTAGCTCGTAATGAACTACCACTCGTAGAGAGGGTAACTCTATTTCGAGGGGGAGTACCGCTTCTTGCTTTGGCGAACAACCGGTCTCGAGCCACTCGGTTGTTGTTGAGCGTTGGCGACGAAGGTGCTTTCCCTTTGCCCTTTTCATTCCAAGGCTCCGTCTTTGAAGAGGAAGGCCTATGGCCCATCTGGTCCATTTGGGCCAGCTTGTCAATCAAGACCTGAAAGGTGGTCGGCTTGAAGAACATCATGAACTGGGATATGGTCGCCTGCAGATCGAGGGCTCCTATAAACATGCCCACTGCAGGAGCTTCTTCGATGCGCTGTTCGCACTTCGACCATAGATTCCGCCACCGTATCGCGTAGTGGACCCATGTTTCGCCTGGCTTCACCCTGGCATTGGTCAGTGCCGTGATTGGGGTACGTTCGCTAGCGCTCGCGAAACGTTGGGTAAATAGCAGCTCCATCTCTGCAAATGTTTTGACAGAGTCATTCGGGAGTTCAGAATACCACACGAATGCTGTCTCCGACAAGCTGCCAACGAATTGGCGAAGCAGCAGCTTATCGTCACCTCCAGTATTACCGCACAGAGCCCTGAATTGAGCAACATGCTGGTGTGGATTCTCCGTCCCCTTATATACGTGGAATTTAGGGATCGTGTATCCCGGTGGGTATTTTATTTGGTCGTACCAACCCGGATAGGGTCGTCCAGTCTTAATAATTTGCCCAGCCACTTCATTCGCCTGGTGAACTTGTATCTGCTGAGCGATGTAATCATTTAGGGCAGCTTTGGAGATTGTCTCCTCCTTGGCTGTTGACAGAGCCGGCAGAGGGTTCGATGTCTCCCCTCTGTCATCTTCGAGGACAATCGGAGGGTCTTCAGCCGGAGGATCCGGTTGTATCATCATCCCGACCATGTCTTGGAAGAGAAGCGTCATTCGTTTTATGTTGGCAGCTTGTACCGTTGCCTCTTTGTCCTTCTATTCGAGAATTCTGTGAAGGAACTCAACATCAATTTCTTGTTCACGACGCTGTTCTGAGAACGTCTCTGAGCTTGCTTTTGGTCCTGTAAGTGCAGCCATGGCTGTTAGCATCTCTTGGGGCTTTTGTTGTTGTTGCTCCTGAGCCTTAGTCACTGATCGCGTAAGCGATCGATGACCTGTGGAGATACGGCTATCCTCTTTTCCGGATGCCATATAGACGGTATGCACCACCATGCCTCAAGACTTAGGGCGTTTGGGTTCAGCGTCTTTGTGATCTGCCGTAGTCACAGGGGCTTTCTCTGGCCTCCTTATCTTTTGAGTAGTTGACGTTGAGGGGGCCGTTGCAGTGGGCACCCAGGTGGTTGTCGTCCTTTGCGGCTTGCCAGGACGGTTCTCTTCCTGCTGGACTTTCAGCTTCTTCTGTCGACGGGGATAGTCTTGATCAATCACCGATTCTTGAACCCGCCGCCAGACTTTGTAAACTTTGGAGGACAGCCGTTGAGGGGGCTGATCTGGCTTTATTTCTATAACATTCTCCACCGGTGGAGGAGATCTTTTCAGTACGGCGGTGGGAGAGTTCCTGTGCACCTTATTCAGCAGTTCAAAGCTGTTTCCGGTTGGAACGACAGCATTGACTTCCACCGTTGGGGCTGGTGGAGTTAATCCAGAGGGGGAGTTGTCCCCAGTTTCCCTTACCCGGCGCCAGTGGCGACGTCCAGCGTGTTGAGCCACTGGGATTGTTTCAGCTTGAGGGGTGACTTCGTCATGCCCCTGTTCTGGTGAGGCGCTGCTGGTACCAGCTTTTTGAAGACTGACGTCCGTCGAGCAGCAGTGTCTAACCTGTCAAAGACAGACCTCTGGGCGGGAGAAGTAGCTTTGAGGACTTTGACTGGAGCGGGAGCCGGAGCAGTCAGTCTTGTGAAGACCGACCCTTTGGCAGGAGAAGCCGCCTTGACGACTTCGGGAGCAGGGATGGTTACTCTCTTCGGAATAACCTTTTCTTGAATTGCAGGCTTCATCATGGGCCCACAGGAACTTTGGCCCAATCTGGTGAAGACCGAGGCGCGGGAGTTGGACGACCCATTGAGAGGGGAAGCAGTAGTTGTAAGCCGATCAAAGACCAGCTTCTTGGGAGAATCTTGTGTTGGTATAGGAGCGCTGAAGCTCGTTGGCGGGAGTATGGTCCCGAAAAACAATCCAGTGGTGGCCTGAGTGACCTGTTCCAGCGGCATCGTGAACAAGGAAGCCGCTTGGGGCCCGTAAGCTATGCCTCCAGATGAGGCCGAGCGCGAGTTGGAATTGCAGTTGGAACACTTCACGCAAGTAGATGCCATTGATGTTTTGTTTTCTGCGCCAAGCAAGAAACCAAATCTTAGTACCTCGAACCCAAGGGCAACCATATCAAACTGCGATTCGTTCGCGAACACGACACACGAAGTGTGGAGTGGAAAGAGGAAAAGGTCCCACCGGGCGTGCCAGAATCTGTTCCCCTCCGAAAGACGCGATGAAGACGCGATAAATGTCTTGCCTAAATTTCGGGGCAGATGCTAATTGGTGCTATCCGTCCACCTCTCCGAAGATGCCGAGTTGATTTATGGCACCATATATCGAAGGTTTAAACGGATGCGGCCGATGTAGCAGACTTCGTTAGATTCCCCCTCGTTTAAGGGGTTTTTGATTGTGGGGATGCTCTTCCCTGCAGGCGCAAGCCCCTGCAGTTAATTACGCTACCGCATCACGGTAACAACTTTCTCCTTCTCCATATGGTCACTTCGTGTCGTGGGTGTTTGTTTTGTGTTTGGTTGCCCGTGGATTATATACGGAGACTAATTTATGTTGTCGCCCGTAGGGCGTGGACTAGTCCAAATCCGTATCTTCTTAGATTTGGGTTTGGGGGGTTGGGTTTAAGGATACGTTAGCATCATTTGAGACTAAGATCAACTTAAACGTTTGTTAATGATACGTTAGTTTAATTTTGAGACTAAGATCAACTTAAACAGTTTGTTAAGGATACGTTAGTCTAATTTTAGACTAAGATCAACTTAACAGTTTGTTAAAGACATGTTAGCCTAATTTTAGACTAAGATCTACTTAACAGGATCATTTAGATCCAACAAAAGAGCATTTGGGCTCTATTGTTTAATTTAGGGACATTGCGGTCGATTACCAGTTTAAGGACATGGTGGTCCAGCGTTAGTTTAAGGACATCTCGGTCCATTGTTAGTTTAAAGATATCGCGGTCGAGGTTAAAAACATCATAGTCCATGAGTTTAAGGACCCCACAGTCCAGTTTAGAGACGTCATAGTCCGTGAGTTTAAAGACCTCACAGTCAAGGTTAAGGACATCATAGTCCGTGAGTTTAAAAACCTCACAGTCAAGGTTAAGGACATCATAGTCCGTGAAATGTGTGTTTGTTAGGACCCGTCACCTCTCTGAAGACGTTGAAGGATTACAACGACAAATATCAAAGGAGTGAAGAGATGTACCCTTGAACCAAAGTTGATTGAGGATCTGTAGTCCAATTTGGAACTAAGCTCAATTAATTAGATTATGAGCACATTGGCTCAGTTAAATCTGAATTGAAGACTTACGGCCAATTTGGGCTAAGTCCAATTAAGTTTGAAATGTTGGCCCTTTGTTGGCCTGTTGAGCATTTGCCTGGGTTCAGCCCATCATTATTTAGCAATGGTAAACAAGAGTTTGAAGGCTCTGATAACATTTTGTCTTTGAGCATTAATCATTATAGCTCTGGATTTTAAGGCTCATTTGAAGGGGATATTTGCCTATGGAAAACTTAGCTAATTTGGGGTAAGATGGTTTTAGAATAGTGTTAAACACTAAAGGACATCTAGCGGTCACGTGTCCTCACGTGATGTATTTAAAACAGTGTTACACACTGGAGACAAAATACTTAAAATAGTGTTAAACACTAGAAAGGAAGGGGTCACGTAGGGTCACGTGAGGCGCCTGAGATGGGGCCAGATCTGCAAATAAGTGTTAAACACTTCTGATCTTCTGGTCATCACATGTTGGCACGTGATAGGCACTCATGCACTGATTTGTTAAGCCTTTTATTAGGGGTCACGTGAGGACACGTGAGAGCGCCCAAAATTGATTTTGCCTTTGGCTTTGTTCCCTTTATTTTGAGAGTCACGTGTAAGCACGTGAGGCATTACCTTCATGCTTTTTCCTTCTTATTTTTGGAGGATCTTTTCAGGGGTCACGTGGGGACACGTGACCTAATTCTTTATATGCATGGAGATCTTTCAAGTCTCTTTTTTTATATTTTTTTAAGAATTAAATTCTCTGTAGGGTTAAACCCTAATTATGTTTTTAGAGTAATTAAATTCCCATGTATGTGAAAGAATTACATTCTTATATATAGGGTTAAACCCTAGTTCTGTCTTGGAGGAATTAAATTCCTATAACTTTAAGAGAATTAAATTCTCATATAGGGTTAAACCCTAATTTTATCTTGAAGGAATTAAGTTCCTGTGAGTTTGAGAGAATTAAATTCTCATATAGGGTTAAACCCTAGTTTTATCTTGAAGGAATTAAATTCCTGTGAATTTGGGAGAATTAAATTCTCTAAACTCAATTCTCCCTCTAAGTCTTGGATCTGCATGGCAGAATCTCAACTCGATGAGAATTAAATTCTCAACTTATGGGGAGATTTGCTTCTGCAGATCTTCAACCAGAGAAAGAACTAAGTTCTTTTTACAGAAGAGTTAAACTCTTAGATTGAGAATTGAATTCTCTTTTTGAAGTTTTAATCATTTTCCCCTTTCTCACCTAGGGTTTTCTTTCTTGAGAATTAAATTCTCCTTTCTTTTCCCTCTGCTATTTGCCTTTAGAAAATTTCAAGATCCCAAAATTCTATATCCCCCTCTTCTCTTCTTGGCTCCTATTTATAGGAGAAGGAAAAGAATCAATTTGTTTAGTAAATTTTTCATTGAAAGATTTTGTTTGTTTTTGGTAACTAATGTGATCTTTTAGATCACTCAGTGAATTTTATTCACCATTGGATTTTTAATCCAAAAGATATTCTGTTTGTTATTTTTGGTGAAATTTAGGGAAATCTTTCCTTGTCTAAAATCTTTCGATAAATTGGTGATTTTTAATCACCCTTGGATTTTTAATCCAACGGTCCCCCATGATCCTTTTTTTGTTTGGAAAGATTTGGAGAAATACTTTCCCAGTTAGGGTCTTTGATTTCCCTTAATTAGAATTTAATTCTATTATTTCATAGATTTTTAGGAACCCATCACGTGTTGGCACGTGACCCCCTGATTAAGTATTTGACCAGAATTTAATTCTGTTGTGTTAAAGAACTCAAGAATTATCACGTGTCAGCACGTGACCCTTGGTCACGTGTGGGCACGTGATGCCCCATTGGGGTTTTTCCTTGTTATTTTATTATACCTTTAATTCTTTTCAGTGTGTTTAAAGGCCCATCACGTGTTGACACGTGACCCCACTGATTAATTATTTTTAATTATTTATTTTTATTCAGTGCTTCAAGGCTTTGCCTGTAAATGGTCACGTGTCTGCACGTGATGCCCGGTCACGTGTGGGCACGTGATGCCCGGTCACGTGTGGGCACGTGATGTCCGGTCACGTGTGAGCACGTGATGCCTCATAACTTTTGATCCCGGATGAATTATGAGGCCCATAATATATCAAATCGAAGGCTTTTTCGAGACGCCTTCGATACCATCAGAATTTAGTTGTTTCTTATTCGGGAATCTATCAAAATGCAGCCCGGAAAATACTAGCTCGCATTTTCTTTCTTAGATTACACGTGCATAGCATATTTGCTCATAACTTTTGATCTCGGATGAATTATGAAGCCCATAATATTTCAAATCGAAGGCCTTTTCGAGACACTTTCGATACCATCAGAATTTAGCTGTTTCTCATTCGGGAATCTATCAAAATGCAGCCCGGAAAATACTGGTTCGCATTTTCTTCTTTAGATTACACGTGCATAGCATATTTGCTCATAACTTTTGATCCCGGATGAATTATGAAGCCCATAATATATCAAATCGAAGGACTTTTTGAGATACTTTCGATACCATCAGAATTTAGCTATTTCTCATTCAGGAGTCTATCAAAATGCATCCCGGAAAATACTGGTTCGCATTTTCTTACACGTATCGCTGCCATTTGATACCTTGGGCTCTTTTGTGCAGACATTTTTTTTTGGCGGGAACACTGGGCTCGGTCTCTAATGCGTCCAAATCACCTAACAACATTCCAAAAAGAAGAAGAAAGGAATGTTGTTAGTGAACAATCGCTCGGTAAGTCCTAAAGATGAGTAGAGATAGAATAGACAGAAAGAGAATATAACTAATAATATTTGATTATATTGTTAACGCGGTTGTTTGTAGTTTGGTACAAAATATACTAGTGTATACGAGAGGAGTCCCACTATTCCGGAGACTAAGGTATACGGAGCACAAGGAACCATTCAACCACGGTACAACGGCAATGGATATTCAGATTAGGTGTATTAAGGTTACAGTCTCGTACCAATTCTAACACATTCCGTACCAATCTACCCCTTTAAAAACCCCGTAATGTTTTTTGTATTGATTGTACCGTTTTATTATATAGATGGATAACTTGCCGAAATCATGATATCAGTAAAAGGAATGGATATAAATGGATAGTCATGTAAATGGAGTATATCTATGGTTCGGTTCAGTCAATATAGATTGATATAGATTGAATAGACGGTTTCACGTTGAATTTTAGTTTTATACTTGAATCATATTCGAGTCAGATTGATTAAATTGAGACTCAGTCTGAGTCAGACACTTTGAAAAGAAATTGAAGTCCTGAATTAGTGTTGATGTTATCGGTAACTGCTGCTTATGGATGGCAGGATTTGTGTCTTTTTCCAAGACAATTACCGTGTTGATAACACCGTTGTTAGATTGTCTATCTTAAATAGGCAAGCACCCACATTCTCCGGCTTCCCAAGGCTCAAGATAATTGGTTCTACTTAAACCTATATTTACTAGGGTCCTTCTTGTAAATTAGTATAACTTGAAGGGGGTTTATGTAAAAATAGTTTTGATATATTTTCAAAATACATCTTAAGTATTTAATTATCGTCTTTAGGGTTTTCATATATGTATATTTTATAAAAGTGAACTTCCTAGTGAGTAGAACATGGTAGTGAGTAGAACATGGTTTTCATTGTATATGGTATTTTAATGAAAAATTGGAATTATATTGTATTTGGATGGTAGTTTCATGTAATGGTGATTTCTTTGATTTAGAAAACTTTGAATATTTGTATAATATATTTAAAATAGATCTTTTGATAATACTCATATATATATTTATATATTAATAAAAATAAATTTTATTTATATTCTAGAAATCCCATTTTCTTAAAAATAGCATTAAAAATTCCATCGAGATCGAACGCTCCTTGAGGAGGTCTGCATCTCGCTCTACTAGGCCCGAGGACGTGCGATAACCAGCACCATCCTGATCGGGGTTTCCCAAGTTGTAGAGGCGTAATTGTAAGGAATTAGATAATACTCTTTTTAAAGAAAACGGTTTTGTAATAGTTTTGGGTATTTTATTGTAACTCGTAATATTCCCACAAATATTGTCAAAAAGTAAATCGTGCTATATCCAATATGTGTATTGTGATGAGATAGGTCCTTACCTCGTGAGTTTTCTAAAGGTAATAGGGTTAAAGGAAATAAGCAATGTTGAATTTAAACATGAGGGTATTTTAATGTAAAAGTGAAATAGAACTTGCTATGATTATTATTTTGATGTATAACTTGTTCTAATGTGTTTATTAATGGTTATAAAACAATACATTGAAATTTGTAGATTTGTTATTAAGAAAAGAATTGGATTTTTAAAGAAAAGCGAATCGGAAGCCGGATTAACTCCGCTTCCGACGAGTTTTGAGAATGAAAAGTTTGAGAATAGTAAAAGAGAGGAGAAGAGGAGATTTACTAGCTACAAGGATAGAGGGGAGAAGGAGGAAGCTTGGGAAAGTGTCGGGGCATCGTTTCGTCGCCGGAATCTCTTCGGAACTTCATCGGAACTTCGCCCTTTGCTAACTCCACTTGCGCAACTTCTTGGACTTGAGAATTTTTTGAGAGTTTTGGTACTTGATTTCAAAATGAGGAGTGCCAAATGGTAGGGTTGTATTTATAGGGTAGGATTAGAGTTTAGGGTATGAATTCGAGAATTAAAATGCATTTAATCATGGAGGAATGCTCAATTTTAATTCTCTGGAAAATGTGCAGAGAAAATAAACAACATGAGAGAAGTGGGGTAGGCCAAGGGGTGCTCGGTGAAAAGATGGGGAGCATCCCCTACGGACGGCCCGACGGTGCCAGTCCCCAACACATACGTCGCCGGTCGATCCCCGGTGAGAGGGCTCCAGATTTGTGCCATGTGTCCCTGTCGTCTCATATACTCTCGTGCACATGTTTGTTTATTCTGTGTCTTTTCATTTTACGTGTAGTGCACGTGTAAACCATTGGGCTTCTAAAAGATTTAAAAGAAAAATTAATAAAAAGATAATGTGGCAGGGGGGATTCGATCACAGGGGCTACGTCACAGCAGTGCAAGGCTTACTAATGAACTATAAGTGCTTTCTTGCTGTTCAAAAGCAAATCAAATACTTATAATGTACACAGGATTGTGTTCATAATAGAATACTGCATTTTATACCGCCCATTCTTATGCTCGTGTGTTTATAGGTATGTGCTTTTAATCATTGTTTGCTACATAATTGCAGAATACAGGTTCTCGGCTCTGAACAGTGAATATCATGGAAAAGTACGACAAATTCCGGATTACTGCCAACAACAGATAAAACACGGGTCTCTGCTCTCTATCCGTGTGTTGCCACATACCAGTTAAGGGACAAAATGGCAAATCGATTGTCATGTCATGCACAAAGCTCAATGTCAACACAAGATCCAAGAAATCTACGCGGAGCTCGAGGAAATCATGGCAAAAGATTCACATCACATCACCTTTTTGTTCTACTAAAATTCTGGAATAATTGTGAAGAGTTTCTGAGAAAAGTCATATACCACATAGCAAACAACACCAAACCAGGAAAGCACCCAAAACCCGAGGAGCCAACTCATCTAAACCGCCGCGTTTCCGCGGCATAAGCCTTCTTAGGCCGCGGAAACGCGGCCGTACTGGCTCCTCAGGTGATGAATTTTCAGGGGCTGTTTGGTCTTTTCCTGTAGGGGCAGATTGTTGCCCTAGGTTTCCATTTCCCCTCCTATAAATACCCCAGATCTAAGCCAAGGAAAGGGTCCAATTTTGTGTTCATTCTCATGCCTCTTTTTGTTAGGATTTAGTCTTTTTCTTCTTCTTCTTCATTTTTCCTCCATGAAAATGTAGTGAGAGTATTGAGTGGATGTTAATGAAGATGAGGGTTTTTGTATCATTCTTATTTGTTTAGCTTCCTCTTGAGATTTTTGCTTCCTCTTGATCTTTCAACCTCTTCATTGAGCTTGAAAGGTTAAGGGTTAGTTATTAATCTCAAGGGTCGTATTTTCTTATGGAATTAACGCTTCATTTCACATGCGTTCTCTACCCTTCTCTTGATCTTGCAACCTCTTGATTGAGCTTGCAAGTTTAAGGGTTGGCTATTGATCCCATGCTTGTCTTGAGTTTTAGTTTTTAATTCTTTTTATTGCTTATTTATTACTTGCTTTTTATTATCTTGCTTTACTTATTTGCAATTTAAATTCATGCACTTACTTACTTGTAATCTTTTCTTTTCTTTGCTCTTTTTGTTCTCTCTTTTTCGTTCTTTTTGTGAATGGTTGTAATTATTGTTGTTGTTAAGAATAAATACGGTATTGTAAGTTAAGATTTTCTTTGCTCTTTTCCTTTTCCCGTTATTTTCCATTGAACTCCGCCCAAACGATACGCAAGCGCTCCGTTAGGCACCCTACCCTAACAAGGTAACGGTGATTCCTAACCGCGATCGGTTGCGTTTGGTTTGGCCGGAGGTAAAAGCAAGAGACAAGAACGGACGGACAAGGGTAAATAAGCCGGATTCCACGAATACCGCGCTTAAATCCCCTAATCCACGTTGTTGCCGATTGCTCTAGCTTCAATTGGTCAAGACTCGGCTCAAAGGTTTTGAGTACGGATTTCTTTAGCTTACATTATCGTATCTTTTCTTAACAACTTTATACTTGCAAATAATACACATAGGTTAGATTGAACAAACATATACTCATGCTTTATTGACTCGTCTAAAACAAGAAAGAACATACAACCATCTCCCTGTGGATCGACCTGTGCTCAACCGGCTAGCTGCATAGCGACACCGTCTTGATTGCGGTTAACTTTAATTCTATCAATCAAATGGCGCCGTTGCCGGGGAGACGGTAGCGTATTTTCTTTCTTGTTATTCGGGTTAATATTCTTTTTGTATATATTTATAAAATAAAAAAAATCTTTTTGTTTTTTTTGATCAATTTTGTGGGCAAGAGTGCAGATTTTTGCAGATTTGCAAACTGCGATTGTGGGGGACCAAAGTGTACATTCAAGGCTAAGGTGATTGCAAAGTACAGTGCCAAAGATCCGGGTAGTTTGACCCACGCAAGCGAACTTTTCAAGCTTACCGGATTTGATTCAACGGGGGTTTCCTAACCCAAAAACTTAACGGTACGTACTTTACTAACACCTTCTTCTCAAATCCGACGCATCCAATATACTATTCTTTGCAGGATTCTTTGCAAGTTCGCTATCAAACGCTAAAAATTGACTAACCCGTATTTGTTGCAGTGCCGCGCTTAAACTAAAAAATGATTTTTTTGATTCTTTATAGAATTTTTATTGAATTGCGCATTGCATCAATTAATACGGACTTAAAGGCAAGCGAACCCCACAATATACGGTAAAGGATTTCATCACCTTTTCCGTGGCCCACAAATCATGAACTTGAGCATAACGTTTACCCGTACAAAATTTAAAAGAAATTAGACTTTAAGCCTTAAGGACTTCGCGCTCACTAGGAGAAGTCAACTGTGTTTGGAATCTCGCTTAACGGTATATTGTTTACGGGGTGTCTAGGAAAGTGTTAACGGTGAAACCGCCAAAAGAGAAAGGGTTATTTAATTAAGGAACTTCGCGAAAGCGTTGGAAAACCTCCCCTTATCTCTGCACTTACTTGGCCTCGTGATCAGTGTATCTTGAGCCCGTTTCTCGACACAGTTTTACTTCGACAATCAAGTTCTGGAGCAGGTCTAGTTGATCTAGGTGAACCCTAGAACGATTAGGTGTGTGGTATTTTTGTGTCGTGATTGTTTTTTGTCCAGATTCTTTTTTGTGTGTATATTTCATTCTTTTGTTAATATCTAAAAAAAAAAAAATTTAAAAAAAAATCACATTTTTTCCCCTCCTTTTCTCTGCCTTTCTTTCTTTCTCTCTTCATATCATGGGTACCCCACCTCGCAAAACTCTTGCCGAACTTTGGTATCCACAACCAGACATTACTTCTTACGGTTCTTGCTTTGGCCGAACTTCGAACGACCCCTCCATGCCCAAAATTTCATTGAAAGATCGGATAGACGCGTCTAGGACAAACAATTTGACTCCGCAATCCACTTCGTATCAACCATTTCACACATTCACCCCTTCTTACGTTGATACCCCTTCTTCGAGTCATGTTGCAACTCCAAGACCTATGTCTATTGCAGAACGTATTGAACAATCTCGTAGCCGATCTTTCACTCCTTTCACCACTTCAAATTTTTGGGATCAACAATTCCATTCACCTTCCTATCCAGATGTTGATCCTGCTCCTGTCCAGCCATTCAATTCCTACCAATCCTATCCTACTTTTGCACCTTCCCTAGACATTGCATCAGAACCGCCATTTGGGAGTTTTCAGTATCCAAACAACTTTGAATCTTTTACTGAAACCCCATCACAACCCATGTCTAGTCTGGAACAGTCGTTGGAAGACTTTAGGGTAGCGTCAAGCCAACAGATGATGGATTTGAATGCGTCCATGGCCGCTCTCATACAACCTACTGACCCGGTAGCTAGTTTCCAAATAGCTCCTAATTTTCCAATGTATGATGAGGCGGCAGGACAGGCTGAGAATTTGAGTGGAGAGAGTGAGATGTACCCCCTTCCAAATCAAACCTACCCATCCCAAATTGAAACCCACAACTCCTGTTTTGAAAGTCTATCGAGTATCCCACATGATTTATCAATTGAAGATAGAATGATTAATGAGTTGTGCGACTTTGTAGTGTTTGATTTACCCGATTGTGAAGGGTCACTTCCAAGTGAAACCAATCCCAATCCTTTTGACCTCTACGCCTCCATCTTAGAACCAGAATCGATTAATATCCATGCTTTTGATGAGGTGTCTGAGAATATTGATTTTCACTTGATTGAGGATATTGACGCTGGGGATATTTTGGATGATGAACCCGTAGATTTGACTGAGTTTGTCTCTTCAATTCATCATCCCGAGTCATTAAATGTTTTTCCCGAACCCTATATGCGTCTGGATTTTGATGAAATATGCATGGATGAGCTAAATTTTGAGGAGAATATTGAGGATAGTACTGAGGATGAAACCGTTTTAATTGATGAGTCGGATTTTCCAATTCATCCCGTTCCTTTCATTGACCGTGTGCACCCTCCCGAAACTTTAACCGATACCCCTCCTAGATCACTTTCCTCCATCCTTTCCATCGTTCCGACCTTGCAAGAACCCGTCTCACTTACATTTTATATGTCTGGTTTACCGAGTTCGGCGTACCCATGGTTTCTTACGAATCTTGAGGGATTTGACCCAATTTCTCGCCATATTGATAGATTAGTACAATCCATCTTTTCACATCGATAATTACTGATTGTACTAATTTATTCACTCCATTTTCACCCTCAAGTTCGTATTCCACTTCTTTCTCCCTTCCGCCATTCTTCTTCTCATATACCGAGACCGTATCCCGCTTCTATCTCCATACGGTCTCGCGTAATCTCCATCTCTTTTCTCTACACCTTCTTTCACCAACCCGCATATTACAGAGATAGAATTTTTGAATGGTTGGTGTTAACTTTTGGTCTGTGTAAGGCCTTGTATAGATTGATACTATTCTCTTTTCCCCCCTAATTCTGAACTTCAACGCTTAAACAGTGGAAACACTATTTTACTTAAGTTTGGGGGGGACTCCTTTTTTGTATATATTTCTTGTTTTCCTTTTTGTTTTGTATAAAATTTGTTTTTAGGAAGAGCGCCGACAATTTTGACCCTCTTGGTATAGCCTGACAGTGAGGGCACTGTCAAGTTTAAGTTTGGGGGTATGCTCGGTAAGCTTTCTTCCTTCGCATTCATTTGTATATTTTACATTTGCATACCTTAATTAAAAACCCATAAAAAATCGAAAATTTTCCAAAAATATAAAAACTTTGTCGTCAAGTTAGCTAATAGGGTAACTTAGATCTTTATTCCAAAAGTTTAGTTGATATGATAGAAATAACTAAATTCTAGGCTTAGGGATTGAAAACCCTAAAAATAACCCTCATTCTGTCTAATTTTGGTAAGTATACGTCCTTATAGTTTTTTTTGAGAAATAGGTAATCTTGAGTTCAGTTCTTGAGTCAAGTCAAGATGAAGGGAAAGTATTGATGCTTTACTGAAGGATAAGTCTGAAAAATAGTTTCTTTTCTTGAGTTCAAATTTAGAAAGTATATACCCTACAAATTGCAATTACACGCACCTTGAAACTTGGATAGTAGATGATACCTAGAAATACTCTTGCCTGAAAGCCTAGTATGAAAGAAAAAACGGTATTTAAAGCTAAACACCAAAAGAGCATTATTGAAAAACATATCCGGTCTTGAAAAAGAAAAAAAGAAAAAGAAAAATAGAATAAAGTCAAGACCTGGAAACTGCTATTTACGCTTTAAGCTCACACATTCAGTAATCGGCCGTTAGTGCCTCAAGAAGCATTAATAGTCGCATGAAAAGTGTGTGAGCAACACCGTCCATCATTAAATGAAAAGAAGTAGTATTAGGTATTAGGGCAAGGGTATTATAGCTTGAATTGAATTCTCAAGTGTAGGGGTGCAAAGATACACACACGTAGGGGTATACAATCGATATTTGGATAAAAGATAGAAATAAAGAATAAGACTTATGTTTTCTGTAAAGTTGATAAAAATCCCTGATTTAAGACCACACTTTAGAAGGAAAACTCAAGAGATTCCAATATCTTTCTAAACTTTTTTGGAACGTATAGGATCTAAAGTTAAATAGATAGGAGGTGTGAAAATAAGGGTTGAATATTTCTGACTTAGGATGATAGAGTTTCTAACGTAAATACTAAACTGTAGGAGTAGAATCGATGTTAACTTATGACACTAGCTTGACGGGATTTTGTGGGTGTAATCCGCTGAAAACCCTCAGGAGACAACACTCCTCCTACTAGGGACACCTAGAGGTTTAACGGCTTGTTGCACGTGCTCAGTGCAATCGCGTTCCCTGCGAAAGTGCGGTTAGGATTTTATTTTTTGTGAATAATTGGTTTTGCTCGGGACGAGCAAAAGTTAAGTTTGGGGGTATTTGTTCATAACAGAATACTGCATTTTATACCGCCCATTCTTATTCTCGTGTGTTTATAGGTAGGTGCTTTTAATCAGTGTTTGCTACATAATTGCAGAATACAGGTTCTCGGCTCTGAACAGTGAATATCATGGAAAAGTACGACAAATTCCGGATTACTGCCAACAACAGATAAAACACGGGTCTCTGCTCTCTATCCGTGTATTGCCACATACCAGTTAAGGGACAAAATGGCAAATCGATTGTCATGTCATGCACAAAGCTCAATGTCAACACAAGATCCAAGAAATCTACGCGGAGCTCGAGGAAATCATGGCAAAAGATCCACATCACATCACCTTTTTGTTCAACTAAAATTCTGGAATAATTGTGAAGAGTTTATGAGAAAAGTCATATACCACATAGCAGACAACACCAAACCAGGAAAGCACCCAAAACCCGAGGAGCCAACGCATCTAAACCGCCGCGTTTCCGCGGCATAAGCCTGCTTAGGCCGCGGAAACGCGGCCGTACTGGCTCCTCAGGTGATGAATTTTCAGGGGTTGTTTGGTCTTTTCCTGTAGGGGCAGATTGTTGCCCTAGGTTTCCATTTCCCCTCCTATAAATACCCCAGATCTAAGCCAAGGAAAGGGTCCAATTTTGTGTTCATTCTCATGCCTCTTTTTGTTAGGATTTAGTCTTTTTCTTCTTCTTCTTCATTTTTCCTCCATGAAAATGTAGTGAGAGCATTGAGTGGATGTTAATGAAGATGAGGGTTTTTGTATCATTCTTATTTGTTTAGCTTCCCCTTGAGATTTTTGCTTCCTCTTGATCTTTCAACCTCTTCATTGAGCTTGAAAGGTTAAGGGTTAGTTATTGATCTCAAGGGTCGTATTTTCTTATGGAATTAGCGCTTCATTTCACATGCGTTCTCTACCCTTCTCTTGATCTTGCAACCTCTTGATTGAGCTTGCAAGTTTAAGGGTTGGCTATTGATCCCATGCTTGTCTTGAGTTCTAGTTTCTAATTCTTTTTATTGCTTATTTATTACTTGCTTTTTATTATCTTGCTTTACTTATTTGCAATTTAAATTCATGCACTTACTTACTTGTAATCTTTTCTTTTCTTTGCTCTTTTTGTTTTCTCTTTTTCGTTCTTTTTGTGAATGGTTGTAATTATTGTTGTTGTTAAGAATAAATACGGTATTGTAAGTTAAGATTTTCTTTGCTCTTTTCTTTTTCCCGTTATTTTCTATTGAACTCCGCCCAAACGATACGCAAGCACTCCGTTAGGCACCCTACCCTAACAAGGTAACGGTGATTCCTAACCGCGACCGGTTGCGTTCGGTTTGGCCGGAGGCAAAAGCAAGAGACAAGAACGGACGGACAAGGGTAAATAAGCCGGATTCCACGAATACCGCGCTTAAATCCCCTAATCCACGTTGTTGCCGATTGCTCTAGCTTCAATTGGTCAAGACTTGGCTCAAAGGTTTTGAGTACGGATTTCTTTAGCTTACATTATCGTATCTTTTCTTAACAACTTTATACTTGCAAATAATACACATAGGTTAGATTGAACAAACATATACTCATTCTTTATTGACTCGTCTAAAACAAGAAAGAACATACAACCATCTTCCTGTGGATCGACCCGTGCTCGACCGGCTAGCTGCATAGCGACACCGTCTTGATTGCGGTTAACTTTAATTCTATCAATCAGATTGCAAATACTCCATTTGTACATTACCTTTTAAACAATTTTCTGTACATTGAAATTGGAGTCGTTACATTCTACCCTCCTTACAAAAATTTCGTTCTCGAAATTTACAATTTATTTTAAGGACCAGTTTACAAATAAATGAGGGTATCTTACATGCATGTCGTCCTCACGTTCCCATGTTGATTCTCCTGGTGAATTTTTTCTCCACATCACTCGAACTAAGTTAATTTTCTTGTTCCGAAGTGACTTCACCTTTCTATCCAGGATTTCAACAGGTTGTTGCTCACAAGATAAGTCTGGCTGTACAGTGAGCTCGGAGTAATCAAGAATATGGCTGGGGTCACTCACATACCTTCTGAGTTGGGATATGTGGAACACGTTGTGTACTCCTTCCAATGAAGGTGGAAGTGCCAAGCGATAAGCCACTTCACCGACTCGTTCGAGTATGTCGAACGGTCCAATATACCTCGGACTTAACTTACCCCGTCTTCCAAAACGAATCACTCCACGGTTCGGAGATATCTTCAAAAATACATGTTCTCCCGGTTGAAACTCCAAGTGACGTTGCTTTGCATCAGCCCGGTGTTTCTGTCGATCTTAGGCTATGCGCATTCTTTCCCTGATAGTGCGAACTACATCTACAGTTGCTACTATCATCTCAGGTCCAAAGAGTTCTCTATCTCCGATGTCGCCCCAACTTAATGGTGAACGACACTTCCTTCCATATAAAGCTGCAAATGGTGTCATTCCTATACTTGCTTGGTAGCTGTTGTTGTATGAAAACTCCATAAGATGTAAGTGATTTTCCCACGATCCTCCGAAGTCTAGCATACACTCTCTTAGCATATCTTCTAAGATCTGAATAGTTCGCTCAGACTGACTATCTGTTTGTGGATGATAAGCTGTGCTGAAGTTCAGACTTGTTCTCAAGCTAGCCTGCAGATTTTGCCAAAATTGCGATCGAAATCTAGTGTCACGATCAGAGACAATACAAACCGGTACTCCATGTAATCTCATGATCTACTCCATGTACTTCTTTGCTAGTGTCTCGGTAGATTGGCCAACTCGAAATGGGATGAAGTTAGCCGACTTTGTGAGTCGATCCACAATAACCCATACCGCATCATTACCTTTCGTGCTGCGAAGAAGTGCAGTCACGAAATCCATTGTGGTGTGTTGCACTTCCATTCTGGGATAGGTAACGGTTGAAGTAAACCAGCAGTCCTATAATGTTCAGATTTTACTTGCTGACACATCAAACATTTAGCGACGCTTCTGGCTACTTCACGCTTCATTCCATGCCACCGGTAATTTTGACGCAGATCTTTGTACATTTTGGTACCTCTAGAGGGTACTGAATAAGGAGAGATGTGAGCTTCATTCATCAACTCTTCTCGCACAGAACCTTTTAGTATACATAGTCTACTGCCGTATCTCAAAGATCCGTCTTCATGGATGATGAATTCTGTTCGAAGTCCACTTTTTACTTGTTCATTGATCTTTTGCAATTTAGCATCACTTACTTGAGCTGCTTTGATCTGATTGACAATGGTAGGTTGAACTTGTAAGTTCATCAAACTTGAAGTGTTACCTGGCATGACTATTTCAATCTCCATTTAATGCAAACCTTGTTGAAGCTTCCACTGTGCAGTGAGATTCAATAATAATGGTTGGCGACTAAGAACATCAGGAACTACATTCACCTTCCCTGGATGATATTGTAGGTTGATGTAACAACCCCAAAATCTTTATACATTTGGATTATCCCTCTTCAATAATATACCGTATTTATTTGTACTTGGTATTTTCCGTTTTCTATTAAATTTATTATTATTTTATTCCTCAATATATTATGTATTTTTTCTAGGTACAATTTCTTTTTCTTATATTTAAGTTTTTAACTTCTCATTCTTATTTTTTCCTTTCATAAATATTTAACCCAAATCCATTATTTTTATTCTCTACAGCCCATCTGAAAAGCCCACTTTCTTTTTAAGCAACAACATATATTTAATTCTAATTAAATATATGCATGAACAACCTTGTAGCTCATTGGTTAAGTCTTTGCATTGTTATTCTATAAGTCACATGTTCAAATCCCCATTCTTGCAATTATTTTTTTATCATTTTTTTATTCTTCTCATAACCTACAAATGAGACCTTTCATTTCCAAAATGAATGGTGACCTTTCATTTCTTTTTTAATTCTCATGTTGAATGCATATATTATTATACATAATTCACCATTACACCATTTTTATTTGTCCTCCTCTATCTTTTCCTTCCTCACATTTTTCTATCTCTCACTTCTCCCTCTTCACCTAGAGTCCAAGAAGAAGAACATGAAGAAGTCTTCAAAAAGGTCTCGTTAGTACGCGAGACTATCGGCGGATAGACATGCCCGGTGACAATACCGGCTTGTGTATGTAAGTCCCTTCTCTCTCCCTCCCTCCATCTCTTTATTCTTCTTTTTTCATATCTCGTGAACCCGTTTTTTTTTCATATCAAAATCCTTAAGAGAAAAATAAACATAAACATATACATATATATAAGTCTAGATACATATGGTTATATATGGTTTAATAATATCTTATTGCCTCTTGTTCAAATTAAAGTATTTTCAATTCTTTGTTTATGACTATGAATATTTATTATGAGTTGTGAGAACATAAATTTCATGCCACAAAATATCTATAATGTCTCATAAAATCGGTTTGTTTATTAAAAGAAAAATAGAAGCTTGCATAAAAATACCAGTTAATTTTCTTGCCGATTTTAGCATACATATTAATACCTTTATCTTTAAAATATTTTTTAGAAATTAATTTTTACTTTTGGAAATTTCAGGAAATTTACAGATTATAGAATATATCATTTTGTACATGCTGTAAAAAATTTAGATCGAACCGCATAACGATTTAGGAATTATATCGTTTTTATTCACTGTTCGTAAAAACAGAAAACTGCAATTATAGGTCAATTTCTAGAACACATAATTTGGTCTAACGATATCTAAATTGAGTAAACTCAGGTGTTTTGGATATTTACATCAAATGATCTAGATTTTCTTAGTTTTATATTTGTACTGAAAACTGACGTAAAATATAGAAAACTGTGTTAAAACATTAAGCGACGAATCTGGACAGAATCTGTCTTGATTCGCACACTGTTTTTAAATTAGACATCACTCAAACTCCCGATGTCCGTTCGTGACAAAATTTAGACGTGTAGATGCATAAATGATAGAACTATAATTTTTTGTATACTTTATTACTTAAAAACGAATGAATCAACTCAATATAGGCTTTGCAATATAACATATAGTCGATGTCCAGAAATCTGAATTTCTGTTTTAAATGTTGATATTAAAATGATCATAAGTAGAGATTCAGAAATCCAAATTGCATGAATCTTAGTGTTTTGGATAAGTAAATCGAAAAACCTATAATTTTCTAATAATCTTCGTAACCTGAAACCCGATAGAAATTAACTTAAACTGCATTTTAAAAATATGTGACGGTGCTAAACAGATTCTGATCTGTTTTGCTCGACGATACGAAAACGAGTATATCTCCAAAACCGGTAGGCGTATTTAGGCGAGACCAGAACTCACGTGTGCATAACACTTAATTCTATGTTTTCGTTTATATTCCGCATTCGTTCGACTTGATTAATTAGTCGTACATAATATTTGTTTACAACATTGTTTATTGTAGTTACACGAATAATATACTTGACTCATTTCATACTATTCAAACATGTATACATATTTATCTTGATCGTTAAATTGGTGTATGCACATAAAAATGATAATTAAATACTTTAGTTGTATTTTGAAAACTATACAAAATTATTTTTACATAAAACCCCCTCAAGTTATATAAATTACAATAAGAACCCTAGTAAATATAGATTTAAGCGGAACCAGTCTCTTGAGCCTCAGGGAGCCGGAGATATGGGTGATTGCCTATCTAAGGTAGACAACTTAATTAACGGTGTTATCAATACGGTAATCGTCTTTGAAAAAGACACAAATCCTGACGCCCATGTGCAGCGGTTACCGATAACATCAAAACAATCAGGTCTTCAATTTACTTTTATAATTGTCTGACTCAGTTTGAGTCTCAGTATAATCTGACTTGATTATGATTCAAGTACAATCTACAATTTTCAATATTACAATTCAACATGAATTCATGAATTCAATTATCAATCTATACAACTTGACTGAACCGAACCATGGATATACATTCCATTTACATGGTTCACCAGTTATTCCATTTACATGATTCTATGGTTACATCCGTTTACTGATATCATGGTTTCAGTCAGTCAATCAATTATACAATCAATACAATTTACAATACAATACAATACAAACAAGACATCTCGGGATTTAAAGGGTAGATTGGTACGGAAGGTGTTAGAAGTGGCACGAGACAGTAAGACTTAATACACCTAACATGAATCCAGTTGCTGTTGTACCGTGGCATAAACGGTTCCTTGTACTATACTTGCCTCTAGTATCTGGCATATAGAGACTCCTCTCGTATACACTGGTATCCTTCTGTACCAAGCTACAAACAACAGCGTTAATACTAAAGACAACATTATAATAATATAATACAAGTTTAAAAGCTACCTTCTCCTTCTGTCTATTATACTTCTCCCTTATGTTTGGGACTTACCGAGCGACATGTTCGCTGACGACATTCTCTTTCTTTCTTCTTTGAATGTCGTCAGGTGATCTGGACACATCAGAGATCGAGCCCTCTGCTGAAGACTTGGACCAGTTCAGTGAAGACCCCGAGCTCTAGTACATTGTACATTTTCCATTTCAGTACTCTTCTTTTCTGTTATGCCATTGTTTAGGCATTGCTTTTTATTTCAGTTGTATTTAATTTCCATGCATTGTACAGAAAGAATGTGAATAAATAAAGTTGCTGTTTTATTATATCTTGTCTCTTGTGCTTTTATTTTATATTGCTTAGATACGCCTAGCGTATTTAATTCAGAGTAAATACGTAGCGGACCGGTCCCGTCCCCTTCGCCGTACACCGGGAAGCGGGGCGTGACGGTTTTGTTGGTGGCCCATGCAGGTCAGAGTTGTATGGAACACTATCATACATTTCTGTTCTGCGTGAACAACCTAAGCAATATAACACAAGAAACAACAACTGAAAACATTTTTTACATTACATATTTCTTGAATCCATCTTGAACTCCACCTTCGGTTTCCTTGAAGTCTATCTCAAGACATTTGAATTCTTAACTCTTATTCACCCTTTCTATTTGTATCTCGTTGGCATATTAGCTCAATTGGTTAGAGTATCAATCGATTGAGCTCGAAGACGACATCATCCTAATCATGTTTTCTTACTCTGTTATATCATCCTTCTTGAGTAATTTCGAGAACGGAATTATTTTAAGGAGGGTAGAATGTAACAACCCCAAAATCTTTATACATTTGGATTATCCCTCTTCAATAATATACCGTATTTATTTGTACTTGGTATTTTCCGTTTTCTATTAAATTTATTATTATTTTATTTCTCAATATATTATGTATTTTTTCTAGGTACAATTTCTTTTTCTTATATTTAAGTTTTTAACTTCTCATTCTTATTTTTTCCTTTCATAAATATTTAATCCAAATCCATTATTTTTATTCTCTACAGCCCATCTGAAAAGCCCACTTTCTTTTTAAGCAACAACATATATTTAATTCTAATTAAATATATGCATGAACAACCTTGTAGCTCATTGGTTAAGTATTTGCATTGTTATTCCATAAGTCACATGTTCAAATCCCCATTCTTGCAATTATTTTTTTATCATTTTTTATTCTTCTCATAACCTACAAATGAGACCTTTCATTTCCAAAATGAATGGTGACCTTTCATTTCTCTTTTAATTCTCATGTTGAATGCATATATTATTATACATAATTCACCATTACACCATTTTTATTTGTCCTCCTCTATCTTTTCCTTTCTCACATTTTTCTATCTCTCACTTCTCTCTCTTCACCTAGAGTCCAAGAAGAAGAACATGAAGAAATCTTCAAGAAGGTCTCGCTAGTAACGCGAGGCTATCGGCGGATAGACATGCCCGGTGACAATACCGGCTTGTGTATGTAAATCCCTTCTCTCTCCCTCCCTCCATCTCTTTATTCTTCTTTTTTCATATCTCGTGAACCCGTTTTTTTTCATATCGTAATCCTTAAGAGAAAAATAAACATAAACATATACATATATATAAGTCTAAATACATATGGTTATATATGGTTTAATAATATCTTATTGTCTCTTGTTCAAATTAAAGTGTTTTCAATTCTTTGTTCATGACTATGAATATTTATTATGAGTTGTGAGAATATAAATTTCATGCCACAATATATCTATAATGTCTCATAAAATCGGTTTGTTTATTAAAAGAAAAATAGAAGCTTGCATAAAAATACCAGTTAATCTTCTTGCCGATTTTAGCATACATATTAATACCTTTACCTTTAAAATATTTTTTAGAAATTAATTTTTACTTTTGGAAATTTCAGGAAATTTACAGATTATAGAATATATCATTTTGTACATGCTGTAAAAATTTTAGATCGAACCGCATAACGGTTAAGGAATTATATCGTTTTTATTAACTGTTCGTAAAAACAGAAAACTGCAATTATCGGTCAATTTCTAGAACACATAACTTGGTCTAAAGATATCCAAATTGAGCAAACTCAGGTGTTTTGGATATCTACATCGAATGATCTAGATTTTCTTTGTTTTATATTTTTACTGAAAACAGACGTAAAATATATAAAACTGTGTTACAACATTAAGCGACGAATCTGGACAGAATCTGTCCTGATTCGCACACTGTTTTCAAATTAGACATAACTCAAACTCCCGATGTCCGTTCGTGACAAAATTTTGATGTGTAGATGCATAAATGATAGAACTATAATTTTCTGTATACTTTATTACTTAAAAAAGCATGAATCAACTCAATATAGTCTTTGCAATATAACATATAGTTGATGTCTAGAAATCTGAATTTCTGTTTTAAATGTTGATATTAAAATAATCATAAGCAGAGCTTCAGAAATCCAAATTGCGTGAATATTTGTGTTTTGGATAAGTACATCGAAAGACCTACAATTTTCTAATAATCATCGTAACCTGAAACCCGATAGAAATTAACTTAAACTGCTTTTTAAAAATATATGATGGTGCTGAACAGATTCTAATCTGTTTTGCTCGACGATACGAAAACGAGTATATCTCCAAAACCGGTAGGCGTATTTAGGCGAGACCAGAACTCACGTGTGCATAACACTTAATTCTATGTTTTCGTTTATATTCTGCATTCGTTCGACTTGATTAATTAGTCGTACATAATATTTGTTTACAGCATTGTTTATTGTAGTTACACGAATAATATACTTGACTCATTTCATACTATTCAAACATGTATACATATTTATCTTGATCATTAAATTGTTGTATGCACATAAAGATGATAATTAAATACTTTAGTTGTATTTTGAAAACTATACAAAATTATTTTTACATAAAACCCCCTCAAGTTATATAAATTACAATAAGGACCCTAGTAAATATAGATTTAAGCGGAACCAGTCTCTTGAGCCTCAGGGAGCTGGAGATATGGGTGCTTGCCTATCTAAGGTAGACAGCTTAATTAACGGTGTTATCAATACGGTAATCGTTTTTAAAAAGACACAAATCACGCCGCCCATGTGCAGCGGTTACCGATAACATCAAAACAATTAGGACTTCAATTTACTTTTCTAATTGTCTGACTCGGTTCGAGTATCAGTATAATCTGACTTGAATATGATTCAAGTACAATCTACAATCTACAATTTTCAATATTACAATTCAACATGAATCCATGAATCTAATTATCAATCTATAAAACTTGACTGAACCAAACCATGGATATACATTCCATTTATATGGTTCACCAGTTATTCCATTTACATGATTCTACGATTACATCCGTTTACTGATATCATGGTTTCGGTCAGTCAATCAATTATACAATCAATACAATTTATAATACAATACAATACAAACAAGACATCTCGGGGTTTAAGGGATAGATTGGTACGGAAGGTGTTAGAAATGGCATGAGACAGTAAGACTTAATACACCTAACATGAATCCAGTTGCTGTTGTACCGTGGCATAATTGGTTTCTTGTACTATACTTGCCTCTAGTCTCTGGCATATAGAGACTCCTTTCGTATACACTGACATCATTCTGTACCAAGCTACAAATAATAGCGTTAATACTAAATACAACATTATAACAATATAATACAACTTTAAAATCTACCTTCTCCTTCTGTCTATTCTACTTCTCTATTATCTTTGGGACTTACCGAGCGACCTGTTCGCTGACGACATTCTCTTTCTTTCTTCTTTGATTGTCATCAGGTGATCTGGTCACATCAGAGATCGAGCCTTCGGTTGAAGACTTGGACCAGTTCAGTGAAGGCCCCAAGCTCTAGTACATTGTACATTTTCCATTTCAGTACTCTTCTTTTCTGTTATGCCATTGTTTAGGCATTGCTTTTTATTTCAGTTGTATTTACTTTCCATGTATTGTACAGAAAGAATGTGAATAGTTAAACTTGTTGTTTTATTATATCTTGTCTCTTGTGCTTTTATTTTATATTGCTTAGATACGCTTAGCGTATTTACTTCAGAGTAAATACGTAGCGGACCAGTCCCGTCCCCTTCGCCGTACACCGGGAAGAGGGGCGTGACAGGTTTTGTTGGTGGCCCATGCAGGTCAGAGTTGTATGGAACACTATCATGTAGTTCTGTTCTGCGTGAACAACCTAAGCAATAAACACAAAAAACAGCAACTGAAAACATTCTTTCCATTACATATTCCTTGAATCCATCTTGAACTCCACCTTCGGTTTCCTTGAAGTCTATCTCAAGACATTTGAATTCTTAACTCTTATTCACCCTTTCTATTTGTATCTCGTTGGCATATTAGCTCAATTGGTTAGAGTATCAATCGACGGAGCTCGAAAACGACATCATCCTAATCATGTTTCCTTACTCTGTTACATCATCCTTCTTGAGTAATTTCGAGGACGAAATTATTTTAAGGAGGGTAGAATGTAACAACCCTAAAATCTTTATACATTTGTATTATCCCTCTTCAATAATATACCGTATTTATTTGTACTTGGTATTTTTTCGTTTTCTATTAAATTTATTATTATTTTATTCCTCAATCTATCATGTATTTTTTCTAGGTACAATTTCTTTTTCTTATATTTAAGTTTTTAACTTCTCATTCTTATTTTTTCCTTTCATAAATATTTAGCCCAAATCCATTATTTTTATTCTCTACAGCCCATCTGAAAAGCCCACTTTCTTTTTAAGCAATAACATATATTTAATTCTAATTAAATGTGTGCATGAACGTCCTTGTAGCTCATTGGTTAAGTTTTTGCATTGTTATTCCATAAGTCACATTTTCAAATCCTCATTCTTGCAATTATTTTTTTATCATTTTTTATTCTTCTCATAACCTACAAATGAGACCTTTCATTTCTCTTTTAATTCTCATGTTGAATGCATATATAATTATACATAATTCACCATTACACCATCTTTATTTGTCCTCCTCTATCTTTTCCTTCCTCACATTTTTCTATCTCTCACTTCTCCCTCTTCACCTAGAGTCCAAGAAGAAGAATATGAAGAAGTCTTCAAGAAGGCTTCGCTAGTAACGCGAGGCTATCGGCGGATAGACATGCCTGGTGACAATACCGGCTTGTGTATGTAAGTCCCTTCTCTCTCCCTCCCTCCATCTCTTTATTCATATCTCGTGAACCCGTTTTTTCATCATATCGTAATCCTTAAGAGAAAAATAAACAAAAACATATACATATATATAAGTCTAGATACATATGGTTATATATGGTTTAATAATATCTTATTGCCTCTTGTTCAAATTAAAGTGTTTTCAATTCCTTGTTCATGACTATGAATATTTATTATGAGTTGTGAGAACATAAATTTCATGCCACAATATATCTATAATGTCTCATAAAATCGGTTTGTTTATTAAAAGAAAAATAGAAGCTTGCATAAAAATACCAGTTAATCTTCTTGCCGATTTTAGCATACATATTAATATTTTTACCTTTAAAATATTTTTTAGAAATTAATTTTTACTTTTGGAAATTTCAGGAAATTTACAGATTATAGAATATATCATTTTTTACATTCTGTAAAATTTTTAGATCGAACCGCATAACGGTTTAGGAATTATATCGTTTTTATTCACTGTTCGTAAAAACAGAAAACTGCAATTATCGGTCAATTTCTAGAACACATAACTTAGTCTAACGTTATCCAAATTGAGAAAACTCATGTGTTTGGATATCTAAATCGAATTATCTAGATTTTATTAGTTTTATATTTTTACTAAAAACTGATGTAAAATATAGAAAACTGTGTTACAACATTAAGCGACGAATCTGGACAGAATCTGTCATGATTCGCACACTGTTTTTAAATTAGACATAACTCAAACTCCCGATATCCGTTCGTGACAAAATTTAGATGTGTAGATGCATAAATGATAGAACTATAATTTTCTGTATACTTTATCACTTAAAAACGCATGAATCAACTCAATATAGTCTTTGCAATATAACATATAGTTGATGTCTAGAAATCTGAATTTCTGTTTTAAATGTTGATATTGAAATAATCATAAGTAGAGCTTAAGAAATCCAAATTGTGTGAATCTTAGTGTTTTGGATAAGTACATCAAAAGACCTACAATTTTCTAATATTCATCGTAACCTGAAACCCGATAGAAATTAACTTAAACTGCGTTTTAAAAATATGTGACGGTGCTGAACAGATTCTGATCTGTTTTGCTCGACGATACGAAAACGAGTATATCTCCAAAACCGGTAGACGTATTTAGGCGAGACCAGAACTCACGTGTGCATAACACTTAATTCTATGTTTTCGTTTATATTCCGCATTCGTTCGACTTGATTAATTAGTCGTACATAATATTTGTTTACAGCATTGTTTATTGTAGTTACTCGAATAATATGCTTGACTCATTTCATACTATTCAAACATGTATACATATTTATCTTGATCATTAAATTGTTGTATGCACATAAAAATGATAATTAAATACTTTAGTTGTATTTTGAAAACTATACAAAATTATTTTTATATAAAACACCCTCAAGTTATATAAATTACAATAAGGACCCTAGTAAATATAGATTTAAGCGGAACCGGTCTCTTGAGCCTCAGGGAGCCGGAGATATGCGTGCTTGCCTATCTAAGGTAGACAGCTTAATTAACGGTGTTATCAATACGGTAATCATCTTTGAAAAAGACACAAATTCTGTCGCACATGTGCAGCGGTTACCGATAACATCAAAACAATCAGGACTTCAATTTAATTTTCTAATTGTCTGACTCGGTTTGAGTCTCAGTATAATCTGACTTGAATATGATTCAAGTACAATCTATAATCTACAACTTTCAATATTACAATTCAACATGAATCCATGAATCCAATTATCAATCTATACAACTTGACCGAACCGAACCATGGATATACATTCCATTTACATGGTTCACCAGTTATTCCATTTACATGATTCTACGGTTACATCCGTTTACTGATATTATGGTTTCGGTCAGTCAATCAATTATACAATCAATACAATTTACAATACAATACAATACAAACAAGACATCTCGGGATTTAAGGCGTAGATTGGTACGGAAGGTGTTAGAAGTGGCACGAGACAGTAAGACTTAATACACCTAACATGAATCCAGTTGCTGTTGTACCGTGGCATAAATGGTTCCTTGTACTATACTTGCCTCTAGTCTTTGGCATATAGAGACTCCTCTCGTATACACTGGCATCATTCTGTACCAAGCTACAAACAACAGCGTTAATACTAAATACAACATTATAACAATATAATACAAGTTTAAAAGCTACCTTCTCCTTCTGTTTATTCTACTTCTCTCTTATCTTTGGGACTTACCGAGCGACCTGTTCGCTGACGACATTCTCTTTTTTTCTTCTTTGAATGTCGTCAGGTGATCTGGACACATCAAAGATCGAGCCCTCTGCTGAAGACTTGGACCAGTTCAGTGAAGACCCCGAGCTCTACTACATTGTACATTTTCCATTTCAGTACTTTTCTTTTCTGTTATGCCATTGTTTAGACATTGCTTTTTATTTCAGTTGTATTTACTTTCCATGCATTGTACAGAAAGAATGCGAATAAATAAAGTTGCTGTTTTATTATATCTTGTCTCTTGTGCTTTTATTTTATATTGTTTAGATACGCTTAGCGTATTTACTTCACAGTAAATACGTAGCGGCCTCGTCGCGTCCTCTGCCCGTATACTGGGAAGCGGGGCATGACAGTTTATGTCGAAGTCCGCCATGAATTCTAACCATCTTCTCTGCCGCATATTCAACTCTTTCTGAGTAAACACATATTTCAGACTCTTGTGATATGTGTATATGTCCACTCGTTCACCAAGAAGATAATGGCACCAAATCTTGAGAGCAAAGATAACGGCTGCCAACTCCAAATCATGCGTCGGATAATTGCGCCCATAAATCTTCAGCTGTCTTTAAACATAAGCTACAACTTTACCGTGCTGATGTAGAACACATCCTAATCCCTTACCGGATGCATCACAATGCACTTCAAAATCTCCAGATTGGTCTGGTATTACAAGAATATGTGTTGATATCAATTTTGACTTGAGTTCTACGAAATCTCGTTCGCATGCTTCTGACCACACGAATTCTTCATTTTTACGTGTGAGCTTGGTCAGGGGTGTTGCAATTTTCAAAAATCCTTCAATGAACCTTCTGTAATATTCTGTTAAACCCAAGAAATTTCGAATGTCCTTCACTGACTTTGGTGTCGGCCATTCGCTTACTGCTGATACTTTAGCTGTATCTACAGAGATTTCCATTGCCTGACACAATATGTCCGAGAAAACTGACTTGATCTAGCCAAAACTCGCACTTGCTGTACTTGGCAAAGAGTTGATGCTGTCGTAGAGTTTTCAGGACAATTCGTAGGTGTCCTGCTTATTCTTTCCGACTCTTAGAATACACCAGGATGTCGTCGATGAAGATGAAAACAAACCTGTCTAGGTATTCTCGGAAAACTTGATTCATTAAGTTCATGAATATAGCTGGTGCGTTGGTCACTCCAAATGGCATCACAATAAATTCATAATGTCCATAGCGATTCTGAATGTCGTTTTATGGATATCAGATTCTTTGACCTTCACCTTATGATAACCTGAACGAGGATCTAACTTGGAGAAAACGCAAGATCTACTTAGCTGATCGAACAGATCGTCGATGCACGGGAGTGGATACTTATTCTTTATAGTTACATCGTTCAGAGCACTATAATCAATGCACATTCGATATGAACCTTCCTTCTTCTTCACAAGTAGACTGGCCATCCCCAACTTGAAGTGATGGGACGAATCCATCCTTTCATCAATAATTCGTCCAACCGAGTACGTACTTCCTTCAAAACTTCAGGACTTAACCGATACGGTGCTTTAATCACCGGTTGTGCTCCAGGTACTAAATCAATGCTGAATTCAAGAGCTCGATCGGGAGGCAAACCTGATATGTCTTCAGGAAATACATCATCGAACTCTCGAACTATCTCTGGCTTCGATCCGTCCTCCGCTTGAAGTGTTGCAATCACTGCCTTCTTTGGTTTTGCCTTGTATGTGTAACACCCGGCCCTTTATACCAAGTCCGTATTTTGTTATTTTAGAATTCCATTCTTATCTTATTTATAATTTTAAGTGTTTTATTTAAGAAAATTATTTGTTTAGTATAACCCCTTCTTTAAACCCCAAACCCTATTTCTCTTCTAATTATACCAAACTCCCTTGTTAATTTATAAGCGAGCCCATCAGATATTCTATTTCTCCTAATAACTATTTATTCCCCTGGCCCGACCCACTTACTTCCCATCAAATTGTTTTTAATAATCACTCAATCCAAATCCCTTAGTATCCAAAACTGTCCCAAGTTATTTCTATCAAGCTGGCCCCATTTTCTTCCCTTAGTTTTGATTCACTCAGCCAACGCATGGGTCAACCCAGAAAGATTAAGGAAATGGAAATTTAGTTGTATTTAAACCAAAACCCCAAATTCTCCCTTCGTTTCCATCATTTCCTTCATTATTCTCCAAGTCCCATTTCGTATATGTAATTAAAACCAAATCCTTTACTTTTCCCACTCTATTCTCAGCCCAGCCCTCCAATTCTTTTTCGTTTTTATTTAACCCAGCCCGTTTCCTTTTACTCTAGCCCACTCCCTCTTTCAGCCCACTCATGTTTCTATTTAAAATAATTTTTGCATTTAAAATCTCGGCCCATTCCTACTTCAGCCCACGATTTGTTTTAAGGGAATTTTGTTTTAAGCTTTCCCAAGCCCGGCCCGCCGCTACTGTTTTTCTCCTTTACTCCAACGGCTCTCCCCAATCCCCGCGCGCGTTTCCCTCCGCCGCGCTCCTCGCCTCCGACGTCGCCCACGCCAGCTCTCGAACGTTACTCGTGACGCTCGCCTCGTATTCATTTTTCCCTCAACCCTCACTCTCGCAACTTCTTCCGTCCTTCTCTCCTTCACCCACGACCCCAAGTTTTCCCACGTCGGCCACGTCCCCGCGTTCGCCGGCCACGACCGCGTACACTCCTCTACACCTCCTCGTCTCTCTCGCTCTCCCTCCTCACACTCTCGATCACCCTCCAACTCCCTCCTCTCCTCTCTCCGAACCCCTGTCTCGCCGACAACGACGACCACGACAAGCACCTCACCCGCTTCCACTTCCGCCACCTTCGAGCCTCATCATCAACCGCCTGAGCGCCGCACCACCACCTCATACTCCCCCTCGACCTCCTCCACGTCGCCAACAGCACACTTTCCCCCTCCTTCTCACTGTCTCCCTCTCAGACCTCATCTCTCTCTCTCTCTCTCTCTCTCTCTCTCTTTCATTTTCCTCTCTCATCTCTGTCCCTCTCTTTCCTCTGTTTCTCTCACTCTCTAATTCTCTCTGGATCAATCCCTCTATTTCCCTCTCTCACTCACTGCATCCCTCTATATCTCTCATTCTCTGCCTCTCTCTCTCAATCCCTCTATCTCCCTCCAACTTTCTCTCTCTCTCTCTACTTCTATCAACCGACACCACTACTCCGGCCATCTGCTGCACGCCATCGCTGGCAAAACGCCGTCTCTAGCACCGAGAAATCAACCCAGAACCACCATCGCAACAACCCCACCATCAACGCTGACGGGCACTCGCTGCCACATCCGACGTGCCACCGCCCGAGCTACACCGGCGACCATCAGCCCCTCCGTACATCACTGGCCAGCCGAATTCACAGCATCCCCGCCATCAAAAGCTTCGATCACCGCAGACACCCCGATGACGCCGACGAGCCTCACTGCCCGAGCTCACCCGCGGCCGTCGTCGTGCCAGTTCGTCGCGTGACCGTACTGTACTTGCTACCGTACATCGCCTAGACGCCCCCAGGCAAGTTTCTACTTGCTTTCATGCTATTCTTTATATGTTACAAGTCAATATTATATATATATCTCATGTTCGCTTTATGTTAAATATTGCAACACAACTGTTCGATGCTTGTTCCCTTAGGAATATAATATCAAATTTGACGGAACTCAATGGCGTAGATTGGCCCGCAGGGCAGGGAACATAGTGTGAGAATTTTGTTGGATGATGTAATCGATAATGACTCAAACAACTATCCCCAAGTTTAACTATAAAACTGTAATCCTGTTGCACTTGAAAATCGTTAAATTCACTATAAATCATATACATATTAGAATGGTGCGTTCGAGGGCTCAAATCGAAGCTAACTCGACGAACTTTAACCCTATGCTAGTTTCCAGACATTCCTGTACTTAAATAGTGATGATAATTGTATCGGAGTGCGACTCTGGACTGCAGTCCAGAGCGACTCCAGTCGTGCTTGCTGTTCCGTAATGGATACCATAGGATTCCCTTAACTCGTAGGTTGCGGGACTCCGCTGCTTACTGTAGGTAACTCTGTTAGTTAGACAACACAATTGATTTCATCCTGTTTCGTTACCGTTTGATATTTAAACTGTAAATTAGAACATCGGGACACATAACAGTCCCAGCAGAATCAGAATTGACATGTTAATATTAAACTGGTTATAACTCCTAACGTACAGACGCGATTGCAGATCCGTTTGTTGCGTTGAAAACCTTACTGAAAACCCTAGAATTCATCCAACTGTAACGTCGCTAAAATCTGATCCCAACAGGGGTTAAAATGCGTTGCGAAATGGATTCCTGATTCTGAAACCGGATTTCCAGCCGCGTGCGCTTAAAATGAAACAGTTATAACTAATGATCCTGAAAGCCGATTGGCTCGAAACCAAATTAGATGGATAGATAACTGAACATATTGATTTCTACCTTTTTATCATTTCGCTAAATTATATACATATGTTTCATGATAAATCGTGCAAGTGATAGACTGTTGTTTTTATGACACCTTAGTTGTGCTTCTTATACTGTTCATGCATCACATCATACCCATATCATTGTAGTGACAACCTAGTGACATCGTGCATTTACCCAGTGTTAGATTTTAGTGATGATTGTGGCAAGTACGTCAGTGTTCGTGCATTCGTGATCAAGTGAAAGTGATACGTACTTGTGCACAATCAGAGTCCCTTTTATTCTATTGCATTGTCGACGTCTGTGGGATGCGTGTATGTGTGACTATAAGTGGTATGGGACACTTATGGAAGCGCGTGCACGGGTGTCACAGATAAGGCATCCGACACTGCCATTTGTCTTAGGTATTAGTCGGGACGTGCTTGATGGAGGTCCTGCCTCCAGTTCTCGCACAGACTTATCACGGATCGATTAGTATTTAGGGTGATGGTTAGCGTTTGATGTAGACCACGGGGTGTGGGGTAGTTTAAGTGTGAGTTCAACAGAATCTCGGGAGTCCCATGCCGGCTTATATATTTAGGGAGTTATATGGAGATTTACAGGGTATGTGCTATATACACCGTGATACACTCGTTACATGCTGGGCCCGTGGTCCCTTGCCCTTGGGTTCTACCCTTGGGTGGAGGACACTCGCGAGTGGTTGACTCTCACACTTGGACTGGCGATAGGCTTATTGACCTGTACAGTGAGACTTAGAGACTGATAGGGTTACGGACATTTATATACCTCATACTGTGTTGATATACGAGACATACCGTTATACTGCCTTACTGTTCCGCTGCATTGATCTCTGCTCAGTTATATTCATGTTGTCTTTGATTTACTGTTATTCATATCCATTATCACTGTTAGAACTGTTACTTGATTATATACATTATATTGCTATTGTGTCGCTCTGACGACCTGAGTATGCATGCTCAGCGTGAGGAGAAGATTTAGCCTGGACCAGTGCATCACAGACTTCTTGACTTGCCTTCCCGAGTTACATTCATTTGTTCCACCTCAGGTCAGTCTTTACAATGTTTACTTCGGTTACTGCATTTCTCATTACCTGCGCATTATATACTGTTTACCATGATAAACTAGAAGCCGAAGTGTGACTACGGCAGGATATTTCCTTGACCGTAGGAGCATGGCTGGCCTTGTCCACCCTTCGTATTCCGTATTTTGGGAAGCGGGGCGTGACATGGTTTAGTTGGTATCAGAGCTAGGTTTTGGATCGATTGGGATTGCAGTTTTCCGTGTACAGTTTGGCAATCTAAGACGTCCCTCGGTCTAGGTTGTAAACTTGTCATTCTTGATTCATATTCACATCGTGTGTTCAGCAATCTTTCCGCTATGGTTTCGGGTGACTTGACAAGGTTACATGGTTGAAATTGCACTACCGTACCCTATTCAGTGACTTAAAGTGATACAGTTGATTCCCCACTCGTAATGATATTCATCATCTCTGATATTCTTGAATCCTTATTCTATCCATATTACATGTTGATTCATTTAGCTTGTGACTTATATCATCCTCAAATTGTTGTTTCAGGATCATGTCTTCCAACGACTCTTCATCTTTGTCCGCTCCCCAGAATCAGACTGTTGAGATCCTTAGTGTACTACAAGGTTTAAAGGAAGCCCAGGAGCGAACAAACGACCTTTTAGCTGAAGGGCTGAGAAGACAGGTGAGTCAGACCCCAGCGGGAGTCTCCTATCATACAAGGATCTCTATTGGACGAGGAAAAGAGAAGAAGATGAAACGCCAATTTGTTTCCCCGCAACAGAAGTACCAGAAGAACCCCTGTTGTGGATATTGTAAGAGGCCAGGACACCTTCAGAGGGATTGTCGCCGTGCCCAATGGAAATGTCTCATATGCGGTTCCGACAAACATCTCATCAACGGTTGCCCAGAAAGGAAAGAACTACAAGGAGGAAACTCGTCCACACTCCCCACTTCTACCAAATGAGGATCATCGCGTAGTTTGAACTTCGACCATAAGGCGGATCTAACTCAGAATTCAATTAGCGTGACGATGATGCAGCGTTCTGGCAATCGAAGAAGAATTTTATGATTTTCCAATTTCAATAATAATGTTGTTATCTTTTATGAATATTTCTTCCAGTTTGCGATCTTGTATCCGTTGAACCTTAGTTGAATGCAATAGAAATTTGAATCATAGTATATGCATCATTCTCATGCTTTCTCTATGTCACGTTCTATTCATTATCACAGTATTTCCATTCTGATCTTTCAGTTCCTGCAGCCGCATATTTTTCCTATATTGCGTACCCCGAGTTTTCCTTGATATATTCCACTGTCTAATCATGACTCTCTTTCTTTCAGGCCATGGCCCACCTTGGAGCAGCGCCGCATCTAGACGAGGATGCACAGTCATGCGTTTCCTTAGATCACACACTGACGAGTTCCGATGATGAGGTCAATGGTCCACAGGTTAACTTCGAAAACAATGATTCTGGGGACGAAGGAGCAGCCGCCCCAGAGTTTGGCATGATAGCTGATTCTGACGAAGAAGAAGGAGGTCCTGAAGAGAACCCGATAGAGGAAGACCCCGAGGAAGAACCGATAGAAGAAAATCCAGCGGAGGAAAACCCCATGGAAGAAAATCCAGAAGAAGAGAATCACATGGAATCGGATCTCGAGAAAGAAGCTCTATCCGAGGAAGAAGGACCAGAAGATCAAGACCCCATGGTGGAAAGACTTCCAATAGAGGTACCTGCGAGACGCTATGGAAATGGACGCCCCTACCTGAGTGCGCGAGCCTACCGCAACCTACTGAATCTCCACAACCGCGACTGACGGAATTTCTTTTGATGTTGTCTTTCTGGCCAAATAAACTGTGTATAGTTTAGGGCCACCTTTCTTCTTTGAGAATGTTTGGTTTGGAATCTTTTGAAATGAAATAAATTGCTGAGTTCACAAATCCTTTGACCTTCTTAGTTCGCGTGCTACTTGATTATTCCTTATGTACAATTATTCTTCCGGCTAGGACCTGTCTACACTTACTTCTTACCTTGCCTTAACCCTCACTCAGAATAAGCAATGTCACACCCCGATCCCTGGAACAAGTCACCCTTCATCTCTCGTCTGTTCCCGTTTGAGATCCTTCTGGGAAGAGAACAATTCTTGTGAAACGTCTGAGTTCATTAACTCTTCAAATTTTGATTCGTGTGTTGTACCAACTGTTGTTTCTCCCACACTTATCCTTTTACATTCTTTGTTGCTCATCCTTACTTCCTGTACTGACCCGATCCCAATCTCCTTGATCTTCAGCCTAAGGCCGACGCACTTCAACCTTCTGATTGAGCCACACATCCTTATAATCATTACCCTATCTAGTCCTATACCTATTTGTGTTTTCCTACTACCCTAATTATATTTAGGGACAGTGTTATTCAAAATTTAGTTTCCATTATTTTGGTCCGTGTTATTGATTACTCCGTTTTTGTATTTTAAGTACACTATTATTATTTTCATTTTCAGTAGCGCAGCCTTATACCGCGCATACTTTTGATCCATGTTTCTTAATTTCACTATACGAGTTTTCTAAATTATTTGAACCTATTGTATCGATACATTATCTTAAAATGTTTTAACCTACCGACTGATTTTCACCGCTTTATTGTCGTTACTTTATTTTGGGTTTTGTGTTTATGATTACTATTATAATGGTTGAGCCTTATTATTATTATATTTTTCTTTCTGCATATTCTTGATAAACATAGATGTGCACATATTTGAGACTCGATTCTTATCGGGCACACCTTGATTGTCATTATTCGTTGTTGTTACCTATGTTCCCGTGTATTTGTAGTTGCCCTTATAGTGTTCCTGCATTATGCCTTTTAGACCTAAGCTTTTGTATGTGGTTCTTATGTATATGTATGTACCTCCAAAACGTTGTCTAACTGTTCTTAAGTAAATCAATATGTATTAGTTTTCGGTATGATGATTTCCTCAATCATTATTTTAAAGCTAGTTGTTCCTTTAAATTTCGAGGACGAAATTTTTGTAAGGGTGGTATGATGTAACACCCGGCCCTTTATACCAAGTCCGTATTTTGTTATTTTAGAATTCCATTCTTATCTTATTTATAATTTTAAGTGTTTTATTTAAGAAAATTATTTGTTTAGTATAACCCCTTCTTTAAACCCCAAACCCTATTTCTCTTCTAATTATACCAAACTCCCTTGTTAATTTATAAGCGAGCCCATCAGATATTCTATTTCTCCTAATAACTATTTATTCCCCTGGCCCGACCCACTTACTTCCCAACAAATTGTTTTTAATAATCACTCAATCCAAATCCCTTAGTATCCAAAACTGTCCCAAGTTATTTCTATCAAGCTGGCCCCATTTTCTTCCCTTAGTTTTGATTCACTCAGCCAACGCATGGGTCAACCCAGAAAGATTAAGGAAATGGAAATTTAGTTGTATTTAAACCAAAACCCCAAATTCTCCCTTCGTTTCCATCATTTCCTTCATTATTCTCCAAGTCCCATTTCGTATATGTAATTAAAACCAAATCCTTTACTTTTCCCACTCTATTCTCAGCCCAGCCCTCCAATTCTTTTTCGTTTTTATTTAACCCAGCCCGTTTCCTTTTACTCTAGCCCACTCCCTCTTTCAGCCCACTCATGTTTCTATTTAAAATAATTTTCGCATTTAAAATCTCGGCCCATTCCTACTTCAGCCCACGATTTGTTTTAAGGGAATTTTGTTTTAAGCTTTCCCAAGCCCGGCCCGCCGCTACTGTTTTTCTCCTTTACTCCAACGGCTCTCCCCAATCCCCGCGCGCGTTTCCCTCCGCCGCGCTCCTCGCCTCCGACGTCGCCCACGCCAGCTCTCGAACGTTACTCGTGACGCTCGCCTCGTATTCATTTTTCCCTCAACCCTCACTCTCGCAACTTCTTCCGTCCTTCTCTCCTTCACCCACGACCCCAAGTTTTCCCACGTCGGCCACGTCCCCGCGTTCGCCGGCCACGACCGCGTACACTCCTCTACACCTCCTCGTCTCTCTCGCTCTCCCTCCTCACACTCTCGATCACCCTCCAACTCCCTCCTCTCCTCTCTCCGAACCCCTGTCTCGCCGACAACGACGACCACGACAAGCACCTCACCCGCCTCCACTTCCGCCACCTTCGAGCCTCATCATCAACCGCCTGAGCGCCGCACCACCACCTCATACTCCCCCTCGACCTCCTCCACGTCGCCAACAGCACACTTTCCCCCTCCTTCTCACTGTCTCCCTCTCAGACCTCATCTCTCTCTCTCTCTCTCTCTCTCATTTTCCTCTCTCATCTCTGTCCCTCTCTTTCCTCTGTTTCTCTCACTCTCTAATTCTCTCTGGATCAATCCCTCTATTTCCCTCTCTCACTCACTGCATCCCTCTATATCTCTCATTCTCTGCCTCTCTCTCTCAATCCCTCTATCTCCCTCCAACTTTCTCTCTCTCTCTCTACTTCTATCAACCGACACCACTACTCCGGCCATCTGCTGCACGCCATCGCTGGCAAAACGCCGTCTCTAGCACCGAGAAATCAACCCAGAACCACCATCGCAACAACCCCACCATCAACGCTGACGGGCACTCGCTGCCACATCCGACGTGCCACCGCCCGAGCTACACCGGCGACCATCAGCCCCTCCGTACATCACTGGCCAGCCGAATTCACAGCATCCCCGCCATCAAAAGCTTCGATCACCGCAGACACCCCGATGACGCCGACGAGCCTCACTGCCCGAGCTCACCCGCGGCCGTCGTCGTGCCAGTTCGTCGCGTGACCGTACTGTACTTGCTACCGTACATCGCCTAGACGCCCCCAGGCAAGTTTCTACTTGCTTTCATGCTATTCTTTATATGTTACAAGTCAATATTATATATATATCTCATGTTCGCTTTATGTTAAATATTGCAACACAACTGTTCGATGCTTGTTCCCTTAGGAATATAATATCAAATTTGACGGAACTCAATGGCGTAGATTGGCCCGCAGGGCAGGGAACATAGTGTGAGAATTTTGTTGGATGATGTAATCGATAATGACTCAAACAACTATCCCCAAGTTTAACTATAAAACTGTAATCCTGTTGCACTTGAAAATCGTTAAATTCACTATAAATCATATACATATTAGAATGGTGCGTTCGAGGGCTCAAATCGAAGCTAACTCGACGAACTTTAACCCTATGCTAGTTTCCAGACATTCCTGTACTTAAATAGTGATGATAATTGTATCGGAGTGCGACTCTGGACTGCAGTCCAGAGCGACTCCAGTCGTGCTTGCTGTTCCGTAATGGATACCATAGGATTCCCTTAACTCGTAGGTTGCGGGACTCCGCTGCTTACTGTAGGTAACTCTGTTAGTTAGACAACACAATTGATTTCATCCTGTTTCGTTACCGTTTGATATTTAAACTGTAAATTAGAACATCGGGACACATAACAGTCCCAGCAGAATCAGAATTGACATGTTAATATTAAACTGGTTATAACTCCTAACGTACAGACGCGATTGCAGATCCGTTTGTTGCGTTGAAAACCTTACTGAAAACCCTAGAATTCATCCAACTGTAACGTCGCTAAAATCTGATCCCAACAGGGGTTAAAATGCGTTGCGAAATGGATTCCTGATTCTGAAACCGGATTTCCAGCCGCGTGCGCTTAAAATGAAACAGTTATAACTAATGATCCTGAAAGCCGATTGGCTCGAAACCAAATTAGATGGATAGATAACTGAACATATTGATTTCTACCTTTTTATCATTTCGCTAAATTATATACATATGTTTCATGATAAATCGTGCAAGTGATAGACTGTTGTTTTTATGACACCTTAGTTGTGCTTCTTATACTGTTCATGCATCACATCATACCCATATCATTGTAGTGACAACCTAGTGACATCGTGCATTTACCCAGTGTTAGATTTTAGTGATGATTGTGGCAAGTACGTCAGTGTTCGTGCATTCGTGATCAAGTGAAAGTGATACGTACTTGTGCACAATCAGAGTCCCTTTTATTCTATTGCATTGTCGACGTCTGTGGGATGCGTGTATGTGTGACTATAAGTGGTATGGGACACTTATGGAAGCGCGTGCACGGGTGTCACAGATAAGGCATCCGACACTGCCATTTGTCTTAGGTATTAGTCGGGACGTGCTTGATGGAGGTCCTGCCTCCAGTTCTCGCACAGACTTGTCACGGATCGATTAGTATTTAGGGTGATGGTTAGCGTTTGATGTAGACCACGGGGTGTGGGGTAGTTTAAGTGTGAGTTCAACAGAATCTCGGGAGTCCCATGCCGGCTTATATATTTAGGGAGTTATATGGAGATTTACAGGGTATGTGCTATATACACCGTGATACACTCGTTACATGCTGGGCCCGTGGTCCCTTGCCCTTGGGTTCTACCCTTGGGTGGAGGACACTCGCGAGTGGTTGACTCTCACACTTAGACTGGCGATAGGCTTATTGACCTGTACAGTGAGACTTAGAGACTGATAGGGTTACAGACATTTATATACCTCATACTGTGTTGATATACGAGACATACCGTTATACTGCCTTACTGTTCCGCTGCATTGATCTCTGCTCAGTTATATTCATGTTGTCTTTGATTTACTGTTATTCATATCCATTATCACTGTTAGAACTGTTACTTGATTATATACATTATATTGCTATTGTGTCGCTCTGACGACCTGAGTATGCATGCTCAGCGTGAGGAGAAGATTTAGCCTGGACCAGTGCATCACAGACTTCTTGACTTGCCTTCCCGAGTTACATTCATTTGTTCCACCTCAGGTCAGTCTTTACAATGTTTACTTCGGTTACTGCATTTCTCATTACCTGCGCATTATATACTGTTTACCATGATAAACTAGAAGCCGAAGTGTGACTACGGCAGGATATTTCCTTGACCGTAGGAGCATGGCTGGCCTTGTCCACCCTTCGTATTCCGTATTTTGGGAAGCGGGGCGTGACAGTATGTGCTTGGCTCCAGGGTACGGTCTCCACTTTTGAAATAAAAGACCGGATGGTCTGGAATCTCGAACACTACTCTCCTTTGACGACAGTCGATGGTAGTGTAAAAAGTTCTGAGCCAATCCATACCCAAAATGACATCGAAATTCGGTATGTCCAGCACATTGAATTCAGCATAGAATTCTTTGCTGCAGACGACCACTGGACACAGGTTGTATCCTATTATTGCCTTTAGAACACCGTTCCCTGAACTGACATTCCAGCTGGATATGAGAGGTTTGACTGAAATCGCATGAGTTCGGATGAACCGTTGCGATATAAAGCAATGAGATGCTCCAGTATCGAAGAGTGCTAGTGCAGGAAGTGAGGCTACTAAGATTGTACCTAAGTTATGTGGGATATGTTTTAGATATAAGGAAAAATATATAGGTATGTATATAGACTGAAAGAAAGTTTTGAAAGGAATTAGGTTACCAGTAATGACTTGGCCAGTGGCTTCAGTTTCTTTCACAGTCATTGTGAAAGCATGTCGCCTCGGTACATTCCTCCTTGTTGGAGGAGCATTCCTCTGTCCGTTCCGTTGTCCTTGAGGTATGTTACGTTGAGCTTGATGGAACTGACGAGGAGGAGGTATAGTTGGTCCATAAGGAGGTGGAGCAGGTAGTGCGAGTCGTGGAGCGAGTGCCTGGATGGTTGGGCACTGCTGATAAGTGATTGCTGGTCTGGGTTGTGTCTACGAGGACAAGACCCAATGTCATGAGTAGCTGAGCCGCAGACTAAACCAAGGCGATTTTCACGCCGGTAGTCCTTCGCCAAATGTCCATCTCTCCCGCGGTAGGTACAAAAGGCTGGGTTGGGCCGGTTGTTCGGTACTCCCGGTCTCCTGGGCACAAATTGTGCTCTTGAAGAGGCTCTTCCTGCCATCTGAGTGGCAGGGTGCTTCATCCCGACAGACTAAGGTCTGCCCCTCTTCTTTGCATTTGCTTCGTATCGACGAGCAGTTTTTAGGGCCAACTCGTGGGTTGGGATATCCCCTGTAGCTAAAGCAGCTTGGATTTCCGAATCTAACCCTTGCTGAAATCTTCTGGATCTGATCTCAACAGTTGGTATCAAATGTGCCGCGAACCTGTTAAGGTCTTGTGTTAGCTGTGTAATATGTGGTATTTGAAAATCGAACATTGAAACATATCTTACCTACTGAGCATGGTAAACTCAGCGTCATATTCATCCACGGATTTGGTCCACATAGAAACCTGTTGTAGGTGAATGAACTGCTGCTCCATATCAAATCGGGCAGTCTCTGGGAAGTATTTCGCATAGAACATGTCGCGAAAAGTCCTCCATTCGATAGGTTGGTCAAGACAGCTTTCTTCCGCCTTCCACCAAACTCGGGCATTGTCAGTGAGTTGCAGCTTTGCAACTCGAACCCAAGAGATCTCTGGCACTTGTGCCGCTGCCAGGTCATCCTCAATACTCTGAGCCCATTCTTCAGCTTCCAGAGGGCTCTCTTTTCCTGAAAACTACTTGGGGTGCAAAGCCCAGAATCGCTTTACCCTAGGTCCTTCCGCTTCTGGACGGTTCGTCAAAATAGTTGTTTCGTCAAAATAGTTGTTTGCTGCTGCTGTCCCTCCAGGAGGCTGCGGATCGCCTCAAGCAGTATCGTCTGCTCATTGATCGGAGCAGCGACGGTAGGCGTCAGCGGTAGAGGTGTGGTGTATTGATGAAGTTGGTGCTAGTGTTGTTTGGAGAATCCATAACCTTGAAAGAAAAATAGGGTTAGGACAGATTCAAAGTACATGAAATTGTAAGATTCAAGGAATATGAAATATAAAGAATGTTTTTAGTTGCCAATTCTTGTGTTATATTGCTTTGGATTTCATACAAAATTGACCCGCATGTCCATGCAGAACTGAACTGCATGGGCCGCCAATAAAACCTGTCACGCTCCGCTTCCCGGTGTACGGCAAGGGGACGCGGCGAGACCCACTCCGTATTTACTCAGAAGTAAACACACTAAGAGCATCTAAGCAATATAAAGTAAATGTACATAAGAGACAGGAATATAAATGAATAACAAATTTATTTATTAAACATTCTTTTACAGGTACAACTGGAATGTAAATACATGAATAGAAAGCAATGCCTAAACAATGACATAACTGAAATGAAAAGTATGTACAAGTGCCTACAGCTCTGAGACGATAGCAAATTGCTCCAAGTCCTCAGTACTGGGCTCGGTCTCTAGTGCGTTTAAATCACCAGACAACATTCCAAAGAAAGAAGAAAAGGAATGTCGTCAGCGAACAATCGCTCGGTAAGTCCTAAAGATGAGTAGAGATAGAATAGACATAAAGAGAATATGACTAGTAATGTTTGATTATATTGTAAATGCAGTTGTTTGTAGTTTGGTACAGAATATGCCAGTGTATACGAGAGGAGTCCTACTATTCCAGAGACTAAGGTATATGGAGCATAAGGAACCGTTTAGCCACGGTACAACGGCAATGGATATTCAGGTTAGATGTATTAAGATTACAGTCTCTTGCCACTTCTAACACATTCCGTACCAATCCATCCCTTTAAAAACCCCGTAATGTGTTTTGTATTGATTGTACTGTTTTATTATATAGATGGATGACTTGCCGAAACCATGATATCAGTAAACGAAATGGATATAATGGATAGTCATGTAAACAGAGTATATCTATGGTTCGGTTCAGTCAATATAGATTGATATAGATTGAATAGACGGTTTCATGTTGAATTTTAGTTTTATACTTGAATCATATTCAAGTCAGATTGATTAGATTGAGACTCAGTCTGAGTCAGACACTTTGAAAAGAAATTGAAGTCCTGAATTAGTGTTGATGTTATCGGTAACTGTTGCACATGGACGACAGGATTTGTGTCTTTTTCCAAGATAATTACCGTGTTGACAACACTTTTTGTTAGATTGTTTACCTTAGATAGACAAGCACCCACATTCTCCGGCTCCCCGAGGCTCAAGAGAATTGGTTCCGCTTAAACATATGTTTACTAGGGTCCTTATTGTAAATTAGTATAACTTGAGGGGTTTTATGTAAAAATAGTTTTGATATATTTTCAAAATACACCTTAAGTATTTAATTATCGTCTTTAGGGTTTTCATATATGTATATTTTATAAAAGTGAACCTTCTAGTGAGTAAAACCTAGTTTTCATTGTATATGATATTTTAATGAAAATTTGGAATTATATTGTATTTGGATGGTAGTTTCATGTAATGGTGATTCCTTTGATTTAGAAAACTTGGAATATTTGTATAATATATTTAAAATAGATCTTTTGATAATACACATATATATATTTATATATTTAATAAAAATAAATTTTATTTATTTTCTAGAAATCTCATTTTCTTAAAAATAGCATTAAAAATTCCATCGAGATCGAACGCTCCTTGCGGGGGTCTACATCTCGCTCTATTAGGCTCGATGACATACAATAAATTGCACCATCCCGATCGGGGTTCCCCAAAATGGGTTATAGAGGCGTAATTGTAAGGAATTAGATAATACTCTTTTTAAAGAAAACAGTTTTGTAATAGTTTAGGGTATTTTATTGCAACTCGTAATATTACCACAAATATTGTCAAAAAGCAAATCGTGCTATATCCAATATGTGTGTTGTGATGAGATAGGTCCTTATCTCGTGAGTTTTCTAAAGGTAATAGGGTTAAAGGAAATAAGCAATGTTGAATTTAAACATGAGGGTGCTTTAATGTAAAAGTGAAATGGAACTTGCTATGATTATTATTTTGATGTAGAACTTGTTCTAATGTGTTTGTTAATGGTTATAAAACAATACATTGAAATTTGTAGGTTTGTTATTAAGAAAAGAATTGGATTTTTAAACAAAAGCGAATCGAAAGCCGGATTAACTCCACTTCCGACGAATTTTGAGAATGAAGAGTTTGAGAATAGTAAAAGAGAGGAGAAGAGGGGACTTACTGGCTACAAGGATAGAGGGGAGAAGGGGAAAGCTTGGGAAAGTGTCGGGGCGTCGTTTCGTCGCCGGAACTTCGTCGGAACTTTGCCCATTGCTAACTCCACATGCACAACTTCTTGGACTTGAGAATTTTTTGAGAGTTTTGGCACTTGATTTCAGAATGAGGAGTGCCAAATGGTAGGGTTGTATTTATAGGGTAGGATTAGGATTTAGAGTATGAGTTTGAGAATTAAAATGTCTTTAAATATGGAGTAATGCTCAATTTTAATTCTCTAGAAAATATGCAGAGAATATAAACAACATGAGAGAAGTGGGGAAGGCCAAGAGATGCTCGGGTGAAAAGATGGGGAGCATCCCCTACGGACGGCCCGGTGGTGCCGGTGCCCAACACATGCATCGCCGGTCGATCCCCGGTGAGAGGGCTCCAGATTTGTACCATGTATCCCTGTCGTCTCATATACCCTCGTGCACATGTTTGTTTATTCTGTGTCTTTTTCATTTTACGTGTAGTGTACGTGTAAACCCTTGGGCTTCTAAAAAATTTAAAAGAAAAATTAATAAAAAGATAATGCGGCTGTGGGGATTCGATCACAAGGGCTACGTCACAGCAGTGCAAGGCTTTACCAATGAGCATCAAGTGCTTTCTTGCTGTTCAAAAGCAAATCAAATATTTATAGTGTACACAGAATTGCAAATACTCCATTTGTACATTAACTTTTAAATAATTTTCTGTACATTGAAATTGGAGTTGTTACAGTAAGGTACAACCCAACTGTTATCAATATCCTTTCCATCTGCCGTGTAAGATCTTGATTTGCGTTTTCGGTAAATTGTATTTCCCTTTTTATCAATAATAGTATGGTCATTGAACATTTAGGGAATTTTTTGAGCATTTATTATTTTTCATGCAAACACATTTTGGATTATGTGTACCACATGGCCCATGAATCATATGGGTAACTACCAAATCATGAAGTAAAAGTTCAATTTTAATGTCAGGAAGTTCAGCTCTAATTAAATTATCGATATCCTTTGCGAGTTTTATTTTTTTTTAACTTTCCAATGTAATAAGGATATGAGGATGTGGTAATCCTCATTTTTGAAATTCTACCACAAATAGATCTACAAATAGAAAAATTAAACTTTTAAATAGAAACATATAACAATATACAAAACATATATCAACAAATAATGACAATAACTTACCAGAAATTACTCGTCCAAAATATTTATGTTTAATCAAATCAGCAAGAAGCTGCATAAGTTTTAAATGAAAAACTCTGGCAACGATATCAGGCCTATCAGATGCACTTTGACCACCAGCAATCAATAAAAAATCATGTATTTCTTTCTAATTAGGATTGCATATAAAAGTAATGAATAAATCCGGAGGCCCGGCCCATGCACAAATTGCCATAGCATCTTGATAGTTTTTAATCATATAACGTGGACCTCCAGTAAAGAATGTAGGCAAAATGATTTTTTTATCAATTGTGTGAGCATCATTATCACCATCGTCAACAGTATCCTGCAAGCCTTGATATAACTCACATCGTAAAGTTTTTTGATTATTACGAATCCATCCAAAACGATTCCCTTCAACAGACGCATAAGCATCAACTATATATTGCTGTAATAATTTTCCACATCTCAACAACGTTGTTCCTTCATGACAACATTATTGTAACCTAAATGCGTAGAAGTCCTTCATTGAAATTTTATTCTTTTTTCTCTTCGTATTGTTACCTTCAATATAATCATATCAACTATCTTCTCCTTATGGGAATAATAAGGGATATTGTAATGGCATGTATGCTGGATGAATCTCACTAATTCTTTGATATCATTTTTTTCGATCGTTGACAATAACATCTCGAGTAGATGAAGGAAAAAATTCATCATTAATTATCAAAGCAGCTATTTCTGTTAAATTTGGTTTATTATATTGTTGACCTTTATGGTTTCTATTCTCTAGAATGCGCAAATTAAACTCTTTATCTTTATTATTCTCATACCAATCACGTACGCATCAAAATTTCTTAACATGTTTGTTGTATTTATCCAACATTTCCATTAAACTTTTCATAGTTTCTGAATCATATTCCATAGCATTATAATTATCTCCAATAGATGCAATTCGATTTTCAACTTCATGCTCAGTATCATATATATAAAGCTGTGCATATTTAGATCGACTTCCGATAGCCGATAGCAATGAACCTATTTTATGATAGTTTTGTCTATGAATTCGAAATGTATATGGTCCCCTTTATTTCAAATTGATAATCTATCTTTGCACCAATAGATGTAAAAGCAAATATAGAGTTGAACGAACGAATTTTTTCCTGAAATTGTTTAGCTTGTTCAGAAACATTTTGATAGTTCAATAAAGAGTCTAGTATTTCAGGTGTCTTCTCAAGAAGAGGCAGAGAAACTCTTCCAATATTACAACAAAGTGAATAATTTATTTTTTTCTTATCATTAGTTCTAACTCTTTCTTCTTTCCACACAATTGCATCACATCTAGAATATTTTTCAATAGGAGGTCCCAAATAATGGAAACGACTGCGCCAATCTGTTAAATAATTATCGTTAAAATTGTCTTATCATGTATCCTTATAAAACACATATTACAATTTAATCAGCAATAAGAAAATGCCATATATTATATTATTATATTTATGGAGGATTTTATTTAAAATAATCTTATAGCTTTTAAAACATGTAAAATATTTGTAAATCAACAAAATTAAAAAAATTAAGATTTTTGAGTAATATGTTCTTTAAATATAGTTAATATCAAATATTCAAGTATAATTAGATAAAACTTTGTATTTTATAAGGATATATAATAAGAATGAAGCGTGCTCTTACCATCGTTATCGTTTTTTTGACTGCATGACAAATCTGGATGAATGTCTTTATTAACTATATGGTGATCATTCAAAAACCCCAATTCCGTAGAATGATACAAAATGGTATCATTATCCATCAAAAATGTGTTGCATTCAATATTGGCAGAAAGATTAGGAATTTGTTCAAATGGTCTTTTGAAATGCGGGATACCAAAATCAAATGTCTCTCGCTTTCGCTTGAAAGAAAATTCATTATTTTTAGTATTAGTGTTGGATGACTGTTTTTTTTATATTTTATTCTTTCACGTTCACGTTGTTTTTGTGCTCTTGATAACGGTTTGCGAATGCGTTTTGATTTATTCCCATGCATAGCTAAATAAAAGACAAAAGATAATATCACAATATAAACAATTATAGAGATCAACATAAATGATTAACTAATAACAACAAATATGTCACATCATTTATTAATAATTTAAATGGAAAACTGTACAGATACCAATAAGAATTTAAATTTAGAGAACAAATAATTTACATCCACATATAAGCATAAATAAATAAAAATATTAAATACAAAATTTTCCGAATAATAGATTTTTTGTTATCTTAGTTTTTACTCCAATTTTGTTGTTGACCAAATCAAACGAACACTTTTCTGCAAATGGAAAAAACATCAATTCAAGTCAAGTATTGCATTAATAATGGCAACTTTTAAAAATATTCTCATCAGTTAAAAAAATACTAAATGAAGAATGAAAAATAATATGTTGAAAAAGAAAAATTTAGTTATGGAAAAAAAGTTTAGTGCAAACAATCCTGATTCATGATCATATATGTTGAAAAATAAAACAAAGAAAGAGATAAAAAAAATACTTACTGAAGCTATGTCGCTTTGAAACGAATCCAAACCAAGGATTTAAGTTTCAAAAGTGTTGAAAAAGCCGGAATTTGGTAAGAATAAGATTTCTCTTTCTCTATTTTCGCTTTTTTCAACGTTTCCTCTTTTTTCTTCAAGTGCGAAAGAAAATGAAAAGCGCTGGATTAAATAGGGGAAGGAGATGATGAGGTATGACGTCAATAAGATGTGGGGATAAAAACAAATTCAATTCATTTTTATTTTTTTAAATTTCTGATAAAATATTTTGGTTTTATCATATGAATTTATTTTATTTACCATTTCTCATCACTACCAATGTCTTTTTTTTTCTACCGTCCTTTTGCATCTGGTAACGTGTCTCTCTTCTTCATTTTATTTTTCTTTTGACATTTTCTGTCGTACTTATCCTTTCCGTCATGTTTATATGTGGTAACGTCTTTATTTTTCTACAGTCAATCATGTCTAATATTCTTTTGCTATGAAATCATGATTGATGTCTTTTTTCTGTCCATCACAACTAATGTCTTTTTTCTGTCAACTCATGACTAATATTAACGTCATTATTTTTCTACAGTCTATCAGGACGAATGCCATTTTTTCTGTCATATAATCATTAATATTAACGTCACTATTTTTCTACAGTCCAGCATGGCTAATGTCTTTTTCTGTTAAATCATGACTGATGTCCTTTTTTTGGCCACCATGACCAATGTCCTTTTTCTGTCAAATCATGACTAATATTAACGTCACTATTTTTTTACAGTCTATCATGACTAATGTCATTTTTTTGTTTGATCATGACTAATGTCCTTTGCTGTCAAATCACGACCAATGTTAACGTCACTATTTTTCTAGAGTCAAATCATGACTAATGTCATTTTCCGTCAAATCACAGCCAAATCACAGTCATGAATAATGTCATTTTTATGTCGTTAACACTATTTTTCTACAGTCGATCATGACTAATATACTTTTTCTGTTAAATCACGGGTAATGTTAACGTCACTATTTTTCTACAGTCCGTAGTGACTAATGTCCATTTTTTTGTCGTTGGTACTATTTTTCTACAGTCGATCATGACTAATGTCCTTTTTCCGTCAAATCACGGCAAATATTAATGCCGCTATTGTTTTACCGTGCGTCATTACTGATGTCCTTTTTCCGTCAAATCATGGCAAATGCTAACATCACTATTGTTTTACTGTGCATCATGACTGATGTCCTTTTTCCGTCAAATGACGGCCAATGTTAACATCACTATTGTTCTACAGTGCATCATGACTGATGCCCTTTTTCTGTCAAATGACGGCCAATATTAACGTCACTATTTTTCTACAGTGACTACTGTATTTTTCTGTCAAATTATGAATAACGTTAACGCCATTATTTTTCTACAGTCCGTCATGACTGATGTCCTTTTTCTGTCAAATCATTAACAATGTTCAGGTCATTATTTTTCTACAGTCCATCACGACTAATGTCCTTTTTCTATCAAATCATGACAAATGTTAACGTTACTATTTTTTCTACAGTCCGTCATGACCAATGTCCTTTTTTCTGTCGTTAACACTATTTTTCTATAGTCGATCATGACTAATGCACTTTTTCTGTCAAATCACAGCCAATGTTAACATCACTATTTTTCTACAGTCCATCATGACTATTGTTTTTTTTCTGCCATCAGCACTATTTTTCTACAGTCGATCATGACTGATATCCTTTTTCTGTCAAATCACGGTCAATATTAACGTCGCTGTTGTTCTGCAGTCCGTCATGACTGATGTTCTTTTTCTGTCAAATCACGGCTAACGTTAACGTCACTGTTGTTCTGCAGTCTGTCATCACTACTGTCTTTTTTCTGTCAAATCACGGACAACGTTAACGTCACTGTTGTTCTGCAGTCCGTCATGACTACTGTCCCTTTCTGTCAAATCATGAATAATGTCAACGGTACTATTATTCTACAGTCCGTCATGACTACTGTCCCTTTCTGTCAAATCATGAATAACGTCAACGACACTATTTTTCTACAGTCAATCATGACTAATGTCCTTTTTCTGTCAAATCACTACCAATATTCAGGTCACTATTTTTCTACAGTCCATCATGACTAATGTCATTTTTTGATTAGTGTCAAAAACTTGTATTTACCGCAATCAGAAACGGCGTCGCTTTGCAGCTAGCCGGTGAGTACGGATCGATCCACAGAGATGGGTAAATTTCTTTAATATGTTTTAACGAGTTGATTCAAAGTGTCGTTTTGGTTGATTTCTAAAATCTATAAAAAACTGGATCTTAATTAATCTAATTTAAAAGTCTTGCTAGGGTTAGGTTTAGGGGAAGTTTTGGAGATTAACGTTTTCTTCACCGCTTTCAATGCCTTCTTTTTTGGATCTATTAGGTGTTACGGTAATTGTCAATAAAGTGGATCCGAATCTTTTGGGAAAATGTTTCTTCCTCTAGATTCGCATCCTTCCTTTGTTGATAATTACCCTAACCCCCATGGAAAACACGCGCAACCGGCCCTTTATACTACGGTTCATCGTTACCTCGAGGGGTAGGATGCCGTAGGGAGCGGTTGTGCGTGCATGCATGGAGTTCTAACTCTTAGATGAATGTGGCATTGAAAGGGGTGAGAGATCTCATCTCTCAACCCTTTACCTAAGGCTAACCCTAACAAGCGAGGAGATTACTCGTTCATTAGGGGATGAGAAAACATTTAATTAAAGGAACAAAAATAAAATTACTTACTAATTCGATGGCTCCCTCCAAGCAAGAAGAACAGATCTGAATATAATTCCCAGAACTTCTGAATTTTATTGATTGAAAAGAAGCATAGGTTTTTACAGATCTGGAAATACAATTTATAGGAAAACATAAAAACTAGGGTTACAGACTCTCGTAGACATGCAATTACAGATTTGACCCCTAAAAATCCCAACACCCGCACCGTCGCACCGACACGCCAAAAATCCACCGACATGTGCACTGTATGGCCGCGGAACCGCGGCGCCAGGCTGGGTTTGGCCGCGGTTCCGCGGCCATAGAAGGGAGTTGGGCCCTGCACTTTTTGGGCTTGGTTCAGGGGTTCTTGGGATCTGTATTTTTATATGTATTTTCTCTGTTGGGCTTCTTATTCTCCTCCATATGTTCCAGTGAATACTTGTAGCGATCTTTTAACCGTTCACTTGACATTTTTGGACCTTGCACTGTTCTTCAACTAGACTTGACTAGGATCCGTCTACTTGTTGGTCAAAATTCCTTTTTCTGTATCAACTTTCGTCTTTTTCACTGTATTCACATCCAAGCCCTGTATCCTGTAACATGCAACAAACGTGCGTCAAGAGTTCCTGTTTATTCATAAAAAGAATAAAAATAGGGGAATGAATAATGCAATATTATGGTCTGAACAAATACCCCCAAACTTACCTTTTGCTCGTCCTCGAGCAAACTTATTATTTTATTCACTAAAATCCTAACCACACTTTCGCAGGGAAACGCGATTGCAATGAGCTCGTGCAACAAGCCGTTAAACCTCTAGGTGTCCCTAGTAGGAGGAGTGTTGTCTCCTGAGGGTTTTCAGCGGATTACACCCACAAAATCCTATCAATTCGGCCTATTAACTTTAGTTCTCCATTTAGGTTTTCTAACAAGGAATTCTATTATCATCGACCTGCAAATTATCCACCCATATTCTTCACACTTCCTCATCATCTAACTTAAGATTATATATGTTCTATAGATTTACTTAGCTTTCGGCATCTCTTAAGTCTTCCTTCTAGGGTTTCATTTCCACTTAGGAATTTCTATCAACTCTACTAAAGATATAAGTTCTATCTTTCATTTCTTTCTCTCATCTAAACTCTAATCACATATCCCCACGTGTGTGTAAATATCACGCCTACACTTGGAAATTCAAATCAAGCAATCGTACTCTCGTCCATTGTCCAAAGCACTTATTAATTCGTGAATTTTGAATTTCGCTTACACATCCTTCATGCGACTGTTAATACTTCTTGAGGTACCAACAACCGATTACAAGATGTGTTAGCACTTTAATTAGTACTTCCTAGTTTTTGCAACACCCAAGGCTTTTAGCAGTGACTCCCAAAGCAGTTGGTCTAAGGCACTAGGTGATGAAGCACCCTCGCTAAAGATTTTTCTATTTTTACAGCCTTAAGTAATCACAAAAACCAGTGTCCATTTTTTTTCACTTTTTTTTTTAATTTATTTTCATTGTACTAAGGACTTTTAGACAAGAGCATTTCAAGGTCTCTTCTACTATTCCAAGTTTTAAGGTGCGTGATTATGCAAGTTGTAGGGTATACATTTTCAGAAATTAGACTTAAGCTAGGAACTATTTTTCAAACTTATACGCTAATAAGAACATCAATACTCTTCCCTTGTTTCGACTTAGTCCAAGAAGTGAACCCTAAAATTTGCCTATTTCTAAATAAACTACAAGGCATATACTTTCTACCGTTAAATTTTAAGGAATGTTATTTTTAGGGTTTTTTAATTTATTGAGTCTAAGATCTAGTTGTTCCTAACTAGTTAACCTACTTGTCAAACTCAAGTCAATTAGCCAAAGTTGAATACAATAATTTTTATAATTTTTTGAAATTTTTCAATTTTTATGGGTTTTCAAATAAGTATGCAAATGCAAAAATATGTACAAATGAATGCGAAGGAAAAAGACGTACCGAGCATACCCCCAAACTTGAACTTGACAGTGTCCTCACTGTCATACTAAACAAAGAGGGTCAAAATACCGGCAATTTCCTGTTTATTTATTTATAATTTTTTTATTGTTAAGAAAAACAAGTATATACAGAAAGGCCCTCCCCCAAACTTCATTTAAACTATGTTAGACATTACCGCCAAACTTTGCATAGACCAACACCAACCAGTTGAAAAATTTATCAGTAAAGAGTATGGGTTGATAGAAGAATACATTGTAACGATCCACAAAGAATTGGAGAAGATAGAAGTAGTGGTATGGGAGGTGTGGCGGTGAATATACAGGTGATGGTGATGCATCGAAATGAGAATGGAAATGATCAGCAATCAGTGGAGTGTTGGCATTCTCGTAGCTTATTAAAAGAAATGGGGGTATTTCAACTTCTGAGTGAGGAGGTTGACTCACCACAATACCCCCAAGATGTTCCTGTGAGTCCTTTATTGACTTGGCATCATCCATCAATTGTGTATGATATTCAATTATGAGGGAACTTATCTCCTTGATGTCCGCCGTAGTCCAATCAAAAACTTGCCGCCTATCTTGTAAGACCATTAAGAGGGCGTTCTCTTGCTCGAGGGCTAGAGAGGCCGATATGATAATGGGAAAGGTCTCATTCTCACCTATGTAAGCAAATCTAAAGTGAGACGGCAAGGGCGTAAGTTCGAGTTTCGGAGGCGAAAGAATCATTTCGGAATCTACCTTGAACTCAAAGGACTCCAACACAGGTTCGAAATCACTGCAAACAACCGATTCGGATGGCTCGACTAACTCATCCAAAAATTCAAAAGCCTCATATTCGGGCTGTGAGTCGTCATCATCCGAAAAAGTAAAATATTCATAATCAATATCGGTTGTGTCAACGGTGGTAGGCTCAAGGAGGGACACACTAGTGGCGTCAAAACTGTTTTCATCAAACAAGAATCTTTCAAGCTCGCAGTCCTCCCGCGTGATTTCGTGAATAGAGCAAACTTCTCGTGTACTACTTTTAGGTACAGGGGGCAGACTTCCCATCTTATAAATATTGAACTCACTAGACATTTTCCCAAAGGATAAAGTCATGGAGCCATTGCGACAGTTTATCACAGCATTGGAAGTGGCCAAAAATGGTCGACCGAGAATCACCGGAATTTGGTTTCTTGGGTTAGCAACAGGTTGTGTATCCATAACGATAAAATCAACGGGGAATATGAACTCCCCGACTTTGATCAACACATCCTCTAGTTGACCCCTTGGATGGATGATTGATCGATCAGCCATTTGGAGAGTGCAACGAGTGGGTTTCAACTCTCCAACCCCTAATTGTTCGTACACGGAGTAGGGAATTAGGTTAACACTAGACCCAAGATCTAAAAGTGCTCGATTAATTTTCTTATCCCCAATTGTGATGGAGATCGTAGGACAGCCGGGGTCCTTTCGTTTTTGGGGTAAGGTTTGATGGTGGTTAATAGCATTGCTCACTGCACTAGCCACTAGCACTTTCTTAGGTACTTGAGATGCCTTTCTCTTCGAGGTGCACAAGCCCTTTAAGATTTTCGTGTATGAAGGGACTTGTTGGATAGTATCCAAGAGAGGTATATTTATGCTAACCTGCTTAAACAATTCCACAATCTTCTCCACTTGTGCAGTTGGTTTATTGGGACTCAACCTGTTTGGAAATGGTGCATTTTGAAAATTTGTTGAGTCACATGTTTGTGGAGTAGAATGTGGAGTAGGAACGGATCCCGGTGTAGATGTGTTCATGTTGTGAGAATTGGGTCCGTTCGAGCTAGAAGAAGTAGAGCCGTGTGAAGGGTGGAGAATAGGCTCTAAAGAAAAAGGTGAAGAAGAAAGTGAAGAAAATGAAGAAGGGGAAGGTGACGATGGAGAAGAAGAAGAAGAAGAAGAAGAAGAACCACCGGCGGGGATGTCATCACTAGTTCCCACATTATTTTGCAACACTCTTCCGGATCTCAACGTGGTCACCGCATTTACATTGTGATTGTGATATGCGTTTTGTGGGTGACCGGGATTTGGCAATGGTTGAGATGGAAGCTTTCCTTTTTCTCTCTCGCTTAACGCAGCAGTTAATTGTGCAATTTGTACCTCAATAGATTTGATACTTTGATCGTGTGAGGCATTGTTATGCATTAAAGATTGAACATAACTTTCAAATCTTGTTGCGGATTCTGTAGATTGCTTGAGAAATGCATCGAGACTTTTCTCGAGCGAGATAACCTTATCATCATTAGGTTGAACCAAATTATTCGTTTGATTTGTATAAGGTTGTTGTTGGAAAAGTTGCTGGTTTTGAGTTTGTAAAGGTGCTTGTTGTTGTTGTGGAGGAGGAGGTCTTTGAAAATTATTATTTCCTTGGACTTGTTGATTTTGGTTCCAAGCGAAATTCGGGTGACTCCTCCACCCCGGATTGTATGTCGAAGAGTACGGATCATTTCTTTGTCGTTGCTGAAATGCAGCATTGACTTAATCCTGTCCTTGAATAGGTGCATTATAAGGACACTCTTCGGTTAGATGTGATGGATTCGCACAACAAGCACAAACAGTTCGTGTGGGTAGAGTAGGGGCAGGAGAAGACGATGAGATTTTGGTCTCAATGGCTTCTAGCTTTTTCATAAGTGAGGCCATCTCGGCCTTCATAGCAATCGACATATCTACTTGATGTATGCCTGCCCTAGATTGACCAACAGAAGAAGATGATGTGGTCTTGGTACTCTCCCACTGAATTGTTTGCTCACTGAGGTCCTCAAGAAACTGCCACGCTTCATCACTAGACTTGGAGAGAAAATGACCTTGACATATAGTTTCTAGCAACTGCTTCGTTGCTGCGTTCAATCCCTCGTATAATGTTTGGCAAAGTTGCCAACTCTCGATTCCATGATGAGGGCATTGAACAAGTAGGTCTTTAAATCTCTCGAAGCACTTCCAAAATGGTTCGGAAGGAAGCTGTGAAAATTGTATAATCTCGTTTCGGATTCTAGCAGTTTTGTGATGAGGATAGAACTTTTTCAGAAAAGCTCTTACAAACTCGTCCCAATTTCTAATGGAATGCGATGCGGTGCTGTATAGCCACTTCTCGGCTAGGTCACATAAGGTAAAAGGAATGACCCTTAGCCTTATAGCGTCATCACTCAATTGGGTTGTCTTCATCATAGCGCACACATTTTGGAATTTATTAATAAAAATATACGCATCTTCAGATTCCAAACCATGAAATTTTGGCAGCATATTGATGAAATGTGGTTTTATTTCAAAATTATCCCCATTTGCCAGTGGGGGAGAAAGACATGTGGGTAAAAAAGTGCGGACGGGGTAGAAGAGATCCTGGAGTGCAACTCGTGCGGGCGCTATAACAGGTGGTAGATTCGGGTTATTCGCACCTAACGGAGGTGGAATCATTCCCGTCGGTAAGGTATCATTAGGGTTGAATCCCGACATACCTTCGGTGAAAGAATTTGAAGGTGGAGGTAAGGAAATGGAGGGAATTTCGACTTCGGTGTCGAAAGGATCGTCGGTCGGTACCAACGAAACACGGGCTAATCGGACGTTAGTATTCCTAGTCCAAAGTGACATACACTAAAGAAGTAGTGTAGTCAGAAAAATAGAAAAATAGAATGTGGGGGTAAGATAACGTCAATGGAGGGAAAGTGGTGGAAGTGAGTTCCAAGTTTTCTTAGCGGCAAGTTACAAGTTTTGAAAAGATTTTTTCTTTATTTTTTTATATTTATGTGAGAGTTTTGCAAAAAGGTTTTGGGGAAAGGGACTCGTGACACAAATGTATCAACCACACATGCACAATCAGGCCTAGATCTAGGCTCGCCTAGGTCTGCTAGACAGCTCCTAACTAGGGCTAGAAATAGGACCTCAAACCGCCTCTTCACGGACAAGTACGGCCAGGTAAGTGGGAAGGAACCACCACTACAGTGGGCCTAATTAATAACCACTAGCCTAGACACCGCAATGTCGGTTAGGATAAACGGTCGATGCCTATGCTAGTCCTTTCCTATTGAGCTCAATGTCCTTAGGTCTGAGTCTAGTCTTTTTTAATTAATTGTGGTCGATGCAAAATACTTTGGGTGTTTTCTAGGGTCCTGGGAAGGGTGATGAAATCCCCACCCAATCTGAGTTTGGTCAATTAGCCCCTTAGAGTCCGGTTAAATTATGCAAAACAATAAAATTTCACTTGCAATCAATTTTTAGCGCGGCGCAAAGAAACCTGCAGAAAATCTGTTATTTAGAAGGGGGAGAAAGACTATTTACGCAAAGAATTCCTGCAGAAAATTTTCACAGACAGAGATATGGAGGTTGCAGAGGGGGGGATTAGAAAACAAACAAATCAAATTTTGGGTGCTGACGTGGCCAAATGGCCGCGGAAACGCGGTCTTGATAGGGTGTATGCGGCGGTTCCGCGGTCTCCTGGTGGGATCGTAGCTCCAGAAAATTTCTATCCCTCTGTTGTGATATTTCTCCTCTGTTCTGATATGCACTTTCCTGATTTGCCCTCTGTAACTTTCCAGATCCTCGATCCTCCACTGTTCCTGCAAGATTCAAAAGATACACCCTTCAAACAGATCAAAATTGATAATTTTTGTATTTTTTTTTATATTTTCATATTTTTATAATTTTAAAATTTGTATCAACCCGAAAATTCACAAAAAGAAATATTACGCCATCCCCGGCAACGGCGCCATTTGATTTTTTTCTGTCAAATCACTACCAATGTTAACGTCACTGTTCAGTTGATAAAACTGCACATTTGTATTACATTTTTCCTACCATTTTCATATTAAAAAAGGACTTTATTATAATATATTATACATATGAGGGTTTATGTGTAAAAACATTATTTTCCATGTGTTAATATATTTTAATTATCATTTGGTAGGAAAATGTATGCAAATAAATTCATTGACCTAATCCTAGTAGAACAAAGTCTACTAAAATCTTATTTGAGTTGTTGTGCAGAATTTTCCAAGTTGTTATGCAGAATATATCAAAGAAATCAAGCTGTTGAAGAAATCTTGTCAAATTAAGAAGCAAAACTTGGAGACCAAGTCTGGAAGCAACCGAGAGAAGATTTCTTAATTCTGAAGGTGCCTAGGATTGCCACATGTCACAAGATGCAAGCCCAAGAAAACTCATCAAGAGATCTCACCCATTGAGCGCGGATCCGCGGCCAAACCCACCCTTGGGCCGCGGATCCGCCGCAATTCCAGGGAGTTAGGGGCAGAGGATTTTTGGGGTGAATCTATGCAATATTTTACCAAGTTTTCAACCAAAAGATTCTGGCTTTGCACTATAAAAAGATACCGAGAGCCTCTTGGAAAAGCTATCAAGCCGAAGAGATCACGAAGCTCCAGACGCTCACGCATCCAGGCTGATCATCGACTGTTCGACTACCTCCTTAGAAAAGATCGAGAAGCAACTAGTTTGTAATCATTTTCTACGGATTAAAGTGTAGTTTGTTCAAGTCGATTAATAAAGGTAGTTATTTTATTTAATTATTTTTGCATTTTACATTATGTTTTCCCTCTCTGTCTTTTCATCTTCCTCTCCCAACATGCACGAGTAATTCTCCGCTTGTTAGGGTTCGTAGGATTAGGGTAGGCTAATGGGCGATGAAAATAATTAAACCCTTTTTAAGTCCTATAAAGTTTAGGAACTTTATCAAAATAATCATTAACATCCTAATCGGGCGAACTAGCAATTCTTTGCTAGTTCCGACCGCGATTAGAGATTAGATTAATGATTGTTTTGGTAAAGGCTAGAAATGAACGGAGTCCCGTGTCGAGATAAGGGTTAAGAGTGGGATTCCTTTTCCCTCCAGAAACCCTAATCTACACGCATCACCGTCGTTCTAGTTCTAAATCTATTAATGGATAAAATGGTAACTTTAATTAATCGTCCATAACTACTAAATCCTAACGAACCCTACAAGCCCTATTATTATATTATTTAAATCTCTAAAATAATCTAGATCTATATTTTACATTCTTGTTTAAAGTAGATCTAGAATCTTTTCACAAAATTCTTTATTCCTCCTCTCTTTCTCAACACATCTAAAGTAAAAATAAAAGGTTCCACGTTTCCCAGCGGACGACCCGTACTCATCTCGGTCTAGCTACGCGCGACACCGTTATTGATTGCAGTTAACTACAAACATACACTCTTTCGTATCAATCAAATGGCGCCGTTGCCGGGGATACGTGCGTAATTTTTTATTTTTAATATTTGTGTTGAATTCTTAGACGATTTATATCATTATTAACACAAAACTGCAAATTGCATATTTAACGATTTGTGCGTGAATTTTGCAAGGAGATCTGGAGTTACAGAATTGAGGAAAACAGAAGACAGAGGCATTCATCGAGATCCAGAGGAGCACAGCGGGCTTGAGAAAAATTTTCATCAACTGTTCCATCCACCTCGCGGCGGAACCGCGGCACAAAGGTGCTTCCTGCGGCGGAAACGCGGCAGCTTGGAGGGATTAGGGCTACGGAATTCTCTGGTAAGATTCTCAACTCCTTCTCTCTCCCTTCAAATCCAATAAAATCTATTTTCTGCAGGATTCTTTGCAAAATAGCGCCGCTCAAAAATCTTTTTGCAAAAGTTTTGTGATTGGTTTTGTTTTGCATATTTAATACGGACTTTAAGGGGCAAAGACCAAATCAAGATTAGGTGGGGATTTCATCACCCTTCCTAAGCCCCACAAATCACAAACCGAGCATATAGATCTACCCTTCATTAATTTAAAAAATATCTAGACCAGACTCTAAGGACTGTCGCGCTCAATAAGGACAGAGGAAGGTCGTGGGTAATCTATCGTTTATCCGCATTACTTTTGTAGTGCCTAGGCAAGTGTGACAAAGGCTAGTGGTTTTTAATTAGGCCCACTGTTGTGGTGGTTCCTTCCCACTTACCTGGCACTTACCTCGCTACAAGGGTAGTACGGAGACGGTAGAGGATTTATCCTGCGGCTTGTCCTTTGGAAGTCTAGGAGCGGTCTAGAGACTGGACCTAGGTGACCTTAGATCTAGGGTTGCTTGTGCATCTTAGGGAGATTTGTCTTGAGTCCCACATTTTCAAAACAAGCCAATTTTAAATCACACACACGCTGCCACTTGCACTAAACCCGCTTAGTGCATGCTCGGCTGGACACGGGATCCTAGTGCCCGTCTTGTCCGCGTTCCTGCTATCGACACCGAAGTCGGTACTTCTTCATCTTCTTTTCCCCCACCACACACCACATCGATCGTGATGGACGACACTCCATCTAATTATAACACCACGCTGCCACCGCCCGCAGGTGCGCAGAATCCACCGCGCATCTCTCTCCAAGAGAGATGCTATCCTATTCGTGGTCCCCTTCCTACTTGTCTATCTCTTCCACCACCTAACGGGGATAATTTCGAAATTAAACCCCACTACATCAATCTGCTGCCCAAATTTCACGGGCTTGAGTCGGAAGACGCGTACGTTTTCATCACCAAATTCGAAAACGTATGCGCAATGATGGGTACTTCACAATTGACTTTAGATGCTATGCGCTTACGTCTTCTCCCATTCACACTGTGCGACTTGGCAGAAAAATGGCTTTACAATACTGCCGCACACTCTATCGCTAATTGGGATGAATTCGTCGTAGCATTTCTTAAGAAGTTTTACCCAAATCATAAGACTGCACATATTAGGAGCGAGATCAACCAGTTCACCCAGCTTCCCAATGAACCATTTTGGGAGTGCTTTGAACGTTTCAAAGATCTGCTTGTCCAATGCCCCCATTACGGAATACAAAGATGGGATTTATGTCGGATTATATATGAGGGCATTAATCCAGCGACAAAGCAGATGCTTGAAACAATGTGTCAATGCAATTTCATGTCTAAAGATGACGGTGAAGCATGGAAATATCTAGAAGATCTCGCTGAACACACGTTGCAGTGGGAAAGCGTAAGACCACCTTCAACTAAGGGAGGTATTCACCAGCTCGATGTTTCTATCGCAGTAAAAGCCGAAATGGCAGCGATACAGAAGAAACTTGATGCTATTGAGAACAAATTTTCATCATTCTCCCTAAATCAGGTCACGCTTCCCAAGACTGTCTGTGGTTGCTGTTCGGATCCTTCACACTTAACGGAAGAATGTCCTATAAATGCATCGTTTCAAGCTAATGCTGCTTTTCAGCAGCGACCTAGAAACGACCCTTATTCTTCCACGTACAATCAAGGATGGAGGAATCATCCTAACTTTGCTTGGAATCAAAACCAACAAAGCAATTATCAAAGACCTCCTCCACAGCAACCACAACCACAGAATCAGCCCCCCTTTCAGTCACAAAATTTCCAAAATCCGACCAACATTTCTACACCACAAGTGGCCGGTACTGACAACTCACTTGCACAAACTTTGGATATGTTCATGAAACAATCCATGCAAAATTCGGCTGAGATAAGGTCTTCTATTGATGCCCTAACGAAAAACTCCTCCTCCCATGGTGAGAGTATTAAATCAATAGAAAACCAAATCGCACAATTAAACGCCGCAATGAGTGCGAGAGAAAAAGGGAAACTCCCATCTCAACCCATACCTAATCCTGGCCACTCACAAAGTTATAATGTGAGTGCTGTTACCACGTTGAGATCGGGAAAAGTGCTGAATAACCGAGTGGGTGAGCAGTGTGATGATAGTGACACCAATGATACCCCTTCTTCTTCTTCTTCCCCTAATTCGTCTAGTCTTCCACCTTCACCCGAGCCTATTCTCCGTTTTCCCCAAGGCTCGAACCCTTCGCCCATTTCACCAAATCTATCTAAGTCGATTCCCACTCCAGTTTTGGGATCGAATCCGTCCCCACAATCCTCTCCAACGTTGGACCCAAAACTTATTGATTAAGCACCTTATCCAAACAGGTTAAGGGGCAACAGACCAAGTCCACAAATGGAGAAGATTGTGGAAATTTTTAAGCAAGTTAACATAAACATTCCTCTCCTAGATGCTATTCAACAAGTTCCGTCATATGTAAAAATCTTAAAGGACTTGTGCACTAGGAAGAGAAAAGTTCAAGTACCTAAAAAAGTTTTCCTTGCGAGTAATGTGAGCACTGCTTTTACACAACAACTACCCAAGAAACGAAAGGACCCCGGAAGTCCTACAATTTCAATTTCTATTGGGGGTAAAAATATTAATCGTGCTCTACTCGATCTAGGTGCTAGTGTTAACTTACTTCCGTATTCGGTTTATGAGCAATTAGGAATCGGAGAGTTAAAACCTGCGCATTGCACTCTTCAGATGGCCGATCGATCTATCACCCAACCAAGGGGTGAGCTAGAGGATGTGTTAATAAAAGTCGGGGAATTCATATTCCCTGTGGACTTTATCGTTATAGATACACAACCTGTAGCAAACCCACGCAATCAAATCCCGGTGATACTCGGTCGACCATTTTTGGCCACTTCCAACGCAATAATCAATTGTAGAAACGGCTCTATGACCCTATCCTTTGGAAAGAAGTCAATTGAGCTTAACATTTACAAGTTGGGAAGTGAACCCTCCGAACCCTATGCTCATGTGTGTTCTGTCAAATTAATGGATGTCGACAGCAGCGAATTTGATCAACCTCATGATACTGACTCTTTTCATATGTTGTTGCTTGATATGGACTCTTCCACCGAGTTGTCCGGGTCAACATCTAACACTGATGAGGAACTTTTTATAGAGTCTGACGATCACCCCATTTTTTCTGAGGACATTATTCTTCGGGGTATCGATGAAAGCTTTGAGGAAATTTTCGTTGATGAACTCGCATTTTTAAAAGATACGGGTGTTGAGATAAATCAACTCCAAGATGAAGAAATTGGACCTCCACCCCCTCTTTTGGACAATCATGATAATGCGAGTAGTCCATCATTACTATCACTGTGTCGTCTCTCCAAATTGAGACGCAATCTTTTTCCATTACACCTCTTGTCACCTCCCTACTTCTTCACGTCAATAGGTGACATGTTCTTCCATCAACCTTGGTGCTTCATTGATAAAATTTTTGAATGGTTGGTGTTGACCTTCGGTCTTTGCAAAGCTTGGCATTGACCAATAACCTTGACCCCCTTGTGTGATTTTAAAAGATTAAAAGTGTTTAACTCAAGTTTGGGGGGTGTGGTATATGTTGGCTCTTGAAAGAAAATGATTTTTACAAAATTGTGAGCCTAAAATAAGTTTGGAGGAGGATTTTCACTTTCATATATTCTTGCCCCCATTAATAATTTCCTCCCAAGTCTACAGGTTTTTGAGCTTAACAGATGACATCAGTGAGGACACTGCTGTAAACAGGTTTGGGGGAGGTTTGTGCTTATTTACACATCAATTTGCATCATATTTTGCATAAGCACAACATTTTCAAAAAAATTTAAAAAAAAAATTCTTTTATAACAAAAGAGTAGAAAGTGAAAAATTACATCCAAAAGATAGGAATAGTTTAAGAAAACCAAGAAAATTAGAAGTTTTCTTAAACGAACTAGTAATAAGTAGTTATGAGCTGTTGTCCCAAGGGTTAGTAAGATGAAGGAAGTCACTAATCTGAGGATAAAAATAAGTCTGAAAAATAATTTCTATTCTGGAAGCCAAACATTTGAATGTTGATACCCTACTATATGCACTTACACACGTCTTGAAACTCGGGATAGTAGAGGATACCTTGAAATGCTCTTGTCTAAAAGCCAAAGTATGAAGGAAATATGAAAAAAAAAATGAAGAAAATATAAAAATGGTGAAAAGAAAAAAATGAACACTGGTTTTGTTATCGCCAAGGCAGCAATAAAAAATATAGCGAGTGTGCCTCTTCACCTAGTGCCCTAAGGCCAACTGGTCTGGGAGTCACTGCTAAGCCTTAGGTGGTGCAAGACGAGGAAAATACTATCACCAAATCAGCAAGCACTTGAGTAATCGGTCGGTTAGTACCTCAAGAAGTATTAACGGTCGCATGAAAATGTGTGAGCAAAATATTCATCAAATTAAAAAGTACTAAGGTAGATGGACAAGAGTATGATAGCTTGAATTGAATTCTCCGAGTGTAGGGATGTCCATTTCACACACGTGGGGTTATATGATCAATGTTTGGAAGAAAGGTAGGAATGAAGAATAAAAGACGATGTTTTATTGAGGGATGATGTGATTTCTAACATTTTTTCATGACTATTAAGATAGGGCTCATGACAACTGAAAAGCTAGTATAGTTGGAAACTCTTATTTTCAAAGTCTTTCTTTTATGGTTCTTATCTTTATATGTAAATTTCACCATCTCTCTTTTGTTATAGGATTTTGTGGGTGTAATCCGCTGAAAACCCTCAGGAGACAACACTCCTCCTACTAGGGACACCTAGAGGTTTAACGGCTTGTTGCACGCGCTCAGTGCAATCGTGTCTGCCTACGAAAGTGTGCTTAGTTTTCTTATTTCTTTTTCTCTTCTTAAATAAACTAGTTTGCTCGGGACGATCAAAGATAAGTTTGGGGGTATTTGTTCAGTTGATAAAACTGCACATTTGTATTACATTTTTCCTACCATTTTCATATTAAAAAAGGACTTTATTATAATATATTATACATATGAGGGTTTATGTGTAAAAACATTATTTTCCATGTGTTAATATATTTTAATTATCATTTGGTAGGAAAATGTATGCAAATAAATTCATTGACCTAATCCTAGTAGAACAAAGTCTACTAAAATCTTATTTGAGTTGTTGTACAGAATTTTCCAAGTTGTTATGCAGAATATATCAAAGAAATCAAGCTGTTGAAGAAATCTTGCCAAATTAAGAAGCAAAACTTGGAGACCAAGTCTGGAAGCAACCGAGAGAAGATTTCTTAATTCTGAAGGTGCCTAGGATTGCCACATGTCACAAGATGCAAGCCCAAGAAAACTCATCAAGAGATCTCACCCATTGAGCGCGGATCCGCGGCCAAACCCACCCTTGGGCCGCGGATCCGCCGCAATTCCAGGGAGTTAGGGGCAGAGGATTTTTGGGGTGAATCTATGCAATATTTTACCAAGTTTTCAACCAAAAGATTCTGGCTTTGCACTATAAAAAGATACCGAGAGCCTCTTGGAAAAGCTATCAAGCCGAAGAGATCACGAAGCTCCAGACGCTCACGCATCCAGGCTGATCATCGACTGTTCGACTACCTCCTTAGAAAAGATCGAGAAGCAACTAGTTTGTAATCATTTTCTACGGATTAAAGTGTAGTTTGTTCAAGTCGATTAATAAAGGTAGTTATTTTATTTAATTATTTTTGCATTTTACATTATGTTTTCCCTCTGTCTTTTCATCTTCTTCTCCCAACATGCACGAGTAATTCTCCGCTTGTTAGGGTTCATAGGATTATGGTAGGCTAATGAGCGATGAAAATAATTAAACCCTTTTTAAGTCCTATAAAGTTTAGGAACTTTATTAAAATAATCATTAACATCCTAATCGGGCGAACTAGCAATTCCTTGCTAGTTCCGACCGCGATTAGAGATTAGATTAATGATTGTTTTGGTAAAGGCAAGAAATGAACGGAGTCCCGTGTCGAGATAAGGGTTAAGAGTGGGATTCCTTTTCCCTCCAGAAACCCTAATCTACACGCATCACCGTCGTTCTAGTTCTAAATCTATTAATGGATAAAAAGGGTAACTTTTAATTAATCTTCCATAACTACTAAATCCTAACGAACCCTACAAACCCTATTATTATATTATTTAAATCTCTAAAAAAATCTAGATCTATATTTTACATTCTTGTTTAAAGTAGATCTAGAAACTTTTCACAAAATTTTTTATTCCTCCTCTCTTTCTCAACACATCTAAAGTAAAAATAAAAGGTTCCACGTTTCCCAGAGGACGACCCGTACTCATCTCGGTCTAGCTACGAGCGACACCGTTATTGATTGCGGTTAAACTACAAACACACACTTTTTCGTATCAATCAGTCACTATTTTTTTACAATCCATCATGACTAATGATTTTTTTCTGTCAAATCACGACTAATGTTAATGTCACTATTTTTCTATCGTTAACACTATTTTTTTTCTATCGTGACCAATGTCCCTTTTCTGCCCTGTTTGTACCTGATAACGTTTTTTCTCATATACGTATTCAACTGCATACACTTGCACACGGGCTTTTGTCCCCTATCAATTTATGCGCTGGTATTATGCCATATTGATGCACGTCGCGTCTAGTTCAACCCAAAAATTCCGAACTCGATTTTATGCCTTATTTTTAGCAGTTTTTCTATTTTTAGCAGTTTTTCTTTTATTAGCAAATTAGTTATGATTTCGATTTTGTAATTGTAAGAAGCAAATTTTAAATAAATAAAACCCTAGTTTGGTGAAATTACCATTGTTATCTTTCTATTCTTTCAATTTCTCTTAAATCAGTTTAGAAGTGTCGCATCTCAGATCATAGTTGCACCACTTACCAATTAAAAAAGAGTGTCATGACTAATGTGTTTTTCTATTTAATAATACTTAATTATGATTGTTACGAATTATGATCATAACATGCATGTTTTCCAACAAAAAAAGTATCCGTTAAAGCTAATTGGAAATATCATTGTTCCTTTTCATTTGAGTTTTTCTACACCTAGACGCTGTCACCTTTTCAATTCTTTTGTCTTTTTCTGTCCCCTGTCAAAATTGATTGCAAAAATACAACCGAGTTAGAAAATTAAGTGATTTATACTATATATCCAAATATATCATATGATTATCATATGATCATCATATTAAATATATTAAACCGTTGAAAATATTTGAAAACACAATCAGAATTTGTGAACATTATTCATCTCTTCTTCGAAATTTACATACCAAAATAACAGAAATAACAGAAGGTTAATCAACAAAGAAAAACTAAAATTAACATCCTAATCTATTTGACATGGGTTCTCATATCGATATAGCGGACATGAGTTGTTGTTGAACAACTAAGGAACAATGCACTTCATGTGGAATGCACGATCATAGCACAACTGCACTCCTTCAAACAAATCACCACTGCTACTCTTCTCAATTTCTTCGAAGCACACCGCACAAACAATATCGTCATTCTCGTCCTTCAACTCTTGTCTCTTTCTCTTGCACGATCTCTTAATTGTCACCATCCTATCAACGCTAGTATAAACATATATCTAGATATAAAATTTAGCATTTGCTACCTCCACAGCTTCATGGACGAATTTGCTGATCTCCGTTTCAAGATACATGCGATGCTAATCTTGGATGGGGCATTTACGACCCACCACCGAGCCAGCGAAGCTACGACAGTTCTCGAGCGAACGTAATTGAGAGGCAGCATATTTGAGATGCTCATAAGATGGCATTTCGTCCAAAATACACTTTGTACCATCACGAGGGCCCACGGGAGAAGGAATGATCACTTGGGCGAAGTCTTCAATATACCCGTGGGTGCAAACGGAAGGATCGACACCATCGGTATCCGACGACGTAGGCGTCAGTTTTGCATGGAGGAAGAGAAAAAACATCGATTTGTTATACTTTTTTACCATTGAGAGAGGCAACGGCTGTTCTACATTAAGATTTTGTGCCATTAAGAGATGCAAAATATCTCTGGCTTACCCTTTTTTACCCTTTCTCTTCTTTAGGGATTGAAGATGAAGTGCCTTGGTTTAAATAGAGCAGAGGTGGGAACAAGTGCCAATAAGAGATGGGACATGAGACAATAGGATGTGGACATGACTAATGTCCTTTTTCTGTCAAATTATAATCAATGTTAACGTCACTATTTTTTTATAGTCCGTCATAACTAATGTCCTTTTTCTGTCAAATGATGGCCAATGTTAACGTCACTATTTTTCTACAGCCCATCATTACTAATATCTTTTTCTGTCAAATCATGCCTAATGTCCTTTTTCTGGCCATCATGACTAATGTCTTTTTTCTATCAAATTATGACTAATATTAACGTCGCTATTTTGCGACTACACGCACTTGCACGTGGGCCTTTGTCCCCTCACAATCTATACGCTGGTATTATGCCTTATTGATGCAGCTCTAGCCTACTTGGAGTGGCTCGACCGATCCAAAACACATCGGGTCTAGTTCAACCCGAGAATTCCAAACTGACAAATCTTGTCCGATTCACGCGTTCCACCAGCCAAATTGAAGATCTCGCAAAATCTTCTGGGTCGATGGATATGCCATAAGCATTATATCAACATATCTCGGAATCGAGAAAATCCACCATTTAGGGCCCCGAAATCACGGTCAAAGATTTGCTCCGAACTTTGACTTTCAAATTAGGCATGAAATTAGCACCCGGATCAGTTAAGATTTGGCAAGCAGAATTGGGAATCAATTTGGGACGCAATCAAATAATTAGTTTCTCGTTTTAACAACTTTTTATTTTTAGCAGTTTTTCTTTTAATCTATTCCGTCCGACTTGCCATTTCTGTCCTATTTCTACCTGATAACGTCCATATTTTTCTACGGTCTTTTTGCAAATGGTAACGTCTTTCTCTTTTTTCATGACTACTGTTGTAACGACCGTGTTTTTTTAATACTCAATAAAAAGTCTTTTATTTAGTACCAAGTATTTAATTGCGTATTTGCTTGATGGAAAAATATTTTATCTTAATGATTTTATTTTTAAAAGTGATGCGAGTAATTGTTAAAGCATTGAAATATAATTAAAGGAATTTTCTAAAATCTATTTATATGTTTCTGGACTTAAAATGTTTTAATAAAATTTTATAATGCCTTATAATAATTTATGCATTTTTATTATAAATTAAAATAATTATTTCGTAATTAAAATATTTTCGAGAATAAAATAGATTTTTAAATAGTTATGATAACTAACAAATTTCATAGATATAGGAATATTATTTAGTTTTAGCCCAAAATCATTTTTAAACTGAAAATAACAATAAAATATATTTTCTGGAATTTTTCTCATATTTTCCCCTTTATTTTACAATAATTTAAACAAAATTTTTAAAAACAAATTCGATTTTTATAAATAAACAGTTAGAAATTTTTTAATAAAAAAAATTAAAAATTAAAACCAACCTTTAACATGGACCGTTGGATGGGAGATCCAACAGCCCAGAACTACTGGCGGCACCCACGTGGTGGGGGACCACATGAAACCGAGTGATCCCTCTCGTGGCCATGTGGCGGCGGCTCGTGGGCCGTTGGATTCATATCCAACGGCCACGATTCGGCGGTGGCGGCAATCATCAGATGATGATTGGGGAATCTTTTGGGGGCACGGATTTTGGGGTATTTGACCAGATTCTTTGGATTTTATTGTTGGAGAAAGACCCTATAAATAAATACCTTCAAACTCTAATTTCTTACACCATAAGACCCCGAAAATTCTGAAAAAAATACCCAGGTCTTCGTATTGGTAACGCCGACGCTGTGATTCCACCCAAATATAGAAGAAAAATCTGAGTGCAGAGTTATTTAGATCATAGTACAAGTCTACGCTTTCGACCTATCAACATCCAACTCAAACCAAAGGTATGATCCGCCTCTCTCTATTTGTCTGTCACCTTCTTTCATTTAATGATCTTAGTTTCAAGTTCTAATCCCTAACCTTATTGTAAAATGATGTTAAAAAATATTTCCGTGCGCCTATTGTGGTACCTCTTAATTATAAATTTGACACATGCTTAAAATGGTTTAATTAAACTATCCCTATATGCCTAAATATTGGGTATCAATCCATCCTTTATGTACACACACTTACCTATGATACTAATAAGATCTCGAAATAGGTTACTTCCATAAAATACCCTCATTTTATTAAAATATTGTATGTATTTAAAACACCCATATGATATAACATGATTTGAATAAAATACTTTAGACATACTAAAACGATATGTTTTTACTTGCATTTTTATTCACCAATTACTTCAGTTTGTTAATATCCCTTTACTTTTAAAAAGGGGAATGCTAATCTAAATAATTATGCTATGGTTTTCAACTTAACCCCCTTCCACTTTGAGAGAATATTTTTATATAAATTTTCTTAACCTATTAACTAAGATTTAATAAGATATTGTAACGACCGAGTATCCTAAATACGTAATAAAAACGTTTATAATTTTTCTCGAGGTCAAAACAATTATTTTACCGCTTCTATTAGTAGAAAACACTTTAAAAATATTTTTCCATGATTAAAATGAATTAATATGATTTTTAGGAATTTTTGGGAATTTTTAAGAATTTAAATGAATTTTTTATCGAAGGGAAAAGTTTTTAAAACCGACAAGGGGAGCTATTTTGGACCAAATTTGGTTACAAAGGATAGAAAATATCAAAATACATTTTCTATAATTTTCCCAGATTTTTATAATATTTTTAACTATTTTAAAATAATTTTTAGAAGCCAAAAATAATTTTTAAATATTAAAAACAAATTTTATTAATATTTTTAGAGCGGGAATGAATCTGGACCGTCGGATTTAAAAACCAATGGCCCGAATTTTGCCGACAGTTTTTTAATAGAAAAAAGAAAAAAAAAGAATGTTTATAGACGCCTTTGATATGGAACGTTGAATCAACGATCTAACGGTCAAAAATCACCAGCGCCAATCTGAGCTGGGGCCCATGCCAGCTCACGCGTGATGGGACGTGGGTCATTGAATTTGGTCGAGCAACGATCGAATCTTGTCGGCTCGTAGGGGTCGGCTCCTGTAGGCAGCTAGGGGAAAAATAGGTTTTTTTAATCCCATAAAATACCTATAAATTGCCTTGAGCTTCTAAAATCCCCCCAAAAATATCTTTTCGACACAAAAATCTCAAAAAAAAATTCAGAGCTTTGTCTTTGAGTCTTCTACAGTCTGGACCAAGTCCCAAAGGCAAAACAATTCTAGGCTTCAAGATATAACTTTTCTCGTACAACTCGACGCTCGCCGACTTTCATTTTCCTATCTCATTTCAGGTAGGATCTCTCAACACTTGACCCTATGTTATCTTCATTATGAAAATATATATCCGTAAAAAAAATTCCATGACCTAATTATCATGTTTTAACCGCATTATCTATTTTACGGGTTTTGACGATTAAAAATGATTTTAAACCCTAATAATATAACAAACTTTTAGCAATCATCCTTCACGATAAAATCACGGTGTAACAGACAACCCCATATTCATACTTGGACATATGAAACTAAGTCGTAAAGCGACTATCATAACCGGGACAACTTTTGCAGGAATAAATATAATTATTCTACGGTGTTAAATAAAGGTTATCGATAATTAGTTCCTTAATTATTAAAACATAGAAAAATTATAGTAAATGTTTATATATTGGTTATTTTTAAAATAAAATTGATAGTAAACATGTGAAACCATATTTTCGCTAATTTGGGTATTTCACCATCAACTCCTAAGAATTTATATTTTCTTTAAAATACCACGAATTTTGGAAAAATAGTATTTTTCTTAAAATACTCTAAACATTTCCAAGTGATATTTTTATTGAAATACCATGATCTTTTCTGAATCATAATTTTTTACGAAAATATCATGAACTTAGTAGAGTAATTGGTTTTATTAAAATATCCTGAAATTTTAAAAGTTAGGGTTTTCTTGTAAAAATCAATAATAATCCTAAAACTAGATTTTTACTAAACACCTTTAAGAAATAAAACCTGACCAAAAATATCCCTAATTTCGAAATTTAAGTTTTTAGAATTTCACTAAAATACTCTTACCTTTTTATAAAGGAGCTTCTTTTTATTAAAATACCACAACCTTTATAATACCATTGTTTTTATATAAACAATAATTACGATAAAATATTATAGTCCATTATAAACGAAGATTTCTATAAAATACTGTGTTTACCTTACAACTATAATGGAACGGGATATAAACCACGACCGTGGAAGTCCATATCGACTGAGATATCATCTACTTATATCCAACTTTTGATACATCACACGACATGACCTACGATGTGATTAGGGTTAGAATACGCGAACCTAGCTATGGAATACTATTATCAATGAAGATCCCTGCAGGCAGGGTGAACAGTCCCAACATGGACGACTACTACGAATCAATTGAACATTCCCAATATGGACAACTACTACGAATGAATTGAATAGTCCCAACATGGACAACTACTATGAATGACTTGAACAATCTTAACATGGACAAATAACATTCTATGCCTAGATGATATACGCAGTAACTCTAATTCCCAAAACCTTCACACTGAATAAAACGGGGCTGGGAAGTTTGATTTGACAAGGTAGTATACGGACTCGGATTCCCCTATTACTCGATCAGATCCGGAAAGTGGAACAGTACATTTCACCTTCCCCAACTGTGTTCCGTGGTTAGAACGGAATAATCTCGAGAACCCGCTACCCTTGTCTAACAAACTAAATGAACATATTATCTGTAGTTGCCGCACGCAGTATATCTTAATTTACCAAATACCTACAATACATCCATCATACCTCTGCATATATATTACATCATACATTACACACACTTGTTCTCTTTACCGTTACTTTCCGTTGAGAAAATCCTATCCGAGTGTAACTCGCTGACCGACTTCCTTTCCTTTTCTCTATCCTTGGAACGCCCGTTAGATGAGGACGGGGTTAATGAAGAAGGAGGCGGTGGAATGGAGCCCACTAATGAAGACTACGCGGAATTGACGCAAGAGTATTAGGATAGCTCTTCTATTGCCCACCTGTTTAGGGCTTGCTTTCTTTTAATCAATGTAATCAAACTATTTAGTTTGCTTTCATTACTTTGGGATGTAATAATTTTAGTTAATGGAAATAAATGCTTCTTCTTTTATTATCAGTTTTGGTACATTACCCGTATAATTTATACGCTTAACGTAACTGTATCGAGAAAAAACCACCCTCGACACAGTTAGGTTGTGGAACTTGGCACATCACTGTTTCTGTACTTTTGAGAAGTGGGGCGTGACAGATACCCTAATAGGGAAATATTTCACATGAAACAACTCCACGGTTAATAGACAGTCGTCCCTGAAAAGGACACAAATCCTGCCGTTCATATGCAGCGGTTGTCAACGCGGAGTTGTTCTTGTAGAATATCACCTTTAATAAAATATCCTAATTTTTATAGGATAATGTTTTACGTAAATATCTCATGGTTGATAGGCAATCATCTCTGAAAAGGACACAAATTCTTCCGTCCATGTGCAGCGGTTGCCAACACGGACGTATTTCTAAAATGTTACCTCCAAATAAATATCATAACTTTATAAAATTATTAATTACAATAAAATCCATTCTAAAAGGATATAACTTCATTTAAATATCTTGACCTTTACTAAAAGGCTATTTTCAGTAAAAACCATAATTTTTATAAATGATATTTTTTTAAAAGAATACCTAAAACTTTATTAAAAGATAATTTCAAATAAATACTATAATTTTTCATTAAAAGGATATTTTCACTAAAATGTCATGTGTTTCCAAAATGATAATTACTCTATCATAGTTTTCTTATAAACAATACCTGTCATTAAACGCTATGATCTTTATTAACTAAGCATTCTATAAAATAATATGATGCACCTTACAGACTTTAAAAAATAACAAGGTAAAATGGATGGTTGTGAAAGACCATATTAAACGAGATCAACTTTTTGAATACAAGTTTACGACATACATAACACATGATACGGTTAGGGTTAGAATGCGTGAACCTAGGTATAAAATACTTATAAATGAAGAACCCTGCTGGCAGGGTGAATAGTCCAATATGTGGACGACTACTAATCCGATATTTGGACGAATACTAACTCTATTTTGAGGACGAATGGTCCAATGTGTGGACGAATACTAACCCTACTTTGAGGGCGAATAATCCAAAATGTGGATGACATACAATGTGGAAATTCCATGCTTAAAGGATGTACGCACTAACTCTAATTCGTCAAAACCTGTACACTGAATAACGGGAATGAGTAGTTTGATTAGGCAAGGAGATGCGGAACTCGGATTCCCCTACTACTCGATCATGATCCTGGAAAGTGAAACGGTACATTTCACTTTCACAATTGTTGTTCCGTAGCCACAACAGAATAATCGCGATTATCCGAATCCTTATTTAACAAACTAATGCGAGCTTTTAACTAACATATACCTCATACCAACATACTCCTATTCACATATATCTCTGTCAACATGTCTTATTTGTATACACCTCATACCCTTATACCCCATATATATCATATCTGCTCATACACATCATACTTATATACACTTGCTCATTTCTATATCTTTACTTCCTTATGAGGCAATTCTACCTAAGTGTAACTCGCCGACGGACTTTCCTTTTCTCTTCCCTATCTTTGGAATGTCCGTTAGATGAGAATGATTATTATGACGAGGATCAAGGTGTGGAGCCAACTAATGAAGATTACGCGGACCTGGCGACGGAAGATTACGCGGATTATTTTTGTTTTGTTGCCCATGTGTTTAGGGCTTTTTTTTGCTTCTGCTTCGATATAATTAAACTATTTAGTTTATCTTACTCATTCTTTTGGGATATAATAAAGTTGGTTAATGGAAATAAATGTCTTCCGCTTTTATTATTTTGTTTTGGTACATACTCTGCATGTTATAGATATTCAGACACTTAACGTAACTGTATTGAATACACCACCTTCAATACAGTCAGGTTGCGGACCATACCGCATCACCCTTCACCTTTTTTTGGGAAGCGGGGAGTGACAACTGTCTTTTTCGATTTAATAATTCTTATATATGCTTGTTACGAATTATGATCATAAGCCTGTTGTTCCAACTAAAGAAGTACTCATTAAAACCAATTGGCAATCTCAATGTTTTTTTTTCTCATTTGAGTTTTTTCTACACTTGCATGCTGGCACCTTCTCAATTTTTTTTGTCATTTTCCGTCATTTGTCAAATTTAATTGCAAAAACACGACCGAATTAGGAAATTAAGTGATTTATACTTTATATTGTATCATATGATCATCATATTAACCATATTAAACCAGTTGAAAATATTAGAAAATACAATCAAAACTTGTTAGCATTGTTCATTATTCTTCGAATTTTACATGTCAAAATAATAGAAATAACAGACGATCGATCAACAAAGAAAAACTAACAGTGACATCCTAAGTTATTTGATATAGCTCCTCACATCAACATAGCGGGCATGAGTTTTTCTTGAACAACCAAGAAATAATGCACTTCATGTGGAATGCATGATCAGAACACAACTGCACTTGTTCGACTAAATCACCGTTGCTACCCATTTCAATTTCTTCAAAACACACATCACAAATATCGTCATTCTCGTCCTTCAACCCTCATCTCTTTCGCTTACACGGTCGCTTGATTGCCACCATCTTATCGATGCTTGTAGGAGAGTATTTCGTCCAAAATAAATTTTACACCATCATGAAGGCCATCGGAAGAGGCGATGATCACTTGGACGGAGTTTTCAATGTACCCGTGGATGCACACGGAAAGATCGACACCGTCGGTATCCGACGACGTGGGCGTCAGTTTTGCATGGAGAAAGAGAAGTAATGACGATTTGTTGTACTCTTTGACCATTGAGAATGGTAATAGCTGTTCTACATCAAGTTTTTGAGCCATTAAGAGAAATGCAAAATAGAAAAAGAAGATCGGTAGAGTTTTAAAGGCCTTTCTCTCTCCTCTCTTTCAACTTTTTATTTTATTTTATTTTATTTATTTTTTTTGAGTAGAGAATGGGGATGAAGTGCTCCATCTTAAATAGAACAGAAGGTAGGCACAATTGCCAATAAGAGATGGGACATGTGACAATAGGAAGTGGAAATACCAAAATTTATAAGGGCAAAATTGGCATTTTGAAAAGGAGATGGAACAAACGGCAGTAGAAAGTGGAAATACCAAAATTTATGAGGGCAAAATTGGCATTTTGAAAATTTTGCCACCTCTCTACTCCTTTACATTATATTTATAGGCTGCTAAAATATACTGAAGTATTCTAAACTAAAAGTATGTGTGTTTTTCACTAAACTATCTTAATTTTTTTTTTTCCAAAATTAAAGTAAGCTTTGTAATCTGTTGCATTTAAGGGTATTTTAGCGGAACAAAAACTTCTAAAACCAAGTTCAAGAGGGATTTTCTGAAATTTAAAAACTTTAAGGTAGCTGGGTGAAAATATCAATAGTTAAAGGTATTTAAGTGTAGTTTGGCCAAAATCATAACATGCAGAATTGAGGGGCCCTAAAGAGTAAAAATCGGCGCGGCACAGAATTACGTTGTGTATTAAGACGAGCAGGTAACCTGTGAGTTGTGGACTGTGAACTGGACACAGTACATAAACTACAAATGTACAAGATACAGACAGCACATGCGCTATATAAACACAAATGTGCAACGCGAGTATACTGTGCATTGATTGAAAAACTGCACTTAACAGTTCAATTAAAAAGAAAGCAGAGAAATACCATGGGATGAGAGAGTTGATGGTGCTTGATAACTACGGCGAGGAGGTCACACATTCAAGACGTGTGCTCATACCAAAGAGGGGTCCAGCATGTATCCAACCAACTACACACACACTGGAGGCAGAAAATTATACCCGGAACACATCCCGCTCGCCAATAATTGCACCGTTTACAAATTTTGTATTGTCGCGGGTGATGTTTGTTTGTGCAATCACCATACGACTAACACCTGTACGACTGGAGGAATTATTCGGTGTGCCGACCTGGGCATGGGTTAGAGAGAAGGGAGAAGTTTTGAGCAGATTTGGGCAGCGTGCGGGGCCCACACTTTCATGACTTTTCTCTCTTGTCCGGTTGGATATGTCCGGCATATGGAATAATTTTTCGTACCGACGAGAGTAGTTGAGGCCCATCGTAGCTCATTCCACCACTAGTACACATAGGAGTGGTTTTATCAAGTGTTGTAATCTCTTCCATCACAAGCCCCTATGATGGAGGTCCTTTTCGGGTCTCCGTTCCGTCGATCTCCCGGTGGATTTTGGAGGCGATCTCCTGTTGCGGGTGGGTTTCAATGGGTTTTGAGGAGGTTGGTGGTTTTGAGGAGTTTAGCGACGAGTACCTGCAAAGAAGTCCCGGGATGGTTTGGTACCACCAAGGACCCTCCGACGATCAAGTTAGTACGAGATCCGAGCAGAGTAACAGCTAAGTGGAGTAAAAAATGGCTTACTTGACCGCTCTGTGATGGGGGTTTATATAGTGGCGGCAGCAGGCGCGAGAATCTCGCCGACAGTTACGCTCCCGACGTCACGCCTGCGTAAAGAGCGGATCGCCCATTAATAGGGATCTTGATGGCGTGGAATATGGAATGTTGCTGGCGGAGAATCCGCGCATGGCGAGATTTGCGGAGCGGTGGTTACGCCTGTGAGTGGTGAAGTCGGTCGGTTGGAGGACCGAGGAAGAAGTCCTCGGCTGGGGAGCTCGGGGACGAGCAAGAGGGTCGAGGAATCTCGGTCCTGTGGCAGCTCGGGACGAGCTGAGAGGCCGAGGAGGCCAATTTCCAAGGGGCTCTGAGGTGAGCCAGCTTGTGCTTGCAGGTCGGGTACAGGGGTGGCCTGGTCGACCCCAGCGTCCCTTTCTTCTGAGCTCTGGGACACGTCATCTGCCACGTGTCCTGATCTTGGAGATCGCCAGTACTGAGCATCATCATTAACCCCCCACTCTTGTCCCGACCAGCTAGCGGGTCGGGTCAGGAGTGGACTGCCGGGCCGTCCGGGGTGAGCTCCCTCCTAAGGTTTCGTCGGGAAGTTTAGGCTTGTTTTTTGGCTTGTATATTGCTTGTGTCGTTGACTTCTTTACATTTGGTTTTGCGTAGGACCCATGCATATGGACGAGCTCAAAGCCTCCATACGCCAGCCGAGAAGGGTCACGAAGGCCGGAGGCGCCGGCCCTTCCCGCTCAAAGCCCGCCCTGGCTCCTTCTTCTCCGGTGGTTGCGACCCGTGAACGTTCTGGGGCGGATCCCGCCCCGGGGCCTAGTGGAGTGTCGGGCCGGAAGCGGGCTCGAATTCTGGAAGATCCAGCCTCGGAGGAGGAAATCGGCTCTCCATCGGAGCCGCTCAAGAGGGGTTCTCGGAGGTCTTCCCGGGGCCCGCCTTCGCCGATCATGGTGGAGGAAGGAGGCCTCCAGTTCGCGGTGTCCTCGGGGCTATCCGTTGCGGACAACCTGCTTCATGAGATAGAGAAATTGGCGGGGGGTAGGGTCCCCGGGGGGACCTTCAGGGCCCAGATGGCGTCCATCGCCCAGGAGTCTGTGCAGGTAAGTGTTTGGTTTTTCGTGAGATTCGGTGCCTCCTTCATTTTTCTGATCTCTTTCCTATCTTTCAAGTTCTCCAGCACGTTGCTCTCGCCCTACGCATGGAGGCCAAGGTGATATCCCCGGTGATGAAGGCTGCGGGCTAGCTCGCCTCACTGGAAGAGAGCTCCAAGCGGGAGCTGGAGGCGGTGATGGCGAAGGTTGCCGTCCTGGAGGGCGAGGTGGAGGCCGCAAAACGGGAGGTTGCCCGGTACCGCGAGGCCGCCGTGGCTGCCAAGGCCAAGCTTGAGGACGCTCAGGTGCTTGCTGGCAACCTGAAAAAGACGGTGAAGACCTTCCGGAAGGAGCTGGGGGCAGCGGCCGAGTCGGCGAAGTCGGCCGACCTGAGAGCGGCAAAGTTGGCCGACCTCTCGGCGGTGAAGGTGGTGGAGGGCTACAAAAAGTAGAAGGACTTCTATGATGACCTGGCCGTGGCCACAACCCTCATCTGGCATGAGGCCCTCGACGCCATTAAGGCCCGGATGCCGGAGTTCGCCGACGAAGAGCTCCGGGCCGAGTACCCCCTCACGGACGCCGAGGAGCAGGGGAAAGAGATTCCTGACGAGGAAGTCGCCGAGGACCCTGCTAGTCCCGTGGCGAATGTCGAGGACCCCGAGGTCGCGCCCGGCCCCGAGGCCTAAAGCCCCCGTCTTCCTCCTTTTATTTTGTTGCTTTTGTAATTTTTGTAAGCCTCCGGGCGGTTTGCAAGGCTGGGGAGCCCAAAATACCCTTTGTAAAGACTTTGCCTTTGGTAATAAAACTTTTTTTCTTTCTTTGGTTTGCACTTTATCTTCTGTTCGTGAAAAATGCTCGTAAAATTTCTCTTCTTGCACTGTTGGGCTTCCATGTCAGGTCGGCTATTTGTCTAACGATTGTTCGTCGAGTTGATTTCGATCACTTGCCAAGTGTGCCAAGCGCTGCTGAGAAGGAGGTGCTGCTGAGAAGGAGGCGTCTCCATGGCCCCGAAGTCGAGGGGGGATCGCTTGAGTCTTGGATAGACCTGATGCACCTTATCGGTGCCTCGGATCCTCTGCATGTGATGGGCAGAGGGCTGTCCGCCGTATTTGTGCCGAAGATGGATGGGAAGCTACTCGGTTGCCCCTTGGCGAGGGCTTCTGATTTCTGGCGTTGCGAGCAACGATTACTAGCTGGGGATGGTCGAGTGAGGGTCGTGCTCGACTGCCTCTGGGAGGACTTTGGGTCCTGTTCCCCTCCGAACATAGAGACGCGACCGCGTAGGTTCGTCTTGCCTGAAATTCGGGGCAGATGCTAATTGGTTCTATCCGTCCACCTCTCCGAAGATGCCAAGTTGATTTATGGCACCATGTATCGAAGGTTCAGACGGATGCGGCCGATATAGCAGACTTCGTCAGATTCCCCCTCACTTGAGGGGTTTTTGATTGTGGGGATGCTCTTCTCTGCAGGCGCAAGCCTCTGTAGTTAATTACGCTACCGCATCGCGGTAACAACTTTCTCCTTCTCCATATGGTCACTTCATGTCGTGGGTGTTTGTTTTGTGTTTGGTTGCCCGTGGATTGTATACGGAGACTAATTTATGTTGTCGCCCATAGGGCGTGGATTAGTCCAAATCCGTATTTTCTTAGATTTGAGTTTGGGGGTTGGGTTTAAGGATACGTTAGCCAAGTTTGAGGCTAAAATCAACTTAAACGGGATCGTTTAGATCCGGCAAAAGAGCATTTGAGGGCTCTATAGTTCCAGTTTAGGGACGTAGTGGTCCATGGGTAGTTTAAGGACATTGCGGTCCACTGCCAGTTTAGGGACATGGTGGTCCACTGCCAGTTTAGGGACATGGTGGTCCATAGGTAGTTTAAGGACATTGCGGTCCATGAGTTTAAAGACCCCACAGTCCATATTGATGTGTGATTGTCGGGACCCGTCACCTCTCTGACGTCGTTGAAGGATTACAACGATAGGGGTCAGAGGAGTTCGGAGATGTACCCTCGAACCGGATGTAAATTGATTTAGGAGAGCATCCGTGCTCAGTCAATTTAATTTGAGGACTTACGGCCATGTTTGGGCTAAATCCAGTTGAGAATATTCAACGTTTTTTTTATCTTTGGCCTATTAGGCCTGCACTGCATTTCATTCTGGCCTGCTAGGCCTTTCTGATTTGGGCTCTGTCCCTTTATAAACGACGCAGAGTATCTGTTTGGGCTCTGCCCTTCTTTAAAATAATGCATTGCATTTAATTTGGCCTGTTAGGCCCTTTTTTAATTGGGCTTGGCCCTTCTGTAAATAATGCAGTGCATTAATTACTTGACATTGGTTTGTCAGGCGCTTTGCGCCAATTACTGAGCGTAAGCGCTTGTCGTGGTGACACGTGTTACACTCTGGTGAGCGCAAGCGCAACAGTGCAGTGCGCTGCGCCAGTGCGCTGCGCTGTTGCGCTGCTGACACGTGGTGCTCTAGTGCGTTGCACCAACTTCAGAGAGCAATACTCTATTTTAAAAGCGCACAGCGCAAGTGGGCTTGGAGCAGACACGTGGCGCTCTCTGGTGGCTTGCGCCAACCCAGGAGCGCAACAGTGCAGATTTACAAGTGCAAGGCACTGTTTTAATTTCTTGATCCAACTTTGGACTCAAGAAAGGAATCTTTAAGATTCCAGAACCATTGGTTCATAAAAAAGTGCAAGGCACTGTTATTTATATTTTTTTATTTATTGAAGATCATTGATCTTGTTCTTAGATCAATGATCTTTTCAGAAGAAATTCTTCTTCTTTTTATAAAGTTTTTTTACCTTTTTTTTTTGTTCTCGAGTTCTTCTCACAATCCTTCAAAGTTCTCTTTGTTTTGTTTTTTTGAAGTTTTTGATTTTCTCAATGTTCATCCCTTTTGAATTGGGGTCTAGGGGCCTTTATATAGTGCCCACAAATTTGTTAAGTTTGTTAAAGAGATCATTCTCTGAGTGATTTGGGGAATTTTCCCCACCGTTGGATCTTTGATCCAAGGGCTTCTGTTTTACAGAAGACAATTTTCTTGTTTTAACAAAAACAGAAAGATCTTACTAGAATTTTAATTCTGTTTGGCGTAGATGCACCAGCGCTTGACATGTGTCGCATAGAGCAGAGCGCAGCGCAACTGCGCTGCCGCGTGTCGTGCAGCGCAGAGCGCAGATCATCTGAAGCGTTGCTTCTTTATTAAAATTTGAATTTTATTTGAAAACAGAGCCTTGCTCTGATTGGAGAAACAGAAGCGTTGCTTCATCTCCCGCCTTGGAATTTGAACAGAGCTTTGCTCTGATTGGGGTAAACAAATGCCCCCCACCGTTGCGCTTACGTGGCCCTCCAAACGTGAGTGCAGCGGTGGCAGAATTCCAACCGTCACGGCAACTCTTGGAAATTGAAAGGGCATTTGACGCCTATAAATAGGACCTTTGGTCCCTTAGATGATTTTCATCTCTTCATAAGAATTTTTATTCAGAGCCTTGCTCTCTTGTTTAAGCATTTTTAAAAGTTCAAACTCTAGAGAATTTTAGGTAAAAATTTGGATTCAATTAAATCAATTTTAAGAGCCTTGCTATCAATAGATCCCTGATCTAAAGAAGACCTATTTAGGGTTTCACTTAGCAAAACTTTGCTCTAAAGGGGTCTAAAAAGAACTAAGGGGAACTCTATTAGAGTTCCATTAATAAAGTTCTGTTCTTCGGAGAGGATTTTATTTGTAACTTCTTGATTCATTGATGGAGCTTTGCTCCTTTTTAAATCATATAGCAAAACTCTTACGAGTTGCTAATTCTGTCGATCTTCTTTTATAGGAGTGATGGACGCCCACATGTACGATCTCGACGATATTATCTACTACGGGGACATCCGCCGACTCGGCTGTTCCCAAAATCGAGAATTTACCAATGCCGAATGTGCAGAGATCATGAGTCGTTTCGACGCGTACAACGGTCAACTGCTTCCTCGGCGCTCCCCTCTGTTGAAGCTTATTGTGGGAGCCATCTGGGAAGCGCTTCCCCTATTCTTTACCGGCGTGCCGCTTAGAGCATTGGACGCCGCCGAGGACAAGATGCACTCAGTGTACCTGATGAATTTAATCTTGAAGAGACAGCGTGACAATCTTATCGATCTCTTGCACGAAGCCTTTTAACAGTCCGCCATTCTTGCTGCCTATCGGAGGGTGGAGGACATCAATGGGGATCCCGACGCCCGTGCTCGCGAAAGGAAGCACACCAGGATGGTTCGCCAAGCTTGGAAAGTCTTGGACAAGGTCACTTTCGAGTTCCTCAATCCCTGTCCAGGATCTGAGGTTTTGCCATTGTAATCATTTGGCCAATGTCTCTATTTATTTCTTTATGATTGTAAGAACCCTTTGCAATATGAATGGAAATTTTTTGTCTCAGCTTGTCTTATTTCTCACTCTGAGTCTTTTGCACATGCATGAATGAATGTGTCTCAAATGCTCGATCAAATGCACATCGGGTGTCCTTTGCGTCGCGTTCTTCTTTCTTTTATTATCAGTATGCTGCCTTAATAAATATGGTTGACAGATAATAGAGTAAGCATCTTGGTTTCTTCAAGAGATAGCGATGGCTTAGGCCGCATGTTCAGATCTGCTGCCTAAGACTTTTCAACTCAATGAGCCGTGAGGGTCTCATAGAGACTTTTCAACTCTATGAGCCGTGAGGGTCTCATAGAGACTTTTCTCCCTACGGATCGAGAGGATCTCGTAGGTAGATTTTCTCCTTAGGAATCGTGAGAATTCCTAAGTGCGTTTTCTCTTATAAGTCGTAAGGATCCTATAAGAGAATTTTCCCTCTTACGAGTCGAGAGGACCCGTAAGCAGTTGTTTCCCTCCTTGTCGAGATTCAAGTTTGGAGAGTGAGACCCGTGGATAGTATGCAAGAGACCGTTTTGGGCCAACTCGCAGGGTCCCGGTGCTTAGGGAATAAGTTTTTTAATTCTTACTGCCTAAGGCTTAATCTTACGAGTCGAGCCGCATCGAGAAGTTCTCGCAAAGACATCAATTTCTTCACAAGTCGAGACGAATCGAGCATTTCTCGCAAGAATATCCTAACGTCACAGTTAACCTCTGCTCTTTACGACAGAAGTCCGTTAGAGTCTATGGAACTTAGGGTTTTGGCCGTCGTACCGTCACATAAGCTGATATATTCCTCGATAGGCAATCATGCTGTTCGAGTAGCCCTGCGACTGCCGTGTCTCTGATCCCTTCGGGGGCTGGACAAGACTTCTTCAAGCAATCCTCCTTGGCAGTTTGACCGTCGGAAGAGCAAGCGTTGGGAATTTTGCCGTGCCGCTTTTTACTTGAGGTTAGGCTCATTTTAGAGAGCCCCGATGAGTCATAACCACTCTGCGCTGGTGTGGGATGATCTCTGATAGTCTTTCAGGTTTTATGTGAGTTGCCGTCAAGACCCTGAAGCTAGGAATTTGGCCTTTGCTTCATTTTTGACATTGCGTCTGCTGTATCGAGACGAATGTCGCGGTTGTCTCTAGGTTGCTGGTGAACCGTCGAGGTTTGGAACTAGGAATTTTGCCGTGGCTCCGTTAGTTTGATTGTCGCGTTTGAACCCTGCTGGAGGAAGAACGCTGGGGTGACAACTCGTCTGCTGTATTGAGACGAACGTCGCGGTTGTCTCTAGGTTGTTGGTGAACCATCGAGGTTTGGAACAAGGGATTTTTCCGTGGCTCCGTTTGTTTGATTGTCGCGTCTGATCCCTGCTGGAGGAAGAACGCTGGGGTGACATCCCGTCTGCTGTATCGAGACGAACGCCGCGGTTGTCTCTAGGTTGCTGGTGAACCGTCGAGGTTTGGAACTAGGGATTTTGCCGTGCCTCCGTTTGTTTGATTGTCGCGTCTGAACCTTGCTGGAGGAAGAACGCTGAGGTGACATCTCGTCTGTTGTATCGAGACGAACGTCGCGGTTGTCTCTAGGTTGCTGGTGAACCGTCGAGGTTTGGAACTAGGGATTTTGCCGTGGCTCCGTTTGTTTGATTGTCGCGTCTGAACCTTGCTGGAGGAAGAACGCTGAGGTGACATCTCGTCTGTTGTATCGAGACAAACGTCGCGGTTGTCTCTAGGTTGCTGGTGAACCATCGAGGTTTGGAACTAGGGATTTTGCCGTGGCTCCATTTGTTTGATTGTCGTTGCGTCTGCTGTGTCGAGCGAACGTCGAGGTGGTGACCATTCCGCACTGATGTGAGACGGTCTCCGGTTGTCTTTCAGGCATTACATGACTCGCCGTTAAGACCTTGAAGCTAAGAATTTGGCCTTCGCTTCGTTTGCTTTGTCATGTCCAAATCCTGTTGGAGGAAGGAAGTTATTGTTGACATTGCGTCTGCTGTATAGAGACGAATGTCATGGCTGTCTCTAGGTTGTTGTTGAACCGTCGAGATTTGGCTTCGCTTTCTGGCGGAGCCTGTCGGGAAGGTATGGTTCCCTATTTGTTTGTGCCCGTGGATTGTATACAGGGATCGACGTGATCTCATCTGTAGGGCAAAAGTTTCATCATATTTTTTTTATTGTTTTATTTCCGCAATGCTCTATCATTTCAGCTTTTATATCGCGAAAGTCGCGATTGCCCAATCATTTCGGCTATTTTTCGCGTGCCCAATCATTTCGGCTGTTTATTTTATATTTACTCGCTGCTTTTTATTGCGAGTTGCCCAATCGTTTCGGCTATTTTGCATGCATACATTTTTACTTGCTGATTTTTATTGCAAGTTGCCCCATCATTTCGGCTATTTCGTATGCATGTATGGCTCGCTGATTTTTTTTTTATCGCGAGTGTGGAATTTGGAATCTGGTGCCAATCTCAGTATCAGTATCGCTACAACTGGAATATTGCCAGGAGCGAATCATCATTTGCCATGAAAGGACATGGAATTTGATACCGGTTTAGGCATCAGCATCGCTACAACTGGGATATTGCCAGGAGCGAATCATCATTTGCCTTTGTCGACGTTGAACAAAGGTGGCTTAGCGAACAGGGTTAGGATCCCGTCGACTAAGGCTTTTGACTTCATGAGCCGTAAGGGTCTCACAAAGGTATTTCTCCCTACAAGTCGTGAGGATCTTGTAGGTGTGTTTTCTCCTTAGGAATCGTGAGGATTCCTAAGTGTATATTCCCCTGTAAGTCGTAAGGATCTTACTAAAGGGTTTTCTCTTTATAAGTCGAGAGGATTTATAAGGGTCGTTCATCATATGGACATATTCCTAGCCACGGGCGGGACTTGGTTAGGGAAATGTTTATTCGCGCCCATGGATTGTATACAAGGGTCAATATGAGACGCTTGTAGGGCAATATCGAGGGTTGTAGGAGTTGCTTAAGAACAGTTTCAGGTCTCTGTAACTTAAGACTTTCAAATCTTATGAGCCGTGAGGGTCCCATAAGAGAGTTCTCCTTACGAGTCGTGAGGATCTCGCAAGTGTAATTTCTCCTTAGGAATCGTGAGGATCCCTAAGTATGTTGCTCCCTTGTGAGTCGTAAGGATCTCACGCGGGTGGTTTCTCCTTACAAGGTCGAGAGGACCCTGTAAGTGTTTTTTAACGAGGTTGCGCCCTTTCGGGTTTTCACAAACACTCGCCAGTAGCCCTGCTGTTTTTACTCACGGAGCCCTTTCGGGTTTTCATCTGTGCCCGTTTTGCTTATGAACATACCGTTTTTTTTTTATTTTTTTATTTTTTATTTATTTTTATTTTTTTTCTTATTCTTCCTTTTTTTTAACGAGGTCGCGCTCTTTCGGGTTTTCACGAACTCGCCGATAGCCCTGCTGTTTTTACTCACGGAGCCCTTTCGGGTTTTCATCCGTGCCCATTTTGCTTATGGACATACCGTTTTTATTTTTTTTATTATTTATTTTTTTATTATTTTTTTATCACGTCAGCCTGAGGATGCCGCGGTAGTAGTTTAAAGACGTTTCGGTCATTTGCAAGTTTTAGGACATTGCGGTCCATCGTTAGTTTAAGGACGTTTCGGTCCACCGTCGCCGTATTCGAGGCGAATCTCTAGTTTACTGACTTTTCGGTCTATGGGGCTTTCTCTATGACTGAGCATGATGCCCCCGACGTATCCATCTTTCTCGGAGCGTGCGGTTGTGGCGGGTTCACCTTCCAGTTTTTGGAGATGACGAACTTGCCTTGTTGGTATTGATCTTCAACCCAGTTTTTGAAGACGTAGCAATTCTCAATCAGGTGACCTACCGTTTGGTGGTAAGGGCAATAATCGAGATCGTTAACATCGGCTGGCCGCAACGGACGTTTTGGACTCGGCAGATTGATGAGTCTGTCGCGCACTGCCAGCTCGAATAGTTTCCTTGTTTTATCTTGAGGAAACGAGTAAGAACGTTTCAACTTTTCCTGGAGGGGTTGCCGCTTGTTGTTTCGGCAAACAACCGGTCTAGGGTCACTCGATTGCTGTTGAGTATTGGCTACGAGGGCTGTTTTTCCCTTCTCTTTATCCTTTTTGCTCGATCTTTTATTTGCGAGGCCGAGATTTTTTTCGAGTAGCGTGCGATTGCACGGCTGAACGTTCTCGCAACTCCTCAATTCTTTCATTTTTGAAATGGATTCCTTGAGGAGAGGGTTGATGGCAGCTTTTTCGTCGGAGTCGCTTCCGAAAGTGATAATTTGCGATCCCTTGGAGTCGGCTATGTGACAGTCGTCGACGGCACTTTTGCGCTCATCTATCGCATTCTTCTGATGTCTACAAGTTTCACGCTTTGTCCTGTTGAAGTGTTGCTTTTGAGCGACATACCCTTGCCACCAACACTTAAAGGAGTTGCAGTCTTCGGTAGGATGTATGATCTTCTGATGATATAAGCAGAAATTAGAATGCATCTCTACTCCACCAAGAGTATTTTCTTCAGAGGGTGGTAGCTTCATTCCCGCTGACAGGGCTTTAGCAAACCTTTTCCTCGTCTTGAATTTGTTTTTATCCGCAGCGGATGACTTTTGATTTGACGGGAGTGCCTCGACTCTTTGGTCCAGTCATCGGTGTTTGGCTCCTTCCAATATGGTCATCTCACGCTCTTTATTGGTTTTAACTTTCAGACGAATCTCATTCAGGAAGGCATCGATCAACTCGTCTGACGGCCGCGGAATTTCTGGTTCAGGGTCCGCCCTCGGTTTCTCGGCTCATGGAGCCTCTTTATCATCCGTCAATGAGTGAGAGATCACATGACAAGTTTCCCCCGGTGCGTCCGTCTTCTTTGGAGTGTGCGGCTGTGGTGGGTTTACCTTCCACTTTTCAGACAGCGCAAACTTGTCTTGTAGGTACTGATCCTCGATCCATCCCTTAAAGACGAAACAATCTTCGATCGGGTGACTTACCGTTTGGTGGTAAGGGCAATAATTGGGATTATTGAGATCGCCTGGCTGTAACAGACGTTTTGGACTCGGAAGATTGATGAGTCTGTTGCGCACTGCCAGCTCAAACAGTCTTCTTGTCTTATTCTGAGGAAACGAGTAAGGACGTCCTAGTCTCTCCTCGAGGGATGGGAGTGGACGCACGTCGTTTTGGCGAACGACCGGCTTTGAGTTGCTCGGCTTCTGTTGAGCATTAGCGACGACGATCACTTTCCCTTTTTCTTTCTCATTTCGAGAGTCTGGTTTTGGAGGAGACGGTCCATGGCCCATCTGGTCCATTTGGGCTAATTTGTCGATCAAGGCCTGGAAGGTGGTCGGCCTGAAGAACATCATGAATTGCGAGATGGTCGCTTGCGGATCGAGAGTGCCCATGAACATGCCTACCGCAGGTGCCTCTTCTATGCGTTGTTCGCATTTCGACCATAGGTTCCTCCATCGTGTTGCGTATTGCACTCACGTTTTGCCTGGCCTTATCCTGGCATTTATCAGTGCTGTTATCGGGGTGCGTTCACTAGCACTCGCGAATCTTTGTGTAAACAGTAGCTCCATCTCCGCAAATGTTTTGACAGAGTCGTTAGGTAGCTCTGAATACCATTCAAAGGCTGTTTCTGCTAAGCTGCCGATGAATTGGCGAAGCAACAATTTGTCATCGCCTCCAGTATTGCCGTATAAGGCCCTGAATTGAGCGACATGCTGATGTGGATTCCCTGTCCCCTTGTATACATGGAATTTAGGGATCGTATATCCCGGCGGGTAACTGATTTGGTCATACCAGCTTGGATAGGGTCGTCCAGTCTTGACAACTTGGCCAGCCGCTTCATTCGCCAGATGAACTCGTATCTGCTGAGCAATATAATCATCCAGGACGGCCTTGGAGATAGTTTCCTCTTTGGCTGTTGAAAGGGCCGGAGGAGGATTAGATGTCTCCTCTTTATCGTCCTCGATAATGATCGGAGGGTTTTCAGCTGGGGAATCCGGCTGTAACATCATCCCGACCATGTCTTGAAAGAGAAGCGCCATTTGTTTTATGTTAGCCGCTTGCTATGCGGCTTCTTTGTCCTTCTTTTCGAGGACCCTGTGTAAGAAATCAGCGTCAGTTTCTTGTTCGTGACGCTGTTCTGACAATGCCTCCGAGCTTTCTTTTGGCCCGGTAAGTGCGGCCATCGCAGTCATCATTTCCTGAAGCTTCTGTTGTGCTCTTAGGCTTTCGTCACGGATCGGGTGAGCGGTCGGTGACCCGTCGAAGCACGGCTTTCCTCCTTTCTGGAAGCCATATAAACAATGTGCATCACCATACCCTCAGACTTGGGGTGTTTGTGCTCAGCGTGTTTACGGTTCGCCATGTTCACAGGGGCTTTTTGCGGCCTCCTTTTCTTTTGAGTGGTTGAAGTTGAGGGGGCCGTTGTAGTGGGCACCCAAGTGGTTGTCGTCCTTTGCGGTTTGACAGGACGGTTCTTTTCTTCTTGAACTTTCACCCTCTTCTGCCGGTGAGAGTGATCTTGAATGATTACTGAGTCTTGAACCCGTCGCCAGACCTTATAAATTTTGGAGGACAGCTATTGAGGGGGCTGCTCTGGCTTTGTTTTTGTAACATTCTCCACGGATGGAGGAGATCTTTTCAGCGCGGCAGTCGAAGAGTTCCTGCGCACCTTGTTGAGCAGTTCAAAGCTGTTCGCGGTCGGAACAGCAGTATTGCTTTCCACCGTTGGAGCTGGTGGGGCCATCCCAGAGGGGGAGTTGCCCCCGGCCTTCCGTACTCGGCGCCAATGGCGACGTCGAGCGTGTCGAGCGGATAGAGTTGTTTCAGCTATAAGGGTGACTTCGTCATGCCCTCTGCTTTGAGGAGAGACCGTTATTGGTGCTAGCCTGTCGAAGACTGACACCCGTTGAGAAGCAATGTCAAATCTGTCAAAGACAGACCTTTGAGCAGGGGAAGCAGCTTTGAGGGCCTCGCCTGGAGCAGCAACCGGAATGGCCAGCCTTGTAAAAACTGACTTCTTGAAAGGAGGAGCCTCTCCAATGATTTCGTTCGCTTGAGCCGGGATGGCTATCCGCTTTGAGATGGCAACTTCAGGTATCGCGGGCTTGTAGACGTTCTGGTCCAGTCTGTTGAAGACTGAGGTATTGAAGTTGGGCGATCCGTTGAGAGGGGTCGCGGCAGTGGTAAGTCGATCAAAGACCGGCTTCTTTGGAGCATCTTGCGATATCATTGGGGCATTGAAGCTCATCGGTGGGAGCATGGTCCCGAAGAATAGTCCAGCGGTGGCTTGAGCTACCTGCTCCATTGGCAACTTGAAAAGGGAGGCCGCTTGAGGCCCATAAGTCACTCCTCCAGTAAGAACGGAGTGAGAGTTGCAGTTGCAGGTAGTGCAGTTTGAAGCCATTGATCTTCTGTTTTCTGCACGGAGCAAGACACCAAATCTAAGTACCTCGAATCCACAGGCAACCATAGTAAACCGCGATTCGTTCGCGAACACGACACACGAAGTGTGGAGTGGAAAGAGGAAAAGGTCCCACCGAACGTGCCAGAATCTGTTCCCCTCCGAACACAGAGACGCGACCGCGTAGGTTCGTCTTGCCTGAAATTCGGGGCAGATGCTAATTGGTGCTATCCGTCCACCTCTCCGAAGATGCCAAGTTGATTTATGGCACCATGTATCGAAGGTTCAGACGGATGCGGCCGATGTAGCAGACTTCGTCAGATTCCCCCTCACTTGAGGGGTTTTTGATTGTGGGGACGCTCTTCCCCGCAGGCGCAAGCCCCTGTAGTTAATTACTCTACCGCATCGCGGTAACAACTTTCTCCTTCTCCATATGGTCACTTCGAGTCGTGGGTGTTTGTTTTGTGTTTGGTTGCCCGTGGATTGTATACGAAGACTAATTTATGTTGTCGCCCATAGGGCGTGGATTAGTCCAAATCCGTATTTTCTTAGATTTGAGTTTGGGGGTTGGGTTTAAGGATACGTTAGCCAAGTTTGAGGCTAAGATCAACTTAAACGGGATCATTTAGATCCGGCAAAAGAGCATTTGAGGGCTCTATTGTTCCAGTTTAGGGACGTAGTGGTCCATGGGTAGTTTAAGGACATTGCGGTCCATTGCCAGTTTAGGGACATGGTGGTCCATAGGTAGTTTAAGGACATTGCGGTCCATTGCCAGTTTAGGGACATGGTGGTCCATTGCAAGTTTAGGGATATGGTGGTCCATAGGTAGTTAAAGAACATTGCGGTCCATGAGTTTAAAGACCCCACAGTCCATATTGATGTGTGGTCGTCGGGACCCGTCACTTCTCTGACGTCGTTGAAGGATTACAACGATAGGGGTCAGAGGAGTTCGGAGATGTACCCTCGAACCGGATGTAAATTGATTTAGGAGAGCAGCCGTACTCAGTCAATTTAATTTGAGGACTTACGGCCATATTTGGGCTAAGTCCAGTTGAGAATATTCAACGTTTTTTTTATCTTTGGCCTATTAGGCCTGCATTGCATTTCATTCTGGCCTGCTAGGCCTTTCTGATTTGGGCTCTGTCCCTTTATAAACGATGCAGAGCATCTGTTTGGGCTCTACCCTTCTTTAAAATAATGCATTGCATTTAATTTGGCCTGTTAGGCCCTTTCTTAATTGGGCTTGGTCCTTCTGTAAATAATGCAGTGCATTAATCACTTGACAGTGGTTTGTCAGGCGCTTTGCGCCAATTACTGAGCGCAAGCGCTTGTCGTGGTGACACATGTCACACTCTGGTGAGCGCAAGCGTAATAGTACAGTGCGCTGCACCAGTGCGCTGCGCTGTTGCGCTGCTGACACGTGGCGCGCTCTAGTGCGTTGCGCCAACTTCAGAGAGCAATACTCTATTTTAAAAGCGCACAGCGCAAATGGTCTTGGAGTAGACACGTGGCGCTCTCTGGTGGCTTGCGCCAACTCAGAAGCACAACAGTGCAGATTTACAAGTGCAAGGCACTGTTTTAATTTCTTGATCCAACTTTGGACTCAAGAAAGGAATCTTTAAGATTCCAGAACCATTGGTTCATAAAAAAGTGTAAGGCATTGTTATTTATATTTTTTTTTATTTATTGAAGATCATTATCTTGTTCTTAGATCAATGATCTTTTCAGAAGAAATTCTTCTTCTTTTTATAAAGGTTTTTTACTTTTTTTTTGTTCTCGAGTTCTTCTCACAATCCTTCAAATTTCTCTCTGATTTGTTTTTTTGAAGTTTTTGATGTTCTCAATGTTCATCCCTTTTGAATTGGGGTCTAGGGACCTTTATATAGTGGCCACAAATTTGTTAAGTTTGTTAAAGAGATCATTCTCTGAGTGATTTGGGGAATTTTCCCCACCGTTGGATCTTTGATCCAAGGGCTTTTGTTTTACAGAAGACAATCTTCTTGTTTTAACAAGAACAGAAGGATTTTACTAGAATTTTAATTCTGTTTGGCGCAGATGCACCAGCGCTTGACACGTGTCGCACAGCGCAGAGCGCAGCGCAACTGCGCTGCCGCGTGTCGCGCAGCGCATAGCGCAGATCATCTGAAGCGTTGATTCTTTATTAAAATTTGAATTTTATTTGAAAACAGAGCTTTGCTCTGATTGGGGAAACAGAAGCGTTGCTTCATCTCCCGCCTTGGAATTTGAACAGAGCTTTGCTCTGATTGGGGTAAACAGGTCCTTAGCGTTGGAGGGGCTGTAAAAAGCCCACTAAGGATGACCGGGCAGTAAAGCCGCGCGGTTGTCTCTTGGCGAGGGCTTTGATCTCTGGCGTCGTGGGTAGGGAGCTACCAGCCGGAGTTGACCAAGCAGGGCAGCCGCTCGGTTGCCTCTTGCGAGGACTTTGATCCTTAGCGTTGGAGGGGCTGTAAGAAGCCCACTAAGGATGACCGGGCAGTGAAGCTACATGGTTGCCTCTTGGCGAGGGTTTTGATCTCTGGCGTCGTGGGTAGGCAACTACCAGCCTAGGACGACCGAGCGGGGTAGCCGCTCGGATGCCTCTTGCGAGGGATTCAATCCCTGAGCTACCAACCGGAGTTGACCGAGCAAAGCAGCTGCTCGGTTGCCTCTTGCGAGGGCTTTGATCCTTCAGGACGGGGACCGAGCAGGGTTACTGCCCAGTGCCTCTTGGCGAGGACTTTGATCCCTGTCGGTTATGGTAGGAAGCTACCAGCCGGGGATAGCCGAGCAAGGACTCGACTGCCTATGGGAGGACTTTGGTCCTTAGCGCGGGAAGGGCTGTAAGAAGCCTACCAAGGACCCTTGGCCGGGCGGGGTTACCGCCCGGTGCCTCTTGGCGAGGGCTTTTGTCCTGAAGGATAGCCGAGCGAGGGATCCTCGAGCTCGACTGCCTCTGGGAGGGCTTTTGATCCCTGTCGGTCGTGGTAGGAAGCTACCGGCCGGGGATAGCCGAGCAGGGTAGCTGCTGAGCTGCCTCTAAGGAGGACTTTGATCCTTAGTGTTAGAGGGGCCGTATGAGGCCTGCTAAGGATAACCGGGCGGTGAAGCTGCGCAGTTGCCTCTTGGCGAGGGCTTTGATCCCTGGCGTTGTGAGTAGGGAAGCTACCGGCCAGGGATAGCCGAGCAGGGAAGCCGCTCGGCTGCCTTTACAGGGGACTTTGGTCCTTAGCGTTGGAGGGGCCGTATGAGGCCTGCTAAGGATAACCGGGCAATGAAACTGTGTGGTTGCCTCTTGGCGAGGGTTTTGATCCCTGGCGTTGCGAGTAGGGAAGTTACCGGCCAGGGATAGCCGAGCAGGGGAGCCGCTCGGCTGCCTTTACGGAGGACTTTGATCCTTAGCGTTGGAGGGGCCTTAGGAGACCGGCTAAAGATAACCGGGCAGGGTAGCTGCTCGGCTGAATCTTCATGAGGTTTCGCCCGACCATCCAGTTGCAAGTCTGGGGAAAACGGTCGCGGCGGGTGTGCGCATAGCATGCGCATTGAATGTGGGGGGAGGCGAAGCGCCAGGGTCGCGTCACTTCGATTCTGCCAGAGAAGGCTCGATGATCGCCACGTGGCAGCGACTTCTTGGGCAAGAGCGGGCGACCGTTGAGTTCCGTTGGGGTGCAGCGGGCTATATAAGGTTGAAGGAGCATTATTCCTTCCTTTCCTTGCAAACAGAGCGTCGAGAATGCAGGACTTCCCCTTTACCATCCCCGAGATCGTCCACTTCGAAGACGTATACCTCTATGACCAGAACTGCACCGAGGACACGGTGCAGTTGGTATATGGGAGCATTGAGGACCACTTCGGCCGACTGCTCCCCCGATGCTCCCCCTGCTGCAGCTGCTGATGGACTCCATCTGGAGGGCATCGCCGGGGCTTTACAACCCTCTGTCCGAGCAGCTCTGTGACGAGGCCGTGGGCAAGCTGCGGTCTCTGAGGCGTTTCAGCCTGATCTCCGCGAATCGGCTGGCTCACTCGGAGGCGCTCGTCCGCAAGTGCTACGAGCTGAGGCTCAGGGTCAACGTGCGCGGAGGGAACCGAGGGCAGAGGTTGGATCTCACGAGGCCTCGGCTGGCGGAGATCTTTACCGAGTATTATGAGCAGTGCTCTCTGCACCCCCTTCCCCCGCTGTTGTAATTTTCTTTTTCTTTTTGTATGTATGGCTGAGGAGCCCATAATACCTTTTTTGAATAAATGAGATCTTTCCTTCTTTTTCACAATGTTCCGTTGATCTTTATTAAATTAACAATAGACCCTAGGAAGAGTTTACATTGCCCAAAAAGAAAAGTACATGCTAATAGATGATCTTATTAGCGTGGCCCGAGTTCCCCGGAGGCTCGTTGGTCTTCGTGCTCGGCACCGGTTATGGGGCTTCCCGAGCGCCGGACTGGTCATCTACCGAAACGAGCATGATCTGGCCGATGGTCAGCTCGGCTGGAGGGGGATGCTTCTCCTGCTCGCGGTCGGGCTGCCGTTTGTCCCTTAAGTAGGCGGCGAGGTGCCCCGTTCGGATGAGCTCCTCGATGTAGTCCTGGAGTTGCTTACAATCCTCCGTGGCGTGGCCCATCGTCCGGTGGAAGGCGCAGTAAGGGCCCCGGGTTCGCTTCGAGGCATGATGCGGGATTAGAGGGAACTTGAAGAACCTCTCGCCTTGGGCCTCCTCTAGTAACACTGCGAGGGAGACGTTGAGCGGGGTGTACTCCTGAAACTTCGGGTGATAGGGCTGCTGACGCTCCGTCCTTTCTTCACGAGCCCTCTTCTTCTGGTCGGACCGTTCTGCTCGGGGGAGGTTCGCGTTCACCTCGGACTCCAGCTGAACCTCACGCTCGGTCCACGCGTTGACCTCGGCCATGGTCTTAGGCTGTGCCAACGCAAAGGAGCGCAACCACTCCTTGTGCCTAAGACAAAATCTGAGCACCGTGACGATGGTCTCGTCCCGGTGCTCGGGGACCTCGAGGAGGGCGTTGTAGAAGCGGGTGATGTAAGTCTTGAACGTCTCCTTATCCCCGCTCTTAATGGTGAAGAGGTAGTCGACCGTGTGCTTCTGCCGACGGTTCCCAACGAAGTGTCCGAGGAACTGAGTAGCCAGGTCGTCGAAGGTCGAGATTGAGCGAGGCTCGAGTCCTCGGAACAAGTCCCGACCAGAGCGAATGAGGGTGGCTGGGAAGACCCTGCACTGGGCGGCGTCGGAATGGTCCTGAAAGCTCATCCCCGCGGTGAAAGCATCCAACTGGTCTTTGGGGTCGGTTTTCCCGTCGAACAGAGAGACCTTCGGGGGCTTGTTGTGCGAGGAGACGTGGACAGCGAGCAGTCCCTCAGTAAACGGCTTGGTGAGCGAGTCGGTGGCGTACTTAGCCCCGTCGCCCGAGAGGTTACCTTCCCAGCGCATGCCCTCGATCTTCTTTTCGAGGGCGTCGAGTCGGCCGCGGTACCCCGAGGATTCGGCGCCTTGTGATCCCTGGCCTCTGCTGTGGGAGACCTGCGTCTGGGCGCAGCCCTAGTTCCTCTCGATGAGGTCCCTCAAATCCCCGGGCGAGGTGGCTCTCGAGCCGTCGTGGCGAGCCCCTTCTGTGCGACCTCGTCGAGGGAGGGGGTGTCGATCATGCCTGTTGACAGGCGAGGTGACCGACATCTCCTCAGGGGGGTAAGGGTCATAAGGAGGCTCGAGGTGAGGTGCTCTAGCGGCGGATCTTGGCATGGAGCCATGGGGCGCCCAGCAGGCCTCAAAGAGTATCGGCCCGTGGGATCTGTGGCTAGAGGTCGTAGCCTGCTGATGGTCAGCCATGCCGACGAGGGCGGAGTCTTCTGGAGGCGGAGGAGCGGCGATCTGGGCTCTGGCTCGGCCGTCTAGACGCGGACGAGCGCCTCCACGAGGGACTGTAGCCGATCTATTCGGCTAGCGAGGGCGTTGATGATGGTCGCCGGTGGAGGTTCATCCGCGCCTCCGGTGAGAGGGAGGCGGCGGATGGTACCCGGATTTTCAAGGCGGTCGCTCGCCATGTGGATGGAGATCGGAAGGCCAACTTTGTTTTTTGTGGAGTTTCGTTCCCACAGACGGCGACAACTGATGGAGGTCCTTTTCGGGTCTCCGTCAGATGTTGTCATTCGTCGATCTCCCGGTGGATTTTTGAAGCGATCTCCTATTGCGTGTGGGTCTCAATGGGTTTTGAGGAGGTTGGTGGTTTTGAGGAGTTTAGCGCCGAGTACCTGCAAAGAAGCCTCGGGGTGGTTTGGTACCACCAAGGACCCTCCGACGATCAAGTTAGTACGAGATCCGAGCAAAGTAACGGCTAAGTGGAGTAAAAAATGGCTTACTTGACCCCTCTGTGATGGGGTTTATATAGTGGCGGTAGCACGCAGCAGCAGGTGCAAGAATCTCACCGACAGTTACACTCCCGACGTCACGCCTGCGTAAAGAGCGGATCGCCCATTAATGGGGATCGTGATGGCGTGGAACGTGGGATGCTGCCGGCGGAAAATCCGCGCATGGCGAGATTTGCGGAGCAGCGGTTACGCCTGTGAGTGGTAGAGTCGGTCGGTTGGAGGACCGAGGAAGAAGTCTTCGGCTGGGGAGCTCGGGGACGAGCGAGAGGGTCGAGGAATCTCGGTCCTGTGGCAGCTCGGGACGAGCTGAGAGGCCGAGGAGGCCAATTTCCAAGAGGCTCTGAGGTGAGCCAGCTTGTGCTTGCAGGTCGGGTACAGGGGTGGCCTGGTCGACCCCAGCAGCCCTTTCTTCTGAGCTCTGGGACACGCCATCTGCCACGTGTCCTGATCTTGGAGATCGCCAGTACTGAGCATCATCACCCTAAGAGAACTTGCTCTGCCGTGTGAAGCTCTGAAATGCATAGTGCACATTATTCGTTGGAAATTTTAATAAAATATAATTCTTATATTTTTTTAACATGCCGATATAAAGTTTTTGGTCATCACTTATTATGGATATTGACCATTTGACCATCATTATTTAGGTCATTAAGCATGATAATTGAGAACATTTAAAACCTAAGACTTTAATGGGCCATCATTATTGATTTGAGTTAGTGGACATTTAATCCATTTTATCATGGTTAATAAGTTATTTTTTAATATTAATGCTCTCGTACCTTTTCTATGATATGTTACTACCATTGGCGGTTATATATAGCTCTATTTTGCTATTAAAAAGAATGAACAATTTTTTTATATAATGGGTTCATAATTACGGGCAAAGAAAAGAAGCAGGCAGAGCTCTTGCTCTTTATTCTATGTAGGAATGAGGGCGAAATGATGATATTCGTTGGTTGTTGTATCCTGGGGGCAATGTGTCGAGACCGTTTGCATCTGCATTGGTAGATGATGGATCTCTGGAGCTCCTTCAAATGTTACCTTCCGTTGATCTGCAGCGAGCGCTGATGGATGGTTGAGATTGGATTTGAGGGTTGCCTCTCAATGCGTGTGGATCTCAGTGGGCTTGATGTGGTTGAGGCCGAGCTAGCTGCAAGGAAGTCCCGGGATGGTTGTGTCACCGAGGACCCTCCGAAGATCAAGTTAGTCGAGATATTTTGGCAGAGAAACGGCTTATATAATGGCAGCCATGGGCAGGCGGGCGCGAGATTCGAGCCGGCCGTTACGCCCCTGGCGTCACACCTGCGTGAAGGTGGGATTCCCCATTAATGACGAGATATGCTCGTTAGTGGGGGAACGCGGTGGCATGGAACGCGGGATCGTGGGCGGCAGATATCTTGCGTTTAGCAAGATTCACGGAGCCGTGGCGGAGATGTCTGTGATCAGTGCTGTGGGTCGGTCGATGGGACCGAGGAAGATACGCTCGGCAGGAGGCTCGGGAACGAGCGGGAGGCTGAGGCATATTGGATATGCGATAGCTCGGAGGCGAGCTAGAGGGCTGAGGGAACTCAGCGTTCGGGAGGGCTCCGAGGCGAGCCGATGGTTGTTTGTAAGGTGAACGTAGAAGTGGTCTGGAAGGCCACCGAAGGTCGGGCACACCCTCGGGTCGGAGGCCCGGGGTATGCTTCCAACGTACTGATCTTGATCCTTTCTTGTAAGCTCTGGGACACGTCATCTGCCACGAGTCATGATCAAGGGAATCACCGGTATCGAGCATCATCATTAGCCCCCCACTCTCGTCTCGACCCATCCACGGGTCGGGTCGAGAATGGTCTGACCGGTCATCCGGGGTAAGCTCTTATTTGAAGATATCGTCGGTGCATATTTCCGGACAGTTAGTTGTATTTTCTTGGTGACGTCAGCGGATCAACGGAGAGATCTCGTATTAAAGAGGAAGCGTCGATTTGTGCGTACGTTCGTCGAAGCACCAGCCCACGTGTCTGATGTTGGTTGGCTGACGCGACTGTCCGCTGGTATTCTCAGGCCCGATGGGACGCGCCCAATGCGCGAGCAACAGGCGAAGCCCCGTTGGCCGTTGAATGCGAAATGTTGTTTTGGTGGGAGACGATCGGAGCCATATGATGTGTACGCCGGCTGCTATAAATAGAGTGGGATCCTCCTCAGGGTCCATACCTCACCATAATTTCCTCTTCCCTTCGCATGTTAGCTCGGCGCTCTTCTCCTTAGGTCGGATTCCTTGCGTATTCTCCTCCGAGGACTCATCCTTTTGATCAGGTTAGATGTCTTCTACCGAGGAGTCTGTAGAAATAGTCTGGATAGAGTCTAGGGAGTCCTCTGCAGCTTCCTCTTCTGCTTCTTTCTCTTCCTTGTTTGAGTCGGAGTCCCTCCGGGAAGTTAGGGTTAGTCATGCTCCCCGGGGTCGTGCGACGGGGGTGGTCCCCAGAGCGCAGGTCAGGGGCGTCCGTGACGCGTCTTCTATACCGAGTCATGCGGACGAGCTTGCCACCATTCGGGCTCGCTTCCATATCCCTCCTGGCTACTCGCTTCATCTGGCCGGGGAGGGGGGAGAGCAGACCAGGTACGAGGCGAGGAGATCGCCTTGTACCTAGAAGCCTTTTGGGCCGGGATGCGCCTGCCCTTCTCCCCTGAGATGAGTGCGGCGTTGAACTGTTTTGAGTTAGCCCCGCGCCAGTTAGTGCTGAACTTTTGGAGGATTCTCCTCGGGTTCCTGGTCCGGTTGAAATTGCGGGCGATCCCTTTCAGTCTGAGCCTTCTCCTTTCCTCTCTCTGCTATAAGAACTACCCCGGCACTCGCAAGGACGAACCGAGCCGGGTATACATTTCTTTTAGAAAGCGTCGGGGAGGTGCTAACGGGTCGGGGGTTGTCTTAGTACCTTCTTCCATCCATGAATGGAAGAAGAAGTTTCTGTTTGTCGGGCCACCATAGGGTGAAGATTGGCCTGTGCCCGTCCAATGGCACAGGGCCTACTGCCCACGGCCGAAGCAGGCGAATAATCCCGACGCGGTGGCGGTGTCGGAGTGGGAGCCCCTCCCCCGGGCCGATGTGCTCCTGTCTGAGCAGGCCCTTATTTGGGCTGGGCTCAGCCTGCGGGTAAGTTGAGAGTTTTTAGGCGACTTGTTTAGACTTGTGTGTTCTTCCACTTTTTCTGGCATTGCTGACTCCTTTGTATTTTTGTCTTATGCAGAACCCATGGACCTAGGTAAATTACGGGTAGCCCTGGTCGAACAGAAGAAGGGGAAGAAGGCCGGAGGTGCCAGTCCCTCATACCCGTCGTCGGTTCCGGCTCCACCGGCAGCCGCTCCAGCTAAGCGCTCAAGTGCGCCCCGGGCCCTGGAGTCCAGCCATGCTTCGAGCCGAAAACGCGCTCGAAAGCAGGAGCCTCGGGTTTTGGAGGTGGGAGGTGAGACTGGTTCCGCTGCGTCTCTCCTCAAGAAGTACCATAGGACGGTGCCCCACTCCCCGGCTTTCCCGATCATCGTGGATGAAGGAGAGCTTCTCTTCGAGGTGCCCTCGGGGCTTTCCGAGACCGACAGCCTGCTCTCGGAGATGGAAAGCTCGGCCAGGGGCAGAATCCCTCGGGGGACCCTCCGAGCCCAAATGACGGCCATAGCCCAGGAGGTCGTGCAGGTCAATGTTCACACCTCACTCAAGCCTTCATTCAGTATTTTTGTTCGCAAGATTGGGTGCCCCCTCTTCTCTTTTTGACCCTCCTTTGTTTTCTTCAGGTCCTCCAGCACCGTGCCCTTGTTGTCAACATGGAGGACGAGGAAATTGCCCTGGCGATGCAGGCCGCGGGCGAGCTCTCCTCGCGGGAGGAGAGCTCCAAGCTGGAGCTGCAAGCGGCGATGGAGAGGGTCGCCGCCCTCAAAGACTGGGTGGAGGCCAGGGATCGGGAGATCGCCAACTGCCGAGAGGCCATCCAAGCCACCGAGGCTAAGTTAGAAAATTCCAGGGTGCTTGTCGCCATCCTGAAGAAGACAGCGAGCACCCTCCGGAAGGAGAGAGAGGCCACGAAGGAAGGAGTGAGGTGTGCCGACCTCTGAGCGTCGAAAGCGGTGGAGAACTACCAGAAGTCGGACCAGTTCTATGCCGACCTGGCTCAAGCCGCTGCCCTCGTTTGGCATGAGGCCCTTGACGCCGTCAAGGCCCTGATGCCGGAGTTCCCTGACGGCGAGCTCCGGGGTGAGTACCCCCTCAGGGATGAGGCGCAAGGGAATGCCCCCGGAAGCGCTACAGGAGGAGAGGCCCATGGTGGGAGTGTTGGGGAGAAGTCGGTCGCCCCGGCTCCCAACGCCGAGGCTCCTGCAATGGGCACCGACCTTCAAGATGCCACCCCGGTTGTGGTGGTGGATGCGGAACTCATCAAGGTTCTCCCCGGCCCCGAGGCCTGAATCTCCTCGCCTCCTTATTTTCTTTTGCGCTGAAATTTTGTAAGCCTCCGGGCGTTTTTGTAAGGCTGGGAGCCCATAATACCTCTGTAAAGACTTTCGGCTTTATGAATAAAAAAATTTTGCAGTGTTCTTTGCGTACATATTTTCCCTTTGTTTGTGGTAAAATTTTTATTTGCGCAGTACTGCTTTCATGACGCGTTATGTCGGAGATCGGTTTTTCATCTAGCGATCGCCCGTCGAGTTGAATTCAACCATTTTCCAAGTGCGCAAAGACCGGTGTAAGTTCGGTATCTCCATGGCCCCGAAGTCGAGATAGGGTTCGCTTAGTAAAGATGTGCAGGAAGTTGAGCAGGGAAGCTGCTCGATGGCCTCTTGATGAGGGCTTTGATCCTTGGCGTCGTTGGGTAAAAGATTACCAGCCAAGGATGGACCGAGCAGGGAAGCTGCTCAGTGGCCTCTTGATAAGGGCTTTGATCCTTGGCGTCGTTGGGTAAGAGATTACCAGCCGAGGATGGACTGAGCAGGGTTGCTGCTTGGTTGCCTCTTGATGAGGGCTTTGATCCTTGGCGTCGTTGGGTAAGAGATTACCAGCCAAGGATCGACCAAGCAGGAAAGCTTCTCGGTGGCCTCTTAACGAGGGCTTTGATCCTAGCACGGGAGGGCATGGAGTAACCTGCTAAGGATGGACCAAGCAGGGTTGCTGCTCGGTTGCCTCTTGATGAGGGCTTTGATCCTTAGCGCAGGAGGGCATGGAGTGGCCTGTTAAGGATGGACCGAGCAGGGTTGCTGCTCAATGGCTGTTTACCCCAATCAGAGCAAAGCTCTGTTCAAATTCCAAGGTGGGAAAAGAAGCAATGCTTCTGTTTTTCTCCAATCAGAGCAAAGCTCTGTCTTGAAAATTAAAGTGAAAAATTGAAATTAAAATAAATGAAGCAACGCTTCAGATTCCTTGCGCTGCGCGCAACGCGCCACGTGTCGAAATTAGACACGTCAGTACATGGAGCGCAGCGCCCAAGGCAGCGCACCCAATCAGAGCAAGGCTCTGTTTAAAATTCAAACTTAAATTAAAGAAGCAACGCTTCAGCTGACTTGCGCTCTGTGCTGCGCGCCACGTGGCAGCGCAGTTGCGCTAGCGCAGTGGCGCTGCGCTCTGCGCTGCACGCTATGTGTCAGCGCAGTGGCGCTGCGCTGTGCGCTGCGCGACACGTGTCAGCGCAGTTGCGCTAGCGCAGTCGCACTGCACAGTGCGCTGCGCGACACGTGTCAAGCACAGGTGCACTTGCGCCAAACAGAATAAAATTCTGAAAGATTTCTCTGATCTTATCAAAACAATAAGATCCTCTCCTGTAAAACAGGAGCCCTTGGATCAAAAATCCAACGATGGGGAAAATTCCCCAAATCACTCAGAGAAAGATCTCCTTAACAAATCTAATTAATTTATGGGCACTATAAAAAGGACCCTAAGCCTCAATTCAAAAGCATTAACATTTTCTTTAAAAAAAAGAGAGAGAAAGAGAACTCTGAAGAACTCCTCAAGAACAAAAAAGGTAAAAACCTTTAGAAAAAGAGAAAGTTCTCTTATGAACAGATCATAGATCTAAAAACAAGATCAATGATCTTTTAATAAAAAAGAATAAAATAGTGCTTTGCACTTTTTATGAACCTTTGGTTCTTTGAGATAAGAAAAACAAGAAAAAACTTATCTTTTCTTTGATCTAAATTAGATCAAGAAATCAAATAGTGCTTTGCACTTCTGTTCTTGAATCTAAAAGATTCTTAGTGCTTTGCACTTCCAAACTGCGTTGTTGCGCTCTTGAGAGAGCGCCACGTGTCAGCTACAGAACAACTTGCGCTGCGCGCTCTTGAAATAGAGCTTTGCTCTCTGGAATTGGCGCAACTCATCAGAGCGCGCCACATGTCAGCAGCGCAACAGCACAACGCACTACCGCAGCGCACTACGCTGTTGCGCTTGCGCTCACCAGAGCATGACACGTGTCCTCACCACAAGCGCTTGCGCTCAGTGATTGGCGCAAAGTGCCTGACAAATGCAATGCATTTCTTTTACTAAAGGGGCAGGCCCAAATCAGAAAGGCCTAGCAGGCCAAATTAAATTGCAATGCAATAAAAAGGGGCAGAGCCCAAACAAAATTGATGCTCTGCATCATTTATAAATGGGCAGAGCCCAAACAAAATAATAAATAATGCAATGCATTTTTTTAAGAGGGGCAGAGCCCAAATAAAGGTCCAACAGAGACCAAGATTAATGCTATACATTATTAAAAATGGGCCAAGCCCTAGCACAGGCCTAATAGGCCAAAAACAAATAAAAGTGCTGAACATTTTTCAACTGGACTTAGCCCAATCGTGGCCGTAAGTCCTCAAATTAAATTGACTGAGCAAGATTGCTCTCCTAAATCAATTTACATCCGGTTCAAGGGTACATCTCCGAACTCCTCTGACACCTATCGTTGTAATCCTTCAACGACGTCAGAGAGGTGACGGGTCCCGACAACCACACATCAACACGGACTGCGGTGTCCTTAAACTCGTGGACCGAAACGTCCTTAAACTAATGTTGGACCGGAACGTCCTTAAACTAATGTTGGACCGGAACGTCCTTAAACTAATATCGGACCGAGACGTCCTTAAACTAATATCGAACCGAGACGTCCTTAAACTAAAAGACCACCACGTCCTTAAACTGGCGATGGACCGAAACGTCCTTAAACTAATGATGGACCACCACGTCCCTAAACTGGAGCATGGACCGCAACGTCCCTAAACTACCTATGGACCACTGCGTCCCTAAACTGGAACAATAGAGCCTCCAAATGCTCTTTTTCCGGATCTAAACGATCCCGTTTAAGTTGATCTTAGCCCCCAAACACGGCTAACGTATCCTTAAACATTCAAACGGGCTATAAAACTCCAAATCAACTTTGGTTCAAGGGTACATCTCTGAACTCCTCTGACATCTGCCGTTGTAATCCTTCAACGACGTTAGAGAGGTGACGAGTCCCGATGGCTAGATATTAAATGGATTATCACGTTAAGTTGATCTTAGTCTCAAACAGGACTATCGTATCCTTAACGAACGTTTAAGTTGATCTTAGCCGCAACGCGACTAATGCATCCTTAAACTAAAAACACCAAACCCAAATCTAAGTAAATACGGATTTGGACTAATCCACGTCCTACGGGCGACGGCATTATTCAGTCTCCATATACAATCCACGGGCAACCACAAACAAAACAAACACACACGACACGAAGTGAAATTCTGGAGAAGGAGAAAGTTGTTACCGCGATGCGGTAGCGTAATTAACTGCAGGGGCTTGCGCCTGCAGGGAAGAGCGTCCCCACAATCAAAAACCCCTCAAGCGAGGGGGAATCTGATGAAGTCTGCTACATCGGCCGCATCCGTCTAAACCTCCGATACACGGTGCCATAAATTAACTTGGCATCTTCGGAGAGGTGGACGGATAAAACCAAATAGCATCTTCCCCGAATCTCAGGCAAGACGTCCTCGCGTCGTCTCGGCCGCCATTCGGAGGGGAACAGATTCTGGCACGCCCGGTGGGACATTTTCCTCTTTCCACTCCACACTTCGTGTGTCGTATTCGCGAGCAAATCGCGGTTTGCTATGGTTGCCTGTGTATTCAAGGTACTAAGATTTGGTGTCTTGCTCCGTGCAGAAAACAGAAGATCAATGGCTTCAAACTGCACTAACTGCAACTGCAACTTTCGCTCCGTCTCGTCCGGAGGAGTGACTTACGGGCCTCATGCGGCCTCCATCTTCGCTATGCCGGTGGAACAGGTGACTCAGGCCACCACTGGGCTATTCTTCGGGACAATGCTCCCGCCGATGAGCTTCAATGCCCCAATGTCGTCGCAAGAAGCTCCAAAGAAGTCGGTCTTCGATCGACTTACCACTGCCGCGACCCCTCTCAACGGGTCGCCCAACTCCACTGCTTCAGTTTTTAACGGACTAGACCAGAGCTCTAACGGGCCCATGAAGAAGCCTGCAATACCAGAAGGCGTTATTCCGGAGCGGATAGCTTTCTCTACTCCAGTTTCAGGTGAAATCACCAAGGTTGCTTCCCCTGCTCGGAAGTCCGCTTTTGACAGGTCGGCCGTCCCTATTCAACGGACGTCGGACTTTAAAAGGCTGGTACCAGCAGATTCTGACCAACACAGGGGGCATGAGGAGGTCACCCCTATAGCTGAAACAACTCCATCAGCACGACATGCTCGACGTCGCCACTGGCGCCGAGTAAGGAAGGCTGGGGGCAACTCCCCCTCTAGGATAACTCCGCCAGCTCCAACGGTGAGGATCGAGGCTGCTGTTCTAACCGAGAACAGCTTTGAATTGCTAAACACGGTGCGCAGAAACTCTCCTACTGCGGTGTTGAAACGATCTCCTCCACCTGTGGAGAATGCTCCAGAGAAGAAGCTAGGGCAGCCCCCTCAGCGGCTGTCCTCTAAAATTTACGGGGTCTGGCGACAGGTCCAAGAGTCGGTAATTGATAAAAACTATCTCCGCCGACAGAAAAAGACGAAGGTTCGACAGGAGGAAGACTACTCTGTCAGGTTGAAAGAAGTAACGGTTACTCGGGTGTCCACTGCAACGACATCCTCAGCGTCAATCACGCAAAAGAAAAGAAGGCCGCGAAAAGCCCCTGTGAACAAGGCGGACCGTAAAAGCGATGGGCATAAACGCCCCAAGTCTAAGGGCATGGTGGTGCACACTGTTTATATGACTTCTGGAAAGGAGGAAAACCGTGCTTCGACGGGTCACCGACCACTCACCCGATCCGTGACCAAAGCTCAGGAGCAGCAGCAAAAGCTTCAGGAGATGATGACTGCGATGGCCGCACTTACAGAGCCAAAAGAAAGCTCAGAGGCATCATCGGAGCAGCGTCATGAACAAGAAACCGACGCTGATTACCTACGCAGAGTCCTCGAAAAGAAGGACAAAGAAGCTGCAGAGCAAGCGGCTAATATAAAACAAATGGCGCTTCTCTTCCAAGATATGGTAGGAATGATGATTCAGCAGAACCCTCCTGCTGAAGATCCTCCGGTCGGCCTTGAAAACGACAGGGGAGAAACGTCAAATCTTCCACTGGCTTTGTCAGCAGCCAAGGAGGAGGCAATCTCCAAAGCTGACCGTGACGAATATATAGCCCAGCAGATACGGGTTCATCACGCGACTGAGTCAGCCGGTCAGATCGTCCAAACAGGACGACCATATCCGGGCTGGTATGATCAGATACAGTACCCGCCGGGCTATACAATACCTAAGTTCCACATATATAAAGGGACAGGGAATCCGCATCAGCATGTCGCTCAATTCAGGACCTTATGCGGCAATACTGGAGGCGATGACAAATTGATGCTTCGCTAATTCATCGGCAGCTTGTCAGAAACAGCGTTCGAATGGTATTCCGAACTCCCGAACGATTCTGTCAAGACGTTCGCTGAAATGGAGTTGCTATTCACTCAGTGATTCGCTAGCGCCAGCGAATGGGCCCCGATAACAGCGTTGATTAATGCCAGGGTAAGGCCGGGCGAGACGTAGGTCCAGTACGCTATACGCTGGCGAAACTTGTGGTCAAAATGCGAACAACGCATCGAAGAAGCGCCTGCGGTGGGAATGTTCGTGGGTACCCTAGACCCTCATGCCACTATCTCACAGTTCATGATGTTCTTTAAGCCGACTACATTCCAGGCTTTGATCGACAAGCTGGCCCAGATGGATCAAATGGGTCACAGACCTTCTCCCCCAAAGTCAGAACCGCGGAACGACAAGGGTAGAGGGAAGGCAACCTTCGTTGCGAATGCTCATCCGCAACCCAGCACCCCAAAGCTAGCAGATCAATCGGGAGAGAGACGGCGGTTCTATATTGAGAAAATGAGGCGCCCCTACTCATTCCCCCGGGATAAGACGAAGAAGCTGTTCGAGCTGACTGTGCGCAACAGGCTTATCAACTTGCCGAATCCAAGGCAACCGCCACAACCCAACGAGGCGAATAACCCCAATTATTGCCCTTATCATCAAACGGCAAGCCATCCGATTGAGGATTGCTTCGTCTTCAAGGGATGGATTGAAGATCAATACCTACAAGGCAAGTTTACACTATCTGAAAAGTGGAAGGTAAATCCACCCCAGCCGCACACTCCAAAGAGGATGAACACGATGGGGGCAGCTTGTTCTTTTGTCAAGGACGAAAACGATGGAAAAAAAACATCAGACGAATCCAAAGACTACGTAGCGACTTGTCATGTGATCTCTCATTCACTGGCGGATGATGAAGAGGCTCCTTGCGCCGAGAAACCAAGGGCAAACCCTGAGCCGGAAATTCTACGGCCGTCAGACGAGTTGATCGATATCTTCCTGAATGAAATTCGCCTGAAAGCAAAAGCCAATCAAGAGCGTGAGATGGCCATACTGGAAAGAGCCAGGACACTCCCGTCAAATCAGAAGCCATCCACTGCGGATAAAAACAAATTCAAGACGAGGAAAAGGTTCGCCAAAGCCCTATCAGCGGGAATGAAGCTACCGCCCTCTGAAGAAAATACTTTCGGTGGAGTAGAGATGCATCCTAACTTCTGCTTATATCATCGGAAGATCATACATCCTACTGAAGACTGCGAATCCTTTAACTGTTGGTGGCAGGGGTATGTCGCTCAAAAGCAACACTTCGACAGGACAAAATGTGAAGCTCGTAGACGTCGAAAAAATGCGATAGATGAGCGCAAAAGAGCCGACGACGACCGTTATATAGCCGACTCCAAGGGATCGCAAATTATCACCTTTGGAAGCGACTCTGAGGAAGAAGCCGCCCTCAACCCTCTTCTTAAGGAATCTATTTCGAAAATGAAAGAATTGAGGAGTTGTGAGAACGTTCAGCCGTGCAAACGCACGCTGCTCGGAAAAAATCTCGGCCCCGCAAATAAAGGATCGAGCACAAAAGATAAAAGAAAGGAAAAAACAGCCCTCGAGGTCAACATTCAACAGCAATCGAGTGGACCTAGACCGGTTGTTCGCCAAAACAATCCGCGACCACGCCCGTCCCTCGAAGAGAGGTTGAAACGTCCTTACTCATTTCCCCAGGGTGAAACAAGGAGGCTGTTCGAAATGGCAGTGCATAACAGGCTTATCACTCTACCGGAACCGAAACACCAGCTACAACTGAATGACGTCAACGATCCTAATTACTGCCCTTACCACCAAGTATTGGGTCATCTGATCGAAAACTGCTACACCTTCAAAAACTGGGTTGAAGACCAACACCAGCAGGGAAACCTCGCGCTGTTTGAAGACTGTAAGGTGAGCCCACCACAGCCTCATGCTCCTAAAAAGATAGATACATCAGGGGCATCATGCTCGGTCATAGAGAAAGCCCCATAGACCGAAAAGTCAGTAAACTAGAGATTCGTCTCGAATACGACGACAGCGGACCGAAACGTCCTTAAACTAACAGCAGACCGAAACGTCCTTAAACTAGTGATGGACCGCAATGTCCTAAAACTTGCAAGCGGACCGAAACGTCCTTAAAACTACTACCGCAGCATCCTTAGGCTGATGCGATAAAAAAAAAGGGATAAAGAAACGGTACGTCCATAAGCACCGAAAGGGCGCAACCTCGTTAAAAAAAAAAAGAAAAAAAAAAAGAAATACACTTATAGGGTCCTCTCGACCTTGTGAGGAGGAACCACCCGCGTGAGATCCTTACGACTCACAAAGGAGCAACACACTTAGGGATCCCCACGATTCCTAAGGAGAAAATACACTTGCGAGATCCTCACGACTCGTAAGGAGAACTCTCTTATGAGACCCTCACGGCTCATAAGATTTGAAAGTCTTAAGTCACAGAGACCTAAACCTGTGCTTAAGCAACCCCCACAACCTTCGATATTGCCCTACAAGTGGTCCAGTACTGGCTCTTGTATACAATCCACGGGCGCGAATAAACATTTCCCTAACCAAGTCTCATCCGTGACTAGGGATACGTCCATATGATGAGCAACCCTTATAAGTCCTCTCGACTTATAAGGAGAAAGCCCTCTTGTAAGATCCTTACGACTTACAGAAGAACAAACACTTAGGAATCCTCACGATTCCTAAGGAGAAAATACACCTACAAGATCCTCACGACTTGTAGGGAGAAACACCTTTGTGAGACCCTTACGGCTCATGAAGTCAAAAGCCTTAGTCGACAGGACCTTAACCCGGTTCGCTAAGCCACCCTTGTTCGACGTCGACAAAGGCAGATGATGATTCGCTCCTGGCAATATCCCAGTTGTAGCGGTGCTGATACCGAAATCGGTGTCTAACTTCAGGTTTCCGGCGAAAAGCCAGTAGACCGCACATGCATACGAAATAGCCGAAATGATGGGGCAACTTGCAATAAAAACAGCAAATAAAAATGTATGCATGAAAAATAGCCGAAATGATGGGACAACTCGCAATAAAAAGCAGCGAGTAAAAATGAAATAAATAGCCGAAATGATTGGGCACCGCGAAAAATAGCCGAAATGATAGGGCAATCGCGACCTTCACGATATAAAAGCTGAAATGATAGAGCATCGCGGAAAAATAAACAAAATGAAAAATGAAATTTATGCCCTACAGGTGATGTTACATCAAACCCTGTATACAGTCCAAGAGCGTAAACAAAGAAGGGATCATACTCCTCTCCCAGGTTTCATCATAAGAAGAAGCCAAATCTCGACGGATCGCAAATGACCTAGAGGTCATCTCAACACTCTTCTCGTAACAACGGATACAACTTCAAGCGAAGCGGAACAGCGGCAACTCCCAGTTCCATGGCTCGGCGATATACAAATCACCCAGAGTCAAACCCTCATTCCATTAGATACGGATACAATAAAAAAAAATCCTGGCTATGTGGAAAGCGGCTTATGTCAATCCTGACCCCGTGAAAAACGTCCAGAGCGGATCCTGGTTCTCGCAGAGCACGGCAGTGAACCCGTGCGAAGCATCCAGAGCGGAACCTAGTCCTCGCCGAACACGGCAGTGAACCCGTGGGAAGCATCTAGAGCAAAAATTCCTGGCTACGTGGAACACGGCTTATGTCAATCCTGACCCAGTGTGAAACATCCAGAGCAAAAATTCCTGGCTACGTGGAAAGCGGCTTATGTCAATCCTGACCCTGTAGAAAACGTCCAGAGCGGATCCTGGTCCTCGCAGAGCACGGCAGTGAACCCGTGCGAAGCATCCAGAGCGGAACCTAGTCCTCGCCGAACACGGCAGTGAACCCATGGGAAGCATCTAGAGCAAAAATTCCTGGCAACGTGGAACGCGGCTTATGTCAATACTGACCCCGTGTGAAACATCCAGAGCAAAAATTCCTGGCTACGTGGAAAGCGGCTTATGTCAATCCTGACCCCGTGTGAAACATCCAGAGCAAAAATTCCTGGCTACGTGGAAAGCAGCTTATGTCAATCCTGACCCCGTGGAGAACGTCCAGAGCGGATCCTGGTCCTCGCAGAGCACGGCAGTGAACCCGTGCGAAGCATCTAGAGCGGAACCTAGTCTTCGCCGAACACGGCAGTGAACCCGTGGGAAGCATCTAGAGCAAAAATTCCTGGCTACGTGGAACGCGGGTTATGTCAATTCTGACCCCGTGTGAAACATCCAGAGCAAAAATTCCTGGCTACGTGGAAAGCGGCTTATGTCAATCCTGACCCCGTGGAAAACGTCCAGAGCGGATCCTGGTCCTCGCAGAGCACGGCAGTGAACCCGTGCGAAGCATCCAGAGCGGAACCTAGTCTTCGCCGAACACGGCAGTGAACCCGTGGGAAGCGTCTAGAGCAAAAATTCCTGGCTACGTGGAACGCGGCTTATGTCAATCCTGACCCCGTGTGAAACATCCAGAGCAAAAATTCCTGGCTACGTGGAAAGCGGCTTATGTCAATCCTGACCCCGTGGAAAACGTCCAGAGCGGATCCTGGTCGTCGCAGAGCACGGCAGTGAACCCGTGCGAAGCATCCAGAGCGGAACCTAGTCCTCGCCGAACACGGCAGTGAACCCGTGGGAAGCATCTAGAGCAAAAATTCCTGGCTACGTGGAACGCGGCTTATGTCAATCCTGACCCCGTATGAAACATCCAGAGCAAAAAAATTCCTGGCTACGTGGAACGCGGCTTATGTCAATCCTGACCCCGTGTGAAACATCCAGAGCAAAAATTCCTGGCTACGTAGAAAGCGGCTTATGTCAATCCAGACCCTGTGGAAAACGTCCAGAGCGGATCCTGGTCCTCGCAGAGCACGGCAGTGAACCCGTGCGAAGCATCCAGAGCGGAACCTAGTCCTCGCCGAACACGGCAGTGAACCCGTGAGAAGCATCTAGAGCAAAAATTCCTGGCTACGTGGAACGCGGCTTATGTCAATCCTGACCCCGTGTGAAACATCCAGAGCAAAAACTCCTGACTCCGTGAAATGCGGATAAGGACAACTTCACCCATCACTTGCGGGTTCTCACGACTCGCAAGGAAAAAAAATTCTCTTGTAGGATCCTTACGACTTACAAGAGAAAACACACTTAGGAATCCTCACGATTCCTAAAGAGAAAACCCACCTACGAGATCCTCTCGATCCGTAGGGAGAAAAACCTCTATGAGACCCTCACGGCTCATAGAGTTGAAAAGTCTTAGGCGGCGGATCTGAACCGGCGGCCTAAGCCCTCGCTATCTCGTGAAGAAATCAAGAAGCTTACTTTATTACCTGCTAATTGTGACGACATACTGAGAAAGAAGAAAAGCAACAGAAAGAGCATCCGATTTACATTTGATCAAGCGTTCAAGACACGTTCATTCATGCATGGGCAAAAAGACTCAGGACAAAAGATATATAATAAAGACAAGCTGGGATAAAAAAAAATCATTAATATTGCCCGAAGTTCTTACAGTCATAAAAACAATAAACGAAAGTTACAATGGAATAACCTCAGATCCAGGGCATGGATTGAGGAATTCAAAAGCGACCCTATCTACGACCTTCCAAGCCTCGCGGACCATCCTAGCGTGCTTTCTTTCGCGAGCACAAGCGTCAGGGTCCCCCCTGATGTCTTCCACCCTCCGATAAGCAGCGAGTATGGCAGACTGTTGAAAGACCTCGTGCAAGAGATCAATAAGACTGTCTCGCCGTCTTTTTGAGATAAAGTTCAACAGGTACACCGAGTGCACCTTATCCTCAGCGGCATCCAGCGCCCTAAGCGGCACACCGGAACAGAACGGGGGAAGCGCTTCCCAGATGGCTCCCACGATAAGCTTAAGAAGGGAGGAAGCCGGGGAAGCAGAGGACCGTTGTACGCGTCGAAGCGGCTCATGATTTCAGCACACTCCGCGTTTGTGAACTCTCGATCTTAAGAGCGGCCAAGTCGGCGTATGTCCCCGTAAGAGATGATCTCATTAAGAGCATACATATGGGCGTCCATTATTTCTGTGAAAGAGAATCAACAAAATTGTCAGAAAGACTGATTAAGAAAAGCAATATAATGTACCGAGGAATAAAATGCCATCTTTAAACTCCAAGATCAATGAAAAACTCCTAAGAGTTCTTTTGTATGATTTGGAAGGAGCAAAGCTCCACTAATGAAATGAGAAAATACAAGAAAAATCTTTTATAGAGCAAAGCTCTATTAATGGAACCTTAACAGGGTTCTCCTGAGTTCTCTTTGGACCCCTTTTAGAGTAAAGCTCTGCTAAGTGAAACCCTAAATGGGTTTTCTTTAGATCAGGGATCTATGAAGAGCAAGGCTCTGTCAATGAAAATTAATTTAATTTAATTTAATTTAATTCTAATTTAAATTTGCACCTAAAAAGTTTTAAAGAGTTTAACTCTTGGAGTTCTTGAAAATAAAGAGCAGGGCTCTGAGTTCTGAAAGTAAAATTTTGAAGATGAAAATCATCTAAAGGACCAAAGGTCCTATTTATAGGCATCAAATGCCCTTTCAACTTCCAAAAGTTGCCACAACGGTTGGAATTCTGTCACCGTTGCGCTCACGTTTTGGAACCATGTAAGCGCAACGGTGGGGGGCATTTGTTTACCCCAATCAGAGCAAAGCTCTGTTCAAATTCCAAGGTGGGAAAAGAAGCAATGCTTCTGTTTTTCTCCAATCAGAGCAAAGCTCTGTCTTGAAAATTAAAGTGAAAAATTGAAATTAAAATAAATGAAGCAACGCTTCAGATTCCTTGCGCTGCGCGCAACGCGCCACGTGTCGAAATCAGACACGTCAGTACAAGGAGCGCAGCGCCCAAGGCAGCGCACCCAATCAGAGCAAGGCTCTGTTTAAAATTCAAACTTAAATTAAAGAAGCAACGCTTCAACTGACTTGCGCTCTGCGCTGCGCGCCACGTGGCAGCGCAGTTGCGCTAGCGCAGTTGCGCTAGCACAGTGGCGCTGCGCGGCACGTGTCAGCGCAGTTGCGCTAGCGCAGTCGTACTGCACAGTGCGCTGCGCGACACGTATCAAGCACAGGTGCACTTGCGCCAAACAGAATAAAATTCTGAAAGATTTCTCTGATCTTATCAAAACAATAAGATCCTCTCATGTAAAACAGGAGCCCTTGGATCAAAGATCCAACGATGGGGAAAATTCCCCAAATCACTCAGAGAAAGATCTCTTTAATAAATCTAACTAATTTATGAGCACTATAAAAAGGACCCTAAGCCTCAATTCAAAGGTATCAACATTTTCTAAAAAAAAAGAGAGAGAAAGAGAACTCTGAAGAACTCCTCAAGAACAAAAAAGGTAAAAACCTTTAGAAAAAGAGAAAGTTCTCTTATGAACAGATCATAGATCTAAAAACAAGATCAATGATCTTTTAATAAAAAAGAATAAAATAGTGCTTTGCACTTTTTATGAACCTTTGGTTCTTTGAGATAAGAAAAACAAGAAAAAACTTATCTTTTCTTTGATCTAAATTAGATCAAGAAATCAAATAGTGCTTTGCACTTCTGTTCTTGAATCTAAAAGATTCTTAGTGCTTTGCACTTCCAAACTGCGCTGTTGCGCTCTTGAGAGAGCGCCACGTGTCAGCTACAGAACAACTTGCGCTGCGCGCTCTTGAAATAGAGCTTTGCTCTCTGGAATTGGCGCAACTCACCAGAGCGCGCCACATGTCAGCAGCGCAACAGCACAGCGCACTAGCGCAGCGCACTACGCTGTTGCGCTTGCGCTCACCAGAGCATGACACGTGTCCTCACCACAAGCGCTTGCGCTCAGTGATTGGCGCAAAGCGCCTGACAAATGCAATGCATTTCTTTTACTAAAGGGGCAGGCCCAAATCAGAAAGGCCTAGCAGGCCAAATTAAATTGCAATGCAATAAAAAGGGGCAGAGCCCAAACAAAATTGATGCTCTGCATCATTTATAAATGGGCAGAGCCCAAACAAAATAATAAATAATGCAATGCATTATTTTAAGAGGGGCAGAGCCTAAATAAAGGTTCAACAGAGACCAAGATTAATGCTATACATTATTAAAAATGGGCCAAGCCCTAGCACAGGCCTAATAGGCCAAAAACAAATAAAAGTGCTGAACATTTTTCAACTGGACTTAGCCCAATCGTGGCCGTAAGTCCTCAAATTAAATTGACTGAGCAAGATTGCTCTCCTAAATCAATTTACATCCGGTTCAAGGGTACATCTCCGAACTCCTCTGACACTTATCGTTGTAATCCTTCAACGACGTCAGAGAGGTGACGGGTCCCGACAACCACACATCAACACGGACTGCGGGGTCCTTATACTCGTGGACCGAAACGTCCTTAAACTAATGTTGGACCGGAACGTCCTTAAACTAATGTTGGACCGGAACGTCCTTAAACTAATATCGGACCGAGACGTCCTTAAACTAATATCGGACCGAGACGTCCTTAAACTAAAAGACCACCACGTCCTTAAACTGGCAATGGACTGAAACGTCCTTAAACTAATGATGGACCACCACGTCCCTAAACTGGCGATGGACCACCACGTCCCTAAACTGGAACATGGACCACCACGTCCCTAAACTGGAGCATGGACTGCAACGTCCCTAAACTACCTATGGACCACTACGTCCCTAAACTGGAACAATAGAGCCTCCAAATGCTCTTTTGCCGGATCTAAACGATCCCGTTTAAGTTGATCTTAGCCCCCAAACATGGCTAACGTATCCTTAAACATTCAAACGGACTATAAAACTCCAAATCAACCTTGGTTCAAGGGTACATCTCTGAACTCCTCTGACATCTGCCGTTGTAATCCTTCAACGACGTTAGAGAGGTGACGAGTCCCGATGGCCAGATATTAAATGGATTATCACGTTAAGTTGATCTTAGTCTCAAACAGGACTATCGTATCCTTAATGAACGTTTAAGTTGATCTTAGCCGCAACGCGACTAATGCATCCTTAAACTAAAAACACCAAACCCAAATCTAAGTAAATACGGATTTGGACTAATCCACGTCCTACGGGCGACGGCATTATTCAGTCTCCGTATACAATCCACGGGCAACCACAAACAAAACAAACATACACGACACGAAGTGAAATTCTGGAGAAGGAGAAAGTTGTTACCGCGATGCGGTAGCGTAATTAACTGCAGGGGCTTGCGCCTGCAGGGAAGAGCGTCCCCACAATCAAAAACCCCTCAAGTGAGGGGGAATCTGATGAAGTCTGCTACATCGGCCGCATCCGTCTAAACCTCCGATACACGGTGCCATAAATTAACTTGGCATCTTCGGAGAGGTGGACGGATAAAACCAAATAGCATCTGCCCCGAATCTCAAGCAAGACGTCTTCGCGTCGTCTCGGCCGCCATTCAGAGGGGAACAGTGGCCTCTTGATGAGGGCTTTGATCCTTGGCGTCGTTGGGTAAAAGATTACCAGCCAGGGATGGACCGAGCAGGGAAGCTGCTCGGTGGCCTCTTGACGAGGGCTTTGATCCTTAGCGCGGGAGGGCATGGAGTGGCCTGCTAAGGATGAACCGAGCAGGGTTACTGCTCGGTTGCTTCTTGATAAGGGCTTTGATCCTTAGCGCGGGAGGGCATGGAGTGGCCTGCTAAGAATGGACCGAGCAGGGTTACTGCTTGGTGGCCTCTTGACAAGGGCTTTAATCCTTAGCGCGGGAGGGCATGGAGTGGCCTGCTAAGGACGGACCGAGCAGAGAAGCTGCTCGGTGGCCTCTTGATGAGGGCTTTGATCTTTGGCGTCGTGGAATAAGAGATTACCAGCCAAGGATGGACCGAGCAGGGAAGCTGCTTGGTGACCTCTTGATGAGGGCTTTGATCCTTGGCGTCGTGGGGTAAGAGATTACCAGCCAAGGATGTACCGAGTAGGGAAGCTGCTCGGCTTTGCGAGGTTCGGTCTAACCTTCCTAGGTGTGTGAACATCGGGAAAAGTGACCGTCGCGGGCAATACGTGTCAGGAACGCATAGGGAAGGCGAAGCATTTCGAAGAGCTGCGTCAGTTCCTCCATGTGGCGGTGCGGTATTGGAGTAATTTTGGGTGAATCCCAGGGTTCGCGCCCATGCGCTCGCGAATTCGGGTCCTTAGGGATTCTGTTTGAGGTTATAAATAGAGAAGGAGACGGCAACTCTTCAGCATCGCTTTTTGAGATGACCGGTCTCATGTATTCGATCGAAGAGATCATCACCTTCGATGATGTCTTCATGTATGACCAGACCCTGGCTGGGGATAGATACCGGGATGTGGTTCAACGCCTCGAGGGTCACGTCGACCGGCTTCTCCCTCGGCGGTCGCCCCTCCTACAGTTGCTGATGAACGCGATTTGGAGGAGGTTCCCGGGATTGTACAACCCCTTCTCCAAGGAGTTGCTGGACGAGGCGCTCGACAAGGTGCGCTCGATCTATATGCTCGGCCTCATCTCGAAGGTCAGGCATGACCAATCCTTGGCCCTCATTTTGGAGTGCTTCCAAAAAAGGTACATCGTGAGCCAGGGCGCGGAGGGCAGAGCGTCGGGTGCTTCCGTGGAGTCCCGGGTTCGCGCGCAGCATCGGCGGGAACGGGCTGCATGGGCATGGGCCTGGTTGGCGGAAATCTACTCTGAATATCACCAGGAGCACTTCCTCAATCCCGTTCCCCCTCTGTTGTAATTTTTCTTTTTCTTTTTTATGTAAGGCCCATGAGCCCACAATACCCTTTGAATGAATAAAATTCTCCTTTTTGCAATGCACTATTTTTTCCTTCTTATTATTTAAATAAAAAGAACTTAGAAGAATTTACATTGCTCTTGGGAAAGAAGAAATATACATTCATAGACATTCTTTTTAGAGGTACAACTTGAGCTTCTCGGCGTTGTAAGGCCATGGAAATTTGCGACTATTTGCATCTTGTAGGAGATAGGCTCCGCCGGACAGGACCTCAGAGACGAGGAAGGGACCGTCCCATTTCGGGCAAAACTTATACAGCTTGCCTTGATCGACGAACTCGTTCCGCCTTAGGACTAAATCTCCGATTTTGAAGAAGCGACGCTTGACTCGTGCGTTGTAGTAGCGGGCAGTTTGCTGTTGATAGGCCGTCAGTTCTGATCTGAGCCCGGTCCCGTTTCTCCAACAAGATGTCCAGGTTAGTTCGGAGGGCCGAGGTGTTTTTTTCGTCGTTGAAGTGCTCGACCTTGTAGCCGGGCAGCTCGATCTCCGCCGGGACCATTGCCTCGGTACCGTAGCAGAGGCTGAAAGGGGTCTCTCCGGTGGGGGTCTTCTTCGACGTGCGCAAGACCTATAAGACCCGGGGTAGTTCTTCGACCCAACTGCCTTGTCGTCCTTCTAGGCGTATCCGAAGACCTCGGATGACATCCCGGTTAGCGACGTCGACCTGCTCGTTGCACTGGGGATGCGCGACTGTGGCAAACTTCATAAGGATACGATATTCGCTGCAGAATTCCTTAACTTTTTCGTTTTTGAATTTTGTTCCATGGTCGGTGATGATACACCTAGGGATGCCGAACCGGAGTATCACGTTGTTCTGCAGGAACTTGATAGTCGTGGAGGCGTCCGATTTCCGGATAGGGACGGCCTCGATCCACTTCATGAAGTAGTCCACTGCGACGAGGACGTACTTGTACCCTCCCGTACCGGTAGGGAACTGGCCTATCATGTCCATTCCCCACTGGGCAAACGGCCACGGGGAGGTTAGGGCTGTTAGCTCGGTAGCTGGAAGGCGAGCTATGCTTCCATGGAGTTGGCAGCTTTTACATCTCCTGACGAGCTTCTGGGCGTCCTGATGAATCGTCGGCCAGTAGTACCCTTAGAGTAGTGCCTTCTGGATTAAGGTGTGGGCCCCTTGGTGCGCACCGCCGACCCCTTCGTGAATCTCACAGAGGGCATAGTCGGCCTCGTGGGGGTCGACGCACCGGAGCAGGGGCTGAGTGAAGGATTTCTTGTAGAGGTTTCCATTGCTCCAGACAAAATGGCGAGCTTTGGCTCGGAGACGGCAAGCCTCCCCTCGATCATCTGGGAGTGCACCTTCGCTCAGGAATTCCATGAGGAGCTTCCTCCAATCCCGGTCTTCTTCCCGGGCTATGTACACTTGAAGTGGCGTCGCCCCGTCTTCCATGCTTGGCCGTGGTAAGACCTCGAAGAGGATGTTCCTATTGTTGTTGGCCGTATTGGATGAAGCCAGCTTACTCAAGGCGTCGGCCTGGGCGTTTAGCTGTCTGGTGATCTGCTCCACTTGGACCCTGTCGAAGTCTTTTCGCAATCTTCTCACCTAGGCCAGATACTTCACCATCAGAGGCTCCCGTGCCTCGAATCGGCCGGTCACTTGGCCAACGACTAGGGCGGAGTCGCTGCGGATTCGGATCGTTCTCAACTCCAGTCCGGAGGCTATGCGCAGTTCGGCCAGCAAGGCCTCGTATTCCGCCGTGTTATTTGAGGCTTTGAACCCGAGCTTCAGAGAATACTCCATTTCTGCCTCGTTCGGGCCCCGAATGATGAGGTCGGCACCACAGCCTTCCTCGATCGAGGACTCGTCGATGTAAAGGATCCAATCAGGGACGGAGTCGGGGTTTCCATCGACTGGGGGTTGAGCTCCGGGGGCCGGCGTGGATTACAGCTCTTTGCTGGGGATGGTGCACTCGACGATAAAATCGACCAGGGCTTGTGCCTTGATAGCCTGCCTCGGGTGGTATTTTATGTCGAACTGGGATAACTCCCACCTCCATTTCTCCAAACAACCAAATGACTCGGGGGAGACGAGGACATCCCCTAAAGGCCGCTCGGTAAGAACGAGGATGGTGTGTGCCTGGAAATAGTGCCGCGGTTTCCTTGAGGCCACGATAAGTGCTAAGATGATCTTCTCAATGGCTGGGTATCTCGTTTCCGCGTCCTTGAAGACGTGGCTCACATAGTATACCGGCTTTTGGACTCCCTCGACCTCTCGGACGAGCACCGAACCCGCAGCTTGGTCGGACACCGCTAGATATAGCGATAGCTCATCCCCTTCAACTGGCCGGGTGAGCAGCGGGAGAGTCGCAAGGTGCCTCTTTAATTGCTCAAAGGCGGTCTGGCACTCCTCCGACCATTCGAACCTCAGTATCTTCCTTAGAGCTTTGAAGAATGGGAGGCACTTCTCCACAGACCTTGACATGAAACGACTCAGAGCGGCTACCCGTCCTGTCAGCCGCATGATTTCGACGTTAGTCTTGGGCGCGGCCATGTTAAGGATGGCGCTGATTTTCTCCGGGTTAGTCTCAATTCCACGATGGGTGACCATGAAGCCGAGGAACTTTCCACTGGTGACCCCGAATGTGCACTTGGAGGTTCAGTTTCATCTTGTATTTGCGGAAGACGTCGAAGACCTCGCCCAGATCCTTGGCGTGTTCATCCGACGAGATTGATTTTACGAGCATATCGTCGACGTAAACCTCCATATTCCTGCCGATCTGTGGCTTGAACATCCGATTAACCAAGCGTTGGTACGTAGCCCCGACGTTTTTGAGACCGCAGGGAATCACTTTATAGCAGTATACCCTCTGGTCCGTTGTGAATACGGTGAGATCCTCATCCGCCGGATTCATACGGATCTGGTTGTAACCGGAGAAAGCATCCATGAAGCTAAGTAGCTCGTGGCCTGCTGAACTGTCGACGAGTTGATCTATCCGAGGGAGGGGATAGTTGTCTTTCGGGCAGGCCTTGTTGTGGTCGGTGAAGTCGACGCACATGCGCCACTTCCTGCTAGACTTTTTAACCATGACTACGTTCGCCAACCATTCTGAGTAAGGCACGTTCCGAATGAAGTTGGCGACGAGGAGCCTGTCCACCTCATCCTCGATCGCTTTTTGTTTGATCGGGGCGAAGCTTCGTTTTTTCTGCCTGACGGGTCGGACCGTAGGGTCCAACTCGAGCTTATGCGATATGATTCTAGGGTCGATCCTAGGCATGTCGGCGGACGCCCAGGCGAACACATCAGAGTTACTTCTAAGGAAGTGGACCAGGTCGTCTCGCTGAGTCCCCGTTAAGAGTGACCCGATCTGGATGGTTCGCTCCTTGTCTCCCTCCACAAGGGGGACCTTAGTCAGTGGTTCCACCGGGATTCCTCGGACCTCTTTTTGCTCGTCTCGAGTATCCAGGGATCCTTTGATATCATCTTCGCTTTCCCGGCCATTGTCTTGTCCCTCAAGCGTAGATGTTGCGGTGAAGCAAACCTTTGCAGTTTGTTGCGGTTTGTTGGTCGAGCGGGAATTTCATCGCTAGGTGGTAGGTCGATATTTGGGCCTGGAGGGAGTTCAGTGTCGGGTGACCTAAGAGGACGTTGTAGGCCGATGGGATTCTCGCGACGATAAACTCCACAGGCACGGTGCGCGTTCGTCCCGCTTTCCCGATGTTAAATTGGAGGGTGATTACCCCTTCTGCTGGGATGGAGTGGTTAGTGAACCCTGACAGGACGTGGGCGGTCGGCTTTAGGTCCGACAGGGTGAGTCCCATACGTAGAAAGCAATCATAAAAGAGAATGTCAGCCGAGCTCCCCGAGTCGACCAATATCCTCTGCACTTCGTAGCGGTGGACCCGGGCTGTGATCACCAATAGGTCGTTGTGAGGCAGGGATATACCGTGGAGGTCCTCGTCGGTAAAAATGATCGGCTCGGCCACTTTAGCCTTCTTCCTCGGGCAGCTGCCAGTCCCCTCGATTGGTGAGGGGTGCCGCGTCTCGTCGGTTTCCTTTGCACCCCCCGTTGACACGACCATGATTTGGCCAATTGTCAGCTCGCCGGGAGGGGGATGGTGCTCTTGCTCACGGCCGGCCTGCCGCTTGTCTCGCAAGTACGTTGCCAGGTGCCCCGAGCGAATTAACTCCTCGATATAGTCTCGGTGGAGTGGCCCTGCGATATGTGGAAAGCGCAGTAGGGGCCCCGGGTATGCTTTGCCGCCTTATTCGAGACTGGGGGGAGTTTGAAGAACCTCTCGCCCTTAGCCTCCTCCAACAGTACCGTCTGGGAAACATTGAGCGGGGTGTACTACTGAAACTTCGGGGAGTAGGGCTTTGACCGCTCAATCTTCTTTTTCTCCTCCCTGACCCTTTTCTTCTGATCAGCTTGCTCTGTCCGGGGAAGATTAGCGTTCACCTTGGACTTAAGCTGGATCTCACGCTCGGTCCAGGCCTTTACCTCGGCCATCGTCTTAGGTTGCGCTAATGCAAAGGAGCGTAGCCACTCCTTGTGCCTAAGACCCGACCTAAGGGTCATAATGACCGTCTCGTCCCGGTGCTCTGGGACCTCAATGAGGGCGTTGTAGAAGCGGGTGACGTATCCTTTGAAGGATTCTTTGTCCCCACTCTTTATGGTGAAGAGATAATCAACGGTCCACTTCTGCCGTCTGTTTCCGACGAAATGACCGAGGAACTGGGTGGCCAGCTCATCGAAGATGGAGATTGAGCATGGCGCGAGTCCTCGGAACCAGTCTCGTCCAGAGCGGATGAGAGTGGCGAGGAAAGCGCGGCATTGCGCGGTGTCGTAGTTGTCCTGGAAACTCATCCCGGCAATGAACGCGTCCAAATGGTCTTTCGGGTCGGACTTCCCATAGAAGAGGGAGACCTTCGGGGGTTTGTTCCGGGAGGAAACGTGGATGGCGAGTAGCTCCTTGGTGAAGGGATTCGTGAGCGAGTCGGCGGCATATTTAGCCCTGTCGCTCGAAGGACGATTTTCCCGATGCATGCCTTCAATCTTCTTTTCGAGGGCGTTGAGTTGGCCGTGGTATCCCGATGATTCGGCATACTCTGATCTTTGGCCTCTGCTGCTGGAGATTTGCGCCTGGCCACGGCTCCGGTTCCGTTCGATGAGGTTCTTTAGGTCCCCTGGCGAGGTTGTCTTCGAGCTACCGAGGTGAGTCCCGTCCGCACGACCCCGTCGAGGGAGGGGGCGCCGGTCATGCCTCGGTGCAGGCGAGCTGACCGATACCTCCTCGGGAGGGACAGGAGCGTGATGGGCCTCAGGGCGGGGTGCTCTGGCCAGAGACCTCGGTGTTGAGCTGTGTGGTGCCCAGCGGGTCATTGAATTGGTTGGTCCGGGGGATCTGCGGCTGCCGAAGACAGTGAGGCGGTGCTCGGTTGTGCCGACGCGGGCAGCGTCTTCTCTCCCTCTGTAGGGGTCCCGGTCCTAAGGTGGGGGAGCGGCGACCTGGGGAGTTTGCCTGGCCGTTTGGACACAGAAGAGCGCATCCACGACGGACGCGAGTCGATCTATCCGAGCAGATAGGGCGTGAATGGCGTTCGGGGGATGAAGGGATCCATTCACGCCTCTATTGTGGGGAAGGTGGCGGCTAGTGCTTGGATCGTCGCGGTGATCGCTCGCCATGAAGTTGAAATCGGAAGGTGAACTTTCGTTGAGTGGAACTATATCAAGTTCCCACAGACGGCGCCAACTGATGGATCTCTGGAACTCTTTTGGATGTTACCTTCCGTTGATCTGCAGCGAGCGCTGATGGATGGCTGAGATTGGATTTGAGGGTTGCCTCTCAATGCGTGTGGATCTCAATGGGCTTGATGTGGTTGAGGGTGAGTGTTCATAACATAATATTGCATTTTGTATTCCCCATTCTTATGCATTTAAGAATAAAAACAGGTGCTTTTGACCCATGTCTGCTACATGTTACAGGTTACAGGTTGTTGGAGCAAAAACAGTGAAAAATACAAAAGACGACACAAAAAGAGACTTTTGACCAACAAATAGGAGGATCTTAGTCAAGCTTAAAAACGAAGAACGGTTCACCATCAACAAGGCGACGCAAGGTCCAAATTGTCATGGCAAACGGTTAAAGGATCGGTACAAGTGTTCACTGAAGATCTGGAATCACTGCAGAAGCCCAAATGGAAAAAGAACTCAAGAAATAAAAAGCCCAGAAGAACCTGAAGAAGCCCAGAAGAAACCATCACATGATCACACTAAAGGGCCGCGGATCCGCGGCCCAAGCCAACCCATGCCGCGGATCCACGGCCGTCCTGTGCCCTAGTGCGCAGGAAATTTTGCCATAATTTTTGGCGGCTTTGGAAAGATTTTTTAGGGGTATATTTGTAATTGTAGACATGCGGTGCAATTGTAAACCTAGGGTTTCTATGTCCTATAAATAGAACCCAAGACCTTGTATTTTCTCATGCCTCTACTCATGAATAAAATTCTGTTTTCTTGAAGTTAGAGCGCATCAAAAGTAAGTAGGTTATTTTCCTTGCAGTAGTTGTAGTTTTTCATATCTGCTCTAAGTAAATTATTTTCTCGCCTTAGTTTAATTTAGTTTAGCTTTTATTAACTTGCAATCGATGTTTTCTCTCTTTAATAAACTCTTGTTTTTTTTCATCCCCTCAATGAGCGAGTAGTTTCCTCGCTTGTTAGGGTTAGGAATAGAGAAGGATTTGAGAGACGAAGATCTCTCATCTCTTTTCGTTGCTAAACTTTCATGAACATTAGAACTCCATGCATACCTTTTTATTCCGCTCTCTACGGCACTTTTACCCTCAAGGTAACGGTGATTCCGTAGTCTAAAGGCTCGGATTTTAAGGTTTTCCATGGAGGTTAGGGTAAAGATTAAGAAAGGAAGGACAAGGATCTAGAGGAAGAATCAATCTTCCCAATCATCCTAATCCCCTTTGTTAAGATTTACCATAACACTAATATGATACATTTAATTAATGGCAATGGAAAGAGATGTAGATCTTTGTTTACCAAATTTTCCCTAGACCTAATCCTAGCAAGTTTCTAATCCTAGTCTCATACAACTTCAATTTTTAGGTTTAATTATAAATCCAAACACCATTTGGAATTAACTCGTAAGAACTTAAAGAAGATTTACACATTCCTGTGGACCGACCCGTATTCACCGGCTAGCTTCAAGCGACGCCGTTCTTGATTGCGGTAAATATTTTTTGATCGACAAAACCTCTCTTAATCAAATGGCGCCGTTGCCGGGGATGGCGTAGAATTTTCTTTTCGCAATTTCGGGTTAATTATAAAATTTAAAAAATCTGAAAAATCAAAAAAATATAAAAATATATATAATTTGTTATTTTTGAAAGGGATACTTTGTGGTTGAATTTTTGCAGGATATACAAATTCGGATCTGGAAATTTCCAGAAAGCAAAACGGAAAACGGGGTATCGGAACAGAAGATATTTTAAACAACAGAACACTGGATTTTTTTTGAAGCAGTGAACCGCCCAAACTGCCGCGATTGCGCGGCCAAAACCAACCTTAGGCCGCGGAACCGCGGCCTTCTAGTGGAATCAGAGCATATAAAATTTTTTGGGGACTCGAGCCGACAATCTCGCCGTGAAAACGCGGCACAAATGCGTTTTTACCGCGGAAAGGCGGCGGTACAGTGGCATCTTCTTCTGAAAAATTTTCTGTAAGATCTTCTGTTTCTCCTCTGTAATTTTTGAAATATATTTTCTGAAAAATTCCTGCAGGATTTTGTGCACTTTAAAAATATTTTCCCTTCCATATAACAGTCTTATGCAGGATTTTTGGGCCCCGCTCAAAATTGAAATTGATTGCAAGTAATCTTTTTTGTTGCATATCTTTTCTCGAATATCTTTTTGCAACAAATTTTTCCAAATAAAGATTCTTGTGATATGCTTCAAATAATAACCAATTGCAAGTAATATTTTGCTGTTGCATATCTTTTCTATAAAATATTTTGCTGTTGCATATCTTTTCTCTAAAATCTTTTTGCAACAAAATTTTTTCCAAATAAAGATAAAGAAAGAAAAAATGAAAATAAAAAGGACAAATATTTTATAGAATTTGCAAAATTTTTTAGCCCCAAATAAATCCTTGCACCATCCAACCTTCCTTCTTGTCACCTTTCTTCTTCTAACATGGGTACCCCACATAAAAAATCATTAGCCGAACTTTGGTATCCCGAACCTAATTTTGCGTCATATGTCAATGTGTTCGGTCAATTTAAAGACGATCCTTCCGTGCCTAAAAAATCTTTGAAAGATCACATAGAGGAGTCTAGGAGAAACTGTTTGACTTTTCAACCCACTTTGTGTCAACCAAGTCAACCTTCACCACTTCCATATGTTGATACCACTCTTTCGAGTCCTTTTGACACTTCTAGGCCGATGTCCATTGCTGAGCATATTGCTCAATCTCGCAGTCGATCTTTCACCCCTCTCCACTCATCTAGTTTTAGGGATCCGCACGATTATTCACCTTCTTATCCATATGTTGACCCCACCCCTGTCTTACCACCCACTTCCTACCAGTCATACCCGACCTTCCCACCTTCACTAGACACTGTTTCGACACAGCCATTAGGGAGTTTCACATATCCAACCAATTTTGAATCTTTTACTGAAACCCCCTCACCACCTAAGTCTAGTTTGGAAGAGTCGTTGGAAGCGTACATTGCAGCAACGAATAAAATGACTAGGAATGTGGAAGCGTCTTTAGACGCCCTTATGCAACCTACCGAACCGGTAGCTAGTTTCCCGCTAGCTCAAAATTTTTTAATATATAAGGAGGCGGTTGGACAGAGTGAGAATGAGAGAGGATTTACAAATCAAACCTACCCTTACCCAATTGAAGCCCACAACTCCAGTTTTCCATCGATTGCCCAAAATAGTTCACCTGTTGAAAATAAAAATGAGTTGTGTGATTTTGTAGTGTTTGATTTGCCAGATTGTGAGGAACCCCTTTCGAGTGAAACCGCACCTAATCCTTTCGATCTTTACACATCCACTCTAGAACCTAAATCGATAGATATCCATGCTTTTGATGAGGTGTCTAAAGAAATTGATTTTCACTTGATTGGGGATATAGACGCCGGGAATATTTTGGATGATGAACCTGTCGATTTACTTGAGATTTTATGTTCAAATCATCATCCCGAATTATTAAATGTTTCTCCTGAATCTCATATGCGTCTAGATTTTGATGATAATGGCATGGATGAATTAAATATTGAGGATAGTATTGAGGAGAGTCTTGAGGATAATATTGAGGTTGAATCATTTTTATTTGATGTGTCTGATTTTCCAATTCATCCTCCTGAACCTTTGACTGTTATATCACCCTCCCTCCTTCCCATCGTTCCGACCCCGTTTGAAGACTGTGAGCTTGAAACATTTTCCTTTGAATCTGACACAATTCTCACAGACGATGACACCTACGAGTGTTTCACTTTTTCGGACGATGTTGATGACTCACCGCCCGAGTTTGAGTCCTTTACATTTTCAGATGAGCCATCAGACTCGGTTGATTATAGTAGTTTCGAACCATTAATGGAATCTTACAAGTTCGAAACAGTTTACTACGGTGAGAAAGATACTATCCCTAATTCACTTCCTTTCGTCTTTCCCATTGTTCCGACCGAACAAATAACCGTTATGCTTTCATCTACTATACCAAGTTCGGCGTACCCATGTTTTCTTGCGAATCTTGAGGGATTTGACCCCATTGCACGACGAGTTGATAGGTTAGCGCAATCGCTTTTAACATATCGGTCATCACATATTGCGCTAATTTATTTACTCAATTTACACCCTCAAGATCGTACTCCACTTCCTTCTTCTTTTCGCCATTCTTCTCCCCCACCGAGACCATATTCTACCATTCTTCTTTCCACACGGTCTCGCGTGCTTTTCATCTCTTTCCTCTCCACCCTATTCTTGCACCGACTATACCTTTACCATGATAAGATTTTTGAATGGTTGGTGCTAACCTTTGGCTTGTGTAAGGCCAAGCTTAAGTTTGGGGGGGCCTTTGTATATATGTACATATATTTTTTGTTTTCTTTTATAAAAAAATAAAAAAAAAATTCAAAACAAATAAAAAAAATAAAAAAATTATAAATAAATAAACAGGGAAGTGCCGGTATTTTGACCCTCTTGGTTCAGCATGACAGTGAGGACACTGTCAAGTTCAAGTTTGGGGGTATACTCGGTACGTCTTCTTCCTTCGCATTCATTTGTACATATTTTTGCATTTGCATCTTATTTGAAAACCCATAAAAATTGGAAAATTTTGAAAATTATAAAAATTATTGTATTCAATTTTGGCTTATTTGACTAGAGTTTGACAAATAGGTTAACTAGCTAGGAACAACTAGATCTTAGACTTGGTAAATTAAAAACCCTAAAAATAACCTTTCTTAAAGTTTAACGGTAGAAAGTATATGCCTTATAGTTTATTTAGAAATGGGCAAATTTTGGGTTGACTTCTTGGGCTAAGTCGAAACAAGGGAAAAGTATTGATGTTCTTATTAAAGTATAAGTTTGAAAAATAGTTCCTACCTTAAGTCTAGATTCTGAAAATGTATACCCTACAATTTGCACTATCACGCACCTTGAAACTTGGAATAGTAGAAGAGACCTTGAAATGCTCTTGTCTAAAGTCCTTAGTACAATGAAAATAAAAGAAAAAGTGTGAATAAAGAATAAAAAAAATGGACACTGATTTTTGTGATTACTTAAGGCTGCAAAAATAGAAAAATATTTAGCGAGGGTGCTTCATCACCTAGTGCCTTAGACCAACTGGTTTGGGAGTCACTGCTAAAAGCCTTGGGTGTTGCAAGACTAGGAATTACGCTTTAAAGTGCAAACATATCTTGTAATCGGTTGTTGGTACCTCAAGAAGTATTAACAGTCGCATGAAGGATGTGTAAGCAAATTTCATTTAAAAATTCACTAATCAATAAGTGCTTTGGACAATGGACGAGAGTACGATTGCTTGATTTGAATTTCCAAGTGTAGGGGTGATATTTACACACACGTGGGGATATGTGATTAGAGTTTAGATGAGAGAAAGGAATGAAGAATAAAACTTGTATCTTTAGTAAGGTTGATAGAAATTCCTGAGTAGAGATGTAACCCTAGAAGGAAAACTTAAGAGATGCCGAAAGCTAAGTAGGTCTACATAACATATATAATCTTAAGTTAAATAATGAGGAAGTGTGAAGAATGTGGGTGGATAATTTGCGAGTCAAAAGATAATAGAATTCCTTGTTAGAAAACCCTAATTGGAGAATTAAAGTCGAAAAGCCAAATTGATAGGATTTTGTGGGTGTAATCCGCTGAAAACCCTCAGGAGACAACACTCCTCCTACTAGGGACACCTAGAGGTTTAACGGCTTGTTGCACGTGCTCAGTGCAATCGCGTTTCCCTGCGAAAGTGTGGCTAGGTTAGATTTTTATCAAGAATAAATAAAATAATAAGTTTGCTCGAGGGCGAGCAAAAGATAAGTTTGGGGGTATTTGTTCATAACATAATATTGCATTTTGTATTCCCCATTCTTATGCATTTAAGAATAAAAACAGGTGCTTTTGACCCATGTCTGCTACATGTTACAGGTTACAGGTTGTTGGAGCAAAAACAGTGAAAAACACAAAAGACGACACAAAAAGAGACTTTTGACCAACAAATAGGAGGATCTTAGTCAAGCTTAAAAACGAAGAACGGTTCACCATCAACAAGGCGACGCAAGGTCCAAATTGTCATGGCAAACGATTAAAGGATCGGTACAAGTGTTCACTGAAGATCTGGAATCACTGCAGAAGCCCAAATGGAAAAAGAACTCAAGAAATAAAAAGCCCAGAAGAACCTGAAGAAGCCCAGAAGAAACCATCACATGATCACACTAAAGGGCCGCGGATCCGCGGCCCAAGCCAACCCATGCCGCAGATCCGCGGCCGTCCTGTGCCCTAGTGCGCAGGAAATTTTGCCATAATTTTTGGCGGCTTTGGAAAGATTTTCTAGGGGTATATTTGTAATTGTAGACATGCGGTGCAATTGTAAACCTAGGGTTTCTATGTCCTATAAATAGAACCCAAGACCTTGTATTTTCTCATGCCTCTACTCATGAATAAAATTCTGTTTTCTTGAAATTAGAGCGCATCAAAAGTAAGTAGGTTATTTTCCTTGCAGTAGTTGTAGTTTTTCATATCTGCTCTAGGTAAATTATTTTCTCGCCTTAGTTTAATTTAGTTTAGCTTTTATTAACTTGCAATCGATGTTTTCTCTCTTTAATAAACTCTTGTTTTTTTCATCCCCTCAATGAGCGAGTAGTTTCCTCGCTTGTTAGGGCTAGGAATAGGGAAGGATTTGAGAGACGAAGATCTCTCATCTCTTTTCGTTGCTAAACTTTCATGAACATTAGAACTCCATGCATACCTTTTTATTCCGCTCTCTACGGCACTTTTACCCTCAAGGTAACGGTGATTCCGTAGTCTAAAGGCCCGGATTTTAAGGTTTTCCATGGAGATTAGGGTAAAGATTAAGAAAGGAAGGACAAGGATCTAGAGGAAGAATCAATCTTCCCAATCATCCTAATCCCCTTTGTTAAGATTTACCATAACACTAATATGATACATTTAATTAATGGCAATGGAAAGAGATGTAGATCTTTGTTTACCAAATTTTCCCTAGACCTAATCCTATCAAGTTTCTAATCCTAGTCTCATACAACTTCAATTTTTAGGTTTAATTATAAATCCAAACACCATTTGGAATTAACTCGTAAGAACTTAAAGGAGATTTACACATCCCTGTGTACCGACCCGTATTCACCGGCTAGCTTCAAGCGACGCCGTTCTTGATTGCGGTAAATATTTTTTGATCGACAAAACCTCTCTTAATCAGTGAGCTACTTGCAAGGAAGTCCCGGGGTGGTTGTGCCACCGAGGACCCTCCGACGATCAAGTTAGTCCAGGTATTTTAGCAGAGTAACGGCCTATTAGGGTCAGGTTGGCTTACCTGAGTCGTCTGAGAGAGGGGTTTATATAGTAGCAGCCATGGGCAGGCGGGCGCGAGATTCGCGCTGGCCGTTACGCCCCTGGCGTCACGCCCGCGTGAAAGGCGGGATTCCCCATTAATGATGAGATATGCTCGTTAATGGGAGAACGCGGTGGCGTGGAACGCGGGATCGTGGGCGACGGATATCTCGCGTCTGGCGAGATTCGCGGAGCCGTGGCGGAGATACCTGTGATCAATGCTGTGGGTCGATCGATGGGACTGAGGAATATACTCTCAGCGGGAGGTCGAGGCATATTGGATATGCGATAGCTCGGAGGCGAGCTGGAGGGCTGAGGGAACTCAGCTTTCGGATGGCTCCGAGACGAGCCGATGGTTGTTTGTAAGGTGATCGTAGGAGTGGTCTGGAAGGCCACCGAAGGTCGGGCACACTCTCGGGTCGGAGGCCCGGGGTATGCTTCCAACGTGCCGATCTTGATCCTTTTTTGTAAGCTCTGGGACACGTTATCTGCCACGTGTCATTATCTGGGGAATCACCGGTATCGAGCATCATCAGTAGAGAACTACTAGCTTCTTATCGCGGTGACACGAATTACCTTAAAGAAAGCGAAATACCCATACCTCAGTTGATGGCTACACCAACCAACTCATATTTATTTTTGCTTTATTTTATTATGTAAATTTATATTGTATTATACATAATTTGATTTAACTTTGGTTCCATTGTATACCACCAATGACAACAATTTTAAGGCATTTTCATGGACAATGGAACCATTTCTTGAAAAACTCGTTGACGGTGTTGACACTTGAACAAGATGGTTTGCTTCAAAGATATCCCTTTTGAAAAAGAAAAATTGATAAGTATGAAACCAAAGAGGCCTAAAAGAAGCAAAAAGAACCACAAATTTAAGTAGAATAGGAAGTGTGATTAAGAAAATTTCATCTTATGAAAATTAAATAGCTTTTTAAGGTTTAATCTTTTGGTTATTTTTTATCGGTCAATTTTTCTAGTATTATTCAATTAAAGTCTAAAAGAGTATGACATGAAATTCCTTCACCCTAAGGGGGAAAATGAACAATAAACCATTTACGATATCCTATCCTAAAATTACACATTTTATATATGTGGTAATTATGATATCTTTTAAATTGGTATGATTGGATATGTGGTTTTTAAATTAAGCTTACGCTACCGAAAAGCCTCTTATGGATATGATATTCTAAACGAATATGATGGAAAGTATTATATGATGGTAGACAAATTTGGCACTAATTATTAGACAAATTTGTTGTGTTCAACCTATATTTCATATGACATTCAAAGAGGATCATGCTAAGTTACTTTTGTTCATTAAAAATTTGGGTTGGGTGATTGTAAAGTTCAATTGAACTTTAATTTGGGAATTGAGGAATTAACAATTTTTTTGGTATTCATTACATGAGTAAAATTCTCATGTCATGTTCTCTTTAATAAGGCTAAAATTTGAGTACGTTGACCGATGTGTTAATTTTATTGAAAAAGAACGGAAAATATTTTTGCTAGAAAATGTTATGATTTGATTAAACAAAATCATGAATTCTCTTTTTCTTTTATGAGTTGAAAAAAATAAAGTTGTTGAGTTTATATTTTATACATATTTTTGAAATGCTTTTGGATTTCAAATATGAATCTTAAAACTCATTTTATTTCATAACTTTATGAAAAGTGGCATTTGTTGCGTGATAAAATATTTTTAAATGCCTCTAAATATTTATGGAGATTTCGGGTTATTAAATATAACTTGTTTAAGATGATTGCAATTCGAAGTGGATATTCATTTTTTAGGGGTTTCTTATACTTTCTTATGTTTATATGCTTCAAAATAAAATGTGTTGTCTGTTTGAAAAATATTATGATGAAAAAGATTTGAAATTGATTATTAAGAGCTCTTGCTTCTACATGTGATTTTCTTGACTATAACGTGGATAGTCATGACTATTAATTTTGAATGCTCATATTGATGAGTTTTTTTGTATACTCTATATTATGATTATAGAGTCGATTGAGATATTACTTATATGTTTCAAATCTCAAAACGAGTGGGGGTTTTCTGCAAACCAAAATTTTCATCGTCGATACATGGATGAATTTATCAAGAAATATATTGATTGGTTCTTTGCAGATTATTTTACCAAAATTTATTTTCATTTTAGTAACGTTTCTTTAATGCTGACCATATCATATTTATTGGTTATGTATTTATTTTGGGTGAAAATTTTATTTGTCGAGAATAGAGAAAACTACATATTGTTGTTTTGTCCATGTGAAGGCATAACAAATTATTTATCATGAGCTAGTAAAATACTGGTTGAATATGTTGTATGATTATCCCGAGTTATAAAAACTTTTGTTTGACCAAATTTAATGCATTGTGTAATAGCATTTGCTATAATTAGTAGCATGCAAAACCGTTTTCCACCAATAAATCCAAACCCATAAACTACAATGTTGTGAGTTCACACTTATTGGTGTAAAATACTTGTTACATAAGATTTAATGATAACCTTGCATATTTGAAATTATATATATATATATATAGTTTGGATAACATCGAGAGGGAATGGACTTAAGCCCAATAATAATATACTGTTTATGGGGATATCCAACCCGGGGGCAAGAGATTCTGAGAGTCGGGTTCAATGGGAATGTTGAGATCTGTGGACAATATAGTCCCACATTAAAAAAACTATGCGAGATATATGGGTATAAGGTATAAGATGTGACAAACCTCAATAAGGCTCGAGTCTTATTGGTGGAATCCACTTACATCAAAATCACGTGTGCCCTCTTATAAATAAAATAAATAATCGCCTCCGGTTCATGTATATTAAATCTAATATGGTGTCAGAGCTAGATTGATAACATTTGTGTATTTGTACTTAATAGTACCTCTGTGAGAGAGTCGTCTACATGTCCTTGATAGACTAGCCTCCTTATGTCGTTATTGCATTTTTGAGAGAGCCGTCTACTTGGATCTGAGAGACTAGCATCTACATGTGATATACAATCCATGTTGACAATCACGTTGCACGTGAGGAGAGTGTTAAGATATGTAGATAATATAGTCCCGCATTGAAAAAACTATGATATATATATATATATATATATATATATATATATATATATATATAAGATGGGACAAAGCTCAATAAGGCTTGAGTCTTATTGATAAAACCCATTTATATCAAAAGTATGTATGCCCTCATATAAATAAAATATATAATCGGCCCCCCTCGTTCGTGTATATTAAATCTAATAGGGAAAAACAAATCATTGAGTAAGTCGGAGTTGGGATGCATCAATTTCGGATTTACACTCGCATTCTATCCCTATGGTATAGATGCATATATTCTGTAACGAGTATAGAGTTGAATTTATCTTTTAATGAAATCTGTGTCCTTTATAAGCGAGGTGTAAAAGTTACTGGAGCACTCTTGTCGGATTTCACATATATGAGTTTGGGAATGGAGCCGCTCTCTTAAAGGGATATAGACTTATTCTCTGAAACTCATGAAAACTGGGATCATGCACAAGTTCGAAACGTGCTGGCTTAAGGGCTCGATTAGACACCTGGAATATTATGTGCACGACACAACATTTCATTTTCCATAAACGGTCATACTTCAAGGTCAGGTCCACTATGACTTTAGAATGAAAGTTACTGACATGCTAAGTGAAAGGTTTAATATTTGGCACACCTTCACGATGCATAGTAGTCCACCTCTACACACCGTTATTTTTTTTATAATTATATAATGATTTATTATTTGTTTTTTATTTTATTAAAATTAGTGGGGGATTATTGAAAATTTTAATAAAATACATTTCTTATATTTTTTAACATGCTATTATAAAGTTTTTGGTCATGGCTGGTTATGGACGTTGACCATTTGACCATCATTATTTGGGTTATTAAGCATGGTGATCAAGAGTATTTAAAATCTAGGCCTTTAATGGGACATCATTATTGATTTTGTATTAGTGGATATTTAATCCATTTTATCATGGTTAGTAAGTTATTTTTTAATATTAATGTTCTCATAACCTTTCTATCATATGTTACTACCATTGGCTATTATGTATAGCTCTATTTTGATATTAAAAAGAATGAACAATTTTTTAATATAATTGGTTCGTAATTATGGGTAGAGAAAAGTTGTGGGCAGAGCTCTTGCTCTTTATTCTATGCAAGAATGAAGGCGAAACGGTGATGTTCATTGGCCGTTGTATCCTGAGTGCAAGACCGGCTGTACCTATGGAGAACCATTAGTTTCTCACCGCGGTAGCATGAATTGCCTTAAAGAAAGCATAATACCCGTGTCTCAGTCGACGGCTTCACCAACCAATTCATATTTATTTTTGCTTTATGTAAATTTTTAATGTATTATACATAATTTGATTTAACTTTGGTTTCATTAAATACCACCTAGGAACAACAATTCAACGTAACAATTTTATTTTTCAAAAAGTAAGGGTTAGTTGCACAAAACTCTCTGCAGTCTACGAAGTATAACACTTGTATGCTCCATCTAAACTCTTCCAAACACTCAAATTCAACATTAAACAACTCAAACGATTGTCTAATTTAACTGAAAAACTTGTCTGTGTTGTTCCGAGTAGAATGAGTGTTTCTTGGGTCCTTGGTCAAGGAATAGGTGGGACCGCGGAGGGGGGGGGGGTTCTTGCTTTATATATCACTCAAGGGGGTTATAAGTCTGTATGGTGTGCACTTGAGTGGTGCTATGTGCAATTAACCCCAAAAATGCATGTTAAGAGCAGTGGAATGTGGTTTTGAGGAAACTTTAGCACCTACCTCTGCTATATTGGCTTTGAGTCCTACTCTGTCGACCAATACAGGCAGAACTTCATCTGCTTCGGGCGCACCAGTGAAGATGGGACTCATTCTGCGGCTGTTAAAGCAGCTCGCATGAAATGTACGGTTGCGGGGATTATGCACACCATCGAGGTATAGATGCACATATTCAATCTTGAAGGATAAATCATCCTGAACACGGAGATAAGAAGAAAAAGGTGTTCAGGAAACATAAATGACAGTGCCAGTGAATAAGCAAAGAACCTGTCAACTTTTAAAATAGCATTTTTGTCAAATTCCTATGCAAATGCTTCCATTTTTGTTTCACAGTCATTTTATACATGTTAATTTCAAAATCAAGCTCATAAGCTTGTCATATTGGCTTTGCTATCAAAATTCTTCAACTTAGTGTAACATCAGTAAATTCGATGTTTAGATGTGCTAACTAAAGTATACACACACTTGGAATAACTGTAGTGAGTATACGAACCTGTAAACAACCAAATCGTTCTCCAATTTGCCAGATAGTCAATTTGTGAAAGGAAGCATGTTGCTTAGTAGATTCTAACAACATAATCTAAATTTAGTGGATGCTACAATAACAGAATCCAGTATGCTCTACTACATATGTTACTACGTACCTGAGGATCGAGGAGATTATTTGATGACACGGAACCTAGTAAGGATCTATTCAGCCCTTTGATGTTCCGATGTTCAAATGTAACAGTTCCACCAGGTTGAATTGACACCTGAAAAACGAAATAAACCCTTCAATTTTCTACAGACATAACTTTGTAAAACAATTAAATAATGAACAAAAATCTAAAACACTCATTAGGATTTAGTTGAAAAATACCAAAGATGCCCATCCACTCTCCCGAGGGTGTAATACTCCATCCCGTGCTCACTTCAGCGGACTTATGTTCTGCTTCTTTGAGCTGCAACTCAACAACGATACCTCCTTCATTCCTTTCATCAGGTCGTGGATTCACCATGATGTTAGAAAATAATGAAAGAGCGTTTATATTTTTTAGAGCTCGATCCATAGCCTTGATGTTCAAGACATGGCCTTTACCAAGCTGAAAAAACTAATTTTATCATTATACATTCAAGGAACTTCAAATATACCAATCACCTCAAGTAATAATAACAACAATTATGGAAGGGAAACACATTTATATTTAACCTAACCAGATACTGCCAAGAAATTTAGGAGAAAGAAAGGTTGTCTTCCCGCGATCACGATACATAGTGTAGAGAGAAAAGATTTGGAGACTCTATCAGGAAACTTGCAAAAAGAAATTCAAGTCCAACAAAACTATAATGGCTCTGATAATATATTTACCAAGAATGTATTTTTATTTGTTCTCAATGATTCAAGATTCATTACATTAATCTTGTGTTGTTCTAGATATTTATAACCTCATTTTCTAGTTAATTCAGAAGGCCCTTTATTTTTATTTCCCTTACTGAGACCTGGACTCTAACTTTGTCATACATTAACGTGTTTTCATTCGAAATACACATGAAGGTTATAAATTCAACAACCAAAACGCTAGACGAACAAATGACATTCCTCGTAAATATTTCTACCATCTCCTCTTGAAATTAACCCCCTTAAACAATGGAGCCCAACTCATAAAAAAGTAGGAAAGACATCAATCTAAATACAGGCTTCATTATTGCCAAGTAATATTGTGAAGTTCTCAAAATATCTCTGTTGCTAAGAACAGAAGATGTAATAATAGTAAAATTCAACTTCAAAAAGACTAGCATTTTCTGAAAACTAGTTAAACCAGAGGCAATCACATTGCACCATACATTCAAAACGATTGTGATTCACTAGACCGCTTCTAAACACAATTTCAAAAAAAAAAACTGAAAAGAAAGATTTATACCTGTTTGGGCAACTCTCTTCGAATCACCTCAAGTTGAGTATTCCCTTCAACTATATTCCCAAGCTTATCTAGAAATTGAATGTTAAGCCTCGTAATATCTCCTTCGTGAGCCTCACAAACAAGCTCCCTCGAATGCAAATTCCCGAAATTAACCACTTCAGCACAGACATACCCTTCATCATGATACCTGATGGAGGTCCTTTTCGGGTCTCCTTGAGATGTTGTCTTCCGTCGATCTCCCGGTGGATTTGGAAGGTGATCTCCTGTCGCGTGCGGGTCTCAATGGGTTTTGAGGAGATTGGTGATTTGAGGAGTTTAACGCCGAGTACCAGCAAAGAAGTCCCGGGGTGGTTGGGTACCACCGAGGACCCTCCGACGATCAAGTTAGTACGAGATCCGAGCAGAGTAACGGCTAAGTGGAATTAAAATTGGCTTACTTGACCCCTCTGTGATGGGGGTTTATATAGTGGCGGCAGCACGCAGCAGCAGGCGCGAGAATCTCGCCAGCAGTTACGCTCCCGACGTCGCGCCCGCATAAAGAACGGATCGCCCATTAATAGGGATCGTGGTGGCGTAGAACATGGGATGTTGCTGACGGAGAATCTGCACATGGCGAGATTTGCGGAGCGGCGGTTACGCCTGTGAGTGGTGGAGTTGGTCGGTTGGAGGACCGAGGAAGATGGCCTCGGCTGGGGGCTCGGGAACGAGCGAGAGGGCCTAGGAGTCTTGGTCCTGTGGCAGCTCGGGGCGAGCTGAGAGGCCGAGGAGGCCAAATTCCAGGGGCTCTGAGGTGAGCCTGCTTGTGCTTGCAGGTTGGGTACAGGGATGGCCTGGTCGGCCCCTGTAGCCATTTCTTCTGAGTTCTGGGACACGTCATCTGCCACGTGTCCTGATCTTAGAGACCGCCAATATTGAGCATCATCATTAGCCCCCCATTCTTGTCCCGACCAGCTAGCGGGTCGGGTCAGGAGTGGACTGCCGGGCCGTCCGAGATGAGCTCCCTCCTAAGATTTCGTCGGGACGCGTCCCCTGTCTGTCAGCTGTCTTTTCTGCCAGCGAATCAGGACGAGATCTCTGCATTTAAGGAAGGTGCGCCGGTTCATGCATTTTGTCACTGAAGCGACGGTCCACGTGTCAAGGGTTGGTTAGCCGACACGACGTGTGCAGACCTGCGATGCCTGATGGGGTGCGGTCCAGTATGGGAACGACAAGTGGAGTAATCTGGGCCATTAGACGCGAGAAGGCGTTTTTAGCGGGAGATGAAGGGCGCCGTTGGATGAGGCCGTTCGCGGTGATAAGTAGAGGCGGGGTCCACTCCAATGCCCCTACTCTTTCATATTTCATTTCTTCTAAGTTTTGGGTGCTCGGCACTCTTCTTCTTTTGGACACATGGTTCATTCCCACTCTTTGGGTTTCTCGTTTCAGAGGGAGGCCAGCGGCGCGGCCGTGCCCCTGGCTGGCTCATGCCATGCGCCGAGTGTTCCGCCGGCGATAGGGCCTTCCGCTTCGTTGACGGCTCCTGGTGATTGTTCCGGCGGCGGCCAGAGACGTCCACGGTCATTCGAGCCCCAGATGAGAGACAATGGGGAGGGCAAGGACGGGGTCCCCCTTAAGAAGAAAAGGACAATCTCTCATGCGCCGCCGTCGATGGTTCCTGAGGGGATTCCCGTGCATGGGGGTGATGCCGTCTTCATGGCTTCATCTGGGCTTTCCGTCGCTACCCGGCCTGCTCGCCGGGATGGAAGAGTCGGCCGATGGAAGGCTTCCGCACGGCACCCTGAGGGTCCAAATGGAGGCCATAGCCCAAGGGACGGTCCAGGTACGAACTTCTCTGCGCGTTATTTTTGACCTTCATTTCTTTGGCTCAAGCGCCCCCGAGTTTCTCATCCACTTCCCATCAGGTCCTTCAACATTGTGCCCTCGCTATCCGTACAGAGGCCGAGGGGGCTTTCCACGCGCCGAGACCAGTAGAAGTGTTTCCATCGGAGGTCGAGGCCCTGCGGCGTGACCTGTGTCTGGAGAGGGCGAGGGCGAGGGCCGATGTCTTGACAGCCCGTGCAGAGGCTGCGGAGCTCGCCAACTCAGCGAATCGGGACGCCTACCGTCGCCTGAGTGCATCCCACCGAGTTGCCGAGAGGAAGCTGGCGGATCTGATCGATCGTCTCACGGCCATGGAGAAAGAGAGAGACGCCAGTAGGGGATGCCGAGGCGGCGCTTTTAGCGGCCGAGACTGCTAAGGCTTGGGCTAGGAAAGTTGTGGCCGATTATAAGGTGTCAGAGCAGTTTTACGTCAAGCTTGGCGAGTATTCCGCCGTCGCGTGGAATAAGGCTCTGGATCCCGTGAAGGAGCAGCTTTCCGAATTCGCCGACGGCGAGCTCCATGCTCGGGTCCCACTCCCGGCGGCAAGGCCTCCGGCAGACAACGATGATGAAAGCGAGGCGCACCCCTGGTGGCAAAACCTCCGGTGGTGAAGCTTCCGGCAGGCCACAATGAGCGAGGCGCAGGGGGGTTTGCAGCTTAGGCCTCTTTTTGTAAACCTCCGGGCAGTTTGTAAGGCTGGGGAGCCCAAAGTACCCTTTGTAAAGGCTTTACCTTTGGTAATAAAATTTTTTTCCTTTGGTTTCATCAGTTTGCACTTTATCTTCTGTTTGTGAAGGATACTCATAAAATACCTCTGCTTGCACTGTTGGGCTTCCATGTCAAGTCGGCTATCTGTCCAACGATCGTTCGTCGAGTTGATTTCGGTCACTTTCCAAGCGTGTCGAGCGCTGCTGAGAAGGAGGCATCTCCATAGCCTCGCAGTCGAGGGGTGATCGCTCGGACTCGGATAGACCCGATGCTTATTGTTGGGGCCTTGGATTCTCTACATGTGATGGGCAGAGGGATGTCCGCCGCATTTGTACTGAGCACGAACGGGCTCAGAGGATGAATGAGCATGAATGGGAATCTGCCCGGTTGCCTCTTGGCGAGGGTTTCGATCTCTGGCGTCGTGGGTAAGCAACTATTAGCCTGGGGTGACCGAACGGGGTAGCCGCTCGGATGCCTCTTGCGAGGGCTTTGACCCCTGGCATCACGGGTAGGGAGCTACCAGCAGGAGATAGCCGAGCAGGGTAGCTGCTGAGCTGCCTCTAAGTCCTCAACGTTAGAGGGGCTGTAAGAAGCCCACTAAGGATGACCGGGCAGTGAAGCTGCACGGTGGCCTCTTGGCGAGGGCTTTGATCTCTGGCGTCGTGGGTAGGCAACTACCAGCCTGGGACGACAGAGCGGGATAGCCGCTCGGATGCCTCTTACGAGGGCTTCGATCCCTGGCGTCATGGGTAGAAAGCTACCAGCCGGAGATAGCCGAGCAGGGGAGCTGCTGCGCCGCCTCTAAGGAGGACTTTGATCCTTAGCGTTGGAGGGGCTGTAAGAAGCCCACTAAGGTTGACCGGGCAGTGAAGCTGCGCGGTTGCCTCTTGGCGAGGGCTTTGATCTCTGGCGTCGTGGGTAAGCAACTACCATCCTGGGATGACCGAGCGGGGTAGCCGCTCGGATGCCTCTTGCGAGGGCTTCGATCATGGCGTCATGGGTAGGGAGCTACCAGCCGGAGATGACCGAGCAGAGTAGCCGCTCGGTTGCCTCTTGCGAGGGCTTTGATCCTTCAGGACGGGGACTGAGCAGAGTTACTGCCCAGTGCCTCTTGGCGAGGACTTTGATCCCTGTCGGTTGTGGTAGGAAGCTACCAGCCGGGGATAGCCGAGCAACGACTCGACTGCCTTTGGGAGGACATTGGTCCTTAGCGCAGGAGGGGCTGTAAGAAGCCTACCAAGGACCCTTGGCCGGGCAGGGTTACTGCCCGGTGCCTCTTGGCGAAGGCCTTTGTCCTGAAGGATAGCCGAGCGAGAGATTCTCGGGCTCGATTGCCTCTGGGAAGGCTTTTGATCCCTGTTGGTCGTGGTAGGAAGCTACCAGCCGGGTATTGCCGAGCAGGGTAGCTGCTAAGCTACCTCTAAGGATGACTTGGATCCTTAGCATTGGAGGGGCTGTAGGAAGCCCACTAAGAATAACTGGGCAGTGAAGCTGCGCGGTCGCCTCTTGGTGAGGGCTTTGGCTCGCAAAGACAGAACACTATTCAAGGTGTTCCGACGTTTCTTTATTCGAATAGACAGGATTTTTAGGAAACATTTACATCATCTTTGCGAAAGGAGGGGTACACACTTGTTGGCCTTGGCCTCATTAGTATAGCTTGAGCTTCTCGACGTTGTAAGGCCGCGGAAGCTTGCATCCGTCCGCGTCTTGTAGGCGGTAGGCTCCGCCGGGGAGCGCCTCAGAGACGAGGAAGGGACCATCCCACTTCGGGGAGAACTTGTGAAGCCTGTCTTGATCAACGAACTCGTTTCGCCGTAGGACCAGATCCCCGGTCTGGAAGGAGCGGTGCTTGACCCGAGCGTTGTAGTATCGGGCCGTTTGTTGTTGGTACGAGGCAGCCCTGATCTGAGCCCGGTCTCTCTTCTCCAACAAGATGTCCAGGTTGGTCTGTAGCGCCGAGGTGTTCGCATCATCATCGAAGTGCTCGACCCGATAACTGGGTAGCCCGATCTCCGCTGGGACCATTGCCTCAGTCCCGTAGCATAGGCTGAAGGGGGTTTCCCTGGTGGGGGTCTTCTTTGACGTGCGCAGGGCCCATAAGACTCGGGGCAGTTCTTCGACCCAACTGCCATGTCGCCCCTCTAGGCGGTTCCGGAGACCACGGAGGATGTCTCGGTTAGCGACTTCGGCCTGCCCGTTGCATTGGGGGTGCGCGACCGCGGCGAATTTCATGAGGATATGGTATTCTTTGCGGAAGTCCTTCACTTTCTCGTTCTCGAAGTTCGTCACGTGGTCGGTGATGATACATCTTGGGATGCCGAACCGGAGTATCAGATTGTTTTGCAGGAACTTGATGGTCGTAGCGGCGTCCGGTTTCCTGATGGGAACGGCCTCGATCCACTTGGTGAAGTAGTCTACTGCGACGAGGACGTATTTGTGCCCGCCTGTACCGGTGGGGAACTGGCCGATCATGTCCAATCCCCACTGGGAGAACGGCCATGGGGATGTTAGGGTGGTCAGCTCGGTAGCGGAGAGGCGAGGGATGCTGCCGTGGAGCTGGCAACTCTTGCATCTCCTGATTAACTTCTGGGCGTCCTCATGAATAGTGTGCCAGAAGTACCCCTGGAGCAACGCCTTTTGGATCAAGATTCGGGCCCCTTGGTGCGCACCGCCAACCACCTCATGGATTTCCCGAAGGACGTAGTCGGCTTCGTGGGGGTCAATGCACCGGAGCAAAAGCTGAGTGAATGCCTTCTTGTAGAGGTTTCCATGGCTCCAGATGAAGTAGCGGGCTTTGGACCGGAGACGGCGGGCGGCTCCCCGATCTCCTGGGAGCGTACCATCCTTCAGGAATTCCACGAAGGGCTTCCTCCAGTCTTGGTCTCCTTCCTGCGCCGTGTATACGTGGAGTGTTGTCGTTCCGTCTTCCATGCTGGGCTGCGGCAAGGTTTCGAAGAGGATAGATCGCTTATTGTTGGCCGAGTATGACGAAGCCAGCTTGCTCAGGGCGTCGGCTTGAGCATTCAGCTGCCTGGGTATTTGTTCTGCTTGGACTTCGTCAAAGTTCCTTCGGAGTTTCCTCATCTCGTCCAGGTATCTCATCATCAAAGGCTTCCGAGCTTCAAAGTGGCCGGTCACTTGGCCGACGACAAGGGCCAAGTCGCTGCGGATTCGAATTATCTTCAGTCCCAGCCCGGTGGCCATGCGCAGTCCAGCCAGGAGGGCCTCATACTCTGCCGCGTTGTTCGAGACTTTGAAACCGAGCTTCAGAGAGTACTCCATTTCCGCTTCGTTCAGGCCCCGGATAATGAGCCCGGCACCACAGCCTTCCTTGGTTGAAGACTCGTCGACGTAGTTAACCCACTCAGGAACCGAGCCAGGCCTCTCCGCAATGGGATACTGAGTTGCGAGGGGTAGCGTGGACTCCGGTTTCTTGCTAGGGATGGTGCATTTGACAATGAAATCGGCCAGGTCCTGTGCTTTGATGGCCTGTCTTGGACGATATTTTATGTCAAACTGAGATAGTTCCCACCTCCACTTTTCTAAGCGGCCCGAGAACTCTGGTGATGCAAGGATAGCCCCCAACGGGCGCTCGGTGAGGACGATCATGGTGTGTGCTTGGAAGTAGTGTCGCAGCTTCCTTGAGGCCACCACGAGGGCCAAGACAATCTTCTTTATGGCTGGATATCTCGTTTTTACGTGCTTAAATACGTGGCTCACATAGTACACCGGCTTCTGCGCTCCACCGACCTCCCGGACGAGCACCGAGTCTGCTGCTTGGTCGGATACCGTCAGATACAGCGACAGCTCGTCTCCTTCAACTGGTCGGGTGAGCAGCGGTATCGTTGCAAGGTGCTTCTTCAATTGGTCGAAGACGGCTTGGCACTCCTCCGACCACTCGAATCTCGGGATCTTCCTCAGAGCCTTAAAGAACAGGAGGCATTTCTCCCATGACCTGGACATGAAACGGCTCAGAGCGGCGACTCGTCCCGTGAGCCGCATGATCTCGACGTTGGTCTTGGGCGGGGCCATGTTGAGGATAGCGTCGATTTTCTCTGGGTTAGCTTCGATTCCACGGTGAGTGACCATGAAACCGAAGAACTTTCCCCCGGTGACTCCGAATGCGTATTTGGCGGGGTTTAGCTTCATCTTGAACTTGCGGAGCACTTCGAAGGCCTCGCCCAGATCCCTGGCATGGTCGGCCGACGAGACAGATTTGACTAGCATATCGTCAATGTAGACCTCCATATTCCTGCCGATCTGTGGCTTGAACATGCGATTGACCAACCGTTGGTACGTGACCCCGGCGTTCTTGAGTCCTAAGGGCATCACCTTGTAGTAATATACCCCCGGTCCGTTGTGAACACGGTGAGATCTTCATCTTCCGGATTCATACGGATCTGGTTGTAGCCGGAGAAAGCGTCCATGGAGCTCAACAGCTCGTGGCCGGCCGAGATGTTGACGAGCTGATCTATCCGAGAGAGTGGATAGTTGTCCTTGGGGCAGGCCTTATTGAGGTCGGTGAAGTCGACGCACATGCGTCACTTCCCGCTTGACTTCTTGACCAGAACTACGTTCGCCAGCCACTCCGAGTAGGGTACATTTCTGATGAAATTGGCGGCGAGAAGTCGATCAACCTCCTCTTCGATGGCCTTCTGTTTAACCGGGACGAAGCTTCGCTTCTTCTGTCTGACGGGTCGGGCCGCATGATCAACCCCGAGCTTATGGGAGATGATTTTGGGGTCAATTCCAGGCATGTTAGCAGGCGCCCAGGCGAAGACGTCGGAGTTATTTCTGAGGAATCTGACCAGGTCATCTCGCTGAGTCCCAGTCAGGAGTGATCCGATCTGGACGGTTTTTTCCTCGTCCCCTCCTGTCAGGGGCACCTCGGTCAGTGGTTCGACCGGTGTCCTCCGGACTTCTTTCCCCTCGTCTCGGGTGTCCAGAGAACCCTCGATATCGTTATTTACCTCAGCGTCGTCGGCCGGCCGGCTGCTCGGGCGAAGAGGTTTCGGTAAGGCATACCTTTACGGCCCGCTGGTTCCCATAGACCCGACCTATCCCTCCCTTCGAGAGGGAACTTCATCGCCAGGTGGTAGGTCGATATCTGGGCCTGGAGGAAGTTCAGCGTCGGGCAGGCGAGGAGCACGTTGTAGGCCGATGGGACCTTTGCTACAATGAAGTCCACAGGCAACGTACGTGTGCGGCCAGGCTCCCCGACGTTGAACTGCAGGGTGACTACCCCTTGCGCCGGAATGGAGTGGTTGGTGAACCCTGAAAGGACGTGGAAGGTCGGTTTCAAGTCTGCTGGGGTGAGCCCCATGCGCAGAAAGCAGTCGTGGAAGAGGATGTCTGCCGAACTGCCCGAGTCTTCAAGTATCCGGTGGACCTCGTACCGGTGGATTCGGGCCGTGATCACCAGAGGGTCGTTGTGGGGCATGGATATGCCGTGGAGGTCTCCGTCGCCAAAAGTGATAGGCTCGTGGTCCCTGGCCTTTTTGCTCGGGCGGCTGTCGGTGTTTGTTGCCGGCGTGGGGCGCCGAGTTTCGCAGGAGCTCGACTGGCCCCTTGTCGTCATGACCATAGTTCTTGATGGGCCTCAGTTCATCCCGGCGTGGTCCCCTGGGCCCCGGGGTAGGGTGGTCCCCGAGCTGCCTTGGCGGGCTTCGTTGGCGCGACCCCGTCGAGGGAGGGGATGGCGGTCGTGCCTGGAAGCAGGCGAGCTGATCGCCACCGCTTCGGTAGGGACAGGGGGGCGACAAGGCCTGAGGCGAGGCTCTCCGACGTGGGACTTCAAGGTTGAATGGGAAGGATCGAGGGGCCTACGACCGCCGGAGTCTGCGAGGCGGTGGCCGGCGGAGGAGTCGATGACATTCGGTTGAGATTCATCCGTGCTTCCGTTGAGGGGGAGGTGGCGGGTGGTACCTGGATCTTCAGGGTGATTGCTTGCCATGTGGATGGAGATCGGAAGGCCAACTTTGTTTTTGTGGAGTTTGCGTTTCCCACAGACGGCGCCAACTGATGGAGGTCATTTTCGGGTCTCTCTCAGATGTTGTCTTCCGTCGATCTCCCGGTGGATTTGGAAGGTGATCTCTTGTCGCGTGCGGGTCTCAATGGGTTTTTAGAAGATTGGTGATTTGAGGAGTTCAACACCGAGTACCTGCAAAGAAGTCCCGAGGTGGTTGGGTACCACCGAGGACCCTCCGACGATCAAGATAATACGAGATCCGAGCAGAGTAACGGCAAAGTGGAATTAAAAATGGCTTACTTGACCCCTCTGTGATGGGGGTTTATATAGCACGCGGCAGCAGGCGCGAAAATCTCGCCGGCAGTTACGCTCCCGACGTCACGCCAGCGTAAAGAGCGGATCGCCCATTACTGGGGATCGTGGTGGCGTAGAACGTGGGATATTGCTGGCGGAGAATCTGCGCATGGCGAGATTTGCGGAGCGGTGGTTACGCCTGTGAGTGGTGGAGTTGGTCGGTCGGAGGACCGAGGAAGATGGCCTCGGCTAGAGGGCTTGGGAACGAGCGAGAGGGCCGAGGAGTCTTGGTCCTGTGGCAGCTCGGGACGAGCTGAGAGGCCGAGGAGGCCAAATTCCAGGGGATCTGAGGTGAGCCTGCTTGTGCTTGCAGGTCGGGTACAGGGGTGGTCTGGTCAGCCCCTGTGACCCTTTCTTCTGAGTTCTGGGACACGTTATCTGGCACGTGTCCTGATATTGGAGACCGCCAATATTGAGCATCATCAATACCACTTCTGCACCTGATCCCGGACCCTCTGCAGCATCCTCGAACCAACCTTCCCTTTCTCTCTCAACATCTGAATCACCTCTTGCAGCACAGTAACCGGGAAAAAGGCACGGCCTTGATCTCTGGATCCTCTTCTTATAGCCTCTCTCTTGCCGCTTATGATACTCCATTTTTTCTCGTTCGGTCATGTCCGGGTCGAGCCCCATTTCTTCGGTCTGCGGCATCAGGCCCACATTGATGCACCTGAAAGTGTCCGCGGATCTCCACGTGGCTTCATTGAAGGAGACGGTGAGCCCAACGGTTCCGTTGGGTTTGGACTTGGCCTCAAAATCGATTCTTTCGAACCAATCGGAAGAAGCCAGGGTTTCAAGCTCGGCCTGGAGGTGAGACTTCCTGTAGACCTCGCCGGAGCGGAGGGAGAGGAACTCGAACAGGGAGCCCTCGGCGACTTCGACGGGCCATTGGCTGCGGCGGTCGAAGAGGATGATCTCAGAGATCTTGTAGCGCTTGACTCCGCTGAGCCTCGCTAGCTGCACCATCAAATTGGCGGGAAGGCCATGGGAGTCCCAATCTCGCTCCTCCTCTTCGGCGGCGTTGGCGACGCGAGGGGAGAAGAATCCAGAGAAGATCCTAGACCTGAACCCTCCGATTCCGCCGCCGCCGCCGCAGCCGGTGAGGTGGAAGTGGAATCCTGAGCCGGAGGCGATGGGAGCAGAAGCTAGGGGTAGGGTTCGGGTTTTGGAGCGATCAGAGTTGAGGTTGAGGGAGAGTTTAGGGTTTAGGGGGTTGAAAGATGAGATTTTTATATGTGAAGATTGGAAAGCTAGGGTTTCAGAGGAGTTTCGATGGCGATGAGAAGCGGCGCCGAGCGAAGGCTGAGCGCTCAAGAGTTGGCCCTGAGGCAGATCGCCATTGCTTGAGGCGCAAGAAAGAAAGGGAGGAGAGAGGAGGGAGGAAGATTGGATATCAAAAATAATTTGATAATGTCAAGGGCTTATTATATGCATGCTCCTTCATGATACTTGTGTACAAATTGATATCAATTAGCTTATTTAAATTTTTTAAATTCAAAATTCTTATTTTAGAACCTTATTTTATAAATTTTTAATGAAAGACTATTATTTAAATTGCAAAAAATCTTTTGTGTTATTTAACCTTATCCAATCGATAAATTCATTATTTTTCAAAATCTCTACTATTATTATGATGCTAACTCCAAGGTCAGGTCCTCAATTAATCGTCTTTATATTTTTATAATTTTTTTAAAAATGATAAAATTGTTCCGATCTATTCTTCATATGAAGTTATCACATCATCAACGTGTAAAAATATTTTAGTTGACTCAATTAGATTCATATTTCAAATATACTTCCTCTCCCTTTTCTCTTTTCTCTTTCCACATATATCCCGGCATCAACATTCACGCAATCTCTATAAATTTATTATCACATCCTAATAATTAATTCACATAATATTAATTAAATCATATAATATGTACCATAAAATTTACTATAAGCCAACATGCATTCTATGTGCAAAATACTAGTTTTTATTTGCCGGCCTTGATTAGGCCTATAAAAAAGTTGCAGCTGATGCAGAGAATAGAGGTGACTAATTAGTGTAAGAATTTAGAAATCAAATAAAAATCATTATTTAGTAAAACATCAAGCTATAACATGAGAACAATATCATGGGCTAAATCTAGATCATGATAAGTTTTGGAAATGATACACATAAATAAAGACACAGATGTGTGACAAGAGCGGGGTTAGGTGGGGGCGGGGTGGGAGGGCAAGTAGAACAGATATGTATGAGAATACACTAATTTAAACGGGTGCTAAATTTTGTGTTCATCATCCGACCCATATAACGACAGGTAGATATGTGGGTAACCAGTTTAAGTATAAAGGTGTAAGTCCATGCTACCCTTTCCCGGTTCTTATGGGGTTGCGGAAGTGGTGAAAAACGATTTTCAAGAGGGTGGTAACATGGACTACCAATACGGATCTTTGTTAAACGACTAACTAACAACCTAACTTGAGTTTACCTACTCGGTTAGGGGGCTATACCTTTCTTGAACTCCTTCGTCTTCAACTCCTCCCGGTGTACGGATCGGCTTCACCTCGTCGTCTCCTTGTGCCGAAGATGGATCCACTCGAAAGCTTCTACCTTTCGCTTCTTCTTCGAACTTTGAAGAAACTAGATCACTTGGCTTGCTAGGCCTTGTGAACTAGAATGAGTAGAGGAATGTTTTGGTGTCTTTTTATCTCTAAGGCAATGAGTCTCAACACATGAGAATGGATTGTCTTGAGCTAGAGAGAGCAAGAGGAAGAGGGAGAGCTTGAGAATGAGAGAGCTCAAGAGAGAGAAAGCAAAATGAAAAGTGAGCAACTCTTTTCTCATCCAACCTCTCATAATCCAAAAGCATCATGAGCCATAATGATAATCAAGTATTATGTGATGGTTTATATCATATCAAAGGCAATATCATTTTCATGCACTCATTTTGCCAACCACAACAAGTAAGCAAAAGTCTTTGCATGAAAAAATGACAACCATTGTAATGATGATGGTCAACTAGTCCAACCTAGTTAACAAAGTCAACCCCTCAACAACCATGTCACTATAATACTTAATTAATATTATTGTTAATCATATATCATATTCTCATTAGGGTTTAGCAAAAAGTCAATGGTCAACAGTCAACAACCCTAATGAGAATCCTCTGCCTCTGTCTCTCTGTCAACTGTGCATACACACCCGCATCCGCGTTCCGAGGAACACGAATACATACGAGATAAAACCAATTCCAAAACGTACACTAGGATCTGGTTTAAACCAAATCCCGCTAGTGTTAACTGTCCGGACACTAAACGTGCAAAAGTGCACGGATGTGACCGAACCCTGTCGCAAAACCATGCGACCTGTCGCAAAACCATGCGACCTTTACTCTTTTGCCTAAAGGCGAATAGCTTTCTGTGTGGGACTCTAAAGACTCGACACTACGCTGGCAGTAGGTTTAACCACAGACCGCAAGCGGCACTAGCTGTGCGTAACGGTCCCCAGGTAGATGCCGACAAGAAGACGGACGAGGTGAAACCCATCTGAACTCCTACTGAGCCTGTATGTGACAATCTCCATACAGTCCGGTCTGTTCGTCTGATACATCGCATGGCGGGCCTAGGGGGCGGTAAACGTCAGTCCCCTAATAGCGGTACATGTCGTGTCGGAGTGAAGTCCAGAACACCCTGAGATAGCACTGAAAACCTACCAGTATATCTCACTTGCCCTGGCCAGGGACTACTCGTGTAATGGCTCTCCTAGACACAGCGCGATGTCAACCCCCAATACCGGGAGAGACGAATCCTGTCTAACCGTCACTGTCTCCAAGTGCTTCGGGACTGCACCCAAAAACTACCTGTTTGCACGACTCCTTTGAGCCGTGGTAGGGTAGTAATCAAAGTACAGTGGGAACACACTCGAGGTGAAGTGACAGTGTCAAGTCAGCGGACTAAGCTGTACTCATGTCATCTGAGAACTGATAACTGACGATAGGTATAATACCAACCATTCAGTTCCCGACGAGTCCTGTCCAGTATACTCGTAACCTAACGAGCACCCGCATACTATCTCAAGTACGACGTACTGACGGCTATGGGACAGACCGTCTCCCACACTGGGATGAGAAGCGCATACGCTAGTCTACTCCGGAGTATCGATGCCCTGTCTCGATAGTCCTGCGACTAGGGACCTGCATAAGGATGTGCTTATAGATTACCCTGCCCCCACGAGTGTGACTGCCATCACAATGCTGGTAATCAAGCAAAGATCCTAAGGGCTCTACTAATGTGTAAAGGCGATATACTAAAATAAACACATGTACACATTGAAGTAGAAACAAACCAAGTACCATACTACTATATTGAGCAAGATTGTCAATACAAGGTGAATATCCCAAGCTTCCATTAAGTAATATACATACTAGTATGATACAGTAATGGCCTCTAGGGCATATACACTAACAATCTCCCACTTGCACTAAGCCCATGTACTGGCGTATTGAAGACCTATCATCTCGATCAGCCGCTCGAACTGAGTCTGGGATAAGGCCTTCGTGAGTGGATCAGCAGTGTTATCTTCTGAATTTACTCTCTTCACCTCGATCTCCCGGCGATCTATGATCTCCCTGATCAGGTGGTACCGTCTCAAAATGTGCCTGGACTTCTGATGGGACCTGGGTTCCTTCGCTAAAGCTATAGCGCCGTTGTTGTCACAATACAGCGGTATTGGATCAACACTGTAACAACTCCAATTTTGTATACCAAAAATTTGCTTTAAATATAGTGTATACTTGGTGTATTGATGTTGCTGGAAAAAATTTAAGTATCTATTTCCTTACAATAATTACAAGAATGAGCTTGTAGCTCATTGGTAATACCTTGCACTGCTGAACCAAGCCACCAGAGTTCGAATCCCATGCCCCACATAATTTTTATATCTTTTTGTTTTAATTTTTTTTAGAAGTCAAACGGTCAAACAGCCATAACTCACATTTTATTGCGAATCACAAAAATTAAAGTACACCAAAATCTCCCTCAGACCAAGACCCACCCAACGAGACCCGACTCGGCCTTGACTCGGCCGGTCGACCGAGTCGTCAACACGAAAAAGTTTCGTGTTGACTTGGTCTCTTCACCTGCATAGTCTAAATTTTCTGTACTGTTACACATTTCTCATTAATCCCCTTTTAAGACCAAATTAATGAATTTTTAATGATTTTTACATTTTTTTAAAATATTTTTTAATCCAAACCCTAACCCTAGCCTAGCCCTATATAAAGACCCCTACCCTCTACCATTTCACCTCACCACTCTAAGTCTACTCTCTCAAATTCTCGAGAACTCGGTACGAAGAGCGAGAAGCGAAGCGCTGCCGAAATCGACGACGGATTCCGGCGACCGGATCAGAACCTTCGCGACGCTTTCGACGAATCGGCAACCACCACATCCCTTAGCTTCATTAGCTTGTCCAAACCGTAAGTCCCATCCCTTCTATCTCTCTTTTCTATAAATGTAAAAATACGACTTTTTGGAACCGACGGAAATCGGACAAACCGATTTCCGATTCGGTTTTTCTATAGATTTCCACTTGTCACCTAATACATAATATCTACCCATATTCATGTTGACTATTAATCACCCATAAACCAATTTAAACAAACTTTTTCACATGAAATGATAGCTTCTTTGCAAAACCGTATTCTTTTCATAAAAATACCATGAAGTTCATTTTTCTTAGTTTAATCAATTACCTCACTCCTAAATATGTTTATCTTGATCACAAAACTTGTAGAACTCAATTTGAATGAAATTTCACACATAAAATGATAACGTTTTCGAATACCGTATTCTTGCACTATAATACCTTTAAGTTTAACATAGCATGTTTTACCTTTAAACTTCACCAAAACTTAAAATAAGTCACGAGGTAATGACCTACCTCTACACACATTCAATATAACCCTAATTGATGAATATCAAAACACAGAATACGAAATTACAGGACTTTTCACTAAAATACCCTAATCTTTATACCCTTTATTGAAAGCTTTAAACATTTCTAAATAAAATCTTTTAATAAAATGAAAGCACGATTGGTCATGGACATCGATCGTTTATCTAAACTGTCTTGTGGTGCCTAGGCAAGTGTGTCTAAGACTAGTGGTTTTTAATTAGGCCCACGACTGTGGTTCCTTCCAACTTACCTGGCACTTACCTGGCCACAGTTGACGGTGAAGAGGCGATTTGAGGCTTCTAATGACTCATCATTTAGACCTTAGAAGTAGGCTAGTTGGCTTAGGAAACCCTAACAACTAAAATACGGAAAACTATACTTTTTGCAAATAAATACCCCATATTTATAAAACCGTTTTCCCAAATGAAAAGTATTTGTTAAACCTAAGTAAAGCGCCGCTACAACCCATTTTTGGGGAACCTGTTAGGGATAGTACGGTTCATCGTGCACCCGCAGGCTAGTAGTGCGAGATTCAGACCTCCGCAAGGAGCATTCGGTCTCGAAAGATTTAAAATACGATATTTAAGGAAAATGAGACTTTCTCTAAATAAAATATTTATATAAAATTATTCATGTGTTAATATATATATAATTAACATTTAAACACCTATTTTATCATAATCTAAAGTTTCCACTTTTTCCTAAAATTAAAGATTAAAAGTTACATTAAAATACCATGAATTTCAAATAAAACAATTAATACTTTTATTAGGATTTATTCACTACAATAACACAAATAAAATTCACATTCATTATAACAATAAAGACGATTATTAAATACTTGAGGTGTATTTTGAAAACTATACAAAAGTACTTTTTACAGAAAACCCCCTCAAGTTTTACAAATTACAAAAAGGCCCCTAACTACTATTGGACTTCAAATTATCTTTCTTTTAGTCTGACTCGGTTTAGAGTCTGACTATTCCTGACTCGAATATGATTCAATTCAATCTATATTCTTTTATACTTCAACACAATTTAAATACATGAAACCCTGAATCCAGTTAACAATATATTCCTTTTGACTGAATCAAACCATGGATATTCATCCATTATCCTGATATTCCATTTACCTGATTATACAGTTACATCATGTTTATTGATATCATGGTTTTGGTCAGTCACCCAACTTACATATTCCAATACTACAATACTGTTAAAACACTACGGGGTTTAAGGGGTAGATTGGTACGGAAGGTGTTAAAGGTGGCACGAGGTGGTCAGATTAAGACACCTAATCTGAATCCTATTGCTGTTGTACCGTGGCATAATGGTTCGTTGTACTTTCCTTTTGCCCTGATCTCTAGCATATAGAGATCCCCTTCGTATATACTGGTATCCTTCTGTACCAAGCTACAAACAACAGCGTTAAACAATGTTCCATAATATTCAATAATATAATACTTTAGAAAATACTGTTACTCTGTCATTCTCATTCTTCTTTTTTCTTTGGGACTTACCGAGCGACTTGTTCGCTGACGACATTCTATTTCTTTCTTTTTTGAATGTCGTCAGGTGCGTTGGACCAAGCTGAGATCGAGCCCACCGGTGAAGATTTGGAGCAGTTCCAGGAAGATCCAGAGCTCTAGATACTGTACCTTGTTCTTTCCAGTTTATTTCATTTTCTGTTATGCCACTGTTTAGGCATTGTTTTTCATTCCAGTTGTATTTCCTTTCATGCATTGTACAAAGAATGTTATTAATAAAAAGTTGCTGTTATTTCTACATCATTTGTCTCTTGTGATTTACTTTATATTGCTTAGTTACGCTTAGCGTATGTACTTCTGAGTATATACGTAGCGGGCCTCGTCGCGTCCACTTCGCCGTACACTGGGAAGCGGGGCGTGACAGGTTTTGTTGGTGGCCCATGCAGGTCAGAGCTGTATGAATCCCTGTCATGCAGTTCTGGTCTGCGTGAACAACCTAAGCAATATAACACAAGAACCAGCATCTAAAATATTCTTTACAATTCATGTACTTTGAATCTTGCAAATCTCTATTTCTTGAATCTTATCATTTCATGTATTTGAATCTGTCCTAATCCAAATTTTTCTTCAGGGTTATGGATTCCTCGAACAACACCAGCACCAACGTTAACAACACCCCACCAGCACTACCTCTCACACCAGTTGTTCCGGCACCACCCACTGAGCAAACAATGCTATTTGATGCGATCCGCAGTCTTCTCGAGGGACAGCAACAACTTCTGAGCCGTCCTGATAACGATGCACCGGGAGTAAACCAATTCAGGGCTTTGCACCCAAAGCAGTTCTCTGGTAAAGGAAGCCCTCTTGAAGCGGAAGAATGGGCACAAAGCATCGAAGATGATCTGGCAGCAGCTCAAGTGCCATACCACGCTTGGGTCCGTGTAGCGAAACTACAGCTCACGGATAATGCTCGCAATTGGTGGAAGGCGGAAGAAACCCGTCTAGCACAGCCGATTGAATGGAAGACATTTCGCGAGAAGTTTGACGCGAAATATTTCCCAGTGACTTCCAGGTTCGCTATGGAGCAGCAGTTTATTCATCTACAGCAAGGATCAATGTGGGAGAAATCGGTAGATGAATACGATGCTGAGTTCACTATGTTGAGCCGGTAAGATATGTCACAATAGTTAAATTTTTTAAAATATCACATATCACACAGCTAACACAATATTTAAACAGATTCGCGGCACACCTGATACCGACGGACGAGATCAGAGCCCGTCGTTTTCAGCAAGGTTTGGACACAAAGATCAAGGCTGCTCTAGCCACAGGAAAATTTTTGACTCATGAGGAAGCTCTAGAAGCTGCCCGCAGTTATGAGGCAGTAATAAAAGAGAGGGGCAGACCTCAGTCCGTAGGAGTCAAGCGTCCTGCCAACCAGATAGCAGGTGGAGCCACGTCCAGACCATCTTTCGTGCCGAGGCGACCCGGGGTACCAACTCATCGTCCTAGCCCAGCCTTTTGCACTTACTGCAAGAGAACTGGACATATGATGAAGGACTGTCGTCGAGCCAACCGTCTCTGCTTAGTCTGCGGTTCAGCCGCTCATGATATTGGATCTTGTCCCCAAAGGCAGAACTCAGTTGCTGCACCCAGGCCAGCAAATACTTATCAGCAGTGTTCATAACATAATATTGCATTTTGTATTCCCCATTCTTACGCATTTTAGAATAAAAACAGGTGCTTTTGACCCATATCTGCTACATGTTACAGGTTACAGGTTCTTGGAGCGAAAACAGTGAGAAACACAAAAGACGACACAAAAGAAGGACTTTTGACCAACAAATAGGAAGATCTTAGTAAAGCCTAAACGGAGAACAGTTCAAAATCAATAAGGCAGTGCAAGGTCCAAAATGTTAAGGCAAACGGTTAAAAGACCGCTACAAATTGTTCACTGAAGATCTGGAACCAACCTAGAAGCCCAAATGGAAAAAGAACCAAAGAACCAGAAGACAAAAAGGACCAAGAACAAAACCCTAAAATTTCAGCATGTGAGCCAACTAAAGGGCCGCGGAACCGCGGCCCAAGCCCACCATTGCCGCGGTTCCGCGGCCAGAAGAAGACAAAAGGAGAATTATTTTTTACCAAAATTCAGTGGCTTCGTTGACCGGTCTTTCTAGAGGGCTATTTTAGTAATTGTAGACATGCGAATCAGATGTAACCTAGGGTTTCCTATTATCTATAAATAGGAACTCAAATCATTGTATTCTTTATGCCTCCCTATGCCTCCTTTTAATAAAAATTCAGAAATCTTTTGGAGAGCATCGGTGCCTCTCTTTAATTCAGAAATTCAGATCTGACAACCCTGCTTTGATGTTTGGAGAGAGCCATCTGTAAGTAATTTAATTTCTTGCTCTAGTGTAGATTTCAATTCCTTGCCCTAGGTAGATTTAATTTCATACCCTAGGAACTTGTTTAGAGTTAGATTTGGGGAAGGATTTTGAGAGATGAGATCTCTCATCCCTTTCTTGCCCACCAAACATATACAATAGGACTCCATGCATACATGCACATACCGCTCCCTACGGCACCCTATCCCTCGAGGTAGCGGTGATACCGTAGTATAAAGGCCCGGGTGTGATGTTTTCCATGGAGGTTAGGGTAAGGATCTCTAAAGGAAGGACAAGAACCTAGAGGAAGGAACACCTTCCCGAACGGATCTAATCCACTTTATTGATAATTACCATAACTCCTCATAGATCTTCATTCGGGTATTGAAAGCGGTGAGATTTAATTACATTTCCAAACCATTCCTAAACCTAGCCCTAGCAAGAGTAGATCTAGATAATTGCCCTAGGTTAATTAGGTTTTTAGATTTAATAATTAATCCGAACACCCTTCGGAATTAACTCGTAAGCGCGAATCGGAAACTCACAACATCCCTGTGGACCGACCCGTACTCACCGGCTAGCTTCATGCGACGCCGTTCTTGATTGCGGTTACAAATATTTTTGATCTATCTTTTAGAAAGCGCAAGCACGCTAAATCAATTCAATCAAGCAGCGACCAGCTCTTCAGGCACCTGCTACCAGACTTGCACTGCCTGCACCACCTAGGGGACCACAAGCTGCACCACCTTCTCGACAGTTCTATCAAGCTCAAAGGAACGTTCAGAGGAATGCTCCTCAGGCCAGGAGGAATGTGCCGAAGCGCCAGGCTTTCATGATGTCTGTGGAAGAAGCTGAGGCCACTGGCCAAGTCATTACTGGTAAACTTTCCTTCCCAAACTTATCTTTTAGTTTTGTTTAACTACATATTTTCCCTATACCTAAAACCTATCCCTAATACCTTAGGTACAATCCTAGTAGCTTCACTACCTGCACTTGCACTGTTTGATACTGGAGCATCCCACTGCTTTATGTCGCAACGGTTTGTCCGAACCCATGCGATTCCAGTCTCACCGCTTGTATCCAGCTGGAACGTCAGTTTTAGGAATGGTGTTCTAAATGCAACTATGGGATACAGCATGTGTCCAGTCGTCGTCTGCAGTCGAGAGTTTTACGCCGACTTCAAGATACTGGATATACCAAATTTCGATGTGGTTCTGGGAATGGACTGGCTTGGAGCCTTTTATGCTACCATCGACTGTCGTCAAAGGAGGGTAGTATTTGAGATTCCCGATCATCCGGTCTTCTATTTCAAGAGTGGAGATCGTACACTGGAGCCAAGTGCTTACAAAGCAAAGCCAAGGGAAGCAGTAGTTGCAGCAGCTCAGGCAGAGGAAGAATCAAGACCGGAGGTAGTTCGAGAGTTCGATGATGTATTCCCTGACGATATATCAGGTTTGCCTCCCAATCGAGCTCTTGAATTCAGTATTGACTTAGTACTAGGAGCACAACCAGTGATCAAAGCACCGTATAGACTAAGTCCGGAAAGATTGAAGGAAGTTCGAACACAGTTGGACGAATTACTGGCGAAAGGATGGATTCGTCCCAGCACTTCAAGTTGGGAAGCACCTGTACTATTGGTGAAAAAGAAGGAAGGTTCATACAGAATGTGCATCGATTATAGGGCCTTGAACGAAGTTACTATAAAGAATAAATATCCACTCCCGCGCATCGATGGTTTATTCGATCAGCTAAGTGGATCTTGTGTCTTCTCTAAACTAGATCTTCGTTCAGGTTATCATCAAGTGAAGGTCAAGGAAGCTGATATTCACGAAACAGCTTTCAGAACTCGCTATGGACATTACGAATTTCTAGTAATGCCATTTGGAGTGACCAATGCACCAGCAATCTTCATGAATCTTATGAACCAAGTTTTCCGGGAGTATTTAGACAGGTTCGTTGTCATCTTCATCGACGACATCCTGGTATATTCAAAGAACCGGAAAGAGCATGCGGAGAACTTACGAATTGTCCTAGAAACTCTTCGTCAACATCAGCTTTATGCCAAGTACAGTAAGTGCGAGTTTTGGCTAAAACAAGTTGGTTTTCTTGGACACATCGTATCAGGAGAAGGGATTTCTGTGGATCCAGCAAAAGTTTCAGCAGTCAGCGAATGGCCTACACCAAAATCAGTGAAGGATATTCGGAGTTTCTTGGGTTTAGCTGGATATTACAGAAGATTCATTGAAGGCTTTTCGAAGATAGCAACACCCCTGACCAAGCTCACACGAAAAGATGAAGAATTTGTGTGGTCAGAAGCATGCGAGCAAGCTTTCGTAGAACTCAAGTCAAGACTGACATCTGCACCTATTCTCGTCATACCGGATTAATCTGGAGGATTCGAAGTGCATTGCGATGCATCCGGTAAGGGATTAGGATGTGTTCTACATCAGCACGGTAAGGTTGTGGCTTATGCTTCAAGACAACTGAAGACTCATGAGCGCAATTATCCGACGCATGATCTAGAGTTGGCAGCTGTTATTTTTGCTCTCAAGATTTGGCGCCACTACTTACTTGGTGAACGAGTGAACATCTACACAGATCATAAAAGTCTGAAGTATGTGTTTACTCAGAAGGAGTTGAATATGCGGCATAGAAGATGGTTAGAACTTATGGCGGACTTTGACATCAACTTGCAATATCATCCAGGAAAGGTGAACGTAGTACCTGATGCTCTTAGTCGCCAACCATTATTAATGAATCTCACCGCCCAGTGGAAGCTTCAGCAAGACCTATATCAGATGGAGATTGAACTAGTCATGCCAGGTGATGTTTCAAGCTTGATGAATCTACAAGTTCAATCAACTATTGTCAATCAGATCAAAGCAGCCCAAGCCAGCGATGCTAAGTTGCAAAAGATCAGAGAACAAGTGGAGAATGGACTCAGAACAGATTTCATCATCCATGAAGACGGATCTTTGAGATACGGCAGCAGATTATGTGTACCAAAGGGTCCTGTTCGGAAAGAGTTAATGAAAGAAGCTCACAGCTCTCCCTATTCAGTATATCCTGGAGGTACCAAAATGTACAAAGATCTACGTCAGAATTATTGGTGGCATGGAATGAAGCGTGAAGTAGCCAGGAGTGTCGCAAAATGTTTGGTGTGTCAGCAGGTAAAGGCTGAACATCACAGGACAGCTGGACTACTTCAACCGTTACCAATCCCAGAATGGAAGTGGCAGCACATCACGATGGACTTTGTAACTGCTCTTCCTCGCAGCACAAAGGGTAATGATGCGATTTGGGTCATCGTGGATCGACTCACAAAGTCGGCTCACTTCATCCCATTTCGAGTTGGCCAATCAACTGAGATATTAGCGAAGAAGTACATGGAGGTAATAATCTAATTTAGATTTAAAAACTCTTCATAATGTACTATTCCTGATACCCATGAACTCATACAGGAAATTGTGAGATTTCATGGAGTACCGGTCTGCATTGTCTCCGATCGTGACACCAGCTTCCGATCGCAATTTTGGCAGAGTCTGCAAGCAAGCTTGGGAACAAGTCTGAACTTCAGCACGGCTTATCATCCACAAACAGATGGTCAGTCGGAACGAACTATTCAGATCTTGGAGGATATGCTCAGAGCATGTATGCTCGACTTTAAGGGATCTTGGGAAGATCACCTGCATCTTGTGGAGTTTGCGTACAACAACAGCTACCAAGCAAGCATAGGAATGGCACCTTTTGCAGCTTTATATGGAAGGAAGTGCCGATCGCCATTAAGTTGGGACGACATCGGAGATAGAGAACTCCTTGGACCAGAGATGATAGTAGCAACCGTTGATGTGGTTCGTACTATCAGGGAAAGAATGCGCATAGCCCAAGATAGACAGAAACACTGGGCAGATGCGAAGAGACGACACTTGGAGTTCCAGCCAGGAGATCATGTATTCCTGAAAATCTCTCCGAACCGCGGAGTGATCAGATTTGGAAGACGGGGAAAATTGAGTCCAAGATACATTGGACCGTTCGATATACTCGAACGAGTCGGTGAAGTGGCATATCGTTTAGCGCTTCCACCCTCATTGGAAGGAGTGCATAACGTGTTTCACATATCTCAACTTAGAAGGTATGTGAGTGACCCCAGCCATGTACTAGATCATTCCGAGCTCACGATACAGCCTGATTTGTCTTGTGAGCAACAACCTGTGGAGATCCTGGACAGGAAAGTGAAGACACTTCGGAACAAAGAAGTTAATTTGGTCCGAGTAATGTGGAGAAAAGACACTCCAGGAGAATCCACGTGGGAAAGGGAGGATAAGATGCGTGCAAGATATCCGCAACTTTTTGTAAACTAGTCCTCAAAATAAAAGTTGTAAATTTCGAGGACGAAATTTTTGTAAGGAGGGTAGATTGTAACAACTCCAATTTTGTATACCAAAAATTTGCTTTAAATATAGTGTATACTTGGAGTATTGATGTTGCTGGAAACAATTTAAGTATCTATTTCCTTACAATAATTACAAGAATGAGCTTGTAGCTCATTGGTAATATCTTGCACTGCTGAACCAAGCCACCAGAGTTCGAATCCCATGCCCCACATAATTTTTATATCTTTTTGTTTTAATTTTTTTTAGAAGTCAAACGGTCAAACAGCCATAAGTCACATTTTATTGCGAATCACAAAAATTAAAGTACACCAAAATCTCCCCCAGACCAAGACCCACCCAACGAGACCCGACTCGGCCTTGACTCGGCCGAATCGGCCGGCGCCGCCGGCCGGACTCGGCCGGTCGGCCGAGTCGTCAACACGAAAAAGTTTCGTGTTGACTTGGTCTCTTCACCTGCATAGTCTAAATTTTCTGTACTGTTACACATTTCTCATTAATCCCCTTTTAAGACCAAAATTAATGAATTTTTAATGATTTTTACATTTTTTAAAAATATTTTTAATCCAAACCCTAACCCTAGCCTAGCCCTATATAAAGACCCCTACCCTCTACCATTTCACCTCACCACTCTAAGTCTACTCTCTCAAATTCTCGAGAACTCGGTACGAAGAGCGAGAAGCGAAGCGCTACCGAAATCGACGACGGATTCCGGCGACCGGATCAGAACCTTCGCGACGCTTTCGACGAATCGGCAACCACCGCATCCCTTAGCTTCATTAGCTTGTCCAAACCGTAAGTCCCATCCCTTCTATCTCTCTTTTCTATAAATGTAAAAATACGACTTTTTGGAACCCGACGGAAATCGGACAAACTGATTTCCGATTCGGTTTTTCTATAAATTTCCACTTGTCACCTAATACATAATATCTACCCATATTCATGTTGACTATTAATCACCCATAAACCAACTTAAACAAACTTTTTCACATGAAATGATAGCTTCTTTGCAAAACCGTATTCTTTTCATAAAAATACCATGAAGTTCATTTTTCTTAGTTTAATCAATTACCTCACTCCTAAATATGTTTATCTTGATCATAAAACTTGTAGAACTCAATTTGAATGAAATTTCACACATAAAATGATAACGTTTTCGAATACCGTATTCTTGCACTATAATACCTTTAAGTTTAACATAGCATGTTTTACCTTTAAACTTCACCAAAACTTAAAATAAGTCACGAGGTAATGACCTACCTCTACACACATTCAATATAACCCTAATTGATGAATATCAAAACACAGAATACGAAATTACAGGACTTTTCACTAAAATACCCTAATCTTTATACCCTTTATTGAAAGCTTTAAACATTTCTAAATAAAATCTTTTAATAAAATGAAAGCACGATTGGTCATGGACATCGATCGTTTATCTAAACTGTCTTGTGGTGCCTAGGCAAGTGTGTTTAAGGCTAGTGGTTTTTAATTAGGCCCACGACTGTGCTTTCTTCCAACTTACCTGGCACTTATCTGGCCGCAATTGACAGTGAAGAGGCGATTTGAGGCTTCTAATGACTCATCGTTTAGACCTTAGAAGTAGGCTAGTTGGCTTAGGAAACCCTAACAACTAAAATACGGAAAACTATACTTTTTGCAAATAAATACCCCATATTTATAAAACCGTTTTCCCAAATGAAAAGTATTTGTTAAACCTAAGCAAAGCGCCGCTACAACCCACTTTTGGGGAACCTATTAGGGATAGTATGGTTCATCGTGCACCCGCAGGCTAGTGGTGCGAGATTCAGACCTCCGCAAGGAGCATTCGGTCTCGAAAGATTTAAAATACGATATTTAAGGAAAATGAGATTTTCTCTAAATAAAATATTTATATAAAATTATTCATGTGTTAATATATATAATTAACATTTAAACACCTATTTTATCATAATCTAAAGTTTCCACTTTTTCCTAAAATTAAAGATTAAAAATTACATTAAAATACCATGAATTTCAAATAAAACAATTAATACTTTTATTAGTATTTATTCACTAGAATAACACAAATAAAATTCACATTCATTATAACAATAAAGACGATTATTAAATACTTGAGGTGTATTTTGAAAACTATACAAAAGTACTTTTTACAGAAAACCCCCTCAAGTTTTACAAATTACAAAAAGGCCCCTAACTACTATTGGACTTCAAATTATCTTTCTTTTAATCTGACTCGGGTTAGAGTCTGACTATTCCTGACTCGAATATGATTCAATTCAATCTATATTCTTTTATACTCCAACACAATTTGAATACATGAAACCCTGAATCCAGTTAACAATATATTCCTTTTGACTGAATCAAACCATGGATATTCATCCATTATCCTGATATTCCATTTACCCGATTATACAGTTACATCATGTTTATTGATATCATGGTTTTGGTCAGTCACCCAACTTACATATTCCAATACTACAATACTGTTAAAACACTACGGGGTTTAAGGGGTAGATTGGTACGGAAGGTGTTAAAGGTGGCACGAGGTGGTCAGATTAAGACACCTAACCTGAATCCTATTGCTGTTGTACCGTGGCATAACGGTTCCTTGTACTTTCCTTTTGCCCTGATCTCTAGCATATAGAGATCCCCCTCGTATATACTGGCATCCTTCTGTACCAAGCTACAAACAACAGCGTTAAACAATGTTCCATAATATTCAATAATATAATACTTTAGAAAATACTGTTACTCTGTCATTCTCATTCTTTTTTTTTCTTTGGGACTTACCGAGCGACTTGTTCGCTGACGACATTCTATTTCTTTCTTCTTTGAATGTCGTCAGGTGCGTTGGACCAAGCTGAGATCGAGCCCACCGGTGAAGATTTGGAGCAGTTCCAGGAAGATCCAGAGCTCTAGATACTGTACCTTGTTCTTTCCAGTTTATTTCATTTTCTGTTATGCCACTGTTTAGGCATTGTTTTTTATTCCAGTTGTATTTCCTTTCATGCATTGTACAAAGAATGTTATTAATAAAAAGTTGCTGTTATTTCTACATCATTTGTCTCTTGTGATTTACTTTATATTTCTTAGTTACGCTTAGCGTATGTACTTCTGAGTATATACGTAGCGGGCCTCGTCGCGTCCACTTCGCCGTACACTGGAAAGCGGGGCGTGACAAACACTGGTAGGAACCACCTGAAACTCCGTGAGGAACTTCTTCATCCAGACAGCTTCCTTTGCGGCATCGCAAGCAGCTATGTACTCCGCTTCCATAGTTGAGTCAGCAACGGTCTCCTGCTTAGAACTCTTCCAGCAAACCGCCCCTCCATTGAGGGTAAAGACATAACCCGACATGGACTTGGAGTCATCCTTGTCACTCTGGAAGCTGGAGTCAACAAAGGCCTCGATCTGGAGGTCTTTTCCGCCATACACCAAGAACATCTCCTTAGTCCTTCTCAGGTACTTGAGAATGTTCTTTACCGCTATCCAGTGCTTCTCCCCTGGGTCTGACTGATACCGGCTTACAACGCTCAATGCGTATGCTACATCTGGTCTGGTACACAATATCGCATACATAATAGAGCCTACCGCAGATGCGTAGGGTATTGATGACATGCGAGCCTTTTCCAAATCAGTCTTGGGAGACATCTCTTTGGAGAGGGTGATTCCGTGACAAGCCGGTAGATTACCGCGCTTGGAATCTTCGATACTGAATCGTTTCAGTATGGTGTCGATGTACCTTGACTGTGAAAGTCCCAACATCCTTTTAGATCTATCACGATAGATCTGGATCTCCAGAATGTAGTTGGCATCGCCCAGGTCCTTCATGGAGAACCTCTGTGACAAGAATCCTTTGACTGACTGTAGCATAGGAATATCATTTCCTATTAGGAGAATGTCATCGACGTACAAGACTAGCAATACCACATTTCTCCCTACAATCTTACTGTAAATGCATGGTTCATCTGGGTTTTTGACAAAGTCGAATTCTTTGACAGTATCATCAAAGCAGATGTTCCAACTCCGCGATGCCTGCTTCAGTCCATAGATGGACTTGAGCAACTTGCACACTTTACCGCTGCTCCCACTCTGATTGAATCCCTCTGGCTGATCCATATAGACGCACTCTTCCAAATTTCCATTTAGGAAAGCCGTCTTTACGTCCATCTGCCAGATCTCATAATCGTGGAAGGCAGTAATGACAAGAAGGATCCGAATGGATTTAAGCATGGCTACCGGAGAAAAGGTCTCGTCATAGTCCAAACCAGGTCTTTGACGAAAACCCTTTGCAACAAGCCTAGCTTTATAGGTTTCAACCTGCCCATCTACACCAATCTTCTTTCTGAAGATCCATTTGCAGCCTACGGGTTTTACCCCTTCTGGAGCAAAGTCCAAAGTCCAAACTTTGTTGGTGTACATGGACTCCATCTCGGTCCGCATTGCATCCAGCCATTTTACCGAGTCACCGCTCTGAATGGCTTGCTGGAAGCTAGTAGGCTCGTCATAATCAATGACGCAATCCTCTTTATCCCCGTCTATGAGAAAACCGTAGTATCTCTCGGGCGGATGAGACTGCCTACTACTCCTGCGGAGCGGCGCAGGAATGTCCGGTTCCCCTGAAACTTCTGGTTCTTCCAAGCTTTCAATAATAGCTTGTGGTTCTGGAATTTCTTCCAGTTCTATTGCGCTTCCACTTATCTAATTTTCCAAAAAATCAGTTTCCAAGAAGTGGGCATGCGGAGAAACAAAAACCTTTTGTTCTTCTGCGGAATAGAAAAGATACCCTCTGGAGTTCTTTGGGTATTCCACAAACTTACACAGTACTGAGCGTGCCTCGAGCTTGTCCGCATGCTGCTTTTTTACAAAAGCTGGACATCCCCATGTCTTAAGATACTTAAGACAGGGTTTCTTCCCACTCCACATCTGATATGGGGTAGTAGGCACAGTCTTGGTTGGAGCTTTGTTCAAGAGATATGCAGCTGTTTCTAGTGCATAACCCCAGAAAGATTGCGGTAATTCAGCCTTACTCATCATAGAACGAACCATATCCAATAGGGTTCGATTCCGCCTTTCAGATACACCGTTGTGTTGTGGTGTGTATGGAGGAGTACGCTGAGAGAGAATTCTATTCTCTTTTAAGTAGTCCAGAAACTCGGCACTCAAGTATTCACCACCTCGATCAGATCTCAGTGTCTTTATACTTTGGCTTGTTTGTTTTTCAAATTCATTCTTGTATTCCCGAAATTTCCCAAAGGCCTCGGATTTGTGCTTCATTAAGAAGACATGTCCATACCTAGAGAAATCATCTGTGAAAGTAATGAAGTATGAATAACCACTTCGCGCATGTGTAGACATTGGACCACAGACATCACTGTGTATGAGTCCCAAGAGCTCGCTCGCTCTTACTCCGTGTCCAGTGAACGGAGTCTTTGTCATCTTTCCCATGAGACAAGATTCACAAGTGGCATAAGACTGATACTCGAACGGATTTAAGTATCCCTCTTTATGTAACTTAGTTAATCGTGTCTCATTAATGTGACCCAGTCTACAATACCATAAGAAAGCCTGATTTGTTTCCGGAGACTTTCTTTTAAGTGTGTTCTGGACACTGAATATCTGAGCTTGATTTAATACGTATATCTCGTTATTTAATGTACCTGACCCAATCAGAACTTGATTTAGGTGGATGTGTATTATATCGCTTACAAAAGTAAATTCATATCCTTCCATAGAAAGTAAGGATACAGATATGATATTACAAGTCGTACCTGGTACATACAAACAGTTACGCAAAATCAATATCTGCCCAGTTGTCAGTCCAAGATGATATTCCTCTACGGATTCAGCATCCATGCTCATTCCGTTTGTAACCCTGAGAGTCATATCACCTTTCCTGATAACCCTACGGTTTCTCAGAGCCTGTAATGAATTACAGATGTGAGATCCTGATCCGGTATCCAATACCCAGGAAGTAGGGTTAACTGACATACAGTTCTCTATCACAAACACACCCGAAGCCGAAGCCACAACATGCTTCGAATTCTGGCTACTGGCTTTGCTAGCCCTGCAATCTTTCTGCCAATGTTCATTCCCGTTACAATAGGAACGTCCCTCTTTAATTACATCCAGTCCTGAAACTTTTGCCCTTGCTTTTCCTTCTTCTTCCCTGGTTTCCTTCAGGGTATAAGCAGAGGGCAGGGACTGTAGAATTAAGTCAGTACTTGACCCATTCTCCAACGTGGTCTCCAGGTCCATGAGCTTAAAATAGCTGGTTTCTGTAAGGACGTTGTCCCCTACAGATGACCCGACAGCCAATCTCGCTTGAAGCAATTCGTTCGAGGTCTCATATCTTGCGATACGAGATTGCTCTCCATATAAATCTTTGTTATGGAGGAAGATAGAAATTGAGTCCATCTTCTCGTGCTGCCTCTGGTTTGCACCATCAACTGAGGCTAACACGAGGCACTTGGCTTTCGCACAGTCTTTTTCCGATGTCTTACGGATATCACTATCCGTGACAGGGGAAACTGGTCCTGAGACGGCAGGGGTTTGATTATTTAAGAGGTGTCCCAGCTTGTCATGGGTAATGGACATCTGGACAGACCTTAGCCAATCATAACAGTCAGGTTCAGTCATTTTATTATCTAGATGTAACCTATGTGTGGTCACTTAGTCGCTGCAATTAAGAGAGAGAGAGAGAAGAAAACACTCAGCATGATGCTCTTGCAACTTTAGATTGGTTTTTAATTTATCTAAACAGGATGGCTCCCACTGTCTCTCGAATCCCTCCTCAAACCAAAAAGGAAGAATTAGTCAGGATCAATCTCACCGTACAGTACTTGCTTAACCGTTCAGCCAGGCCAGTGTCGGTACTTCGAGGGAGGTTTTCCAACGCTTTCGCGAAGTTCCTTAATTAAATAACCTCTTTTCCCTGGGGGCGTAGCCCCGCTAACACCTTTCTAGACACCTACTTGGTTTATAGCATTGATCGTTAAGTGAGAAAGTTCCCGAGGAGTAGCATATACTCACAGTAGGATCGGGATCCAAATATCATCGCGTGACAAAACTGAAGGAATCCTACCAGAATCATCACACTCCAAATGGTATGCAGTGCAAGCAAGTTTCAGTTCTTTTGAAACCCCCGATGTGGATTTTTGCCCCATGCTCTTATGACCTTGACGAAGGTCAACAAATCATAAGTCACATGTCAAGTTCTACCCATCATTGTCCAGGTTAATTTGAACCCACCCGTATATACCCTTTACAAAGGTCAACAAAGTAATACGACTGTCCCAAACCAACGCATCTATCTATGCTACATATGAACACCCAACAGCTACCAATCATTATGCCTTGACGAAGGTCAACAAACATAGCTTGAATACTATTGAATATTCATACGAAACGACGGAGGGCTACGAATGGTTTTGGCGAAACCTTGAACGTAGTGAACTTGATATAATCGAAGGAACCTTGATAGCTTTTAAAAGGAGTGGCTCAAGCTCCGCATTTAAAAGTTGGTTTTTGAAAAGAACCGAGTGGTTTTGAAAGTGTTCCAACGACTTTTACTTGGTTTATTTTCTTGCATTAGTTCTTTTAATGCGTATTTTTCTTGCATTAGTTCTTTTAATGCGTCCCATCATTTAATCCTACCATTGCAGAAAACAATCAAAATATGACGTACGCTTATGCCATTCACATTCGCCACGGGGCCCCGTCATTACCCGTTAGGTTACTAAACTAACGACAGAGCGGGGGCTGGGCTAGCGCGGTTGTAAAACATAAGCAACGCCTAAATAATATCATATATAGATATATATTGCAATGATAGCCATTTCAGATCACAGATGAATATATTGGATATACTAGGAATCCGCAATTCGTACGAACCTGTAACGAAAAGCAGATTATACGGTCGCGGTGAATAGCCAATACCCCACCCAAGACCCCTACGGGTGCGGCAAACTACCCGCCAAATATCCGAAGCGGAGCAACCTCTCTCAACGACGTGAGTAGGCCACTCGGCACTTCGAGATACCCGGTAGTTTGTGCACCCCACCATGGGTCTATCCTAGGAGCAAAAACAGTAAAAAGAAATTATACAATACCAGCTACAACCCCGACCCGGTTGTGCGGCCATACAAATAATATTACATCAATTTACATATTACATGAATTGAAAGATAAAAGAAAACTCTCATCTCACAACCCCCGGCTATTCACCCGCGACAATCCAACGAATTCATATACACATACCAGCAACATTACAGATCACAGATTTGTATAACCCCCACTAATCGACATATAGCGATTAGCAGACGTTCAATACAAATAACACATCACAGATATATACCCGTCAGTTTAAGTCATTAGAAACTCGATCAAAATAAGGTTTTTAAAGCCCAAAAAACAAATTTTTCTTTTTGGAAAATCTGGGCTGAAAAAACATATACCAAAAATCCCAAAATACCCCACTAAGTATACTGCAGTGAAGAAAATCCACAGAAGAGTTAAATCGGCCGCGGAACAGCGGCAAGAGCAAGCTATTGCCGCGTTTCCGCGGCGCTTTGATGAGATCTCTTGATCGTTTTTCTTCAGTGCACTATAAAAACCCTGAGTCGATTTTTGAAGCATGATTTATTATTTTTACAGAACTTTAAAAATCGACAGCAAGCTTGATATCCGGGTGTATTTCGCGACTTTTTCTCCGATCGAATTTCTAGTTACTATGCTAACATGTTAGGTAGTGTTTAACTAGGCTCTGATACCACTGTAAGTCCATGCTACCCTTCCCTGGTTCTTACGGGGTTGCGGAAGTGGTGAAAAACGATTTTCAAGAGGGTGGTAACATGGACTACCAATACGGATCTTTGTTAAACGACTAACTAACAACCTAACTTGAGTTTACCTATTCGGTTAGGGGGCTATACCTTTCTTGAACTCCTTCGTCTTCAACTCCTCCCGGTGTACGGATCGGCTTCACCTCGTCGTCTCCTTGCGCCGAAGATGAATCCACCCGAAAGCTTCTACCTTTGGCTTCTTTTTCGAACTTTGAAGAAACTAGATCACTTGGCTTGCTAGGCCTTGTGAACTAGAATGAGTAGAGGAATGTTTTGGTGTCTTTTTATCTCTAAGGCAATGAGTCTTGACACATGAGAATGGTTTGCCTTGAGCTAGAGAGAGCAAGAGGAAGAGGGAGAGCTTGAGAATGAGAGAGCTCAAGAGAGAGAAAGCAAAATGAAAAGTGAGCAACTCTTTTCTCATCCAACCTCTCATAATCCAAAAGCATCATGAGCCATAATGATAATCAAGTATTATGTGATGGTTCATATCATATCAAAGGCAATATCATTTTCATGCACTCATTTTGCCAACCACAACAAGTAAGCAAAAGTCTTTGCATGAAAAAATGACAACCATTGTAATGATGATGGTCAACTAGTCCAAGCTAGTCAACCGGTCAACAAAGTCAACAAGTCAACAAAGTCAACCCCTCAACAACCATGTCACTATAATACTTAATTAATATTATTTTTAATCATATATAATATTCTCATTAGGGTTTAGCAAAAAGTCAATGGTCAACAGTCAACAGTCAACAACCCTAATGAGAATCCTCTGCCTCTGTCTCTCTGTCAATTGTGCATACACACCCGCATCCGCGTTCGAGGAACACGAATACATACGAGATAAAACCAATCCCAAAACGTACACTAGGATCTGGTTTAAACCAAAGCCCGCTAGTGTTAACTGTCCGGACACTAAACGTGCACAAGTGCACGGATGTGACCGAACCCTGTCGCAAAACCATGCGACCTGTCGCAAAACCATGCGACCTCTACTCTTTTGCCTAAAGGCGAATAGCTTTCTGTGTGGGACTCTAAAGACTCGACACTACGCTGGCAGTGGGTTTAACCACAGACCGTAAGCGGCACTAGCTGTGCGTAACGGTCCCCAGGTAGATGCCGACAAGAAGACGGACGAGGTGAAACCCATCTGAACTCCTACTGAGCCTGTATATGACAATCTCCGTACAGTCCGGTCTGTTCGTCTGATACATCGCATGGCGGGCCTAGGGGGCGGTAAACGTCAGTCCCCTAATAGCGGTACAAGTCGTGTCGGAGTGAAGCCCAGAACACCCTGAGATAGCATTGGAAACCTACCAGTATATCTCGCTTGCCCTGGCCAGGGACAACTCGTGTAATGGCTCTCCTAGACACAGCGCGATGTCAAACCCCAATACCGGGAGAGACGAATCATGTCTAACCGTCACTGCCTCCAAGTGCTTCGGGACTGCACCCAAAAACTATCTGTTTGCACGACTCCTTTGAGCCGTGGTAGGGTGGTAATCAAAGTACAGTGGGAACACACTCGAGGCGAAATGACAGTGTCAAGTCAGCGGACTAAGCTGTATTCATGTCACCTGAGAACTGATAACTGACGATAGGTATAATACTAACCATTCAGTTCCTGACGAGTCCTGTCCAGTGTACTCGTAACCTAACGAGCACCCGCATACTATCTCAAGTACGACGTACTGACGGCTGTGGGACAGACCGTCTTCCACACTGGTGTGAGAAGCGCATACGCTAGTCTACTCCGGAGTATCGATGCCCTGTCTCGATAGTCCTGCGACTAGGGACCTGCATAAGGATGTGCTTATAGATTACCCAGCCCCCACGAGTGTGACTGCCATCACAACGCTGGTAATCAAGCAAAGATCCTAAGAGCTCCACTAATGTGTAAAGGCGATATACTAAAATAAACACATGTACATATCGAAGTAGAAACAAACCAAGTAGCATACTACTATATTGAGCAAGATTGTCAATACAAGGTGAATATCCCAAGCTTCCATTAAGTAATATACATACTAGTATGATACAGTAATGGCCTCTAGGGCATATACACTAACAAAAGGCACGAGCAGGATGATGAGTACCTACGGTACAACTAAAAAACAATTAAAGTGCATTCATTTTTATTAAGCCATAGTCACCATATAAATATACAACTCCCAAAGGAGAAAAAGAAAATATGAAAAGCTCATATGGAATCAATACTGGATATATTCAATGAAACCGGTTAATATTGTTATCAGGAATCTTCACGTTAAGTCTAAATCATAACCCGAATGGTAATCTTGTTTCAGACATTAGTGATAGTTTTAAACAACTTGGACGGATATTGATAGTAAATATTTAATCCATGGTATGACCGGTATTTCATGCATCGATCCGGAGGAGACGGAGTGCTTTTATGAATAACTTATATTTTTTCTGGATCTCCACTTGGCGGGATTCAAACTCCCCACGAATCTCGCACGATCTCTGAACTGAAAACCTCTGCGAAGAGAGAGAGAGAATGAACCCAAAATGCTCCGCCGCTTCCCTCCTCCTCCTCCTCCCCCATATCGGATCTCTCCTCTCATTAGTACCCGCTTCTCATCCGTACCCGAATCCGCTACCGACCCATCATCATCAACCACATACTCCTTCGTTCAATTTCTCTCCTCAGCCTCGAAATCCTCGTCCCTCCTCAAGGGCCAGCAGTCTCATTCTCTCATCCTCAAGCTCGGCCTCAGCTCCAACCTCTTCATCAACACAACCCTCCTCGATCTCTACTTCAAATGCCGCAGATTCTCAGATGCCCACAAGTTGTTCGATGAAATGCCTGAAAGGAACTCAGTCACTTGGAACACTCTCATATATGGCAACTCTCAGTCCCCAACCCCTCTACTTGCTATAAAAGCGTTGAAAGATTTGATCTTTTTGGGCATTGAGCTGACCCATTTCGGGGTTTCGAGCGTCTGTGTCGCGGTTTCACGGATCGGGGATTTGGGGATGGGAAAGATGTTGCATTGTGTAGGATTTACAAGTGGGCTTTGCGGTAGTTTGGTGTCGGGCACTTCTTTGGTCGACATGTATTCGAAGTGTTTGGATTTGGTTAGTGCCAGGAGAGCGTTTGATGAGATGAACGAGAGGAATGTGATTACTTGGACCTCTTTGGTTACTGGGTATGCATTGGATCAAAGGCCCGGAGATGCTATGTTGTTGTTTAGAGAGATGAAGCGTTTGGGTGTAGGGATGAATAGAGTTACTTATAATAGCTTGCTCGCCGCTTTCTCTGTGTTTGAAGATTTGGGTCATGGGAAACAAGTGCATTGTCTTGTGACAAAGGAGGGGTTGGATTTCGATCCGTTTATATCGGTTACCTTGGTGACGATGTACTCAAAATGCGGAAATTTAGATGATTTTATTAAGATGTGTGATAATGTCTCCGTTCGGGATCAAGTTTCGTGCAATGCCATCATTGCCGGATTTTCACATTCGGGAAATGATTATGAAGTGCTTGATAGGTTTTTACAAATGAGGAAAGAATGCATTGAAGCAGACTTCTTCACATACGCCTGCGTACTCAGAGGTATCGGAATCTTTTCAGGCCTACAAGAGGGCAGGCAGACACATGCCCTGATATTGAAATCGGGACACGATTCTAATGTTTGTGTACAGAACGGGCTTGTATCCATGTATGCAAGGTGCGGTGTGATTGATGATTCTAAAAAGGTTTTCGCTGTAATGATCGAACCCGACATGGTATCGTGGAACTCTCTTGTGTCAGGGTGTGCTCAACACGGGTTTTGCATAGAAGCAATAAAACTGTTTGAACAAATGAGAACTTCTGGAGAAAAACCTAATAGCACATCGTTTCTATCTGTGCTTTCAGCCTGCAGCCACGTTGGATTGGTAGATAAAGGGCTCGAGTATTTCCATATGATGAAACAAGAAAAATTCTCGGTTGTTCTTGAAAGAGAGCATTACGCTTGCATGGTCGATCTTTTGAGTCGAAATGGTCGTCTTGAAGAAGCTGAGAGTTTTATCAATGCCATGCCTGTGAGACCAACTGTGTCGATATACAGAGCTTTGCTTAGTGCATGTAAAGTTTACGGAAATATGGAGATAGCGAAACGAGCAGCCAAATGTCTGCTTGAGATATGTCCAGACGACCCTTCAACCCATTTGTTGTTGTCGAATGTGTTTGCAGCAGATGAATGCTGGGAGAATGTGTTGCAAGTAAGAGGAGCCATGCGGGGAAAAGGAGCCAGAAGGCAGCCGGCATTGAGTCTTGTAGATGAAAGGATTATTGCTATATAAGGTTACTAAATAAAATTGAATTTTTTTCTCTGAGGATGAATTGGAACCAATTATGGTGAATATGGTGTCCAGAATGATTGGTTTTTTTTTGGAATGGAAGTAATCATACATAACTGAATGGTTGTTCTTTTTGGAATGGAAGTAAGCATACATAACTGAATGATTGTTCTTAAGCAGGTAATTAATAACTCAAAACTAAAACCTCAACACATGCTTTGGGAGTAAGCATGTGGTTAACAGTTTCTTTTGATGTGGTTAAAAGTTTTGGCCATGATAAATTGAGTTATTCCGTTTTAAGTATAATTTTTTTCAATATATTAGATTTGGCTTTAAATTGAACAAATAATTATGAACATTAAATAAACTAATATACCAGATTTAACTTTAAGTAAACAGGCTAAAAAACAGGAAACCCTCCTTTGCTTTGCTCGAAACGCAAGAATCCTCCCTTGGTTAAAAAAATCTGTCTTCACTCTGCAATTGTTAATTATTCCCAAAATGCTCTTGAATTTAATTATTTCTTGTCATTGTTCCATTAAATGGTCATAATTAATATTTTAATTGAGGGGTATTTTAAGAATAAAAAATTATAAGAAAATGAAAAGTTAAAGGTGATTAATTCAAGACAAAGCCTAGATTTTTTGACTCGGATGGTTTCCTGCTACTCAGGCAAAAGAAGAATGAATTCCAACCATCAAACCGATCTTGTGAAGTGAGTTAGATTAGGATCTACTTGATAGGATTTGTCTACTTTTTAGCCATTATAACAGTTTAGGAATTTATGCAATCAATTATCAAGAAAAGCTCTTTGCTTATACCAACAATGATATCATCACCGTACAAAGCCTTAATTACCAAAAACTACCCTAAAATTTCCACCATTTTCAACAAACTACTCTAAAGTTTTAAATGCAAGGATAATTACCCTTTTTAACGGTCAAACATATTAGTTATGACCGTTTTGCCCTCATATTAAATCTAAATAATTATCTTAAATATTAATTAGGACTAGAATTAGGGTTAGGTGATGGAGCAGTCAACGGCGATGGCGGTGACGGAGTGAAGGAGAAGCGGAGAGGAGGTGATGATGATGATGATGTTGGAGTGAATGGTTGTGGGAAGACGATGAAGAAGAAGACGGTGGTGATGATGATAGAGACGGCGGCGGTGGAGAAGGTCAGGAAAGAGAGGGGAGGGGGAGGAGTGGGGATGATGATGATAGAGGCGGCGGCAGTGGAGAAGAAGAAGATGATGATGGTGATGGATGTGCCGGTGGCGGCATGGGGAAGGCCAGGGAGGAGAGGGGAGGTCGTGGGAAGGTGTGGGAGGAGGGAGAGACGGTAAATCATGATGAAGAAGAAGAAGATCATGGAGATGGTGGGGGTAGGTTGGGGAGGAAGGAGGGATGGACGTGGGTGAGCCAGCGGGAAGGAGGGATGAGTGGATGTGGAAGAAAGCGGGGAGGAGATCGACGGCACGGAGGAAGGGGTGGGGTGGAGGAGGTTGCAGGAAGGAGGTCGACGGCGTGGAGGAGGAAAGGAGGTTGATGGCGAGGCTGCGGGGAGTGGCGGCTGGGATTAAGGTTTTAGAGAAGATGAAGTTTGAGCGCGGTTTATGATTTTTTTTAATGAAATGGCAATTTGCCGACGTTGCGCAGTTAGGGCCGACGTGTCACTGTAAAAAAAGTTAGTTATCCTCACATTTGAAACTTAAGGATAGTTTGTTGAAAATAGTGAAAACTTTAGTGTGGTTTCTGATAATTAAGCCTTGCACAAATACTAAAATGGATCTAATGTCTGATAATTTGATAGGATTTATTTCCAAATTCTACCGGGCGAATTCTAATCTAACTTTGAAGCTTATTAGACATTCCATTTCTATAAATTATTAATAATAGAAATTCGATCTCTACTTAGCTCTCCTATTTCTATCCTAACTAAGGATTATGCAAATCGTGAGTCCCAAAAAATGTCCTAGGAATGGCGTTCGAAGTTAAAGTTTCATAGATGGAGTTTGGAAGACCGTGCCCTCAAAAACCTAGATATCAAAAAGCGGGTAAAGGTTGAAGATGATTTGTTGTCAACTACTCTCATTTTCATTTATGGAGTCACTTCACACCAAGCTGTAGAATCCTGATCATTGGAAGAGTCTGTGTCCCCCTAAGTGTAGGCGACAATGTTGAAGACTAAGTTGTAATTATTCATACTACGTGAGATGCATTTTTGTATTAAAATAAAGGCTTGATGGGCTTATCTCCAACATCTTAACCAAAATTCTCTAAACCGATCTATTATCTTAGTTAAGAACATTAAAAATCTTTTTGGTTATAAATATTTACTGATATTAGTTTTTGAGCAGGGATTTCCCTATTTTTTTAATATATTATTATTGATTTTTAAGTTAACCAAATCTTTAAAAATCTATATTAAAAGTCTTTATCATTTTTTATTATTTTAACTAAAATTATTTAAACATCTTTAACTCTTTATTGTATAAGGATGGTGATATTATCAAACCTTTATTTGATAAATCCATATCAAAACTTGTGTATGGACAAAATTAATTCCAACAACGTCAGCCTATAATTTTTGTATTTTTTATTCTGTCTTACCTATTGATCCTGATCCAGATCCTGTTCACAGCGTCGATATAGCACCGTCCCGTGTCGATTGCAGGATAATTGTGTCAGTGAGATTATGAAGATCCGCAGTCTCGAAAGAAGATCCATGGCCTTGCGGGCTCGTCGGCAACGTGACAGAGCTCCTCCATCATGTTGTCGAGATCCTCCCGCAACGAGATCAAGATGAGCGCATCGAGGTTCTCGTCGGTGGGATGGTACTTGACAGCGCCTATCTCGTTCCTGAACATGCCGTTTATCTTGACCAGCAGATCCATTTTGGACAAAAAACACCGGCGCGAGAGGATCGGGGCGGAGGTTGTTGTAGAGGTTAAGACGGCGGGTGTGGGAGAGAAAGGAGAGAGGGCCAATGAGGTTGGAGAAGAGGTTGAGTGCGGTGACGCGACGGGTGAGGGGTCGCAGGTGGAGGAGGGACGATGGGGTGCGATTTGAGGGGAGAAAATTAAAGGCTGTTATAATTGGGGTTAATTTTGTCCATGCATAAGTTTTGTTGTGGATTTATCAAATACGGGTTTGGCAATATCGTCACCCTCATATTTAGGCTAAAATGCTGGAAAAAACCCTCCCCTTCCTTTCCTTTGCATGAAAAGCAGAAAATCCTCCTAAACTCAAAAAACATGTATTTTAACCCAAAAATTTAACACCGTCAATTTGTTTGTGCATGTTTCCCAAAATACCACTCAAGCATTTCTTCTCCAATTTCCTCTTTTATCTTATCTAAATCTTTCTTGTTTCCCCCAAAACGCGGATTTCTCATTTCTTATTTAAATCTCTAATTTATCATCACTTATCTTCTCTTTTTTCCTCCAAAAAGTGAACATGGATGCAAAAAATATGGATTTGGAAAAGATGAAAAGAAAAGAAAATGTTAGTTTAGTCAATTAAATTTATTAGAGAGGTATTTTCGGCATTACAAAGTCTTATGGATGGAAAATTTGTCACTCCCCGTTTCCCAAAAGACGGTAATGACACGTGACGAGATCCGCGACGTGTTTATTTTCGAGAAGGTCATTTCCTGTAATAAATACGCTATGCGTTTATAATCAATATAATATCATAACAAGAATTAACAAGATAATTAAAATTTCAACAACTACTTTATATACATTCAATATTTCCATATAGTTTTGGATACAAGATAAGTTAAAAGAAAAGTGCAATGAAAATGCCTAAACATGTGATATATTTGAACAACAAAAGCTGAAGAAACTAATAGTCGGTCTGTGCTTCAAGCTGAGCGTAAACCTGCAGGCTCGGCTCGATCTCCTTAGTTTCTTGATCACCTGACGAACATTCCCAAGAAACAAAGAGAAATGCATGTCGTAAGCGAACTAACACTCAGTAAGTCTTCAAAAAGATATGAATACAATGTGATAAAGAAATGCGTATAAATAGAACATGGCATCTAATGTAACTGTGGCCAAGTAAAGGTATCAGTTTAAATATGTGTATGTATATGTATAAGCATGATTATTCTATCTTAACGTGATTGTTTTTAGTTCGATAATGAAAGTATGCGTGTATATGAGAGTAGTCCGTCAAACCCACGGACCAACAACACGTAGAAGTATAAGGCCCCGTCAAACCCACGGGACAACGACACACGAGATTTAAGTTAGGTGATTTTTAGTCGACGCCCGTGCTACGTCATACATTCTTTACCAAACTACCCGTTATAATACCCAGTTTCTTTTGTACGCCAATAGCCATATTTAAACAAAGTGTTGTTTCCAAAATTTGCCCATTTATATTTATATTTTTTATTTATTTATTTCCAACACCTTAATCTATATTTTAACCCAAATAGTTTTCACTAAACTAATTCTAGCTCATGCCCCTCGTCTCTTTTCATTCATCTAAGTATATTATAACACAGGCCCAAGCCCAAAACCCTAATAATCCAAACCCAACCCTCCGCTCAACCGCCACATTTCGTTTGAAATCCCCACTTTACTCCCAATTAACACCAAATCAATTCCCATTTAATCCCTTTAAATTCCTAAATAAATCCTATTAAATTCTTATTTAATTATTTTTTTAATTCTCTTTCTCTCTTTAAAACTCCCCCTCTCTCTCCCTGTTCACTCTCTTTCTCATCTCGATCTCTTCCTCTCTCTTTCCTCCGCCGACCACCGCCAACTCCCTCTTCCCGGCAGCACCCCCTCTCTGAGCTCACCGCCAACCTTTTCCACGACGTTACCTCCTCTCACTGCAACTTCACCCCCCTAACTCCCCCACTTCCTCTCTCAACAGCCACAACCCACCGAACACCACCGCTGCACCGTCGCCAACCAACTCCTCCGGTGATCACCGCAACCATCACCACCGTCCTCTCCTCCTTCGCTACCACACCGCAACCACCATCACTTCCTTCGTCCAACCGCATCCAAGCCCTCCATCCCTCATCGTGATCACTACCCGAGTACAACCATCGTCGAGTCCATCACCACCGGCCACCTCTTAGCCGTGGGCCCCTTGCCTTGAGACAACCGGCGACCCACCTCCATCAACAACCCCGAGCTTCTTACTCCCCGTCTCCTTCACCAAGCTCCCTACCATTGTATATTGCCGAGCTCTCGCCGTCGTCGACCACCCGACGAACTCCAGACACCATCAAAACACAGCCGCACCCACAAGCCCCCTTGCTGCGTAATATCAATGTCGAACTCAAGCTCGAACCGAGGCCAAACTGTAGCCGCGCTTGCGTCGTTGTGCTGCCTGTGCCCGTACTCGTGTCGCCATCATCATCGCTATAGTGATCGTCCATTCATCGAAGGCAAGTTCAAATACTTGCTTACATGCTATAATACTTATATATTGATATACGATCCGATAATATCGCGTGATTAATAATAGACCATATTAATTTAAGTTAATTTGGATCTAGATATTAATCGAGTCAAATACCTCATGTTAACGTCGTATAGAAGTTCATAAATTTTTTCGTGTGAATTGAGTGAACATAATCGACATTTCGACTAATGATCGATTTCTTAGTCTAGGTATTCGATATGGAACTTATGCGAAAACCTAATCTAGTGTGGCAGAAATTATGAATCTTGGGTTACTTTAGTGATAATGGATAACATGTAAAAAGTTGGGTTGAAACTACGGACTTTAACACTATAGAACGACACTTTCACTTAGATCCGTCAAAATGTGAAATTCCTCGCATACTTAGCTTGCGAAAATCGTAGTAAATTGGATACATATTGGAATGTTATGTTCGAGGGCTCGTATCAAAGCCGACTCGATAATATAGAACACTCTGTATTTTATCTTTCGATACTGCTATAACACAACGACGAAAACTGTTCGGGAATGCGGCTCTGGACCGCAGTCCAGAGCGGTATATCATATTGATACATGTTTCTAATTAACTGTATAACGCTGTATGGAAAATGAAAATGTGCGAAACCCTACACCGTTATGAAGATTATCCTATTAGATAACTATAGGTGATGGTTTCTTTTAATTTTACTGTCATTTGATATTTTAAATGTATTTTAAACCGTTGATAGGTACTGCAGTTCTTTGCAGGGACAGAATGTATACCTTAGCCTTAAATAGTGCATATCTCCCAGCTCGCAGTGGATATTGTTGATCCGTTGGGTAAGTTGGAAACATAATTGATAGATCTAAATATTATCTAACTGTAGTATCACCTAATTGTGATCCCAATAGGGTTAAAAATGTGTTACAAAATGGACTTTCGGTTCAGGAACTAAATTTCCAGCAGATAACACTTAAAATGAAATGACCGTAATTCGCAAAACCGAAACCCGATTGAATTGAAAACAATTTCTTTGGATTTATAATTAAGTTTACTTTCTACCACTCTTGTACTATTTTGCTTAATTATGATCGTACGATTTAATGTGATTTTTCTGAGTTCTTAAGGCGCGTAATGACTTATAATGCATCTGACTTGTTTAGCGGCATAATTCACATATTTACCCGACCGTGATACCTCTAGTGATAGCAAACATTTATAGTGATTCTTAGAGAATTTTGCAGTATCGAACGTGAGTGGTATTGGATTATTTGTGTCATGCCAGTGATAAATGATTGATTCGTGAAAGCGAACGGTGCAGTGAAAAGTGAATAAAACCGTGTTATTGGTGCGTACTTGTACACAACTAGCCCCATTACATATAGTTATTGAAACCCGGGAAAAAAGGGAAATCGAAGAGGAAATGAATTTTTATTTAGCGAAATTATCGATTTAGAGGATGATCATTCGAACAGCGACTCTTATATATAATGGATTTGGACTTAGCGGTCCGGCCGACAGAGTTATGTCCCGGGCAACAGTGGGCCGTAGTCTTAGGTACGTATGATACCCTCATTAAAAATGATCACTTCTTTCTATAAATTCGATTTCAAAAATTGACCTAGAGACCAGTAGGAACACAGATCATGTACAGCATTGATTATTGAAATATCGATTACATGTATTCACTGTCTCCCATGTTATTACCTTTTATTTCATGCTTCATTATTGTTATCATATTATTGCTATTGCGTCGTCCTGACGACCAGAGTATGCATGTTCAGAGCTTGAAGAGGACCCAGCTTAGGTGCCAGACCTACCGTTCGAGCTCGCAGAGATCTAGACGGTTGTACTTTTAGCATCTCTACTGCTTTCCATAAAGTAACATTATATTTGCACTTAGTTAGTAGTTTCCCTTTTTGTTGAATTATTGTAAATTGTGAACAATGAAACTTGATGTAATAAATTAGTGATTGTGTACCGCCGGAAGCCAGGAAGACTGGACGTTTTGCCTGAATCTGGGGGCAGATGCTAATAGGTGCTATCCGTCCACCTCTCCGAAGATACCAAGTTGATTTATGGCACCATGTATCGAAGGTTTAAACGGATGCGGCCGATGTAGCAAACTTCGTCAGATTCCCCCTCGCTTGAGGGGTTTTTTGATTGTGGGGACGCTCTTCCCTGCAGGCGCAAGCTCCTGCAGTTAATTACGCTACCGCATCGCGGTAACAACTTTCTCCTTCTCCATGTGGTCACTTCGTGTCGTGGGTGTTTGTTTTGTGTTCGGTTGCCCGTGGATTGTATACGGAGACCAAGTTATGCTGTCGCCCATAGGACGTTGACTAGTCCAAATCCGTATCTTTTCTTAGATTTGGGTTTGGGGGGGTTTGTTTAAGGATACGTTAGCCTTATTTGAGGCTAATATCAACTTAAACGTTCGTTAAGGACACATTAGTCTAATTTTAAACTAAGATCGACTTAACGGGATCGTTTAGATCCGACAAGAGAGCAGTTGGGGGCTCTATTGTTTAGTTTAGTGACATTGCGGTCGGTAAGTTGTTTAAGGACATTGCGGTCGGATGTTAGTTTTAAGACATCGCGATCAAAGTTAAGGATGTCATAGTCCATGAGTTGAAGGACCTCACAGTCCGGTATTAGTTTTAAGACATCACGGTCGAGGTTAAGGACATTATAGTCCGGTATTAGTTTTAAGACGTCATAGTCCATGAGTTTAAGGACCCCACAGTCTGTAGCAGTGTGTGGTTGTTGGGACCCGTCACCTCTCTAACGACGTTGAAGGATTACAACGACGGATGTCAGAGGAGTGAAGAGATATACCCTCGAACCGGGTGTAAATTGATTGGAAGAGCAATTGTGCCCAGTTCAATTTATATTGAGGACTTATGGCCAGAATTGGGCTAAGTCCAGTTAAAAAATGTTTAACATTTTATTCATGTTTGGCCTGTTAGGCCTTTACTTGGGCTCTGCCCTTTTATAATGCATAGCATTGGGCTCTGCATAGCATTGGGCTCTGTAATTAAATGCATAGCATTTATATTTGGCATGTTATACCTTTACTTGGGCTCTGCCCTTTTTAATAATGCATAGCATTTATAGTGGTCTGATAGTGCGCCGCGTGGCTTATTAGGCGCTTTGCGCCAATCAAAGAGCGCAATGCTTGCGAAAGTGACACGTGTCACGCTCTGCGCTAAACGCAAGTCTATTAGCGCACTGCGCTTTCTGAGTGTGCTGCGCCAGTGCGCTACGCCAGTGAATGACATATGGCGCGCTTTGGCGCAGTGCGCCAGTCCAAGAGCGCAATGCGCTATATTTAGAAGCGCAAAGCGCAAATTGTTCTGTGGTTGACACGTGGCGCGTTCTGGTGACGTGCGCCAGTCTAAGGAGCGCAAAGGCGCATTTCAAAAGTGCAAGGCACTGTCCAATAGTGCAGAGCGCATCTTGATCAAATTAAGATTAAAGAACAAGTTGTTTGTTCTCTCAAAAGAGATTCTACCTCAAGATTCAAAAACCAAAGTTCTTGTTCTCAACAAAAGGCTGTGTCTTTATAGATCAAATGATCTGTGGATGAAGTAAATTACTTCTTTAAATTTTTATGATTAGATCTTTCTTTGATCTTTTTCTTTTTTATTGAAGATCTTGATCTTGTTCTTAGATCTTTGATCTTTTTAGAAGAGAATTCTTCTTTTTGTGAAAAGTTTTCATCTTTGTTCTTCAAGAATTAAATTCTTTACCTTTAAAGATGAAGAAGATGATTTTCTTTCTTCAAAGGCTTGCCTTTTCTTTCTCTTTGAGTTTTTTCTCAAAGTTTTCAGAGGATTCTCTCTCTTCTGTATATGTGTGAGACTTGGAGTCTATGGGCCTTTATATAGGGCCAATTGATCTGTTAGGTTAGTTACAGAGATCTTTCTCTGATTGATCTGGGGATATTTCCCCACCGTTGGATTTTTGATCCTAAGGCCTCTGTTTTACAGAAGATAATCTTCTTATTTTGGAAAGATCTTTCTAGAATTTTAATTCTGATTAATTAATAATTTATTATTTAAATTCCAGTGCTGGAACAATTGGCGCTAGCGCACCCGCGTTTGACACGTGTCACGCAGCGCAACTGCGCTAGCGCGCCTGTGTTTTGACACGTGGCGCCCAGCGCAGAGCGCAGCGCAGCGCAACTGCTTTAGCACGCCTGTGTTTGAAACGTGGCGCGCAGCGCAGCGCAGCGCAACTGCGCTGGCGCACCACTGTTTGACACATGGCGCACAGCGCAGAGCGCAAGTGATCCGAAGCGTTGCTTCATTTTTAAAATTTGAATTTTGAAACAGAGCATTGCTCTGATTGGGGGTGCGCCGCCTTGGGCGCAGCGCTCCTGGCGCTGGCGTGTTTGCTTTAGACACGTGGCGCTCTACGCGCAGCGCAAGGAATCTGAAGCGTTGCTTCAATTTTTGAATTTTGAAATTCAAACAGAGTTTTGCTCTGATTGGGGGAAACAAATGCCCCCCACCGTTGCGCTCACGTGGCGCTCACGTGAGTGCAGCGGTGGCAACATCTGAGCCATTGGATTGACTCAGAAGTTGAGGAGGCGCTTCAGCGCCTATAAATAGGACCCTTGGTACTCAGATGATTATCATCTTCTCAAGATTTTTATTTTCAGAGCCTTGCTCTTCTTTCCAAGAACTTCAAGAGTTAGAACTCTAGAAAATTTTTAGTTAAAAATTTAAATTAAATTAATTTTAATTAACAGAGCCTTGCTCTCATAGATCTTTTGATCTAAAGAAAACCTCTTTGGGGTTTCATAAATAGAGCTTTGCTCTCAAGAATCCATAGATCTAAAGAGATCTTATTTCAGGGTTTCTTAACCCATGAAACAGAGCTTTGCTCAATGTATAGATCTTTTGATCTTTTGATGAAGAACTCTTAAGAGTTTTTTCATGGATCTTTAAGATCCCAGAACTTTAATTCTTAGGAATTAATTTTTCTTTGATGGATTTTTCCATCATTATTACAAAGCTAGGCTCTTTAAGGAATTTTATTCTCTTGTGACCAGAGTTTGACAAGTGTCACTCTGTGACAGAGCTTTGCTCTGAAAGAGAGATTTTCTCCTTATCTCGAGGGATTTCTCATTTAATGAGAATATTCTTTGAGTCTCATCCAATGATGAGGCTATCTTATTAACTGATGCATTGTCATCTGGATTTTGTGGGTCCCCTTTTGGCCTCCTCTCCACTGTATTGCAGTGTGGTACAAATTTTAAAGTACCAAGCGTCGGGATTTTAAAATTAAATTATGATACTGACAATTGAATTTCGCTTTTTCTTGCAGGCAACATGTTTGCTGACCTCTCGTTCCCATTTTTCCGTTCGGAGGGAGGATTCCCTGAGGCACCGGTAGACCTGGAGGTTCTTGCTCTCATTAAGGACTACGACCCGGAGTACAAGAGCCTTCACCTGTGCGGTAGGTGGTACAGCGAAATTATCAAAGTTTGCCGAAGCTTCTCTTGCGGGACGCCGTCGGATCCAATCTCGTCAATCTCGTACGCAGATATAACCCCGGTGAACTATGCCGTGGAGGTTGTAAATTGGACTTCGGAGGGTCTTCTTCAACCTTCGATTGCTGCCATACCCGTGCAGCTGCCGGCAGCCGTGGATATTTTAGGGCGGCGCATATGCCAGGGTGAGTCGCACCCTTGGGGACAACCCTATAATATTGGATTGACCCCTCGACATTCGGCCGGGTATTTGCAGTAGGCCAGGTACATCTTGTCAGCGAAGAAGGCGCATTTGCTGAAGATCGGTCTGTATCCTGCAGTTTATGCCTCGCTGTTCGAATATTCTGCTCCTCCAACATGGTGGGTTAAGGCGTTCGTGGAACAATGGAACATCCCTACCCATACCTTTCTTCTGATGGACAGGGAAGTTTCCACCCCCCTAGAAGAATTTGCTGAGATTTCCGGTCTGCCGGTGAGGGGGGAACACTATGAGGAGCTGCTTCCTCCTGATGAATATGTTTTTGCCACCAAGCCGTTGGTGATGGGCTTGACGCCGGAGAACGCTATTCAGCACCAGTTTCCGAGTCTGGTAAAGATGCTGAATATGTATAAAAGTCTTTACTTGGAATCGGGAGGTCGGGGAGTTAGTTTTGCCGACTTCATCGCCCGCTTTCTTCGACCGGAGATTCTATCGCAACGGGGTGAAAAATTTGCCAAGCTTGACGACCCCTTCGGCCTTGGCTTAGATCGTCGACCAGCACTGGAAGCCGATCAAAGGGTTTTTACCTCCCCGATGCTGCAATCATCCCCTTATCAGAAATCGCCGCTCCGGGCATCGACGAGGAGACTTTCATTCTTGGGTTTCTGGGGCTATGGCTGTGCTGGTTCGCGCTCCCCATGCACCCGCGCTACATGAGGCTGTCCGTCTTCTACCCAGCGCATCGGATGGTGGCTGGCATACAATTGTCCATTAGAATTGCCGGATTAGCCCACCAGTATCATGGTCTTAGCATGGCGGCGGACGCAAATGAACCGGGGGTGCAACCCGCCAATTTCCCGATGCACTACTTTACTTCATGGATGGAAATGCATGTGCTCAGGGTATTTGGTATTCATAAGAGACCCTCGTTTTACGAGAAGTAAAGACTCCCGAGAGTTATGCGGCTGATTGGCCTTCTATCGTGAATCCGCCTCCGCGGGAGGCTAGGGGGTTGCTTCTTCATCCGCGCACAGTCGGAGCAGGCATTTCTTTCACGGACAAGGTCATGACAATCGTCCCGGAGACCTCCGAGTCGGTGTTGGCGTTGCGTGATAATTTCAAGGACGGGGCCTCTGTATTGAAAGCCCGGGAGATTCTACATCTATACTCTATCCGGCCGGGCTTCCTCGTGTTCAGGCAGAACGATGCGGCGCTTTTTATGAGGTGAAACCCCCATCGTTTCGCCCAACAATTAAGTTATAACCAGGGGGTCCCACTGGAGGCGTTTTTGGAAGAGCCTGCGGCTACCAGAGAGGGGATACGGAATGCATTACATCACTTCATGCGGCTAAATACGGGCTCCCATTTCTTCATTAGCGAGCCGACTTTCATTCCAAGGGCCCTCAACGTATACGGGGCCTGGTATCAACACGCGATGGGCGTTGTTATCAGAGAAGAGAAGCGGCTGCTGCTCGATCGCAAGGGTGCGCCCCCCGCCAGCGATCGCAACGTTCCCCTAAGGCGAAGGACCCCTGTCCCTCCCCCACTAAGAGGAGATGCTGGAGATGAGCCTCCGCGAGTGCTAAGCCCCACGCGTGGCCCCATGATCCTGTGGACGTGCCTTCAGTGCCCCGTGCTCCCGTGGAGACGGTGAACGTGGTTTCGCCCGAATCTGGCGTGGGCTCGGATATCGGGACCCGCCGTCCCAAGGTGCCCACGAAGCGTAAGCTGATTATGGGTGCGACCGGCGCTCGTGCGCAGAAGAGGAAGAAGAAGTCGATCTTCTCTACTGACGTTGTATTTGGTCAGGAACCTCATGCTCCTTACAGTGAGGGCTTGAGTGAGTACGGGACCAACAGGGGCTTATTTATGCCGCCAGACGACACTGATCTGGCGGCCGCCATCGCAGCTTCTGAGCGATTGGCAAGGCGCGACGAGTGGTTGGCTAAACTCGCACAATCAGGTAATCACTAGTTGTATTTTTCGTCATTGGGTCGTACTTCTATCATTGTTTTTGACTAACGCTTTTCCTTCTTTAACAGGCATTTCCACCGAAGAAGCCATCGCTGCTTCTCTCAAAACTTTCGAGGAGGAAGAACGACTCAGAGCATCCTTAGGCCTTGGTACATTTCGGTTTACTATGTCTCTCCTTCCATTTTTTTATGAGTAATCTGATCCTCTTTTTGTCTTATCGCAGGGACCACAAGACCTATCCCACAAGCTGACGTGGAGATTCTTCCCGAGCCAGCTACCGAAGTCTCGGCCTCTTTGGGATTGCCGTAAGAGTCTCAACTTAAAAAGTAGATGATGGAAGCCTTTACGGCTCTGGAGGCAACCCTGAATGCGGATGACGACGCCTTGCTGAAGGAGGCTTCCAAAAGGTCTGTCGTGACGGCCCGGGGAGGAAACGCCTGAGGCGCGCGGCAAGGGAGCGTAGCGCTGCTTTGGCTGCGGGAGCAGGTTCAAGCGCCGTTACTTCCGCTGCTACTCCTTCAGAGGAGCTCCCGGTCGCCTTGTCTACTGCTCATAGACAGGCGGCACGCGCAGCTCGGGAAGTCAACGGTAAATCCGCCTCAGGTAATGTGTTTTTGAGGCTTTGTTGTCAAAGTTTTAAAACTATCGGTTTTTATATATCTTGTCCTACAGGGCCGAGCCTTACTGAAGGAGTGGAGGCAGCCTCCGAGTCTATGGGGGTAGTGGAGGAGGTAGCGGCCGAACCCGAGGCGATGGCAGACGATGTAACCATAGCTGACAGGCTCGAGATAGTGGTTGACGAGACAGTCACAACTGCTATGCCCGAGAAGGCTGCCAATGCCGAGCCCGAGGGGACGGCGGGTGAGACGGCTGCTACGGCCGAGCCTGAGGCAGCAGTGGATGAAATGGCTGCTACGGACGAGCCTGTGGTAGCGATGGACGAGACGGCTGCGACCGCTAAGCCAGAAGTGGTAGCGGGTGAGACGGCTGCTATGGTCGTTGAGCAAGAGATGGCCGCTCTTTCTCAAGAGTCGGGCAACGCTCCGATCATTGCTATCCCTGCTTACGGTTCCTTGTCATCTTCCGGCGTCGCGAGCGTGACGACGGCTCCTATAGATTCGGGCGATGAGGCAACAGGAGGTGAGGCCATCCTAATGGAGGAGGGAGATGCAACCGTTGCATCAAGTGACGCCCTCATTAGGGTTCCGGCCGGCGAATCTTCAGGTAAATTCTGGGTTACCGTCCTTCTTTTTTATTCTGCAATCTTTCCTAATAAGGTTTATCTTGTTTCTAATGCAGGTGCGGCTAGTGCTGATGCCACGTTACCCGAGGGAGCGCCGTCGGTTACCGCTCTGACGGTGACCACTTCTTTTCCTTCTCTCGCACCGTCGCAAATGCTGGAAGGTATGGATTTGTGACCCACCAGCCTTATCTTGGCTACATAATTTATGTACTAACGTTGTACTATTGCGTCTTTGCAGGAGTCCTTTTTGACCATCTGTACCAGGTGCTGCATCCCCACTTCTCCTTCCCGTCGGAGCTTGCTTCATCCAGTGGCGCTGGTGAATATAGCTTTCAATTAATGCTCTTTCTTTTACTGATAATGAAATTATTTCTGATTCTTCTTTGCCCTGATTGCAATGCTACAGATTGAAGGAGGAGATGTGAGATTAGTTGCGCCCCCGGTCCTCCCGGCTTTGCCGCCTGCTGCAGCTGGTATAGTAAATTCCATTGTTCATGAATCTCTTATATTTTTAGATCCGTCATCTGTTGTGATTTGTTTCGCAGCTGTCGCTTCGACTCCAGTCCTTTTCGAGTCTCGCATTATGATATCGGCAGGCTCATTCTCCAGACGTCCATCCTCAAAGGGTGCTACGATGAGTCTGAGTATGCTAAGCGGATGCGTCAAGGAGCTTGACGCAGAAGCTCCTACATCTGCCTCAGATTTCGCTGCCGAGGTCAATCCGATACTGGCGACGCTTGTAAATTTCCATAGTGAAGGCGTTGTCGAGTGTTGGGTTAATCACTGCAGGGAGATCGAGGCATGTCTGCATCGGCTTGAATTTATGCGTCCTGCCCCCGAGACCCAGGCTTTGAACTCCCAGCGGGCCGCATGGGTTGAGCAAAGTGTTCCGTTCCTTCGCCATTTCGAACGAGAGGCAACCCTTAAGCGAAAGGAACGTGAGGCGACAGCTGCTGAATCTGCCCAACTGCGCGCCGAGGTTGCGGCTAATACTGCCCAGCTGAACACCATTTTTGAAAACCTTCAATGATATATCTCAGATGGGTTGGTGCTGAGGAAGAAGCTTGATCTTAACGAGCAGGTCGCGCAGAGTCTGGAGGCTGCCCAGCAGGAAGTTGATCAGCAACTCTCGTCCTGTTTGCAGCAACAGGCCCAAGTTGAAGCAGAGCTGGCTGTGGCGGCTGATCATGAGAAGGCATTGAAAGAAGTGCGAGAACAGCTCGCGAATTTGTTGAAAACGCTTCCTTCTCAATGAAAATTTTGTATCATTTGTAATTGTGAATAAAATGTATTTGTTTCTTTTTATTCTTTAACATGATGTATTTTGTACTCAATCGAATTCATGAATAAAAGATACACGTTCTTCATAATATTTTGTGTCATTTCTCTGCTTTCTTCTTTCTTGCTGTGTTGTTTGTCATGTGATTATAGCAAGTGCGGTCTGTAGATAGCGTATAGCTGTCAGTCTTAGGCTCTTTATAGAGTGGCGATGGCTTAGAAAACAGGGTTAGGATCTGTCACCTAAGACTTTTGAGCTTTATGAGCCGTGAGGGTCTCATAAAGAATTTTCTCCTTACCGGCCGAGAGGGTCTTGTAGGTGTAATTTCTCCTTAAGAATCGTGAGGATTCCTAAGTGTGTTTTTCTCTTGAGAGTCGTAAGGATCTCACAAGAGAATTTACTCCCTTACGAGTCGTGAGGACACGCAAGTGATGGGTGAAGTTGCCCTTATCCGCATTTCAAGGAGTCAGGGGTTGCTCTGGATGCTTCCCACAGGCTGACTGCCGTGTTTGGCGAGGACCAGGCTCCGCTCTGGACGTTTTCCAGGGTACTGTAGTTTAATGACATTGGGGTCAAAGTTAAGGACATCATAGTCCATGGTTTTAAGGACTCCACAGTCCGTTGCTAGTTTTAAGGCATCACGGTCGAGGTTAAGGACATCATAGTCCATGAGTTTAAGGACCTCACAATCTAATGTTAGTTTTAAGACATCACGGTCGAGGTTAAGGACATCATAGTCCATGGGTTTAAGGACTCCACAGTCCAATGTTAGTTTTAAGACATCACGGTCGAGGTTAAGGACATCATAGTCCATGGATTTAAAGACTCCACAGTCCAATGTTAGTTTTAAGACATCACGATCGAGGTTAAGGACATCATAGTCCATGAGTTTAAGGACTTCACAGTCCGCGAAATGTGTGGTTATTGGGACCCGTCACCTCTTTGAAGACGTTGAGGAATTACAACGACATATATCAAAGGAGTGAAGAGATGTACCCTTGAACCAAGGTAAAATCAGTGTAAAATCACTGTGGTTGATTGTTAGTTTTAAGACATCACGATCGAGGTTAAGGACATCATAGTCCGTGAGTTTAAGGACCTCACAGTCCGATGTTTGCTCTGGATGCTTCCCACGGGTTCATTGCCGTGTTTGGTGAGGACTAGGCTCCGCTCTGGATGCTTCACACGGGTTCACTGCCGTGCTCTGCGAGGACCGGGATCCGCTCTGGACGTTTTCCACGGGATCAGAAGTGACGTTATCCGTGTTCCACGTGACCAAGAATTTTGCTCTGGATGCTTCCCACGGGTTCACTGCCGTGTTCTGCGAGGACCAAGCTCCGCTCTGGATGCTTCACACTGGTTCATTGCCGTGCTCTGCGAGGACCAGGATCCGCTCCGGACGTTTTCCACTGGGTCAGAAGTGACATAATCCGCGTTCCACGTGACCAGGAATTTTGCTCTGGATGCTTCCCACGGGTTCACTGCCGTGTTCTGAGAGGACCAGGCTCCGCTCTGGATGCTTCACACGGGTTCATTGTCGTGCTCTGCGAGGACCAGGATCCGCTCTGAACGTTTTCCATGGGGTCAGAAGTGACATAATCCGCGTTCCACGTGACCAGGAATTTTGCTCTAGATGCTTCCCACGGGTTCACTGCCGTGTTCGGCGAGAACTAGGCTCCGCTCTGGATGCTTCACACGGGTTCACTGCCGTGCTCTGCGAGGACCAGGATCCGCTCTAGACGTTTTCCACGGGATCAGAAGTGACATAATCCGCGTTCCACGTAGCCGGGAGTTTTGCTTTGGATGCTTCCCACGGGTTCACTGTCGTGTTCTGCGAGGACCAGGCTCCGCTCTGGATGCTTCACACGGGTTCATTTCCGTGCTTTGCGAGGACCAGGATCCGCTCTGGACGTTTTCCACGGGGTCAGAAGTGACATAATCCGCGTTCCACGTGACCAGGAATTTTGCACTAGATGCTTCCCACGGGTTCACTGCCGTGTTCGGCGAGGACTAGGCTCCGCTCTGGATACTTCACACGGGTTCACTGCCGTGCTCTGCGAGGACCAGGATCCACTCTGGACGTTTTCCATGGGATCAGAAGTGACATAATCCGCGTTATGCATGACCAGGAATTTTGCTCTAGATGCTTCCCACGGGTTAACTGCCGTGTTCGGCGAGGACTAGGCTCCACTCTGGATGCTTCACACGGGTTCACTGCCGTGCTCTGCGAGGACCAGGATCCACTCTGGACGCTTTCCACGGGGTCAGAAGTGACATAATCCGTGTTCCACGTAGCCAAGAATTTTGCTCTGGATGCTTCCCACGGGTTCACTGCCGTGTTCTGCGAGGACCAGGCTCCGCTATGGATGCTTTCCACGGCGTCAGAAGTGACATAATCCGCGTTCCACGTAGCCAGGAATTTTGCTCTGGATGCTTCCCACGGGTTCACTTCCGTGTTCAGCGAGGACCAGGCTCCGCTCTGGATGCTTCACACGGGTTCACTGCCGTACTCTGCGAGGACCAGGATCCGCTCTGGACGTTTTCTACGGGGTCAGAAGTGACATAATCCGCGTTCCACGTAGCTAGGAAGGGTTGACTTTATCCGCATTTCACGGAGTCGGAATTTGACTCTCGGTCATCTGTGCACCGCCGAGTCATGGAACTGGGAGTTGCCGCGGTTCCGCTTTGTCTGATGCTGTGTCTGCTGAGACGAATGCTGAGATGATCTCCAGGCTATCTGTGACCCATCGAGATTTGGTTTCTTCTTCTGATGAAACCTGGGGAGGAGGAGTGTGATTCCTTCTTTGCTTGCGCCCCTGGATTGTATACAGGGATTGATGTAATATCACCTGTAGGGCATAAATTTCATTTTTATTTTTATTTTATTTCTTTCTGCGATGCTCTATCATTTCAACTTTTATATCGCGATGGTCGCGATTGCCCCATCATTTCGGCTATTTTTCGCGGTGCCCAATCATTTCGGCTACTTTGCATGCAGACATTTTTACTTGCTGATTTTGTTGCAAGTTGCCCCATCATTTCGGCTATTTCGTATGCATGTGTGGCTTGCTGGCTTTTCGCTACAAGCTTGGAATCAGACACCGATTTCGGCATCAGCAAACAGGGTTAGGGTCCTGTCAACTAAGGCTTTTGACTTCATGAGCCGTAAGGGTCTCACAAAGATATTTCTCCCTGCGAGTCGTGAGGATCCCGTAGGTGTGTTTTCTCCTTAGGAATCGTGGGGATTCCTAAGTGTATGTTCTCTTATAAGTCATAAGGATCTTACAAGAGGGTTTTCTCTTTATAAGTCGAGAGGACTTACAAAGGTTGTTCACTATATGGACATATCCCTAGTCACGGGTGGGACTTGGTTAGGGAAATGTTTATTCGCGTCCGTGGATTGTATACACGGGTCAACATTGAGCCGCTTGTAGGGCAGTATCGGAGGTTGTGGAGGTTGCTTAAGAACATGTTCAGGTCTCTGTAACTTAAGACTTTCAAATCTCATGAGCCGTGAGGGTCTCATAAGAGAGCTCTCCTTACGAGTCGTGAAGATCTCGCAAGTGTAATTTCTCCTTAGGAATCGTGAGAATTCATAAGTGTGTTGCTCCCTTGTGAGTCGTAAGAATCTCACGCAGGTGGTTTCTCCTTATAAGGTCGAGAGGACCTTGCAAGTGTCTTTTAACGAGGTTGCGCCCTTTCGGGTTTTCACAAGACGCGCCGGTAGCCCTGCTGTTTTTACTCACGGAGCCCTTTCGGGTTTTCATCCGTGCCCATTTTGCTTATGGACATACCGTTTTTTTTATTCTCTTTTTTTTATTCTAACGAGGTTGCGCCCTTTCGGGTTTTCACAAGACTCGCCGGTAGCCCTGCTGTTTTTACTCACGGAGCCCTTTCGGGTTTTCATCCGTGCCCATTTTGCTTATGGACATACCGTTTTTTTTTATTCTTTTTTTTTGTATCGGCTTTGGGATGCCGCAATCCACCGTAGTTTATTGACATCTCGGTCAATAGCTGGTTTTAGGACATAGTGGTCCGTCATTAGTTTAAAGACGTTTCGGTCCGCTGTTAGTTTAAGGACGTTTCGGTCCGTTGCAAAGTAAGCCGGTTACTACATGTAGAGTTTGGGCTTCGGGAGATAGCGAGCGGACATAGTCATCGTCATCTATCATTGACCTAGGCCATAACTCGTTAGACGTAGTACTTCTTCAGGAAGCGGTCGTTTATCGGTCTTAAAGGTCTTTCGCCATGCATGTCCATGAGTAGATAGGCTCCACCCTGGTAGACCTTGTCTATGATGTACGGGCCTTCATAGTTCGGCTCGAATTTTCCTCGCTTAGCGCGATTGGGGATCATAGGTCTTTTGACCACTAGCACGAGTTCGCCTTGGCGGAATGTCCTCGGCCTGGTCAATCTTTCATATGAGCGCGTCGTCTTGGCTTTATAAGCCTCTAGATTTTGTTACGCTATGAGCCAGGTTTCATCAAGGGCATCAAGCTCCTCAAGCCGAAGGTGAGCGTTTTCTTCGTCTGTCAGCTCGTAATGGACTGCCACTCGTAGAGAAGGTAATTCTATCTTTAGGGGGAGTACTGCTTCTGTACCGAATACTAATGCATACGGCGTTGTGTTCGTGCCTGTCTTGAACGTAGTTCGATACACCCAGAGAGCTTTTTGCAGCCTCTCGTGCCAGTCCTTCTTATTTCGGGACACCGTCTTCTTCACGATCTTTGTTAAGGTTTTGTTGAAAGCCTCAGCTAGACCGTTAGCTCGGGGGTTATAAACTGAGGAATATCTCCAGTCTATGTTGTGTTGTTGTGCAAGCGGCTAATCTTGTGGCTTCTGTAGGCTGGTCCGTTATCGGAAATGATCCGTCTCGAAGTTCCAAACCGATAAATGAATGTCTTGAAGAAATGGAGGATATTCTCCGTCTTCACTTCCCTCAGCGGTATTGCTTCTGCCCATTTGGAGAAGTAGTCAGTCGTCGCCAAAATGAATCGATGTCCCCTAGACGATGCTGGTTCGATAGGGCCGATTATGTCAGTTATCCACATTTCAAACGGCCAGCTAGCCACTGTTGGGTGTAGTAGATTTGGATGCTGATGGATAAAGTCTCCATGGATCTGGCATGAGTGACATTGCTTCGCATATTCGAGGCATTCCTGAATCATCGTGGGCCAATAATAACCCATATGTTTAATCTTCAACTTCATCTTCGGGCCTGCTTGGTGAGAACCGCATAGCCCGTCATGAACTTCTTGGATGACTCTTTTCGCCTCTTCAGGTCCCAGGCATCTCAGCCATAGAGAATCAAATGACTTCTTGTACAGAGTATCATTGACAAAGACGAAAGACAGAGCTCGTTTCATAAGCTGATTTCTTGAGGACACATCTTCAGGCGTTCGACGGGATTTGAAGTAGTCTATAAAAACTTCTCTCCAATCCTTAACCATTTATTGGTCCTTTATTTGCATAGCCATTTGCTCAGTCGCTCCTTTTTCTTCGGACGTCTCCGGATCTTCACGTCATCGAGGTTCTCGTCAGCCAGTTCTTTAGCGAGCTTAGCTAGTGCATCCGCTTTGCTATTTTCTGTACGCGGTATACTTTCCAAGATGTAAGAAGGTATTTGGGCCAGCAGTTGTTGTACCCTCTCGCCGTACTTTAACAGTTCTGGTTGGACGTTTGGTAGTCGCCGTTTACTTGACTGACTACTAATTAGGAGTATCCGTATATGAGAAGATCTTCAATCCCCATGTCAATGGCGGTCTCGAGGCTTGCTATCAAAGCTTCATATTCGGCTTCATTGTTCGTCCTCGGCTCTGTCAAGGAGAAGGCGAAGCGCATTATCCCTCCTTGTGGGGTCACGAAGATAAGGCCTACCCCTGATTTGATTATAGGCGCGTTCTGTTTGCGCTTCTTCATGGAAGACGCTCCATCAAAATAAAGTTCCCACCGGTTACCACCACCGTCGATCGCATCAAACGCATGTTCGTCTGGCAGTTCGCAATTTAAAGGGGAATCGGCCGGTATCGGATGTTCAGCGAGAAAATCGGCGATGGCCTGGCCTTTCACTGCCTTAAGAGGTCGATAAGTTATCGATAACTCCATCAAGAGTAGGGCCCATTTAGCAAGCCGTCCTGTTAATATTGCCTTCGACATTAAGTATTTGAGAGGATCCACTTTTGATATGAGACGGATCTCATGTGCCAATGCGTAGTGTCTGAGCTTCGTTATCGCGAAGATCAACGCCAGGCAATGTTTTTCGATGGGAGAATAATTGCTTTCTGCCCCCAGTAGAACTCGGCTCAAATAGTAGAGAGCTATCTCCTACCCCTGGTCATTCTCTTGTGCCCATAATGCGCCTAAGGAACCTTCAAGGGCGGTTGTATAAAGAATAAGAGGCTTTCCCTTGACCGGGCAGCCAGCACTGGCGGATTCTGCAGGTATTGTTTGATTTTGTCCAGCGCGCTTTGGCATTTGTGATCCCAGACGAACGGGGTTCCCTTCTTCATCAAGTGACTGTAGAGGCGGCACTTGCCAGAGAGATTGGCTATAAATCGCCGGATATACGCGAGCTTCCCTTGGAGAGACCGCAATTGCTTGAGAGTCCTTGGCGGGGGCATCTCCATGATTGCTTTGATCTTTGACGGATCTATCTCGATATCTCGGTGTCGGACGATGAATCCCAGGAATTTGCCCGAGGAAACTCCGAACGCGTATTTGAGAGGGTTCATCTTTAAGTTGTATTTCCGAAGGCGTTGAAATACAATCTTCAGATGTTCGAGATGTTCCTCGTATGATTTTCTTTTCACTACGAGGTCGTCGATATAGCATTCGACGATTTCATGTATGAGGTCATCAAAGATCTTCGTCATGGCCCTCTGATAGGTGGCGCCGGCGTTCTTCAGACCGAAGGGCATCACCTTATAGCAGAATATTCCCAGAGGGGTTTGGAAAGCGGTGTGCTTCTGGTATTCGGGATGCATCTTTATCTGATTATATCCTGATGAGCCGTCCATGAAGGAGAAGACTTCGTGAGTGGACGTATTGTCTATCATCAGCTCGGTGACCGGTACTGAGAAGTCGTCCTTCGGGCAAGCTTTATTGAGATCCCGAAAGTCTACGCAGATGCGCACCGTCCCATTTTTCTTCATTACCGGGACGATGTTGGCGATCCAGTCAGAGTACTGAACCTCTTGGATGAAGCTGGAGTCAATTAGCTTCTTGACCTCGGCATTGATACTCATCTCAAGCTCGAGCCGCATTCTTCTCGGTGCTTGTTTGATTGGCTTGACGTCCCGGGATATTGCCAATTTGTGGACCGCAATCTCTGGATCTAATTCTGGCATCTTGGAATAGTTCCATGCGAAGCAATCTTTATGATGCATAAGCATGTCTTTTAGTGCAGCTACCCGTTCTTCAGACAGCAGCTCACTGACGAATGTCGGTCGCGGGTCATTTTCCGTCCCCAAATCAATTTTCTTGAGGTTATCTGTCGTGGTGTGTATTCCATCTTCCAGCTCTTTCGGCGCCGGTGGAAACTCTATGATCACTTCGTCATCATTGTTTTCGAAGCACCAGGGGAAATCATCCCTGTCCTCAGGCTCTTCTTTTGATAGTGTTATCATATGACAAGTACGAGCTCGCTTCCAAGACCGATGTGGATCTGATTCCAGTCTCACGGATTTGGGTTCATGCTTCTGCGGCGGAGTTATCCTCCAATTGTCGGATAGAGCGAACTTGCCGAGCTGATACTGATCTTCGACCCAGTTCTTGAAAGTGAAGCAGTCTTCGAGTGGATGTCCTATTGCCTTATGATAAGAGCAATAGTTCGGGTGAGAGATCTCGTTGGCTTGCTCGGGGTGTTTAGACTCCGGAAGTGTAAGCATTTGATGTCTTATGGCAAGATCAAGTATCTTCTTTGTCTTGTCTTGAGGAAAAGAATATGCTCGACTCATCTTCTTCATAAAAGACGAATCCGGACCACTCGATTCCCGCTCACGTGACTTCTTGGTCCCGCTTTGTCGTTGCTGAATGCCTTTTCCGTTTTTTGACTTGTTTCTGCCTCTGCGTCGGGCCTTTTTTACAACGGGTTGGCAGAGAGGGGCATTTTCATTTTCCGCAGCCTGTTGGAGGAGGCGTTGCGTCTTGGCTTTCTCATAGATGGTCATTTCGCGGTTATGGTCGTCTCGAACTTTTTGACCAGCTTCCCTTATAAGTTTGTCCATTTATTCTTCGAACGACGAACTGGGCATTTTTATGTCGGGAGCCTTTTCCGATTCAGGGTTGGCATTATCCCATTGAGCATCTCCTTCTTCATCAAAGTCATGCACGACATAGCAGTCGTGGAGTAGCTCCCGTTTCTTGGACCGAACATATCCAAGTCCGATCGCTTCCATTCTCCCGTTAGGTAACTTGCGCTGAGTTCCGGGAACGTTCCAGATCCTGTCATAGAACGTAGCTCTTCGAGCAGTCTGTTTGAAGGGTATCCCTTGGCGCTTCAACAGCCTTTTCAAGCCTTCTGTATAATATATAGGCATATGGATAGTCTGGAGCCTGTCAAGTGTAGAATCCGCGCCGTGCCAGATTTCTTTCTCCACTTTTGTTTCCCCAGAGCGGTAGAATAGGATCGCCTTCTCGCCTGGGAGGGACATAGAACGTCTGCAGCTCTTGCACATTGTAGGTATCAAGCGCGTCGAGTTCTTTATGATGCTTGGGCGGAACCATAGTAATTTGCAAACTCTGATTATCACCAACGAATGCTTGCACTGAAGGCCGAGCGGAGAATATAGCATGGACCTCATCTTCCGAGTCGCTACTAAAGATCAACATAGGAGCGGACGGTCCCGGCTTGTTGTGCTGAGGTGGACCTGAATAAACTATCGCTTCCTCTTCTTCAGTATCACTCCCGAAGACTGGAATGGTGGTGATAGCTTTGTTCTCTGGTTTGTGACATCTCTCTGTGTCTTCGAAATAAGGCAGGAAATATTTTGCATCTTCATACTTGCAGACTTCGTTTACGGAGAATGGATTCAGCTCTCCTGTTACGGTATACTCGAGACCATCCTTAAAGTATTTCATACACTGATGTTGTGTAGAAGGAATGATGTTGTACTCGTGTAACCAAGGCCGGCTGAGGAAAGCGTTATAGCATGTCTTGGCGTCAATGACATGAAATTTAATATTCGTGACAACCCTAATCGTAATGTCAATATCACAGATCCGAGAGTCCGCGATGATTGGGAGTCAAAACCAGAGATAGTGATTTTATCACAAGCGAGATGTTGGACGCTCATGCAGATTTCCTTCAACACTCGCACATTGAGAAGATTGACGGAAGACCCATTGTCGACCAGGATTTTGCCTATCTTTACATCGTGGCAGTACCCTGAGACACAGAGGGGACGGTTGTGATCGCACGTCCCAAGGAGGAGGTCTTCGTCGCCGAAGGTGATATCGGCTGTGTGTACTTCCTCCAGCTCGTCCTTCATCTTTTCTTCGGCGAGAAAAGCTTGGAATTGCTCTGGTTCTTGGAGCGCCTTGATCAATGAATCTCTCGCTTCTTTAGATAGTAGAAGGGCGTCGATTATACTGAGCTGCGAGGGTAACTTCCTCAAGTGCGCCAGAACGTTATAGTCCACCGTACTCTTCTTTGGCGGGTCCTTGGTGGTCAGTTCTTTCATGACTTGGTCATCCAGGGCGATATCCTCGGAGACCTTTTCTTTTCCCTTATCTTTTTTACTCGTGGATCCGAGATTCCTTTCTGGAAGCGTGCGATTGTGCAGCTGAATGTTTTCACAGACCTTCGGTTCTTCCTCCTTCCCTAATGCGGATTCTTTAAAGAGGGGCCAAGAGCCATTTCTTCGTCAGAGTCGCTTCCGAAAGTGAGAATTTGCGATCCCCCGGTGTTGACAATGCGACAGTTACCGGTGTCTCTTTTATGCTCCTCAGTCGCACTTCTTTGCTCCCGCTGAGTTTTGCGTTTCATGCGCCTAAAATGTTGTCGGTGAGCAACATATCCCTGCCACCATCTTTTAAAAGCATTGCACTCCTCGGTGGGGTGCAAAATCTTTTGATGATATAAGCAGTAGCTAGGATGCATCTTTTCTTCATCGGGGGAGTTTCCTTCGGAGGGTGGTAGCTTCATTCCTATTGATATGGCTTTAGCAAACCTTTTCATCGTCTTGAATTTGTTTTTATCCGCAACGGATGTCTTTTGATTTGGCGGGAGTGTCTTGACTTTTTCGTCCAGTCGTCGGCGTTTGGCTCTTTCAAATATGGCCATCTCACGCTCCCGACCAGCTTTACTTTTCAGGAGAGCTTTATCCAGGAATGCGTCTATCATTTCATCTGACGGCCCTAGAAGTTCTGGTTCAGGGTCTGCCCCCAGTTTCTTTGTGCAAGAATCCTTTTCATCGTCTGTAAATGAGTGAGAGATCACATGACAACTTGCTACGTAACCCTCAGATTCATCCGACGAGCCTTCTCCATCATCTTCTTCCTGAAGGGCGTGGCCGAGGAACTCTTGGAGCGTGATGGGAGTCCGCGCCTTCTAATTATACTCCTACAGCGTGTCAATCTGCTTCTGTAAGTCCGTGCGCTTGTCGCCAGGCTTCACGGCCTTCTTAGATTTCTTCTTCTTTTTCAAAGATTTTGACGGCTGGGTGTGAGTGCTTGGGCCATCACCACCAATCTTTAGAGTTGGGCGCGGCATCAGTATCCCCTCGATGATCTCAGATTCCAACGGATTCTTCCATCTGATCGCCGGGCATGTCTGAAGATCATTCAGCATCCTTTTGGTTTTGGCTGAAAGCACGACCTCCCATGGGGCTTCTTCAACAAAAGAACAAGTTGCTCCCGGTGTGTCCGTCTTCTTAGGAGTGTGCGGTTGTGGTGGGTTTACTTTCCACTTCTCGGACAGCGCAAACTTGCCTTGTAGGTATTGATCCTCGATCCATCCCTTAAAGACGAAGCAATCCTCGGTCGGGTGACTTACCGTTTGGTGGTAAGGGCAGTAATTAGGATTATTCACTTCGCTGGGTTACGGCGGTCGCCTGGGATTCGGCAAATTGATAAGCCTGTTGCGCATAGCTAGTTCGAAAAGCCTCTTCATTTTGTCCAGTAGGAATGAATAAGGACACTTCATTTTCTCATTATAATAACGTCGTCTCTCTTCCAGTTGATCTGCTAGGTTTGAGGCACTGGGCTGTTGTTGGGTGTTCACGACGAAGGTCGCCTTCCCTTTACCCTTGTCGTTCCGAGATTCCATCTTCGGAGGAGACGGTCTGTGACCCATTTGATCCATCTGGGCTAGCTTGTCGATCAAAGCCTGGAACGTGGTCGATTTGAAGAACATCATGAACTGTGAAATAGTTGCATGAGGGTCTAAGGTGCCCACGAACATGCCCACTGCTAGTGCTTCATCGATGCGCTGTTCGCACTTTGACCACAGGTTCCGCCATCGGATTGTATATTGAACCCAAGTTTCGCCCGGCTTCACCCTTGCATTAATCAATGCCGTTATTGGGGTGCGTTCGCTGGCGCTCGCGAATCGTTGGGTGAATAGCAACTCCATCTCTGCGAAAGTTTTGACGGAGTCGTTTGGAAGCTCGGAGTACCACTCAAACGCCGTCTCCGATAAGCTGCCGACGAATTGACGGAGCAGAAGCTTATCATCGCCCCCGGTGTTGCCACAAAGAGCTCTGAACTGGGCGACGTGCTGGTGGGGATTGCCCGTCCCCTTGTAGACATGGAATTTCGGGATCGTGTAGCCCGGAGGGTATTTTATCTGATCATACCAGCCCGGATACAGTCGCCCAGTTTTCACGACCTGTCCAGCCGCTTCGTTTGCCTGGTGAACTCGTATTTGTTAAGCAATATAGTCATCCTGGGCAGCTTTAAAGATTGTTTCCTCTTTGGCTGTTGAAAGAACCGGAGGAGGGTTCGACGTTTCTCCTCTGTCTTCTTCGAGGATAATCGGAATATCTTCGGCTGGAGGATCCGGCTGTATCATCATCCCGACCATGTCTTGGAACAGGAGAGCCATTTGCTTTATATTGGCCGCTTGTTCCGCAGCCTCCTTATCCTTCTTCTCGAGCATTCTTCGAAGGAATTCAGCATCAGTTTCGTGTTCGCGACACTGCTCCGATGATGCCTCCGGGCTTTCTTTTAGTCCGGTGAGTGCGGCCATCGCAATTAGCATTTCCTGGAGCTTCTGCTGCTGTTGTTCCTGGGCTCTTATAATGGATCGGGTGAGTGGTCGGTGGCCCGTAGAAGCGCGGCTATCCTCCTTCCCGGATGCCATGTAAACGGTATGGACCGTTATGCCCCCAGACTTAGGGCGTTTGGGCTCAGTGCCTCTAACATTTGTTGCAGGCATGGAGGTCTTCTCCGGCCTTCTTTTCTTATGAACGGTGGAAGTTGAGGGGGCCGTCGCGGTGGGCACCCAGATAGCTTTCCACGGCTTGGCAGGATGGCTTACTTCCTGTTGGACCTTCAGCTTCTTGTGCTGGCGGGAGAAATTTGGATCGATCACCGAATCTCGGACCTGCCGCCAGACTTTGTAAATCTTGGAAGATAACTGCTGTGGGGACCGTTTTGGTTTTGCCTCCGTAGCATTCTCTACTGGAGGAGGAGATCTTTTCAGTATGGCGGTAGGAGAATTCCTACGCACCTTATTCAGCAGCTCGAAGCTGTTCCCGGTTGGAACAGCAACATTAATTTCTGCCGTTGGGATTGGTGGGGTTAGCCCAGAGGGGGAGTTGCCCCCGGCCTTCCTTACCCGGCGCTAGTGACGACGTCGAGCGTGTCGAGTTGATGGAGTTGGCTCAATGACGGGGATGGCTTTGTCTTGCTCCCTGTTCAGGTGAGGGGTTGTTGCTGGCGTCAGCCTGTTAAAGACTGATGTCCTTTGAGTAGCAAGAGCGGGAGTGGGAGTTGGGACGGTCAGTCTTGTAAAGACCGACCCCTTGGCAGGAGAAGCCGCCTTGAAGAATTCGGGAGCAGGGTTGGTTACCCTCTTCGGAATAAACTTCTCTGGGACTGCAAGCTTCATTGTAGGCCCGCAGGAATTTTGTCCCAGCTTGGAGAAGACCGAGGCACTGGTGTTGGACGACCCGTTGAGAGGGGCCGCGGTGACTGTAAATCGATCGAAGACCGACTTCTTGGGAGCTTCCGGTACGGGCACGGGAGCAGTGAAGCTCGTCGGCGGAAGCATGGTTCCGAAAAACAGCCCTATGGTAGCTTGAGTAATCTGCTCCACGGGCATCGTGAACAAAGAGGCCGCTTGGGGCCCGTAGGTTATGCCCCCAGTTGAGGCAGGACGCGAGTTGCAGCCGCAGTTGGAACACTTCGAGCAAGTGAATGCCATTGATGTTTTGCTTTCTGCGCCAAGCCAGAAAGCAAATCTTAGTAACTTGAAACCCAAGGGCAACCATGAACAAACCGTGATTCATTCGCGAATACAACACACGAAGTGTGGAGTGGAAAGAGGAAGAGGTCCCACCGGGCGTGTCAGAATCTGTTTACCGCCGGAAGCCGGGACGACTGGACGTCTTGCCTGAATCTGGGGGCAGATGCTAATAGGTGCTATCCGTCCACCTCTCCGAAGATACCAAGTTGATTTTATGGCACCATGTATTGAAGGTTTAAACGGATGTGGCCGATGTAGCAGACTTCGTCAGATTCCCCCTCGCTTGAGGGGTTTTTTGATTGTAGGGACGCTCTTCCCTACACGCGCAAGCCCCTGCAGTTAATTACGCTACCGCATCGCGGTAACAACTTTCTCCTTCTTCATGTGGCCACTTCGTGTCGTGGGTGTTTGTTTTGTGTTCGGTTGCCCGTGGATTGTAAACGGAGACCAAGTTATGCTGTCGCCCGTAAGACGTGGACTAGTCCAAATCCGTATCTTTTCTTAGATTTGGGTTTGGGGTTTTTTTTTTAAGGATACGTTAGCCTTATTTGAGGCTAAGATCAACTTAAACGTTCGTTAAGGACACGTTAGTCTAATTTTAGACTAAGATCGACTTAACGGGATCGTTTAGATCCGACAAGAGAGCAGTTAGGGGCTCTATTGTTTAGTTTAGTGACATTACGGTCGGTAACTAGTTTAAGGACATTGCGGTCGGTAAGTAGTTTAAGGACATTGCGGTCCCATGTTAGTTTTAAGACATCGCGGTCAAGGTTAAGGACGTCATAGTCCATGAGTTTAAGGACCTCACAGTCTGGTATTATTTTTAAGACATCACGGTCGAGGTTAAGGACATCATAGTCCGGTATTAGTTTTAAGACGTCACGGTCGAGGTTAAGGACGTCATAGTCCATGAGTTTAAGGACCCCACAGTCCGTAGCAGTGTGTGGTTGTTGGGACCCGTCACCTCTCTAACGACGTTGAAGGATTACAACGACGGATGTCAGAGGAGTGAAGAGATATACCCTCGAACCGGGTGTAAATTGATTGGAAGAGCAGTTGTGCTCAGTTCAATTTATATTGAGGACTTATGGCCAGAATTGGGCTAAGTCCAGTTAAAAAATGTTTAACATTTTATTCATGTTTGGCCCGTTAGGCCTTTACTTGGGCTCTGCCCTTTTATAATGCATAGCATTGGGCTCTGCATAGCATTGGGCTCTGTAATTAAATGCATAGCATTTATATTTGGCCTGTTATACCTTTACTTGGGCTCTGCCCTTTTTAATAATGCATAGCATTTATAGTGGTCTGATAGTGCGCCGCGTGGCTTATTAGGCGCTTTGCGCCAATCAAAGAGCGCAATGCGCTAGCGCATGCGAAAGTGACACGTGTCACGCTCTGCGCTAAACGCAAGTCTATTAGCGCACTGCGCTTTCTGAGTGTGCTGCGCCAGTGTGCTACGCTAGTGAATGACACATGGCGCGCTTTAGCGCAGTGCGCCAGTCCAAGAGCGCAATGCGCTATATTTAGAAGCGCAAATTGTTCTGTGGTTGACACGTGGCGCGTTCTGGTGACGTGCGCCGGTCCAAGGAGCGCAAAGGCGCATTTCAAAAGTGCAAGGCACTGTCTAATAGCGCAGAGCGCATCTTGATCAAATTAAGATCAAAGAACAAGTTGTTTGTTCTATCAAAAGAGGTTCTACCTCAAGATTCAAGAACCAAAGTTCTTGTTCTCAACAAAAGGCTGTGTCTTTATAGATCAAATGATCTGTGGATGAAGTAAATTACTTTTTTAAATTTTTATGATTAGATCTTTCTTTGATCTTTTTCTTTTTTATTGAAGATCTTGATCTTGTTCTTAGATCTTTAATCTTTTTAGAAGAGAATTCTTCTTTTTGTGAGATGTTTTCATCTCTGTTCTTCAAGAATTAAATTCTTTACCTTTAAAGATGAAGAAGATGATCTTCTTTCTTCAAAGGCTTGGCTTTTCTTTCTCTTTGAGTTTTTTCTCAAAGTTTTCAGAGGGTTCTCTGTCTTCTGTATATGTGTGAGACTTAGAGTCTAGGGGCCTTTATATAGGGCCAATTGATCTGTTAGGTTAGTTACAGAGATCTTTCTTTGATTGATCTGAGGATATTTCCCCACCGTTGGATCTTTGATCCTAAGGTCTCTGTTTTATAGAAGATAATCTTCTTATTTTGGAAAGATCTTTCTAGAATTTTAATTCTTATTAATTAATAATTTATTATTTAAATTCCAGTGCTGGCATAATTGGCGTTAGCGCACCTGCGTTTGACGCGTGTCGCGCAGCGCAACTGCGCTAGCGCGCCTGTGTTTTGACACGTGGCGCCCAGCGCAGAGCGCAGCGCAACTGAGCTAGCGCGTCTGTGTTTGACACGCGGCGCGCAGCGCAGCGCAACTGCTCTAGCGCACCACTATTTGACACGTGGCGCGCAGCGCAGAGCGCAAGTGATCCGAAGCGTTGCTTCATTTTTAAAATTTGAATTTTGAAACAAAACTTTACTCTGATTGGGGGTGCGCTGCCTTGGGCGCAGCGCTCCTGGCGCTGGCGTGTCTGCTTTAGACACGTGGCACTCTGCGCGCAGCGCAAGCAATCTGAAGCGTTGTTTCAATTTTTGAATTTTGAAATTCAAACAGAGCTTTTCTCTGATTGGGGTAAACAGTGATGTGTTTTCTTTACTTCGGTGCTGTGTTTACTAATTAACATGTAATGCTAGAAGCCGAAGTGTGACTACGATGGGATTATTCCCTGACCGTAGGTGCATGGCTCGCATAGTCGCCTCCCGTATTCCGTATTTTGGAAAGCGGGGTGTGACCTAGTTTTGTTAGGTTTAGTATAAAGGAATAACGCGACTTACGCTTTATTACATTGTTTTCACTTCACCATCTTTTGCTTTCATCTTTGTATCTAATCATATCCTTTCATCTATCTTCCAGTGACATGACCTCCCCGATCGACCTCTCCTCAGACTCTAGTTTCATAGATCGTACTGACGACTCTCACGGAAGCCCAAGAGAGAAAGACTGACCTACTTACCAAGGGTCTCGGGGCAATTACCGCATTTGGAGGATCCTCAGCTCTCAATGCTGCCCTCGAGGGCACCGCTGCACCAGCGACACCTGCCAGAGCTGGCATTGTGTTGGATTTCCGGAAGCTACACCCGGCTGTGTTTACAGGGTTAGCCGAACCACTTGAGGCCGAGCAATGGCTAGTCAATGTGGAGAACCTACTGACGGCTGCACGAATCCCTGATGAAGAGAAAGTAAACGTGATAAAGATTCAGCTAGAAGATGAGGCTCATACTTGGTGGTTCGTGTAACGCCCCACGGATGGTACTGACGGCTGCACGGATCCCTGATGAAGAGAAAGTAAATGTGATAAAGATTCAGCTAGAAGATGAGGCTCATACTTGGTAGTTTGTGTAATGCCCCACGTCCCAATACAGATGGTATAGTCCGCTCTGGCCGAAACCGCACAGTTTTTCCCTATAGAGCGAACCGGACCCGACCATGGGCCACTTCCCAGGAGGTCACCCATCCCAAGACTTCCCTAGCCCGAGCACGCTTAACTACGGAGTTCTCAAGCTCCTGTAGTTCCGGTTCACTTAAAAGGCGCATCTGTAATTGAGGGTGGTATCATTATATTTATAATGCAGTTTGGACCTCTTTCGGAATATATCCTGAAGATTCTCCCCACCTTTGAACAATGGTTCGTTCTTGTATGGGGCCACCATAAATGTAACGCCCCACGTCCCAGTACAGATGGTATTGTCCGCTCTGGCCGAAACCGCACGATTTTTCCCTTCAGAGCGAACCGGACCCGACCAGGGGCCATTTCCCAGAAGGTCACCCATCCCAAGACTTTTTTCCCTTCAGAGCGAACCGGACCCGACCAGGGGCCATTTCCCAGAAGGTCACCCATCCCAAGACTTCCCTGGCCCGAGCACGCTTAACTACAGAGTTCTCAAGCTCTTGTAGTTCCGGTTCACTTAAAAGGCGCCTCTGTAATTGAGGGTGGTATCATTATATTTATAATGCAGTTCGGTCCTCTTTCGGAATATGTTCCGAAGATTCCCCATTGTTCTACAGTGGGTCCCACGGACTCTAGAGGTGGCCCCCACGGATTCAAGAGATGGCCCCCGCCTCTTTGGCATGAGAATTAGCATGGCATTTTTTTCTGTGTGGCACTTTGCTCCATGAACAAGAACCGGGTCCTGACATTCTCCCCACCTTTGAACAATGGTTCGTTCTCGAACCACAGACCTACTACTGAGGGACCTGCATGGGCCACCATAAATGTAACGCCCCACTTCCTAGTACAGATGGTATTGTCTGCTCTGACCGAAACCGCACGATTTTTCCCTTTAGAGGGAACCGGACCCGACCAGGGGCCACTTCCCAGGAGGTCACCCATCCCAAGACTTCCCTAGCCCGAGCATGCTTAACTACGGAGTTCTCAAGCTCATGTAGTTCCGATTCACTTAAAAGGCGCCTATGTAATTGATGGTGGTATCATTATATTTATAATGTAGTTCGGTCCTCTTTCGAAATATGTTTCGAAGATTCCCCATTGTTCTACAGTGGGCCCCACGGACTCTAGAAGTGGCCCCCATGGATTCAAGAGGTGGCCCCCGTCTCTTTGGAATGACAATTGGCGTGGCACTTTGTTCTATGTGGCACTTTGCTCCGTGAACAAGAACCGGGTCCCGACAGTTCGTCGAAGAGAGCAGGCTAGATGAGCCGATCGAACGGAGCAAGTTCATTCTTGGACTACTACTTCCCCTCCACCGCCAAATCAGAAATAGAGGAAAGATTTATCTTGCTGAAGTAGAACGACCATCCCGTTGATATATATGCGGCAGAATTCAACCGTCTGAGCCGATTCGCTCCCTATATGGTCGATTTAAAGACAACCAGGGCTAGACGTTTCTTGCAGGGACTTGACTTCGAGCTGCAGTAGTTGATTTCGTCTCTCGAGTTGCAGACTTTCGGGCAGGTGCTCAACGCTACATGAATTCAGGAGAAACTGATCAATAAGTTCAAGGGCCCCGGCTCGAGTGACAGGAAGCCCCCAGTGATCCTGACACGTGCTTATTCATTGTCCCGAGGGGCCATACCAGTTCACAAGCCAGGGATGACGCAGATGAAGCGTCCCTTCGTGCCCCGGAAAAAACAATAGAGGAAGGTTTTAGTCTGCGGTTACTGTCATATGAACGGGCATACCCAAAAGGACCGTCGTAGTGCCAAGGGACAGTGTTTACTTTGCACAGGGTTAGTGGTTGCCCTCAGCGAATAAAGTTACAGGGAGGATCTGGACCGCAGTAACAGAGATCATTGGAGCAGAGGCAGACCAACACAGGTTACTGTCAGGAACAGGCTTTCATCCTGACTTCCGAGCAGGCAGAGACCTCAGGTGAAGTTGTTACAGGTACTCTACTCGTTCATTCTAAACCAGCTAGAGTACTATTTGATTCAATAGCATCACATTGTTTCATATCTATACATTTCGTCGACACTCACTCCATACCACATGAACCATTAACCAAAGGATGGGAAATACATACGGGAAATGGTATTATAGTGTCTAGTCGAGAATGTAGATCTTGTCCAGTTGTAGTTTATGGCAAGGAATTCTATGCAAATTTCCTTTTAATCGGGACAAACAACTATCATGCGGTTCTTGGGATGGATTGGATGAGTACATTCCTTGTGATCATTAATTGCCAAGCTAGGAATGTGACTTTCCGCATCCCCAATCACCCTGAGTTTGTTTTCGAAGGCGGAAGCGAATCTTTGGAGCCAGACAAGTATAAATCTAAACCGAAGGTATTGACGGTTATGGAGATTGATGAAAACCCAACGCCAGAGATTGTTCGGGATTTCCTTGATGTATTCCCTGAAGATTTACTAGGTCTGCCACCTCTTCGCATCTTGGGATTCTCAATCGACTTGATCTAGGAACATCACCAGTTTCTCGGGCACCGTACAGAATGACGCCAATTGAATTGGCAGAATTGAAGAAGCTACTCACTCAGACGTAGATAGACCGGATGCCTCTTGGTGAGGGCTTTGTTCCTTAGCGTGGGAGGCACATAGAGGTGTGCTAATGGTGGGCCGAGTAGGGTAGCTGCTCGGTCGCCTCATAGCGAGGGTTCAGATCCCTGGAGTTGTGTGGTAGGGAGCTATCAGCCGGGGATAACCGAGCGAGAGCGGGCCCGGTTGCTCTTGGCGAGGGCTATTGATCCTTAGCGCAGGAGGGGCCGTGCGAGGCCTATTAAGGAAGGGCCGAGCAGGGAAACTGCTCGGTGCCTCTTGGTGAGAGCTTTGATCCCTGGCGTTGTGGGGTACGGAGCTACCAGCCAGTGATAACCGAGCAAAGGCGGTCCCGGTTGTCTCTTGGCGAGGGCTTTGATCCTTAGTGCGGGAGGGGCCGTAAGAGGCCTACTAAGGACGGTCCGAGCAGGGTTACTGCCTGGTGCCTCTTGGCGAGGGCTTTGATCCCTGGCGTTGTGGGGTAGGGAGCTACCAGCCATGGATAACTGAGCAAGGGCGGCCCCGGTTGCCTCTTGGCGAGGGCTTTGATCCTTAAGAACGGGTCAGGCAGGGTTGCTGCCCGGTGCCTCTTGGCGAGGGCTTTGATCCCTGGCGTTGTGGGGTAGGGAGCTGTAACGTTTCAGAAATCGTTTTGCGAATTTTTCCGTTTTAGGGTAAAATTGTCGGTTTTTCCCATTTTAACCCGATTTCGATCAAACGTCCTTATAAGCTTACCGGCACCTAGTTTAGCTAAAATAAAGCTTGTGCGCAAACTTTAGGGGTATTTGGGAGGTTTTGGTTCAGATAGAATTTTTCCCAAATAAAATATTATTTTAGCCGGTAAAATATGCGCGTAAATCGGGAAAATTTTTCTAAATAAAAATTTTTGGGAATCATCACTAAAATTATTTTAGAACCTTATTTTTAAATATCTAGATATTTTTTGGTCAAAGGGAATTATTTTTTTAAAAGAAAAGAAAATGAATAAAAGGTGGCATTTTTGCATTAAATGTGCATTAATTGTTTTTTTTTGCTAGAAAATTCCACACACTTCACCAAAAATCCCCCCATTCTCCCCTTGGCCGGCCCTTCCCTTCCCCTTGCTGCCCTCCATCATTTCCAGCCATTTTCAACTCATTTTTCATCAAATAAATCATGAAAAATCCAATTTAATTCATATAAATTCAAATATAATCATTTTTCCTTCATTTCCTTCACTAATCCTTCATGGATCTTCATTAAAGCTTGGTTTTTGATGCTAAGATGTTGGATTAGGTTTCATTTTGTGTTCTTGGGGAGGTATAATTCTTACCTTAATCCTTTTATATTTGCTTTAATCTTATTCTAGCTAGTTTAGTTAGCTAATTATGTGTTTAGTTTAGTTTTTATATTATGATTAATTCATTTATTTTTGGTTTAAGAAATTCATGTTAGGGTTAAATTTTGTTTATGTGTTTAGTGTTCTTTTGAAGTGTTAATTTGTGTTTTGGAGAAGATTAACCTAGTAGAAAATGTTAATTTTTGTTAATGATCACTTTGTTTAATTATGCAATTAGCTTACTAGGTTTTTGCTAAAACATAATTAGCGAGTGTTAAAAATATAGGAATGGTTTAGGTAGCTTAGTTAAGCTATTTTAAGGTGTTTGTTATCACTAGATATGCATTAGCTTGAAACTAGTGCGGAATTTTGCGATGGGTTGCTTACTAGATTTCGGGATTTTTCCGACGTGGGTTCGATTAGTCGTTGCGAGATTATATCTATTGTATTCCTCGTAATTCTTGTGTTGTGTTGCGCGATCGGGACGATCGGGGTCCAGTCATGGTGTTTCGTAGTTTAGCGACCCCAATTAGGGTTTTTGGCCGGTATCGTGCGCGATAGATGCGCTAAGCGCGCAGTGTAATTTTCCGGGCGTTTTCATCGCGTTTCGTTGTCTTTTCGTCGATGCAGGATATTTTCTTATGTGTTGTGTTTGTGAAATTTTAGGTTCGCAAGCGGGGACTTCGGACGCTACGACAAGGGGAAAACAGGTGGTAGGCTTCACCTAGCTTGGAGCGTTGGTGAGTAGATTTAACATCTACAGGGGAACCGCCCGCATGGCGTTATGCGTCAGGGCTAGAGATTTTATTACTTGTCGCATATTCTACGTTATTGTTAGAATTGCGCCTTTACCCTATTACTTAGATATAGTTGTACCTGGACTAGTAGTAGTAGGACACTGCACATATTATTGACGATTCATGTTGCACGAGCACTGATTATATGCTACACACACTGTCAATAATTGCCATGTCACACACAAACCACTTATAGATGTTATATTGCTTGGTCAGGGACATTGTGACATTGATTCATACTGCTTATCATATATGGCATTTAGCATACCTGTATTCCTATAGAGTATTGTACCATTAGTGATAGGAACATACACACTCCCTGTCATAGCTACAGGTATACCTTGCACATACTGTTCTTATACCCAGGGGGTATACTATATCATTGCTTATAGGTAGACACATTATCTTGCTATACCTTATTGATTTCACATACATCTGGTTTTAGCTACATGTTTACCTTCACTTGATGTTATTTAGAAGTGGATAAATAGGAACCGCATGATATTTGTATTAACTTGATGCAGTTAATTAGCGGTTTCTCCTTTATATGCTTGCATTTTAGATATGGCGCACATATTTGTTATATGGATTTTTCATGATGTTTTCTGGATTTGGGGACCGTGGTAGTTCATGAAATTATGCATTATTTGAAAGACCCGGTTTCCTTGATATTGATATTTCCGCAGCCACCATGAGATTTATCGGTTCTGATATATGCCCGATTCGAGGAGTGAGGAGGCACCGTCTGTGGGTACATGGTGGGGCCCGGGGGTACCCCGAAGCAAGAACGATTTCGCGGTGCTAGGCGATGAGGCTTAGGGGAACCATACCATCCGGTGACAAGACCAATGACTCATCGGCTATCGAGTGGATACCGACGGGAGTCATGTGCGTATGGATACGTCGAGAGGCGAGGGTCAGAGCTAAGCACTCGAGCTCTCGGGATAGCGTATGATACGTACCCATCAGGGGGGCCAGTCATGGAGACAACACCTGATGGATCAGCATTTCTGTGTCGATACTTGGCACATTGGTTTCATGATATTTCCAATTACTCATTTGTATATATAACAGAGGATTGAGCCGCTGTTATATATACCCTTACACCAATATTAGGGGAATGGGATGCTAATATATGTGTATTGACCTCATCATATTTATTATGCCATTATATTTAGGATGTTAGAATTTTGCTGGAGATTTGATTCGGGATATAAGAGATTCATTTGAGATTGGATACTGGAGATATATGTGAGATATACCTGATATGGTACATACGAGATATGTGAGATCCACTTGCTGTTGTACATTCGATATATGTGAGATATACTTGATATTGTACATACGAGATATGTGAGATCCACTTGATATTGTACATTTGATATATGTGAGATATACCTGATATTGTACATACGAGATATGTGAGATATACCTGATATGGTACATACGAGATATGTGAGATCCACTTGCTGTTGTACATTCGAGATATGTGAGATATACTTGATATGGTACATACGAGATATGTGAGATCCACTTGATGTTGTACATTCGATATATGTGATATATACTTGATATTGTACATTCGATATATGTGAGATATACTTGATGTTGTACATTCGGGATATACGAGATATACTTAATATTGTGAAATTGAGGAGAATGCGATACTTAGATGATATGAGAGCCAATTTGGGGGCTGATTTGAGGAATTGGGATTTGATTCGTCTTGATGGATTGTGATCCTACCACGATGTCAGGATTCCGTGGAAATGACATATTTCACTCCATACCTCACCTTTATCTATTTGTGCACTTTTTCATGTATTAGGAGTACCTGTTAGTGTACCTTTCATGAGTGTTGCACATTTACATTCTCATACCCCCATTGCATGATTATTGTATACTATGTCATATCATTATTGCTTTATATATATTGGTTGTACTTGTTAGTGTACTTTCCATTATTCTACATTCATATGACCTGTTATTACTGTAAATTGCATATCTTAGATTCATGCTGTACATACATTCCTGCGATTACCTGCATATGTTATTTACTATTCACGAGTTGGCAACTCACCCCCGTTGTGCCACAGGTGTTACAGAGTATTTCCCAGAGTAGTCGAGGCTGGCTATTCATCTATCATCTTTTGCTACAGATACCGCATCGGCTCACAGTGTGCTGTTGTGGGTTTTGGTGGTTATCTGTATTTGTATTGTATATTCGTTGTATCTTGTACTCTTCATCTACTATTATGTTGTTGACTTAGAGACTTGGTGAGGACGATATTGTATAAATTGTGGATTTGTTGTCTTTTATACAGTTTCCTTTCTATCGTCTTCTTTTTCTTCGCTACGGCGTCGTATATTTGTGGTGGTGATTGTTTTCCGCCTTTGGGTGTATATTTGCTCCCGTTTGGAGATGCTTTATTTATCTTTAATTGTTGTACCCGTTTCGGGGTTAGTTTTTATAAAGGGGTGCTGCCAAAATTTTTAAGAAAGCAAGTTGAACTTTTTAAAGAATTTGGGTTGTGATTTCAAATGTTTCAAAACTGCTATTATCTTTTTTTCGTTTTTTTCATGGTTTAGATTTCTGGATTTTGGCTTTCTTTTACCGCGTTACGTCTGTAGGCGTTGCGTAGTATTAGAGCCGTCACGTGCCAATTTCGGGTCGTGACAGGAGCTACCAGCCAGGGATAATCGAGCAAGGGCAGGCCCGGTTGCCTCTTAGTGAGGGCTTTTGATCCTTAGCGCGGGAGGGGCCATAAGAGGCCTACTAAGGACGGGCCGAGCAGGGTTACTGCCCGGTGCCTCTTGGCGAGGGCTTTGATCCTTAAGGATAGGTCGGGCAGGGTTGCTGCTAGTGCCTCTTAGCAAGGGCTTTGATCCCTGGCGCTGTGGGGTAGGGAGCTGCCGGCCAGGGATAACTGAGAAAGGGCGGGCCCGGTTGCCTCTTGGTGAGGGCTTTGATCCTTAGCGCGGGAGGGGCCGTGAGGGGCCTGCTAAGGACGGGCCGAGCATGGTTGCTTCCCGGTGCCTTTTGGTAAGGGCTTCGATCCGTGGCGTTGTAGGGTAGGGAACTACCGGCCCGGGATAACCGACCAAGGGCGGGCTCGGTTGCCTCTTGGTGAGGGCTTCGATCCCTGGCGTTGTGGGGGTAGGGAACTACCAGCCCAGGATAACAGAGCAAGGGTGAGCCCTGTTGCCTCTTGGTAAAGGCTTCGATCCCTGGCATTGTGGGGTAGGGAACTACCAGCCCGGGATAACCGAGCAAGGGCGGGCCCGGTTGCCTCTTGGTGAGGGCTTTGATTCTTAGCGCGGAAGGGGCCGTGCGAGGCCTGCTAAGGATTGGTCGAGCAGGAAAGCTGCTCGGGTCCCTCTTTTCGAGGGCTTATGGACAGTCGCGGGTGACATGTGTCATGAACGCGTGGAGGAGGCAAAGCGCCGGAGCCGCGTCGTTTTTTATTGTACGGCTGAGGAGCCCATAGCACCTTTTTGAATGAATAAGATTCTTCTTTTTGCAATATTTTATTGATCCCTTTTATGATATAAACAAAAAGATCTCAAAAAAGGTTTGCATCGCCTTAAAAAGAAGTACACGCTAGTAGACGTTCTTATTTGTGCAGCTTGAGCCCTTCGGATGTCCGTTGGCCTCCCCGACCGGCGTAGGGTGCTGAGCCTCATAGGTACCCGACGTACCCTCCGCTGACATGACCATGATTTGGCTGATTGTTAGCTCGCCGGGAGGGGGACGCTGCTCCTGCTCGTGGTCAGCTTGCCGCTTGTCTCGCAAGTACGCTGCGAGGTGTCCCGAACGGATGAGCTCCTCGATGTAGTCTCGGAGCTGCTTACAGCTCTCCGTGGAGTGGCCCTACGATCTGTGGAAACCGCAGTAGGGACCCCGGGTGCGCTTCGAGGCCATGCGCGAGATCGGGGGAAATTTGAAGAACCCCTCGCCCTTAGCCTCCTCTAGCAGTACAGTCTGGGAGACGTTGAGCGGGGTGTACTCCTGAAACTTCGGAAAGTAAAGCTTTGTCTGTTTGAGTCTCCTTCTCTCTTCCCTCGCCCTTTTCTTTTGGTCAGTTTGCTCTGCCCCACGGAGATTTGCATTCACCTCGGACTCCAGCTAGACCTCATGTTCGGTCAAGGCCTTTACCTCGGACATGGTCTTAGGTTGCGCTAATGCAAAGGAGCGTAACCACTCCTTGTGCCTAAGACCAGACCTAAGCGCGGTAATGACCGTCTCGTCCCGGTGCTCTGGGATCTCGAGAAGGGCGTTGTAGAAGCGGGTGATGTATGCTTTGAATGTCTCTTTGTCTCCGCTCTTGATTGTGAAGAGATGGTCGACGGTCCATTTCTGCCGCCTGTTCCCGACGAAGTGGCCGAGGAATTGGGTGGCCAGCTCGTCGAAAGTTGAGATTGAGCATAGCGCGGGTCCTCGGAACCAGTCTCATCCGGAGCGGATGAGAGTGGCCGGGAAATCTCGGCATTGGGCGGCGTCGGAGTTGTCTTGGAAGCTCATTCCTGCGGTGAATGCGTCGAAGTGGTCCTTCGGGCCAGACTTTCCGTCGAAAAGAGAGACCTTTAGGGGCTTGTTTCGGGAGGAGACATGGACGGCGAGCAGCTCCTCGGTGAAGGGTTTTGTGAGCAAGTCGGCGGCGTAATTAGCCCCGTCGCTCAAGTGGCGACCTTCCCGATGCATACCTTCGATCTTCTTCTCGAGGGTGTCGAGTCGGCCGTGGTATCCCGACGATTCAGCACATTCTAATCTCTGGCCTCTGCTGATGGAGACTTGTGCCTGGCCGCGGCCCCGGTTCCTTTCAATGAGGTTCCTTAGGTCCCCAGGCGAGATAGTCTTCGAGTTGCCGTGACGAGTCCCGTCCACGCGACCCTGTCGAGGGAGGGAGGGTCGGTCATGCTTGGGAGCAAGCGAGCTGACCGACAACTCCTCGGGAGGGATGTAACAACCCTAAATTTCCTATAAAAGTTTTTTTTTCAAAAAATCATAAAGGGGTATTTATTACATGAGCACAAGACTTAAGTAATTAATTAGCAATTTAATTACAAGAAGGAGCTTGTGGCTCATTGGTAATACGTTGCACTGCTGAACCAAGCCACCAGAGTTGAAATCCCATGCCCTGCATTATTTTTTTTATTTATTTTGTTTTAAATTCTTTGGAAGCCCAACAGTCCACACACAATAACTCCAAAACTTTGAACTAAACCTGAAAAACTAAATATACCAGAGGCTACACCAGACGACCCCCCACCTCCCTGACCTCCGACTCGGCCCGACTCGGAAGGCGGACCAGCCGACTCGGCACGGCGCCGCCGGCCGGACTCGGCCAGACGGCCGAATCGTCAACACAAAAAAGTTGACTCTTGGCCTCCCTTATCCCTCTGTATAATCTATTTATTTAGATCAGTTCCAGAAACTTTTGAAATCCCCATTTACTCCATATTTTAATGAATTTTAAAATATTTTTACATTTTTTTATTTAAACTCTTCACCTACCCTAACCCTAGCCTAACCCTATAAATACACCCCCTACTCTCTACCCTCTCACTCACATTTCTAAGCCAAACTCTTTAAAATTCTCAAGAGATCTTGTGTACCTTGAAAACGAGCTCGAGGCGAAACTCCGACGAATTTCCCGGCGGAACTTCCGGCGATCGTTTTAGAAACTACCGGCGACGACGCAACACATCGGTGATTCCACTACTTCCTTCTCACCCTCTTGTGTGTCCTAAAACCCATAAGTCCCTTTTCTATCTCTCTTTCCTATTCAAAAAATACGAAATTACAAAACCCGACGGAATCGGAACAAATCCGATTTCCGATTCGGTTTTCTATAAAATTCCACTTCTCACTAATACAATCATACCTAAACTTCCTCATGTTGACTATTAAACACTAATCAAATAGTTTGATCAAGTTTTGTCACATGAAATGATAGCTATTTCAATTTATCGTATTTTTCACTTAAATACCACATTGTTTCAATCCTACATTTAACTCCATCAAACTTGCTATACATTTAAAGTAGATCACGAGGTAACGACCTACCTTCTCACACACTCACATACAACCTAACACGATACCCTCGAGAACTCAGAATACGGAAAACAACCATTTTCATTTAAATACCATTTACTAAATAAAACCATTTCTAAAAGATTTAATATTGATACACTTTTTAAATAAATACCACTTATTATGAAATTAGGATAAGTTGTGAACATCAGTCGTTTATCTAAACCTGACTTTGTGGTGTCTAGGCTAGGCAAGTGAGAAATGTAACTTTAAAAGGCCCGTCTCACGGTGATTCGTGAGCGGATCCCTCCTTTCTTAACTTGTACTTAACTGGCCACAATTGACGGTGAAGAGGCGATTTGAGGCATCTCACAACTTGTCGTTTTGGACCAGTTAGGAATAGTCTAGTTGACTTAGGAGACCCTAGAATATAGAATACGGAAAATTGACATCTTTATAAATAAATACCACTTACTTCATAAAACCATTTTCTAAAGGATTAGTATTTATACAATCTTTGCAAAGCGCCGCTACAACCCATTTTGGGGAACCCATTCGGGATGGTGCGGATTATCGCACATTCTCAGGCTTAATAGTGCGAGATTCAGACCTCCGCAAGGAGCATTCGGTCTCGAAAAATTTAAAATACGACATCTTAAGAAAATGAGATTTTTAGAATATAAAAAATATATTAAAATTATTTTTGTATAAATATATGTATATTTATCATTAAAATACCTATTTTGTTATCATATAAATATTCTACCTTTTTCTAAAAAACAAAAGAATCAATTTTACACTAAAATACCACGAATTCCATGTAAATCAATATTACAAATAAATACCTTCATTTCTGAATTTAGGATATTTTCATTAGAAATATCACAATATACAATCCACATTCATTACAACCCTAAAGACGAATAATAAATGCTTGGGGTATATTTTGAAAAAGTATATAAAAGTATTTTTACATAAAACCCCCTCAAGTTCTATAAATTACCCTAAGGACCCTAGTAAACATAGGTTTAAGCGGAACCAATCTCTTGAGCCTCAGGGAGCCGGAGAAGTGGGTGCTTGCCTATCTAAGGTAGACAAATTAATAAAAACAATCAGGACTTTAAGTTACTTTGCTGATTGTCTGACTCAGTTTGAGTCTCAGTATAATCTGACTTGAATATGATTCAAGTACAATCTACCATTTACAATCTTCAATATTACATTTCAACCTAAATCCATGAATCCAATTATCAATCTATACAACTTGACTGACCCGAACCATGGATATACATTCCATTTACATGGTTCTCCAGTTATTCCATTTACATGATTCTACGGTTACATCCGTTTACTGATATCATGGTTTCGGTCAGTCAACCAATTATACAATCAATACAATTTACAAGACAAACAATACAATCAAAACACTATAGGGTTTAAGGGGTAGATTGGTACGGAAGGTGTTAAAAGTGGCACGAGACGGTAAGATTAAGACACCTAACCTGTATTCCGTTGTTGTTGTACCGTGGCCTAACGGTTCCTTGAGTTCCTGATACCTTAGTCTCCGGAGCAAGTGAGACTCCTCTCGTATACACTGGCATCCTTCTTTACCAAGCTACAAATAACAGCGTTAACACTAAATACAACAATATAACAACATAATACAACTGTAAAAGCTACTCTCTCTCTCTCTCTTACTCTCTGTCTATTCTATTTCTCCTCTTATTTTTGGGACTTACCGAGCGTTCTGTTCGCTGACGACATTCTATTTCTTTTTTCTTTGAATGTCGTCAGAAGATTTGGAACCGTCAGAGATCGAGCCAACTACAGAAGACTTGGATCAGTATAGCGAAGACCCTGAGCTCTAGACATTGTACATTTTCTTTTCAGTACCTTTAATTTCCTGTCATGCCATTGTTTAGGCATTGCTTTTATTTCAGTTGTATTTCCTTTTCATGCATTGTACAAAAGAATGTTAATAAAAAAAGTTGTTATTTTTATTATACCTTGTCTCTTGTGTATATTTTCTTTTATATTGCTTAGTTACGCTTAGCGTATTTGCTTCTGAGTAAATACGTAGCGGATCGGTCGCGTCCCCTTCGCCGTATACCGGGAAGCGGGGCGTGACAGGTTTTGTTGGTGGCCCATGCAGGTCAGAGCTGTATGGAACCCTAAGCAATATAAAACACAAAAACCAGCAACTAAAATATTCTTTACAATCATGTTCCTTGAATCCCATCATTTCTTATTCTTTGAATCTGTCCTAACCTAAAATTTTCATTTCAAGGTTATGGACTCACCAAACAACACCAGCACCAATGTCAACAACACACCTCCACCACTACCACTCACACCTGCCGTTCCTGCTCCACTCAACGAGCAAACGGTTCTGCTTGAGGCAATCCGCAGCCTCCTTGAGGGACAGCAACAACTCCTGAACCGTCCCGAGACTGACGCACCTGGGGTAAAGCAATTCAGGGTTTTACATCCCAAGCAGTTCTCAGGAAAGGGAAGCCCACTGGAAGCTAAGAAATGGGCTCAAAGTATCGAGGATGATCTAGCAGCAGCAAAAGTGCCAGAAATAGCTTGGGTCCGAGTTGCAAAGCTGCAACTCACGGACAATGCACGGAACTGGTGGAAGGAAGAAGAAAGCCGTCTTGATCAGCCTATTGAATGGAAGACTTTTCACGATAAGTTCGACGCGAAGTACTTCCCTGTGACTGCCAGGTTTGCCATGGAACAGCAGTTCATTCATCTACAACAAAGTTCGATGTGTGACAAGTCAGTAGATGAGTATGACACTGAATTCACCATGCTCAGTCGATTTGCGGCACACCTGATACCGACGGATGAGATCAGAGCCCGTCGATTTCATAAGGTTTGGACACGGAAATCCAGGCTGCACTAGCCATAGGGAAATTTCCGACTCATGAAGATGCTTTGGAAGCTTCCCGCAGTTATGAGGCAGTAATAAAGGCGAGGGGCAGATCCCAATCTGCCGGTTTGAAACGCTCTGCCACTCAAATATCAGGAGGAGCCTCTTCCAGGACATCGTTTGAACCCAGGAGACCAAAAGAAACCAATAACCAGTCGAGTCTATATTTCTGCTACTACTGCAGAAGAAAGGGACACTTGTGGAAGGACTATAGGCGCGCAAAAGGCATGTGTCTAATTTATGGCGCATCCAACAACGAAATTGGGAACTGTCCTTACAATAGCAACTCAACTCACATACCCACCAACTACCCGCAGCGACCGGCTATCCAAGCTCCTGCAACTCGTCCTGCATTCCCAGCACTACCTCCACACAGAACTCCTGCACAGCCTACTCGCCAATTCCAACAAGCAATGAGGGACATGCCTAGAGGGCAGAGAAACAGGCCCCAAAGACAGAATGTGCCTCCAGCTAGAAGGAATGTACCACGGCGGTAGACATTCATATTAGAAGTCGTAGAAGTCGAGACTGTAAATCAAGGTAACACCGGTAAGCATTTTTCACCCTTGTATCATTTTGTTATTTTTATACACTATCAAGTACTCCAGACACCAAACTTTCCTTGAAATTGTTACACTTTCCTTTTACAAATTTCGAGAACGAAATTTTTTAAGGAGGGTAGAATGTAACAACCTTAAATTTCCTATACAAGTTTTTTTTTTCAAATTTTTTTTTTCAAAAATCCATAAAAGGGTATTTATTGCCTGAGCACAAGACTTAAGTAATTAATTAGCAATTTAATTACAAGAAGGAGCTTGTGTCTCATTGGTAATACATTGCACTGGTGAACCAAGCCACCAGAGTTCAAATCCCATGTCTTACATTATTTTTTTTATTTTGTTTTAAATTCTTTGGAAGCCCAACAGTCCACACATAATAACTCCCAAACTTTGAACTAAACCTGAAAAACTAAATATACCAGAGGCTACACCAGACGACCCCCCACATCTCTGACCTCCGACTTGGCCGACTCGGACGGCGGACCGGCCGACTCGGCACGGCGCCGCCGGCCGGACTCGGCCGGACGGCCGAGTCGTCAACACAAAAAAGTTGACTCTTGGCCTCCCCTAACCCCCTATATACTCTATTTATTTAGATCGGTTCCAGAAACCTTTGAAATCCCCATTTACTCCATATTTTAATGAATTTTAATATATTTTTACATTTTTTTTATTTAAACTCTTCACCTATCCTAACCCTAGCCTAACCCTATAAATACACCCCCTACCCTCTACCCTCTCACTCATATTTATGAGCCAACTCTCTAAAATTCTCAAGAGATCTTGTGTACCTTGAAAACGAGCTCGAGGCGAAGCTCCGACGAATTTCCCGGCGGAACTTCCGGCGATCATTTTAGGAACTACCGGCGACGACGCAACACATCGGTAATTCCACTACTTCCCTCTCACCCTCTTGTGTGTCCTAAAACCCATAAGTCCCTTTTCTATCTCTCTTTCCTATTCAAAAAATACGAAATTACAAAATCCGACGGAATCGGAACAAATCCGATTTCCGATTCGGTTTTCTATAAAATTCCACTTCTCACTAATACAATCATACATAAACTTCCACATGCTGACTATTAAACACTAATCAAATAATTTGATCAAGTTTCGTCACATGAAATGATAGCTATTTCAATTTATCGTATTTTCACTTAAATACCACATTGTTTCAATCCTACATTTAACTCCATCAAACTTGCTATACATTTAAAGTAGATCACGAGGTAACGACCTACCTCCTCACACATTCACATACAACCTAACATGATACTCTCGAGAACTCAGAATACGGAAAACAAACATTTTCATTTAAATACCCTTTACTAAATAAAGCCATTTCTAAAAGATTTAGTATTGATACACTTTTTAAATAAATACCACTTATTATGAAACTAGGATAAGTTGTGGACATCAGTCGTTTATATAAACCTGACTTTGTGATGTCTAGGCTAGGCAAGTGAGAAATGTAACTTTAAAAGTCCCGTTTCACGGTGATTTGTGAGCGGATCTCTCTTTTCTTCACTTGTACTTACCTGCCACAATTGGCGGTGAAAGGCGATTTGAGTCATCTCACAACTTGTCGTTTTGGACAAGTTAGGAATAGTCTAGTTGACTTAGAAGACCCTAGAACATAGAATACGGAAAATTGAAATCTTTACAAATAAATACCACTTACTTCATAAAACCGTTTTCTAAAGGATTAGTATTTATACAATCTTTGCAAAGCGCCGCTACAACCCATTTTGGGGAACCCATTTGGGATGGTGCGGATTATCACACATCCTCGGGCTTAGTAGTGCGAGATTCAGACCTCTGCAAGGAGCATTCGGTCTCGAAAGATTTAAAATACGATATCTTAAGAAAATGAGATTTTTAGAATATAAAAAACAAATTAAAATTATTTTTGTATAAATATATGTATATTTATCATTAAAATACCTATTTTGTTATGATATAAATATTCCACCTTTTTCTAAAAAACACAAGAATCAATTTTACACTAAAATACCATAAATTCCATATAAATCAATATTACAAATAAATACCTTTATTTCTGAATTTAAGATATTTTCATTAGAAATATTACAATATACAATCCACATTCATTACAAGCCTAAAGACGAATAATAAATGCTTGGGGTATATTTTGAAAAAGTATATAAAAGTATTTTTACATAAAACCCTCTCAAGTTCTATAAATTACCCTAAGGACCCTAGTAAACATAGGTTTAAGCGGAACCAATCTCTTGAGCCTCAGGAAGCCGGAGAAGTGGGTTCTTGCCTATCTAAGGTAGACAAATTAATTTAAACAATCAGAACTTCAAGTTACTTTGCTGATTGTCTGACTCAGTTTGAGTCTCAGTATAATCTGACTTGAATATGATTCAAGTACAATCTACCATCTACAATCTTCAATATTACAATTCAATCTGAATCCATGAATCCAATTATCAATCTATACAACTTGACTGAACCGAACCATGGATATACATTCCATTTACATGGTTCTCCAGTTATTCCATTTGCATGATTCTACAGTTACATCCGTTTACTGATATCATGGTTTCGGTCAGTCAACCAATTATATAATCAATACAATTTACAAGACAAACAATACAATCAAAACACTACGGGGTTTAAGCGGTAGATTGGTACGGAAGGTGTTAAAAGTGACACGAGACGGTAAGATTAAGACACCTAACCTGTATTCCGTTACTGTTGTACCGTGGCTCAACGGTTCCTTGAGTTCCTGACACCTTAGTCTCCGGGGCAAGTGAGACTCCTCTCGTATACACTGGCATCCTTCTTTACCAAGCTACAAATAACAGCGTTAACACTAAATACAACAATATAATACAACTGTAAAAGCTACTCTATCTCTCTTACTCTCTATCTATTTTATTTCTCCTCTTATCTTTGGGACTTACCGAGCGATCTGTTCGCTGACGACATTCTATTTATTTCTTCTTTGAATGTCGTCAGATGATTTGGAACCGTCAGAGATCGAGCCAACTGCAGAAGACTTGGATCAGTACAGCAAAGACCCTGAACTCTAGACATTGTACATTTTCTTTTCAGTACCTTTAATTTCCTGTCATGCCATTGTTTAGGCATTGCTTTTATTTCAGTTGTATTTCCTTTTCATGCATTGTACAAAAGAATGTTAATAAATAAAGTTGCTGTTTTTATTATACCTTGTCTCTTGTGTATATTTTCTTTTATATTGCTTAGTTACGCTTAGCGTATTTGCTTCTGAGTAAATATGTAGCGGACCGGTCGCGTCCCCTTCACCGTATACCGGGAAGCGGGGCGTGACAAGGGACAGGGGTGCGATGGAGCTCGGTGCGAGACGCTCTTGCGACGGACCTCGGCGTTGAACTGCGGGGCGCCTAGCGGGTCGCAGAATATATTGGCTCGGGAGATTTACGGCCGTGGGAGGTAGCGAGGAGGTGGTCGGCAGTGCCGACGCAAGCAGAGTCTTCTCTCCCTCTGTAGGGGTCCCGGTCCCGAGGTGGGAGAGAGACGACCTGGGGATCTTGCCCTGCCGTTTGGACACGGATGAGCGCCTCCACGACGGACGCGAGTCGGTCTATCCGGCCGGCTAGGGCGTTGATGGCGTTCGGGGGAGGAGGTTCGTCCGCGCCTCCGTTGAGGGGGAGGCGGCGGCTAGTGCTTGGATCGTCGGGGTGATTGCTCGCCATTGGGTTGAGATCGGAAGATGAACTTTGTTTTAGTGGAATCAAGAAGTTCCCACAGACGGCGCCAGCTGACGGATGTCGGATCACGTCGAGATGTTACCTTCCGTAGATCTGCTGTTGGCAATGATGGACGGCTGAGATTGGAGTTGGAGGATGGCTCCTGAAGCGTGTAGATCTCAATGGGTTTGAGGTTGTTTGGGCCGAGCTACCTGCAAGGAAGTCCCGGGGTGGTTGTACCACCGAGGACCCTCCGACGGTCAAGTTAGAGAGGAAATCCGAGCAGAGTAACGGCTTAGTGAGTGGAAAGGACTTACTTGAACCGTTTGAAGGAGAAGTTTAAATAGTGGTGGCAGCAACCAGGCGGGCGCGGGAATCACGCCGGCCGTTACGCTCCCGACGTCACGCCCGTGTGATGGGCGGGATCCCGCATTAATGGCGAGACATGCTCGTTAATGGGGGATCGTGATGGCGTGGGACGTGGGATGTGACTGGTGCATATCTCGCGTATGGCGAGATTTGCGGGAATGAGGCGGTTGCGCCTGCGAGTGGTGCCGTTGGTTGGTCGACGAGACCGAGAAAGATGAGCTCGGCGGGAGAGCTCAGGGCCGAGCGGGAGGCCGAGCTATCTTGGTTCTGCTAGATCCCGGAAGCGAGCTAAGGAGGCCAGTTGTGCAGGAGGCTCGGAGACGAGCCAAAGGTTGTCTGTAGGACGGGCATAGTAGCGATCTGGTCGGCCACTGTGGATCCTTTCTTGCAAGCTTTGGGATACGTCATCTGCCACGTGTCATGATCTGGAAGATCACCGATATCGAGCATCATCTCAGCTCTCAAGCCAAATATTTTATAAACATTTGGGATGTTTAACAGGATAAACATTACATTTCTTGGGGGTAAAATCACTATGACAAATTCATTCTAAATTATAGAACTCCAAAAATTATTACCATGTCCTCCTTTCACACTCTTTTATTATGTGATAAAGATGTGATGATGTGAACATAAGTAGAAAATTCACAAGATTTGTATGAAGCAAAAAGATAATATCCCATTTTTTTAATATCCACCTTCAAACTAAGATCAAAATAATCCTGAAATCTAATTTCATGGAATCAATATATGACCCAACAATGCAATATTTATATAGCATACAGTATTTCTTCTTAAAGTGTAACCAAATGAATTATATGGAACTATAAGGGTGTTAAACACGCCAAACGAGCCAATATTTAGGTTGTTCTGCTTGGCTCAATTATTTAAACGGGCTTAAAAAATTGTTCAAGTTTGATTCATTTAATTATCAGCCGAGCCTTCATCAAGTCTGAGCGAGCCTCGAGCTTTATCGAGCATGTCTAAAATGTAGGAAAAAAGCTATAAATAATTAAATCACTATATAAAAATATTCAATATTATATCGGACAAAGTGTGCAGCGAGGATCACATTATTATAATTAAATAAACGAGTTTAAAACTTATTTTGAACTTTGTCAATAAAATTTAAAATTATTAATTATTTAAACTCTGCAATATTTTAGCATAACAATATTTTTGATTCAATATTTATTATGATATAAATCCCAGTTAACACAACAAGCTATTTATAATCTAAATTTAAGAATAAATAATCATATATTTATTTGTATTGAATACCAAATAATATACAGATTATCTAACTTTATACGAGCCTGACAAGCCGAGCTCGAGCCTGCTGTGTTCGTGCTTGTTCGTTTATTTCACCGAGCTGAGCTTTTTGTTCAAGTTTGGCTCGTTTAATTGTCAAACCAGCCCGAGCTGAGCTTTTAACAAGCCACAATCCTGAGCTGAACTCCGAACTTTGAGCCCAGCTTCCAAATTGAACAACACAGGTCTGGGCCGTTTGGCACATTGGGATAAAACGGCAGGGGTAGAATCGAAAAATCGCAATAACCCCAAAAATCCTAACTTGCAACTTTTCACGCTTGTATCCTTGAAAAAAATTCGTCGGCTTCAAGTTATGGATCTCTTATTCTCTTGTTTATTTCCAAAATATTTAATGGAAATTGTTCTAATTTTCAGTAGTTTAAAATCTAAATACAATCCCTTTTCTTAATTATAATATGTTTTAAATGTGAATGGAGAATTATAACTTGTACAAAATCCCGCTTTCTTATGTTTGCTGTCATGTTGTTTGGAAATTTGTCCACAAACTCTATGAATCCTATGTGTGCTAACGAGCATGAAATTAGGATTTTACCTAATGCTTCCTCAAAATTTGGATAATTACTAAAAAAAACCAACACTTGAAAATTACTATTTACTCCACCCAAACCTTTAACTTGTTATTCTTTACTCTCCTCCAAGATTTCCATCCAAATATAGCGTCGTCGTTAAGAAATTTTTAATATCTTCTCAATTACTCTCGATTTCATTCGAGAATCAATTCTTTTTCTATTTCAAAGCTCTCCTCAAACACCCTCGGCTTCTTTCCATTCGATTTAGGTTTCCGACTTATCCTTAGCCTACGAATCTGATCATATTCGCATTCCACTAATGCATGGGAAGAGAAGGTTGAGGAAGAAGTTCCTGTATCCATGGCGAATTGAGTTTTGATAAAGCAAATCCTAACGCTAATTTTGATTTGGGGCCAAAATTGGAGATTTACGACGGAGGAGAAGGGTTTGGGAGTTTAAAACCCTAGTCCGGACATCTCTATGTTAGGAGAAATTATTCGGTTTGCTGGGTGTAATACTCCCGAGCAGGGGGTTAGAGAGAGGAGGAGTTTTGGGCAGCGTGTGGGCCTCAGCACATGGAATAATTTTTCCTCCGTTAGATGCCTAACAGAATGAATGAAAGAGATTATTTTTGGCAAGTCGGGGATCTTTTAGAAATGATTTGAAGTTTTGGGGAGTAAATAATAATTATTAAGTATTGACCTTTTTAGTAATTGACCATTTAATAAAAAAAAACCATGAAAGCATCCATTTATTCTTCTGGGTAATCACAATAGAATTTATGTACGTGCGATGCACGTGTAAGTTTATAGAGAATATAAGATATCTATAAATTTATAAATATTAAATTATTAAATTTATTAAATTATGTCCAATTTTCAGTTTCTAAGTCTCAAGGTGTATAAACGACTACTTTGATAAAAGGGGAAGATAGATAGATGTGGAAACCCCCGGAATATGAGGATTTTTTTTAGAAATGTTAACAATTTTTTGAGTTTCTTCATAAAAAATGATAAAATGCCGCATGGCATCCCTTGAATTCTAGTTATAATACTAAAGATGGTTACCGGCACATATCCGAAAGCAAATTCGATGGCTAAAAAACTGGTAGGATTTGATTCATATCCTACTACTGATAGAATCCTGGTCAATATCTAAAAAATGAGTTAGCCGTGTAGTAATACAAAGAAACATAACATACCCACACATTCCACTATAGTTGACATATGCTGCCTTAGTTCATCTTGGGTTTGATTAATTATCTCGAGCAATATTACGAATATTGATTGTCTACTTCATATTAATTTTTGATAATATACTTTGATGTCAGTTCTTTTGGTCAGTAGACAATTGTAAAATGGAAAAGCGATATTACACTGCGTTTGGGGTGTGTAACTTTAAAGAATAAACAATATATTAGTTTCCCTATTTTATTTCACTAGTATAAACATGATGAGCTTAATATTTGCACGGCAGCGACCCCCCTTGTGTTTTCCCCAATCAAAATAGTGTTGGTATTGAAGCAAGGCTTTGTTGTAATTTCTATATCAGTGATCCTCAAACGAATCACAAACCATATCAAGAGTTGCAGCGAAAATCTATCAGGATCACATGCAAACAAACTATCTCAAAAAGACTAACCGAACAATCTATCAAAACAACGAACATTATCAGAAGCACGCACCAAACAACAAAAACACAAGATTTTACTGGGTTCGGAGCAACTTGCACCTGATCCTGCAATCAGACAACGAGAACTTCCATTACTAAGAAAGAATTACACGAGAATGCCCTCATCAATCACTGCCCAATATAAAAATCTCTAGCCCTCACAAAAACCTCTCATTTATCTCCCTCTCTCTTGGTTTTATGGTTGCCGCTTTTACTTGTGGAGAATATTGACAACCATTAATTTTTTTTTTAACCCTAGGCTATTTGGTTTTATATTTATCGACTCCATCAATTTAGAGATAAGAGTTAGATTTAAACCAGGAATACAAAAAGATAAGCTTAAGATTTAAATTAAGGGTTAATTTAAATCTTAATCATCGACTCGATCTAGACTTTAAATCTTTGGCCTATAATTTTGTATCAATTATCAACAGGCTTCATGAATATTTTTTTCCGGTTTTAGACATGGTCACGTGAACTCAATTCTCTTTACATATTATATTTCTGGGTAATAAAATTATGAATAATTAAGCGATAGGATTGCCCTCGACCTAAATTTCCCCCAAGTCCGAGGCCTTTCAAAATCTCCTATGCTAGCTAGTAGGGACAGTTTAAATAAGGGATAAAAAACGTCATTTGGATAAAATGAAGGAAACCATCCTCACATTTGACTGAAAAGTAGGAAACTTCATAAATCTCGGATGCAAGTGTAAGCAATTGTCCAAACTTCTGTTTCTACGTTGCTTTGCTAGTACGAAGGTTCCCTTTTCTTTCTTGTCTCCACTACCAATCTCAAAATGTTTGTGTATCCGCATGAACAATTGCAAATTGTATGTTAAGGCCAAAAATTAGTGTTGTTTCGGAGGGTAGATTTATTCACTTTAGCCAAAAATTAGTGGGATTTGAACCTACCAGCTTCTTCATGTAAGTAAACTAACACCATATAGGCCAGACTCCGCTATTGATCCATTTTAACATATATATGTATAAAATATATTCTTAAATATGATATATATTAGTTTGCAACCGATATTAATTTTCTATATTTTTACAAAAGTTCATTACAGGCAGTTGCCTCCGCTGGGCTCTATATGGATCCGCCCCTTGCACTGGTGCGGCTGTAAGTAGAGTGCAGAAGAAAGTCCGATTGATCCAGCATGAGGAGATAGAGGAGGAGCACCTTGCCACGGTACCTGCAATAGGCCAGATGCATCTCACGGCAGCTCCCGAAGATGCTAGTGTGAGCACTTGGTCTTATGGGTTGGCCCTTATGTTTATGGTCCTTGGGAAGGGCATTGTGTGTTTTGATTTAGCCTGAATTGTCACTTGTATGAGGGTTGTGTTTGGGTTTCTGTAGCTTTCTGTTCTTGGGTTTCTCTTTTCTTTTTTAACATAATGTAGTTTCGTTAAATTATCTTTTAATAAAACAAACTCAATATTGCTGGTCCCAAGTCCGGATGAGAAAGGGTGAGAGTTATGGTAGACTTGTGACAGGTAGCGTAAAACTGTCACATTTTATGACATGAACCATAATAAGAATATCGTTGGAGCGCCCCTTACTCAGCGACACGCTACATCGGATTCCGAGTGTAGTGTTAAGTATGTAAGGGCTTCTAGGTCGTCGTCCAGAAGCGGCGCGCTGCATCGGACCCCAGATGTAGTGACAAATAAGCAAGGATTTCATAGGATCCGTCTAATTTCTTAAAACATAGGTTCTTTTACGGATAGACTAACAGAATTAGTGGAGGTGATGATTAGGAGGAGAGTTAGTATTATGTGTCTGCAAGAAACTAAGTGGGTAGGTGAAAAGGGTACAGTCCTAGAGCCTTGGGGTTATAGGTTTTGGTATACGGATAGAGATAAAAATTGTAATGGGGTAAGCGTAATCATAAATGGACGGTTGCTTGAGAATATAGTTGAGATTAGAAGAAAAGGTGATAGAATTTTACTGGTTAAGCTTATTCTAGATGGGAAGATCCTTAATATTATTTGTGCTTATGCACCACAGATAGGTCTTGATGACGCTAGTAAACGTTTATTTTGAGAGAATTTAGACGAGATGGTGCAAAAGATACCTAGTAGAAAGAAGTTATTTATTAGTGGTGATCTCAATAGACATGTAGGTACTGGTCGTAATGGGTTTGATATTATCCATGGAGGTTTTGGTTTTAGACAAAAAAATGAAGCAGATAACTCGATTCTAGATTTTTCCCTGTCTTATGACTTGATCTTAGTAAACACTTGGTTTAGGAAAAAAGAGTCTCACCTTATCACCTTTAGGAGCGGATCACGTGCAAATCAAGACTTTTTTTGACGAGAATGATAGATAAAGATTGTTGCATCGACTGTAAAGTAGTACCAGGTGAGAGTGTAACCACTCAATATAGACTTTTAGTTCTAAATTTTCGATTTAGAAGAGAACTTAGGAAGATTAGACGTAAAATAGAATCTAGAATTAAGTGATGGCAACTAAAGGAAAGTAACCAAAAGGTTTTTATAGATCGTGTAGTTCAAGAGGCGAATTGGCAGTCTGAACATGATTCAGACAGAATATGGAACAAGATAGCTAGTTGTATCAAGAGGGTAAGTAGATATCTACTATGTGTAAGTCCACGTTGCGACCCCCGGTTCTTACGGGGAGGCGGAAACGGTATAAAATCAAAATTTTAACGCAAGAGGCAACATGGACTAAGCTAGGTCGGGATCTTTACCTAAACTAAAACTAGCATACTAAGCTAAAGATATTTAGCTACTCGGATGAAGATGGTTATACCTAAACTTGAACTCCTTCTCTTCAAGCTCCGATGATGGTTCGATGGCTCCTTCTCGTTGTCTCCGTACGCCGAAGATAGATCCACTTGAAAGCTCCAACCTTTAGCTCCTTCTTCGTTCTTTGAAGAAACTAGTTCACTTGGTTTGCTAAACCTAGTGAACTAGAATGAGTAGAGATGATTTAGAATGGGATTTTATCTATGGTTCTTGATTCTCAACTCATGAGACAAGAGAACCATAGATCAAGAGAGGGAGCAAGAGGTTGAGAATGAGAGCAAGAGGAGAGCTCAAGAACAAGAGAGAGAATGAGCAAGAAAAGAATGAGCAACTCTTTTGTCTTTCACCCTCTCATAATCCAAAGTGATCATAACTCATCATATCAAAAAAGTCTTATGTGATGGTTAGAAGCAACCATAACCTTATCATGTCATGCACTCATTTTACTCAAATGAGCAAGCAAGAAAAAGTCTTTGGCATGAAATGATAACCATGGTTATCATGATGGTCAACTAGTCAAGCCTAGTCAACCGGTCAACAAGTCAACAAAAGTCAACAAGTCAACAAAGTCAACAAGTCAACAAAAGTCAACAAGTCAACAACCATATCACCATAATACTTAATTAATATAATAGTTAATCACATATCATATTCTCATTAGGGTTAAGCATAAAGTCAAATAGTCAACGGTCAACTGTCAACAACCCTAATGAGAATCCGCAGCCTCTGCCTCCCTGTCAACTGTGCATACACACCCGCATCCGCGTTCCGAGGAACACGAATGCAAACTGGATAAATCCAATCCCATAAGGTACACCAGGATCTGGCTTAAACCAAAGCCCGCTAGTGTAAACTGTCCGGACACTGTACGTGCACAAGTGTACGGATGTGACCGAACCCTGTCGCAAAACCATGCGACCTGTCGCAATACCATGCGACCTCTACTCTTTTGCCTAAAGGCGAAAAGCTTTCTGTGTGGGACTCTAAAGACTCGACACTACGCTGGCAGTGGGTTTAACCACAGACCGCAAGCGGCACTAGCTGTGCGTAACGGTCCCCAGGTAATGCCGACAAGAAGACCGACGAGGCGAAACCCATCTGAACTCCTACTGAGCCTGAGTGTGACATTCTCCGTACAGTCCGGTCTGTTCGTCTGATACATCGCATGGCGGGCCTAGGGGGCGGTAAACGTCAGTCCCCCAATAGCGGTACAAGTCGTGCCGGAGCGAAGCCCAAAACACCCTGAGATAACACTGGAAACCTACCAGTATATCTCGTTTGCCCTGGCCAGGGACTACTCGTGTAATGGCTCTCCAAGACACAGCGCGATGTCAACTCCCAATACCGGAAGAGACGAATCCTGTCTAACCGTCACTGCCTCCAAGTGCTTCGGGACTGCACCCAACCACCACCTGTTTGCACGACTCCTTTGAGCCGTGGTAGGGTAGTGATCAAAGTACAGTGGGAACACACCCGAGGCGAAGTGACAGTGTCAAGTCAGCGGACTAAGCTGTACTCATGTCACCTGGGAACTGATAACCGACGATAGGTATAATACCAACTAGTCAGTTCCCGACGAGTCCTGTCCAGTGTACCCGTAACCTAACGAGCACCCGCATACTATCTCAAGTACGACGTACTGACGGCTGTGGGACAGACCGTCTCCCACACTGGGATGAGAAGCGCATGCGCTGGTCTACTCCGGAGTATCGATGCCCTGTCTCGATAGTCCTGCGACCAGGGACCTGCATAAGGATGTGCTTATAGATTACCCAGCCCCACTAGTGTGACGGCCATCACATCGCTGGTAATCAAGCAAAGATCCTAAGGGCTCTACTAATGTGTATAGGCGATATACAAAAATAAACACATGTACACATTGAAGTAGAAACAAACCAAGCAGCATACTACTATTTTGAGCAAGATTGTATATACAAGGTGAATATCCCAAGCATCCATTAAGTAATATACAAACTAGTATGATACAGTAATGGCCTCTAGGGCATATACACTAACAATCTCCCACTTGCACTAAGGCCATGTACTGGCGTATCGAAGACCTATCATCTCGATCAGCCGCTCGAACTGAGTCTGGGGCAAGGCCTTGGTGAATGGATCAGCAGTGTTGTCTTCTGAAGCGACTCTCCGAACCTCGATCTCCTGGCGATCCACGATCTCCCTGATCAGGTGATACCGCCTCAAGATGTGCCTGGATCTCTGATGGGACCTGGGTTCCTTCGCTAAAGCTATAGCCCCGTTGTTGTCGCAATACAGAGGTATTGGATCAACAATGGACGGAACCACCTGAAGTTCTTTCAAGAACTTCCTCATCCAGACAGCTTCTTTTGCGGCATCAGATGCAGCGATGTATTCCGCTTCCATCGTCGAGTCTGCAACGGTTTCCTATTTGGAACTCTTCCAACACACCGCCCCTCCATTGAGGGTAAAGACAAAACCCGACATGGACTTGGAATCATCCTTGTCACTCTGGAAGCTGGAGTCAGCAAAGGCCTCGATCTGGAGGTCTTTTCCGCCATACACCAAGAACATCTCCTTAGTCCTTCTCAGGTACTTGAGAATGTTCTTTACCGCTATCCAGTGTTTCTCCCCAGGGTTAGACTGATACCGGCTTACCACACTCAGTGCATAAGCTACATCCGGTCTGGTACACAACATCGCATACATTATAGAGCCTACCGCAGAAGCGTAGGGTATAATAGACATGCGATCCCTCTCTAAATCAGTCTTGGGAGACATCTCTTTAGAGAGGGTGATCCCGTGACAAGCCGGTAGGTTACCGCGCTTGGAATCTTCCATACTGAACCTCTTCAGTATGGTGTCGATGTACCTGGACTGCGAAAGTCCTAATATCCTCTTGGATCTGTCACGATAGATCCGGATACCCAGAATGTATGAGGCATCACCCAGGTCTTTCATGGAGAACCTGTGTGACAAGAACCCCTTGACAGATTGTAGCATAGGAATGTCATTTCCTATTAAGAGAATGTCATCCACGTATAAAACGAGGAATACTACAGTTCTCGCTACAAATCTACTATAGATGCATGGTTCATCTGGATTTTTGATAAAGCCAAATTCTTTGACCGTCTCATCAAAACAGATGTTCCAACTCCGCGATGCCTGCTTTAGTCCATAGATGGACTTAAGCAACTTGCACACCTTTCCGCTGCTCCCACTCTGAATGAAACCCTCTGGCTGGTCCATATAGACACACTCCTCTAAATTTCCATTTAGAAAAGCTGTCTTTACGTCCATTTGCCAGATCTCATAATCGTGGAAGGCAGCAATGGCAAGAAGGATCCGAATGGATTTCAGCATGGCTACTGGAGAAAAGGTTTCGTCGTAGTCCAAGCCAGGTCGTTGACGAAAACCCTTTGCTACCAGCCTAGCTTTATAGGTCTCAACCTGTCCATCTACACCAATCTTCCTTTTGAAGATCCATTTGCATCCTACGGGTTTTACCCCGTCTGGAGCAATGTCCAACGTCCATACCTTGTTGGTGTACATGGACTCCATTTCGGTCCGCATTGCATCCAGCCATTTCACTGAGTCAACGCTCTGAACGGCCTGCTGGAAGCTAGTAGGCTCATCATAATCTATGATGCAATCCTCTCTATCCCCGTCTATGAGAAAACCGTAGTATCTCTCGGGCGGATGAGACTGCCTACTACTTCTGCGGAGCGGCGTAGGAATGTCCTGTTCTTCCGAACCTTCTGGTTCCACTAAACTTTCAGTAACAGTCCGTGGTTCTGGAATTTCTTCCAGTTCTACTGTGCTCCCACTTATCTGGTTTTCCAAAAACTCAGTTTCCAAGAAGTAGGCATGACGAGAAACAAGAACTTTTTGTTCCTCTTCACAGTAGAAGAAATATCCTTTTGAGTTCTTTGGATACCCCACAAACTTGCACTGTACTGAGCGTGCCTCGAGCTTGTCCGCATGCTGCTTTTTGACAAAAGCCGGACATCCCCATGTCTTAATGTGCTTAAGATAGGGTCTCTTCCCACACCACATTTCATATGGTGTGGAAGGCACAGTCTTAGTCGGAACTCGGTTCAAAAGGTACGCTGCTGATTCTAGCGCATACCCCCAGAATGATCGCGGTAACTCAGCATTACCCATCATGGACCGCACCATATCCAATAGGGTGCGGTTCCGTCTCTCCGATACACCGTTATGTTGCGGGGTGTATGGAGGAGTAAGCTGAGAGAGAATTCCGTTCTCTTTTAAATAGTCCAGGAACTCGGCACTTAAGTATTCTCCACCTCGATCCGATCTTAGAATCTTAATACTTTTGCCGGTCTGTTTCTCTACTTCATTCTTATACTCCTGGAATTTTCCAAAGGCCTCGGACTTATGTTTCATTAAGAAGACATAACCGTACCTTGAGAAATCATCCGTAAAAGTAATGAAGTAAGAATGTCCGCTTCGGGCATGTGTAGACATTGGACCGCACACGTCACTGTGTACGAGTCCCAAGAGCTCGCTCGCTCTTACTCCATGTCCAGTAAACGGAGTCTTTGTCATCTTTCCCTTGAGACAGGATTGACAAGTGGCATACGACTGATATTCGAACGCATTCAAATACCCTTCTGTATGTAACTTCGTCAACCTTCTCTCATTGATGTGACCCAATCTACAATGCCATAAGAAAGTCTGATTTATTTCTGGAGACTTTCTTTTGTGTGTATTCTGGACATTAAAAATCTGTGGTTGGTTTAACACGTATATACCATTACTCAGAGTACCTGACCCAATCAACACTTGATTAAGGTGAATGTTTACAACATTACTTACAAACGCAAATTCATAACCTTCTTTAGAAACTAAAGATACAGAAATGATATTACAAGTTGCGTTGGGTACAAAAAAGCAATTACGCAAAACCAAAACATGTCCATCTGACATTCCCAGGTGATAGTCCCCCACGGCTTTAGCATCCATGCTAGCTCCGTTTGCAACTCTGAGGGTCATGTCTCCTGCTTTCAAAACACTACGGTTTCTCAACGCCTGCAAAGAATTACAGATATGAGATCCTGATCCGGTATCCAATACCCAGGAAGTAGAGTTTATTGAAAGACAGTTTTCAATAACATACACACCTGAAGCTGAAGCTGCAACCTGCTTCAATTCCTGTGTTCTGGCCTTCCAGGCCCTGCAATCATTCTTCCAGTGTCCTTTCTTATGACAATAGAAGCATTCTTCCTTATCCACAAGCTTTCCCGCTAACTTTGTTGCTTTGCCTTTTCCCTTCGTATCCACTTTACCAACACCGCCCCTTGGTTTGGCGGGGGCCTTCTTCTTCTTTCCCTTGGCTTTCGCCTTGGACCTAGAAGAAGATGATCCTCCTACAAACAAAGTGGATGTTTCCCTACCTTTCTGTAGGGTGCCCTCTGCACTCCTCAGCATGTTGAGGAGCTCTGATAGTTCAACCTCTTTTTCTTGTAGGTTGAAGTTCAGTATAAACTGGGCGTAAGTGGAAGGAAGGGACTGGAGAACTATATCCGTATATAGCTCACTCTCCAATATGATCCCTAGGTCAGCGAGCTCCTCAATGAAGCCGATCATCTTTAGCACGTGCTCGGCTACTGATGATCCGACGGCCATTCTTGTCGAAAATAACTTTTTCGACGCTTCGTATCTTGCGATACGTGATTGCTCTCCATACAGTTCTTTTGTATGGAGCAATATGGACTCCATGTCCATATTCTCATGCCTCCTCTGATGTTCGTTGTCCATCGAGGCAAGCAGGAGGCATTTGGCCTTCGCGCTATCAATCTCCCAAGTCTTACGGATTTCCTTATCCGCGACGCTGGAAGTTGGACCAGGGACAGGGGGAGCTTTGGTGGTAAGAAGATACCCCAGCTTGTCATAAGTGATTGCTATCTTGACATTCCTGAGCCAATCTTTGTAGTTTGGCCCTGTCAGTTTGTTTTTATCTAGGAGTAACTTAAGTCCAGTCATGTTGATTGGTCGCTGCAATTAGGAGAGAGAAGAAGAAACACTCAGCATGATGCTCTTGCAAGTTTAGAGTGGTTTTTAGTTTGTCTAAACAGGATGGCTCCCACTGTTTCTCGAATCCCTCCTCAAACCATAAAGGAAGAATTAGTCAGGATCAATCCCACCGTACAATACTTGCTTAACCGTTCAGCCAGGCCGGTGTCGGTACTTCGAGGGAGGTTTTCCAACGCTTTCGCGAAGTTCCTTAATTAAAGAACCTCTTTTCCCTGGGGGCGTAGCCCCGCTAACACCTTTCTAGGCACCTACTAGGTTTATAGCATTGATCGTTAAGTGAGAAATTTCCCGAGGAGTAGCATATACTCACAGTAGGATCGGGATCCAAATATCATTGCGTGATGAAACTGAAGGAATCCTACCAGAATCATCACACTCCAAATGGTATGCAAATCTAGCAAGTTTCAGTACTTATGAAACTCCCGATGAGGATTTTTGCCCCATGCTCTTATGACCTTGACTTTGGCCAACAAATCATAAGTCACATGTCAAGTTCTGCCCGTCGTTCTCCAGGTTAATTTGAATCCACCCGCACCTACCCTTGACTTTGGCCAACAAGGCAGTACGGCTGTTCCAAACCAACGCATCTATCTATGCTGCACATGAATACCCAATAGCTACCAATCACTGTGCCTTGACTTTGGCCAACAAACACAGCTTGAATACTATTGACTATTCATGTGAAACGACGGAGGGCTACGGATGGTTTTGGCAAAACCGTGAACGTAGTGAACTTGATTTGGTCGATGGAACGAGATAGCTTTTAAAAGGAGTGGCTCAAGCTCCGCATTTAAAAGTTGTTTTTGAAAAGAACCGAGTGGTTTTTCGAAAGTGTTCCAACGACTTTAACTTGGTTTATTATCTTGCATTAGTTCTTTTAATGCGTGATATTCTTGCATTAGTTCTTTTAATGCGTCCCATCATTTAATCCTACCATTGCAGAAAACAACCAAAATATGACGTACGCTTATGCCATTCGCATTCGCCACGGGGCCCCGTCATTACCCGTTAGGTTACTTAACTAACGACAGAGCGGGGGCTGGGCTAGCGCGTCTGTAAAACATAAGCAACGCCTAAATAATATCATATATAGATATACCGCAATGATAAACATTTCAGATCACAGATAAATACATTGGATATACTAGGAATCTGTAATTTGTACGAGCCTGTAACAAAAACAGATTACACGGTCGCGGTGAATAGCCAAAACCCCACCCAAGACCCCTACGGGTGCGGCAAACTACCCGCCAAGTACCCGAAGCGTAGCAACCTCCCTCATCTCCATGAGTAGGCCACTCGACACTTCGGCATACCCGGTAGTTTGTGCACCCCTCCATGGGTCTATCCTAGGAGCAAAAACAGTAAAAAGAAATTATACAATGACGGCTACAACCCCGACCCGGTTGTGCGGCCATACAAATAATTATTACATCAATTTACAAATTTACATGAATTGCAAGAAAAGAAAACTCTCGTCTCACAACCCCCGGCTATTCACCCGCGACAATCCAACATATTTATATACACATTCCAGCACATTACAGATCATGTATAACCCCGACCAATCGACTTATAGCGATTAGCCGACGTTCAATACATGCAAACATCACAGATATAACCATCATAGTCAAAGTGCAGTGAAGTTCAGAAAAAATACGGAATTATAGGACCCCAAAAGGAAATTTCTTTTCTGGAAAATCTGGGCACATATAATATATTCCAAAAATCCCAAAACCAACACATACACACACTGCACGAAAAACGATGCACAGAAGACGACAAAGCGCGGCGGTTCCGCGGCGGATGCCTAGCTCGCGCGGCGGAAGGGCGGCGGTTTGGACGAATTACTGTATCGTTTTTCTTGGGTGTTCACATAAAACCCTGAGCCGAATTTACAAGTGTAAAGTTTTTCATTTTGAGCCAAAAAAATTTCAACAGAAACTCAGTTTTCAGTTTTATTTTTAAAAGTTTGGTTTTTGGATTTTTTCGGTTCCGAACTTCGTTACACTTCACTACCAAGCTAGTTTAAGTTTAGTTAGGCTCTGATACCACTGTAAGTCCATGTTGCGACCCCCGGTTCTTACGGGGAGGCGGAAACGGTATAAAATCAAAATTGTAACGCAAGAGGCAACATGGACTAAGCTAGGTCGGGATCTTTACCTAAACTAAAACTAGCATACTAAGCTAAAAATATTTAGCTACTCGGATGAAGATGGTTATACCTAAACTTGAACTCCTTCTCTTCAAGCTCCGATGGTGGTTCGATGGCTCCTTCTCGTTGTCTCCGTACGCCGAAGATAGATCCACTTGAAAGCTCCAACCTTTAGCTCCTTCTTCGTTCTTTGAAGAAACTAGTTCACTTGGTTTGCTAAACCTAGTGAACTAGAATGAGTAGAGATGATTTAGAATGGGATTTTATCTATGGTTCTTGATTCTCAACTCATGAGACAAGAGAACCATAGATCAAGAGAGGGAGCAAGAGGTTGAGGATGAGAGCAAGAGGAGAGCTCAAGAACAAGAGAGAGAATGAGCAAGAAAAGAATGAGCAACTCTTTTGTCTTTCACCCTCTCATAATCCAAAGTGATCATAACTCATCATATCAAAAAAGTCTTATGTGATGGTTAGAAGCAACCATAACCTTATCATGTCATGCACTCATTTTACTCAAATGAGCAAGCAAGAAAAAGTCTTTGGCATGAAATGATAACCATGGTTATCATGATGGTCAACTAGTCAAGCCTAGTCAACCGGTCAACAAGTCAACAAAAGTCAACAAGTCAACAAAAGTCAACAAGTTAACAACCATATCACCATAATACTTAATTAATATAATAGTTAATCACATATCATATTCTCATTAGGGTTGAGCATAAAGTCAAATAGTCAACGGTCAACTGTCAACAACCCTAATGAGAATCCGCAGCCTCTGCCTCCCTGTCAACTGTGCATACACACCCGCATCCGCGTTCCGAGGAACACGAATGCAAACTGGATAAATCCAATCCCATAAGGTACACCAGGATCTGGCTTAAACCAAAGCCCGCTAGTGTAAACTGTCCGGACACTGTACGTGCACAAGTGTACGGATGTGACCGAACCCTGTCGCAAAACCATGCGACCTGTCGCAATACCATGCGACCTCTACTCTTTTGCCTAAAGGCGAAAAGCTTTCTGTGTGGGACTCTAAAGACTCGACACTACGCTGGCAGTGGGTTTAACCACAGACCGCAAGCGGCACTAGCTGTGCGTAACGGTCCCCAGGTAATGCCGACAAGAAGACCGACGAGGCGAAACCCATCTGAACTCCTACTGAGCCTGAGTGTGACATTCTCCGTACAGTCCGGTCTGTTCGTCTGATACATCGCATGGCGGGCCTAAGGGGCGGTAAACGTCAGTCCCCCAATAGCGGTACAAGTCGTGCCGGAGCGAAGCCCAAAACACCCTGAGATAACACTGGAAACCTACCAGTATATCTCGTTTGCCCTGGCCAGGGACTACTCGTGTAATGGCTCTCCAAGACACAGCGCGATGTCAACTCCCAATACCGGGAGAGACGAATCCTGTCTAACCGTCACTGCCTCCAAGTGCTTCGGGACTGCACCCAACCACCACCTGTTTGCACGACTCCTTTGAGCCGTGGTAGGGTAGTGATCAAAGTACAGTGGGAACACACCCGAGGCGAAGTGACAGTGTCAAGTCAGCGGACTAAGCTGTACTCATGTCACCTGGGAACTGATAACCGACGATAGGTATAATACCAACTAGTCAGTTCCCGACGAGTCCTGTCCAGTGTACCCGTAACCTAACGAGCACCCGCATACTATCTCAAGTACGACGTACTGACGGCTGTGGGACAGACCGTCTCCCACACTGGGATGAGAAGCGCATACGCTGGTCTACTCCGGAGTATCGATGCCCTGTCTCGATAGTCCTGCGACCAGGGACCTGCATAAGGATGTGCTTATAGATTACCCAGCCCCACTAGTGTGACGGCCATCACATCGCTGGTAATCAAGCAAAGATCCTAAGGGCTCTACTAATGTGTATAGGCGATATACAAAAATAAACACATGTACACATTGAAGTAGAAACAAACCAAGCAGCATACTACTATTTTGAGCAAGATTGTATATACAAGGTGAATATCCCAAGCATCCATTAAGTAATATACAAACTAGTATGATACAGTAATGGCCTCTAGGGCATATACACTAACACTATGTGAGTCGAGAGCTGGTGCTCCACCATCTAAGAACACATCATTGTGGAACGAACAAGTAAAGGCTGCTATTAAAATCAAGAGAAATTCTTATAAAGGTTTGAAGAAAAGCAGAGATGCGAAGAGATTTGAGAAGTATAAAATAGCTGAAAAGAAAGTTAAGAAAACTGTTCGGAAAGCTAAAACTAAGATCTATAAGAAGGTGTATAAGAAGTTGGACACTGAATAGGCTAAAAATGATATATACTGGATTGCTCGGATACGGGAAAGAAAGATCAAAAACTTTGTGCGGTGAAGTGTGAAAGATGAAGATCGGAAGGTTTTAGTTCGAGATGAGAATATCAAGTAAAGATGGAGAGATTATTTTGACAAATTGTTCAATGAGAGCTTTACTAAGAATTTGGATGGACTTATCATTCAATCTCAAGATATAAATCATGATTTCATGCGTAAAATAAGAATACTAGAGGTTAAAAAGGCTTTGAAAAGAATGAGATAAAAAAAGCGGTTGGTCCAGACGGAATTCATATCGAGATTTAGAGACGCTTAGAAGAAATAGACGTTAAATGTCTGACAGATCTGTTTAATAAGATTTGGCAGACCAAAAAGACGTCAAATGAGTAGAGAAAAAGTATATTTATACATATCTACAAGAACAAGGGTGACATTAAAAGTTGCTCAAACTACCGTAAAATAAAACTTATATGTCATGCCATGAAGTTTGGGAGAAAGTGATTGAACCAGGTTAAGAAAGGATGTTAAGATAATAGAGAACCAGTTTGGGTTCATGTCTGGACGATTGACGACGGAGGCTATTCATTTGCTTCGTCAACTTGTCGAGCATTTTCGAAAGAGAAGTGATTTGCATATGATATTTATTGATATAGAGAAAGCGTACGACAAGATACCTAGAGAGATATTATGGGGGACAATGATGAAGAAGGGGGTCCCCATCAAGTACATTGATATAATTAAGGACATGTACGATGGAGTAGCGGCAAATATCAGAACTTGAGGCGGCTTAACGAGTGATTTTCCGATTACAATTGACTTACATCAAGGATTTGTATTAAGTCCATTCCTATTTACCATCGTAATGGATGAGCTTACTAGAACTATCCAAGATAAGATACCTTGATATATGCTATTCGCTGATGATATTATTCTAATAAATAAAATGAAAACAGGGGTTAATACCAAATTGGAGTTATGGCAACAAACGTTGGAATCTCAGGGGTTCAAATTGAGTAGTCCAAGACAACATATATGCATTGCAAATTTAGCAAACAGAGAAGTCGAGACCACAGCGGTATAAGACTGAAATGGTAAGAGATATCACCGAGCGATCAGTTTAGATATCTAGGTTCCATCATCCAAAAGAATGGTGAGATCGATAGCGATGTTAATCAAAAGATCCAAGCTGGTTAGTTGAAATGAAGGAGTGCAACAGGTATTTTGTGTTTCGTTAATATTGAAAGGGAATTTTTATCGGAGCGCTATTCGACCTGCCTTATTATATGGTATAGAATGCTAGGCTCCTAAGAAGGATCATACACAGAAGATGCACGTAGCGGAGATGCGCATGTTTCGTTGGATGTATGGTAACACTAGAAAAGATAAGGCGTGAAATGAGGATATTCGTACAAAAGTTGGTGTAGCACCTGTGGAGGAGAAGATAAGGGAAAACCGGTTAAGATGTTTTGGTCATGTGCGACGCAAACCTATGAAAGCACCAATTCGACGAATGGATACTATTGATATAGGCAATGTCAAAAGGACGAAAAAGAGACCGAAGAAAACATGGATGGAGGTGATACGAAATGATATGGTTGCCAAAGGCCTCAATGAAAGTATATTGTTCGATAGGAGTGAGTGGAGGCGGAGGATTCAAGTGCTGGACCCGGCGTGATTCTCATGTTGGTTCATGTAGCCTACCCCATATGCTCGGGATAAAAGGCTCAGTTGTTGTTGTTGTTGTTGTATCTTTTAATAAAATGCTGGGACAGTTTTTGCCTCGGTTTAATTAAAAAAGAAAAGAAAGAAAGAAAGGGATGGGAACATCTCTATTCTAGTCTTTTGCTTTATCACCATTTAACCCCTTCTATGCTATTCCGTTAGATAAGTTATCTGCTTTATCGAGGGATCAAGTGTCTGCTAAATCGTTTAGTATATTATGTTGTTTTATATTAACCGTGACGAGCGATGCTATAGATAATCATTCTGCTTTTAGTTTTCCCCAAAAATGCGTCCGCCTTTGGGTTAGGGATCGAATGGGCGCCGTTGGAGTCTTGTACGAATGGTCCTAGTCTATCTCACGGTTACTTCATCGTGATGGTTAAGTTGTGTTTAGATTCTTTTCGTGAATGTTTCTCTTAGATTATGTAGCTTGCATAATGTAGTTGGCTTGAGCGATTATTTATGTGGCTGAGCTGCTATATTTATAAAACGCAACATATTTATGTGGCTCTGGTGATTATTTAGTTAGCTTGAGTGACTATTTATATTTTGCTTATATTTTTTTCTGGGAGGATGAGCAGTGAGATCGATCATGTATCGAGGAATTTAGAATGTAGAAAAAATCTGCTTGTTAAATATTAGGCACGGCTTTGTTTGTTTCCAATATGAAATGCAACATTTGTGAATAGCTTTGAATTCACTGTTTTTCTTGTTTTCATTTTTTCAGATCCAAAGCAAATTTTTGGTCTTTGGTTGAAGCTGGAAATTTAATGCTTGTTGCATAATGCATATTGTAACCCAATAGTGCAGGATAAATTAATGTTTCAAAAATTTCTTTATTATGATGCTTTATTTTTCACTTTTTATAGTTGAAATGTTGGGAGCTGTGAATTGTTTTGCAGTATTGTTCCCCTGTAGCAATTGCTTCAGTCTTCAGACATCATGATCTTATTCAGCATCCTCAAGTTGCATTATTCTCATTTCAAATATGATAAATTGCATCTGATTGCTACATATATATAATTGCGTCTAAATGATAACATCAACCGTATATATATCATACGCTCGCAAAACCCTAATGCTTTCGCTTCTTCAGGTTGAAATCTGGGCTAGAGTAGTTCTTGCTACGGATGAAAGCAAGTGTCGATATCGATATAGCTGTCTAAAAGCACTCTTCTATCCGTCGGAATTACAGTGATTGGACTCATGGGGCAGCAATGTGGGTCGGCTATCTGCTCTTCCATCAACAAGTAGCATCTGCTAATCTCCTCCTAAATCGCCATCATAAATTTATAATTCAATCATTTTGGAGTACAACACTATATGTATAGTGATAATAATTCGAAGCTGCGGAATTGGATAGTCTCGATTACCTTATGTTTTGGTGGCATTAGATCCTCAAGAATAATGGAGATGCAAGCATCGGATTCAAACGGAGTGAGTTCTTCGATGCTGCATTTTAGTGCAGAAACAGCAATGGCGCTCGCGCTGCAGTTCACAAACTTGGCCTCTGCGGAATTATCTGGCGATGTGTTAAGATTATGTAATATAATTATAAAATCAACTTATTTTGTCTTCTTAAATAGAAGTTAACAAGAGATTAGCTAGGTTGAGGATAGGAAAATAAACTTATTATGGCTTCTATGATGATCTGTAATGTGACTCCACTAAAAAAGGCGACATCGATCTCATTTAGGTTTCGGAGAGTATGTTCCTGGATGTCGATATTACTATTGCTTTCAAACACTAGTATACAACATATAGTGCTACTTTCATATTATTAAGCACATGTTAAACAAAAACCATAACTTTTTTGTGCTTTCAAACACTTCTATTTTGTAAATGCGAAAACAATCCTTACTTGCAAAAACTTATTCATATACCAATGACCAATATCTCAGTTGATATGGTACTTCCCCTTTCCGGGGAGAGTGCGAGATTTGATCCCCGGAAGGGAAAGTGGACACAAATTAACGCTTTCGGGACAAATTCGTGGGTCCCTTTGATGCGTGTTTGTTGTGTGTTCGTGTGGTGTGTATTTGGATGAGACTTACGGATCAGTTCCAACCAAAAAATGGAAAAAAGCGAAAAACTTATTCATATCCAGTATGCTACTATACTGCAACTATTGATATGGTCCCCACATTACACTATTTCTAGCTAAGGTGATCTCTATACGTAGACAATAGATGGTCATAACCTTATAATATGTATATCCTTAGAAACTGTATAAATTTAATTTCAGTTGTATTAAGAATTTCAATCTAGCTGTATTACAATATCTTAAACCAATTAGATTGGATCAATGTTGCGAAAACAAAACGATGAAGACCTAAAAAGATATTTGCAAGTATGCAAATTATGTGCATGCATATATGATCTTTTTTCAGATACCTAAAAGAGCTTTGAGTAGGAGTTCAATGGTGTGAGTTCTCAAAGAAGCATGATGGGAACCGATCCGTTGAATCAAGAGGTCGATAAACGAATAAGGAGTTATGCTGACAAGTCGCCAATCGAGGGCCCTGAGGATTGCTAGTTCCATTCGCTCGATCGTGCTCGGCCGATACATATGCTCTAGATCTTCTGTCTGTGGAAAATTCTTCAGATTTAAAATTAATAAATCAAAATTATATATAATTTTGATTAATATTTTAGCAATATATATAATTCTAACCTGAAAATCATGTAAAGAAGGTATGAAGACCTCATCAACCTTTGAAGCAATTGATAGACATGCTATCGGTATCAATTCTATCATCCACACCTCCCATTTCTTCTGCGATTGATTAATTAATTAATTACAAGAGAGGATTTATACTCTTTATATAGAAAATCAATACAAATACAAGAAAGCATGCTATAAGTGGGAGATGTCTAATAATTTAGTCACTTAAACATGTTACTTTCCACCAAATCATAGGTTTGCTTCATTATTAATAATCATAATTAATTCTAATTAATCTAATAAAAAAACATCAACATAACATTATCTAGTAAGCCTAAAAAAGTATTTAGAATTAATTAAGCCAAATGTTTCTCCATTAGATATTTATTTACAGTAGGTTAGAAACAGAAAATATAAGATGCTCACAATGTGGTAATTCAGAGACATGAATCGATCTAAATAATTGACAGCAGCAAATATTGTTCCATATTGTAGACCAAGTCGGCTACCAACCTGGAAGATTTTCAAGAATTATTAGAAGCCTACTGAAACAAACTATAGCTAAGTAAATAAGAAAAAAGAATTACCATGATAATCCATCTCACTGCTCTGAATCTAGCAGCACATAAATGAGAAGAATTTCTGAGATTATCCAAATACCCATTTATCGGTGTATACACACTTTCTCTATTCATGTAATTCCGCATAACAATTTTGAGCTCTTCCTCACTTTCACCGTCAAACAAGTATAAAGAATTCGAGTCATCAGGGCGGAAAATTGTATAGCCTCTAGGATCAAAAGAAGGTGATGGAGTTGAAAGGAAGAGCTCCTCATCACACAACAAAGCCTCCATATTATATATTGAAAAAAGAATTAATAAGCATGGGAGCAGGAGATAGAACCAATGAGGAGAAAGAGAAGAAGAGAGAGAGTGTGTGAGAATCAAGGGACTGACATGAACCAAGGTTGTTGGTACTGGTACTGATTCTTTCTGTTAGTGAGAGAAACAAAAAGAGATCGATGTAGAGAGAGAAAGAGGGAAGAAGGTGGGGGTGCTTTAAAAACGGAGGGGCTTGTCCTCATGAAGCCATGAAAGTGGGGAATTAATGTTGGTGGGTTTTTTTTAAAATTAATTTTCTTCATTTTTGTACCCATCTTATTAAATTGTTGATCATCAATTGGCAGAGAGATTAATAAAAATTAAGCTGGGGTGTGATTTGTACACGAGGATTTGAGGCCGTGCACTCTCTCACTTTCCTCTCATTGATCGTCAAATAATTCCAACTATTAAACTTTCATATTAAACAAAAAGCCTTACTGTCTTTCGGTTTTGTTAACTATGTTTAGCATGCTAAACTCATTAGATCTGATACATTAAATGTAGTAAACAATTAGAATCTTTGAGTTTGTTATATATATATACGTCCTATCTAGAAGTGAACTCAAATTCTACATATGTCGTGAATGACCAGACCATTAATTACATGTCTAGCTTACATGCAAGCTGAACTTCTACACATACTATGTACGTGCTCCTCCTACACTATTACCATTTTTTTCAAGAAATAGGCCGTTAACATCATAATTAATGTTTAATTAATGTCATGCATGTGTTGGAATCAAGAGTCAAAAAAAAGGAAAAGGAATTGAGAGTCTAACTAAAATTTTCAATTCCTTATATTAAGTTAAAAGAATAGGAGATGCTTCCATGCATGATGGATAAATGAAATGAAATCACAAGTTGAAAGGAACAGTTGTTGGAGCAGGGACCATTATATTCACGCAGTAAAACCAGTCATCTATTACTTCCCCCACACGTGAACAAAATTATTCTCCACAACAACAAAGTTTTTTAAAATTTTTTTATTGATTTTATTTCTTTTTTTTTCTTTTGCCACTACCCGTGAACTCTAACGCATATACACATCACACACAAGCACACAACACACACCCAGAAGACCACGAATTTGCCATGAAAGCGTTAATTTATAGCCATTTTCCCTTTTGGGTTCAAACCCAGTACTCTCCATAAGATAGAGGGAAAGTGCATATAAAATCTGAGCTATTGTTATAGGTAAAACCAAAGTTATAAACACTGCAAAAATGTAAAAAGAAACAGCTAGTTAACTGTACACTGCCACTTTTGTACTGATTCCTATAATAATCCAATTCCCAAAAAATAAAAATGAATACTAGTATATAACCGCTGCTCTCTTTGATTGGGTGCTTTCTAATTGGAAGGACCTGTGAGACTGCCACTATACTGAAGAGAATTTATTCACCCTCATGAAATAAGGCCCCTCAACTGTAAAGTTGCCCACTCCATATTTTTTAACAATTTCTTACCAACGACATCCAAACAAATTATGCCATTGGTGTTATCATATCATATGTAGCTATAGTCGACAACAATGTAAAATAAAAAGGCCAGGTCACCCTGAAGATCCAGTGTGGCGATTGCGGCTTTGCTTATGTAGCTACGGTCAACAACAACATAACCAAGAAGGCCAGAGGCCCCTGAGATCAAGTGTGGCGATTGAGGTGCGAAGCCATCGCTGTCGACCACAACATTCAAATCAATTGTATATACAGAGCAGCATCCAACTTTCCACCACCGGTTCAATTCAATTACTATAAGGGTGTCACCAACCGGGCTTACTCAGCTGGTACCAATTTCCTCTCCAACGTGAGAAGCCCCAAGTTCGACACCGAAGGGGGTTGATTTCCAAAAAATACCATACGGGTCTCATCCAATAAATGAAATAATAAATTTTTAATAAAAAAACCTCATATTGTCCATCTCAAATCATATGGAGCTGGCTTTTGCTAAATGACTGCAACCAACACAAAATGGAAGAAACCAGATATAGCTACTATAGATGATATAATAATGAAAATTGAATGAGATGCATCTCAGAAGATGTGGAACTATAACTAAATGAACACGAAAGAAAATAATAAAAGAGTGATACTTTCCTTACCAACGTTGTAGACTACACCAGGTTGGTGATTGGCTATAGAGGTCGAATGACCGTTGCCTCAACTGAACTATGGAAATTACAAGTTGCGAGAACCGAAGGTCCGAGGTAAAGGTGGTAATGCTATCAAAATGATGCATTTGAATGAATACCACAATGTTACAGGAGTGCATTGGGTATGGACTATGCATATTTTGAAAACATCAGAGTCAAAATAATACCATCTCATTACAATATCACTCATAAATAGCAGGTGTTATAGTTATAAATTATATACACTAGCTTTTTCAATGGTCTAGTGAGAGGAGGTAGTTGCCATGCACAAGATAGTTATGCTATCCACAAGCTTCACTTTGATCTCCACCTCTTCATCTTTTGCGACGAGAAACAAAACGACTCATTGTAACTGATACGATGAAAATGTGAAACCGGATCTCCCCTCATTTGTCGACTTCAATTCAAGCTTCTGAAACGGGCTGCAGATTCGCAAGAAAAATAATTTTATCAGCTAGAAGGTTTACGTGCAACCAATATGTGTCATCTTTCTTGAGTTGACTTCCTTAATTATAATGAAGATGAGTAATAATCATAGTAATAATCATAAACTACCCATGAAAATGAAGAAACTTTGCATTGTTTATGCGTCAGAATGTTGGACACTCAATAAACGTTCTACTGACAAAACAGTAACTAGCTGAAAATAAATTATTGTTGAGGTAGATAAGAGGCAATACTATAGTATAAGAAACGACGACAAAACTGGAAGCAGCTCGCCCAGATGTAAATGAGGGAGAACCAATTGATAAGGTTTGGATAAATAATAAGGATTTAGCCTTGTGTGAACTATTATTTGATACTGAGCTCATCTTCAAACTGCATTGACGGCTACGGACAAGATAAAGGAGTTGAGGACCGTACACAGCTGCTCCAGTCTCTCTAATCACTAGAACTTTTAAGCTCTCATCTAGAATAGTCCACCTAGCACTCCCCAAAATGAGGACCTGACGAACACAACTCTTCTGGCAGGATTCCTCATTTCATTGGCATCTCAGCTCAGGCTCCCATGTCTTATGGAATTAAAAAAAAGCGGTAGGCTCATGCCGTGTGACTCCACAGAAGAGTACGTGCACTACAAAATCGCACTCACCAAATTGAGGCAAGACCCGTGCTCAGGAATTTCACCTTTGGACTGACCCACTAAAACAGCTAGTGCGGGAGGGACTGTAAGTTGGAATCCCGTCCTGAAGAAAAGGACCAGGTGGGAATAGCCATACGAGTATCGGTCCGAGAAAGATACAACTAGGAGAGATGGCAGCCGAGCACAGCGTGCCGGCGTAGGCAAGTTAAGAAACTGAATCAGATGAGATAGAAAAAAACATGCGTCATTTTATTGCAGCTCTTCCTCGAGTCCTGTCATGATTGTTGATGATGCTCACAAGTGGTATCTCCTCAGATTACGACACGTAGCGGACGACGCGTCCCGAAGGCTCCGGAGGTGGAATATATGAGATGCATTAAGGCCGTTTCTCGGGACCTCGTCTCCGAGGATGCATCCGACCTTTCGGAGACCTCCCTAAGTACTTTCCACATTCACCTAGCAAACAGCCAACAGCTCGCCTCCGAGTAGTCCAGCAAGCTTCCTTGGTCTCCTTGCTCGTCTCCGAGCCATCTGACAGGCCGAGCTTCCTCAGCCTCCCTGCTTGTCTCCGAGCCTCCTGACAGGCCGAGCTTCCTCGGTTTCCCCGATCAACCGAGAACGCGGAACCCAAGCGTCCCCGCAAAGGAGCCAGGAGCGGCTCCTCTCCCCCTCCTAACGCCATCAACGTCTTATCCGCTAGGATCGACAGGCTCACATCGATGGTGGATGCATTCATCCGCGTTCAAGCAGCGAACCCTACCCTCCAGAACGTGGTTTCCCCTTCCCGGGATAACGACGTCCGCAGAAGGACAGATGGCCATGCTAAGGCTCTCGATCTCACTCACACTCATCTCAGCATCACCGAGCGCCGGCGTGCCGACTCCGGCAACCATGGCCCTCACGCGGCGAATGATTCCATGTCCCGTTGGGCGCCGGACAGATCCACACCCCGATCCCAGGGGAGACTAAGTCGTCGCTCCGATGCCCGCCACGCGCTTTCACCTCCTGAGGAGGTGTCGGTCAGTTCGCCTGCTTTCAGGCATGACCGACGCCCCCACTCCCGCCGAGGCCGTGCGAACGGCGAACGTAAGGACTACTCGAGAAGGGCCTCGCCCGAGGATTTGAGAAATTTGATAGAGCTGAATCAAATCCGCACCATCGGGCAGATCCGGAGCGGGAGTAGCCACCACTCCGACTGTGCAGAATCCTTGGGGTACCACCACCGACTTGAAACCCTCGAGAAGAAAATCAAAGACATACGACGGGATGGCCATGCGTCCGGCGAAGGGGCCAGATATTCCGCCGATTCACTAACAAAGCCCTTTCCAGAAGAGCTACTGGCCGAGCACATCTCGTCCAGGAACAAGCCACCAAAAATGGCCCTCTTCAATGGGAAGCCGGCCCGAAGGACCACTTTGACGGATTTATGGCGGGCATGAGCTTCCAAGATAACTCGGACGCGGCTCAATACCAAGCTTTCCCCACCACCTTGATCCAGGCTGGCCGGGACTGGTTCCGAAGGCTTACGCCATACTCTATCTCGACCTTCGACAAGCTGGCTACCCAATTCCTCGGTCACTTCGTCGGGAAACGACGACAGAAAAGGACGATCGACTACATGTTCACTATCAAGAGCGGAGACAAGGAATCCTTCAAAGGCTATGTCACCCGGTTCTACAATGCCCTTCTGAGGTTCCTGAGCACCGCGATGAAACAGTTATCACCGTGCTAAGGTCGGGTCTTAAGCACAAAGAGTGGCTCCGCTCTTTTGCATTAGCGCAACCTAAGACCATGGCCGAAGTGAAAGCCTGGTCCGAGCGAGAAATCCAACTCGAGTCGCAGGTGAACTCAAACCTGCCCCGAGCCGACCAGACGGACAGAAAGAAAAAGGACAAGGAGGAGAAAAAGAAAGCCGATAGTCTGAAACCTTACTCCCCGAGGTTTCAGGAGTACTCTAAACATTTCCCAGACTGAGCTGCTGGAGGAAGCTAAGGGCGAGAGGTTCTTTAAGCTCCCGCCAGTCACCCAAAGAGCGGGCAAGCGTCTCCACGGCCCATACTACGCCTTCCACAGGTCGCAAGGTCACCCGACTGAGAACTGCAAACAACTCCGTGACTACATCAAGGAGTTGATCTGCTCTGGCCACCTGGCGAAATACCTGCGGGACAAGCGGCAGGCGGAGCGGGAGCAAAAGGACCAAACCCCTCCCGGGGAATTAACGATCGGGCAAATCATGGTCGTTACCTCAGATCCGGCTCGGTAAAGTGGGGGGAACCACCACATCTTCCCAGTCGAGGGTGTAAGCGATATACCACACAAGAGGTGCAGGAGGGACGAACTGATCATCTTCACCGATAAAGAGCTCCACGGCATATTGCTTCTTCACAATAACCCTCTCGTGATAACAGCCAGAGTTCACCGTTACGAGATCCAGAGAATATTGGTCGACTCAGAGAGCTCGGCGGATATCATGTTCCACGACTGCTTCCAGCGTATGGGGCTAGGACCATCTGACCTTCGACCTACCTCCCATGCCCTCTTTGGGTTCACCAACCATTCCGTCCCGGCCGAAGGATTGGTCACCCTCCTCCTCAACGTTGGGGAAGCAGCAATACGCGAACCATACCGGTGGACTTCCTCGTCGCCAAGGTCTCTTCACCCTATAACATTCTCCTGGGACGTCCTATCCTAAACGCCCTCCGGGCACAAATTTCGACTTATCATCTTACGATCAAATTCCCTTTGGATCAAGGGGATAAGCCGGGCCTATAGAGACTAGCAAACCGCTAAGATTTGCCTCACCTCGATGTCTACCGCCTGAGAGCGGGACGACGATTTTGAGGACGCACATGATTTCCAAAGGGTCCTTAAATACATGCGACGACCAAAGAGAAATTCGAGGTGCCCTGGTGGAAACATTGACGGAAGTCCCCCTCGAAGGAGTGGATGGCCGCACGGTCCAGATCAGTTCTCTTTTGACCGGGGATCACTGCGAAGAATTGATCTGTTTCCTCCGGGGAAACTCAGACGTATTCGCTTGGACGCCCGCGTACATGCCCGGGATCGACCCTAAAGTGATCTCCCACAAGCTCGGGGTCGACCCGCAAGCCCGACCCGTCCGACAAAAGAAGAGAAGCTTTGCGCCGGTTGAACAAAAGGCGATAGAAAACGAGGTAGATCTGTTGCTCGCAGGCAACTTCATCAGGAACATGGACTACTCAGATTAGCTGGCGAATGTGGTCATGATCAAAAAGACACCGAAAATGGCGCATGTATGTCGATTTCACGGACTTGAACAAAACTTGCCCCAAAGACAACTATCCACTGCCTTGGATAGGTCAGCTAGTGGACAGTTCGGCCGACCATGAATTATTAAGCTTCATGGACGCTTTCTCGGGTTACAATCAGATCCGGTTGAACCCGGCCGACAAAGAGCTTACCGCCTTCACCACGGATCGGGGGATATACTGCAACAAAGTGAAGCTGAATCCAGTTAAGTATGCGTTCAGAGTCACCGGTGGGAAATTCCTCGGGTTCATGATTATCCATCGAGGAATCGAAGCAAACCCAAAAAAGATCAGCGACATCCTCAACATGGCAATGCCCAAGAGCAACGTCAACATTATGCACTTCACGGGAAAGGTGGCTGTCCTGAGTCGCTTTATGTCCAGATCCGGAGAGAAGTGTCCCGTTCTTCAGGGCCTTAAGGAAAATTCCTAAGTTCGAATGATCTGAGGAATGCCAAAACGCTTTCGAGCAACTCAAGACGCGCCTAGCAACTCCCCCGCTACTCACCCGACCAGTCGAGGGTGGCGAGCTATTATTATATTTAGCCGTCTCCGACCAGGCTGCAGGCTCGATACTTGTCAGAGAATTTGAAGGCATACAGAGGCCGGTCTATTACGTGAGCCATATTTTTAAGGACACGGAAATGAGATACCCGGCCATAGAGAAAATAGTCTTTGCACTTGTCGCCTCCAGAAAACTTCGACATTATTTCCAAACGCACACAATCCTCGTCATCACCGAGCGACCTTTAGGGTCTATTCTCGCCTCCCCCGAGTCGTCAGGTCGTCTGGAGAAATGGAGATGGGAATTGTCCCAATTCAATATCAAGTACCGCCCCCGACAAGCCATCAAAGTGTAGGTGTAAGCAGATTTCGTGGTCGAGTGCACAATTCCCGCTAAAGAAGGAACGGCAGCGCAGGGCCCTGAACCACGTCCCTCGATCAAAGAGGTACCTGACCCCATCCCGAACTGGGTGCTCTATGTGGACGGATCCTCTACCGAGGAGGGGAGCGGGCCTGGCCTGATCATCCGCGGCCCGAACGAAACGGAAATGGAATACTTTTTAAAACTCGGGTTCAGAGCGTCGAACAATGCCGCGGAATACGAAGCTTTGTTGGCAGGACTGCGAATCGCCTCCGGGGTAGGGCTGAAGACCATCAGAGTTCGCAGCGACTCCGCACTGGTCGTCGGCCAAGTAGCCGGGCGTTTCGAAGCCCGGAAGCCACACATGATAAAATACCTGGCCGAAGTCAAAAGGCTTCGAAAAAATTTCGACGAAGTCCAAGTAGAGAAAATTTCCAGAAACTTGAACACCCAAGCCGACGCCTTGAGCAAGCTCGCTTCTTCCTATTCGGCCAACCATAAAAGAAATATCTTCTTCGAAGTCTTACCACGGCCCAGCGTAGAAGACGGAGAGGTAACACTCCAGATCTACACAACCCAGGAAGAAGGCCGAGATTGGAGAAAGCCCCTCTTGGAGTTCATAAAGGACGGTGTACTTCCTGAAGACCGAGGAGAAGCTCACCGGCTTCGGGCCAAAGCACGACATTTCGTCTGGAGCAACGGAAACCTGTATAAGAAATCATACACTCAGCCTCTACTCCGATGCATCAACCCCCACGAGGCTGACTACGTTCTGCGAGAGATACACAAAGGGGTCGGCGGAGCATATTAAAGGGCCCGGACCCTAATCCAAAAGGCACTACTACAAGGGTACTATTGGCCAAGATTACACCAGAATGCTAAGAAGCTGGTCAGAAGATGCAAGAATTGCCAACTCTTCGGCAGCATACCTCGTCTCACCACCACCGAGCTAACTCCACTCAGTTCCCCTTGGCCATGTGCACAATAGGGGATGGATATAGTAGGCCAACTCCCTACCGCACGGGCGGGCACAGATACATCCTCGTCGCTGTGGACTATTTCACGAAATAGATAGAGGCCATACCCATCATGAAACCGAACGCCACCTCTACGATAAAGTTCCCGCAGAACATAATTTCTCGATTTGGGACCCCGAGATGCATAGTTACAGACCATGAGACCAACTTCGAAAATGATAAAGTCAAGAAGTTTTGCAGCGATTACCACATGTTGATGAAGTTTGTCGCAGTCGCACGTCCTCAATGCAACGGGCAGGCCGAAGTAGCCAACCGAGATGTTATCGGTCTCAGAACCCGCTTGGAAGGAAGGCAGGGCGGCTGGGTCGACGAACTGCCACGAGTGCTATGGGCATTGCGAACATCGAAAAAGACACCCACAGGAGAAACTCCATTCAGCCTCTGCTACGGCACCGACGCGATGGTTCCCGCGGAGATCAGATTGCCCAGTTATAGGGCCGAACACTTCGACGATGAAGCTAACACCTAGGCGCTCCGAAGCAACTTGGATGTCCTACTGGAAAAGCGGGGCAGCCGCCTATCAGCAGCAAACCACCCTCTACTACAATGCCCGAGTTAAACATCGAGCTTTCAAGATGGAAGATCTGGTTTTACGAAGAAACGAGTTCGTGGACCAAGGGAGACTACATAAGTTCTCTCCGAAGTCGGACAGACCATTCCTCGTAACACAGGTTTTGCCCGGTGTAGCGCCTGCAGGACGCCGGGGGGCGTAATTTTCTTCGGCCTTATAACGCCGAGAAACTTAAGTTGTATAAATAAATATGTATCCTCTTTTGAAATAATGTAATCCTATTGGCATTTAATTAAGTCTCCTAAAGCTAAGTCCTCTCGCAGAAGAGACTCTTTTGTTCCTTTTCTCGGTTCCGAGACTTCTATGTATTTTTTTAAGAGTATAAAATGTACCGAAGGGGTAAAAAGAGACAATGCACCTCAACAAAAGAGAAATTTATTTATTAAGAGGTATTATGGGCTCCCCAGCCTTACAACAATTACAACAAAAGAGGGCGGGAATTAAGGAAACATTATCGATGGTACACCGAAGAAAGCTCCTCTAGCCGAGCCCAAGCAGTCTCGACCCACTCCTTCCGACGGTACTCTCGGACCCTAGAGGCCATGGACTCCCCGGGATCCCCGTCCGCCGAGTAAGATGCAACGACCAACCTTTGCTGGTAACTCGTAAGAAGGAGGTCCACCGAGCGATCTTGCCTACTCTTTAAGATCAGGACAAGCCCGTGGATAGTGTGCATTTTGTCAAACTCCTCGTCCATTAACTGCGGAGACAACGTATTGTACAGACCCAGGGAAGTCCTCCATATCGCATAAATTAGCACCTGAAGGAGAGATCGCCGAGAAAGCAGGCGCCCACAATGGCCCTCTAGACGGCCTATCACCGTCTCATACATCTCTTCGGAACAATCAAGGTTGTAAAAGTATACATCATCACGAGAAACGATCTCCCTGATGGGTATGCGCGCGGCCGGTCATCTTCAGAGGATGCAAAACTAAGAAGAAACCAACATGTCTTCGGTATTATAGCCTCAACAAGAATCTTCCAACGGCCGAGATTTACTCGCGCAAACGACGCGAATCACGGAATATCGCACTTTCCCGATAGGGAACGGCCACGTGTCACCCATGATGGTCACCCTTCCCCTGCTTTACGGGTCAAGGGAGGTTGAACGACGTCCCAAGAAGATACTAGAGAGCTAAGAAGCCCTCATCACGAGGCCGTCGTGCAGCTTCCTGCTCGACCCATCCACAGCGGGTAGATTCCTGCCCAACAAACCCTGTGGATCTAAAGCCCTCATCACGAGGCCGCCAAGCAAATTCCTGCTCAGCCCATTCGCAGTGAGTAGCTTTCTGCCGAACAAACGCTGTGGATCCAAAACCCTTATCATAAGGCCGCCGTGCAGCTTCCTACTCGGCCCATCCGCAGCGGGTAGATTCCTGCCCAACAAACGCTGTGGATCCTCAACATGAGGCCGCCATGCAGCTTCCTGCTCGGCCCCTCCGCAGCGGGTAGATTCCTGCCCAACAAACGCTGTGGATCTAAAGCCCTCGTCACGAGGCCGCCGAGCAGCTTCCTGCTCGGCCCATCCGCAGCGGATAGCTTCCTGCCTAACAAACGTTGTGGATCAAAAGCCCTCCTCACGAGACGGCCGGATAGCTTCCTGCTCGGCTCATCCGCAAAAGGGTAGGTTCCTGCCCTGCATAGAAGTTGATCTAAAGCCCTCATCACGAGGCCGCCGTGCAGCTTCCTGCTCGGCCAATCCGCAGCGGGTAGATTCCTGCCCAACAAATGCTGTGGATCTAAAACCCTCATTACGAGGCCGCCGAGCAAATTTCTACTCGGCCCATTCATAGCGGGTAGCTTCCTGCCCAACAAACGCTGTGGATCTAAAACCCTCATCACGAGGCCGCCGTGTAGCTTCCTGCTCAGCTCATCCATAAAAGGGTAGCTTCCTGCCCAAACAAACACCGTGGATCCAAAGCCCTCACCACGAGGCGGCCGGGTAGAATCGAGTGGCGCCGACCTTCGGAGAAAGGGAAGACACCGACCTTCTTACACTTGACTATCAATCGATTCATACTCGATGCGCAATCGCTATCTCGACTCTAGGGAAAAGGACACCGACCTTACGTTAGCAAGATTAAAAAAAACTTACGAGCTAAAAATACTTGCAGAAAAAAATCGATTAATGAAAAGTATACGAACTAAAATACTTGCAGATTGATCAGATATCTGAGCGAAGAAAAAATACACTTTATTCATGATCAAAATTATGTATAAAGGTATTGTGGGCTCCTCAGCCTTAACAAAATGCCCGGACGCTTACAAAAATCTAAAACAAAAATAGATACAAGAAAATCACAGAGGGGGATAGCTCAGACTGCCCGCTCGGCCGGGATCTCTCTCTGCTCGACGCCACCATCAAGGGCCAAAACAGCGACCTCAGGCTCGGCGCTTCCGCCAACAGCCTCGCCTCCTGCAGCCAGCTCGACGTCCCCCCTGCGGCTCTTCCTCGGCAAGAGGGAACTTAGCACGGAGCTCGCCATCGACAAACTCCGGCATAGACTCCTTGACGGCGTCGAGGGCCTTGTGCCACCCGACGGCTGCGGATTCGGCAAAATCAAGGTAAAACTGATCGGACGCTTCGTAATCCTCCACGGCCTTCGCCGCCCGACTCTCGGCAAACTTCGCCTCGTCCAAAGCCGCCCGAGCATCCTTCTTGAAGGCGTCCTTCGACCTTTTCATAGAGTTGTAAAGGCCGTTCGTCTCCTCTATCTTGGCTTGAATAGCCCAGTTGGATTCGATTAGAAGACGATGGGACTCCTTCAGCTTGGAGTTCGTCAGCCCCTCGGTGACCAATCTCGAGTCAAGAATGGTCGTCTTCTCCTCCGCTTGCTGCAATTGAATGCGCTCTTCCTCCCGCGACGAGGATTCGCCCGCCTTCTTCATTGACAGGGCTATCTCCTCGGACTCCATGTGGACGAGGAGAGCATAGTGCTGAAGGACCTGAGGAAAACAACAAACATGTTAGAAAACTGAAACAGAAAAAATAAAACTTGAGTGATTCCTTAAATAAGAAACTACCGACCTGAACCGCCTTCTGGGCAATCGCGGCCACTTGGGCCTTCATGGTGCCCCGAGAAATCTTGGTCCCCGCCGCCTTCTCCATGTCCACCAGCAAGCTGTCGACCACGGATAGCCCCGAGGGCACCTCAAAGCAGAAGTCGCCCTCCTGCACTTGAATCCCGGTAGGGGGCGGCCGAAAGACCACCCGCTTCTGTCTTTTGAGGGGGATTTCCTCGGCGGGGTGAGATTCATCCTACCTCACCCGGGGCGCCGGGTCCCGCACATGCTTCTACCCCCCAGCGCTTCTCAGGGACTGAGGGTGATGCAGAAAGCCTGGCCGGAGAAGTTTGCCTCGGGGCCGCGTTTGAACCGGGTCGAGACAAGCTGACGCCGCCGGTCTTTTTTTTCTTGGGCCTTCGCGGCCAGGGCGGCCCTGATTTTTGATCGGTCCATGGGCTCTGCAAAAAAAACACACAGGAGAAAAAGGTCGGCGACATTGAAAAGGCAAAAGAAACTTATGCAAAGTCTAAACAGATCGTCAAAAACCCTAACTTACCCGGGAAACGTGCAGGACTGAGCCCAGCCCAGCTCAGTACCTTCTCGGAAAGCAGGACGTCGGCCCGCTAGAATGGTTCTTACTGGGACACCACCCTCGCCTCGGGGGAGGTCGATTGCTTTGACCTCGGCCAGTCAGCCATGTGCCACTGTGTAGGCACAGGCCAATCCTCGCCCTTCGGTGGCTCGACGAATACGTACTTTTCCTTCCATTCATGGATGGAAGAAGGAGCAACCACTACCCCCGACCGGGCCGTCCCTCCCTTATGTTTTTTAAACGAAAAATACCCCCGGCTCAGCTCCTCCTTACGGGTACCGGGATGATCTTTATAGCAAAGAAAAGACAAGAAGAGGGTCAAACTAAAGGGGATCTGATCAAGTTTTAACTGGACCAAAACCCGAAAAGGATCCTTCATGAGTTCGGCGCTAGCTGGCCCGGGACAAGTTGGAAGCAATGAAGCACCGCACAAACCTCTGGTGAGAAGGGCAAACGCATTCCTACCCGGAATGCTCAGATACAGGGCAACCTCCTTGCCCCGCACCTGGTCTACCCGTTCACTCTTTCTGGCCAGACAGAGTGAATAATTGGAGGGAATATGGAATCGAGTCCAGATGTTGAAGAGCTCGACCATGCGATTCAAGACGGAGGGCGCATCGCGGGGTATTCCCGATGCGCACCTTGGGAGCCCTTGTCTCCACCTGACGTCGAGTGACTCGGGCAGTCCTGACTCTAAGGGTCGAGCACGACACAGAAGACGCTGTAGAAGAACCCTCTCGGCTATCTGAAGCAGAAGAGGAAGAAGACCCACTGGACTCGGCCCCAGCAACTAGAGCCTTATCGCCCGACTCTACCCCTACTACATCTATAGACACCTCGGCGGAAAACATCTCACCTGATTCAAAGAAAATGACTCGCCGAGGAAAACTCAACGGAAGATCCGATCTATGCGGAGGAGCTCCGAGCAATCTTCAAGCAACGGAAGGGAATTAAGGCAAAGTGTTGGCCCTAGGATGGTCCTCTTCTATCTATACACCCCAAAGAGAACATCTTACGGCCCGGATCTATTCCCGCCAAAAACGAAACGTCGCGCCTAACGGCAGTCAAAGCTCTACGTGGCGGTCGACCATTGGGGACGTCCCTTCGATAGCAGGAGTCAGAGACAACCTGTCTCACCCACCAACCGGCGTCCGACACGTAGCCTGTACCCCAACTGACGATTGACTGAAACGACGCCCTCTCTTTAAAGCGCCATCATTTCACTGATCCGCTGACGCCATTGGGGATACGAGCGAAAATTTAGGCGCATGACGAGACGACACTTGGGCTCAAAGATCGAAACGACGCAACCACCAAACACCATGCCGTTCCCGGGCAATCCATACTATGATTCTCGACACCAAACTGAGTAGAAGAAAAACCAAGCAGGCCACTCTCGACCCGACCTATGAATAGGTCGGAACGATAGTGGGGGGCTAATGATGATGCTCACAAATGGTATCTCCTCAGATTACGACACGTGACGGAAGACGCGTCCCGAAGGCTACGGAGGTGGAATAAATGAGATGTGTTAGGGGTGTTCCTCGGAATCTCGTCTCCAAGGACGCATCCGACCTTTCGGAGACCTCCCTGAGTACTTTCCACATTCACCTAGCAAACATCCAATAGCTCGCCTCCGAGCAGTCCAACGAGCTTCCTCGGTCTCTTTACTCGGCTCCGAGCCATCTTACAGGCCGAGCTTCCTCGGTCTCCCTGCTCGTCTCCGAGCTATCTGACAGGCCGAGCTTCCTCGGCTTCCTCGATCAACTAAGAGCGCGGAACCCAAACGCCCCCGCAACGGCTCCCCCTATCTCGCCAGGGCGAGACCTCCGCCTCCCCACGTTCCGCGTCCCACGCTAGCGCGTCCCCCCATTAATGGGTGTATCCTGCCATTAATGTGAGGATAAAACAAGGCCGTAACTGACGGCGGTGATCTCGCACCTGCTCGTTTCACGCGACCACTATATAAACCCCTCTCTCAGACGACTCAGGGAACTCGAACTCAACCCAATAGGTCGCTACACTGCTTTTATTCTCCGGCACTAACTTAATCGTCGGAGGGTCCTACGGTGATTTCCCACCCCGGAACTTCCCTTGTAGGTAGTTCGGACTCAACAACTTCCAACAACCCATTGAGATCTACACGCTCAACAACCCCAAAACAAATCTCAGCTACTAAAAACCACTCGCTACCAGATCGGCGGAGGATAACATCCCATGGAGATCACAGCCTCCATCAATTGCGCACTCAACGTAAATTGTAGGGCGGTCTTTTTATTTAGCCAAGCTGGTTGCATCTGAAGCCTCTGATATAATTAGATGTTTTCTAGTAATACACTAATAAGGTGAGTCACAACTAACATTCAGATTAAAGGAAGGTTTGGGTATATATAATTCCCGAAGTCCAATAAGTGTGCCTCTTAGTAGAAGTAGGATAACTGTAGTAACGGAGTAAGATCAAGAGAATGCGCAAACGAATGATATACTAGCTATTAATTAGAACCGAATGGAAAAGAAAAGGATCCATGTGGTAGAGCAATCCTTCTAGATACATCATATACAAACAAATAAGAGCAATAAATAAAGGGGGTAGATTTACCTGCTATTTGGGTCATAATAGAATCCATTAATGGAGCCATCACTAAAAGAGAAGCAAGCGTAGTAGAAGCCAGCGATAGTCAAGCCACAATCTATCCCAACATTAACAAAGTACTGCTCCTTCCATCTCTGCAACAGGAAAGATATGAAATCATCATCTTGACAATACAATGAGAACCTTATCTCTTAGATGGGATGAAGTTTGATATCATAATACCATGAATATGTAAGGGTAGTTACTCAAGTCCAAAGATTTTCCACCATCAGCTTCAACTTGACTCTGAAACAGCGGGAAATCTTAACTTCATTTGAACAATGGAGCTAAACAAATTAAAAGTCTAAGTCAAATGCTCTTTTTATTACCTTTAGTGGGGAGAAAGAAGGGAACTTGGACCAGTGTCTTATATCATCCTCTTGCCTGTAAGAAAAATACGAAAAGCTAATAATAAAAATTTGCCAATAGGAAAATGAATTAGGGTATACTTAAACCACCATCTTGTTTACTCAAATTTTTATAAAGAACACAATTAAACTTTGAAAAATAACAAATACAACCACTAGCATGGTGTTTAACAAAGTTGCACGGGCACGGTCAATACAGCACGGACACAGTAACATGACAAAATCCTTAAATACAATATACAGGGACACACGCACATGAGGAAACAGAGTATATACTCCATGCCATCTTTACACGCACGGGCGCGCACGCACACACACATCTATTGCTTTGTAAAAGAAATAATATATCAAACTACTACAGCAGAATGAAACAAAAAAATAAATAGAACGTCTAACATCCAAATAGTCACATCAGAACATAACATACAACCATTAGTCATTCTTTAAATCTAACGACAATAATATCTAAATTTATAATGATAAAATAAGTGATTAACGCATCTTTCTTAAAATAAAAAGAGTAAATAACAATTTAAACTCTAAGAAGATAACTAACGACATTTACAATGTTCCCATCTTCTCTCCATCATAAAAAAAACAACGCTTCCATTCTTTGGTTCATTTAAAGAAAGAATATCAATTTGCAAAACATCGTTACCATCAAAGGAATCAAAAACATATCCACTGAGATTCTAAAACTTTGATTCTTCTTCTTCATATTGCGTATAATGTCGAAATAGAAAACAGAGGTCGGGCATGCATAGGACACACATGTCTTATAGAACAAGAAAATAAAGAATATAACATCCAAATAGACACAAACAATAACATACTTAAGACATGTATAAGACACATGAGATGTACATACAACTAGCATACGACGTGTATACAGGATGTCTAACATGTACACCACATGTTCAATACTCGTCCTGCAATTGCGGTATCGGACATGTGTTGAACTTAAATACGACATCCCATGGGAAGTGTCCATGCAACCTAGGTGTTTAATTTTAATACATCATTCAAGCGATCAGTGGAACTTAACGTAATTTTCAAAGCTAAGTTAGATGGTGTTTCATACAGTTTACCCAATAAAGTATTTAGTTCAACACCGAGAGGTTGTGTTTGATTTCGGGCAAAGAAAAATTAGACTATGAATGAGGCATACGTTGCTTCCCACTTGCCGGTATAAAATGTATAGTTCTTGGTATCAACGATCTCTCCCTCCCAAAATGTAACCACCTAAATAATGCCAAGAAAAGAAGAAAATATTCACCGATTAGAAATTCTTTATCTTCCGATTAAATGGCTGTACATTCCTATTGAATCCATAAAGCGAGGAAATATAAACACCTACGGGTGTATCGGCTAGTGGAACATTGAGTGCTTCCATTGTACCACATAAATAACCACGATCAAGATCACATCCTTGAATCCTCACATTAACCCTCCAAGCTTCATCCTTTTGCAAACTTGATACATTTTGAGTCCCCGCAAAAGACTGTAGGCGCAAGCTAGTTATTGAAGAAACAAATGTCTTTGATAGTTCTGTATCACAAATTCCTTTGTGTGCAGATCCTACAAATCTCTAGAAAGCATGTAACATGCTAAGTGTCTAAGTAGAATCCTACTGATATGATTTGAAAACAAATCCAATTGCCTTTGAAACTTGTAGGTTTGCTTTGAGATGTGCTTTAGCAATTATGAAGAGAAGCTTTTATTCTTCCAAAGAATCAGATGATTGCCAACTCACATTCCAATGCAAATCTAAAGGCTGAAAATTTGATAGATTGGTTTCCAATTCATACAGATAGGATCCTAGTTAAACTATTAACATGTTCGGATATTTCTGCCTAATGTTTCCAAAGTCATTCATATGTAGTAATAGAAGTTCTTAAGGTCTAAGAAATGGAAAAGACCGTTTTCAATTATCCATATCTATCGTAGAAGATTATATAGCTCATAAATATCAAAGTAGATTAATTTGCAGAGAAATGAAAGAACTTACCCGGCCAACGCTTAGAAATGTACAAGGAGGTGGTAGGCCATGTTCCGGAGCCCCATCTTGCCCTGAGAATAGTTGTTTCATTATATGGTACTGAATCAGCTCTAACTAACGTTTAAAGAGGGGAAACCAGAAAAAAAATTATCATAGTAATACTATAGTAACTTTCGGTGAACGAAGCACAAATCGTTGTGTGTGTATTATCAGATGCTCCCGCTAAAGCAATTGTAGCTGCTCCGGCACCTACTTGATTTAGCACCTTCTAACATTTCTTTTGAGACGAGAATTGCTCGATATATATATATATATATATATATATATATATATATATATATATATAGTACAACTATGCTCCTATCGGTAGGATTTAGAAACAAATCCTAACAACATTTTAACCTTTGGATCTATATTGAGATGTGTGCAAACAATTATGGAAATGTTTGAATAAATGAGAAATTTTTTTCATAATTGTATGCATACATCCCAAAGCAAATCCAATGGTTAAAAAGTTGGTAGTATTTTGAAACAAATCCTACGAATAGGTGCATAGTTGTACTATATATATATAGGTGATCCTATGAGGTCTAGCCTCATTTCTTATTTTGAGGTCCACTTTTCAAACACACAATTTGTCGTGCTTTTCACCGATCCACACCGACCATCATGATCTACACATATTAGATAGGTTATGTATCAAGTTTTATAAGACTTGGAGATCTCTAACTAATCCATCAGATAGATATCAAACATATAGATCACGGTGGCCGGTGCGGATCAGTGAAAAATATGGAGGTTGTGTGTTTGAAAAATGGACCTCAAAATAAGAAATGAGGTCGGACTTCATAGGATCACCTCCACACACACACACACACATATATATATAAGGAAACGGGTTATCATTTAGGTAGCTGATATTACACTGTCAACTAGCCTATTACATAGCTCAATTCGATCGTCGAATCGACAATCCGTTCCGGCCACCTTATTCTATACAGAGTGATCTATGTGTATAAAATTTTAATCGCTTTGACATCATATTTGTCTTTGATCAAGTGTCCCCTATATATGACATTTTTATTGTGTTTAATAGCCACCCATTTTTTAAATGCTCGATTCACTTATAATGCACGGTATCGATCAAAATTTCACACATAGATCACTCTATGTGCGGAACAAAGTGACCGGAGCGTATCGTCAATTTGACGGTCGAATTGGGTTTTATAATAGGCTAGCTGACGGTTATATATATATATATATATATATATATATATATATATATATATATATATATATATATATATATTGTGAGCCGTAAACAGCATATCTCTCCTTTTTTCCCCCCTTTTTCGGTTTTTTTTGGGAGGGAGCTGGTGGCCCTTTTGTCGTGTTAATTCTATCGACGAGGCAGCTTGATTCGTTCGATAGATCCAGTTGGCGTGGTTTTCGTTGACAATGAATTGCTCTTTTAGCTAAAGTGAAAAATAAAAAAAATGCATGGTTCTACCTATGTGCGGTACCTTGATGTGAACAAACAAATGAAAAGAATTATAATAAGGTAATATGAAATGAATCAAATTAATGATGTCTCAAAGAAATATTTATTTCCTAAAAAAGCTTCATTATGTATGTTGGTGCCTAGATGTTGGAGTCTCCAGCATCAAGATAGCGATTTGCTAGAAACTCTGGATTGATATTGCTCAAACTCAAGCTATACAGGCTGCGCTGCTGCAGAAAGATTGATTAACCATAAATTTGGAAAAGTTGGATCAATCTTGATAGCCTCCCTCTAGTTTTGAATCATCCAGCGTAGCATCGTTCTACTTCACGAGAACGCCTTTAATACAGAATATGAGGATTCTCCTAAGCGCGCGCAGTGATTTATAGAATATATCAGTCTTAAAATTCTAAATACATATCAGATACAGGCAATTTATTTTTTTCTAGTTTTTCTCATAAAAAAGTCGTGAAACAAAAAGTTGTTAGTCCCTCACACTGTTTGTTAAGACTCAATCGCTTCTCTTATCCAACCATGTCTGAGAGCTAACCATGATTTTTAAAAAAAGAAATAATTTTTATTAAAGTGCTTCCAGCCAATTGCCCTTTAGTTGTATTGTATTCGGAAAAGAATTTGAACCAAATCAACAGAGATGAAATCTCGACAATGAACGCACAAAAACCAACAAAGAAAACTATAAATAAGTGGGGCAAGGGATCTCTCCAAATACTCAAAAGGTGTCACTGGGTTTTTTTAGGATCTAAATTTGTTTCTCGTGAATACTTGCACCGGAAATACTTGGAGGGTTTCCCATGAATACTTGCAGGATTCACATTTCGGTACTAACGAAACTTAGAACAAAAGATTACGTCTATGAACGGAGATCAGCCAAAAGATTTGTTCACTAACCTGTTATAAGACGGAAATTAGCCAAAAGATTCACAGCCTCTCGTCACTTCTTTTTCTAAATATAACCCAATAATAAATTTGAAGATTTCTCAAATTTTATTTTTATTTTGAAATAAAGAAGAAAACTAAAACCACAGCCTCCACTATCCTATCTGCATCAAATCTCCAAACAATCACGAGAGCTTTATGCGCTAGATATATTCCACGACAAACAATACGCATCATATCGAAAATTTCTCTAAAAAGTCAACAATCTAGGGTTTTGAATATGCAGCGCTGATGATTGAAACAATGAAACCATAAAAATTATGATAATTTCCCATCATATAACCTAAACTTAAACTAACCAAAAAGATCGTGTTTTAATATATATTGAAACGAAAATTGAGAAGGGAAAAAAATCGAATTAACCTGAAACTTGAGAAGGCGCAGAGCTCTCGGCCACTCTCACTGGCATCTTTTATCGAATTTATGATCCGATCTCAAAACCCTAGTTTTAGCACTATAATAAAGCTGAGGAATTTTATTGGGAAGAAGGCGAAGGTTTTCTAATGAGGCTATATAACACTTAAATAAAATATCCTCAACTATCCAGCTTTTTCGCTAAAATACCTTCAAGCTTTTTATTACTGTAAAATCACTTCAGCTATGGTTTCTAAGGGAATTTTTTTTCATTAAAATACCTTCAAAAATAGAATTTCAGGTATTTTATTGTAATAAATTAACGTTGAGTTATTTCAGTGAGACGACATGATAATTCAGCGTATTTTTGTATAATTTACCCAAGCGGTTGTTTTTTTGTGTGTGTATGCCCCATCCTCTGGAGGTCTGCAATCGTACTTATTTTGCATATATACCCTGTATGTTCTGCATTTGTAAATACACCCTAGCGATCGATATTTGTTTGGAATGTCACACTTTCGGGTTGAAATGATAAATGTTTGTTTTGTACATAAAAGGGTTAATCATTGTTTGCGGTTTGTTTCAAGATTTTATCGCTGTTTGTTAGGTGTATATAAGATCATCAAATCGTCTAATTTTATGTTAATTTATCTTCTTTACCGTCTATTTAACTATCTCTTGCTTATTTCACTTAAACACGGTTTTGATTATGAAGGTTTGAGCAATATATTTAAAGATAAGTAAGGTTGAACATATATTGCAAGACTGAGCAATTGAAAATGAAGTATTAAATTTAAAATTAAAAAAATATTATATCACGGAATTCATAAATAGAGAAGTTTTTAGCGAGGTATGTATGGAAATACCCACAAATATATTGAGAGAAAGATAATGTTGCACAATAGTCCTCAATGATTATATTACTGTGTCATGGTATATTTTCGTGGAATTTTTTTACTTTTTGTACGGTTAATTGCCCAAAATCCCTATAATAAATATTTTATCCAGTATAGCACTTATACCACTCAAATGATTTACTTAATGTCATGACCCGGAAACGGCACATGACCGACACTTGAATCACGTGAAGTCTATACAGCCCCACTGTAACCCAAGTAAACCGAAAACCAGAAATCTAAACCTTTTTAGGTAAATAGTTGAGGCGAAGTTTGAAAAAATGGTTAATTATGAAATCAAGTACTCTTTTTAAAGTATGAATAAGGTTCGTTTTGAAAATACAAATGGACTGTATACTAAAATTTGAAAACATTTTCATCATTTGAAATTTGGGCAACACCTCCTTTGTAAATTTTGATCAAAAACAGTACATATATATAAATATAATCTGCATCCTCAATCGGGAGCTATCTCATCGCCCCAACGGCGGATACACAACCACGCAGTATATACGACGCCCAAGGCAAAAATTAACACAAGAAAAGCAAAAGAAATACCAAAAACAACAACTCATCAATATCCAAATCGACGCATAAAAGAATAACATATAAGTCTCGTCTTTAAGTCCAAAGGAACATATAAGTTTGGTTTCTAGGGCCACAAAATATACAAGTCCGGTTGATAAAGTTTTTAACTAGATTACAAGTGAATAAAAATATACAAACGGCGGTTACAATCTGTAATATAACCCACCCACTAAAACAATCACCCGAAGAAAAAGTGTGCCAGCAAGCCGCTGCTGATTCGAACAGTCGATCCTGTAAGAAAACTATGACACAACGCGGGTGGGTTGCCAACTCGTGAGTAGAAAATATCATCAGACAGAAATCGAATGTATAAAGATCTACCTAGGTCAGACTGTAATATTAATATCATGCTATGTGGTAACGAAAGTGTACGTGTGTGTAATATCGTGTCTGTATCAATACATGGTAGCATGTCATCCATAGCATAAATGTGTATCATCCAATGAGTGTCCATCAACGACTCTTGAAATCATCATAAAATACTGAGTGTCCAGTATCGACACTGGAAATCCTCATAAATCCCGTGTCCAATATCGACACGTAAATTCTCATATCTCAGGCGTCGTCTCTCGGGTCGGCCCTCTCTCAGGCGTCGTCTCATCGGATTGGCTCTTATATCTATCTGTATCATATCACTTCGGTCGATATCCTCTGAATATCTGTCGAGTCTCATACTGTCACCGGTAGGTAGTGTTCACAATCAGGCTCAACGCCTTTCTATACGATCTTCTTATCCCCGGGTGCCGTACCGGATGTACCATGTATCCGCAGACGGTGACTCCTTACTTATCGAATCAGATAATAATCATAATTCATAACCGAAAAACTCATGGTGGACGCCGAAATATCATATCAAGATAAAACCGCAATTTAAAAATATTCACAAGTTTTATAAAATCGTATCCGCGGTTTCTCAAATCTCAAAAATCCTATGAAAACAGTATCTTATAAAACACGGTAATAATGGGACAACATGTAAAGGCACAAAACGGTAATATAATGCATACTGATGTAAATTGAGCAGCAATCTAAGATACTGGCAGAAATATAATATGGCAAGTGTGCTCATATAAGCGTGTTCATATAAGTAATGTAAAGAAAGTGCAATATCCGGAATAGTATGTGATGCTGGGTACTAACAGTTATCTATAATGTTAATAGCGTATAGTGTGATACGGTGACATAGCGAGTTCTACCTATGTACGTAGCTGTAGGGTATTTTTCGCCACCCCATTGAGATGGGAATGCGCGTGCGCTTGTCAGGCGCATTACAGATTCCCCTTGCCTAGGGTAGGCGAGAGGTTATTGATTGTGGGGATCCGATTCTCTGGCAGCCGCGGACTAAGTTGCCGTTAATTACCCCTCGGCTTTTGAAACGAGAGAATCTCCGATTGACGGGTTAAACAGGTCATGCGAACTCAACGTGCAGTGTACTTATGTTTTGAAAGGGTTTTAGATATATCGGGGGCCCCGCAGAGTTTTCACGGGGGTCCCGTTACTCGGATAGCGGGCTGGGGGTTAAGGGGGCTAGCAGCCCCCTTGTGTGGTGCGGGGCAGCGCCCCTAGAAATTTTTTTCTAACAGGGACAGCGTCGTGGAGTGTGTGTGTATACATATATATATAAGGGAAAGGGCATCCAAAGGATGCGTAGGAGAAGGCGCCAGCAGCCCACATGCCAGGCACGCAGGCGCTGTGCGCCAGAGCGCCAGCGCACCATGTGCCTGGCACGCGGGCGCTGTGCGCCAGCAGCAAAAGGGACTTGGTCCCTGCACTGGGAGCCGTGGTCCCGATTTGACTTATGGAGTTAAACTTCTGACAGAGATTAATTTAGGGAGTTAAACTCCAATGGATCTTGAATGGAGTTAGACTCCTAAAAAAATTTAGAAATGATTAAAGGGGGCTGCTTTGTTTCTCCCTTTGGCTCTGGATCTTCCCAAGATGGGATTTCTGGAGATAGGTCTCTTTCTTCTTCCTGTCGGTTGGCCGGATCTTGGAGAAAGGGGGTGAGATTTAAAAATCTCTCCTTTTGAGATCTAATAGAAGATCTGAGCTCCCCTGTGTAGGTTTTGTGGTGAAAAACTATTTAGTTTTGAAAAATGAAGAGTAAAACTCTTAATTTGGTTCAAAAGAAAGGAGAAGATTTAGAACCTTGAGAAAGGAGAAGGAGGCAAAAAAACGCTAAACTTTTTAAGAGGAATGAAAAGTCTATACTTTATTTATCATCATGTTGCCTCTTATAGGCTTACACATTTACATATAGCCCCTTGGGCTTTATAAAATGGCATTTTGCCCATTCCATACCTCATGTGCATATTTCTTTTGCACATAAGTCATGGGCCTTACAAAAATTTGGCTTTATGCCCATTTTGCTTACATTCATGCACAAAAAATTACATCAAAATTATTTGTTACATGATTTTCATTTTGGCATGGGGAGACCGGCCGCGGGGCTCGACTTGGGCATGGGCCGCTTGCTTGGGCTTGGGCCCGCTTACTTGGTGTTGACCTTGACTTTGATCCGGTCAACCGGGGTACAAATTTTGACCCCAATAAAGTGCCCCCCATCAATAAATGCACACCGCGCATATGAGTTGTGTGCATGAAATTGATGGATCTTTAAGTTTGACTTCAAGGTGGAACATCATTCCAAGGGCGGAGCATCATCCCGGGAGCATAATTCCGGGGATCGGAGCATAATTCCGAGGATTGGAGCATAATTCCGGGATTGGAGCATCATTCCTGAAGAGCGGAGCATGATTCCAGGGATCGGAGCATAATTCCGAAGAGCGGGGCATGATTCCAGGGATCGGAGCATAATTCCGAAGAGCGGGGCATGATTCCAGGGATCGGAGCATGATTCCGAAGAGCGGAGCATAATTCCGAAGAGCGGAGCATGATTCCAAGGATCGGGGCATAATTCCGAGGATCGGAGCATAATTCGGAAAAGCGGAGCATAATTCCGAAGAGCGGAGCATGATTCTAGGGATCGGAGTATAATTCCGAAGAGCGGCAGACATTCTGACCGAAGCATAATTTCGATGCAGAGGTTGATTCCCAGGCGAAGCATAATTCCGACAGGGAAGACAGATACTCCGAGGAGAAGCATGATTTCGACATGGAGTACATTCTGAGACGAAGCATGATTCCGGCGCAGAGCTTGTTGGCTGACTTGATTCCGAGACGAAGCATAATTTCGACAGGGAAGGCAGATACGCCGAGGCGAAGCATGATTTCGACACGGGGTACACTCTGAGACGAAGCATGATTCCAGCGCAGAGCTTGTTAGTCGACTTGATTCCGAGGCGGACCTTAATTCCGACGGGGAGGTCGTTGGTTGATTCCGAGCCGAAGTATAATTCCGACAGGGAAGGCAGATACACCGAGGCGAAGCTTGATTTCGACACGGGGTACACTCTGAGACGAAGCATGATTCCGGCGCAAAGCTTGTTGGTCGACTTGATTCCGAGATGGAGCTTAATTTCGATGAGGAGGTCGCTGGTTGATTCCGAGCCGCAGCATAATTCTGACAGGGAAAAAAGATACACCGAGGCGAAGCTTGATTTCGACGCAGGATACACTCTGAGACGAAGCATGATTCCGACGCAGAGCTTGTTGGTTTGATTTAATTTGGGTTGACACCAACATCGCTACACTGGAATATAGTACCAGAAGCGAATCATCATTTGCCATGAGAGGATTTGGGGATTTTGGTTTTTGTTTGGTATCAATATCGCTACACTGGAATATGGTACCAGGAGCGAATCATCATTTACGTTTGCTTATTAGGAAGTGATGGCTTAGGAGACAGGTTTTAGGTCCCTATTACCCAAGACTTTTCAATTTTGTGAGCCATAAGGGTCTCACAAAGCATTTTCTCCCTACGGGTCGTAAGGATCCCGTAGGTGTATTTTCTCCTTAGGAGTCGTGGGGACTCCTAAGTGTGTTTTTCCTTCATGAATCGTAAGGATCTCACTCGGGAATTTTCTCCTCATAAAGTCGGGAGGACTTTACAAGTGTATTTTATCTCTTTTTCACGAGTTTGCGCCCTTTCGGCTTTCCACAAACTCGCCGGCAGTCCTGCTGTTTTTACTCACGGGGCCCTTTCGGGTTTTCATCCGTGCCCATTTTGTTTGTGGACATACCATTTTTTTTTACCGCCGGTGGGACTTTGAATGTGGTCTCGCCGGTAGGACTTCGGAGAGATTGGGATCGTTTTACGCCCATAGATTGTATACGGTTTTGCAGGATGTATGATCCAGACCATAGGGCCGGAAAAATTTCGGGACTTTGTTGGCATCTGCATTGCTGCACTGGAATATGGTACCGGGAGAGACTCATCATTTGCCGTTGGGGTATGAGATTTGGAATTTGGTTGGCGTCTGCATCGCTGCACTGGAATATGCTACCAGGAGCGACTCATCATTCGCCATTTGGGATTTGAGTTTGGAATTTGGTTGGCGTCTGCATCGCTGCACTAGAATATGGTACCAGAAGCGACTCATCATTCGCCAATGGAATTTGGAATTTGGTCGGCGTCTGCATCGCTGCACTGGAATATGGTACCAGGAGCGACTCATCATTCGCCGTTGGGACATTCAGAGTTTGGTTGGCGTCTACATCGCTGCACTGGAATATAGTACCAGGAGCGACTCATCATTTGCCGTTGGGACATTCAGAGTTTGGTTGGCGTCTGCATTACTGCACTGGAATATGGTACCAGGAGCGACTCATCATTTGCCGTTGGATTTTTTTTACCGCGATTGCTCTATCATTTCAGCTTTTCTTATCGCGAAGGTCGCGATTGCCCTGTCATTTCGGCTATTTATTCGCGGTTGCCCCATCATTTGGCTTTTTATTATTATTTTTTTTTAAATTTATATTTTGTTTCATTTACACATTTTTACATTCCCAGTTTAACGACGTGGTGGTCAATCTGACGGGTAGCTTAGAGAAGATACCCGATTGAACAGTTGTCAGGGGCACCGCCGGAGCTTGCCCGAAATGCCTTATTACTTTGTCGGTGTTGATGGCCTTGCCCCCAGCTGGGGCCAAGGAAAGTCGTTCAAATACCGACATGTGTTCAAAAATGGCAATTGAAAATTGTTATCCTGCAAATAGAAACATGATTTCAGTATAGACAATCGATATGTACATTGATTGAGCTCGCATGAACATTTAACCCGAAATATAGGAGGAGAGATTGGTCCCACCGGGCGTGCCAGAATTTGTAGGGTGTTTTTCGTCACCCCATTGAGATGGGAATATGCGCGCGCTTGTCAGGCGCATTACAGATTCCCCTTGCCTAGGGTAGGCGAGAGGTTATTGATTGTGGGGATCCGAATCTCCGGCAGTCGCGGACTAAGCTGTCGTTAATTACCCCTCGGCTTTTGAAGTGAGAGAACCTCCGATTGACGGGTTAAACAGGTAATGCGAACTCAACGTGCAGTGTGCGTATGTTTTGAAAGGGTTTTGGATATATTGGAGGCTCCGCAAGTTTTCACGGGGGTCCCGCTACCCGGATAGCGGGCTGGGGGTCAAAGGGGCTAGCAGGCCCTTGCGGGGTGCGGGGCAGCGTCCCGTTAGAAAAATTTTTCTAACAGGGACAGTGTCGTGGAGTGTGTGTGTGTATGTGTGTGTGTAAGGGAAATGGCATCCAAAGGATGCGTGGGAGAAGGTGCTGTGCGCCAGAGCGCCAGCGCCCGGCGCTGTGCACCAGCGCCCCACGTGCCTGGCACGCGGGCGCTGTGCGCCAGCAGCAAAAGGGACTTGGTCGCTGCACTGGGAGCTGTGCTCCCGATTTAACTTATGGAGTTAAACTCCTGACAGAGATTAATTTAGGGAGTTAAACTCTAATGGATCTTGAATGGAGTTAGACTCCTAAAATTTTTTAGAAATGATCAAAGGGGGCTTCTTTGTTTCTCCCTTTGGCTCTGGATCTTCCCAAGATGGGATTTCTGGAGATGGGTCTTTTTCTTCTTCCTGTCGGTTGGCCGGATCTTGGAGAAAGGGAGTGAGATTTAAAAATCTCCCCTTTTAAGATCTAATGAAAGATCTGAGCCCCCCTTTGTGGGTTTTGTGGTGAAAAACTATTTAGTTTTGGAAAAAGAAGAGTAAAACTCTTGATTTAGTTCAAAAGAAAGGAGAAGGTTTAGAACCTTGAAGAAGGAGAAGCAGGCACAAAAACCCTAAATTTTTTGAGAGGAATGAAAAGTCTATGCTTTATTCATCATCATGCTGCCTCTTATAGGCTTACACATTTACATATAGCCCCTTGGGCTTTACAAAATGGCATTTTGCCCATCCCATACCCCATATGCTTATTTCTTTTGCACATAAGTCATGGGTTTTACAAAAATTTGGCTTTATGCCCATTTTGGTTACATTCATGCATAAAAAATTACATCAAAATTATTTGTTACATGATTTTTATTTTGGCATGGGGAGGCCGGCCGCGGGGTTCGACTTGGGCATGGGCCCACTTGCTTGTGCTTGGGCCCGCTTGCTTGGGGTTGACCTTGACTTTGCCCCGGTCAACTGGGGTGCAAATTTTGACCCCAACAGTGGCATGGCAATTACCGATGATATATGTGTGAGCATACGAGTATGTGTACGTGCAATATGTAAGTTATCGGTAATGGTGTGCGTGTCCTAGCAAACGAAGTCAAGTAGAGCTAAGGGTATAAACGCAGTATATATCGTAGGTAATCGAAATGCGAGTGTATACAGAAATAAAGAAATCGTAACGTGTGCAAACTTTTAAGATATCCAACTATCTATGAGCCATATAGTTATAGTTTAAAATAGCACGAAACGTTGTTTTTGGAAATAAGGGATTACGATATTTTTGAACTAGATATCATTTGAAAATTCGTAGTGCACCATCGAAGTTATCGTTTAAAAGTGCATAACGAATCATTAGTTTTGAAAATAAATATGGCTCTAAACATCTTATGAATTTCTGTTTTTGTGATTTAAAACAAGACTTCTCGAGTCGAAATAAATATCGGCCGTAATCGACAATCAATTCTCATCATATCACGTACGGAATATCCTTCGTATGATGTTATCTAATCAATATGGTACGGATCTATAGCCGCGTATATCATCTCATCTCATATTATATCATATCATCTCATATCATGTATACTCATACCGTATCCATTTTCATTTCATATATATACTTATATCGCATCATATATATATATATATATATATATATATATATATATATACTTAATACGTAGATATAGCTCAATGGCTAAGGAATAGATACTAAGTATAAAACTTCTACTAGGTATACCAACATACATATATGGTTATACTAAATATGCAACGACTCTAATTTTACTATACGAAATTTTTTAAGTTAATATACAGAATGGAGTATGCAAGTCTGAATACAAATTATAAATTTAATTTGTTTAAGAACAGGAAGAAAGCACTAATAGCTCATTAGTAAAACCTTGCACTGCTGTGACATAACCCCTGTGTTGGAATCCTATCAGCCACGTATTATTTTTTCTGATTTTTCTTTTAAACTTTTTGGAAGTCCAAAGGTTTACACGTGCACCGCACACAAAACTGAAAAGTCTGGAAAATTAAACATGTGTAAAATGATATATATACTGAGGAAAACACGTGGCGAAAATGCAGAGCCCTACCCCACACATGGACCGGCGAGATGGCGATTTTGGCCGACGGTGACGGGTGACTCGTAGGGAAAAGTCCCCGTGTTTTGCACACAAAACCATTTGGCCTACCCCATTATCCTCATACTGTTTGTTTTCTCTGCAAATTAACAGAGACTTCAATTTCATCCATTAATCCAATTTATAATGCTTTTTAATTCATTCTTTCAATTCCAAAACCCTAATTCCACCCTATAAATACAACCACACGCCCTAGCCCTCCTCATTCTGAAAATTCTAGTCAAAAATATCAAAATTTTCTAAGTACAAGTGGAGTTGAAGTAGAGTTAGTCTAAGGTCAACTTCCGGCGAGAATTCGAGACAATTCCGGCGACCCTGCAACACCACGACAATCTTAAGCTCTTCCTCTTTCTATTCTTAACCCAAGTCACTTGTAAGTTCCTTCTATTTCCTCCCTCTCTTCGCTTAATTCTCTTTTCAAAACAAAATATCGGTAAGTGGAGTTATTACCGATGTAAATCTTCTAAACTCTATAATCTCACTTTTCATCTACATATTGTTCAATAAACTTTTACACAATATTTGTAACACTATTATAAAGGTTTAGAAATAATTTTCACTCTAAAGCTCCATATTAATTAACTTTTATTAAGCTTTTACTTTTAAATACCATAAAGTTTATATACGTTATCTTTTAAACATTTTGCTTAGCATACCTTTAAAAAACTCCACGAGATAATGGCCTACCTCTCACATACACACATATTGACATAGCACGATTCTCTTGAGACATAACTTTTGTGGCAAAATACGACTTTTCATCAAAATACCTTGAACTATAAAAACACGTTTTCTTCGAATTGTATTATCAAACTCTTTGTGATTATGCCTCTACAACCCATTTCGGGGAACCCGCTATTAGATGATGCGGATTATCGCACATCCTTGGGCTAGTAGAGCGAGATGGAGATCTCCTCACGGAACATACGATCTCGAATAAATTTTAATACGATTTTTAAGAAAAACAAGATTTTTTACTTAATAAATAAAATTAATTTTTAATAATTATATAAATATTATCAAACCATATATTTTTAATATATAATAAAATTCCATGTTTTCTAGAAAATTAAAGAATGACAAATTTCATTAAATACCATCAAGTATCAATACAAGACAAGTTACACTAAAATACCATGAACTATTCAAGCTAAGTTATATTCACTAATATACTTCACTCTTTAAAATTCACATCCATGGAAACCCTAAAGAACATAAATAATTACTCGAGATTTATTTTGAAAGTATATAAAATATTTTTCATAAAACCCTCTCGAGATATATAAAATTACATTAAGGACCTTAGTAAATATAAGTTTAAGCGGGACCAATTCTCTTGAGCCTCAGAGAGCTGGAGAAAGTGGACGCTTGCCTATTTAAGGTAGAAAACTAAAACGGGGTTATCAATGTTAATTGTCTTAGAAAATGACACAAATCCTGTCGTCTATGTGCAGCAGTTACCGATAACATCCTGAACTTAATTCAGGATCCAAATTCTGTTCTAAGTGTCTGACTCAAGTCTGAGTCCAAATCAATCTGAATCCAATTCAAATATGAATCCAATTCAAGATGAATCCAATATACCAAACATGACTATTTGCACCTAAACCTGAATACAAGATCAATTATGCAATATGACTTGACTTGACCGAACCATGGCTATATCTTGACTTGACTACATGCCTACTTGATACATCCTGAAACCGTTTACATGAACAACTTATACCATGGTCTCGGCAAGTCTGATAACTATAATCAATACAATATACATTACGGGGGTTAACGGGGTAGACTGGTACAGAATGTGTTAAAAGTGGCACGATAGACACTAAAAGACATCTAAATGAACATCTTGTGCCGTTGTCCCCTAGGTTTTGACGGGGCCTTATACTACAGATTACCATACTCCACGGGGAAAATTGGACTCCTCTCGTATACACTGATACCTTCAGTACTAAGCTACAAACAACTACGTTAGTATAACAAACATAAACCTGTACAATTTACCAGTTCTATTCTCTTTACTGAGTTTTTTGGTTAATACAAACTTACTCCAAAATACGCCCGGATTGGGTCTAAAATTCTAGTTTTAAAATACGGATACTATGCGTATCAACCAAAACCATAAAATGATGTCCGGTTAAAGAAAATGCATACCCCCAAGAACGGATACACGTAGCGTGACGCAGCGATCCAAACGAGACCGTTCCACTAAACGGAACGAGAACGCGGTGTATGGATACCACCACAGGGTCAGAGGTATGATGCAGACCATGCTAGATATTTTTAAAATGTTTTATTTGATTATAATTATATTATTAAAAATTGCAGATGCCAGATAAAATGCAGGTAAACGGAACATATGTGCACGGAACCTTAGATCTAGCAGGGATAACATGTAAACAGGAACCCAGACGGGTTTCAAGCATGCGGGTCGGATCAGGTACCAAGCACAGATACCAATTACACTATTCGAACTCATAAACTAATAAAGCAGGAAAATAACCACAGAATAAATAAAATAATTGAATCAACATGGTATAATTGAACTAGGGTGTTACATTATACCCAACTACAAAAAGAATTTCGTCCTCGAAATTCTTGGAACAGGAAAAGATAAACAAACATTAATCTACGAGAAAAGATGTGGAAACTTCTGTCTAATCTCGTCTTCTCGTTCCCAAGTCATTTTTCTGTGCGAGCGATTCCCCCATGAAACAAGTACGAGGGGGATAATCTTGCTCTTGAGGACCTTTTCTCTTTGATCAACAATCGACATCGGTCGTTCTTCATATGTCAAGTCCTCCCTTACAGTTAGCTCCGAATGATCTAGCACGCGCGTCTCATCTTGAACATACTTACGGAGTTTGGGTATAAGAAACACGTCATGAACACTCGCCAAAGATGGTGGTAAAGCTAATCGATAAGCTACTTCTCCAACGCGCTCAATAATATCGAAAGGCCCCATGAATCATGGACCAAGCTTGCCTCGACTCCCAAAATGAATCACTCCTCTAGTCGGTGATATCTTCAAGAATTTGAATCGTTCTTTCTGACTGACCATCTGTCTGAGGATGATAAACGGTGCTAAACTTCGAGTCCCAAACTTTCATGTAAACTCCTCCAGAAGTGCGATAAGAATCAGGTATCACGATCGGAAACGATACTCACAAGTACCCCCATGCAATCTCACAATCTCCTGTATGTACTGCTATGCTAATACTTTCGTCGACTGACCAACTCGAAACGATATGAAATGAACTGCCTTGGTCAATCGATCAACAATCACCCAAACTGCATTGTTACCCTTTGGACTTCGTGGTAAGCTGTCACGAAATTCATGGTTATATGTTCCCACTTCCACCGAGGAATCGGAAGTGGTTGCAACAAACCAGCTACTCTTTGATGTTCAGCCTTGACTTGCTGACACACCAAGCACTTTGCTACAAAGCGAGCAATCTCCCTTTTCATGCCTTCCCACCATATATGCTGTCGTAGATCATGGTACATCTTCGTACCTCATGGATGTAAGCTTCGTCATAGGCTCAGCCAAACGAGCGAAATTCTCCACGAACCTTCTGTAATATCCGGCAAGTCTAAGGAAACTTCTGATCTTCGCTACGTTCTTCGGAATCGGCCAATTATGAACTGCTACAATCTTCTCAGGATCAACAGCGATTCCATCTCCGGATACGACGTGCCCCAAAAACTTTACTTCTTCAAGCCAAAACTCGCACTTGCTCATTTTCGCATACAGTCTTTCTTGCCTCAATGTTTGCAGTGCGACCTTCAAATGTTCTGCATGCTCTTCTAAGCTCCTTGAATAGACCAGAATATCATCGATAAACACCATTATAAACTGGTCCAAGAACGGTGAAAAGATTCGGTTCATCAAGTCCATAATTATCGCCGGTGCGTTCGTGACTCCGAATGGCATCACTAAATACTCGTAGCCCATAACGAGTTCGGAACGCAGTCTTGCAAATATCTTCTGATTTAACTCGAACTTGATGATATCCGGATCGCAAATTCAGCTTCGAGAATACCTTCGCGCCACTGAGTTGCTCGAACAATTCGCCGATGCGAGGGATCGGGTACTTGCTCTTAATAGTCACCATATTTAATTCTTGATAATCGATGCACATCCTCCTTGTGCCATCTTTCTTCTTGACTAGAAGAACTGGAGCTTCCCAAGGTGAATTGCTGCTGCGAATCCAACCCTTCTCTAGCAATTCGGTAACCTACTTCTTGATTTCTTTCAACTCCACTTGTGACATCGGATAGTACGCCTTTGAGATTGGCGCTGCACTAGGGACAAGATCAATTGCGAACCCCACATCTCATTTTGGCGGTAAACCCGAGATGTCTTCGAACACGTCCATAAACTCTTGAACTACTGCTGGCGCTTCCTCTTTATCAACTTCCATCGACGAAAGAACATCGCTTGTCGGCCTAGCCCTAAACTCGACTGGCCCGACAGAATTGCTACCTCCAGCAAATACAAACTCTGGATATCCGGGAATCTGGAAAATCACTTTCTTTATCCTACAATCAATGTGAGCGTGGAAAGTGCCGAGAAAATCCATTCCCAAGACAACATCATAGCTGCTAGTATCAATCGCCAAGAAATCCACGAATAACTCCCGTCCGCAGATAACAACTGAACAATCTTTGCACTCACTACTATATATATTTTCCCATTCCCAGTGTGTAAGTCCCAACAACTAGACAGGGCCGTGCATGAAATCGAGTGTGAAGCAATAAACTTGGACGACATAAAACAATAGGATGCACCAGATCGAATAATGCTAATGCGGGAAAATCATGAACAAATAGGGTACCCAAAATGACTTCATCTGAAGCCCAGCCACTGGAGAAGATTAGCACGGTAAACATGATTCAAGCTTGTGATAAAACATGAACTGGTAAGCAATGCAACCGAGAGAGCAAGGTAATACAACGACCATAAAACAAGGAGATGAATCAAGACTAGGACTCCAAGTTACTTAAATAGAGTACTGCATTGTAACCATGCTGCAGTTCATAGGTACAATCGCATAACCCCGTTCAAGTCGTCCAAATCCTAGTATCAGAATCGAATGAATAGGAAGGGAGAAACAATAGGGAATCAGGAGGATTCCAGGTTGAGATGCAAAGTCACCCATCTCGTCAAAAGAAAGATAAGATTCAAGAATGCCAAGACGGTAAAGTGGCAGGACATATTCCTAATTACGGGTTTTCTGATTCGTGTTTTGGGTCCAATACCCAACTACAAAAGAATCAAACCCGATTAACCTAAATCCATTGGCTCTGATACCAACAAAACCATGTCACGCCCCGCTTCCCAAAATACGGGATACGAGGGGTGACTAAGCCAGCCATGCTCCTACGGTCAGGGAATAATCCCGCCGTAGTCACACTTCGGCTTCTAGTATTACATGGTAGTCAGTAAACAGTACTTGAGTAAAGGAAAATCACAGTTCACAACTTTATTACATTGCAAATAAAAGAGTTTGAGATGCATTTTTTTTGCATAATAAAATAACTAACCAACAAAACAAGTGCTGAAAGAAAAAGAAACAATGCTGGTAACTCAGTCTAGATCTCCGCGATCTCGAATGATAGGTTCTGCTCCTGGGTTGGGTCCGCTTCATCCTTTGAGCATGCAGACTCAGGTCGTTAGGACGACACATATAGCAATAAATATATATGATGGTTATGCAATATTATTAAACATGAGAAGTGCAACAAAATGCAGAGCATGGGTATACTAAACATCAATTGAATATGAATAGTGCAATATAAGTATCATGTCAATAAACTAGGCAATGCGTATGCCACTACTTATCGGTCACTAAGTCAATAAAATCAATTGTTGGAAAGGATGCTCATGTTTAACAAGGGTCTCGTGCATGCCCGAGACAACGGTCCGCTGTGTCCGGGACATAACCCTGTCAGCCGTGCCGTTAGGCCCACGACCTAATGTATATATATGTATATCACTAATAGCGAATGATCATCCTCTAAATCACCGTACCTCGCTAAATATGAGCTCAATTCCACTTTGATTTCCCCATTCCCCATGTTATAGTATGCATTCATGTATTCGATGGGTTGTGAACAAATACATATCGCTGTCATTTTCAATCACTTTTCCACTTATCAGTATCATTGTCGTATTTGCCACAACCCAATCGCTAACACTAATGTATCGAAAATGCAAATCAGTCACTAGGTTTCAACGTGAATGATCACTATGCATGTATAAATCAAGCACGAAAATATGCAGAAATGCACTAAACAGGTATTCACTATTCTATGACGACCAATGCCGTACAACTTGCAAAATTTACGATAAATCATACACATAGAATCGACCAAAATAATATAAAGGACGTATGAAGTACAATTGATTATCTAAATGGTAAAATTTATTTCATGTCAATCGGAACTCAGGTTAGGGAATTATCTAGCGACCGATTGCTGGAATTTCAGTTTCAGAACTGGAAGCCCAACTTCACGCACGTTTTATCAGTGATTGTGTTCAGATTCAGGTGTTTTCCCAGTTGAATGAAATATAGTTCTGTCTATTAAGTTTCTAACTCATCAAACGGATTATTATTAGCATTTCAGTATTAGAAGTTATGTCCCGTTTAATGTGACAGTGTAAGAAATGTTATCGCAGAAACTTCAGAACACAGCGACGCTCTAAAATACAAATTAAATATCAAACGACGGTGAAAAAGCATGAGACCAGATTCATGTGTTATCTAACTAAATTATCTACGTGACCATATGGGGACTTGCACTTTTTCAGTTTAAAGAAGGGGTGTGCATGTGTTCAAAATCAGGTATCCAAAAGAAAATGCCGCCCGGGACTGCAGTCCAGTGCCGCGTTCGCAACCCAGTATCATTACAGTGATCTAAAATTGTCGAGATACAAACGATGGGTGGTTGTAGGTTATCGAGTCGGCTTCGATATGAGCCATAGAACATTACTTTCCAAACCTCATTTAATTTACGATGATTTTAACAAGTTAGTACGCACGGTAAGGTTCAGATTTTGTGTCGCCTTTTAGGGGCGACTTTACATGATTAAAAACACAGTATTTTACACCCAAATTCCTACACGGTATTTGAAATCAATAAAGGGGCCTAACTATCATAGGTTCAGCCATAACAAGATATGTTTTAGATTATAATTCGCATCGAACACTAGGGCATTGTTTGGTAATCTGTCGATAACACATATTTACACTACAATATAATCTGATATTATTATCTAGCCTAGATATTAAAATAGCACGAAATAACAAGAGATGGATTTTCTCTTGCCTTTGGCGAAGGCGGCACGACTGGTACGGCGGCACGACTGGCACGGTTCAGGCGTGGACTTGGGGTGGCTCGACACTGGCGTGGAGGCGGGCACGGGGCGGTGGGTGGTCGACGGGTTCACGGTGGCTCGGGGGAGGAGGAGTCGAGCCGATGGAGGTAGCGTTAGCGGCGTCGAGCTGTGGTGGCGGCTGCAGCGATGGGTGCAAGGGCTCAGTGTTGGGGATGCTCAGAGGTTGCAGCTTGGAGATGGTGAGCTCCGACGATGGTGGATGAAGAGGATGAGGGCTCGGTGTCATGGAGGAGAGGAGAGGAAGGAGGAGGTCATGGTGACGATAGTGTGAGGACGAGGTTTAGATGACGACGACGATGATGGTCGGCGACGTGGTGAGAAGGTCGACGGTGTTCCCGCCAAAATTTTGGCTCAAAACTTGCTCCTTTAAAAAAAAATAAAAAAATATAATAATAAAAATAAAATAAAAATAAAGGAAAAACTCCACATGCAAAGCATGTAGGTACTGAGCGCCAGCGCTAAAGAGTCAAAGACTCTGAGGCAGCGCCTCACGTGCAAAGTACGAGAGCGCATCACGTGCAAAGTACGAGAGCGCTGAGCGCCAGCGCTAAAGAGTCAAAGAATCTGAGGCAGCGCCTCATGTGCAAAGTACAAGAGCGCTGAGAGCGTCAACGCTAAAGAGTTAAAGACTTTGAAGCAGCGCATCACATGCAAAGCACGAGAGCGCTGAGCGCCAAGCGCTAAGAGTCAAAGACTCTATGACAGCACATCACGTGCAAAGCACGCGAGCCCTGGTGCCAGAACTAAATGTTCTCCACCGTTGGATCAAAGATCCAACGAAGATGATAAATCATTAAAATTCATAATAAAAATCTGTTGAGGAAATACTCCTCAAATCTTTATAAACAAAAAAGATTGTGCTCTGTAAATCAGAGCACCCATGGATCAAAGATCCGATGGTGATTAAAAATCACCAAGCTACAGAATAAGCTCTGCAGGGGAAAATATCTTCCCAATCTTTCTAAACAAGAAAGATTGTGCTCTGTAAATCAGAGCACCGTTGGATCAAAAATCCAATAGTGATTAAAAAATCACTAAGATACAGAATAAGCTCTGTATGGAAAAATATTCTCCCAATCTTGTTAAAAACAAGAAGATTGCCTTCTGTAAAACAGAAACCCTTGGATCAAAGATATAACAGTGGGAAACATCCCCAAATCAATCAGAGGAAAGATTTCCTTAACTGATTCAATAAATCAGCCTCCACTATATAAAGGCCCCAAGACTTCAAGTCTCAGGAGAAGGAACCCCCCATAAACTTAAAAATTCTCAGAAAAGAAAAAGAGAAGAGCAAGCTCTGAAAAGAAGAATTTCTTCAAGATAAATAAAACAGAGAGATCAAAGCATCTCATCATAAAAAGAGGGAGAGGGGAAGAAAATAGAAAGAGAATTTAATTCTCTAAAGAAAAGGAACCCCTCACAAAAGCTCCTACAAAAAGAGAATTTAATTCTTAAACCAAGAGTTTAACTCTTCTCAAAAATCTTAGTTCCTCCTCTGGTTAAGATCTGCAGAAGCAGATCTCCCCACAAGTTGAGAATTTAATTCTCACCGGGAAGATTCTGTCATGCAGATTGAAAACCTAAGGGAAAGAACTGAATCCAAAAGAGTTTAACTCTTACAAAACATGTGGGAATTTAATTCCTCTGAAACTAGGGTTTAACTCTTTAAAAAGAATTTAATCCTTTTAAAGAACAAAAGGAGAACTTGATTTCCTAGAACTATAGAAGAACGGCCTGGTGATTCATTAGCGTTCAACGCTACACAATAAAAGCTCACTTTTCTCGCCAAAAATTTCTGCGCAAAAGAGTCCAAGGTATCAAATTGCAGCGATATGCTTAAGGAAATGCAAACCAGTATCTTCCGGGCTATTTTTTGACAAACTCCCGAATGAGAAACAGATAAATTCTGATGGTATCGAAAGCGGCTCGAAAAACCCTTCGATTTGATATATTATGGGCCTCGTAATTCATCCGGGATCAAAAGTTATGAGGAATTACGTGTCCACACGTGATGGGCTTTTAAGAACCCGCTGGAAGAGTTAAAAGATACAATAAAAACTCAGAAAAGACCCCAATGGGGCATCACGTGCTCACACGTGACCATGGGTCACGTGCAGACACGTGATGGGCTTTTAAAGCCTCTAAAATAATGAATAGAATTTAATTCTAAAAGTCAGAAAATACCTCAACGAGGTATCACGTGCTTACACGTGACCAATGGTCACGTGTTGACACGTGATGGTTAAAACTGAAACATAAATAAGCGGCTGAGAAAGGAACCCAATTGGGGGTCACGTGCTCACACGTGACCAAAGGTCACGTGCCAGCACGTGACTGGCTTTAAAAGCATTATAATTTAATAGAATTAAATTCTAAAAGTTTCTGAATCTTTCCAAATGGAAAAGGGTCATGGGGAACCGTTGGATTAAAAATCCAAGGGTGATTAAAAATCACCAATTTATAGAAAAACCTTGGACAAGGAAAGATTTCCCTGAAAATCTCACCAGGATAACAAATAGAATATCTTTTGGATTTAAAATCCACGGTGAATAAAATTCACTGAATGATCTAAAGGCCCAGATTAATGATAAATATAAATCAAATCTCTCAACATACAAATCAAATCTCTCAATGAGAGATTTGCTAAACAAATTGATTCTCTTCCTTCTCCTATAAATAGGAGCCAAGAAGAGAAGAGAGGGGGATCTACTTTTTTGAGAGAAAAACAGAGAGAGGAGAATTTAATTCTCAAGAGGGAAGAAAAGAAAGGAGAATTTAATTCTCAACAAAGAAAACCCTAGGTGAGAAAAGGGAAAACGATAAACTTCAAACAGAGAATTTAATTCTCAAAATCCAAGAGTTTAACTCTTATACAAAAAAGAACTTAGTTCTTCTTCTGGTTGAAGATCTGCACAGAGCACATCTCCCCATAACTTGAGAATTTAATTCTCATCGGGTCGAGATCCTGCCATGCAGATCCTAAACTTAGAAGGGGAATTGAGTTTTGAGAGTTAAATTCTCCTGAAACAAAACTAGGGTTTAACCCTAATCAAGAATTTAATTCTTTTACATATCTGGGAATTTAATTCCTTTGAAAAGAAATCAGGGTTTTATCCTAAATAAGAATTTAATTCTTTCACGATAGGAATTTAATTCCTCCAAAATCATAATTAGGGTTTAACCCTACAAAGAATTCAATTCTTAAAAGATCTCTGTTCATGAAAAGAACTAGGGTCACGTGCCCCACGTGACCCTTGAAAAGATCCCCTGCAAAGAACTTTGAAGCATCACCTCACGTGCTCCTACGCGACTCCCAAAACGCAGAAAGAAAAAGCAAAGGAAATGAAAGCTTTGGGCGCTCTCACGTGTTATCACGTGACCCCTCAGCAAATGCTTTAACAATTGGCGCACAGATCTCCATCACGTGCCAACACGTGATGCTCTAAAAATAAAAATGAAAGTGTTTAACACTTAATGGCAAAACAAAAGAAAAGAAGCTTTGGGCGCTCTCACGTGTCCCCACGTGACCCCTCAGCTAGTGCTGTAATATTCGATGCATAAACCCCCATCACGTGCCAACACGTGATGCTCTAAAATAAAGATGAAAAGTGTTTAACACTTATTCGCAGATTTGAGGATAAAACAAAAGGAGATCTGGCTCCACGTTTAGGGCGCCCTCACGTGTCCCCACGTGACCCCTAACAGATCTCTTTAATATCCAATGAATGGATGCTTATCACGTGCCCGCACGTGATGGCCAGAGAGTCAAAAAGTGTTTAACACTTATTTGCAGAACAAAGTGAAAGGAAATCTGGCCCCATCTTCAGATGCCTCATGTGCTCACACGTGATGGCCTGAAAGCTAAGTGTTTAACACTCATTTGCAGCCTTAAGGGTAAAATAAAGGAGTTTCGGCCCAATCTCAGGCGCCTCACGTGACCCCACGTGACCACCCCATTTTTAGTGTTTAAACACTATTTTTAAAACGCATCACGTGGGAACACGTGATCGTCAAATACCTTCTAGTGTTAACACTATTTCAAAACCAACCTAGCCCAAAATGGCTAAGTTTTTCCAGAGGTAGGATTCCCCTTTGACCGAACTTCAAATATACCCTTGTTTTCCAAACTTGATCATTTCACATGACATTCAAAGTAAACTCCAGATCCATGATGAAGGGTCAGTGCCTAATAAAAGCCAAAATGTTGTCAGAGCCCCCAAATCTCTGTTTAACATTGCTGAATGATGAGGGACTGAACCCAGACGAATGTCTAATTGCCCAAAGGGCCAATATTTCAAACATAATTGGACTTAGCCCAAACTGGCCATAAGTCCTCAAATCATTTTGAACTGAGCACATCTGCTCTTTCAACCAACTCATTGGTTCAAGGGTACATCTCGGAACTCCTCTGATATTTGTCGTTGTAATCCTTCAACGTCTTCAGAGAGGTAACGGGTCCCGACAACCACACATCAACACGGACTGTGGGGTCCTTAAACTCATGGACTTATGCGTCCTTAAACCAAGATACGGACTGTGGGGTCCTTAAACCCGCGGACTTATGCGTCCTTAAACTAATGGACTAACGCGTCCTTAAACACACCCATATGGACTGTGGGGTCCTTGAACCCATGGACTTATGCGTCCTTAAACTAATGGACTAACGCGTCCTTAAACACACCCATATGGACTGTGGGGTCCTTAAACCCATGGACTTATGCGTCCTTAAACTACCCATGGACCGCAATGTCCTTAAACTACCAATGGACCACTATGTCCCTAAACTGGAACATGGACCACTATGTCCCTAAACTAGCAATGGACCACCATGTCCCTAAACTGGAACAATAGAGCCCCAAATGCTCTTTTGTCGGATCTAAACGATCCTGTTTAAGTTGATCTTAGCCTCAAATATGGCTAACGCATCCTTAAACCTTTGAACAGACTCTAGTCCCAAATCGGACTATAAATCCCCTAATCAACTCTGGCTCAAGGGTACATCTCTGAACTCCTCTGACATCTGTCGTTGTAATCCTTCAATGTCGTCAGAGAGGTGATGGGTCCCGACGGCCATACATTTAATGGACCACTATGTCCCTAAACTGGAACATTAGAGCCCAAATGCTCTTTTGTCGGATCTAAACGATCCCGTTAAGTTGATCTTAGTCTCAAACAGGACTAACGTATCCTTAACAAACGTTTGAGTTGATCTTAGCCTCAAATATGGCTAACGTATCCTCAAACCAAAACCCCAAACCCAAATCTAAGAAAACACGGATTTGGACTAATCCACGTCCTACGGGCGACGACATAAATTGGTCTCCGTATACAATCCACGGGCAACCACAAATAAAACAAACACACACGACACGAAGTGACCATCTGGAGAAGGAGAAAGTTGTTACCGCAATGCGGTAGCGTAATTAACTGCAGGGGCTTGCGCCTGCAGGGAAGAGCGTCCCCACAATAAAAAAACCCCTCAAGCGAGGGGGAATCTGACGAAGTCTGCTACATCGGATGCATCCGTTTAAACCTTCGATACACGGTGCCATAAATCAACTTGGCATCTTCGGAGAGGTAGACGGATAGCACCAATTAGCATCTGCCCCGAATCTCAGTGCCAAGACATCGCAGTCTTGTGCGCCGCCATTCGGAGGGGAACATTCACGTGTTCCCACGTGAGCACCTTTGGGGAACGAAAAAGGAAAGATTGAGATCTAGCCACGTAACCCCACGTGACCCCTGAGAAGTGCTCAACACTTATAAAAGAGAAATGGGAATGAAACCTATTTTTGAGGCGCCTCACGTGACCCCGCGTGACCCATGAGAAGTGCTCAGCACTTATAAAAGAGAAAAGGGAATGAGCCCAAAGGTAGCGCTCACATTTTGAGAGCACCTCACGTGTTCGCACGTGAGCATTAATGAACTAAGCGCTCAGCACCCAAATACAGCGCCTACATTTGAAGAATATCTTACGTGTCCACACGTGACCATTTAATGAACCATTTGCTCAGCACTCATATGGAAAAGAAATATATCCAAAAACAGCGCTCACATTTTGAAAGCGCCTTACGTGTTCGCACGTGAGCACCACAGGGAGCTAAGTGTTTAACACTTACATATACAAAAGGGGAATAGAACTCAATGAACATCGCTAATTTTCAGGCGCCTCACGTGCCATACGTGAGCGTCCCCAAAATTTCAGTGTTCAACACTGCTTTAAAGCCGCACGTGAGAGCACGTGAGCGTTGAGCATATACTAGTGTTTAAACACTATGAGATGCCAATATTAGCCAAATTTAAACCAAATCTCCTAAGGACAAGCAATTGATCCCCTCATGCTCAGGGTCCCCCAAACCGATCTCAGTCCCAAAGATAGCTAATGAGCTCTTAACAGATGGCATCTAAAATGATGTTCATCCCATTCCCTCTCAGTCGGGACATTGGTTCAAGGGTACATCTCTCCATACCTCTGATACATGTCATTGTAATTCCTCAACGTCTTCAGGGAGGTGGCGGGTCCCGACAACTAACAACTTTTTGGTACATTTTCAAACCCATGGATACACCCCAATGGACCGTAATATCCTTAAACTAACTGTGGACCATAATGTCCTTAAACTAACTGTGGACCGTAATGTCCTTAAACTTACGGACCGCAATGTCCCTAAACTAAACTTTACAGACTACAGCGTCCTTAAACTCATGGACTATGATGTCCTTAAACTTTATGGACTATGAGGTCCTTAAACTTATAGACTATGATGTCCTTAAACTTTACAGACTATGAGCTCTTTAAACTAGACTATGATGTCTTTAAACTAGACTATGAGGTCCTTAAACCCACGGACTATGATGTCCTTAAACTTTATGGACTATGAGGTCCTTAAACTCATGGACTATGATGTCCTTAAACTTTACAGATTATGAGGTCTTTAAACTAGACTATGATGTCTTTAAACTGGACTATGAAGTCCTTAAACTCATGGACTATGATGTCCTTAAACTCCATGGACTATGATGTTCTTAAACTTATGGACCGCAATGTCCCTAAACTAAGACGATAGAGTCTAAATACTCTTTCATTGGATCTAAATGATCCCAAAATCTTGTAGAGTAGATCTTAGTCTAAAATTAGACTAACGTATTCTCAACAAACGTTTAAGTTGATCTTAATCTCAATGAGAATAACGATCCTTAAACCCAAACCAAAACCAAATCTAAGAAAATACGGATTTGGACCAATCCACGACCTACGGGCGACAACATACATTAGTCTTCGTATACGATCCACGGGCAACCGAAAATAAAAACAAACACATACGACACGAAGTGACCATCTGGAGAAGGATAAAGTGGTTACCGCTATACGGTAGCGTAATTAACTGCAGGGGCTTGCGCCTGCAGGGAAGAGCGTCCCCACAATTAAAACCCCCTCAAATGAGGGGGAATCTGACGAAGTCTGCTACAACGGCCGCATCCGTCTAAACCTCCGATATACGGTGTCATAAATTAACTTGGCATCTTTGGAGAGGTGGACGGATAAAACCAAATTGTATCTGCCCCCAAATTCAGGTGAGACGTTTATCTTCCCGGATTTCGGCGGAGAACAGATTCTGGCACGCCCGGTGGGACCTTTTCCGCTTTCCACTCCAAACTTCGTGTGTCGTGTTCGCGAACGAATCGCGGTTTGATATGGTTGCCCTTAGATTTGAGGTACTAAGATTTGGTGTCTTGCTCCGTGCAGAAAAAGAAGATCAATGGTTTCTAACTGCTCCGGCTGCAACAATTGCAACAACTCTCGCTCTGTCCTCGCAGGAGGAGTGACCTACGAGCCTCAAGCGGCCTCCATTTTCGCGATGCCAGTGGAACAGATGAATCAGGCCACCACTGGACTGTTCTTCGGGACCATGCTCCCACAATGAGCTTTAACGCCCCAGTGCTATCGCAAGAAGCTCCAAAAAAGCCGGTCTTCGATCGGCTTGCAACTATCGCGGCCCCTCTCAACGGGTTGTCCAAATCCAACGCCTCAGTCTTTAACAGACTGGGCCAAAGCTCCCATGGGCCCGTGAAGAAGCCAACATTACTTGAAGAGGTTATCCCGAAACGGATAGCCATCCCTATTCCAGTAAATGAAATCGTCGGAGAGGCTTCTCCTGCTAAGGGGTCGGTCTTCACAAGACTAGCCGTGCCAACTCCCGCTCCAGGCGAAGTCACTAAAGCCGCTACCCCTGCTCGAAAGTCTGCCTTCAACAGGTTGACCATCCCTTCTCAACGGACGTCAGTCTTTGATAGGCTGGCACCAGCAGCAACCCTTCACCAAAACAGGGGGCATGATGAAGCCACCCCCGTAACTGAGCCAGTGCCATTTGCAAGACATGCTCGACGTCGCCACCGGCGCCGAGTGAGGAAAGATGGGGGCACTTCCCGTTCTGGATTGACTCCACCAGCTGCGATGGTTGAAGTCGATGCTGCTGTTCCAACTGGGAACAACTTTGAACCACTCAAGAGGGTCCGCAAGAATTCTCTGACTGCTGTATTGAAAAGATCTCCTCCACCTATGGAGAATGTTACAAAGTCAAAGCCGGAGCAGCCCCCTCAGTGGCTGTCTTCCAAAATCCACAAGGTCTGGCAGAGAGTCCAGGATTCTGTGATCGACAAGGACTATTCCCGCCAACAGAAGAAGATGAAGACTCAACAGGAAGAGGGCCATCCCTCTTGCATGCTACGCAAAGTATCGTCTGCTCAGATGCCTACTGCAACAACCCCCTCAACTTCAATCATCTATAAAAAGAGGAGGGCGGGGAAGATCCCTATGCCTGCAATGAATCTCAAGGGCACTGAACCCAGACGCTCCAAGTCTGGGGGCATGGTGGTGCATACTGTTTATATGGCTTCCGGGAAGGAGGAGAGCCGTGCCTCTGGAGGTCATCGACCACTCACCCGATCGGTAACAAAAGCTCAGGAGCAACAACAGAAGCTCCAGGAGATGTTAACGAAGATGGCCGCACTCACGGGATATAAAGAAAGCCCCGAAGTATCGTCGGATCAGCGCCAGGAACAGGAAACCGATGCCGAGTTCTTCCGGATGATGCTAGAAAAGAAAGATCAAGAGGCAGCGGAACAAGCGGCCAATATAAAACAAATGGCGCTATTGTTCCAGGATATGGTGGGCATGATGATCTAGTCAGACCCTCCAGCCGAAAATCCGCCAATAATAATCGAAGACGACAGAGGGTAGACGTCAAACCCTCTTCCGGCCTTTTCAGTAGCAAAGGAGGAAACAATCTCGAAAGCTGCGCTCGATGATTATATAGCTCAATAAATACGAGCCCATCAAGCGAACGAAGCTGCTGGCCAAGTCGTCAGAACTGGGCGACCCTATCCCAGCTGGTACGATCAGATTAAGTACCCGTCAGGATACACAATCCCTAAATTTCATGTATATAAGGGGACAGACAACCCCTACCAGCATGTCGCCCAGTTCAGGGCCCTATGCGGCAACACTGGAGGTGACGATAAGGTACTTCTTCACCAATTCGTCGGCAGCTTGGCGGAGACGGCGTTCAGATGGTATTCAGAACTTCCCAACGATTCCGTCAAAACTTTTACGGAGATGGAGTTGCTATTCACCTGGCGTTTCGCAAGCGCTAGCGAACGCACCCCAATCACGGCATTGATCAATGCCAGGGTGAAGCATGGAAAAACATGGGTTCAGTAAGCGATACGATGGCGAAACCTATGGTCGAAGTGCGAACAACGCATAGAAGAGGCTCCTGCAGTAAGCATGTTTGTGGGAACCCTCGATCCGCAGGCGGCCATCTCCCAGTTTATGATGTTCTTCAAGCCGACCACTTTCCAGGCCTTGATCGACAAGCTAGCCCAAATGGACCAGATGGGCTATAGGCCTTCCTCTTCAAAGACGGAGCTTCAGAATGAAATGGGAAAAGGGAAAGCGACCTTTGTCGCTAATGCTCAGCAACAACCGAGTAGTCCAAAACTAGCTGATCGCCAAAACGACAGATAGCGATTTATCAACGAAAAGTTAAAGCGTCCTTACTCATTCCCCGGGGATAAAATAAGGAGATTGTTTGAACTGGCAGTGCGCAACGGGCTCATTACTCTACCAGAGCCGAGACACCCACTGCAACCGAACGACGTCAACGATTCCAATTACCGCCCCTACCATCGAGTATTGGGCCATCCGATCGAAGACTGCTACGTCTTCAAAAACTGGGTTGAAGACCAATACCAACAGGGTAAGTTCGCGCTATCTGAAAATTGGAAGGTGAATCCGCCATAACAACACACTCCTAAAAGGGTGGACACGCCGGGGCATCATACTCATTCATAGAGAAAGCTCCATGGGAAGTAGTTTTTTCGGCAAAAACGAAAAAAATGCTGAAGGATCTTCAAGCATGCCCCGCAATCAGGTGGAAAAGCCCTTTAGAGCCTGAGATCATTGAGGGAATGCTAAAACCGCGCCCGACGCCGAGAATTGGTAGCGATGGTCAAAACGCTCAGGCCCAGCCGTCAAAGTTTTCAAAGAAGAAGAAGAAGCCCATGAAGCCTGATGACAAGCGCACGGACTTGCAAAAGCATATTGACACGCTGGAGGAATACAACCAGAAGGCACGGACCCCAGTCGCACTCCATGAGTTTCTCAACCATATCCTTGAGAACAGAGGCAATGACAATGACAAGGGAGACGACGCGTCAGAAAAAACCTCGAAGATTACGTGGAAAGTTGTCACATAATCTCTCACTCGTCAATAGATGATAAGGAAGCTCCTGATGCAGAGAAGCTGGGAGCAGAATCGACACCAAAATCCTTAGAACCATCCGATGAGCTGATTGACGTGCTGCTAAACGAAGCCTGTCAGAAGAGCAAAGTTGATCGAAAACGCAAAATGGCCATATTCGAAAAATCCAGGCGTCAACGTCAAATGGAAGAAGTCACGGTAGGGATGGATCACAAAACACCCCAACCAAACCAAATCACACCCTAAATGGGTGTATCCCACTTTATCGTTACGTATCCCGTCACGTGACAGATACAAGTGCATACAGGATGAACGATGGACCGTAATGTCCTAAAACTAACAATGGACCGCAATGTCCTGAAACTAGCGACGGACCGAAACGTCTTTAAACTACTACAAACTCCCGGCATCCTCAGGCTGACGTGGTGTAAAAAAACCGGTACGTCCATAAGCAAGATGGACACGGATGAAAACCCGAAAGGGCTCTGTGAGTAAAAACAGCAGGGCTACCGACAATGTTTGTGAAAACCCGAAAGGGCGCAGACTCGTTAAAAAAACAAAAAAAAATGGTATGTCCATAAGCAAGATGGGCACGGATGAAAATCCGAAAGGGCTCCGTAAGTAAAAACAGCAAGGCTACCGGCGATGTTTGTGAAAACCCGAAAGGGCGCAGACTCGTAAAAAAAAGCGGTACGTCCATAAGCAAGATGGGCACGGATGAAAACTTGAAAGGGCTCCGTGAGTAAAAACAGTAGGGCTACCGGCGAGTTTGTGAAAACCCGAGAGGGTTCAGGCTCGTAAAAAAAATTCGTGCACACTTGCGAGGTCCTCTCGACCTTGTAAGGAGAAAACACATGTGTGAGATCCTTACGACTCACAAAGGAGCAACACACTTAGGGATCCTCACGATTCCTAAAGAGAAATTACACTTACGAGATCCTCATGACTCGTAAGGAGAACCCTCTTATGAGACTCTCATGGCTCATAAGATTCAAAAGCCTTAAACTACATGGATCTGAACCTGTTCTTAAGCCTTCACCTTTTCCAGGTTGCCCTACAAGCGGTTCAATACTTACCCTTGTATACAATCCACGGGCACAAGTAATCTTTTCCTTGCCGAACCCCACCAACGACGAGGAATGCCCTCATTTGATGAATAAACACTTATAGGTCCTCTCGATTTATAAGGAGAAAAAACTCTTGCAAGATCCTTACGACTTACAAGAGAACATACACTTAGGAATCCTTAAGATTCCTAAGGAGAAAAGACATCTACGAGTTCCTCACGACTCGTAGGGAGAAACACCTTTATGAGACCATTATGACTCATGAAGTCAAAAGCCTTAGTCGACATGATCTTAACCCTGTTTGCTATGCCACCTTTGTTCGAACCGACAAAGGCAGATGATGATTCGCTCCTGGCAATATCCCAGTTGTTGCGATGCTGATGCCTAAATCGGTATCAAATTCCAAGTCCTTTCATGGCAAATGACGATTCGCTCCTGGCAACATTCCAGTCGCAGCGATACTGATGCAAGATTGGTATCAGACCATGAGTTCCATACTCGATAAAAAATGCATATAAAATAGCCGAAATGTTTGGGCAACTCGCAATAGAAATCAACGAGTAAAATAAATGCATGCAAAAATAGCCGAAATGATTGGGCAACTCGCAATAAAAAACAACGAGTAAAAAGAGAAAAAAAAACATCCGAAATGATTGGGCACCGCGAAAAGAAAGCCGAAATGATTGGGCAATCGCGACTTTCGCGATATAAAAAGCTGAAATGATAGAGCATTGCGGAAAGAAATAAAAAAATGAAATGAATCTTTTTGCCCTACAGGTAAGTCCATACTGACCCCTGTATACAATCCATGGACATAAATGAAAAGTAGACCACATGTCCCAACAAACTCTATCAAAGGGAGAATCTGGTCTCAGCGGCAATATCTGCATCCCAGAAGATCAGCAACGGCGTTCCTCCTCATGCCAGCAGGACACGGACGCGACACTACCAATCGGAGCCATGGCAAAGTCCCTAGTTCCAGGTTTCGACGACTACATCTACAGCCTGGAGATCAACCAACAACGTCCTTCTTCCCTCTAGTAGGGTACAGGCGTGACATCAACAAATAGAGCTATGGCAAAGTCCCCTGGTTCCAAAACCTCGACGGTTCACAGACAATCTAGACACAACCTCGACATTCGACGCAATATTGCAGGCACAATGTCAACCAACGAAGCCAAGGATAATCCCTCGCTTCAGGGTCTTGACGGCAACTCAAATGAGACCTGAAAAGACTATCGGAGATCATCCCACACCAGCGCGGAGTGGTCATGACTCATCGAGGCTCCCAAACTGAGCCTAACCTTAAGTAAAAAAGTGACATGGAATATCCCTAACGCTTGCTCTTTCGACGGTAATACCACCTGGAAGATTACTTGAAGACGTCTTGTCCATCCCCCGAAAGGATCAGAGACACGACAATCGCGGGGCTACTCGAACAACAAGATTGCGTATCGAGGAATACACCAGCCAACGCGACGGTGCGATGGGTAGAAAACCCTAATACCACAGACCCTAACAGACTTCTATTAGCAGGAGTTAACTGTGACGTTAGGAAACCCTTGCGAGAACTTCTCGATTCGTCTCAACTCGTAGGGAAAAGCCTTAGGAAATGGGGATAAGGACCTGTTTCCTAAGCACTGGGGCCCTGCAAGTCGGTCCAAGATGGACTATTGTATACTATTCACGGGCCACACTCTCCAAAGTCGAATCTCGACAAGGAGGGAAACAACCACTTATGAGTCCTCTCGACTTGTAAACGGGAAAATTCTCTTGTGAGATCCTTACGACTCTCAAGAGAAAGCACACTTAGGAATCATGATCATGATTCCTAAGGAGAAAAGATACCAACGGGATCCTCTCGACTCGTAGAGAGAAAACCTTTTATGAGACCCTTACGGTTCATAAAGTTGGAAAGTCTTAGGCGACAGATCTGAATCTGTTTCCTAAGCCATCGCTTCTTATCTCGATTCAGGGAAATCAGCATCCTTGGCGAGAACCTCTCGATTCACGTCGACCCGCAAGGAAATCAGTGTCTTTGCAGGAATCTCTCGATTCATCTCGACCCCAGGAAAATCAGTGTCCTTGGCAAAACTTCGATTCAGGGAAATCAGCGTCCTTGAAGAGAGCATCTCGATTCGCGTCGACCCGCAGAGAAATCAGTGTCTTTGCAAGAATCTCTCGATTCGTCTCAACCTCCAGGGAAATCAGTGTCCTTGGCAAAACCTCGATTCAGGGAAATCGGCGTCCTTGACGAGAGCATCTCGATTCGCGTCGACCCGCAGGGAAATCAGTGTCTTTGCAGGAATTTATCGATTCGTCTCGACCTCTAGGGAAATCAGTGTCCATGGCAAAACCTTGATTCAGGGAAATCAGCATCCTTGATGAGAGCATCTCGATTCGTGTCGACCCACAGAGAAATCAGTGTCTTTGCAGGAATCTCTCGATTCGTCTTGACCTCCAGGGAAATCAGTGTCCTTGGCAAAACCTGATTCTGGGAAATCAACGTCCTTGACGAGAGCATCTCGATTCGCGTCGACCCGTAGAGAAATCAGTGTCTTTGCAGGAATCTTTCGATTTGTCTCGACCTCTAGAGAAATCAGTGTCCTTGGAAAAACCTCGATTCAGGGAAATCAGTATCCTTGACGAGAGCATCTCGATTCACGTCGACCCGCAGAGAAATCAGTGTCTTTGCAGGAATATCTCGATTCGTCTCGAGCCCCCAGGGAAATCAGTGTCCTTGGCAAATATCTCGATTTAGGAAAATTAGCATCCTTGACGAGAGCATCTCGATTCGTGTCGACCCGCAGAGAAATCAGTGTCTTTGCAGGAATCTCTCGATTCGTCACGACCTCCAGGGAAATCAGTGTCCTTAGCAAAACCTCGATTCAGGGAAATCAGCATCCTTGACGAGAGCATCTCGATTCACGTCGACCCGCAGAGAAATCGGTGTCTTTGCAGGAATACCTCGATTCGTCTCGACCCCCAGGGAAATCATTGTTCTTGGCAAATATCTCGATTCAGGAAAATCAACGCCCTTGACGAGAACATCTCGATTCGCGTTGACCCATAGAGAAATCAGTGTCTTTGCAGGAATACCTCGATTCGTCTCAACCCCCAGGGAAATCAGTGTCCTTGGCAAATATCTCGATTCAGGGAAATCAGCGTCCTTGACGAGAACATCTCGATTCGCGTCGACCCGCAGAGAAATTAGTGTCTTTGCAGAAATCTCTCGATTCGTCTCGACCTCCAAGGAAATCAGTGTCCTTGGAAAATCTCTCAATTCAGGGAAATCAACGTCCTTAGCGAGAGCCTCTCGATTCGTGTCGACCGGCAAGAAAATCAGTGTCTTTGCAGGAATCTCTCGATTCGTCTTGACCTCAGGGAAATTAGTGTCCCTGCGCATAAAAATAAAATTCTCTTGTGAGATCCTTACGACTCTCGAGAGAAAAACATACACTTAGGAGCCCTCACGACCCATAAGGAGAAAATTACACCTACGGGATCCTTTCGATTCGAAGGGAGAAAAACCTTCTTGAAACTCTTACGGTTCATGAAGATGGAAAGAGTCTTAGGCTATAAGGACCCTAAACTTGTCTCCTAAGACATCAATTCTCTGGCCACACATAACATTGCACTACTTCACCCACGTACATACTTACGTGGGCAAAGTAGCGGGGGGCATTTGTTCCCGCCAAAATTTTGGCTCAAAACTTGCTCTTTTAAAAAAAATAATAAATAAAATAAATATAATAATAACAATAAAATAAAAATAAAAATAAAGGAAAAACTCCACATGCAAAGCATGTAGGTACTGCCTCAGCTAGAATTAAATCCTATGATGGCGCCTTACGTGCTTCTCACGCGAGCACCAATGTGCAAAACACAAAAAGAAATCTATTAAATAAGAGTCAAAGACTCTGAGGCAGCGCATCACGTGCAAAGTACGAGAGCGCTGAGCGCCAGCGCTAAAGAGTCAAAGACTCTGAGGCAACGCCTCACATGCAAACCACGAGAGCGCTGAGAGCGTCAATGCTAAAGAGTCAAAGACTTTGAAGCGGCGCATCACGTGCAAAGCACGAGAGCGCTGAGCACCAAGCGCTAAGAGTCAAAGACTCTGTGATAGCACATCACGTGCAAAGCACGAGAGTGCTGGCGCCAGAACTAAATGTTCTCCACCGTTGGATCAAAAATCCAACGAAGATGATAAATCATCAAAATTCATAATAAAATTCTGTTGAGGAAATACTCCTCAAATCTTTCTAAACAAGAAAGTTTGTGCTCTATAAATCAGAGCAACCTTGGATCAAAGATCCAATGGTGATTAAAAATCACCAAGCTTCAGAATAAGCTCTGTAGGGGAAAATATCTTCCCAATCTTTCTAAACAAGAAAGATTGTGCTCTGTAAATCAGAGCACCGTTGGATCAAAGATCCAATGGTGATTAAAAAATCACCAAGATATAGAATAAGCTCTGTATGGGAAAATATTCTCCCTATCTTGTTAAAAACAAGAAGATTGCCTTCTGTAAAACAGAATCCTTTGGATCAAAGATCCAACAGTGGGAAACATCCCCAAATCAATCAGAGGAAATATTTCCTTAACTGATTCAATAAATCAGCCTCCACTATATAAAGGCCCAAAGACTTCAAGTCTTAGGAGGAGGAACCTCCCCCATAAACTTAAAAATTCTCAGAAAAGAAAAAGAGAAGAGCAAGCTCGGAAAAGAAGACTTTCTTCAAGGTAAATAAAATAGAGAGATCAAAGCATCTCATCATAAAAAGAGAGAGATGGGAAGAAAAATAGAAAGAGAATTTAATTCTTTAAAGAAGAGGAACCCCTCACAAAAGCTCCCACAAAAAGAGAATTTAATTCTCAAATCAAGAGTTTAACTCTTCTCAAAAAACTTAGTTCTTCCTCTGGTTAAGATCTGCAGAAGCAGATCTCCCCACAAATTGAGAATTTAATTCTCACCGGGGAGATTCTGTCATGCAGATTGAAAACCTAGAGGAAAGAACCGAATCCAAAAGAGTTTAACTCTTACAAAACATGTGGGAATTTAATTCCTCTGAAACTAAGGATTAACCCTTTAAAAAGAATTTAATCCTTTTAAAGAACAAAAGGAGAACTTGATTTCCCAGAACCATAGAAGAACAGCCTGGTGATTCATTAGCGTTCAACGCTACACAATAAAAGCTCACGTGTTCCCACATGAGCACCTTTGAGGAACGAAAAATGAAAGATTGAGATCTAGCCACGTGACCCCACGTGACTCCTGAGAAGTGCTCAACACTTATAAAAGAGAAATGGGAATGAACCCTATTTTTGAGACGCCTCACGTGACCCCACGTGACCCCTGAGAAGTGCTCAACACTTATAAAAAATAAAAGGGAATGAGCCTAAAGACAGCGCTCACATTTTGAGAGCACCTCACGTGTTCGCACGTGAGCATTAATGAACTAAGCGCTCAACACCCAAATACAGCGCCTACATTTGGAGAATACCTCACGTGTCTGCACGTGACCATTTAATGAACAAATTGCTCAGCACTCATATGGAAAAGAAATATATCCAAAAGCAGCGCTCACATTTTGAAGGCGCTTCACGTGTTCGCATGTGAGCACCATAGGGAGCTAAGTGTTTAACACTTACATATATAAAAGGGGAATAGAACCCAATGAACAACGCCAATTTTTAGGCGCCTCACGTGCCACACGTGAGCGTCCCCAAAATTTCAGTGTTCAACACTTCTTTAAAGCCGCACGTGAGAGCACGTGAGCGCTGAGCATATACTAGTGTTTAAACACTATGAGATACCAATATTAGCCAAATTTAGACCAAATCTCCCAAGGACAATCAATTGGGCCCCTCATGCTCAGGGTCCCCCAAACCGATCTCAGTCCCAAAGATAACTAATGAGCTCTTAACAGATGGCATCTAAAATGATGTTCATCCCATTCCCTCTCAGTCGGGACATCTGTTCAAGGGTACATCTCTCCACACCTCTAATACATGTCATTGTAATTCCTCAACGTCTTCAGGGAGGTGGCGGGTCCCGACAACCAACAACTTTTTAGTATATTTCCAAACCCATAGACACTCCCCAATGGACCGTAATGTCCTTAAACTAACTGTGGACCAGAATGTCCTTAAACTAACTGTTGACCGTAATGTCCTTAAACTTATGGACCGCAACGTCCCTAAACTAAACTCTACAGACTATGACGTCCTTAAACTCATGGACTATGATGCCCTTAAACTTTATGGACTATGAGGTCGTTAAACTCATGGACTATGATGTCCTTAAACTTTACAGACTATGAGCTCTTTAAACTAGACTATGATGTTTTTAAACTGGATTATGAGGTCCTTAAAACTCTTGGACTATGATGTCCTTAAACTTTATGGACTATGAGGTCCATAAACCCATGGACTATGATGTCTTTAAACTGGACTATGATGTCTTTAAACTGGACTATGAGATCCTTAAACTCATGGACTATGATGTAGGGTTCCTAGGCACTCTAACAAGGTTCTACTAGGCATCTACCATGTCCGTTTCAAAAATTTAGCCGTGCCGAGCAACCCTAACCAAGATCGTATACTAGAGATTATGCGAAAACCAGTAAGTTAAACATTTTAACTACAAGTGAAAGGGATTACAACCTTTGTAGATCCGGTCCTTCACTTCTAAAGCTCCGTGTTAACGTCCCTTTGCTGCGATCATCGGGATCCCGGACTCTAGCGATGGTTTCTTCGGAGAAATGAGCGGGCTAGGTCGTTGACTTCGAGGCCGAAGATGATCTACGTCGAGGAGACTCAAACTTAAGCTCCATCTTCACTAGGTCAAGAACATTGTGAAGAGAACACCCTAAACTAAATGGCAAGTAGTAGAGGATGATGAAATAGGAAGTGGGTTCACTTTGGATTTGGATTTCTCACTTTGTTTCTTCACTTGAAAATTTTTCTAGCAAGCTTTCTTCTTCTTGAAGAAGAAGAAGAAGAAAAGAATAAGAATGAATAATGTAAAATGAATAATCAAGTGAAGTCTATCTTCATGCAACCATAGGTGAGTTTTACCTTTGTAGAGACTAAACCATAGTTTGAGGTAATGGTTAGGTTAATGAAAATCTTATGCAAAACAAAATTATTGGACTTTGTCAAAGATGCTTGAAAGCTTCATGAAGCTTCAAACAAAGACAAAGAAAGCCACCATTTTGTTTTACCAAAATAAATAAAAACCCAAAACCATTATCTTAAATATGGTGTAAGTCATACACACACCCAAGTTTGCATGTATCATCAAGCATGATACAATCTAGTGCACAAACATATATCACATATATAACTTGTGCACATCAAGTGAGAAAATCAATCTTAAGTGAACCAATACTAGTTAATGTAAAGTAATATATCAAATATATAATTATACATTAAATCATTAAATCAATACTTGATTTAACGATCCGGTCATATCGCATATAACCGACTAATATCTAGTGTATCAACGTATCGAATCAACACTTGATTCGGTAACCCGGCTATATCTCATATAACCGTCCGATGATACAAATCGCGAGAATAGAATACGGTATCTCATACTGGTATTATTCTCGGTCCCGCACATATCTCATATGCGCTCCTATTTCGTTTCGCTTGAGCCAGGAAACCTCTGTGTAGGACTCTAAAGACTCGTCAATACGCCGGCAGTAGGCGGTGATCATATCAATCACCCACAAGCCGCAAGCGGTCTGCTAAACGTAACGGCCACCCAGGTATTGAGCGATCAGAAGATCAACGAGCAAGCCTGCTCACACTCCTGCGAATCCAATCAGTAACACTTACCGCACAGTCCGGTCTGTTCGTCTGATATGTCGCATATCTCGCTTAGGGGTGGTAAACGTCAGACCCCAGTAGCTTGATAAGTCATGCCGATGTAAGGTCCACAACAAGCGTGAAACTACTGATAACACTTACCAGTAAATCACCGCAACCCTGGCCAGGGATTTCCAGTTATGGCCAGTCGAGCATAGCGCAACATCAACCCCCAATACCGGGAGAGACGAATCCCCTCCTATCGCTCATTGCCTCCATGTGAATCGGGACTGTACCCAAAAACCACCTGTTTGCACGACTCAGTAAAGCCGTGGTAGGGTGGAAATCAAAGCACAGTGGGAGACACACAAGACTCTATAACGATCTCGGGTCAACAGACTAAGCTATACCAGTGTCACCAGAGAACTGCCATCTGACGTGAGGTATAATACCATCTGGGAGTTCTCGGCGAGTCCGTTCAGTGTACCCAGTCTCCACTGAGCACCCGCATACCGTCTCTGATGTCAAACACCAATGGATATGGGATCATCCATCGCCCATCACATGGGTCGAGAAGATATACGCTAGTCTACTTTGGAATATCGATGCCCCGTCTCGATATTCCCACGACTAGGAACATTGAAGGATGTACTCATGGACTACCCAGGCCCCACTAGTATGATCTGCATCATAGTCCTGGAAGTCGAGTACACATCCTAAGGGCTTTATCAACATGTAACAGAGAGACAATAAGTATGCATGTTAAGATAAAGAGCAACCAGATAGCGTACTATCATGCCAAGCAAGAAAGTCCTACCTATATATGTCCCAACATCCATTACAATATACATCTCATGTACAGTAATAGCCTCTAGGGCATACATATAACTAACATATGATGTCCTTAAACTTCATGGACTATGATGTTCTTAAACTTATGGACCGCAATGTCGCTAAACTAAGATGATAGAGTCCAAATACTCTTTCGTTGGATCTAAATGATCTCAAAATCTTGTTGAGTAGATCTTAGTCTAAAATTAGACTAACGCATCCTCAACAAACGTTTATGTTGATCTTAATCTCAATGAGAATAACGATCCTTAAACCCAAACCAAAATCAAATCTAAGAAAATACGGATTTGGACCAATCCACGCCCTACGGGCGACAACATACATTAGTCTCCGTATACGATCCACGGGCAACCGAAAATAAAAACAAACACACACGACACGAAGTGACCATGTGGAGAAGGAGAAAGTGGTTACCGCTATGCGGTAGCGTAATTAACTGCAGGGGCTTGCTCCTGCAGGGAAGAGCGTCCCCACAATCAAAAACCCCTCAAACGAGGGGGAATCTGACGAAATCTTCTACAACGGCCGCATCCGTCTAAACCTCTGATATATGGTACCATAAATCAACTTGGCATCTTCGGAGAGGTGTACAGATAAAACCAAATAGTATCTGCCCCTAAATTCAAGCAAGACATTTGTCTTCCCGGCTTTCGGCGAAGAACAGACGGCAAGGCAGAGGCGAGGTCGGGTTCTTCGGGGTTTGTTGTGGTGGGTCTCGTTGTCGGAGATGGAGCTCGGGGAAAAGATGAGAGAGAGATCAGCGGGGAGATGGGATGCCGACGAGGGTTGAGGCGGCGAGGGTCGCGTGAGGGCGTGGTTTCGGCTTCGCGAGGAGGAAGGCGAAGGCATGAGAAGTGGGGAAAATGAAGACGTGGGATTTTAGGGAACGTGGGATTTATTTTGGGGTTAATATATATATATATAGTATTATAGATAGAGAGAGAGGAGAACATGGGGGTGTTATGGGTTTTAAAATTTAAAAGGAGTAATAATAAAAGTGAAAGACAGAATGGGTGATGGGTGTGAGAAGTATGGATTTTAGATTAGGAATATAAATAATTAATTAAAGAAATAGTAAGAGAGAGAATCTGTTCGATTGGTATTTATTTATAAAGATATGGAATATACTTTCTTAGGTATGGAAGGAATATAATATTAGTTAAATTTGAGTTTTTCTGATTAATACAAACTTACTCCAAAATACGTCCGGGTTGGGTCTAAAACTCTAGTTTTAAAATACGAATACTATACGTATCAACCAAAACCATAAAATGATGTCCGGTTAAAGAAAATGCATACCCCAAAGAACGGATACACGTAGCGTGCACGCAGCGATCCAAACGGGTCCGTTTCACTAAACGGAACTAGAACGCGATGTACGGATACCACCACAGGGTCATGGGTATGATGAAGGACATACTAGATATTTTTAAAATGTTTTATTTGATTATAATTATATTATTAAAAAATGCAGATGCCAGATAAAATGCAGGTAAACGGAACATATGTGCACGGAACCTCAGATCTAGCAGGGATAACATGTAAACAGAAACCCAGACGGGTTTTAAGCATGCGGATCGGATCGGATACCAAGCATAGATACTAATTACACTATTCGCACCCATAAACTAATAAAGTAGGAAAATAGCCACGGAATAAATAAAATAATTGAATCAAGATGGTATAACTGAACTAGGGTGTTACACTTACCGAGTGCTAGTTCGCTGACGACATTCATGTTTCTTCTTTCTTTGGAATATTCGTCAGGAGGACCCGACTCTCAGGATACCGATCCCAGTCATGACGATTTGGAGCAGTTCACAGAGGAGCCAGACTTCTAGGCTTTTACTTGTACTTATTTTCTTTTCAGTTCATATGCCACTGTTTAGGCATCGCTTTCTATCATTGTACTTTTCTTTTCAGTTGTATGTAAAAAAAGAATGTTAATAAAAGTTGTCGTTATTATTACATCTCTTGTTATTCTTGTGTATTCATTTATATTGCTTATTTATGCTTAACGTGTTTACTTCTATGTAAATACGTCATGGCCCATCACGTCTACTTTTCCGTACACTGGGAAGTGAGGCATGACAAAATATATAATTCTAGTATATATAGTATCCTAACTGCTACGGTTGCGGGGGTGATATATGCCATCCACTCAACTTCCCCCATAGATATACATCAACTTATCTAAACGCCTCGCTCTAGTTGAAACCGACGGATTCCTTGCCCTTCTTCGCCGTTTCGAAAGACCCCGAGATCGTACCTACAATTGAAACCGTACAAAATCGCATAAAAATCCATATCAAAAACCAATACGATGAGCGAAGCGCACATAGGTTAGATCCTATAGTTAACGCGTGCTAAATCCGATAAATTACTCCCAGTGTCGACGTACGAACGTCGAACGACCGAGTCACAACATTGAAATCCGAAAACTAAATTTTAAAGCTCGAAAAATATCGTTAAAAGCCAAGTAAAACAATTTCAGATTTTAACTGAGGGAATTTAAGGCAATTTAGCATATAAAATAAGCTTGTATATAATGTAAAACACCTACTGACCAAACCCCGACACCTAATTGCTACAATAAACCGCAAATTTAATCAATTTTCTCACAATTTGCGGCCTAAGTATGGAGTTAGGGTTTCGTCTTCGTGGTGGGGTCTCCTAATGGTCTAATTAGATCGAATCTATACGCTAAATATTTTTCAGAGATCCAAAATTACTCCAAAATTCGTTTGAACATCATAAACTCAAGAAAACCGATATTTGAAATTCTTAACTCATGTTTTAAAACTTCAAAACTTTTTTAAACCAATAATACTTACACTAACACACCCTCATCTATCACTAAATAGATCGTGTTCACTAACTAGTCCTTTACTATACCACGACTGTCACTTGTGTCCACAAAATCTCACTATTGAAATCTTAAGTCTAGGAAACATGCACTTTAAGCTCTAAAATTAACTTGTCAAGGCAAACAAACTTAAAACATGGTTTAAGAAGAGAATTTTACCTCAAGATAGGGATTAAAGAATTTTCCAAGCTTGGGAGATGGCCTCAAAGTGGAGACTTGATCTTATCTTCATATTTAAGATGAGGGCATGAACATGTTTTGTGAAGGTTTCAATGTGTTTTGAGGAGGTTTGAGCAGGTGTTTGTATTTGTGTTTGTAGTTGTAGTGTGGAGGAAAAAGAGAAGAAGAATAAGAATAAGAATAAAAAGGAATGAGACATGAAGAAAAATGAGATGGGGAAAATATGAGGATATCATGATGGCCTCTCCCCTTCTCTCCCTTGCCCATACCTCTTTTAATAATATTAGCCGTGCTCACATGTCTCTCTCACTTTCATTCAATTTCTTTTCTTTTCTTTAAAAATAAAACCATCATAAAACAAAAATGGAAAGTTAACATGGAAATAACATGTCATAGCAAAGTTAAACATGTTTTAACAAAAATCCAAACTTGGTTTGGTGCACAATATAGTAAAACACAAATTAAGTTTAATATTAAACTTGTATGGATATAATTATATGCTAATTTATGAAAAACCTAATTAATAATTGCTCACATAATTAATAATTCATTTTAAATTCTAACTATTTTCCAAAATAGAGATATATAATTATATCAATCGATGAAAACACAAATCCATACTCGGTATAATATCCGTAAAACTCAATATTTTATAATTTAAATTCTAAAATAATATTTTCCATTTTCTGAAATGTTACACTTAAGCACCCGTTTTTTTTATCAATCAACCCTAAAACGAAAAACAATAACATATTCTAGGAACACGAAAAACAAATCCTAAAGTTGAATTGGACAATCATTTATTTTTTATAATCTGGATCGCTTGAAGAGAAATAATCAAAAGTACGTTTATGGTTTCAAAAAGTTGAAGAACAATGCTAGTAAGTCTTTTGAGGGTGTATAAATGATATACAGGATAAAATATGTTTTTGGATATTTAATCGAAAATATATATGCACAACCTTTTGTATCGAGTTAGACTCATGAGGTTTAGGTTCTGCATGTAGCATTAAAAAAATCCTTTAGGGCATGTTTGGATACATTAAATCTCTTGGATAAAAAGACTAGATAACTTTTTCCCTTCGGACTTGGCCATCCTTGAATTTTGGATTGTTTGGATGGATTTTTTACAAACAAAACTAGTAGAAAAAAACCCCTAAATAACCCCATTCCATAGGGTTTTAAAAGTTAGCCCAGGGCTAATTTTAAAAATCCTGCATCTTCACTCTCTCCCCCCACATATCAATTATTACACCTTCTCTCTCTCTCTCTCATTACCCAAAAAAAGTGGGCAAAAAAATTATCTTCCTGCTACCAAATTTGCTATGGGTTTGAGCTATTTGTTGTTTGAAGAAGTAAAGATAAGTGTTTACCGCAGAAAACAGAGACGAAACCGCGTAGGTCGTCTGGCCTGAATTTGGGGGAAGTCGCTATTTGGGTTTTATCTGTCTACATCTCCGAAAATGCCAGGTTGATTTATGGCGCTGTGTATCGAAGGTTTAGACAGATGCGGCCGTTGTAGCAGACTTCATCAGATCCCCCCTCGTTGTAAAGGGTTTTTTGATTGTAGGAACGCTCTTCCCTGCAGGCACAAGCCCCTGTAGTTAATTATATTACCGTGTAGCGATAACCACTTTATCCTGCTCCAGAAGGTCACTTCGTGTCGTGTGTGTTTGTTTTATTTTTGGTTGCCCGTGAATTGTATACGGAGACTAATTTGTGTTGTCGCCCGTAGGGCATGGATTAGTCCAAATCCGTATTTTCTTAGATTTGGTTTTGGTTTGATTTAAGGATCGTTAACCTTGTTTGAGATTAAGATCGACTTAAATATTTGTTAAGGATACGTTAATCCAATATTGGACTAAGATCTACTTAATGGGGGTTCAAGATCATTTTTTATTCAACGAAAGAGCATTTGGGCACTATCGTTTTAGTTTAAGGACGTTGCGGTCCACAGCTAGTTTAAGAACATTACGGTCCATTGTTAGTTTAAGGACATTACGGTCCATTGGGGTATGCTCATGGGTTTGAGAGTGCATCCAAGAGCTGTTGGTTGTCGGGACCCTCCACCTCTCTGACATCGTTGAAGAATTACAACGACATGTATCAGGTGTGGAGAGATGTATCCTTGAACCGAACTCTATATTAAAGGGAGAGATTATGGTAGAACGAACATCATTTTAGGTGCCTTGTGTCAGGAGATCATTGGCCATCTTCGGCACTAAGATCGATTCGGGAAGACCTGAGTATAGAAGGGCTCGGTTGATTGATGGTCAAAAGGTTCTAGCCTCGGGAGACTTGGCTAATTTTGGCTAAGGTTGGCCTCTCATAGTGTTAAACACTAATATCTGCTTGACGCTCATGTGCTCCCACGTGAGGCTCATAAGTAAGGTTAGACATTGAAAATTGGAGCGCTCACGTGCGGCATATGAGGCACCTGAAAATTGGGCATTATGCACTTGGGTCTAAATCCCCATCTGTATATAAGTGTTAAACACTAAGTCCTTGTGGCCATCACGTGTGGGTACGTGAGGTGCTCCAGAGTTAGGCACTGCCTCCTTTGGATTTATCTTCCTATTATGTTCTAGTTGCTAAGCATTATTGGGGGTCACGTGGGATCACGTGAGGCGCCCCAAAATAAGAACTTTCTTAATTTATTCCCCCTCCCCTTTTACAAGTACTGAGCACTATTAGGGGTCATGTGGGATCACGTGACTCGAACACAGTCATTCCTTTGTGGTCCTTAGAGGTGCTTACGTGGGAACACGTGATCTGTTGTTATAGCGTTGAACGCTAATATGCATGGGGCTCTTGATCTTAGTCTTGAGAATTTCAAGTCCTTTGTTTTATAAGAATTAAATTCTTATGCAGGGTTAAACCCTAGTTTTATCAGAGGAATTAAATTCCTATGTCTTTGGAAGAATTAAATTCTTCAAACCTAATTCGTTCCTCTAAGTTTTGGGACTGTATAACAGAATCTTCCCGGTGAGAATTAAAATCTCAACTTGTGGGGAGATCTGTTTCTGCAGACCTCAACCATAGGAACAACTAAGTACTTTTTTTGGAAGAGTTAAACTCTTGTAAAAGGAGATAAAATGATCTTTAGGTCTTTTTCCTCACCTAGGGTTTCTTTTTCTTCAAAGAGAACTCATCTTCTTCTTTGTTTTCTCAAATCTTATGGGGGGTCTCCTCCTTTTCTCTCTTTGGTCTCGAGTCCTTTATATAGTAGAGGCAAGTTTGTTGATTTAGTTAAGAAAATCTCTCATTGAGAGATTTTTTGATTGATTCGAGTATTTTGATCTTTGATCCAGGGACTTCTGTTTTACAGAAGACATTTTTCTAGTTTTTTAACAAGATTAGGAAAATATTTTCCCATACAGAGCTTATTCTGTAGCTTGGTGATTTTTAATCACCATTAGATCTTTAATCCAACGGTGCTCTGTTTTACAGAGCACAATCTTTCTTGTTAAGAAATACTGGAGAAATGTTTTCCCATACAGAGCTTATTCTGTAGCTTGGTGATTTTCTAATCACCATTGGATGTTTAATCCAACGGTGCTCTAAGTTACAGAGCACAATATTTCTTATTTAGAAAGATTGGGGAAATATTTTCCCATACAGAGCTTATTCTGTAGTTTGGTGATTTTTAATCACCATTGAATCTTTAATCCAACGGTGCTCTGATTTACACAACGTAATCTTTCTTGTTTAGAAAGATTCAAGGAAATATTTTCCAAAAAGGGTTTTGATCTCTCTTATTTAGAATTTAATTCTATCGGGTTAGAAGGCATTGAGAACCCTCACATGTAGCACGTGACCCATAGCATTAGACTGGTTTGCTTATACGTAGGAGTCCCAGAGAAAAGTATCACGTGTTGGCACGTGAGCTGATGTTCAGGAATGTCACGTGTGGCACGTGACCCCTACGAAGTTAAGCCTAACAAAGAGCATCACGTGCTGACATGTGAGCTTCTCTTGTCTGTTATTTGTTTTAGGTAGGCGCCTATATACTTTGTATATAGATGCTCACGTGCCTGCACGTGGAACTCAATTTCAGCCTTATTTGTTAAGCGCAATGCTTGTATTCTTTGCTCCAAGGCGCATCACACGTGGGCACGTGATGCTCCATTTGGGAATTTTTTTTCCCATCCCTTTTTGTTCATTATTTATTTTTTTATAAGGGAACAAATGCCCCCACAGCGTTGTTCTCACGTGGCTTGCATGTGAGTGCAATGTTGTCGCCTTTACAGCCGTTGCATTGCCTAGGGGAATGGGAAGGTGAACCGCCCTTGTCACATCTTATAAATGCAAGGGTTTGATCTTTGGGAAGCCACTATTCTTTCATCTTCTTCTTTCTTTGTCTTCTTTGAGAATTTAATTCTCTACTTCAGAGCTTAGTTCTCTGCCTATTGCACTTCCAGAGTTAAACTCTGTCAGAAAAAGAAACCCTTTTTAGGTAACGATCTTGAATAACATAGAAACCCTTTTCTTACAAAAATTTCCTGGATTTTAAATCCACTATAAGAGCTTTGCTCTCTTTCTGAAACCCTTCTCTCAGAGATCCAAAGACATGATCTTTGAATAGTAAACCTTAATGTCTTGGGCATTCCTCCTCTGACCTTTAAGGATTCATGGCATTTTTATTTTCCTTTTCCTCATCATGGGGGTTTCTAGAATTTAATTCCATCGGATAAAAGGAATTTAATTCCTCACCAAAGAGCTTTGCTCTGAAGATCAAGAAGGCCCCTCGGGAATTTCATTCCCTGATATTCTTGAGCATATTTTTCATAGGATTTTTCCCTACTTGTACAAATTCAAATTTGTTGGGTACTTTAACAGAACTTGTTTTCTCTATGAGGATGTCAAGAGTTGTTTAAACTCCTGTATCCGTTTAACGAAAATCCTTTTAGATTCTCAGAGTAAGCATTTTCTTGATCATCTCGATCGCTAAACTCTTGCTGATTTTTCTGTTCAGATACTATGGCCGTTTATTTGTATGATCTTGATGAAATTATCTCCTATGAAGACATTCGCGTCCAAGGCTGCTGTCAAAACCAGAAGTTTACGAATGCTCAATGCGCTGAGGTTATGCGTCGCTTCGATGAATACAACGGTCGACTACTCCCCCGTCGTTCCGCATTATTGAAGATCATCGTGGGGGCGATTTGTAAAGCAATTCCTGAATTTAACGAAACCATGCCGCTTGAGGCACTTGATGATGCCCAAGACAAGGTGCACTCAGTATATCTGATGGGCTTGATCTCAAAGAGGCGGCGAGATGGTCTTGTTGATATCTTGCATCAAGTTTTCCAATAGACGACGATAATCTCTGCCTATCAGAGGAAGGATGACATCAGCGAGAATCCTGACGCTTGCATTCGTGAGAAGATGTACACGAAAATGGTCAGAGAAGCCAGAAGCATTTTACTCGGCCTTGCTTCTGAATTCCTCAATCCATGTCCAGGATCAAGTGTTTTACCATTGTAAACATTTTCTTTTGTTTTTATACCATGTATAAGTTCTTGGAGCATGAATGACAAAACTTCCTCTTTCCCCCCTTTTTTATGCTCACGTGTATTCTGCATGAAGTGTTGTTATACTGTTGTTGGCATTCATATGTTTTGCGCATGAGACACTGCTGGGGAGTTTAATCCTGAACTAGTGCCGGCGCTCACGTGCTATGCACGTGCGGTGCCGTTTTAGTTTTCAAAAGGATCAACGCGGGTGTTCACGTGCTATGCACATGAGGTTCCACTGATGAGGTCATTTCGCCTCTCTACTCTAATTTCAATGAGTCACCCCTTTCTTTTCCCATGCCCCCCTTTTTTGGCCTTGGGAATAGTTCCACCATGCACGATATTTTCTGTGCATAGTTTTGAATGCATCTCTTTATAACCCGAAAGTACATCTTCCTCTTTCTTCATAGAGAGAGAACCATTTAGACTTTAGGGTGATCATTTTGACAAACAAATCAAAGGTTATGACTTGCAACCATCCCCACACTCGTCGGCAACCCTGGGAGGTACCTATCGAGGAGATTATTCCTCGTTTTGCCGTGCGGTTAGTAGATCCTCTTTTCACTGATGACCAATGTGACGCGGCACTGTACGAACTCCTGGCCCGTAGGGGCTCTCCTCTTCCTATGGGTTCCATTTGGCTCAGGATGATTTTCTTTTCCGTGCTTGCTTATATTCCCCCTCATCCGGCGGAGATGACTCCGGCGATTCTTAATAATACGGCGGAGGACAAAATTGAGTGTTTCCACGAGGCACACTTAATTACCCAGGCTCTGAAGGATCGTTCGGTTCATTTACTGAGTCAGATAAGAGCTCGGCGGGCCATCATGTCCGCTTTCGCTGATGAGCATGGTGCTAATTGGTGGGGAGCAACTCCTCGCGAAATTGGAGAACTTTGTATTTTGTTTTGTTAACCCTTGCATCTCTGATCCCATTTATGGTGATCTTTTCTCTGTAGAGTAGTATATTTATATCGATGTATTTATCTTATTATTGACTGTTGAGTGTTTTCTGTTCATCATATATTCGTACGTGTATCCCGCCTCTGTACATAGGCTTTATATTTTACCCTTTGGAATTTTCTTTAAGTGCGGGCGCTATTGTAGTGTCATACATAAGTCAGCACGTTTTGGACACCATTTCCATTTAAGCACATACGCAGTCGTACTGTCGTGTCTCTTCAGCAAATGCGTCCTGTAGACAGTCTATCTTGATCTCCTTGCAGGGCAGCGATGGCTTAGAAAACAGGTTCAGATCTGCCGCCTAAGACTTTTCAACTTTATAAGCCGTGAGGGTCTTATAAAGACTTTTCTCCCTACGAGTCGAGAGGATCCCGTAGGTGTATTTTCTCCTTAGGAGTCGTGAGGACTCCTAAGTGTGTGTTTTCTCTTGAGAGTTGTAAAGATCTCACAAGACAATTTTTCCCCTTACAAGTCGAGAGGACTCGTAACTGGTTATTTCCCTCCTTATCGATATTCGATTTTGGAGAGTGTGGCCCGTGAATAGTATGTAATAGTCCATCTTAGACCGACTTGCAGGGCCCCAGTGCTTAGGAAACATGTCCTTATCCCTATTGCCTAAGGCTTTTCCCTACGAGTCGAGACGAATCGAGCAGTTCTCGCAAGGACACTAATTTCCTCACGAGTCGAGACGAATCGAGAAGTTCTCGCAAGAGTGTCCTAACGTCACAGTTAACTCCAGCTAATAGAAGTCCGTTAGGGTCTGTGGTACTAGGGTTTTTTACCCGTCGCACCGTCGCGTTGGCCGATATATTCCCCGATATGCAATCTTGCTGCTCGGGTAGCCCCGCGACCGTCGTGTCTCTGATCCCTTCGGGGGCTGGACAATACGTCTTCAAGGTAATATTACCGTCGAAAAAGCAAGCATTAGGGATATTCCATGTCGCTTTTTACTTGATGTTAGGCTCAGTTTGGGAGCCCCGATGAGTCATGACCGCTCCACGCTGGAGTGGGATGGTCTCCGATAGTCTTTCAGGTCTCATTTGAGTTGCCGTCAAGACCCTGAAGCTAAAGATCTTCCTTTGTTTCGTTTGTTGATATCGTGTCTGCAATATTGCGATGAATGTCGAGGTTGTCTTTGAGTTGTCTGTGAACCGTCGAGATTTGGAACTAGGGTACTTTGCCATGGCTCCGTTTGTTGATGTCGCGTCTGTATCCTGCTGGAGGGAGGAAGAACGCTGTTGTTGATGAGGAAGAACGCTGTTGTTGATCTCTAGGTTGTAGATGTATCCGTCGAGACTTGGAACTAGGGACTTTGCCATGGTTCCGAGGTAGTCTCTAGCTTGTCTGTGAACCGTCGAGATTTGGAACTAGGGGACTTTGCCATGGCTCCGTTTGTTGATGTCGTGTCTGTATCCTGTTGGAGGGAGGAAGAACGTTGTTGTTGATCTCTAGGTTGTAGATGTAGCCGTCGAGACTTGAAACTAGGTACTTTGCCATGGTTCTGAGGTAGTTTCTAGGTTGTCTGTAAACCGTCGAGGTTTGGAACTAGGGAACTTTACCGTGGCTCCGAGGTAGTCTCTGGGTTGTCTGTGAACCGTCAAGATTTGGAACTAGGGACTTTGCCATGGCTCTGTTTTGTCGACGTCGTATCTGCTTCTGGTTGGAACGAGAAAGAACGCCGTTATTGATTTCTACGCTGTAGGTGTAGCCATCGAGATCTGGCTTCCCTTTTGACGAAGCCTGGTGGGACAATGTGGCTCTCTTTTCGTTTGTGCCCATGGATTGTATACAGGGGTCGATGTGATCTCACCTGCAGGGCAAAGTTTCATCATTTTTTTTTCTTTCCGCGATGCTTATCATTTCAGCTTTTAATATCGCGAAAGTTGCGATTGCCCAATCATTTCGGCTTTTTTTTCACGGTGCCCAATCATTTCGACTGTTTTCTTTTTCTTTACTCGCTGCTTTTTATTGCGAGTTGCCCAATCATTTCGGCTATTTTTATATGCATATATTTTACTCGCTAATTTTTGTTGCGAGTTGCCCTATCATTTCGGCTATTTCATATGCATTTTCTTTGCTGGCTAATTTTTGCGAGTATGGAACTTGAAATCTGATACCAATCTTAGCATCAACATCGCTGCGACTGGAATATTGCCAGGAGCGAATCATCATTTGCCGTGAAAGGACTTGGAATTTGATACTGATTTAGGCATCTGCGTCGCTACAACTGGGATATTGCCAGGAGCGAATCATCATTTGCCTTTGCCGATTCGAACAAAGATGGCTTAGCAAATAGGGTTAGGATCTCGTCGACTAAGGCTTTTGACTTCATGAGCCGTAAGGGTCTCATAAAGGTGTTTCTCCCTACGAGTCGTGAGAATCTTGTAGGTGCGTTTTCTCCTTAGAAATCGTGAGGATTCTTAAGTGTGTGTTCTCTTATAAGTCGTAAGAATCTTACAAGGGTGTTTTCTCCTTATAAGTCGAGAGGACTTACAAGTGCCGTTCACCACATGGGGAAATTTCGCGCCATTGGTGGAACTTGGTGGAGAAAACGTTTATTCGTGCTTGTGGATTGTATACAAGGGTCAATATTAAACCGCTTGTAGGGAAAACTGGGGCATGTGATGGCTTATGAACAGGTTCAGATCAGGCTTTCGAATCCTATGAGCTGTGAGGGTCTCATAAGGGGGGAATTCTCCTTACGAGTCGTGAGGATCCCGTAAGTGTAATTTCTCCTTAGGAATCGTGGGGATCCCTAAGTGTAATTTCTCCTTAGGAATCGTGGGGATCCCTAAGTGTGTTGCTCCCTTGTGAGCCGTAAGGATCTCACGTAGCTATTTTCTCCTTACAAGGTCGAGAGGACTTTGCAAGTGTGCATGAATTTTTTTACGAATCTGCGCCCTTCGTGTTTTCACGAACTCGCCGGCAGTCCTGCTGTTTTTACTCATGGAGCCCTTTCGGGTTTTCATCCGTGCCCATTTTATTTATGGACATACCATTTTTTTTACGGTGGGACTTCGCCAATCGGGGTAGTTGCGGAGCCAGAGGGACTTAATTAGCAATCCTCGCTGCTAGGACTTGTGGACCGGGATTCCACTGTCGCCAAGTTTTGAGGCGGTGTATTTAGTTTAGGGACATCACGGTCCATCGTTAGTTTAAGGACATCTCGGTCCATCGTTAGTTTAAGGACATCTCGGTCCATAGCTAGTTTTAAGGACGTTGCGGTCCATGGGGGTTTTGAGGCGAGGTTTCGCTGGATACTACTTATAGAGTTTGGGCTCATGAAGACAGTGAGCGGACACGAGCGTCTTCATCTATCATTAATCTAAGCCATGACTTGTCAAGCATAGTATTTCTTAAGGAAGCGATCGCTTATTGGCCGGAAGGGTCTTTCGCCATGCATATCCATGAGCAAGTAAGCCCCACCTTGATAAATCTTGTCTATGATGTACGGGTCCTCATAGTTCGGCTCGAATTTCTCCTATTTAGCATGATTGGGGATCATAGGTCTTTTTACGAGTAGCACGAGTTGGCCTTGGCGGAATGCCTTCAGCCTAGTCAGTCTTTCGTATGAGCGTGTCATCCTTGCTTTGTAAGCTTCTAGGTTTTGTTGCGCCATGAGACGGGTTTCATCGAGGGCATCGAGCTCCTCAAGTCGAAGATGGGAATTTTCTTCATCCGTCATCTCGCATCGAACCGCTACTCGTAGAGAGGGTGGCTCTATCTCTAAGGGAAGTACTGCTTCCGTTCCAAATACCAACTCGAATGGCGTTGTATTCGTGGCTGTTTTGAATGTGGTCCGATAGGCCTAGAAAGCTTCATGTAATCTCTCGTGCCAGTCCTTTTTATTTCTGGACACCGTTTTCTTTATGATCTTTGTCAAGGTCTTAGTGAAAGCCTCAGCTAGACCGTTAGCTCGGGGATTATAGACCGAAGAGTATCTCCAATCTATTTTATGCTGCTGTTCGAAATGGCTGTAAGTCTACGGTAGCGCCTCGGCCGTCTACAGACACCAAATACGGAACAAAAACTTTTTAACTGGCGCTATCGTATACTATAACCCGGATCTGCCATTATTGCTAAACTAACAAACTGTAAAGAGAGTAGAAAGGTTATACCGAACGATCCAAGTCCTTCGTTCTTTAACCATCATCCCACGCTCCGTTGCGGCTGCTCCGATCTCGTCGATCTTCGATCTGCTCGTCCAGGTGGCACCACGTCAACGATTCTTTAAACGGGCTCCCTCCTCTGACTCGAGGCAACTCGGTCGTCAAGTTTGCTAAAAGAGACGACCAAGATTGATGTAGAGAATGAGTAGAATACTTTGTCTCGCTTCGTCCAAAGCCATGGACGAACGGTTAAAGAAGTTGCCAATTAATTCGGGTGATGGAATGAAATGAGCTATGAAATTTCCATACACCCCAAAACTATCATAATCTTTTAACAAATGAATCAATCAAGTGTATGAGAGAGAGGAGGGGGCCCGCCACATATAAGGAGGTGGGGGTGAGTGTAGGAGAGGGGGAGGTGACAATAAGAGAAATATCTAGTGTGAACACAAAGTTTGAACACAATAAATGCACCATTAAAGCACCATTAATGAACAAATGAGTCACAAGCCTAATCACCTCTTCTAGAACCTTCTAGAAGCATCCACACTTATCCAAAGAAAAGATAAATCCGTATTTAACCGAATGTTAAATACGGCTGATAGAAAACTGACAACTTCCAAAAGTGATCCTGAAACGAATTTCAGGATAACCTCGTAACTGTATAAAAATACCCACATTTGTATTACGACCGAATACAAATGCAACCGAGACAAAGATATTATATCTACTCTGTATAATACTCGGATCTGGTTTAAACCAAAGCCCACCAGTATTATCTGCCCGAAAAATGACACGTGTGTAAACGCACGTGCATTTTCCGAACACTGCCATAAAACCATACGGCCTCTACAACGTTTCGCCCGAACTTGGAAAACTATCTGTGGGGGACTCTAATGACTCGTCAGTACCCTGGCAGTGGGTTTAACCACAAACCGTTAGCGGCACTAGCTGTGCGTAACAGCTGCCCATGGACTGACCTCAAGGGAGGCCGATGAGCGAACTCATCCGGAAACCATACAGTCCGGTCCGTTCGTCTATGAGTATCGCATATCTGTCTAGGGAGCTGGTAACGTCAGACCCCCAAAAGCAGTATAAGTCGTGTCGGAGTGTAGCCCAAAAACACCCTGATATACTACTGGAGTACCTACCAGTAAATCTCCTGCCACGGCCGTAGGCTTTGTGTAATGGCTCTCCTAGACACAGCACGATCTCACCCCCAATACTGGGAGAGACGAATCCCCTGCTGATCCGCTCACGTGCCTCCATGTGGCTCGGGACTGTACCCAAAAACTACCTGTTTGCACGACTCCTTTGAGCCGTGGTACCGTAGAAATCAAAGCACAGTGGGAACTCACACGAGACAAATGAGGACCTCAGGTCGATGAACTAACCTGTACACATGTCACCAGGGAACTGCTATCTGACGATAAGTATAATACCAACTAGCAGATTCCCGGCGAGTCCTGTCCGGTGTACTCATAACCCAATGAGCACCTGTATACATCTTAGGTGATCCAACTGACACCAGTGGCTTGTGAGACCGGCCACCGCCCCTCGTCGGGGTCTCGACTGTATACACTAGTCTACTTCGGAGCATCGATGCCCTGTCTCGAAACTCCCACGACTAGGGACCACAATTAAGGATATGCGTATAAACCACCCAACTCTCACGTATATGATCGCCATCATACTGTAGGTAGTAAAACAAGATCCTAAGGGCTCTATCAAAGTGTAACAGTGATCAGTCACCTGAAACTGTACACGACTGATAAAGGCAAACCAGATAGCATACTATCATCTCGAGTAAGACTGTCCTACCGGTATAGGTCCTCCGCAATCATTACAATCACGTGCCTGCGATCCAATAATTGATTTTGAGGGCACTATATCCAACAATCTCCCACTTGCACTTAAGGCTAATTATTGCGATGTCGACTACTCACAGCCCATGTGAAACCGAACACCTAACTCCTCTACTAATCAGTTTCACAAAGCTCGTTCGTAAAACTATTGTGTTCGAAAAATACCCTCAGTGAGTGGATCCGCCCTGATGTTTCTTTCTATATCTCTCTAAATCTCAAGTTCGCGGAGAAAACCATCTCCCGAATTGAGTAATACCTGTCTTAGAATATGTCTGGATATCTGATGGGACCTAGTTCATAAATGAACTCTAAATCCAAACTTCTTAGACTGTATCGATAACTGAACAGAATCAGTATCCTGCACCATGCCTCCCACAGTATCCTCTTGGACCACCTGTCCATAATACTGTCCCTCATCAGAGGGAAAACTATAACTCTGACAATCTTTCTGTCATCCATGTCACCTTTGAAGCCTGGAATGATAACCGTATCCCAAAAAAGGCTGCCGTCATCAAATCCGTAGAACATCCACTTATGTTCTAAAACTGCTTCCTTATATTTCTCCAGGATTGGATTAATACAAACTTATCGCATCTAGTGCAAAAACAACATCTGGTGTGGTACTTGACATCTCACGATTGACTCAATTGCCTAAGCAAGTGATCTGCCAATCATGCGCATCCCTCTCCCCTTTAATCTGTAAGACACCTTTAGAGAGAGTGACTCCATCACCTGCAGGTACACCACCATGCCAGGAGTCATCTATTCTAAATACTATCAGAATACTGTCAAAGTACCCACATTGGGAAACTACCCAAATCCAGATCTAAAACCATAGATCTAGAAACCAGAATGTCAAATATTATATCCATATCCTGTCTGGAGAAACAACTGTGTGATGACCATAGTACAACCGATCGTAGTATAGGAATTTTACTTCCTACTCTGTGTATGTCATCCAAATACCATGACATCACACCCTACTACCTTCTTACCAGATCCATCCCCTATTCTGATGAAGTCAAACCCATGACTGTCACATCAAAACTAGATGATCTATCTCCGCTATAACTGCTCTAGTCTATAAATAGACATAAGCTACTTGCCCACTATGCTTCCGCTGCTCCCATTGACCACAACAACCCTCCTACCGGGTCTCATAGCCTGAAACAACAGTAGTGTCAAGTCTGAGTAGATAAGAACCTCCCTGTCACCGTCCTTGAGGCTACTGGAGTACCTCTCGGGTGTCTGAGGTTACCTACCATATCTGCGGAGTGGCTAATGGAATGTCAAACCTGATTGAATCTTTAGGTCCTATTAAATTTTCCGTAATCGTTTGCGGTTCTGGAATCACTTCCAGTTCCACCATACTCCCACTACTGTTTTCTGAAAAAATCCATTTTACTAAAACTGTGGCGAGTCAAGAACAATATCACTATTGATCTTCCAAATGGTAGAATATCAACCCTCGTCATAGCCAGGGTCAACCCACAAACAGCCATTACAGAAACGTGCCCTGAGTTATCCAGAGTCTGGTTTTAAGCATATGCCGGACAACACCCCGTACCTTAACATCGTTAAGATATGAACCATTCTATATCCAATATAGAAACTTTGGCACTTATTTAATTGGAACCAGATTCAATCATGCAGCTGTCTCCAGTGCAAATCAACTTAATGGAGAGAGGCTAATCAGCATTACTCAACTTAGGAATCCATCCAATTATGAGTAACCTGAAAGAGAAACAAGTTTCTCAAAACAATTACTATCATCTGAATACCAATCACAAGAATCTACATCTTCGATCTCTTTGAAGTATCCCGATACTTGCGATACCTGGTTCTCTACTTTATTCTTATACCCACAACTTCTCAAAACTTAGACCATGTATTTCTACGAAACACTTGTCTAAAAACTAGAGAAGTCATAAGTAAGCAGAACATAGTACGAGGACCTACCCCTTGGTCCTGATGGACACTTGGACAATATACAATACTCTGTATAAGTCCGCTGAGTTGAACAACTCAAAACCTGTGCGTCGTAGGTGGAAAACTGTACCCAGGCGATTTCCTCAAATATCACCAATTACAACGAATTCCGATATAATGAGGATAATTACCTAATTCCCAATAACTTACTCCCATTCATCATCTGTAAAACCATACAGATATGAGAATGAAACCTGGTAAATACATACCCTGGAGTAAGTATCCAATCGGGAAAACAGTTTTCCCTTAACAATGCACTGAAACATAAATGTTTCGTAGGGGTATCCTGGTATTCTTAGTAATGCCTCTTCTATAATCCAATTCATGACTTCAACCGTATATTTTATTGCCATCTCTCTAAATTCCTTTATTTGTCTTTAGTCATTACCTTTTGTACACCATCGTTAGGCTAAATGGTTTTCTTCCTTCCCTACAGTTCGGCACCAGCCTATGGTTTAGAAGAAGACTATCCAGTAAGCATAATAGGTGTACCCTCCTAAATCAAGGAGTACTCGCAACTTGAGAGAAAGTGATGATAAAAGACAACTGAATAATACCTTATTCTATTAAAGGTGAAATAGGAGTGGCGATGAAGTACACGGTTTGGTCGTTAATGATAACAGTCGCAACTTACTTTGCCCTCTTTCTAATCCCTTTATTTTGTCTTTACATATTACCTTCTGCACACCCCACTTAGGCTAATTGGTTTTCTTCATTCCCTACCTTTCGGCACCTGCCTATGGTTTGGAATAAGACTATCCAATAAGCGTAATAGGTGTACTCTCCTATTCTAAGGAGCCCTCGCAACCTGAGAGAAGGTGATAATAAAAGACAACTGAATAATCCAATTATATTTCTCCTGAACCTTGATCCATCCTCGAAGAAGTCCCTTCGAGTTCGTATATAACCATACGATGGATCTATCCAATGGAATTGGATGTCCGTAGTAATACGGGTGTTCTGAGAAATTCAAAGGGTAAAAGAAGGAGTGGAAATGACTTATGCAACTCAGACAATCCAAAAGCCAGTATTTTAAGAAGGTTCGGTCAACTTGGTCACTGAGTCATAGTCTAGGGACGGTCAATGGTCGCTGCCAGAGAGAGAAAGAAAAGAAACACTCTGCGTGCACTCTAACCTAGATCAGAATGGTTATCACTTTATCTAATCAGGAAACCTCCCACTGCACTGTCAAATTCTCCTCCAAACCTAAAAGAAGAATCAATCGGGATCACCCGAAGAGTAAACCAACTCATCAGTAGGAATCGGGATCCAACTCTCATCGCATGATAACGTGACGGAATCCATCCACGTTACTCACACTCCATAAGGTATGCGCATACTTGGCAAGTTTCAGTTTCTTTAAAAACTCCCGATATGATTTTTTGCCCCATGCTCTTATGACCTTGGTGTTAGGTCAAAATGTCATAAGTCACATGCCAAGTTCTACCCGTCACTATCTTGTCAATTTGAACCCACCCGTACATGCCCTTGGCGTTAGGTCAAAATGGCAGAACGACTGTCCCAAACCAACTCATCTATCTATGCAACAAATGAATACCCAGCAGCTACCAAACACTATGCCTTGGCGTTAGGTCAAAATACATAGCTTGAATACTACTGAATACCTAAAAGAAATGACGGAGGGCTACGGCTGGTTTTTGGCGAAAAACCTTTAACGTAGTGAACTTGATATCGCTGAAGGAACCTGATAGCTTTTTATAAAAATATAGTGGCGAAAACCTTTGCTAAAGAGGTCACTCCCGGTGAAGGGATCTCGGCTCTTTCCTCATGGAATGGGGTGCAGGATATTCCACTGAATACCGCGATGCAAAGCAACATATAATCGACTATAGTGAAGTTATTACCCTGACGCAAACTTCTGCCCAAGGGGTCATTCCCGGTGAAGGGATATCGGCCCTTGCCTCGTCGAATGAGGTGCAGGATATTCCAACCGAATACCGCTATGTAAAACAAAAGGAAACGTCTTTATAATAACACTTTTTAAAATTGTTCCAACAACATCCAAACATGTTTGTTTTCCTTTGCATTGATCAAAATCAACGCAAGCCCATCAATTAATCACACCAAAAAAGAACGAAAATAAAATGTACGTATATACATCCGCATTTGTCACTGGGTCCCGTCATCACCCGTTAGGTTACTTAACTAACGACAGAGCGGGGACTGAACTAGCGCGGGTGCAAAACATATACAACATCTAATAGTATATATCAATATACAATAATCGCTCCAGGCGTGATAATATGCAACATTACAGAAAAGTAATAAGCATCACAGAACAATAGAGATAATCTGGGATCCCCGAGTTTCACAGAGCCGCTGCTGAAACCCGACGTTCCCCTGTCGTGTGGATAGCCTGTGCAATGTAACCTAGACCCCTACGGGTGCGGCAAGTTACCCGCCAAAACCTGAAGCGAGGCAGCCCCCTACGGTAAAGTGAATGGACCACCCTTCACTTCACGGAATCCGGTAGCTTGAGCACCCCACCTTGGGTCAACCTGTACCCCCTACGAGTGCGGCGAATAGTCTGCCAATACTAGAGTGAGGCCCCTCTGCCTCTCAAAGCTATGAGATGCGGACCCGTTGCCCTCCAGAACCCGGCTATCCGTGCACTCCGTCGTGGGATAAAACCTAGTACAGAAATGAAAAATATGTACAATAGGTATATCGACCTCGACCCAGTCGTGCCCCAAAAGAATATTATACAACAGGCAGTGACGGCAGTCCACATGTTGGACGCTTGCCCCGCAATATCAAATATACAAATAAATCCAAACTGCACTACCATTGCACACTACTATCCACCACGACAAATCCGCAACATCACAGCACAACACAGAACATCAACGCGGATGTCACGTTCGCAAACCCGTCTAAAAGGACTATAGCAATCAGACGCGGTTTACCGATCAAATGACATTCACGGTCGGAGATATAATGTAAGTACTGTAAACTAACATGTTTAAATTTCGATTGACTAAAAAACACGAAGTGGGCCCCACGAACATCTGCTGTACAGTAACAAAATCTGAGCCTAAAACATATATCCCCAAAACCACAATTTCCAGTCAAGAAGACACTGTGCAAATTTGGAGCAGTGATCCAATAGAATGGCCGCGGATGCGCGGTCAAACCCTAGGTTTGACCGCGATTCCGCGGCGCTCTTGAACGATCACGTGCCCAAATTTGTACCACGTGCTTAGAAAAGCCTGCTGAATTTTCTGTGATGTGTAAAAATAATTTTAGAACCCTTTTAAAATCGACAGAAACTCAGAACCTTGAAAATCGTAGTTTTTGATATTCGGTCCGATCGATATTTTAAACGCGTTAGCACAAGTTAGTAAAGCAAAATGGTGAGGCTCTGATACCACTGTAAGTCTACGGTAGCGCCCCGGCCGTCTATAGACGCCAAATGCGAAACAAAAACTTTTTAACTGGCGCTATCGTATACTATAACCCGGATCTGCCATTATTGCTAAAGTAACAAACTGTAAAGAGAGTAGAAAGGTTGTACCGAACGATCCGAGTCCTTCATTCTTTAACCATCATCCCACGCTCCGTTGCGGCTGCTCCGATCTCGTCGATCTCCGATCTGCTCGTCCAGGTGGCACCACGTCAACGATTCTTTAAACGGGCTCCCGCCTCTGACTCGAGGCAACTCGGTCGTCAAGTTTGCTAAAAGAGACGACCAAGATTGATGTAGAGAATGAGTAGAATACTTTGTCTCACTTCGTCCAAACCCATGGACGAACGGTTAAAGAAGTTGCCAATTAGTTCGGGTGATGGAATGAAATGAGCTATGAAATTTCCATACACCCCAAAACTATCATAATCTTTTAACCAAATGAATCAATCAAGTGTATGAGAGAGAGGAGGGGGCCGGCCACATATAAGGAGGTGGGGGGTGAGTGTAGGAGAGGGGGAGGTGACAATAAGAGAAATATCTAGTGTGAACACAAAGTATGAACACAATAAATGCACCATTAAAGCACCATTAATGAACAAATGAGTCGCAAGCCTAATCACCTCTTCTAGAACCTTCTAGAAGCATCCACACTTATCCAAAGAAAATATAAATCCGTATTTAACCGAATGTTAAATACAGCTGATAGAAAACTGGAAACTGGCAACTTCCAAAAGTGACCCTGAAACGAATTTCAGGATAACCCCGTAACTGTATAAAAATACCCGCATTTGTATTACGACCGAATACAAATGTAACTGAGACAAAGATATTATATCTACTCTGTATAATACTCGGATCCGGCTTAAACCAAAGCCCACCAGTATTATCTACCCGAAAAATGACACGTGCGTAAACGCACGTGCATTTTCCGAACCCTGCCATAAAACCATACGGCCTCTATAACGTTTCGCCCGAACTTGGGAAACTGTCTGTGGGGGACTCTAATGACTCGTCAGTACCCTGGCAGTGGGTTTAACCACAAACCGTTAGCGGCACTAGCTGTGCGTAACGGCTGCCTATGGACTGACCTCAAGGGAGGCCGATGAGCGAACTCATCCGGAAACCCTACTGAGCCTAACAGTGACAATGTATATACAGTCCGGTCCGTTCGTCTATGAGTATCGCATATCTGCCTACGGGGCTGGTAACGTCAGACCCCTAAAAGCAGTATAAGTCGTGTCGAAGTGTATCCCAAAAACACCCTAAGATACTACTGGAGTACCTACCAGTAAATCTCCTGCCACGGCCGTGGGCTTTGTGTAATGGCTCTCCTAGACACAGCACGATCTCATCCCCAATACTGGGAGAGACGAATCCCCTGCCGATCCGCTCACGTGCCTCCATGTGGCTCGGGACTGTACCCAAAAACTACCTATTTACACGACTTCTTTGAGCCATGGTAGGGTAGAAATCAAAGCACAGTGGGAACTCACACGAGACAAATGACGACTTCAGGTCGATGAACTAACCTGTACACATGTCACCAGGAAACTGCTATCTGACGATAAGTATAATATCAACTAGCAGATTCCCGGAGAGTCCTGTCCGGTGAAATCATAACCCAATGAGCACCTGTATACATCTTAGGTGATCCAACTGACACCAGTGGCTTATGAGACTGGCCACCGCCCCTCGTTGGGGTCTCGACTGTATACACTAGTCTACTCCGGAGTATCGATGCCCTATCTCGAAACTCCCACGACTAGGGACCACAATTAAGGATATGCGTATAAACCACCCAACTCTCACGTATATGATCGCCAGCATACTGTAGGTAGTAAAGCAAGATCCTAAGGGCTCTATCAAAGTGTAACAGTGATCAGTCACCTGAAACTGTACACGACTGATAAAGGCAAACCAGATAGCATACTATCATCTCGAGTAAGACTGTCCTACCGGTATAGGTCCTCCGCAATCATTGCAATCACGTGCCTGTGATCCAATAATTGACTTTGAGGGCACTATATCCAACAACGGCTGATCTTATGGCTTCTGTTGGCCGGCCCATTATCCGAGATGATTCGTTGCGGAGTGCTGAACCTGTAGATGACACGTGTCTTGAAGAAATGGAAGATGTTCTCCGTCTTCACCTCTCTTAACGGTATTGCTTCTGCCCACTTAGAGAAGTAATCGGTTGTTGCTAGTATGAACCGATATCCCTTGGATGATGTTGGTTCGATGGGCCCGATTATATCGGTCCCCCACATTTCGAATGGCCAGCTAGCCAATGTTGGGTGTAGTGGATTCGGATGCTGGTGAATAAAGTCCCCGTGAATTTGGCACGAGTGACACTGCTTCGCGTATTCGAGTCTTGAATCATCGTGGGCCAATAGTAGCCTATTTTTTTGATCTTCAGTTTCATTTTTGGCCCATCTTGATGGGAACTGCAGAGTCCATCATGTGTTTCTTGAACGACACTTTTTGCTTCTTCTGGTCCTAGACACCTTAGCCACAGGCAATCGAACGATCTCTTATATAGAGCATCATTGACAAAGACGAAAGACAGAGCTCGCTTCCTGAGCTGATGTTTTGATGACGCGTTTTCGGGCGTTCGATGGGATTTGAAGTAGTCTATGAAGACTTCTCTCAAATCCTTCACCTTTTCTTCATCCTCCAATTGGAAGGCCTCTTGTTCGGTTGCTTCCTCTCCTTCAGACGTCTTCGAAGATATTTCTGCTGGCACGAGAATCTGGCAGGTTTGCACAATGATCCTTAAGTCATCGAGGTTTTCGTCGGCCAGTTTTTTAGCGAGCTTGGCTAACGTATCCGCCTTATTATTTTCTGCACGTGGTATGCTTTCCAAGGTGTAGGAGGGGATTTGCGTCAGCAGTTGCTGCATTCTTTCACCATACCTGATCAGTTTCGATTTGCATGTTTGGTAGTCGCCATTTACTTGACTAACGACCAGTTGAGAGTCTCCATATATGAAGAGGGTTTCGATGCCTGTGTCGACAGCAATCTCCAGACCTGCTATCAAAGCTTCATACTCAGCCTCATTGTTTATTCTCGGCTCTGTTAAAGAAAGGGAAAAATGCATTATTCCTCCTTATGGAGTCACAAAGATAAGGTCCATCCCGGCTTTAATCATGACGGTGTTTTGCTTTCGCTTCTTCAAGGAGGACGCTCCATCGAAGTAGAGTTCCCATCGGGTATTATTCTCTTCTTTCTCCCCGTCAATTGTGTCAAACGCATGTTCGTCCGGTAACTCGCAATTCAAGGGAGAGTCAGCAGGTATCGGATGTTAAGCGAGAAATTCGGCGATGGCCTGACCTTTTATTGCCTTGAGGGGTCGATATACTATCGAGAACTCCATTAAGAGGACGGCCCATTTGGCAAGACTTCCTGTTATCATGGCTCTTGACATCAAATACTTGAGAGGATCCACTTTTGATATGAGATGAACCTCATGTGCCAAGACGTAATGTCGGAGCTTCGTTACCGTGAAAATCAGTGCCAGGCAATACTTTTCGATGTGGGGGGGGGGTAGTAATTTTCTTCCCTTAGGAGAACTCGACTCAAATAGTAAAGAGCTCTCTCCTTCCCCTAGTCATTCGCTTGTGCCCATAGCGCGCCTAAAAAACCTTCAAGGGCTGTTATGTACAGGAGGATGGGCTTTCCCTTGACCGGAGCGGTCAGCACCGGCGGGTTTTGCAGATATTGCTTGATTTCGTCTAGTGCATTTTTGCATTTACAATCCCATACGAACAGGGTCCCCTTCTTCATTAGATGACTGTAAGGGCGGCATTTGTCGGAGAGATTAGCTATGAACCGTCGGATATACGCAAGCTTCCCTTGAAGAGATCGCAGTTGTTTAAGAGTTCTTGGCGTGGGTATTTCCATAATCGCTTTAATCTTTGCTGGGTCTATTTCGATACCTCGGTGTCGTATGATGAATCCTAGGAATTTTCCTGAGGAAACTCCAAATGCGCATTTCAGAGGGTTCATCTTCAGGTTGTACTTCCGAAGGCACTGGAACACTATCTTCAAATGCTCCCAGTGCTCCTCGTATGAGTTGCTCTTTACCACGAAGTCATCGATATAATATTCAACAATCTCATGTATGAGGTCATCAAAGATTGTTGTCATGGCCCTCTGGTAAGTGGCGCCAGCGTTCTTCAGACCAAAGGGCATCACTTTGTAGCAGAATATGCCCAGCGGAGTCCGGAAAGCAGCGCGCTTTCGGTCTTCAGGATGCATCTTGATTTGGTTGTACCCTGAGGATCCGTCCATGAAGGAGAAGACTTTATGGGTGGATGTGCTATCGATCATCAGCTCGGTAACAGGCACTGGGAAATCATCTTTCGGACAAGCTCTGTTGAGATCCCGAAAATCTACGCAGATGCGTACTGTCCCATTTTTCTTCATCACCGGAATGATATTGGCGATCCAGTCTGGGTATTGAACTTCTTGGATGAAGCCGGAGTCGATTAGCTTCTTGACTTCGGCACTGATACTCATCTCAAGCTCGAGCCGCATTCTTCTTGGCGCCTGTTTGACTGGCTTGACGTCCGGCGATATTGCCAATTTATGCACAGCTATCTCTGGATCTAATCCCGGAATCTCGGAATAGTTCCATGCGAAGCAATCTTTATACTATATAAGCACGTCTTTTAACGTAGCCACCTGTTTCTCAGACAGCAGCTCACCGACGAACGTTGGCCTTGGCACGTTTGTCGTCCCCAAGTCGATTTTTCTCAAGTTGTCTGCTGCGGTGTGTATCCCATCTTCCAGCTCTTTTGGCACGGTGGAAATTCTGAGACCACCTCGTTCTCATCTTCATTTGCGAAGCACCGGGGGAGCTCGTTCGTATTCTCGTGTTCTCCTTCCTTTGAGAATGTTATCATATGGCAAGTACGAGCTCGTTTCCAAACTCGATGCTGATCTAGACTTTCCCTTGCAGTGTAGGTTGCTCTCGGCTCATGCTTTCATGGCGGGACTACCCTCCAACTGTTGGATAGAGCAAACATACCTTGCTGATACTGATTTTCAACCCAGTCTTTGAAGGTGAAGCAGTTTTCAAGAGGATATCCCATTATTCGGTGGTAGGAGCAATAATCCGGGTGATGGACATCGTCTATTTATTTAGGGCGCTGAGATTCAGGGAGCACCATCATTTGATGTTTCATGATAAGGTCGAAGATTTTCCTTGTCTTGTCTTGAGGGAAAGAGTACTCCCGCCCCATCTTCTTCATAAAAGACAGGTTCCAGCCGACTTTTTCTCGCTCGCGTGGCTTCTTGGATCCGCTTCGCTGTTTTTGAACGCCGTCCCGGTTCTTCACCTTGCTTTTACTTCTACGTAGGGCTTTTTTCTTGCCATGAGAGCGCACAGCGGGTTGGGGGTGAAGGGCATCGTCATCTTCCGTAGCCTGCTGAATGAGACGCTGCGTCCTGGCTTTCTCGTAAATGGCCATTTCGCGGCTATGGTCATCCCGAACCTTTTGACCCGCTTCTCTTATTAGCTTGTCAATCTGTTCTTCGAATGACGGGCTTGGTATTCTCACGGCAGGATCTCGCTCTGGTTTGACATCAACGCCATCTGGAAATGCATTCATTTCTCCATCGGAATTATTTATGACATGGCAGTCATAGAATCGCTCCCTTCTATTGGACCGAACGTATCCAAGGCCGGTCGTCTCCATTCTTCTGTTGGGCATCTTTCACTGAGTCCCGGGAATGTCCCAAATCTTGTTATAGAACTGGGTTTGTCGAGCAGTTTGTTTGAAGGGTACGCCTTGGTGTCTCAACAGCCTTTTCAGTCCCTCTGCGTAGTATCTGGGCAGACAGATTGGTTGAAGCATGACGAGCGTAGGTTCGGCACCGTGCCATACTTCTTTCTCCACTTTATTCTCCGTGGATTGGTAGAAAAGGATCGCCTTCTCACCTCTTTGCTTAGGGGGGCGTAGAAGGTCTGTAGCTCTTGCATGCTGTACGTATCAAGTGCATTAAGTTCTTTGTAATATCACCGTGGGACCAGCGTAATCTTTAAACTCTGGTCAGCTCCAGCAAAGGTCTGCATTGGCGGGCAGACGGAGAACACTGCGTTGGTCTCGTCCTCAGAGTCACTGCCAAAGACCAGCATAGGAGTAGATGGTCCTGGCCTATTGCCTTGGGGTTGTCCTGAGTAGACCATCTCTTCATCCTCTTCGGTATCGCTCCTAAATATCGGGATAGTGGTGATGGCTTTTTGTTTGTTCTCCGGTTTGCGATATCTTTCCATGTCTTCGAAGTCTGGTAAGAAGTACTTGGCGTCTTCATATTTGCGTACATCATTTATGGAGAATGGGTTCAGCTCCCCTATAACTGTGTACTCGAGACCGTCCTTGAAGTACTTCATACACTGATGTTGTGTAGAAGGGATGATTTTGGACTCATGTAACCAAGGCCTGCCGAGCAAAGCGTTGTAACAAGTCTTGGCGTCAATAACATGGAACTTGATGTCAGCGACGAGCAGCCTAAAGTGTAATGTCAGTATTACAGACCCGAGCGTTTGTGATGATTAGGAGTCAAAACCGGAGATGGTAATTTTATCCTGAGCCAAGTGCCGAACGTTCATGCAAATCTCCTTTAGTACTCTTACATTGAGAAGGTTGACGGAGGACCCGTTGTCAACCAAGATCTTCCCTATCTTGATATCGTCACAATACCCGGTTACATACAGTGGACGGTTGTGCTCACACGTTCCAAGAAGGAGGTCTTGTGATGTCGGCCGTGTGGACTTCTTCCAGCTCGTCCTTCATCTTTTCTTCCACCAGGAAGGCTTGAAACAGGTTGGGCTCTTGTAATGCCCTGATCAGAGACTCTCGTGCTTCTTTGGACAGGAGAAGGGCATCCAAAATACTCAATTGTGAGGGTATCTTTCTCAGATGTGCCAGGACATTGTAATCCACCTTATTCTTCGTGAGCGGGTCCTTGGCTGTGAGCTCTTCAACAACTCTATCATTGAGGGCAATCTCCTCAGGAACTTTTTCCTTCCCCTTGTCTTTCTTGCCCGAACCTTTGTTTGAGGGTCTGAGATTCTTTTCAGGCAACGTACGGTTACGCAGAATGTTCTCACGGTTCTTCATTTCCTCCTCTTTTTCAGAGGTAGATTCCTTGAAGAGAGGGCTGAGGGCTATTTCTTCGTCAGAATCTTGCAGGAAATGGTTATTGGACAAGAGCAGGGAAGAGATAAGAAAGTAAGAAATATACCACATAGAACTGGAGCTCTGAATCGACCAATAGGTCACGGATTCGCCGCAAATCCTTGTTAATAGCCGCGGTTCCGCGGTTCAATGAAGAGTTCTTCGCACGAATTTTGGTACTGCTGCTCATGTTGCTCCTTTGTCCTCTCTGGAATGATCTGAATATTTTTCCCTTTACTGCAGAGATTCCAAATTTCCTTGCAAAATTCACAACTAATCGTTAAGCACACGATGCGATTTTGATTTAAAATTCTGATGGAATAATAATATTTCAACTCAAATAGCAATAACGAAAAAATTAGCACGCGATCCCCGACAATGACGCCATTTGATTGATCTAAAGTTTTGGATCATGTTTTGAAATGTAATCACAACCAAAGAATTTATAACCGCAATCAATTAACGGTGTCGATGTAGCTCGTTAATGAATACGGATCGTCCACTGAGATGTGTGTACTTATTCGATCTTGCTTTAGATGAGTCGAAATGAAAATATAAAAGAAAATTCAAGAAAGTATTTCGAGATTTAATTGAGTTGTCATTTCAAGAAAATCAAGAATATATTCAAGAATTAAGAAATCAAGAAAATGTCCAATATCAATTTGAATTATCAAGAATATGAAGGATAGCTTATGGGAATCGATCGAGTTAGTATCAATGATGAATACTACAAATTACGAATCTTATCTATTGATGAATTGTAGCTCGAACGATGGTGATGAATGAAGATTAGGGATCTATTGAAGAGACTAGGGTTTCTCCTTCACTATCCCTTGTCTTTTCATTGATCATCATTCAAATCTATCCTCTAGCAAAGAGAATCATCAATCATTTGATCCCTAATTTTCATAGCAAGAATGTGATCTCGATCCAAATTAGGTCATTGATAATTCTTTTTCCTAAAGTTCACAATCCTCATAAGACTTAAGATTAGTATTAGGATTTCATCATCATTAGATCTACCGATTCTCTCGATTCCTTTACAAGCGGAGATTTCACTCATGCATCATGAAAATTAAACAATCAAGAACAAGAAATTTCATAATGCAAGAATGTAAAGAAAGCGAGAATTACAATTATCACCTTTATTAAATCTCCTTCAAATTACACCTCTCAATTTGAGTTTACAAGACTAGCTCTCGATCGCTCCTTTGAAAAGGAATTTGTCGTCGATCTTTGCTCGGCTCGATCTTCGTGAGTCATGGATCGGATGCGGATCTCTTGCTCTTGATGATGATCGGCGTTGCGATAAAGGATCTTAGATTGTTGCTTGATTTCGCTCTCAATGGATCTTGATTTGATTGGATTTGGATTGGATCTCAAGTTGTGCACTCAACTTGAATTGAATTGTAATTGTGGCTCAATTGTGTAATAATGAGTAACCCCCAAAAATTAGATCTAGATCCCCTTTTATAGCCTCAAATTAAGCTTCCTTCATAAGCTTGGTTGTTATGCCGAGCCTTCCAGAAGAAGCCATGTCTTTATTAAGCGTCTTGAGGAAGCTAGGCTGTTACAGAGAAGGTTCTGGAGAAGTTTCGTCGCCGGCGCCCCCAACTCGGCCGCGGATCCGCGGCTGATCGGGCTGGATCAGCTGCGGTTCCGCGGCCTTTTGGTGTGATCTCTGGGTCATTTTCCTGGGGTGTTTTGGTGTTGGCATTTGGGTCTTCTTTTGATATCTGGAATCATTTAATCTCTTGTGAATCATTGTCAGATTTTAATTCTTTGACTTGCTGCGTTTTATCGAAAAATTGGCGATTCCAGTTCTTTGACCTGAATAGTTTTCTGCACAAAATCTTGATAAAAAGTGTTGAGATATACAATATCATGCGTGAAATATTTACACACAATTTCCTTCATAATGCCGGTTATAATGTACAACACATGGTAATTGGTATTTTCCAAATGATTCTGTAATATGTGTCATATTTATAACAAACACCCTTAAATGATTAGAATAGTGAGGAAATTGATGTGTTACAAAATGCAATATTTTCGACTGAACAAATTCCCCCAAACTTAATTTTGATCGTCTCGAGCAAACATCTTTTATTCAAGAGAAGGAGAAGAGAAAAAGAGAAAGAAAAAGAAAAACTAACTAGCACACTTTCGTAGGCAAATACGATTGCACTGAGCACGTGCAACAAGCCTTTAAACCTCTAGGTGTCCCTAGAAGGAGGAGTGCTGTCTCCTGAGGGTTTTCAGCAGATTGCATCCACAAAATCCTATAATAAAAGGAAGACTGTGAAAGTTACATGTAAAAATAAGAATTGTAAAAGAAAGACTTTGAAAATCAGAGTTTCCAACTACACTAGCTTTTCAGTTGTCATGACCTCTATCTTAATAGTCATGAAAAAAATGTTAGAAATCACATCATCCCTCAATCAAACACCGCCTTTATTCTTCATTCCTACCTTTCTTCCAAACACCGATCATATACCCCTACGTGTGTGTAAAGAACATCCCTACACTCGGAGAATTCAATTCTAGCTATCATACTCTTGTCCATCTACCTCAGTACTTTTTAATCGGTGAATATTTAGATGGATTTGCTCACACATTTTTCATGCGACTGTTAATACTTCTTGAGGTACTAATCGACCGATTACTCATGTGTTTGCTTATTAGGCGTATTAGTCTTTTTCTCGTCTTGCAACACCTAAGGCTTAGCAGTGACTCCCAAACCAGTTGGTCTAAGGCACTAGGTGATGAAGCACCCTCGCTATATTTTTTATACTGCCTTGGTGATTACAAAACCAGTGTTCATTTTTCTACACCATTTTATATTTTATTGCTTCATTTATAATTTTCGTACTTTTGGCTTTTAGACAAGAGCATTTCAAGGTATTCTCTACTATCCCGAGTTTCAAGATGTGTATAAGTGCGTATAGTAGAGTATCAACATTCAAATGTTTGGCTTTCAGAATAGGAACTATTTTTTAGACTTATTTTTATCCCCAGATTAGTGACTTCTTTCATCTTACTAACCCTTGGGACAATGGCTCATAACTACTTATTACTAGTTTCGTTTAAGAAAACTTCTAATTTTCTTGGTTTTTTTAAATTTTTCCAATATTTTAGATGTAATATTTCACTTTCTAATCTTTTATTATAAAAGATTAAATATTAAATATTAAATATTTTTATTTTTAATTAATTTTTTTATATATGTTTTGTGCTTATGCAAAGTATGATGCAAAGTGATGCGTAAATAAGCACAAACCTCCCCCAAACTTGTGTACAACAGTGTCCTCACTGTTGCCATCTGTTTAATCTCAGAAACCTGTAACATTGGGAGGAAAAATTTATTAACGGGGACATGAAATATGATCGTGAAAATCTCCCCCAAACTTATTCTTTATTTATATAAAAAAAATTATTTTATTATATTTATTTATTTTTATTATTATTTTTATATGTATGTACAAGTAGACTCACCTCCATTCTGAAAGATGAGACAATATTACCAAGACATGGAGGTGAGGTGGAAGAAAATCAGTCATTATAAAGCGGCTCCCATAAAAACAGGAGCTCCTCCGTGGGGTCAGTGGAAAAATACGGTTTTAATCTATGTTCATTCACTTTGAAAATTGAACCGTTTTCAACATTTTCAACCTCAACTGCCCCGTGCGGGTATACATACCGCACAACAAATGGTCCTTTCCACCGAGATTTTAGTTTACCCGCATGAAGATGGAGACATGAATCGTAAAGTAGGACTTGTTGACCTGGGTTAAAAGTTTTTCTCAAAATGTTTTTATCATGAAATATCTTAGTCCGGTTCTTTACTACCACAGCATTATCATAAGCTTCATCGCGGAGTTCGCTTAGCTCGTTTAATTGCAGCTTCCAAAAATTGCAGGCTTGATTCAAGTCAAAGTTCAGTTCTTTAATGGCCCACATTGCTTTGTGTTCAATCTCGACCGGAAGGTGGCAAGCTTTACCAAACACTAGACGATAATGAGACATACCGAGATCAGTTTTAAAAGCAGTACGGAATGCCCAAAGAGCATCCGTCAATTTGGTTGACCAATCTTTTCAGTTTTTAGAAACTGTTTTCTCCAAAATTTGTTTGATTTGTCTGTTGGAAACCTCAGCTTGCCCGCTCGTTTGGGGATGATAGGGTGTCGAAAGTTTGTGGTTGATTGCATATTTCCGTATCAAAGTCTCGAAAGACCGATTACAAAAATACGTCCCGTTATCGCTAATGATAGCTCGAGGGTGTCCAAATCGCGAAAAAGATATTTTCATTAAGGAACTTAATGACAACCTTGTTGTCATTAGTGCGACAAGGAATAGCTTCCACCCATTTTGAGACGTAATCAACCGCAAGCAATATGTACAAATTCCCAAAAGAGTTGGGAAAAGGACCCATAAAATCCATACCTCAAACGTCGAAAATTTCAACCACCAAGATTGATTGAAGTGGCATCTCATTTCTCCGAGAAATCCTACCCATGTATTGACACTGTGGATAGATTTTGCAATGATCAAATGCATCTTTGAATAAAGTCGGCCGGTAAAAACCGCATTGCAAAACCTTCTCCGCCGTCTTTCGAGAACCAAAGTGACCTCCACATGCCTGATCATGACAGAAAGATAGAACGCTCTTGAATTCATCATTGGCGACACATCTGTGAATGATCTGGTCAGGACAATACTTAAACAAATAGGGTTCATCCCAGTAAAAGTGTTTTACTTGGGATAGAAATCGATGTTTGTCCTGTTTCGACCATTCACGGGGAATAAATCCTATTGCAAGATAATTCACTATATCCCCGAACCAAGGTTTGGTGGATACATTCAAGAGTTGTTCGTCCGGAAAAGAGTCATTAATTGGCAGGGTCACAGGTGAAGAAGATATGCGCGAAAGATGGTCGGCTACTACGTTTTCACATCCTTTCTTATCTCGAATAACAAGATCAAATTCTTGTAATAGAAGGATCCAACGTATTAACCTACTTTTAGCATCTTCGATAAAAGATGTTTTAAGGCGGAGTGGTCAGTGTACACAACAATTGGTGAACCAATCAAGTAAGGCCTGAATTTTTCTAATGCAAATACAACTGCCAAAAGTTCTTTTTCGGTAGTTGTATAATTAATTTGAGTATCGTTCAGGGTCTTACTTGTATAATAAATCACATGTGGCATCTTATCAATGTGTTGTCCTAAGACTGTACCTACAGCAAAATCTGATGCATCACACATTAGCTCAAACGGGTGGTTCCAATCAGGAGATGATAGAACGAGGGCTGTGGTGAGGGAATTCTTAAGTGAGTCAAATGCAGCCTCACAATCCGAGTCAAAGTGAAAGGTTGTGTCCTTGGCCAAGAGAAGAGTTAAGGGTCTAGCAATTTTGCTAAAATCCTTAATGAATCTCCTGTAAAAGCCTGCATGGCCAAGAAAAGATCGTATATCTTTGACGCATTTAGGATGAGAAAGGTTATGAATGATATCTATTTTAGCTCTGTCGACCTCAATGCCTTTCCGTAAAATGACATGCCCAAGCACAATTCCCTCTTGGACCATGAAATGGCATTTTTCCCAATTCAAAGTTAAGTTCTTCTCTTTACAACGAGTAAGAACCGCGTCAAGATGAGATATGCAGTCATCAAAAGAATCTCTGAATATCGAGAAATCGTCCATGAAAATCTCCAGAAAATTCACGACCATGTCCGAGAATATCCCCATCATACACCGCTGAAATGTAGCGGGAGCATTGCATAACCCAAAGGGCATGCGTGTATAAGTAAAAGTACCAAAAGGACAAGTAAATATGGTTTTATCTTGATCATTGTCGGCAATAGGGACCTGGTTATAGCCAGAGTATCCGTCCATGAAACAATAATATTCACGTTCAGCTAAGCGTTCTAACATCTGGTCAATGAAAGGTAGAGGAAAGTGGTCTTTCGTCGTTGCAGCATTGAGTTTTCTATAATCAATACATACACGCCACCCAGTTTGAGCGTGTGTTTGGATTAACTCATTTGTCTCATTTGTTATGACCGTGACGCCAGATTTCTTAGGGATTACATGAATTGGACTTACGCATTGGCTATCAGAAATTGGGTAAATGATACCACTGTCAAGGCATTTGACGATTTCTTTCTTTATCGCCTCCTTCATGACGGGATTCAACCTTCTTTGTGGTTCTCGGGTTGGTTTGGATTCATCCATCAGATGTATATGATATTCAACAATCAAGCGACTAATCCCTTTGATGTCTGCCATTGTCCAACCAAAAGCCTGACTATTAGATCTCAAGACCGTCAAAAGAGTTTTCTCTTGCTCTAGGGCTAGAGAAGCTGATATGATCACGGGTAAAGACTCATTCTCACCTAAATATGCATATTTAAAATGAGAAGGTAGCAATTTGAGATCTAATGTCGGCGGAGAAACAATAGAAGGTGAGGTAAGAGAATGATATTCAGATTCACGAAGAAGCTCGTAGCCTACAAAGGATACAGACTCGGAAAGTGATGAGTCAAAAGTTTCAGATTTAGGAGTGGACTCATCAAAAGTGTCCTCACTATTGTGTGCAAGATCAAACAATGATGTGTGTTCAGTTGATAAAACTGCACATTTGTTATTACATTTTTCCTACCATTTTCATATTAAAAAAGGACTTTATTATAATATATTATACATATGAGGGTTTATGTGTAAAAACACTATTTTCCATGTGTTAATAAATTTTAATTAGCATTTGGTAGGAAAATGTATGCAAATAAATTCATTGACCTAATCCTAGTAGAACAAAGTCTACTAAATCTTATTTGAGTTGTTGTGCAGAATATTTCCAAGTTGTGCAGAATTTTCCAAGACTATAATCAAGCAAATCAAGTTGTTGAAGAAGACTTGCCTGATTAAGAATCAAAACTTGAAGACCAAGTCTGGCAGCAACCACGAGAAGATTTCCAAATTCTTAAGGTTCCAGATATCGACAAATGTCACAGGGAGCAAGCCCTAAAAGTTTGATAAATTGATCTCGACCATTGGCCGCGGATCCGCGGCCATAACCCCCCTTGGGCCACGGATCCGCGGCAGGATATTGGAGTTAGGGGCTGAGGATTTTTGGGGTGAATCTATGCTATATTTTACCAAGTTTTGAAGCAAAAGATTATGGCTTTGGACTATAAAAAGGGACCGAGAGCCTCTTGAAAAATTCATCAAGCCGACGCGATCACGAAGCCCCAGACGCTCACGCATCCAGGCTGATCATCAACTGTTCGTCTAACTTCTTAGGAAAGATCGAGAAGCAACTGGTTTATAATCATTTTCTACGGAATAAAGTGTAGATTGGTCAAGTTGATTAATAAAGGTAGTTATTTTATTTAATTCTTTTGCATTTTACATTATGTTTTCCCTCTCTGTCTTTTCATCTTCTTCTCCCAACATGCGCGAGTAATTCTCCGCTTGTTAGGGTTCGTAGGATTATGGTAGGCTAATGGAAGATGAACATTTCTAAACTCTTTTTAAGTCCTATAAAGTTTATGAACTTTATCAAAAGAATCATTAACATCCTAACCGGGCGCGCTAACAATTCTTTGCTAGTTCCGACCGCGATTAGAGATTAGATTAATGATTGTTTTGGTAAAGGCTAGATTTGAACGGAGTTCCGTGTCGAGATAAGGGTTAAGAGTGGGATTCCTTTTCCCTCCAGAAACCCTAATCTACACGCATCACCGTCGTTCTAGTTATAAATCTATTAAAGGATAAAAAGGGTAACTTTTAATTAATCGTCCATGACTACTAAATCCTAACGAACCCTACAAGCCCTCTTATTATATTATCTACATCTCTAAAACAATCTAGATCTATATTTTTGCATTCTTACTTAACGTAGATCTAGAAACCATTCTTCAAAATTCTTTATTCCTCCTCTCTTTTTCAACACATCTAAAGTAAAAGTAAAAGGTTCAACGTTTCCCTGAGGACGATCCGTACTCATCTCGGTCTAGCTACACGCGACACCGTTCTGATTGCGGTATAACTACAAACACAATTTTCACATCAATCAAATGGCATCGTTGCCGGGGATACGTGCGTAATTTTTTATTGTTGCTATTTGTGTTGAATTCTTAGACGACTCATATCATTATTAAAACAAAACTGCAAATTGCATATTTAACGATTTGTGTATGAATTTTGCGAGGGAATCTGGAGTCACGGACTTGAGGAAACAGGAGATCTAGGGTTTCACACTTCTCTGGTATCTTTCTTAACTCCTTCTTTCTCCTCTCAAATCCAATAAAATCTATTTTCTGCAGGATTCTTTGCAAAATCGCGCCGCTTAAAAAATCTTTTTGCAAAAGTTTTGTGATTGGTTTTGTTTTGCATATTTTAATATGGACTTTAAGGGGCAAAGACCAAATCAAGATTAGGTGGGGATTTCATCACCCTTCCTAAGCCCCATAAATCACAAATCGAGCATATAGATCAACCCTTCATTAATTTAAAAATATCTAGACCAGACTCTAAGGACTGTCGCGCTCAATAAGGACAGAGGAAGGTCGTGGGTAATCTATCGTTTATCCGCATTACTTTTGTAGTGCCTAGGCAAGTGTGTCAAAGGCTAGTGGTTTTTAATTAGGCCCACTGTAGTTCTTTCCCACTTACCTGGCACTTACCTGGTTACAAGGGTAGTACGGAGGCGGTAGAGGATTGATCCTACGGCTTGTCCTTTGGAAGTCTAGGAGCGGTCTAGAGACTGGACCTAGGTGACCTTAGTTCTAGGGTTGCTTGTGCATCTTAGGGAGATTTGTCTTGAGTCCCACTTTTTCAAAACAAGCCAATTTTAAATCACACACACGCTGCCACTTGCACTAAACCCGCTTAGTGCATGATCGGCTGGACACGGGATCCTAGTGCCCGTCTTGTCCGCGTTCCTGCTAGCGAAGCCAAAGTCGGTACTTCTTCATCTTCTTTTCCCCCACCACACACCACGACCGAGATGGACGGCACTCCATCAGAATATAACATCACGCTGCCATCGCCCGAAGGTGCGCAGAATCCACTGCGCATTTCTCTCCAAGAGAGATGCTATCCTATCCGTGATCCTCTCCCCACTTTTCTATCTCTTCCACCACCTAACGGGGATAATTTCGAAATTAAACCCCACTACATCAATCTGCTGCCCAAATTTCACGGGCTTGAGTCGGAAGACGCGTACGTTTTCATCACCAAATTCGAAAACGTATGCGCAATGATGGGTACTTCACAATTGACTTTAGATGCTATGCGCTTACATCTTCTCCCATTCACACTATACGACTTGGTAGAAAAATGGCTTTATAATACTGCCGCACACTCTATCACTAATTGGGATGAATTTGTCATAGCATTTTTTAAGAAGTTTTACCCAAACCATAAGACTGCCCATATTAGGAGCGAGATCAACCAGTTCACCCAGCTTCCCAATGAACCATTTTAGAAGTGCTTTGAACGTTTCAAAGATCTGCTTGTCCAATGCCCCCATCACGGAATACAAAGATGGGATTTATGTCGGATTATATATGAGGGCATTAATCCAGCGACAAAGCAGATGCTTGAAACAATGTGTCAATGCAATTTCATGTCTAAAGATGACGGTGAAGCGTGGAAATATCTGGAAGACCTTGCTGAACACACGTTGCAGTGGGAAAGCGTAAGACCACCTTCAACTAAGGGAGGTATTCACCAGCTCGATGTTTCTATCGCAGTAAAAGCCGAAATGGCAGCGATACAGAAGAAACTCGACGCTATTGAGAACAAATTCTCATCATTCTCCCTAAATCAGGTCACGCTTCCTAAGTCCATCTGTGGTTGCTGTTCGGATCCTTCACACTTAACGGAAGAATGTCCTATGAATGCATCGTTTCAAGCTAATGCTGCTTTTCAGCAGCGACCTAGAAACGACCCTTATTCTTCCACGTACAATCAAGGATGGAGGAATCATCCTAATTTTGCTTGGAATCAAAACCAACAAAGCAATTATCAAAGACCTCCTCCACAGCAACCACAACCACAGAATCAGCCCCCCTTTCAGTCACAGAATTTCCAAAATCCGGCCAACATTTCTACACCATAAGTGGCCGGTACTGACAACTCACTTGCACAAACTTTGGATATGTTCATGAAACAATCCATGCAATTGTTGGCTGAGATGAAGTCTTCTATTGATACCCTAACGAAAAACTCCTCCTCCCATGGTGAGAGTATTAAATCAATAGAAAACCAAATCGCACAGTTAAACGCCGCAATAAGTGCGAGAGAGAAAGGGAAACTCCCATCTCAACCCATACCTAATCCTGGCCACTCACAAAGTTATAATGTGAGTGCTGTTATCACGTTGAGATCGGGAAAAGTGCTGAATAACCGAGTGGGTGAGCAATGTGATGATAGTGACACCAATGATACCCCGGCTTCTTCTTCTTCCCCTAATTCGTCTAGTCTCCCACCTTCACCCGAGCCTATTCTCCGTTTTCCCCAAGGCTCGAACCCTTCGTCCATTTCGCCAAATCTATCTAAGTCGATTCCCACTCCAATTTTGGGATCGAATCCGTCCCCACAGTCTTCTCCACAAACGTTGAACCCAAAACTTATTGATCAAGCATCTTATCCAAACAGGTTAAGGGGCAACATACCAAGTCCACAAATGGAGAAGATTGTGGAAATTTTTAAACAAGTTAACATAAACATTCCTCTCCTAAATGCTATTTAACAAGTTCCGTCATATGCTAAAATCCTAAAGGACTTGTGCACTAGGAAGAGAAAAATTCAAGTACCTAAAAAAGTTTTCCTTGCAAGTAATGTGAGCACAGCTTTTACACAATAACTACCCAAGAAACGAAAGGACCCCGGAAGTCGTACAATTTCAATTTCTATTGGGGGTAAAAATATCAATCGTGCTATACTCGATTTAGGTGCTAGTGTTAACTTACTTCCATATTCTGTTTATGAGCAATTAGGGATCGGAGAGTTAAAACCTGCGCATTACACTCTTCAGATGGCCGATCGATCTATCACCCAACCTAGGGGTAAGCTAGAGGATGTGTTAATCAAAGTCGGGGAATTCATATTTCCTGTGGACTTTATCGTTATTGATACACAACCTGTGTCAAACCCACACAATCAAATCCCGGTGATACTCGGTCGACCCTTTTTGGCCACTTCCAACGCAGTAATCAATTGTAGAAACGGCTCTATGACCCTATCCTTTGGAAAGAAGTCAATTGAGCTTAACATTTACAAGTTGGGAAGTGAACCCTCCGAACCCTATGCTCATGTGTGTTCTGTCGAATTAATGGATGTCGACAGCAGCGAATATGATCAACCTCATAATTCTGACTCTTTTCATATGTTGTTGCTTGACACGGATTCTTCCACCGAGTTGTCCGGGTCAACATCTAACGCAGATAAGGAACTTTTTATAGAGTCTGACGATCACCCCATTTTTTCTGATGACATTATTCTTCGGGGTATCGACGAAAGCTTTGAGGAAATTTTCGCTGATGAACTCGCATTTTTACAAGACACGGGTGTTGAGATGAATCAACTCCAAGATAAAGAAATTGAGCCTCCACCCCTTCTTCTGGACAATCATGATAATGCGAGTAATCCATCATTACTATCACTGTGTCGTCTCTCCAAATTGAGACGCAATCCTTTTCCATTACACCTCTTATCACCTCCTCACTTCTTCTCGTCGAAAGGTGACATGTTCTTCCACCAACTTTGGTGCTTCATCGATAAAATTTTTGAATGGTTGGTGTTGACCTTCGGTCTTTGCAAAGCCTGGCATTGACCAATAACCTTGACCCCCTCGTGTGATTTTAAATAATTAAAATTGTTTAACTCAAGTTTGGGGGGGGTTTATATTTTGGGCTCTTGAAAGAAAATGATTTTTACAAAATTGTGAGCCAAAAAAATAAGTTTGGGGGAGGATTTTCACTTTCATATATTCTTGCCCCCATTAATAATCTCCTCCCAAGTCTACAGGTTTTTGAGCTTAACGGATGACATCAGTGAGGACACTACTGTGAACAGGTTTGGGGGAGGTTTGTGCTTATTTACACATCAATTTGCATCATATTTTGCATAAGCACAACATTTTCCAAAAAAAAAAATTCAAAAATTTTCTTTTATAACAAAAGAGTAGAAAGTGAAAAATTACATCCAAAAGATAGAAATAGTTTAAGAAAACCACGAAAATTAGAAGTTTTCTTAAACGAACTAGTAATAAGTAGTTATGAGCTGTTGTCCCAAGGGTCAGTAAGATGAAGGAGGTCACTAATCTGAGGATAAAAATAAGTCTGAAAAATAATTTCTATTCTGGAAGCCAAACATTTGAATGTTGATACCCTACTATATGCACTTACACACGTCTTGAAACTCGGGATAGTAGAGGATACCTTGAAATGCTCTTGTCTAAAAGCTAAAGTATGAAGGAAATTGAAAAAAATGGAAGAAAATATAAAAATGGTGAAAAGAAAAAAATGAACACTGGTTTTGTATCGCCAAGGCAGCAATAAAAAAATATAGCGAGGGTGCCTCTTCACCTAGTGCCCTAAGGCCAACTAGTCTGGGAGTCACTGCTAAGCCTTAGGTGGTGCAAGACGAGGAAAATATTATCACCTTATCAGCAAGCACATGAGTAATCGGTCGGTTAGTACCTCAAGAAATATTAACGGCCGCATGAAAATGTGTGAGCAAATCTAAATATTCATCAAGTTAAAAAGTACTGAGGTAGATGGACAAGAGTATGATAGCTTGAATTGAATTCTCCGAGTGTAGGGATGTCATTTCACACACGTAGGGGTATATGATCGATGTTTGGATGAAAGGTAGGAATGAAGAATAAAGACGATATTTTATTGAGGGATAATGTGATTTCTAACATCTTTTCATGACTATTAAGATAGGGCTCATGACAACTGAAATGCTAGTATAGTTGGAAACTCTTATTTTCAAAGTCTTTCTTTTATGGTTCTTATCTTTATATGTATTTTTCACCATCTCTCTTTTTTTATAGGATTTTGTGGGTGTAATCCACTGAAAACCCTCAGGAGACAACACTCCTCCTACTAGGGACACCTAGAGGTTTAACGGCTTGTTCCACGTGCTCAGTGCAATCGTGTTTGCCTACGAAAGTGTGCTTAGTTTTCTCCTTTCTTTTTCTCCTCTTGAATAAACTAGTTTGCTCGGGACGATCAAAGATAAGTTTGGGGGTATTTGTTCAGTTGATAAAACTGCACATTTGTTATTACATTTTTCCTACCATTTTCATATTAAAAAAGGACTTTATTATAATATATTATACATATGAGGGTTTATGTGTAAAAACACTATTTTCCATGTGTTAATATATTTTAATTAGCATTTGATAGGAAAATGTATGAAAATAAATTCATTGACCTAATCCTAGTAGAACAAAGTCTACTAAATCTTATTTGAGTTGTTGTGCAGAATATTTCCAAGTTGTGCAGAATTTTCCAAGACTATAATCAAGCAAATCAAGTTGTTGAAGAAGACTTGCCTAATTAAGAATCAAAACTTGAAGACCAAGTCTGGCAGCAACCACGAGAAGATTTCCAAATTCTTAAGGTTCCAGATATCGACAAATGTCACAGGGAGCAAGCCCTAAAAGTTGGATAAATTGATCTCGACCATTGGCTGCGGATCCGCGGCCATAACCCCCCTTGGGCCGCGGATCCGCAGCAGGATATTGGAGTTAAGGGCTGAGGATTTTTGGGGTGAATCTATGCTATATTTTACCAAGTTTTGAAGCAAAAGATTATGGCTTTGGACTATAAAAAGGGACCGAGAGCCTCTTGAAAAATTCATCAAGCCGACGCGATCACGAAGCCCCAGACGCTCACGCATCCAGGCTGATCATCAACTGTTCGTCTACCTTCTTAGGAAAGATCGAGAAGCAACTGGTTTGTAATCATTTTCTACGGAATAAAGTGTAGATTGTTCAAGTTGATTAATAAAGGTAGTTATTTTATTTAATTCTTTTGCATTTTACATTATGTTTTCCCTCTCTGTCATTTCATCTTCTTCTCCCAACATGCGCGAGCAATTCTCCGCTTGTTAGGGTTCGTAGGATTAGGGTAGGCTAATGGATGATGAACATTCCTAAACCCTTTTTAAGTCCTATAAAGTTTATGAATTTTATCAAAAGAATCATTAACATCCTAATCGGGCGCGCTAACAATTCTTTGCTAGTTCCGACCGCGATTAGAGATTAGATTAATGATTGTTTTGGTAAAGGCTATATTTGAACGGAGTTCCGTGTCGAGATAAGGGTTAAGAGTGAGATTCCTTTTCCCTCCAGAAACCCTAATCTACACGTATCACCGTCGTTCTAGTTATAAATCTATTAAAGGATAAAAAGGGTAACTTTTAATTAATCGTCCATGACTACTAAATCCTAATGAACCCTACAAGCCCTCTTATTATATTATCTGCATCTCTAAAACAATCTAGATATATATTTTTGCATTCTTGCTTAACGTAGATCTAGAAACCATTCTTCAAAATTCTTTATTCCTCCTCTCTTTTTCAACACATCTAAAGTAAGAGTAAAAGGTTCAACGTTTCCCTGAGGACGACCCGTACTCATCTCGGTCTAGCTACACGCGACACCGTTCTGATTGCGGTATAACTACAAACACAATTTTCACATCAATCAATGTGCTAATGTCATCGAGATCTTCAAAGCAAAGTTTATCAACCTCGCAGCTTTCGGAAGCTATCTCGTGGACAGAACAGACATCAAGAATGTGAGTAGAGGGTTCAGACGGCTGACTTCCAATCTTGTAAATGTTCAGCTCAATTGACATCTTCCCGAAGGATAGGGTCATAGAGCCGTTTTGACAATTAATGACAGCATTGGAAGTGGCTAGGAAAGGTCGACCAAGAATCACCGGAAAAAGTCTACAGGGAATATAAATTCCCCGACTTTAATCAACACATCCTCTAGTTCACCCCTATGTTTGGTAATTGATCGGTCTGCCATTTAGAGAGTGCAATGAGCTGGTTTCAACTCTCCAATCCCTAACTGCTCGTAAACAGAATATGGAAGCAGGTTAACACTTGCGCCAAGGTCAAGTAAAGCACGGTTAATGTTTTTACCCCCAATAGAAATCGAGATTGTAGGACAGCCAGGGTCCTTACGTTTCTTTGGTAACTGTGAAGTAAAAGCAGTGCTAACATTATTTGTCATGAATACCTTTTTGGGCACTTGAGTCTTCCTCTTCCTAGTGCACAAGTCGTTAAGAATTTTCGCATAAGACGGGACTTGTTGTATAGCATCTAGGAGAGGGATATTGATGTTAACCTTTTTAAACATTTCCATAATCTTCTCCATATGTGGACTCGATTTGTTTCCCCTTAACCGATTCGGATAAGGAGCTTTAGCAATAATAACTGGGTCCAACATTGAAGAAGGTGGTGTGTATGGAACAGATCCCAGAATAGGAGTGGGGATCGTCTTTGGTGGACTAGAAGAAGTGTGCTGAGGGTTTGAGCCTTGAGGAAAACGAAGAATAGGCTCGCAAGAAGGTGGTGGGGTAGACGAACAAGGGTCAGAAGTGGAAGTAGAAGTGGAAGGAAAAGTGGAAGTGAAAGCCGGGGTGTTATTGATTAATTCATCATGATTATTAATCTCTTCACTGACTTGATTATTCAGCACTCTTCCGGATCTCAACGTTGTAATGGCATTCACATTGAAGTGTTGTGAATGTCCAGGATTCGGTAGGGGTTGAGACGGAAGTTTCCCTTTCTCTCTAGCACTCATTTCGGCATTCAATCGTGCAATTTGTGCTTCCATCGATTTAATACTCTCTCCTTGGGAGGCGGAGTTTTTCTTTAGATCATCGATAGAAGTCCTTATATCAGCCGACACTTGGATGGATTGTTTCATGAACATTTCCAAGGTTCGTTCGAGTGAAGAAAAGTTATCGGTACCGGTCAATTGCAAAGAATTATTATACGGTACAGAAGTGTTGACCGGATTTTGAAAATTTTGTGATGGATAAGGGTGCTGACTCAGTTGTAGTGGTTGGTGTTGTTATGGAGGGACCCTTTGGAAGTTGTTTTGGTTTGGAACCGTGTTTTGAGTTTGGTGTTGGTTCCAAGCAAAATTAGGGTGATTCCTCCAACCTTGATTATATGTGGAAGAATACGGATCATTTCTAGGTCTTTGCTGAAAAGCAGCATTAGTATGCTCTTGATCTTGAAACGGAGAATTCAAAGGACATTCTTCCATCAGATGTGATGGATCAGAACAACATCTACAGATAGTTTTGGGAAGTGTCATTTGATTTAGGGAGGCTAATAAAAATTTATGTTCCATAGCTTCAAGCTTCTTTTGCATTGCTGCTATTTCAGCTTTGACTCCTATGGAAACATCTAGTTGATGGATACCACCCCTAGACGATGATTGACTTACACTCTCCCATTGCAAAGTTTTTTCAGCGAAATCTTCTAAAAATTATCAAGCTTCACCATCGTCTTTAGACATGAAGTTGCCTTGACACATGGATTCAAGCACCTGTTTTGTTGTAGGATTAATGCCCTCATATATGATTCTGCACAGATCCCATCGATGAATTCCGTGATGAGGACATTGAACTAACAGATCCTTGAAGCGTTCAAAACACTTCGAAAATTGTTCATTGGGAAGCTGGGTAAATTGATTTATTTCGCTACGGACTCGGGCTGTCTTATGATTGGGGTAGAATTTCTTAAGGGAAGCTATGACGAATTCATCCCAGTTTGAAATAGAATGTGCAGCTATGTTATAAAGCCACTTCTCGGCTAAATCGCACAAAGTGAATGGGAGAAGACGTAGACTCATAGCATCCATAGACAGTTGTGAAGTACCCATCATAGCGCATACGTTTTCAAATTTGGTAATAAAAACATATGCGTCTTCAGACTTGAGACTGTGATATTTGGGTAAAAGATTGATGTATTGAGATTTGACTTCGAAATTGTCCCCATTGGCTGGTGGAATGGAAAGACAGGTAGAAAGAGGACCTCGAATAGGGTAGCATCTCTCTTGAAGAGAGATGCGGGGTGGATTCTGCGCACCTGCGGGCGGTGGTAAAGTGGTGTTAAAGTTTGATGGAAATTCATCCATCGTAGTCGTGGTGGGTTAAGAAAAAGAAGATGCAGAAATATCGACTTTGGAGTTGATAAGAGGAACGCGGACAAGACGGGCACTAGAATCCCGTGTCCAGCTGAGCATGCACTAAATGGTTTAGAACAAGTGGAAGCGTTGTGATAATTAGAGAAAAGTGTTTTTTTTTAAAAGACGGATTTTGAAAAATCAAATCACAAAAAATGCACAAGCAACCCTAAATCTAATGGCCACCTAGGTCAAGTCACTAGACCGCTCCTAGACTTTCAGAAGACAAATCGCAGGATAAATCCTTTACTGCCTCTTTATCCCTTCTGTGGCCAGGTAAGAGCCAGGTAAGTGGGAGGTTCTCCACTACGTAAGTAGTGGATTTAATTAAGTAACCACTTGCCTTAGACACACTTACCTTAGACACCACAAAAGAAATGCGGATAAGCAATAGAATACCCACGACCTGCTTCTGTCCTATTTGAGCGCGACGGTCTTTAGAGTCTTGTCTAGATATTTGTTAGTTAATGAAGGTGATGCGGATGCTAATTTTATGATTTTTTGGGCTTAGGAAAGGTAATGAAATCCTTACATAATCTGAATTTGGTCTTTACCCCTTAATTTCCGTATTAAAATATACACAAATAACCAATTTCAAAACACGCAACAAATTTTTCTTTTAGCGGCGCTGCGAATTTTTGCAAAGAATTCTGCAGAAAATGGTTATTGGACAAGAGCAGGGAAGAGATAAGAAAGTAAGAAATATACCACAGAGAACCGGAGCTCTGAATCGACCAACAGGCCACGGATCCGCCGCAAATCCTTGTTAATGGCCGCAGTTCCTCGGTTCAATGAAGAGTTCTTTGCACGAATTTTGGTACTGCTGCTCCTGTTGCTCCTCTGTCCTCTCTGGAATGATCTGAATATTTTTCCCTCTGCTGTAGAGATTCCAGATTTTCTTGCAAAATTCACAACTAATCGTTAAGCACACGATGCGATTTTGATTTAAAATTCTGATGGAATAATAATATTTCAACTCAAATAGCAATAACGACCAAATTAACACGCGATCCCCGGCAACGACGCCATTTGATTAATCTAAAGTTTTGGATCGTGTTTTGAAATGTAATCACAACCAAAGAATTTATAACTGCAATCAATTAACAGTGTCGATGTAGCTCGTTAATGAATATGGATCGTCCACTGAGATGCGTGTACTTATTCGATCTTGCTTTAGATGAGTCGAAATGAAAATATAAAAGAAAATTGAAGAAAGTATTTCGAGATTTAATTGAGTTGTCATTTCAAGAAAATGAAGAATATATTCAAGAATTAAGAAATCAAGAAAATGTCCAATATCAGTTTGAATTATCAAGAATATGAATGATAACTTGTAGGAATCGATCGATTTAGTAGCAATGATGAATACTACAAATTACGAATCTTATCTATTGATGAATTGTAGCTAGAACGATGGTGATGAATGAAGATTAAGGATCTATTGAAGAAACTGGGATTTCTCCTTCACTATCCCTTGTCTTTTCATTGATCATCATTCAAATCTAGTCTCTAGCAAAGAGAATCATCAATCATTTGATCCCTAATTTGCAACGAAATTAACAAGAATGTGATCTCGATCTAAATTAGGTCATTGATGATTCTTTTTTCTAAAGTTCACAATCCTCATAATACTTAAGATTAGTATTAGGATTTCATCATCATTAGATCTACCGATTCTCTCGATTTCTTTGCAAGCGAAGATTTCACTCACGCATCATGAAAATTAAACAATCAAGAACGAGAAATTTCATAATGCAAGAATATAAAGAAAGAGAGAATTACAATTATCACCTTTATTAAATCTCCTTCAAATTACACCTCTCAATTTGAGTTTACAAGACTAGTTCTCGATCGCTCTTTTGAAAGGGAATTTGTTGTCGATCTTTGCTCGGCTCGATCTTCGTGAGTCGTGGATCGGATGCGGATCTCTTGCTCTTGATGATGATCGGCGTTGCGATAAAAGATCTTCGATTGTCGCTTGATTTTGCTCTCAATGGATCTTGATTTGATTGGAATTGGATTGAATCTCAAGTTGTGTTACTCAACTTGAATTGAATTGTAATTGTGGCTCAATTGTGTGATAATGAGTAACCCCCAAAAATTAGATCTTGATTCCCTTTTATAGCCTCAAATTAAGCTTCCTTCATAAGCTTGGTTGTTATGCCGAGCCTTCCAGAAGAAGCCACGTGTTTATTAAGCATCTTGAGGAAGCTAGGCGGTTACAGAGAAGGTTCCGGGGAAGTTTCGTCACCGGCGCCCCCAACTCGGCCGCGGATCTGCGGCGGATCGGGCCGGATCGGCCGCGGTTCCGCGGCCTTTTGGTGTGATCTCTGGGTCATTTTCCTGGGGTGTCTTGGTGTTGGCATTTGGGTCTTCTTTTGATATCTGAAATCATTTAATCTCTTGTGAATCACTGCCAGATTTTAAGTCTTTGACTTGCTGCGTTTTATCGGCAAATTGGCGATTCCAGTTCTTTGACCTGAATAATTTTCTGCACAAAATCTTGATAAAAATGTTGAGATATACAATATCATGCGTGAAATATTTACACACAATTTCCTTCATAATGCCGGTTATAATGTACAACACATGGTAATTGGTATTTTCCAAATGATTCTGTAATATGTGTCATATTTATAACAAACACCCTTAGATGATTAGAATAGTGAGAAAATTGATGTGTTACAGAATGCAATATTTTCGACTGAACACGAATCATCATTTTTCCCAGTCGATTTGGACAAAGGTGGCTTAGTAGACAGGGTTAGAATCCTGTCGACTAAGGCTTTTTTGATTTTACGAGCCGTAAGGGTCTCATAAAGGTATTTCTCCCTACGAGTCGTGAGGATCTCGTAGGTGTATGTTCTTCTTAGAAATCATGAGGACTCCTAAATGGTGTTTTCTCTTATAAGTCGTAAGGATCTCATAAGAGTGTTTTTTCTTTATAAGTCGAAAGGACCTACAAGTGTTATTTACCATATGGGGACATTTCTTGCCATTTACAAAACTTGGCAAAGAAATATTTATTCGTGCCCCTGGATTGTATACAAGGGTCAATATGGACCGCCTGTAAGGCAATTTGAGAGATATAACGGCTTAAGAACAGGTCTAGATCTCTGTAACTTAAGGTTTTTGAATCCTATGAGCCGTGAGGGTCTCACAAGGGGATTCTCCTCACGAGTCGTGAGGATCTCGTAAGTGTATTTATTTTAACGAGGTTGCGCCCTTCTGGGTTTTCACAAGCTCGCCGGCAGTTCTGCTGTTTTTACTCACGGCGCCCTTTCGGGTTTTCATCCGTGCCCTTTTCGCTTGTGGACATACCTTTTTTTTACGAGATTGCGCCCTTTCGGGTTTTCACAAGCTTGCCGGCAGTCCTGCTGTTTTTACTCACGGCGCCCTTTCGGGTTTTCATCCGTGCCCTTTTCGCTTGTGTACATACCTTTTTTTTTAAGCGGGGCATTCCTTTAGATTGTGGGACCTGTTTGTAGGCCCCTTAATATATTTCCTGTCTTTCGAGAAGAAATGACCATCCTACATAGAGATTCCTCCAGTGAGGAATATGCCCCATGTGTATATCTCGGGAGAAACAAGTACCCACGCCATCGCTATTTTAGCGACGTGTTGCTTCAGAGCCACTTATTTTTGTTGGGCGTAGGCGACAAACGCCATCTTGCCTCCGCTTTTTTACTCGTCATCATCGGATGAGAAAGAGTCTTGACCCATTTGATCCAATCGAGCCGTTTTATCCATGAGTTCTTGGAAGGTCGTCGGCTTGAAGAGGACCATATACGAGGATTCCTTTTGAATTTGGGTCAAGGGATGCTATGAACATTCCCACAGGTGCCACTTTGTCGATACGTTGCTCGCATTTTGACCAGAGATTTCGCCATCGGGTAATATATTGATCCCAGGTTTCATTCGGTCTAACCCTTTCGTTGACCAACGCCGTCACGGTAGTATGTTCGTTCTCACTAGCGAATCCCTGACAGAAGAGCATATCCATCTCGTCGAAGGTATTCACGGAGTCATTCGGGGGTTCCGCATACCATTCGAATGAAATGCATGCCAGACAGCTGATGAATTGTCAGAAGAGAAGTATATCATTCTCTCCAGTGTTACCGCACATGGATTTAAATCGCATGATGTGCTAGTGAGGATTCCCGGTTCCTTCGTATATGTGGAGTCGGAAGTATGAATTCTGGCGGGTACTGTATTTGATCGTAGCACGCCGGACACGGTCGACCAGTCTTGATTGGCCTATTTGAGACTTTACTGGCATAGTGAGTTTTGATTTGCTGAGCGATATATGTGTCCAGCTTTGCTTTTGGAATCATTTTCTCTTCGGCCGTTGATGAGACTGATAGAGGATTTGAAATGTCACCCTTATCTTTAAGAGTGACTATCGGGAGTTCACTTGCTTGTGGTTCCGATTGAACTATCGTTCCGGACATTTCAGCTGCTTCTTCATCTCTCTCTTTTTTAAGAGCGCGCTTTAGGAAATCAATATCCAACTCGTGCTCTGTTATTTCTCCGGGTGCGTCTTCGGGATTTGCTTTAGATAATGGATTAGTGAGTGATGCCGCCTGAGCAAGCATCTCCTGCAGCTTTTCACGTTGCAGTTGAACTTTTGTTAGGGACTAAGTTTGAGGTCGGTGACTGGTAGAAGCTCGAACTTCGTCTTTGGAATTCACCACATAAACTATGTGAACTACTATGCCCCCAGGCTTGGGGTGTTTGGAGTTTTGGCCTTTGGAGTTTGCTTCGGGCACTTAAGCTTTATTGGGCCTCTCTTTTTTGTGAAAAGCCGCTTTGGTTTTGGGAGGAACCTTTGTATCAGGATCCGTTTTGGGATGAGCCCCCTTCACCTCTTCCACACTTTATATATAGATGAGGAAAGTTGTCTCAGGGAGCGAACTGGTTTCTGCTCTCGTGGGATCTTCATGGGCTGCGGAGACTTCTTCAATATTGCGATAGGAGAATTTTGGCTGACCCTTCGCAATAGTTTGAAGTTGTTCCCAGTTGGAACAACTACATTCACTACTGGGGTTGAAACAGGACCATATGGAGAACTGCCCCCAGCTCATTTTGCATGATACCGATATCGACGTTGGCCGTTTCTTACGGTCGGGATTTGATTAGCTTTAGGATTTTGGTGAGCCTGCCCCCTGTTTCCTTTGAGAGCTTGAATATTCTGCCCCCTGCGTCGACCTTGGTCCTTGGCATGTGCCAGTTGTTTGAGGACTGATTCCGTCAGCAAGGCTGCTGCTTGGGGAGCCAGTCTGTGGAAGACAGACTTCCTCTGGGCTTCCTCCATTGGTGTTGAGGCACCGACGGTGGGATGTGGGTGTATCAACCCAAATAGGAGCCTGTTGATATCTTGAAGAGCCGGATTGCAGAGAGTTGAGGCTGCAAGTGGCCCATACTTGACTCCACCGGATGTGACAGAGCCTGAGTTGCTAGGGTAAAAGCAAACACCATTCTTCATAGAGACGCAACGCCGGCTTCAGTATCCCATCATCCAAGGGCAACCACAAACATATATACCATGATTATTTGACCGCGGAAAAACACGACACACGAAGTGTGGAGTGGAAAGAGGAAAAGGTCCCACCGGGCGTGCCAGAATTTGTTCGCCGCCGAAAGACGCGGCCGGGACGTTGGGACGTCCGGCCCGAATTTGGGAGGGGGCAGACGCTATTTGGTTTTATCCGTCCACCTCCTGAAGATGCCAAGTTGATTTATAGCACTGTGTATCGGAGGTTTAGACGGATGCGGCCGTTATAGCAGATTTCGTCAGATTCCCCCTCGTTGTGAGAGATTTTTGATTGTGGGGGCGCTCTTCTCTGCAAGCGCAAGCCCCTGCAGTTAATTACGTTACCGTATCGTGGTAACCACTTTCTCCGGCTTCAGATGTCACTTCATGTCGTGTGTGCTTGTTTTATTTTTGGTTGCTCGTGGATTGTATACGGAGACTAATTTATATTCTCGCCCGTAGGGCGTGGATTAGTCAAAATCCGTATTTTTTTAGATTTGGGTTTGGTTGATTTAATGATCGTTAAACTCGTTTGAGATTAAGATCAACTTAAATGTTTGTTAAGGATATGTTAGTCTAATTTTAGACTAAGATCTACTTAACAAGGTTTTAGGATCATTTAGATCTAATGAAAGAGCATTTGGGCCCTATCAATTTAATTTAAGGACGTTACGGTCCATTGGGTTTAGGGACATCATAGTCTGTGGAATTTAAGGATGTCATAGTCCATAGAGTTTAAGGACATCATAGTCCATGGAGTTTAGTTTAGGGACGTTGCGGCCCATTATTTAAGGACATCATAGTTCATAGAGATTTAAGGACATCATAGTCCATGAAATTTAGTTTAGGGACATTGCGGTCCAATTGATTTAAGAACATCATAGTCCATAGTTAGTTTAAAAACATTACGGTCCATAGCTTGTTGGTTGTCGGGACCCATCACCTCTCTGAAGACGTTGAATAATTACAACGACATGTATCAGAGGTGTGGAGAGATGTACCCTTGAACCAAATTTTAGATTGAGGAATCATCAGTCATGAGCATGGAGGCTCGGTTTATTTAGAGATTTAATCTCAGGAAAGACTTAGCCAATTTGGGGTTGAAGTTGGCCTCTCATAGTGTTAAACACTAGTATATGCTCAGCGCTCACGTGCTTCCACGTGATATTCTAAGTCAGTGTTAAACACTGAAATTTTAGGGGCGCTCATGTGTGGCACGTGAGGCGTCTGAAAATTGGCGCTGTTCATTGGGTTTATTCCCTTGTATTTTTCCGAGAGCTAAGCGCTATTGGGTCACGTAAGATCACGTGAGGCGCCCAAAAATGGAAACTGCCTTTGATTTATTCCCTTTTTGCTTTGTAAGTGCTAAGCACTATTTGGGGGTCACGTGGGGTCACGTGAGGCGCTCCAAAAATAGGGTTTATTCCCTTTTCTCTTTTATAAGTGCTGAGCACTTCTCAGAGGTCATGTGGGGTCACGTGAGACGCTCCAAAAATAGGATTTATTCACTTTTCTCTTTTATAAGTGCGGAGCGCTTCTCAGGGATTACGTGGGGGTCACGTAGCTAGATCTCAGTCTTTCCCTTTTTGTTCCTCAAAGGTGCTTACGTGGGAACACGTGAGCTTTTATGTAGCGTTCGAACGCTAATGAATCATTAGGCCGTTCTTCTACGGTTCTGAGGAATCAAGTTCTCTTTTTGTTCTTTACATGGATTAAATTCTTTTTAAAGGGTTAAACCCTAGTTTCAGAGGAATTAAATTCTCATATATTTTGTAAGAGTTAAACTCTTTTGGATTCAGTTCTTTCCCCTATGTTTTGAATCTGCATGACAGAATCTTCCCGATGAGAATTAAATTCTCAACTTGTGAGGAGATCTGCTTCTGCAAATCTTAACCAGGGGAAGAACTAAGTTCTTTGAGAAGAGTTAAACTCTTGGTTTAAGAATTAAATTCTCTTTTTGTGCGAGCTTTTGGGAGGGGTTCCTCTTCTTTTAGAGAATTAAATTCTCTCTCTATTTTTCTTCCCCTATCCCTCTGTGTGTTTCTCTCTTTTTGAACTTGAAGTTTATGGGGAATTTCCCCCCTCCTTTCTGTATATATTTGAAACGTATGGGGAGGTTCCTCTCTACAAGACTTAAAGTCTTGGGTCCTTTATATAGTGGAGGCTGATTTGTTGAATCAGTTAAGAAAATCTCTCATTGAGAGTTCTCTTATTGATTTGGGGATGTTTCCCACCATTGGATCTTTGATCCAATGGCTTCTGTTTTACAGAAGACATCTTTTTTGTTTTTAGCAAGATTGGGAAAATATTTTCCCATACAGAACTTATTCTGTATCTTGGTGATGTTTAATCACCATTAGATCTTTAATCCAACGGTGCTCTGATTTACAGAGTATAATCTTTCTTGTTTGGAAAGATTTGAGGAGTATTTCCTCAACAGAATTTTATTATGGTAATTTGATAATTTATCATTTTCGTTGGATTTTTGATCCAAGGGTGAAGAACATTTAGTTCTAGCGCTGGCGCTCTCATGCTTTGCACGTGAGGCGCTACCTCAGAGTCTTTTGACTCTTAGCGCTGGCGCTCTTGGCGCGAGCGCTCTCGTGCTTTGCACGTGAGGCGCTGCTTCAGAGTCTTTGACTCTTAGCGCTGGCGCTCTCGTGCTTTTCACGTGAGGCGCTGCCTCAGAGTCTTTGACTCTTAGCGCTGACGTTCTTGTGCTTTATACGTGAGGCGCTGTCTCAGTTCAAATTTTGAACAGAGCTTTGCTCTCTGATTGGGGGGAAACAATTCCCTACATGCTTTGCATGCGGAGCTTTCCCTTTATTTTTATTTTTATGTTATTGTTATTATTTTATAATGGAGAAAGTTTTGCGCCAAAATTTTGGCAGGAACAAAGACGTTGCGATCCACAACTAGTTTAAGGACATTACGGTCCATTGTTAGTTTAAGAACATTACAGTACATTGTTAGTTTAAGAACATTACAGTCCATTGGGGTATACTCATGGGTTTGAGAGTGCATCCAAGAGCCGTTGGTTGTCAGGACCCTCCACCTCTCTGACATCGTTGAAGAATTACAACGACATGTATGAGAGGTGTGGAGAGATGTACCCTTGAACCGAACTCCAGATTGAAGGGAGAGATTATGGTGGAACGAACATCATTTTAGGTGCCATGTGTCAGGAGATCATTGGCTATCTTTGGCACTAAGATCGATTCGGGGAGATCTGAGTATAGGAGGGCTCGGTTGATTGATGGTCAAAAGGTTCTAGCCTCGGGAGACTTGGCTAATTTTGGCTAAGGTTGGCCTCTCACAGTGTTAAACACTGATATCTGCTTGACGCTCACGTGCTCCCACGTGAGGCTCATAAGTAGTGTTAGACACTGAAAATTGGAGCGCTCACGTGCGGCATGTGCGGCACCTGAAAATTGGGCGTTATGCACTTGGGTCTACATCCCCATCCGTATATAAGTGTTAAACACTTAGTCCTTGTGGCCATTACGTGTGGGCACGTAAGGTGCTTCAGAGTTGGGCACTGCCTCCTTTGGATTTATCTTCCTATTCTTTTCTAGATGCTAAGTATTATTGGGGGTCACGTGGGATCACGTGAGGCGCCCCAAAATAAGAACTTTCTTAATTTATTCCCCCTCCTTTTTTACAAGTGCTGAGCACTATTAGGGGTCATGTGGGATCATGTGACTCAAACTCAGTCATTCTTTTATGGTCCTTAGAGGTGCTCACGTGGGAACACGTGATCTGTCGTTATAGCGTTGAACGCTAATATGAATGTGGTTCTTGATCTTAGTCTTGAGAATTTCAACTCCTTTGTTTTATGAATTAAATTCTTATGCAGGGTTAAACCCTAGTTTTATCAGAGAAATTAAATTTCTATGTCTTTGGAAGAATTAAATTCTTCAAACTTAGTTCTTTCCTCTAAGTTTTGGGACTGCATAACAGAATCTCCCCGATGAGAATTCAATTCTCAACTTGTGGGGAGATCTGCTTCTGCAGACCTCAACCAGAGGAAGCACTAAGTTCTTTTTTTGGAAGAGTTAAACTCTTGTAAAAGGAGATAAAATGATCTCTTATTCTTTTCCCTCACCTTGGGTTCTTTTTCTTCAAAGAGAACTCCTCTTCTTCTTTGTTTTCTCAAATCTTATGGGGGGTCTCCTGCTTTTCTCTCTTCAGTGTCGAGTCCTTTATATAGTAGAGGCAAGTTTGTTAATTTAGTTAAGGAAATCTCTCATTGAGAGATTTTTTGATTGATTCGGGGATTTTATCCACCGTTGGATTTTTGATTCAGGGACTTCTGTTTTACAGAAGACATTTTTCTTGTTTTTTAACAAGATTGGGAACATATTTTCCCATACAGAGATTATTCTGTAGCTTGGTGATTTTTAATCACTATTGGATATTTAATCCAACGGTGCTCTATTTTACAGAGCACAATCTATCTTGTTTAGAAATATTGGGGAAATATTTTCCCATACAGAGTTTATTCTGTAGCTTGGTGATTTTATAATCACCATTGGATCTTTAATCCAACGGTGCTCTGATTTACAGAGCACAATCTTTCTTGTTTAGAAAGATTGGGGAAATATTTCCCCATACAGAGCTTATTCTGTGGTTTGGTGATTTTTAATCACCACTGGATATTTAATCCAACGGTGCTCTGATTTACAGAGCGTAATCTTTCTTGTTTAGAAAGACTTAAGGAAATATTTTCCAAATAGGGTTTTGATCTCTCTTATTTAGAATTTAATTCTATCGGATCAGAAGGCATCGGAAACCCTCACGTGTAGCACGTGACCCTTAGCATTAGACCGGTTTGCTTATATGTAGCAGTTCCAGAGAAAAGCAACATGTGTTGGCACGTGAGCTGATGTTCAGGAATGTCACGTGTGGCACGTGACCCTCACGAAATTAAACCCAACAAAAAGCATCACGTGCTGACATGTGAGCTTCTCTGGCCCGTTATTTGTTTTAGGAATGCGCCTATATACTTTGTATATAGATGCTCACGTGTATGCACGTGAAACTCAATTTCAGCCTTATTTGTTAAGCACAATGCTTGTATTCTTTGCTCCAAGGCGCATTACGTGTGGGCATGTGATACTCCATTTGGGGAATTTTTTTCCCATCGCTTTTTGTTCATTATTTATTTTTTTATAATGGAACAATAGGCTTTCAAAGATTTTAATTTTCATGTAAGAGGTTTGGAGGAGAAAGATCATAATGATGCCGGGATGATAAATCCCATTGATTTTCTTGCTTGAGGATTCTATTGTATGAAGATTAAATCTTAGAAAAATTCTTCCTTTTCAGTTTTTTCAATTTTTATTTCAATGGATGGTTGGGTCGATTTTTGGATGAGAATGGCCTTAGCGATATATTGATTTTTTTGGTATATAATATTTATATATTCATCTTCATCTTTACCCATCTTCTATTTTCTTCTACCATCAAAATGCACCCCCACTATTTATTTATTTTTAAAAAAAATCCTTAATTATCTGTAAATTTAATCTTAATTTCACTCGTTACTCTAAATTCAACCTTAATTTATTTGGAATCAAATTAATTATTTTAATAAGCCATTATAGCTAGTTGCTCAAAAAAAATTTAAAAAAAAAGTAAGCATTTAATTCATATCCTTAGGATCCTAAGGTATCCAAACATGTACAAGGTTAACAAAAAGACCCAGGAATTTCATTTTGGGAATGCATATGCATTCCGGAATATTTTAATCCCAAATTAATTCCTACGAATTTTAATCTTAACTATCCGAATATCCTTAATGCTTCCGTTTAACTTAAAACCGGAATTACGATTACAGGCCGAAAAATGTTTTTTGTGAATTTGATATGCAAGTAAAGCCATGTGAAAATGAAGGCAATTTTCAAGATATATAATAAACATGTTTAACTTGAAAATGAGATAATATTCTATGTATACACTTGCTCTTGGATGAAAGAATTTGTGCACAGAACCGGGCGTTAGGATTCAGTACATCAAAATTACATAAAATAGAAAATTATAAGAAAAAGGATTCATTTATTTTGAATCCGACGAACCAGATTAACAGGTCACAATGCCCTGATATAAAGCTGGATAACCGGGACGTAAAGCTTAAATTATACACGAAGTCACATGAGCTTGACAAAAAAAATTAGTGTTTTCTTCTCCAACTTAAAAATTTCATAATTTTCACTTACGTGTCATAATTTATTCAAATTTGGTTCATTGGATTCGTATTGAAATTCTCTTTCAAATGAGTATCGATTTTACATATTTCGTATTGTTATTTGACAAGTGGAATATTTTTCTTTCCAAGTTGTACTTTTATATTTCCAAACGGTAGTTTTATGTTTTCAGGTGGAACTTTAAAATTTTAAGAATGAGCATCCACGCACACAAGAGAAAGAAAAGAATATCAAATGCGTTTTTTGCCTTGTCAATTGTGCTCGTTGAAAGACACATGTGTCGCGTCCCGATTGGTCCAATTCGTTGTAAAACAAATCTCCAATTTAAAATTTTCATAATTTTCACATACGGTATTAGAATTAACTCAAATTTAGTTCATTGAATTCGTACTGCAATTCTCTTTCAAATAAGCATCAATTTGATATATTTTGGATTCAGTCCATATCAAAAAGTCATATTTAGAAAGTCTCATTTAATAAGTCACACTTAGTAAATAAAAAGTCCCACTTGGAAAAACAAATAGTACCATCTGGAGAAATCCTCAGTGAAAATTTGAATTTTTTTATTTAGGCTATTTTATCACCATATATCAAATTGGTACGGTCGGATTTAAAAAGAAAAATATATATTTATGACTCAAAATTCAATCTTAATTGGTTAGATAACATGTAAAACTATTAAGGCTGCTACGTACTAGTTAAGGTTGAACTGTGAGCCCTATATAGGTATTTTAAAAAAAAATCCAACCGTACCGATTTGATTTATGGTGATAAAATAGTCTGAATAAAAAATTGATTTTTTTGAAGTTCATCTGCACCTAGATTATAAGATTTTAAGATTACTTTTTCTTTGTGCATTAATTTTGTGAGTTTATGATCAAGAGACAAATGACCTTCAAATTATTTGATTTGTATAAACTATCTTAACATCGTAGGTCGCATCCGTACGATTGTAATTTCGTTTTTGTTCGTAAATTTTCTGATATAATTATTTGAATTTAACGATTATAACGACTAAATTCTCAATATCCGATTACAAAAATTCAATTTCAACCTTACGGATATATTTTACAATACATAAATAGGCCACATACCAAAAATTACCTGATTTGAAGGCCATTTGTTCGTAAACTTACAAAATTAATACACAATGAAAAAATAATTTTAAAAGCTTATGATCGAGGTCTAGATGAATTTCAAAAAATCAAATATTTTTATTAAGGCTATTTTATTATCATATTTCAAATCGGTATGGTTGGATTTTTTTTAAAAAATACCTATCTAGAACTAACAGTTCAATCTTCATTGGTTAGATAAAATGTAAAACTATTAAGGCTGCTACGCACTACTGAACTTCAAAAAAAATGAATATTTTTATTAAGACTATTTTATCACCATATATCAAATCGATATGGTTGGATTTAAAAAAAATACTTATATAGGACTCACAGTTCAATCTTGATTGGTTAGATAACATGTAAAACTATTAAGGCCGCTACGCACTACTGAACTTCAAAAAATTGAATATTTTTATCAAGGCTATTTTATCACCATATGTCAAATCGGTACAGTTGGATTTTTAAAAAAAATATCTATATAAGACTCACGGTTTAATCTTGATTGGTCAGATAACATGTAAGACTATTAAGGCTGCTACGTATTACCGGGCCTCGATCATAAGCTTTTAAGATTATTTTTTCTTTGTGCATTAATTTTGTAAGTTTATGAATAAATGGCCTTCAAATCAGGTAATTTTTTGTACGCGACATGTTTATGTATTGTCAAACACATCTGTAAGGTTGAAATTGAATTTTTGCAATTGGATATTGAGAATTTAGCCGTTATAATTGTTAAATTCAAATAATTATATCAAAAACTTTACGAAAAAAATGAAATTACAACCGTAAGGATGCGATCTACGATGTTAAAATAGCTTACATAAAAAATCAAATAATTTGAAGGCCGTTTGTCCCTTGATCATAAACTCACAAAATTAATGCACAAAGAAAAGATAAGCTTAAAAGCATATGATCGAGGATCAGATAAACCTCAAAAAATTGAATTTTTTTATTTATACTATTTTATCACCATATATCAAATCGGTATGGTTGTATTTTAAAAAAACCAAATTATATAGGACTCAAAGTTCAACCTTAATTAGTGCGTAGCAGGAATTTAACAATTATAACGGCTAAATTCTTAATATCTGATTGCAAAAATTCAATTTTAATATTATGGATATATTTTAAAATACATAAATAAGTCATGTACCAAAAATTACCTAATTTGAAGGACATTTGTCCTTTGATCATATACTCACAAAATTAATGTATAAAGAAAAAATAATCTTAAAAGCATATGATCGAGCCCCAGATAAACCTTAAAAAATTGAATTTTTTTATTTATGCTGTTTTATCACCATATATCAAATCGGTACGGTTGGATTTTTAAAAAAAATACCTATATAGGACTCAAAATTCAACCTTAACTGGCGCGTAGCAGCCTTAATAGTTTTACATGCTATCTAACCATTCAAGATTGAACTTTGAATCACAAATATGTATTTTTCTTTTTAAACACAACCGTACTGATTTGATATATGATGATAAAATAGTCTAAATAAAAAAAATTAATTTTTTTGAAGTTCATCTGACTAGATTTTAAGATTATTTTTTTTTTGCATTAATTTTGTGAGTTAATGATCGAAAAACAAATGGCCTTCAAATCAGATAATTTTTTGTACGTAGCCTATTTATGTATTTTAAAACGTATCCGTAAGGTTGAAATTGAATTTTTGTACTCGGATCTTGACAATTTAGCCGTTATAATCATTAATTTCACATAATTATATCAAAAATATACGAACAAAAATGAAATTACAATCATATGGATGCGATCTACGATGTTAACATATCAAATGTTTAAGTTAATGTGTATTATAGATTTTTATGTATTGTAAAATATATCCGTAAGCCTTAATTGTTGTAACTGTCATGACCTACCTCCAAGATCAGAGAACACTTCTCAGGAGGTCACTCATCCTAAGACTTTCCTGGCTCGAGCACGCTTAACTACGGAGTTCTCAAGCTCATGTAGTGCCGGTTCATTTAAAAGACATCTCTGTATTATACGAGTGGTATCATTTCATTTATAGTTCCGGATCTATTCTCTTTCGGAATGTATTCCGAAAATTCCCCATTATTCTATAGTGGGTCCCACGGACTCAAAAGGTGGCCTCCACGGATTCAAGAGGTGGCCCCCGCCTCCTTGGCATGACACTTTATTCCGTGAGCAAGAACCGAGTCCCGACATCCTCCCCACTTTTGAACAATGGTTCGTCCTTGAACCACAGACCTATTATTGAGAGATCAGCTCTGATACCATTCTGTCATGACCCACTCCCAACACAGACAGTATTGTCCGCTCTCGCCGAAACCGCACGGTTTTGTACTCGGATCTTGACAATTTAGCCGTTATAATCATTAATTTCACATAATTATATCAAAAATATACGAACAAAAATGAAATTACAACCATATGAATGCGATCTACGATGTTAACATATCAAATGTTTAAGTTAATGTGTATTATAGATTTTTATGTATTATAAAATATATCCGTAAGGCTTAATTATTGTAACGTTTTCAAGTGAGACTACAGAATTTTTAAGTGAATCTATAAATATTGCAAGTGGAACTGTCACGACCTACCCCCAAGACCAGGGGCCACTTCTCAGGAGGTCATCCATCCTAGGACTTTCCTGGCCCGAGCACGCTTAACTACGGAGTTCTCAAGCTCATGTAGTGCCGGTTCATTTAAAAGACACCTCTGTATTTTACGAGTGGTATCATTTCATTTATAGTTCCGGATCTATTCTCTTTCGGAATATATTTCGAAAATTCGCCATTATTCTACAGTGGGTTCCACGGACTCAAGAGGTGGCCTCCACGGATTCAAGAGGTGGCCCCCGCCTCCTTGGCATGACACTTTATTTCGTGAGCAAGAACCGAGTCCTGACATCCTCCCCACTTTTGAACAATGGTTCGTCCTTGAACCACAGACCTACTATTGAGGGATCAGCTCTGATATCATTCTGTCATGACCCACCCCCAACACAGACGGTATTGTTCGCTCTCGCCGAAACCGCACAGTTTTGTACTTGGATCTTGACAATTTAGCCGTTATAATCATTAATTTCACATAATTATATCAAAAATATACGAACAAAAATGAAATTACAACCATATGGATGCGATCTACGATGTTAACATATCAAATGTTTAAGTTAATGTGTATTATAGATTTTTATGTATTGTAAAATATATCCGTAAGGCTTAATTGTTGTAACGTTTTCAAGTGAGACTATAAATTTTTTAAGTGAAACTATAAATATTACAAGTGGAACTGTCACGACCTACCTCCAAGGCCAGGGACCACTTCTCAGGAGCTCACCCATCCTAGGACTTTCCTGGCTCGAGCACGCTTAACTACGGAGTTCTCAAGCTCATGTAGTGCCGGTTCATTTAAAAGACACCTCTGTATTTTACGAGTGGTATCATTTCATTTATAGTTTCGGATCTATTCTCTTTCGGAATGTATTCCGAAAATTCCCTATTATTCTACAGCGGGTCCCACGGACTCAAGAGGTGGCCTCCACGTATTCAAGAGGTGGCCCCCGCCTCCTTGGCATGACACTTTATTCCGTGAGCAAGAACCGAGTCCTGACATCCTCCCCACTTTTGAACAATGGTTCGTCCTTGAACCACAGACCTACTATTGAGGGATCAGCTCTGATATCATTCTGTCATGACCCACCCCCAACACAGACGGTATTGTCCGCTCTCGCCGAAACCGCACAGTTTTGTACTTGGATCTTGACAATTTAGCCGTTATAATCATTAATTTCACATAATTATATCAAAAATATACGAACAAAAATGAAATTACAACCATATGGATGCGATCTACGATGTTAACATATCAAATGTTTAAGTTAATGTGTATTATAGATTTTTATGTATTGTAAAATATATCCGTAAGGCTTAATTGTTGTAACGTTTTCAAGTGAGACTACAAATTTTTTAAGTGAAACTATAAATATTGCAAGTGGAACTGTCACGACCTACCCCCAAGACCAGGGGCCACTTCTCAGGAGGTCACCCATCTTAAGACTTTCCTGGCTCGAGCACGCTTAACTACGGAGTTCTCAAGCTCATGTAGTGCCGGTTAATTTAAAAGACACCTGTGTATTTTACGAGTGGTATCATTTCATTTATAGTTCCAGATCTATTCTCTTTCGGAATGTATTCCGAAAATTCCCCATTATTCTCCAGTGGGTCCCACAGACTCAAGAGGTGGCTTCCACGGATTCAAGAGGTGGCCCCCGCCTCCTTGGCATGACATTTTATTCCGTGAGCAAGAACCGAGTCCCGACATCCTCCCCACTTCTGAACAATGGTTCGTCCTTGAACCACAGACCTACTATTGAGGGATCAGCTCTGATACCATTCTGTCACGATCCACTCCCAACACAAACGGTATTGTCCACTCTCGTCGAAACCGCACGGTTTTGTCTTTTGGAGCGAACCGGACCCGATCAGGGGCCACTTCCCAGAAGGTCACCCATCCCAGGACTTCTCTGGCCCGAGCACGCTTATCTATGGAGTTCTCAAGCTCCTGTAGTGCCGGTTCACTTAAAAGGCGTCTTTTAAGTGAACCGTCACTACAAGAGTTTAAGAACTCCATAGATAAGCGTGCTCGGATCAGGAAAGTCCTGGGATGGGTGACCTTCTGGGAAGTGGCTCCTGATCGGGTTCGGTTCGCTCCAAAGGACAAAACTATGCGGTTTTGGTCCGAGCGGACAATACTCTCTGTTTTGGGGTTGAGTCGTGACAGGAACTATTAATCTACCAAGTGGAACTATTGATTTACCAATTTAGAATGAATTTTCACTGAGGATTTTTTTAGATGAGACTTTTTGTTTACTAAGTAGGGCTTGCTGTTGAATAAATGAAACTTTTTAAATGGGACATTTTGATGTGGATTGGATCCTAAATATATCAAATTGGTACTCATTTGAAAAAGAATTTCAATACGAATCCAATAAACCAAGTTTGAGTTAATTCTGACACCGTATGTGAAAATTATGAAATTTTTAAGTTAGAGATTTGTTTTATCACAAATTGGACCAATCGGTACGCGACACATACCTCTTCTAACAAGGACAATGGACAAGACAAAAGAGACATTTAATGCTCTCTTCTTTCTCTGTCATGTGTATGCATGTTCATTCTTAAAATTTTAAAGTTTCAATTGGAAATATAAAAATACTATTTTAAAAGAAAAATGTTTCACCTGTTAGATAATAAGTTTCACTTAGTTTAATATATGAAACAAAGTATAATAGTTTCACTTAGTTTAATATAAAATTTTAAGAATGAGCATGGATACACATGACATAGAAAAGAAGAGGGTATTAAATGCCTCATGTGTCTTGTCTATTGTCCTTGTTGTATAAAACCCAACTATCCTTGAACCCGCTACAACAGGTCACAATCATTTCGCAATTTAAAAAAAAAACATTTTTGGTGCACGGATTCATAACCCCAAAAACATATATAGTGGTCTACATTAATTTTCTAAGCTGGCTCGTATTTTTATCCTTAAAATGTTTTTGTTTCCCTTATAAATATGAAATGAATTTATGAAATCAGTTTTATAATTTCTTCTTCTTCTTATTATTTTTATTGAAGTTTGACAAAGTTATAAATTAGCAAAGCAGGAATGGTTGCATCCATAAAAACAATAAAAACAAAACATGTTCTCCACCACTCAATTCAAAGCAATATCCCAATAAAACCCCGTCAAATTCGGAGAAAAAAAGAATCATTCTCCAAAACAAACTCCCCCAACTTCACAAGAGCCACTCATATATAATATCTACAACGCATTAATCCTTCTCATCTCTCATTCAATTATTCAAGCAATTCTACATAAAAACAATGGAATGCACGATTCAAAGGCCATCATCGGAGTCCGACAAGCCATCTAGCCGTCTAAAAAAACACGCACCAGCGTCGCTGCAACTAGGTCCAAGAAAGAATCATGAAGGTTTCGAAAATGGGCCCCCTTCCCCATCTCCGATCCCTCTGCTATCGCCGCTCATTGTTTCTCCTGGTCCGTTTCCGGATGTTGCAGTGGAAGTGGTTAGCGAAATGAAAGACGGCGGGATTAAGAAGCCGTTACCCAGAATCGAGCAAGGGGTGTGGAGGCACCCTGCATTGCCGATGGTTATGATGGAGCCCGCGGCTCTGCTTCCTTTGTTTCAGACACAATGTACTTTTAGCACGTGATTTAACCGTATTGGAAGCCCCGGTGCCATGCAATGCACCAGCCAATCAACTCTCCTGTTGCTACAGAAGTTACCACGTTTAGCGAATAATATAAAATACTGGAGAGGATCTGGATCCATTCCATGAGAATATCGCATGATTGGATTTTAGTTGTACTATTTGTTAAGGGTGTTGCTTGTTTTTCTTTTGGATAAGCGATGCCAAAAGTTTAAACGGGCGGGAGGGGGGTTGTGTGTGTGTGTCTTTATCATTATAAAGATTTTATGATATGAAGATTAAAATGAAAAGGGGGTTAATATTTGATTACAGTTTCTCTCAAAAGAGAGATTAATGAGGATTTTACATATAACCTTTCTACCTTTCTGCTTGAAATATATCTTCTATATGGTTATGTATGCCTAATAATTAGTAACTGGACATTAGAGAAAACTGTTCATATTTTGTTTTGTTTTGTTTTGTTGACAGAAAATTACTGTTCATCTTATGAATATGTTCTTTTTAAATCTCCAATTTTGTTTTGTTTGATGTGATCATCACCTTCATTTTTAGCCAACTAGATGCTCTGAATATTATCTCATATGAAAATCTTAAATAAATATCCAACAGTAAAATTATCTTATTTCACCTAAAGAACAAAGATTTCGTGTACAAATTTCCTCTCCAAAATGAGTTATTGTCGCTTCAATTCCCTGACAAGTAGCATCCGGAAACAAATAAAGAAAATTATCTCATTTCAATGCTGGAATAAAAAATTAATAGAAATCACATGATCTATGGTGAATATCTAAGCACGAATTTCAGTGAACCGCATTATATATATATATATATATATATATATATATATATATATATATATTTGAGCATAAAGGTGGATAATTAAGCCCTCTGCAAATTCATTAAAAAGGGTTTAATGATAACAACAGATCCATTCGACAGGTTCAAACCAGAAACATATGAGTACGACTTAATACATAAAACATAAGCTAAAGTCTGCCAAAATATAACAAAGATGGCGTCAAAATATAACAAAGTCGCCTAATTCACTGCATACCATCAGCTCATAGGCTGACTCACATTAGCTATATATTAATATTGAAATGTATATTGACAATCACAAAAAATCTTCTTGCGACAATAAACATAAAATCACAACACATACCAACATTTCATTAGGTATTTGAACTAATTAACAACAGATCAAATAACACGTTATTCTAACTTCGGTAATATGCTAAATTTACAGGTATACCATGATACCGAAAATACTGGTGACAGTTTGTAAAAAGAAACTGGAAAAACAAATTATAAGACTCATATAATCCCTTTAGGTTTTTGCGCAAAAAGAAAATGACACTGTCCAATCAATTCATCAACTTTTGACACTAAAAAAACCCCTGTAACTATCTTTACAGCATCCATGCTCATATGTTCAACAAGCCTCCTAGGATAGGCTGGATAGCCAACCACTTCAAAATGTTTACAAAAGCCTCTTTCGATAGCAGAACTAAAAATCAAACTTGCCATGAGCCTGCAATAAGAGAGCTAAAAAATGAATTATCAAAAAAGTTTTGTTACATTAAATAAATATACAAGGCTGGATTTCACCAGATTAACACAATTTTTCAGCCCTTTTCAGTAAAATACGTGTGTAAGATAAATTGGAAATAAGCATACCATGAAATTTCAATGCATCAATTCAATATCATACATGTTTTTCCAGTGAAATAACAAACAAGGGTATAAAGGCAAAGAGGCTCTATCTGCTAAGTTCATTGTACTTATTTGCAATTTGTAAAGCATATGGATTTTGTCTGAAAAACTCCAATAGCTCTCACGGCACTTTAGCAAAATTTATCCAAAAAGGAACCGGCAATAAGGCTAAGAAGCTCCTTAGAAGGAAACTAGAATTCAGGTAAAGTAGCATGATATGGGAAAACGAGGAAGAATATTCCTAAAGGCATGATACTGAAGAAGGTAAGAAGGTTAATTCAAGTGCCTGATCAATGAAGATAACCAAATATATGTGCCTGCTTAAGTATGGAGTTTAATATGTTTTTTTCACCAATAAATCAACAGCCGTAATATTTCAATGAATATTGGGTGAAGACAACCAACTAATCACGGTATAGTAAATAATGCACAAAGTTGAAATTGCCGTTAAGGGCATTCCCATACTGAAGATACTGGACCAGACTCAGAGAAAACAACCTAATTGAGATTATTCTGGTAGGAAAAAAAAACAAGCGAGCGATAAACTAGAGAGAAACTTCAGCAGGATACTTTGGCATCAGGTCAAATCATCAGCGTGAAAAGGTCTACAGCTTTGGCCAGTGTCACAAATATTCCTATTGTCACAATTGCTAACTGGAAGGCTAGGTAGCTACTGGTTCCCGGTAATATCAGCGACCATGCCCTCCTTTTTGCTCTGAGCTATATTTTTTTGAGATAATAGGTGGGATAAATTAGCCACCCCATTAATGGGGTACACAGGGCTTGAACCCGGGTCTCCCCAATGGGCTACTCCAAGCCCTTTGCTCTGAGCTATATTGGCTTCATTAAATACATGAACTTAGATTCTAGATAGAAATAAGGACCAACCAACTAATAAACAAACCAACTTTGTATGTGTGCCTACTCTACAATAATTCTATCATCTTTTCCATTCTTCTAAACTTTCAGTCATTTAGGAATTAATATTATGGCAAGACCATCCCTTCTCTATACCATACTATTTGACACTAAGAGAAGGTTGGCATCAGATCAACAATCGATCATAAAACTATATCAAATATTTCCTAGAGCCTTCCAAAGGGGATCCTTTTTTTAAAAAAAATTGGGACTACAAAAGAATCATTTTACGAAGATAACGAAACTATGGGACATCTCACTCTCCAGATGGATAAAGTGTGGTTACAAAACTAAAGGAGGTATTAAAGCAGCAATGAGATCAAGTGGCACAGCTAGCAAAGAACCTGCTTTTGCATCTATTACGATAGACTTACACACCCTTTTGAAAAGAATATCCCTTTTGTCGATAGGCACGATGATCCCATGTTTGAAAGAGCAATTCCACTTGTGTTTTCTATGATTGACCTATTCAGGTTCAAATATGGGAAAATGTGTAAGAATCAGGGATTATGCATGTACACACTAAAAAGACACTTCTGAGGGCAGGCAGAACAGTTACTTTATCAAACTCAGTGAAAACCGCTAGATCTGCTTCTAACTCTTCTTGCTCATTCAAATATTCATTGATATCATCAGCTTCATTTAAAGAAGCATCATCGTCATCCAAATCATCATTAACCGATGGGGCATCAAGCTGTAGTTCAACTAATGGATAAAATGAAAAAGAAAATCAGAATAGCAAATATCCAGAGCTCGTAAGATGGTAAGTAATCCACACAAATCATGCAATCTAACTAGAGAATATTTACCGTTGTCTGCAGGAGCATTAACTGTAGTATAATCTTCTGTGATAACTCCTCCATCATGAAACTGCTTCAGGAGAGGGGGGAAACATAATTAATACCAATGGAAGGGAAATGATCATGGGCAATATGGACCCAGCAACCACATTTTGATGAGACACCCGAGGTGGGTGCAACGTGATAGGTGTAGAGTATTCTCAGACACGTGTTGACATTTTGAGTTCTGCTCTGATGGATCAAGGAGTTATAAGCTTCTAGTTAGCAGCAGGCTTAGTTTGCTACACCTTTTTGTTGTGTTGTGTAGTTAAGTTTATGTAATTGATTTATATATGTTCGGTGCTTTACCTTATAGCTTTGCGGGTGTATAATTTAGAGCATGATCTTGGCATTGGTCACAGTATATTACAGATTAATGTCGTATTTTGCAGATGTACTTCGTATCCATAACTGTTGTTATAAGGATCTTTAATGCACTGATGGGCTAAACTAGACCAACTTCTACTCAAAAAATGAAAAGAATGAAGGAAATAGGGCAGTATGGAAAAAGAATAATGATAATAATAAGAAGATAAGCTCTTGTTCCATGAAAATACATTAGCATGTTGATCATGAATCCCATACTGCTGAGGACGCACTGGATCAGCTTCTGCTTCTTTACCAATATATGACTCAAATTCATTTCCGCTTGAATTTTGAACTCCATTTGCCTATTATCAAATGAAGAAAGAATCAGAATATTTAGAGGTATGCATTCTAGAACAGTAAAGGACCAACAGCTGGGAGGCATGCAATAGTGCAATCAACATTCATTCTCCGTTGATTTGTATCCCTATAATCTTCCACAGAAAAACTGTTTCCTCATGTATACTTTTACAACAGGTTTTCCAGTTGACGAGTCTCCATTTTACACCAGAAATTATATACATGAGTTCTTTATGTTAATCATGAATTCATGTACGCTAATAAGCAACAAATTCAACCATAAACCGGACATGCACATTCTATGTATTGATAAGCACTAATCAATGTCTATCATATTTATTACTTCACACCAAACAACTCAAACGAAATTATGCATCAGCTTAATTTGGAAAAATAAGCCAATAACTATTGGAAAAATCAAGTTAAAGGAGGTCAAAAGGACATCGGGATATGGTTATTCAATTTGAATTCAAATTTATAAAAACAAACATTTCCTTCTGTTATAAGGTTAGATTGATGCGAACCCCACCCTTATTGGTTGCATCCCTTGAACTTCTCCATATTGTGTACAAGTTTTATCAACTTCTAGACTGGATAAGCATAAAGACTAAGGTTGAGTTCGGTTTCTCGTAGTCGGAAAAGCAATGTGTTTGAAACTACATGCAAGTCCAACAACTGTAGTTGTGACGGCATTCATTTGTTTGGTTAAATGTAGTCCAAACTACATGTTTTGTAGAATATGTGTTTCAATGTAGTCGCAATGCAATAACTACATGTCCTTTTACATTTTATGTTCCAACATAGCACTTCTAGTTGCAAAAAATGTTATTTGCATGTTTTTGCAAGTACATGTTTTTTTAAAGCGAATTGCCATTCCAACTCCGTGTTGAAGCAACAGTTACTTGAAACCAAACACATAATTTTAGATTTTGATTTAGTTGTACCTACATGGGGATACAACTACACCCACCCAACCAAACATCCCTAAGAGAATAGATTCTAATGTAGAGAAGATACCTAGATCATATCAGTGATCAGTCAAAGTGAGTACCTCAGGCGGAAAGAACTCTGACTGTGCGGCTTCGCTTTCGTCTTGCTGCTGCAAATTTGATACAGAAGGTGACTGAAAAATATAATCATCAAGTTTTCGTTTTCCAGAACCTGTCATGACAAAGTCCTGCATAAACTCCAGAAATATATCAGCTTTGTACTCAGGGTGTTCAAACCGAATTTGCATTTCTGTAAAATCACAACATATTTAAAAAGCAAAAGGATTGTGAGAACAATACTAGAAGAAAACAAGAGGATGCATAATTGGACAAGATCATATTTTATAAAATCGATGAGAAAGATTGTTCCCTTAAAAATGTTGATAACTAGCATGTGATTTTTCTGGTCCAAAAAACAGATGCATGATGATGCATGATGTGCAGGACAATCGTTGAGGATATTTTGTATCATTTAAACTTAAAGAAATTGCATAGGAAGTGGGAGAAATGTGTGTGTGTTTGGGGGGGGGGGGGGGTTTACTATAATTCTACCGGCAGGATTTGGAAAAAAATGGCCTACCTATGTTTTAACCATAAGATCTGTTTTAGGATATGTGCTAATAATCATGTAATTAATTAGAAAAATAAAAGCTTCTTCATAATTGCATGCACCCATCCAAATCTAATCCAAAGATTTTAAGAGGATTTGTTTCCAAATTCTATCGATAGAATTATAGTCTCTCTCCCTCCCCCCCCCCCCCCCCCCAACACACACACACACACTTATGTTTTCTTTTCACAAACCTATCCAAAGTGAGACAAAGTGTAATGCAGACACGCAAATCTTGTTTGGGATTGTTTGAAACTCATGATAACTTATTCAAGTCTTTTTGTATCTTTATAGGATCAATTTGAACATCAATGGAGTGATTATTTTATTCGTGATTTTATAGATTATTCATGGTTCAGAAGAACGATGTTCAAAATTTTTATAGAACTAGGATAAGAAAGATTGCTCCTTTAAAATTACAAATGACTAATATATGAACCTTTGTGGTCAGAAACATAGAACTTGAACTTTTAAAAAATAGAGACAATTTAAAATGGAATGCTCAAGATCAAAATTCACCTGAGTCATAGGTTGATGATTATATCCTCTATCTACCTCATCACGAACTTCTTCGTACGCTATTAAATGGATGCCATCAAAGCAACCTTGTCACCCTTATTATTTATATCAAATATGGTTTGACTTAAAAATGCTCCTATTTCCAAAGGCAGAATTATGATCCACTGTCCTTGACTACTTACGCGCATTGGCATCATTACCCAGTGGACTTTGATTCATCCTATGAGAAGGTGGCTGCTACACAGTGAAAGATGTTAAGAAAAACAAAAAATTAGGCAGTGCTGGGTTTGAGAGAAAGCGAAAGAAAGAAATAGAAAATGAGAGTGAAAGTTAATTTCTGTTGGTATTTTTGGTAAGGAAAAGCATAGAAAGTGGGGGGGGGGGGATAAGCAAATAAACCCTTCACATTAACTCTATCATAGCAAAACTAAAGTATAATTGAAACTTACAAATCATGACAAGTTTTGTGCGAAACTTATAACAACTAATTTGTTCTAGTCAGATCTTAATTGAACCAAGTTTGAACTCTATGGTTTGTTCAAAATACATGGAAGAAAGTCGAGAAGATCATCATAAACATTCCATTCTTTTGTTTTTTTATAACAGATACGGGAAGAAAGTGAAGGTGAAGGCGAAATTCAATTTCCGCTATTTGGTTCCAAAGAAAAGAGAAAGAAAGTTAAAGTGAGGAAAAACATAGTGGAACATAAATCAAGTTAAATCTTCAAACATGCAAAAGGTCAAGTTTAACTGAATCAAATAAAAATAATTAAAACAACTCAAAAAAATAGTTTATGACAAAAAGTTGAAGATGCAGGTTAGGTGGTTTAAGACTCAAAATGCGTTTCTGAAAAAAAAAAGATTTTAACTTTCTTCGTCATTCTTTAATCTAATTTTTCTTGCCATACCTAACTTGAAGTTTGCAGATGACGGCTGAGAATTAGGGGTCGAAAAAAGAAGAGGTGATCGAATTAGAATATATATATGCACAGCATTCAACTGTTTGCAACATATACAAATTTTATTTTAGATTTCAGTTCATATCAAGGGGCTAATAGCGTCCCATTGGTTAGAAAATTGTGCTCTTTGCTAATTACACAAAAATATGTTTGAGTCCCTGCATTTTTACGCCGGAAATTCATATTCTCGTTCTTACTTTTTTACCCTCCGGAATGTGTGATGCCCATATAAAGATCAAAAAATGTAATCTCCGCTATCTTCATCTCCTTAGATCCACTCCTCTCTCTTCTTCTATTCTGCAATTCTTTCTCCAAGTCTAAACCCTAGACCGAGAAGGGGTTGCAGAATAGAAATAGAGTAAAAGTGGATCTGGGATAGCAGAGATACATTTTTTCGTTCTTTACATGCGCACCACACATTCCGGAGAGAGAAAAAAGCAGGAATGGAAGCAAAAATTTCCAGCGTAAAAATACAGGGACTCAAAACACATTTTTCTATAATTAGCAAAAAGTACAATTTTCTAACCAATAGGGGGCTATTAGCTCATTATGGTGAACTGAAAATCAAAAATAAAATTTGCATAGGTGATAAAACAGTTGAATGTTTGCGTGTGCATGTGTGCGCGCGTGCAAATTCGATCAACTCCTTTTTTCAACCCCTAATCCTCAACCATCATCTGCAGTGGTGGAGCCACTGCTTCAAGTCAGGAATGGCAAGAGAAATTAGATTAAAAATGACGAAAATGTTAAAATCTAACTATGGATCCATTTTGGGTCTCAAACCACCTAACCAACTTCAACTATTTCTGTAGATGATAACTAGTTTTTTTTGAATACTTTCCATTTTTTGTTTGATTCGGTTAATCTCCACCATTAACATGTTTAGAAGTGCTGAAGATGAATTTTTTTGTCAACAAATTAAAAGAAATGAAAGGGTATTGTTCAATACTCATGGTATCTAGTTCAAGTTGTGTCAGACAGAGATTGAAATCAAAATAAAACTTCAAAACGAGCGATTGTTTTCTCTATGATTTTCTGTGCAGTAGCTATTATTTCCAATCAAGAAAAACATTATTCTTTCCTATTCCCCTTCTCGTTTCTTGTTCTTTCACTCTGTTTCCCTCTCTCTCCATCAAAACACAAGCAGAATGGTATCCAATGCGCAATGTATCATGTAATCCAGAAGCTAAATTACTTTGGTGGGGGGGGGGGGGATTGATACCATCCCAACCGCAATATCAATATCATTCACCGGCGAAAAATCCGACGTCCCTGTGGTTTGCATATGACCCTGCAGCGGAGCCTAAACACAAGAACCACACATCCAACAACAAAATCAATAAAAGCTATAACTTTCTAGAATAAAATTGACAATTAGGGCACAGAGAGCTCACATCAGGAACAAGCTCATCAGGCGAAATGATCCCTTTCGCCACCAATTTACTCTTCCATAACTACACACCCAAATCCTTTCAAGATACCGATTAAAACCCTAGAGAAGGCGAACTATAGGGTTGTTGAAAGAAATTACCGCTCGAATCACGCTCAAGAGAGCCTCGTCGACGCTGAATTCGTCGCGGACCCTGTCGATGACGTCGTCGATGACTCTGAAGTAGACAGCAGGAGTCTTTTCCCCCCTTGAAAGCAATGGAGCGATGGAAGCCATTGAGGGCAACGAATTGGGCTCTAGGGTTTCGAGCTCTGCGATCAGAGAGAAAGAAGAGGAGAGGAGAGAGAAAGAGAGCGGAAGAGGGAAAAAAATCAAGCTAGGGACGGTATAAATAGCGTTTGGATCTGGGGGGAGAGGGACACGTGTCGATATCTGATTCGGGAGGTGGGTGTTCGCGGTTCAAGGATTTTGTTGGATAGTTTGCAATTATACCCTGCAGAATGAGCAGTTTGCATTTCAATGCCTAAATTGCAGATTGGCCCTTGTTCAATTCTTTTATTCTAGATCGGGCTTCAGCAAAGACCAAATAGTATAAATTTCTTATCATAGAAGGCCTAGCATATTTAAGGGAACAAGTAAAACTTACGGCAAAAAAATAGGGATATGTCAACACGCCACATTGGCTATGAATGCAGACATCTCTCTCCAGAGGCCCCCCCTGCAACTTAACCCAGAGAGATCCACATTTGCACTATAAAGCATAATCGAATTTCCAAGGTTTTTGAGATCGTACAATTCAACTTTGAAAATGGAGTGAAACCTCACTGAATCATCGATAATGTTGCATTAAAATTTCATTTTCATCAACTTGTCAAGGCACAAGCAGATTGAATAATCCAAAATGGTGTGGAATAAGTCGAGGTGAAATAAGTCAAGACGGCGCTTTATAAAATTTATCCTATCTTTTAAATCAGGACATTCATTATGAATTAATTAATCATGCGAGGGCTGAAGAAATTTATGTATGATTTAGCAGTCAAAATGATATGCATGGATTGAATTGTATGACATTATGAAGAAAATAAAAACTATATATATAATGTACTCATCCACATTCTTTTAAAGTTTTAGTGTTGTGAAATAAGGATTAGAAACTTTGAAGCATCAGTGTTGTTCAAATTCACATCTTGATGCATATCTAAAATTAAATAGAATAAGTTGGATGAAAATGTTGACCGTTTCGAGTGTTTATCTTGGCTTTTTTAAAATAATTTTATTCAGCGGCTCGACAGTTATTTCAAAGTTTTGATGCGGTGAAAATTTAAGCTATGATATATGACTAATTAATTTCTTTTAAAAAAATAGACAAATATGGGATCGGTTCAATTTTGGTTCCTGACCAAAATTATTTAGTTATTCGGAGTAATAACATCGAAAACAAACTTGTACCTGAATCGAGTCATTTGGATCGACTTCTTTAAGAAAAATAAAAAAGAAGAAGAATACTACATGTAGCTCTAGCTCAAATTGGTATATATGCTCACCAACCAATCACAAGTTAGCTAGAGCTTGTATGCAAACCCCAAGGAGAGAGACACTAGCATCCAAAAGAATACAAGTTTCTCACCATCACCATGTAGCCCACAATGGAGACCTAGCTCAAACTTTATGCTAAATCCAAGCAAAATCCCCTTTGTCACAACACAAGAAAGAGCCTTCAACAACTTAAACCCTAGCCAAAACCCTATCCCTTGCTCTCCTCTTATATATACACATTTATGATCCAGTGAATGCACATCCCTTAACCAAGAGCTTTTAGATATGGCCATGGTGGGAGTTGGATCTTCATATATGTGGAGCATGCAAGTTTTTGAGAAGGAAATGCGAAGAGAATTGCATATTCGCGCCATATTAATTTAGTTACGATCACGCCGAGGTGCATTTTGCGGTGGTGCACAAGGTGTTTGGAGCTCGCAATGTATGGAAACTCTTGTTGCATTTACTCCGTAGCACAGCCGTTCTCACGATATCCTTTGAAGCTCAAGCTCGGATGAGGGATCCGATACGGGGCTGTGTGTCACAGATACTCGCGCTTGAACAACAGGTCTTGCACTGTGTACAACCCTATTAGTTTGCAAAAACCTTTTTATACATATTCGCATAAATATATATAGGAGTTTATTCAAATTTTGCTTGACTCAAGATAAACTTATACAAGCTTTTAGCGTATTTAATTTATGGATAAACAAATACATTGATCAAAATTCGATTCTCAACAATAGATATGTCAAAAGACGATTTCTAAATCTAAACAGAATGCAACTTATGTAGAGTATTATTATCGTGTTCTCTTTGTGGTAATTAAATTTAATCACGAGCCTTGTTTCCGTGATTTGCCATTCTTTGATACATAACCTCGTAACAAAATTGAAAACCTTTTCTTCCCTGTAATTTAATTTATTGTAATGCATGATCAAGCTTTAGGTAAAGAGGCTTCAAGAGGAGATTGATTCTGTAACAACGTCGATGGTTTCTCACTCATGTTCCGAGTTTACACCTCTAATTAGCCATCAGCCTACGCCGACAGTTTTTTCTATCCAAAACGACGACGTCAATGGCGACGGCAACGACGATATATTCGAACCCAGGCTGCAAGAGCTGGAGCCAGTTTACAAAGAGGCCATTGAGCAGTTAAAGAATTGTTTGTTTAGTTTGTGCTTAATATGCATCTGCGCACCTTCAAGAGCTAAGTTTGAAAGTTATGTATTATTAAGTATATATCTAGTATACTGGGACGTGTAGGCATGAATGTATCAAGGAAATTTGCATGCCTACCTCTTGTATCATGTTTTTAGCTACCCTTTCAACTTTCAACTAATTAACATACTCCCAGCTACGGTGACAATACTCATCCGAATGCTTCTAAATCTAAATAATCCTGATACCATTCGAAGAAATCTCCATTTTTGATTTTGTTGTGTTAATTGAGCAAACCGTTCTATATTCTAAGTTTCTAAATTGAGAAAAGTGGGCCTAGATCAATGTAGGCTCCATCTACAATGCAACACTCAAAGGGATGAGAGTTTTACGGATAAGCCATCGCTGCCGTTTTGCAAAATAGCATTTCGGGTCCCACTCCTCATAAGTCCTGTCACTGTAATTACAAGCCTATCGATGCACTGTAGGCCCGGTATTATGTATTTATAGAAACTTAGAATATAAAACCGTTTGCTCAATTAACACACCTTTCAAAATGGAGCTTTCTTACAGGACGGTATCAAAATTATTAGAAGCATTGGTATGCGTACTGTAAAATCAGATTAAATAACTAAATCGCTTAAAACATTTTGCATTGCTTTTTGCCTGTGTAGCATACTAACATGACACCATCATTTGGCTTCAAAAGTAGCGTGTATTGATGTTACTTTAGCGGCTTAGCGAATGTCTTTTCAACTTGTTTAATTATAAAAACATTAGTATTTTACACATGTGACGCGCGTTGATGTACAGTGTATTTTATGTTTTGAACACATATTATATGATTTAATTATTAAGTTGTGATAATAAAGCAGTAGAGTTTGCTTTGATGTTGATGTCTAAATATTTGTGTGGAGAGAGAGAGAGTGTGTGTGTGTTTGAAATTTGAATTTAATGTGTTAATTGCTAAATAATACCACAATGTTTCACCAACTTTGCACTTATATACCTTATTGCTTTTATCGTTGCACTTCTATACTCTAAAGTGAAAGTATTCTTAGACGGGGATGAATAGAAATATAGCTACCAGTATGCCCAAAATAAAATTTTTATACTATACACTTGCAAAGATATCATAATAGATAAGCTTAGACAATAGATATACCAATATAGATATGAGCTAAGCAAATATACAATTGAGAAACTAGAATATTAAGCAAGCACAATATTAAGCATAAGCAATACGAAGCAATAGAGATAGCATGCAATTTTTAAGATAATGAGTAAATAAGAGATAAGAAATTGCAAACGCAAACGCAAACGCAAGAGATTTTTAGTGGTTCGGGAGATGCCCTAATCCACTTTCTTTAGGCGCACAAGTCCGTTCTACTAAACACGTCTCCATCAAGACAATACGTTGCGCACCCGCAACCTTCTAACAAGTCACTCGACACACGAGTGACTCTTCTCTCAATACAAGCTTTTCTCCCTTATAAAGACACCCTTACACTCAAGAATCCTTACATAAAGAAAGAAAAACTCCTTTCACTCAATTCCTTTACAAAGACACTCTAGCACTCTAGAGTTCTCATACAAAAGAAGAATAGGGTTACAATTGAAGCACAAATTGTCACGCCTCGCTTCCCACCATACAAAAATTTTCGGGACATAACTCGGTCAGCTATGCTACCTACGGAAAGGAATCATCCTTCTATAGCCATATTACAACTATCATGCAATTATCAAGCAGTAATATAAAATATCTAACTAGCACATGTTCAAACTTTGCCACAATAACGATAATCAAGAGTCAATAACAGAAGCAATAATAAAGATCAAGTGTCAAAAGTCCAAATATAAATAAGAAACGATAAACAAGACTTGTCCCCTTATGGGATCACAAAAGGAGTTCAAAACTAGTTCGATACTGGAAATAAACTAGAGCATAAATAAATAGATAAACACGAAGCTCCTCATTGCTCAACAAGCTTCTTAAAATAATCCCGATCTTGCGGTGTTAAATTCAAAAGATCCGGGCCATACAAAACCCAGACGTCAGCGCGTTATATATAAGGACATAAAGATAAAAACCAAAAATGGAATAAAATAATATTAATAATTATAACATGGAATATAATAAACAAGGCATGTGAAATAACAACTAATACATAATAAGTCCACATGTCATGTAGAAACCGTAACATTAAAAAGACAGGTGATATAACAAGCAATAAACGGTAAAGCAATCATGTCATGTTGAAACTAGGGTCGATATATTAGATGAATAATGGTAATATCATTATTCCATAACAAATACCGTTATCATATTAGGATATACCTCGTCTTGTATTGGAATATACCTCCCCATGTACTTGGATAAATTTCCTCATGTATTAGGATAAACCTCCTCGTGTATTGGGATATACATCCCTATGTATTAGGATAAATCTCCTCACGTATTAGGATAATCATGTCATGTCATATTAATTCCAAGTAAGTCAAGTCAAGCAATAGCAATGTTAGAAATAACATTATCATATCAATATCATGTCATAAATACCATAGTACAAGTGGGGTAACAAGTCATGTTTAGTCAAGTCAACTCAAGAGTCTCATGAATACGTTGACATTAGACAACTATTATATAGCATGAGTTCTAACATGGTAACTAGCGAACACGTTCAAACATAAGTACCGGTAGCAATCAAGCACTAGTATCAACAGGAATATCTTGATCAAGGAATACAATAAGAAATTAACATGAATACTTATAATCAATCAGTATACTAGCATGTCTTGAATATCATAGTCATATTATGTATAAGATTAAGATAATAGCATTAACATGAATAACATGGTCAATCAGAATATAACACCTTCATAATACGCGTCAAGTAGAGTGTTGTGTATGTGTAACATGGTCTAGCATGTCGTATAACATATCAGGTTCAATGTCGGGTTTCAAGTCAGGTTGTGACGGCTTAATAATGGATGAGACGGCTCAAGTGTTAGGTGCTCTCAGTTTGGGGACATTTTCGGCGGTCATAAACTTAATATTATAAAATATGGTAAACATGAAAGTTGTAAATCTTGAAGAGATCTTTCCAACGAGTTTAAGAACATCGAAATCCAATTATCGACCAGAAGGTTATGATGGTTTTACTATGACCTGATTGTGCAGTAAACTTGAGACGGCTCAAGAATTCTTGAGACAGCTCAGAAGTGGTCAGGAATGTATTATTTATTCTCTGGATATATGAGACGGCTCATGATATATTTGAGACATCTCATAGCCTAATTCCTGACACGAAGTGATATTTTAAACTCTCTGGTCGGTTGAGACGGCTTAGGGTTGTTTTGAGACATTTCATGACCTAAAAACTGATTTGATTTGGCATTTTAATTAAGGTTTTCACATCATAGTTCAACCTTATGATAACAACAACAATTAACACGATTGTCCTACATTCCAATAGGCCAATCTATCGATAAAAAAGGTAATTTTAGGGTTTCACAATAAGTATTATGGATAGATCAAGTTGTCGACATATCAAGATTCGGATCTTGATATATCATTAGCATATAAACGTAGATCTACAAGTTAATCACAATAATGATTATAAATATAGTGTTACTCCAGATCATATCTGAACATAACTAGCATATAGCAAAATCTAAATATACTTGCTTCGATTTATTATCCCGATGGCGACGATGAAGGCCTCAGCTTGGATGCAAACGAGAAAGAGATGAAGTCGCGATAGATCTTATCATTGCAGCAGAAACAAGAAGAAGATGATGATGCAAACCCACGTAGATCTTGACTTGAACGAGTCCTTGGTGATGACGACAACGACGATCGAGTAGGGTGCTTGTTTGATGAAGATCGATTCACCCATGAGAGATGAAGGAGATTGGGTTTGAGATTAGGGTTAGGGTTTCGGTAGAGAGTTAGGATAGAGGCTAGGGTTATGTTGAGAGGAAAAGCAATTGTGATTAGGATTTGTTTGATTATAAAGGGTTTATATAGGATAGCATGTATAAGGGCCGGATATCATAATAAATCCTATATCAAATAGGAATAGGCTAAAGATAGGATAAACATTATGATTCAATATCAAACCATGCATAACTTTATAATTAAATATTTTCCATAATCTAATAATAAAAAAGAAAAACCGGTAGCAAGGAAAACCGAGCCAAAAATCATTATAACCAGCATATCAATCAAATCTATTTATTAATGCAAATACCGTATAATCGTTCTAAGGTGTTACACAAATACTCTTAAAAGAGTTTTACAATTTAAGCACTAATATTCAAGAAGAATGGATAGCAAATAGAGCTCTTGAGTCTTGTGTGTGAGAGAGATAATAAGATAACTAAATGAAAACTCAATTGAACTTTCATAAGAGATGGGATTTTTCTTTCTAAGAACACTCAAGAATATGCAAGTGAAAATCTATGAGTGAATGGGGTAGAAAAATCAAAGGCAAACTCTATTTATAACTCCAAAGAAAAACTAACCGTTTTGGGTCAAAATCAGCAGAAAACACTTACGGCAAACGTCTGAAGAATATCGGGGCAGATGTCTAGCCTTTTGGAGAAAAGATCCCAACGACTATATTTTTGAAAAAATATTAAACGTGGACGTCTGAAGTTCAATAGGAGCAGACGTCTGATGAAAAAATATAGCAGCTAAAATTTAGCATCAGACGTCTGTCCTTAAAGCCTTCAGATGTCTGGTTTTCCAAATCAAAACCTAGAGCACAATGCAGATGTCTGAAGATCATAGTTGAAGACGTCTGAAGCGCAAAAGCTATTTTCAAAAACTTTTAAAATCATCACCAGACGCATGTCACTTTGACCATCTAACGTCTGGTCTGAATGCCTTCAGACGTCTGTTCAAAATCCTTTCAGACGTCTGTCTCATCTCTAATTTGATTTTTTTTTGATATTTCAGACATCAACAGTACCCAGACGGCTGTTGGTAAAAAAGGCAGACGTCTAGTGAAGCACACAACCGAAAGTTTGGGTATTTAACAAATAGAAAACTTCGAAATCCCAAAAACCCAAGTTTATGCAATGTAAATAGTTTGTGCATGCAAATGTGAGTGTTCAAGAGTTCTAATTGATACAAATCATATTCTATAGAATACTTATATAGAATTCTATGTTAATATCGCATTTATTTGAAATCTTGAATTTTCGACATTTTGACACGAGCTCTTGAAACTTGGCGCTTGATCTTCAATTGATTTTCAAATGAACTTTCATCGATCTTCGCCACTCAAAAACGTCTTGAAGTCGTTCTTTGACCTTCAACTCATGAACTTGAAGCTTCAAATTTACCGATGCTCCAAGACTTGGATTTTCACTTCAATAAGTTTGAATCGGCAATTTGAAAAGCACTCGTCCATATCCTTCAACCTCCTATTAAATTTAACGTTGTAACTCAATTTCTTTCATCCTCTATTATAGAGCTTCGTCTCGAGATATCCGATATTTTGAAATGCAATCTTAAAAGTCAAGCTCATCATATACAGTATTATAGAATAAACGAGATAAAAACACATGTATTTGAACATCCATTGTTTCGATATCACAACTATAAATAGTATATCAATATCAAGATATAAATCAAAAGCAAAGTATTAGATATTGATATACCAAACATGTATACATGTTATATGAAAAGCAAGATATAGAACGCATGTATATACATATTCATATTGCGAATTATCAAAACAATGAATTTGAGTAATATATCGATATCAAAAAAACATAATACAAGTAAAGCATATCGATATTAATATATTACTTGATATACACAAGATATAAGATAAACAAGCTAAACATCAAGTGTATACAACTTTAGTGTCGATAAGCTAAAGCAAGATAAGTATGTGACACTAAACGACTATTCATGTTTAAGCTATTATCAAAACAAAACGAGAATGGATAAACTAGTATCATCAAAAATCCATAAGCTAACATAAAGCACAAAGTTGTATGAATAGAACCGACTCGAATATTCTAACTGCTAGTTAACAAAAAGAGCAAATTATCAACGGTTGTGCTTTAGGATATATAAATGCAGCGAAAAAAACGATAAGGTATATAAGTGCAAAGTAGGCGAAACATTATTTAGCAATTAACCTGAATTTAATCAAGTCAATTAAAATATTATAATAGATTGATAATGTGAATATCATTATATGGAAAATAGATTGAAAGAATTTTATAATTTTTCAATTTCTTTTAAAAAAGGAAAGACCATCAATTGAGGATATCACAGCATTATAAGAGTAGAGATAATTGATTTTATTATTTTCCACTATTTTATCATAAATTGCATATTTGATATGTTCATCAAGGCAGAGTCTAAGATTAATACAACCAAATATATCACTATTTATTTATAAGACCAGAACAGAGCCCTTACATTAAAATATTTTATTCAAAATGAAAGATTGTCGATTCGGTGATTCCAGAAGGGGACACATCCAAACCAAATAATCACTGGTTTTAAGCTCATTAATAGCCCAAAAGCATGCATGATTCACATGTGGCTTGTAGCGAATGGCTGAACTAATGCTGCCAACAATCACTTAGTTCCCACTTTGCATTGGGCCAATCTTGCCCAAGCATCTAAATATTACATCTCAACCACCCAATATACATACGGCAAAGGAGTGTCCCCATTAACCTCTACAATTGTATATTTGCCAAAAAATGTACATATTAATGTTTGGTGATCTCATTGTCCTATGGGTTGGACATCTTTACAAATATTACATATATTCAATTTTTCATGGCTAAAATTTACCGAAGTATCGTGACTTTTCGGTATTTTCTTTTCTGGTCAAATATCATATATCTTGTAAAATTGCAAAGTTATACAATAAACTAGGCCGTAACGGCTTTGTTACCATATTTGGTTTAAATCATACGTTGTTCCCAGTGAGATCAATTTGCAACGACATGCACTTTATAGAATGCATGATGAAGAGTTCCTTTTCACTCTTTAAAAGTGACATACCGATTTGACCGTGTCCGATTATACGTTTTTAACTACCCCATTCATAATGTTAACCCCATTCATAATGTTAATTTTTAAGTTTTAGCACAGGTCATAGCGTAAGTTAAGTTACGTATATGTGATCGGAATGGGGCAGCATTTCTTAATTTTCCCTAGATCATCTTTGTCTAATGATTGATTAATTTCGAGAAGGATTACAAATATTTTAATGCTTGGCTATCTCCCTTGTCTTATCTAAAAGACAGCCGTAGGGAGATAAGACAAGGGAGATAACCAAGCATTAATTTTTTTTTTTATTTTTTAGTAACAGTCATTGTCATACAAGAGCTGGAGCTTTCCATTTGTACAAATTGCTTAAACTCTCAAATATTTAAATAAAATAATAGGATATATATAATAAATTCGAACAGTCCTGTTCATTGATTGACAATAGCTCTAGTTTGGTCAAGAATAGATGAATGACTCTTGAATTATTTGCTTGCATTACAACATCATTATGGATTAGTAACTATAAGATTTGGTCAAAAAAATATATATTATACTAAAAAAAATATTGAATTATTCTTCCCTCTGCAACCAAAAAGTCTCCTTAAGTAATTAGTTTAGTCAGAATCAGTATGTAAAGACTACAATGCTCCACCAATTTTGTTCGTCTCGTTTGTCATTTTTCGAAAAATGAGGCTGCTCCATTTCATACGGAACATTGGTCAAAATGAAATTTGATACAACAAAATTTGAATAAAATAAAAAATCGGAATAATATCATTTTGCGCTAAAAGATTTGGTACATGACACGACCTCGTTCGCGCCAATATGTTACCTCCCGTTGATCTGTTGATGGCGGTGATGGGTGGCTGAGATTGGATTTGGAGGCTGTCGCTGCTGAAGCGTGTAGATCTTAATGGGTTTGAGGTTGTGGTTGCCGAGCTACCTGCAAGGAAGTCACGGAGTGGTTGTACCACCGAGGACCCTATGACGGTCATGTTAGACTAGAGATCCGAGCAGAGTAACGGCTTAGTGGAGTAAAAATGGCTTACTTGGACCGTCCGAAGAAGGGGTTTATATAGCGGTGGCAGCAGGCAGAGCAGGCGCGAGAATCACGCCGGCCGTTATGCTCCCGACGTCACGCCCGCGTAATGGGCGAGACCTCCTATTAATGGCGAGATATGCTTGTTAATGTGGGATCGTGGTGGTGTGGAACGTGGGATGTGGCCGGCGATGAACGCGCATGGCGAGATTCGCTGGATGACGGTTACGCCTGCAAGCGGTGCCGTCGGTCGGTCGATGAGATTGAGGAAGATGACCTCGGCGGGAGGGCTCGCGGTTGAGCGGGAGAGCCGAGGTATCTTGGTTCTGCTCGAGTCCGGAGGTGAGCTGAGAGAGCCGAGAAGGCTTGAGTCTGTGATAGCTCGGAGATGAGCCGTGAGGCCGAGGAGGCTAATTGTTTTTGGGGCTCAGAGGTGAGCCGGCGTTTGCTTATAGGAAGGGTATATGAGTGGTCTGGTCGGCCACTGTAGGTCCTTTCTTGTGAGCCCTGTGATACGTCATCTGCCACGTGTCATGATCTGGGAGATCACCGATATCGAGTATCATCAGTACATAAGGTTGACAGCCGATAGAATTTCCATATTCTTTGTTAGATAATCCACTCTCAATTCTTTTTCCTTCCATCATAATAAAGCTAAGCATCAAGTTTACTGAAATTGTTACTTCTAGCTAGTTTGTGTGGATTAATTTTAGCTGGTTTTATGTTAGAGAGTCGATAGTTATCACTTTTAGAATTAATTCATCTCACCTCATATTCTATTCTTTGTCATGGTAATTTGAAATTTATTTTTGGGATAGAATATCTTGTCCTGCTTTTTATCTTAAAGAAAAAGGAAAACGGTGGATATAAATAATCTTATTGTTATTACATTATCGATATGCAGATATAATGAAATTGGTAGCAGGTCTCATATATTATGCAAATAAGCTCAACTTGTTTGCTTTATGGATCTTTATTTTCACTTCATATTTGGATCCCATTGTGATGGAAAAATTTAAGAGCTGCAAATATAGTTTCCCCCCCCCCCCCCCCCCTGTTAATTACACACTCACAAAACAACTGCAACTCTAACGTCCTTCAATAGCCTTTCAAGCTAAACAAAAATCACAACTAAATTAAATCCACAAGCATATATTCATTCTAGTTTCTTGAAATCCAGATGCAAACCTGAATTCAAGTGTTTGTATCTAGACCTCAACAAACACTATACCATATATTATCTAAGCTTCTATTATCTAAGCTTAGTATCTATATGATCCCCTCCTACATATTGTTCATCATACCAACATACAAGGCTGAGGCCAACCAGAACCTCGGTTATGGCGGCTTCCGCCTTAGCCTTATCCGAGAAATGCAGCGTCTGCAGCAGAAACTTCCTAGGCGACGGCTCGAACCGCTGTGTCTGGTCCATGTTCCGTTCCGTCTGCCACTGCACCGTATCGTGTGCGATCGGACCCAGCCAGTCGAGAATCCTCCACACGGCGTCTTTCCATCCGTCTGCTAGGTTCCCGTCCGACGGTCCTCTTTCTCTCCAGCAGGACCTTAACTTTGTTTTCACCGCGCGCTGTAGACCTTCCGGCAACAGCTCGTACAGTTCTTCCCTTTCTACTTGGGTGGTGTCGCCATCCATCATTATTTTCTCTGCTATCACTATTATATTCGCGTACCGGAGGGCCAGACCGGACCCTCCGACCGTGTTGGATGGCGGTTCGAGAATCTTGCTCCAGCTGACGCAGACGGGTTCTTGCTCCTTCCTACTGATGATCGGGCACGAGTTCCTGATCGCCACCTCCTTGGTCGCCATCGATGTAGACCGGCCCTCCAGCGGGCCTGACCGCGGGTGGATACGGAACTTCAAATGCGACTTTGCGAAAGACATCCTCGAGCTTTCTTTATCGACGACGATCCTAGGCAAGCCGGATACGAAAGGGCTGAAGACCACGCAGATCCTCACGAAGATTGAGTAGCAAGCCAAGGCCATGACCTCTACGGCCTTATCGAACGGCTTGTTCCAGAGGGAATCTTCTTTGAGCTTCCGCACCCTCTGATGCTGAGACTTGAGGTCCAGCTGCAGCGTGTCGTCTATCGCCGGCTTCTGTATCGGTATCGGGCCGCTGAACCTGCCCCACTTCTTCCGTTCCGTGGCCTCCAGCTCCACGAGCATGTCCATCTCTTTGTACAGCTTCCACGTCGTCGAGATAAGCCTCTCCATCTTCTTGATCCTCTTCTCGTACGATTTGCCCGTGAACTTCAAGCCCAGCCGGCTCGGGTCGATGGAACCGGTCTTCAGGTCGGTGTACACGCGGTCGAACCCTACAGTAAGAGGCCTGCCGCAGAGGCGGCGGCTGAGGCGGGAGACGATCTCGGCGACGCGGTCGAGGCCGTCGACGAGCTCCGCGCAGGCGACGCGGAGCAGGGCAGACTGGTCGGTGGAGTTGAGGTACGCTACGGATTGAGACCGCATGGTCTCTGACCGTAGCTTCAGGATCTGTGGCTCTGATACCATGTTGTGAAGGGAGACCAGCCGCGACATGGTCGCGGCTGTCTCGAAGGCGAGGATCCCGATGCGTGCGGCCATGGGGTCGTGGTCCACATCCGGGATCCTCGCCTTCCGGTTTGTGGCAACCACCACCATAGGGAATGTGTGTATTTTTTTTTTTTGGAAAAGAAATAGTGAGGAGGGGTATTTGAGGAGAGAGAGAGAGAGAGGGGAGGGAGTTTCTGGGATGCTTCAGGCAAACGCGTTGAGGCAACAGAGATTTGAAAGAGAGAATGAATGACTGAAAAGAGAAAGTCGGCTAATTAAGTAAAGAAAATAAGAAAAGGGGAAGCTCGCGTTTACTTATTTATGCATGCATGCCTTGGCAATGGGGCAGTAGACTAAATCCATTAACTAAGTAATTAAAAGTGATTAAGAAATCAAACAGAGGTTTAGTGGTTAAATTATCTTAGTGGATGTAGCATTATATTTATATTATTGGGAGGTTTTTACTTTGTTAGTGGAATTGGTACGAACACTTCTAATGTGAATACATGGAAAACAAAATTCAGTTGAGTTCAAGACTTTGGAATATTTACTTGAGGTTTTACTTGTTTTCAGTGAATATATATTTGCTTTTATTTAAAGCTGACGAGACCTGAATCGCGCCAAGATGTTACTTTCCGTTGATCTGCTGATGGCGGTGATGGGTGGCTGAGATTGGATCTGAAAGCTGTCACTCCTGAAGCGTGTGGATCTCAATGGGTTTGAGGTTGTGGTTGCCGAGCTACCTGCAAGGAAGTCTCGGAGTGGTTGTACCACCGAGGACCCTCCGACGGTCAAGTTAGACTAGAGATCCGAGCAGAGTAACGGCTTAGTGGAGTAAAAATGGCTTACTTGAACCGTCTGAAGAAGAGGTTTATATAGCGGTGGCAATAGGCGAGGCAGGCGTCAGAATCACGCCGGCCGTTACGCTCCCGACGTCACGTCCGTGTGGTGAGCGGGACCTCCCATTAATGGCGAGACATGCTCGTTAACGAGGGATCGTGGTGGCGTGGAACGTGGAATGTGGCCGGCGGAGATCTCGCGCATGGCGAGATTCGCGGGATGGCGGTTACGCCTGCAAGCGGTGCTGTTGGTCGGTCGATGAGACCGAGGAAGATGACCTCGGCGGGAGAGCTCACGGAGGAGCGGGAGAGCCGAGGTATCTTGGTTCTGCTCGAGCCCGGAGGCGAGCTGAGAGGGCCGAGGAGGCTCGGGCATGTGATAGCTCGGAGACGAGCTGTGGGGCCGAGGAGGCCAATTGTGCTGGGGGCTTGGAGGCGAGCCAGCGTTTGCTTATAGGACAGGCACAGGAGTGGTCTGGTCGGCCATTGTAGGTCCTTTCTTGTGAGCCCTGGGACACGTCATCTGCCACGTGTCCTGATCTGGGAGATCACCGATATCGAGCATTATCAAAAGCAAATTTGTTGTGATTTTAGAGTTTGATATAAGAAAAAGTTTAGTCTCACGTCGGGAAAATAGAAAAAGTAGATATATTATAATACCTATATATATAGAGGGGCTCTCTATATATTTTAATAATAAAGTATCTAATTTTCTCTTTGTCCTGGTATTAGAGCCATGTTTTGCCAAACCCTAGCCGTCGCCAACACCAAACCCTAGCCCCCAAACCCTAGTTGAAACCATCACTACCGACGCCATCAGCCCGCTGCATCACCCCACCACCGCCGCATCACCCTGCACCTCCATCGCATCACCCTGCACTATCGCCGTATCACCCCTACTGCACCATCACATCACCCCGCCGCATCACCGTTGCATCATCATAGCATCACCATTGCATCGATGATCTACTTCATCATCTGTTTAGTTTAGATCCAGTTGCCGATCATCTATTCGGTTGGATGTTAGTTTAGATCCGGTCGTGGATCATCTGCTCGGAATTGTTTGTTCGATTGGGAGGTAGGGTGGTGCTAGAAGTTTTTGTGCCGTGACTTTGTTTTTGTTTCCATAGGTGACGCTGAGAAGGAGATTGTCGAGTAATTTGTTGTCGGGCCAACCTTGCCTTCTGTTAAATTGTCGTATCGAAAATTCAATTGTTCGAATTGGCAACAATGGCAGATTATTGTGATGCCGAATTTGACCGGGAGGGGTAAAGATCATCATCTCACCAATGACCCCCCAACCTGAAAACCGCTGCTTGGATAAAAGATGATAGTTTGGTGAAAGATCTCTTATAGAAGGTTATGGAGCAGGAGGGTGATGGATCTGGTTCTTACTTGCTCCACTGCGAAAGAGATGTGGACATAGTTGCAGTCCACTTATTCAGAAAAGAGTAGCATGTCTCGGGCTTATTCTATCTCTTAGATTTATTCTAGATCAGATTAGGGGAGCTGGACATTAAAGAAGCACTATGCCGCCTTCAAGAAAATATGTGATGAGTTACGAGCTATTTTTCCTTTAGAAAATGATTTGGAGAAAATGAAGACACGCCAAGATAAGCTTGATATACTTGTTAGCTATAGTCCCCTTAAGGAAATTATTGTAATTGTAGGTAGGCGGTTATGATAAGTGAAGGAGGACCTATACAAGTAAAACAGTCATACTCGAGATGATAGTATGCTATCTGGTTTGTCTTTATCAAGTATGTGTAAATGTTATATTACGTGCCGCTAATACATAATGATAAAGCATGTAGGGTCCTTGCTTGACTACCTGAGTTATGATGGCGATCATACTTGTGAGTGCTGAGTAGTCCATAAGCACATTTTAAAATCTTCTTAGTCATGGGAGTATCGAGACTGGGCATCAATATTTCAAAGTAGACTAGTGGATACGTTTCTAGACTCCGACGAGGGGCAGCGACAGGTCTCATAGCCATTGGTGTGTTGCACCTAAGATTGTAGACATGTGCTCACTGGAGGTGAGTACATTGGACAGACACGTCGGGAAGTTCTAGCTGGTATTATACCTATCGTCATATAGCAGTTCTTTGGTGACATGAGTACATGTAGTCTATTGACCCGAGATCATCATTTATCCCGTATCAGTTCCCACTGTACTTAGATTACAACCCTACCACGGCTTCACTGAGTAGTGTGATCGCACGCTTTTGGCGTGTCGGATGTTCAAAGTTCTAAAGTTTACCGCGATCAGGACGGTGTCGCTATGCAGCTAGCCGGTTGAGCACGGGTCGATCCACAGGGAGATGGTTGTATGTCCGTTCTTGTCTTAGACGAGTCAATAAAGAATTTGTATGAGTTTGTTCAATCTAACCTATGTGTATTATTTGCAAGTATAAAGTTGTTAAGAAAAAGATACGAGATTGTAAGCTAAAGAAATCCATACTCAAATCCTTTGAGCCGAGTCTTGACCAATTGAAGCTAGAACAATCGGCAACAACGTGGATTAGGGGATTTAAGCGCGGTATTCGTGAAATCCGGCTTATTTACCCTTGTCCTTCCGTTCTTGTCTCTTGCTTTCGCCTCCGGCCAAACCGAACGCAACCGGTCGCGGTTAGGAATCACCGTTACCTTGTTAGGGTAGGATGCCTAACGGAGCGCTTGCGTATGGTTTGGGCGGAGTTCAATAGAAAATAACGGGAAAAGGAAAATGAGAAAAGATAATCTTAACTTACAATACCGTATTTATTCTTAACAATGATAATTACAACCATTCACAAAAACGAACCAAAAAGAGGGAACGAAAAGAAAAGAACAAAGAAAAGAAAAGATTACAAACAAGTAAAAGTGCATGGAATTAAATTGCAAGTAAGTATAGCAAGAATGAAAAGTGCAAGAAAGTAATTACAAGAACAAGAAACTAGAACTCAAGACAAGCATGAGATCAATAGCCAACCCTTAAACTTGCAAGCTTAATCAAGATGTTGCAAGATCAAGAGAAGGGTAGAGAACGCATGTGAAATGAAGTGCAAATTCCATAAGAAAATACGACCCTTGAGATCAATAACTAACTCTTAACCTTTCAAGCTCAATGAAGAGGTTGAAAGATCAAGAGGAAGCAAAAATCTCAAGGGGAAGTTAAACTAACAAGAAAGATATAAAAACCCTCATCTTCATTAACATCCACTCAATGCTCTCACTACATTTCCATGGAGGAAGAATGAAGAAGAAGAAGAAGAATTACACTAAAAACTACAAAAGAGGAACAAAGAATGAACCCCTAAAGCTTGGCAAGTTCTGGGGTATTTATAGGAGGTGAACTGAAAACCTAGGGCAACAATCTGCCATAAAATGAAGTACCCAAACTACCTCCAAAACACGACAGAGAGAGGACACTACTTGGCCGCGGATCCGCGGCTGTATGAGGGAGTTGGGTTGTGGGCTTTTGTGGGTTTTCCTGGTTCGTAGTCCTCTTCAGTGTGGTATAGTACTTTTCTCAGAAACTCTTCACAATTATTCCAGAATTTTAGTAGAACAAAAGGTGATGTGATGTGGATCTTTTGCCATGATTTCCTCGAGCTCCGCGTAGATTTCTTGGATCTTGTGTTGACATAGAGCTTTGTGCATGACATGACAATCGATTTGCCATCTTGTCCCATAAACTGGTATGTGGCAACACACGGATAGAGAGCGGAGACCCGTGTTTTATCTGTTGTTGGCAGTAATCCGGAATTTGTCGTACTTTTCATGGATTTCACTGTTCAGAGCCGAAAACCTGTATTCTGCAAATATGTAGCAAACACTGATCAAAAGCACCTATCTATAAACACACGAGCGTAAGAATGGGTGGTATAAAATGCAATATTCTGGTATGAACAAATATCCCCAAACTTAACTTTTGCTCGTCCCGAGCAAAACCAATTATTCACAAAAATAAAATCCTAACCGCACTTTCGCAGGGAACGCGATTTCACTGAGCGCGTGCAACAAGCCGTTAAACCTCTAGGTGTCCCTAGTAGGAGGAGTGTTGTCTCCTGAGGGTTTTCAGCGGATACTACCCACAAAATCCTGTCAAGCTAGTGTCATAAGTTAACATAGATTCTACTCCTACAGTTCAGTATTTATGTTAGAAATTCTATCATCCTAAGTTAGGAATATCCAACCCTTATTTTTCACACCTCCTATCTATTTAACCTTAGGTCCTATACGTTCCAAAAAAGTTTAGAAAGATGTTGGTTCTCCTGAGTTTTCCTTCTAAAGTGCGGCCTCAAATCAGGGATTTTTATCAACTTTAAAGAAAACACAAGTCTTATTCTTTATTTCTATCTTTTATTCAAACATCGATTGTATACCCCTACGTGTGTGTATATTTGCACCCCTACACTCAAGAATTCAATTCAAGCTATAATACCCTTGCCCTAATACCTAATACTACTTCTTTTCATTAAGGATGGACGAATTTGCTCACACACCTTTCATGCGACTATTAATGCTTCTTGAGGCACTAATGACCGATTACTGAATGTGTGAACTTAAAGCGTAAATAGCAGTTTCCAGGTCTTGACTTTATTCTATTTTTCTTTTTCTTTTTTCTTTTTCAAGACCGGATATATTTTTTTCAATATGCTCTTTTGGTGTTTAGCTCTAAATACCGTTTTTTCTTTCATACTAGGCTTTTAGGCAAGAGTATTTCTAGGTATCCTCTACTATCCCAAGTTTCAAGGTGCGTGTAAGTGTAGTTGTAGGGTATATACTTTCTAAATTTGAACTCAAGAAAAGAAACTATTTGTCAGACTTATCCTCCGGTAAAGCTTCAATACTTTCCCTTTATCTTGACTTAACTCAAAAACTGAACTCAAGATTACCTATTTCTCAAAAAAACTGTAAGGACGTATACTTACCAAAGTTAGACAGAATGAGTGTTATTTTTAGGGTTTCAAATCCTAAGCCTAGAATTTAGTTATTTCTATCATATCAACTAAACTTTCGGAATAAAGATCTAAGTTACCCTATTAGCTAACTTGACGACAAAGTTTTTATATTTTTTGGAAATTTTTTGATTTTTGTGGGTTTTTAAATAAGGTATGCAAATGCAAAATATACAAATGAATGCGAAGGAAGAAAGCTTACCGAGCACACCCCCAAACTTAAACTTGACAGTGCCCTCACTGTCAGGCTATACCAAGAGGGTCAAAATTGCCGGCGCTCCCTAAAAACAAATTATATACAAAACAAAAAGGAAAACAAAAAATATATACAAAAAAGGAGTCCCCCCCAAACTTAAGTGAAACAGTGTTTCCACTGTTAAGCGTTGAAGTTCAGGATTAGGGAGGAAAGAACAGTATCAATCTATACAAGGCCTTACACAGGCCAAAAGTTAACACCAACCATTCAAAGATTTTATCATGGTAAAGCAGTGGTTGGTGAAAGAGGGTGAAGAGGTAAGAAATGGAGAATACGCGAGACCGTATGGAGATAGAAGCGGGATACGGTCTCGGTATATCAGAAGAAGAATGGCGGAAGGCAAAAAGAAGTGGAGTACGAACTTGAGGGTGCAAATGGAGTGAATAGATTAGCACAATTTGTGATGAGCGATGTGTAAACAGCGATTGTGCTAATCTATTAACCCGGCGAGAGATTGGGTCAAATCCCTCAAGATTCGTAAGAAACCATGGGTACGTTGAACTTGGTAAACCAGACATAGTAAATGAAAGTGAGACGGTTTCTTGCAAGGTCGGAACGATAGAAAGAATGGAGGGAAGTGGTTGAGGAAGGTTATCGGTTAAAGGTTCAGGAGGGTGTACACAGTCAGTGGAAAGGATAGGATGAATTGGAAAATCCGAGTCATCAATTATAACTGGTTCATTCTCAAAACTATCCTCAGAATTCTCCTCAAAGTTAAGCTCATCCATGCTTTTATCATCAATATCAAGACGCATATGAAGGTCGGGAAAAACATTTAATGACTCGGGATGATGATTTGAAGAGAAAAACTCAGCCAAATTTATGGATTCATCATCCAAAATATTCCCAGCGTCAATATCCTCAATCAAGTGAAAATCAATATTCTCAGACACCTCATCAAAAGCATGGATTTCAATCAATTCAGGTTCTAAGATGGAGGTGTAGAGGTCAAAAGGATTGGGTGTGGTTTCACTTGGCAAGGTCCCTTCACAATCTGGCAAATCAAACACTACAAAGTCGCACAACTCATTAAACATTCTATCTTCAACTGATAATTCATTTGGGACACTTGATAGACTTTCAACACAGGAGCTGTGGGATTCAATTTGAGACGGGTAGGTTTGATTTGGAAGGGTATACAGCTCACTTTCTCCACCCAAATTCTCAGCCTGTCCTACCGCCTCATCATACATTGGAAAATTTGGAGCTAGCTGGAAACTAGCTACCGGGTCAGTAGGTTGTATGAGAGCGGCCATGGACGCATTCAAATCCATCATTTGTTGGCTTGACGCTACCCTAAAATCTTCCAAGGACTATTCTAGACTAGACATAGGTTGGGAAGGGGTTTCAGTAAAAGATTCAAAGTTGTTTGGATACCGAAGACTCCCAAATGGCGGTTCTGAAGCAATGTCTAGGGAAGGTGCAAAAGTAGGGTAGGATTGGTAGGAATTGAATGGCTGGACAGGAGTGGGATCAACATTGGGATAAGAAGGTGAATGGAATTGTTGATCCCAAGAATTTGAAGCGGTGAAAGGAGTGAAAGATCGGCTACGAGATTGTTCAATACGTTCAGCAAGAGACATAGGTTTTGTGGCTACAACTGGACTTTCAAAAGGGGTATCAACGCAAAAAGGGGTGAATGTTTGAAATGGTTGATATGAAGTGGATTGCGGGGTCCAGTTGTTCGTCCTAGACGCGTCTATCCGATCTTTCAAAGAAATTTTGGGCATGGAGGGGTCGTTTGAAGTTCGACCAAAACAAGAACCGTATGAAGTAATGTCTGGTTGTGGGTACCAAAGTTCGGCAAGAGTTTTGCGAGGTGGGGTACCCATGATATGAAGAGAGAGAATGAAAGAAAGATAGAGAAAAGGAGAGGAAAAAGAATGTGATTTTTTTTATAGTTTTTTTTAGATATTAACAAAAGAATGAAATATACATACAAAAAGAATCTGGACAAAAACAATCACGACACAAAAATACCACACACCTAATCGTTCTAGGGTTCACCTAGGTAAACTAGACCTGCTCCAGAACTTGATTGTCGAAGTAAAACTGTGTCGAGAAACGGGCTCAAGATACACTGATCACGAGACCAGGTAAGTGCAGAGATAAGGGGAGGTTTTCCAACGCTTTCGCGAAGTTCCTTAATTAAATAACCCTTTCTCTTTTGGCGGTTTCGCCGTTCACACTTTCCTAGACACCCCGTAAACAATATACCGTTAAGCGAGGTTCTAAACACAGTTAACTTCTCCTAGTGAGTGCGAAGTCCTTAAGGCTTAAAGTCTAATTTCTTTTAAAATTTGTGCGGGTAAACGTTATGCTCAAGTTCGTGATTTGTGGGCCACGGAAAAGGTGATGAAATCCTTTACCGTATATTGTGGGGTTCGCTTGCCCTTAAGTCCGTATTAATGTATGCAATGCGCAATTCAAAAAATTCTATAAAGAATCAAACAATCGTTTTTTAGTTTAAGCACGGCGCTGCAACAAATACGGGTTAGTCAATTTTTAGCGTTTGCTAGCGAACTTGCAAAGAATCCTGCAAAGAATAGTATATTGGAAGCGTCGGATTTGAGAAGAAGGTGTTAGTAAAGTACGTACCGTTAAGTTTTTGGGTTAAGAAACCCCCGTTGAATCAAATCCGGTAGGTTTGGAAGGTTCGCTTGCGCGGGTCAAACTACCCGGATCTTTGGCACTGTACTTCGTAATCACCTTAACCTTGAACGTACACTTTGCTCCCCACAATTGCAGTTTGCAAATACGCAAAAATCTGCACACTTGCCCACAAAAATGATCAAAAAAAAACAAAAAGATTTTTTTTTTATAAATATATACAAAAAGAATATTAACCCGAATAACAAGAAAGAAAATACGCTACCGTCTCCCCGGCAGCGGCGCCATTTGATCGCACGCTTTTGGCGTGTCGGATGTTCAAAGTTCTAAAGTTTACCGCGATCAGGACGGTGTCGCTATGCGGCTAGCCGGTTGAGCACGGGTCGATCCACAGGGAGATGGTTGTATGTCCGTTCTTGTCTTAGACGAGTCAATAAAGAATTTGTATGAGTTTGTTCAATCTAACCTATGTGTATTATTTGCAAGTATAAAGTTGTTAAGAAAAAGATATGAGATTGTAAGCTAAAGAAATCTGTACTCAAATCCTTTGAGCCGAGTCTTGACCAATTGAAGCTAGAACAATCGGCAACAACGTGGATTAGGGGATTTAAGCGCGGTATTCGTGAAATCCGGCTTATTTACCCTTGTCCTTCCGTTCTTGTCTCTTGCTTTCGCCTCCGGCCAAACCGAACGCAACCGGTCGCGGTTAGGAATCACCGTTACCTTGTTAGTGTAGGGTGCCTAATGGAGCGCTTGCGTATGGTTTGGGCGGAGTTCAATGGAAAATAACGGGAAAAGAAAAATGAGAAAAGATAATCTTAACTTACAATACCGTATTTATTCTTAACAATGATAATTACAACCATTCACAAAAACGAACCAAAAAGAGAGAACGAAAAGGAAAGAACAAAGAAAAGAAAAGATTACAAACAAGTAAAAGTGCATGGAATTAAATTGCAAGTAAGTAAAGCAAGAATGAAAAGTGCAAGAAAGTAATTACAAGAATAAGAAACTAGAACTCAAGACAAGCATGGGATCAATAGCCAACCCTTAAACTTGCAAGCTCAATCAAGAGGTTGCAAGATCAAGAGAAGGGTAGAGAACGCATGTGAAATGAAGTGCTAATTCCATAAGAAAATACGATTCTTGAGATCAATAACTAACCCTTAACCTTTCAAGCTCAATGAAGAGGTTGAAAGATCAAGAGGAAGCAAAAATCTCAAGGGGAAGTTAAACTAACAAGAAAGATACAAAAACCCTCATCTTCATTAACATCCACTCAATGCTCTCACTACATTTCCATGGAGGAAGAATGAAGAAGAAGAAGAAGAACTACACTAAAAACTACAAAAGAGGAACAAAGAATGAACACCTAAAGCTTGGCAAGTTCTGGGGTATTTATAGGAGGTGAACTGAAAACCTAGGGCAACAATCTGCCATAAAATGAAGTACCCAAACTACCCCCAAAACACGACAGAGAGAGGACACTACTTGGCCGCGGATCCGCGGCCTAAGCCTGCTTAGGCCACGGTTCCGCGGCCGTATGAGGGAGTTGGGTTGTGGGCTTTTGTGGGTTTCCCTGGTTCGTAGTCCTCTTCAGTGTGGTATAGTACTTTTCTCAGAAACTCTTCATAATTATTCCAGAATTTTAGTAGAACAAAAGGTGATGTGATGTGGATCTTTTGCCATGATTTCCTCGAGCTCCGCGTAGATTTCTTGGATCTTGTGTTGACATAGAGCTTTGTGCATGACATGACAATCGATTTGCCATCTTGTCCCTTAAACTGGTATGTGGCAACACACGGATAGAGAGCGGAGACCCGTGTTTTATCTGTTGTTGGCAGTAATCCGGAATTTGTCGTACTTTTCATGGATTTCACCGTTCAGAGCCGATAACCTGTATTCTGCAAATATGTAGCAAACACTGATCAAAAGCACCCACCTATAAACACACGAGCGTAAGAATGGGTGGTATAAAATGCAATATTCTGGTATGAACATAGTGCAAACAAGTTTTAGTTGGATACAGTTCCGAACCACATGGAGGGAATGAGCGATCGTGTCACAACCCGAAGGTACGGAACGTGACTGACACTTAAATTACGAAACGTCTCAAGGCGTAACGTAATCTAAGTAAGCCAAAGTCCGAAAATCTAAACCGTTTAAAGAAATAGAGTGAAGGAAAACTTAACTTTAAAAAGATTATTTTTGTAAAAATAAAGCCACCTTAAAACATTTTAATGCATTAAATTTCCCGAAAATTTCGGCAGAGTCTCCTTTGTAAATACTGGCCCCCAAACGGGTACAACACATGAAAATACATATAAATAAGGAATAAAGGCATTCCCAAGCGGGAGCTAGCTCTTCGCCAATGGCGGAATCACAACCACATGCAATATGTATATCAAAAGTGCGAAATAAACATCTGAAAGAAAGAAATGAGAAACACCACGTCGGCTCAAGTGAGCATCGACACCAAATACCACATACAAGTCCCACGAGTCTCACCGTCTAGTCCAATATACAAGGGTAAATGGAGTATACTAGATACAAATAATAATACAAGATGGAACAAAAGTATCCTCGCAACCCATTTATGAGAAAAACTGCAAATCGATGCAATGAAGCAAAAAGAGAAAGTACGTCCGCCGCTACTGCGCTGACGGGTCGAACCTGCAGGATACTGTGGCACAACGGGGGTGAGTTGCCAACTCGTGAATAGTAAGTAACATCTAATAAGGCTATCGTAAGCATGCACACAAATGCATCTCAACCTACGCATATTGATATGATACGATGTACTAACATGAATGCAACATGAATGCATAATCAAACATGAAACCTGAATACGTCTGGTATGAGAAAATCTTTGTTCTTATCTTAGAAAAATCTCTGTGCAATAAACTGAAATATCATCAATGAAATCAACAGAAAATCCATGTCAAGCATCGACACAATATATATATATATATATATATATATATATATATATCCCAATATCTCAATATATCTCTATATCTCAATGTCTCAATATCTCAATATCGCGGGCTCCGTCAGTCCGGATCGACCCATATAATCACATCTCACGACTACGTCGGTATCCTCCGGATATCCTCCGCGTCAAAATAACCGGTAGGTAGTGCTCCCCTGTCGGGCTCAACGCCATCTATGCGATCTTCTTGCCCCAAGGTACCGCATCGGGTCCACCATGTACTCGCAGACGGTGTATCCTCCTCCTCGAATCGGGTATATGATACCGCTCAAGAACTGAGAAAACACATGGTGGATGCCACACACATCATATCGCAAGAAAACCGCTATTTCTACTTTAAAATGATAATAGGTTTATGAAATCGTTGCGGTTTTCCCCAAAATCCATAAATCTCATAAATACTGAAATGCTCGAGAAGAATCACAATATGTAAACATGTCAGTGATGATGGATGTTTATGATACGATAGTATATACCATGCGAAGTACGACCAGAAGCTATGCATGAATCATGATGCAATGAGGTATGCATATATAACTAACAATCCTACCTATCCATCCTTATGAAATGACTATACAAGTACAAGTCTACAGATCATATATGATGCAATGCACAGATACCGATTCTAAGCAAGTTCTATAGTGTTCGTAACATAGCAATTACCAAAGGCGAGTGTGTTCGCATGAATAGTGCACGTGCAGCATGAACCAATGGTAATGGTGCAAGTGTCCTATGAGCTAATATCATATATATCTATGATGATGTAATGCAATGAGATGAATGACTAGGAGACTACGCATATAAAGATAAGCACTACTAGTAATCCTGACTATCGGGCGCTTTGCGCCATCAAGACGATTCTCCATAGATGTGTATATCCACTCACCGGGACGCCTCGACTAATCTGATCCAATGTCAGCCTTGTCTTTCCGCGTCACATCCGACGCCTCTGCACCCGATCCTAGGACCGCACACAAGTAAATAAGATGATAGATATGTAAATAATCGCGGAAACAAACGATACAAGACAACCAACGCGCACTAACTAGACGCGTACGCACTTGGTGCACAAAACGCGCTCGCGATAACGCCACAAACCACAACTAGGATCGCTATACGTGGCAACTACCAAGCCTAGAACCCAATCGCGCATTCACAACACATTAAATATTTTAAGGAATAGGTAGTAAATCATCAAAACCTCAAACTTAATTAAAATCGATTTATTCCAAAAACCTAGTAAGCATCACTTAATCATTTTAGTGCAAATCTAGATATTTTAGCAAATCTAGTGGCCACAATGTTCTTTTAATAACTTAATTAAGCCACACAAAGCCTAATTAAATTTTAATCTCACCTATTCACCCACTAATCATGAAATTAGTTTTGCAAGAATATTTAATTAGGTCAAATTAAAAGTAACAATTAGCAAGTTAACAACTAGTTTAGATTTTGCATGTCTTAAGATGTTAAACTATATATTGCAACCATGATCAAGTGATAAAACTCTAACTTGAACCCCAAATCCTTCTCTTGAAATTTCAAACTTGCAATTAGAACCATATAAATACTTAATTAAGTTAGATTAAAGTAATTTACCAACAAATTAACCATAGGGTTAGAATTTATACTTCAAAGGTTTGTAGATCTAACCTGCAAACTTAGCCTCCAAAATACCATCTTGCTCTTAAATCCAAGCTAGTTTAGGTCAAGAACTTTTGGGTGAACGTTTAATGATGGATTAGTGAGACTTTGTATGATTTTTGATGCAAAAATGGAGAATTTTAGAAGAGAAATGAGGTGGAGAAATGGGGGAGGGCTGCGGAATTTTGCTTGGCCAAAATAGGAGAGGGGGAGAGGTGAGTGAGGTAGGTATGGGTCAAGTCAAGAAAACCCCCTTTTTACTCATCCAATAATTCATTTCTTAATTATTTTATTTTTTAATTAATCCTAGACTTTTCTAGAACCATTGGGACAAATGTAGAAGGAATGAATATGTTATAAACTAGGTTCTAAGTTGTCATGGTTCACTAAAATATGATTAACCCATTCTCATTTGTAATTAACACTAATTAAATGTATAAGTGAAATCTTATAATAGTATTTAAAATAATTAATTAAAGAAAAATATTTAAGTAAACTAGCAATTTATAGTGACTAATTATATACCAAATACTAGCAATTACATAACTAAATAAGGTATAATTTAGTCTATGTTGAAAAATAATTATAGTTAAGTTTTACGGAAAATACGAGTTATATTACCGATTATCGGAAAATTCACCTAAACGATTTTTTTTAAAAAATGTTACAATCTTTCCCTCTTAAAGAAATTTGGTCCCCGAATTTTAAAATCTACTACGCGTACTCTCAAAGAGATGGGGAAATTTCTTCCTCATCTCGTCCTTGGTCTCTTATGTGACTTCTTCGTCGTTCGGGCCGCGTCGAAGAACCTTTACGGACGGTATGACATCGGACCTCAGTTCTTCACCTGCCGATCTAGAATGACTATCGCCAGCTCGGTAAAGAAAGATTGAGCTCCAGCTGGATCGCCTGATGCTGTATCGCATGAGAGGGGTCATGAAGGTACTTGCGGAGCGTCGATACATGAAACACGGGGTGAACATCTGGAAAGCTGGGTGGAAGAACCAAACAATAAGCAACTGTGTCGATACGCTCGAGAATCTCGAAAGAACTCACATAACTGGAACTAAGCCTTCCTTCCTTTCTGAATCCCAACACGCCCCTTATTGGAGGAACCCTCAAGAAAACATGATCACCCTTAGTGAATTCAAGTCTGCGACGACGTCTATCCACATAAGATTTCTGTCTGCTCTGAGCCGCTCTCATCCTATTCCGAATCAACTGGATCTTCTCTGTCATCTCCTGCACAGGCTGCGGCCCCAAAACACCGCTCTTACTGAGCTTTGTCCAACAAACCGGTGATCGACATTTCCTCCTATATAATACTTCGAAGGGTGCCATCTGAATCGTCTTCTGGAAGCTATTATTATAGGAGAACTCTATCAAGGGCAAGTGGTGATCCCAACTGCCACCGAAAACTAGAACGCAAGCTCAGAGCATATCTTCAAAAGTCTGTATGGTACTCTTTGATTGTCCGTTGGGGTGCGGATTGAAAACCACACTGAAAACCAACTGGTGCCCAAAGTCTCTTAAGGTTTCTACAATAGTCGGCTGGTGAACTGGGTGCCTCTTTGGACACAATACAAGTCGGAACGCCGTGTAGTCGCACAATCTCATCAACATACATCTGAGCATACTGAGCGAATCCGAAAGTGGTCTTGATTGGCAGAAAGTGAGCTGCTTCCGTCAATTGGTCTACGATCCCTCAAATGGAGTCATACTCTCGACTGGTCCTAGGTAGACCCACAATAAATTCCATAGAGATCTGCCCTATTTTCACTCCGGAATGAGCAAAAGTTGTAACTCTCTTGCTGACCTTTGATACTCGGCCTTGATTTGATGATAAGTCAGCATCCCGAAACAAAATCTGTGACATCTCTCTTCATCCCTTCACACTAGTAGACTTCTCTCAAATCATAATACATCTTGGTGAAACCCGGATGAACACTATATGCCGACTGATGTGCCTCCTCTAAGATCTCGCGTCTCAGTCCCTCAAAATCTGGCACACACAGTCGAGTCCCAAACCATAGTACTCCCTGATTATTGATCATGAACTCTGAATCTTTGCCTTGTCGAACCTGCTCCAAGATCTCTGACAACGAGTGTCATCGGACTATGCCTCACGGATATGATCAAATAACTATGGATGTGCACAGACACGGACACGGACAAGTTGTCCCCCGGTCGACGTAAACTCAAACTTTACTCGGCTGCCGCAAAGAATCTGCTAATCTGCCTTCGACTGTCTCTGAACCGCGGTCAAACAAGAAAAGATACCTTCGGGCCTCCAACTCAAAGCATCTGCCACAACATTCGCCTTGCCCGGACGATAAAGAATATCGCAGTCATAGTCTTTCACTAGCTCCATCCATCAGCGCTGTCTTAAATTTAGATCTCGCTGCTGAAAGATATACCTTAAGCTCTTATGGTCTGTGAATATCCGGCACGACTGGCCGAATAAGTAGTGTCTCCAGATCTTAAGTGCAAAAACCACTGCAGCCATTTCTAAATCATGAGTGGGAAAATTCTGCTCGTGCTTCTTCAACTGCCGAGAAGCATCACATTAAACAACAAAACCGCCTGATCCTGAAGGCAAAGATAATAATAGCGCTGTAGTCAAACGAGTCTTCAACTGCTGAAAGTTCTGCTGGCATACCTCAGTCCAACGAAAAGAAACTCCCTTTCGGTCAACTCGGTCAACGTTGCAGCTATATGCGAAAAATCATGTACGAAATATCAATAGTATTCATCCAAACCCAAAATGCTACGAACCTCCGTCACTGATACAGGTCTAGTCCAGTACTGAATGGCATCGATCCTCTTCGGTTCTATACTTACCATCTCTCGTAACTACGTGATCCAAGAAGTCAGCACTATCCAACCAGAAAACACACTTGAATAATTTTGAGAATAGCTGATGTTCCCTCAAAGTCTGTAACGAAATCCTCAAATACTGCCCAGGCTCCTCTCGACTCCGGAAGTATATTAAGGTGTCATCAACCAACACAATGATAACTGATCAAGAAACGACCTGAATATGCGGTTCATCAAGTCCATAAACGCTGCTGGGGCATTGGTGAGCTCGAACAACATCACCAAGAACTCATAATGTCCGTAACGTGTGCGAAAAGCAGTCTTCGGAATTTCATCCTATCGAACCCGCAACTGATGGTAACCTGATCGCAAGTCAATCTTCGAGAAATGTCCCGCACCGTGAAGCTAATCAAATAAATCGTCGATACGAGGTAAGGGATACTTATTCCGCACAGTAACTCGATTCAACTGACGATTATCGATGCACAAATACAACTGCCGTAATTTTTCTTGAAGAACAGGACAGGAGAACCCCAAGGTGAAACACTCGGTCGAACAAGCCCTTTTATCCAACAAATCTTGCAACTGATCCTGTAGTTCTTTAAGCTCCGTCGGGTCCATCCGGTATGGCGGTATAGAAAAAGACTCTGTGCCGGGAATCAAGTCAAAGCAGAACTCAATATCGCGCTCTGGCGACAAATCAAGCAACTTGTCAGGAAAGACATTTTGAAATTCCCTCACAATCGGGACCTGGTCCAATGGGACCTCTTCGGCTCTAACATCACAAACATACGCTAAGAATCCCTGACATCCTTTCCCCAAGAACGGAGTAGCGCGAAGAGAAGAAATCAAACTTGGAAAGGCGACCATACGGTCTCCCCGAAAAGCAAGAACTGGCTCACCCGGAAAACTAAATGTCGGGACCCAATTCTTGCTCACGGAGCAAAGTGCCACACGGAACAAAGTGCCACACCAAGTATCATATTAAGCGGGTGGGGGCCACCTATTGAATCCGTAGGGACCACCTCTTGAGTCCGTGGGACCCACTGTAAAACAATGGGGAACCTTCGGAATACATTCCGAAAGAGGGCAGATCAGCTACTATAAATGATATGATACCACTCTTCAATACAGAGGCGCCTTTTAAGTGAATTGGCCCTACAGGAGTTTGAGAACTCTGTAGTTAAGCGTGCTTGAGCCAGGGAAGTTCTGGGATGGGTGACTTCCTTGGAAGTGGCCCGTGGTAGGGTCCGGTTCGCCCCGAAGGACAAAACCGTGCGGCTTAGCCAGAGCGGACAATAGTCTCTGTATTGGGAGTGGGGCATGATAGAATGGTATCAGAGCTGGTCCCTCAATAGTAGGTCTGTGGTTCGAGGACGAACCATTGTTCAAAGGTGGGGAGAATGTCGGGACCCGGTTCTTGCTCACGGAGCAAAGTGCCACACGGAACAAAGTGCCACGCCAAATGTCATGTTAAGTGGGCGGGGCCACCTATTGAATCCGTGGGGGCCACCTCTTGAGTTCGTGGGACCCACTGTAGAACAATGGGGAATTTTCGGAATACATTCCGAAAGAGGGCAGATCAGCTACTATAAATGAAATGATACCACTCTTCAATACAGAGGCATCTATTAAGTGAACCGGCACTACAGGAGCTTGAGAACTCCGTAGTTAAGCGTGCTCGAGCCAGGGAAGTTCTGGGATGGGTGACCTCCTGGGAAGTGCCACGCCAAATGTCATGTTAAGTGGGCGGGGCCACCTATTGAATCCGTAGGGGCCACCTCTTGAGTTCGTGGGACCCACTGTAGAACAGTGGGGCCACTCTAGACTTCGATACAAATTATGTGGATACCATTTCAAACGACACCAGAAAGAAATACGCATCGAAAGAAAATACCGAAAGAATATCTGTCACTACGGCGTCTATCTAACCGCCTCTGAGCTGGTATACCGGTACAAATCCGCTTCTGTCCAAAAATGACCGAAGTCTCAGAAATGCGCTCCTCCAACAGTAAGGTTGCGTTCATAGCAGCGACGTAAGTGTCAACAGGTTTGGCACCAATAGCAAGAAATAACTACGTGTCTAGTCCCCTCACGACCTCTTTATGTGTTTCTCTTTAGTGTCCACCAGGTAAGGAGCATATCGGGACAGCTGAGTAAACTAAATGTCGTACTCGGACACTGTCATCCTTGGAGTCTTGCGCAAAAACTCAAAACTATGAGCTCGGACATCTCGAACGCTCTTCGAAGGAAACGAGCAAGAAATACAGCTGTGAACTCATCCCAAGACATAGGAGGTAGATCTGCAGTTTGACCTCTCTCAACCGACTCGCACCACGTCTGAGCAAGACCCTCTAGACGAAAACTCGCAAGCTCAACCCATATCTCGTCAGAACATCTCTGTGAACGACAAATCCTAGCCATCCTGTCGAGGATTGTCTACGGATCTTCCAAGGCATCTGTGCCGATAAAAACTGGAGGTTTCAGCCTCAAAAACTCATGTAAGGATACAAAAATAATTTCGGTAACAACAGAAACAGCTGCCTGAGCAGCAGGTACAATCATAGTCCCTGAAATAGGAGGGACATCATCAGCTCTCGGAGCTCGGCTAACTTCAACTAACAATCCAACCATCTATCACAAATCCTAAATACTCGATTCCAGCCTAGCTATCCAGCCTGGAAAAGGCGGACCAATCTGTACCTGAGGCATAGGCGTACCGCCCTGATCGGTTCTCGTCTCAAACGAGCCTGCTCTAATCTCATCCCCGGCGGCAGCCCTCTGGCCCTCGATATCTTCGGCGGCATAGTGGCTAGAACAAGAAACAATATTGATAGGAACATTGAGATCAAATCAAAGGATTTTCGGAATAAAGGAAGGAAATACAAGAAAATATATATCCTAAGGCCACTTAGGCGGAGTACCGTATCATAAGTATGCCGCGGAACATACACACGCTATGTCACTCTGCTTAAGTCACCTACTCCATCTACCAAAGGTCATCCTCCACTCAGAAAGGTAAAACATATCACTCTGATACCAATTTTGTCACGACCTGAAGGTACAGAACGTGACTGGCACTTAAATTACGAAACGTCTCAAGGCGTAACGTAATCTGAGTAAGCCAAAGCCCGGAAATCTAAACCGTTTAAAGAAATAGAGTGAAGGAAAACTTAACTTTAAAAAGATTATTTTTGTAAAAATAAAGTCACCTTAAAACATTTTAATGCATCAAATTTCCCGAAAATTTCGGCAGAGTCTCCTTTGTAAATACTGGCCCCCAAACGGGTACAACACATGAAAATACATATAAATAAGGAATAAAGGTATCCCCAAGCGGGAGCTAGCACTTTGCCAATGGCGGAATCACAACCACATGAAATATGTATATCAAAAGTACGAAATAAACATCTGAAAGGAAGAAATGAGAAACACCATGTCGGCTCAAGTGAGCATCGATACCAAATACCACAAATACAAGTCCTACGAGTCTTACCGTCTAGTCCAATATATAAGGGTAGATGGAGTATACTAGATACAAATAATAATATAAGATGGAACAAAAGTATCCTCGCAACCCACCTATGAGCAAAGTTGCATATCGATGCAATAAAGAAAAAGAGGAAGTACGCCCGCCGCTACTGCGCTGACGGGTCGAACCTGCAAGATGCTGTGGCACAACGGGGGTGAGTTGCCAACTCGTGAGTAGCAAGTAATATCTAATAAGGCTATGATAAGCATGGACGCAAATGCATCTCAACCTATGCATATCGATATGATACGATGTACTAACATGAATGCATAATCAAACACGAAACCTGAACAAGTCTGGTATGAGAAAATCTTTGTTCTTATCTTAGAAAAACCTCTGTGCAATAAACTGAAGTATCATCAATGAAATCAACAGAAAATCCATGTCAAGCATCGACACAACACACACCCCCCCCCAATATCTCAATGTCTCAATATCTCAATATCTCAATATCTCGGGTTCCGTCTGTCCGGATCGACCCATATCATTAAATCTTATGACTGCGTTGGTATCCTCCGGATATCCGCCGCGTCAAAATATCCGGTCGGTAGTGCTCCCTTACCGGGCTCAACGTCATCTATGCGATCGTCTTGCCCCGAGGTACCGCACCGAGTCCACCATGTACCCGCAGACGGTGCATCCCCTTCCTCGAATCGGGTATATGATACCGCTCAAGAATCGAGAAAACACATGGTGGACGCCACACACATCATATCATGAGAAAAACGCTATTTCTACTTTAAAATGATAATAGGTTTATGAAATCCTTGTGGTTTTCCCCAAAATCCATAAATCTCATAAATACTGAAATTCTCGAAAGGAATCACAATATGTAAACATGTCAGTGATGATGGATGTCTATGATACGATAGTATATACTTGCGAAGTATGGCCAGAAGCTATGCATGAATCACGATGCAATGAGGTATGTATATATGACTAACAATCCTACGTATCCATCCTGATGAAATGACTATACAAGTACAAGTCTACAGATCATATATGATGCAATGCATAGATACTGATTCTAAGCAAGTTCTATAGTGTTCGTGATGTAGCAATTACCAAAGGCGTGTGTGTTCGCATGAATAGTGCACGTGCGACATGAACCAATGGTAATGGTGCAAGTGTCCTATGAGATAATATCATATATATCTATGATGATGCAATGCAATGAGATGAATGACTAGGAGACTACACATATAAATACAAGCACTACTAGTAATCCTGACTATCGGTTGCCTCGCGCCATCCATACGATCCCCCATAGATGTGTACATCTACTCACCGGGACGCCTCGGCTAATCTGATCCAATCTCAGCCTTGTCTTTCCGCGCCACGTCCGACGCCTCTGCACCCGATCCTAGGATCGCATAAAAGTAAATAAGAAGATATATATGTAAATAATCACGGAAAAACGATACATGACAACCAACGCGCACTAACTAGACGCGTACGAACTTGATGCACAAAATGCGCTCGCAACAACGCCACAAACCGCAAATAGGGTCGCTATACGTGGTAACTACCAAGCCAAGAACCCAATCGCGCATTCACAACACATTAAATATTTTAGGGAATATGTAGTAAATCATCAAAACCTCAAGCTTAATTAAAATCGATTTATTCCAAAAACCTAGTAAGCATCACTTAACCATTTTAGTACAAATCTAGATGTTTTAGCAAATCTAGTGGCCACAATGTTCTCTTAATAACTTAATTAAGCCACACAAAGCTTAATGTTTCCCCCAATCAGAGCAAAGATCTGTTCAAATCTTGAAATTTGATATGAAGCAGCGCTTCATAGCAGTGCCAACGCTGAGAGTCAAAGACTCTGAAGCAGCGCAGCACGTGCAAAGCACGTGAGCGCTAGCGCTAAGAGCGCTGCACTCTAAACAGCGCACTACGTGCAAAGCACATGAGCGCTAGCGATAGAACAAAATGTTCTCGGCCCTTTGATCAAAGATCCAACGAACATGATTAAAAATCATCAATTAACCAGAATAAAATTCTGTTAAGGAAACATTTCTCAGAATATTTCCAAATAGGAAAGATTATGCTCTGAAAATCAGAGCACCGTTGGATCAATGATCCAATGGTGATTAAAAAATCACCAAAATACAGAATAAATTCTGTATGGGAAAAGATTTCCCAATTTTGTTAAAAACAAAAAGATTGCCTTCTGTGAAACAAAAGCCCTAGGATCAAAGATCCAATGGTGGGAAACATCCCCAAATCAATCAGAGAAAAGATCTTTTCAACTGATTCAATAAATTAGCCTACCCTATATAAAGACCCTAAGACTTCAAGTCTCATAGAGGGGAACCCCCCACAAATTTTGAGGAAGTTCAGAGAGAAGAGCAAGCTCTCAGCAGAAGAAGAATTTCTTCAAGGTAAAATAAAGAGATCAAAGCATCTCATCAGAAAAAGAACTTAGTTCTTTTTCCAGATCATATATCTTTAAGACAAATTTTCTTTCACAAAAGAGTTCATAACATCTCATTATAAAAAAGGGGGAGAATAATTCAATTCTCTTAGGATCACAGATCCATAAAGGCAAAGCCTTTCACCAAAAACATAAGAGATCGAAACATCTCCTATAAAATAAGAACTTTGTTCTTAGATCCACGAGACATAGTCTCTAATAAGGGAGAATTTCATTCTCAGAGAGCAGAGTTGCCTAAAAGAGCCTTAGCGCTCCAAATCTCGCGCACAGCGCCGCATAGCCTTAGCGCTCCAAATTTAAAGAAGCGCCCTTCGCTTATTGACTGGCGCTCAGCGACAAGCGCGCCACGTGCTCATCACGTGTGTGCTACTTAACAGAAGCGCTTTGCGCTCATTGACTGGTGCTCAGCGTCAAGCGAGCCATGTGCTCCTCACGTGTGTGCTACTTAACAGAAGTGCTCTTGCTCATTGATTGGCGCTCAATGCCAAGCGCTCCACGTGCTCCTCACGTGTGCGCTACTTAACAGAAGCGCTCTGCGCTCATTGACTGGCGCTCAACGCCAAGCGCGCTACGTGCTCCTCACGTATGCGCTACTTAACAGAAGCGCTCTGCGCTCATTGACTGGAGCACATCGCCAAGCGCGCCACGTGCTCCTCACGTGTGCACTGAGAGAGCATAAATTGTTCTTTAAATGATAAAGTCCATAGCCATAATGAGTACTCAGCATTCAATAAAAGACAAAAGTTGTCAGGACCAATGCTCAGCATTGTTAAATGAAAAAGGACTGAGCATAATTAAATGTCTAACATTTTAACTGAATGGGCCGAGCCCATGTTGGCCACAGATCCCTGATTTAGATTAATTGAGCCCATATGCTCACAAATATTTGATCTTAGTCTCAAATTGGACTACAGATCTCCCAACCAATATTGGTTCAAGGGTACATCTCTTCACTCCTCTGATATTTATCGTTGTAATCCTTCAACGTCTTCAGAGAGGTGACGGGTCCCGGCAACCAAACATTTCACGGACTGTGGGGTCCTTAAACTCATGGACTATGATGTCCTTAAACTTTACAGACTATGATGTCTCTAAACTATCATGGACTGTGGGGTCCTTAAACTCATAGACTATGATGTCTTTAAACTTTACAGACTATGACGTCTTTAAACTATAGACTATGATGTTCTTAAACTCGATGGATTATGATGTCCTTAAACTTATGGACCGTAACATCCTTAAACTAAAACGATAGAGCCCAAATTCTCTTTCGCTGGATCTAAATGATCCTAAAATCCCTGTTAAGTAGATCTTAGTCTAAAATTAGGCTAACGTATCCTTAACAACTATTTAAGTTGATTTTAATCTCAAATGAGATTAACGATTCTTAAATCAATCTAACTACAGATCCCTCAACTGATATTGGTTCAAGGGTACATCTCTTCACACCTCTGATTTGTGTCGTTGTAATTCTTCAACGTCTTCAGAGAGGTGGTGGGTCCCGACAACCAAAAACTTTATAGACATGATGTCTATAAACCCCATGGACTACGATGTCCTTAAACCCAATGGACCGCAAAGTCCATAAACTAAAACAATAGAGCCCAAATGCTCTTTTGTTGGATCTAAATGATCCTGTTAAGTAGATCTTAGTCTAAAATTAGACTAACGTATCCTTAACAAATGGTTAAGTTGATCTTAGTCTAAAATTAAACTAACGTATTCTTAACAAACGTTTAAGTTGATCTTAGTCTCAAATGAGATTAACGATCCTTAAACCCAACCCAAAACAAAATCTAAGAAAATACGGATTTGGACTAATCCACGCCCTACAGGTGACAACACAAATTAGTCTCTGTATACAATCCACGAGCAACCAAAAATAAAACAAACACACACGACACGAAGTGACCATCTGGAGAAGAAGAAAGTGGTTACCGCGATGCAGTAGCGTAATTAACTGCAGGGGCTTGCGCCTGCAGGGAAGAGCGTCCCCACAATAAAAAACCACTCAAATAAGGGGGAATCTGACGAAGTCTGCTACAACGTTCGCATCCGTCTAAACCTCCGATATATGGTACCATAAATTAACTTGGCATCTTCGGAGAGGTGGACGGATAAATCCAAATAGCATCTGCCCCCAAATTAAGGCAAGACGTTTATCTTCTCGGCTTTCGGCGGAGAACAGATTCTGGCACGCCTGGTGGGACCTTTTACTCTTTCCACTCCACACTTCGTGTGTCGTGTTTCACGAATGAATCGCGGTTTGCTATGGTTGCCCCTGGATTCAAGGTACTAAGATTTGGTGTCTTGCTCAGTGCAGAAAATAGAAGATCAATGGCTTTCAACTGCACAAACCGCAACAACTGCAACAACTCTCTCTCTGTCCTCGCTGGAGGAGTGACTTACGGGCCTCAGGCGGCCTCCTTTTTCAAGATGCCAGTGGAACAGGTGACGCAAGCCACCACTAGGCTATTCTTTGGGACCATGCTCCCACCCATGAGCTTTAATGCCCCAATGCTGTTGCAAGAAGCTCCGAAGAAGTCGGTCTTTGATCGGCTTACGGCTACCACGGCCTCTCTCAACGAGTCGTCCAAGTCCAACACCTCAGTCTTTGATAGGCTAAGCCAAAACTCCAATTGGCCCGTAAAGAAGCCTGTGATACCTGAAGGGGTTATCCCGAAACGGATAGCCATCCCTGCTCCGGTCAAAGAAGTTGTGAAAGTGGCTTCTCCTGTTAAAAGATCAATCTTTGCAAGACTGCCTGCTCCAACTCTTTCTGGGCGAAGTCACCAAGGCTGCTACCCTTGTCCGAAAGTCTTCCTTCGACAGGTTGGCCATCCCCTCTCAGCGGACGTCGGTCTTTGATAGGCTAACCACGACAACAACCCTCCGTCAGAACTGGGGGCATAATGAAGCCTCTCCCATAACTGAACCAATACCGTCCGCACGACATGATCGCCGTCGTCTCTGGCGCCGAGTAAGGAAGGCTGGGGGCAGTTCCCCTTCTGGATTGACTCCGCCAGCTCCAATGGTGGAAGTCAACGCTGCTGCTCCAACTGGGAACAACTTTGAACCACTCAGGAGGGTGCGTAAGAACTCTCCGACAGCTGTGCTGATAAGATCTCCTCCACCTATGGAGAATGCTACAAAGGTGAAGCCAGAGCAGCCCCCTCAGCGGCTGTCCTCTAAAATTCATAAAGTTTGGCGAGAGGTCCAAAACTCGGTGATCGACCAAGACCACTCCTGCCGATCAAAGAAGATGAAAGTTCAGCAAGAGAGGGACCACCCTACTATACCACAGAAGGTGTCGTCTACTTGGGTGCCCGTTGCAATGGCTCCCTCAACTTCGACCGCCCACAAAAGGAGAAGGCCAGAGAAGATCCCTGCGTCCGCGATGAATCTTAAGAACACTGAACCTAAACGCCCTAAGTCTGGGGGAATGGTGGTGCACACTGTCTATATGGCATCTGGGAAAGAGGATAGTCGTATTTCTACGGGTCATCGACCACTCACCAGATCCATAACAAAGGCCTAAGAGTAACAACAAAAGCTCCAAGAAATGTTAACACAGATGGCCGCACTCACTGGGCCAAAAGAAAGCCCGGAGACATCGCTAGAGCAGCATCATGAACAAGAAATTGATGCTGAGTTCCTCCGCAGAATCCTCGAGAAGAAGGACAAAGAGGTGTTAGTTGTATATATGCCCTAGAGGCCATTGTTGTACATATGATGTATATTATAGTGGATGCATGGATATATATAGTGAGGACTTTCGTGCTCGATATGATAGTATGCTATCTGGTTTCACTTTGTCTTAACATGTTGACTTGTATTGGTTTACTGTCTTACTCTCACATGTTGATAAAGCCCTTGGGATATGTACTTGACTACTAGGACTATGATGAGATCATACTAGTGGGGCCATGGTAGTCAACAAGTACATCCTATAACTGTTCCTAGTCGAGGGTGTATCGAGACAAGGCATCGATACACCAGAGTAGACTAGCGTATATGCATCTTGACCCATATGATGGGCGATGGATGATCCCATATCTATCGGTGTTTGACATCAAAGATGGTGTATGGGTGTTCAGTGGAGACTGGGTATGCTGAACGGACTCGCCGAGAACTCCTAGATGGTATTATACCTATCGTCAGATAGCAGTTCTCCGGTGACACTGGTACAGGTTAGTCTGTAGACCCGAGATCTTCATAGAGTCTTGTATGATTCCTACTGTGCTTTGATTTCCACCTTACCACGTCCAAGGGGGCGTGCAAAACGATGGCTTTTGGGTACATTCCCGAATCACATGGAGGCAATGAGCGATAGGAGGGGTTTCGTCTCTCCCGGTATAGGGAGTTGATGTTGTGCTGTGTTCGATTGGCTATAACTGGAAGTCCCTGGCCAGGGCTGATATGGATTGCTACTGGTAAGAGTTATCAGTAGTTTCTCGACCTGTTATGAGCCTCACATCGACACGACTATCGGTTACTGGGATCTGACGTTTACCACCCTAGACTTGATATGCGACATACCAGACGAAGAGATCGGACTGTAAGGTAGTGTCACTGATTGGCTCGACGGGAGTTTTGATAGCTTCGCTGGTTTTCTTCTGATAGCTCAATACCCGGGTGGCCGTTACGTTTAGCTGACCGCTTACGGCTTGTGGGTGTTTGATACGATCATCACCTACTGCCGGCGTATTGACAAGTCTTAGAGTCCCATACAGAAGTTTCCTAGCTCAGGCGAAACGATGTGGTGTGCATATGAGATATGCGTGGGGACCTGATTGAATACGACTATGTGATACCGTATGTTAATCGGGCATTTTTCTATTAGTCGGGTCGTATGTGATATGACCGGATTGTTAAATCAATTGTTGATTTAAAATTTGACTTTTAGTTTTATTCTTTATTCAAACCCTTTTTCTTAAAGAAGATGTATGCATGCATGTATGCATATGTTGATGTGCATGTATGCACATATTGATGTGTATGGACACATACATGCATAGTGTCATGGTTGATGATACAACATTCGTGGCAATATAAGACTTACATGGTTCAATATATATATATATATATATATATACACACACACACACACACACACACATATATTTTTATTTGGATAATAAAAGGCAAATGGAAATTTAAATCATTATTGGATTTTTCTACACACTTCTTTGCATTGACCTTGGTTAAACCCTTGGTTTAGTTTCCATTTGGTCTTTAACCCAAATAGAAAAATATCTAGATATTATTTGAACCATGGTTTAAATGAGAGATCGAAAATATATATACTATCTTTTCTATTTTCATTTAAGCTTGATCATTATCATTTAGACACAAGCTTTTGCCATCATCTTCTTCTTCCTCATTTCTCTCTTGATATTTCATTTGAGTGAGTTAGTAAAAGAGAAAGGGTTTTGATTAGAGAATACAAACCACCTCATCATTCTACACACATCTAGCCCATTTGTGTAGGGTATTTTGCTACACTTCATCATGGATCTAGTAAAGCAATGAGCTTTGGGCAAAAGGACTTCGGGTGGATCATCGTGGACTTGGAAGGTTGCAAGCGATCCGTTCCAAACTCTCAAAGGTCCAAGGAGTCATCAAAGAGAGACTACAAAGGTTGTAATCTCTACTTTTAGTGATAGATTGTTCTTTGTATGAGATACTAGTGTTGTTACCCTAAATTTCTAGTTAAAGATTCATGGTTATTTACTTTGCACCTCTTTAATTTTTTAAAGTGGCATGAGTGATGCTACCAAACCCTATACTAGGTGCAAAGGAAACCCAACAATGGTATCTGAGCCAAGCTAGAATTCTGGACACGGTATTAGAACTATTACGAAAATGAAATCGACTCTGAAAATACGACATTACGAAACCCTAATCTAGCTCTCTGTAAATTTTTTAAAAAGTCGTTTAAATTTTTTTTAAACAACTGCAGAAGACTATTTGCGACAAAATAAGAACACAGGGGAAATACAGAGGGGAGTGCTCGGTTTTGGCCGAGCACGAGGCCCCCAAAACCGAGCAGGCCGGCCCCCTAGGCTCCAATCCCCCCCGTATTGCTCCAGTTCTCTATTGTCTTCATTTTGGGGTTTCTAGTATTGTTTGCTTAGCCTAATTTTCATGTGATGTTATTTTGACCTGGGGCTAATTCGTAGTGCTTAGTAATCGTAAATTCTAACACTGTATTGGTAACCTTGACAATGTTTAACAGTTCAAATGAACTTCAAAACCCCACATCTTGACCCCGCTGAAATTTCCAAGTGTTGTAATTTTCCTAAGTTAACTTTATATTCAATAGTCGCACAAGTATCCTATAGGCCCTTTAGAAGAACATAATAACCTTAATTCGATTCTATGCCCACGGAACCGCGATCGAACTTTCGGGTTTGCCGTAGTTCCGTGGTGTCATAGGTGAGGCATTGGTTAACCCCTTCTACAGCTGGACCATAGACACTGTGGCACGTTTTTGGGTATTTGTAACTTTGTTCAAGTGTTGATCTCTTGGGGTAAAATGTGGGTGTATGTTGATTCGATTGAAACGTTAAACATCGTCTTGATTTTTGAGATTGTGATAATTGCAATTGCTGTTTTTCACTTTCTTTTCTTCGACCATAAATGTAGTATATGGTGTATCGCTTGTTTCGTTGCTATACATCAACGACAATCGAGATACGCATACTTACTTACGTTGATGATATGTGATATTATGTGTAGCTGTGATATGCTATATTGGATCGTCGTGTTTTGTATAGCCGGGGGTTTTATGTGAGATGAGAGTTTTTATTTTCATTCATATAAAATTCATTGTATGTAATATTCTTTTATTGGGGCACTTCCGGGTTGAGAATGATGTCACCATTGTATATTATTTACTTTTTCGCATTAAGATAGACCCAAGGAGGGGAGCACAAGTAACCGGGTTCTAGGGTCCAGTAGGAGGCCATCTCGAGGAGTCGAGACCGGGTCTCCTAACTCTAGAATTGGCAGGGTTACTTGCCGCTCTCGTAGGGGTTTAGGGATGTGGGTTTGGCTATTCATCGCGACCGTGTAATCCGTGTTTTATACTGGCTCGAAATAAAACACGGACCTCCTAGTATATCCAATATTTCATATGTTTCTTCTGCTGCTGATATACTGTGATGCGATCATATTATATGCGTGAGACGAATGCTTTATTATTGTATATATATGATATATAATAAACGTTGCTTATGTTTTACACCCGCGCTAGTTCCGTCCCGGTATGCCGTTAGTTAAGTAACCTAACGGTGCATAACGGAACATTGTGGCGAATGCGGATGGCATAAGCGTACGTTGTATTTTCGTTTCTTCTGAGATGCTTAGGAAGCATAAATGATGAGATTTATTAATGAGATTAATAAAAGAAAAGAAACCTAAAAGATGTTGTAGAATCAAATTATCTGTAAAGCATATGATGAGATTGGATTAGGGTAGTCGTACGACCTTGTTGACCTCTATCAAGGGTCGTGCGGGTGGATTTGATTCAATCAAGAAATGACGGGTTGAACTTGACTAGTGCACTATAGTTTGTTGACCTCTATCAAGGTCATAGCATACTAGGGGCAAAAGCATTATCAGGAATTTGAAGAGTTGAAATTTGCAATGAGATTGCATACCTTCTATGAGATAGTTGGATCCTGATACCCACTGCGAGTAAGAGTTACTCCTGGGAGAGTTTAACACATGACAATTAGCCGATCAAGTAGGTGTCTAGAAAGGTGTTTACGGGGTTATGCCTCTGGGAAACCGAGGTTTATTCTAATTAGGTTCGTGCGAAAGCACGGGGAACCTCCCTCAAAGTACCAACACTGGCCTGGCTGAAAGATTGGCGAACTTCTAAAGTGTAATTAATCCCAGCTAATCTTACCTTTTAGGGTTTGAAGGAAGATTTGATGAAAACAGTAGGAGCTATCCTGATTAGATATGATAATAACCAATCAAATCTTGCAAGAGCATACGCTAAAGTGTTTTCTTCTCTCTCTCTCCAGGTAGCGACCATATCAGGCCTTAACCAAGATAATAATATGGATGTATTGACTGACCCCACTTATTATACTGTGCAGGGGAACGTTGGTCCTGTTTTTTCTTATAAATGTTATAAGACTGAACAGGAAATGGGAGAATATCCAGATTCTCACGCCGCCCAAACGAAGAATAAGCATGCTGATGCATCTTCTTCGGGTGTGTTATTTATCGAGAACTGTTTCTCAGTTCACTCTACGTCCTGGGTATTAGATACCGGATCAGGATCCCACATATGTAATATGTTACACGGGCTACAGAAAGGTAGAGAACTGGGAGAGGGTGATCATTCCGTAAGAGTAGGGAATGGTTCAAATGTTGCAGCCAAAGCAGTTGGCGAATATCACCTTGTGTTACCAAATGATAATACATTGATTCTGAACGAATGCTATTACATTTCGACCCTGATATGCAATCTTATATCAGTTTCTTTATTGAGTAAAGAAGGATATAATTTTGTAGAACAGGATAATATTATGAATATCTTCCTGAATCAAAAGTTGATTGGATCAGGCTCGTTAAATAATGACATATACGTTCTCAATCAAACTACGGTACTTAATATGCAAAACACACACAAGAGGAAGAGTTCAGAAATGAACGAATCCTTCCTATGGCATTGTAGACTAGGTCATATCAATACGACACGACTAGCTAAGTTGCATAAGGATGGATATTTGAATCCGTTCGAATTTTCATCTTATGATATTTGCCAGTCATGTCTCAAAGGAAAAATGACCAAAACACCGTTTAGTGGACACGGAGAAAGAGCTACGGAACTCTTGGGACTGATACATAGTGATGTATGTGGTCCCGTATCTACACATGCCAAGGATGGTTCCTCGTACTTCATTACAATTACTGACGATTGTTCATACCATAATATTGCATTATTATATTCCCCATTCTTATTCGTTTTATAAATAAACAGGTGCTTTTGACGCATGTCTGCTACATATTACAGGTTACAGGTTCTTGGACAGAAAACAGTGAAAATGATGAAAAGACGATGCAAAAGTGGACTTTGACCAACAAACAGAAGACTCTTGATCAAGCCTACATCAAACATAAAATTCACAAAGTAAAAGGCAATGCAAGGTCCAAGATTACAAAGCGAACGGTTAAAAGCCCACCACAACTATTCACTGGAGATCTGGAAGAAATATAGAAGCTATTTTAATAAAGAACCAAATAATAAGGAAGCCCAAAGATCCAAGGCCCAATACTTTCTTTTAAAGAGACATAAAATTTTACCAAAGCTTGAAGTCTACTTTGACTAGGTCTTCCTAAGGATAATTTGGTAAATGTAGACATGCAAATCAATTGTAACCTAGGGTTTCCTATTCTCTATAAATAGGAACTCTACTCATTGTAATTTCTTATGCCTCCCTTCATTAATAAAATTTCAGCATTCTTTTGGAGAGCATCATTTTTTTGTAAGTTCTTTATTTTCTGCTCTAGATTAATTTTCTATTCTTGCCCTAGATAAATTTAATTCCTTGCCCTAGTTAATTTTTATTCTCTACCCTAGAAAAATGTTCTTCAATTCCCTAATGAGTGAGTAGTTTTCTCGCTTGTTAGGGTTAGGAATGGGGAAGGATTTGAGAGACGAAGATCTCTCATCTCTTTTCTTTGCCAATCTTTTATGAAAATTAGAACTCCATGCATACCTTCTTATTCCGCTCCCTACGGCACTCTACCCTCGAGGTAACGGTGATTCCGTAGTCTAAAGGCCCGGATTTTAAGGTTTTCCATGGAGGTTAGGGTAAAGATTAAGAAAGGAAGGACAAGGATATAGAGGAAGAATCAATCTTCCCAATCATCCTAATCCCTTTTGTTAAGATTTACCATAACACTAATATGATATCTTTAATTAAAAGTATTGGAAAGAGATGTAAATCTTTGTTTACCAAATTTTCCCTAAACCTAATCCTAGCAAGTTTCTAATCCTAGTATCATACAACTTCAATTTTTAGATTTAATAATCAATCCGAACACCCTTCGGAATTAACTCGTTAGCGCGATTAGGAAGTTCACAACATCCCTGTGGACCGACCCGTACTCACCGGCTAGCTGTAAAGCGACGCCGTTCTTGATTGCGGTTACAAATATTTTTGATCTATCTTTTAAAAAGCACAAGCATGCTAAATCATTAAATCAAATGGCGCCGTTGCCGGGGATGGCGTAGAATTTTCTTTTCGCGATTTCGGGTTAATCATAAAATTAAAAAAAATCATAAAAATCTGAAAAATCATAAAAAATATATATAAATATATCATCTGTTATTTTTGGAAAGGGTATCTTTGTGTGAATTTTGCAGGATCTACGTACAAATTCGGATCTGGAAATCTACAGAAAGCGAAACAGCAAATAGACGATCCTATCAACAGAAGATTGCAACAACAGAGGAACAGAAAAAAATTTAGAGGACCGAGTCAACAAGTCAACCGCGCGATCTGGTGCAGCAGCAAAAAAAAAAAAAAAACCGGCGGCTCTTTCCGGCCGCGGAACCGCCGCGGTACACCACTTCTGGCCGCGGAACCGCCGCGGCCTGGTCGGTTCAAAAAAAAAAAAAAACAGGGGGCAGAAGCGCGGTAAAAAAAAAAAATCTGTAAGTCTTCTGATCTCCTCCTCTGCAAATCTCCGATATATCTTCTGAAAAATCTCCTGCAGGATTCTTTGCGCTTTAAAAATCTTTCTCTTTCCAAATAACAATCTTGTGCAGGATTTTTGTGCCTCGTTTAAAATAGAAATTGATTGCAAGTAATCTTTTTTTGTTTCATATCTTTTCTCAAATATCATTTTGCAACAATTTTTTTTCCAAATAAAGATTCTTTGTGATATTCTTAAAATAATAATTGATTGCAAGTGATCTTTTCTGATTTGCATATCCTTAATCTTTTTGCTAAAAATATCTTTCCAAATAAAGAGCAAGAGAAAAAAGGAAAATTGTAATTAGAAAACTTACAAACTTTGAAATTCATAGGAAAAAAAAGATTTGATTGCAAGTGATTTACTGTTTTGCATATCTTTAATCAGATTTTAAGGTGTTTTTGACCAATTCAGATTGGGTGGGGATTTTATCACCCTTCCCAAGACCCCAGAAATCACATAAAACATTTGCATTGACCAATTTTTAATTAAAAAATACTAGACTCGGCCCTAAGGACTTCGAGCTCAATAGGACAAAGGACTAGTATAGGTATCGGCCGTTTATCCTAAATGATTTTGCGGTGTCTAGGCTAGTGGTTATTAATTAGGCCCACTATTGTGGTTCCTTCCCACTTACCTGGCCGCAATTGGCGGTGAAGAGACGGTTTGAGATCCTATTTCTAGCCCTTTGGAACAGTTAGGAGCTGTCTAGCTGACCTAGGTGACCCTAGATCTAGGACTGATTGTGCATTTCTGGTTATTTGCATTTGTGTCTTAGCCCTTTATCGAAAATTTTTGCAAAACAAATAAAAAAGAATAATAAGAGGAATTTTTTTTAAAAAAAAAAGACTTGCAACTTTTGTCGCTAAGAAATCCTTGCACCACCTACCTTCTTCATCTTCTCTTTCTTCTATCATGGGTACCCCACATAATAAATCACTTGCCGAACTTTGGTATCCCGAGCCTAATTTTGCGTCGTTCGGCAATTTGTTCGATCAATTTAAAGACGATCCTTCCATGCATAAAATATCTTTGAAAGATCAAATAGAGGCGTCTAGGAGAAACAATTCGACTTTTCAACCCACTTTGTGTCAACCAAGTCAATCTTTACCACCTACATATGTTGATACCACTTTTTCAAGTCCTTCTGTCACTCCTAAGCCGATGTCCATTGCTGAGCATATTGCTCAATCTCGCAGCCGATCTTTCACCCCTCTCCACTCAGGTAGTTCTAGGGATCCGTACGATTATTCACCTTTTTATTCATATGTTGACCCTACCCCTGTCCAATCACCCACTTCCTACCAGTCCTACCCGACCTTCCCACCCTCACTAGACACTGCTTCTACACAGCCTTTTGGGAGTTTCACATATCCAAACAATTTCGAATCTTTTGCCGAAACCCCTTTACCACCAAAGTCTAGTTTGGAAGAGGCGTTGGAGGCGTATATCGCAGCAACAAACAAAATGGTTAGGAATGTGGAAGCGTCCATGGCCGCCCTTATGCAACCTGCTGAACCGGTAGCTAGTTTCCCGCTAGCCCCAAATTTTTCAATGTATGAGGAGGCGGTTGGACAGAATGAGAATGTGAGAGGATTTCCAAATCAAAGCTACCCTTACCCAATTGAAGCCCACAACTCCAGTTTTCCATCGAATGTCCTAAATGATTCACAAGTTCAAAATAAAAACGAGTTGTGCGACTTTGTAGTGTTTGATTTGCCAAATTGTGAGGAACCCCCTTCGAGTGAAACAGCACCTAATCCGTTTGACCTTTACACTTCCACTCTAGAACCTACATTGATAAACATCCATGCTTTTGAGGAGGTGTCTAAAGAAATTGACTTTCACTTGATTGAGGATATAGATGCCGGGAATATTTCGGATGATGAACCTGTCGATTTAATTGAAATTTTATGTTCAAATCATCATCCCGAGTTATTAAATGTTTCTCCCGAATCTCATATGCGTCGTGATTTTGATGATAATGGCATGGATGAGTTGAATATTGAGGAGAATTATGAGGATAATATTGAGGAGAGTGGTGAGGATCATATTGAGGTTGAACCATTTTTCTTTGATGTGTCGGATTTTCCAATTCATCCTCTTGAACCTTTTCCTAAATCACCCTCCCTCTTTTCCATCGTTCCGACCACACTTCATTTCACGCTTGACGACTGTTAGCTTAAAAACTTTTCCTTTGAATCTGACACAGTTCCCACAGCCGATGACACTTACGAGTGTTTCACTTTTTCGGACGATGTTGAAGTCTCACCGCCCGAGTTTGAGTCCTTTGCATTTTCAGATGAGTTAGTTAATCCTTCAGACTCAGTTGCTTACAGTCGTTTCGAACCATTGATGGAATCTTTCAAGTTCGACAAAGTTTACTACAGTAAGAATGATACTATCCCTAATTCACTTCCTTTCGTCCTTCCTATTGTTCCGACCGTGCAAGTGACCGTGACGCTTTCATCTCAAATACCAAGTTCGATGTACCCATGTTCTCTTGCGAATCTTGAGGGATTTGATCCCATTTCTCGACGAGTTGATAGGTTAGCGCAATCACTTTTAACACATCGGTCATCACAAATTGCGCTAATTTATTCACTCGATTTACACCCTCAAGATCGCGCGACCCTTCTTTCTTCTTTCCGCCATTCTTCTCCCCCACCGATACCGTATTCTCTTCTTTCCACACGGTCTCGCGTGTTTCTCATTTCTTTCTTCTACACCCCATTCTTCTACCAACTTGACCATTATCACGATAAGATTTTTGAATGGTTGGTGTTAACCTTTGGCTTGTGTAAGGCCAAGCTTAAGTTTGGGGGACCTTTGTATATATGTATATATTTTTTGTTTTCTTTTTCTATAAAAAAATAAAATAAAAATTTCAAAACATTAAAAAGTAAAAAAAAATTATAAATAAATAAACAGGGGAGTGCCGGCATTTTGACCCTCTTGGTTTAGCATGACAGTGAGGACACTGTCAAGTTCAAGTTTGGGGGTATGCTCGGTACTTTTTCTTCCTTCGCATTCATTTGTACATATTTTTGCATTTGCATATTTATTTGAAAACCCATAAAAATTGAAAATTTTCAAAAATTATAAAAGTTATTGTATTCAATTTTGGTTTATTTGACTCGAGTTTGACAAATAGGTTAACTGGCTAGGAACAACTAGATCTTAGACTTAGTGAATTAAAAACCCTAAAGATAACATTCCTTAAAATTTAACGGTAGAAAGTATATGCCTTGTAGTTTATTTAGAAATAGGCAAATTTTGGGTTCACTTCTTGGGCTAAGTCAAAATGAGGGAAGAGTATTGATGTTCTTATTAGAGTATAAGTTTGAAAAATAGTTCCTAACTTAAGTCTAGATTCTGAAAATGTATACCCTACAATCTGCACAATCACGCACCTTGAAACTTGGAATAGTAGAGGAGACCTTGAAATGCTCTTGTCTAAAGTCCTTAGTACGAAGAAAATAAAAGAAAAAAAGAGTGAATAAAGAAAAGAAAAAAATGAACACTGGTTTTTGTGATTACTTAAGGCTGTAAAAATAGAAAAATATTTAGCGAGGGTGCTTCATCACCTAGTGCCTTAGACCAACTGGTTTGGGAGTCACTGCTAAAAGCCTTTGGTGTTGCAAGACTAGGAATTACGTTTTAAAGTGCAAACATATCTTGTAATCGGTTGTTGGTACCTCAAGAAGTATTGACAGTCGCATGAAGGATGTGTAAGCAAAATTCAATTAAAAATTCACCAATTAATAAGTGCTTTGGACAATGGACGAGAGTACGATTGCTTGATTTGAATTTCCAAGTGTAGGGATGATTTTTACACACACGTGGGGATATGTGATTGGAGTTTAGATGAGAGAAAGGAATGAAGAATAGAACTTGTATCTTTAGTAGAGTTGATAAAAATTCCTAAGTGGAGATGGAACCCTAGAAGGAAAACTTAAGAAATGCCGAAAGCTAAGTAAGTCTATAGAACATATATAATCTTAAGTTAGATGATGAGGAAGTGTGAAGAATATGGGTGGATAATTTATGAGTCGAAGATAATAGAATTCCTTGTTGGAAAACTTAATTGAAAAACAAAAGTCGAAAGGCCGAATTGATAGGATTTTGTGGGTGTAATCCGCTGAAAACCCTCAGGAGACAACACTCCTCCTACTAGGGACACCTAGAGGTTTAACGGCTTGTTGCACGTGCTCAGTGCAATCGCGTTTTCCTGCGAAAGTGCGGTTAGGATTTTAGTGAATAAAAATAAGTTTGCTCGAGGACGAGCAAAAGATAAGTTTGGGGGTATTTGTTCATACCATAATATTGCATTATTATATTCCCCATTCTTATTCGTTTTATAAATAAACAGGTGCTTTTGACGCATGTCTGTTACATATTACAGGTTACAGGTTCTTGGACAGAAAACAGTGAAAATGATGAAAAGACGATGCAAAAGTGGACTTTGACCAACAAACAGAAGACTCTTGATCAAGCCTACATCAAAGATAAAATTCATAAAGTAAAAGGCAATGCAAGGTCTAAGATTACAAAGCGAACGGTTAAAAGCCCACCACAATTATTCACTGGAGATCTGGAAGAAACATAGAAGCTATTTTAATAAAGAACCAAATAATAAGGAAGCCCAAAGATCCAAGGCCCAATACTTTCTTTTAAAGAGACATAAAATTTTACCAAAGCTTGAAGTCTACTTTGACTAGGTCTTCCTAAGGATATTTTGGTAAATGTAGACATGCAAATCAATTGTAACCTAGGGTTTCCTATTCTCTATAAATAGGAACTCTACTCATTGTAATTTCTTATGCCTCCCTTCATTAATAAAATTTCAGCATTCTTTTGGAGAGCATCATTTTTTTTGTAAGTTCTTTATTTTCTGCTCTAGATTAATTTTCTATTCTTGCCCTAGATAAATTTAATTCCTTGCCCTAATTAATTTTTATTCTCTGCCCTAGATAAATGTTCTTCAATTCCCCAATGAGTGAGTAGTTTTCTCGCTTGTTAGGGTTAGGAATGGGGAAGGATTTGAGAGACGAAGATCTCTCATCTCTTTTCTTTGCCAATCTTTTATGAAAATTAGAACTCCATGCATACCTTCTTATTCCGCTCCCTACGGCACTCTACCCTCGAGGTAACGGTGATTCCGTAGTCTAAAGGCTCGGATTTTAAGGTTTTCCATGGAGGTTAGGGTAAAGATTTAGAAAGGAAGGACAAGGATCTAGAGGAAGAATCAATCTTCCCAATCATCCTAATCCCCTTTGTTAAGATTTACCATAACACTAATATGATATCTTTAATTAAAGGCAATGGAAAGAGATGTAGATTTTTGTTTACCAAATTTTTCCTAAACCTAATCCTAGCAAGTTTCTAATCCTAGTATCATACAACTTCAATTTTTAGATTTAATAATCAATCCGAACACCCTTCGGAATTAACTCGTTAGCGCGATTAGAAAGTTCACAACATCCCTGTGGACCGACCCGTACTCACCGGCTAGCTGCAAAGCGACGCCGTTCTTGATTGCGGTTACAAATATTTTTGATCTATCTTTTAAAAAGCGCAAGCACGCTAAATCATTAAATCAACGATCTCTCAAGATACGGACATGTGTTCCTGTTGAAACAAAAGTCTTAAGCTTTTGAGAAATTCAGAGAATATAAGAACGAAGTAGAGAACCAAAAGGGTAAAAGTATTAAAATCCTTCGATCTGATCGAGGAGGAGAATACTTGAGCAATGAGTTCCGGGATTATTTAAAAGAGAACGGGGTTCTCTCTCAGCTTACTCCTCCCTATACACCACAGCACAACGGTGTATTGGAGCAGAGGAATCGCACTCTATTAGATATGGTGCGCTCTATGACGAGCACTGCTGAGTTACCTATTTCTTTTTGGGGTTATGCGCTTAAAGCAGCAGCATACCTATTGAATTAGGTTCCATCAAAATCTGTACCTACCATACCATATGAGATATAGAGTGGGAAGAGACCATGTCTTAAACGAGTTAAGATATAGGGTTGTCCGGCCTATGTCAAAAGGCAAAATCCGGACAAACTCGAGGCACGATCAATTCTTTGTAAGTTTGCTGGATATCCTAAACATTCGAATGGATATCTATTCTACCACAGTGAACAACAAAAGGTGTTTGTTGCTCAACATGCCACCTTTTTAGAAAAGGAATTTCTTACAAAAGAAATTAGTGGCGAAGAGGTAGAGCTGGAAGAGGTTCCAGCACCACAAACTACAACTGATGATTTACTGGAACCAGAGGATTCAGTAGTACTCGACGAACCCCAGCCTCTCCGCCGATCTAGTAGGGTTTCTCATCCACCTGAGAGATACTACGGTTTTCTCATAGACGGTGGGAGCGAGGATTGCATCATGGAAGATGATGACCCGACTAGCTTCGAGCAGGCCATCACGAGTGGGGACTCTGTGAAGTGGCTGGATGCAATGCGATCTGAGATGGAATCCATGTACACCAACAAAGTATGGACTTTGGAAGTTGCTTCTGAAGGGGTATAACCCATTGGAAGAAAATGGATCTTTAAGAAGAAACTTGGTATAGATGGAAAAGTTGAGACTTACGAAGCTAGACTTGTTGCAAAGTGTTTTCGTCAATGATCAGGTGTGGATTATGACGAAACCTTTTCTCCAGTGGCTATGCTTAAGTCCATCCGGATCTTACTTGCCATTGCTGCATACCATGACTACAAAATCTGGCAGATGGATGTTAAGACCGCCTTTCTAAATGGTGATTTAGAGGAGTGCGTGTACATGACTCAGCCAGAGGGCTTCGTAGATAGTGGGAGCATCGGAAAGGTGTGCAAGCTGCTTAAATCCATCTATGGGTTAAATAGTTGGAACATCTGTTTTGATGTTGTAGTCAAAGAGTTTGACTTCATCAAAAACATAGATGAACATTGTATTTACAAGAAGGTTGCAGAGAGTAAAGTTGTCTTCCACATATTGTACGTGGATGACATACTCTTGATAGGAAATGATGTTCCTATGCTGCACTCGGTCAAGCTCTTCTTATCACATAGATTCTCAATGAAAGATCTAGGTGATGCCTCCTGCATTTTGGGGATTAAGATCTATAGAGATAGGTCTAAACGGATGCTAGGATTATCCCAATCCAGGTACATTGACACCATACTAAAAAGGTTTAGTATGGAAGAATCCAAGCGTGGGAACCAACCCATGATCTCTGGACTCACTCTCTCCAAAGAGATGTCTTTTAAGACTGGTTTGGAGAGAGCTCGCATGCAAGGGATACCCTATACTTCGACAGTAGGCTCTATCATGTACGCGATGCTATGTACCAGACCCGATGTAGTATACTCACTAAGTGTAGTGAGTAGGTATCAAGCAGATCCAGGAGAGAGTCACTGGATAGCTGTGAAGAACATTCTCAAGTACTTGAGAAGGACTAAGGAGATGTTCTTGGTGTATGGTAACGGAGAACTCCAGACGGAATCCGTTACCGATTCGAGCTTCCAAAGTGATAAGGACGACTCTAAGTCGCACTCGGGATTTTTCTTTACCCTAAATGGAGGGGCGGTTTGTTAGAAGAGTTCCAAGCAAGAAACCATGGCAGACTCGACGATGGAGACTGAATACATCGCTGTCAACGATGCTGCCAAAGAGGCTGTCTGGATGAAGAAGTTCATCACTGAACTTGGTTTGGTTCCGTCCATTGAGCATCAATACCTTTGTATTGTGATAACAATGGGGCTGTGACTTTGGCCAAGGAACCCAGATCCCATCAGAAGTCCAGACATATTCTGAGGCGGTAGTACCTGATCCGGGAGATAGTTGATCGCCGCGAGATTGAGGTCAAAAGAGTTGACACGAAGGACAACACTGCGGATCCACTCACGAAGGCCATTCCCCAGATACAATTTGAGATACTCTTCGGGATATTGGGTATGAGATACCACAACAGCAGGCCTTAGTGCAAGTGGGAGATTGTTAGTTGTATATATGCCCTAGAGGCCATTGTTGTACATATGATGTATATTATAGTGGATGCTTGGATATATATATATATATATATATATATATATATATATAGTGAGGACTTTTTTGCTCGATATGATAGTATGCTATCTGGTTTCACTTTGTCTTAACATGTTGACTTGTATTGGTTTACTGTCTTACTCTCACATGTTGATAAATCCCTTGGGATACGTACTTAACTACTAGGACTATGATGAGATCATACTAGTGGGGCCAGGGTAGTCAACAAGTACATCCTATAACTGTTCCTAGTCGAGGGTGTATCGAGACAGGGCATCGATACACCAGAGTTGACTAGCGTATACGCATCTTGACCCATATGATGGGCGATGGATGATCCCATATCCATCGGTGTTTGACATCAAAGATGGTGTACGGGTGCCCAGTGGAGACTGGGTACACTGAACGGACTCGTCGAGAACTCCTAGATGGTATTATACCTATCGTCAGATAGCAGTTCTCCGGTGACACTGGTACAGGTTAGTCTATAGACCCGAGATCGTCATAGAGTCTTGTATGATTCCCATTGTGCTTTGATTTCCACCTTACCACGTCCAAGGGGGCGTGCAAAACGGTAGCTTTTGGGTACAGTCCCGAATCACATGGAGGCAATGAGCGATATGAGGGGTTTTGTCTCTCCCGGTATAGGGAGTTGATGTTGTGTTATGTTCGATTGGCTATAACTGGAAGTCCCTGGCCAGGGCTGATATGGAGTGCTACTGGTAAGAGTTATCAGTAGTTTCTCGACCTTTTATGAGCCTCACATCGACACGACTTATCGGTTACTGGGGTCTAACGTTTACCACCCCTAGACTTGATATGCGACATACCAGACGAAGAGACCGGACTGTACGGTAGTGTCACTGATTGGCTCGACGGGAGTTTTGACAGCTTCGCTAGTTTTCTTCTGATCGCTCAATATCCGGATGGCCGTTACGTTTAGCTAACCGCTTACGGCTTGTGGGTGTTTGATACGATCATCACCTACTGCCGGCGTATTGACAAGTTTTAGAGTCCCACACAGGAGTTTCCTAGCTCAGGCGAAACGATGTGGTGTGCATATGAGATATGCGCGGGGACCCGATTGAATACGACTATGTGATACCGTATGTTAATCGGGCGTTTTTCTATTAGTCCGGTCATATGTGATATGACCGGATTGTTAAATCAATTGTTGATTTAACATTTGAATTTTAGTTTTATTCTTTAGTCAAACCCTTTTTCTTAAAGAAGATGTATGCATGTATGTATGCACATGTTGATGTGCATGTATGCACATATTGATGTGCATGGACACATACATGCATAGTGTCATGGTTGATGATACAACATTGGTGGCAATATAAGACTTACATGGTTCATTATATATATATATATATATATATATACATATATTTTTATTTGGATAATAAAAGGCAAATGGAAATTTAAATCATTATTGGATTTTTCTACACACATCTTTGCATTGACCTTGGTTAAACCCTTGGTTTAGTTTCCATTTGGTCTTTAAACCAAATAGAAAAATATCTAGATATTATTTGAACCATGGTTTAAATGAGAGATAGAAAATACATATACTATCTTTTCTATTTTCATTTAAGCTTGATTATTATCATTTAGACAAAAACTTTAGCCATCATCTTCTTCTTCTTCCTTTCTCTCTTGATATTTTATTTGAGTGAGTTAGTAAAAAAGAAAGGGTTTTGATTAGAGAATACAAACCACCTCATCATTCTACACACATCTAGCCCATCTGTATAGGGTGTTTTGCTACATTTCATCATGGATCTAGTAAAGTAAGGAGCTTTGGGCAAAGAGACTTCGGGTGGATCATCGTGGACTTGGTAGGTTGCAAGCGATCCGTTCCAAACTCTCAAAGGTCCAAGGAGTCATCAAAGAGAGACTACAAATGTTGTAATCTATACTTTTAGTGATAGATTGTTCTTTGTATGAGATACTAGTGTTGCTACCCTAAATTTCTAGTTAAAGATTCATCGTTTTTTGCTTTGCACCTCTCTAATTTTTTAAAGTGGCATGAGTGATGCTACCAAACCCTAGACTAGGTGAAAGGGAAACCCAACAAGAGGCAGCAGAACAAGCTGCCAATATAAAACGAATGGCGCTTTTATTCCAAGATGGGATGATGTTAGAGCCGGATCCTCCAGCTGAAGACCCTTCGATTATCCTTGAAGATGATAGGGGAGAGACATCGAACCCTCTTCCGGATCTATCAACAGCCAAAGAAGAGACCATTTCTAAAGCCGCATTGGATGACTATATCGCTCAGCAGATACGATCTCATTAGGCGAGCGAAGCGGCCGGGAAAATTGTTAAGACTGGACGACCCTATCTGGGTTGGTACGACCAAATAAAGTACCCGCCGGGATATACGATCCCTAAATTCCATGTATATAAGTGGACGGGGAATCCACACCAGCACGTTGCTCAATTCATGGCTCTGTACGGAAACACTGGGGGTGAAAACAAACTGCTGCTTCGCCAGTTTGTTGGCAGCTTGTCGGAAACAGCATTCGAGTGGTATTCCGAACTCCCGAACGACTCCGTTAAAACATTTGCAGAAATGTAGCTACTGTTTACACAAAGGTTAGCAAGAGCTAGTGAACGCACCCCAATCACTGCATTGATCAATGCCAGAGTGAAACCAGACGAAACATGGGTTCAGTACGCGATACGGTGGCGGAATCTATGGTCGAAGTGCGAACAACGCATAGAGGATGCTCCTGCAGTGGGCATGTTCGTGGGTACTCTTGATCTGCAGGCAACCATATCCCAGTTTATGATGTTCTTCAAGCCGACCACTTTCCAGGCCTTGATTGACAAGTTGGCCCAAATGGACCAGATGGCCATAGACTGCTTTCTTCAAAGACGGAGTTTCGAAATGAAAAAGGTAAAAGGGAAAGTGACCTTTGTCGCCAGCGCTCAACCAAGTGGCCCAAAACCGGTTGTTCGCCAAAGCAACAAGCGGCAATCCCTTGATGAGAAGTTGAGACGTCCCTACTCATTTCCCCGGGATAAAACAAGGAGACTGTTCGAACTAGCAGTGCGCAATGGGCTCATCACTCTACCGGAGCCGAGACAGCCACTACAACCGAACGATGTCAACGATCCCAATTATTGCCTCTACCACCGAACATTGGGCCATTTAATCGAAGATTGCTACGTTTTCAAAAACTGGGTTGAAGACCAATACCAGCAAGGCAAATTCGCGTTGTCTGAAAACTGAAAGGTGAACCCGCCACAACCACATGCTCTGAAAAAGATGGACATGCCGGGGGCATCATGCTCATTTATAGAGGAAGCTCCATGGGAAGTAGTTCTTTCGGCAAAGAATGCTGAAAGATCTTCAAACATGTCCGGCGATCAGGTGGAAAAGTCCGCTGGAGCCCGAAGTCATTGAGGGAATGTTGAAACCACGCCCAACATTGGGAGTTAATAGCAATGGGCAAAACACCCAGGCCCAGCCGTCAAAGTCTTCGAAAAAAAAGAAGAAGACCAGAAAGCCCGCACAGTTTGACGACAAGCGAACGGATCTGCAAAAGCATATTGATGCGCTGGAGGAATATAACCAGAAGGGGCAGACTCCAGTCACACTCCAGGAATTTCTCAACTATATCCTTGAGATCAGAGGCAATGACAATGACGAGGGAGACGATGCGTCAAAAGAACATGAAGATTACGTGGCAGGTTGTCACATGATCTCTCACTCATCAATAGACGATAAAGAAGCTCCTGATGCAGAGAAGCTGGGGGCAGAATCAGCACCAAAATCCTTGTAACCGTACGATGAGTTGATTGACATGCTGCTAAACGAAAATCTTCAGAAAAGCAAAGCTGACAGAGAGCGGGAAACGGCCATGTACGAAAGGGCCAAGCGTCGGCGTCAAGTTGAAGAAGCTCCGGTAATTGGAAGCCATAGAATACCCCAACCGGATCGAAGCATCCCTATCGCCAGCAAAAGCAAGCTTAAAACAAGGAAATGATTCGCTAGGGCCTTGTCAATGGGAATGAAGTTGCCCTCTTTGAAAGAAAATTCTCTTGGTGGTATACATCTTGATGAAGCGGACGTACATCCTAACTTCTGTTTATACCATCAAAGGATTGCACACCCTACCGAAGAATGCATGGCCTTTAAAAACTGGTGGCAGGGGTATGTTGCCCACCGACAATACGTCCAGCGAGTGAAGCGCAAGGCTCGTCGGGAACAGAGAAGCATGACAGATGAATGCAAAAGAACTGCCGGCAACTGTCACATGGTTGACACCAAGGGTTCGCAAGTTCTCACCTTTGGAAATGACTCTGATGAATAAATAGCTCTCAGCCCTCTCTTCAAGGAATCTACCTCCGACACGAAAGATACGAAGACTTGCGAGGACATCTAGCCGCGTAATCGTACGTTGCCCGGGAAAAATCCCGGACCTACGAACAACTGACCAAGACGTCTATAAACTACTACGGACCGTAGCATCCCAAGACTGACTTAAAAAAAACGGTACGTCCATAAGCGAGATGGGCACGGATGAAAACCCAAAAGGGCTCCGTGAGTAAAAACAGCAGGACTACCGGCGAGTTTGTGAAAACCCAAAATGGCGCAATCTCGTTAAAAGACACTTACAAGGTCCTCTCGACCCTGTAAGGAGAAAATACCTGCGTGAGATCCTTACGACTCACAAGTACGATTCCTAAGGAGAAAACACACTTACGAGATCCTCACGACTCGTAAGGAGAATTCCCCTTTGAGACCCTCACGGTTCATAGAATTCAAAAGCCTTAAGCTACAGGGATTTGAACTTGTTCTTAAGCCGTCATACACCCCGATTTTGCCTTACAAGAGTTTCAATATTGACCCTTGTATACAATCCACGGGCACGAATAAACATTTCCCTAACAAAATCCAACCAGCGACTAGGGATATACTCACACGGTGAACGACCCTTGTAAGTCCTCTCGACTCATAAGGAGAAAACACTCTTGTAAGATCCTTACAACTTATAAAAGAACATACACTTAAGAATCCTCATGATTTTTAAAGAGAAAATGCACTTACGAGATCTTCACGACTCGTAGGGAGAAACACCTTTATGAGACCCTTATGGCTCATGAAGTTAAAAGCCTTAGTCGACAGGATCCAAACCCTGATTGCTAAGCCACCTTTGTTCGAATCGACAAAGGTAAATGATGATTCGCTCCTGACAATATCTCAGTTGTAGCGATGCTGATGCCTAAATCGGTATCAAATCCCAAGTCCTTTCAAGGCAGATGATGATTCTCTCCCGGCAATATCCCAGTTGTAACGATGCTGATGCCTAAATCGATATCAAACTCTAAGTCCTTTCATGGCAAATGATGATTCGCTCCTGCCAACATTCCAGTCGCAGCGATGCTGATGCTAAGATTGATATCGGATCTTGAGTTCCGTACTAAAAAAATGCATATGAAATAGCCGAAATGTTTGGTCAGCTCGCAATGAAAATCAACGAGTAAAATATATGCATATAAAAATAGCCGAAATTTTTGGGCAACTCGCAATAAAAAGCAACGAGTAAATAAAAATATCCGAAATGATTGGGCACCGTGCAAAATAGCCCAAATGATTGGGCAATCACGACTTTTGCGATACAAAAAGCTGAAATGATAGAGTATCGCGGAAAGAAATAAAAAAAATGAAATGAAACTTTTTGTCCTACAAATGTTTCAATATTGACCCTTGTGTTCCCCTCCGAATGGCGGCGCGACGTCAGAGACGTCTTCGCCTGAGATTCGGGGCAGATGCTATTTGGTTTTATCCGTCCACCTCTCCGAAGATGCCAAGTTGATTTATGGCACCGTGTATCGAAGGTTTAGACGGATGCGGCCGATGTAGCAGACTTCGTCAGATTCCCCCTCGCTTGAGGGGTTTTTGATTGTGGGGACGCTCTTCCCTGCAGGCGCAAGCCCCTGCAGTTAATTACGCTACCGCATCGCGGTAACAACTTTCTCCTTCTCCAGATGTTCACTTCGTGTCGTGGGTGTTTGTTTTGTTTGTGGTTGCCCGTAGATTGTATACGGAGACTAATTTATGTCGTCGCCCGTAGGGCGTGGATTAGTCCAAATCCGTATTTTCTTAGATTTGGGTTTGGGGTTTTGGTTTGAGAATACGTTAGCCATATTTAAGGCTAAAATCAACTCAAATGTTTGTTAAGGATACGTTAGTCTAATTTGAGACTAAAATCAACTTAACGGGATTGTTTAGATCCAACAAAAGAGCATTTGGGCTCTATTGTTCTAGTTTAGGGACATAGTGGTCCATTGAATGTATGGCCGTCGGGACCCGTCACCTCTCTGACAACGTTGAAGGATTACAACGACAGATATCAGAGGAGTTCAGAGATGTACCTTTGAACCAAAGTTGGTTGGGAGATCTCTAGTCCAATTTGGGACTAGAGTCTGTTTGAAGGTTTTGGTTTAAGAATACGTTAGCCATATTTGAGGCTAAGATCAACTTAAACGTTTGTTAAGGTTACGTTAGTCCAATTTGAGACTAAGATCAGCTTAACAGGATCATTTAGATCCGACAAAAGAGCATTTGGGCTCTATTGTTCCAGTTTAGGGACATAGTAGTCCATTGCCAGTTTAGGGACATGGTGATCCAACATTCCCATTTTGGGGACGAATATTGGTTTAAGGACGCATTAGTCTATGAGTTTAAGGACCCCACGGTCCGTATTGCCAGTTTAGGGGCATGGTGGTCCAACATTCTCATTTTGGGGATGAATGTTGGTTTAAGGACGCATTAGTCCATGAGTTTAAGGACCCCACAGTCCGTATTATGTGTGGTTGTCGGGACCCATCACCTCTCTGACGACGTTGAAGGATTACAACGACAAATATCAGAGGAGTTCAGAGATGTGCCCTTGAACCGGGTGTAAATTGATTTGAGAGAGCAGTTGTGCTCAGTTTAATTTAATTTGAGGACTTACGGCCAGAATTGGGCTAAGTCCAGTTAGAAAATGTCTAACATTTTGTTCATGATTGGCATGTCTAAGCCTTTGTTTGGGCTCTGCCCCTTTTTTAAAGCATTGGGCTTTTAATTTAAATGCATAGCATTTATTTTGGCCTGTTAGGTCCTTTTTAATTGGGCTCTGTCCCTTTTCTTTAATAATGCAGAGCATTTTTATTTGTTCTGATAGACCTTTTAATTGGGCTCTGCCCTTAATAATGCACTACATTAAATGTTCTGACAGTGCCCCACGTGGTTTGTCAGGCGCTTTGCGCCAATTGAGGAACGCAAGACGCAAATTCATGTGGAGGTAACACGTGTCAGGCGCTGGTGAGCGCAAGTCTGTTAGCGCAGTGCGCTGCCCTAGTGCGCTGCTGCCACGTGGCGCGCTCTGGTGACTTGTGCCAAACCAAGAAAGCAATGCTCTGTTTTTAGAAGCGCAAGGCGCAGTTGTTCTGTGATTGACACGTGACGCTCTCTGGTGGCTTGCGCCAATCCAAGGAGCGTAACAGTGCAAATTTCAAAAGTGCAAGGCACTGTTTAATATCTTGATCAAAGTTAGATCAAAGAGAACAAGTTTTTCTTGTTCCAGAGAGGTTCTACCTCAAATTTCAAGAACCAGTGGTTCATCAAAAGGCAATGCCTTTATATAGATCGAAAGATCTAATAAAGAAGTAAAATTAATTCTTTTTTTTATTTTTTATTAAAAATCTTGATCTTGTTCTTAGATCTTTGATCTTTTTTAGAAGAAATTCTTCTTTTTTCTAAAGGTTTTACCCTTTTCTTTTCTTCGAGTTCTTCTCAAAGTTTTAGAGGAGTTCTCTATCTCTTTTTCTGTATCTCCATCTCTGTATGTATCTGTATGTTTTAGACTTAGAGTCTCGGGGCTTTTATATAGTGCCAATTGATTTGTTAAATCAGTTAAAGAGATCTTTCTCTGATTGATTTAGGGATGTTTCCCCACCGCTGGATCTTTGATCCTAGGGCTTCTGTTTTACAGAAAATAATCTTTTTGTTTTAACAAGATTAGAAAGATCTTTCCAAAATTTTATTGTTTAAATTCTGGCACAGTTGGCGCAAGCGCACTTACGCTTGACACGTGTCGCGCAGCGCAACTGCGCTGACACGTGTCGCGCAGCGCAACTGCGCTGACACGTGTCGCGCAGCGCCGAGCGCAGATCATCTGAAGCATTGCTTCCTTTATCAAAATTTAGCCTTTCTCTGATTGGGGTGCGCTGTCTTGGGCGCAAAACTCCTTGCGCTGGCGTGTCTGCTTTTGACACGTGGCATGCTGCGCGCAGCGCAAGGAATCTGAAGCGTTGCTTCAATTATTTTAACATTTGATTTTCAAAGTAGAGCTTCGCTCTGATTGGGGGAAACAGAAGCGTTGCTTCATTTCCCTCCTTGGAATTTGAACAGAGCTTTGCTCTTATTGGGTAAACACCTTATATACAATCCACGGGCACGAATAAACATTTCCCTAACAAAGTCCCACCAGTGACTAGGGATATGCTCACACGGTGAACGACCCTTGTAAGTCCTCTCGACTTATAAGGAGAAAACACTCTTGTAAGATGCTTACGACTTATAAGAGAACATACACTTAAGAATCCTCACGATTTTTAAGAAGAAAATGCACTTACGAGATCCTCACGACTCGTAGGGAGAAACACCTTTATGAGACCCTTACGGCTCATGAAGTTAAAAGCCTTAGTCGACAGGATCCTAACCTTGATCGCTAAGCCACCTTTGTTCGAACCGACAAAGGTAAATGATGATTCGCTCTTGACAATATCTCAGTTGTAGCGATGCTTATGTCTAAATCGGTATTAAATCTCAAGTCTTTTCACGGCAAATGATGATTCGCCCCTGACAATATTCCAGTCCCAATGATGCTGATGCTAAGATTGGCACCATATTCCAAGTTCCACACTTGCGATAAAAAAATCAGCGAGCCAAAAATGCATATGAAATAGCCGAAATGATGGGGCAACTTGCAACAAAATCAGCAAGTAAAAATATATGCATACAAAATAGCCGAAATGATTGGGCAACTCGCAATAAAAAACAGCGAATAAAAAGAAAAAATAGCTGAAATGATTGGGCACTGCGAAAAATAGCCGAAATGATTGGGCAATCGCGACTTTCGCTATACAAAAAGCTGAAATGATAGAGCCTCGCGGAAAGAAAACAAAAAAAATATAATACATATAACATGAAACTTTTGCCCTACAGATGAGATCACATCGATCCCTGTATACAATCTAGGGGCACAAACAAAGAGGGAATCATATCATCCCACCAGGCTCCATCAGAAAGAGAGCCAAGTCTCAACAGCAACATCTACAACCTAGAGATCAACAACGGCGTTCCTTCTCGTTCCAAACAGAAGCAGATATGACGTCAATAAAACGGAGCCACGGCAAAGTCCCTAGTTCCAAGACTTTACGGTCCACAGACAACCTAGAGTCAACCAATGGCCTCCCCGTCGGATCAACGCCCCGTCTCGGAAACAAGTCAACCAACCCCAGGGAAATCAGTGTCCTTGGCAAAATATCTCGATTCAGGGAAATCGGCGTCCTTGACGAGAACATCTCGATTCGTGTCGAACCGCAAGGAAATCAGTGTCTTTGCAGGAATACCTTAATTCGTCTCAACCCCGGGGAAATCAGTGTCCTTGGCAAAATATCTCGATTCAGGGAAATCAGCGTCCTTGATGAGAGCATCTTGATTCGCGTCGACCCGCAGAGAAATCAGTGTCTTTGCAGGAATATCTCGATTCTTCTCAACCCCGGGGAAATCAGTGTCCTTGTCAAAATATCTCGATTCAGGGAAATCATCGTCATTGACGAGAGCATCTCGACTCGTGTCGACCTGCAGAGAAATCAGTGTCTTTGCAGGAATACCTCGATTTGTCTCAACCCCCAGGGAAATCAGTGTCCTTGGTAAAAACCTCGATTCAGGGAAATCAGTGTCCTTGACGAGAGCATCTTGATTAGCGTCGACCCGTAAGGAAATCAGTGTCTTTGCAGGAATCTCTCGATTCATCTCAACTTCGAGGAAATCAATGTCCTTGGCAAAAACCTCGATTCAGGGAAATCAGCGTCCTTGACGAGAGCATCTCGATTCGCGTTGACCTGCAAGGAAATCAGTGTCTTTGCAGGAATGCCTCGATTCGTCTCAACTCCGAGGGAATCAGTGTCCTTGGCAAAAAACCTCGATTCAGGGAAATCAACGTCCTTGACGAGAGAAATCGGTTTCTTTTCAGGAATACCTCGATTCGTCTCAACTCCGAGGAAATCAGTGTCCTTGGCAAAAACCTCGATTCAGGGAAATCAACGTCCTTGACGAGAGCATCTCGATTTGCGTCGAACCGCAGAGAAATAGTGTCTTTGCAGGAATCTCTCGATTCGTTTCGACCTCCAGAGAAATCAGTGTCCTTGGCCAAACCTCGATTCAGGGAAATCAGCGTCCTTGATGAGAGCATCTCGATTCGCATCGACCCGCAGAGAAATCAGTGTCTTTGCAGGAATCTCTCGATTCGTTTCGACCTCCAGCGAAATCAGTGTCCTTGGCTAAACCTCGATTCGGCGAAATCAGGGTCCTTGACGAAAGCATCTCGATTCGCGTCGACCCGTAGAGAAATCAGTGTCTCTGCAGGAATATACGACGTCAACAAAACGGAGCCATGACAAAGTCCCCTAGTTCCAAATCTCGACGGTTCACAAGCAACCTAGAGATCAACAGTGGCGTTCCTTCTCAACTCCAGCTGGATGCAGATGCAACGTCAACAACTGACCCCAGGGTCAAAACAACGGAGCCATGGCAGAGTCCCTAGTTCTAAGTCTCGACAGCCATATCTACAGCCTAGAGACCCATAACAACGTTCCTCCTCATTCCAGCAGGATTCAGACGCGACAATCAATCTTGGAGCCACGGCAGAGTCCTTAGTTCCAAGTCTCGACGGCCGCATTTACAGCCTGGAGACCCACAACAACATTCCTTCTCATTCCAGCAGGATTCAGACGCGACAATCAATTTCGGAACCACAACAGAGTCCCTAGTTCCAAGTCTCGATGGTCACATCTATAGCCTCGAGACCCACAATAACGTTCCTCCTCATTCCAGCAGGATTCAGACGCGACAATCAATCTCGGAGCCACGACAGAGTCCTTAGTTCCAAGTCTCGACGGCCACATCTATAGCCTGGAGACCCACAACAGCGTTCCTCCTCATTCTAGCAGGATTTGGACGCGACAATCAATCTCGTAGCCACAGCAGAGTCCCTAGTTCCAAGTCTCGACGGCCACATCTACAGCATGGAGACCCATAACAGCGTTCCTCCTCATTCCAGCAGGATTCAGACGCGACAATCAATCTCGGAGCTATGGTAAATCCCCTAGTTCCAAATCATGAAGGTTCACAGAAAGCCTAGAGACTATCTCGAGCCGCGGCAAAGTTCCCAGTTCCATGACTCGGTGATGCACAGACAACCGAGAGTCAACTCCTGACCCCGTATACTACGGCTAAAGTCAATCCTGACCCCGTGGAAAACGGCCAAAGTGAATCCTGACCCCGTATACTACGGCTAAAGTCAATCCTGACCCCGTGGAAAACGGCCAAAGTGAATCCTGACCCCATATGGCTAAAGTCAATACTGACCCTGTATAGCTAAAGTCAATCCTGACTCCGTATGGCTAAAGTCAATCTTGACCCCGTATGGCCAAAGTCAACCCCTGACCCCGTGGAAAATGGCCAAAGTCAACTCTCGACCTCCCCGTCAAAGCAATGCTTTGATTCGGAAGCAGGTCAACTCATCAATCACTTACGAGTCCTCTCGACTTGTAAGGAAGAAAATCCTCTTGTGAGATCCTTACGACTCTCAAGAGAAAACACACTTAGGAATCCTCACGATTCCTAAGGAGAAAATACACCTATGAGATCCTCTTGACTCGCAGGGACAAATTTTTTATGAGACTCTCACGGCTCGTAAAGTTGGAAAATCTTAGACGGCAGATCTGAACCTGTTTCCTAAGCCATCGTTTCTTATCTCGATTCAGGGAAATCAGCGTCCTTGGCGAGAACCTCTCGACCGCATGGAAAAGCAGTGTCTTTGCGAGAATATCTCGATTCATCTCGACTTGCGGGGAAACTAGTGTCCCTATACATAAAGAAAATTCTCTTGTGGGATCCTTACGATTCTTAAGAGAAAACGTACTTAGTAGTCCTCACGACTCCTAAGGAGGAAAGACACCTATGAGATCCTCACGACTCGTAGGGAGAAAAGTCTTTGTGAGACCCTCACGGCTCATAAAGTTGGAAAGTCTTAGGCAACAGATCCTAACCCTGTTTCCTAAGCCATTGCTACCTTATAAAGAGTTCAAGATGAACTGTTATCTACCATCTATGGGCCACACTTGCCAAAATTACATGCTGTCGAAATCTAGGTACTGCTCAAGAGTACGTGAACTGCTTTGCGCCAAGTCAAAACAAAAAGGCATAACCCACGGACGTCAATCAAGGCAATAAGGAGAAATTTGATTTACATCCAATTGAGCATTCGACTCATACCCACTCATGTATGTGCGAAAAGGATAAAATAAACACATGGAAAGGATAAATTTGTTATTCATACTTCAGAAAGTTCTTACATTGATGAAAATAGTAAACAAAAGCATCATTAAAATGTTTACAATGGCAAGACATCAAATCTAGGAATGGATTGAGAAATTCAAAAGTTAGACCATCTAAAATGTTTCGGGCCTTTCGGACCATTCTCATATGCTTACTCTCACGGTCACAAGCGTCAGGGTTCTCACTGATGTCCTCCGCCCTTCGATAGGCAGCGATTATCGTCGCCTTTTGAAAAGTTTGATGCAGAATATCAACAAGATTGTCTCGCATTTTCTTTGAGATTGGGCCCATCAGATACACTGAGTGTACCTTATCTTCGGCGTCATCCAATGCTTTAAGCGGCATGTCGTCATAGAATAAAGAGAGTGCTTCCCAGATCGCTCTCACAATGAGCTTCAAAAGAACGGAACGACGAGGAAGCGGTCGACCATTATATTCATCAAAACGGCGCATGATTTCGGCGCACTGAGTGTTTGTAAACTCCTGGTTCTGGCAGCGACCTAGTGTGCGAATGTCTCCATAAGAAATAATCTCGTCGAGATCATACAGATGAACGGCCATAACGTCTGAAAAGGAAAATCGGTGAGAGTTTTTAAAAATAGGTTAAGAGTCCTTAAGAAAGATCTCTTTAGATCTATGAGAGCAAAGCTCTGTTAAAAAAAGCCTAAAAAAGTTTTCTTAGATCTATGATCTGAAAGGAGCAGGGCTCTGTCAATGGGTGAAATCCTAGATTATTAAATAATCTCTTCAAAGATTTAATCTTTACCTAAATTTTTGAAAGAGTTATGTCCCTAAAAAAGTTCTTAAGACAAAGAGCTATGCTCTGAAGGAGAATTAATTCTCAAAAAACAAGAAAGAAGATGAACATAGATCATCTCAAGGGCCAAAGGCCCTATTTATAGGCATAGAGAGCCGTTTCAACTTCTGAATTGATCCAATGGAAGAGATGCTGCCACCGTTGCACTCACGTGTAGGCCACATGAGCGCAACGGTGAGGGGGGGCATTAGTTTCCCCCAATTAGAGCAAAGCTCTGTTCAAATTTTGAAATTTGAAATGAAGCAGCGCTTCATAGTAGCGCCAGCGCTGAGAGTCAAAGACTCTAAAGCAGCGCACCACGTGCAAAGCACGTGAGCGCTAGCGCTAAGAGCGCTGCACTTTAAGCAGCGCACCACGTGCAAAGCACGTGAGCGCTAGCGATAGAACAAAATGTTCTCGTCCAACGAACATGATTAAAAATCATCAATTGACCAGAATAAAATTCTGTTAAGGAAACATTCTTCAGAATCTTTCCAAACAGGAAAGATTATGCTCTGAAAATCAGAGCACCGTTAGATCAATGATCTAATGGAAATTAAAAAATCACCAAAATACAGAATAAATTTTGTATGGAAAAGAATTCCCAATCTTGTTAAAAATAAGAAGATTGCCTTCTGTGAAACAGAAGCCCTAGGATTAAAGATCCAACGGTGGGAAATATCCCCAAATCAATTAGAGAAAAAATCTTTTCAACTGATTCCACAAATCAGCCTACCCTATATAAAGGCCCCAAGACTTCAAGTCTTATAGAGAGGAACCCCCCACAAATTTTGAGAAAGTTCAGAGAGAAGAGCAAGCTCTCAGCAGAAGAAGAATTTCTTCAAGGTAAAATAAATAGATCAAAGCATCTCATCAGAAAAAAACTTAGTTCTTTTGCGAGATCATAGATCTTTAAGACAAATTGTCTTTCAAAAAAGAGATCATAACATCTCATTATAAAAAGGGGGAGAATAATTCAATTCTCTTAGGATCACAGATCCATAAATGCAAAGCCTTTCGCCAAAAACATAAGAGATTGAAACATCTTCTATAAAATAAGAACTTTGTTCTTACATCCACGAGACAAAGTCTCTTATAAGGGAGAATTTAATTCTCAGAGAGCAGAGTTTCCTAAAAGAGCCTTAGCGCTCCAAATTTAGCGCACAGCGCTGCAGAGCCTTAGCGCTCTAAATTTAAAGAAGCCCCCTGCACTCATTGACTGGCGCTTAGCGCCAAGGGTGCCACGTGCTCCTCACATGTGTTATACTTAACAGAAGCGCTCTGCGCTCATTGACTAGCGCTCAGCGCCACGCGCGCCACGTGCTCCTCACGTATGTGCTACTTAACAGAAGCGCTCTGCGCTCATTGACTAGAGCTCAACGCCAAGCGCGCCACGTGCTTCTCACGTGTACGCTACTTAACAGAAGCGCTCTGCGCTCATTTACTGACGCTCAACGCCAAGCGCGCCATGTGCTTCTCACGTGTACACTACTTAACAGAAGCGCTCTGCGCTCATTGACTGACGCTCAATGCCAAGCGCGCCACGTGCTCTTCAAATGTGCGCTACTTAACAGAAGTGCTCTGCGCTCAATGACTTGGGCACAGCGCCAAGCGCGCCACGTGCTCCTCATGTGTGCGCTGAGAGAACATAAATTGTTCTTTAAATGATAAAGTCCAGAGCCATAAGGAGTGCTTAGCATTTAATAAAAGACAAAAGTTGTCAGGACTAATGCTCAGCATTGTTAAATGAAAAAGGACCGAGCCTAATTAAATGTCTAACATTTTAACTGAATGGGCCGAGCCCAAGTTGGCCACAGATCTCTGATTCAGATTAATTGAGCCCATATGCTCACAAATCTTTGATTTTAGTCTCAAATTGGACTACAGATCTCCCAACCAATATTGGTTCAAAGGTACATTTCTTCACTCCTCTGATATTTTTTGTTGTAATCCTTCAACGTCTTCAGAGAGGTGACGGGTCCCGACAACCAGACATTTCACGGACTATGGGGTCCTTAAACTCATGGACTATGATGTCCTTAAACTTTACAGACTATGATGTCTTTAAACTACCATGGACCGTGGGGTCCTTAAACTCCTAGACTATGACGTCTTTAAACTTTATAGACTATGACGTCTTTAAACTATGGACTATGATGTCCTTAAACTCTATGGACTATGATGTCCTTACACTTATGGACCGTAACGTCCTTAAAATAAAACGATAGAGCCCAAATGCTCTTTCGCTGGATATAAATGATCCTAGAAACCCTGTTAAGTAGATCTTAGTCTAAAATTAGGCTAACGTATCCTTAACAACCATTTAAGTTGATCTTAATCTCAAATGAGATTAACGATCCTTAAATCAATCCAACTACAAATCCCTCAACTGACATTGGTTTAAGGGTACATCCCTTCACACCTCTGATATGTGTCGTTCTAATTCTTCAATATCTTCAGAGAGGTGGTGGGTCCCGACAACCAAAAATTTTATAGAGTATGATGTCTTTAAACCCCATGGACTACGATGTCCTTAAATCCAATGGACCGCAAAGTTCCTAAACTAAAACAATAGAGCCCAAATACTCTTTTGTTGGATCAAAATGATCCTGTTAAGTAGATCTTAGTCTAAAATTAGACTAACGTATCCTTAACAAATGGTTAAGTTGATTTTAGTCTAAAATTAGACTAACGTATTCTTAACAAAAGTTTAAGTTGATCTTAGTCTCAAATGAGATTAACGATCCTTAAACACAATCCAAAACCAAATCTAAGAAAATACGGATTTGGACTAATTCACGCCCTATGGGCGACAACAAATTAGTCTCCGTAGACAATCCACGGGCAACCAAAAATAAAACAAACACTCACGACACGAAGTAACTATCTGTATAAGGAGAAAGTGGTTACTGCGATGCGGTAGCGTAATTAACTGCTGGGAAGAGCGTCCCCACAATAAAAAAAACCCTCAAATGAGGGGGAATCTGACGAAGTCTGCTACAACGGCCGCAACCGTCTAAACCTCCGATATACGGTGCCATAAATTAACTTGGCATCTTCGGAGACGGATAAATCCAAATAGCATATGCCCCCAAATTCAGGCAGGACGTTTGTCTTCCCGGCTTTCGGCGGAGAACACTTAACTAAATTTTAATCTCACATATTCACACACTAATCATGAAATTAGTTTTGCAAGAATATTTAATTAGGTCAAATTAAAAGTAACAATTAGCAAGTTAACAACTAGTTTAGATTTTGCATGTCTTAAGATGTTAAACTACACATTGCAACCATGATCAAGTGATAAAACCCTATGAACTCCAAATCCTTCTCTTGAAATTTCAAACCTGCAATTAGAACCATATAAATACCTAATTAAGTTAGATTAAAATAATTTACCAACAAATTAACCATAGGGTTAGGATTTATACCTCAAAGATTTGTAGATCTAACTTGCAAATTTAGTCTCCGAAATACCATCTTGCTCCTAAATCCAAGCTAGTTTAGGTCAAGAACTTTTGGGTGAAGGTTTAATGATGAATTAGTGAGACTTTGTATGATTTTGATGCAAAAATGAGGAATTTTAGAAGAGAAATGAGGTGGAGAAATGGGGGAGGGCTGCAGAATTTTGCTTGGCCAGAATAGGAGAGGGGGAGAGGTGAGTGGGGTGGGTATGGGTCAAGTCAAGAAACCCCCCTTTTAACTCATCTAATAATTCATTTCTTAATTATTTTATTTTTTAATTAATCGTATACTTTTCTAGTACCACTGGGATAAATGTAGAAGGAATGAACATGTTATAAACTAGGTTCTAAGTTGTCATGATTCACTAAAGTATGATTAACCCATTTTCATTTGTAATTAATACTAATTAAATGTATAAGTGAAAACTTATAATAATATTTAAAATAATCAATTAAGGAAAAATATTTAAATAAACTAGCAATTTATAGTGACTAATTATATACAAAATACTAGCAATTACATAGCGAAAAGAGGTATAATTAAGTCTATATTGAAAAATAATTATAGTTAAGTTTTACGGAAAACACGAGTTATATTACCGATTATCGGAAAATTAACCTAAACGATTTTTTTCAAAACGTTACAGATCGTCAGGGATTCGTCTATCCCGGTATAGGGAGTCGATGGCGTGTTGTGTTCGGTTGGCTATCACCATAAATCCTTAACCAGGGTGTATGAGATTTATTGATAGGAGATCGGTTGTTTCTTGGTAGGTGATGAGCTTGAAACCGGCACGACTTATCGGGTTATTAAGGGTCTGATGTTATGCATCCCCTAGACCCGGTACGTGACACTTTCAGACGAAGAGACCGGACTATACGCAGATTGTCTCATACAGGATCAGTAAAGGATCAGATGAGCAGACTTGTCGACCTTCTTTTCGTACTATACCTGGGTAGCCGTTATGTACAGCTAGTCCTATTGACATGCTTGTGGTTAGACCCACTGCCAGCGTATTGTCGAGTTTTAGAATCCCACATAGAGGGTTTTCCGGTTCAGACGAAACGATATAGTGTGCGTATTTTGATACGTACGGGAGTTCTATTAAATATGTGTATTTTATACATGTACTTTAATCGGACGTTTTGATAATATTAACAGGTTTGAAAGATAGCCAAATCATATATGTGAGCTAGTATTATATCTCTCATTTTCTCTCTTATGGTATTTTTATTTTTACACGAATATGGTATTTATACGAATACGGGTATTTCTGTCTTAATATGAATACGAGTATTTTTATCTTGATATGAATATGATTATTTTGTATTTTGGTACGAATACGGGATTCGTATTTTGATACGAATATGAATATATGTATTTGTTGCAAATATGGGTGTATGTATATATGTATACATGTGTGTGAGAGAGTTGATACACACACCTTTTCTTCTTTACATGGATATGTTCTCTTTTGGATAAGATGAGAAGAGTGGAAGCTTGTGACTCACCTAGGTGAATCACACACGCCACTTACGATAAGAAGGAAAGATAGATTTTATTACCTACTCTAATCTTCTCTTGGATGAGCTTCCATTTTTAGAAAAGAAAATTGGCAAAGAGAGAAAACTTGAGATTTTCACAACTACATCTTTTTCACAATCAATTCCTAGCAAGTTTTGTTTATGTGTTACTTCACTTGATTATTTGATATGAAGCTATAGCTCGTATCGGGGCTCCTTCGGGTGGATCATTTTCGGCGTGGAAGATTGGCTTGTAAGCTTGTTCTCGGTGTCTTCGGAGCCAAGCTAGATTCCTTCGAACGGTATAGGGGTCTTCCGCGATTAGGCGGATGATTGATCATTAAAAAATAAGTGTTTTGTAAATAACCGTAATCAAGACGGTGTCGCAAGTAGCTAGCCGCGATGAGTACGGGTCGTCCGCAGGGAAACATGAACTCTTTTCTTGGTTTAGACGAGTTGATAAAAGATGGGATGGGTTGTTGTCGTTCTATTTTAAAACGGATATAAAATTTATAATAAAAAGGCTTGTAGGGTTCATAGGACTTAGTAGTTAATAGATGAATATTTAAAAATGACTCTTTTATTTTTTAATCGTTTAAAACTAGAGCGATAGTGATGAATGTAGACTAAAGTTCTTGGAGGGAATAGGGTTTCCCACTACTAATGCTTGTCCTTTATTGATCTCTATTCATGTCTAGACTTTAACAAAATAAGTGTTTAATCCATCTCAAATCGTGGTTGTGACTATCAATGAATTGATAGCGCGCCCGATAAGAAGGTTAATTTTTTTTATAAAATTTATAAACTTTAAAATATTTTAAAGAAGTTAAAAGATTTCTGCATCCATTATCCTACCCTATCTTATAAACTCTAATAAGCAAGGAATTACCCGCTTATGGTTAGTGAAGAAAGATTGAAGAAGAAAGAAATCATAATTAAGATGCAGAAAAAGTAATGCGTAAAAGTAAGTGTAGAAAAATAAATGCAAAAAGAATTAAAATAAAATATACCTTTATTAATCAACTATTGCATTTATAATTCTCCTTAGAAAGTAGATTACAAGAACTCTAGTTTGCTCTAGATCTCTCTCTTGAAGGAGCTAGATGAATAGAAGATTTCTTGATCACTCGGATAGTTGGATCTCTTGATCTCTTCGATGATGATTGAATGCAAAGATCTCGGTCCTTTATACAGTATTTGAAACTAGAAACCCTAAATTCCATATGTGAGGATATACAGTTAAGATCAAATCCACAAAATCTCACATCCAACGGCTACCAAAGAGCCGCGGAACCGCCGCATATTGCCTTCTTTGGCCGCGGTTTCGCTGCATCCTAGCAGAACTAGGTCTTGATATTTTTTCTGGTATTTTGTGTTGATATTTGGAGATCCTTTTGATGTCTAGATTTTGAAAATAATACTCCGAATCTCTGCCATTGCTAGATTTCTTGATTTTCTTCTAAAATTTGGTAGATTCGGTTCCAATATCCCGATTTGACTTGGATCTCTTACTTGGATTCCAGACCTGAGCTAACACCTGCACAATATCTCAAATTAAAGTGTTAGTAGTATTTGGTATTTTTGAGATATTATTCCAATCATTTAAATAATATAATATCTTAAGAATATTGATTAGAATTATTTGATATGATATGCATATTATAATTACTAATATTTCATTTAAATATTATATGCATAAATTTTCTCTAATTATATTAATTAAAATGTAGAAACATATGATAAAAACTTTTTACAAATAAACCTACATATGTTCTATATTTACAATTAACACCTTTTGTTTATTAATAATAGTAGGGAAAGTGTTCATTCAAATGTGCAATATTTTAGACTAATCAGCGGACATGCTATAAAGGTAGCTAGTCCCTAATCTTGTATGTTAGGTTCTCTATTTTTGTGTTTGGAATCGATTTTAGAATTTTGGTCGCTAGTGTTTTCATAAAAGTTTTAGTTTTCACTTCCTCCTTGGCCGCAAGTCTTGCAGTGCGAGCACTAAGGACCTAACAGTACAGACCTTCGTAGGGAGTCGGAATTCTTCGTATGATACGGCAAGATCACTAGTGATTGGTAGTGAGTCATCAAAGAATTTTCATGAGGCATTCCATCCTATCCTAGAGATGTTTCTAACTCACATGAGCATGGAACCAGTTGCAGAAAAGTCTGCATTGGCCGCTATGCCATAGAGAGGCGGCTTCAGTCGAGACAAGGGTCGTTCTGATCGAGGAGGAGGTTGTGGCAGTTATTATGGAAGAGAAGTTAGTGGGATAATAGAGTTACTCAGGGAGAGGATCTGGTTGTAATCGAGAGGGGGTTTAGTATAATTATTGTCATGAATTTGGACATATGAAGTATGATTGTCCGAAAAAAGTAACAGTTTTATAGCTCATGTTGCTTCCAGTATGACTCTGCCATTAATTCTATGGATGTGGAGACGTTGGAAAGTTTCAGATCATTTCAGCAGTTTCAGCTCTCTCAGTCGCAATCATCCTCTAGTGCTACATTTGCTAAAACAAGTAACTCTACTGCTTGTCTATCCTCAGTATTTCCTACGTCATGGGTGATTGACTTAGGAGCGTCAGATCACATGACCGGGAATTCAGATATATTGTCTAATTTCTCACATATTTCTTACATACCTGTCAAACTTGCTGCTGGTTTTAATTCTTCTGTTAGTGGTATAGGCTCAGTGATTTTAAACCCGTCTATGTCTTTTCACACCATTTTATATATGCCTCGCTTTCCTTTCAATTTGCTTTCTATTAGTCAACTCACAAAATCCCTAAACTGTTGTGCTAACTTTTATCTTAACCATTGTGTATTTCGGGATCTGGCAACAAGGAAGACGATTGGCACCGGACATGTGTCTGATGGTCTGTATTGGATAAGTAGTTTTTCAGAGAAAGATGCATGCTTGAGTGATTCTATAGCCTTAAATTTGTACTGTCAGTTAGGACATCCATCACTACAGAACCTGAAAAAGTTACATCCAGAAATTTCTGCGACTTGAGTTAGTGTGTGTACATTGTCAGTTGGGTAAGCATCATCATGTATCTTACCCTCTTCGAGTTAATAAGTGAGTTAGTACTCCATTTAGTTTAGTTCATTTTGATATATGGGGACCATGTACCGTTGATTCGTTATTTGGTAACCGGTATTTTGTCACATTTGTTGATGATTTTTTCCGTGCTACTTGGTTATATCTAATAAAATCTCGATCTAAAGTTTTTTCAGTATTTCGTGAATTCCATGTCGAAATTAAAACACAATTTGATATTTATGTGAAAATACTCCTATTCGCACCTATTTAAGTGCGCATTAATATCAAGTGCATACTTGATGGGAAAACGACTCTGATGACATGCGCACATATACACTTGCATATATGATGGTTAATGCATCCTTACCATGCACACTTGGTTAAAATCACTAAGTGCCATGCGCATGCGCAAAACACATGTGCGTACGCTAAATCTTTAAGATGCACATATGCTAACGGAACACACATACTAACAGAGTCCTATAATAAAAGAGGGTATGTATGAGCCTAAGGGTAAACCGAAAACTCCGAAATGAGATAAACTAAGCTAAGCCATTTCAACACAAAATGAAAAAAACGCGAATGTAAAAGAAGAGGTGCTTTTCATTCATACTTCAAAAGGGTGGATTAAAAACTACCGACTGAAAACAAGTACTGAAAAGTAAAAGACAAATAAAAGTAAAAGCTGTTATATCATCCAATGTTCAGAGCGACAATAGATTAACCGAGTTATAAGGATGGGTGAAATCATAAATGGACTCAGACAAAAACTCAAAAGCCTTATCCTCCATCGCTGTATGCGTCTGTTCGTAGGAGGAAGCGTAAGGGTTGCCTCTATCATATGCGGACATGATTGCTCTCAGCTAGAAGATTACGTGTAAAAGGACGGTCAAACGGTCTCTCAACTATTTGGAGATAAGCCCCATCAAGAAAACCGAATGTACTTTACTCTCAGCTTGGTCAAGAGCGTGGAAGGGCATTGCGTCCGCATCCCCAGGAATGGCATTGTGGACTGCTTGAAATATCAACTGGAGAAGAGTGGATCGTTAATGAAGTTTTCGCCTACAATAAGCCTCATAACGACGAAGCATGACTTCGCATTGAGCATCGGTAAAAGCCAGTTCGTAAAAGCAGATGTCAGCATGAGAAACAATCTTCCTGATAGAATACAGACGGCTGGCCATGATATCTAAAAGAAAAGAAATCGGAAATGCGTCAGTCCGCAAATTTGAGAAGTCCTATAAAGTGGTGGAATATCCAACTTTGAAGCAAAAAAATAAAATTGGTTGATTAAAGCCAAACTTAAGTGACATGTTTGAAATCAAAGAAATTTTTAAAAGTTATCTTAAGTTAAGTCAAGTGCGCGACCCAAAAGGTGCGCAAGCTAATGTTAAGTTAAGTGCGCGACCCAAAGGATGTGCAGGCTCAGGTTAAATCAAGTGCGCAAAGGCAGAGATGCGCATGTGCACTTACCAAGTTAATAAAGAAACAAGGTCTTCTAACATGAAGCAAAAGCTTCAGAAAGAATACAGCTAAAAAGAAATGGAGGAGATGACCCCTATTTATAGGGTTTAAAAGTCGATTCCTATCCCCACGGACCTCGAGGAAAATCTGACGGATCGCAGCTTAACACTAATCGCATCCACATGCGAGAAACATGCGCACCTATACACATGTGTACTTGGTAAAATCACATACTGCTATGCGCATGTGCAAGGCACATGCGTATATGCTAGATGCGCATGTGGCATCTTCGTAAGTGGAAAAGCCTATTTTCGAGACATGCGACACGTGCAATGCACGTGCGCATGCATACCCTAATCACAGCCGATTCCATAATGATAAAATCAAATCTTATAAACTTGGGATCAAAGATCCAACGATGTGCATGCATCACCAATAGTGCGCATACACATCCCATTAAACAGACGCTTTCAAAAGAAATAAATCTTGTTAATAAGAATTTAAATATTTATTTAAAAGAAAAATATTCTGTTAAATCTTAATCCAACGGTACGCATATCATCTTTAATTGATAAGAATCAATTAAATCAATCTGATATTAGATTGAGATCAAAACAAATTCAACAAAGCCTAATTTTCCCTCTCCTATAAATAGGTGCCTCAATCTCAGAAATCTTATACCGCAAATCCCCCATAAGCTCAAGAAGAAAAAAAAAGAATTCTCATCTTCTTCCTCCTTAAATAAGGTAAAATAGAAGAAGAAGGGTTCTCCTATCTCAAAAAATTATGGTTTTTATATAAAATAATAAAGCTTTTGCTTTACATATAAGCCTTTGCTTATTTTAATGAATCCATCGATTCACCATGAAAAAGATCATGAGGTCTTAGTATTGATCTTTCTTTTTACAAAAGTTTCAACTTTTGTGTGAGATTAATTCAAAATTTCAAGAAAAAATCCCATCAACGATTCTAAGGCATTAGAAAAACTTAAGCTTCTGGTTCTGGGAAAAGAAAAGGAGGAAAATAAAAGAAAAATCAAAGAAGAGAAGCCATTGCTTCTACTTGAAAGCCTTTGCTTTCTATTCAAGATATGCGCACTCTAAAACCAAATGCGCACTTGATAAAAATTATACAGACTTGCGCATCATGTGATACACACGTGCGCGCATGGAAAAATAATGACCTTGGAGATATGCGCATCACGTGATATGTACGTGTGCGCACTTGATGAATACCACCTAAAAAGGCATATGCGTCACGTGATATCCATGTGAGCACAGACGAAAATGCTAACCAATAAATGCATGTACGTCACATGAAAAGCACACGCGCGCAAGTCAAAGACGTTGACTTAGTCAAATGCGCACATATATATGTGCGCACATACAAATTTGATCCGACAACTAGTGCGTATCACGTGATACATATGTGCGCACCCTTTTCAAAAGACTAAATATACATGCGCATCCCATACGTGCTTGCGCACCTGAAACAGTAAGCCATTGCTTGATCACATAGTCAAAAGTAAACTAAGCACAAAAGTTTTTGCTTCTCATGTATGATCCATTGATCAAAACACCAATAAATATAAGTTGATCTTAGTATCAAAGATGACCAACAATCCTTATATCGATTTTTAAGTCGATCCTAATTTAAAACAAGATTAACGATCCTTAAACCTTTGAACTGATGGCAGAAAATACCTAAGTTCATCCCAAATATGAGATTTACGGATATGGACTAATTCGCACCCTACGGGCGACAAAGTTAGTCTTTATGTACAATCAGAAGGCAACTCTAAAATAAAAAAATAAAACACGACACGAAGTGATATTCAAGGAGCAGGAGAAAGTTTTTATCGCTTTGCGATAACGTAATTAATTGCAGAGGCTTACGCCTGCTGGAAAAAACGTTCCCACAATCAAAACCCCTCACCATTGAGGGGGAATTTGATAAAGTCATACTACAACGGTCACATCCATCCAAACCTCTAATAGACGGTCCTATAAATCAACTTGGTATCTTCAGAAAGGTGGATGGATATATTCTATATAGCATCTGCCCCCAAATTCAGGCAAGACGTTATATCCCAGTTCATCTCTGTTTTCACTGGTAAGCAGATTCTGGCACACCCGGTGGGACCTTTTCCTATTTTTACTCCATACTTCATGTGTCGTGATTTTGCGAACAAGATCGCGGTATATTATATTTATGGTTGCCCTTAGATTTTGGGATACTAAACCCAGTATTCTCCTCCCTATGCAGAATTCAGTGGCATCCTCCGGCAAATGCTACTGCAACTGTAACACCAACCTACTCCATCCAAGGTTGTTTTCACTGTAGGGGCCATGGCTCTATTACTCTGCATCCCGGCTGCCCAAATCATGCAGGATCTCAATGGGCTTCAATTCGGAGCAATGCTCCCCCAACCCACCATCGATGCTTCAACGCCGAATGGTGAAGCCCAGAAAGAGTCAGTCTTTAACAGGCTGACAACCACCTCTGCAAGACCTTCTGAGAATCCAACCAAGTCTGACGGTTCGGTCTTCAAGAGGCTAAGGACATACTCCATGGGCCCTGCCAAGAAGCCCATGATTTCAAAGAAATAAGTCTTCAAGAGGCTAAGTTTTGTTGTTCCGGACGCTTCAACTATCCTGACCATTCCAAGGAAGACTGTCACGCCCCGCTTCTCGGTATACGGCGAAGGGGACGCGAAGAGGCCTGCTACGTATATACTCAGAATTACATACGCTAAGCGTATCTAAGCAATATAAAATAAATACACAAGAGACAAGATATAAAAGAACAGCAACTTTTATTCATTAACATTCTTTGTACAATACATGAAAGGAAATACAACTGAAATAAAAAGATGCCTAAACAGTGGCATAACAGGAAATGAAAAGTACAGAAAGAAAAAGTGTACAATGAACTAAAGTGCAGGGTCTTCGGCAAATTGCTCCAAGTCTTCTTGAGATAGCTCGATCTCCGCCGGGTCCAAACCACCTGACGACATTCAAAGAAGAGAGAACATAATGTCGTCAGCGAACAGGTCGCTCGGTAAGTCCCAAAGATAAGGGAGGAATAGACAGAGACTAAGAGAGAGAGAGAGAGTAGCTTTTACAGTTGTATTATATTATTATATTATTGTATTTTGTGTTAACGCTGTTGTTTGTAGCTTGGTACAGAAGGAGGCCAGTGTATACGAGAGGGGTCTCACTTGCCCCGGAGACTAAGGTATCAGGAACTCAAGAAACCGTTTATGCCACGGTACAACAACAATTGGATTCATGTTAGGTGTCTTAAATCTGACCACCTCGTGCCACCTTTAACACCTTCCGTACCAATCTACCCCTTAATCCCCGCGATGTCTTGTTTGTATTGTTATCTTGTAAATTGTATTAATTGTAAGATTGATTGACTGACTGATCGAAACCATGATATCAGAAAACGGTTATAACCGTAGAGTCATGTAAATGGAATACTGAGAATCATGTAAAGGAATATATCCATGGTTCGGTTCAGCCAAATTGTATAAACCGATAATTGTATTCATGAATTCATATGTTCATATTGAATTGGAAACTTGTAGATTATGGATTGACTTGAATCATATTCAAGTCAGATTAATCAGACTCAAATCCGAGTCAGACAATCAGAAATGTGAAACGAAGTCTTATAACTACTAGGGTCCTTAGGGTAATTTATAAACTTGAGGGGTTTTTATGTAAAAATGCTTTTATATACTTTTCAAAATACACCTCAAGTATTTATTGTTCATCTTTAGAGTTGTGGATTTTATGTTGTGACATTTCTAATGAAAATATCCTAGTTTTATAAATAAGGGTATTTATCTGTAATATTGATTATTTGAAGTCCATGGTATTTTAGTGTAAACTTTATTCTTGTGATTTTTAGAAAAAGGTGGAAAATTTATATTATAACAAAACAGATATTTAAATGATAAATATACATATGTTTATATAAAAATAATTTTAATAAATATTTTATATTCCAAAAATCTCATTTTCTTAAGATGTCGTATTTTAAACCTTTCGAGACCGAATGCTCCTTGCGGAGGTCTGAATCTCGCACTACTAGCCCGAGAGTGCGTGATAAACTGCACGATCCTGAACGGGTTCCCCAAAGATGGGTTGTAGCGGCGCTTTGCAAAGATTGTAAAATACTAATCCTTTAGAAAACGGTTTTATAAAGTAAAAGGTATTTATTTGAAAAGTGTAATTTTCCGTATTTTAGGTTCTAGGGTTTCCTAAGCCAACTAGCTATTTCTAAATGGTCTAAACGACAAGTCGTTAGAAGCCTCAAATCGCTTCTTCACCGCCAATTGTGGCCAGGTAAGTACAAGTGAGGACGGAGGGATCCGCTCACGAATCGTGAGGCGGGCCTTTTAAAGTTACCTAAGCTCACTTGCCTAGCCTAGACACCATAAAGTCAGGTTTAGATAAACGATCAATGCCCACAACTTATCGTATTTTTCCTACTAAGAAGTATTTACTTAAAAGTGTATCAAATCTAAAACCTTTAAGTATGGTTTTATTAAGATTATGGTATTTTAATGAAATTTTCGTTTTATCGTATTCTAAGTTTTGATGATATCGTTTTAGGGTTGTATTTGTGTATGTGTGGAGGTAGGTCATTACCTCGTGCTCTACTTTAAATGTATATTAAGGTTAAGGGGTTAAATGTGAAATTGAAATATAATGGTATTAAAGTGAAAAATACGGTAAATTGAAAAGGTTATCATTTCATGTGTGAAAACTTATTCAAATTGATTTTTTACAAGTTTGATAGTCAAGATAAAGATATTTAGGAATGATTGAATTGATTAGAAGAAGAAAAATTAACATTATGGTATTAAAGTGAAAAAGAATACGATATTGCAAAAGCTATCATTTCATATGAGAAACTTTATCCAAATTATTTGTTATGTGATTAATAGTCATCATGAATAAGTTTAAGTATTATGGAATTGGTGACAAGTGAGATTTTATAGAAAAACCGAATCGGAAATCGGTTTGTTCCGATTTCCGTCGGGTTTCATAAGTTCGTATTTTTGAGAAGTAGAAAGAAGAGAAGAATGGGACTTACGGGTTTCGATTTATACTAAAGAGTATAGGGTAACTAGGTGAGTGGCCGAGGCGTTATTTCGTCGCCGGTTGTTTCAAAAAATATCGCCGGAATTCCGTCAGAGCTTCGCCGTGAATTCGATTTCAAAGTACACCCTTCTTGTAAAAATTTTGAGAGAGTAAACCTAGTGTTTTGGGATGAGAGGGTAGAGGGTAGGGGGTCTATTTATAAGGTTAGGCTAGGGTTAGGGTAGGTGAAAAGTTAAAAATAAAAATGTGAGAAAATGTAATAAAAAATATATTAAAAGAGGAGTAATTGTGATTTTTAAAGTGCTCTGGAAGTGGTCTGAAGCTGAAATTTTTCAGGTGCATAGGAAATATGAAAAGACATAACTTTCATGTTGTGACCATCGCCGGAATCGGCCGAATCGGGGGTGACTCGGCTGTGACTAGGCCGGAGCACTGAGTCGGCCGAGTCAAGGCCGAGTTGGCCGATTCCCGGCCGAGTCTGGTGGCCTGGATCCCCCCCGACGGTTCATCTAACTCCTGCAAGTGTTACATGTTTGGGTGTAGTGGGGTTTTTGTAAGATATGCACGTGTAAACTCTTGGTATTCTAAAGGTTTTTAAAAAAATCAATATTAAAAATAATGTGGGGTATGAGATTTGAACTCTGGTGGCTTGGTTTAGCAATACAAGGTATTACCAATGAGCTACAAGCTCCTTCTTGTAATTATTGTGATATTTAATTACTTAAAATGATAGCAGTAAGAATAAATACTCCTAGTATACATTAAATTTAAAGTAATTTCTTGTACACTAAAAATGGAGTTATTACATTCTTGTAGCTTGTAATTAAAAACAAAATAATTACCTATATCTTGTGCTCAGGCTAAAATACCCTTTTGTGGATTTTGAAAAAATTTAATTTAAAAATTTGTATAGAAAAAGGGTATAAGAAATTTAGGGTTGTTACATTCTACCCTCCTTATAAAAATTTCGTCCTCGAAATTTATAAAAGGAAAGTTTAACAGTGCAAAGAAGTTTGGTGATTGTAGTATAGATAGTGTATAAAAATAACAAAGTGATACAAGGGTGAAAAAGGCTTACCGTTGTTATCTTGACCTACAGTCTCGACTTCTACGGCTTTTAATGTGAAGGTCTGTCGCCGTGGTACATTCCTTCTAGCTGGAGGCACATTCTACCTTTGGGGCCTGTTTCTCTGCCCTCTAGGCATTCCCTCATTGCCTGTTGGAATTGGCGAGTAGGCTGTGCAGGTGGTGGAGCAGGTAGTGCAAGACGAGTTGCAGGAGCCTGGATAGCTGGCCGCTGTGTGTAGTTGGTGTGTGCGAGCTGAGTTGTATCTATATGGACAGGTCTCAATTCTGTGATTGGACGCGCCACAAACTAGGCACAGGCCTTTTGCACGCCTACAGTCCTTTATCAAATGTCCATCTCTCTTGCAATGGAAACAGAAATGTGGTCTTGGCTGGTGATTGGGTTCTTCAGTTCTCCTGGGTTCGAACGTTGGCCTGGAAGAGGCTCCTCCTGCCATTTGAGAGGCATGGCGTTTCAAACCGGCAGAATGGGGTCTGCCCCTTGCCTTTATCACCGTCTCATAACTGCGGGCAGCTTCCAAAGTATCTTCATGTGTCAAAAATTTCCCTGTGGCTAGTGCAGCCTGAATTTCTGTGTCCAGTCCTTGTTGAAATCGACGGGCTCTGATCTCATCCGTCGGTATCAAGTGTGCTGCGAATCGGCTTAACATGGTGAATTCAACGTCATATTCATCTACCGATTTGTCCCACATTGATCCTTGCTATAGATGAATGAACTGCTGCTCCATGGCAAACCTGGCAGTTACAGGGAAGTATTTCGCGTCGAACTTCTCGCGAAACGTTTTCCATTCAATGGGCTGATCAAGACGGCTTTCTTCCGCCTTCCACCAGTTCCGTGTATTGTCCGTGAGTTGCAGCTTTGCAACTCGGACCCAAGCTATTTCTGGCACTTGTGCTGCTGCCAGATCATCCTCTGTGCTTTGAGCCCATTCCTCAGCTTCCAGTGGGCTCCCCTTTCCTGAGAACTGTTTGGGATGTAAAGCTCTGAATTGCTTCACCCCAGGTGCTTCAGCCTCGGGACGGTTCAAGAGCTGCTGCTGTCCCTCTAGGAGGCTGCGGATTGCCTCAAGCAGAACCGTTTGCTCATTGAGTGGAGTAGGAACAGCTGGTGTGAGTGGTAGTGGTGGAGGTGTGTTGTTGACATTGGTGCTGGTGTTGTTCGGGGAATCCATAACCTAGAATGAAAAATTTAGGTTAGGATAGATTCAAGTACATGAAATGATAAGATTCAAGGAATAGGAAATTGAAAGATTCAAGGAACATGAACTGTAAAGAATGTTTTAGTTGCTGGTTCTTGTGTTATATTGCTTAGGTTGTTCACGCAGAACAGAACAGCATGATAGGGTTTCATACAGCTCTGACCTGCATGGGCCACCAACAAAACCTGTCACGCCCCGCATCCCGGTATACAGCGAAGGGGACGCGAAGAGGCCCGCTACGTATATACTCAAAAGTACATACGCTAAGCGTATCTAAGCAATATAAAATAAATAAACAAGAGACAAGATATAAAAGAACAACAACTTTTATTCATTAACATTTTTTGTACAATACATGAAAGGAAATACAACTGAAATAAAAAGATGCCTAAACAGTGGCATAACAGGAAATGAAAAGTACAGAAAGAAAAAGTGTACAATGAACTAAAGTGCAGGATCTTTGGCAAATTGCTCCAAGTCTTCTTGAGATGGCTCGATCTCCACCGGGTCCAAACCACCTGACGACATTCAAAGAAGAGAGAACAGAATGTCGTCAGCGAACAGGTCGCTCGGTAAGTCCCAAATATAAGAGAGGAATAAACAGAGAGTAAGGGAGAGAGAGAGTAGCTTTTACAGTTGTATTATATTATTATATTATTGTATTTCGTGTTAACGCTGTTGTTTATAGCTTGGTACAGAAGGAGGCCAGTGTATACGAGAGGAGTCTCACTTGCCCCAGAGACTAAGGTATCAGGAACTCAAGGAACCGTTTATGCCACGGTACAACAGCAATTGGATTCATGTTAGGTGTCTTAAATCTGACCACCTCGAGCCACCTTTAATACCTTCCGTACCAATCTACCCCTTAAACCCCGCGATGTCTTGTTTGTATTGTTATCTTGTAGATTGTATTAATTGTAAGATTAATTGACTGACTGACTGACCGAAACCATGATATCAGGAAACGGTTATAACCGTAGAGTCATGTAAATGGAATACTGGGAATCATGTAAAGGAATATATCCATGGTTCGGTTCAGCCAAATTGTATAAACTGATAATTGTATTCATGAATTCATGTGTTTATATTAAATTGGAAACTTGTAGATTATGGATTGACTTGAATCATATTCAAGTCAGATTAATCAGACTCAAACCCGAGTCAGACAATCAGAAATGTGAAACGAAGTCTTATAACTGCTAGGGTCCTTAAGGTAATTTATAAACTTGAGGGGTTTTTATGTAAAAATGCTTTTATATACTTTTCAAAATACACCTCAAGTATTTATTGTTCATCTTTAGAAGTGTGGATTTTATGTTGTGACATTTCTAATGAAAATATCCTAGTTTTATAAATAAGGGTATTTATCTGTAATATTGATTATTTGAAGTTTAGGGTATTTTAGTGTAAACTTTATTCTTGTGATTTTTAGAAAAAGGTAGAAAATTTATATTATAACAAAATAGATATTTAAATGATAAATATACATATGTTTATACAAAAATAATTTTAATAAATATTTTATATTCCAAAAATCTCATTTTCTTAAGATGTCGTATTTTAAACCTTTCGAGACCGAATGCTCCTTGCGGAGGTCTGAATCTCGCACTACTAGTCCGAGGGTGCGCGATAAACCGCACGATCCCGAACGGGTTCCCCAAAGATGGGTTGTAGCGGCGCTTTGCAAAGATTGTAAAATACTAATCCTTTAGAAAACGGTTTTATAAAGTAAAAGGTATTTATTTGAAAAGTGTAATTTTCCGTATTTTAGGTTCTAGGGTTTCCTAAGCCAACTAGCCTATTTCTAAATGGTCTAAACGACAAGTCGTTAGAAGCCTCAAATCGCCTCTTCACCGCCAATTGTGGCCCGGTAAGTACAAGTGAGGAAAGAGGGATCCGCTCACGAATCGTGAGGCGGGCCTTTTAAAGTTACCTGAGCTCACTTGCCTAGCCTAGACACCACAAAGTCAGGTTTAGATAAACGATCGATGTTCACAACTTATCGTATTTTTCCTACTAAGAAGTATTTACTTAAAAGTGTATCAAATCTAAAACCTTTAAGTATGGTTTTATTAAGATTATGGTATTTTAATGAAAGTTTCGTTTTATCGTATTCTAAGTTTTGATGATATCGTTTTAGGGTTGTATTTGCGTGTGTGTGGAGGTAGGTCATTACCTCGTGCTCTACTTTAAATGTATATTAAGGTTAAGGGGTTAAATGTGAAATTGAAATATAATGGTATTAAAGTGAAAAATACGGTAAATTGAAAAGGTTATCATTTCATGTGTGAAAACTTATTCAAATTGATTTTTTACAAGTTTAATGGTCAAGATAAAGATATTTAGGAATGATTGAATTGATTAGAAGAAGAAAAATTAACATTATCGTATTAAAGTGAAAAAGAATATGATATTGCAAAAGCTATCATTTCATGTGAGAAACTTTATCCAAATTAGTTGTTATGTGGTTAATAGTCATCATGAATAAGTTTAAGTATTATGGAATTGGTGACAAGTGAGATTTTATAGAAAAACCGAATCGGAAATCGGTTTGTTCCGATTTTCTTCGGGTTTCATAAGTTCGTATTTTTAAGAAGTAGAAAGAAGGGAAGAGTGGGACTTATGAGTTTCGATCTATACTAAAGAGTATAGGGGAACTAGGTGAGTGGCCGAGGCGTTATTTCGTCGCCGGTTGTTTCAAAAGACGTCGCCGGAATTCCGTCTGAGCTTCGCCGTGAATTCGATTTCAATGTACACCCTTCTTGTAAAAATTTTGAGAGTGTAAACCTAGTGTTTTGGGATGAGAGGGTAGAGGGTAGGGGGTCTATTTATAGGGTTAGGCTAGGGTTAGGGTAAATGAAAAGTTAAAAATAAAAATGTGATAAAATGTAATAAAAAATGTATTAAAAGTGGAGTAATTGGGGTTTTTAAAGAGATCTGGAAGTGGTCTGAAGCTGAAATTTTTCTGGTGCATAGGGAATATGAAAAGACACAACTTTCATGTTGTGACCATCGCCAGAATCGGCCGAATCGGGGGTGACTCGGCCGTGACTCGGTCGAAGCACTGAGTCGGCCGAGTCAAGGCCGAGTTGGCCGATTCCCGGCCGAGTCCGGTGGCCTGGATCCCCCCGACGGTTCATCTAACTCCTGCAAGTGTTACATGTTTGGGTGTAGTGGGGTTTTTGTGAGATATGCACATGTAAACTCTTGGTATTCTAAAGGTTTTTAAAAAAATCAATATTAAAAATAATGTGGTGTATGGGATTTGAACTCTGGTGGCTTGGTTTAGCAATGCAAGGTATTACCAATGAGCTACAAGCTCCTTCTTGTAATTATTGTGGTATTTAATTACTTAAAATGATAGCAGCAAGAATAAATACTCCTAGTATACATTAAATTTAAAGTAATTTCTTGTACACTAAAAATGGAGTTATTACATTCTTGTAGCTTGTAATTAAAAACAAAATAATTACCTATATCTTGTGCTCAGGCTAAAATACCCTTTTGTGGATTTTGAAAAAATTTAATTTAAAAATTTGTATAGAAAAAGGGTAAAAGAAATTTAGGGTTGTTACAAAGACTGTCATTAAGAGGCAGACACCTGTAGCCCCTGCTATTCCCGAGGCACCAAAAGACTCTTCACCTCCAAGGTCTTCTTTCTTTCACAGACTGACATCTCCTACTCTGCAGAAGCAGCCAGTCTTCAAACGAATGGCGCCGGCCGAATATCAAGACCAACGCAGGGGACAGATACAAGAGGCTCCCAAAGCCGAAGAAGCCCCTACTTTCAGAAATGCTCGACGTCGATACTGGCGCTGAATAAGACAGGCTGGGGGCAGTTCACCATCTGGACTAACCCTGCCAGCTCTAATGATCCAGGGCGTTGTTCTAACTGGGAATAGTTTTGAGGCCCTGAAAATGGTGAAGCGCAACTCTCCAACTGCTACACTAAAGAAAACTCCACCTCTCAACGAGACATGTGATAAGCCAAAAGTGATTCGATCGGTGAAAAGACTTTTCTCGACCATCCATAAGGTCTGGAAAGAAGTAGAGGGGTCAGTAATCAACAAGGATTACTCTCCCCGACCCAAGAATCTGAAAAGTCATGATAAAACTCTTCCCACTAAGCCAAGGAGGTCATGCTATGATGGTTCCTCCGAAATCGGCCTCTCACAAAAGAGAGAGGTCGGAGAAGATTCAAAGTCCTAAGGTAACCTCCGAAGGCCAACACAAGAAACGCCTTAAGTCTGGGGGTATGATAGTTCATACCGTTTATATGATGAACCCCAAAATGGACGAAAGCAAAGCTTCTGTCTCTCACAGACCAATCACACAGTCTGTATAAAAAATCAATCGAACCTGCAAGAATTGATGGCTCAAGCGGCGAAAATTATGAGTCACCCGCCCGGTGCAAATCTGGACGGCTCTTCCAAGGAAAGAGCGGAGCAGGAATTTGATACCAATTATCTGAAATGAAGGCTTCAGAAGAAGGACGAAAAGGCTATGGAAATGGAGGCCAGAATGGATATGATAGTCTACTTATTCCAAAGAATGATTGGGATGATGGCCCACCCCGAACCACCAGTAGATGAACCACCGGTGGTCTTCATTGAAAATAAAGGAGAGACTTCCAATCCACTCCAAGCCTCATCAGTGGCAAAGGAGGAAGTAATCTCCAAATCGCAGCTGGATGAATATATCGCCTAACAATTCAAAGCTCACTTAGCCAGTGAAACTACCGGCAAGTTGATAAAGACTGGACAAACTTATCCGGCGTGTTATGATCAAATACAGTACCCGTCAGGATATACAATCCCGGCGTTCCCTATATTTAAAAGAACCGGAAACCCGAAGCAGTACATCACCCAGTTCGGGTCCAAGTGCGAAAACACTCGGAGTAACGATATATTTCTCCTTCGACAGTTCGTTAGCAGTCTACCGGACGCGGTTTCAAATGGTACGCGTAGATTCCCAACGACTCGATCAAAACCTTTGATCAGATGGAGCTTCTCTTTTGCCAGAGATTCGCTAGTGGGACCGAGCGCACTACTGTGACCGCCTTGGTCAATGAAAGGCCCAGATCGAATAAGAAATGGGTTCAGTATGCGATGAAATGGAGAAATCTTTGGTCCTAGTATGAACAAAGAATCGCTGAAGTTCCGGCCATACGTATGTTCGTGAGAGCTAAAAAGACGCAAGTATTTCCATATCTGGCCCTTCTCAGCCCAACAAATTTTCAAGAACTCATTGATAAGTTGGCTTAGCTGGATGCGATGAACCAAGGTCCTCCTTCATCTAATGGAGATTCGTAAAACTTCAAGGACAAGGGTAAGACAGTATTTGTCGCTAATATGCGGAAACATCCGAATGGTCCTAAAGCGTCTGGTCGTCAAAATAACAACCGCACGGGATCCTCTCTTGAAGAAAGGATGGGACGAGAATATTCGTTCCCTCGTAATAAAACAAGGAAGTTATTCGACCTTGTAATGAAGAGCGGCTTTCTGACTTTTTCCGAGCCACGGTGACTGGCCCAAGCTAATGACGTTAACAGTTCAACTTATTTTCCATATTATCGGATGGTAAGTCATCCGATTGAAGACTGTTACATCTTCAAGAACTGGGTCAAGAACCAGTATAAAAAGGGCAAGTTCATGCTTTCTGATAAATGGAAGGTGAACAGATTGTAAAGAATTCTTGTTTGTGTAATTGGGAAATTGTATAGAAATCACAACCAAAAATTATTTGACCGCAATCAACTACGGTGTCGGATGTAGATTGTAAGTGAGTGCGGATCGTCTACAGGGACAGTGTAATAGTTCGTCTTTTGAATTAGATGAGTCGAAACTTTAAAGAAAAGAAAACAAAACAATTCATGATTTATATTTGAAGTTCAAGAATTAGAAAATCTAGATCTAATAACAAGAAAAAGATAGAATCAAGAATTGATAGTTTGATGATTTTTCCAACCAAATATCAAGAATCGAAATGAGGCTCGTAGGAATCGATCGGATCTATAGATGTGATGCAATCTCAAGATGACGTATTCTTATCCTTCGATGAATTGATACTAGATCGATGATGATCAACGAGAATTAGGGATTTCTAGTGAAACTAGGGTTTCATCATTTATCCCTTGTTCCTTCGTCGATATCATTCATATTCTAGCCTCTAGTAAATTCAAGAAACGATCGTAGATCCCTAATTTCGAGCGATCACAATCAAGAAAGTATCGCAACGAAACTAGGTCATCGATTCTTGAACTTGCTAGGGTTTACAAAACTCGTAGGACTTAAGAATCGTTTTAAGATTTGTTACATCATCATTCTATCGATCGTCTCAACTCCTTGACGAGCGGAGTTTTACTCAAACATCACAACAAGAACTACAATTACAAATTGAGATCGAATCATGATGCAAGAATTTAAAGAAAACAAGATTAAAGAATTTAACCTTTTATTTATATCAACAATTTCATTACATTCGCTCAAGAACTACAAGAGGAAGAACTCGATCGTCGATTTGGCTTCGCTCGTCCCCGTGAGTCGCGGATCGGCTTGGATCACTTGCTCGATTGGAGATCGGCTCCGCTCCTAAAAGGTTGAAGTCTTCTAGCTTGATTTGTTACTCGGGATCTTGAATTTGGAGTGGAATTAGGGTTAGGGTTTCGCACAAGTCTTGTCACTAGACTTGTGGAAGAAGATGAAGAATTGAACTACTAAAGATTAGGGAAGTAATGAACAACTAAGATTAACTAAGATTGATTAGCCATTAACCCTAGATCTAGGATTCTATTTATAGACTTCCCTAAACCTAGATCTAGGATTAGAATTTGAATTTCCCTCCAAAAGATAGTTAGAGGAGATTTGAATTTCCCTCCAAAAGTTTGTTGAGGAGAAGCTTCTAGATGTGATTAGTTAGGAGCTTAATCAAGATTAGCATGCTTAATGATCTTTTGTTGATCTGGCAGAAGACTCTGGAGAATTCTGGAATTTGACGTGTCAAAATGAGGTGTACCCAATGAGATAGGAATTATGCCCTGAAAATTAGGTGATGATGTGGCAGAACCGCCGCGGAACCGCGGCGCAAGCCGGCTCCCGCCGCGGTTCCGCGGCTCTTTGGAGGAGTTGGGGCTTGGTCTCTCTGGTAATTGTTGGATTTGATATGTGGGACTTTTTCTGTTATGTTGATTCTGAAAATACTTTCTAAATTACTTCCAGATCTGAATCTTTTGAGTTGGCGTAATGTTTGATCAGCAAAATGACAATTTTGGCTTTTCTTCTGGATTTTTCTGCTCAGACTTCGAAATAAGTGTTGCGCAATATAGGGATGATGCGATACCATGATAAACACACAATTTCCTCAGAAATGTCGGTTTTAGGGTCTAACACATGCAATCTGATATTCAGGACTGTTTTGCTAATATGTGAAATATGAATACCGAACACTTCTAAATGAGTGCAAATAATAGGGAAATTGCCGTGTTAAAAATACATTATTTTCGACTGATCAAATTCCCCCAAACTTATTTTCGATCGTCTCGAGCGAACTGTTTTATTAAAAAGAGAAGGAGAAAATAAAAAAAGAGAAAAACTAACTAGCACACTTTCGTAGGCAGCACAATTGCACTGAGCACGTGCAACAAGCCTTTAAACCTCTAGGTGTCCCTAGTAGGAGGAGTGTTGTCTCCTGAGGGTTTTCAGCGGATTGCACCCACAAAATCCAATAATAAAAGAAAGATCATGAATATTACATTTAAAGACAAGAATTGTAAAAGAAAAGCCTTGAAAATTAGGGTTTCCAACTAAGCTAGCTTTTCGGTTGTCATGAGCCCTATCTTAATGGTCATGAAAAGATGTCAGAAATCACGTCATCCCTCAATAAAACATCATCCTATTTTTCATTCCTATTTTTCTTCCAAACATCGATCATATAACCCTGGGTGTGTGTAAAGGACATCCCTACACCCGGAGAATTCAATTCAAGCTATCATACTCTTGTCCATCAGCCTCAGTACTTTTTAATTAATGAATATTTAGACGAATTTGCTCACACACTTTCATGCGACCGTTAATACTTCTTGAGGTACTAACTGACCGATTACTCATGTGTTTGCTTATTTGGTGTATTTTTCCTCGTCTTGCACCACCTTGGCATAGCAGTGACTCCCAGACCAGTTGGCCTTAGGGCACTAGGTGAAGAGGCACCCTCGCTATATATTTTTTATTGCCCTTGGTGATAACAAAACCAGTGTTCATTTTTCTCACCACTTTATATTTTCTTCATTTTTGTATTTCCTTCATGCTTTTGGCTTTAAGACAAGAGCATTTCAAGGTATCCTCTACTATCCCAGGCTTCAAGACGTGTGTAAGTGCGAATAGCAGGATATCAACGTTCAAAATGTTTGGCTTCCCAGAATAGAAACTATTTTTCAGACTTATTTTTATTCTCAGATTAGTGACGTCTTTCATCTTACTAACCCTTGGGACAACGGCTCATAACTACTTATTACTAGTTCGTATAAGAAAACTTCTAATTTTCTTGGTTTTCTTAAATTTTTCTAATCTCATGGACGTAATTTTTCACTATCTAAACTTTTATTATCTTATTTATGTACAAAAATATTTTTATTTTTTGAAAATTTTTAAATTTTTATAGGTTTTTGAAAAAATGTTTTGTGCTTATGCAAATGATACGCAAATGATGCGAAAATAAGCACAAACCTCTCCCAAACTTGTTTTCAACAGTGTCCTCACTGTTGCTATCTGCTAAACCTCGAAAAACCTGTAAGCTTGGGATGGATTTATTAGCGGGGGCAAAATATATAAGTGAAGATCCTCCCCCAAACTTATTTTCGGCTCATCATTTTGTAAAAATTTCTTTTCAAGAGCCAAAAAAAATGCCCCCCCAAACTTGAGTTATGCAATGTTAATCTTTGAAAATCACATGAGGGGGTCAAAAATCAGTGGTCGATGCCAAGCTTTGCAAAGACAGAATGTTAACACCAACCATTCAAAATTTTTATCAATGCAGTGCTCTGGTTGGTGGAAGAAGAAGTGGGGAAAGATTAAGTAGTGGAATAGAATGCGTGTGCGTCTCATTTTGGAGAGACGATGCAGTGTATGTGATGGATTGCTCGCATTCTTTTTACAGTTCAGAAGAAGGGGTGGAGGTTCAATTTCATTGATTGGGAGATGAATTATCTCAACACCCGTATTATTCAAAAATGCGAGTTCATCAGCGAAGATCTCCTCAAAAGTTCCATCAATGCCCCGATGAATAATGTCATCACACAGTGCGGGGTGATCTTCAGACTCTAAAGGCATTTCATAATCAGTGTTAGTTGTTAACCCGGACAACTCGGTGGAATAGTCCGTATGTGTATGATACATAGTTGGGTCAAACAATAACATATGAAAAGAGTCAAGATCAGTATCAAGAGGATCATCAAATTCGCTGCTGTCGACATCCATTAAGTCGACAGAGCAGACCTGAGCAGTAGGTTCGGAGGGTACACTTCCCAACTTGTAAATGTTCAGCTCTATTGACCTATTCCCAAAAGATAGGGTCATAGAATCGTTATGACAGTTGATGATAGCATTGGAAGTGGCCAAAAAGGGGCGGCCTAAAATCATCGGAATTTGATTCCGTGGGTTCGCTACAGGCTATGTATCAATTACAATAAAATCTACCGGGAATATAAATTCTCCGAGTTTTATTAATACATCCTCCAGTTCACCCCTAGGTTTGGTGATTGATCGGTCAGCCATCTGGAGAGTGCAATGGGTTGGCTTCAACTCTCCGATACCTAGTTGCTCATAAACCGAGTATGGAAGCAAGTTAACACTAGCGCCAAGGTCTAGTAGAGTACGGTTAATGTGTTTCTCCCCGATAGAAATGGAAATAGTAGGATATCCAGGATCCTTACGTTTCCTCGGTAATTGCTGGGGAAAGGCTGTGTCTACTGTTTTTGCCATGAATATCTTCTTGGGCACTTGAGTCTTCCTCTTCCTAGTGCACAAGTTCTTAAGAGTTTTCGCATAGGACGGAACTTGTTGGATAGCATCTAGGAGAGGGATGTTAATGTTAACTTGCTTAAAAATGTTCATAATCTTCTCCATATGTAGACTTGGTGTGTTAGCCCTTAACCGATTAGGATAAGGTGCTTTAGCAATAAGCGCTGGGTCTATCATAGGAGAAGGAAGTGTGTGTGGAATCGATCCCAGAATAAAAGTGGGGATCGTCCGTGGAGGGGTAAAGAGGTGGACTGAGGTGGCGAGCCTTTTTGGAAATGAAGAATAGGCTCGGGAGAAGGGTGTGGGGTAGAAGAACTGGGGTTAGAATTAGAAGTGTGTGTGTGAGGAAAGGTCTCAGCCAGGGTGTTATTGATTGATTTATCAGTATCATCAAACTCTTCCCCAACGTGAGTGTCAAGCACTTTTCCAGATCTCAACATGATTCCATCCACATGATGTGAATAGCCAGGATTGGGTAAAGGTTGAGCTGGAAGTTTCCCTTTCTCCCTTGCACTCATTTCGGCTCTTAATCGTGAAATTTTTGCTTCCATCGATTTGATACTCTCAGCTTGGGACGCTGAGTTTTTCTTAATTTTATTGACAGAAGACTTCATTTCAGCCAAACTTGCATGATATTTGTTAAGATCAAATTCATGCATTGTGCAAATGAATAGGATTCATCAGTCCCGGTCAACTGCAAAGGACCAGATGGTGCGGGTGTGTTGACCGGATTTTGGAAATTTTGTGCTTGAAAGGGGTGCTGACTCAATTGAAGTTGTGGGTGCTGTTGTGGTGGAGGGACCCTTTGGAAATTGTTTTGGGTTGGAACCGTGTTTTGAGATTGTGATTGGTTCCAAGCAAAATTTCGGTGATTCCTCCAACCCTGATTATATGTGGAAGAATATGGATCGTTTCTAGGTCTTTGAAATGCAGCATTGGTATGCTTATGACCTTGAATTTTACGGAATAAATCTTTCAACTCAAATTTCAAAATACGAACAATTAGCGCATTATCCTCGGCAACGGAATAAATCTTTCAACTCAAATTTTACAGAATAAATCTTTCATCTCAAATTTCAAAATACGAACAATTAGCGCACTATCCCCGGCAACGGCGCCATTTGATTGTAATAAATTCTTGTTGTGTAAATCAAATCAAATGATCCCCGATAACGGCGCCATATGATTGTAAAGAATTCTTGTTTGTGTAATTGGGAAATTGTATAGAAATTACAACCAAAAATTATTTGACCGCAATCAACTACGGTGTCGGATGTAGATTGTAAGTGAGTACGGATCGTCCACAGGGACAGTGTAATAGTTCGTCTTTTGAATTAGATGAGTCGAAACTTTAAAGAAAAGAAAACAAAACAATTCATGATTTATATTTGAAGTTCAAGAATTAGAAAATCTAGATCTAATAACAAGAAAAAGATAGAATTAAGAATTGATAGTTTGATGATTTTTCCAACCAAATATCAAGAATCGAAATGAGGCTCGTAGGAATCGATCGGATCTATAGATGTGATGCAATCTCAAGATGACGTATTCTTATCCTTCGATGAATTGATACTAGATCGATGATGATCAACGAGAATTAGGGATTTCTAGTGAAACTAAGGTTTCATCATTTATCCCTTGTTCCTTCGTCGATATCATTCATATTCTAACCTCTAGTAAATTCAAGAAACGATCGTAGATCCCTAATTTCGAGCGATCACAATCAAGAAAGCATCGCAACGAAACTAGGTCATCGATTCTTGAACTTGCTAGGGTTTACAAAACTCATAGGACTTAAGAATCGATTTAAGATTTGTTACATCATCATTCTATTGATCGTCTCGACTCCTCGACGAGCGGAGTTTTACTCAAACATCACAACAAGAACTACAATTACAAATTGAGATCGAATCATGATGCAAAAATTTAAAGAAAACAAGATTAAAGAATTTCACCTTTTATTTATATCAACAATTTCATTACATTCGCTCAAGAACTACAAGAGGAAGAACTCGATCGTCGATTTGGCTTCGCTCGTCCCCATGAGTCGCGGATCGGCTTGGATCACTTGCTCGATTGGAGATCGGCTCCGCTCCTAAAAGGTTGAAGTCTTCTTGCTTGATTTGTTACTCGGGATCTTGAATTTGGAGTGGAATTAGGGTTAGGGTTTCGCACAAGTCTTGTCACTAGACTTGTGGAAGAAGATGAAGAATTGAACTACTAAAGATTAAGGAAGTAATGAACAACTAAGATTAACTAAGATTGATTAGCCATTAACCCTAGATCTAGGCTTCTATTTATAGACTTCCCTAAACCCTAGATCTAGGATTAGAATTTGAATTTCCCTCCAAAAGTTAGTTAGAGGAGATTTGAATTTCCCTCCAAAAGTTTGTTGAGGAGAAGCTTCTAGATGTGATTAGTTAGGAGCTTAATCAAGATTAGCATGCTTAATGATCTTTTGCTGATCTGGCAGAAGACTCTGGAGAATTCTGGAATTTGACGTGTCAAAATGAGGTGTACCCAATGAGATAGGAATTATGCCCTGAAAATTAGGTGATGATGTGGCAGAACCGCCGCGGAACCGCGGCGCAAGCCGGCTCCCGCCGCGGTTCCGCGGCTCTTTGGAGGAGTTGGGGCTTGGTCTCTCTGGTAATTGTTGGATTTGATATGTGGGACTTTTTCTGATGTGTTGATTCTGAAAATACTTTCTAGATTACTTCCAGATCTGAATCTTTTGAGTTGGCGTAATGTTTGATCAGCAAAATGACAATTTTGGCTTTTCTTCTGGATTTTCCTGCACAGACTTCGAAACAAGTGTTGCGCAATATAGGGATGATGCGATGCCATGATAAACACACAATTTCCTCAGAAATATCGGTTTTAGAGTCTAACACATGCAATCTGATATTTCAGGACTGTTTTGCTAATATGTGAAATATGAATACCGAACACTTCTAAATGGGTGCAAATGATAGGGAAATTGCCGTGTTAAAAATTCATTATTTTCGACTGATCATGAACCCTCCTCAGAAGCATATTTCTAAAGGAACCAATGCACATGGGGCATCCTGCTCATTCATCGAAGAAACCCCATAGGAAGTGATGCTGTCTGATTGAAAAGATTTCGGATTGTGTTTATCGAATCAAATAGTCCCCGGCAACGGCGCCATTTGATTGTTAATAGAATTTCCGTTGTGTACGTAGAAAATAGAATAGAAATCACAATCAAAAATTAATTGACCGCAATCAACTACGGTGTCGGATTGTAGATTGTTAGTGAGTGCGGATCGTCCACAGGGAAAGTGTAATCGTTCGTCTTTCGAATTAGATGAGTTGAAACTTTAAGAAAAGAAAACAAACAATTCAAGATTTGTATTTAAAGTTCAAGAAAGAGAAAAACCTAGATCTAAGAAAGCATTAAAAGATAGAATCAAGAATTGATCGTTTGATAATTTTTCCAAACCAAATCTCAAGAATCGAAATGAGGCTCGTAGGAATCGATCGGATCTATAGATGTGATGTAATCTTACAATTACGTATTCTTATCCTTCGATGAATTGATTCTAGATCGATGATGATCGATGAGAATTAGAGATTTCTTGTGAAACTAGGGTTTCATCTTATCTCTTGTTCTTTCATTGATATCATTCATATTCTAGCCTCTAGTAAACTCAAGAAACGATCGTAGATCCCTAATTTCGAGCGATCACAATCAAGAAAGCATCGCAACGAAACTAGGTTATCGATTCTTGAACTTGCTAGGGTTTACAAAACTCGTAGGACTTAAAAATCGTTTAAAGATTTGTTACATCATCATTCTACAATCGTCTCGACTCCTTTACGAGCGGAGTTTTACTCAAACATCACAACAAGAACAACAATTACAAATTGAGATCTAATCATGATGCAAGAATTAAAAGAAAGCAAGATTCAAGAATTTCACCTTTTATTTATATCAACAATTTAGTTACATTCGCTCAAGAACTACAAGAGGAAGAACTTGATCGTCGACTTGGCTTCGCTCGTCTCCGTGGATCGCGGATCGGCTTGGATCACTTGCCCGATTGAAGATCGGCTCGGCTCCTAAAAGGTTGAAGGCTTCTCGCTTGATTTGGTACTCAAGATCTTGGATTTGGAGTGGAATTAGGGTTAGGGTTTCGCACAAGCTTTGTCACGAAGCTTGTGGAAGAAGATGATGTAGAATTATTCACTAAAGAGTGATTAAAGAACAACCTCAACCCTTAGATTTAGGATCTATTTATAGATAACTAACCCTAGATCTAGGATTTCAAATTCTAACTTTCCCTCCAAAAGTTTGTTGAGGGAATTCAAATTTCCCTCCAAAAGTTAGTTAGGGGAGAAGGTTCTAGATGTAATTAGTTAGGAGGAGCTTCTAGAATAGGATTAATTAGGAGCTTAATTAGGATTAGCCTTCCTTAATTTTCTTTGCTGATCTGTAGTAGCTTCGAGAGAATTCTGGTGTTTGAAGTATCATAAAGCACTGTGGGACCAGAGATAGAGATTATGCCCAAAAAGTTGACTGATGACGTGGCAGAACCGCCGCGCTTCCGCGGCTTAAGCCTGGCTTCCGCCGCGGAAGCGCGACGCTCTTTGAGCCTTGGAGCTTGTGCTCTCTGTGGTAGTCTTGGGCTCATCTTTGGGCCTTCATTTGATGTATAGAATTTAATATCTCCTTTTGTATTGCTACCAGATCTCAGGGCTTTGAGTTGGCGTAAATTTGATCAGCTCTTTTGCTTTTCTCTTCCGTATTTCCTGCATAGACTCAAGACAAGTGTTGCGCAAATACAGAAATGATGCGATGCCATGAAATGCGGTTAATTTCCTTTAAAGTGTCGGTTTAAAAGTCTACTACATGAAATCTCATATTTTGTGACAGATTTGTTAATATGTAGAATATGAATGTCGAACACTTCTAAATGTATGCAAAAGATGGGGAAATTGCCGGCTAAAATATACAATATTTTCGACTGATCAAATACCCCCAAACTTAATTTCGATCGTCTCGAGCGAATGTTTTATTAAAAAGGGAAGGAGAAAATAAAGAAAGAGAAAAACTAACTAGCACACTTTCGTAGGCAACACGATTACACTGAGCACGTGCAACAAGCCTTTAAACCTCTAGGTGTCCCTAGTAGGAGGAGTGTTGTCTCCTGAGGGTTTTCAGCGGATTGCACCCACAAAATCCAATAATAAAAGCAAGATCATGAATATTACATTTAAAGAAAAGAATCGTATAAGAAAGACTTTGAAAATTAGGGTTTCCAACTAAGCTAGCTTTTCGGTTGTCATGAGCCCTATCTTAATGGTCATGAAAAGATGTCAGAAATCACGTCCTCCCTCAATAAAACATCGTCTTATTCTTCATTCCTATCTGTTTTCCAAACATCGATCATATAACCCTGCGTGTGTGTAAAGACATCCCTACACCCGGAGAATTCAATTCAAGCTATCATACTCTTGCCCATCAGCCTCAGTACTTTTTAATCAATGAATATTTAGACGAAATTGCTCACACACTTTCATGCGACCGTTAATACTTCTTGAGGTACTAACCGACCGATTACTAATGTGCTTGCTTATTTGGTGTATTTTCCTAATCTTGCACCACCTTAGGCATAGCAGTGACTCCCAGACCAGTTGGCCTTAGGGCACTAGGTGAAGAAGCACCCTCGCTATATATTTTTTATTGCCCTCGGTGATAACAAAACCAGTGTTCATTTTTCTCACCACTTTATATTTTCTTTATTCATTTTTTTTTTATTTCCTTCATACATCGGCTTTAAGACAAGAGCATTTCAAGGTATCCTCTACTATCCCAGGCTTTAAGACGTGTGTAAGTGCGAATAGCAGGGTAGCAACGTTCAAAATGTTTGGCTTCTAGAATAGAAACTATTTTTCAGACTTATTTTTATCCTCAGATTAGTGACGTCCTTCATCTTACTAACCCTTGGGACAACGGCTCATAACTACTTATTACTAGTTCGTATAAGAAAACTTCTAATTTTCTTAGTTTTCTTAAATTTTTCTAATCTCATGGATGTAATTTTTCACTATCTAAACTTTCATTATCTTATTTATATACAAAAAATATTTTTATAATTTTGAAAATTTTTAAATTTTTATAGGTTTTGAAAAAAATGTTTTGTGCTTATGCTAATGATATGCAAATGATGCGAAAATAAGCACAAACCTCCCCCAAACTTGTTTTCAACAGTGTCCTCACTGTTGCCTTCTGCTAAATCTACAAAAACCTGTAAGCTTGGGAGGAATTTATTAGTGGGGGCAAAATATATAAGTGAAGAACCTTCCCGAAACTTGTTTTTGGCTCATCATTTTGTAAAAATTCATTTTAGGAGCCAGAAAAACATGTACCCCCCCAAACTTGAGTTATGCAATGTTAATCTTTTGAAAATCATATGAGGGGGTCAAAAATCATTGGTCGATGCCAAGCTTTGCAAAGACCGAACGTTAACACCAACCATTCAAAAATTTTATCAATGCTGTGCTCGGGTTGGTGGAAGAAGAAGTGGGGAAAAGGTAAGTGGTAGAATAGAATGTGTGTGCGTCTCATATTGGAGAGACGATGCAGTGTATGTGATGGATTACTCGCATTCTTTTTACAAGTCAAAAGAAGGGGTGGAGGTTCAATTTCAGTGATTGGGAGATGATTCATCTCAACACCCGTGTCTTTTAAAAATGCGAGTTCATCAGCGAAGATTTCCTCAAAAGTTCCATTCATACCCCGATGAATAATGTCATCACAAAGTGCGGGGTGATCTTCAGACTCTAAAAGCAGTTCATAATCAGTGTTAATTGTTGACCTGGACATCTCGGTGGAAGAGTCCGTATGTGTATGATACATAGTTGGGTCAAACAATAACATATGAAAAGAGTCAAGATCGATATTAGGAGGATCATCAAATTCGCTGCTGTCGACATCCATTAAGTCGACAGAACATACCTGAGCAATAGGTTCGGAGGGTACACTTCCCAACTTGTAAATGTTCAGTTCTATTGACCTATTCCCGAAAGATAGGGTCATAGAACCGTTACGACAGTTGATAATAGCATTGGAAGTGGCCAAAAAGGGGCGACCTAAAATCACCGGAATTTGATTCCGTGGGTTCGCTACAGGTTGTGTATCAATTACAATAAAATCTACCGGGAATATAAATTCTCCGATTTTTATTAACACATCCTCCAGTTCACCCCTAGGTTTGGTGATTGATCGGTCAGCCATTTGGAGAGTGCAATTGGTTGGCTTCAACTCTCCGATACCTAATTGCTCATAGACTGAGTAAGGAAGCAAGTTAACACTAGCGCAAAGGTCTAGTAGAGCACGGTTGATGTGTTTTTCCCCAATAGAAACGGAAATAGTAGGATATCCAGGATCCTTACGTTTCCTCGGTAATTGTTGGGGGAAAGCCGTGTCTATTGTTTTTTCCATAAAAATCTTCTTGGGCACTGAATTCTTCCTCTTCCTAGTGCACAAGTTCTTAAGAGTTTTCGCATAGGACGGAACTTGTTGGATGGCATCTAGGAGAGGGATGTTGGTGTTTACTTGCTTAAAAATGTTCATAATCTTCTCCATATGTGGACTTGGTGTGTTAGCCCTTAACCGATTAGGATAAGGTGCTTTAGCAATAAGCGCTGGGTCCATCTTAGGAGAAGAAAGTGGGTGTGGAACCGATCCCATAATAGAAGTGGGGATCGTCCGTGGAGGGGTAAAAGAGGTGGGCTGAAGTGGCGAGCCTTTTGGGAAACGAAGAATAGGCTCGGAAGAAGATGGTAGGGTAGAAGAACTGGGGTTAGAATTGTGTGTGTCAGGAAAGGTCTCAGCCGGGGTGTTATTGATTGATTTATCAGTATCATCAAACTCTTCCCCAAGGTGATGGTCAAGCACTCTTCCAGATCTCAACGTGATTGCATCCACATCATGTGAATAGCCAGGATTAGGTAAAGGTTGAGCTGGAAGTTTCCCTTTCTCTCGTGCACTCATTTCAGCTTTTAGTTGTGCAATTTGTTCTTCCATCGATTTAATACTCTCGCTTTGGGACGCAGAGTTTTTCTTTATATAATCGACAGAAGACTTCATTTCAGCCGAAACTTGCATGATATTTGTTAAGACCAAATTCATGCATTATGCAAATGAATCAGTCCCGGTCAACTGCAAAGGACTAGATGGTGCAGGTGTGTTGACCGGATTTTGAAAATTTTGTGCTTGAAAGGGGTGCTGACTCAATTGAAGTGGTGGGTGCTGTTGTGGTGGAGGGGCCCCTTGGAAATTGTTTTGGTTTGGAACCGTGTTTTGAAATTGTGATTGGTTCCAAGCAAAGTTAGGGTTATTACTCCAACCCTGATCATATGTGGAGGAAGATGGATCGTTTCTAGGTCTTTGAAATGATGCATTGGTATACTCAGGACCTTGAAATGGACATTCTTCCGTCAAGTGAGACGGATCAGAACAGCATCCACATACAGTTTTGGAGAGTGATATTTGACTTAGGGCGGCTAAAAATTTGTTTTCCATAGTCTCGAGTTTCTTTTGCATAGCTGAAATGTCAGCTCTAACTCCTATGGAAATATCATTGCCATCCCTAGACGATTGACTCACACCCTCCTACTGTAAAGATTTTTCAGCGAAATTTTCTAGAAAGTTCCAAGCTTCCCCATCATCTTTGGTCATAAAATTGCCTTGACACATTGATTCAAGGGTCTGTCTTGTGTAAGGAGTAATGCCCTCATAAATGATTCGGCAAAGATCCCATCTCGGGATGCCGTGATGTGGACATTGGATTAACAGATCCTTGAAGCGGTCAAGACATTTTGAAAATGTTTCATTTGGAAGCTGGGTGAATTGATAGATTTCGCTACGGACTCGAGCTGTCTTTTGGTGTGGGTAGAATTTCTTAAGGAATGCTTTGACGAATTCGTCCCAATTTGAGATGGAATGTGCGGTAGTGTTATATAGCCACTTCTCGGCTAAATCGCACAAAGTGAATGGGAGAAGACGTAGACGGAAAGCATCCACAGAAAGCTGTGAAGTACCCATCATTGCGCATACATTTTCAAATTTCGTGATAAACACGTATGCGTCTTCAGACTCGAGACCGTGAAATTTTGGTAAAAGGTTGATGTATTGGGGTTTTATTTGAAAATTTTCCCCGTTGGCTGGTGGTGTGGAAAGACAAGTGGAAAGTGGGCCTCGTGTAGGATAACACCTCTCTTGGAGAGAGATGCGAGGTGGATTCTGCGCACCAACGGACGGCGGCAGAGTAGTGGAAAAGAAGTTCAATGGAGGTGGATCCATCGATGTGGGTGTGGTGGTGGGTAAAAGAGAAGGAAATGTAGAAATACCGACTTTTGGGTCGATGAGGGAACGCGGACTAACAGGCACTAGAATCCCGTTGTCCAGCCTATCTTGTACTAAAAAGGGTTAGTACAAGTGGCAGCGTGAATTTATAATTAGGGGAAATGATGTATGCGGTTGGTGTTTGTTTTAAAAAGATACGGATTTTTGAAAAATATGATGCAACAAAACAAATGCAGCACACAAAACCCTAATTCTATTGGTCACCTAGGTCAAACTCTAGACCGCTCCTAACTGCCAAAAGACAAGTCGCAGGATAAATCCTCCACTGCCTCTTTGTCCCCCTGTGGCCGGATAAGTGCCAGGTAAGTGGGAAGGAACCACCACTACAGTGGGCCTAATTAATAACCACTAGCCTTAGACACACTCGCCTTAGACACCACAAGAAAACTCGGATAAGCAATGAATTACCCACGGCCTTCTCTTGTCCTAATTGAGCGCGACGGTCCTTAGAGTCATCTCTAGATTTCTTTTAATTAATGAGGGTCAATGCGGATGCAAGTTTGTGATTTTCGGGGCCTAGGAAGGGTAATGAAATCCCCACCTAATTTGGATTTGGTCGTGCCCCTTAAATTTCCGTATTAATATGCAACAACCACAAGAATCAAAAACACGCACAATATTTTTATTTTTGCGGCGCTGCGATTTATTTGCAAAGAAACCTGCAGTAAAATTGTTATTGGAGCAGATGAGAGGAGAGATAAGAAAGATAGTAGCTTACAGAGAAAAATTTATGCAGTGAAGAGCTAGGGTTGCGGCGCTTCCGCCGCGGATGAGGGGTATATGCCGCGGATGGGCGGTGGTCTTTTGGGATCAGTGCACAGAAATTTGTGCACAAGCTCCTGTTCACCTACACTGCTCTCTGGATGTTTCAGAAAATTTTTTCCACAGCTCCAATGATTCCAGATTTCCTCGCAATCAAATCACAACAACACGTATTAGTGTTTGCACGAGTTTAGATCAAAAAATTATAATGGAATAAATTGTTCAACTCAAATTTCAAAATACGAACTATTAGCGCACTATCCCCGGCAACGGCGCCATTTGATTGAAAAGATTTCGGATTGTGTTTATCGAATCAAATAGTCCCCGGCAACGGCGCCATTTGATTGTTAATAGAATTTCCGTTGTGTACGTAGAAAATAGAATAGAAATCACAATCAAAAATTAATTGACCGCAATCAACTACGGTGTCGGATTGTAGATTGTTAGTGAGTGCGGATCGTCCACAGGGAAAGTGTAATCGTTCGTCTTTCGAATTAGATGAGTTGAAACTTTAAGAAAAGAAAACAAACAATTCAAGATTTTTATTTAAAGTTCAAGAAAGAGAAAAACCTAGATCTAAGAAAGCATTAAAAGATAGAATCAAGAATTGATCGTTTGATAATTTTTCCAAACCAAATCTCAAGAATCGAAATGAGGCTCGTAGGAATCGATCGGATCTATAGATGTGATGTAATCTTACAATTACGTATTCTTATCCTTCGATGAATTGATTCTAGATCGATGATGATCGATGAGAATTAGAGATTTCTTGTGAAACTAGGGTTTCATCTTATCTCTTGTTCTTTCATTGATATCATTCATATTCTAGCCTCTAGTAAACTCAAGAAACGATCGTAGATCCCTAATTTCGAGCGATCACAATCAAGAAAGCATCGCAACGAAACTAGGTTATCGATTCTTGAACTTGCTAGGGTTTACAAAACTCGTAGGACTTAAAAATCGTTTAAAGATTTGTTACATCATCATTCTACAATCGTCTCGACTCCTTTACGAGCGGAGTTTTACTCAAACATCACAACAAGAACAACAATTACAAATTGAGATCTAATCATGATGCAAGAATTAAAAGAAAGCAAGATTCAAGAATTTCACCTTTTATTTATATCAACAATTTAGTTACATTCGCTCAAGAACTACAAGAGGAAGAACTTGATCGTCGACTTGGCTTCGCTCGTCTCCGTGGATCGCGGATCGGCTTGGATCACTTGCCCGATTGAAGATCGGCTCGGCTCCTAAAAGGTTGAAGGCTTCTCGCTTGATTTGGTACTCAAGATCTTGGATTTGGAGTGGAATTAGGGTTAGGGTTTCGCACAAGCTTTGTCACGAAGCTTGTGGAAGAAGATGATGTAGAATTATTCACTAAAGAGTGATTAAAGAACAACCTCAACCCTTAGATTTAGGATCTATTTATAGATAACTAACCCTAGATCTAGGATTTCAAATTCTAACTTTCCCTCCAAAAGTTTGTTGAGGGAATTCAAATTTCCCTCCAAAAGTTAGTTAGGGGAGAAGGTTCTAGATGTAATTAGTTAGGAGGAGCTTCTAGAATAGGATTAATTAGGAGCTTAATTAGGATTAGCCTTCCTTAATTTTCTTTGCTGATCTGTAGTAGCTTCGAGAGAATTCTGGTGTTTGAAGTATCATAAAGCACTGTGGGACCAGAGATAGAGATTATGCCCAAAAAGTTGACTGATGACGTGGCAGAACCGCCGCGCTTCCGCGGCTTAAGCCTGGCTTCCGCCGCGGAAGCGCGGCGCTCTTTGAGCCTTGGAGCTTGTGCTCTCTGTGGTAGTCTTGGGCTCATCTTTGGGCCTTCATTTGATGTATAGAATTTAATATCTCCTTTTGTATTGCTACCAGATCTCAGGGCTTTGAGTTGGCGTAAATTTGATCAGCTCTTTTGCTTTTCTCTTCCGTATTTCCTGCATAGACTCAAGACAAGTGTTGCGCAAATACAGAAATGATGCGATGCCATGAAATGCAGTTAATTTCCTTTAAAGTGTCGGTTTAAAAGTCTACTACATGAAATCTCATATTTTGTGACAGATTTGTTAATATGTAGAATATGAATGTCGAACACTTCTAAATGTATGCAAAAGATGGGGAAATTGCCGGCTAAAATATACAATATTTTCGACTGATCACTGTCTCCCAAAATGAAGAGAATGTTAAAAGATCTCCAAACATGCCTTGCGATCAGATGGAAAAACACGCTTGGACCAGAGATCATAGATGGGATGTAGAATCCACGTCCCACTCCTTAGGCTATTGAGAAGGGAAAAGCCCCAACTTCAACCAGTCTTCCAAGAAGAAAATTAAGAAGACAACGAAGAAGCTTGTACTGCCAACCGAGCATGTCGACAGTCGTATAAATATCCAAAAGTATATTGACGAGCTAGAAGAATATAATCAGAAAGCGCATTTGCCTGTTACTCTTGAGGAATTTCTCAAACACATCCTCAAAAAATAGAAAAGAGGGTGAGGATGATGACTCAAAGGAAGAAATAGAAGACCGTGTGGAATGCTGCCGCATGGTCTCTCACTCTTCCATCTATAATGATGAGGCCTCCGCCCGCGTCCGAAAGCGATTTGGATGGACAGGGGGTATAATCAATGCCTGAAACTCCAAGTTCGCCACAAAAAGGACCCGATTAAGAAGCTCCTAATGGAAGCCTTTCAGAGGAGCAAGGAAAATCAAAGGCATGGGCTGGCTATCTATGAAAAAGCCAGACAATGTCTAAAAAGGAAAGCGGTTGAAGAGGAAAGTTATGTAGCTCCCCAATTGAAGCAGAATGTATAAACGAAGTAGAAGATACTGCTGAAGAAAGGAAAGGCCGAGAAACACTTCGCTAAGGCCTTATCCAAAGGGATGAAACTGCCGCCCCTAAAGATATATACCCCAGGAATTGTGGACTTTATAGATGGAGAAGAGCATCCAAAGTATTGGCTCTACCACCGAAGGGTCTGCCACCCTATCGACGAGTGTAAATCATTCGGGAAATGGTGGTGAAAGTACGTTCTCTATAACATGCATCTAGAGAGAGATTCGAATGAACAAGGCTCACCCGCCCCAACTTGATGGTTCTAAGGCAAACGGCCAAGCAAGGACGATCATCGAAAGTTGTTATATGACCAAGGCTCAGATTGCAGAAGGAGGAAGTTCGGTAGTGCCGACTTTCGGAAATGATTCGGAAGATGAAACTCCTGTAAATCTCCCCTATGTAAGCTTCTCGTCGAGAGATGAAGAAAAGAAAAAGGATTGCAGTAACATTCGTCTGCGGAACCACACTCTCCTCGAGAAGAACCTTGGGCTCGCAAGTAAGGATCCCAAAAATCAAGACAAGGGTAAAAGGAAAATGCCCGAAGAGATCGCTTTTGATGAAGAGATGGCCAAAGAACTCGCCGCCAAGGATCTCCCCAAGAAAAATAAGGTGGATTGCAATGTGTTAACCCATTTGAAAATGTTACCTTCACACTTGAGCATATATGATACTCTGCTCTTGTCAAAGGAGCTGCGAGAGTCTTTAATCAAAGCTATTGAAGGACCAATCCTTTTCCAAGCGCACTTTGCCGAAGAAGATATGAAGGATAAAATGGTGGAGATATACATGGCCGACATCACTTTCAGCGAAGAAGATCTTCTTCCGGGGGCGTTCGAGCACAACCGACCGCTCTACATCGCTGGGTACTGTGATGATCAGAGAATAAATAAGATCCTCGTCGACAATGGTTTTTTGGTCAACCTGCTAAATGTTAAGGTGCTCAAGCAGCTGTTTATGGATGTACGATATCTCGGCCGAGAGAAAATCACCATCTCCGGATTCGACTCCTAATCTTCAAGAACGCTGGGTCCATAGTGTTGACGCTTTGCTTTGGACAAACTCATCACAGACGTCAAATTTCATGTCATTGAAGGCAAGCCATGTTATAGAGTTTTGTTGGGTAGACCTTATTTACACCAATATGGCGTCATCCCTTCTATACAACATCAGTGTAGTGTATGAAGTATTTAAAGGATAGCCGAGAGCACACCATCATAGGCGAGCTCAATCCGTTGTCGGTAAATGAAATACGGAAGTATGAAGATGTGAAGTATTTCTTGTTGGAATTCAAAGATACAGAGAAGTGCGACAAACCGAAATATAAACAAGTGCAAGTGACGATCATCCCAATCTTCGGAAGTGACTCAGAAAAAGAAGAAGAAATAGTATTCACGGGTCAGCCTCCAAAGGAAACTGATAAACCAAGCTCGTCAACTCCTATTCTGATCTTCGACAGTGATTCAGAAGAAAAAACTGATATGGTTTTCTCCATCCATTCGTAGGTAAAGGTCGCCGATGAAGCCGATCGAGCCCTATATATTACGATGGCTCCGCCGCATCACTAAAAAGAGCTCGATGCACTCAGCACCTACAGTGTGCAAGATCTAATAACCTACCACATGCCTTCCAGATGTAAAAGAGAAAAGGCGATTCTCTTCTATAAATCGGAAGATACCAAGGTGGAGAAAGAGATTTAGCATGGATTCGAGCCGAATATCGACAGGTTACAACCAATTCCTATGCCACGATACTATACAAAGAGCTTAAAAGAACTTCTTCATCAGCAGGGAATACCGTTCAAACAGACTGTTCGTCTGGTCTAGTATTACAAGAGGATCTAGGAAGTGCCGGGGACTCGCCAACTAGCATCCCATGGGAAGTTCGATACCACTAGTTTGGGCTATGTCTGACCCAAGAAGAAGAAGCGAGCTCATAGCCGCTATGCCTTAAGCGAAAGGGAAGATACATGGATGGCAGACAACTCAGCCGAACAAGGTGAAAAAACCTCGCAAAGTACTCTAACCGAATCATCTGAAGTGCTTCAAGAGAAGGTATAATGGCCCTATACAAAAAGGTCATACAATTATCCCCAAGCGGACGATATAATAATGTAATGAGATGTATTAATTCAGCTCCGCAAGACACCGCAACTCTGCTACCAGATGACTCGACCGAGAAGCTAATAAGAGAAGCCTATCGAATGGGTGAGACAGCTTTATACGAAGTAGCCATAATATCACACCTAAGCTGGAAATCTATGGGAGAGAAGAGCCATAATCCTCATTCTCGAAAGTTGTCTATACCTTCCTTTAAAAATGATGAAATTCAAGATGATCACATTGAAGATAGGAATCCATCCACATCCAAGCCACAAGGTCACTCAGCCCTACCTTTTATAGAGAGGATGGGGTGGGGATATTCTTTTCCCCATGATAAGACGAGGATATTTAACCTCGTCATGAAGCACTAGATGTTAATACTGCCTAAGTCTAAGCGGCCTCATGAAACTAATGCTTTTGATCATCTTGACTACTGTCCCTACCATCGGGTCATTGGTCATCCAATCGAAGATTGCTTTCCATTCAAAGACTGGGTGGATGAGAAATACTGGCAAGGCAAGTTCACACTGAGTGATAACTGGAAAGTGGAACCTCTGCAAAAGCATGAGCCAATGTGAGACAACCTCAACAAATCAAAGCATGACTAGCCCAAGAAGTGGAAGCTCACCCACACTTTCTACATGATAAAACTCCTCAATGTAAAGGGGATGAAGATACACTTCAGTGCCTCGACTGCTTCACTAATGAAGAAGGGGAGATTTCATAGCTGCCGCCGGCGCCAAAAGAACTGAAAGACGGGATCCATACCACCGCTGATGATTTGAAAAGATAAACTTGGGAACCGAAGAAGATCCTCAACCCACATTCGTCAGCGAGTTACTTTCAGATGAACAAGTAGATGGTCCAAAAGTAGTACTTATGGAGTATAAAGACTGCTTCGCATGGAATTACTCCAAGATGCTATGCCTTGATTCAAATATAGCAGTTCACAAATGGTCCATAATGCTGGGAGTAAAGCCTGTCAAACAATCTCCGAGAAGGCGTCTTGAACTAGAGATGAGTGTCAGCGCTGAAGTTAAGAAGCTTACAGATTCCGGTTTCATCCAGGAAGTCCAATACATCGACTGGATTGCCAATATCGTCTCTATGATGAAGAAGAACGGGAACGTACGGATCTACGTGGACTTTCATGACCTCAATAAGGCGTATCAAAAATATGACTTCCCCGTACCAGTCACCGAACTGATGATCGAAAACACCCTCTACTTATGAGGTCTTCTACTTCATGGATGGATCATCAGGATACAATCAGATAAGATGGATCCGGAAGATCAGAAGCATACGACCTTCCGCACAACGTCAGGAATATACTGTTACAAAGTCATGCCTTTCAAACTAAAGAATGCTGGGGCGGCATATCAAAGAGCAATGACTAAGATATTCGATGACATGATACATGACATCATTGAATGCTACATCGATGATTTAGTGGTCAAGAGCATCTCATATGAAGAACACTTGGAGCTTTTAAGGACAATATTCAAGCGCCTTCGAAAATACAACCTGAAGAATCCGCTGAAATGTGCGTTCGGAGTCTCATCAGGAAAGTTTCTGGGCTTTACCATCCGCCACCGAGGGATCGAAATCGACCCCTCCAAGATCAGGGTAATTATGGAAATACCCCCTCCAAAGAATCTCAAACAAATGCGATCTCTCCAAGAAAAGCTTGCTTATATCCGACAGTTCATCGCCAACCTTTTCGGGAAATGCCGGCCATACAACCATCTCATGAAAAAAAGGACCTCCTTCACATGGGACCAGAAATGACAGAAACCACTAGAGGTTATCAAGCGATATTGGCGGAATCCACCGGTCTTGGCTGCTCCAGTTAAGGGAAAGCCCTTTATTCTCTATACAACCATCCTTGATGGTTCTCTAAACGCGCTGTGGGCACAAGAGAATGACCAAGGAAAGGAGAGGGCTCTATACTATCTAAGTTGAGTTCTGCTAGGAGCAGAAATCAATTAGTCTCCTATCGAAAAGTATTGCCTGGCGTTGATCTTTGCCTTCACAAAGCTCAAACATTACGCCCTTACTATAAGAAAAAGGGTCTATTTCGTCGGTAGGTTTATTTCGTCGGCTGATAATCGACGAGAAAAAACTAAAAGCCGACGAAACAAACCCCAAATAAGCCAAATGTGGTCGCCTGTATCTTTAATATTTTTATAGGGTTATTTCGTTGGGTAATACCCGACGCAATAACACAATAAACTTAAAATACCTCGAGGCCTAGACTTTCCCTTCATTTTTCCCAAATTAAAAAATAAAAAACCTTAAGGCGATCGAAGCTCCTCCTCCTCCTCATCGACTGGTGACGGCGACCGGAGCTCCTTCAAGTCGATAAGCCTCTCTCTCTACCACTCTCTTTCTCACACTGTCTCTCTCAACCTCTCTTTCCGGAACTGACGTCGTCGTCCTCCTCCTCGAGCGGCGAACGGCGACCAGAGCTCCTCCAAGAAGGTTAGCCCCTCTCTTTCTGTCATATTTTCTCCCCCTTCTCTCAAGCGATTGGACCTCCTCCGTCGAGATCTGCCGCCGTTATCTTCCTCCTCGACCGACGACCGGAGCCCCTCCATCGAGATCTACTGTCGTCGAGACCTAGAGGTAATTGATTTTGGTTTAATTTTATTTTTTTAAAATTTTAAATTTCTGCGATGTTATCGATGATGTTGTTGTTGTTGTCGATGTCGTTGATGTTGTTGCTGTTGTTGATGGGTTAGGGACAGTTTGGGTTGAGGGTTAAGGTTAAGTGCTTGTCTTAGGGTTAAGGTTAGGGTTAGGGTGAGTGTTAAAGGACGGGTAATTTAGCTAATTTTTCTAAGTAGTTTAGTGAAAAGTAACAATATTTAAGTGTTAAGTGTTAGTGCTAGGGTTAGGATTAGGGTTGGGTTAGGGTTTGGGTTAGGGATGAAACCGATGATAACATGAAATATACTTGTTGTCATCGAGGATTTCACAATCAAAAAAATCGAACCTTGAACATCAAAACAACACAAAAATCTTATAGTTAGTCGATGAAACTCGATAATAACATGAAATATACTTGCTGTCATCGAGGATCTCACAATCAAAAAATTGAACCTTGAACATCAAAACAACATGAAAATCTTATATTTAGTGGATGAAACTCGATGATAACATGAATATATTTATTGTCATCGAGAATCTCACATTCAAAAAATCGAAACGTGCCTTGAATTTTCATATTGATGGTATGATCATTTAAAAAAATGAATTCTAGAGTTCAAGTATATCAAAAAGGCATATAACGCATTCTTTTTCTGGATCATTCCTTAAATATTTATATTATGAAGGCTTGAATTATGAATGCTTAGATTTGTGGTTGTGTCTCGTCACCTCGTACTCTCTATTCGACTTTTCGATGTGAAAAATGAGTTAACGGTAAAAGGTTGAGGGTTTAGATTCATATTCAAGAGTGAAATATGCAAGGTATACAAATCAATAGTCGTCATTCTTTCTTGAGGTACTGAGGGAAGAAAGTACCGGATATAAGTTTGATAATCCTTACTTTATATACATTTTTTTATATAATTATCGATAGTGTTGTGTACTAATTAATACTTATGTATGGATAACACTATAGTAAAATTGAGTAAAATTAAGCTAATTTATCTATTTGTTCCTCATTTGCAGTACACCAGCTTATTATGCACATCTAGATAGTCTCTTGCCACAAATAAACCATTTGTGTGTGAGTATGTGTGTGTGGGAAAGAGTATGTGTGCGTGTATGTGTGCATGCATGCATGTCTATGTTTGAGTCTGTGTGTATGTATACACACACACATACACACACATACAAGCACACATACACACAAAAATACACAAGTGAATAAATAGCAACAGTTTAGAGTATTTTAGTGTAATTAGTAAAATTGAGCTAATTTATCGATTTCTTCCTCATTTGCAGTGTCCCCGGCTTATTATGCACATCTAGCTAGTAAATCTCTTGTTACAAATAAACCACGCAACAATTTCAGTCTTTCTCCTTCTATCCTCTCATTTTTCACACCGAAAAGATGGATAGGGAGTGAGAAACAATTCACAACACTCGTCGATATTTGATGAAATACTTTTCTAAATTGGAATTGAGATGAAAGTATGTCATCGAGTATCGGCGAGTGATGTGCATCATGTCTCGCTTCTATATATCTTTTTAATGTGAAAAAGGAGTGGATAGATGGAGAAATACTGGGATGGTTGCTTATTTATTTATGACAAGAGATCAACTAGCTAGTTTGTTTTGTACCTTGTGTCTCACTCCCTATATAGCATCAGGAGGAACATGGAGTCTACCTGCAGTATAGGACCATCGACCAAGAAACTTGTGTTTGAAGGGTAATGTTTGCTTGATGTAGGCCATCTTTTTTAAACATCATTGATATCATAACTTGATTTGTACGATCTAATTTGATTAATAGAACCGATGGTAACTCTAAAGATGCTTTTGCGAAGTTTAATTGATGCGGGCTTATTTCCAAGCTAAATTTTACTTGTGCCGGGTAAGGTAACTGTTACGGTTGTATAGTTATTATTTAAGAAATTTTAATCATACAATTAAATATGTGATGTGTGCTTTGTCAGATTCGGATGGGGATGGAGTTGATCGCTGTTGTATACAATTGTGTTCATCCAGAGCTTAATCTACTAAAGGAAAAAGTACCGGATGTAAGCCCATCATTTTGTATATATTTGAATTGGTTTGTATATATTTGAATTGATTTGTTGTAAAATGAATTGATTGTGTGGATATTTGATTTGAATTTTTAGTAAATTGAATTGAGTTTGTGCTGAATATATATCTTGTATAACAATATATTGAATTGAATATGTATCGTTTGTGTGAATTGGTGAAATGGAAATGGATTTGAATTAGATTTGGAACTGCATTATATAGCATGACATATTTTTGTTTATCGAATTTTTTCGACAAAACAATTGCAGTTCGGATTTTTTTCGCTGTTGCCAATTTATTTCGTCAGGCCTTACCTGACGGAAAAGGTAAATAGCCGACGGATAAAGTCTTCAAACCTGGGAAAAAATTACTTACCTTTCCAGGTTTTTTAAACTTTTTCCGTCAGGATGAAGCTGACGGAAAAAAATTGTCGACGAAATAAGTTAAAGACCCGACGTAATAAACCTTATTACGCTGTACTTTTATACGTTGGGTAATGTCCGATAGAATAAAGTTATTCCGCAGATATCAATTTAATCCGTCGGGCTTATGCTGATGGAATAAATACAATTTTCTTGTAGTGCCTGGCACATGAAATCCATCTAATATCGAAGGTGGACCCCTTAAAGTACCTTATGACGAAGGCTATGCTGACCGGGAGGCTCGTCAAATGGGCCCTTCTGTTGATTTAATTTACAATAGTTTATCGCCCCTTCAAAGCGGTAAAAAGACAAGCCATCACCAACTTCCTCATGGAACATCCGATTTCGACCGACTCTCCATTAAATAGCGAGCTGCTGGATGAATATGCATTCAACACATGTGAAGAGATAGAAGAAACAGAAGGGTACCGTTGAGAACTATACTTCGATGGAGTATCTTCAATGAAGGAACGAAAGAGGAATACCCTAATAATCAAAACCGGGGTAGGTCTTATCTTCGTGACTCCACAAGGCGGGATACTCCGCTATGCCTTCTCGTTGATAGAATCAAGAACCAACAACGAAGTTGAATATGATGCTCTCATTACCAGTCTCGAAATCGCAATTGATATGCATATCAAGGATCTTGTAATATACGGAGACTCTCAGTTGATCGTCAACCAAGTGAATGGAGATTACAAGACATGCAAATCGGAGTTAATAAGGTATAATGAAAGGATACAACTACTAATACAGATTCCCTTTTGTGTATTGGAAAGTGTGTCATGAGTAGAAAACAGAAAAGCAAACACGTTAGCAAAACATGCAAAGAAATGGTAGATGAAAATCTCGACGATGTAAGGATCAGTGTCCAAAACCACAAGATCCTATCGCCAGCCGAATTTCCTTCGGAGTCTCTAGTGGAAATGCCCGAAGAAGAAGAAGATAAAATTGGATAAAAGTTCTCCAAGCCGAAAAAGAAGAAGAAGTTGAAGATTGGAGGCAAGTCTTTATAGACTATTTCAAGTCCCAACGAATACCTGAAGATGCATCACAAAGACACCAGCTCATCAAACGAGCATTGTCTTTTGCCCTAATCGATGGAACTTTATACAAAAGGTCTTGTGATCATATATGGCTGAGGTTTCTAGGTCCGAAGGAAGCCAAAAAGGTCGTCCAAGAAATTTATGACGGTCTTTGTGGGTCTCATCAAGCTTGTGGGTCTCATCAAGCTGGTCCTAAGATAAAATTGAAAATAAAAAAGATGTGTTACTACCGGTCCACGATAATTCAAGATTGCATTGAATATGCGAAGCGATGCCACTCATGCTAAATAGATGGGGACTTTATACATCAGCATCCTAATTCGCTGCATCCGACCGTAGCCAGTTGGCCGTTCGAAATGTAGGGAACCGATATAATCGGCCTCATTGAACCGGCGTTATCAAGAGGGCATCGATTCATCTTGGCGACAACTGACTATTTTACCAAATGGGAAGAGGCGATACCGCCGAGAGAAGTAAAAACGGAAAATATTCTCCACTTCATTAAAACTCATGTGATATAGTAATTCGGAGTTCCACGGCGTATAATCTCGGACAACAGACCAGCATATAGAAGCCACCAAATAAGCCGCTTCGCCAAGTAACACAAGATAGACTGGAGATATTCCCCCGTTTTTAACCCGTGAGCCAATGGTATAGCTGAAGCCTTCAACAATACGTTGACAAAGCTCATAAAGAAGATGATGTCCAAGAATAAAAAGGACTGGCACGAAAAGCTGTATGAAGCTTTCTGGGCATATCAAATGTCGTTCAAGACGGCCACAAAGACAACACCTTATGCCTTGAAGTTTGGAGCCGAAGCAGTACTCCTGCTGGAGATTGAAATTCCCTTGCTAAGGATAGAAGTTCATTACGAGATTACGGATGAAGATATCGCTCGCCTATGAATCAAAGAACTTGATGCACTCGACAAGGCCCATTTCGCGGCACAATAAAGCTTGGAAGTCTATCGAGCAAGGATGGCTCAAGAATATGAAAGATTGACTTGACCGAGGACATTCTGCCAAGGCAAACTCGTACTGGTTGTCAAAATACCCATGATCCCTAACCGCGCAAAACGTGGGAAGTTCGAGCCAAATTATGAAGGTCCGTACGTTATAAAAGAAGTCTACCAAGGTGGAGCTTACCAACTAATGGATATGCACAGAGAAAGGATATATCAACCAATAAACGGTCGATTTCTCAAGAAGTATTATGCCTGAAGGATTGCGACTTAGGTCAATGATAATTGACAACACCTATGTCCGCTTCTTATCTTCCTAAATTGGAACCCTGAGAGCCAGGCACCCTCCCCAGCATGTCGATGTTGGACTGAAATGTCCCTAAACTAATAATGGACCGAAATGTCCCTAAACTAGTATATCACCCTATGTATGGTGATGTTGGACCACCACGTCCCTAAACTGGAAAAATGGATCGAAATATCCCTAAACTGGAAGGTCGTCCCATGTATGGGTCACCTACGGCGAAACCACTTCTGAGAGTCCTGCAGACAAGCGATTTTGAACCACCATCCATCTACGAAGCTTAAAAAAATGGTATGTCCATAAGCAAAATGGGCACAGATGAAAATTTGAAAGGGTTCCGCGATTAAAAAAAGCAGGACTGCCGGCGAGCTTGTGAAAATCCGAAAGGGCACAAACTCGTTTAAAAAAGGGGAATATACACTTGTAGAGTTCTCTCGACTTGTAAGGAGAACACCTAAGTGAGATCCTTATGACTCACAAAGATGAAACACTTAGAAGTCCCCATGATTTCCATGGAGAATATACACTTACGGGATCCCCTCGACTTGTAAGGAGAAAACGCCCCTCTATGAGACTAACAGGGCTTATATAATTCAAAATCCTTAGGTTACAGATCTAAACCTGTTCCTAAGCCATCATATACCCCTCTAAAATAGCCCTATAGGTAGTTCGATCTCGACTCTTGTATACAATCTGCAGACACAAATAAACATTAAAAAAATCCAAATCCCGCATGGTGGACGACACTTGTAAGTCCTCTCGAGTTGTAAGGAGAAAAGTACTCTTGTAGGATCCTTAAGATTTGCAAGATTCACTTAGGAGTTCTCAGTTTTACTACGGAGAAAACGCACCTATAAGATCCTCTCGAATCATAGGGAGAAGATAACTTTACGAGACTCTCATGGCTCGTAAATATTGAAAAGGCTTAGTTGATGAAATCCTAATCCCGTTTTCTAAGCCATCTTTAGCAACGAAAAATGACGAGTCTCTTCTGGCAATATTCCAGTTGTAGCGATACTAATACCAAAATTGGATCAGACTCAAAAAATGCATATGAAATAGAAGAAATGATTAGGCAACTCACAATAAAAAATAGCAAGTAAAAAATAAAATGAAATAGCCGAAATGATTGGGCATCGCAAATAAATAACCGAAATGATTGGGCAATTATGACTTTCTCGATATGAAAAGCTAAAAGGACAGAGCATCGCGGAGAATAAAGATAAAAAGAAAAATGATAAAATAAAAAAAATTCTGCCCTTCAGATGGTTCGAATCACGACTTCTGTAGGCGGTTCATGGATATAAAGGAGTGATGTGTTTTCCCGCGCTTCGTCGGATGAATAATTGAGTCTTGATGGCACTTATATAGCATAGAGACTACATGAACGTTCGACTCACTCCGGTGAAGTACGATTGCAGCGTCATCAAGGACCCAAGGGTCGAAAATGAAGCGAAGTGATGGTATATTCCTATCTTCGGGTCTTGATAACAATATACACAAAGCCCAGAGACCATTGGATGTTGAACCACCTCAGACGGATACGGTTCTAACTTCCTTGGGACTCCTCAAAGAAAAGAGTCTGATCTCAAGTTAAAGCGCCATAGTATCGCCTAACGCTGAACTATCTGATGGCAATACAGACATACCGGCCTAGAAAGGTTACTTGATATGTTATATCCTGCAGTGGTAGGGTTGGGTGATACAGCAAGTACGCGACTACTCGAACTAGCGACCCGAGTGGACATGGACCAAGAAGAAATCTGCTGACGTAACGGTGCGATGGACTAAACCCATCACCACAAACCTAACGAACGCCTATATCGATTGGGGTTATGCATGTTTGACGTTTGGCTGAGTTTTTTCTTTACCTGAGGGTGAGATGAATTGAACGTTCTGGAATGAGTAAATAAACTAAGCTACGCCATTTCAGGATAATTAGAAAAAAAGTACAAGTCACAAAAAGAATATCTTTCATTCATATGCCAAAAGTGGAAGATACAAAGATCTATAAAGTAATGAAAAATACACACCGAGAAAAGCCTAAGACGGCGGATCTCTCAACAAGTCAGCCAGAAGAGCGCTACCCTGTTGAATTTCAATTTCAAGCTCTATCAACGTAGCCAGCTTGGCTTCTGCTGCTCTTGCTGTTGTTTATACAAGGCAAGTCGATGCTCGAGTTCCCTTTTTGCAGCCATTTGACCCTCCACTACTTCTTCTATGAAGTTAATGGCTCTATCGAAGCCACCACTTCTATCACAGCGTGTAGGAGAACTCGCCAGATCTTCTAAGCTCGTGTGGCACTAGATGCTAGTTGAGCTCGGAGATCTTCCAAGGCCTTTGAAGCTAACTCACGCTCTGAAAATTTCTGAGTTAACTTCTTCTCACAAGACCGGACATTGGCGCTGCATCTCTCAACCCATTCATTCAGCCGGACCCTTAGAGACGAGATTTCCGAAGGAAGGCGCTTATGCTCAAGTTTGTGAAGAAGGGCTTCAACTCACCGACAATATTTGACCCCAAGCACAAACCCGTACCTCATTATGAGAAGTAGGAAGAGCAGATAAAAAAGTGTTAGCCTCAGCAGAAAACCCCTCCGCAGTTAGTGAAATGACGGTACAAAGGTTTTCAATTAGATTGGTCAGCGAGCGTATGCTGCTCTTCGCCATCCTATCAGACACACGTTTCGCATAAGGACCCTCAGGCATATTTATATGAGGCAAAAATGGGTCAGGGCCGGTGAAGCCGTGTTAAAGTAAGGAAAACACAGGAAAATCAGACAAATCTCCAGAATGATAACTGTTAAAATATATATATGTGCGCGAAGGTCCGAAGCCACTCACCCACGGTCATAGGAGGAAAATCTGGAAGATCCTCTGGTTTTTCTAAGACCTCGACTTCATTGTCAGGTTGCAAAACTGCAGTTCAAATAAACTTGTCAGTATCGATGTAGAAAGGATGATGGAGAGAAGTAAAGAATGATATCGACCATCTCTAGATGAGAGTATAATCCACTGGGGAGGTATCACATGAGGGGTGCACCCTGATCATAGCCGAACTGCTAAGAAAAGCGATACGGGCAGTATGGCTTATGATGACTTCATCATTTCGTCGAAATCCCAGAAATCCGGGCCTGATAGAGTATAAATAGGCTATCTCCCTATCCAACAAGGCCAAGAAATTTCCTGCCTTTACACCCGATATGGGTTGATCGGATCTCAAATTAGGGTCAATAATCCAGTCTTCAAAGTAAATCTGCTCGTCCATCAGGAGTTTGGTTCGGTTAAGCCATAATCGACGAATATCCCGATCCAGCATAATTTCAGTAGCTTCAACTAGTTGCGTCAAAAGGGGAAAGTGACCAGTGCGAAAGAATGGAAATTGTATACATTCATTGAATGAGCCTCAGATATGCATCTAGATCCAAGCACCGAAGTAATTGAGCGACATATATGCATGCACCATGCCTGGGTCATTTGAATCAGCCAATTCAGTGAAACCCTGATATAGGTATGATAACCCGGCAATATCGATCGCTAATTTGCTGCTAGTGGAAATACAGTAGGAAAGATAGAAAGCAGAGGCTCGCATCAAACGAGGGTGTATTGGGATGACGAACCAACTCAACCATAGGCCTATGAAGGAAATGAAGTAAGTTTCCCTGTCAATCCCAAGCTCAGCAATGGCTGTGAAATCATAGGAAGGACTCTAGAGACAGAAGAAGTCTTCTCATACCATGGTAGCATCATATGATTCAGACCTCTCCAAATTGAAAGGATTGTTAATATCAGCATGTCGATTAGTGTCCGCATATAAAGAACTCGAACGGACGGACCTTTCGATGAACGCCTCAAAGGTAACTCCACACCGTTGGGAGGCCATATCCAACTCTTTGAAAATGAGCAACACGTGCCGAAGACCTGTTCGTACAAAAGATGTCATTCGCCCTCGTTAAATTTTCAGTACGAGATTATGCAGCGAACACAGATTCATCATGGGGGACGAATTCTTCATAATATTCTCGTATGATTGGCAGTCCAGAAATCTGGTGTAACTCCAGCAAAGATATCGAAGCTTCCCGATTATCCATCATGAAAGTGCTCATCGGAATATTCCATTGTTCCGCAAAATACTTGATCCACCATGGCGCTGTTCGTGGATATTCAAATAAAGAAGCATAAACAACGTAGTAAAGGCCGACCCGCTCCAGCAAGTATTTCTCAGCGGTTAAGATATATCTGGATGTTATATAACCGGCTAAGGGTTACGGCGTCATACCTACAAGGTAAGTTATGCCACAGGGTTTGGCTTCCTCCTGGCTCATGTGTCGTCCAAGAAGGTCAACAACATCCGGCATGACGACACCATCTTCAGAGGGCTGTAGCCGGTTATGTACCGTCCAGTCATCTCTCTCCACCATAAAGGCAGTCAACAAAGGATTAATATACCGGATAGGCCACAAAGAATTGAAAGGTGCCTCAGATCGAAAGCTAACCCAACCCCGAATCATCTGATTGTGTCAAGTGGCGCATTAGTTGAGGTGCAGCTCTGGGCTGTCATAAGTCTGGATTCTAAGGAAAATCTCTCGGTCATTCAGCTCTTCGGGATGCAAGTCTTCAGAACGGTCATATTCGAAGTCTGACATGATATCTGGAAATTATAAGGCTAAAAAAGTGTTAGCTTGAAAGAAGAACTTTACAAGAAAAGTAAAAACATAGAATCTTTAGCTCCAAAAGCTAAGAAATTCTATAAGATGGCCACTTGGATCCTAAAATTAGGACTTAGGATAAAAACTCTAAGTAAAATGTGAAGTGCACACTATGATAAAGGGCACATGCCTAATTGTTCACTTAAAAACCAAGTGCACACCCTAAAAAGGACACGCACAAGAAATAATCAAAGGCGCATGAAGAGCGCACATGTCAATTGATCAAATGACACAAGTGCGTTGTCGCACTTGTCAAATGAACAAACGGCAGAGGCGCGCTATCGCATTTGCCGATAAAACAAAGGGCAGAGGTGCACAATGCACTTACCAATTGGTCAAGAAGCAAAAATTTATGCAGGAAGCAAAGGCTTCATAAGTGCATAAGAACTAAGAAAATTTTTTAAGGAAGAAATGGCAGGTATGATCGCAAATGGAAGCGGTGGGCCCTTATTTAAAGTCATTTAAAAGTCGGTTGGCATTCTGCACATCAAAGACAAATCCGGTGGTTCGCAGCTTGACACTTATCGCACCCACGTGCAGGTCACGTGCGCAGAATCGATGAAGGGCGTTTGTTTACACTTATTTAAGTGCGCAATTGATGGAAAAACGACTCTGATGACATGCACACTTATACATATGAGCATATGATGGCCAATGCATGATATAAGCAGTGACACGTATGCATCCTTGCAATACGCACTTGGCTAAAATAATTAAGTGCCATGCGCATGCGCAAAACACGTGCGCGTATGCTAAATCTTTATGATGCGCACATGCTAACGAACTCCTATGAAAAATGGGGTATGTATGAGTCTAAGGTGTTTCCGCCAAATTTTTTTGGCTAAGAGCTATTTGTTCCATTATAAAAGAAATGGGAGAGAAGAAAAATGAAAAGAATTCTTACAGTTTGGCTTCACGTGTTAAACACGTGAGTGTTTATATGCAAAGTATATAAGCGCTGAAAGCAAATAACAAAAATGCTAAACATGTTTCGTGTGTTAAACACGTGAGCGCCCATATGCAAAACATATAAGCGCTGAATATAAAGAACCAAAGGCCAAACATGCCTCACGTGTTAAACACGTAAGCGCTCATATGCAAAGAATACGAGCGCTGGAAATAAACATGCTAAAACCTACATTAGGGGGTCACGTGTTAAACATGTGAGTTCTCTTACCGCATTCTTTTGGCAGCGCTCACATGCAAAGCACATGAGCGCTTATATTTGGTTAATAACTGATTTTGTTCCGGAATTGGAGATTTATTAAAGGTAAAGGACTTTGAGGTTTAGAATTTATTTGTTCTAGAAAAATGTAAAATGCTCTGTAAGGATAGAATTGAATTCTATATAGAATTAAATTCTATTTTTTGGAGAATATTTCCCCTGATCTTTCTAAAAGAGAAAGATACTTTGTTAAACAAAGAGCCGTTGGATTAAAAATTCAATGGTGATTAAAAAAATTATCAACCGATAGAATTAAATTCTATATAGGAAATATTTTCCTTGATCTTTCTAATATAGAAATATCTTCTCTAACAGAAGATCTTGGATTTAAAATTCAATGGTGATAAAATCACTTAAACCATCTGATAGAATTAAATTCTATGTGATAAAATTAAATTGTATGTTAGGAAAATATCTACATAATCTTGTTAAATTAACAAGATATTCATATGATAGAATTAAATTCTATGTCAGGAAAATATCTTCCTAATCTTGTTAAATTAATAAGATATCCATATAATAGAATTAAATTCTATGTCAGGAAAATATCTTCCTAATCTTCCTAAACCAATAAGATATTCACATGATAGAAGAAAATTCTATATCAGGAAAATATCTTCCTAAACTAACAAGATATTCATCTAATAGAAAAAAATTCTATGTTAGGAAAATATCTTTCTAATCTTGTTAAACTAACAATATATTCATCTGATAGAATAAAATTCTATCTTAGAAATTTTTTTTCGTAATTTTACTAAAACAAACAAGAAATCTTCTCTATTAAATAGTGAGCTTTTGGATTAAAAATCCAACGGTGAATAAAATTCACCGGTTGATATAAAATATCAATTTGATTGATTATGAAATCAATTACGATCTCTCAATGAGAGATTTTCTCAAAAAATTGATTATTTTCTTTCTCTTATAAATAGAAGCAAAGAGATGAAAAGAAGAGAGGAGGAACTGGATAAAAAAGAGAGAGGAGACCAACCCATAAGCTTCTGTAAAAAATACAGAAGGTTTTAAAAAAAAAGAGAATTTAATTCTCAATAAAAAAAGAAGATCTTTCTCCTCAAAACCCTAGGTAAAGACACAGAGATCAAAATATCTTCTTTACCCATCTAAGGGTTTAACCCTTCTCAAAGAACTTAGTTCTTTTTTTGGATCTGAGATTCACAAGACAAGTCTCCCACAAGTTGAAAATTTAATTCTCATCGAGAGATGTTGTTCTTGAGAATAAAAAATTCAGGGATGAACAAAGATGAAAAGAAAGAAAAAGGAGTTTTATACTCTAGGAACTTAGTTCCTTCAAAATCAAAAACTTAGTTCTTAAAGAACCTGATCCCAGATCGTTAAAATAATGATCTTGGTGATCGTTAATGGTCAAAATACCATTAACAGAGTTTTAACCTCTTTGAAAACATGAACATGAGAACATGGAGAAGATAGAGTCCGTAATACTTCAGGAACTTAGTTCTTTCAAATCAAGAACTTAGTTCTTAAAGAACATGATCTCGGATTCTCAAAATAGTGATCCTGGTGATCGTTAATGGTCAAAATACCATTAACAGAGATTGAAGTTCTCTAAAAATATCAGCAGAGATTAAATCTCCAAAAGAACTCAGCGCCTCACGTGAAAAGCACGTGAGCACCCAAGACCAAGTTATATAGCGACTCACGTGAAACACACGTGAATGCCAGAAAAAGTTAGCGCTTAGTATTATTGGAGCGCCTCACGTAAAACACCGTGAGCGTCAGAAAAAAAAAATTTAGTGCTTAGCACTAGTGCAGCGCCTCATGTAAAACACACGTGAGCGCCAAAACTCAATGCCTCACGTAAAATACATGTGAGCACTCAAAAGAAGCTAAATGCTCAGTGCCTCACGTGAAACACACATGAGCACCACTGTAACACCCTAGTACATTTATAATATATATTTTGGTATTTTAAATCTTGCGGCAAAATACTTTACTATTGTTGCTATTGGGTTGCGAATGATGCAATTAGTAGCTGTGGTTATTATCCGACCCAACCTGATTATTTGAAACCCAACATGGTTCGAGATTATATCAAATATTTACTAGTACAGTGTATCCATGTGAATCGAGTATTAAATACATATATAATATATTGTAAGCTTTACATATCTCTTTATAATACAATATAAAAACAAATAATATTCTTTTCCTATCTAGCCTTGCATGGTATATTATCCCATATCAGGTGGTTGCGCCATATATCATGTTCATATCCTAAGAATTAGACAGACAAATAATTGGATCGTTACGTATATTTACGTAGATTTTATTGGGGGGTATATATTTAATTACAGAATATTGCATTATAGTTAAAGTTCTTATATATGCTCTTTATATTTAAAAACTATATTTTTAAAGGGACATCGGTAATATTTGGAGAGATCTGGTATTATCTGCAAAATCCTAAAATATATATATATATATTTTATATTTTCCTATAACTATATATATATAACAGTTTATATATATATATATATATATATTAATATATAAATTATTATAATCTCACTCCGTCCCTACCTCTCTCTCTCTCTCTCTATATATATATATATATAATAAAGTATAATTTTTATTATAAACTCTCTTTCCCCCCTCGTCTTCATTTCTCTCTCTCTCCGTCGCCAGAACCCTAACCCACGTCGTCGCCGCCACCCATGTCGTTGCCGCCCTTTCGTCGTCGTCCCCACTTCCTCATCTTCTCCTCTTCCTCGCTGTCAGCATCTCCTTCCTCCTCTTTCCCCATAGGCTTGCCGAGCCGACCCCGATGCCAAAAACCCACTTCTTTCTTCCCCCTCTTTCTCTGTTGCCTGAACCCGACCACTTTCATCACCTTCCTCGTCTCGTCGGCAACACCCTAGCACCCACACCCTACCACTGCACCTTCCTTTCCTTCTCCTTCTCATTCCCCGATCACCATCAACCCCATCGGCCATGACGCCTCTCCGCCGACTTCGTTTCCCCGACACATCCTCACCGACCATCTCTCTCTCTCCTCTCTTTGCCTTCGTTAACCCCAGAACCTAGCAACCCTGCCATCTTCTTCTTCTTCTTTTCTTTTTGAATTTGCCGGAGTTGTTTACCGCCGACAAGCACGATCCAGACGACCCAGTTACCGTCATCATCTATTCCAGTTACCACATCATGCAGTTGCCCAGTCAGGCCATGTCCTACGTACGTAGGTTTTGCATCGTGACGTTATTCGGTTTTCGGAACGTGATATCCATATATTCGTCGTGAGATTTCGATCAGGGAAGTTCTAAACTTGCAACATGCTACTTTATTTATATCGATATTTATATGCTTAACTATAATACATGTGTTTTAATATTTAGCAAATATTATCGATTTACAGTTTTATATTATCAGTCTGTATCCGTACCAATAATGGTTTATCAAGTTGCATGCTGGATCATCACAATGTTATCATACTACTATATCTGTTCAATATTTTATCTAGATTGCAATATACCTGTTAACAGACGTAAAATGGTTATTACAGATAAATACATATACATCCTGACGTTAGTTATGTTTACCATGTTTAGATATTGGTTACGGCCTTACATTTGGTATCTATTTTGGTTAATATATATTGCTTGACTTGTATACAAGACATTACTAGACCTGTTATTTGGATCATCCGCTAGTGCCGACAATCCTGACTTATTATCCTGATGGACGTGACTTGTTGTCTATATAGACATGACCTGTACCTGCTTGATCCTGTGTTGGTATTAGATTGATATCATCAATACCCGACTTGAACACAAAACCTGGAGGAAAAGGGGAAATCAATAATGAAACCTGACTTGTAACTCAACAATTCGATACTTTCCAGAGACTGATCAGTCGATACGGGCTTCGGACGGCCCCGGAATGATGCTGTTGACATCATTCATCTGTACACGATAGCTGTTTTTACTGCTTAGTGGCACGTCTCGGATTCAGCCCTGAGAGTCTTGATCGTAGCCCCGGGCACGCACAGGATACTATTGAGTTACGTCGACGATTCCATTTAATTGATTTTAAAGACTTGTAGGATAGATAACCTAGAAGTACAGATTTTAGGATACATATCACACACCTATAGCTCACTGCTCTATACCTGTGTTTATTATTTACACTCATATTTAATCATAGCATCCTATCCTGGTTATTACTAATATTTTGATATTTATGACGCACTGACATTTGGATTTTGCATGGACCAGTTCCTTTGACTTTGTCGCAAGCAGATCAGGAGTATTTTAGCAAGCAAGCGGAGTAGTGAGAAGCTAGAAGTTTAGTTTATTTTATTTCTGTAGTTTTATCTTATCGTTGTGATCCCACAAGGGACATGATTCAGAGATTATTCTTTATTGGATCTTGATTCGTTTCCGCAATATACATTTCTTGACTTTTATTTATTGTGACAGATGGACATGCGTTAGTTAGATTTTATTTACTGTTCTTGATATCTGATTGACAGCCGTAATATGATTATGGAGGGATTTTTCCTAACTATAGGTAGCATGTTTGGCTCTGTCATGTACCATATTTACGTATTTTGGGAAGCAGGGCGTGACAGCCACAAAAGACTAGTGCTTAGCACTATTTCAGCGTCTCACGTGAAACACACGTGAGAGCTATATGTAATTGAATGCTTAGCACTGCTGGGTGGTATAGAAACCCGATCTTAGCCTAAATTGGCTATGTTTGTGAAGCTTAAGCTTCTTCTTGAATCAACCGAGCCCATATGCTCATGATTTCTAAACTGACCTTAGTCCCATATACGACTAATGATCTCTCATCGATGATATCCAAAATGATATGCATCTCATATCTTCTAAATTATTCTTAATCTCATATAAGACTGATGATTCTTAGATGGTCCACCATAATCTTTTCCCTCAAATATGGGATTTGGTTCAAGGGTACAACTTTCCACACTTCTGATATATGTCGTTGTAATTCCTCAATATTTTCAGAGAGGTGGCGAATCCCGACAACCAACAACTCCTTTCATCATATATTGATGCACTTCTAAATTGACGTGCACACTTCAAATTGGATCGCACCCCAAATTGGGTGTATTCTATGTCACCATTGTTCACTCCATCACGTAACAAATACATGTGCGTACAAGATGAATAACGGACCAAAATGTCCCTAAACTAGCACATCGCTCCAAACATGACGATAATGGACTGGAATGTCCTTAAAAATAACATTCGTCTCAAACATGGAACGTTGGACCGTGATGTCCTTAAGCTAATATAATTGGGCCCATATACTCATTTGTTTCTAAGTTGATCTTAGTCTCAAATATGACCAACGATCCTTAAATCAAACCAAAATATCCCATGAACTGATAGACCTCATTTATATGAGATCTGCGTCCTAATTTTATTCTCGTTGGCAAATTAAGCTACCAACGTGGAACCCCGTCAAGAAAATTCTTGACCCAAACCCAATATATATACGGATGTAGACTAATCTGCGTCTTAAGGGCGACGACATAAACTAGTCTTCGTATACAATTTACAGGCAACCTTAACAAACAAACATAACACACGACATGAAATGAACTACTGGAGTAGGAGAAAGTTGTTATCTCAACACGGTAACGTAATTAACTGTAGGGGCTTGCGCATGCAGGGAAGAGATTCCCCATAATAAAAAAACCCCTTACAAATGAGGGGGAATCTGATAAAGTCTGCTACATTGGTTGCATCTGTCCAAACCTCCGATATACGGTGCCATAAATTAACTTGGTATTTTCGGAGAGATGGGTGGATATGTCCAAATAGTATCTGCCCCCCAAATTCAGACTAGACGTCCTCCGCGTCTCAGTCCGGCCTTCGGCGGTAAACATAAGGGTAAATTGAAAACTCCGAAATGAGTAAATATACTAAGCCAAACGATTTCAGCACAAAATGGAAAAAAATGCGAATGTAAAAAGAAGAGGTGCTTTCCATTCATACATAAAAAGGGTGGATTACAGACTACCAACTGAAAACAAGTACCGAAAAGTAAAAGATAAATAAAAGCAAAAGCTGTCACATCGTCCAAAGTTCAGAGCGGGAGTAGATTCCGAATTATAATGATGAGTGAAATCATAAATGGACTCAGACAAAAACTTAAAATCCTTATCCTCTATCGCTGTATGCGTCTGTTCGTAAGGGGAAGCGTAAGGGTTTCCTTTATCATATGCAGACACGATTGCTTTTTGTTGGAAGATTACGTCTAAAAGGGCGGTCGCACGGTCTCTCAACCTTTTGGAAATAAGCCCCATTAGGAAAACCGAATGCACTTTATCCTTGGCTTGGTAAAGAGCGTGGAGGGGCATTGTGTCCGCATCCCCAGGAATGACATTGTGGATGGCATAAAATATCAACAGGATCAGAGTGGAGCGCCGATAAAGTTTTCGCCCATATTGAGCTTCACAACGACGAAGCACGACTTCGCATTAAGCATCGGTAAAAACCAGTTCGTAAAAGCGGATGTGAGAATGAGAAACAATCATAGAATACATACGGTTAGCCATGGTACCTAAAAGAAAAGAAACCAGAATGGCGTCGGTCCGCAAATTTGAGAAGTCCTATAAAGAGGTGGAATATCCAACTTCGAAACTAAAGAATAAAATTGGTTGATTCAAGCCAAATTTAAGTGACATATTTGAAGTTAAAGAAATTTTTAAAAGTTATATTAAGTTAAATCAAATGTGCAACCTAAAGGGTACGAAAGTTCAGGTCAGGTCAAGTGTGCAAAGGCAGAGGTGTGCATGCGCACTCACCAAGTTAATAAAAAAGCAAGGGATTCTAACAGGAAGCAAAGGTTTCACAAAGAATACAACTCTAAAATAAATGGAGGAAATGACCCCTATTTATAGGGTTTAAAAGTCGATTCGCATCCCCATGGATCTCGAGGCAAATCTGACGGATCGCAGCTTGACACTGATCGCACCCACGTACGAGACACATGCACACCTATACACATGCGTACTTGGAAAAATCACCGACTGCTATGCGCATGTGCAAGGCACATGTGCATATGCTAGATGCGCATGTAGCATCTTCTCAAGTGGAAAAGCTTATCTTCGAGACATGCGACATGATTGGTCTCAAAAACTATTTATTACCGCAATCAAGAACGGCGTCACATGTATCTAGCCGGTGAATACGGGTCGGTCCACAGGGATGTTGTGAATTTTCTAGTCGCGCTTACGAGTTAATTCCGAAGGGTGTTCGGACGGATTATTAAATTTAAAAACGTAATTAATCTATATCTAAGTCTTGCTAGGGTTAGGTCTAGGTTAAGTTTGGAAAGTCTATAAATCTCACCGCTTTCTATACCCATATGAAGATCTAATTAGGTGTTATGGTAATTATTAACAAAAGGGATTAGAATCATCGGGAAGATATTTTTTTCCTCTAGTTTCTTGTCCTTCCTTTATCAATCCTTACCCTAACCTCTATCGAAAACATCACAACCGGGCCTTTATACTACGGTATCACCGCTACCTCGAGGGATAGGGTGCCGTAGGGAGCGGTATGTGCATGTATGCATAGAGTCCTATGAAAATATATGATGGGCAAGAAAGGGGATGAGAGATCTTCGTCTCTCAAACCTTCCCCAGATCTAACCCTAACAAGCAAGGAGACTACTCACTCATTAGGGAATTAAAATACATTTATCTAGGGCAGAGAATTAAAGATTAACTAGGGCAAGGAATTAAATTTATCTAGGGTAAGAATAGAAAATTAACCTACGGCAGAAAATAAAGAACTTACAAAAAATGATGCTCTCCAAAAGAATGCTGAAATTTATTAATGAAGGGAGGCATGAAAAGAATACAATGATTTGGGCTTCTATTTATAGGAGATAGAAACCCTAAGTTACAATTGATTCGCATATCTACATTTACCAAAATATCCTTAGGAAGACCTAGTCAAAGTAGACTTCCAAGCTTTGGTAAAATTTTATGTCTGGAAATTTTGGAACTGATTCTGGGCTTCTTGGGCTTTTTATTTCTTTGGATCTTTATTCAATTTGGCTTCTCTATTTCTTCCAAATCTCCAGTGAACAATTGTAGTGGACTTTTAACCGTTTGCTTTGTAATCTGGGACCTTGCATTGCCTTGTATTTTGTGAATTTTATCTTTGATGTAGGCTTGATCAAGAGTCTTCCGTGTGTTGGTCAAAGTCCACTTTTGCATCGTCTTTTCATCGTTTTCACTATTTTCTGTCCAAGAACCTGTAACCTGTAATATGTAGCAGACATGCGTCAAAAGCACCTGTTTATTTGTAAAAAGAATAAGAATGGGGAATATAATAATACAATATTACGGTGTGAACAAATACCCCCAAACTTATCTTTTGCTCGTACTCGAGCAAACTTATTTTTTATTCTCTACAAAAAACCTAACCGCACTTTCGCAAGGAAACGCGATTGCACTGAGCACGTGCAACAAGCCGTTAAAGCTCTAGGTGTCCCTAGTAGGAGGAGTGTTGTCTCCTGAGGGTTTTCAGCGGATACTACCCACAAAATCCTATCAATTCGACTTATTGACTTTTATTCTCCAATTAGGTTTTCTAACAAGGAATTCTATTATCTTCGACCCGTAAATTATCCACCCATATTCTTCACACCTCCTCATCATTTAACTTAAGATTATATATGTTCTATAGACTTACTCAGATTTCGACATTTCTTAAGTTTTCCTTCTAGGGTTCCATCTCCACTTAGGAATTTCTATCAACTCTACTAAAGATACAAGTTCTATTTTTCATTCCTTTCTCTCATCTAAACTCCAATCACATATCCCCTACGTGTGTGTATAAGTCACCCCTACACTTGGAAATTCAAATCAAGCAATCATACCCTTGTCCGTTGTCCAAAGCACTAATTAATTGGTGAATTTTTAATTGAATTTTGCTTACACATCCTGCATGCGACCGTTAATACTTCTTGAGGTACCAACGGCCGATTACAAGATGTGCTTGCACATTAAAGCATACTTCCTAGTCTTGTAACACCTAAAGCTTTAGCAGTGACTCCCAAACCAGTTGTTCTAAGGCACTAGGTGATGAAGCACCCTCGCTAAATATTTTTCTATTTTTGCAGCCTTAAGTAATTACAAAATCCAGTGTTTATTTTTTTCTTTATTCACTTTTTTTTTATTTTTATTGTACTAAGAACTTTAGACAAGAGCATTTCAAGGTCTCCTCTACTATTCCAAGTTTCAAGGTGCGTGATTGTGCAAATTGTAGGGTATACATTTTCAAAATCTAGACTTAAGCTAGGAATTATTTTTCAAACTTATTCTTTAATAAAAACATCAATACTTTTCCTTTGTTTCGACTTAGCCCAAAAAATGAACTCAAAATTTGCCCATTTCTAAATAAACTACGAAGACATATACTTTCTACCGCTAAACTTTAAGGAAGGTTATCTTTAGGGTTTTTAATTTACTAAGTTTAAGATCTAGTTGTTCCTAGCTAGTTAACCTATTTGTCAAACTCAAATCAAATATGGCCAAAATTGAATACAATAATTTTTATAATTTTTTGAATTTTTTTAATTTTTATGGGTTTTCAAATAAGTATGCAAATGCAAAAATATACATATGAATGCGAAGGAAGAAGACGTACCGAGCATACCCCCAAACTTAAACTTGACAGTGTCCTCACTGTTATGCTACACCAAGAGGGTCAAAATGCCGGCACTCCCCTCTTTATTTATTTATAATTTTTTTTATTTTATTGTTTTGAAATTTTTTTTTAATTTTTTATAGAAAAAGAAAACAATATATATATATATATATACACACACACACACACACACACATATATACAAAGGTTCCCCCCAAACTTAAGCTTGGCCTTACACAAGCCAAAAGTTAGCACTAACCATTCAAAAATCTTATTGTGGTAATGGTCGAGTTGGTGAAAGAATGGAGTGGAAAGAAAAGAGATGAGAAGAACACGAGACCGTGTGGAGGTAGAAACGGGATATGGTCTCGGTGGGGGAGAAGAATGGCGGAAAAGAGAAAGAAGTAGAGTACGATCTTGAGGGTGTAAATCGAGTGAATAAATTAGCACAATTTGTGATGACCGATGTGTTAAAAGCGATTGTGCTAACCTATCAACCCGTCGAGAAATGGGGTCAAATCCCTCAAGATTCGCAAGAAAGTATGGGTAATCCGAACTTGGTATAGGAGATGAAAGCGCAACGGTCATTTGTTCGGTCGGAACAAGGGGAAAGACGAAAGGGAGTGAATTAGGGATAGTATCTTTCTCACCGTAGTAAACTGTTTCGAACTTGAAAGATTCCATTAATGGTTCAAAACTACTGTAATCAACCGAGTCTAATGGTTCAACTAACCCATCTGAAAATGTAAAGGACTCAAACTCGGGCGGTGAGTCATCAACATCGTCCGAAAAAGTGAAACACTCGTAGGTGTTATCGTCTGTGAGAACTGTGTTAGATTCAAAGGAAAATTTTTCAAGCTCACAGTCTTCAAGCGGGGTCGGAACGATGGGAAGGAGGGAGGGTGATATAACAGTCAAAGGTTCAGGAGGATGAATTGGAAAATCCGACACATCAAAGAAAAATGGTTCAACCTCAATATGATCCTCACTACTCTCCTCAATATTATCCTCATAATTCTCCTCAATATTCAACTCATCCATGCCATTATTATTAAAATCAAGACGCATATGAGATTCGGGAGAAACATTTAATAACTCGGGATGATGATTTGAACATAAAATTTCAATTAAATCGACAGGTTCATCATCCGAAATATTCCCGGCGTCTATATCCTCAATCAAGTGAAAATCAATTTTCTTAGACACCTCATCAAAAGCATGGATATTTATCGATTTAGGTTCTAGATGGGAGGTGTAAAGATCGAAAGGATTAGGTGTGGTTTCACTCGAAAGGGGTTCTTCACAATTTGGCAAATCAAACACTACAAAGTCGCACAACTCGTTTTTATTTTGAACTTGTGAATCATTTAGGACATTCGATGGAAAACTGGAGTTGTGGGCTTCAATTGGGTAAGGGTAAGTTTGATTTGGATATCCTCTCACATTCTCACTCAGTCCAACCGCCTCCTCATACATTGAAAAATTTGGGGCTAGCGGGAAACTAGCTACCGGTTCAGCAGGTTGCATAAGGGCGGCCACGGACGCTTCCACATTCCTAACCATTTTGTTTGTTGCTGCGATATACGCCTCCAACGCCTCTTCCAAACTAGATTTTGGTGGTAAGGGGGTTTCGGCAAAAGATTCGAAATTTTTTGGATATGTGAAACTCCCAAAAGGCTGTGTAGAAGTAGTGTCTAGTGAAGGTGGGAAGGTCGGGTAGGACTGGTAGGAAGTGGGTGGTTGGGCAGGTGTAGGATCAACATGTGGATAAAACAGTGAATAATCGTGCGGATCCCTAGAACTAGATGAGTGGAGAGGGGTGAAAGATCGGCTGCGAGATTGAGCAATATGCTCAGCAATGGACGTCGGCCTAGGAGTGACAGAAAGACTTGAAAAAGTGGTATCAACATATGGAGGTGGTAAAGGTTGACTTGGTTGACACAAAGTGGGTTGAAAAGTCGAATTGTTTCTCCTAGACGCCTCTATTTGATCTTTCAAAGATATTTTAGGCATGGAAGGACCGGTTTTAAATTGACTGAACAAATTGATGAACGACGCAAAATTAGGTTCAGGATACCAAAGTTCGGCAAGTGATTTATTATGTGGGGTACCCATGTTAGAAGAAAGGGTGAAAGAAAGAAAGTTGGTTGGTGCAAGGATTTATTTGCGGCAAAAGTTTGCAAGTTTTCTAATACTAATTTTCCTTTTTCTTTTTCTTTATTTGAAAATTGTTGCAAAAAGATTTTTAATAAAAGATATGCAACAGAAAAATATTACTTTCAAACAGTTATTATTTTAAGCATATCACAAAGAATCTTTATTTGGAAAAAAATGTTGCAAAAAGATATTCTAGAAAAGATATGCAACAAAAAAGATTACTTGCAATCAATTTCTATTTTAAACGAGGCGCACAAATCCTGCACAAGATTGTTATTTGGAAAGTGAAAGATTTTTAAAGCGCACATAATCCTGCAGGCATTTTTCAGAAGATATATGGAGATTTTTGCAGAGAAAGAACAGAGGATCTTAGAGAGAATTTTTCAAAAGATGATGTCACGTCCCACCGAGTTTCCGCGGCGCAAAGTGGGGTCCCACCGCGGTTCCGCGGTCAGGTAGTCGGCGCGAGTCCCACGAATTTTTTTGACGTTCTGAGTTGACTAGACGGCGGCGGTTCCGCGGTGCAAAGTGGGTTAGCGCGGCGGTTTAGCGGTGCTATGGGGGGTTCAAATCTCCAGAAAAACTCCACTGTTCTGTTGTTCAAAATCTCTTCTGTTCCGATATCCCGTTTTCTGTTTCTCTTTCTGGAAATTTTCAGATCCATCTCGATTGTTCCTACAAGATTCAAACAACAAAGTACCCTTTCCAAAAAAATAACAATTAATATATTTTTATAATTTTTGGATTTTTTAGATTTTTATGATTTTTTTAATTTTAAGATTAACCCGAAATTGCAAAAAGAAAATAACACACCATCCCCGGCAACGGCGCCATTTGATTGGTCTCAAAAACTATTTATTACCGCAATCAAGAACGGCATCACATGTATCTAGCCGGTGAATATGGGTCGGTCCACAGGGATGTTGTGAATTTCCTAGTCGCGCTTACGAGTTAATTCCGAAGGGTGTTCGGACGGATTATTAAATTTAAAAACGTAATTAATCTATATCTAAGTCTTGCTAGGGTTAGGTTTAGGTTAAGTTTGGAAAGTCTATAAATCTCACCGCTTTCTATACCCATCTGAAGATCTAATTAGGTGTTATGGTAATTATTAACAAAAGGGATTAGAATCACCGGGAAGATATTTTCTTCCTCTAATTTCTTGTCCTTCCTTTATCAATCCTTACCCTAACCTCTATGGAAAACATCACAACAGGGCCTTTATACTACGGTATCACCGCTACCTCGAGGGATAGGGTGCCGTAGGGAGCGGTATGTGCATGTATGTATAGAGTCCTATGAAAATATATGATGGGCAAGAAAGGGGATGAGAGATCTTCGTCTCTCAAACCTTCCCCAGATCTAACCCTAACAAGCAAGGAGACTACTCACTCATTAGGGAATTAAAATACATTTATCTAGGGCAGAGAATTAAAGATTAACTAGGGCAAGGAATTAGATTTATGTAGGGCAAGAATAGAAAATTAACCTAGGGCAGAAAATAAAGAACTTACAAAAAATGATGCTCTCCAAAAGAATGCTGAAATTTATTAATGAAGGGAGGCATGAAAAGAATACAATGATTTGGGCTTCTATTTATAGGAGATAGAAACCCTAGGTTACAATTGATTCGCATGTCTACATTTACCAAAATATCCTTAGGAAGACCTGGTCAAAGTAGACTTCCAAGCTTTGGTAAAATTTTATGTCTGGAAATTTTGGAACTGATTCTGGGCTTCTTGGGCTTTTTATTTCTTTGGATCTTTATTCAATTTGGCTTCTCTATTTCTTCCAGATCTCCAGTGAACAATTGCAGTGGACTTTTAAACGTTTGCTTTGTAATCTTGGACCTTGCGTTGCCTTGTATTTTGTGAATTTTATCTTTGATGTAGGCTTGATCAAGAGTCTTCCGTGTGTTGGTCAAAGTCCACTTTTGCATCGTCTTTTCATCGTTTTCACTATTTTCTGTCCAAGAACCTGTAACCTGTAATATGTAGCAGACATGCGTAAAAAACACCTGTTTATTTGTAAAAAGAATAAGAATGGGGAATATAATAATACAATATTACGGTGTGTGTTAGTTATATGTATGCCCTAGAGGCCATTACTGTACATTGGATGCATATTGTAGTGGATGCTGGGACATATATAGGAAGGACTTTCTTGCTCGACATGATAGTACGCTATCTGGTTGCTCTTTATCTTAACATGTATACTTTCTGTCTCTCTGATTACATGTTGATAAAGCCCTTAGGATGTGTACTCGACTTCCAGGACTATGATGCAGATCATACTAGTGGAGCCTGGGTAGTCAATGAGTACATCCTTCATTGTTCCTAGTCGTGGGAATATCGAGACGGGGCATCGATATTCCAGAGTAGACTAGCGCATATCTTCTCGACCCATGCGATGGGCGATGGATGATTCCATATCCATTGGTGTTTGACATCGAAGATGGTATGCGGGTGCTCAGTAGAGACTGGGTACACTGAACGGACTCGCCGAGAACTCCCAGATGGTATTATACCTCACGTCAGATGGCAGTTCTCTGGTGACACTGGTACAGCTTAGTCTGTTGACCCGAGATCCTCATAGAGTCTTGTGTGTCTCCCACCGTGATTTTATTTCCACCCTACCACGGCTCTACTGAGTCGTGAAAACAGGTGGTTTTTGGGTACAGTCCCGATTCACATGGAGGCAATGAGCGATAGGAGGGGATTCATCTCTCCCGGTATTGGGGGTTGATGTTGTGCTATGCTCGACTGGCCATAACAGGAAATCCCTGGCCAGGGTTGCAGTGATATACTGGTAAGAGTTATCAGTAGTTTCACGAATGTTATGGACCTCAAGTAGGCATGACTTATCGAGCTACTGGGGTCTGACGTTTACCACCCTTAAGCGAGATATGCGACATATCAGACGAACAGACCGGACTGTACGGTAAGTGTTACTGGTTGGATTCACAGGAGTGTGAGCGGGCTTGCTCGTCGATCTTCTGATCGCTCAATACCCGGGTGGCCGTTCCGTTTAGCAGACCGCTTGTGGCTTGTGGATGTTTGATATGATCATCATCTTTTGCCGGCGTATTGACGAGTCTTTAGAGTCCTACACAGAGGTTTCCTGGCTCAAGCGAAACGAACTAGGAGCGCATATGAGATATGTGCGGGACCGAGAATAATGCGTGTATGTGATACCGTATTTCATTCTCGCGATGTATGTGTCGAATGGTTGTATGCGATATAACCTAGTTATCGAATCGTAGATTGATTCGATAAACCGATGCATAGGATACTAGTCGGTTATATGCGATATGACCGGATCGTTAAATCAAGTGTTGATTTAATAATTTAATGTATAATTATATATTTGATATATTACTTTGCATTAACTGGTATCGGTTCACTTAAAATGGATTTTCTCACTCGCATGTGCGCATTGAATATGCGATATGATTTTGTGCACATGTTTGTATCATGTTTGATGATACATGGTTTTTGGTTAAGTGTATAGAATTAAACAATGGTTAAGATGATGATTAGGGTTATGTTTATTCTTTTAGTTATTTTCTTATTCATTTATTCATTTATTCTTTTAGAAAAAGAAAAAGAAATGAGATAAATGGTGGCATTCTTTTCATTCATGAAGCTTCATGAATACTTTGACCATGTCACCATTTTTGTCTTCTTTTTAACCCTAACCATTCTCATTAACTCAAGTTAGCTCTCTACACTTTACCATGGTCATTATTATGATAAGAATTATTATTCTAATATATTCATAATTCTTATCATAACTATTTCCTTCTTCTTCTTCATTTCTTCAAGTGAAGAAAACTAGACTTCATCAATGGTGAATTGATGAAATGAGTGAGAAATCCAATTCTAAAGTGAACCCAACTCCTATTTCTTCATCCTCTACCTCTTGCCAAGTAGTAGAGTGTGTTTCCTTCACAAGTTTTCATGGCAAGGTGAAGGTGGAGCTTGATTTAGCGATGCCTCGACGTAGATCATCTTCGGCATGGACATCGACGACCTAGCTCGCCTATTCTCCGACGAAGCCAACGCTAGAGCCCGGGAACTCACTTGGACAGCGAGGGGACTTCGTTGCGGAGATATGGAGGTGGAGCATAGGATCTACAAAGGTTGTACTTCCGATTACCCATTAGTTAAATTGTTAACTAGTTTTTGTTTCGCCTAGTTTTTCTAGCCAACGATCCGTATTAGGGTTTCTCGGCACCTTGATTTTCGAAATTGGCATGTTTGATCACTTGTGAGACCTCACTAGGGTGCCTAAGAACCCTACAGTGGTATCAGAGCCTAGCTAGAGCCTTAGACGAAGTCCTGACGGAGTTAGAAGTCCGATCGAACACAAAACCCCGATTTAAAATGCTCTCTGGACAATTTTGAAAAACTGGGGTTTTTCCCGATTAAAAATATTCAGAAACCTCAGTGCAATATTATAAGAATTACTGTTTAAAACGGGGGCTCTGAATCGTTCATTGTGCGGCGGAACCGCCGCATATGTATGCCCAATGCGGTGGTTCCGCGGCATGTTGGTCTCCTCTGGAACATGTTTCTGCACAGTAATTCTTATAGTTTATTGTTGGTGTTTCTGGGAATTTTTAATAATTTTTTCCAGAGTTGTATTTTCTGAGTTGTATTGGGAACTCGGTGTATTCGATCGGACTGTCTAATTTTGTCGGTATGCGTTTCCGGATAAATTTTAGAATATGTTAAAAGGTTCGACCGGATATAAATACCCACTTTTTCCCCTGCCGGGAAATTTCCAATTGTTGGATTTTTCCGTAGTTTGACGACGTTCTAAGTAGTACAAGTAACGCGATGACCCTCTAGAAGACAACAAACCTTAACTCGATTATGTGACCGTCTTGAACTGCCCTTTGAACCTTCGGGTTTGGGGCAGTACGGCGTGCCACATGTGAGGTGTTGGCTTGACCCTTCTACGGCTGGACCGTTGGTACTGAGGCACAAACTGAATGTTGTTAGACTTATTTCATGTGTTGAGCTGTATCGGGAAAACTTGGGTGTTCGATTGTTCGATCGGAAAGTTTAACATTTTCTATTTATCTGGAATATGATACAATAATTGGAATTCACAAATAGTTATGAGATAACTGAATGAATGTTATAAACATAGCACTTTAGTCTCAAATGATCGGTTGCCACGGAATTTTGATGTGATCAAAAGTCCGTCGCAATCACGTAGTGTACGCGGATACTCGCCGGGTAAACTTAATAGACAGCCTCACTCCATATCCCCGACCAAGTGACTGTAGGAGAACCCCGTCGCCGAAAGCATCTGTTTGGGTGCTCGCGGTAGCGGTGTTCCGCCTTGGTGCACTTAGTCGACGGTTTCGGGGGTGCGGCCGTCTACTAAAGTTTGCGACGAGCATTCGATCAGAATGTCGGGAATCCTGTTGAATTGCCCGACTTGATATTGAAAAGAGTTTTCGATAATGAGACTAAAATGCGGGGTTTATAATTGTTAGGCATGCGACGTCTAAAGAATTCATTTGATCAGGCATGCGATGTCTGAGGTGGTTGTGGATTCCAACTGTTGTAGTTTTACACTTTCTTTTCTGTGACCGTAAGTGTAATATGTCATATCGCCGGTTTCGTTGCTATATGTCAACGACAATTGGGATGCGTATATTTACTTACGTTGATGACATGTGATGTTATGTGTTGCTGGATATGTTATATTGGATCGTCGTGTTTGAATAGCCGGGGGTTTTTATGTGAGATGAGTGTTTTTCATTTTCATTCATGTAAAAACTTGTATGTAATATTCTTTTATTGGGGCACTTTCAGGTTGCGGATGTTGTCACCACTTGTATATTATTTACTTTTCTGCACTAGGATAGACCCGAGGAGGGGAGCACAAGTAACCGGATTCTGGGGTCCAGTGGGAGACCAACTCGAGGAGTCGAGTCCGGGTCTCCTAACCCTGGAATTGGTAGGGTTACTTGCCGCTCTCGTAGGGGTCTAGGGGTGTGGGATTGGCTATTCATCACGACCGTGGAATCCTTGTTTTATACTGGCTCGTATTGAAAACACGGACGTCCTAGTATATCCAATATTTCATATGTTTCTTCTGCTGTGTTTTATCTGTGATCATGTGATGTTCTGTGACAGATATTATATATAGTATATATGATATATTATATAGACGTTACTTATGTTTTACACCCGCGCTAGCCCTGCCCCGCTCTGCCGTTAGTTACCTAACCTAACAGTGCACGAGGGGACATCGAGGCGAATGCGGATGGCATAAGTGTACGTCATATTTATCTGTGATGTTTAGGTAATTTAAATGATGGGATATTCATTAATGAGATTAATGAAAGAAAATAAACCTAATTGATGTTGTAGAATCGAATTTCAAAATAAAACAGGTAGCTACAGTTCTTGCTTTGCATCGCGGTGTTCATTATAGAACATCCTGCACCTTATTCGATGAGGAAAGGACCGAGATCCCTTCACCGGGAGTGACTCCTTTAGCAATAACTGGCAGATGCTACAACCCTCGATTTGTCTTTGATCGCTTCTATAGTTTACGCTTTGCACAGTGATATATATGATATATCCCGCACCTCATTCGACGAGGAAAGGGCCGACGATCCCTTCACCGGGAGTGACCCCTTTAGCAAAACTAGAAAAGCCTCAAAAACATTCCATTTAAAAACCATTTGATTCCGCAACGAGATCAAGTTCAAATCGTTAAAGGTTTTCACAAAAACCATTCGCAACCCTCCGTCATTTTAGGAAGTAGAGTACTTAGTATTCGTGCTGTGTTTGTTGACCATAGTCAAGGCACAGTGTACGGTAGCTAAGTGATGTCTTCCTACACCGCATATGATGCGATTAGTTAGGACAGTCGCGTGACTTTGTTGACCTTAGTTAAGGGTCATGTGGGTGGGTCTAATTAATCACGAAATGACGGGTAGAACTTGACTAGTACTTATGATTTGTTGACCATAGTTAAGGTCATAGGTGCTAGGGGTAAAAATCTTTATCGGGAGTTTCAAGTGTTGAAATTTGCAATGAGATTGCATACCTTCTATGTGATAGTTGGATCCCGATACCCACTGCGAGTAATTGTTACTCCTGGGAGAGTTTTGCACTTTGCAATTAGCCGATCAAGTAGGTGTCTAGAAAGGTGTCAACGGGGTTACGTCTCTGGGAAAACGAGGTTTTCTGTAATTAGGTCCGTGCGAAAGCACGGGGAACCTCCCTCAAAGTACCGACACTGGCCTGGCTGAAAGATTGGCGAACTTGTAGAGTGTAATTAATCCCGGCTAGTCTTTCCTTTTAGGGTTTGAAGGAAGATTTGATAAAAACAGTGGGAGCCATCCTGATTAGATAAAATACATAACCAATCTAATCTTGCAAGAGCGCACGCAGAGTGTTTTCTTCTCTCTCTCTCCAGGTAGCGACCATATCACGCCTTAATCAAGATAATAAAATGGATGTATTGACCGAACCCGCTTGCTATACTGAGCTGGGGAACGTTGGTCCCGCTCCAACTTATAACTGTTATAAGACAGAGCAGGAAATTGGGGAATACCAGAATTCCTATGCCGCCCAAACGAAGAAAGTGCATATGATGCATCTCCTTTGGGTGTGTTCATTACAAAGAACTGTTTCTCAGTATCCTCTGCATCCTGGGTATATGATACCGGATCAGGATTCCAGATATGTAATCTGTTACATAGGGCTACAAAAGGGTAGAAAAACTGAGAACGGATGATAAGTTTCATGAGACAGAAAACGGGGCAAGTGTTGCAGCCAAGTCTGTTGGTCACTGTCACCCTGTATTACGAATACATTGATTCTGAACAAATGCTATTAGATACCGAACCTGATTTACAAAATCATATCAGTCTCTTTATTAGTAAAGAAAGGATATAATTTTGTATTGATGGATAATGTTTTGAACACTTCCTATATCAAAAGTTGATCGGTTCAGGCACGCTATCTAAAAGCATTAACGTTCTAAATCAAACTGCAGTTCCTAGTATACTGAACATACACAAGAAGAAGAGTTCAGAAATGAACGAATTCTTCTTGAGGCATTGTAGACTAGGTCATATCAATGCGACCCGACTGGCTGAAGTTACATTTAGATGTATATTTAAATCAGTTTGAATTTACATCTTGTGAAACTTGCTAGTCATGTCACAAAGATAATATGACCATAGCTCTGTTTATTGGAAACAGAGAAAGAGTTAATGAACTCCTGGGACTGATGCATGATGATGTATGTAAGGTCTCCTGTCTACACATGCCAGGACTAGTTCTTTATACTTCATTATATTCTCTGATGATCTCTCAAGATTCAGTCATATATTCCTGTTGAAATATAAGTCCGAACCTTTTGAGGTATTCACAGAATATAAGTTAGAAGTAGAGAACCAAAATACGGGTATAAGTATTATGTCCTATGATGAGATCAGGGAAGAGAATACTTGTGCATAGAATTCCTGGACTATTCTAAAGGAGAATGAGATTCTCTCTCAGCATTACTCCTCCGTATACACCATAGCACGATGGTATATCGGGGCAGGGCAATCACACCCTATATGATAAGGTGTGCTCTATGATGAGTACTACTGAGTTACCTGTTTCCTTTTGGGGTTATGCACTTGAGAAGTTGTATACCTATTGAATTAGGTTTGAATCAAATCAGTGCCTACCACTCCATATGAGATATGGTATGGGAAGAACCCATCTCTTAAGTAAGTTAAGATTTGGGATTGTTCGGCCTATGTTAAAAGAAAAATCCGGACAAGATCAAGACAAGGTCAGTTCTGTAGAACTGGAAAGGTTCCAGCTATACGAAACTACAGCTGAAGATTTGACAGAACCAAAGGATTCTATAGTCCCCGACGAACCTCAGCCTCTCCGCCGATCTGGTAGGGTTCCTCGCCTGCCTGAGAGATACCTCGGTTTCTCGATGACAGTGGGAGCGAAGATTGCATCATGAGATGATGACCCAACTAGATTCGAGCAGGCCATCAAGAGTAGGGACTCTGTAAGAATGGCTGGATGCTTAGCGGTCTGAGATGGAATCCATATACACCAACAAAGTATGGACTTTGGTTGCTATATCTGAAGGGTTAAATCCCCATCAGGAGTAAGTATATCTTGAGAAGATTACTTGGTGTAGATGGAAAAGTTGAGACTTTCAAAGCTAGACTTGTTAAAGGTTTTCGTCATCGACCAGGCGTGGATAATGATGAAACTTTTTTCCAGTAGCTATGCTTAAGTCTATCCAGATCCTACTTACCACGGCTACATACCATGACTACGATATCTGGCGGTTGGGTGCCATGACTGTTTTTTTTAAATACTGATTTAGAAGAGAACGTCTATAAGAACACAGCCAGAGGTCTTCGTAAAACAGTGGTAGCAGCGGAAACGTGTGCAAGTTGCCATACATAATGAAGCAGGCATCGCGGAGTTGGAACGTCTGTTTTGATGTGATAGTCAAAGTGTTTGACTTCATCAAAATGGTAGACGAACCTTGTATATACAAAAGGGTAGTAGAGAGTAAGGTGGTCATCTTCGTATTGTACGTAGACAACATACTCTTGATAGGAAAAGAGTTTCCTATACTACGATCGGTCAATCTCCTATTATCACAAGGATTCTCCAAATAGGATAAAGATGATACCTCCTAAATCCTGAGATTTGGACCCATGAGATAGATCTAAAGGGATATTAGGGTTCTCACTAGATATAGTGAGATTGTATCAATCGATCCTGGGGAGAATCACTGGAAGTGTTCCAGGGTGATAAAGATGACTGAATGTCAGTCACAGGCACTGTCATTACCCTCAGTAAAGGGACGGTATGTTGGAAGAGTTCCAAGCTAGATACCGTGGCAAACTAGACGATAAAGGCCGGTAATATCGCTATTGAAGATACTATCAAAGAGGAAGTTTGGGTGTATATTGGTTCATAAGATGAACTAGGTTCCTGCCATTGTATGACAATGGAAGTGTGGCTTTGGCCCTGGAACCCTGGTCCCATCAGTGACCCAGACAAATTCTGAGGAAGCATCACCTGATCATGGAGATAGTTGATCTCCGGGGTGATCGAGGTTAGGAGAGTAGACTCAGAGGACAACACGGCGGATCCACTCACGAATGCCTTTTTCCCAAAGAGAGACTTTTAGGGGATGGTTGAGTATGTGATACTGCAACCACTGCTACAGATAGCCCTAGTGCAAGTGGGAGATTGTTAGTTATATGTATGCCCTAGAGGCCATTACTGTACATTGGATGCATATTGTAGTGGATGCTGGGACATATATAGGAAGGACTTTCTTGCTCGACATGATAGTACGCTATCTGGTTGCTCTTTATCTTAACATGTATACTTTCTGTCTCTCTGATTACATGTTGATAAAGCCCTTAGGATGTGTACTCGACTTCCAGGACTATGATGCAGATCATACTAGTGGAGCCTGGGTAGTCAATGAGTACATCCTTCATTGTTCCTAGTCGTGGGAATATCGAGACGGGGCATCGATATTCCAGAGTAGACTAGCGCATATCTTCTCGACCCATGCGATGGGCGATGGATGATTCCATATCCATTGGTGTTTGACATCGAAGATGGTATGCGGGTGCTCAGTAGAGACTGGGTACACTGAACGGACTCGCCGAGAACTCCCAGATGGTATTATACCTCACGTCAGATGGCAGTTCTCTGGTGACACTGGTACAGCTTAGTCTGTTGACCCGAGATCGTCATAGAGTCTTGTGTGTCTCCCACTGTGCTTTGATTTCCACCCTACCACGGCTCTACTGAGGCGTGCAAACAGGTGGTTTTTGGGTACAGTCCCGATTCACATGGAGGCAATGAGCGATAGGAGGGGATTCGTCTCTCCCGGTATTGGGGTTGATGTTGTGCTATGCTCGACTGGCCATAACAGGAAATCCCTGGCCAGGGTTGCAGTGATATACTGGTAAGAGTTATCAGTAGTTTCACGAATGTTATGGACCTCAAGTCGGCATGACTTATCGAGCTACTGAGGTCTGAAGTTTACCACCCCTAGGCGAGATATGCGACATATCAGACGAACAGACCGGACTGTACGGTAAGTGTTACTGGTTGGATTCACAGGAGTGTGAGCGGGCTTGCTCGTCGATCTTCTGATCACTCAATACCCGGGTGGCCGTTACGTTTAGCAGACCGCTTGCGGCTTGTGGATGTTTGATATGATCATCATCTACTGCCGGCGTATTGACGAGTCTTTAGAGTCCTACACAGAGGTTTCCTGGCTCAAGCGAAACGAAATAGGAGCGCATATGAGATATGTGCGGGACCGAGAATAATGCGTGTATGTGATACCGTATTTCATTCTCGCGATGTATATGTCGAATGGTTGTATGCGATATAACCTAGTTATCGAATCGTAGATTGATTCGATAAACCGATGCATAGGATACTAGTCGGTTATATGCGATATGACCGGATCGTTAAATCAAGTGTTGATTTAATAATTTAATGTATAATTATATATTTGATATATTACTTTGCATTAACTGGTATCGGTTCACTTAAAATGGATTTTCTCACTCGCATGTGCGCATTGAATATGCGATATGATTTTGTGCACATGTTTGTATCATGTTTGATGATACATGGTTTTTGGTTAAGTGTATAGAATTAAACAATGGTTAAGATGATGATTAGGGTTATGTTTATTCTTTTAGTTATTTGCTTATTCATTTATTCTTTTATTCTTTTAGAAAAAGAAAAAGAAATGAGATAAATGGTGGCATTCTTTTCATTCATGAAGCTTCATGAATACTTTGACCATGTCACCATTTTTGTCTTCTTTTTAACCCTAACCATTCTCATTAAATCAAGTTAGCTCTCTACACTTTACCATGGTCATTATTATGATAAGAATTATTATTCTAATATATTCATAATTCTTATCATAACAATTTCCTTCTTCTTCTTCATTTCTTCAAGTGAAGAAAACTAGACTTCATCAATGGTGAATTGATGAAATGAGTGAGAAATCCAATTCTAAAGTGAACCCAACTCCTATTTCTTCATCCTCTACCTCTTGCCAAATAGTAGAGTGTGTTTCCTTCACAAGTTTTCATGGCAAGGTGAAGGTGGAGCTTGATTTAGCGATGCCTCGACGTAGATCATCTTCGGCATGGACATCGACGACCTAGCTCGCCTATTCTCCGACGAAGCCAACGCTAGAGCCCGGGAACTCACTTGGACAGCGAGGGGACTTCGTTGCGGAGATATGGAGGTAGAGCACAGGATCTACAAAGGTTGTACTTCCGATTACCCATTAGTTAAATTGTTAACTAGTTTTTGTTTCGCCTAGTTTTTCTAGCCAACGATCCGTATTAGGGTTTCTCGGCATCTTGATTTTCGAAATTGGCATGCTTGATCACTTGTGAGACCTCACTAGGGTGCCTAGGAACCCTACAGTGTGAACACAACACGTGCAACACACGTGCGCACCATGATCATAACCAATTCCATAGTGATAAAATCAAATCAAACAAACTTGGGATAAAAGATCCAACGGTGCGCATGCATCACCATTAGTGCGCATAGGCACCACATTAAACAGACGCCTTTAAAAGAAATAAATTTTGTTAATAAGGATTTAAATATTTATTTAAAAGAAAAATATTCTGTTGAATTTTAATCAAACGGTGCACATATCATCTTTAATTGATAAGAATCAATTAAATCAATCTGATATCAGATTGAGATCAAAACAAATCTAACAAACCCTAATTTTCTCTCTCTTATAAATAGAAGCCTCAATCTCAGAAATCTCATACTGCAAACCCCCCATAAGCTTAAAAAGGAAAAAAAAAAGAGAATTCTCATCTTCTTCCTCCTTAAATAAGGTAAAAAAGAAGAAGAAGACTTCTCCTATCTCAAAAAGTTATGGCTTTTACATAAAATAATAAAATTTTTGCTTTACATAGAAACCTTTGCTTCATTTAATGAATCCATCGATTCACCACGAAATAGATCATGAGATCTCAAAGTTGGTCACTCTTTTTACAAAAGTTTCAACTTTTGTGAGAGATTAATTCGAAGTTTCAAGAAAAAACACCATCAATGATGCCCGGGCATTAGAAAAACTGAAGCTTCTGCTTCTGGAAAAAGAAAAGAAGGAGGAAAAAAATAAAAATCAAAGAACAGAAGCCATTGCTTCTACTTGAAAGCCTTTTCTTTGTGTTGATGATATATACATCCTAAAACCAAGTGCGCACTTGATAAAAGTTATACAGACTTGCGTATCACGTGATACACACGTGCGCGTATGGGAAAATAATAACCCTGGAGATGTGCGTATCACATGATATGCACGTAAGCGCACTTGATGAATACCGCTGATTGGTCATATGCGAAGAAGTGTTTTGTAAATAACCGCAATCAAGACGGTGTCGCAAGTAGCTAGACGCGATGAGTACGAGTCATCTGCAGGGAAACGTGAACTTCTTTTCTTGTTTTAGACAAGTTGATAAAAGAGATGGGTGATTTGATTGTTGTCGTTCTATTTTGAGATGGATGTAAAATTCATAATAAAAAGGCTTGTAGGGTTGATAGGACTTAGTAGTTAATGGATGAATATTTAAAAATGACTATTTTTATCTTTTAATAGTTTAAAACTAGAGCGATAGCGATGAATGTGGATTAGGGTTCTTGGAGGGAATTAAGGTTTCCCACTACCGACCTTTGTCCGTCTATTGAACTCTATTCATGTTAAGCTCTTAAAAAAATAAATATTTAACCAAACTCAAATCGTGGTCATGACTATCAATAAATTGTTAGCGTGCCCGATAAGAAGTTTAATATTTATTTTTCTAAAATTTATAAATGTTAAAATGTTAAAAAGAAGTTAAAAGATTTTTTTCATCCATTATTCTACACTATCCTACAAACCTTAGCAAGTAAGGAATCACTCGCTCATGGTTAATAGTGATTTAGAAGAGAAGTTGAAAATGAATGAAACCGTATTTAAGATGCAGAAAAATAATGCGTAAAATTAATGCAGAAAAGTAAGTGCAAAAAGAATTAAAATAAAGACTATTTTTATTAATCAACTATTGCATTTACAACTTTTCTCCTTAGAAAGTAGATTATAAGAACCCTAATTTGCTCTAGATCTCTCTCTTTATGGTGGTAGATGAATAGATGATTATGTGATCACTTGGATGATTTTGAATGAAAGTGGGTATTAGCATCTCTACTAGGTTTCCACATGCATCAAGTATGCAATTTAAAAAATTCTAGAGGTCTAAGCTACACCAACCTAGAATCGAACTAGAGAATTAGGGTTTTATGCAAGCAAACTAGTTCTATAACTAAGTGAAGAGGATTACAACTTTTGTAGACCAAGTCCTTCACTTCTATAGCTCCAAGTAGTAGTCCCTAAGCTCCAAGTATTAGTCCCTAGAACTCTTCTTGGCTCCACTTGAAGAAAAGATCGAGCTTGCTTTGATATCTTCGAGGCCGAAGATGATCCACCTTGAAACCTCTCAAGGTTAAGCTAACTCTTCACTAATCAACGTATTAGTGAAGCAAACAACCTAAACTAATGAGCTAGATTAGTGTAGGTTGATGAGGTAGGAATTTTGCCCACTTTAGAAATCTATTTCTCCTTTTCTTTTCCAACTCAAGAAAAAACTAGAGAACTCAAGAGAAGGAAGAAGATGAACTTGGGTGAGATAAACTTGTGATGAAAGAATGAACCATGGGCTAAAGATAAGGGTTGGGTGAGAAAATATCTAGAGTAAAACAAAATTAGTGAGATGAGTCATGGCTTCTACATGCTTCCACAAGCATCCAAGCCATGTTCACTAATCCACTCTTTTTTATTTTCCTCTTAATAAATAATCACCTAATAATCTTTAGGTCACGGTGTGAGTCTCATACACCCATGTTCAATGTATCATCAAGCATGATACAATAGTATTATATATATATATATATATATATTTCAATATATATAACAAGAGAAGAAAATCTATCGTGAGCACAATATTAGTTAATATATATTAACATATCAGGTATAAAAATATATATCAAATTATTAAACCAACAATTGCTTCAATAATCCGGTCATATTATATATAACCGACTAATATCACTTATATGTATATCATATTATCAAATCAACACTTGATTCAATAATCCGTTCATATCACATATAACCAACAACATTCAATATACTATATCAAATCAACACTTGATTCAATAATCCGATCATATCATATATAACCGGCCAATATTAAATTTATATACATATAACATTTCATTGAATCAACACTTGATTCAATAATCCAGTTACATCACATATAACCTAACCGATATCAAATATCGCGAAATTAGAATACGATATCACATACTCATATTTAATCAAGCCCCCGCACATATCACCATATATGACCTACTTCATTTTTCTTGAGCTAGAAAACCTCTATGTGGGACTCTAAAGACTCGTCAATACGCCAGCAGTAGGTAATGATCACATCAGTCACCCACAAGTCGTCAACGGTACTAGCTGAACGTAACGGCTACCCAGGTATTGAGCGAATAGAAGATCAATAAGCAAACTTGTCTAAACTCCCGCAAAGCCTATAAGCTACACTTACCGTACAGTCTGGTCTCTTCGTCTGATATATTGCATATCAAGTCTAGGGGTGGAATCGTCAGACCCCAGTAATTTGATATGTCATGCCGATGTGTGGACTATAACCGTTCGAGAAACTATTGATAACTCTTACTAGTAAATCTCATCAACCCTAGCCAAGAACTTGCTATTATAGCCAATCGAGCATAGCGCAACATCTACTCCCTATACCGGGAGAGACGAAACCTCTCCTATCGCTCACTGCCTCCAAGTAACTCGGGACTGTACAAAAAATCTATCTGTTTGCACGACTATTTTGAGCCATGGTAGGGAGGAAATCAAATCACAGTGGGAACCACACAAGACACTATGACGATCTCGGGTCTACAGACTAACATGTACAAGTATCATCAGAGAACTGCTATCCGACGATAGGTATGGTACCATCTAGGAGTTCTCGGCGAGTCCTGTTCAGTGTATCCATTCTCTAATGAGCACCTGTGTACAATCTTTGATGTCAAACACCAATGGTTGTGGGATCAACCATCGCCCCATACAGGGTCAAGAACGTACATACTAGTCTACTCTGGAATATCGATACCCTGTCTCGATACTCTCTCGACTAGGAATGGTTAAAGGATATGCTTGCGGAATACACAAGCCCCACCAGTATGATCTACATCATAGTCCTGGTAGTCAAGCAAACATCTTAAGGGCTTTATTAACATGTATCAGAGAGACAGTATAACAATACAAGTTTACATGTTAAGATAAAGAGCAACCAGATAGCATACTATCATGTCGAGCAAGAAAGTCCTCTATATATATGTCCAAGCATCCACTATATCATACAATAATGGCCTCTAGGGCATACATATTCCTAACAATCTCCCACTTGCACTAAGGCCAGTTTTTGTAGTATCTCATACCCAACATCCCAAAAAGTCTCTCAAACCGCGTCTGTGGAAGGGCCTTCTTGAGTGGATCCGCTGTGTTATCCTTCATGTCAACTCTCCCGACCTCGATCTTTCGGCGATCAACTATCTCCCGGATTAGGTGATACTGCCTCAGAATATGTCTGGATCACTGATGGGACCGGGGTTCCTTGGCCAAAACCACGGCTCCATTGTTATCATAATACAAGGGTATTGGATCCTCAATGGATGGAACTGCACCAAGTTCAGCAATGAACTTCTTCATCCAAATAGTTTCTTTGGCAGCATCGTTGGCAGCGATGTATTTAGCCTACATCGTTGAGTCTGCCACGGTATCTTGCTTGAAACTCTTCTAACATACCACCCCTTCATTGAGGGTGAAGACAAAACCCAAGACCGACTTACCGTCGTCCTTATCATTTTAGAAGCTCGAATCGGTAAAGGACTCCACCTGGAGTTCTCCGTTACCATACACCAAGATCATTTCTTTAGTTCTTCTCAAGTACTTAAGAATATTCTTCACCGCTGTCCAGTATTTTTCCCCAGGATCTGATTGATACCTACTTATCACATCTAGTGCGTAAGCTACATCCGGTCTGGTACATAACATCATGTACATGATAGACCCAATTGCAGAAGCATAGGGTATCATGGTCATGCGAGCTTTCTCCAAATCAGTCTTGGGAGACATCTCTTTAGAGAGAGTGATTCCTGAACAAGCGGGTAAATTACCACGCTTAGAATCTTCCATACTAAACCTCTTTAGAATGGTGTCAATGTACATGGATTGGGACAATCCCAACATCCGTTTAGATCTATCTCTATAGATCTTTATTCCCTGGATGTAGAAGGCATCACCCAGATCTTTCATGGAGAACTTTTGTGATAAGAAGAGCTTGACCGAGTGTATCATAGGAACATCATTTCTTATCAAGAGTATGTCATCCACGTACAATACGAGGAAGACAACCTTACTCTCTACAATCTTTTTTATATACAAGGTTCATCTACGTTTTTGATGAAGTCAAACTCTTTGACCGCTACATCAAAACAGATGTTCCAGCTCCGCGATGCCTGCTTTAATCCGTAGATTGATTTTAGCAGCTTGCACACCTTTCCGCTGCTCCCACTGTCTACGAAGCCCTCTGGCTGTGTCATATACAAACTCTCTTCTAAATCACCATTTAGAAAAGCGGTCTTGACATTCATCTGCCATATTTCATAGTCATGGTATGCAGCAATGGCAAGTAGGATCCTGATGGACTTAAGTATAGCCACTGGAGAAAATGTTTCATCATAACCGACACCTGGTCGTTGACGAAAACCTTTTTCTATAAGTCTAGCTTTGAAGATCTCAACCTTTCTATCTACACCAATTTTCTTCTTAAAGATCTATTTGCACCCGATGGGTTTTACCCCTTCAGGAGCAACTTCCAAAGTCCACACTTTGTTGGTATATATGGATTCCATCTCAGATCGCATAGCATTCAGCCGTTTCATAGAGTTCCCACTTGTGATGGCCTACTCGAAACTAGTTGAGTCACCATCTTCCATGATGCAATCCTCGCTCTAACTTTCTACAAGAAAACCGTAGTATCTCTCAGCTGGATGAGGAACCCTACTAGATTTGCGGAGTGGCTGAGGTTCGTCGGGGACTATTGAATCCCCCGGTTCTACCAAATTGTCAGTTATAGTTTATGTAGCTGGAACTTCTTCCAGTTCTACCCCATTACCACTAATTTCTTTCACAAGAGCATGTCGAGAAACAAATACCTTTTGTTCCTCGATGTGGTAGAAGATATACCCTCGCGAATGTTTAGGATATCCTACAAACTTGCACAGAACTGACCTTGGCTCGAGCTTATCCCGATTTTGCATTTTAACGTAAGCCAGAAAACCCCATATATTAATAAAATTAAGACATGGTTTCTTCCCTTTCCATATCTTATGCGGAGTAGTAGGCACAGATTTGGTAGGAACCATATTCAATAGGTATGCAGCTGTCTCAAATGCATAACCCCAAAAGAAAATAGGTAACTCAACAACACTCATCATAGAGCGCACCATATCTAATAGGGTGTGATTCCTCCGCTTCGATACTCCATTGTGCTATGATGTATACAGAGGAGTAAGTTGAGAGAGAATCCTATTCTCTTTTTAATAGTCTCAGAATTCCGTGCTCAAGTATTCTCCTCTTCGATTAGATCGAAGGATTTTAATATTTTTACCTGTCTGGTTCTCTACTTCGTACATATATTCCTTGAATTTCTTAAAAGCTTCATATTTTTGTTTCAACAGGAACACATGTCCGAATCTTGAGAGATCATTGGTGAATGTAATGAAGTACAAGAGACCATTCCTGGCATGTGTAGACATAGGACCGCATACATCACTATGTATCAGTCCCAAGAGTTCAATAGCTCTTTCTCTGTATCCAGTAAATGGAGTTTTGGTCCTCTTGCTTTTGAGACATGACTCGCAAGTTTCATAATATGTATTTCGAACGGATTCAAATATCCATTCTTATGCAACTTAGCTAATCTGGTCGCATTGATATGACCAAGTCTATAATACCACAAGATGGCTTCGTTCATTTCTGAACTTTTTCTCTTGTGTGTGTTCTGTATATTTAGAACTGTATTTTGATTTAGAATGTAAATGCCATTACATAACGTACCAAACCTAATCAACACTTGATTTAGGAAAATGTTCATAGCATTTTTCTCCAGTGCAAAATTATATCCTTCTTTATCTAATAAGGAAACGGATATTATATTGCACATCATCGACGGTACGAAATAACGGTCGTTCAAAATCAATGTATTACCATTTGGCAATATAAGGTGATATTCGCCGACAGTTTCGGCAGCAAAAATTGTTCCGTTCCCTACTATGAGGGACATATCACCCTTTCCTAGTTCTCTACTTCTTCTTAACCCTTATAACATATTACAAATATGAGATTCTGATCCGATATTCAATACCCAGGACTTAGACAAAACTGAGAAACAGTTCTCAATAATTAAAACACCCGAAGAAGATGCATCATGATACTCTTTCTTCGTTCGGGTGGCATGGGAATCCGGATATTCTCCTATTCCCTGCTTAGACTTATAACAGTCATAAGATAGAGCGGAAACAACGTTCACCAACTCAGTATAATAAGTGGGTTCGGTCAATACATCCATATTATTATCTTGATTAAGACGTGTCATGGTCGCTACCCGGAGAGAGAGAGAGAAGAAACATTTTAGCGCGCGCTCTTGCAAGATTAGACTGGTTATTATCTTATCTAATCAGGATGGCTCCCACTATTTTTATCAAATCTTTCTTCAAACCCTAAAAGGTAAAATTAACCGGGATTAATTACACCTTACAAGTTCTCCAATCGGTCAGCCAGGAAGGTAATGGTACTCCGAGGTAGTCTCCCCATACTTTCTCATGGAACTAATTAAATAACCTCGTTTCCATAAGGGTATAACCCCGTTAACACCTTTCTTAGACACCTACTGGATAAGCTAATTGTAAAGTGGAAGACTCTCCCAAGAGTAACACTTACTCACAATGGGTATCGAGATCCAACTATGTCATAGAAGGTATGCAATCTCATTGCAAATTTCAACACTTGAAATTCCCAATATCTATTTTTACCCCTAACGACCCATGACCTTAACGGAGGCCAAAAAACCATAGGCCGCTAGTCAAATTCTACCCGTCATTTCTTGATTTAATTAAACCCATCCGCACAATCCTTGACGGAGGCCAACAAAGCCGTACGACTACCTTAATCCAATCACATCATATGCGGCAGATAAGCACTAATCAGCTACCGCACACTACACCTTGACGGAGGCCAACATACGCAGCACGAATGCTGAATAGTTCTTATCTGAAATGACATAGGGCTATGACTGGTTTTGAAGAAAACCTTTAGCGTAATGAACTTGATATCTTTGTAGAATCTAGTGATTTGAAAAGGAGTGGTTTAAGCTCTGCTTTTAAAATCGAGTAGTTTTCAAAACAAACCGAGTGGGTTGTAGCCTATGCTATTTTTGCTAAAGAGGTCATTTCCGGTGAAGGGATCTAGGCTCTTTCCTCATCGAATGAGGTGCTGGATATTCATAAAGGAATACCGCTATGCAAAGCAATAACTAGAGCTACCTTTTTGAAAAATTTGATTCTATAACATCTTTAGGTTTCTTTTCTTTTCATTAATCTTATTAATGACGTCCCATCATTTATGTTTCCTAAACATCACAGAAGAAATGAAAATAAAACACACATATATACCATCCGCATTCGCCACAGGGACCCGGTTTTTCACCATAAGGTTACTTAACTTACGGCAGGGCGGGGTCAGGACTAGCGCGGATGCAAAACATATATAGTGTTTACTAATGTATCATATATATAAGTAGCATTCGCATCACACAGTTATATGATCACATCACAGAACCCAGGCAGCAGAAACAAACATATGAAATATAGGATATATTAGGAGGTCCGTGTTTTAAATTAAGCCAGCAATGAAAAACACAGATTCCACGGTCGTGATGAATAGCCAAACCCACATCCCTAAACCCCTACGAGAGCGGCAAGTGACCCTGCCAATTCTAGAGTTGGGAGACCCGGTCTCGACTCCTCGAGATGGTCTCCCACTGGACTCTAGAACCTGGTTATTTATGCTCCTCGCCTTAGGTCTACCTAATACGGAAAAGTAAATAATATACATCAATGGTGGTAACATCTTCATCCCGGAAGTGTCCCAAAAAAAGAATATTACATACAATTTTATTACATGAATGAAAATAGAAAAACTCTCATCTTACATAAAACCCCCCGGCTTTTCAAACACGACGATCCAATATAACATATCACAAGCAACCCATAATATCACATGTCATCAACGTAAGTAAATATGCGTATCCCGAATGTCGTTGACATATAGCAACGAGATCAGGGATACACCATATATTACACTTACGGTCACAGAAAAGAAATGAAAACTACAATAATTAGAATCCCCATTATCCTTAGACATCATAAACCCGGAATATCTCATATTTCGGATTTCATGCCTAACCCTATAAACCTTGCATTTATGTCTCGAATTGAAAACACTTTTCAATATCAAGTCGGGTAATTCAACAAGATTCCCGATAAAATGATCGAATGCTCGTTGGGAACTTTAGTAGATGGCTGCACCCCTGATGCCGTCGACGAAGTGCACTTAAGCGGAACACCGTGGCCGCGAGCACCAGAGTGGATGTTTTTGGCTACGGGGTTCTCCTATAGTCACTTGGTCGGGGCTATGGGGCGTGGCTATCTAGTAGTGTTTCCCGGCGAGTGTTCGCGTACTATACGAGATTGCGACGGAGTTTTGATCCGAATCGAAACTCCGTGGCAATCGATCAAAAGAGACTAAAATGCTAGATTTACGAAACACAAACTAGTTTTCACAAACTAATTAATGTGGATTCCAAATATTGTATCACATATCAAACTTAAACCCGTAAACAATGTTAAAATTGTGACTATGAAACACTCCGAATTTCCCCAATTAATAAGATAACATCACATGCAATCAGGGAAAAACAAATAGTTCCTGAAAACCTAAACTCAATACACTAGAACACCAAACAAAAACGAGCCTAAATCATCATGGTAAAACCGGCCAGGCCGGCCAAAACATGAATATTGCCTGCCAAACAAATGAGTCTGGTTCTCGTTTTTCTCTGGTGTTCTAGTTATATCATATGTAACATTCTGCACTTGTTTAAATTTTTTTCAGAGACCTTTTAAAAATTTACAGAAACTAGGGTTTCGGTTCGACTGTTTCGGAATTGTTTCATTTTTGTAATTCTAATTACACCATCTAATACTCTAACTTGGCTCTGATACCATGAAAGTGGGTCTTAGCACCTCTACTAGGTTTCCACACGCATCAAGTATGCAATTTTAAAAAATCTCGAGGTCTAGCTACACTAACCTAGAATCGAACTAGAGAATTAGGGTTTTATGCAAGAAAACTAGTTCTATAACTAAGTGAAGATGATTACAACCTTTGTAGACCAAGTCCATCACTTCTATAGCTCCAAGTAGTAGTCCCTAAGCTCCAAGTAGTAGTCCCTAGCACTCTTCTTGGCTTCACTTGAAGAAAGGATTGAGTTTGTTTTGATGTTTTCAAAGCCGAAGATGATCCGCCTCGAAGCCTCTCTAGGTCAAGATAACTCTTCACTAATCAAGGTATTAGTGAAGCAAACAACCTAAACTAATGAGCTAGATTAGTGTCTGTAACAACTCCATTTTTAATGTACAAAGAATTGATTTAAATTCAATGTATACTTGGAGAATTTATTGCAGCTGATATCTCTTTAAGTATTTATTTCACTCCATAATTACAAGAAGGAGCTTGTAGCTCATTGGTAATACCTTGCACTGCTGAACCAAGCCACCAGAGTTCAAATCCCATGCCCCATATTATTTTTATATTTATTTTGTTTTAAATTTTTGAAAAGTCAACAGTAAAAAGGCCATAACTTCTAAAATATGTACTGGACAACAAAAAATAAATATACTAAATTGTACCCCCGAAGAATCCCCGTCCATTGGACCCTTGACTCGGCCCGACTCGGTGCCGCAGGCCGACGACTCGGCCGACTCGGTACGGCACCGCCGGCCGGACTTGGCCGGACGGCCGAGTCACTAACAGAGAAAAGTTGGGTCTTGACCTGGTCCACCCTCCTGCATACTCTAAATGCTTGGATCGGTTATCATTTGGCCAATAAATCTTTTTTACTCCAATGTTTAATGAATTTTTAATGATTTTGTATATTTTTTAATAATTTTTTTATTAAAAACCCTAATGCTAGCCTAACCCTATATAAACCCCCATACCCTCTACCCTCTCACCCTACAATCCTAAGTCCACTCTCTAAAAATTTCAAGAGAACTTGGTACGTCGGAAAACGAGCGAAAAGCGAAGCGCTGCTGAAATCGACGGCGAAATCCCGGCGATCGTACTAGGACCTCTTCACGACGTTTCGACGCACCGAAAAACCCACTACCTTCCTATCACTCTCTAGTGTTGTCCAAACCCGTAAGTTCCTCTTTTCTAACTTTCTATTCTTCATAAAATACGACTTTTTAAAACCTAACGGAAATCGGAACAAATCGATTTCCGATTCGGTTTTCTATCAAAACTCACTTATCACTAATTTCGTAATGCTTAAACATCTTCATGTTGACTACTAATCACTTAAAAATCAATTTGAACAAGTTTTCACACATGAAATGATAGCTTTTGCAATATATCGTATTCTTTCACTTAAATACCACCATGTTTGGTTTATCACATTTAACCCCTAAACTTTACTATACCTTAAAATACCTTAAAATAGATCACGAGGTAATGACCTACCTCCACACACACTCATATGTAATCATAACACGCTACCTTGAGAACTTAGAATACGATAAAACAAGATTTTACATTAAAATACCATTTTCTTTATAAACCTTTTCTAAAAGTTCTAAGTTGTACACAATTTTAATGCAATATCTTTTAATAGGAAGTACGATAAGTTGGGACATCGATCGTTTATCTAAACCTGACTTTGTGGTGTCTAGGCAAGTGTGTCTAAGACGAGTGGTTACTTAATTAGGTCCACTACTTGTAGTGGAGAGCCTCCCACTCACCTGGCACTTACCTGGCCGCAATTGGCGGTGAAGAGGCGATTTGAGGTTTCTAATGACTTGTCGTTTAGACCATTTAGAAATAGGTTAGTTGGCTTAGGAAACCCTAGAATCTAAAATACGGAAATTTATACCTTTTACAAATAAATACCTTATCTTTATAAAACCGTTTTCTAAATGATTAGTATTTATTAAATCTTTGCAAAGCGCCACTGCAACCCACCTTTGGGGAACCCGTTAGGGATAGTACGGTTTATCGTGCACCCTCGGGCTTAGTAGTGCGAGATTCAGACCTCCGCGAGGAGAATTCAGTCTCGAAAGGTTTAAAATACGACATTTAAGAAAAATGAGATTTTTGGAAAATAAAATATTTATTAAAAAATTATTCTTGTATTAACATATATATATTTATCATTTAAACACCTATTTTATTATAGGATAAAGTTTCCACTTTTCCTAAAAAATTACAAGATTAAAAGTTACATTAAAATACCATGAATTTCAAATAAATCAATATTATAAATTAATACATTTATTTATGTAATTAGGATATTTTCACTAGAAATAAGATAAAATAAAATCACACTCATTATAACCATAAAGACGAATAATAAATACTTGAGGTGTATCTTGAAAACTATACAAAAGTATTTTTACATAAAATCCCCTCAAGTTTTATAAATTACAATAAGGACCTTAACAATTATAGAACTTCGACTTACATTTCTTTTAGTCTGACTCGGATTTGAGTCTGATTATTTCTGACTTGAATATGATTCAAGTCAATCTATATTCTTTAATATTCCAACTCAATATGAACACATGAATTCCAGAATCCAGTTAACATTCTATACAACTTGACTGAATCAAACCATGGATATACATCCATTATTCCGTTATTCCATTTACCTAATTATGCAGTTACAATATGTTTACTGATATCATGGTTTTGGTTGGTCATCCAACTTACACAATACAATACAACAATACTATCAAAACACTACGGGGTTTAAGGGGTAGATTAGTACGGAAGGTGTTAAAGGTGGCACGAGGTGGTCAGATTAAGACACCTAACCTATATTTCTTTGTTGTTGTACCGTGGCTTAACGGTTCCTTGCACATTCCATTTTCCCTGGTCTCTACCATATAGAGACCCCTCTCGTAAACACTGGCATCCTTCTGTACCAAGCTACAAATAACAGCGTTAACACAATATTCTACAATATTTTACAATCTCTTTAGAAAATATCTCTTATTCTGTCTTTTCTAATTCTTCCTTATCTTTGGGACTAACTGTTTAGTTGATAAAACTGCACATTTGTATTACATTTTTCCTACCATTTTCATTTTATACATATGAGGGTTTATGTGTAAAAAAATATTTTTTTAATTAGCATTTGGTAGAAAAATGTATGCAAATAAATCTATTGACCAAATCCTAGTAGAACTAAGTCTACTAAATATTATTTGAGATTATTGGGCAGAATTTTCCAAGTTGTTATGCAGAATTTATCAAACAAATCAAGTTGTTGAAGAAAACTTGCCTAATTAAAAAGCAAAACTTGGAGACCAAGTCTGGAAGCAACCGAGAGAAGATTTCTGAAATCTGAAGGTGCCTAGGATTGGAAAATGTCACAAAGACAGAAACCCCAAAATTTGATGAAGAGTTGTGATCAAATGGCCGCGGATCCGCGGCCATACCCCCCCCTTCGGCCGCGGATCCGCGGCAATCTAGATGGATCATTTGTTAAGATTTTGTGGCTTAAATCTCTGCTATATTTTACCAACTTTTCAACCAAAAGATTCTGGCTTTGCACTATAAAAAGGCACCGAGAGCCTCTTGGAAAATTTATCAAGCCGACGAGATCACGAAGTCCAAGACAGCTCACGCATCCAGGCTGATCATCAACGGTTCATCTACCTCCTTGGAAGAGATCGAGAAGCAAACTAGTCTTGTAATCATTTTCTATGGAATCAAAGTGTAATGAATATTGTTGATTAATAAAGGTAGCTTTCTTTTTCTTATTCTATTTCTTCGTAGTTTAATTATGCATTTTCTCTCCATCTCTTTTTCTCCCAACATGCGCGAGTAATTCTCCGCTTGTTAGGGTTCGTAGGATTATGGTAGGCTAATGGATGATGAACATCCCTAAACCCTTTTTAAGTCCTATAAAGTTTATGAAATTTATCAAAAGAATCATTAACATCCTAATCGGGCGCGCTAGCAATTCTTTGATAGTTCCGACCGCGATTAGAGATTAGATTAATGATTGTTTTGGTAAGGGCTAGATAATGAACGGAGTTCCGTGTCGAGATAAGGGTTAAGAGTGGGATTCCTTTTCCCTCCAGAAACCCTAATCTACACGCATCACCGTCGTTCTAGTTTTAAATCTATTAATGGATAAAAAGGGTAACTTTTAATTAATCGTCCATGACTACTAAATCCTAACGAACCCTACAAGCCTTCTTATTATATTATCTAAATGTCTAAAACAATCTAGACACTACTACAAATAAGGGTTGCCCCTACGGATATATGCGTAGGGGCGAAAAAATACCCTGTAGGTGCAAAGGCCGCAGGTGCAAGTTGAGCCCCCGAACTTGCCCCTACGGGCAAATTATTGCCCCTACGGATTTATATGTAGGTCCTGTTGCCCGTACGGATTAATCCGTAGGGTATAAGATTTTATATTATTTATGGTTTTTTTGAATATATTATATGTACCTACGGATATAACCGTAGGTCCATGTGCTACCCCCTACGGATATATGCGTAGGTACTTTTCCGTAGGGGCAAAATATCAGGATTCCTGATATTTAGCCCTTACGGATAACGCCGTAGGGGAGAGACAGTGGCCCCTACGGATATATCCGTAGGGGCACTCCCAACACCCTAGCACTGAGATCAGGGGGGAAATATCAGTTACTGCTGATATTTTTCCCCTACGGATATATCCGTAGGGGCAACATATATACCTACGGATTAATCCGTAGGTACATATTGTCTGTATTTTTTTTAAAAAATGGGCTGCTTGATTTTTTCCCGCACTGTGCACAATACTATATACATCAATCAAATCATATATTGCAGTATTCATAATCACATCTCACGTATATATATAATATACAAAAGAAACCCAAAAACTGAATATGATATAAATACAAACCAATATCAATATCGTTTCAAAATGTAGTACAATGTGTATGATATAAATAAATACATGTTTCAAAAAATAAGAACCAAAAAGCTACCCTAGTTCGGTCCAGCTCCACCTCTGAATAACGATAGAATAACACGCGCCTGCTCCTCGGTCAATAAACTCTGCAATTCGTCGTGAGCGGGAGTCTGAGCGGCATGTGGAGCTGGCGATGTGGTCTGCGCAGCCGCCATCGAGGTAGTCGCTTGCGGAGCCACGGCTGCGGGAGTCTGAGTGGGCGGTGGAGCTACAGGAGCTGTCTGCGGAAGCGCAGCCGATGTAGTGGCTTGCGGAGCCGCAGCCGAAGGAGATGCATGTGGAGGCTCGGCCGATGTACCCTGTCGCGTCTGGACCTAACGTGTGTAATAAGCGTGTAAGAACTGTGTATTATTCGAATTCGTATCATTATTAAGTTATTTCGAAACCCCATTTGGATATCTAGTTTGTTGTTTATTTTAATTACATCTGTATGTATGATTAATCAAACTTAAGTCTAAAACCAAATAAGCTCAAGCTACGTACTAATTATGGATATGTTGATATCTATATAATATGACATGATATTTTACTATAAAGCGGTATACATACCAGCATCTCATTCAACTCCTGAACGGTGGCCCTCAAGCTCTCCAGTTCCTGATGGACACGTCGGTCACCGGAGACGGAGGAAGTAACCGCCGGGGTGGAGTCCAACCTCATATGGGCCCTGCTAGGGCCCCGTCCACGGCCTCTCTCCCAACCTCCGTGGTGCCCTCCGTGTGCGGCGTCCAGAACTGGGGTCAGCAGCCCCGGATCGCTCTGTCCGGTAAAATCGATCCCCGAGGCCTGGGCCTGCTCAACCACCCGCTCGTACACCCACATTAAGCACTAAAGTATAAGTATAAGATTTAAACTTGAACCTTCCAAAACTAAAATTTCAAATTTGGGTAGGAAAAATATTAACACTTACGCAGTACTCCTGGGTAGCAACGTCGGGATATCGAAGCTCGCCCGTGGTGGGATCTGTCGAGGTGCCGTGGATGGCAAGATATGCGGACAGCACGCTCGGTGTACCACCTGACGCCACGGTCCGAGATGTCTGCAATATTAGAAAGTAACTCTTAATATTAGAAATATTAGAAAATAACTCTTAATATTGCAGAATATCACAAAGGTCGGTCTAGTGTAATTTACCGATAACTCCATGGCTCGAGTAATGTTCCTCGAGCCACCTGTGTAAGTGGGGCGACCCCTCTTCGCCGACTTCCTGTTCTCTGTATTCTGAGCTGCCTGTTTCTGCACAACGCATTAACATTTAGTTTTCTAATTAAGAAACACAAAGAAATAAATTATATCATAAATAATGAATTACATTTAAAATACATACCTGTTTGCGTTGGGAGTCGAAATAAGCGCACAATAGAGGCCATGTCTCTACGTCGAATCTCGCAAACACCGGAGTAGATAGGAGGGCCGCTCTCTCTGCCTCGGGGGTCGCCATCCACAGGGAGTAGCAGTCGGCTTTCAACTCATTCCTGTTGTATCGGATCTTGGCCTGCATGTTCTTCATCAGGCCATTGTACAGAGCATGAAGGTCGAGCACCCTCCCCGGGTGATCAGGGTCGGCTACAGGCTGAAAATCGTAATCCAACTGAAAATACAAAAAAAACATTGTTATTAGATTGCAAGTGTTAATAATAAATATATTGGATGGATCAAATAAAAATATATATTAATACATACCCGAGCCTGATCAAAGAAGAGGGCGAATGAGCGCTGGTGCTGCTCGCCCCACTCAACGTGAAGTGGATAGTTCTTCACGAGCCGGCTCTCGTCCCCCAAATACCGGCCGAACCTGTCGGCATGAGGACCGGTATAGCGATATTCAAGGGTAAAAAAAAGGGGGAATGCTGCCTCACCCCTAGCTCTGTCAGGCCTCAGCCTATGGGACTGATTCGGGCCTCGAGTCCCCCTCTGGGGATGGGGAGGCCCTGTGTCTGCACGAAATATCAAGACAATCAATAATAAGACAAAGTTGTATTAAGAAATCAAGGTTAAACGAAAATTCTAGTGTGATATATACCTCCGGTGACTATCGCACGAGCCTCGGCCCGGCCAGCAGCACGAGCGGGACGATAGTTCCTCCGGTGAGGAACAACCGGGGTACTGGATGCGGACGCATCCCCTCCAACTAGAAAATAAACATCGGCGCTAAATTTCCATGAAGTTCATATTTATTCTATAGAGCATATGTAAAATGAATAAATATTTTAAATTTATTTATACTAACCTACAGACGATGCGGAGGGTATGGAAGCGGCAGGAGTAGCCCCTGCGGAAGATGTGGATGCACCACCTATAATTAGACAATTAAAAATAGATTATATAAGTAATTGCAAAAAGAATGTGTAGATCAATAATACAACGTTCTAAATTAATATGCATGCACTATAGGATATGTGTGTGTTCCGGCTGTCGGGGGTAGGCTTCTATCCCATTAAGAATGTATAGAGCGAACGCCCATCACTTGCGCTTTCAACCGTTTCGAGTAAATTTCGGCAGGACCTCCCCGCTGTTCTCCGAGTACACTGTAACAGAATAGATAATCATTTCAAAGCTGTGAAACAACGTTGAAATGAACATCTAATCTATCTTTGTACATGGAGAACCAGCGGAAAGGTACCGACGAAATATCTCGAAACGGATGAAAACACAAGTGAATGAAGGCGTTTGCTTTATACATTCTTAATTTGTCCACACGGGACAAATCTATGGGTTACTATACGATTGAATTTTCTCGTCGCGTAGACTATACGACGGTTGTTAGTATCGAGCTATACTGTCCGATATTTAACAACCTTCGTATGGTTCTAGGTCACGATGAGCATCGCACGTATGTTAACCGATAGACGGAGACTAAGTGGCGCTTTTAGTTTCATATATGAGTATCGATGGGAATATGAAGGTTTCATATTATCATCGAGTATCATATATTGGTTTTAACCCAAACATCTCGAATCGCTCTCTAATTATGCGTTTGTTGTGCATTCGTGTTGTAAGTGTAACATGATTTTAAACCATTGAGATCAAGATTGATAGAACTGATGATCCTATATTGCAATAACATTCATCAACCAAAAACTATTATTGCAATGGTATTCATCTATAAGAATCAACAATTAAAACTACAAATGTAGGAAACTGATATCATAAAGCGTTATACGCAACATTGATAGAACTGATAAATAAAAAAACGAAACACAAACCGTATCAAGATTTAACAACTTTGATTATGTCATAAACGCGGGCCGATATTTTCATATTAGCCAATAGGCAAAAATAGATTGCGGTCTGGATATGGCATATTGGAAGATGTTACCTATATGCATACATGCATGTTGTCTCCCTTTTTTTCATAAATCAAACCAACTACATACATCAAACTAGTCCATGCCACCAATCGGAAACTCCACTATGTCTTTAAATTATTATTTTTCCAAATAGCATTGAGCTCCTATTGACTTTGTCCCATCCAACAAATTTGTTGTGCTTGCCTTGACCTTCATCTAGCTTTCACATGCCATATACATTAGATGAGTAATATAGTTATAAATTATGGTATTTTGTTGTCATCAATCCACCTAACCCTAACCCCAAGTTGCTCTCTGAAAGCACATAGAACCATCCCCCCTAGTCAAGCATAGCTTTCTCTGTGCAATTGTTCTCATTCTTAATTTCTCACATTCATTAATCTCTCATTTTCTTGTCAACAAATTTGTTGTGCAATTGTTCTCATTCTTAATTTCTCACATTCATTACTCTTTCATTTTCTTGTTTTTTCCAACTCCCCACCACTTAACCCCAACCTAACCCCAGCCCCAGCCCCAGCCCTAGCCTTAGCCCTAGCCCAGCCCCAACCTAACCCTAACCCCAGTGCGGCCAGCTAAACCCCAACACCAACCCTAAGGCAAACCCTAACCACAGCCCCAGCCCCAGCAGCAGCCGAACCCCAACCCTAACCTTAACCCCAACCCCGACCCCGACCGCGACCCCTGCCGAACCCCAACTCGTGCGTGCAACCCCAGACCCAAACATGAACCCTAAGCCCAAAATAATCAAAAAATTCTTCAATTTACCTCAAGATTTACTCACCTGAACGGCGGTGGCGATGACCTGAACGGCGGTGGCGACGAGAACGGCGGCGGCGACGAGGAGAACGGCGTGGCGATTTGGGGATTTTTTTCGCGCGCGATCGAGAGAGAGAGAAAGAAAGTGAGCGTAGGCGATCGATCTGTGCCTTTATTAAATCGATATTTAGTTGCCCCTACGGATATACCCGTAGGTCCTTTGTTTGCGGATCCGTAGGGGCAAACACCAAATTAAGAATTAATATTTTTATTCTTGGACGTCTGGGCCCGTAGGGGCAACCTTTTAGCCCTACGGATTAATCTGTAGGGCCAAGTTAAATCTGCCCCTACGGATTCCAATATCCGTAGGGGCAACCCCCTATTTTACTAGTGAGATCTATATTTTTGCATTCTTGCTTACACGTAGATCTAGAAACTTTTCATACAACTCTTTATTCCTCCTCTCTTTTTCAACACATCTAAAGTAAGAGTGAAAGGTTCCACGTTTCCCAGAGGACGACCCGTACTCATCTCAGTCTAGCTACGTGCGACACCGTTATTGATTGCAGTTAAACTACAAAACACACTCTTTCCTACCAATCAAATGGCACCGTTGCCGGGGATACGTGCGTAATTTTTTATTCTTACTATTTGTGTTGAATTCTTAGACGATTCTTATCATTATTAAAACAAAACTGCAAATTGCATATTTAACAATTTGTGCGTGAATTTTTTGCGAGGGAATCTGGAGTCACGGACTTGAGGAAACAGGAGATCTAGGGTTCCGAACTTCTCTGGTAAGATTCTCAACTCTTTCTCTCTCCTCTCAAATCCAATAAAATCTATCTTCTGCAGGATTCTTTGCAAAATAGTGCCGCTCAAAAAAAAAATTTTGCAAAAGTTTTGTGATTGGTTTTGTTTTGCATATTTTAATACGGACTTTAAGGGGCAAAGACCAAATCAAGATTAGGTGGGGATTTCATCACCCTTCCTAAGCCCCACAAATCACAAACTGAGCATATAGATCAACCCTTCATTAATTTTAAAAATATCTAGACCAGACTCTAAGGACTGTCGCGCTCAATAAGGACAGAGGAAGGTCGTGGGTAATCTATCGTTTATCCGCATTATTTTTGTAGTGCCTAGGCAAGTGTGTCAAAGGCTAGTGGTTTTTAATTAGGCCCACTACTGTGGTTCCTTCCCACTTACCTGGCACTTGCCTGGCTACAAGGGTAGTACGGAGGCGGTAGAGGATTTATCCTGAGGCTTGTCCTTTGGAAGTCTAGGAGCGGTCTAGAGACTGGACCTAGGTGACCTTAGTTTTAGGGTTGCTTGTGCATCTTAGGGAGATTTGTCTTGAGTCCCACTTTTTCAAAACAAGTCAATTTTAAATCACACACACGCTGCCACTTGCACTAAACCCGCTTAGTGCATGCTCGGCTGGACACGGGATCCTAGTGCCGTCTTGTCCGCGTTCCTGCTATCGACGCCGAAGTCGGTACTTCTTCATCTTCTTTTCCCCCACCACACACGACCGTGATGGACGGCACTCCATCTAATTATAACACCACGCTGCCACCGTCCGCAGGTGAGCAGAATCCCCCGCGCATCTCTCTCCAAGAGAGATGATATCCTATTCGTGGTCCTCTTCCTACTTGCCTATCTCTTCCACCACCTAACGGGGATAATTTCGAAATTAAACCCCACTACATCAATCTGCTGCCCAAATTTCACGGGGTTGAGTCGGAAGACGCGTACGTTTTCATCACCAAATTCGAGAACGTATGCGCAATGATGGGTACTTCACAATTGACTTTAGATGCTATGCGCTTACGTCTTCTCCCATTCATACTGTGCGACTTGGCAGAAAAATGGCTTTATAATACTGCCGCACACTCTATCACTAATTGGGATGAATTCGTCATAGCATTTCTTAAGAAGTTTTACCCAAACCATAAGACTGCCCGTGTGAGAAGCAAGATCAACCAGTTCACCCAGCTTCCCAATGAACCATTTTGGAAGTGCTTTGAGCGTTTCAAAGATTTGCTTGTCCAATGTCCTCATCATGGAATCAATAGATAGGATTTATGTCGGATTATATATGAAGGCATTAATCCAGCGACAAAGAAGATACTTGAAACAATGTGTCAATGCAATTTCATGTCGAAAGACGACGGTGAAGCGTGGAAATATCTGGAAGACCTTGCTGAACACACGTTTCAATGGGAAAGCGTAAGACCACCTTCAACTAGGGGAGGTATTCACCAGCTCGATATTTCTATCGCAGTAAAAGCCGAAATGGCAGCGATACAGAAGAAACTCGACGCTATTGAAAACAAGTTCTCATCATTCTCTCTAAATCAGGTCACGCTTCCTAAGACCGTCTGTGGTTGCTGTTCGGATCCTTCACACTTAACGGAAGAATGTCCTATGAATGCATCATTTCAAGCTAATGCTGCTTTTCAGCAGCAACGTAGAAATGACCCTTATTCTTCCACGAACAATCAAGGATGGAGGAATCATCTTAACTTTGCTTGGAATCAAAACCAACAAAGCAATTATCAAAGACCTCCTCCACAGCAACCACAACCACAGAATCAGCCCCCCTTTCAGTCACAGAATTTCCAAAATCCGGCCAACAATTCTACACCACAGGTGGCCGGTACTGACAACTCACTTGCACAAACTTTGGATATGTTCATGAAACAATCCATGCAAATTTCGGCAGAGATGAGGTCTTCTATTGATACCATAACGAAAAACTCCGCCTCCCATGGTGAGAGTATTAAATCATTAGAAAACCAAATCGCACAGTTAAATGCCGCAATGAGTGCGAGAGAAAAAGGGAAACTCCCATCTCAACCCATACCTAATCCTGGCCACTCACAAAGTTATAATGTGAGTGTTGTTACCACGTTGAGATCGGGGAAAGTGCTGAATAACCGAGTGGGTGAGCAATGTGATGATAGTGACACCAATGATACCCCAGCTTCTTCTTCTTCCCCTAATTCGTCTAGTCTCCCACCTTCACCCGAGCCTATTCTCCGTTTTCCCCAAGGCTCGAACCCTTCGCCCATTTCGCCAAATCTATCTAAGTCGATTCCCACTCCAATTTTGGGATCGAATTCGTCCCCACAGTCTTCTCCACAAACGATGGACCCAAAACTTATTGATCAAGCACCTTATCCAAAAAGGTTAAGGGGCAACAGACCTAGTCCACAAATGGAGAAGATTGTGGAAATTTTTAAGCAAGTTAACATAAACATTCCTCTCCTAGATGCTATTCAACAAGTTCCGTCATATGCGAAAATCCAAAAGGACTTGTGCACTAGGAAGAGAAAAGTTCAAGTACCTAAAAAAGTTTTCCTTGCGAGTAATGTGAGCACTGCTTTTACACAACAACTACCCAAGAAACGAAAGGACCCCGGAAGTCCTATAATTTCTATTTCCATTGGGGGTAAAAATATCAATCGTGCTCTACTCGATCTAGGTGCTAGTGTAAACTTACTTCCGTATTCTGTTTATGAGCAATTAGGGATCGGAGAGTTAAAACCTGCGCATTGCACTCTTCAGATGGCCGATCGATCTGTCACCCAACCTAGGGGTGAGCTAGAGGATGTGTTAATCAAAGTCGGGGAATTCATATTCCCTGTGGACTTTATCGTTATGGATACACAATCTGTAGCAAACCCACGCAATCAAATCCCGGTGATACTCGGTCGACCCTTTTTGGCCACTTCCAACGCAGTAATCAATTGTAGAAATGGCTCTATGACCCTATCCTTTGGAAAGAAGTCAATTGAGCTTAACATTTACAAGTTGGGAAGTGAACCCTCCGAACCCTATGCTCATGTGTGTTCTGTCGAATTAATGGATATCGACAGCAGCGAATTTGATCAACCTCATGATACTGACTCTTTTCATATGTTGTTGTTTGACCCAACCATGTACTCTTCCACCGATTTGTCCGGGTCAACATCCAACACTGATGAGGAACTTTTTATAGAGTCTGACGATCACCCTATTTTTTCTGATGACATTATTCTTCGGGGTATCGATGAAAGCTTTGAGGAAATTTTCGCTGATGAACTCGCATTTTTAAAGGATACGGGTGTTGAGATAAATCAACTCAAAGATGAAGAAATTGGACCTCCACCCTTTCTTTTGGACAATCATGATAATGCGAGTAATCCATCATTATTATCACTGTGTCGTCTCTCCAAATTGAGACGCAATCCTTTTCCATTACACCTCTTGTCACCTCCCCACTTCTTCACATCAAAAGGTGACATGTTCTTCCACCAACCTTGGTACTTCATTGATAAATTTTTTGAATGGTTGGTGTTGACCTTCGGTCTTTGCAAAGCTTGGTATTGACCAATAAGCTTGACCCCCTCATGTGATTTTAAAAGATTAAAATTGTTTAACTCAAGTTTGGGGGAGGGGTAGTATATTTTGGCTCTTGAAAGAAAATGATTTTTACAAAATTGTGAGCCTAAAATAAGTTTGGGGGAGGATTTTCACTTTCATATATTTTTGCCCCCATTAATAATTTCCTCCCAAGTCTAAAGGTTTTTGAGCTTAACGGATGACATCAGTGAGGACACTGCTGTAAACAGGTTTGGGGGAGGTTTGTGCTTATTTACACATCAATTTGCATCATATTTTGCATAAGCACAACATTTTCAAAAAATTTTTAAAAATTTTCTTTTATAACAAAAGAGTAGAAAGTGAAATATTACATCCAAAAGATAGGAATAGTGTAAGAAAACCAAGAAAATTAGAAGTTTTCTTAAACGAACCAGTAATAAATAGTTATGAGCTGTTGTCCCAAGGGTTAGTAAGATGAAGGAAGTCACTAATCTGAGGATAAAAGTAAGTCTGAAAAATAGTTTCTATTCTGGAAGCCAAACATTTGAATGTTGATACCCTATTATATGCACTTTCACACGTCTTGAAACTCGGGATAGTAGAGGATACCTTGAAATGCTCTTGTCTAAAAGCCAAAGTATGAAGGAAATGAAAAAAAATGATGAAGAAAATATAAAAAAGGTGAAAAGAGAAAAATGAACACTAGTTTTGTTATCGCCAAGGTAACAATAAAAAATATAGCGAGGGTGCTGTTGGGGTAAAAATTTACACCCCGGTTGACCAAGTCAAAATCAAAGTCAACCCCAAGCCAAGTGGGCCCAAGCCCAGATCCAGTGGGCCCACGCCCGGGTCGAGCCCGAACATGAAGCGGCCGGCCTCCCACCACGCCAAGATAAAAATTTTGTAATAAACATTTTTGTTGTATTTCTTTTAATTTTTTATTTTATTTTATGGACAAATGTAAGAAGAATAGGCATAAAGCCAAATTTTTGTAAAGCCCATGGCTTATGTGCAAAAAGAAATGGCACATGAGCCATGGGATAGGCAAAATGCCATTTTGTGAAGCCCAAGGGGCTATGTGTAAAGTGTATGGCCTATAAAGGCAAGGATAATGAAATATCCGAACAACTTTTTCTCCCTCTAAAAGTTTTCCAGATCTGAGATCTTTCTCCTTCTTCAAGGTTCCAAAACCTTCTTCTTTCTCTTGAATTAAATCAAGAGTTTTACTCTTCTTTTTATAAAACAAAATAGTTTTTCACCACAAAACCCATAAAGGGGAACTCAGATCTTCCATTAGATCTCAAAAAGAAGAGATTTTTTTTAAAGATCCCATATCTCTTGATTTTCAAGATCCAGCTAACAGAGGAGGAAGAAGAAGAACATCTTTCACTAAACCCTCCCCCCCCTAAAAAAGAAGAAAACACATTCAGGTGTCCAACTCCTCTCTGATTTCTCTTCTGAGAAATTTTTTTAGGCTAAAAGTCTCCTTTTCTCGCCGGCGCTCAAGCGCAAAGCGCCTGCGTGCCGACATGTGGCGCTCTTGCGCTCCCGCGCAAGCGCCCGAGCGCAAGTCGCCTCCGTGCCGACACATGGCGCTCTTGCGCTCAAGCGCAAACGCCCGAGCGCAAGTCGCCCCCGTGCCGACACGTGGCGCTCTTGCGCTCCGGCGCAAGCGCCCGAGCGCAAGTCGCCCACGTGCCGCCACGTGGCGCGCTTGCGCCCAAGCGCTCAGCGTCCGAGCGTAAAGCGCCCACGTGCCGACACGTGGCGCGTTGCGCTCCAGCACTCTGCGCTCGAGCGCAAAGCGCCCACGTGCCGACACGTGGCGCGCTTGCGCTCAAGCGTCTAGGTGCTGGCCCCACGCATCCTTTGGATGTCTTTTTCCCCTTTATTTATATATGCATGTATATATATATATATATACGTATACAAATGTACACATACACATATTCCACGACACTGTCCCTGTTAGAAAAAAATTTCTAACGGGGCGCTGCCCCGCACCCCGCAAGGGGGCTGCTAGCCCCCTTGACCCCCAGCCCTCTATCCGGGTAGCGGGACCCCCGTAAAAACTCTGCGTGGCTCCCGATATATTCAAACACCCCCTCCAAAACAACACACACGCACACTGCATATTGAGTTCGCATGACCAGTTTAACCCGTCAATCGGAGGTTCCCTCGCTCCAAAGGCGAGGGGTAATTAACGGCAGCTTAGTCCGCGGCTGCCGGAGATTCGGATCCCCACAATCATTAAACCCCGGCCTACCCTAGGCAGGGGGAATCTGTAGTACGCCTGACAAGCGCGCGCGTATTCCCATCTCAATGGGGTGACGATAAAACACCCTACAGATTCTGGCACGCCCGGTGGGACCAATCTCTCCTCCCATATTTTGGGTTAAACGTTCATGCGAACTCAATCAATACACATATCGATTGCCTATACTGAAATGATGTTTTTTTTCCGTGCAGCAATCAACCTTCGACGACAATGTCTCCCCAGACAAAGTCAGCTTCCAACGTGACCCCGATTCCGTACGTGGTCAAGATCAACGCTCGTGTGGTTCTCCCCGCAAGCCTCAGTCGACAGTGGGAGGAACCGCCCCGCCAGTTCGGCTCCGTCATCATCTACCCTGCCGGAAGCGCTCATCTGGCGGAGATCCCGGCGGAACAGGTGCTCAAGCCGGTCCCAAGGGGCAAGATGCCGAATGTTGTGATTGCTAAGGCACCACAACCGAAACTTAAGATGGTGTCTGAACGACTCCCTGGCGCTCCAGCTGGGGGCAAGAACTTCGGTAAAAAGGGCAACATCAAATGTTGCGGACGAGCTCAGGCGATGACTCCAACAAATGCACAATCGAGCGTGTCTCCAAGGTTCTCCATCGACCGGTCTGCGGCGTCTTCCTAAAGAGCCGAAGTCTGCCAGGTGCTTAGAACAGAAAAGTTAAGGCAGAAGCGGCTCAGGTATCGAGCCAACAAGAGGGCCAAGGCTTCGGCCAAGTGGAATAGTGTGAAGTTCCAAGTGCAGGGTTGCCCCGCCACGACGGCTGAGTTGGATGTAAGAATCAGCAATTCTTTCGAGCCTCTGAAGTGGGTTCAGAAAAACGCCATGACCACCGGAATCAAGAAGACAGCGGTCCGAACAGAACCACAAAGAGACGTGTCCCGGCCCCAACAGAAAAAGTCTGACACTGTCTCTTCAAGAGTCTATCAAGCACTCTGTGCTGCACGAAGGCAGCGGGGCGAACCCAGAAAAGAAGCGCCCGCACCATTCAAGAACCTGGTTAGGCCAGCCGCCTTCAATCGACTACCAGCTACCGAAACAAGGGGGTCAAGACAGCGATCCGTGAAATCAGCTGCCAATGATAGAAAGACGGCCGGATATATCATACATACGGTCTATATGGCGGGCGGGCGCCCCAGCGACAACCTTCGCAGCAAAAGCAAGGATAGGGCCACCACATCCCAAGCCCAATCTAGCCTGAATGTGGTTGCCGCTGCCCAAGAACAGCGCCCCCGCTGGATGAAGAAAACCCTCTCGATGAGGATGATAGGCAGAAGGACCCCTCGGTCCATGCAGAATCAAGCTCGGACAGCGAGGAAGAGCTGACTTTCCGCTCCAGGACTGCGGAGCAAGAGCTACTTCAAGAGCTTCGAAAATAGCTCAGGAGCAAAGATAAAGAGATGGCTAAGCTCTATTCGAAGATTGACGACTTAACGAACGTGGTGATGCAGCTTACGGCTCAAATTCCTCGAGCGCCTCCCAATCAAGCACAAGCCGCTACTAATCAGCCGGGTGATGACAATCCGAGGCAGCCAATGCCTGTTCCTTCGGGTCCAAGACTGGTCGAGCCACATGAAAGCCGGCCACACTCCGCTTCTGGGGACGTCTTGGCCCCAGATAGCACTATCCCGCTAACACAAGATCGGATAATGGATTTGGTCACCAGCAAGGTTAAAACATTGGTGGCCGAAGCTGAAGCTCAGAAAGAAATCGGCAGTAGTGGGCGGCCATATCCCGCGCAGTACGATCTCATTGAGTTCCCAAGCGGCTGCGTCATTCCTAAGTTCGGAAGATTTGATGGAACGAGGAATGCAAACCAGCACGTCGCCCACTTCAAAGCATCGTGCGGAAATAAAGGGGGCAATGACGCGCTCCTTCTTCGTCAGTTTGTCAACAGCCTGACCGGCGTCGCCTTCGACTGGTATTCGAGTATACCGGACGGGTCCGTCATTACCTTTGCCCAAATGGAGTCCCTGTTTCGGCAAAGGTTCATGAGTGTCAGTGATAAAATCTCCATTGCCGACCTTGTGAGGACCAAGCCGGGGAAGAATGAAAGCAACACCGACTTTATCGCCCGATGGCGTAATCTCACAGTCAAGTGCGAACCGCCGCTGGAGCAGGACCAGTCCGTCAGCCTTCTCATTGGAAACCTCAGCAATTGGATGGTCCCATTCTTGTGTACAGCGGGCCTCAAGACATTTCAGGAGCTAACCAAGAAAGTCCAAATGCTGGAACGCTCGAAGCAAGAGTCCCCGCCGGACTCTCAGAGAGACAAAACCTGGAAAAGCAAGCGGGACGACAACCGTAGAAGCGGGAGTTCCAGCAGTACCAATGTCTTCAATGCATCCGAAAATGAAGAAAAGCGAAGGGCGGGCGAATCCAAAACAAACCGGTCTCGAAAGCCATTACTGTGAGGAGATGGGCCTTCCCTAGAGGAGAAAAAGAACAAGGTTTACTCTTTCAGAAGGGACAAGGTCCGCAAGATATTTAAAGACGCCTTGAACAATGGCCTACAATTGCCGGAGTCGAAAAGACCCCAAGAAGCAAAAATGACCGACAATCCTCTGTATTGCCCGTACCACCGAGTAGTGAGCCATGCAATCGAGGATTGCTATATCTTCAAAGACTGGGTCGAGAAGCAGTACAAGGCTGGAGAGATCGAGCTGTCCAAAAGCGTGTTGGTGAACAATCAAGTTGCAACTGCCAACTTTATACAGACAGAAGTTGAAGCCTTCTGGGAGCAGACAGCTGAACCTGCTACCCTGAAAAAAGAAACTGACTCATCGCGGCCTCCATGGAGTACGCACATATCTAATAAGACGAAAAAGATGCTAAAGCTACTTCAGAAAGAGCCCAGGATGGAATGGGAAGGACAGAAGAAGCCTACCAGTCCAGCTGCCAATACGGCTCCATTAGGCTCAAAATCCAAGAAGCTCAAGAAGAAGAAAAGTGCAGCTCGGCGCGAAAAAGAGTCTGCAGGGAGATCGGCCATTCAAAAATATATCAATTCCCTCGAAGAATATGAACAAAAGGAAAGAACATTGATTCAATTGAAGGAGTTCTTCCCTGTACAAGCGGCTGAAATTCTGGAGGAGTTAGAAGAAGACTCCAATGAAGAGATCCCAGTAGTGACCTGCTACGCCATCCATCTTGGCAGCGACTCCGAGGATGATCTCTGTTTTCCCGAAGAGGACGAGGAGCTCACCACAAAGGCCAATCAAATCCAGCTCAGAAGCGGCAGGGCTCTACCGCAAAATCAGGGCAACGCCCCAAAAGGGAAGGAAAAACAAGTCGCTAATGAAGAAGATGGCAGAAAACCGGCCGATGAAAACGTAAGTCCTTCCTCGGTGGACTATAATTTCTTGGCACATCTCCGGAAGCTTCCAACTCTCCTGAGCATCTACGATGCCTTGGTCCTATCTAAGGAGCTTAGAGATGTTCTCATCCACGCTCTACAAAACCCCGAGCGGTATCAGGCTCACTTTGCGGAAATTAACATGAAAGAAGCCCAGCACGCTTTGTATGCCGCCGCAGTCACATTTAAGGATGAAGACCTGCTGCTGGGAACGGCTGAGCATAATCGGCCGCTTTACGAGACCAGGTACAGCGACGGAGAACGAATTAATCGCATATTGATTGATCCGGGGTCCTCAGTGAACATCATGAACTTGCGAACTCTGAAGAGTTTGTCAATGGACGTCCGACATCTGTCAAGGGAAAGGATTTTCATTCAAGGCTTCAACCAAAATTGCCAGCAAGTTCTGGGGTCCATAGCTCTGCCAATCAAATTCGGGGATCTGCAAACTGAAGCTAAGATATACGTGATCGACGCCGACACGTCTTATAAGATTCTCTTAGGGCGGCCGTAGCTCCACGATTACGGCATCATTCCGTCAACTCTCCATCAATGCATGAAGTATACTAAAAATGGCGAAGAAAGACGCATTGACGGAGACATCCAGCCGTTCGGTGTGCATGAAGTCCGATATGAAGATTCTCGGTACTTTATGAACCACCAAAATGCTAAGCCACAACTGACTGAGGATAGACCGGCCCCAAGACTCAAAAGCAAATCTGCGCCGGCTGTCACTTTCAAAAGCAAAAATACCCAGGTGGGCCCGCATTTCGGCAGCGACACTGATGAGTCTGACGATGGAAGCCCGTCCTTCCGTAAAACTTGCCTTCGTTTCGGTAGCGATACGGATGAATCTGATGCTGAAGGCCCATCTAACAGCAAAGTCTGCCCTCATCTTAGCAGTGACACTGAACAGTCAGAAGAAGAGGACCTGCCGTGCAACAGCTGTGCGGATTGGCCCCCCATGCAGCAAGCGAAACTACGAGAGACCATCGAAGTCGCAGAAGGGTCCCTGGCCATCACAAGGGTGCCAGAACGGATGTACAAAGAGCTCGACGCATTGTCAGTCTCTACCGTGGACCAGCTGAAAACTTTCTACGTGCCCGGGAGGAAAAATGGACAGAAGGGCATCCTGTTTTACATGTCAAACCCCGTTGTGCACCCGGACGATCTCTCTGTCGCGTGCCTTCCCTATGAGAGAGGCATAAGAGCCGTCCTCAATCTCAGATACTATGCGCCCGAGATGCGGGAATACTTTAAGAAGGGCGGATGCAGGTTATATCAAACGGAGTCCGAAGCAAAGTTTTACGAAGGGCTATGGTATCCGCCCCAGGTCCGAGCACTCATCGATGGACGAATTCCAGATAGACGGGGCATAGGTTACATTCAACCTGATTCCAAAGCGTGCTACATGATCCATGTTGGTGAGGCCAGCGAAAGATCAAATGATGATGACGAGATAGCCGAGCCAGAAGAAGCTCCTCAAGAGCTCCAAGATGGCGGACAAGCAACCTTTGATGAGCTAACCGAGATTGACTTAGGAATGCCCGATAATCCAAGGCCGACCTACATCAGCTCACTCTTGTCGGAGGAAATGAAAGAGCAGATAATTGCCCTGCTGCGTGAGTTCGTCGACTGCTTCGTGTGGACGTACAAAGAAATTCCTGGCATTTCCCCTGAGGTAGCCATGCATAAGCTGGCTATATCTCCTGATGCTAAGCCAGTCAAACAAGCTCCTCGAAGAATGAGAAGGGAGTTGGAAGAAAAGGTTATCGAGGAAACCAAGAAACTCATCGATGCCGGCTTCATCAGGGAAGAGAAATATGCAGACTGGATCGCATGCATAGTCCCAGTGAAGAAGAAAAATGGGCAGATCCGAGTTTGTGTCGATTTCAGGGACCTCAATAAGGCATGTCCTAAAGACGACTTCCCGCTACCGGTCATGGAAATGATGGTCGATGACACCTCAAATTATGAACTGTTCACCTTCATGGATGGCTCGTCTGGATATAATGAAATCAAGATGTCGCCTGAGGATGAGAAGCACACAGCATTTCGAACCCCGATCGGAATATATTGCTACAAGTTAATGCCATTCGGACTGAAGAACGCAGGTGCTACATATCAAAGGGCGATGACTAATATCTTTGATGACCTAATCCATGAAGTCGTCGAATGCTATGTTGATGATCTGGTCGTTAAGACTAAAGCCAAGGCCAATCATACCCAAGATCTCAAGACCGTTCTCACCAGACTGAGGGAATACGATCTGAAGATGAATTCTCTGAAGTGCGCTTTTGGCGTGTCATCGGGAAAATTCCTGGGCTTCATAGTCCGACATCGAGGGATCGAAGTTGACCCATCAAAGATAAAGGCCATCATGGAGATGACCCCTCCGAAGAGTCTGACGCAGCTAAGATCTTTTCATGGCAAGCTTGCTTATATACGGAGGTTTATCTCAAATTTATCGGGGAGATGTACGACCTTCTCAAAGCTCATGAAGAAAGGAGCTCCTTTTATCTGGGATGCCGAATGTCAAGTAGCGTTCGAAAGCATCAAACAATACTTGTTGCACCCTCCAGTGCTGGCCGCTCCCATTCCAAATAAACCGCTGATTCTCTATACTGCCGCGCTGGACGAGTCACTCGGTGCGCTTCTTGCCCAGAATAACGAGGAGGGAAAAGAAAATGCCCTCTACTACCTCAGTAGAACTCTAGTCGGGGCGGAACACAACTACTCCCCAATCGAAAAGCAATGCCTGGCTCTAATATTTGCTATGAAGAAGCTGATGCACTATTTGCTCACGCTTCGGGTTATGCTGATCTCTAAGGTCGACCCGCTCAAACACTTGATGACCAAAGCGAGCCTAGCCGGCAGAATGGCAAGATGGGCTGTTATGCAACTTGAGTTTGACATAGTTTACACTCCTCAGAAAGCAGTAAAAGGGCAAGCTCTTGCAGACTTTCTCGCTGCTCATCCCATACCAGAAGGGTCGCCGCTAAATTGTGAGTTACCCGATGAACAAGTGCTGCACCTCGAGGAAGATGAGCCATGTTGGGAGCTCTACTTCGATGGAGCCTCGTCAATAAGGACCTCCAGTCAATCAAGCGTCCCGGAGGTAAAAGCGGGGATAGGATTGGTGTTCATCACGCCATCAATGGGAACCCTACGGCGTTCTTTCGCTCTCACCGAGCCTCGGACAAACAATGAAGCTGAGTATGAAGCTCTGATAGCTGGTTTGGAGCTCGCCGTAGAAATGGAAATCCGTAGACTACGGGTTTACGGCGACTCCCAGCTTGTCGTCAACCAAGTAAGCGGCGACTATAAGATATACAAACCCGAATTAGCCCGGTACAGAGGCCGAGTGGTGGAACTCATGAAACGGTTCACTCATATTGAACTAACGAGAGTCCCTAGAGCGTTGAACGGAAAAGCCGACATACTCGCTCGCCTAGCCAAGGAGCTGGCTGATCCTGACATGGAAGAAATTCTGATCACAGTCAGGAGCCGACAAATTCTACCCCCAGTCTCTCTACGAGAAGAGGAAAGCACGGAACAGAAGAGCAGTCCTGCCGAAGAAGCTTCGATCATCCAAGACGAGCCCGATTGGAGAGAACCCTTCATAGAGTACCTCCGATACGACAAGCTGCCCGAAGAAAAATCTGCGAGGATTCAGCTGAAGAAAAGAGCTCTCCGATACGTGTTTGTAAATGACACGTTATACCGCAGGTCATATGACCAACTCTGGCTCAGGTGTCTGTCATTGGCCGAAGCCCAAAAGGTCATGAAAGATGTTCACTCGGGCGTTTGCGGTGCTCACCAATCTGGCCCCAAGATGCGACTTCAAATCAAACGGCTTGGGTATTACTGGCCCACCATGATACGGGATTGCGGAGAGCATGCAAAGAAATGTTATATCTTCCAAATTCACGGTGATTTTATTCACAAGCATTCCAATCCATTGCATCCTACGGTGGCGTCGTGGCCCTTCGAAGTCTGGGGCACCGACATTGTTGGCCCGATTGATTCTCCGTCATCCAAAGGCCATCGTTTTATACTGGCCGCCACAGACTACTTCTCCAGATGGGCTGAAGCTGTCCCGCTAAAAGAAGTCAAGACAAAAGATATTCTGACATTCTTCCAGCATAATATTCTATACCGCTTCGGTACACCAAGAAGAATCATTTCTGACAACGGGCCTTCTTTCAAGAGCTTCAATGTCTCAAGGTTCGCTACTCAGTACAAGATAGACAGGAGATATTCCTCCATCTATAATCCAAGAGCCAATGGGCTAGCCGAAGCCTTCAATAAGACTCTATGCAAGCTCCTGAGGAAAAATGCTTCAGCCAACAAGAGAGACTGGAATCTCAAGCTTCACGAGGCATTGTGGGCATATCGTACCACGCACCATACTCCAACTCAGTCCACTCCATACTCATTGCTCTTCGAAGTGGAGGCGATTCTCCCCCTCGAAATCGAGGTTCCAAGTTTAAGAATGGCCATCCAACATGAGTTGACGGAGGAGGAAAACGTGCTTCTTCGACTTGAAGAACTCGATGCCCTCGAAGAAAAGAGGCTCACGGTGCAGCAAAATCTGGAGCTATACCGAGCCCAAATGTCACGGGCCTATGACAAGATAACCCGTCTCCGCACTTTCAAGAAAGGTGAATTGGTGTTGGTCCTCAAAAGACCGATCATCCCCAATCGACATGCCAAGGGAAAATTCGAGCCGAACTGGGAAGGACCATACGTCATCGAGAAAGTGTTTGACGGAGGATCCTACCAACTAATAAGCGCCGAGGGAGAAAGGCCCATGCCACCCATCAATGGCCGATATCTCAAAAAATACTACACGTGAATGCTCCAAGTCGCAGGCGAATTAAGCACATCAGCCCTACGGTCTGGATCAGACATCCTGCAAAACCGTATACAATCCACGGGCGTAAATGACCCCTATTTCCCCCAAATCCTGCCGGTGAGACTACTTTTAAAGTCCCACCAGCGGCAAAAAAAGAAAAAAAAAAGAAAAAAAGAAGAAGAAGAAATAAACGGTATGTCCACAAGCAAAACGGGCACGGATGAAAACCCGAAAGGGCTCCGTGAGTAAAAACAGCAGGACTACCGGCGAGTTTGTGAAAACCCGAAAGGGCGCAAACTCATGAAAAGAGATGAAATACACTCGCAAAGCCCTCTCAACCTTGTGAGGAGAAAACCCCTGCGTGAGATCCTTACGACTCACAAAGGAGCACAACACTTAGGAATCCTCACGATTCCTAAGGAGAAAATACACCTGCGGGATCCTTACGACTCGTAGGGAGAAAATGCTTTTATGGGACCCTCACGGCCCATAAAATTGAAAAGCCTTAGGTGATAGGGACCCAAACCTGTCTCCTAAGCCATCGTTCCCCAACGGGCAACGGCAAATGATGAGTCGCTCCTGGCATTTCGCTTCAGTGTTAGCGGTGCTGATGCCGACCAAAAACCCAAATCCCAAATCCTCCCAAGGCAAATGATGAGTTGCTCCTGGCATTATTCCAGTGCAGCAATGCTGATGCCAAACAAGATCCAAATTCCAAGTCCCCAACCCCAAAGTGGTGAATGATGAGTCGCTCCTGGTACCATATTCCAGTGTAGCGATGCAGACGCCAACCAAATTCCAAATCCCATACCCCAACGGCGAATGATGAGTCGCTCCTGGTACCACATTCCAGTCCAGCGAGGCAGACGCCAACAAAGCCCTGAAATTTTTCCGGCCCTACGGTCTGGATCATACATCCTGCAAAACCGTATACAATCCACGGGCGTAAACTCGTAAAAAAAAAGAAATGAAATAGGCACGGATGTAAACCCGAAAGGGTGTAAACTCGTAAAATCCTAAACAATCCCGATCTCCAAAAAAAAAAAGGGTATGTCCACAAGCAAAATGGGCATGGATGAAAACATGAAATGGCTCTGTGAGTAAAAACAGCGGGACTGCCGGCGAGTTTGTGAAAACCCGAAAGGGCGAAAACTCATAAAAAAGAAAAGAAATAAAATGCACTCATAAAGTCCTCTCGACTTTGTGAGGAGAAAACCCCTGCGTGAGATCCCTATGACTCACCAAGGAGCAACACACTTAGGAGTCCCCACGACTCTTAAGGAGAAAACACACCTACGAGATCCTTTCGACTCGTAGGGAGAAAATGCTTTTATGGGACCCTTACGGCCCATAAAATTGAAAAGTCTTAGGTGATAGGGATCTAAACCTGCCTCTTAAGCCATCAATTCCTAAATCCTCTCGGGGCAAATGATGAGTTGCTCCTGGCATTATTCCAGTGCAGCAATGCAGATGTCAAACAAAAACCAAAATCCCAAAATCCTCTCAATGACAGATGATGATTCGCTCCTGGTACCATATTCCAGTATAGCGATGCTGATGTCAACCCAAATCACATCAGGTCAGCAAAACAACCAATGACCTCCCTGGCAGAACAAAATTCCACCACGGAAACAAGTCAACTTCATCCCTGACGCCGCAAGAAGCGGGGCAAGTCAAATCTAGAACCGACCGTCCAAGTCGCTAAAATGGCAGCATCGACCGTCCTAGTCGCTAAAATGGCAGCATCGACCGTCCAAGTCGCAAAAAGGGCACCATCGACCGTCCACATCGCTAAAAGGGCAGCACCGACCGTCCAAGTCGCTAAAATGGCAGCATCGACCGTCCACGTCGCTAAAAGGGCAGCATCGACCTTCCAAGTCGCTAAAATGGCAGCATCGATCGTCCAAGTCGCAAAAAGGGCAGCATCGACCGTCCACGTCGCTAAAAGGGCAGCACCGACCGTCCAAGTTGCTAAAATGGCAGCATCGACCGTCCACGTCGCTAAAAGGGCAGCATCGACCTTCCACGTCTCTAAAAGGGCAGAACCGACCGTCCAAGTCGTTAAAATGGCAGCACCGACCGTCCAAGTCGCTCAAATGGCAGCACCGACCGTCCAAGTCGCTAAAATGGCAGCACCGACCGTCCAAGTCGCTAAAATGGCAGCACCGACGTCGCTAAAAGGGCAGAACCGACCGTCCAAGTCGCAAAAAGGGCAGCACCGACCGTCCAAGTCGCAAAAAGGGCAGCACCGACCGTCCAAGTCACTAAAATGTCAGCATCGACCATCCACGTCGCTAAAAGGGCAGCATCGACCTTCCAAGTCGCTAAAATGGCAGCATCGACCGTCCAAGTCGCAAAAAGGGCAGCATCGACCGTCCACGTCGCTAAAAGGACAGCACCGACCGTCCAAGTCGCTAAAATGGCAGCATCGACCGTCCACGTCACTAAAAGGGCAGCATCGACCTTCCACGTCGCTAAAAGGGCTGAACCGACCGTCCAAGTCGTTAAAATGGCAGCACCGACCGTCCAAGTCGCTAAAATGGCAGCACCGACCGTCCAAGTCGCTAAAATGGCAGCACCAACCGTCCACGTCGCTAAAATGGCAGCACCGACCGTCCACGTCGCTAAAAGGGCAGAACCGACCGTCCAAGTCGCAAAAAGGGCAGCACCGACCGTCCAAGTCGCAAAAAGGGTAGCACCGACCGTCTAAGTCACAAAAAAGGCTGCACCGACCGTCCAAGTCGCAAAAAGGGCAGCACCGACCGTCCCCGTCGCAAAAAGGGAAGCACCGACCGTCCACGTCGCTAAAAGGGCAGCATCGACCTTCCACGTCGCTAAAAGGGCAGCGCAGGATTCCTACAAAGCGGGAACCAGATCACTCCGGGCCAGGGAAACGTCTATCACGAACGCTCCGTTTCGGAGACATCAGCAACGACCGTCCATGTCGTAAAAAGGGCAGTGCCAGCTTCCCAAAAAGCGGGAACCAAATCAAGTCGCCTCCACGTGAAAGAAGATCCATCAATTTCATGCACACGACCCACATATGTGGTGTGCATTTATTGATGGGGGGCAATTTGTTGGGGTAAAAATTTACACCCCGGTTGACCAAGTCAAAATCAAAGTCAACCCCAAGCCAAGTGGGCCCAAGCCCAGATCCAGTGGGCCCACGCCCGGGTCGAGCCCGAACATGAAGCGGCCGGCCTCCCACCACGCCAAGATAAAAATTTTGTAATAAACATTTTTGTTGTATTTCTTTTAATTTTTTTATTTTTTATTTTATGGACAAATGTAAGAAGAATAGGCATAAAGCCAAATTTTTGTAAAGCCAATGGCTTATGTGCAAAAAGAAATGGCACATGAGCCATGGGATAGGCAAAATGCCATTTTGTGAAGCCCAAGGGGCTATGTGTAAAGTGTATGGCCTATAAAGGCAAGAATAATGAAATATCCGAACAACTTTTTCTCCCTCTAAAAATTTTCCAGATCTGAGATCTTTCTCCTTCTTCAAGGTTCCAAAACCTTCTTCTTTCTCTTGAATTAAATCAAGAGTTTTACTCTTCTTTTTCTAAAACAAAATAGTTTTTCACCACAAAACCCATAAAGGGGAACTCAGATCTTCCATTAGATCTCAAAAAGAAGAGATTTTTTTTAAAGATCCCACATCTCTTGATCTTCAAGATCCAGCTAACAGAGGAGGAAGAAGAAGAACATCTTTCACTAAACCCCCCCTAAAAAAAGAAGAAAACACATTCAGGAGTCCAACTCCTCTCTGATTTCTCTTCTGAGAAATTTTTTTAGGCTAAAAGTCTCATTTTCTCGCCGGCGCTCAAGCGCAGAGCGCCCGCGTGCCGCTACGTGGCGCTCTTGCGCTCCGGCGCAAGCGCCCGAGCGCAAGTCGCCCCCGTGCCGACACGTGGCGCCCTTGCGCTCCGGCGCAAGCGCCCGAGCGCAAGTCGCCCCCGTGCCGACACGTGGCGCCCTTGCGCTCCGGCGCAAGCGCCCGAGCGCAAGTCGCCCCCGTGCCGACACGTGGCGCGCTTGCGCCCAAGCGCTCAGCGTCCGAGCGCAAAGCGCCCACGTGCCGACACGTGGCGCGTTGCGCTCCAGCACTCTGCGCTCGAGCGCAAAGCGCCCACGTGCCGACACGTGGCGCGCTTGAGTTCAAGCGCCTAGGCGCTGGCCCCACGCATCCTTTGGATGTCTTTTTCCCCTTTATTTATATATGCATGTATATATATACATACGTATACAAATGTACACATATACATACTCCACAACACTGTCCCTGTTAGAAAAAAATTTCTAACGGGGCGCTGCCCCGCACCCCGCAAGGGGGCTGCTAGCCCCCTTGACCCCAGCCCTCTATCCGGGTAGCGGGACCCCCGTAAAAACTCTGCATGGCTCCCGATATATTCAAACACCCCCTCTAAAACAACATACACGCACACTGCACATTGAGTTCGCATGACCAGTTTAACCCGTCAATCGGAGGTTCCCTCGCTCCAAAGGCGAGGGGTAATTAACGGCAGCTTAGTCCGCGGCTGCCGGAGATTCGGATCCCCACAATCATTAAACCCCGGCCTACCCTAGGCAGGGGGAATCTGTAGTACGCCTGACAAGCGCGCGCGTATTCCCATCTCAATGGGGTGACGAAAAAACACCCAACAGATTCTGGCACGCCTGGTGGGACCAATCTCTCCTCCCATATTTTGGGTTAAACGTTCATGCGAACTCAATCAATTCACATATCGATTGCCTATACTGAAATGCTGTTTTTTTCCGTGCAGCAATCAACTTTCGACGACAATGTCTCCCCAGACGAAGTCAGCTTCCAACGTGACCCCGATTCCGTACGTGGTCAAGATCAACGCTCGTGTGGTTCTCCCCGCAAGCCTCAGTCGACAGTGGGAGAAACCGCCCTGCCAGTTCGGCTCCGTCATCATCTACCCTGCCGGAAGCGCTCATCTGGCGGAGATCCCGGCGGAACAGGTGCTCAAGCCGGTCCCAAGGGGCAAGAGGCCGAATGTTGTGATTGCTAAGGCACCACAACCGAAACTTAAGATGGTGTCTGAACGACTCCCTGGCGCTCCAGCTGGGGGCAAGAACTTCGGTAAAAAGGGCAACATCAAATGTTGCGGACGAGCTCAGGCGATGACTCCAACAAATGCACAATCGAGCGTGTCTCCAAGGTCCTCCATCGACTGGTCTGCGGCGTCTTCCCAAAGAGCCGAAGTCTGCCAGGTGCTTAGAACAGAAAAGTTAAGGCAGAAGCGGCTCAGGTATCGAGCCAACAAGAGGGCCAAGGCTTCGGCCAAGTGGAATAGTGTGAAGTTCCAAGTGCAGGGTTGCCCCGCCACGACGGCTGAGTTGGACGTAAGAATCAGCAATTCCTTCGAGCCTCTGAAGTGGGTTCAGAAAAACGCCATGACCGCCGGAATCAAGAAGACAGCGGTCCGAACAGTACCACAAAGAGACGTGTCCCGGCCCCAACAGAAAAAGTCTGACACTGTCTCTTCAAGAGTCTATCAAGCACTCTGTGCTGCACGAAGGCAGCGGGGCAAACCCAGAAAAGTAGCGCCAGCATCATTCAAGAACCTGGTTAGGCCAGCCGCCTTCAATCGACTACCAGCTACCGAAACAAGGGGGTCAAGACAGCGATCCGTGAAATCAGCTGCCAATGATAGAAAGACGGCCGGATATATCATACATACGGTCTATATGGTGGGCGGGCGCCCCAGCGACAACCTTCGCAGCAAAAGCAAGGATGGGGCCACCACATCCCAAGCCCAATCTAGCCTGAATGTGGTTGCCGCTGCCCAAGAACAGCCGCCCCCGCTGGATGAAGAAAACCCTCTCGATGAGGATGATAGGCAGAAGGACCCCTCGGTCCATGCAGAATCAAGCTCGGACAGCGAGGAAGAGCCGACTTTCCGCCCCAGGACTGCGGAGCAAGAGCTGCTTCAAGAGCTTTGAAAACAGCTCAGGAGCAAAGATAAAGAGATGGCCGAGCTCTATTCGAAGATTGACGACTTAACGAACGTGGTGATGCAGCTTACGGCTCAAATTGCTCGAGCGCCTCCCAATCAAGCACAAGCCGCTACTAATCAGCCTGGTGATGACAATCCGAGGCTGCCAATGCCTGTTCCTTCGGGTCCAAGACTGGTCGAGCCACATGAAAGCCGGCCACACTCCGCTTCTAGGGACGCCTTGGCCCCAGATAGCACTATCCCGCTAACACAGGATCAGATAATGGATTTGGTCACCAGCAAGGTTAAAACATTGGTGGCCGAAGCTGAAGCTCAGAAAGAAATCGGCAGTAGTGGGCGGCCATATCCCGCGCAGTACGATCTCATTGAGTTCCCAAGCGGCTACGTCATTCCTAAGTTCGGAAGATTTGATGGAACGGGGAATGCAAACCAGCACATCGCCCACTTCAAAGCATCGTGCGGAAATACAGGGGGCAATGACGCGCTCCTTCTTCGTCAGTTTTTTAACAGCCTGACCGGCGTCGCCTTCGACTGGTATGCAAGTATACCGGACGGGTCCGTCATTACCTTTGCCCAAATGGAGTCCCTGTTTCGGCAAAGGTTCATGAGTGTCAGTGATAAAATCTCCACTGCCGACCTTGTGAGGACCAAGCCGGGGAAGAATGAAAGTAACACCGACTTTATCGCCCGATGGCGTAATCTCACAGTCAAGTGCGAACCGCCGCTGGAGCAGGACCAGTCCGTCAGCCTTCTCATTGGAAACCTCAGCAATTGGATGGTCCCATTCTTGTGTACAGCGGGCATCAAGACATTTCAGGAGCTAACTAAGAAAGTCCAAATGCTGGAACGCTCGAAGCAAGAGTCCCCGCCGGACTTTCAGAGAGACAAAACCTGGAAAAGCAAGCGGGACGACAACCGTAGAAGCGGGAGTTCCAGCAGTACCAATGTCTTCAATGCGTCCGAAAATGAAGAAAAGCGAAGGGCGGACGAATCCAAAACAAACCGGTCTCGAAAGCCATTACTGGAAGGAGATGGGCCTTCCCTAGAGGAGAAAAAGAACAAGGTTTACTCTTTCAGAAGGGACAAGGTCTGCAAGATATTTAAAGACGCCTTGAACAATGGCCTACAATTGCCGGAGTCGAAAAGACCCCAAGAAGCAAAAATGACCGACAATCCTCTGTATTGTCTGTACCACCGAGTAGTGAGCCATGCGATCGAGGATTGCTATATCTTCAAAGACTGGGTCGAGAAGCTGTACAAGGCTGGAGAGATCGAGCTGTCCAAAAGCGTGTTGGTGAACAATCAAGTTGCAACCGCCAACTTTATACAGACAGAAGTTGAAGCCTTCTGGGAGCAGACAGCTGAACCTGCTGCCCTGAAAAAAGAAACTGACTCATCGCGGCCTCCGTGGAGTACGCACATATCTAATAAGATGAAGAAGATGCTAAAGCTACTTCAGAAAGAGCCCAGGATGGAATGGGAAGGACAGAAGAAGCCTACCAGTCCAGCTGCCAATGCGGCTCCATCAGGCTCAAAATCCAAGAAGCTCAAGAAGAAGAAAAGTGCAGCTCGGCGCGAAAAAGAGTCTGCAGGGAGATCGGCCATTCAAAAATATATCAATTCCCTCGAAGAATATGAACAAAAGGAAAGAACATTGATTCAATTGAAGGAGTTCTTCCCTGTACAAGCGGCTGAAATTCTGGAGGAGTTAGAAGAAGACTCCAATGAAGAGATCCCAGTAGTGACCTGCTACGCCATCCATCTTGGCAGCGACTCCGAGGATGATCTCTGTTTTCCCGAAGAGGACGAGGAGCTCACCACAAAGGCCAATCAAATCCAGCTCAGAAGCGGCAGGGCTCTACCGCAAAATCAGGGCAACGCCCCAAAAGGGAAGGAAAAACAAGTCGCTAATGAAGAAGATGGCAGAGAACCGGCCGATGAAAACGTAAGTCCTTGACTATAATGTCTTGGTACATCTCCGGAAGCTTCCATCTCTCCTAAGCATCTACGACGCCTTGGTCCTATCTAAGGAGCTTAGAGATGTTCTCATCCACGCTCTACAAAACCCCGAGCGGTATCAGGCTCACTTTGCGGAAATTAACATGAAAGAAGCCCAGCAAGCTTTGTATGCCGCCGCAGTCACATTTAAGGATGAAGACCTGCTGCTGGGAACGGCTGAGCATAATCGGCCGCTTTAAGTGACCGGGTACAGCGACGGAGATCGAATTAATCGCATATTGATTGATCCGGGGTCCTCAGTGAACATCATGAACTTGCGAACTCTGAAGAGTTTGTCAATGGACGTCCGAAATCTGTCAAGGGAAAGGATTGTCATTCAAGGCTTCAACCAAAATTGCCAGCAAGTTCTGGGGTCCATAGCTCTGCCAATCAAATTCGGGGATCTGCAAACTGAAGCTAAGATATACGTGATCGACGCCGACACATCTTATAAGATTCTCTTAGGGCGGCCGTGGCTCCACGATTACGGCATCATTCTGTCAACTCTCCATCAATGCATGAAGTATACTAAAAATGGCGAAGAAAGACGCATTGACGGAGACATCCAGCCGTTCGGTGTGCATGAAGTCCGATATGAAGATTCTCGGTACTTTATGAACCACCAAAATGCTAATCCACAACTGACTGAGGATAGACCGTCCCCAAGACTCAAAAGCAAATCTGCGCCGGCTGTCACTTTCAAAAGCAAAAATACCCAGGTGCGCCCGTATTTCGGCAGCGACACTGATGAGTCTGACGATGGAAGCCCGTCCTTCCGTAAAACTCGCCTTCGTTTTGGTAGCGATACGGACGAATCTGATGCTGAAGGCCCATCTAACAGCAAAGTATGCCCTCATCTTGGCAGTGACACTGAACAGTCAGAAGAAGAGGACCTGCCGTGCAACAGCTGTGCGAATTGGCCCCCCATGCAGCAAGCGAAACTAAGAGAGACCATCGAAGTCGCAGAAGGGTCCCTGGCCATCACAAGGGTGCCAGAATGGATGTACAAAGAGCTCGAAGCATTGTCAGTCTCTACCGTGGACCAGCTGAAAACTTTCTACGTGCCCGGGAGGAAAAATGGACAGAAGGGCATCCTGTTTTACAGGTCAAACCCCGTTGTGCACCCGGACGATCTCTCTGTCGCGTGCCTTCCCTATGAGAGAGGCATAAGAGCCATCCTCAATCCCAGATACTATGCGCCCGAGATGCGGGAATACTTTAAGAAGTGCGGATGCAGGTTATATCAAACGGAGTCCGAAGCAATGTTTTACGAAGGGCTATGGTATCCGCCCCAGTTCCGAGCACTCATCGATGGACGAATTCCAGATAGACGGGGCATAGGTTACATTCAACCTGATTCCAAAGCGTGCTACATGATCCATGTTGGTGAGGCCAGCGAAAGATCAAATGATGATGACGAGATAGCCGAGCCAGAAGAAGCTCCTCAAGAGCTCCAAGATGGCGGACAAGAAACCTTTGATGAGCTAACCGAGATTGACTTAGGAATGCCTGATAATCCAAGGCCGACCTACATCAGATCACTCTTGTCGGAGGAAATGAAAGAGCAGATAATTGCCCTGCTGCGTGAGTTCGTCGACTGCTTCGTGTGGACGTACAAAGAAATTCCTGGCATTTCCCCTGAGGTAGCCGTGCATAAGCTGGCTATATCTCCTGATGCTAAGCCAGTCAAACAAGCTCCTCGAAGAATGAGAAGGGAGTTGGAAGAAAAGGTTATCGAGGAAACCAAGAAACTCATCGATGCCGGCTTCATCAGGGAAGAGAAATATGCAGACTGGATCGCATGCATAGTCCCAGTGAAGAAGAAAAATGGGCAGATCCGAGTTTGTGTCGATTTCAGGGACCTCAATAAGGCATGTCCTAAAGACGACTTCCCGCTACCGGTCATGGAAATGATGGTCGATGACACCTCAAATTATGAACTGTTCACCTTTATGGATGGCTCGTCTGGATATAATGAAATCAAGATGTCGCCTGAGGATGAGAAGCACACAGCATTTCGAACCCCGATCGGAATATATTGCTACAAGTTAATGCCATTCGGACTGAAGAACGCAGGTGCTACATATCAAAGGGCGATGACTAATATCTTTGATGACCTAATCCATGAAGTCGTCGAATGCTATGTTGATGATCTGGTCGTTAAGACTAAAGCCAAGGCCAAATCATATCCAAGATCTCAAGACCGTTCTCACCAGACTGAGGGAATACGATCTGAAGATGAATCCTCTGAAGTGCGCTTTTGGCGTGTCATCAGGAAAATTCCTGGGCTTCATAGTCCGACATCGAGGGATCGAAGTTGACCCATCAAAGATAAAGGCCATCATAGAGATGCCCCCTCCGAAGAGTCTGACGCAGCTAAGATCTTTTCATGGCAAGCTTGCTTATATACGGAGGTTTATCTCAAATTTATCGGGGAGATGTAGGCTCTTCTCAAAGCTCATGAAGAAAGGAGCTCCTTTTATCTGGGATGCCGAATGTCAAGTAGCGTTCGAAACCATCAAACAATACTTGTTGCACCCTCCAGTGCTGGCCGCTCCCATTCTAAATAAACCGCTGATTCTCTATACTACCGCGCTGGACGAGTCACTCGGTGCGCTCCTTGCCCAGAATAACGAGGAGGGAAAAGAAAATGCCCTCTACCAACTCAGTCGAACTCTAGTCGGGGCAGAACACAACTACTCCCCAATCGAAAAGCAATGCCTGGCTCTAATATTTGCGGTGAAGAAGCTGAGGCACTATTTGCTCGCTCATCGGGTTATGCTGATCTCTAAGGTCGACCCGCTCAAACACTTGATGACCAAAGCGAGCCTAGCCGGCAGAATGGCAAGATGGGCTGTTATGCAACTTGAGTTTGACATAGTTTACACTCCTCAGAAAGCAGTAAAAGGGCAAGCCCTTGCAGACTTTCTCGCTGCTCATCCCATACCAGAAGGTTCGCCGCTAAATTGTGAGTTACCCGATGAACAAGTGCTGCACCTCGAGGAAGATGAGCCATGTTGGGAGCTCTACTTCGATGGAGCCTCGTCAATAAGGACCTCCAGTCAATCAAGCGTCCCGAAGGTAAAAGCGGGGATAGGATTGGTGTCCATCACGCCATCAATGGGAACCCTACGGCGTTCTTTCGCTCTCACCGAGCCTCGGACAAACAATGAAGCTGAGTATGAAGCTCTGATAGCTGGTTTGGAGCTCGCCGTAGAAATGGAAATCCGTAGACTACGGGTTTACGGCGACTCCCAGCTTGTCGTCAACCAAGTAAGCGGCGACTATAAGATATACAAACCCGAATTAGCCCGGTACAGAGGCCGAGTGGTGGAACTCATGAAACGGTTCACTCATATTGAACTAACGAGAGTCCCTAGAGCGTTGAACGGAAAAGCCGACATACTCGCTCGCCTAGCCAAGGAGCTGGCTGATCCTGACATGGACGAAATTCTGATCACAGTCAGGAGCCGACAAATTCTACCCCCAGTCTCTCTACCAGAAGAGGAAAGCACGGAACAGAAGAGCAGTTCTGCCGAAGAAGCTTCGATCATCCAAGACGAGCCCGATTAGAGAGAACCCTTCATAGAGTACCTCCGATACGACAAGCTGCCCGAAGAAAAATCTGCGAGGATTCAGCTGAAGAAAAGAGCTCTCCGATACGTATTTGTAAATGACACGTTATACCGCAGGTCATATGACCAACTCTGGCTCAGGTGTCTGTTATTGGCCGAAGCCCAAAAGGTCATGAAAGATGTTCACTCGGGCGTTTGCGGTGCTCACCAATCTGGCCCCAAGATGCGACTTCAAATCAAACGGCTTGGGTATTACTGGCCCACCATGATACGGGATTGCGGAGAGCATGCAAAGAAATGTTATATCTGCCAAATTCATGGTGATTTTATTCACAAGCATCCCAATCCATTGCATCCTACGGTGGTGTCGTGGCCCTTCGAAGTCTGGGGCACCGACATTGTTGGCCCAATTGATCCTCCGTCATCCAAAGGCCATCGGTTTATACTGGCCGCCACAGACTACTTCTCCAGATGGGCTGAAGCTGTCCCGCTAAAAGAAGTCAAGACAAAAGATATTCTGACATTCTTCCAGCATAATATTCTATACCGCTTCGGTACACCAAGAAGAATCATTTCTGACAACGGGCCTTCTTTCAAGAGCTTCAATGTCTCAAGGTTCGCTACTCAGCACAAGATAGACTGGAGATATTCCTCCATCTATAATCCAAGAGCCAATGGGCTAGCCGAAGCCTTCAATAAGACTCTATCAAAGCTCCTGAGGAAAAATGCTTCAGCCAACAAGAGAGACTGGAATCTCAAGCTTCACGAGGCATTGTGGGCATATCGTATCACGCACCGTACTCCAACTCAGTCCACTCCATACTCATTGCTCTTCGGAGTGGAGGCGATTCTTCCCCTCGAAATCGAGGTTCCAAGTTTAAGAATGGCCATCCAACATGAGTTGACGGAGGAGGAAAACGTGCTTCTCCGACTTGAAGAACTCGATGCCCTCGAAGAAAAGAGGCTCACGGTGCAGCAAAATCTGGAGCTATACCGAGCCCAAATGTCATGGGCCTATGACAAGATAACCTGTCTCCGCGCTTTCAAGAAAGGTGAATTGGTGTTGGTCCTCAAAAGACCGATCATCCCCGATCGACATGCCAAGGGAAAATTCGAGCCGAACTGGGAAGGACCATACGTCATCGAGAAAGTGTTTGACGGAGGATCCTACCAACTAATGAGCGCCGAGGGAGAAAGGCCCATGCCACCCATCAATGGCTGATATCTCCAAAAATACTACACGTGAATGCTCCAAGTCACAGGCGAATTAAGCACATCAGCCCTACGGTATGGATCAGACATCCTGCAAAACCGTATACAATCCACGGGCGTAAATGACCCCTATTTCTCCCAAATCCTGCCGGTGAGACTACTTTTAAAGTCCCACCAGCGGCAAAAAACGAAAAAAAAAAGAAAAGAAGAAGAAGAAGAAATAAACGGTATGTCCACAAGCAAAACGGGCACGGATGAAAACCCGAAAGGGCTCCGTGAGTAAAAACAGCAGGACTACCGACGAGTTTGTGAAAACCCCAAAGGGCGCAAACTCATGAAAAGAGATGAAATACACTCGCAAAACCCTCTCAACCTTGCGAGGAGAAAACCCCTGCGTGAGATCCTTACGACTCACAAAGGAGCAACACACTTAGGAATCCTCACGATTCCTAAGGAGAAAATACACCTGCGGAATCCTTACGACTCATAGGGAGAAAATGCTTTTATGGGACCCTCACGGCCCATAAAATTGAAAAGCCTTAGGTGATAGGGACCCAAACCTGTCTCCTAAGCCATCGTTCCCCAACGGGCAACGGGAAATGATGAGTCGCTCCTGGCATTTCGCTTCAGTGTTAGCGGTGCTGATGTCGACCAAAAACCCAAATCCCAAGTCCTCCCAAGGCAAATGTCGAGTTGCTCCTGGCGTTATTCCAGTGCAGCAATGCTGATGCCAAACAAGATCCAAATTCCAAGTCCCCAACCCCAAAGTGGCGAATGATGAGTCGCTCCTGGTACCATATTCCAGTGTAGCGATGCAGACGCCAACCAAATTCCAAATCCCATACCCCAACGGCGAATGATGAGTCGCTTCTGGTACCACATTCCAGTCCAGCGATGCAGACGCCAACAAAGCCCTGAAATTTTTCCGGCCCTACGGTCTGGATCATACATCCTGCAAAACCGTATACAATCCACGGGCGTAAACTCTTAAAAAAAAAGAAATGAAATAGGCACGGATGAAAACCCGAAAGGGCGTAAACTCGTAAACTCCTAAACAATCCCGATCTCCAAAAAAAAAAGGGTATGTCCACAAGCAAAATAGGCACGGATGAAAACCCGAAAGGGCTCCATGAGTAAAAACAGCGAGACTGCCGGCGAGTTTGTGAAAACCCGAAAGGGCGAAAACTCGTAAAAAAGAAATGAAATGAAATGCACTCGTAAAGTCCTCTCGACTTTGTGAGGAGAAAACCCCTGCGTGAGATCCCTACGACTCACCAAGGAGCAACACACTTAGGAGTCCCCACGACTCTTAAGGAGAAAACACACCTACGAGATCCTTTCGACTCGTAGGGAGAAAATGCTTTTATGGGACCCTTACGGCCCATAAAATTGAAAAGTCTTAGGTGATAGGGATCTAAACCTGCCTCCTAAGCCATCAATTCCCAAATCCTCTCGGGACAAATGATGAGTTGCTCCTAGCATTATTCCAGTGCAGCAATGCAGATGCCAAACAAAAACCAAAATCCCAAAATCCTCTCAATGACAGATGATGATTCGCTCCTGGTACCATATTCCAGTATAGCGATGCTGATGTCAACCCAAATCACATCAGGTCGGCAAAACAACCAATGACCTCCCTGGCAGAACCAAATTCCACCACGGAAACAAGTCAACTTCATCCCTGACGCCGCAAGAAGCGGGGCAAGTCAAATCCAGAACCGACCGTCCAAGTCGCTAAAATAGCAGCATCGACCGTCCAAGTCGCTAAAATGGCAGCATCGACCGTCCAAGTCGCAAAAAGGGCAGCATCGACCGTCCACGTCGCTAAAAGGGCAGCACCGACCGTCCAAGTCGCTAAAATGGCAGCATCGACCGTCCACGTCGCTAAAAGGGCAGCATCGACCTTCCAAGTCGCTAAAATGGCAGCATCGACCGTCCAAGTCGCAAAAAGGGCAGCATCGACCGTCCACGTCGCTAAAAGGGCAGCACCGACCGTCCAAGTCGCTAAAATGGCAGCATCGACCGTCCACGTCGCTAAAAGGGCAGCATCGACCTTCCACGTCGCTAAAAGGGCAGAACCGACCGTCCAAGTCGTTAAAATGGCAGCACCGACCGTCCAAGTCGCTAAAATGGCAGCACCGACCGTCCAAGTCACTAAAATGGTAGCACCGACCGTCCACGTCGCTAAAATGGCAGCACCGACCGTCCACGTCGCTAAAAGGGCAGAATCGACCGTCCAAGTCGCAAAAAGGGTAGCACTGACCGTCTAAGTCGCAAAAAGGGCAGCATCGACCGTCCAAGTCGCTAAAATGGCAGCATCGACCATCCACGTCGCTAAAAGGGCAGCATCGACCTTCCAAGTCGCTAAAATGGCAGCATCGACCGTCCAAGTTGCAAAAAGGGCAGCATCGATCGTCCACGTCGCTAAAAGGGCAGCACCGACCGTTCAAGTCGCTAAAATGGTAGCATCGACCGTCCACATCGCTAAAAGGGCAGCATCGACCTTCCACGTCGCTAAAAGGGCAGAACCGACCGTCCAAGTCGTTAAAATGGCAGCACCGACTGTCCAAGTCGCTAAAATGGCAGCACCGACCGTCCAAGTCGCTAAAATGGCAGCACCGACCGTCCACGTCGCTAAAATGGCAGCACCGACCGTCCACGTCGCTAAAAGGGCAGAACCGACCATCCAAGTCGCAAAAAGGGCAGCACCGACCGTCCAAGTCGCAAAAAGGGCAGCACCGACCGTCTAAGTCACAAAAAAGGAAGCACCGACCGTCCAAGTCGCAAAAAGGGCAGCACCGACCGTCCACGTCGCAAAAAGGGCAGCACCGACCGTCCACGTCGCTAAAAAGGCAGCATCGACCTTCCACGTCGCTAAAAGGGCAGCGCAGGATTCCTACAAAGCGGGAACCAGATCACTCCGGGCCAGGGAAACGTCTATCACGAACGCTCCGTCTCGGAGACATAAGCAACGACCGTCCATGTCGTAAAAAGGGCAGTGACAGCTTCCCAAAAAGCGGGAACCAAATCAAGTCGCCTCCACGTGAAAGAAGATCCATCAATTTCATGCACACGACCCACATATGTGGTGTGTATTTATTGATGGGAGGCAATTTGTTAGGGTAAAAATTTACACCCCGGTTGACCAAGTCAAAATCAAAGTCAACCCCAAGCCAAGTGGGCCCAAGCCCAGATCCAGTGGGCCCACGCCCGGGTCGAGCCCGAACATGAAGCGGCCGGCCTCCCACCACGCCAAGATAAAAATTTTGTAATAAACATTTTTGTTGTATTTCTTTTAATTTTTTTATTTTTTATTTTATGGACAAATGTAAGAAGAATAGGCATAAAGCCAAATTTTTGTAAAGCCCATGGCTTATGTGCAAAAAGAAATGGCACATGAGCCATGGGATAGGCAAAATGCCATTTTGTGAAGCCCAAGGGGCTATGTGTAAAGTGTATGGCCTATAAAGGCAAGGATAATGAAATATCCCAACAACTTTTTCTCCCTCTAAAAATTTTCCAGATCTGAGATCTTTCTCCTTCTTCAAGGTTCCAAAACCTTCTTCTTTCTCTTGAATTACATCAAGAGTTTTACTCTTCTTTTTATAAAACAAAATAGTTTTTCACCACAAAACCCATAAAGGGGAACTCAGATCTTCCATTAGATCTCAAAAAGAAGAGATTTTTTTTAAAGATCCCACATCTTCAAGATCCAGCTAAGAGAGGAGGAAGAAGAAGAACATCTTTCACTAAACCCCCCCTAAAAAAAGAAGAAAACACATTCAGGAGTCCAACTCCTCTCTGATTTCTCTTCTGAGAAATTTTTTTAGGCTAAAAGTCTCCTTTTCTCGCCGGCGCTCAAGCGCAGAGCGCCCGCGTGCCGACACGTAGCGCTCTTGCGCTCGAGCGCAAGTCGCCCCCGTGCCGACACGTGGCGCTCTTGCGCTCCAGCGCAAGCGCAAGTCGCCCCCGTGCCGACACGTGGCGCTCTTGCGCTCAGTCGCAAGCGCCCGAGCGCAAGTAGCCCCCGTGCCGACACGTGGCGCTCTTGCGCTCCAGCGCAAGCGCCCGAGCACAAGTCGCCCACGTGCCGACACGTGGCGCGCTTGCGCCTAAGCGCTCAGCGTCCGAGCGCAAAGCGCCCATGTGCCGACACATGGCGCGTTGCGCTCCAGCACTCTGCGCTTGAGCGCAAAGCGCCCACGTGCCGACACGTGGCGCGCTTGCACTCAAGCGCCTAGGCGCTGGCCCCACGCATCCTTTGGATATCTTTTTCCCCTTTATTTATATATGCATGTATATATATACATACGTATACAAATGTACACATACACATACTCCACGACACTGTCCCTGTTAGAAAAAAATTTCTAACGGGGCGCTGCCCCGCACCCCGCAAGGGGGCTGCACCTACGATATATTCAAACACCCCCTCCAAAACAACACACACGCACACTGCACATTGAGTTCGCATGACCAGTTTAACCCGTCAATCGGAGGTTCCCTCGTTCCAAAGGCGAGGGGTAATTAACGGCAGCTTAGTCCGCGGCTGCCTGAGATTCGGATCCCCACAATCATTAAACCCCGGCCTACCTTAGGCAGGGGGAATCTGTAGTACGCCTGACAAGCGCGCGCGTATTCCCATCTCAATGGGGTGACGAAAAAATACCCTACAGGTGCCTCTTCACCTAGTGCCCTAAGGCCAACTGGTCTGGGAGTCGCTGCTAAGCCTTAGGTGGTGCAAGACGAGGAAAATATTATCACCTAATCAGCAAGCACATGAGTAATCGGTTGGTTAGTACCTCAAGAACTATTAACGGTCGCATGAAAATGTGTGAGCAAATCTAAATATTCATCAAGTTAAAAAGTACTTAGGTAGATGGACAAGAGTATGATAGATTGAATTGAATTCTCCGAGTGTAGGGATGTCCATTTCACACACGTAGGGGTATATGATCGATGTTTGGATGAAAGGTAGGAATGAAGAATAAAGACGATGTTTTATTGAGGGATAATGTGATTTCTAACATCTTTTCATGACTATTAAGATATGGCTCATGACAACTGAAAAGCTAGTATAGTTGGAAACTCTTATTTTCAAAGTCTTTCTTTTATGGTTCTTATCTTTATATGTAACTTTCACCATCTCTCTTTTGTTATAGGATTTTGTGGGTGTAATCCGCTGAAAACCCTCGGGAGACAACACTCCTCCTACTAGGGACACCTAGAGATTTAACGGCTTGTTGCATGTGCTCAGTGCAATCGTGTTTGCCTACGAAAGTGTGCTTAGTTTTCTCCTTTTTCTTCTTCTCCTTCTCTTGAATAAACTAGTTTGCTCGGGACGATCAAAGATAAGTTTGGTGGTATTTGTTCAGTTGATAAAACTGCACATTTGTATTACATTTTTCCTACCATTTTCATATTAAAAAAAGGAATTTATTATAATATATTATACATATGAGGGTTTATGTGTAAAAACACTATTTTCCATGTGTTAATATATTTTAATTAGCTTTGGTAGAAAAATGTATGCAAATAAATCTATTGACCAAATCCTAATAGAACTAAATCTACTAAATATTATTTGAGATTATTGTGCAGAATTTTCCAAGTTGTTATGCAGAATTTATCAAACAAATCAAGTTGTTGAAGAAAACTTGCTTAATTAAGAAGCAAAACTTGGAGACCAAGTCTGGAAGCAACCGAGAGAAGATTTCTGAAATCTGAAGGTGCCTAGGATTGCCAAATGTCACAAAGATAGAAACCCCAAAATTTGATGAAGAGTTGTGATCAAATGGCCGCGGATCCACGGCCATACTCCCCCTTCGGCCGCGGATCCGCGGCAATCTAGAGGGATCATTTGTTAAGATTTTGTGGCTTAAATCTCTGCTATATTTTACCAAATTTTCAACCAAAAGATTCTGGCTTTGCACTATAAAAAGGCACCGAGAGCCTCTTGGAAAATTTATCAAGCCGACGAGATCACGAAGTCCAAGACGGCTCACGCATCCAGGCTGATCATCAACGGTTCATCTACCTCCTTGGAAGGGATCGAGAAGCAAGCTAGTCTTTGTAATCATTTTCTAAGGAATCAAAGTGTAATGAATATTGTTGATTAATAAAGGTAGCTTTCTTTTTCTTATTCTATTTCTTCGTAGTTTAATTATGCATTTTCTCTTCATCTCTTTTTCTCCCAACATGCGCGAGTAATTCTCCGCTTGTTAGGGTTCGTAGGATTAAGGTAGGCTAATGGATGATGAACATCCCTAAACCCTTTTTAAGTCCTATAAAGTTTATGAACTTTATCAAAAGAATCATTAACATCCTAATCGGACGCGCTAGCAATTCTTTACTAGTTCCGACCGCGATTAGAGATTAGATTAATGATTGTTTTGGTAAGGGCTAGATAATGAACAGAGTTCCGTGTCGAGATAAGGGTTAAGAGTGGGATTCCTTTTCCCTCCAGAAACCTTAATCTACACGCATCACCTTCGTTCTAGTTTTAAATCTATTAATGGATAAAAATGGTAACTTTTAATTAATCGTCCATGAGTACTAAATCCTAACGAACCCTACAAGCCTTCTTATTATATTATCTAAATCTCTAAAACAATCTAGATCTATATTTTTGCATTCTTGCTTACACGTAGATCTAGAAACTTTTCATACAACTCTTTATTCCTCCTCTCTTTTTCAACACATCTAAAGTAAGAGTGAAAAGTTCAACATTTCCCTGAGGACGACCCGTACTCATCTCAGTCTAGCTACGCGCGACACCTTTCTGATTGCGGTTAACTACAAACACAATTTTCCCATCAATCACTTACCGAGCGAGCTGTTCGCTGACGACATTCTATTTCTTTCTTCTTTGAATGTCGTCAGGTGCTTTGGACCCAGCAGAGATCGAGCCCACCGGTGAAGACTTGGAGCAGTTTCACGAAGACCCTGAGCTCTAGATATTGTACCTTATTCTATTCAGTATTTTCATTTCCTGTTATTCCACTGTTTAGGCATCGCTTTTCATTTCAGTTGTATTTACTTTTCATGCATTGTACAAAAGAATGTTATTAATAAAGTTGCTGTTATTTCTATATCTCTTGTCTCTTGTGATTTACTTTTATATTGCTTTGATACGCTTAGTGTATGTACTTCTGAATACATACGTAGCGGACCTCTTCGCGTCTCCTTCGCCGTACACCGGGAAGCGGGGCGTGACAGGTTTTGTTGGTGGCCCATGCAGGTCGGAGCTGTATGAATCCTTGTCATGCAGTTCTGGTCTGCGTGAACAACCTAAGCAATATAACACAAGAACCAGCAACTAAAACATTCTTTACAATTCATGATTCTTGAATCTTACAAATTTCTATTCCTTGAATCTTATCATTTCATTTATTTGAATCTGTCCTAACCTAAATTTTTCTTCAAGGTTATGGATTCCCCGAACAACACCAGCACCAACGTCAACAACACACCTCCAGCACTACCTCTCGTACCAGCTGTTCCTGCACCAACCACCGAGCAAACAGTGCTACTTGAGGCGATTCGCAGCCTTCTCGAGGGACAACAACAACTTCTGAACCGTCCTGAAACCGACGCACCGGGAGTAAAGCAATTCAGGGCTTTACATCCCAAGCAGTTCTCTGGTAAAGGAAGCCCTCTTGAAGCTGAAGAATGGGCACTAAGCATCGAAGACGATCTGGCAGCAGCTTAAGTGCCAGACATCGCTTGGGTCCGTGTAGCAAAACTACAGCTCACGGACAATGCTCGCAACTGGTGGAAGGCGGAAGAAAGCCTTCTGGTACAGCCGATTGAATGGAAGACTTTTCGCGAGAAGATCGACGCGAAATATTTCCCTGTGACTGCCAGGTTTGCAATGGAGCAGCAGTTTATTCATCAACAACAGGGTTCAATGTGGGACAAATCAGTAGATGAATACAACGCTGAATTCACCATGTTAAGCCCGTAAGATATGTCACAATAGTTCAATTTTTAAATATCACATACTACACAGCTAACACAATCTTTAAACAGATTTGCGGCACACTTGATACCAACGGACGAGATCAGAGCCCGTCGCTTTCAACAAGGACTGGACATGGAGATTCAGGCTGCTCTAGCCACGGGAAAATTTTTGACTTATGAGGATGCTCTGGAAGCTGCCCGCAGTTATGAGGCAGTGATAAAAGCAAAGGGCAGACCTCGGTCTGCAGGAGTCAAACGCCCTGCCAACCAGATGGCAGGTGGAGCCTCGTCCAGGCCACCCTTCATGCCAAGGCAACCCGGAGTACTGACCCATCGTCCCATCCCAGCCTTTTGCACCTACTGCAAGAGAACTGGACATATGATGAAGGACTGCCGTCGAGCCAACCGCCTTTGCTTGGTCTGCGGCTCAGCTACTCACGATATTGGGTCTTGTCCCCAAAGACAGAACCCAGTTACTGCACCCAGGCCAGCACTTACTTATCCGCAGCGACCAGCTCTTCAGGCACCTGCTCCCAGACCTGCACTACCTGCACCACCCAGAGGACCACAAGCTGCACCACCTCCTCGTCAGTTCCATCAAGCTCAAAGGAACGTTCCGAGGAATGCTCCTTAGGCCAGGAGGAATGTACCAAGGCGCCAGGCTTTCACGATGTCCATAGAAGAAGCTGAGGCCACTGGCCAAGTCATCACTGGTAAAATTTTCTTTTCAAACTTTGCTTTTCTATTCTACTACGTAGTTACATATTTCCTATACCTAAAACAAATCCCACATACCTTAGGTACAATCTTAGTATCCTCAACCCCTGCACTTGCACTGTTTGATACTGGAGCATCACACTATTTTATGTCGCAACGGTTTGTCCGAACCCATGCGATTCCAGTCTCACCGCTTGTATCTAGCTGGAATGTCAGTTCAGGAAATGACGTTCTAAAGGAAACCATGGGATACTGCTTTTGTCCAGTCGTCGTTTGCAGTCGAGAGTTTTATGTTGACTTCAAAGTGCTGGACATACCGAACTTCGATGTGGTTCTAGGAATGGATTGGGTTGGAACTTTTTATGCTACCATAGACTGTCGTCAAAGGAGGGTAGTATTCGAGATTCCAGACCATTCGGTCTTCTATTTCAAAAGCGGAGACCGTACACTGGAGCCAAGTACCTACAAAGCGAAGCCAAGAGAAGCAGTAGTTGCAGCAGCTCAAGCGGAGGAAGAATCAAGACCAGATGTGGTTCGAGAGTTCGACGATGTATTTCCTGACGATATATCAGGTTTGCCTCCCTATCGAGCTCTTGAATTCAGTATTGATTTAGTACCATGAGCACAACCGGTGATCAAAGCACCCTATCGTTTAAGTCTGGAAGGTTTGAAGGAAGTCCGAACACAGTTGGACGAATTACTGGCGAAAGGATGGATTCGTCCCAGCACTTCAAGTTGGGGATCACCTGTATTACTTGTGAAGAAGAAGGAAGGTTCATACAGAATGTGCATCGATTACAGAGCCTTGAACGAAGTCACTATAAAGTACAAGTATCCACTCCCGCGCATCGATGATTTATTCGATCAGTTAAGTGAATCTTGTGTTTTCTCTAAACTAGATCTTCGTTCAGGTTATCATCAAGTGAAGGTCAAGGAAGCTGATATTCACAAAACAGCTTTCAGAACTCACTATGGACATTAAGAATTTCTAGTGATGCCATTTGGAGTGAGCAACGCACCCGCAATATTCATGAACCTTATGAATCAAGTTTTCCGGGAGTACTTAGACAGATTTGTTGTCATCTTCATCGACGACATCCTGGTGTATTCTAAGAGTCGGAAAGAGCATGCAGAACATCTACGAATTGTCCTGGAAACTCTTCGACAACATCAGCTTTATGCCAAGTACAGCAAGTGCGAGTTTTGGCTAAATCAAGTTGGCTTTCTTGGACATATCGTATCAGGAGAAGGAATCTCTGTAGATCCAGCGAAAGTTTCGGCAGTTAGCGAATGGCCTACACCAAAATCAGTGAAGGATATTCAAAGTTTCTTGGGTTTAGCTGGATATTACAGAAGGTTTATTGAAGGCTTTTCGAAAATAGCAATGCCCCTGACCAAGCTCACACATAAAGATGAAGAATTTGTGTGGTCAGAAGCATGCGAACAAGCTTTCGTAGAACTCAAGTCAAGGTTGACATCAGCACCTATTCTCGTCATACCGAATCAATCTGGAGGATTCGAAGTGCATTGCGATGCATCCGGTAAGGGATTAGGCTGTGTTCTACATCAGCACGGTAAGGTTGTGGCTTATGCTTCGAGACAGCTGAAGATTCATGAGCGCAATTATCCGACGCATGATCTGGAGTTGGCAGCCGTCATCTTTGCTCTCAAGATTTGGCGTCATTACCTACTTGGTGAACGAGTGAACATCTATACAGATCATAAGAGCCTGAAGTACGTGTTTACTCAGAAGGAGTTGAATATGCGGCAGAGAAGATGGTTAGAACTCATGGAGGACTTTGACATCAACTTGCAATATCACCCAGGGAAGGTGAATGTAGTACCTGATGCTCTTAGTCGCCAACCATTAGCAATGAATCTTACCGCTCAGTGGAAGCTTCAACAAGACTTGCATCAGATGGAGATTGAAGTAGTCATGCCAGGTAATGGTTAAAGTTTGATGAATTTACAAGTTCAATCAACCATTGTCAATCAGATCAAAGCAGCTCAAGCCAGCGATGCTAAGTTGCAAAAGATCAGAGAACAAGTGGAGAATGGACTCAGAACAGACTTCATCATCCATGAAGAAGGATCTTTAAGATACGGCAGCAGATTGTGTGTACCAAAAGGTCCTATTCGGGAAGAGTTAATGAAAGAAGCTCACAGCTCTCCCTATTCAGTACACCCTGGAGGTACCAAAATGTACAAAGATCTACGTCAAAATTATTGGTGGCATGGAATGAAGCGTGAAGTAGCCAGAAGCGACGCAATATGCTTGGTGTGTCAGCAAGTAAAGGCTGAACATCACAGGACTGCTGGATTACTTCAACCGTTACCAATCCCAGAATGGATGTGGCAACACATCATGATGGACTTTGTGACTGCTCTTCCTCACAGCACAAAGGATAACGATGCCATATGGGTCATTGTGGATCGACTCACAAAGTCGGCTCACTTCATCCCATTTCGAGTTGGCCAATCAACTGAGACACTAGAAAAGAAGTACATGAAGGTAATAATCTAATTTAGATTTAAAACTCTTCATAATATACTATCTCTGATACTCATGAACTCATACAGGAAATTGTGAGACTTCATGGAGTACCGGTCTGCATTGTCTCCGATCGTGACACCAGGTTCCGATCGCAATTTTGGCAGATTCTGCAAGCAAGCTTGGGAACAAGTCTGAACTTCATCACGGCTTATCATTCATAAACAGATGGACAGTCGGAACGAACTATTCAGATCTTAGAAGATATGCTTAGAGCATGTATGCTATACTTCAAGGGATCATGGGAAGATCACCTACATCTTGTGGAGTTTTCGTACAACAACAGCTACTAAGCAAGCATAGGAATGGCACCTTTTGCAGCATTGTATGGAAGGAAGTGTCGATCGCCATTAAGTTGGGACGACATCGGAGATAGGGAACTTCTTGGACCAGAGATGATAGTAGCAACCGTTGATGTGGTTCGTACTATCAGGGAAAGGATGCGTATAGCCCAAGATCGACAGAAGCACTGGGCTGATGCAAAAAGGCGACACTTGGAGTTCCAGCCAGGAGATAACGTATTCCTGAAGATATCTCCAAACCGCGGAGTGATCCAATTTGGAAGACGGGGTAATCTAAGTCCGAGATACATTGGACCGTTCGACATACTCGAACGAGTCGGTGAAGTGGCATACCGTTTAGTGCTACCACCCTCATTGGAAGGAGTGCATAATGTGTTCCACATATCCCAACTCAGAAAGTATGTGAGTGACCCCAGCCGTATGCTTGATCATTCCGAGCTCACTATACAGCCCGACTTGTCTTGTGAGCAACAGCCTATGGAAATCCTGGACAGGAAAGTGAAGACACTTCGGAACAAGGAAGTTAACTTGGTTCGAGTGATGTGGAAGAAAGACACTCCAGGAGAGTCCACTTGGGAAAGGGAGGATGAAATGCGTACTAGATATCCACACCTCTTTGTAAACTAGTTCTCAAATAAAAGTTGTAAATTTCGAGGACGAAATTTTTGTAAGGAGGGTAGACTATAACAACTCCATTTTTAATGAACAAAGAATTGATTTAAATTCAATATATACTTGGAGTATTTATTGCAGCTGATATCTCTTTAAGTATTTATTTCACTCCATAATTACAAGAAGGAGCTTGTAGCTCATTGGTAATACCTTGCACTGCTGAACCAAGCCACCAGAGTTCAAATCCCATGCCCCACATTATTTTTATATTTATTTTGTTTTAAATTTTTGGAAAGTTAATAGTAAAACGGCCATAACTCCCAAAATATGTACTGGACAACAAAAAGTAAATATACCAAATTGTACCCCCGAAGAATCCCCGGCCATTGGACCCCAGACTCGGCCCGACTCGGTGCCGTCGGCCGGCGACTCGGTCCGGCGCCGCCGGCCGGACTTGGCCGGACGGCCGAGTCACTAACAGAGAAAAGTTGGGTCTTGACCTGGTCCACCCTCCTGCATACTCTAAATGCTTGGATCGGTTATCATTTGGCCAATAAATCCCTTTTACTCCTATGTTTAATGAATTTTTAATGATTATGTATATTTTTTTATAATTTTTTATTAAAAACCCTAACCCTATATAAACCCCCATACCCTCTCACCCTACATTCCTAAGTCCACTCTCTAAAAATTTCAAGAGAACTTGGTACGTCGGAAAACGAGCGAAAGGCGAAGCGCTGCCGAAATCGACGGCGAAATCCCGGCGATCGTACTAGGACCTCTTCACGACGTTTCGATGCACCGACAAACCCACTACCTTCCTATCACTCTCTAACGTTGTCTAAACCTGTAAGTCCCTCTTTTCTACCTTTCTATTCTTCATAAAATACGACTTTTTAAAACCCAACGGAAATCGGAACAAACCGATTTCCGATTCGGTTTTCTATCAAAACTCACTTATCACTAATTTCGTAATGCTTAAACATCTTCATGTTGACTACTAATCACTTAAAAATCAATTTGAACAAGTTTTCACACATGAAATGATAGCTTTTGCAATATATCGTATTCTTTCACTTAAATACCACCATGTTTGGTTTATCACATTTAACCCATAAACTTTACTATACCTTAAAATAGATGACAAGGTAGTGACCTACCTCCACACACACTCATATGTAATCATAACACGCTACCTTGAGAACTTAGAATACGATAAAACAAGATTTTACATTAAAATACCATTTTCTTTATAAACCTTTTCTAAAAGTTCTAAGTTGTACACAATTTTAATGCAATATCTTTTAATAGGAAATACGATAAGTTGGGACATCGATCGTTTATCTAAACCTGACTTTGTGGTATCTAGACAAGTGTGTCTAAGACGAGTGGTTACTTAATTAGGTCCACTACTTGTAGTGGAGAGCCTCCCACTCACCTGGCACTTACCTGGCCGCAATTGGCGGTGAAGAGGCGATTTGAGGCTTCTAATGACTTGTTGTTTAGACCATTTAGAAATAGGTTAGTTGGCTTAGGAAACCCTAGAATCTAAAATACGGAAATTTATACCTTTTACAAATAAATACCTTATCTTTATAAAATCGTTTTCTAAATGATTAGTATTTATTAAATCTTTGCAAAGCGCCACTACAGCCCACCTTTGGGGAACCCGTTAGGGATAGTACGGTTTATCGTGCACCCTCGGACTTAGTAGTGCGAGATTCAGACCTCCGCAAGGAGAATTCGGTCTCGAAAGGTTTAAAATACGACATTTAAGAAAAATGAGATTTTTGGAAAATAAAATATTTATTAAAAAATTATTCTTGTATTAACATATATATATATATTTATCATTTAATCATCTATTTTATTATAAGATAAAGTTTCCACTTTTCCTAAAAAATTACAAGATTAAAAGTTACATGAAAATACCATGAATTTCAAATAAATCAATATTATAAATTAATGTCTTTATTTATGTAATTAGGATATTTTCACTAGAAATAAGACAAAATAAAATCACACTCATTATAACCATAAAGACGAATAATAAATACTTGAGGTGTATCTTGAAAACTATACAAAAGTATTTTTACATAAAACCCCCTCAAGTTTTATAAATTACAATAAGGACCCTAACAATTATAGAATTTCGACTTACATTTCTTTTAGTTTGACTCGGGTTTGAGTCTGATTATTTCTGATTTGAATATGATTCAAGTCAATCTATATTCTTTAATATTCCAACTCAATATGAACACATGAATCCCAGAATCCAGTTAACATTCTATACAACTTGACTGAATCAAACCATGGATATACATCCATTATTCCGTTATTCCATTTACCTGATTATGCGGTTACAATATGTTTACTGATATTATGGTTTTGGTCGGTCATCCAACTTACACAAACCAATACAACAATACTATCAAAACACTACGGGGTTTAAGGGGTAGATTAGTACGGAAGGTGTTAAAGGTGGCACGAGGTGGTCAGATTAAGACACCTAACCTATATTCCGTTGCTGTTGTACCGTGGCTTAACGGTTCCTTGTACATTCCGTTTGCCCTGGTCTCTAGCATATAGAGACCCCTCTCGTATACACCGGCATCCTTCTGTACCAAGCTACAAACAACAGCGTTAACACAATATTCTACAATATTTTACAATCTCTTTAGAAAATATCTCTTATTCTGTCTTTTCTAATTCTTCCTTATCTTTGGGACTTACCGAGCGACCTATTCGCTGACGACATTCTATTTCTTTCTTCTTTGAATGTCGTCAGGTGCTTTGGACCCAGTAGAGATCGAGCCCACCGGTGAAGACTTGGAGCAGTTTCACGAAGACCCTGAGCTCTAGATATTGTACCTTATTCTATTCAGTATTTTCATTTCCTGTTATGCCACTGTTTAGGCATCGCTTTTCATTTCAGTTGTATTTACTTTTCATGTATTGTACAAAAGAATGTTATTAATAAAGTTGATGTTATTTCTATATCTCTTGTCTTTTGTGATTTACTTTTATATTGCTTAGATACGCTTAGTGTATGTACTTCTGAGTACATACGTAGCAGACCTCTTCGCGTCTCTTTTGCCGTACACCGAGAAGCGGAGCGTGACAGTGTAGGTTGATGAAGTAGTAATTTTGCTCACTTTAGAAATCTATTTCTCCTTTTCTTTTCCAACTCAAGAAAAAACTAGAGAGCTCAAGAGAAAGAAGAAGATGAACTTGGGTAAAGATAAACTTGTGATGAGACAATGAGCCATGGGCTAAAGATAAGGGTTGAGTGAGAAAATATCTAGAGTAAAACAAAATTAGTGAGATGAGTCATGGCTTCTAGATGCTTCCACAAGCATCCAAGCCATGCTCACTAATCCACTCATTTTTATTTTCCTCTTAATAAATAATCACCCAATAATCTTTAGGTCATGGTGTGAGTCTCATACACCCATGTTCAATGCATCATCAAGCATGATATAATAGTATTATATATATATATATATATATATATATATCATTATATATAACAAGAGAAGAAAATCTATAGTGAGCAAAATATAAGTTAATATATATTAATATATCAAATATAAAAATATATATCAAATTATTAAATCAACACTAGATTCAATAATCCGGTCATATCATATATAACCGACTAATATCACTTATATGTATATCATATTATCAAATCAACACTTAATTCAATAATCCGGTTATATCACATATAGCCGACAATATTCAATATACTATATCAAATCAACTCTTGATTCAATAATCCGGTCATATCATATATAAAAGGCCAACATCAAATATATATACATATAACATTTCATTGAATCAATACTTGATTCAATAATCTGGTTATATCACACATAACATAACCGATATCAAATATCGCGAGATTAGAATACGGTATCACATACTCGTATTTAATCAAGCTCCCGCACATATCACCATATGTGCCCTACTTCGTTTCGCTTGAGCTAGGAAACATCTGTGTGGGACTCTAAAGACTCGTCAATATGCCAATAGTATGTAATGATCACATCAGTCACTCACAAGCTATCAACAGTACTAGCTGGACGTAACGGCTACCCAGGTATTGAGCGAATAGAAGATCAACAAGCAAGCTTTTCCAAACTCCCGCAAAGCCTATAAGCTACACTTACCGTATAGTCCAGTCTTTTTGTCAGATATGTCGCATATCAAGTCTTATGGTGGAATCGTCAGATCCCAGTAACTTGATAAGTCATGCCGATGTGTGGACTATAACCGTTCGAGAAACTACTGATAACTCTTACCGGTAAATCTCATCAGCCCTGGCTAAGGACTTGCTGTTATAGCCAATCAAGTATAGCGCAACATCCACTCCCTATACCGGGAGAGGCGAAACCCTTCCTATCGCTCATTACCTCCAGATGACTCAGGACTGTACCCAAAATCCACCTGTTTGTACGACTCCTTTGAGCCGTGGTAGGAAGGAAATCAAAGCACATTGGGAACCACACCAGACACTATGACGATCTCGGTTCTACAGACCAACCTGTACAAGTATCACCAGAGAACTGCTATCTGACGATAGGTATGGTACCATCTAGGAGTTTTCAGCGACTCCTGTTCGGTGTACCCATTCTCTAATGAGCACCTGTGTACAATTTTTGATGTCAAACACCAATGCTTGTAGGATCAACCATCGCCTCATACAGGGTCAAGAAACGTACACACTAGTTTACTCTGGAATATTGATGCCCTGTCTCGATACTCTCTCGACTAGGAACGGTTAAAGGATTTGCTTGCGGACTACACAAGCCCCATTAGTATGATCTGCATCATAGTTCTGATAGTCAAGCCAACATCCTAAGGGCTTTATCAACATGTATCAGAGAGACAGTATAACAATACAAGTGTACATGTTAAGATAAAGAGCAACCAGATAGCATACTATCATGTCGAGCAAGAAAGTTCTCTATATATATGTCCAAGCATCCATTATATCATACAATAATGGCCTCTACGGCATACATATTCCTAAGATTGAATGCACAGCTCTCAGTCCTTTATATAGTCTTTAAAACAAGAAACCCTAGATGCCATATGTGAGTATATGCAGTTAAGTTCATATTACCAAAATCCCACATCCAACGGCTACCAAAGAGCCGTGGAACCGCCGCGTTTTGCCATGTATGGCTGGGTTCAGCCGCATCCTGGTGGAACTGGGTTTTGAGATTTCTTCTGCCATTTTGTTTCGATATTTGGAGATCTTTTTGATGTATAGATTCTGGAAATATTGCTCTGAGTCTCTGTCGTTACTAGATTCCTCGATTTGCTTCTAAATTTTGGCAGATTCGGTTCCGATATCCCTATTTGACTTGGATCTCTTACTTGGATTTCCGCCCTGAGCTAATACTTGCACAATATCTCAAATCAAAGTATCAGTAGCATTTTATATTTTTGAGATATTTTCCTAACTATTTATATGATATAATATTTTAAGAATATTGGTTAGGAATATCTGATATGATATGCATAGTTTAATTACTAATATTTTATTTAAATATTATATGCATATATTTTCCCTTATTATATTAATTATAAATGTAGAAAAATATGAATATATTCTTTTTACAAATAAACCCACATATGTTCTATATTTACAATAAATACCTTTTAACACTTAACAATAGTAGGGAAAATGTTCATTAAAATGTGCAATATTTTAGACTAATCAACCGCCTAAAAAGGCATGTGTGTCACGTGATATCCACGTTAGCGCAGACAAAAATGGTACCCAATGAACGGATGTGCGTCATGTGACACGCACACGCACGTAAGTCAAAATGTTGACTTAGTCAGATGCGCACATATATATGTGCGCACATAGAAATTTGACCCGACAACAAGTGCGCATCACGTGATATACACGTGCGCATCCTTTTCAAAAGAATAAATATACCGTCTGATCCCATACATGCTTTCGTACCTGAAACAACAAGCCATTACTTGATCACTTGATCAAAAATAAACTAAGTACAAAAGCTTTTGCTTCTAATGTATGATCTATTGATCAAAACGATAAGTATAAGTTGATTTTAGTCTCAAATATGACTAACGGTCCTTATATCGATTTTTTAAGTCGATCCTAATCTAAAACAAGATTAACAATCTTTAAAACTCTGAACCGATGGCAGAAAATATTTAAGTTCATCCCAAATCTAAGATTTACGGATTTGGACTAATCCGTGCCCTACGGGCGACAAAGTTAGTCTCTATGTACAATTTAAGAGCAACCCCAAAATAAACAACATACAACATGACACGAAATGATATTCATAGAGCAGGAGAAAGTTGTTATCGCTTTGCAATAACGTAATTAACTGCAGGGGTTTGCGCCTGCAGGAAAAAGCGTCCCCATAATTAAAAACCCCACACCATTGAGGGGGAATCTGATAAAGTCATGCTACAACGATCGCATCCATCCAAACCTCCGATAGACAGTGCCATAAATCAACTTGGTATTTTCGGAGAGGTGGATGGATATGTTCCATATGGCATTTGCCCCTAAATTCAGGCAAGACGTTCTATCCCAATTCATCTCCTTTTTCAATGGTAAACAACTCCGTAGTGATGATGCGACCGTAATAGCAGAATTTTATTTCTGGTATTCTTTATGAGTTCTCTTATTTCTATACCCCCCAACAGGACGGTATTGCTGAGCGTAAAAATCGTCATCTGTTAGAAGTCGCCCGAACACTACTCATTGTCGATAGGTTCCTCATCGTTTATGGGGGGATGCGGTTCTTAAGGCCGCTTATCTTATTAATCATATGCCATCCTCTGCGTTAGATGGTCAAATTCTTTTTTCTATCCTATTCCCTAATAAACCTCTGTTTTTTGTCGCTCCTCGAATTTTCGGTTGTGTGTTTTGTCCATGAACATAGACCTGGTCGAACTAAGTTCGATCCTCGATCCCTTTGGTGTGTCTTTTTAGGATACTCTCGCTCTCGGAAGGGGTATCGCTGTTATCATCCTACCTTTTGTCATTGTTTTATCTCGGCCGATGTCATATTTCTTAAGTCACGGTCTTTCTTTCCCGTGAGTCTATCCCCAAATGATACTTGTGACATGGTATTTCTTGAATACCCCGACATTCTACAGGACAAGACTGTTCCCACTCAAGCTTGCAATCCATTTTTGGACACTACTACTGCTACAGCACCTTGACACCTCTATCGGCCAAGATATTCCTTTGACCCTAACTCCTGTTATACCAACTCTTGAGCTTACTCCTCATCCGATTTCTGAACCTACACCAGTTGCAGCTTCTGACCTTAATGTTTCTATCGTGATCCGCAAAGCATCTCGTTCCACTATCAATCCACTTTACCGTTATGTCTCCTATGCTCATTTTTCTTCTCCATACGATGCTTTCATTTCATCTATGGATAAATATACTATTCCCACGAATGTATCTGGGTCTCTTGCACATCCTGGCTGGAAACAATCTATAATTGAGCAGATGACTGCTATTCGACAGAATGATACTTAGGATCTAGTTCCACTTCCACCTTAAAAGCATGCCGTTGGTAGTCGATAGGTATTCTCTGTCAAGCTCAACTCTAATGGTTCTCTTGCTCGGTTAAAGTCTTGGTTAGTAGCCAAAAAATATTCTCAGACCTATGGACAAGATTTTACTGAAATCTTCTTCCTTGTTATAAAGATGGCTTCTGTACACCTATTGGTTTCTTTGGCTGCTATCTTTCATTGGCCTCTACATCAGCTTGATATCAAGAATGCCTTCTTATATGGTATTCTTGAGGAAGAGGTTTACAAGAAGCAGCCGTCTGATTTTATTTTTCAGGAAGAGTCATCAAAGGTTTTTTGAAAAGATCTTTGTATAGACTCAAATAATCTCCGACGGCCTGATTTGGACTATTTGCATAAAGTATTAGAGGTTTTGGGATAAGAAGAATTAATGGTGATCACTCGGTGTTCTCTAGATATCAGCACGGCCGCCAAATCATTCTGGTAGCATATGTGGATGATATTTGTTCCCGCCAAATTTTTTGGCTAAAAGTTACTTGTTCCCTTATAAAAAAGGGGGGAGTCCTCAAAATTTGGCCTCACGTGTTAAATACATGAGCGCTCATATACAAAGCATATGAGCGCTGAACATAAATAACTAATGGCGAAACAGGCCTCACGCGCTAAACACGTGAGTGCTCATATGTAAAGTATATAGGTGCTGAAAATAAACTAAATAAAATAATTAATGGCCAAACAGGCCTCACGTGTAAAACACGTGAGCGCTCATATGCAAAGCATATGAGCGCTGAATATAAAGAGGCTAAAACCCACAGCAGGGTCACGTGTTAAATACGTGAGTTCTCTTACCTCTCACATGCAAAGCAAGTGAGCGCCCCAATTTAAAATGTTCCCATTAAATTCTATACGATAAAATTAAATCCTATTTGGGAAATATTTTCCCTGATCTTTCTAATATGGAAAGATCTTTCTCTAATAGGGAATCCTGGATTTAAAATCCGATGGTGATAAAATATCACCAATTAAATCATCCGGTAGAATTAAATTCTATTTGGGAAATATTTTCCTGATCTTTCGATCTTCTCTGTTAAACAGAGGACCTTTGGATCAAAGATCCAACCGTGATCATCTGGTAGAATAAAATTCTATCATAGGAAAATATTTTCCTAATCTTGTTAAACTAACAAGATATTCATATGATAAGAATAAAATTCTATGTTAAACTAATGAGATATCCATATGATAGAATTAAATTCTATATTAAGAAAATATATTTATGATCTTGTTAAACTAAAAAGATATGATAGAATAAAATTCTAATCTTGTTAAAACTAACAAGATATTCATAATCTTGTTAGACAAACAAGAAATCTTCTCTGTTACACAGAGAGCCTTTTGATTAAAAATCCAACGGTGAATTTCATTCACCATTGATCTAAAAGATCATGGAATCAATCATGATCTCTCAATGAGGGATTCTCTTAACAAATTGATTCTTGTTCTTCCGTTTAAATAGGAGTGAAGAGAGGAGGAGAAACACAGAGAGAGAGGGGAAGAAAAATACAGAGAGAATTTAATTCTCTAAAAGGAGGAGACCACCCCATAAGCTTTCCAAAAAGCTCCCACAAAAACAAAAGAGAATTTAATTCTCAAACAAAGGGTTTAACCCTTCAAAAAAAGAACTTAGTTCTTCCTCTGGTTGAGGTCTGCAGAAGCAGATCTCCCTACAAGTTGAGAATTTAATTCTCATCGGGGAGATTCTGTTATGCAGATTCAAAACTTAGGGGAAAGAACTAAGTTCAAAGAATTTAATTCTTACAAAAATATATAGGAATTTAATTGCTCTGATAAAACTAAGGTTTAACCCTGTAAAAAGAATTTAATTCTTATAAAACAAGAGACTTGAAATTCTCTAAACTCAGATCCTAGCATTGTTAATATGAGATCAAAATCTTCATGCACATAGAAGCAAAGACTGGTGATTCATTAGTGTTCAACACTATAACGAAACTAACTTGTTTCCCCATGTGAGCACTTTTGATGAACAAAAAAGAATGGTTGAGACCGAGTCACGTATTTCATATGCGAGCATTTAAAAAGAATAAGAAGTGCCTCCTAAAGAGTCATGTGTTTCCCACGCGAGCGCCTAAAAGAAGAACAAGAAGTGCCTCCTTGGGCAGTCAAGTGTTTTCCACGCGACCCCCAATCAAGTGCTTAGCACTTATATGAAAAAGGGAATAGACCCAAAAACAGCGCTCATATTTTAAAGGCGCCTCACGTGTTCATACGTGAGCACCACAGGAACCAAGTGTTTAGCACTTATATGAAAGAGGGAATAAAACCCAGAAAACAGCTCCAACTTTGGAGCGCCTCACGTGTTCACACGTGAGCGCCTCCAAAGTTCAGTGTTTAACACCGATCTAGCGCCTCACGTGCGATACATGTGAGTGCTGCATATACCATTGCTTAGCACTGGGGGGTGACTATGGAAACCCAGACCTAGCCCAAATTAGCGAAGTTTCGTGAGGCCAAAACCTTTTTGATCTCCAATCAATCGAGCCCTCCATGCTCATGTCTTCCTAAACCGATCGTAGTCCCAAACACGACTAACGATCTTCTGACGGATATTCATCCCATATCTTCCCTCAATCTGGAAATTGGTTCAAGGGTACATCTCTCCGCATCTCTGATACATGTCGTTGTACTTCTTCAATGTCTTCAGAGAGGTGGCGGGTCCTGACAACCAGCAACTCTTTGGTGCACTCCTAAACTGATGGGCACATCCCAATACGCACCGCAACGTCTTTAAACTACAACGGACCGCAACGTCCTCAAACTAGCTACGGACCGCAACGTCCTTAAACTACAACGGACCGCAACGTCCTTAAACTAGCTATGGACCGCAACGTCCTTAAACTAAATTCTACGGACCGTAACGTCCTTAAACTAAATTCTACGGACCGTAACGTCCTTAAACTAAACCCTCACATCCAAAATGGTGATCTACAGACTGTAACATCCTTAAACTAAACTCTACGGACCGTAACGTCTTCAAACTACTACGGACCATAACGTCCTCAAACTAATACGGACCATAACGTCCTTAAACTAAACCCTCACCTCTAAAATGGTGATCTACAGACCGTAATGTCCTTAAACTAAACTCTACGAACCGTAACGTCCTCAAACTACTACGGACCGTAACGTCCTTAAACTAAACTCTCACCTCAAAAATGGTGATCTATGGACCGAAGCGTTCTTAAACTAACAACGGAACGCAACGTCCTTAAACTAAAACAATGGAGCTCAAATGCTCTTTTGTTGGATCTGAATGATCCTAAAAACCCCGTTAAGTAGATCTTACTCTCAAATTGGACTAACGTATCCTTAACTAAAATTTAAGTTGATATTAATCTCAAACGAGATTAACAATCCTTAAATCAACCCAAACCCGAATCTAAGATATACGGATTTGGACTAATCCACGCCTTACGGGCGACAACATAAATTAGTTTCCGTATACAATCCACGGGTAACAAAAAATAAAATAAACACACACGACACGAAGTGAACCTCTGGAGCACGAGAAAGTGGTTATCGCGATGCGGTAACGTAATTAACTGCAGGGGCTTGCGCCTGCAGGGAAGAGCGTCCCCACAATCAAAAACCCCTCGCAAACGAGGGGGAATCTGACGAAGTCTGCTACAACGGCCGCATCCGTCCAAACCTCCGATACACGGTGCCATAAATCAACTTAGCATTTTTGGAGAGGTGGACGGATAAATCCAAATAGCATCTGTCCCCAAATTCAGGCTAGACGACCTACGCGGTTCATCTCTATTTTTGACGGTAAACAGATTCTGGCACGCCCGGTGGGACCTTTTCCTCTTTCCACTCCACACTTCGTGTGTCGTGTTTTTTCGTGATCAAATAATCGCGGTGTATATGTTTGTGGTTGCCCTTGGGTGATAGGATACTGAAGCCGGTGTTTCGTCTCTATGAAGAATGGCATTTGCTCTCACCCTAGCAATTCAGGCTCTGTCATATCCGGTGGAGTCAAGTATGGGCCACTTGCAGCCTCAAATATCTGCAATCCGGCTCTTCAAGAAATCAACGGGTTTCTGTGGGGACCCGGTTCTTGCTCACGGAGTAAAGTGCCACACGGAACAAAGTGCCACGCCAAGTGTCGTGTTAAGTGGGCGGGGACACCTCTTGAATCCGTGGAGGCCACCTCTTGAGTCCGTGAGACCCACTGTAGAACAATAGGGACTCTTCGGAATACATTCCGAAAGGGGGTAGATCTGTACTATAAATGGAATGAAACCATTCTTCAATACAGAGGCGCCTTTTAAGTGAATCAGTACTACAGGAGCTTGAGAACTCCGTAGTTAATCGTGCTCGAGCCAGGGAAGTTCTGGGATGGGTGACCACCTGGGAAGTGGCCCCTGGTCGGGTCCGGTTCGCCTCGAAGGACAAAACCGTGCGGCTTCGGCCAGAGCGGACAATACTCTCTGTATTGGGGGGTGGGGCGTGACAGAATGGTATCAGAGCCAGGTTCCTCAATAGTAGGTCTGTGGTTCGAGGACAAATCGTTGTTCAAAGGTGGGGAGAATGTCGGGACCCGGTTCTTGCTCACGGAGCAAAGTGTCACATGGAACAAAGTGCCACGCCAAGTGTCGTGTTAAGTGGGCGGGGGCCACCTCTTGAATCCGTGGGGGCCACCTCTTGAGTCCGTGGGACCCACTGTAGAACAATAGGGACTCTTCGGAATACATTCCGGAAGGGGGTAGATCTGTACTATAAATGGAATGATACCACTCTTCAATACAGAGGCGCCTTTTAAGTGAATCGGCACTACAGGAGCTTGAGAACTCCGTAGTTAAGCGTGCTCGAGCCAGGGAAGTTCTGGGATGGGTGACCTCCTGGGAAGTGGCCCCTGGTCGGGTCCGGTTCGCCCCGAAGGACAAAACCGTGCGGCTTCGGGCAGAGCGGACAATACTCTCTGTATTGGGGGGTGGGGCGTGACAGTTTCTCTTTAGGTCGATACTCCCACCTTCCACCTTTGGTGCCTCAACGCCGATGGAGGAAGCCCAGAGGATGTCTGTCTTCCACAGGCTGATTCCTCAAGCTGCAGCTTTGCCGTTGGAATCAGTCCCTATACAACTGGCACCTGCCAAGGACCAAGGTCGATGCAGGGGGCAGAATATTCAAGATCTCAAAAGGAAATAGGGGGCAGGCTCGGCAAAATCCTGAGGCTAATCAAATCCCGGCCGTAAGAAACGGTCGACGTCGATATCGGCATCATACAAAATGAACTGGGGGCAGTTCTCCGTATGGTCCCGTTTCAACCCCAGTGGTGAATGTTGTTGTTCCAACCGGGAACAGCTTCAAACTGTTCCGAAGGGTCAGACAAAATTCTCCCACCGCAATATTGAAGAAATCTCCGCAGCCCATGGAGATCCCACGAGAGCAGAAACCAGTTCGCTCCCTATAACAACTTTCCTCATCTATATATAAGGCGTGGAAGCAGGTGAAGGACTTAGTCGTTGTCTGCGGTTCTTCCTCTAAACGTCAGCCAAATTCTGACAAATCCCCTTTCAAATACAAGAGGACTTATCCCAAGATGGATCCTGATACAATGGTTCCCCCAAAAAACCAAAGCGGCTTCTCACAAAAAAAAGACCTAATAAAGCTCAAGTGCCCGAGGTAAACTCTGAAGGCCAAAACTCCAAACACCCTGAGTCTGGGGGCACGACAGTTCATGCAATCCATATGGTGAAATCCAGAGATGAAGTTCAAGCATCTATTAGCCACGGACCGCATACTCGGTCCTTGAAAAAGGCTCAACTGCAACGTGAAAAGCTGCAGGAGATGCTTGCTCAGGCGGCAACACTCGCTAATCCATCGTCTAAGGCAAATCCCGAAGACGCACTTGGTGAAAGAATAGAGCACGAGTTGGATATTGATTTCCTAAATCATGCTCTCAAAAAGAGAGATGAAGAAGCGGCAGAAATGTTCGGAACAATGGTTCAATCAGAACTACAGGCAAATGAACTGCCAGTAGTCGCTCTTAAAGACAAGGATGACATTTCAAATCCTCTACGAGTATCATATTCAGCCGAAGAGGAAATGATTCCAAAAGCAAAGCTGAACGAATATATCGCTCAGCAAATCAAAGCTCACTACGCCAATGAAGCTGCAAATAGATCAATCAAGACTGGTCGACCATATCTGACATGGTACGATCAAATACAGTACCTGCCAGAGTACACACTTCCAACGTTCCACATGTACAAAGGAACTGGGAATTCTCGCCAGCATATTGCGCGATTTAAATCTATGTGCGGCAATTCTGGAGGAAATGATATACTACTCCTTCGACTGTTCGTCAGCGGTCTGGCGGGCATCGCCTTCGAATGGTATGCGGAACTCCTAAATGATTTCGTGAAAAGCTTCGACGAAATGGATATGCTCTTCTGTCAGGGATTCGCTAATGAGAACGAACATACTACCGTGACGGCGCTGGTCAACGAAAGGGTTAGACCGAATGAGACTTGGGTTCAATATGTTACCTGATGGCGAAATCTCTGGTCAAATACGAGCAACACATCGATGAAGTTGCAGCCATGGGAATGCTCATAGCCACCCTTGATCCAAATTCAAAGGCGTTCCCATATATGGCCCTCTTCAAGCCGACGACCTTTCAAGAACTCATAGATAAAATGGCTCGATTGGATCAAATGGGTCAAGACTCTTTCTCATCCGATGATGACGATTGAAAAGCGGAGGCAAGATGGTGTTTGTCGCCTAGGATCAAAAAAAATAAGCGGCTCTGAAGCAACCAGTCGCCAAAATAGCAACGGCGTGGGTACTCGTTCCCCCCGAGATATACACAGGAGGCATATTTCTCACTGGCGGAAGAATCTTTATGTATAATGGTCCTTTCTTCTCAAAGGACAGGAAGGGTATTAAGGGGCCTAAAAACAGGTTCTACAATCTAGTGGAACGCCCCGCTAAAAAAACGGTACGTCCACAAACAAAATGTGCACGGATGAAAACCCGAAAGGGCGCCATAAGTAAAAATAGCATGGCTACCGGCGAGCTTGTGAAAACCCGGAAGGGTGCAACCTCGTTAAAATAAATACACTTACGAGATCATCACGACTTGTAAGGAGAATCCCCCCTGTGAGACCCTCACGGTTCATAGGATTCAAAAGCCTTAAGTTACAGGGATCTGGACCTGTTCGTAAGCTGTCATTTTCCCCAATTTGCCCCACAAGCGGTCCATATTGACTCTTGTATACAATCCACAGGCACGAATAAATATTTCTTTGCCAAGTTCTACAAATGGCAAGAAATGTCCCTATATGGTGAATAACACTTGTAGGTCCTCTCGACTTATAAGGAGAAAACACTCTTGGAAGATCCTTACCATTCACAAGAGAAGACATCATTTAGGAATCCCCACGATTCTTAAGGAGAAAATACGCCTACGAGATCCTCATGACTCGTAGGGAGAAAACCTTTTATGAGACCCTTACGACTTATAAAGTCAAATGTTTTAGTAGACGGGATCCTAACCCTGTCTACTAAGCCACCTTTGTCCAAATCGACAGGGGAAAATGATGATTCGCTCCTGGCACTATCCCAGTTGTAGCGATGCTGATGCGTAAATCGGTATCAAATTCCAAGTCTTCTTAAGGCAAATGATGAGTCGCTCCTGGCAATTCCCCGTTGTAGTGATACTAATACCAAAACAGGTGTCAAACTCCAAGTCACCCTCTCCGGCAAATGCCGTCCCTACAACCATCTAATGAAGAAGGGGACCCGTTCGTCTGGGATCAGAAATGCCAAAGTGCACGGGACGAAATCAAGCAATACTTGCAGAATCCGCCGGTACTGACTACTCCGGTCAAGGGAAAGCCCCTCATCCTGTACACAACAGCCCTTGAAGGTTCTTTAGATGCGCTACGAGCACATGAGAATGACCAGGGGAAGGAGAGAGCTCTTTAGTATTTGAGTCAAGTTCTTCTGGGGGCAGAAAACAACTACTCCCCTATTGAAAAGCATTGCCTAGCACTGATCTTCGCGATGACGAAGCTTCGACATTATGGCTTGGCACATGAGGTCCATCTCGTATCAAAGGTGGATCCTCTCAAATATTTGATGTCGAGAGCTATACTAACAAGAATGCTCGCTAAATGGGCCCTCCTCTTATTGGAGTTCTCGATAACGTATCGACCCCTCAAGACAGTGGAAGGCCAAGCCACTGCCGACTTTCTTGTTGAGCACCCGATACCAGCCAACTCTCCCTTAAATTATGAATTTCCAGATGAACACGCGTTCGACGCAATTGACAGGGAGGAGGAAGAAAATAATGCTCGATGGGAACTCTACTTCGATGGAGCATATTCCATGAAAAAGCGAAAGCAAAACACCCCCATAGTTAAAGCCGGGGTGGGCCTTATCTTTGTGACTCTGCAAGGAGGGATAATACATTTCTCCCTTTCCTGAACAGAGCCGAGGACAAACAATGAGGCTGAGTACGAAACTTTGATAGCGGGTCTTGAGATTGATGTTGACATGGGCATCGAAAACCTTCTCATATATGGAGACTCCCAGCTAGTCGTTAGCTAAGTAAATGGCGACTATCAGACGTGTAAGCCAGAGTTGGTAAAATATGGCGAAAGAGTGCAACAACTGCTGAATCAAATCCCCTCTTACATCCTGGAAAGCATACTGCGGGCGGAAAATAGCAAAGAGGATGCGTTAGCCAAGCTCGCTAAGGAGTCGGCTGACGAAAACCTCGATGATGTAAGGATCGTTGTGCAAAGCTGCCGGGTTCTCGCGCCAACAGAAATATCTTTAGAGGATTCAATGGAGCCATCTGAAGGAAAAGAAGTGACTGAAAAAGCAGTCTTCCGAATAGAGGACGAAGAAAAGGCTGAGGATTGGAGAGAAGTCTTCATAGACTACTTCAAATCCCATCGAACACCCGAAAATGCATCTTCGAGACATCAGCTCATGAAATAAGCACTGTCTTTTGCATATCGGGGAATGCTTCAGCCAACGCGACGGTACCACGGACAAAAACCCTAGTACCACAAAACCTAAAGGACTTCTGTCGTAAAGAGTAGGGGTTATAATGTTAGGATATTCCTGTGAGAACTTCTTGACTTGTCTCGACTCGTAGGGAAAACAATGTTCTTGCGAGAACTTCTCGACTCGTCTCGACTCGTAGGGAAAAAAAACATCTTCATGAAACTCTCACGGCTCATGAAGGTGAAAAGCCTTAGGCAACGGGGATATCAATCTGTTTCCTAAGCACTGTGGCCCTACAAGCAGGTCCAAACTGGCTCTTGTATACTATCTACGGGCCATATTCTCTAAAGTCGAATATCGACAAGGAGGAAAAAAAACCACTTACGAGTCCTCTCGACTTGTAAAGGGAAAAATTCTCTTGTGAGATCCTTACGACTCTCAAGAGAAAACGCACTTGGGAGATCTTCACGACTTCTAAGGAGAAAATACACCTGCGGGTTCCTCTCGACTCGTAGGGAGAAAAGTCTTTATGAGACCCTCACGGCTCATAAAGTTGAAAAGCAAACCTATTTCCTAAGCCATCGCTGCCCTACAAGAAAGACCAAACTGACTCTTGTACGCTATCCATGGGCCACATTCGCCAATGAAATGAAGAAGCTACTTACGGGTCTTCACGATTCATAAGGAAAAAATACCCGAATGAGATCCTTACGACTAACGAAGGCGATGAACATTTAGAAATCCTCACGACTTTTAGGAAGAATATCCACCAATAAGATCCTCTCGACTTGCAGGGAGAAAAACCTTCTTGAGTCCCTTACGGCTCAGGTAAATGAAAAAGCCTTAGACTACATGGATCCTAAACTTGTTTCCTAAGCCATCTATTCTATGGCCATGCATAACTTTGCACTACTTCACCCATGTACATACTTACGTGGGCAAAATAGTGGGGGGGCATTTGTTCCCGCCAAATTTTTTGGCTAAAAGTTACTTGTTCCCTTATAAAAAAAGGGGGGAGTTCTCAATATTTGACCTCAAGTGTTAAACACGTAGGCGCTCATATGACAAGCATATGCGTGCTGAAAACAAACAACTAAGGGCCAAACATGCCTCACGTGTTATACACGTGAATGCTCATATGCAAAGTATATGAGCGCTGAACATAAATAACTAATGGCCAAGCAGGCCTCATGTGCTAAACACGTGAGCGCTCATATGTAAAGCATATGGGTGCTGAAAATAAACTAAATAAAACAACTAATGGCCAAACAGGCCCCACGTGTAAAACATGTGAGCGCTTATATGCAAAGCATATGAGTGCTGAATATAAACAGGCTAAAACCCACAGCAGGGGTCACGTGTTAAACACGTGAATTCTCTTGCCTCTCACATGCAAAGCATGTGAACGCCCCAATTTAAAATGTTCACATTAAATTCTATGTGATAAAATTAAATTCTATTTGGGAAATATTTTCCGTGATCTTTCTAATATGGAAAGATCTTTCTCTAACAGAGAATCCTGGATTTAAAATCCGATGGTGATAAAATATCACCAATTAAATCATCCGATAGAATTAAATTCTATCTTTCTCAAACTAGAAAGATCTTCTCTGTTAAACAGAGGACCTTTGGATCAAAGATCCAACGGTGATCATCTGCTAGAATAAAATTCTATCATAGGAAAATATTTTCCTAATCTTGCTAAACTAACAAGATATTCATATTATAAGAATAAAATTCTTTGTTAAACTAATGAGATATCCATATGATAGAATTAAATTCTATATTAAGAAAATATATTTATGATCTTGTTAAACTAAAAAGATATGATAAAATAAAATTCTAATCTTATTAAAACTAACAAGATATTCATAATCTTGTTAAACAAACAAGAAATCTTCTCTGTTACACAGAGAGCCTTTGGATTAAAAATCCAATGGTGAATTTCATTCACCGATTGATCTAAAAGATCATGGAATCAATCATGATCTCTCAATGAGGGATTCTCTTAACAAATTGATTCTTGTTATTCTCATATAAATAGGTGTGAGGAGAGGAGGTGAAACACAGAGAGAGGGGGGAAGAAAAATACAGAGAGAATTTAATTCTCTAAAAGGAGGAGACCACCCCATAAGCTTTCCAAAAAGCTCCCACAAAAACAAAAGAGAATTTAATTCTCAAACACCCTTCAAAAAAAGAACGTAATTATTTCTCTGGTTGAGGTCTGAAGAAGCAGATCTCCCCACAAGTTGGAAATTTAATTCCCATCGGGAAGATTCTGTTATGCAGATTTAAAACTTAGGGGAAATAACTAAGTTCAAAGAATTTAATTCTTACAAAAGTTTATAGGAATTTAATTGCTCTGATAAAACTAGGGTTTAACACTATAAAAAGAATTTAATTCTTATAAAACAAGAGAGTTGAAATTCTCTAAACTCAGATCCCGACATCGTTAATATGAGATCAAAATCTTCATGCACATAGAAGGAAAGATTGGTGATTCATTAGTATTCAACACTATAACGAAACCTAACGTGTTTCCCCACGTGAGCACTCTGATGAACAAAAAAGAATGGCTGAGACCGAGTCACGTGTTTCACATGCGAGCATTTAAAAAGAACAAGAAGTGCCTCCTAGGGTAGTCACGTGTTTCCCATGCGAGCACCTAAAAGAAGAACAAGAAGTGCCTCCTAGGGCAATCACGTGTTTTCCACGCGACCCCCAATCAAGTGTTTAGCACTTATATGAAAAATGGAATAGACCCAAAAACAGCACTCACATTTTGAGAGCGCCTCACGTGTTCGTACGTGGGCACCACAGGAACCAAGTGTTTAGCACTTATATGAAAGAGAGAATAAAACCCAGAAAACAGCTCCCACTTTAGAGCGCCTCACGTGTTCACACGTGAGCGCCTCCAAAGTTCAGTGTTTAACACCGATCTAGCGCCTCACGTGTGATACATGTGAGTGTTGTATATACTAGTGCTTATCACTGGGGGTGACTATGGAAACCCAGACCTAGCCCAAATTAGCCAAGTTTCCTGTGGCCAAAACCTCTTTGATCTCCAATCAATCGAGCCCCCCGTGCTCATATCTTCCTAAACCGATCCTAGTCCCAAACATGGCTAACGATCATCCGACGGATATTCATCCCACATCTCCTCTCAATCTGGAAATTGGTTCAAGGGTACATCCATCCACACTTCTGATACACGTCGTCATAATTCTTCAACGTCTTCAGAGAGGTGGCGGGTCCCGACAACCAACAAATCTTTAGTGCACTCCTAAACCGATGGGCACATCCCAATACGGACCGCAACATCCTTAAACTACAACTGACCGCAATGTCCTTAAACTAGCTACGGACCGTAACATCCTTAAACTAAACTCTACGGACCTTAACGTCCTTAAACTAAACTCCACGAACCGTAACGTCCTTAAACTAAACCCTCAACTCCAAAATGGTGATCTATGGACCGTAACGTCCTTAAAATAAACTCTACGGACCGTAACGTCTTCAAACTATAACGGACCGTAACGTCCTCAAACTAAACCCTCACCTCCAAAATGTGATCTACGGACCGTAACGTCCTTAAACTAAACTCTGCGGACCGTAACGTTCTCAAACCACTATAGACCGTAATGTTCTCAAACTACTATGGACCGTAACGTCCTTAAACTAAACCCTCGTCTCAAAAAATGGTGATCTACGGACCGAAACATTCTTAAACTAATAACGGACCATAACGCCCTTAAACTAATAACGGACCGAAACGTGCTTAAACTAAAACAATAGAGCCCAAATGCTCTTTTGTTGGATCTGAATGATCCTAAAAACCTCGTTAAGTAGATCTTAATCTCAAATTGGACTAACGTATCCTTAACTAAAATTTAAGTTGATCTTAATCTCAAATGAGATTAACGATCCTTAAATCAATCCAAATCCAAATCTAAGATATATGGAGTTGGACTAATCCACGCCCTACGAGCGACAACTTAAATTAGTCTCCGTATACAATCTACGGGTAACAAAAAATAAAACAAACACACACGACACGAAGTGAACCTCTGGAGCAGGAGAAAGTGGTTATCGCGATGCGGTAACGTAATTAACTGCAGGGGTTTGTTCCTGCAGGGAAGAGCGTTCCCACAATCAAAAACCCCTCGCAAACGAGGGGGAATATGACGAAGTCTGCTACAACGGCCGCATCCGTCCAAACCTCCGATACACGTTGCCATCAATCAACTTGGTATTTTCGGAGAGATGGACGGATAAATCCAAATAGTATCTGTCACAAAATTCAGGCAAGACGATCTACGCGGTTCATTTCCGTTTTCGGCGGTAAACAATATTGTTATCACATATGATGATGAGGAAAGTATTCATGATCTTAAGGCGTATGTTCAGAAGTTAGAGAATCCGAGTACCGTGCTATGGCGGACATTACTTATAATATGACATGGGTCAGACGATTTATAGAAGAATTAGGTGTGGTTCAACACAATTTGATGATGTTATATTGCGACAATCTGGCTGCTATCTATATCGCTTCAGATCCAGTGTTCCATGAGCGGACCAAACATATCGAAGTAGATTGTCATGTGGTCAGAAATGTGGTTGTTGGAACCGAGGAGGAGTCTCCAAAGATTGAGACACGACATGTGCGCACATGCCGCCAGTTAGCCGATATACTCACTAAATCACTTGCTCTGATAGGCTACAATTTATTTGTGATAAGTTGGGTATACGATATAAATACTCCAACTTGAAGAAGTGTGTTAGAGTTTGATATAAGAAAGAGTTTAGTTTCATATCGGGAAAATAGGAAGAGTAGACATTGTAATAGCTATATATAGAGGGGCTCTCTATATCTTTTAATAATAAAGTATCTAATTTCCTCTTTGTCAATAACAAATAACAGATAGATTAAAAAATCTTGATCATAATCTCATGTAATCTGGTGTAGTAGATTATGATTTGTTGTAACTAATTTATTATTTGTTACAACAAATCTGTTATAAACAAACTGAGGTTGTTCTAGGAAATCAAGATGGTATCCAAATTGCACACTCGTATAAAATTTAGAGTTGGTTATGATTTAGGATTTAGCTGAACCTTTCATTAATTTTGTTAAGTTTAATACTAAACTAACTAACACTAATATAATTCATGTATAAAAAAATTAGCCATAAAATAAATATCTCAACTATTGTAGGGCGAAAGGCGAAGGTAGTTAATTTTGAAATTGATTGGTGATGTGGTTTCTTATTTTTCAGAGAAATCAAACAAACAGAATCATTGTTTTATGTGTAATATACGTAATTAAATGCCACGTTATTATTCTATTACAAATGCAATGCACGTAATTGAATTGCGATGTTATTATTTTATAAGTGCGGCCTATGTAGTTAAATTAATAAAGAAATTTGTCAAAAAATCTATAATCTTGTGTGCAAAATCCGGTGCTAGTAAAGTAGTTAAGCTTCTTATGTTAAATTTGCAAAGCATTTAATTTAATTAATGATGCATACATTAGTTTGCTTATCTAGTATTAATTGAGTTGTTTACCAGAAATTCTAATTTGTGAGAATAGAGTGTTCAACAACTTAGATTACTTTGTGATATTTGTTGACCACAAAGGTTACGAATCGATAACCAAATACACACGAAAAGGGAAAATGTCACACTCATATTAGAAAGACAACCCTTCTTCATTAGCGTATCGATTAAGAATGAAGGAGATTAATTAATTAATTAGTAAACACCATTCACTATCGCTCCATCTGTAAATTTGAAGAAGAAGTGGAGTTTGAGTCATATATGCATTCAAGTTAGAAAGTTGCTGGCATGGTAGTTTGCTAGTGTTGATGCATGCAGTGTTAGCTGCATGTTTCATATCGATTTCCCAGGTTCCAATGGTAGCTGCCACATGTAATTAGATCCGATTCAAATGATAGCTGACACATGTAATTAACAAATGATCAGACTTGGTATTATCATCATCATTTGATCCAACTCGGATGACAGCTGACATGAGTTATTTACAATCAATTTTACTGATGGTTTACGATGACCATTTGTTTCTCCTTACGTAGCTAGCTAGCTAGCTAGATTACATGAGTTTTCATATCATCTTCGCCCTTTCAAATATAGGGAGAATTCAGTGACAAGAAGAGAAAAGAAAATATGATGCACAAAATTAGAGAATTAAATCTCTCCACATAAAAATTAAAAATTAAACAAGAAACAAACTCTACAACTTTGGCAGTTGTCACCACCACACATTGTTATATCTTAACCCATCATCCTATGGTATCAGAAGAATAATTCTAGAGTCTACTTGGCACCAAGCTTTTAATCACACATGTACCAGAATGCATGTGTATATTCATAGGAGATCTCTATCGTCACAATTCGAGTGCTTTTCTATAAAAACTGGTTAAGGATTCAATAAATTTCTCATTTGATTTTTCATTAGAAACGGTTATCCACTGTACATGCTATACCACACACACAGCTGAGATTGAAATGTATAAAGATATTTATTCATTCATTTTCTCTTATCGAATTTTAACCGTTGGTGTATCACAGCATGGACCTGTCTAATGTAGAATAAAAATACTATATGACCTTTCGTATATAATTAGAGCTCGCTTGGTAGTAGGTAATGTAAATGGTAATTTTAGATTCCCATAAAAAAATACCATGGTTGTTTTGGTGTAAAAAAAATATTCCTGTAATACTGCATTACTTTGGTAATTATATAACCCCTTTCTATTAATCATATTTCCCCCAAATTGATGTTTATCTTATATTACCATGAAACATTCTCACATAACACAAGATGTGTCATGACCGTCTGTCGTCCACTCTTTCGGGACCCGGTTCTTGCTCACGGAACAAAGTGCCACTCGGAACAAAATGTCACGCCAAATGTCATGTTAAGGGGTAGGGGCCACCTCTTGAATCCGTGGGGACCACCTCTTGAGTCCGTGAGACCCTCTGTAGAATAATGGGGACTCTTTCGGAAAGAGGGCATATCTGTATTATAAATGTAATGATACCACTCTTCAATACAGATGCGCCTTTTAAGTGAACCGGCACTACAGTAGCTTGAGAATTCTGTAGTTAAGCGTGCTCGAGTCAGGGAAGTTCTGGGATGGGTGATCTCCTGAGAAGTGGCTCATGGTCGGGTCCGGTTCGTCCCGAAGGACAAAACCGTGCGGTTTCGGTCAGAGCGGACAATACTCTCTGTATTGGGGGTGGGACGTGACAGAATGGTATCAGAGCTGATCCCTCAATAGTAGGTCTGTGGTTTGAGGACAAACCATTGTTCAAAGGTGGGGAGAATGTCGGGACCCAGTTCTTGCTCACGGAACAAAGTGCCACTTGGAACAAAGCGCCACGCCAAGTGTCATGTTAAGGGGGCGGGACCACCTCTTGAATCCTTGGGGGCCACCTCTTGAGTCCGTGGGACTCACTGTAGAACAATGAGGACTCTTTCGGAAAGAGTGCTGATCTGTAATATAAATGGAATGATATTACTTTTCAATATAGAGTCGTTTTTTAAGTGAACCGACACTACAGGAACTTGAGAACTCCGTAGTTAAGCGTGTTCGAGTCAGGGAAGTTTTGGGATGGGTGATCTCCTGAGAAGTGGCCCCTGGTCGGGTCCGGTTCGTCCCGAAGGACAAAACGGTGCGGCTTCGGCCAGAGCGGACAGTACTCTCTGTATTGGGCGTGGGGCGTGACACACTCACCCGCTCGCTGCCCGTTGGCTGAACGTTGTCCGTCGGTCTACAATTGTACATATATATATTACCGGAAATAATTAAAATATACCAACACGTTAATGCAAGATTTCTTGATATTAGGCATTCAATCATTATATCGGCAATATAAGCATTCTTGAGATGCAACCGGAAATGTGAGCAAATTCATATATTGAGGGCCATTAATTAGTTCACAATTTTTTTTAAAAAAAGTTCTCAAAGAGGTCATCCAATGGGTCTATTGCCAAACACAATCCATGTGCGTGGGGCCCACCAAAAAACAGGTACAAAGAGTGTAGAACCAGTTGAGGGTTTAATAGTGTGACATGGATTTATTTCTCTCTTTCCATGCAACTTGAAAAGGATATAGAGTCCTTGGAATCAAATATGAATATGGGGGTGTAGCTAGCTAGCCTATATTTGTACACAATTTCATAGCAATAAAATTTTAAAAAACATGCTTGGACTTCGACACATTGGAGCCCAAAAATATTGTCAGGACAGGATATGAGACTAGGAGAAAATCAATCCGTGTTTAATGTGCTGGCCACAGCTTGCTAGTGGTGAAAAAGAACTCATCAAGTCTATTTGTGTGATCACTTCGATTCTTAATTTCTTTTCTGTCGCTGTCATCTTGGTCAATTATGATTTTTTTTAATTTAATCCCGTAATCTTTTAATGGTTTTTTTTCCGTTAGCTCCCCCAATACTTCAATATTTTTCTGTCCGTCCATAGTTAATATTTAACTCCAACCTCCTATACTTCTAAGTTACTCCTGCAGCCCCCATACTCCACTTTTGAATATGATTCCTCCTTTTCTCTGGTCATCGACGTCAACCCCGTCGCCGCCACCTTCTCCTCCTCTTCTTCGCCACCGCCACCACCATCTTTCTCCTTCTCCTTTTCTTCTTCAACCCATCAACGTCTCCTTCTTCCTTCTCATTCTATTCAACACCGCCGCCGCCGCCATCATCAACACCATCACCACCGCCTTCTTCTTCAATCCACAACCGTCGCCGCCATTCTTCCTCCTGTTCAACCCGCTGTTGCTGCCTCCTTCCTCTTTTCCGAGCATGCCGGAGGAAGAGGTAGAAGGATGGCGGCGACGTGTTCCTCTTCAACCCGCTGCTGCCGCCTCCTTCCTCTTTTCCGGACATGCCGGAGGAAGAGGAAGAAGGATGGCGGCGGCGTGTTTTAGATGATGGTGGCGGCGGTGACGGTTGTGGGTTGAAGAAGAAGAGAAAGAAGAAAATGGTGTTGATGCTGGTGGGGGCGGCGGCGGTGTTGAAAAGAAGGAGGAAGAAAAATGTGTCGAGGGTTGAAGAAGAAGAGGATGAGGAGGAAAATGGTGGTGGTATTGGCGGTGACGGTATTGAACTGGAGGAGAAAGAAGGCGGCGGCGGCGGAGACGGCGCTGTTGGCCGGAGAGGAGGAGGAGGAATCATATTCAAAAGTTAAGTAGGGAAGCTGCAGGAGCAACTTATAAGTATATAGGGGTTAGAGATAAATAATAACTATGGAAGGATAGAGAAAAATATTGAAGTATGGGGTGCTAACGAAAAAAACCCTTTTTGATTTAATCTTCATCTTGTGTCCATCATTTTTTGAAAATTTCCGAAAGCCTTGCAGTATCATACGAGATAGGACAGTCAAACAGGATGGCCACTATAAGACCTAACCCTTTATTCCGCCGGGTATCGCCCGAAGAAATAAATTTCCTCCTGATGGAATAAAGTTATTTCGTCAGGTGATAGCCGATGGAATAAATGTTGACGTAATAGGTTTATTCCGTTGGGTGCTTATTTTATTCCGTCGGGTAATCTATTTCGTTGATTTACATCCGACGGAATAAAGTGAGCAAAACTGGGATTAATTTCCTGTAATAGGTTTATTCCGTCGGGTAATTTCTGACGGAATAAATTATTTCGTCGGATATAACCCGACGAAATAGGTGTGGTACAGAGAAAAAAAAACAGTGAGCAGGTTTTTGGTTTAATTCGACAATTCGATGCAAATTCAATTCATTTACTGAAATCATAACCAACAAACAATCAATACACATCACAATATTCGCAATCGTGCCGCATACAAAATCAATCCATTCCATAATCAATTCATAACACAGAAATTAGATAATATACACAGATCCGATTTGATACGATACGATATTGAAATAAAGTTCATTGCTTAATATAACTTCACGAAATTATAGAATTCTAAAATCCGATACGAAATATAATTAACATGTCATTCGTCTAATAGTATTTTACAACTTCTTAAAACGTATTTGTCAAAAAAAAATTTTTAAAATGTATGAAACGGAGTTATTCGAAATTGTTTAATTACATCAATTAGCATACCCTAAAATAGGCGGGAGAAAGAAAGGAAATATGGAAACATAAGTCCTAATCGTAGGTAGTCCAGAGTTGAGCGTCGCCTTCTTCCCTAATTTCGATTTCAATCATGCTTTCTTCTAGTTCTAACAGACATTTCGGGGGAGAGAAAAAAACAGAGAAATAAGGTCATCCGTAATAAGGTCATATCTTTATATTATGTAGTTCTACTAGGCATGGAATTTCAGTAGTATCGAAAAACGCGCCGAAGCTCCACCTTTTAAAGCTTTTCTCTCTCCTCCAATTTTTCTTGAAGACTTAGGTAGCACCGTCGTGTAGAGGATCGAGTCCCGGCCGCAATGAATATTTTCGAGTGACAAACGAAGGAGAAATGAGAGAAATAGCACGATATATATATATATATATATATATATATATATATATATATATATATATAATTTCAAAAACCCTAACCGAGCCGGACTCCCTGCTAACCGCCGCCGCTGATTACGCGCCCGCTGCTACCCGCGGTCCTCCACCGTTGGATCGATGGATCCAATGGCCCTAGATTCCCCATGCGGCAGTGGCTGCCACTGGTGCTATGGTAGGCCCCGTCAATTTTATTTTATTTTTCTTTTTTAAAATCAAAACTGTTTTTAATTAGGAAAATTATTTAAAAACAATTAAAATTACCAGAAAATTATGGAAAAATTCTAGAAAATCTATTTTAATGTTTTCTTCCTTTTGTAACAAGATTTGGTTAAAAATAACTTTCTTTTCCGGTATTAAAAATATCCTATAAACTTTTATCCTTTTCTACGAATTCAAATTAAATATTTAAAATATCTAAAAATTATATTAATTAGTCTTCGATATAGAACAATCTTTTTAAAGTGTTTTCCAACAAATGAAGCATTAAAATAATTATCTTGACTCAAGGAAAAATTTGTAAGAAGCCTTTATTATGTGTTCGGAAAACACAGACGTTACAGAAGTTAATGAATTTTCCAGTTTTTACTTGGTTTTCAAGTTCTCAAGTTCTTAAGTTTTTACTTTTCACAATAATCGATCACCATAAATTGATCAACACATACTACTATTAGTAACTCATCATTGCAAATTCCCCACATGCTAATATCAAATGATCGATAACCACAAATTAACATCCACACCACCACAAGAAATTGAAAACCCTAAAGCTAGAGAAGGATTGGTGAAGCCTAACCTTTGGAAGCTCCGAATAGAGCCTTGTCGAGGAGCAGTCGAGCTTGGAGGGGGAAGGCTACGACGTCGAGCTGTAGAACTTATCGGCGTCGAGCTCAGCAAGATAGAGAAGGGGGAGGGGAGGAGGCACGTCAGCTCAGTTGAGGAGGAGGAGGTCGCACGAGGAGGATTTAGAACTTTGTCGGCGGTGGCTCAGACGAGGAGAAGGAGGAGGTCAGGACGAGGGAAGGAGGAGGAAGTCGGAGATGAGGAGGAGTGGGAGGAGGCAGCATCGGTCACGGCGATGAGGAGAAGAGGAGGCGGCGGCATCGGCCATGGCGATGAGGAGAGGAGGAGGCGGTGCGGGGAAAGACGATGAGGAGAGGAGGAGGCCTCGGCGACGATGATGAGGAGAGGAAGGAGGCGTCAACGATGACAAAAAGGTGGAGGGAGGAGGCGTCGGCGACGATCTAAGGAGGAAGGAGTTGGGAATTGGGGGGCTAGGGTTTGAGATCTATAGAAATGATTTCAAACCCGTGGTCCCCTAACCTTTACTGGATGTTCGACCTTATTCTGTCGGCTTTAAGCCGACGGACGGATTAAATTACCAAAAATATTAAAGTTGTGTCCCCACAGTCCTAGTCTAAATAAGTTTTGTTCTGTCGGATAATAACTAACGGAATAAGCATGAATTTCTTATAGTGGGTAGATAAGAAAAACTACAGGATTAATAGTTTTCGGCAAGCCTCGGCCTTTATCAATAGGGCAATCATCTCAATTGTGTTTCACTGATATAGAAAGGAACGGATGTAAGAGAACCCTCATTTCTTACAGCCATTTTTCGTATAACGAGAGAGGGAGGCAACACCAAAGCCACATGAGATTACAATTTGCCCTTATACCCCACTAGTCTATACTGAATGTAACACCCTAGTTCATTTATATCAGTTCTAATTCAAGTATTTCTTTATTTATGGTATTTTCCTGATTTATTGTGTTTTGGGTGCGAATAGTGTATTTGACATCTGTATTTTCAACCGATCCGACCCGCTTGCTGGAAACCCATCTTGATTCCTGTTTATGTTTTATCCTGGCTTGTTATATGGATCCGTGCACTTTCATTTTATTTTATACATTGCATACTGGAATTATATATGGCATCCGCATTTTTTTAATATAACATTTAAAGTCAAGAAAAATATTTTAAAAATATTTTGCATGGCCTGCATGATACCCCTAACCCTGTCGTAGCATCCGCGCACCTTGTTCTCGTCCCGTTCAGTGTAACGGACCTGTTTGTATGGCTACGTGCGCGTACGTGCATCCGTTCTTGGGGTATGCATTTTCGTTACCTGGATGTCCTGTTTTATTATTGGTCGACACGTATATTTTCCGTATTTTAAAACCGGATTTTTAGACCCGACCCGGGCGTGTTTTGGACTATTTTTGTATTAGCCAGAAAACTTAAATTTTATTAATATCATATTCTTTACTATAATAACTGTTAGATATATTTTTAAAACAAAATATATTTTTTAAATTTTAATCTCAACAGCTTTCTCTCTCCCTCTCTCTCACTTTCTCTCTCTCCCGTGACTCTCTCTCTCTTTTCCTTTCTCTCTCCTCTTGAGCGCCTTCTCTCTCCTCTCGCGATCCCTGTACACTTTTCGAGTCGCGTCACCCCCTCTCCCTTACACTCACCTCCCTTCACACTTCTTCTTCTTTCTTTCCTTATTTAAATACACTGCCCCATGAGAAACCCAAAAACCTTAACCTTAACCCTAACTCCTCTGCCTCCTCTTCCCTCGACCTCGCTCCTCAACAATCATCATCATCTTCTTCTTCATCCTCTCTAATCTTCTCCCAAAGCCTCACAAACCTACTGCAAACCTCGAAACCTCTGTGCAACAAGAAACCCAGAACCCTAGCTCCTCAACTCAACCCAATCGCCGATCACCACCCCGACCTCATCCCATTCTCCTCTCCTCCTTATCTTCATTCTCTCCTCCTCCTTCATTTCTTTCTTCTTCTGTTTAAAACCCTGCACACCCCAACACCTTCTCTTCCTCCTGCACCTGAAACCTTAACCGAGCCCGAGCACCCTGCACACCTTACTTCGCCGGAGCTCCGTTAACCCGACGACCTCGCACCATCGTCACCCTCTCGCCTCCTCTGTCCCATATCCAGTGAGCACATCCCCTCTCTTCTTCTTTTTCTTTTTCTTTTTCTTTTTCTTTTTCTTGATTCTTGATTTTTCCAGCCATCGCCGGAGTCGTGTCGCCGCTGCCGATCTAGGCGATCCAGTGAACGTCCCATGCTTGCGTGATTACCCTCTTGCCTTGCCTGGACCCGTCCCGTGTGCCGTGTGTGCGTTGCGAAGTTTACCTGACATCGGACGTGTCGTTCGTACCCTTCGTGTGATCCATCGAGGCAAGTTTATCTTGCTACATGCTATACTACTATATCTTGCACCCATGTGAATAATAACATTACATATTGTTTAGTTATGCATCCTACATTACCATTTTGCTATTTTTGTTATTTTCGGATATCCGTGTGCATCCATATCGTTATTTACATATCTAGTCGTATGCAAGTTCATCTTGCTACATGCTATGATACATATTTTGTATCCATATGAATAAAAATATCGCATGTTGATTGCATTGTACATCCATATTAATGTTTTACTGTTTTCGGATACCCGTATGCATCCATATCATTTATTATATATGTAGCTGCATCTACAGATCGTATTATTTTATGTTATTGTTGTATTAACACCCCATGCTTGATAATGTGCATCCTACATAGTCATGGAACTGTAGTTGTAACCCCTGATAGATATTTTGTGCATCCATGTTTTGTTGTGTATCCATACCATTAATTCTATATATCTAGTTGCATGCCATGTCTATTAATTCATATTACTGTTACATTAGTACCCCATGCTTGATAATGTGCATCCTACATAGTCATGGAGCTGTAGATGTAACCCCTGATCGATATTTGTGCATCCATACTTCTACCGTACATCCGTACTTTTACCGTGATTCGATACTTGCTGCATTTTATTGTTGGGCATCCATTTGATGCTTGTGCACTACCTGACATGACCTGTTATACCACTGCTTGACTTGATACCTAATCCTGTTCCTAATGCCGACAATCCTGATTTGTCGTCCTAACGGACGTATCCTGTTGTCTACATAGAAAAATCTGTACCTGCTTGATCCTGTGTTGGCATTAGTTCCAGATTATCAATACCTGACTTGAACACATAATCTTGAGGGTATGGGGAAATCAAAAGTGTAACTGAAGTGTAGCTTAAAAGGGTATTACTTGATCCGTAGTCCCGGGGGATAACGGGACAGAATCATTCGTGATTCTTACTTTATCCGTGGTCCTGGGGGATAACGAGATAGAGTCATTCATGACTCCCACTACCTGATCCGTGGTCCCGGGGGATAACGGGACATATTCTTTGGGTTACATGGATGATTACTCTAATTGATTTCAAACAAACTTTAGAATAGATAACCCAGTAGCATAGTTTAGACTATTCACTGCATGTCACTTATACTGATACATTTCACTGTTATATATTTCTGTTGACTTGTTACTATTTATAATTCTTGCCTGCATACCTTGTTACCTCCTGATTTTATTATTGTTGATATTATGACGCACTGACATTTGGGTTTTGCATGGCCCAGATCCTTTATCTCTGTCACAGACCGTTCAGGAGTATTTCAGTCAACAGGCCGAGCAGTGAGGACCTGTTAGTATTTTTTTAGTTTAGTTTTCTTTCAGCATTTTCATTCCCGATGTGAGCCCGTATTTTGGGACGCACTTTCCAGATGTTATTGTTATTTGGATCTTTTGCTTCCGCATATTATTTCATGACTCGTTCATTCTGGCTTATGGACATATACTAGATAGTTTATTTTATTTCTACTGTTCTTGATATCTTATAGACAGCCTTAATGTGACTGTGGAGGGATATTTCCTAACCACAGGTAGCATGGTTGGCTCTGTCACATGCCAATCTTAGCGCACTCTGGGAAGCGGGGCGTGACACTGTATTACAAGACAAGCCTAACGCAGGCCGCTATCTATTGGTAGCAAACACCAATAGATTGCCTAAAATGCTAAGCCTAATATGGGCTTTTCGCGATCCAATTGTTCATATGCAAATGAATACGAGACATATTTCGAATAACTTCATACACATGTGTAAGAATGGATTTTAATTTTTTTTGCATCTCTTTCCACATTGTAAAGAATATTAAGAGTCTAATTAGCTCAAGATGTGAAAATTGAGAAGTGTTATCTATATTTTCTATCCTAAGTAAAATAAATATACTTATCAAAATAGTAAAATGATAGAGTAACATTCTTCAAATTTTTCTAGATTTTGAAAGTAAGTAGTCTAAGTAGAAGAGGTAATGAAGTAAGAATTATTGCTAAGATCTGGAATAATTGTGAGTATAAGGCCGCATGTTTCCAAACATAAAAGATACAACCAATCCAAATGAAAGGAGGCATAATAAATTACACAAAACCACCTTATAGTTTAGGGTTCTTGTCACGTCCCGCTTCCCAAAGTATAGGGGCGGAGGCACGACACGGCCCACGACGTATTTATACAGATAAGCAATTTATCAGTATAAATACTCTAAGCGTCTGGAACAGATAATAAATGTAAGAATTTAAAACACACCAACAATCCATGCTCATTGGAAATATATCCAAATAGTTATTACAACTTCAAATAGTTCAAAGTGTGATAACAGAAAGATGAAATAAAACCTTTACATTAGGCTGAAGAAATCTAAATTTTCGCATTGCTCGCGAAATCTGGCACGTCCTCTCCAACTGGCTCGAGCTCAAATGTAACGTCCTCGGTGCTAACTATATCACCTGACGGACATTTCAGAGATAGAAATAAGAAGGGAAAGAAATGTCCGTCAGCAAATTAATGCTTGGTAAGCCCCATATTTAAATATAGTTATAAAACAATAAAATCAGCATCATGCGAGCATCGAGAGAAATAACAATAAGCGTGTAATGTAACATATCATGTGAACAGTATAGTGAAGCATATAAAGTGATCTTGCTATCTTAACGTAGAGTTCAGGTACAGGGCGTCCGCTTTGCTTTGAAAGTATTCCATTTATCACACGGAACAACGGATTCACGGGTTCATAAGTTAGCATACCGTTCCGGCTCGGTACAACAATAACACGGGTTCATGTGTTACTAAGGGGACTTATGAAGCAGACGTACATCATATTCCCAAACTATCCCAAAACCCCGTCGTTATCTAATATGCAAAGATGGCCTAAGCAATTCAAGCAAGAGTCCTGAATATAGGTAATCAATATAAGTACAAGTCGAGTTCACGGGTGTTCGCACATGTTCAAGTGCACACCTACATACATGCGCACCAGATAAACTGGGTTTAGCTGACTTGTGCACCTATACCCATGAGCTCCTAATGAAATTGGTTCAAACGAATTGCGCACTTGATAAACTGGGTTTAGTTGACATGCGCACCTATACACATGCACGCTTGATGAAATTGATTTGATTTACTTGCGCATCTCTATACATGCGCATATATATGAATGCGCACATAAGGACTGATGTACATATGCTAACAAAGGAGTCTTGCAATGAAAACAAACTTCAAAAAAAGAAAGTGTAAATGTAAAAGAATAGAAACTTTTCATTGATATGTCAAAGAAGGATTATAGACTAATACTGAAAAGTAAAAGACAAATAAAAGCAAAGGCTGTTACATCGCCTGAACAGTTCAGAGCGGCAATAAATTGGTCGAGTTATAAGGGTGAGTGAAGTCATAAACAGACTTCGACAAAGACTCGAAAGCCTTATTCTCTATCGCCGTGCGTATCTTTTCTCCTCTATCATATATGGACAAGATTGCTCGTTGTTGGAAGATTACATTTAAGAGGGCGGTTGCACGGTCTCTCAACCTTTTGGAGATAAATCCCGTCAGGAAAACTGAATGCACCTTATCCGCGGCTTGGTCAAGAGCAGGAAGAGACATATATCCATAGTCCCAGGAATGGTATCATGGATGGCTTAAAATATCAGTTAGAGCAAGATGGAGCGTCGATGAAGTTTTCATACACTCTGAGCCTCAAAACGACAAAGTACGTCTTTACACTGAATATCAGTAAAAGCCGGCTTGTAGAACCGAATGTCGGCATGGAAAACAATCTCCCTAATCTTATAGAGACAGATGGCCATGAAATCTGAAAGAAAAGACTGGAAAGATATCAGTTCACTTAAAAAGATGGACTAAAAATATCCAAATTCAAAACTAAATTTAATTTAGGTTAAACTTAAGTAACATCCTTGAAATAAAAGAGATGTTTTAATATTTATTTTAAGTGCGCAACCGAAAGGGGTGTGCAAGATAAGCTAAATGCCAAACCCTGAGAGGTGAGCAAGCAAAATTAAAAGCGCAAACCAAAAGGGGATGCTCAAGACAGAGGTGTGCAAACGCACTTACCAAATTACTAAGAAAGCAAAGGTTTTGAATAGAAAAAAAGGAACTTCAGAAATGTACAACTCTAAAGGGAATAAAGAAAATGACACCTATTTATAGGATCTTAAGAGATGGTTCGCATTCTTGCAAGTCCCGAAACAGAATCAATAAGTCAACATTTGTTTGTCGTTTCAAAAAAATGCAACAAGTGCGCACGCATGTCTAATGACAAAGTCATATGACATGAGCACACATACAACAAGTGCGCATATGATAGGTGCGCACATGCACGTATAACGCACGGGCGCAATGCGTATTTAATCCAACAACAAACGCAAATACATGCGCATTCCTTGAAAACAGACGCTTATTGAAAAAAGAAGTAAATAAGCAAACAAATGTTTAATTAACAGTAAAATATTCTGTTGATTAAATAACTTAACCAAAAGATCCAACGGTGCGCATGCCACCATTAATTGATATAAATTAATTAAATCTTTTTAAATTAATCTAAAATCAGATTGAGATAAAACAAATTAAAACAAACCGAACAAAATAAATTTCGATACCTCCTATAAATAGGAGCTTCATATGAAGAAATCAGGGACGGAAAATCCAGAAATTATTGAAGGGATGCTGAAACCACGTCCCGCGCCGAAAACCGCCAACAAGGGAAAAAGCCCCCAAGTCAAGCCTTCAAAATGTTCTAAAAAAAGAATAAGACTAAAAAACCGGTGCAACTTGCCGAGTATGACGACAAGCGCACGCACCTCCAAAAATATATAGACGCGCTAGAAGAGTACAATCAAAAAGCGCAAACTCCAGTCACATTCGAAGAACTCCTCAAGTATATTCTTGAGGACGGAGACAGTAACAATAATGAGGGAAATGACTCATCAGAAGAAGCGAAAGACTATGTAGCAAGTTGCGACATGATCTTCCATTCATCGTTATATGACGATGAAGCTCCACCAGCGTCAGAAAGCGACGCGGAAGAGCTGGGGGCAGAATCGGCGCTAAAATCTTCGAAACTGCCAGAAGAAGACCCAATTAAAAAGCTACTAAACGAAACTTTTCAAAAGAGCAAAAATAACCGAGAACGCGCAACGACCATATACGAAAAGGCTAAGCGGCAACATCTAGATAAAGAAGCTGCGGCAAGTATGGGTCATAAAGTTCTCCCGATGCCTGCGACAAATAATAGTAGGACTAAAGCTAAAAAGCGGTTCACCAACGCTTTGTCCATTGGTATGAAACTGCCACCGCTTATGATGTACACTCCCGGAGTCCCATATTTCGACAGTGGTGCATCACATCCAAAATACTGCCTCTATCATTGAAAGTTCGCCCACTCCATCGAGGAGTGCAACGCCTTCAAGAAGTGGTGGCAAGAATACGCTGCCCATCGAAAACACTTCAAGAAGGAGAAGTGCGAAGCTCGCGCTCATTGACATGAGAGTGGCGAGACGAACACGCATAAAGAGACAACTGGCAACTGTCATATGGTTGGTATCAGTTCGGAAAGGGAAAAACCCCAAGTTCTCATGTTCGGGAGCGATTCCAAGGATGAAACGCCCCTCAACCCTCTCTGTGAATAATCCACCTCAGAAAAAGAAGTGGAAGAGAAGAACTGCGAGAACATTCAGCTGCATAACCGTACGCTGCCTGAAAAGAATCACGGACCTGCAAACAAAGGTTCGAACAAAAAGAAAAAAACGGAAAGGGAAAATGCCCGAAGAAATCGCCCTCAATGAAGAAGTGGTCAAAGAGCTTGCCGTAAAGGACCCGTCTAAGAAAAATAAGGAGGATTACAAAGTCCTAACACATCTGAGGAAAATACCCTCACATCTATGTATATTGGACGCTCTTCTCATGTCCAAAGAGGCACGAGATTCCCTGATCAAGGCCTTACAAAAGCCTAATCAGTTCCAAACTTTCCTTGCAGAAAAAAGATGAAAGATTAACTGGTAGAGGTCCATACGGTTGATATTACATTCATCGATGAAGATATACTCCTCAGTACGTGTGAACATAATCGACTGCTCTACGTCATCGAATACTGCCACGATATCAAGATAGGAAAAATCCTTGTAGACAATGGATCCTCCGTTAATCTTCTCAATATGAGAGTGCTAAAAGAAATTTGCATGAATGTTCAACACCTTGCCTGAGATAAAATTACCATCTCTGGGTTTGACTCACAGTTATTATGGACACTTGGGTCCGCAATACCGATACTACACTTCGGGCTGCTTGTTACTGGCATCAAATTTCATGTCATTGATGCTAAGACTTGCTACAATGCTTTACTCGGCAGGCCTTGGTTACAAGAGTATAACATTATCCCTTCTACACAGTATCAGTGTATAAAGTATTTCAAGGATGGGTTGGAGTACACCATCATGGGAGAACTCGATCCGTTCTTGGTAAATGAAGTGAGGAAGTATGAAGATGCGAAGTACTTTTTGCTAGATTTTTAGGATACTGAAAACTGCCACAAGCCGGAGAATAAGCAAAAATCCATGGTTACCATCCCTATCTTTGGAAGTGACACCGAGGAAGACGAACAAATAGTTTACTCGGAGCAACCTCAAAGGAAAAACAATAAGCCCGGACCATCTACTTTTATTTTGGTCTTTGACAACGACTCTGAGGACGAGGCCAATGCAACGTTCTCCGTCCACCCGTCAATACAGACTCTTATCGAAGCGGATCAGAGTCTATAAATCATGATGGCTCCACCTCGACACTATGAGGAACCTGATGCGCTCGATACATACAGCGTACAAGAGCCGCAAATCTTCTATGTGCCTCCTAGGTGAAGAGGTGAAAAGGCGGCCCTCTTCTATAAATCTGCGGAGACTAAGGTAGAAAAAGAAGTTTGGCATTGTATCGACCCCACTCTTGATAAGTTCCATCCTATCCGTATGCCAAGATATTATGCGGGGGGATTAAAGAAACTGTTAAAGCGTCAAGACGTACCTCTCGAACAAACGGTTCGGCAGACCCAATTCTACCAAAAGATTTGGGATATTTCTGGTACTCAGCAAAAGAAGCCTAATGGGAAGATGGAACCGACTGGGCTGGGATACGTTCGGTCTAAGAAATGGGAGCAAATCTACAGCTGCCACGTTCTAAATAGCTCGAGTGGAGAGGAAAACGCTCATCCAAATAGTCATGACGTCGAATCAGAGCGAGATCCCGCTCTAAAAGCGTTAAGTCCATCGCTCGAAAAATAAATTGACATGTTAATAAAAGAAGCCTGTCAAGCGAGCCGGGACAACCAAAGCTGCGAAATGACCATATATGAAATAACCAAGATGCTGCGGCTCAGTCAACAATCAGTGGGAGAAGTATACCATAATGCTCTTCATCCACAGTCCGTTGAGTATTTTCGCAAAGAGAGAAAATCCCAATGCAAAGATAATAATAGGGCGAAGAATGCAAACAACGTTCAAGGACGACAAAACAGGCCTAAGATGCCGTTCAATCGAGAAAACCTTTGTTGGATCCCGTCATTTATAAAGAAGATGGGGCAAAAATATTCGTTCCCTTGAGACAAGATAAGGAAAATATTTAACCTTGTTATGAAGCACCAAATGATGACGCTTACGGAGTCTCGGCACCCCGAACAAATAAATGAGGTCCATCATCTGGATTATTACTCCTATCAACAAGCAATAGGACATCCCCTTGAGAACTGCTTCACATTCAAAGACTGGGTGGAGGACTAATACTAGAAAGACAGGTTTTTATTATCCAACAGTTATAAGATAAGCCTGCCACAAAAACACGAGCCAAAGAAGACCTATACCGTCAGGATAGGACCAGCTCGACCGCGAAAATGGAAGCGGACTTGTACCTGTCATGTGATAACTCTCTCAAGGGAGGGAAGGCACGAGAATATGATTGAACTTTTCGGATGCTTCACAAATGAAGAGGATGATGAAGAGATATCAGAATTTCCACCGGCACCAAAAGAGCTGGAGAATGGGATATACACCACGTCGGACAACCTAAGGAAAATCAACTTAGGAATGGAGGACGATCCGAGACCGACGTTTGTCAGTAAGTTACTATCTTGAAAACATGTAGCCATATTAAAAGACGTGCTCATTCAGTACAAAGACTGCTTTGCATGGAACTATTCCAAAATTCCGAGTCTAGATCCAGAAGTAGTGGTAATAAACTTGCCATATTGCCAGACATAAAACCAATCAAACAGGAACCAAGAAGGATGCGACTCGAACTTGAGATGAGTATCAACGCCGAAGTCAAAAAACTGATCGACTCTGACTTCATCCAAAAGGTTCAATATCACGACTGGATCGCTAACATTGTTCTGGTGATGAAAAAAATGGGGCAGTTCACATCCGCATGGACTTTCGGGACCTAACAAAGCATGCCCTAAAGATGACTTTCCAATACCCATCACCGAGCTAATAATCGATAACACATCCAACCACGAAGTCTTCTCCTCATGGATGGATCTTAAGGATACAACCAAATAAAAATGGACCCTGAAGACCAGAAGCATACTGCCTTCCGGACTCTATTGGGCGTAATCTGCTACAAGGTAAGGATGACATAGTCATATGAAAGATTAACCAAGTTGAGAACATTCCGTCAAGGCGAACTCGTGCTGGTTGTCAAAAGACCGATGATTCCCAATCGTGCAAAGCGGGGAAAGTTCGAGCCAAATTATGAAGGCCCGTACATCATAAACAAAGTCTACTAAGTTAGAGCCTATCTGCTCATGGATATGCATGATGAAAGACCATTCCGGCCAATAAATGATCAATTCCTCAAAAAGTATGACGCTTGAAGAGTCATGACTTAGGTCAATGATAGATGACGACGCTTGTTTCTGCTCGCTATCTTCCTGAGTCAGAACTTTGAAAGTAGTACCAAAAAAAAACTTCGTCCCCAAACATGGGAATGTTGGACCGAAATATCCTTAAACTAATAATGGACCGAAATGTCCTTAAACTAATAATGGACCACTACGTTCTTAAACTGTCTTTGGATCGAGAAGTCTTTAAACTAAAATTTCGTCACCAAACATAGGAATGTTGGAACACTACCTCCCTAAACTAATAACGGACCGAAATGTCCTTAAACTAACATGTTTAGCCTTACGGTAGATTCCCATATTGATCTCCGTATACAATCAAAGGGTATTAACAATTCATTCCTCTCCCACGTCCTACATGATGCGGCCCTTCAAAAAAAAATCCAGGCCTACAGCTAATGGTGTGTTACTTTACGGGCCGCCTAAAAAAACGGTATGTCCACAAGCGAAATGGGCATGGATGAAAACCTGAAAATGCACCGTGAGTAAAAACAGCAGGGGCTACCGGCGAGCTTGTGAAAACCTGAGAGGGCGCAGACTTGTTAAAAGAAACGAAAAGATGCACTTACAAAGTCCTCATGAATTTGTAATGAGAAAACACCTGTGTGAGATCCTTCCGATTCACAAAGGAGCAACACACATAGAAATCCACATGATTTCTAAGGAGAAAATACACTTACGAGATCCTCACAACTCGTAAGAAGAATATACCCTCTATAAGATCCTCATGGCTTATAGAATTCAAAAGCCTTAATTTACAGAGATCTGAACCTGTTCTTAAGCCACCAAAACTACACAAAGCTTTTCTGCTCAACAAGTGGTCCAATATCGACTCTTGTATACAATTCATGGGCGTAAATAAATATATTTCCAATTAAGTCCCCCAATAGCAAGAAACATCCTCATATGGTGAATAACCACTTGGAAGCCCCCTCGACTTATAAGGAGAAAATACTCTTGTAAGATCCTTATGATTTATAAGAGAAAACACACTTAGAAATCCCTACGATTCCTAAAGAGAAAACACACCTTTGAGATCCCCACGACTCATAAGGAGTAATAATTTTATGAGACCCTTATGGCTCGTAAAGTCAGAAGCCTTAGCCGACAGGATCCTAACCCTGTTTGCTAAGACACCTTTGTCCAAATTAACAAAGGTAAATGATGATTCGCTCCTGGCAACATTCCAGTTGTGGTGATGCTGATACCAAAATTGGTATCCGATTCCAAATCCTCAACTCATAATAAAAAGTAGCGAGTAAATAAAAAAATGACATAGACGAAATGATTGGACACCGCGAATAAAATAGCCAAAATGATTGGGCAATTGCGACTTTCGCGATATAAAAGCTGAAAAGATAGAGCATCGCAGAAATAAACAAAAAAATATAATAAAATAAAAATTTTCTGCCCTGCAAGTGGATCCACAGTGACTCTTGTATACAATTCATGGGCACAAATGAAAGAAATGGAACCATATTTTCCCACCGAGTCTTGATGGCACATTTACAGCCTAGAGACTATTTGAATGTCCCTCTTACAGCAGCAAAATATAGATGCGATGTCAATAACGACCCAAGGGTCAAATAAAAGTAGGGTGACGGCAAAATCCTAGCTCCCGATCTCGACTGCGACACGTACATCATAGAGATCACACGAATGTCTACCTTATTTCAGCAAAGAATCAGTACTACACCAAAATTAAAAAAACGAAGTGACGAAATTATTCCTAGTTTCGGGTCTTGACGACAAGCCTAGAGACCATTGGAGATCATCCCACCCCAAAAGGGTGCGGTTATGACTCATCGGGCTTCAAATTAAGCTTAACCTCAAGTAAAAAGCACCACGACACTACCTAATGCTTGATCTTCCTACGGTAATACGGATATTCAACCCTAAGAAAATTACTTGAAGACATCTTGTCCAGGCTCAGAAGGGATCAAAGACACGACAGACGCGGGGCTACTCGAACAGTAACCTAAGGGACTGCATATCGAGAAATATATCAGCCAACGCGACGGTACGATTGATTTAAACCTAGTACCACAAGCCTAACAGATCCCTGTCATAAAAGAGTAAGGGTTATATACATCCAACGTTAGGGCGAGTTTGCCTATAAACCTAAGGGAGGTGAACTAAAAACACTCCGAAATGAGTGAATAAACTAGTTCATGCCGGATTGGGGCAATTAAGAGACACAGAAATTCAAGTACAAAAAAATACATATCTTTTATTCATGAACCAAAGTGATTAAAAGATACAATCTGTAAGAAAGAAAGAAAAATATATAATATGCATAATTGCATATTAAGAAGGCGGAGCACCTAGTAGGTCGGCGAAATATAGGCTCCTCTCTTCAGACTCCTTTTCTTTCTGCTCTAAAGTGGATAGTAGGGCTTCAGTCTCTTCTTTTTAGCGACGACATTCGACGAGCTTGCTATCGATGGCACGCTTCTCTATGACGTGGTTCTCCACTACAGCTTCCATGGTCGCAACCTCATTATCTAAAGCCAAACCTCGGGCCATAGCCTGGGCAAGTGCTTGGCGAAGTACGAACACCTTATTAGCAGTGGTTTGTTGCTCCCCTCGTAAGCATCCGAGCTCCTGGGAAGTTGCCTCACCCTCTGACATCTTTCGAATTAACATCTGCTCCTCAGACTCGATTAGAGCAACACATTGCTCGACGCGTTCGTTAAGCTGAGCCATCAAAAATTGTGCTTCAGCAGCAGGACGTTTAAGCACAATCTCATGAAGGCAAGCTTCTATTTGCCGACAGTAGTCAACCCAAGTGCAGACTCGTGAATCTTCATGATAAATGCTGAAAGTGCCCAGCATGAGATTGACTACCTCAAAAAATTCTCCTACGGAATACAAGACCCTGTCATTCAATTCTGCAATAAGAGCCATCAACGACTGCAAGCTGCTCGTTGCCAATATCGGAGATGTGCGTCAAGCAAAAGGCCCCGCAGGCATGACGACATGGGATTCGAAATAGACCAAGTCCGCTGAAGTTGTCAGGGTAGGAAGTGCAGCAGGTTCCTTTGTGTTCTCATTGTCTATAAGCTCCAGGACTAAATCACAAATCATTGTGAAGGATTAATCTTTATAAAGGAACTGAAAAAGAATGGGCCAAAGATAAAACTTACTGACACTGGATCCAAGTGCTGGGCGAGGCGATGAGCTGCGACTTAGCCTTGCCAAAATAGCACTGGTAAGTTGGGATACCATCAGACCCATCACTGAAACATCAGACAGACGACATAAGAACGGAGTCAAAAAAAGTGATACATAGTAAAATCAAAAGGTACCTTCCGTCGTCATCACAGAAGAAATAGGAGGAACGAAAATGGTCATAATGCCCGCTTCCCCACTGAATAGAGCGTCGAGAGTCGTGAGAGGGGTGGTTCTCGATACTGAGGATGATAAAGTTACCGGCTCGTCTACACCTAAAACCAAAAGAAAATACATCAGTAAGTACATCTAGTGAAGATAAAAAGGAGCGTATGGTAAATACAGGGCAAAATACAAAGTGGCTCTGCGGGGGTCACTGGGATAGGGGTCGCAAACGTTCCCCGAATGCTGCTAACCTCAACGCCAGCCTTAATAGAACCGCTTTAGATCGCAGAGTTAGAAGGAACTAAAGCTCTTGAGTCAATAGCCCTTGTCGCCACGCTGTGAACCCCGCCGGATGTCTGCGAATAATTAAAAGAGGCTATGAATTCAGGAGTAACAGGATCATGCATATTAGAACCTGAGTAATCGACTTCATCCGTGTAAGGATTAGTCTGGTCATCATTTTTCGGCTCCGCACATAGCGCAAGGACCTCCGCTGAAGGGATTTCACCTTCTTTAGGGGCATCAGCAAAGACCTGATTGCTAGAGCTAGCGCCAGCTGTAAAAAAACATTCATTGAGGGATTAGTAAAGTGATCGCCCGGTCTCAGATAAATTGAAAAGAAGATTCTTTTTACCCGGAGTGGCCTGAAGTATGGCTTCCTATTAAAGACGGCGTACCGACTCCGCCTGAGCCATTTGAAGCGATCTTCTCTGGGCATGTACCAGTTGGATCTCCTCGTTGTCAATAGAATCGACATCGATAATAATGGACATTGGCTATTTAAGCGTTCTTTCCCGTGACAGTCGGGTGAGACCTTGAGCAGGAGTCAGCAACCCCGAAGAACGTGGGACATCTGATATGTGAATGCCGGACACTCATTCCCTAGCACCTGTTAAAAAAATTGATAAGCGTATAAGTTAAAATGGTGCATTGTGCACATAGAACATCAGGAAAATGGATCTCACCAGAACCCTGGGCGGCTCATTGCCTCATGAGCACTTCTTCCTGATATGAATCAATAAATGCTCGGATGGCTTCTTCAGTGGACGTTGCTACAGAAAAAGAAAAAAGATTAGACATGTAATATGGTCTATAAAAAAATACTTGAAGAAAAGTAGATGAAATATACTAATTGCCACAAGCACCCGTGCCTTCTCTGCTTCCTCCGCAGCTAATTGTGCAAAAGCGGATAACGCTGCCTGAAGACTACCATCATCATCTTCTGCCAACGACTCGATAACGGCTGCTGCAAGATCAATAGCCTCCGCAGTGGATGATTATGGAAAGGTGACATAGATATGTTAGTTGTATGTATGCCCTAGAGGCCAGTATTGTACAGATGATGTATATTATATTGGATGCTTGGACATATATAGAGATGACTTTCTTGCTCGATATGATAGTATGCTATCTGGTTACTCTTTATCTTAACATGTACACTAGTCTCTTTAAACTGTCTTACAGTTACATGTTAGTAAAGCCCTTAGGATGTGTGCTTGACTACCTGGACTATGATGCAGATCATACTAGTGGGGACATGGTAGTCCATAAGTACATCCTTCAAGGTCCCTAGTCGTGGGTGTATCGAGACGGGGCATCGATATACCAGAGTAGACTAGCGTATATGCTTCTCGACCCATGAGATGGGCGATGGATGATCCCATATCCATTGGTGTTTGAAATCAGAGAGGGTATACGGGTGCTCAGTGGAGACTGGGTACACTGGACGGACTCGCCGAGAACTCCCAGATGGTATTATACCTCACGTCAGATGGCAGTTCTCAGGTGACACTTGTACATGTTAGTCTGTAGACCCGAGATCGTCATAGAGTCTTGTGTGATTCCCACTGTGCTTTGATCTCCACCTTACCACGTCCATGAGGGCGTGCAAAACGGTGGTCTTTAGGTACAGTCCCGAGTCACATGGAGGCAATGAGCGATAGGAGGGGTTTCGTCTCTCCAGGTATTGGGGGTTGATGTTGCGCTGTGCTCGATTGGCCGTAACAGGGAAGTCCCTGGCTAGGGCTGATCAGAGATTTGCTGGTAAGTGTTACCAGTAGTTTCTCGACCAGTTATGAGCCTCACATCGGCACGACTTATCGGTTATTGGGATCTGACGTATACCACCCCTAAACTTGATATGCGACATATCAGACGAACAGACCGTACTGTATGGTAAGTGTTACTGGTTGGATTCACAGGAGTGTGAGCGGGCTAGCTCGTCGATCTTCTGATCGCTCAATACCCGGATGGCCGTTACGTTTAGTAGACCGCTTGCGGCTTGTAGGTGCTTGATATGATCATCATCTGCTACCGGCGTATTGACGAGTCTTTAGAGTCCTATACAGAGGTTTCCTGGCTCAAGCGAAACGAAATAGGAGCGCATATGAGATATGTGCGGGAGCGAGAATAATGCGTGTATGTGATACCACATTTCATTCTCGCGATAAATATTTCGATTGGTTATATTCGATATGACCTAGTTATCGAATCATTGATTCGATAAATCGATACATTGCATACTAGTCGGTTATGTGCGACATGACCGGATCATTGAATCAAATGTTGATTTAATGATTTAATGTATAATTATATATTTGATATATTACTTTGCATTAACTAGTATTGGTTCACTTTAAACGGATTTTTCTCACTTGATGCACATTGTATATGTGATATGCTTTTGTGCACATTTTTGTATCATGTTTGATGATACTTGTTCATTTGGTTAAGTGTAAAGAATTAAACCATGGTTAAGTAGATAATTAGGGTTTTGATTTATTCACTCATTTATTTATCCATTCTTTATTTATATAAATGGATAATTGAAAACATAATGGTTTCTTTTTATCATGAAGCTTGTTGAAGCTTCATGAAGCTTTGACTAAAGAAACCATTTTGTCTTCTAGCTTAACCCTAACCCTTCTCATTTACCATGGTCTTTTCTCTACACTTAACCTTGGTTAAGATATGATAAGTATTGAATTATTTTTTTATTATCAAACAATACTTATCATATTCTAGCTTCATCTTCTCCTTCTTCTTCAAGAGAGAAAACTAGATGCCATCAATGGCAACTTGAGCAAAAGTGAGTGAAATCCAATTCTAAAGTGAACCCACCTCCTATTTCTTCACCCTCTACCTCTTGCCAAGTTGTTTTGGGTGTTTTTTTCACAAGTTTCACAACTTTGTGAAGTCGGAGCTTGAACTTGTGATGCCTCGACGTAGATCGTCTTTGACACGAAGCCGACGACCTATTCCGCCCGTTTCTCCGATGAAGCCGACGAATGAGTTCGGGATTCATGATGGACAGCGAGAGGACACCCACGTAGAGCTAAGGAAGTGGAGAACCGGATCTACAAAGGTTGTAGCCTCTCTCCTTTAGTTAAAGCGTTAACTAGATTCGTATTTCGCCTAAAATTCTAGCCGACGATCCGTATTAGGGTTTCTCGGCACCCATAAAATTTTAAATTGGCATGGTTGATGCCTTGTATGACCTCTATAGTGTGCCTAGGAACTCTACAGTGGTATCATAGCCTAGCTAGAGCCTTAGGCGAAGTCTAGACGCAATTTGAAGCCCGAACGAACCCGAAACCCTAAACCAAACATGCTCTCTGGACTTTTTCCAAAATCTGGAGTTTTTCGATATTAAAAATATGCAGAAAAATCAGCAGGAAATTCTAAGGCTTACTGTGAAATTCGTGAGCCTAATTCCACTTTATCACCGCGGTTCTGCGGCATGAGCAAGGCTCATGTGGCGGTTCCGCGGCCGTACGGCCACAGTATGTAAAGTTTTTTGCACAGTAACTCTTAGTTTCCAGTGGTGATTTTCCTGGGAATTTTTAATGTTTTTTCCAGAGTTTTATTTTTCAGGGTTGTTTTGGGGATTCGGTATTTCGATCGGATTATCAAATTTCGTCTTTTGTGTATTTCCGGATATTTTTTAGAATATGTTAAAAAGTTCGACCGGATATAAATACCCAATTTTTCCCCTGTCGGGAAATTTCCAAGTGTTGGATGTTTCCGTAGTTTAACGATGTTCTAAGTAGTGCAAGTAACGCGATGGACCCTCTAGAAGACAACAAACCTTAACTCGATTATGTGACCGTCTTGAACTGCCCTTTGAACCTTCGGGTTTGGGGCAGTACGGCATGCCACATGTGAGGCGTTGGCTTGACCCTTCTACGGCTGGACCGTTGGTACTGAGGCACGAACTGAATGTTGTTAGAATTATTTCATGTATTGAGCTGTATCGGAAAACTTGGGTATTCGACTGTTCGATCGGAAAGTTTAACATTTTCTGTTTATCTGGAATGTGATACAATAATTGGAATTCACAAACAGTTATGAGATAACTGAATGAATGTTATAAATCTAGCACTTTAGTCCCATATGATATTGAAAAGAGTTTTCGATAATGAGACTAAAATGCGGGGCTTGTAACTGTTAGGCATGTGATGTCTAAGTATTTCATTTGATTAGGCATGTGATGTCTAAAGAGGTTGCGGATTCCAACTGTTGTAGTTTTACACTTTCTTTTCTGTGACCGTAAGTGTAGTATGTACATATCGACGGTTTCGTTGCTATACGTCAACGACAATTGGGGTATGCATACTTACTTACGTTGATGACATGTGATATTATGTGTTGCTGGATATGTTATATTGGATTGTCGTGTTTGAATAGTCGGGGGTTTTTATGTGAGATGAGTGTTTTTCTTTTTCATTCATGTAAAAACTTGTATGTAATATTCTTTTATTTGGGGCACTTCCAGGTTGCGGAAGTTGTCACCCTTTGTATATTATTTACTTTTCCGCATTAGGATAGACCCAAGCAGGGGAGCACAAGTAACCGGGTTCTGGGGTCCAGTGGGAGACCAACTCGAGGAGTCGAGTCCGGGTCTCCTAACCTTAGAATTGGCAGGGTTGCTTGCCGCTCTCGTAGGGGTCTAGGGGTCTGGGATTGGCTATTCATCACGACCGTGGAATCCGTGTTTTATACTGGCTCGTATTGAAAACACGGACGTCCTAGTATATCCAATGTTTCATATGTTTCTTCTGCTGCGATATCTGTGATGCGATCATGTGATGTTCTTTGATAGATACTTTATATAGTATATATGATATATTATATAGACGTTACTTATGTTTTGCACCCGCACTAGCCCTGCCCTGCTCTGTCGTTAGTTACCTAACCTAACGGTGCACGAGGGGACATCGAGGCGAATGCGGATGACATAAGTGTACGTCGTATTTATCTGTGATGTTTAGGTATTTAAATGATGGGACTTCATTAATGTGATTAATGAAATAAAAGAAACCAAATGATGTTGTAGAATCAGATTTTAAAATAAAACAGGTAGCTACAGTTCTTGCTTTGCATAGCGGTATATATGATATACCCTGCACCTTATTCGATGAGGAAAGGACCGAGATCCCTTCACCGGGAGTGACTCCTTTAGCAGTAACTGGCAGATGCTACACACTCGGTTTGGCTTTGATTGCTTTTAAGAGTTTTTGCTTTGCACAGTGATATATATGATATATCCTGCACCTTATTCGACGAGGAAAGGGCCGATGATCCCTTCACCGGGAGTGACCCCTTTAGCAAAACTGGAAAAGCCTCAAAATCACTCCATTTCAAAACTTCATTTGATTCTACAACGATATCAAGTTCATTACGCAATAGGTTTTCTGAAAACCTGCGTAGCCCTCCATCATTTCAGATAAGTACTAATTAGTATTCGTGCTACGGTAGTTTGGCATTCGTCAAGGCGTAGTGTACGGTAGCTAACTAGTATTTATCTGCTTATGCATATGATGCAGATTGGATTAGGGTATTCATACGGCGTTGTTTGGCATTCGTCAAGGGTCGTGCGGGTGGGTTTAATTCAATCAAGAAATGTACGGGTTGAACTTGACTAGTGGACTATGGGTTGTTTGGCATTCGTCAAGGTCATAGAACACTAGGGGTAAAATATTATCGGGAATTTCAAGTGTTGAAATTTGCAATGAGATTGCATACCTTCTATGAGATAGTTGGATCCCGATACCCACTGCGAGTAAGAGTTACTCCTGGGAGAGTTTTACACATTACAATTAGCCGATCAAGTAGGTGTCTAGAAAGGTGTTAACGAGGTTACGCCTCTGGGAAAACGAGGTTTACATTAATTAGGTTCGTGCGAAAGCACGGGGGACCTCCCTCAAAGTACCGACACTGGCCTGGCTGAAAGATTGGCGAACTTGTAGTATGTAATTAATCCCGGCTAGTCTTTCCTTTTAAGATTTGAAGGAAGATTTGATAAAAAGCAGTGGGAGCCATCCTGATTAGATAAGATAATAACCAATCTGATCTTGCACGAGCATACGCTAAAGTGTTTTCTTCTCTCTCTCTCCAGGTAGCGACCATTTCATGCCTTAATCAAGATAATAATATGGATGTATTGACCGAACCCGCATGTTATACTGTGCAGGGGAACGTTGGACCCGTTCTATCTTATAAGTGTTATAAGAATGAACAGGAAACAGGAGAATATCTGGATTCTCACACCGCCCAAACGGAGAAAATGCATGTTGATGCATCATCTTCGGGTGTGTTTGTCATTGAGAACTATTTCTCAGTTCACCCTACGTCCTGGGTATTAGATACCGGATCAGGATCCCACATATGTAAGATGTTACATGAGCTGCGAAAAGGTAGAGAACTGGGAAAAGGTGATCATTCCGTTCAAGTTGGGAACGGTGCAAATGTTGCAGCCAAAGCAGTTGGCGAATATCACCTAGTATTACCAAGTGGTGATACAATAATTCTGAATGAGTGCTATTATATACCAAACATGATGTGCAACATTATATCAGTTTCTTTATTGAGTAAAGAATGATATAATTTTGTAGTAAAGGATAATATTATGAACATATTCCTAGATCAAAAGTTGATTGCATCAGGCTCGCTACATAATGGCATATTCATTCTAAATCAAAATGCAGTCCTCAATATACAAAACACACACAAGAGGAAAAGTTCAGAAATGAACGAATCCTTCTTGTGGCATTGTAGACTTGGTCATATAAATGCGACACGACTGGCTAAGTTACATAAGGATGGTTATTTGAATCCGTTCGAATTATCATCTTATGATACTTGCCATTCATGTCTCAAAGGAAAAATGACCAAAGCTCCGTTTAGTGGACACGGAGAAAGAGTTACTGAACTCTTAGGACTGGTACATAGTGATGTATGCGGTCCCATGTCTACCCTTGCCAGGAACGGTTCTTCCTACTTCATTACATTCACTGACGATCTCTCTAGATACGGGCATGCGTTCCTATTGAAACACAAGTCTGAAGCTTTTGAGAAATTCAGAGAATATAAGCACGAAGTAGAGAACCAAACGGGCAAAAGTATTAAGATCCTTCAATCTGATCGAGGAGGAGAATACTTGAGCAATGAGTTCCAAGATTATCTAAAAGAGAATGGGATTCTCTCTCAGCTTACTCCACCTTATACACCACAGCACAACGGTGTATCGGAACTAAGGAATCGCACCCTATTAGATATGGTGTGTTCAATGATGAGTACAACTGAGTTACCTATTTCCTTCTGGGGGTATGCGCTTGAGACAGCCATACACCTATTGAATATGGTTCCTACCAAATCAGTGCCTACCACTCCATATGAGATATGGAAAGGGAAGAGACCATCTCTTAAGTATGTTAAGATATGGGGTTGTCCAGCCTATGTCAAAAGACAAAATCCGGACAAACTCGAGGCAAGATCTGTCTTATGTAAGTTTGTAGGATATCCCAAAAATTCACAAGGGTATATCTTCTACCACCCCGAGAAACAAAAGGTATTTGTTTCTCGACATGCCACTTTCTTAGAAAAAGGTTTTCTTATGAAACAGATTAGTGGCATTGAGGTAGAACTGGAAGAGGTTCCAGCAACACAAACTGCAACAGAAGACTTGGTAGAACCAGAGGATTCAGTAGAACTCGACGAACCCCAGCCTCTCCGCTGATCTAGTAGGGTATCTCGTCCACCTGAGAGATACTACGGTTTTCTCATTGACGGTGGAAGCGAGGATTGCATCATGGAGGATGATGACCCAACTAGCTTCGAGCAGGCCATCAAGAGTAGGGACTCAGTGAAATGGCTGGATGCTATGCGGTCTGAGATGGAATCCATGTACACCAACAAAGTATGGATTTTGGACGTTGCTCCTGAAGGGGTAAAACCCATTGGGAGCAAGTGGATCTTCAAGAAGAAACTTGGTGTAGATGGGAAAGTGGAGACTTTCAAAGCTAGACTTGTAGCAAAGGGTTTTCGTCAAAAGCCAGGTGTGGACTATGACGAGACCTTTTCTCCAGTGGCTATGCTTAAATCCATCCGGATCATGCTTGCCATCGCTGCATATCATGATTACGAAATCTGGCAAATGGATGTTAAGACCGCCTTTCTAAACGGTGATTTAGAAGAGTGCGTGTACATGACTCAGCCAGAGGGCTTCGTAGACAGTGGGAGCAGCGGAAAGGTGTGCAAGCTGCTTAAATCCATTTATAGATTAAAGCAAGCATCGCGGAGTTGGAACATCTGCTTTGACGTCGTTATCAAAGAGTTTGATTTCGTCAAAAACCTAGATGAACCTTGTATCTACAAGAAGGTAGCAGAGAGTAAGGTTGTCTTCCTCGTATTGTACGTGGATGACATACTCTTGATAGGAAATGATATTCCTATGCTGCAAGCGGTCAAGCTCTTCTTATCACAACGATTCTCAATAAAAGATCTTGGTGATGCCTCCTGCATATTAGGAATCAGGATCTATAGAGATAGATCCAAACGGATATTGGGATTATCCCAATCCAGGTACATTGACACCATACTAAAGAGGTTTAGTATGGAAGAATCCAAGCGTGGGAACTTGCCCACGATCTCTGGACTCACTCTCTCCAAAGAGATGTCTCCCAAGACTGATTTGGAGAGAGCTCGCATGCAAGGGATACCCTATGCTTCGGCAGTAGGCTCTATCATGTATGCGATGCTATGTACCAGACCCGATGTTGCATACTCACTAAGTGTAGTGAGTCGGTATCAAGCAGATCCTGGAGAGAGTCACTGGACAGCTGTGAAGAACATTCTCAAGTACTTGAGAAGGACTAGAGATATGTTCTTGGTGTATGGTAACGGAGAACTCCAAGTGGAGTCCTTTACCGATTCGAGCTTCCAGAGTGATAAGGACGACTCTAAGTCGCAGTCGGGATTTGTCTTTACCCTTTAAGGAGGGGCGGTTAGCTGGAAGAGTTCCAAGCAGGAAACCGTGGCAGACTCGACGATGGAGGCTGAATACATCGCTGCCAACGATGCTGCCAAAGAGGCTGTCTGGATCAAGAAGTTCATTACTGAACTTGGAGTGGTTCCATCCATTGAGCATCCAATACCTTTGTATTGCGATAACAATGAAGCAGTGGCTTTGGCCAAGGAACCCAGGTCCCATCAGCGATCCAGGCATATTCTGAGGCGGTATCACCTAATCCGGGAGATAGTTGATCGCCGGAAGATCGAGGTCAGGAGGGTTGACACGAAGAACAACACGGCGGATCCACTCACGAAGGCCATTCCCCAGATACAGTTTGAGAGACTCTTCGGGATGCTCGGTATGCGATACTACAGCAGCTGGCCCTAGTGCAAGTGGGAGATTGTTAGTTGTATGTATGCCCTAGAGGCCAGTATTGTACAGATGATGTATATTATATTGGATGCTTGGACATATATAGAGATGACTTTCTTGCTCGATATGATAGTATGCTATTTGGTTACTCTTTATCTTAACATGTACACTAGTCTCTTTAAACTGTCTTACAGTTACATGTTGGTAAAGCCCTTAGGATGTGTGCTTGACTACCTGGACTATGATGCAGATCATACTAGTGGGGACATGGTAGTCCATAAGTACATCCTTCAAGGTCCCTAGTCGTGGGTGTATCGAGACGGGGCATCGATATACCAGAGTAGACTAGCGTATATGCTTCTCGACCTATGAGATGGGCGATGGATGATCCCATATCCATTGGTGTTTGACATCAGAGAGGGTATACGGGTGCTCAGTAGAGACTGGGTACACTGGACGGACTCGCCGAGAACTCCCAGATGGTATTATACCCCACGTCAGATGGCAGTTCTCAGGTGACACTTGTACAGGTTAGTCTGTAGACCCGAGATCGTCATAGAGTCTTGTGTGATTCCCACTGTGCTTTGATCTCCACCTTACCACGTCCATGAGGGCGTGCAAAACGGTGGTCTTTAGGTACAGTCCCGAGTCACATGGAGGCAATGAGCGATAGGAGGGGTTTCGTCTCTCCAGGTATTGGGGGTTGATGTTGCGCTGTGCTCGATTGGCCGTAAAGGGAAGTCCCTGGCCAGGGCTGATCGGAGATTTGCTGGTAAGTGTTACCAGTAGTTTCTCGACCCGTTATGAGCCTCACATCGGCACAACTTATCGGTTATTGGGGTCTGACGTATACCACCCCTAGACTTGATATGCGACATATCAGACGAACAGACCGGACTGTATGGTAAGTGTTACTGGTTGGATTCACAGGAGTGTGAGCGGGCTAGCTCGTCGATCTTCTGATCGCTCAATACCCGGATGGCCGTTACGTTTAGCAGACCGCTTGCGGCTTGTGGGTGCTTGATATGATCATCATCTGCTACCGGCGTATTGATGAGTCTTTAGAGTCCTACACAGAGGTTTCCTGGCTCAAGCGAAACGAAATTGGAGCGCATATGAGATATGTGCGGGAGCGAGAATAATGCGTGTATGTGATACCGCATTTCATTCTCGCGATAAATGTTTCGATTGGTTATATTCGATATGACCTAGTTATCGAATCATTGATTCGATAAATCGATACATTGCATACTAGTCGGTTATGTGCGACATGACCGGATCATTGAATCAAATGTTGATTTAATGATTTAATGTATAATTATATATTTGATATATTACTTTGCATTAACTAGTATTGGTTCACTTTAAACGGATTTTTCTCACTTGATGCACATTGTATATGTGATATGCTTTTGTGCACATTTTTGTATCATGTTTGATGATACTTGTTCATTTGGTTATGTGTAAAGAATTAAACCATGGTTAAGTAGATAATTAGGGTTTTGATTTATTCTCTCATTTATTTATCCATTCTTTATTTATATAAATGGATAATTGAAAACATAATGGTTTCTTTTTATCATGAAGCTTGTTGAAGCTTCATGAAGCTTTGACTAAAGAAACCATTTTGTTTTCTAGCTTAACCCTAACCCTTCTCATTTACCATGGTCTTTTCTCTACACTTAACCTTGGTTAAGATATGATAAGTATTGAATTATTTTTCTATTATCAAACAATACTTATCATATTCTAGCTTCATCTTCTCCTTCTTCTTCAAAAGAGAAAACTAGATGCCATCAATGGCAACTTGAGCAAAAGTGAGTGAAATCCAATTCTAAAGTGAACCCACCTCCTATTTCTTCACCCTATACCTCTTGCCAAGTTGTTTTGGGTGTTTTCTTCACAAGTTTCACAACTTTGTGAAGTCGGAGCTTGAACTTGTGATGCCTCGACGTAGATCGTCTTTGACACGAAGCCGACGACCTATTCCGCCCGTTTCTCCGATGAAGCCGATGAATGAGTTCGGGATTCATGATGGACAGCGAGAGGACACCCACGTGGAGCTAAGGAAGTGGAGAACCGGATCTACAAAGGTTGTAGCCTCTCTCCTTTAGTTAAAGCGTTAACTAGATTCGTATTTCGCCTAGAATTCTAGCCGACGATCCGTATTAGGGTTTCTCGGCACCCATAAAATTTTAAATTGGCATGGTTGATGCCTTGTATGACCTCTATGGTGTGCCTAGGAACCCTACACGATATCCATCATATACTCAGAGATGTTTTGGGTTGGGGAAGCTTGAGTCTCCGGACCATATATAGGGCCAGCCATAAAAGAAGTTTTTTGCCTTTTGCGGGAGCTAGCGGGGGCCTGAAAGATCCCCTTCTTACTCAACGGTACCCTCGGCCGACACATCCTGATCTCCAAATTGGACGGTGAGTCACCTACGATGTCATCTCTGACAGATGATCTTGCTTCCGGTGCAAGGACAGAATCATCAGCAGGCAAAATGCCATCAGCATGACGTGAACCGCCGAAATGCCCAGAGGCAGTGTGTGAAATAGCTCGCTTTCTACTCGTGATCGTTCTTTTTCGAGTGCCAGGAACAAATTCTGGCTGAACACTCCTGAAAGCTCGAGCTGTCTTGAGCTCCTGAACAGCGGAAGAGACTGCCAGTGTCCCTTCTCGAGGCAAGGAAGGAAGAATAACTGACCTCGGTCTCAAAAGGAAATCGGGTTTCAATGCCCTCATAACACCCCGATGACCAAGAAAGACATGCTTCTCCTGATCGATGACCCCAGCCATGGATGGAGAGTACCATGATCGAAAAGATGACAATAATTGGGGACGCGGTTCGGGTCGGGGATTGCAAAGCGAGATCCAGTGCCCAGTCTCATAAAATGATGAATGGAGTTCTTGGCCGACTCCCTCATACAGATTGGCTCACAATGAAAATCTTGGATCGAAACGTCTTGATCATATCCAAATTGTCGAGAGAAGCGATAGAGGCTATAAGGCCTGTAAGCGACATTGTCACCCCCCCGGTATACTAAAAAGCTAGGACGAATCGAATAGAGATAAGTGATGTCCTTATTTGCCAATTTCAGATTGCCCTCCATCAACATGTCTAGTAGAGGTTTACCAGGGTGGTAGGACTTTACAAGTGCCCAATCATCAAAGTAAATTTTCCTCTGCTCCCGGAGACTGTAAAGATTCAGGCACAACTGGCGAATGTCTCTGTTCGGTTTGAGCCCCGCGGCCCCGACGAGCTTCATTACCATGGGAATGGAAACCATGTCAAAAAACATCAGTTGCCCCCGCTCGCTGTATGCCCCATTCACATGCAAATGGATCCACGCACCAAAATAGTGCAATGGCATATACACGTGCTCTTCGCCTGGGTCGTCCGAGGTGGCTAATTCAGTGAGACCCTGATATAGAAATGATAGCCCAGCGATACCGATCCCTAGCCTTTCACCAGAAGATTTGTGATCGGCAGGGTAAAAGATGGAGATCCGCATCAGTCTTGGGTGAACGGGGATTGTGAACTAGCTCAGCCACAAGCCTATGAAAGCAATGAAAAAGGAGTTCCGGTCGTTCCCCGGAGCGGCAACGTCCTTAAGCTCATAATGAGATGCACTAGGATGGAAATATTCATCCATCGCCACGGGATTTTTCCCCTGCATGCGTAGGCTGAAAGTGTTTCCCATGACCGCATGCCTTTCAATATCAGCCTTTAGGACATGCGGGTGCAAAAATAGCGCAATAAAAGCCTTAAAGGTAACCCATTCTCCTTTGGAGGTCCTGTGCATCTCCTAAAAAATGGTCAACATTTTTCTGAGGCCCAGTCTCAAGAAGGCTGTCGCATTCTCACCAGTTAAATCTTCAACAACCAGACCAGCGAAAAAAAAGAACTCATCATGGAAAATAGCTCCACGTAATATTCTCCTGTGATTGGCAACCCGAAGATATGTTGGAACTCCAACAAAGAGATGGATTTTCCAACATCAGACATCATAAAGGTGTTGTTTTGTATGTTCCACTGCTCGGAGAAAGACTTCACCCACCAACGTCCGTTCTTAGGATACTCAAACAGGGAGGCGTAGACTGCTCCATAGAGCCCAGTGCGCTCTAGCAAAGTCTTCTCTTTCGATAGAATAAACTTGGCTGAGCCAACGTAGCCGGTCAAATACATTGGGATCATACCCACGTTGTAAGGTATTCCCCATGGCCTTGCCTCGTCCTGGCACATTCGGCGGCACAAAAGATCTATGGGTCTTGGTGCCGTTACTCCCTTCAAAGACGGCTGTAGCCTATTATAAGCTGTCCAGTCCTCCACTTCCATTGTGAAAGCAGTTGGCAGAGTCACTGTGTACTGGATAGGACCTAAAGGATTGGAAGGCGCTTCACATTGGAAGCTAACCCGGCCCTGAATTATCTGATTGTACCATCCAGCTCATAGATAAAGACACGTTGCGGAGCGTCATAAGCCTTTATCATTCGAAAGATCTCTGAGTCTATCGGTTCATCCAAGCGTAAGTTTTCTGGACGCTCGTAACCAAAGTATGACAAATATGCCATGATACCTGAAAGGCAAAAGAAAAAGGATAGTATTGAAATAGCAATCATGGGGCATCCCGAACGGCGGAAACTTCGCGAGAATTCTTAGGAAAAATTGTTCAAAGTTCCTTTAAAATACTTATTCTAAAATGTTTAAGTTTCTTTTAAAGTCCTTAAACTAAACCGTGTGAGTTGCTTTAAGGAATCCGGGCTAAGTCCTAGGTCAAAATTATCCATAATTGCACGTGCAAAGTGCGCAGTCAACAAGTATTAGACAAGTGTGCAAGTAAGTACGCACTAGACAAGTGTGTAAGCGATAAGCGTAGCAGTCAAAGTGCGTACTAGGCAAGTGGGTAAAAAACAGAAGTGCACAACACACTTACCCTTTGCGCACTTAACTCTTGGGGTTGGGCACTTAAGATAAACATTAAAACATCTCTTTTATTTCTAGGATGTTATTTAAGTTTAACTTTAATTAAATTTTAATTTTGAATTTGGATATTTTTAGTCCATTCTTTTAAGTGAACTGACATCTTTCCAGTCTTTTCTTTCAGATATCATGGCCAGCCGTTTCTATACGATTAGGGAGATTGTTTCCAATGCCGACATTCGCTTCTACGAGCCAGCTTTTACTAATGTTCAATATGAAGATGTACTTTGTCATTTTGAGGCTCACGGTGGGCAAAAGCTTCATCGACGCTCCACCTTACTCCAGCTGATATTTCAAGCCATCCATAATACTATTCCTGGGACTATAGATATAATTCCTTTCCCTGCTCCTGATCAAGCCGTGGATAAGGTGCATTCAGTTTTCCTGATGGGGTTTATCTCTAAAAGGTTGAGAGACCGTGCAACAACCCTTTTGCATGTAATCTTCCAACAGCTGGTGATCTTGTCCGCATATGATAGAGGAGAATAGATACGCACAGCGATGGAGGATAAGGCTTTCGAGTCTTTGTCGGAGTCTGTTTATGACTTCACTCACCTTTATAACTCGACCAATCTATTACGGCTCTGAACTTCAGGCGATGTAACAGCCTTTGCTTTTGTTTGTCTTTTACTTTTCAGTATTAGTCTATAATCCTTCTTTGACATATCAATGAAAAGTTTCTATTTTCTTACACTTGCAGTTCCTTTTTTTGTGAATTTTGCTTTCATTGCAAGAGTCCTTTGTTAGCATATGTACATCAGTCCTTATGTGCGCACTCACATATATGGGCGTGTATAGAGACACGCAAGTAAATCAAATCAATTTCATTAAGCGCGCATGTGTATAAGTGCGTTAGTCAACTGAACTCAGTTTATCAAGTGCGTAAGTCGTTTGAACCAATTTCTTTAGGTGCGCATGGGTATTGGTGCGCAAGTCAACTAAACCCAGTTTATCAGGTGCACATATATGTAGGTGAACAAATGCGAACAAATGCTCCTCGTCGATCGTGCGCACATGTCCTGCATGTAGGTGCAATCGATGTCGAACCGTCGGATTTTCTTTGAAATTCGCTGAAGGTGAACCGACTGTTGACCTCCTATAAAAGGGGCGCACCCCATTCACCGGAGCGCATCGCTTTCACTTTCATTTGCGCACTCTAAGAACTATTCCTTCTTTTGCGTACTTGTTTCTCTTGAAGTTAAAGGCAAGTGGGTAAAAAACAAAAGTGCACAACACACTTACCCTTGGACATGACATCTGAAAGAAAAGACAGGAAAGATATCGGTTCACTTAAAAGGATAGACTTAAAATATCTAAATTCAAAATTAAAATTTAATTAAGGTTAAACTAAAATAGCATCCTAGAAATAAAAGAGATGTTTTAATGTTTATCTTAAATGCGCAACCCAAAGAGTTAAGTGCGCAACCTAAAATGGGCGCGCAAGATAAGCTAAATGCCCAACCATAAGAGGTGAGCAAGCAAAATTAAAACGCAAAACAAAAGCGCAAACCAAAAGGGAATGCGGAAGGCAGAGGTGCGCAAGAGCACTTATTTACAAGGTCTCAAGAGACGGTTCACATTTTTGCAAGTCCCGAGACAGAACCAATAAGTCACAGCTTGACATTTGTTTGTCGCTTCAAAAAATATGCAACAAATGCGCACGCATGTCTAATGACAAAGTCATATGACATGAGCGCATATGCAACAAATGCGCATATGATAGGTGCGTACATGCACGTGCAACGCACGAGCGCAATGCGCACTTAATCAAACAACAAACGCAAATACATGCTCATTCCTTGAAAACATACGCTTATTGAAAAAATAATTTAATAAGCAAACAAATCTTTAATTAACAATAAAATATTCTGTTGATTAAATACCTTAACCAAAAGATCTGTGGATCAAAAATCCAACGGTGTGCATGTCATCATTAATTGATATAAATTATTTAAATTTTTTTAATCAATTTAAAATTAGATTGAGATAAAAACAAACTAAAACAAAATAAATTTTGTTACCTCCTATAAATAGGAGCTTCATATGAAAAAATCAGGGACGAAAAACCTCCTATAAGCTTGAAAAAAACCCAAGATTTCTCCTTCCTCGGCAAAACCGCGTAAGGTAGAAACAAAGAGCAAAACTTCTCTTTTCTTCCTGTAAAAAACTTGTGCTTTTATATAAAACCTTTTGCTTCTCTTCGAATCTATTGATTCACTAATAATAATAAGAAGAAGATGCGCATCATCAAATGCATCTATACCTGATATGAAAATCAAAGTTTTCACTTTTCTGCAAATAAGAGAAGAAGAACAGAAGATAAAATACAAGCCATGACTTCTTAAATGAAAACTTGTGATATACACAAGTGTGCACCAAAACCAGTGCGTGCTTAATAAATTTTTTTTGCTGCTCTTGGGAAAATAATCCCCCTGGGATGTGCGCACCCAAATCAGCGTGCAATTAACAAAAACAGCCTTTGGAGGCATGCGCATCACGTAGAAATCATGTGTGCGCATTTAATAAAATCTGCCTCTAAAGGCATACGCATCATGCGGAACTCACGTGTGTGCACATAACAAAATCTGCCTATAAAGGCACGCGCATCGCTGGGAAATCACGTGTGTGTACTTAATAAAATCTACCTATAAAAGCATGAACATCATGTGGAACTCACGTATGCACACTTAACAAAATTGCCTATAAAGGCATGCACTTCATGTGAGACATGCTGACGCAACATCCTTGCTATAAAACAGTGCGCAACCATGTACAACGCACGTGCGCACCCTTTCAAATGAAATAAATGGGCATGTGTGCACCTATATACCTGCGCACTTGTACAACAAAGCATCATTTAATTACTTAAACAAGTATAATTAAATGATGTACCCCTTATTGATTAAAATATCAATGAACCCAAGTGATTTTAGTCTCAAAGATGCCTAAAAATTCTTTAAAAATATTTTTAAGTTGATCTTAGTCTCATACAAGACTAACGCATCCTTATTCAAATTAAATTGAGCCAAAATGCTCATATATTTAAGATACTCTTAATCTCAAACCAGATTAACGGTCCTTAAATAAAAAAAATATCCCCTGAACCGACGGAACATACAACCTAGGTTCAAAACCCAAATTCATAAATATACAGATTTGGACTAATCCAAGCCCTAGGGTGGCGACACAAAATAGTCTCCGTATACAGTCCATGGGCAACCATAATAAACAAGATAACACACGACAAGAAGTGAGATATCGGGGCATGAAAAAGTGGTTATCGCAACGCGATAACGTAAATGCAGGGGTTTTCTCCTGCAGGGAAAAGCGTCTCCATAATCAAAACCCCCTCACAAATGAGGGGAAATCTGATAAAGTTCGCTACATCGGTCGCATCTATCCAAATCTCCGATATATGGTGCCATAAATTAACTTGGTATCTTCGGAGAGGTGGATGGATATGCCCAAATAGGATCTGTCCCCAAATTCGAGCAATACGATCCATCCCAGTTCGTCTATATTTTTAGCGGTAAACAACAGGTTCACGAGATTCACGATGTTCAAGTCTGAGGACGCTGTGCATGCAACCATGTCATATCATGGATATAAGTAATGTTAAGGTTTTCAAGGCGAAAAGCATAGTCTACTATGCTATTGTGATGTCAATACTGTTATGCGATATTAGGTTAGTAAAATATGATCATAAAGCATCTGAGTTCGTCTCGATATGGGTTCGTATGAGAGAGCTATGTCGGTTATGGTATTAAGACGTAAATCTGTCCAGAATGTTTTTCAGAAAACACCCTCTACTTAACGTGCGGTTTTAAGGGGTTTCTGTACAGAATTAGAAGAAACATAAAATACAGAAAACACGCGTCCAAGAATTAAGGTTACAACGTAATGAGAAACACATCAATCCCAAAATTACAGAAAGAGATATACCCATTTTATTATGATTGTGCAGAAGGGTACCGCATCAGTCCAGATTTGAAACGTTGACGTGCAAGGCCTTTAAGGTAAACTTCTGTTCGTTTATAGATAAAAAGGTATAAACAAGTGTTGTATGTCTATATGTCATTATGAATTAGCACCTAAGGTTTGCTCTATTTGAGTTCCAGAAAAGGGAGTTACGCTTCTTATCGTGTCGCTGCGCATAGCAGCCCGACCAGATTTCCAGCTTTGAGTTACAAACTTTAAAGGGCCAAAACCGTACCTCCCGTCAACTTTTAGGAGAAAAACGGTGAAAATTATGATAAAAACTTGACTTTGCCTAAGTTATATATGTTAGTGTATATGCCCTAGAGGCCATTACTGTATCATACTAGTTTGTAAATTACTTAATGGAAGCTTGGGATATTCACAGTTGTATAGATAATCTTGCTCAAAATGGTAGTATGCTACCTGGTTTGTTTCTACTTTAATATGTGCATGTGTTTCTTTTAGCATATTGCTTATACATATTAGTGGAGCCCTTAGGATCTTGCTTGATTACCAGCGTTGTGATGGCAGTTGCACTTGTGGGGGCTGGGTAATCTATAAGCACATCCTTATACAGGTCCCTAGTCATAGGATTATCGAGACAGGGCATCGATACTCCGGAGTAGACTAGCGTATGAGCTTCTCATCCCAGCAGAGGAGATGGTCTGTCCCACAGCCATCAGTACGTCGTGCTGGAGATAGTATGTGGTGCTCGTTAGGTTACGAGTACACTGGACAGGACTCGTCGGGAATTGTTGGTTGGTATTATACCTATCGTTAGTTATCAGTTCCTAGGTGACATGAGTACAGCTTAGTCCGTTGACTTGACACTGTCACTTCACCTCGAGTGTGTTCCCACTGTTCTTTGATTACTACCCTACCACGGCTCAAAGGAGTCGTGCAAACAGGTAGTAGTTGGGTGCAGTTCTGAAGCACTTGGAGGCAGTGACGGTTAGACAGGATTCGTCTCTCCCGGTATTGGGGGTTGATATCGCGCTGTGTCTAGGAGAGCCATTACACATAGTCGTCCCTGGCTAGGGCAAGCGAGGTATACTGGTAGGTTTCCAGTGTTATCTCAGGGTGTTCTGGGCTACACTCCGACACGACTTGTACCGTTATTAGGGGACTGATGTTCGCCACCCTCTAGGCCCGCCATGCTATATTCTTAGACGAACAGACCGGACTGTACGGAGATTGTCACATACAGGCTCAGTAGGAGTTCGGATGGGTTTTACCTCATCGGCCTTCTTATCGACATCTACCTGGGGACCGTTACGTACAGCTAGTGCCGCTTACGGTCTGTGGTTAAACCCACTACCAGCGTAGTGTCGAGTCTTTAGAGTCCCACACAGGTATAGAGGCCGTATGGTTTTACGGCAGGGCTAAGATCACTTACGTACACTTGTGTGCGTATGCTGTTCGAGTAGGGAATACTAGTGGGCTTTGTTTTAAGCCGGATCCTAGTATTGCACGGATGGATTTGTTTTGTCTTCTGTGCATTCGCATTCTACGGAATGTGGATGCGGGTGTGTATGCACAGTTATGAGGAGCGAAGAGGAAGGAGGTGCCACATTAGGGTTTTGACAGTTGATTCGGTCGAAGCCATAATGAGGCGGACTCATTAGGGTTTTGGCTGTTCGTTCGGTCAAAACCATTATGAGCCAGGGACATTATTTACTAATCTTTTTAGTGATTATTAAGTGATGGCTAATTGCTTTGACCATTTGACCACACTTGACTTTGTTGACCGTTTGACCAAAGTTGACTTAGACCTTCATGAAAGGTCTAGAGTATTCTTTGGATTTCTTTTTATTTTTGGATTATGAAAATGGTCAAGTCAATTGTTGCCATCAACTTAATCTTGAAAAGAATAGTAATGATGATATTAGTGTATTATTGCGACCATGGTTCATTCTCTCTAGCTCATAATTCATTTTCTCATTCTCTCTTGAAAAAGAAATGAGAAAGCTCCATGGTTGCTAGCTTCTTCTTCCTCCTCTTGATTCTTCTTTTGATCTCATGTGTTGAGAGAAAAAGGATCCAAATAGAAAAACACATCCATCTACTATTTCTACACAACCTAGGACATCAAGCCTAGCGATCTTGTTGCCCTAGTTGCCTCGGCTCGAGGTGAAGCTCGGAGTACATCTCTCGGGTGGATCGTCTTCGACTCAAGATGGCCGCGGAGGTGATCAAGGTCCGGATCGACCCTCGGAGTGTGGATGGACAAGCCGGACAGCGGAATGAAGATCCGAAGGACCGGTATCATGAGCTATAATCTCTATGGCATAGTAGATAGCACCTCTAGTAGTTTGCTAGTTTAGCAAAGATCCTCCTTTTAGTCCATGTTGCCTTGAGTTCTAAAAATCAATTTTTTATACCGTTTCCGCCTCCCCGTAAGCACCGGGGTGGGCAACGTGGACTTACAGTGGTATCAGAGGCTAGCTAAACATAAACTAGCAAGTTAGCGAAGTGTTTAGAATTTCGATCGGAAAAAAATCGTAAAACACGTCCGGAAAAACCATGTTTCTGCCGTTTTTTATACTGCTCTAAAAATAATTTAACATACATGAAAAATCGGCTCAGGGTTTTGTAAAAACACAGAACAAAAATGATCCAGTGACTTGGTCAAAGCGCTGCGGATCCGCGGCAAGAACATGCTTCCTGCCGCGGAACCGCGGCCGAGTTGACTCGGCCGTGGACTGGATTTTGTGCAGTGTTGTTATTTGGATGTTTTGGGATTTTTAGTATAGTTTGTTTCTACCCAGATTTTTCAGAGAACAAATTTGTTTTTGGGGTGGTTACAAATCCGTATTTTGATCGAAATTCCGTAGACTTTGGCTAATAGATATTATCTGTGATGTGATATATGTATTGAACGTATGCTAATCGCTATACGTCGATTATTGGGGGTTATACATATATGTGATCTGTAATGTTGATGGTTTGTGGATATGAACTCGTTGGATTGTCGTGCATGAATAGCCGGGTGGATGTGAGATGAGAGTTTCTTTTTCTTTCATTCAATATAAATTTTGTAATTGATGTAATATTATTTTATGGCTGCACATCCGAGATGAGGTTGTAGCCACCATTGTATATTATTTCTTTTTACTATTTTTGCTCCTAGGATAGACCCAAGGTGGGGTGCACAAACTACCGGGTATCTCGAAGTGCCGAGTGGCCTACTCACGTTGTTGAGGGAGGTTGCTTCACTTCGGGTACTTGGCGGGTAGTTTGCCGCACCTGTAGGGATCTAGGGTGGGGTTTGGCTATTCATTGCGACCGTGTAATCCGTCTTTCGTTGCAGACTCGAACAAAACGCGGATTCCTAGTATATCCAAAGTGTTCATCTGTGATCTGGAATGGCTATCATTGCATCTGACGAATGTATGTATCTAAATATGATATCTATTTAGACGTTGCTTATGTTTTGCATCCGCGCTAGTCCAGTCCCCGCTCTGTCGTTAGTTAAGTAACCTAACGGGTGATGACGGGACCCCGTGGCGAATGCGGATGGCATAAGCGTACGTCATATTTTCGTTGTTTTCTGCAATGGTAGGAATAAATGACGGGACGCATTAAAATTAATGCAAGAAAATAAACCAAGTAAAAGTCATTGGAACACTTTCAAAACCACTCGGTTTATTTTCAAAAACAGAAAACTTTTAAACGCGGAGCTTAAACTACTCCTTTTAAAAGCTATCAAGGTTCCTTCGATTATATCAAGTTCACTACGTTCACGGTTTCGCCAAAACCATTCGTAGCCCTCCGTCGTTTCATATGAATATCCAACAGTATTCAAGCTGTGTTTGTTGGCCATAGTCAAGGCACAGTGATTGGTAGCTGGTGGGTATTCATATGTTGCATAGATAGATGCGTTGGTTTGGGACAGTCGTATTACTTTGTTGGCCATAGTCAAGGATATATATGGGTGGGTTCACATCAACCTGGACAACGACGGGTAGAACTTGACATGTGACTTATGATTTGTTGGCCTTAGTCAAGGTCATAAGAGCATGGGGCAAAAATCTACATCGGGAGTTTCTAAAGAAACTAAAACTTGCTAGTGCTGCATACCATTTGGAGTGTGATGATTCTGGTAGGATTCCTTCAGTTTTATCATACGATGATATTTGGATCCCAATCCTACTGTGAGTATATGCTACTCCTCGGGAACTTTCTCACTTAACGATCAATGCTATGAATCAAGTAGGTGTCTAGAAAGGTGTTAGCGGGGCTACGCCCATAGGGAAAAGAGATTACTTAATTAAGGAATTTCGCGAAAGCGTTGGAAAACCTCCCTCGAAGTACCGACACCAGCCTGGCTGAACGATTAAGCAAATATTGTACGGTGAGATTGATCCCGACTAATTCTTCCTTTATGGTTTGAGGAGGGATTCAAGAGACAGTGTGAGCCATCCTGTTTAGATAAATTAAAAACCAATCTAAACTTGCAAGAGCATCATGCTAAGTGTTTTCTTCTCTCTCTCTTAATTGCAGCGACCCAGTGACCAGACATAGGTTACATCTAGATAATAAAATGACTGAATCTGACTGTTGTGACTGGCAAAAGTCTGTTCAGATGTCCATTGCCTATGACAAGCTGGGACACCTCTTGACTGATCCAACCCCTGCCGTCTCAGGTCCAGTTTCCCTTGTCACGGATATTCATATCCGCAAGACATTGGAAAAAGACTGTGCGAAAGCCAAGTGCTTCGTGTTAGCCACAGTTGATGGTGCATACCAGAGACAGCACGAGAAGATGGACTTAGTTTCTATCTTCCTTCATAACAAAGATTTATATGGAGAGCAATCTCGTATCGCAAGATATGAGACCTCGAACGAATTTCTTCCAGCGAGGTTGGCTATCGGGTCCTCTGTAGGGGGCAACGTCCTTACAGAGACCAGCTATTTTGAGCTCACGGACCTGAAGACCACGTTGAAGAATGGGTCAGATGCTGAGTTGGTTCTACAGTCTCTACCTTCTACCCTGAAGGAAACCAGGGAAGTAAAAGGAAAGGAAAGGGCAGAAGTTTCGGGACTAGATGTAGTAAAAGAGGGACGTTCCTATTATTACAGGAATGAACAATGGCAGAAGGATTGCAGGGCTAGCATAGCCAGTAGCCAGAATTCGAAGCATGTTGTGACTTCGGCTTCGGGTGTGTTTGCAATAGAGAACTGTATGTCAGTTAACCCTACTTCCTGGGTATTGGATACCGGATCAGGATCTCACATATGTAATTCGTTACAGGCTCTGAGAAACCGTAGGGTTATCAAGATAGGTGATATGACTCTCAGGGTTGCTAACAGAATGAGCATGTATGCTGAATCCGTAGGGGAGTATCATCTTGGACTGACAACTGGACAGATATTGATTCCGTGTGACTGTTTTTATGTACCAGGTGCGACTTGTAATATCATATCTGTATCCTTACTTTCTAAGGAAGGATATGATTTTACTTTTGTAAGCGATGTGGTCAACATCCACCTAAATCAAGTTCTGATTGTGTCAGGTACATTAAAAAACGGGATATACGTATTGAATCAAGCACATATTTTCAGTGTCCAGAACACACCTAAAAGAAAGTCTCCGGAATTAAATCAGACTTTCTTATGGCATTGTAGACCGAGTCACATTAATGAGACACGATTAACAAAGTTACATAAGTAAGGATACTTGGATCCGTTCGAGTACCAGTATTATGCAACTTGTGAATCTTGTCTCATGGGAAAGATGACAAAGACTCCGTTCACTGGACACGGAGAAAGAGCAAGCGAGCTCTTGGGACTCATACACAGTGATGTGTGTGGTCCAATGTCTACACATGCGCGAAGTGGTTATTCATACTTCATTACTTTCACAGATGATTTCTCTAGGTATGGACATGTCTTCTTGATGAAGCATAAATCCGAGGCCTTTGAGAAATTTCAGGAATACAAGAATGAAGTTGAAAAACAAACAGGCAAAAGTATCAAGACACTGAGATCTGATCGAGGTGGTGAATACTTGAGTGCCGAGTTTCTGGGCTATTTAAAAGAGAATGGAATTCTCTCTCAACTTACTCCTCCATACACACCACAACTCAACGGTGTATCGAAAAGGCAGAATCGAACCCTATTGGATATGGTTCGTTCCATGATGAGTAAGGCTGAGTTACCACGATCCTTCTGGAGTTATGCACTAGAAACAACTGCATATCTTTTGAACCAAGTTCCTACTAAGTCAGTGCCTACCACACCATATCAAATGTGGAGTGGGAAGAAACCCTGTCTTAAACACTTTAAGACATGGGGGTGTCCAGCTTTTGTTAAAAAGCAGTATGCGGACAAGCTCGAGGCACGTTCAGTACAGTGTAAGTTTATGGGATACCCAAAGAACTCCAAGGGGTATCTTTTCTATTACGCAGAGGAACAAAAGGTTTTTGTTTCTCGTCATGCCCGCTTCTTGGAAACTGAATTTTTGGAAAATCAGATAAGTGGGAGCGCAATAGAACTGGAAGAAATTCCAGAACCACAAGCTATTACTGAAACCTTAGTGGAACCAGAAGGTTCAGGAGAACCGGACATCCCAGCACCACTCCGCAGGAGTAGTAGGCAGTCTCATCCGCCCGAGAGATACTACGGTTTTCTCATAGACGGGGATAGAGAGGATTGCTCTATTGATTATGGTGAGCCTACTAGCTTCTAGCAAGCCATTCAGAGAGGCGACTCGGTAAAATGGCTGGATGCAATGCGGACCGAGATGGAGTCCATGTACACCAACAAAGTTTGGACTTTGGACTTTTCTCTAGAAGGGGTAAAACCCGCAGGCTGCAAATGGATCTTCAGAAAGAAGATTGGTGTAGATGGACAGGTTGAAACCTATAAAGCTAGACTTGTAGCGAAGGGTTTTCGTCAAAGACCTGGTTTGGACTATGACGAGACCTTTTCTCCAGTGGCTATGCTCAAATCCATTCGGATCCTTCTTGCCATTGCTGCCTTCCACGATTATGAAATCTGGCAGATGGATGTAAAGACGGCTTTCCTAAATGGAAATTTAGAAGAGTGCGTCTATATGGATCAGCCGGAGGGATTCATTCAGAGTGGGAGCAGTGGTAAAGTGTGCAAGTTGCTCAAGTCTATCTATGGACCGAAGCAGGCATCGCGGAGTTGGAACATCTGCTTTGATGATACTGTCAAGGAATTCGACTTTATCAAAAACCCAGATGAACTATGCATTTACAGTAAGATTGTAGGGAGAACTGTGGTATTTCTCGTCTTGTACGTGGATGCCATTCTCCTAATAGGAAATGATATTCCTATGCTACAGTCAGTCAAAGGATTCTTGTCACAGAGGTTCTCCATGAAGGACCTGGGCGATGCCAACTACATTCTGGGAATCCAGATCTATCGTGATAGATCTAAGAGGATGTTGGGACTTTCACAGTCCAGGTACATAGACACCATACTGAAACGATTCAGTTTGGAAGCTTCCAAGCGCGGTAATCTACCGGCTTGTCACGGAATCACCCTCTCCAAAGAGATGCCTCCCAAGACTGATTTGGAAAGGGCTCGCATGTCATCTATACCCTACGCATCTGCGGTAGGCTCTATAATGTATGCGATGTTATGTACCAGACCAGATGTAGCATATGCATTAAGCGTTGTAAGCCGGTATCAGTCGGACCCAGGGGAGAAACACTGGATAGCAGTAAAGAACATTCTCAAGTACCTGAGAAGGACTAAGGAGATGTTCTTGGTGTATGGCGGAAAAGACCTCCAGATTGAGGCTTTTGCTGACTCCAGCTTCCAGAGTGACAAGGATGAATCCAAGTCCATGTCGGGTTATGTTTCTACCCTCAATGGAGGGACGGTTTGCTGGAAGAGTTCCAAGCAGGAGACCGTTGCTGACTCAACTATGGAAGCGGAGTACATAGCTGCTTGCGATGCCGCAAAGGAAACTGTCTGGATGAAGAAGTTCCTCGCGGAGCTCCAGGTGGTTCCTACCATTGTTGATCCAATACCGCTGTATTGTGACAACAACGGAGCTATAGCTTTAGCGAAGGAACCCAGGTCCCATCAGAAGTCCAGGCACATTTTGAGGCGGTACCACCTGATCAGGGAGATCGCAGATCGCCGGGAGATCGAGGTGAAGAGAGTAAATTCGGAGGATAACACTGCAGATCCACTCACGAAGGCCATTCCCCAGACTCAGTTCGAGCGGCTGATCGAGATGATAGGTCTTTGATACGCCAGTACCTGGCCCTAGTGCAAGTGGGAGATTGTTAGTGTATATGCCCTAGAGGCCATTACTGTATCATACTAGTTTGTATATTACTTAATGGAAGCTTGGGATATTCACAGTTGTATAGACAATCTTGCTCAAAATGGTAGTATGCTACTTGGTTTGTTTCTACTTTAATATGTGCATGTGTTTCTTTTAGCATATTGCTTATACATATTAGTGGAGCCCTTAGGATCTTGCTTGATTACCAGCGTTGTGATGGCAGTCGCACTTATGGAGGCTGGGTAATCTATAAGCACATTCTTATACAAGTCCCTAGTCGTAGGATTATCGAGACAGGGCATCGATACTCCGGAGTAGACTAGCGTATGCGCTTCTCATCCCAGCAGGGAAGATGGTCTGTCCCACAGCCATCAGTATGTCATACTGGAGATAGTATGCGGGTGCTCGTTAGGTTATGAGTACACTGGACATGACTCGTCGGGAACTGTTGGTTGGTATTATACCTATCGTCAGTTATCAGTTCCCAGGTGACATGAGTACAGCTTAGTCCGTTGACTTGACACTGTCACTTCGCCTCGAGTGTGTTCCCACTGTTCTTTGATTACTACCCTACCACAGCTCAAAGGAGTCGTGCAAACAGGTAGTAGTTGGGTGCAGTCCCGAAGCACTTGGAGGCAGTGACGGTTAGACAGGATTCGTCTCTCCCGGTATTGGGGGTTGATATCGCGCTGTGTCTAGGAGAGCCATTACACATAGTCGTCCCTGGCCAGGGCAAGCGAGCTATACTGGTAGGTTTCCAGTGTTATCTCAGGGTGTTCTGGGCTACACTCCGACACGACTTGTACCGCTATTAGGGGACTGACGTTCGCTACCCCCCTAGGCCCACCATGCGATATTCTTAGACGAACAGACCGGACTGTACGGAGATTGTCACATACAGGCCCAGTAGGAGTTCGGATGGGTTTTACCTCATCGGCCTTCTTATCCACATCTACCTGGGGACCGTTACGTACTGCTAGTGCCGCTTGCGGTCTGTGGTTAAACCCACTGCCAACGTAGTGTCGAGTCTTTAGAGTCCCACACAGAGAGTTTCCCTGCACGGAGCGAAAGGTGTAGTGGCCGTATGGTTTTACGGCAGGGCTACGATCAATTACGTACACTTGTGTGCGTATGCTGTTCGAGCAGGCAATACTAGTGGGCTTTGTTTTAACCCGGATCCTAGTATTGTATGGATGGATTTGTTTTGTCCTCTGTGCATTCGCATTCTATGGAATGCAGATGCGGGTGTGTATGCACAGTTGTGAGGAGCGAAGAGGAAGGAGATGCCACATTAGGGTTTTGACAGTTGATTCGGTCGAAACCATAATGAGGCGGACTCATTAGGGTTTTGGCAGTTCGTTCGGTCAAAAACATTATGAGCCGGGGACATTATTTACTAATATTTTTAGTGATTATTAAGTGATGGCTAATTGCTTTGACCATTTGACCACACTTGACTTTGTTGACCGTTTGACCAAAGTTGACTTGGACCTTCGTGTGAGGTCTAGAGTATTCTTTGGATTTCCTTTTATTTTTGGATTATGAAAATGGTCAAGTCAATTGTTGCCATCAACTTAATCTTGAAAAGATTAGTAATGATGATATTAGTGTATTATTGCAACCATAGTTCATTCTCTCTAGCTCATAATTCATTTTCTCATTCTCTCTCTTGAAAAAGAAATGAGAAAGCTCCATGGTTGCTAGCTTCTTCTTTCTCCTCTTGATTCTTCCTTTGATCTCATGTGTTGAGAGAAAAAGGATCCAAATAGAAAAACACATCCATCTACTATTTCTACACAACCTAGGACATCAAGCCTAGCGATCTTGTTGCCCTAGTTGCCTCGGCTTGAGGTGGAGCTCGGAGTACATCTCTCGGGTGGATCATCTTCGACTCAAGAAGGCCGCGGAGGTGATCAAGATCCGGATCGACCCTCGGAGTATGGATGGACAAGCCGGACAGCGGAATGAAGATCCGAAGGACCGATATCATGAGGTATAATCTCTATGGCATAGTAGATAGCACCTCTAGTAGTTTGCTAGTTTGTAGTTTAGCAAAGATCCTCCTTTTAGTCCATGTTGCCTTGAGTTCTAAAAATCGATTTTTTATACCGTTTCCACTTCCCCGTAAGCACCGGGGTGGGCAACGTGGACTTACAATATATATCTATTTGATTCATACAGTATAAGGATTAAAATAGGGAAACGCGGTGCACTCGTGACCTTAGGTTGGCCAAAAACCACCACAATCAGATAACCATACAAAAGGAATAACATCATGTATATACAATTTTCTCAATCCAATATCACAAAAGTACCATTTACTTATTATGTCAAGTTGTAGAGTTAAGGGTTAAGATTAATTAGGTCTAGGTAGGGATCATTATAGAAGCGTCAGGGTGAGAAGAGAGAGAGAATGTGGGACTTACAATTCACACTTGTACTAATATGAATGAAAAGAAGATGAAGAAGCCTCGGTTTGAAGAACCAAAACTACTGAAGAGAAAAGAGAGAAGGGTTTGAAGTTTCGGCGTGTCTTCAATGATACCTCTACGTCATGTGAACAAGGGATGATTTCTATTGGTTCAGGAGTGCAAAAGTGATAGAGAAAAGAGAAACGGAAAGAGGTAGGAAAGTCTCGAAGACCAAGTCAAAGTCATAAATTAAAAAGAATAAAAGAATTTGTGTCACTGGGATTTGAACTTGTGACCTGTAAACTAAGATTCTTGCACTAAAACCAACTTAGCATAAGCAACTTATTGATTCAAAATAACATGTCAAAAGAGTTAAGCTAACCACAGAAGAAAATAAGGATTTTAATTAAAATACCATCAATTACAAATGAAAGCACAAGAAAAAGGAAATAAAGAAACACGGTTGTTACAATAATTCTTTTCTAAATAATCTCTTTTCTAAAACAATTAAATTCTTTTCTTTTCTAAAATCACTAAAATGAAATCTAGTAAAAATAAATAAATAAATTTCCTAACAAATCATTTCGAAACCAACACACACACACACACACACACACACACACACACATATATATATTAGAAATAGTCTAGAAAAACATGGTCGTTAAAGTTTTTTACTCACACTACAAGAAATTCAGGCTTATTCCGCCGGGGGGTTTATTTCGTCAGTTATTATCTAACAGAATAAACCTTATTTAGACAAGGGCAGTGGGGCCAAAGTTTTAATATTTTTGGTAATTTATTCCTTCGGCTTAATGAAAATTACTTAGAAGGGATGAATAAGGTAACTACGTGTTATATAGCAAATTTAAAAACTTAATTTCTATATTGTGTTTTGATTAATAATTTTCTGCGGAATAATCTAAACAAGTTAAATAATGAAGTTTATTGCAATAATCAAAAAAACATATAAAATAAAGTTAGAGTCAAGAGCAATGCAAACACAGGAGAATTGTTGGCTAAGCTTCATCACTCCCAGTGGTTAGTCTCCGTCTGAGACACCTTCTCAGGATTTTCCACTGTATTCAAAAGAGTGAAAAACACAAATCCCTCTTCATAAGAATTACCTACTTGAACTTGCGATTCTTTAGGAAAACTCTTTTTCCTCTCCAATCTGGATTCTCTAGGAAAACCCCCTATCCTCTCTAACCCGCGATTCTCTAGGAAATTTTTTTCCACTCCGAATTCAAAAGTCAAGCAATAAGAGACACCTTCTCTCGCAGGAAAGAATATCGAAACTTCTTCAAGAATTTACAATCGTTTACAAACGACCAAATACTTACTCACAATCTTACGATCTCAAAAGATTAATACCAGTGTGGCACGAGGATTGTTTTGATAGATTATTTCAGGTTTTGCTTCTGGGGGAAATGAAAGAATTAAGATAAGTTAAGGCACGAGAAGATCAAGAAGATTTTTCAAAAGAATATGCAATGAATATATGTCCAAGTGTTTGATCTTTAGGATATTTATAAGAGTAGAAAGGGGTAGTTATTATAACTTCTAATAACTTTCAAAAACAGTTAATGACCGTTGAAAATGGTTTGGAATTAAATTGGCATAAATATCCGTTCATTTGAATATTCAAACAGAAAATAACTGCCAAAAACTGCCAAGATAGACGTCTGTTGGTCAAGAATTCCTTAAGGAGACGTCTGTACCAGACGTCTCTCTTGAGAGATAAAAACTGATATTTTGAAATTTCCTTTACTAGACGTTTGGTGTTCAACTTGTTTTTCAGGAGACATCTGATGAGTCGTCTCTGAAATAAAAAATAGTGAATAGAAATTGAAAATTTTCTTCTACTGACGTCTGGTGATTAAAAATTGTTTAAGCAGATGTCTGGTACATATGTTTGCAGTATGACTTGTTTGAATATTAGTTTTGAAAGTTTGAGCAGTTTGAATTCCAACAGATATATCAGACGTCTCTTGATAAGAGGGGAGACATCTGAAAAATAGAAATATGTTTGAAAGTAATTTCTAATCTTGTGAGATCAACACTAGACCCTATTACAAAACTTTTATCTCATTTCTTCAACTTGGTTCTTCTTTGATCTTCATTTCCTTGAGATGTTATTTTGAGACGTCTTTATATCTTGATTAAGCTTCCATCATATTCTTTGTTTGTGTTAAGTCTTCATACTATATTGACATTTTGAGTGCGAATCTTATTGTAGGCAATCTTGCTTGATGTTAAGATATTTTGCTTGTTGTACTCAAGAATAATATGTTGGAAACAACGTTAGTAACATATGAATTCTTTAAATAAAGTTTTGTTCTAAATAATCAAAACTGAAAATAATATGACACAAGTGTCAACAATCTCTCTCTTTTTGATATTTAGCAAAACTTATTTAAAGAATTCATGATATATATAAAAATATAAATTAGAGTTAAATACCCACCCTCAATTCATACCCAGTTGAAAAAATCTATGAACTCATATTAGTGTCCCATATCACTAATAATATTTTTCAAGGACCATTCATGAAGAAGAGTGTTATAACTCAAATTTTATTGCCATTGTATCATATGATATATGATATTCATGAATTTTTTCTTCCCTCTTTTGAAAAATATCAAAAAGTTTAAAATAATCAGAGAAAGTGATAAAGAAATAGACATGAATATATTACTTAAGTTCATTTGATAACAAAATAAGACATAATTAAGGCGTAGTAAATGAACAACTTTAAGCATGATGAACCATTCAGTATAATAACCATAATAGCACACGGTTCAAGATGACATAATAATGACTAGAACAGAGTTCAAACTTGACATAATAAAAACACAAAGTTTAAAACGACTAACTAAGAATTAACTCAAAATTAAAATACTTACTGAAAAACTAACATAAAATCAAACAACGATCGCAATACTTTATTGTTCCGGAGGAGATGGGACTTGATGACTTCCATATTGTGGTAGAGTATCAATCTGAAGCTTGGAGTAAAAATATAATATGTGATAATCAAAACTTCCTGAAAATTGATCCATTTGTCCCGTGAGACGATCAATTTGACCTGTAAGATGATTAATGCGACCCATAATATGATTAAGTGGTCTAGAGATGCGATCCACAATCCGGTTCTTGAAAGCTTGAAAATCGAAATCTTGAGAGTGTGGTGGTTGAGGAGGAAGTGCATCAACGGGAATTTGGGAGGAGCTTAGAGGGTGTGAAGTCGAGGAATCCAACTTCATTATGTTTGTATTTCAGGCTTCGAAATCTACTTGGAGCCTTACTTTGTTGTCTAAATCGGGCAAGATGACATTGCGATATTTCAAAAGCTTACTAATAGATTTTCCCTAATAAAGATTTCCGGGACCACTCGACAAGTCCTACATACTATGAAGAAGGAAGAAAGGAAGATTGACACGAATCTTTGAAAGAACACCATACGTCATGTGTTTGTGGCTGTCGTAAAGTGTTTCTCTATATCCAGATTTGGGGAAAACAGTGGGTCCAAGGAGATTGGTTAGAACTCAGGCACGCTTGGTGAGGGTTTTGACTTGTTGATTTGCAAAGAGGTGAAGGTTCTCGGGACCATGCAGAATTCGCAAAGCCTTTTCCTTGTCCATGGTTTCAGAATACTCAAACGTACTCAAAGTCTTTTGGTGAATATTGACACTTTCATTAGGATACCTAATGCCCTAGCAAGAGTTTCGGGAGGGGGGGAATTAAAAGTGGAGTCAAAGACTTTGGTCTTGAGGTTGGTTGGGTCATCATTGATGCCGGTAAGATTGGAATAAAAGAATCGGACGACCTTATCATAAGTCAGAAAATCTAAGGTTAGGAAAGGCATCCATCCTTGAATTTCAAAAAGTTCTTGAAAATGAAATTCACTCAATTCTCTAAAGATGACCGTAGAACTAGATTGAATCGGTTTAGAGATGATAGATGAAAACCTTGATTTGAATTCTTCATTGAGAAATAGATTGGCTTCCAGCGATTCCTCGGTCGGGAGAGTCTTTCTCTTCTTGGAGGATGACGCAGGAGCCTTGCCTTTGTCCTTTGTCAGAGCCATTATCAAATTAGTGAAGAAATTTTGGGAAATTTGAAGAATTTCTAGGGTTTTGGAGTTGGAGGAAGGGGTAAAGATCGAATGAGAGGGAATGGGAGAGGAGAGAGACGTCTAAGGTTAAGAAAAATCAGGGGGAAATTTTTAGTTATATGGGGTATTTAAACGGTCATAATTAAATAAGAGAAGATCAAACGGTCAGTTTTAAACTGATTGTTTCGAATTTTTCCCGTGTAGATGTCTGGGGTTAGGATTATACGTCTCTGAGATTAATTTTCTGTGGCACAAATTGCACTAGAGACGTCTGCCACAGACGTCTGTAAGTCACGAACTTTTGACCAGACGTCTGCTATAGATGTCTAATGTGGTTTTCTGGAAGTTTGTTTATAGTTATTTGTTTTTGAAACGAATATTGAAAAGAACATAAGAATTTTTATTCATTAAAAAGACAAACATACAGTACATAGAAATAAAAACAAACAATACATTTAGACAAACAAATACAAACATTAATTAACTAAACTATCTTAGTCTTCCTTTTCAAATTGCTCCATGACGTCGGTAGTCCGCTTTTTTATTATTATATTATCTTCGGGGTCGAAAAAATAGTGGTGTCGTCAGCGAAGGTCTACCTAAAGATCAACACAATTCCACCCATGGTAGAAGGGTGTGGTGGAGTTAGGTTGGGTGGTGGAATGGGAGAAGGGGAATGTTCACTCGGATCCTCTTCGGAACAAGGAGTCGGTGGTCCGGTTTTCATCTTCTTGAAGTCTCTCCATTCTCAACCTTCATCTTCCTCTTATACACTTGAGTGTTCTCTATGTCTTTATCAAAGCAAAAGACAGTATATGATATTCAATTCAGAAATGAATTGAATTCTATTTAAAGAGAAGGAAGAGAAAACCACCAGGAAGTTTTTAAAACTAACTTTAAGTTTTTCTAACTCACCTTTTGGTTTGAATTTGAATTCTTATATTTGAATTAGAATTATAGATAATTAATCACCGATTGAATTTTTTTATTTGTTTTAGAATTTAAATATTTTTGTTAATTACTTACATTATTTAGTAATTAATTAATTATTAATATATAGAGTTAGTTAGGGCAGACGTCTGTAGGAGACGTCTAGCTCTGACATTTAACTGGACTGGACGTCTATAGGAGACGTCTGATACTTAAAATTGTCTAATTGTTTTTTCTTTTTAAGATTTTTTAAGCATTTAAGACATTGTTAATTCTATCATTTTAAGTTTTCCTCTAAAATGAGAAAACCTAGTTTTATCTAGTGGCTTAATAAATATATCTGCAAGTTGACTATCATTTGACATATATTCGAGAACGATATCTCCTATATGAAAATGATCTCTGAGGAAGTGATATCGTATGTCTAAGTGCTTAGTCCTATAATGTTGATTAGCATTTTTGGTTATGTAAACCGTACTTATATTGTCACAAAGTATAGAAATCTTTGAAATACTTTCTTGATAATCTTCAGGTGTGTATTTCATCTATAAACTTTGTGCACAATAAACTCCGGCAGCAATATATTCTGCCTCGGCCGTCGATAGAGCCATTGAATTTTGTGTCTTGGAAATCCAAGTGATAAGACAATTTCCTAGAAAGTGACGCATGCCACTTGTGCTTTTTCAATCTTTTAGGCTTCCGGTATAATCAGTATCTGAATAACTGGTTAGGTGGAACTAGTTATTTTTTTGATACTGTAAGCCAAAATTTATGGTTCTTTTGAGATATCTAAATATTTTTTCACAGCTGCCAAGTGTGATTCTTTAGTATTAGCCTGAAACTTAGCATACAAACACACACTGTTCACCGCCGGAAACCAGACTGAGGTGCGGGGAGCACGTATAGCCTGAATCTGGGGGCAGATGCATGGGTATATATCCATCCATTACTTCGAAGATACCAAGTTGATTTATGGTACCGTATATTGGAGGTTTGGACAGATGCGACTGATGTACATGACCTCATATTCCCCCTCATGGATGAGAGGTTTATTAATTATGGGGACGCTTTTTCCTGCGGGTGAAAGCCCCTACAGTTAATTATGTTATCGCAAAACGATAACAACTTCCTGCACTCCAGGTCTATTCCTTCATATGTCGTATTTTAGTTTATTTTGGGTTGCCCTTTGATTATATATGGAGACTAATTTATGTCGTCGCTCGTAGGGTGCGGATTAGTCCAAATCCGTACATATTTGGATTTTGTGTTTGGGTCCACTTGGTATCTTGGTTTTCCAACGGAGTTGAACTTAGGACGCATTTCTCATATTTGTGAGGTCCGTCAGATCACGGGGTACTTGAATTTTATCTAAGGGTTGTTAGTCTTATTTGAGACTAAGATCAATTTAGAGGTTTTGAGCATATAGGCTCTTCCTAAGGATCGTTAGCCTTATTTGAGACTAAGATCAGCTTAGATGATTTATGAGCATATGAACTCAATTGACCTTAAAATCAAGGAATCTTAAGGTTCAGAACTTAGCAAATTTGGGCTATGAATTGATCGGCGCATGATACATGAGCGCATGACATGTTGGCGCATACTATGTTTGGCATATGTTCAACTCATGTGCATATCACGTGGAGTAAAAGGCCATGTTTCATTGATGCATGCCCACGTGACTTCTACATGGCGCATGGAAGCATTAGTGCATGGAGGGTATCGGCGCATGCTATATTGGCAGATGCCCACATGACTTCCACGTGGTGCATGCCCAATCATATAACTTAAGATCTGGCGCACTTTTCTTTTGGTGCATGTTCCTTCTAGCACTGACTCCACGTGCAGTACAACCCTGGGATTTTCTGTAGAGATTAATCTCTGTATTTTGAAACTTAATTTTCTTGAAGCTTAAGCTTCTGATTTAATGGCCTTTTTCACCATTAAAACAGTCAAGATCAAATCTTTATGATCCTGAACTTCATTTCTGTTCAAGATATTGGATCCTTTGAAGTTTAAACTTCAATTTTCGTGTGATAATCTTTAGGATCTTGATATTTTGTCATCGTTTTGGTGAAGAGTTTCTTAAGTTTCTTCCCCAAACCCTAGATCTTAAGATCAAAAATCCCTCTGTGAAAACTTAAGTTTTCAACGATGAGAGGTTTGACTTAAGGATCTATGATCTAGAGAAAAAACTTAAGTTCTTATGAAGGTTAACCTTCTTTTAATGAAGATTAATCTCCTTTAACTCGGGTTTTGGAGGAAGAAGAAGGAAAAATGCAAAGACCTTTGGTCTTGATCTTGAGATTTTTCTTAAGTTTATGGGGGGTCTATGTATATCTTGATATTAATCTCAAGGGTTTTATATATAGGGATAATTTTTTTTGGATAAGTAGGGAAGGTCTCTCGTATGGGATCTCTAATTGATTTTAAGATCAACCCGGATGCTTATGTATCGTAGGATCATTGATCCAAAAGCCTCTATTAATAGAGTTAATATCTTTCTAGTTTTAGAAAGATATTAAAATTATCTCTTGTTAACAAGAAAATTTTTTCTATTTAAGAAATATAGGGAAATATTTTCCCAAATATAACTTAAGTTGTACTGAAGCATACGCTTCAAGGGTTTGACGCATGATGCATCCGGGGCTGCATTGGCGCCGCGTACTTTGCACGTGAGGCAGCGCCCAAGATGTTCTGGCACTTTGCGATAGCAAAAGAGGCAAAAATCTTAAACTTTTGGTTGTGAACAAATGCCCCCACTACTTTGTCCATGTAAGTATGTATGTGGGTCAATTAGTGCAAAGTGATGCACCGCTAGAGATTTGATGACTTAGAAAATAGGTTTAGGTCCTTATCACTTAAGGCTTTTTCAATCTTCATGAGCCGTAAAGGTCTTACAAATTTTTTTCTCCTTATAGTCTATAGGATCTCATATGTGTATTTTGTCCTTAGGAATCATATGCATCCCTGAGTGTATTTTTTCTTGTAAGTCGTAAGGATTATACAAGAGTTATTTCTCCTTAATAGTTTAGAGGATCTCGTAAGTGGATTCTTCTCTTCATTGATACCTTGGTTAGCCAATGGAAGATATTTTTGTGCAACTTCAGTATGGGTATCCCATGGATAGTATACGGTAGTCAATTTGGTGACAGGCCATAGAGCAGCGATGTCTTAGCAAACATGTTTAGATCCCTGTCACCTAAGAATTTTCAACTTTATGAGCCGTGAGGGTCTTATAAAGGTATTTTCTTCCTATGAGTCGAGAGGATCTCATAGGAGAATTTTCTTCTTAGAAGTCATGAGGACTCCTAAGTGTCTTTTCCCTTTGTAAGGCGTAAGGATCTCACAAGAGTGTTTTCTCCTTACGAGTTAAGAAGACACGTAAGTGGCTTCTTCACTTCATTGTTTGTGCTGAAGTGACCTGATTTAGTTTATTTACTCATCTCGAAGTGTTCAGTTTACCCTTCCTATAGGAATATGGATAAACTTATACTGACGTTAACATACCATTGTTAGTATAAGAGGCCATCAGGTTTGTGGTACTGGGTGTAGTCCGTCGCACCGTTGCTTTGACTGATTTCTTCTCGATTTTCATTCATTCAAAATACTGTTCCAATAGCCGTGTACTTTCCGTATCCTCCAATCCTTTCTGAGGCGGGATACGACATCTTAAGTAATCTTCCTAGGCTGGTATCTCTATATTACAGTTAAAGAATTCAGTGTCAGGAGTCACCGTGGTGCTTTACCTTGATGTCAGACTTTTTTTGAGTCCCAGAGAAGTCATAATTGCACCCTTCTGAGGTAAGATGACATCTAATAGAATTTAGGCATGTATGTGCTGCCTTGGAGATCTAGAGCTAGGAATTTGCCATCACTTCGCTTTTGCGGCTCTTTTGAGCTTTGCGAATGCCATGTCAGTACTCTGCGGGAGTAGAATGGACATCCAAATAGGCTCTGAGCTATATATGTTGCCATCAGAACTTGGAGCTAAGAGAATGCCATCACTCTAATTTTTTTTGACCCTTTGGCCCTTGCTGAAGCCATGTCTGTACTCTGCTGGAGTGAAATGAACATCTAGGTAGTCCTTAGGCTGTATGTATTGCCTTTAAGACTCGGTGTTAGGACGATGCCATCACACCACTTTTGTTTTGATCCTTTGATCCTTGTTGATATCGTGTCTGTATTTTGCTGGAGTAAGAGAGGCATCCAATTGGTCTTCAGGCTATATACATTGCCATTGAGACCTGAAGTTAGGAAGTTGCCATCACTCCATCTTTGACTTGACCGTTTGGTCCTTGTTGACGTTGTGTCTGCACCCTGCTGGAGTAAGAGAAACATCCAGATAGTCTCTAGGCTATATGTATTGCCGTCAGAACTCCATTCTTTGTTCGGTCGAACATGGCGAAACACATTGCTCCTTTTTCATTTGTTTTTGCCCGTAGATTATATAAAAGAGTCGGGATCAAACTACTTGTACGGAAGAAATTTTTTCTTTTCTTTTTTTATATTTACGATCACTCTATTATTTCAGCTTTTTTTTATCACGAAAGTCACGACAGCCTAATCATTTCGGTTGATTTTCGTGGTTGTCCAATCATTTCGGCTGTTTCATTTTCTTTACTTGCTGATTTTTATTGTGAGCAGCTCGATCATTTTGGCTCTTTTTTTTAGTTTACTCGCTGTATTTTATTGCGAGCTGCCCAATCGTTTCGGCTATTTTATTTTTATTTTCTAGTTTAACGACTTAGGGGTCGAGAGTTTAGACTTTAGGTTGGCATCCGCGTTGCTAACAATGAAGCATGTATACCAAGAGCAATTCATCATCCGTATGGGGAAATTTAGGATTTGATACATGTTTTTGTTGGAGATAGTGCCCTCAGAGTCAATTATTGGATCACAGGCACGTGATTGCAATGATTGAGGGAGGACCTGTCCCAGTAGGACAGTCTTACTCGAGATGAAATTATGCTATCTGGTTTATCTTTATCATCGTGTACTGCTTTAGGTGACCTTATGAGTCGCTATTACACGTTGATAGAGCCCCTAGGATTCTTGCTTGACTACCAGCAGTATGAGGCCGATCATATACGTGAGAGCTGGAGTCTATAAGTACATCCTTAAAAGGTCCCTAGTCGTGGGAGTTTCGAGACAGGGCATCGATACTCCAGAGTAGACTAGTGTATACAGTCGAGACCCCGACCAGGGGCGGTGGCCGGTGTCACAAGCCACTAGTGTCAGTTGGTTCACCTAAGATGTATACAGGTGCTCATTGGGTTATGAGTACACCGGACAGGAATCGCCGGGAACCTGCTAGTTGGTATTATACATGATGTCAGATAACAGTTCCCTGGTGACATGTGTATAGGTTAGTTCATCGACCTGAGATCGTCATTTTTCTCGTGTGAGTTCCTACTGTGCTTTGATTACTACCCTACCACGGCTCAAAGGAGTCGTGCAAACAGGATTTAGTTGGGTACAGTCCCGAGCCACATGGAGGCAGTGAGCGGATCTGTAGGGATTCATCTCTCCCGGTATTGGGGGTGAGGTCGGGCTGTGTCTAGGAGAGCCAGTACATGAAAAGTCCTTGGCCAAGGCAGGAGATTTGCTGGTAGGTATTCCAGTAGTATCTTAGGGTGTTCTGGGCTACACTCCGACACGACTTGTACCGCTTTTGGGGTCTGACTTTTACCAACCACCTAGGCCCGCCATGCGATGCTCATAGACGAACGGACCGGACTGTACGGATATTGTCACTGACAGGCTCAGTAGGGTGTCAGGATGAGTTCCCTCATCGACGTCCCTTTTGGTCAATAGCCGGTGGCCCGTCACGTATGGCTAATACCTCTGACGTGCTAGTGGTTAAATCCATAGCCATAGTATTGACGAGTCTTTAGAGTCCACCACACATACAGTTACTCAGGTTTCGGGTGAAAAACTGTAGAGGCCGTATGGAGATATGGAAGGGTTCGATCAGATACGTGCGGTATTGAACGGATCGTGATCGGACGGTTTTTACTAGCCAGCTTTGGCTTAAGCCGGATCCTAGTATTAGATATTGTAGATTTTGTCTCTTTGCATTTGTGTTCAATGGGAATACAAATGCGGGCATGTATTTGCAGTAGCGGGGTTTTCCTGTAATTTATTACGGGATCAGTTTTCTGAAGTTGCCTGTTTGCATTCCGTTCCGGCCGGTTTTTCTTTATTCCTTCACGGCCGGACTTTTCTGATGGAGGGGTTATTTGCAATTGTGCAAATAACTTTTTGTGGAAGGGGTTCTTTGCATATTGAGGGCTTCATGATGGTTCTTTCATCATTAGATGCTTTTTGCATCACTTGACTTGCTTTCATGTGATGGTTGTGTGTGATTTGAGGAGATGAGATATTGTTGTGACCATTATTCTTGTTGATCTCTTCTTTTCTCTTTTTATTATTCAATCATCTTTTTTCCCACCCCACAAGAGGAGGGCCGGCCACACATTTCTTGAGAGGGAGAAAAAAAAGAGAGTTTCATTTTTGGAGTGGTGGGATTATTCTTCATCTCATTCTTCTTGCTAGAAAATTGAAAGCACCAATTTTCTTTAATCTCTTCCTCCATCCTCCATGGAAACAAAACCCCAAAGAGACAATGGCTACTACACTATTCTACAGCAAATCTTGGACGCGTCGGCTAGCCAACTTCGCGCCCGAGTTACCTCGGTCCAGAGGTGGGAGCCCGTAAAAGTATTCGGCTACGTGGTGCCTTTCCGACGAGGACGTGACAGACGGAGATTCCGCAGGAGATCGGAGTGGAGATGAAGACCGAAGGACACGGATCGCTTGGTATACTTTTCTACCCATCTTGTATTTTGCTAGTAGCTAGGTTAATGGCCCGATCCGGGTTAAAAGTGCGCGGTGGTGCCGGTTTGCTAGTTTGCAAAGTTTTTTTTTTGTTTCCGCGTCTCCGGCGTCGGATCGACGGCCGGGGTGCCGCCGCGGACTTACATTGGTATCAGAGCCATGCCATTAACCATGCCTAGCTTGCTCTAGTATGTTTAAAACCCGATCGAACAAAAATCGCAAAAACCGTATTTTCAGTGCACTGTTCTCCGTCGAATTTTTTTTAGCTCCTAAAATTTTTCAGGTTGGTTCAGAATACTGTGTATGAAAATCTAAGAAATCTGTGAAAATTTGGTCGCGAGATCTCTCCAAACAGCCGCGGAACCGCCGCCAAACCCATGATTTGGCCGCGGTTCCGCCGCGCTTTTTACTATTCATCGCACCAAATTTTAACAGTAGGCTTTTGGGTTGGTAATAGGGGTTTTGGGATATTCTTTTTGGGCCCATATTTTCTGTAAGTGCTACAGTACTGCTTGGGGCCCACTTGATAAATTTTGGTCGATCAGATATTTTAAACATGCTAGTTCACAATATTTACATTATATCTGCGACCGTGAATGTCACTTGATCGGTAAATCCTGTCTAACTGCTATAGCTCGGTGAGACGGATTTGCGAACGTGACATTCACGTTGATGTTCTATGTTGTGTTGTGATGTTGTGGATCGGTCGTGGGGATAGCCTGGTTGCAATGGTAGTACAGTTTTGTTTTATATGTACATTTGATATTGCGGGGCGAGCGTCCGACATGTGGACTGCCGTCACTGCCTGTTTGTATTATTATTTTGGGGCACGACCAGGTTGCGGTCGATGTACCCGTTGTATATATATTTTACTTTCTGTACTAGGATTACCCCGCGGAGGGTTGCACGGATAGCCGGGTTCTAGAGGGAAACGAGCCCGCATCTCATGGCTTTGAGACGGAGGGAGCTTTACTCTGGAATTGGCGGGCTATTCGCCGCACTCGTAGGGGGTATAGGTTGACCAGGAGGGGTGCCCAAGTTACCGGATTCCGTGAAGTGCTGGGTGGTCCATTCACGTTGCTGAAGGGGGCTGCCTCGCTTCAGGTTTTGGCGGGTAACTTGCCGCGTCCGTGGGGGTCTAGGTTTTTCATTGCTTAGGCTATCCACACGATCAGGGTAACGTCGGGTTTCAGTAGCGGCTCTCTGAAACCCGGGGATCCCAGATATTTGTATTGTTCTGTGATGTTGTACATTTCTGTGATGTTGCATTTTATCACGCCTTGAGCGAAATATTATATATTGATATATATACTAGTAGATGTTGTATATGTTTTGCATCCGCGCTAGTCCAGTCCCCGCTCTGTCGTTAGTTAAGTAACCTAACGGGTGATGACGGGACCTAGTGGCGAATGCGGATGGTATATACGTACATCATTATTTTCGTTCTTTTGTGGTGTGATCAATTGATGGGACTGTGTTGATTCGGATCAATGCAAGATAAACAAACCTATTCTGATGTTGTTGGAACACTTTTCAAAAAGCTGTTATTGCAAGGACGTTCACTTTGTTTTGCACAGTGGTATTCAGTTGGAATATCCTGCTCCTCAGTCGACGAGGCAAGGGCCGAGATCCCTTCACCGGGAGTGACCCCTTGGACAGAAGTTTGCGTCAGGGCAATAACTTCACTATAGCCGTTTACTTTTGCTTTGCATCGTGGTATTCAGTTGGAATGTCCTGCACCTCATTCTACAGGGAAAGAGCCGAGATCCCTTCACCGGGAGTGACCTCTTTAGCAAAGGTTTTCGTCACTATATTTTTTAAAAGCTATCAGTTCCTTCAACGATATCAAGTTCATTACGTTGAAGGTTTTCTCCAGAAATCATTCGTAGCCCTCCATCATTTCAGTTAAATATTCGGTAGTATTCAAGCTATGTATTTTGACCTTACGCCAAGGCATAGTGATTGGTAGCTGCCGGATATTTATCTGTTGCATAGATAGATGCGTTGGTTTGGGACAGTCGTACTGCTATTTTGGCCTTCGTCAAGGGTAGGTACGGGTGGGTTCAAATTAACCTGGACAATGATGGGTAGAACTTGACATGTGACTTATGATATTTTGACCTCACGCCAAGGTCATAAGAGCATGGGGCAAAAATCCACATCGGGAGTTTCAAAAGAACTGAAACTTTCCAGATATGCGCATATCTTCTGGAGTGGGATAACGTGAGTGGATTCCGTCACGTCATCATACGATGATAGTTGGATCCCGATTCCCACTGATGAGTTGGTTTACTCCTCGGGTGATCCCGGCTAATTCTTCTTTCAGGTTTGGGGAAGAATTTGACGTTACAGTGGGAGGTTTCCAGATTAGATAAAGTGATAACCATTCTGATCTAGGTTAGAGTGCACGCTGAGTGTTTCTTTTCTCTCTCTCTTTGGCAGCAACCATTGACCCGACCCTAGACTATGACTCAGTGACTAAGTTAGCTGAACCTTCTTAATACTGGCTTTTGGATTGTCAGAGTTGCAAACCTCATTGCCACTCCTACTTTTACCCTTTTCTCCAGGACACCCCGTATTACTACGAACGTCCACTTCCATTGGACAAAACCATCGTATGGTTATATACGAACTCGAAGGAATTCGAGGATGGTTTCCGGTTCTGGAGAAAACGAATAGGACTATTCAGTTGTCTTTTCCTTTTACCTTCTCTCAGGTTGCGAGTACCCCTTGGTTTAGGAGATAGTACACCTATTACGCAAATTGGATAGTCTTCCTCCAAACCTTAAGCTGGTGCCGAACGGTGGGGAATGAAGAAAACCGATTAGCCTAAACGGTGTACAGAAGGTATTAAGTTAAGACAAAGAAAGGGATTAGTAAGAGGGCAAAGTAAATTGCGACTGCTATTCACGACCAAACCAAGTATTTCTTCGCCAATCCTAAATCACCTTTGTATTTCTCCAGGACACTCCGTATCACTACGAAGATCCCAGTTTATTGGATAATCCATCGTATGGTTATATACGAACTCGAAAGGAACTTGTTCCAGTTCGGGGATGGATCCTGGTTCAGGAGAAATAGGAATAAGGTTCATTCAGGTGTCTTTTATCTTCACATTCTCTCGCATTGCGAGTGCTTCTAGGATTAGGACAGTACACCCATTATGCTTATTAAATAGTCTTCTTCCAAACCATAGTTGGTGCCGAACGGTAGGGAAGGAAGAAAACCATTTGGCCTAAAGGGGTGTACAGAAGGTAATAACTAAGGACATATAAATAGATTTAGAGAGATGGCAAAGAATTATACGGTTATAGTTGTGAATCTGGATAATGGAAGAGGCATTACTAGGAATACTAGGATACCCCATCGAAACATTTCAATGTTTCAATTTCACTGTGTACTGTTAAAAGAAAACTGATTTCCCAATTAGACACTTGCTCCGGGGTATGTATTTACCAGGTATGATTCTCACATCTGTATGGTTTTACAGATGATGAGTGGGAGTAAGTTATTGGGAATTAGGTGATCATCCTCATTATATCGGGATTCGTTGTAATTGGTGATATTTGAGGAAGTCACCTGGGTTGTTTGCCGGACGGCAAATATTTGGTTTTGAATATCCGTTGTTATGCACCAATTTCAAATTGATATATCTGTACGTCTATTTTTATAGAGTGAGATATACCCTTTTTGAAATTATGTCTATGACATTTATCTATATCAGTGGATGGTTAGGTAAGGAGCATTGAACAGCGGTGTAATTCTTCTTAACCATAAGTACAGTTTTCAACCTATGACACACAGTGAATGAGTTATTAGACTCAAGGGACTTATACAGAGTATTGTATGTTGTCCAGCGTCCATGAGGACAGAGGGGTTGGTTCTCGTACTATATTCGGTTTACTTATGACTTCTCTAGTTTTTAGACAGGTGTTTCGTAGAAACACAGGGTCCGAATTTTGAGAAGTTATAGGTATATGAATAAAGTAGAGAACCAGGTATTGCAAGTATCGGGATTCTTCAAGGTGATCAAAGATTTAGATACTTGTATATGGTATTCAGTTGATAGTAATGATTAAGAGAACTTGCTTCTCTTTCAGGTTACTCATAATTGGAAGCACTCCTAAGTTGAGTAATGATCAGTCGAAAATATTGCATATTTTAACCGGCAATTTCCTCATCATTTGCATTCATATAGAAGTGTTCGGTATCCGTATTTCACATATTAGCAAATCTATCACAGATTATCAGATTACATGTATTAGACCTTAAAACCGGTATTTCTAAGGAAATTGACTGCATTGCATGGTATCGCAATATTTCTATATGTCGCAACCCGTGTTTCGAAGACTGTGCAGGAAAAGGAGAAGCTCGCTCAAATTTACACCGCTCAAAGATACGTTAACTCACTAACTTCAAATCTGGTATCATTACAAAGGAGCAATTGCAAATCAACATATCAGACAAAGCCCCAAATAGCAGTACAAGACCACTCCAGAAAGCACAAAGCCCAAAGCTCCAATTTGGCCGCGGAACCGCGGCCAGAGCTGGCTTAGGCCGCGGTTCCGCGGCGGCTTGATAACATCATCACCTGAGTTTTGTACCACAATGCTTCTTACAGGGCCCACTGCTCAGAAATGTATCTCAGTTTCCAGAAGACTCCAGAGGTTTCTGCCAGATCAGCAAGCAAGGGTTTCTAAAGCTTAATTAATCCTAGCTTAAACCCTAAGCTAGCTCCTAACAAACTCCTTCTAGAAGACTCAACAAACTTTTGGAGGGAACTACCATTTCAAACCTAAACCTAGGGTTTGGGAAGTCTATAAATAGAAGTCTAGACCTAGGGTGAATAATCTAATCTTGGAATCCCCAATCTAGTATCAAACTAGAGCCATTCCAATCTCCTTCTTCATCTCCTTCATCCTCAAGTCTAGTGAGAGGGCTTGTGGGAAACCCTAACCCTAATTCCAATTAAAGATCAAGATCCCGAGTACCCATTAAGCAAGAAGCCTTACAACCTTTAGGAGCGAAGCCGATCTTCAACGGAGCAAGCGATCCGAGCCGATCCATGACTCACGAAGCCGAGCGACGCCCGATCAACGATTTAGATTCTTCCTCTTGTAGTTCTTGAAGCGAATGTAATCAAAATTGTTGAGATAAATAAAGGTGATATTGTTTTATCTTGTTTTCTTTAAATTCTGCATCATGATATCTTTACAATTTGTGAATCTTTTATGTGTGGTGATGTGTGAATAAAACTCCGCTCGTCGAGGAGTCGAGACGGTTAATAGAATGATGATGTAACATAGCTTTAATCGATTCTTGAGTCCTACGAGTTTTGTAAACCCTAGCAAGTTCAAGAAACGACGACCCATTTCGTTTCGATGCTTTCTTGATTGACATCGATCGAAATTAGGGAGTCACGATCGTTTCTTGAATTTGGTAGAGGCTAGAAAAGGAATGATATCGACGAAAGAACAAGGGTTAAAAGATGAACCCTAGTTTCATCAAGAAAGCCCTAACTCTCGTCGATGATCATCGATCTAGTATCAATCCTTCGAAGGACAAGAACACGATATCTTTAGATTACATCACATCTATTGATCCTATCGATTCCTACGAGCCTCTTTTAGATTCTTGATTGTTGATTGGAAATATCATCGATACACCGATTCTTGACTGTTTATCTTTTTCTTGATTCTTGAATAGAATATTTTCTTGATTCTTGAATAGAATAGTGACACTTGAAAATCAATACTCTTGAATCATGTTTTCGTTTATCTTAGCTTAACTTTTCAATTCAAACATATCAAAGATATAAATGAATCGTGCAATCCCTGTGGACGATCCGCACTCATTCATGAACTACAATTGACATCGTAGTTTGATTGCGGTCAAAATAATTTTTGGTTGTGATTTCTTTACAATTTTCTACAAACACAATGGAAAATCTAAACGATCAAAATGGCGCCGTTGCCGGGGATCGCGCGCTAATTCGTTTCATATTATAGTTTGAATTGAAAGAATTATTCCATTGTTGTTTTTGAGATCAAAATTCGTGCAAACCCTAAACGATTTGCTGTTGTTCATTGTAAGGAAATCTGGAGCTGTTTGGAAATTGAAGAAAATTTTTGGAATATACCAGAGAACAGAGGGAAGCAACAGGAGCTTTCTTGTGAATTTTGGTGCAGAGATCACACCAGAGGACCGCGTTTCCGCGGCCATTGCCTACCATTTGCGACGGAACCGCCGCTCATTTGGGGGTTCTCTGCAAACTTTTTGGTGCAGGTACTTTCTTGCTCTCTCCCCTCTCCTCTTTTAGCTCCAACTAACACTTTGCTGCAGGATTCTTTGCAAATAATCGCAGCGCCGCAAAAGCAAAAATTAAATTTGTGCGTGATTTTGATTTCTTGGTTGTTTGCATTCTAATACGGAATTTAAGGGGCACGGCCAAATCCAAATTAGGTGGGGATTTCATTACCCTTCCTAGGCCCCGAAAATCGCAAAACTTGCATCCGCATTACCCTCATTAACTAAAAGAAATCTAGAGAAGACTTTAAGGACTGTCGCGCTCAATTAGTACAAGAGAAGGCCGTGGGTAATTCATTGCTTATCCGCGTTTTCTTGTGGTGCCTAAGGCGAGTGTGTCTAAGGTTAGTGGTTTTTAATTAGGCCCACTACTTACGTAGTGGAGTACCTTCCCACTTACCTGGCACTTATCCGGCCATAGGGGGACAAAGAGGCAGTAGAGGATTCTATCCTGCGACTTGTCTTTTGGCAGTTAGGAGCGGTCTAGAGCCGGACCTAGGTGACCACTAGATTCTAGGGTTGTGTGCTGCATTTGTTTTGTCGCATCATTTTTTCAAAAATCCGTCCCTTTTTCAAAAGTAAACACCGCATTCATTTACCCCTAATTATAAGCCAACGCTGCCACTTGTGCTAACCCTTTTTAGTACAAGTTAGGCTGGACACGGGATTCTAGTGCCCGTTTAGTCCGCGTACCTTTTATCGACTCCGAAGTCGATATTTCTCCATTCACCTCTCCTTTACCTACTACCACACCCACACCGATGGATCCGAATCCATCAAACTTCTTTAACCCTAATCTGCCGCCGTCCGTTGGTGCGCAGAATCCACCCCGCATTTCTATCCAGGAGAGATGCTATCCACATAGAGGTCCTCTTTCGACCTGCTTATCCACACCACCAGCCAATGGGAATAACTTTGAAATTAAGACCCAGTATATCAATCTTTTACCCAAATACCACGGACTCGAGACTGAGGACGCTTACGTTTTCATTACCAAATTTGAAAACGTATGCGCAATGATGGGTACGTCACAACTTTCAGTGGATGCGATGCGTCTACGACTTCTTCCATTTACCTTGTGCGATATAGCCGAGAAGTGGCTATACAACACTACCGCACATTCTATTACGAATTGGGAAGAATTCGTCGCTGCATTCCTTAAGAAATTCTACCCACACCAAAAGACAGCTCGAATCCGTAGCGAACTGAATCAATTTGCCCAGCTCCCTACTGAACCATTCTCTAAATACTTTGAACGTTTCAAGGATCTATTGGTTCAATGTCCTCATCACGGCATCCCGAGATGGGAGCTTTGCCGAATCATATATGAGGGCAGTAACCCTAACACTAAACAGAACCTTGAAAACATGTGTCAAGGTACATTTATGACTAAGGATGATGGGGAAGCTTGGAGGTATTTAGAAGAGTTCGCTGAAAAGTCACTACAGTGGGAGAGTGGAACCCAACCATTGAATAGGGGTGGCGTACACCAAATAGATGTGTCCATAGGTGTTCGAGCTGAAATGGCAGCAATGCAAAAGAAGCTCGACGCTATGGAACACAAATTTGCAGTAACCTCCCTAAACCCAGTGTCACTCCCCAAAACTGTTTGTGGGTGCTGTTCTGATCCGTCACATTTAACGGAAGAATGTCCATTAAACTCTGCGTTTCAAGGTCACGAGCATTCTAATGCCGCATTTCAAAGACCTCGAAACGATCCATATTCTTCCACGTACAATCAGGGTTGGAGGAACCACCCGAATTTTTCTTGGAACCAAAACCAATCTCAAAACACGGTTCCAAACACGAATAATTTTCAAAGGGCTTTTCCTCCACCACAACAGCATCCCCTTCAACTCACTCAGCACCCCTATCAGTCACAAAATTTCCAAAACCAGGGCAACAATCCTGCACAGTCTAATCCTATGCAGTTGTCCTGTCCTGACGATTTCTCTCAATTCACTCAAACCATGAAATCACTTTTGTCAAATTTCATAGAGGTTTCGGCTGAGGTTAGATCTTCCGTCGGTGAGATAAAGAAAAACTCAGCATCCCAAGCTGAGAGTATCAGAACGATGGAAGCTGAAATCGCATGACTTAAAGCCGAAATGAGTGCTAGAGAAAAAGGGAAACTTCCCTCTCAACCCCTACAGAATCCTGGGCATTACAATGTAAATGCCATTACAACGTTGAGATCGGGAAGAGTGCTGAATAATAATGTCGGGGAAGATATTGATAGTACTGAAAATCATATCAACACCCCGGCTGAGTCCTTTCCACACACACACACTTCTCCTTCTGATCCTTCTTCTTCTACCAAACCACCTTCTCACGAGCCTATTCTCCAGTTCCCTTTAGGCTTGACACCTTCACCCAACCCTTATAGTTCTCCACAGACGGTCCTCACACCTCCTTTGGGACCTCGTCTACCCCCCTTTCCTTCTCCTGTGATGGACCCTGCGCTTATTGCGAAAGCTCCTTACCTGAACCGGCTAAGGGCTAATAGAACGAGTCCTCATATGGAGAAAACTTTAGAAATGTTCAAACAGGTTAACATCAATATCCCTCTCCTAGATGCTATTCAGCAAGTCCCCGCTTATGCGAAAATTCTTAAGGACTTGTGCACTAGGAAGAGGAAGACTCAAGTGCCAAAGAAGGTCTTTATGTCTAATAATATCAGCACTGCTTTTATACCCCAGCTTCCAAAGAAAAGAAAGGACCCAGGATGTCCTACAATATCGATTTCGATTGGGGGTAAAAACATAAATCGTGCTCTTTTAGACCTTGGCGCAAGTGTTAACCTGCTCCCTTATTCTGTCTATGAGCAATTAGGGATTGGAGAGCTGAAACCTGCTCACTGCACTCTCCAGATGGCAGACCGATCTATCACCAAACCAAGGGGTGAATTAGAGGATGTATTGATAAAGGTCGGGGAATTTGTTTTCCCTGTAGACTTCATTGTGCTCGACACACATCCTGTAGCAAACCCCCGGGGCCAAATTCCGGTGATTTTGGGTCGTCCTTTCCTTGCCACTTCCAACGCTGTTATAAACTGTAGAAATGGTTCAATGAACTTATCATTTGGAAATATGACCATTGAACTAAACATCTATAGAGTTGGAAGTCAGCCATCAGAACCCTCTGCTCATATTTTAGATGTGTGCTCTGTCCATGAGATCGCTCCCGATAGTTGTGGAGCTGAGGATCTTTGCTTTACTGATCTCGATGACATTACCACATCTCTTCTTGATCTTACACATGATCTTAGTGAGGACACTTTCTCTACACTTGAGTCCTGCACTTCTGACTTTTCTCCACCCGAGTCTGTATCTTTCACAGGCTCTGAGCTTCTTTGCAGATCCAAAAATCACTCAATGATCCCTCCTTCTATCATTTCTCCGCCTGAGTTAGATCTCAAAATTTTACCTTCTCACCTGAAATATGCATATCTAGGTGAGAATGAGTCTTTACCGGTTATCATATCCGCTTCTCTTGCATCAGAGCAAGAGAATGCCCTTTTATCGGTATTGAGATCTAACAAAGAGGCGTTTGGTTGGAGTATGGCGGACATCAAAGGGATTAGTCCCTTGATAGTTGAACATCATATACATGTGATGGATGATGCCAGACCGACCCAAGAACCACAGAGACGGTTGAATCCCGTCATGAAGGAAGCGGTCATGAAAGAAATCGTCAAATGCTTAGATAATGGTATTATATACCCCATCTCCGATAGCCAGTGGGTGAGTCCTATACATGTCGTTCCTAAGAAATCCGGCATCACAGTTATCACAAATGAGGCGAATGAGTTGATTCAGACACGCGCCCAAACTGGGTGGCGTGTATGCATCGATTATAGAAAACTCAACGTTGCTACGAGGAAAGATCATTTTCCTCTACCATTTATTGATCAGATGCTGGAACGATTAGCGGGACGACAATATTATTGTTTTATGGACGGATACTCAGGCTACAATCAGGTCCCCATCGCCAAAAAGGATCAAGATAAAACCACTTTTACTTGTCCTTTTGGTACCTTTGCTTACAGTCGCATGCCCTTTGGGTTATGCAATGCTCCCGCTACCTTTCAGCGGTGTATGATGGGGATATTCTCTGATATGGTAGAGAATTTTCTGGAGATGTTTATGGACGATTTCTCGATTTTTTGAGACTCTTTTTCTGATTGCCTAGCGAATCTTGACGCTGTTCTTACTCGTTGCAAAGAGAAGAACTTGACTTTGAACTGAGGAAAATGCCATTTTATGGTCCAAGAAGGAATAGTCCTTGGACATGTCATTTCACAGAAAGGCATTGAGGTTGACAGAGCTAAGATAGATGTCATTCAAAACCTCCCTCATCCCAAAAGCGTCAAAGATATTCGCTCTTTCCTTGGCCATGCGGGCTTTTATAGGAGATTCATTAAGGATTTTAGCAAAATTGCTAGACCTTTAACACTACTCCTGGCCAAGGATACGACCTTCCATTTTGACTCGGATTGCGAGACAGCTTTCGACTCACTTAAACACTCACTCACTTCAGCCCCCGTTTTATCATCACCAAACTGGGACTACCCCTTTGAGCTGATGTGTGACGCATCTGATTTTGCAGTAGGTGCAGTCTTAGGACAGCACATCGAAAAGATGCCACACGTGATTTACTATGCTAGTAAGACCCTGAATGATGCGCAAATCAATTATACAACCACAGAGAAAGAGCTTTTAGCGGTTGTATTTGCATTAGAAAAATTCAGGCCTTACTTAATCGGCTCACCTATAGTTGTATATACTGACCATTCCGCTTTAAAACATCTTCTAGCGAAGAAAGATGCAAAATGTCGACTAATATGTTGGATCCTACTGTTACAAGAATTTGATCTTGTTATCAAAGATAAGAAAGGATGTGAAAACGTAGTAGCTGACCACCTTTCACGCATCATTTCTTCTCCTATGACCCTGCCGATCGATGACTCGTTCCCTGATGAACAACTCTTGAGCATATCCACTGAACCATGGTTCAGGGATATTGTGAACTATCATGCCACGGGACTAATACCGAGCGATTGGTCAAAACAGGACAAATATCGTTTTTTATCCCAAGTAAAACACTTTTACTGGGATGAACCCTATTTGTTTAAATATTGTCCTGATCAGATCATTCGCCGGTGTGTCCCGAATGAAGAGTTCAAGAGTGTTCTTTCTTTTTGTCATGATCAGGCCTGTGGGGGTCACTTTGGTCCTAGAAAGACAGCGGAAAAGGTTTTGCAATGTGGATTTTATTGGCCGACCTTATTCAAGGACGCATTTGAGTATTGCAAAACCTGTACACAATGTCAGTATACGGGTAGAATATCCCAGAGGAATGAAATGCCTCAGCAACCCATCTTGGTTGTTGAAATATTTGATGTTTGGGGCATTGATTTTATGGGTCCTTTTCCCAACTCCTTTGGGAATCTGTACATATTGCTGGCGGTTGATTATGTCTCAAAATGGGTAGAAGCCATTCCATGTCGCACTAATGACAAGAAAGTTGTCATTAAGTTCTTAAAAGAGAATATCTTCTCGCGATTTGGACACCCACGCGCTATTATTAGCGATAATGGGACACACTTCTGCAACTGGTCTTTCGAGACTCTGATGCGGAAATACTCAATCAACCACCGACTTTCTACACCCTATCACCCCCAAACAAGCGGGCAGGCTGAAATCTCAAACAGACAAATCAAACTTATCCTGGAGAAGACTGTTGCTAAAAATAGAAAAGACTGGTCGACCAAATTGATGGATGCTCTTTGGGCATTCAGGACTGCATATAAGACCGACCTAGGAATGTCTCCATATAGGATAGTGTTTGGAAAAGCATGTCATTTACCTATCGAGATAGAGCATAAAGCATTGTGGGCTATAAAGGAAATAAATTTTGATTTAAACCTTGCTTGCAACTTTCGGAAGCTGCAACTTAACGAGCTAAGCGAACTCCGCGATGAAGCTTATGATAATGCTGTAATCACAAAGAATAGGACTAAGGTTTTTCACGATAAAAGCATTTTAAGGAAAACATTTTTACCTGGTCAACAAGTCCTTCTTTATGATTCACGATTACACCTTCACGCGGGTAAGCTCCGATCTCGTTGGAAGGGACCTTTTGTTGTGCGGTCTGTATACCCGCACGGGGCAGTAGAAGTAGAAAATATTAAAAACGGCACCTTTTTCAAAGTAAATGGTCATAGACTAAAGCCGTATTTTTCCACTGACCCCACGGAGGAGCTCTTGTTCTTACAAGAGCCAGTTTATTTGGATTAAAATTCCTCCGTCTCATCTTCATATCCAGTATATCATTGCATTATTTTTTGAATGAAGGTGAGTGAAAAGAATAAGTTTGGGGGAAGTTCTTCACTTATATATTTTTTGCCCCCACTAATAATTCCCCCCAGGCTTACAGTTTTGTAGGTATAGCATTTGGTAACAGTGAGGACACTGTTGAAAACAAGTTTGGGGGTGGTTTGTGCTTATTTTCGCATCATTTGCATATCATCTGCATAAGCACAAAACATTTCTTTAAAAATCTATAAAAATTGAAAAATTTTCAAAACCCATAAAAATTTAAAAAAATTTCAAATATAAAAGTAATTTTAATATTTACACTTTTTTTTTGTATATAAATAAGATAATGAAAGTTTAGATAGTGAAAAGTTACATCCATGAGATTAGAAAAATCTAAGAAAACTAAGAAAATTAGAAGTTTTCTTATACGAACTAGTAATAAGTAGTTATGAGCCGTTGTCCCAAGGGTTAGTAAGATGAAGGACGTCACTAATCTGAGGATAAAAATAAGTCTGAAAAATAGTTTCTATTCTGGAAGCCAAACATTTTGAACGTTGCTACCCTGCTATTCGCACTTACACACGTCTTGAAGCCTGGGATAGTAGAGGATACCTTGAAATGCTCTTGTCTTAAAGCCGATGTATGAAGGAAATAAAAAGAAAAAAAGTGAATAAAAAAAATATAAAGTGGTGAGAAAAATGGACACTGGTTTTGTTATCACCAAAGGCAATAAAAAAATGTATAGCAAGGGTGCCTCTTCACCTAGTGCCCTAAGGCCAACTGGTCTGGGAGTCACTGCTGTGCCTGAGGTGGTGCAAGACGAGGAAAATACACCAAGTAAGCAAGCACAGGAGTAATCGGTCGGTTAGTACCTCAAGAAGTGTTAACGGTCGCATGAAAGTGTGTGAGCAATTTCATCTAAATATTCATTAATTAAAAAGTACTGAGGCTGATGGGCAAGAGTATGATAGCTTGAATTGAATTCTCCGGGTGTAGGGATGTCCTTTACACACACGCAGGGTTATATGATCGATGTTTGGAAGAAAGATAGGAATGAAGAATAAGACGATGTTTTATTGAGAGAGGACGTGATTTCTAACATCTTTTCATGACCATTAAGATAGGGCTCATGACAACCGAAAAGCTAGCTTAGTTGGAAACCCTAATTTTCAAAGCTTTTCTTTTACGATTCTCTTCTTTAAATGTAATATTCATGATCTTGCTTTTATTATTGGATTTTGTGGGTGCAATCCGCTGAAAACCCTCAGGAGACAACACCCCTCCTACTAGGGACACCTAGAGGTTTAAAGGCTTGTTGCACGTGCTCAGTGCAATCGTGTTGCCTACGAAAGTGTGCTAGTTAGTTTTTCTCTTTCTTTATTTTCTCCTTCTCTTTTTAATAAAACATTTGCTCGAGACGATCGAAATTAAGTTTTGGGGTATTTGATCAGTCGAAAATATTGCATATTTTAACCGGCAATTTCCTCATCATTTGCATTCATATAGAAGTGTTCGGTATCCGTATTTCACATATTAGCAAATCTATCACAGATTATCAGATTATATGTATTAGACCTTAAAACCGGTATTTCTAAGGAAATTGACTGCATTGCATGGCATCACAATATTTCTATATGTCGCAACCCGTGTTTCGAAGACTGTGCAGGAAAAGGAGAAGCTCGCTCAAATTTACACCGCTCAAAGATACGTTAACTCACTAACTTCAAATCTGGTATCATTACAAAGGAGCAATTGCAAATCAACATATCAGACAAAGCCCCAAATAGCAGTACAAGACCACTCCAGAAAGCACAAAGCCCAAAGCTCCAACTTGGCCGCGGAACCGCGGCCAGAGCCGGCTTAGGCCGCGGTTCCGCGGCGGCTTGATGACATCATCACCTGAGTTTTGTACCACAATGCTTCTTACAGGGCCCACTGCTCAGAAATGTATCTCAGTTTCCAGAAGACTCCAGAGTTTTCTGCCAGATTAGCAAGCAAGGGTTTCTAAAGCTTAATTAATCCTAGCTTAAACCCTAAGCTAGCTCCTAACAAACTACCTTCTAGAAGACTCAACAAACTTTTGGAGGGAACTACCATTTCAAACCTAAACCTAGGGTTTGGGAAGTCTATAAATAGAAGCCTAGACCTAGGGTGAATAATCTAATCTTGGAATCCCCAATCTAGTATCAAACTAGAGCCATTCCAATCTCCTTCTTCATCTCCTTCATCCTCAAGTCTAGTGAGAGGGCTTGTGGGAAACCCTAACCCTAATTCCAATTAAAGATCAAGATCCCGAGTACCCATTAAGCAAGAAGCCTTACAACCTTTAGGAGCGGAGCCGATCTTCAACGGAGCAAGCGATCCGTGCCTATCCACGACTCACGAAGCCGAGCGACGCCCGATCAACGATTTAGATTCTTCCTCTTGTAGTTCTTGAAGCGAATGTAATCAAAATTGTTGAGATAAATAAAGGTGATATTCTTTTATCTTATTTTCTTTAAATTCTGCATCATGATATCTTTACAATTTGTGAATCTTTTCTGTGTGGTGATGTGTGAATAAAACTCCGCTCGTCGAGGAGTCGAGACGGTTAATAGAATGATGATGTAACATAGCTTTAATCGATTCTTGAGTGCTACGAGTTTTGTAAACCCTAGCAAGTTCAAGAAATGACGACCCATTTCGTTTCGATGCTTTCTTGATTGACATCGATCGAAATTGGGGAGTCACGATCGTTTCTTGAATTTGGTAGAGGCTAGAAAAGGAATGATATCGACGAAAGAACAAGGGTTAAAAGATGAACCCTAGTTTCATCAAGAAAGCCCTAACTCTCGTCGATGATCATCGATCTAGTATCAATCCTTCGAAGGACAAGAACACGATATCTTTAGATTACATCACGTCTATTGATCTTATCGATTCCTACGAGCCTCTTTTAGATTCTTGATTGTTGATTGGAAATATCATCGATACACCGATTCTTGACTGTTTATCTTTTTCGTGATTCTTGAATAGAATAGCGACACTTGAAAATCAATACTCTTGAATCATGTTTTCGTTTATCTTAGCTTAACTTTTCAATTCAAACATATCAAAGATATAAATGAATCGTGCAATCCCTGTGGACGATCCGCACTCATTCATGAACTACAATTGACACCGTAGTTTGATTGCGGTCAAAATAATTTTTGGTTGTGATTTCTTTACAATTTTCTACAAACACAACGGAAAATCTAAACGATCAAGTAACGCTGATCGTCCTCTCTCCATTTACTTGACATGCACTGGAGACAGCTGCATGATTTGAATCTGGTTCAATTAAATCAGTGCCTCTGTTTCTATATTGGATATAGAACAGTTCATATCTTGACATTGTTAAGGTACGGGGAGTTGTCCGACTTATGCTTAAAACCAGACTCCGGATAACTCAATGCACGTTTCTGTAATGGCTGTTTGTGGGTTGACCCGGGCTATGACGAGGGTTGATATTCTACCATCTGGAAGATCAATAGTGATATTGTTCTTGACTCGCCACAGTTTTAATAAAAATGGATTTTTTTTTTCCAGAAAACAGTAGTGGGAGTATGGTAGAACTGGAAGTGATTCCAGAACCGCAAACGATTACTGAAGATTTGATAAGAACCTAAAGATTCAATCTGGTTTGACATTCCATTGGCCACTCCGCAGATAGAGTGGGTAACCTCAGGCACTCGAGAGGTACTTAGGTATGCTCAAGGACGGTGACAGGAAGGTTCTTGTTTACCCAGATTTGCTATTGCTGTTGTTCCAGACTGTGAGACCCGGCAGGAGGATGAGTATAGCGTCGTTCTAAACTAGCTTTAGAAGTGTAGCCTATACGACTCTGCCAGAGGGTTGTCGTAGTCAGTGGGAGCAGCGGAAGCATTGGTGGACATCAGGCTTATGTCTATTTATAGACTAAAGCAGATATAGCGGAGATAGATCATTTATTTCTGATGTGAAAGTCATAGGTTTGACTTCATCAGAATAGGGGATGGATCTGTTAAGAAGGTAGTAGGGTGTGATGTCGTGGTATTTGATGACATACACAGAGTAGGAAGTGATATTCCTATACTACGATCGGTTATACTTTGGTCGTCAGACAGTGGTTTCTCCACATAGGACTTGGATATTATATCAGACATTCTGGTTACTAGATCTATGGTTTTAGATCTAGATTTGGGTGGTTTCCTAATCTGGCTACCTTGACAGCATTCTATGAGTATTTAGAATGGACGACTCCTGGTACGGTAGTAAACCTGCAGGTGATGGAGTCACCCTCTCTAGAGGTGTCTTACAGACTAAAGGGGAGAGGGATGTGCATGATTGGCAGATCACTTGCTTAGGCAATTGAGTCAATCATGAGATGTCAGGTACCACACTAGATGTTGTTCTTGCAGTAGGTGCAATAAGTTGATATTCATCCAATCCTAGAGAAACAATCGGAAGCAGTTTTAGAACATAAGTTGATGTTCTAGGGATATGATAACGACAGCCTCCTTTAGGAGACAGTTATCATTCCAGGCTTCCAAGGTGACCTGGATGGCAGAGTGGCTGTCAGAGTTATAGTTTTCCCTCTGACGAGGGGTAGTATTTTGGACAGATGGTCCAGGTGGATACTGAGGGAAAGTATGGCGTAGGATACTGATTAAGTTCAGTTGACGATACAGTCGAAGAAGTTTGGATTTGGAGTTCACTTATGAGCTAGGTCCCATCAGATATCCAGACACATTCTAAGACAGGTATTGCTCATTTCGGGAGAAGGCTTTCTCCGTGAACTTGAGATAAAGAGAGACATAGATAGAAACATCAGAGCGGATCCACTCACTGAGGCTATTCCTCGAACGCAATAGTTTCGCAAACGAGCTTTGTGAGACTGACTAGTAGAGGAGTTGGGTGTTCGATATCACACGGGCTGTGAGTATGCGACATCGCAATAATTAGCCTTGAGTGCAAGTCGGAGATTGTTGGAGATAGTGCCCTCAGAGTCAATTATTGGATCACAGGCACGCAATTGCAATGATTGAGGGAGGACCTGTCCCAGTAGGACAGTCTTACTCGAGATGGTAATATGCTATCTGGTTTATCTTTATAATCGTGTACTGCTTTAGGTGACCTTATGAGTCGCTATTACACGTTGATAGAGCCCCTAGGATTCTTGCTTGACTACCAGCAGTATGAGGGCGATCATATACGTGAGAGCTGGAGTCTATAAGCACATCCTTAAAAGGTCCCTGGTCGTGGGAGTTTCGAGACAGGGCATCGATGCTCCAGAGTAGACTAGTGTATACAGTCGAGACCCCGACCAGGGGGGTGGCTGGTCTCACAAGCCACTGGTGTCAGTTGGTTCACCTAAGATGTATACAGGTGCTCATTGGGTTATGAGTACACCGGACAGGACTCGCCGGGAACCTGCTAGTTGGTATTATACCTGATGTCAGATAACAGTTCCCTGGTGACATGTGTACAGGTTAGTTCATCGACCTGAGATCGTCATTTGTCTCGTGTGAGTTCCCACTGTGCTTTGATTACTACCCTACCACGGCTCAAAGGAGTCGTGAAAACAGGTTTTAGTTGGGTACAGTCCCGAGCCACATAGAGGCAGTGAGCGGATCTGCAGGGGTTCGTCTCTCCCGGTATTGGGGGTGAGGTCGTGCTGTGTCTAGGAGAGCCAGTACATGAAAAGTTCTTGGCCAAGGCAGGAGATTTGCTGGTAGGTATTCCAGTAGTATCTTAGGGTGTTCTGGGCTACACTCCGACACGACTTGGACCGCTTTTGGGGGTCTGACTTTTACCAACCCCCTAGGCCCGCCATGCGATGCTCATAGACGAACGGACCAGACTGTACGGATATTGTCACTGACAGGATCAGTAGGGTGTCAGGATGAGTTCGCTCATCGACGTCCCTTTTGGTCAATAGCTGGTGGCCCGTCACGTATGGCTAATACCTCTGACGTGCTAGTGATTAAATCCACAGCCATAGTATTGACGAGTCTTTAGAGTCCACCATACATACAGTTACTCAGGTTTCAGGCGAAACACTGTAGAGGCCGTATGGAGATATGGCAGGGTTCGATCAGATACGTGCGGTATTGCACGGATCGTAATCGGACGGTTTTTACTAGCCGGCTTTGGCTTAAGCCGGATCCTAGTATTAGATAGTGTAGATTTTGTCTCTTTGCATTTGTGTTCAATGGGAATACAAATGCGGGCATGTATTTGCAGTAGCGGGGTTTTCCAGTAATTTATTACGGGATCAGTTTTCTGAAGTTGCCTGTTTGCATTCCGTTCCGGCCGGTTTTTCTTTATTCCTTCACGGCCGGACTTTTCTGATGGAGGGGTTATTTGCAAATAACTTTTTATGGAAGGGGTTCTTTTCATATTAAGGGCTTCATGATGGTTCTTTCATCATTAGATGCTTTTTGCATCACTTGACTTGCTTTCATGTGATGGTTGTGTGTGATTTGAGGAGATGAGATATTGTTGTGACCATTATTCTTGTTGATCTCTTCTTTTCTCTTTTTATTATTCAATCATCTTTTTTCCCACCCCACAAGAGGAGGGCCGGCCACACATTTCTTGAGAGGGAGAAAAAAAAAGAGAGTTTCATTTTTGGAGTGGTGGGATTATTCTTCATCTCATTCTTCTTGCTAGAAAATTGAAAGCACCAATTTTCTTTAATCTCTTCCTTCATCCTCCATGGCAACAAAACCCCAAAGAGACAATGGCTACTACACTATTCTACAGCAAATCTTGGACGCGTCGGCTAGCCAACTTCGCGCCCGAGTCGCCTCGGTCCAGAGGTGGGAGCCCGTAAAAGTATTCGGCTACGTGGTGCCTTTCCGACGAGGACATGACAGACGGAGATTCCGCTGGAGATCGGAGTGGAGACGAAGATCGAAGGACACAGATCGCTTGGTATACCTCTCTACCCATCTTGTATTTTGCTAGTAGCTAGGTTAATGGCCCGATCCGGGTTAAAAGTGCGCGGTGGTGCCGGTTTGCTAGTTTGCAAAGTTTTTTTTGTTTCCGCGTCTCCGGCTTCGGATCGACGGCCGGGGCGCCGCCGCGGACTTACATTGGTATCAGAGTCACGCCATTAACCATGCCTAGCTTGCTCTAGTATGTTTAAAACCCGATCGAACAAAAATCGCAAAAACCGTATTTTCAGTGCACTGTTCTCCGTCGAATTTTTTTTAGCTCCAAAATTTTTTCAGGTTGTTTCAGAATACTGTGCATGAAAATCTAAGAAATCTGTGAAAATTTGGTCGCGAGATCTCTCCAAACAGCCGCGGAACCGCTGCCAAACCCATGCTTGGGCCGCGGTTCCGCCGCGCTTTTTACTATTCATCGCACCAAATTTTAACAGTAGGCTTTTGGGTTGGTAATAGGGGTTTTGGGATATTCTTTTTGGGCCCATATTTTCTGTAAGTGCTAAAGTACTTCTTGGGGCCCACTTGATAAATTTTGGTCGATCGGATATTTTAAACATGCTAGTTCACAGTATTTACATTATATCTGCGACTGTGAATGTCACTTGATCGGTAAATCCTGTCTAACTGCTATAGCCCGGTTAGATGGATTTGCGAACGTGACATTCACGTTGATGTTCTATGTTGTGTTGTGATGTTGCGGATCGGTCGTGGGGGATAGCCTGGTTGCAATGGTAGTACAGTTTTGTTTTATATGTACATTTGATATTGCGGGGCGAGCGTCCGACATGTGGACTGCCGTCACTGCCTGTTTGTATTATTATTTTGGGGCACGACCAGGTTGCGGTCGATGTACCCGTTGTATATATATTTTACTTTCTGTACTAGGATTACGCCGCGGAGGGGTGCACGGATAGCCGGGTTCTAGAGAGCAACGAGCCCGCATCTCATGGCTTTGAGACGGAGGGGGCTTTACTCTGGAATTGGCGGGCTGTTCGCCGCACTCGTAGGGGGTATAGGTTGACCCAGGAGGGGTTCCCAAGTTACCGGATTCCGTGAAGTGCTGGGTGGTCCATTCACGTTGCTGAAGGGGGCTGCCTCGCTTCAGGTTTTGGCGGGTAACTTGCCGCGCCCGTGGGGGTCTAGGTTTTTCATTGCACATGCTATCCACACGACCATGGGAACGTCGGGTTTCAGTAGCGGCTCTGTGAAACCCGGGGATCCCAGATATCTGTATTGTTCTGTGATGTTGTACATTTCTGTGATGTTGCATTTTATCACGCCTTGAGCGAAATATTATATATTGATATATATACTAGTAGATGTTGTATATGTTTTGCATCCGCGCTTGTCTAGTCCCCGCTCTGTCGTTAGTTAAGTAACCTAACGGGTGATGATGGGACCCAGTGGCGAATGCGGATGGCATATACATACATCATTATTTTCGTTCCTTTGTGGTGTGATCAATTGATGGGACTGCGTTGATTCGAATCAATGCAAGATAAAAAAACCTATTCTGATGTTGTTGGAACACTTTTCAAAAAGCTGTTATTGTAAGGACGTTCACTTTTGTTTTGCACGGACCTAATTAATGTAAACCTCGTTTTCCCAGAGGCGTAACCCCGTTAACACCTTTCTAGACACCTACTTGATCGGCTAATTGTAACGTGTAAAACTCTCCCAGGAGTAACAATTACTCACAGTGGGTATCGGGATCCAACTATCTTATAGAAGGTATGCAATCTCATTGCAAATTTTAACACTTGAAATTCCCGATAATATTTTGCCCCTAGCGTCCTATGACCTTGACAGAGGTCAACAAACCATAGGCTGCTAGTCAAGTTCAACCTGTCATTTCCTGATTGAAGTAAACCCACCCGCACGACTCTTGACAGAGGTCAACAAGGTCGCACGACTACCCTAAATCAATCACATCATATACTTATACAGATAAGCACTAATCAGCTACCGCACACTACGTCTTGACAGAGGTCAACAAACGCAGCACGAATACTAACTAGTACTTATCTGAAATGACGGAGGGCTACGACAAGTTTTTCTGAAAACCTTTTGTGTAATGAACTTGATATCGTTGTAGAATCAAATGATTTTAAAATGGAGTGTTTTTGAGGCTTTTCTAGTTTTGCTAAAGGAGTCACTCCCGGTGATGGGATCATCAGTCCTTTCCTCGTCGAATGAGGTGCGGGATATATCATATATATCACTGTGCAAAGAAAAAACTATAGAAGCAATCAAAAACAAACCGAGTGTGTAGCATCTGCCAGTTATTGCTAAAGGAGTCACTCCCGGTGAAGGGATCTCGGTCCTTTCCTTATCGAATAAGGTGCAGGATGTTCTACAAGCAACACCGCGATGCAAAGCAAGAACTCTAGCTACCTGTTTTATTTTGAAATTCGATTCCATAACATCTTAGGTTTCTTTTCTTTCATTAATCACATTAATGAAGTCCCATCATTTAAATCACCTAAACATCACAGATAAATACGACGTACACTTATGCCATCCGCATTCGCCTCGATGTCCCCTAGTGCACCGTTAGGTTAGGTAACTAACGGCAGAGCGGGGCAGGGCTAGTGCGGGTGTAAAACATAAGTAACGTCTATATAATATATCATATATACTATATACTGTATTTATCATAGAACATATCAGATGATCACATCACAGATATCGCAGCAGAAGAAACATATGAAATATTAGATATACTAGGACGTCCGTGTTTTCAATACGAGCCAGTATAAAACACGGATTCCATGGTCGCGATGAATAGTCAAACCCACACCCCTAGACCCCTATGAGAGCGGCAAGCAACCCTACCAATTGTAGAGTTAGGAGACCCGGACTCGACTCCTCGAGTTGGTCTCCCACTGACTCCAGAACCCGGTTACTTGTGCCCTCCTCCTTGGGTCTATCCTAGTGCGGAAAAGTAAATAATATACATCAACGGTGACAACTTCCGCAACCTGGAAGTGCCCCAATAAAAGAATATTACATACAAGTTTTTATATGAATGAAAATGAAAAACACTCATCTCAAATAAAAAACCCCGGCTATTCAAACACGACGATCCAATATAACATATCCAGCAACACATAACATCACATGTCATCAATATAAGTAAATATGCCCATCCCAATTATCGTTGACATATAGCAACGAAACCGGCGATATCACATATTACACTTACGATCACAGAAAAGAAAGTGTAAAACTACAACAGTTGGAATCCGCAACCTCCTCAGACATCGCATGCCTGACCATATGAATTCCGTAGACATCGCATGCCTAACAATTATAAACTCCGCATTTTAGTCTCATTATCGAAAACTCTTTTCAATATCAAGTCGGGCAATTCAACAAGATTCCCGACATCCTGATCGAATGCTCGTTGCAAACTTCAGTAGACGGCCGCACCCCCGATACCGTCGACGAAGTTCACCAAGGCGGAACACCGCTGCCGCGAGCACCCGAACGGATGCTTTCGGCGACGGGGTTCTCCTACAGTCACTTGGTCGGGGATATGGGGTGTATCTGTCTATTAAGTTTATCCGGCGAGTATCCGCGTACGCTACGTGATTGCGACGGACTTTTGATCGCATCAAAATTCCGTGGCAACCGATCAAGTGAGACTAAAGTGCTATATTTATAACATTCAAATCAGTTATCGCATAACTGCTTGTGGATTCCAAATATTGTATCCCATTCCAGATAAATAGAAAATGTTAAACTTTCCGATCGAACATTCATACACCCAAGTTTTCCCGAAACAAATCAACACATGAAATAGGTTTAAAAAACATCCAGTTCATGCCTCAGTACCAATGATCCAGCCGTAGAAGGGTCAAGCCAACGCCTCACATGTGGCACGCCGTACTGCCCCAAACCCGAAGGTTCAAAGGGCAGTTCAAGACGGTCACATAATCGAGTTAAGGTTTGTTGTCTTCTAGAGGGTCCATCGTGTTACTTGCACTACTTAGAACTTTGTTAAACCACGGAAAGATCCAACACTTGGAAATTTCCCGACAGGGGAAAAATTGGGTATTTATATCCGGTCGAACTTTTTAACGTATTCAACAAATTATCCGGAAAACACATTGACAAAGTTTGATAATCCGATCGAATCTAAGAACTCCCAATACAACCCAGAAAACTCAACTCTTGAGTAAATATTAAAAATTCCCAGAAAACTCAGCATTTCAAGAAAGAAGTTACTGTGCAAAAAGTTTTGAAAAAGGTGACAATTTGGCCACGGAACCGCCGCACGAGCCATACTCGTGCCGCGGTTCCGCCGCGCTTTGAACGATTCAGAAGCACGTGCTTCACAGTAACTCATAAATATACCTGCTGAATTTTTTGGCAATTTTTAATTCACAAAAATCCAAATTTTCAGAAAATTTCCAGAGAGTGTTTGGAGTTAGGGTTTCGGGTTCGATCGGGTTTCTAACATCGTCTACGCATCGCCTAAGGCACTAGCTAGGCTCTGATACCATTGTAGGGTTCCTAGGCACACTAATGAGGTCTCACAAGGCATCAACCATGCCAATTTCAAAAATTTCAAGTGCCGAGAAACCCTAATACAGATCGTTGACTAGAGTTTAAGCGAAAACGAGCAACTAGTTAACATCTTAACTATGAGTGAACGGAAATACAACCTTTGTAGATCCGGTCCTCCACCTCCATAGCTCCATGATGAAATCCCCTCGCTGCGATCATCGGATCCCGGGCTCAAGCGTCGGCTTCATCGGAGAAAAGGGCGGGCTAGGTCGTCGACTTCGATGCCGAAGATGATCTACGTCGAGGCAACACAAGATCAATCTCCAACTTCACCAAGCCATGAAACTTGTGAAGAAAACACCCTATACTACTTGGCAAGTGGTAGAGGATGAAGAAATAGGAAGTGGGTTCACTTTAGAATTGGATTTCTCACTCTTTTCATCAAGTCACCATTGATGGTTGCAAGTTTTTCTTCTTGTTGATGAAGAAGAAGAAGAAGAAAGAATATGATAAGTATATCTCAAAAAGAAAATCAAATGAATACTTATCATATAGCAACCATAGTTAGGTGTAGAGAATAAACTACAGTTAGGTTGAATGGTTAGGGTTAAGTCAACAAACAAAATGGTCAAGCTTTCAACACTTCATGAAGCTTCATGAAAGAAACAAAATAAGCCACCATTCTATTTATCTTTCAAAGATGAATAAATAAATAAATAAATGAATAAGTAAATAAAATCAAAACCCTAACCATTACATAACCATGGTTTAATCTTAACATACACCCAAACTATCATGTATCATCAAACATGATACAATCAAATGTACAAAAGTATATCACATATACAATGTGCACATCAAGTGAGAAAATCCATTTAAAGTGAACCAATACTATTTAATGCAAAGTAATATATCAAATATATAATTATGCATTAAATCATTAAATCAACACTTGATTTAACGATCCAGTCATATCTCATATAACCGACTAATATCCAATGTATCGGCTTATCGAATCAATCCTTGAATCGATAACTAGGTTATATCGCATACAACCAATCGATACATTCATCGCGAGAATAGAATACGGTATCATATACACGCATTATTCTTGGTCCCGCATATATCTCATATGCGCTCCTATTTCGTTTCGCTTGAGCCAGGAAACCTCTGTGTAGGACTCTAAAGACTCGTCAATATGCCGGCAGCAGGTGATGATCATATCAAAACCCACAAGCCGCAAGCGGTCTGCTAAACGTAACGGCCACCCGGGTATTGAGCGATCAGAAGATCGACGAGCAAGCCCCCTCACACTCCTGTGAATCCAACCAGTAACACTTACCGTACAGTCCGGTCTGTTCGTCTGATATGTCGCATATCTCGCCTAGGGGTGGTAAACGTCAGACCCCAGTAGCTCGATAAGTCGTGTCGATATGAGGTCTATAACAGTTCGAGATATTACTGGTAACACTTACCAGTAAATCTCAACAACCCTGGCCAGGGATTTCCGGTTATAGCCAATCGAACACAGCGCAACATCAACTCCCTATACCGGGAGAGACGAATCCCCTCCTATCGCTCATTGACTCCATATGATTCGGGACTGTACCCAAAAACCACCATTTTGCACGCCCTCTTGGACGTGGTAAGGTGGAAATCAAAGCACAGTGGGTATCACACAAGACTCTATGACATCTCGGGTCTACAGACTAACCTGTACCAGTGTCACCAAAGAACTGCCATCTGACGTAAGGTATAATACCATCTGGGAGTTCTCGGCGAGTCCATCCAGTGTACCCAGTCTCCACTGAGCACCCGTATATCATCTCTGATGTCAAACACCAATGGATATGGGATCATCCATCGCCCATCTGTATGGGTCGAGAAGGTATACGCTAGTCTACTCTGGTATATCGATGCCCCGTCTCGATACACCCACGACTAGGGACCTTGAAGGATGTACTTATGGACTACCTTGTCCCCACTAGTATGATCCGCATCATAGTCCAGGTAGTCAAGTACACATCCTAAGGGCTTTACCAACATGTAACAGAGAGACAATCAGTGTACACGTTAAGTTAAAGAGTAACCAGATAGCATACTATCATGTCGAGCAAGAAAGTCCTCCCTATATATGTCCCAGCATCCACTACAATATACATCCTATGTACAGTAATGGCCTCTAGGGCATACATATAACTAACAGAAGTTTCGGCGATCGGCTGCTCACACTTCGATGCAAGATTTCACTATTGAATGGCATATTGGATCAGTGTTTCATTCAATCTCCCCTCTTCATTGATCAGCACAGAGATGGTGGTTCGTTTGCTCGCACTGATAAACTTTTGTGTGAAGAGCAGTTCCATATCAGCGAAAGTCTCTACGGAGTCATTTGGGAGCTCTGAGTACCATTCGAAGGCAATATCTGCCAGGCTGCTGACGAACTGCTGGAGGAGTAGCTTATCATTGCCTCCAGTGTTACCGCACATTGCTTTAAACTATGCGATATGCTGGTGGGGATTCCCCTTTCTTTTGAAGACATTGAACTTTGAGATTGTATAACTCGGAGGGTATTACTTCTGTTCGTACCATGCTGGATATGGACGACCGGTCTTAACCAACATAGCATTTGCTTCGCTGGCGGTGAGGAGTTTGACCTGTTGGGCTATGTACTCAGTGAGCTGAGCCTTCAATATTGTTTCATCTTTTGAGGTTGAAAGGGCCTACAGAGAGCTTGTGGCATCTCCTTTCTCATTATCAGGTACCACTGGCGGTTCTTCGGTCAGTGGTTCTGACGATTGAGCCATTATCCTACACATTTTCTGCAGTAAGAGGACTATTTTGTTCATGTTGGCATCCATATCCACCACTTATTTGCTTTTCTTGTCGAGAGCACATTTCAAAGAGTCAACTTCAAACCCTTGCTCTGCTAAGTCTTCTTGTTCGTCTTCCGAACACGTCTTAGGCGGCGGGCTGACGTGTTGGATATAGTTCCTTCAAGGCAATTATTGTAATTACAAGAAGGTAGTCAAGGCAATTGAGGGAGGACCTATACGGGTAAAACAGTCTTACTCGAGATGATAGTATGCTATTTGGTTTGTTTTTATCATTATGTGTATACGTTTTACTTGCTATTTCGTGTCGCTAATATATAATGATAAAGCCCATAGAATTCTTGCTTGACTACCGGCATTACGATGGTGATCGTATACGTGAGAGCTGGGTAGTCCATAAGCACATCCTTAAATGTTCCTAGTCATAAGAGTATCGAGACCGGGCGTCAATATTTCAGAGTAGACAAGTGTATACTTTCTAGACCCTGACGAGGGGTAGTGGCTAGTCTCACAAGCCATTGGTGTTTTGGCACCTAAGAATGTATACAGGTGCTCACTGAAAGTGAGTACACCAAACGGACTCGCCGAAAACTTTTAGATGATATTATACAGATCGTCAGATAGCAGTTCTCTGTTGATATGAGTACATGGTAGTCTTTAGTCCCGAGATCGTCATTTTTCTCGTGTGAGTTCCCACTGTACTTTGATTACTACCCTACCACGGCTGAAAGGAGTCATGCAAATAGGACTAAATGCTTCTATATGTTTTGCATCCGCGCTAACCCTATCTCCACCTTGCCGTAAGTTAAGTAACCTTACGGTGAAGACCCGAGCCCCGTGGCGAATGCGGATGGCATATAAAAGTATGCTATTTTGGTTGTTTCTGTTGTGGCTAGAAATTTTAAATGATGGGACTGCATTATACGTTTAATGCAAGAAAAATAATCCAAAATGATGTTGCGGGAACCAAATTTTTCAAAAGAGCTTATGGCCATATTCTTTTGCTTTGCATAGAGGTATTCGGTTTGGAATATCCTGCACCTCATTCGATGAGGAAAGATCCTTGATCCCTTTACGGGAAGCTAGCTCTTAAGAAAAAGTTTATATTACTATAAACTACGCGGTTTTCTTCAAAACCACTTGTTTTAAAAGCAGAGCCTAAACCACTCTTTTTCAATGCAATTCGAGTTTTTTCAATGATATCAAGTTCATTACGTTAAAGGGTTTTCGCTAAAAGCCAGCCGCAGCCCTCCGTTATTTCAGTTAAGTAGCACTTGGTATTCATGCTATATTTGTTGACTTTCACTAAAGCATAGTATATGGTAGCTAAGTATTGCTTTTCTGCAGTATAGAGATGCATTAATCTAGAATAGTCGTAGACCCTTGTTGACCTTTGTCAAGGGCTCTTGCGGGTGGGTTTAAATTAATCATGACAATAATGGGTAAAACTTGACCTGCGACTTATGATTTGTTGACCTTCTCCAAGGTCATAATCCGCTTGGGGCAAAAATCATATCGGGAGTTTCAAATATAAGGGAAACTTTCCAAGTATGCGCATACCTTCTTGAGTGTAGTGACTTTAGTTGGCTTTTATCAAGCTTATCATACGACGATAGTGGGTCTCGATTCCCACTGATGAGTGGGTATTACTCTCGGAAGATTTTCTTTTCACAACTAGCTAACCCATTAGATGTCGAGAAAGATGTTAATGGGGTTACGCCTCTGTGGAAACGGGGTTATTAAATTAGGTCTGTGAGAAAGCACATGGGACCTTCCTTGGAATCCAACACTGGCCTGGCTGAATGGTTAGCAAACTTGTAACATGTATATGATCGCAACTAGTTCTCCTTTAAGGGTTTGAAGGAGAATTCGAGAAAACGTTGGGATCCTTCTTGATTAGATATATTAATTAACCAATTTAATCTTAACAGATTGTGCGCTGAGTGTTTCTTTTCTCTTTCTGGTTTGTGACCATGACCGACCTTAAACTAAAAATCGTAAATCAAGTTGACCGAACCTTTTTACCATCCGATTTTTGAATGTCATGATTCAAGACAAAGTCATATATATCCCTGCTGCTCCTAGTTCCCCTTTGCTTTCTCCAGAACACTCTATATCACTACAGAGTTCCATATTGCTTGAAACGATCATCGTATAATTACATACGAACTCAAAGAAGTTGCTTCGGTCGAGAATGGCTGCGGGTTTGAGAGAAATTGAATTGTAAAATTCGGTTTTCTCCTTTTCTTCACGTTCTCTCAAGTTGAGAGCTCCTTGTATTAGGAGTGTACATCAGTTATGCTTGTTGGATAGTCTTCTTCAAAATCTTAGGCTGGTGCTGAAAGGAAGTGAAAGAAGAAAACCAACTAGTCTAAGTATGGCGTACAGAAGGTGAGAAGTAGAGAAATATAAAGGGGTTTAAATAAGGGTAAAGGAAATTGCATCAAGTATCATGAATCTGGGCAATTAGAAAAGGCACTTCTAGGAATACCCGGACATCCTCTTGAAATATTTTTAATATTTTAGTTTTCCTGTGTAGTTGTAATTGAAAACTGTTTCCCAATTAATTCTGACTCCTGGGTATACATGGGTACATGTATACCGGATTAGAATCTCGAATCTATAGGTCATTATAGATGCTGAGAAGGAATCGAATATTAGGAAATTGGGTGATTTAATCCTCAACATCGGAATTCGTAGTAATTGGTGCTATTGAGGAAATCACCTGGTTTTGTCTAACGGCAAACTTTTGGTAACCGTTGTTATGAACCAATTTTTAAAATGATATATGTGTATCTTTATTTAATAAAGAAGGATATAATTTTTGGAAAAACATTTATCTTTATCAGTTGAGGATAAGGTAAGATGCATTGAATAACGGTGTAAGACATTTATAACCAAAATACAGTTTTCAACTTACAACACACGGAGTTCGAGTTATTGAACTCTGACTTATACATGGTAATGTATTTTGTCATGTGTCCTTTGGGACAAGGGGTTGGTACTCTTACTTCATTCAGTTTACCTATGAGTTCTCTAGTTTTAGAAACGCATTCGTTGAAATGCAAGGTTAAAAATTTTTGAGAAGTTCATAGGGTATTAGAATAAAGTAAAGTACCAAATGTCGGAAGTATCAAGATTTTTCGTAGTGACCGAAGATGTAGATACTTATGCTAGGTATTCCATCATAGTAATATTGCGAATTTAATTCTCTTTCAGATTACTCATCCGTGAGTGTGCTCCTTGATGGGTAATTTTGTATAGCAATTTTCTATTTAGGTGATATACACTGGAAAAAATTACATGCCATTTGAATCTGGTTCCATCTAAATTAGTTCCTTTGATTCTATATGGACATAGAATGGTAGCATATCTTAAGGTTACTAAAATATGGAGTAATCTCATTCGTGTTGATAGCAGAATCCGGATATACTTAATGCACGTTTCAATAATGGCAATTTATGGCTTATTCCAAGATTTCACAAGGTTTTAACTTCTACTATTTTCAAGATCAAAAGTTGATTTGTTCTTGACTCGTCATCTTTTTATAAAAGGAATTTTTTTGCAAAAATACTAATAGGAGTATGGTAGAACTGGAAGTGATTCCAAAACCACAAACGGTTACTGAAAATTTTGTAGTATCTAGAGATTCAATTGGAACCAACAAACCTTAACCACTCCGCAGATTTAGTATATGACCTCAGCCATCCGAGATATACTTCAGTTTTCTCGTAGACGGTGACAGGGAGGTTATCATTATGGTAATGATGGCCCTACTAGTTATTAGCAGGCTATGGAGAGTGGTGTCTTCCAGATGATGGTCGGATGCTTTATATCCGAGTTGGACTCCACGTACTCCAGCAAATTATGGAATTTGGACTTTGCTGGAATGCTCCTGAAGGCATAAACCCCATTAAGAGCAAGTAGATCTTTCGAGATCAGTGAAGGTGGAAAGCTAGTAACCTAATAAGGATAGATTTATAGTAAAAGGTTTTCATCAAATACCCGCTGTGCATTGTGATGAAACTTTTTTCAGTGTCTGTGCTGAAGTCCATACAGATATAACTTACCACTGCTGTTTTTCCATGACTATGAGATTTGGTAGATGGATGACTATTACGTCTTTCTAAATGGAAATTCAGAAGTGCACGTGTATATGAGTCTGTCAGAGGTTTGTCGTAGTCAATGGGAGCATCGGAAAGTGTGCAAGTTGCTTATGACTATTTACAGACTAAAGCAGGCATAAGAGGAAATAGATCATCTGTTTTGATATAACAGTCAGAGTGTTTGACTTCATCAAAATAATAGATGAAACTGATAAGAAGAATGTAGGGAGTATTGTCCTGGTATTTGGATGGCATACTCCTAATAGAAAGTGATGTTCTTATGCTACAATCGGTCAAATTATGGTTGTCACAGATATTTCTCGACATAGGATTTGGATAATATATCAAGAATTCTGGTAACTAGATTTGGAAAGTGTCCCAATAAGGATACTTGGACACCATTCTAAAAGGGTTTAGAATGGATGACTCCTAGCATAGCGATATACCCGCACATGATTGAGTCATCCTCTCTAAAGAGATGTTTTCTAGAATGATGAATAGAGGAACCGACGTAAATAACATTTCAATTGCTTTGGTAATTAGGTCAATCATGTGATATCGTGTACCACACCAGATATTGCTTTTGCAATTGCTGTAGTAAGTAGATATATAATATCCAATCCTGAACAAACAAATGGAAGCAGTGAAGAACATATCAGAGTGTTCATGGTGTAAGGTAATGGCAGCCTCTTAAAGGAGGCGGTTATCGGTTCTAGCTTCCAAGGTGACCTGGATGACAGAGTGGCTATCAGAATTATAAGTTTACTCTCTTCTGAGGGGCTGTATGTTGGAAAGTGTTCCAAGAGGATACTGTGGTAGACATAGCACAGGATGCCGATTAGATAAAGGTTTTCATTTATGAATTTGGTCCCATCATCTATCCAGAGAAATTCTAAGGTGGGTATAGTTCAGTTCGGGGGATAGTTGATCTCCGCAAAGTTGAGAAATAGAGAGATAAATTAAAAAAATTGTAGCAGATCCACTCACTGAGACTATTTTTCGAACATGGGTTGCGAAACTGAATAGTAGAGAAGTTGGGTATTTGATAGCATACACAGCTGTGAGTATGCGGTACCGCAATAATTGGCTTTAAATGCAAGTGGGAGATTGTTGGATATAGTACCTTCAAGACAATTATTGTAATTGCAGGAAGGCAATTATGGTAATTGATAGAGGACATATACGGGTAGAATAGTCTTGCTCGAGATAATAGTATGCTATCCGAATTTTCTTTATCATTATATAGAGTTAGCCCTGATGGGGGATGCCCCCAACCTATCTTTGCTGGCGCTGGTAACGACGACGAGCGGATCTTGAAATATGAGCTTTTTCAGTTTTGGGAGCTTCAAATACGTCCCCCTATGTGTCTTTATAGCTTCCGCAGGTTTCAGTCGCTTGAAAATTGACGTATTTGGCAGGGTAGGAGCTTGAGGTGCCGGTCTGTAGAAGATAGGCTGTCTTGGGGATGAAGCGTCTTTCGGCGCTTCGAGAGCAGCATAAGCCACAGGTGTTAGCCTATTGATAAATGACTTCTTTGGAGTGGCCGGAATGGTTGAAGCGGCTGGAGTGGCGAAGGTCAGCCTTTTGAAGACCGAGTCTTTTGGTATCGCGAGCTTCTTTGACGGGCTTACGGAGCTTGACTTCAGCCAATTGGAGACTGAGCTTTTTGACTTTGCAGACTTCTCGGAAGTGCCTGCGGAGCTTGTTGCCAGCCTATTGACGTCTGACTTCTTTGAGGCCTCCTCCTTTTGCGTTGTGACACCAATGGTAGGAAGGAGTGGAGGAATTTGCCCGAATTGGAGCCCGTCCCATTCTTGCATGATTTGTGCTGTTGGGATGCCGATTAGTGGGGACATAATCTGCCCAGAGAAGATCAGCTGTGGCATTAGGGTCTTGGAGTTGTTTCAGAATGCTATTGAAGTTTCGTAAGGGAGAAAGCACTCGTTTCAGTCTTCTTCGGAATCAAAGAGCAACTATAAACATCGTATACCACTGTTCCTGCCAAAAATTTTTGGCTCAGAGTTTTATTCCCTTATAAAAATAAAGGGAAACCCCTATGTGTTAAACACGTACACCCACATGCAAAGAATGTAGATATCTCCTCAGATAGGATTAAATCTTCTATTGGGTCCTCATGTGTTTCCCACATGAGCGCCAGCGCCAGCGCCAGCCTCTGTTAGGTTTAAATCCTACAGTGGCGCCTCACGTGGAACACACGTGAGCACCGGCATGCAAAGCACGTGAGTTACTATTTATAGAAGAATTAAATTCTTAGGCGTCGCCCACATGCATAGCACGTGAGCGTCAATGTCCAAATTAAAGAGGGTAGAATTAAATTCTACATGGGGGATATTTCCCTAAAATCTGGGATATTCTCTGTTAGATAGAGCTGTTGGATCAAATATCCAATGGTGATAATAAATCATCAAATGATAGAATTAAATTCTATTAGGGAAAAAATATCTCCCTGATCAAATATTCTCTGTTAAACAGAGAGCCGTTGGATCAAAGATCCAACGGTGATTTAAAATTATCAAATGATAGAATAAAATTCTATTTAGGAAATATTTTCCGTGATCTTTCTAATATGGAAAGACTTTTCTCTAACATAGAATCTTTGGATTTAGAATCAAAGGGTGATAAAATATCATCAATTAAACCATTTGATATAATTAAATTCTATATAGGAAATATTTTCTTGATCTTTCTCAAACTAGAAAGATTTTCTCTGTTAAACAGACCCTTGGATCAAAGATCTAACAGTGATTATAAAATCGCCCATCATTTATATGATAAAATAAAATTCTATGGTAGGAAAATATCTTTCTAATTTTGTTAAACTAACAAAGTATTCATACAACAGAATTAAATTATATGCCTGGAAAATATCTTCCTAATCTTGTTAAACTAATAGGTTATTCATATGATAGAATAAAATTCTATCTTAGGAAAACATTTTCCTAATCTTATTAAAACAAACAAGAAATTTTCTCTGTTAAACACAGAGCGTTTGGATTAAAAATCCAACGGTGAATAAAATTCACCGGTTGATCTAAAAGATTAATTTGATTGATTATGAAATCAATCATGATCTCTCAATGAGAGATTTTCTCAACAAATTGATTCTTTTCTTTCTCTTAAATAAGAGCAAAGAGATGAAAAGAAAAAGGAGAGACTCGATATAAAAAGAGAGAGAGAGAGAACCCCCCCATAAGTTTCTGCAAACAAAAAAATAGAAACTGCAACTGAGAATTCAATTCTTTTTCAAAGAAAATCTACTTATTCTTTCAAATCCTAGGTAATAAAAAAGTAGAGATAAAAATGTATCTCTTTTGTCTAGCATAAAGAAAATAAGGGTTCAACCCTTCATAAAAAGAACTTAGTTATTCCTTTAATCTAAGATTTGCAAAGCAAATCTCCCCACAAGTTGAGAATTTAATACTCATCGGGGAGATTTTGTTCTTCAAACTCAAAATCTAGGGGAAAAAACTAGATTAAAAGAAAAGGAGAGAAGAGAACTTATGGTTTTAGAAATTTAATTTCTCCATAAACAGGGTTTAACCCTACATAACGAACTTTATTCTTACAAACAAAACAGAAGAACTTAGTTCTCTAATAAAACCGATCTCGGATCTCCAAAGCAGAGATCATTAATGGTCAAAATGCCATTAACAGAAGTTAAAACTCCTTCAAAAAACATCAACAAAGAAAAAGACCCAGCACCTCACGTGCTTCCCACGTGAGCGTCCAAAACAAAGAACTCAGCGCCTCACATTCTTCCCACGTGGACGCCCAAAATAGAAGGCCAGCGCCTCACGTGAAATACAAGTAAGCGCTGAGTAAAAGTGCAGAAGCACTATAAAATCAGTCAAAATGAATAAGTGCTTAGCACTGATTGGGCATCCCCCAGTTCCTAGCGCCTCACGTGAAATACACGTGAGCGTCCAATAAAATAAACGTGGCAGTGCCTCATGTGCTCCTCATGTGAGCACCATAAAAAGTGCCTAGCATTATATATTCAGTCAAAATGACTAAAGTGCTTAGCACTGATTGGGCAGCACCCATGACTGAGTGCTTCACATGATACACATGTGAGCGCCAGAGCCCTAAATAAGTGCTTAGAACTTTTGGATAAAAGGAAAAAGGGCTGAGAAACAGATCACAAATAAGTGCTTAGAACTTTTGAATAAAAAGAAGAAGAAAAGACTGAGCAGACTAAGCCCATACTGGCTAAAAGTCTCTCTGAAGTTTCTTGCAGCTGAGCCCAAATACACTGTTGTTGAATCTCAACTAAAATTTGATGATCCTTAAATGTTCTTAAGTTGATCTTAGTCTCAAATAGAACTAACGTATCCTTAGTTAAAATAAATTGAGCCCAAATGCTTATATATTTAAGTTGATCTTAATCTCAAACTAGATTAATGGTCCTTAAATAAAACAAAATATTTTTGAACTAAAAGAATATATAACCGAAATTCAAAACCCAATTTCATAAATATACAGATTTGGACTAATCCGCGCCCTACGGGCGACGAATTAGTCTCCGTATACAATCGATAGATAACCAAAATAAAGAAAATAAACTCACGCCACGAAATGAACTACCGGAGAAGGAGAAAGTTGTTGTCGTAACGCGATAACGTAATTAACTGCAGGGGCTTGTACCTGCAGGGAAGAGTATCCCCATAATCAAAAATCCCTCACAAATGAAGGTGTAACAATCCTGAACTTTCTGTACAATTTTTTTTTCAAACTACAGAAAGAAATACCTTAGCCTGAGCACAAGTTATAAATTTAAATTGCTTTAGAACAGTAAGAAAGCACATGTAGCTCATTGGTAAAGCCTTGCACTGCTGTGACATAGCCAATGTGTTCGAATCCTCTTAGCCACATATTATTTTTGTTGATTTTTCTTTTAAACTTTTTGGAAGCCCAAAAGTTTACATGTGCAATACATGTAAAAATGAATCTCAAAAATCAAACATGTGTGAATTGATAATTAAGCAGCCCAGGACACGTGGCCCCAATCCAGAGCCCATCCCCACACAAACAACCGGCCAATATGCCTCTGGGACCGGCGCCGCCGGTCCCAACTGTAGGTAATGCTCTAAATTTTTTTACCCTAGTCTCTTGGCCTCACCCCTTAACTCCCATTGTGTTTGATTACTCTGCAATTATCCAGATAGTGTAATTTCACTTTTTAATTCTAAATTTAATGTATTTTTTAATTCTCTCTTCACTCACAAAACCCGAATTCTATTCTATAAATACCCCCTACACTTTGGCCCTCGTCATTCAGAAATCTATTGTCAAAACTCTTTAAAATTCCTAAGTCCAAAAAGTTGTACAAGTGGAGTTAGCCAAGATCAAAGTTCCGGCGACGATTCGGGACAAATCCGGCAACACCGCGACACCTTCGAAATATTTCTCTACCTCCTCCCTCTATAATCAATCAGTAAGCCCTTTCTTCTTCTTCTCATTCTAATCTAAAACTCTCTCTTTTCAAAACTCGTCGGAAGCGGAGTTAATCCAACTTCTGATTCTAATTTCTTTAAGAACTCAATTTTTCTTAACTATATAATAACCATTTATTTATACCTTGTTTAACAACCCAAAAACAACTTTTACAACAAGTTCCAATTCAAAATAATATGTATTGCAACTTTTATTTCATTTTTCGGTAAAATACAATCAAGTTTACATTCGACATTACTTTATCATTTTGCTGATATTACCTTTAGAAAAATCACGAGGTAATGAACTACCTCATCACAACACTCATCTTGATATACCACGATGGCTTTTATAACAATTTTTGTGGGACAAAATACAATATTTACATTTAAATACCTTAAACTATCAAAACCCGTATTCTTTAAATTATTTTAATTAATTCCTTGTAAATAAGCCTCTACAACCCATTTTGGGGAACACGATCGGGATGGTGCGGGTTATCGCACGTCCTCGGGACTAACAGAGCGAGATGCAGACCTCCTCACGGAGCATACGATCTCGATGGAATTTTTATTACAATTTTTAAGAAAACGTGATTTCTATTAATAAATAAATTCTTTTTTAATAATTATATATATATATATATATAAATATTATCACTACTACAAAGAAGGGTTGCCCCTACGGATATATCCGTAGGGGCGGAAAAATACTCCGTAGGTGCAAAGGCCGCAGGTGCAAGTTGAGGCCCTGAACTTTCCCCTACGGTTAAATTCTTGTCCCTACGGATATATGTGTAGGTCCAGTTGCCCCTACGGATTACGCCGTAGGGTATAAGATTTTATATTATTTACGGTTTATTTTAATAAATTACTTAGCCCTACGGAGATACCCGTAGGGGCATGTACATCCTCCTACGGATATATGGGTAGGTACTTTTCCGTAGGGGCACAAATTCAGGATTCCTGACATTTTGCCCCTACGGATAACGCCGTAGGGGAGTGTCAGTAGCCCCTACGGATATAGCCGTAGGGGCCTTCCCAACCCCCTGGCACTGAGATCTGGGGGAAATATCAGTTACTGCTGATATTTTGCCCCTACGGAGATATCCGTAGGGGTAGCATGTGTGCCTACGGATTAATCCGTAGGTACATATTGTCTGAAATTTTTTTTAAAAAATGGGCTGCTTGATTTTTTCCCGCCCTGTGCACAATAATATATACATTAATCAAATCATATATTGCAGTATTCATAATCACATCTCACGCATATATATAATATACAAAAGAAACACAAAAACTGAATATGATATAAATACAAACCAATATCAATATCGTTTCAAAATGTAGTACAATGTGTATGATATAAATAAATACATGTTTCAAAAAAAAAGAACCAAAAATCTACCCTAGCTCGGTCCAGCTCCACCTCTGAATAACGATAGAATAACGCGCGCCTGCTCCTCGGTCAATAAACTCTGCAATTCGTCGCGAGCGGGAGTCTGAGTGGGCGGTGGAGCTACAGGAGCTGTCTGCGGAACCGCAGCCGATGTAGTGGCTTGCGGAGCCGCAGCCGAAGGAGATGCGTGTGGAGGCTCGGCCGATCTACCCTGTCGCGTCTGGATATAACGTGTGTATGAAGCGTGTAAGAACTGTTTATTATTCGAATTCGTATCATTATTAAGTTATTTCGAAACCCTGTTTGGATATCTAGTTTGGAAAAGCGTTGTTTATTTCAATTACATATGTATGTATGATTAATCAAACTTAAGTCTAAAACCAAATAAGCTCAAGCTACGTACTAATTATGGATATGTTGATATGTATATAATATGAAATGATATTTTACTATAAAGTAGTATACATACCAGCATCTCCTTCAACTCCTGAATGCTGGCCCTCAAGCTATCCAGTTCATGATGGACATGCCGGTCACTGGAGACGGAGGAAGTAACCGCCGGGGTGGAGTCCAACCTCATATGGGCCCTGCTAGAGCCCAGTCCTCGGCCTCTCTCCCAACCTCCGTGGTGCCGTCCGTGTGCGGCGTCCAGGACTGGGGTCAGCAGCCTCGAATGTTGCCTTCCCCCTACCAACTGTCAGAACATTATATTTAGCACATACTGGTCTATAAAATTGACAAGAAATACCAAAATCAACAAATTCAAAGCCTTACCTACAGAGATAGAAGATGTGCTCCTCTGGTATCTGCATGTATCAAAATTTGAATAATATTAATTAATTTCAGTACATACATACTAACAAGGTAAACTCGCATATAGCGCTGCTTACACATATGACAGGGAGTGAACAAGCTTTTGTAGATCATCAGGCGCAAATCTAATCTCATCAAGCAGCCCATGATAATGAGTTGGACGACTAAGAGCAAAAGGTATGTGTGTATATTTATGATATAGCATTCTAAATCAATATACATGCCCTATATAATATATAAACATACCTGGAGGAACGGGAGTGGCCTCTGTCCCTGATATGGACGCATCACCAACAACTAGACAATCAAACATTGACAATATAAGTAATTTTGACATAAAGAGGCATGGATATCTATAATATTACATTCAAAATGAATATTAGAGAGCGCACCTGCAATGAGAAGTGATAAAAGTATCACCCAACAAGAGTGTAATTTACAGAATCAGTTGAGACTCTTGAAAGTCATAGAAGAACCCGACCTGCACAAATCTGATGTATGCTTTCCATTGGACACTAAGAAGTCTCTAAAGGGAAAAGCCTATGTGAAAGCCATCATTAGTTCATATCATAAGATTGATGCTGAAACAGAAAACGAAGAATGTCATTTTTTTCTTCTTCCGCCACATTACTGTCTTCTCCTTCTGCCACATTACTGTCTTCTCCTTCTTATTATGTGCGCGTGCAAATTCAATGACTATATTGAGAATATGGATTAATAGTGGGTAGGAAAAGTATTTCTCAAATGGCTTTTGCGTCTTAAAACCATAAACTACTAAGTAATGGCATACATAATTTTTTTAGTATAAAGGTTGTTATTTTAAGTTTTCCCTTATAGAGATATGATCTAACTGCATCTATAAACTATAAGTGTGCAGAAAATTATGATAAGAAACCATAAGAAAGGGTCGTAGCCATGCATAACCTTGAATCTACATACCAAAACATGCAAAAGCATGCACTTATTGTCACCTTGCCTTGGAATATAAAATATCTTGGATGACTATAAGCGAGCATTTAAATCTTGATAGCTTTTGACTTCAACATATATTTTTCTCAAGTACCATGAAATATACTTGCTCCGTATAAACCGTTTTCAGGAAGATGGATTAATAATGACAAATTATCCATTGTGGCTCACTAGGTTAGTATTTTCTCTTCTATTGACCATCTTTCTAATCTGCTTGGTAAATTTATTCGGAACCGGCTGCGAATCATTAAAAGACATGCATAAGAAAGAAAGCTAAAATACAGATATATAGCATACCGATACATCGAAACTTCATAGTTGCGATGGCAATCCAGAGATATTTATTTCTACACACGTGGTGCGCGTACGAATGCGTCAGGCATCATGGACAAATATTTCAGAACATGGAAAGTATTATTCGTATAAAGTAATTAAAACTTTTAAACACCTTGGGTAGATATTTTCTTAGTTGATGCAATCATATCATGAGGACTAAATTTAAGCTATTATACATATGCATATGTATTTTTCTAACCTAACATATCACACACACACAGAGAGAGAGAGAGAGAACACCTGGTAGGTAAAGAAATCAGGTAGCAGGATCCTGAAGAAATGGAGTCCATAGCATTGCTCATCATCATCATCCATGATCCCTTTGATAATATTTTTTCAAAGGGATCACGGATGATGATGATGAGCAATGCTATGGACTCCATTTCTTCAGGACTACCTGATTTCTCTATCTACCTGGTGTTCTCTCTCTCTCTCTCTCTCTGTGTGTGATATATTAGGTTAGAAAAATACATAAGCATATGTATGATAGCTTAAATTTAGTCCTCATGATATGATTGCATCAACTAAGAAAATATCTACCCAAGGTGTTTAAAAGTTTTAATTACTTTATACGAATAATACTTTCCATGTTCTGAAATATTTGTCCATGATGCCTGACGCATTCGCACGCGCACCACGTGTGTAGAAATAAATATCTCTGGATTGCCATCGCAACTATGAAGTTTCGATGTATCGGTATGCTATATATCTGTATTTTAGCTTTCTTTCTTATGCATGTCTTTTAATGATTCGCAGCCGGTTCCGAATAAATTTACCAAGCAGATTAGAAAGATGGTCAATAGAAGAGAAAATACTAACCTAGTGAGCCACAATGGATAATTTGTCATTATTAATCCATCTTCCTGAAAACGGTTTATACGGAGCAAGTATATTTCATGGTACTTGAGAAAAATATATGTTGAAGTCAAAAGCTATCAAGATTTAAATGCTCGCTTATAGTCTTCCAAAATATTTTATATTCCAAGGCAAGGTGACAATAAGTGCATGCTTTTGCATGATTTGGTATGTAGATTCAAGGTTATGCATGGCTACGACCCTTTCTTATGGTTTCTTATCATAATTTTCTGCACACTTATAGTTGATAGATGCAGTTAGATCATATCTCTATAAGGGAAAACTTAAAATAACAACCTTTATACTAAAAAAATTATGTATGCCATTACTTAGTAGTTTATGGTTTTAAGACGCAAAAGCCATTTGAGAAATACTTTTCCTACCCACTATTAATCCATATTCTCAATATAGTCATTGAATTTGCACGCGCACATAATAAGAAGGAGAAGACAGTAATGTGGCAGAAGGAGAAGACAGTAATGTGGCGGAAGAAGAAAAAAATGACATTCCTCGTTCTCTGTTTCAGCATCAATCTTCTGATATGAACTAATGATGGCTTTCACATAGGCTTTTCCCTTTAGAGACTTCTTAGTGTCCAATGGAAAGCATACATCAGATTTGTGCAGGTCGGGTTCTTCTATGACTTTCAAGAGTCTCAACTGATTCTGTAAATTACACCCTAGTTGGGTGATACTTTTACCATTTCTCACTGCAGGTGCGCTCTCTAATATCCATTTTGAATATCGATAATATTACATTCAAAATGGATATTAGAGAGCGCACCTGCAGTGAGAAGTGGTAAAACTACCACCCAACTAGAGTGTAATTTACAGAATCAGTTGAGACTCTTGAAAGTCATAGAAGAACCCGACCTGCACAAATCTGATGTATGCTTTCCATTGGACACTAAGAAGTCTCTAAAGGGAAAAGCCTATGTGAAAGCCATCATTAGTTCATATCAGAAGATTGATGCTGAAACAGAGAACGAGGAATGTCATTTTTTTCTTCTTCTGCCACATTACTGTCTTCTCCTTCTTCTTCTGCCACATTATTGTCTTCTCCTTCTTATTATGTGCGCGTGCAAATTCAATGACTATATTGAGAATATGGATTAATAGTGGGTTGGAAAAGTATTTCTCAAATGGTTTTTGCTTCTAAAAAACATAAACTACTAACTAATGGCATACATAATTTTTTAGTATAAAGGTTGTTATTTTAAGTGCGCGTGCAAATCAATGAAAGTTAGATTTGAGGATACCCATGTATGAGTTGTATTCTATATATGTGTGTTTCGATTTATGATTTCGCTTAAGTGTAGGGTTGTTTTTACTTAAATTTCAAATGTATATACATGCATACTGTCTTCTCTTTCTTCTTCTGCCACATTACTGTCTTCTCCTTCTTCTTCTGCCACATTACTGTCTTCTCCTTCTTATTATGTACAGTACTTCCACAAAATACGTGTTGTCATTTCTAAATGGAAGTTTCTCAGTGCCACCATAGTAGCAGAAGATGGAATTGTTTATCGCCACTAGATTATGCTAAGCCTCGGATAGATTAGGCAAACATGATCTAGAAGAATATAATTAGCAGAGGAAATATGCAAATAAACATGCATGCAAGCTGACATTAAAAGATTAATATAACAGAGATGTCTACTGATGATTTGTAAGATGTTATCGCAGGTAGGACAACTGCCAATTCTATGGCTTGTGGCCACCAGCGACTGCTTTCTCACCACAGTAAAAATAATGAGGGACTATAACATATCATGAATTCGATATGCACCGTGATTTCATAGCATATGTCTATTAACCTATAATGTATAAGTTCTCGGCGTTGATTGCAGAGGTGCATACAGTCTGAACTAGTAAATATACGTAAGAAGGAAAAAGAAGAAACGCTTCATAAATATGGTTGGGCCAGAAACAGACTTAGTCACTGAATGACATATAACTGATATTCCTTGATGTAGAAATCAATACACCTTTGATAACAAACTCATTCTTTTTTGGGAGATATATGAATAACCGACTCTGACCCTCAGCATTCCATTGAACACATGGAAATCCATCGTATCTCATATCCAGCCACCTAACTTCACCGATCCTATGATCGCCCTCTTGAGGACGCACAGCCCTAGCCGCAGCCCCAGCGCAAACCCTAGCCTTAGGTGGTGGTGATGAATGTGAATCCTCATGTGATTTTGCATATTATTGCAAGAGCATTAATGGGTTTTCAAGATTTGTACGTAGTCAAGAGCAATTGTGAGCAAGGAAAGTAAAAATAGTTTTGAAATTTTATTAAACGGTTGGTGAGCAAACTAGCAAAACGTTTTGAATGAAAATATAATGTAAAATAATTTCGAGAATCAAAAGTGATAAGCTTTGTTAATGATATGGGAGAGAAGCTTGCTTTTTCTTTTTTGTGAGAAATATTTTAGGTTTTTTTTCCTTATTTCTGTTACATCCTGACCGAAGAACTTTCACAATTATTAAAATTCAACATTTTGGTCAGTCCTCTCCTTTATTGATATGCATGTGATGTGAGGGTTGGATTTAACACAGCAACCATTGTTCATCAATATATATTACCAAATAAAGCTCTTTATTGTTGGTTATGTTGGTTTCATCCTATTCTTGCCTCAATTTGGTGTAATTTGAAATAGCCCACGATTCTAGGGTTTGATATGGGATGGCAATAGAAAAGAGAATTTGTTCTCAAGTTATGATCGAATACCATAATAAATTGGGAGTTGGTTAGGATTGTGAAATTGTGAAAGTAGTTGCATTTTTTTCAAGTATGATCTTGTGAAAATCGGATGAAATATTTAACATCATTTTGTTGTTATTTAGGATTAGCACCCTCTAAAGGATTTTAAGTTAAGATAATGGATATGGATCTTTTGTCAGGATAAAGAAGATCTGCACATGCATAAATACTAGTATAAGATAATTCAAAATTTGGGACAACGGATACATACCGCTAAAAGATATAAATCGAAAACCCAAACAATATTTTGTGATAAACTTAAGTGTTCTTGCAAACTAATACAAATCTTGTTAAAAATTTGATAAATTGACCTTCCCCTTCCCTAGCCCTAGCCCCAGCCCGTAGCCCCAGCCGCACCCCCAATAAAAAATTGGATAAATTGACCCTTCCCCTTCCCCGACCCCGACCCTAACCCTAACCCTACCCCGACCCCGACCCTAACCTACCCCGACCCCGACCCCGACCCCAACCCTACCCCGACCCCGAACCCGACCCCGCAGCCCAGCCCCTGCCCCAACCCTAACCCGACCCCGACTGCGACCGCGACCCCAGCCCAACCCCAACTCGCGCTCCATGAACCTTAAGCCCAAAATAATCCAATAAATTCTTTAACTTACCTCGAGATTTACTCACCTGAACGGCTGCTGGGGCAGGGGCGACGATCTGAACGGCGGTGGCGATGACCTTAACCGCGGGGGCGACGAGAACTCCAGTGGCGACGAAACCGGCGGTGGCCACGAGGAGAACAACCTTGGCGGCGACGGCGTGGCGCATTGGGGGCTTATTTTCGCGCCCGATCGAGAGAGAGAGGGAAATGAGCGTAGGCGATCGAGATCTGGGATTTTATTAAATCGATATTTACTTGCCCCTACGGATATGTCCGTAGGTCCTTTGTTTGCGTCTCCGTAGGGGCAAACACCTAATTAAGAATTAATATTTTTATTCTTGGACGTCCTTGCCCGTAGGGGCAACCATTTAGACCTACGGATATATCCGTAGGTCCAAGTTATTTCTGCCCCTACGGATTAAACTATCCGTAGGGGCAACCCCCTATTTTACTAGTGTATCAAAATATATATTTTAAATATATAATATATTCTATGTTTTCTAATAAAAAAAAGAATCACAAAAGTTCATGAAAATACCATCAGAATCAATACAAGTCAATTTACATGAAAATACCATATACTATCCAAGTTAGGTTTATATCCACTAGAATATTTCATTTTATAAAAATTACAACTATGAAAACCCTAAAGACAATAAATAAATACTTGAGATTTATTTTGAAAATATATCAAAACTATTTTTCATAAACCCCTTCAAGTTATATTAATTTACAATAAGGATCCTGGTAAATATAGGTTTAAGCTGAACCAATTCTCTTGAGCCTCAGGAAGCTGTAGAATATGGGTGCTTGCCTATCTAAGGTAGACAACCTAGAAACGATATTATCAACACGGTAATTGTCTTGGAAAAAGACACAAATCCCGCCGTCCATGTGTAACAGTTACATATAACTCCAAAATTAATTCAGGACTTCAATTCTGTATAAGTGTTTGACTCAAGCAGAGTCTCGGTCTAATATGTGCTGGGTTTTTCCGGCGCCCTGGTTATCTACCATGGCCGATGCGGAACAAAAACCGGCGTTAAAAATTTTTGGCGTAAATAAAACCCGCCCCAAGATCGAAACCATAAACTTATACTAGCAAAACTAAAGAGAGCTAAACTAGTAGGTTAGAATGTTATACCGAATGAATCAAGTCCTTCGGTCTTCTATCTTCCTCCTTAGCTCCTTGAGACATGCTCGAACAAACTTGGCCGCCGGTCTTCCTCCGTCGAAGATGACCCATCCGAGGGATATAGCTCATGGCTCTAGCTCCACATCAAAATCAAGAGAAGCAACTACGGATTCTAGGTCGCTAATCTAGAAAATCTAGGATGTAATGAGTGTTCTAAGTGTTTGTCTATCTCATCCCACCTCCTCTCATGGTTCTCAATACATGAGAGAGTTGAGAGGAGGTGGAAGATGAAGGTGGAGGAAACCATGAAACCCAAAAGAGCAGTGAAGCACAAAATGGTGAGAAGAAGATGGCATGCTCAAGAGAAAGAACCATCTCACAAAAATAATGAGCTAACCATAGAGAGAGAAAATTAGCATGCCTGGTTTTGTAAAATAATATATTTCATTTTTAAAATGTGCCCATACTTGAATAGTATGCACAAATGAATTAAGAATTGATTTGTGCACACTATGCAAGCATGGTCCTCACCATACTCCCATCAAATCGTTGCCACCTCATTTATCCATTTATAATAAATATTCAAATCCTAAAATGAGGTGTCCACCTTCTAGAATGTTATCTGTAAAGAATACGGATTACATTCTACAGTATATACATACCTATATCCGTACCGAAATACGAATACCCGAAAAGATAGAATAACACAAACAACATAATACTAGAATATACATATCGAAATATATATACATAAATTATTAAATCAATACATGATTTAATAATCCGGCACAATCCCGAGCCGACTAGTATTATCAACTGTCCGATCGAAAGTCCGGGTATATAGTACAATCAATCGATCGGAACCCTGCACGTATCCAATACGGCTACTGCATCATTTCTCCATAACTAGAAAAACCCTCTGTATGGGACTCTAAAGACTCGTCAATATGCCGGCAGTGGGTTTAACCACGAGCATGTCAGCGGCACTAGCTGTATGTAATGGCTATTCAGGTATTAAGCGAAAGGAAGGCCGAAGGGCAAGCTCATCCAAACCCCTACCGAGCCTGTCCGTGACAATCTCCGTATAGTCCGGTCTGTTCGTCTAAGTGTATCGCATATCGTTTCTAGGGGCGGATAAAGTCAAACCCCTAATAACGCGATATTTCGTATCGGCATGAAGCTCATCACCCATTGAGAAACTATTGATCCAAATCAGTAATTCACTTCCATCTTGGATAAGGATTTCTGGTGATGGCCACCCGTGCACTACACGACATCAACCCCCAAACCGGGAGAGACAAATTCTCAACAATCCGCTCACTGCTTCCATGTGACTCGGGACTGTACCCAACTAAAACCTGTTTGCACGACTCTTTTGAGCCGTGGTAGGGTAGTAATCAAAGCACAGTGGGAAAACACATGAGACATATGACGGTCTCAGGTCGACAGACTAACCTGTACTCATGTCACCTGGGAACTGCTATCTGACAATAGGTATAATACCAACTAGCATATTCCCGGCGAGTTCGTCCAGTGTACTCATAACCCAATGAGCACCTGTATTCTATCTTAAGTGACTAACTGGCACTAATGGCTTGTGAGACCGACCGCCGCTCCTCGTCGGGGTCTCGATAAGTATACACTAGTCTACTCTGGAGTATTGATGCCCTGTCTCGATACTCACATGACTAGGAACATTTTAAAGATGTGCTTATAGACCACCCAGCTCCCATATATATGATCGCCATCATAATGCTGGTAGTCAAGAAAGAATCCTATGGGCTCTATCAACATGTAATAGTGATCTGTAATGCCACCTAATGCATGTATATGATGATAAAGACAAACCGGATAGCATACTATCATTTTAAGTAAGACTGTTCTCCCGGTATTGGTCCTCCCTCAATTATAACAATCACGCGCCTGCGATTCAATAATTGACTTGAGGGCACTATAGCCAACAATCTGAATTCAATCGATCTATCCTTAAATATGATTCAAGTATAACTCCAATTCAATATGAATCCATTTACAACATGAATCCATTTATACCAGAATTCAATCTATATCATCATGAACATGATTTGACCGAACCATAGATATACATTTGGCTGGTTTACATGATTATCCGTTTATATCCCTTCCGTTTACATGAACTACTGATATCATGGTTTCGACAAGTCTTACATCTATAATTTACTTCAATACAATCAATATAAAAGACATTACGGGGTTTTAAAGGGGTAGACTGGCACGGAATGTGTTAAAAGTGGCACGGGATGGTTATTAAAAGATGTAACCATACATCCATTGTCGTTGTTCTGTGGTTTTGTCGATGGAGCCTTGTACTATGAGTTACCATAGTCCACGGTGTAGGTTGGACTCCTCTCGTATACACTGGCATATTCTATACCAAGTTACAAACAACTGCATTAGCATAACAATCAAACTTTAAACCAGTTATATCCTCTTATCTGTCTATTCTATTTCTATCTCTCTTTGGAACTTACAGAGCGACTGTTCGCTGACGACATTCCTATTTCTCTTCTTTCTTTGGAATGTTGTCAGGTAGACCTAACTCTGAGGAGTTCGAGACTATCCAGGATCAATTAGAGCATACCACTGAGCAGCACGACCACTAGGCTTTACTTGTACTCATTTTTCTTTCAGTTCATGACATTGTTTAGGCATTGCTTTCCAATCTTGTATTTTACTTTCTAGCATTGTATTGTAAAGAAATGTTTAATCAATGAAAGTTTCTGTTCAATTATATCTCTTTTCATTTTTCTTGTGTACTTTATTATATTGCTTATTTACGCTTAGCGTGTTTAGTTCTGAGTAAATACATAGCGGGCTAGTCAAGTCTCTTTACCCGTACATCGGGAAGCGGGGCATGACAGAGGGGGAATCTGATGATGTCTTCTACAACGGTCGTATCTATCCAAACCTCCGATATATGGTGCCATAAATCAACTTAGTATCTTCGGAGAGATGGATGGAGCATTTACCCCCAAATTCAGGCTAGACGTCCTCCTCGTTTTAGTCCGGTTTTCGGCGATAAACAGATTCTGGCACTTCCAGTGGGACCTCTTCCTCATTCCACTCCACACTTCATGGAGTTTTTCTGCGAACAAATAATCGTGGTATATATGTTTGTAGTTGCCCTTGGGTGATTAGATACTGAAGCTGGCGTTTCATCTCTATGTAGAATGGCATTTTCTTCCGCTCAGCGCAACTCAAGCTCTGTCAAATCTGGTGGAGTCAAGCATAATCTGGTGGAGTCAAGCATGCGTCACTCGCGGTCTCAAATCTCTGCAATTCGGCTATTCAAGAAATGAAAGGGGCTTTACTTTGGGTCGATACTCCCACCTCCCACCCTCGGTACCTCAACCCCGAGAGAGGAAGCCCAGAAGAAGTCTGTCTTCCACAGGCTGGCTCCTCAAGCTTCTGCTTTTCCAATGGAATCAGTTTCCAAACAACTGGTACAGTCCAAAGGCCATGGTCGACGCAGGGGGTAGAATACCAAAGATCTCAAAGAAAACGGAGGGCAGGCTCAGCAAAATCCTGAGGCTAATCAAATTTTGACCGTAAGAAACGGTCGACGTTGATATCGGCATCATACAAAACGAGCCGGGGCAGTTCTCTGTCAGCGTTGACTCCACCTGATTCAACTCTGATGATGAATGCTGATATTCCAACCGGGAATAGTTTCGAACTGCTGCGAAGGGTTAAACAAAATTTTCCCACCGCAGTATTGAAGAAATCTCCGCAGCCCGTGGAGATCCAACGATAGCAATGACCAATTCCCTCTATAAAGTAACTTTCTTCATCTATATATAAGATATGGAAGTAGGTGAAGGACTCAATCTTCATCCGCGGCTCTTTCCCGAAACGTCAGCCAAATTCTGACAAATCCCTTTTCAAATATAAGGGGACTCATCCCAAGACGGTTCCTTGCAAAGCCAAAGCGGCTTCTCACAAAAAAAAGAGTGGCCTAATAAAATCCAAATACCTGATGCAAACTCCAAGGATCAAGATTCCAACTGCTCTAAGCCTGGGGGCATAGTAGTTCACACAGTCTACACGGCGAACTCCAAAGACGAAGGTCATACTTATACTAGTCATGGACCGCATACTCGGTCCCTGACGAAGGCTCAACTGCAACGTGAAAAGCTGCAGGAGATGCTTACTCAGGCGGCAGCTCTAGCTAATCTATCGCCTAAGGAAAATCCTGAGGATGCCCTAAAGAAAAAGCAGGGAAGGAGTTAGATATTGATTTCCTAAAGCGCGCTCTCAAAAAGAAAGATGAAGAAGCGGCGGAGAAGTCCGTTAAAATGAACCAGATGGCCCTTCTGATCCAGAACATGGCTGGAATGATGGTCCATTCCGAACCACTGGCAGATGAACCGCCAGAAGTTGCTCTCAAAGATAAGGGTGACATTTTAAATCCTATATAAGCCTCATCAATGGCTGAGGAGGAGATGATCCCAAAGGCAAAGCTGGATGCATATATCGCTAAGTTCACTATGCGAGTGAAGCATCAAATAGGTCAATCAGGATTGTTAGACCATATCCGGCATGCTACGATCAAATACAGTACCCACCAGACTATATACTTCCAACGTTCCACATGTACAAAGGAACCGGGAATCCTCGTCAGCACATCTCGCATTTTAAATCCATGTGCGACAATACTGGAGGAAATGATATACTGCTCCTCCGACGGTTTGTCAGCAGTCTGGCGGGCATTGCGTTCGAATGGTATGCAGAACTCCCAAATGACTCCGTGAACACGTTTGAACAAATGAAGATGCTCTTCTGTCGAAGATTCGCAAGTGCAGATAAACGCACTACCGTAGCGGCGTTGGTCAACGAAAGGGTTGGACCGAATAAGACCTGGGTTCAATATGTTACCTGATGGAGAAATCTTAAATCAAAATGCGAGCATCGCATAGATGAATCTCCGGCCGTAGGAATATTCATAGACACCCTTGGCCTAAATTCAAAGGTGTTACCATATATGCCCTCTTCAAGCCGATGACCTTCTAAGAGCTCATGGATAAAATGGCTCAATTGGATCAGATGGGTCATGACCCTTCCTCATCCGATGAAGATGAATGAAAAGCAAAAGCAAGGTGGCGTTTGTCGCCAACGCTCAACAAAAGTGAGCGGTTCTGAAGCAACTTGTCGCCAAAATAGCGACGGTGTGGATACTCGCTTCCCCACAAAATATACACAGGAGGCATATTCCTCACTGGCAGAAGAATATCTACGTAGGATGGTCCTTTCTTCTCAAAGAACAAAATGGATATCAAGGGACCTACAAGCAGGTCCTGTAATCAAGTGGAATATCTCACTTGAACCAAAAACCATGGGAAGGATGTGAAATCTATGTCCCACTCCAAATCAAATGATAGGGGGAACAACCCCAAGTCAAGTTCATTCTTCCAAGGAAGAAGAAAACTCCGCAGAAGAAGTGACGTGATATCTCATTCCTTCGTGCGTGAAGATGATTCATCATTGTCAGAAAGCAACATCGATGAACAGGGGGCATGTGTCGTGTAAAATTCCCGGTATTTCCCGCAAAACAACCCGATTGCTATGATGGTAAAATACGCAGCCCAAGAGGGTGAAGATAGCCTAAGGCGTGAAATGTCCATGCGTACAAAGGACATGCAGCAGCATCTCGGCCAACAAGCGTTGGAAGGAATGGGTTATGCAACTTTCCGACCGAATGATAAAATAATAGACTAAAACATCCCTAAACTAATGCGTCATCTCAAACATGGGGCGTCGCCTCAAACACGGAGATAATGGAGCAAGACGTCCCTAAATTAGTGTGTCGTCTCAAACACAGCGTGTCGCCTCAAACACGGCGATAATGGACAAGAACGTCCTTAAACTAGCGCATCGCCCCAAATACAGCGATATGCTCTCTTGAGATCTATATTACAATCGAAGTCCTAACGGCGAAGATTAGAACTCAAGTCCCACTGGCTACACAGCTACTTCAGCGATGAAGCCACCCCCAAGTCCTACCGGCAAACAGATGGGTCACCTACGGTGAAGCTACTCTCAAGAGTTTCACCGTTCGCAAAAAAAACGGTACGTCCACAAGTGAAATGGGCACGGATGAAAAGCCGAAAGGGTGCCGTGAGTAAAAACAGCAGAACTACCGGCGAACTTGTGAAAGCCCGATGTATCAACTGTAAACTTTCTGTATGATTTTTTTCAAAATACGGAAAGGAGTACCTAAGCCTGAGCACAAGTTATAAATTTGTTTTCTTTTGAACAGCAAGAAAACACTTGTAGCTCATTGGTAAAGTCTTGCACTGCTGTGACGTAGCCACTATGATCGAATCCCCCCAGCCATATTATCTTTTTATTAAATTTTCTTTAATCTTTTAGAAGCCCAAGGATTTGCATGTGCACTACACGTAAGATGATAAGTTACAAAGTAATCAAACACATTCATTGGGGAAAACCAAGAGACACCAACACGCGGCAGAAAATCCAGCACCCTTACCGGTTTTAGACCGGCAACGTATGCATTAGGGACCGGTACACCCTAGCACCTCTTCGCCTACCCCACTAACCCCATATTGTTTGTTTACTCTGAATTTATCCAGAGAACAATAAAATACCCTTTAATCTAATTTTTATTGCATTCTTTAACCCTCTAAACCATAATTTTTCCCTATAAATACCATACTCCATTTCACCCATCCTCACTCAGAAATTCCCTTCCAAAACTCTCAAAAATTATCAAGTCCTTATAGTGTGCAAGTGGAGTTAGCAACGGGTGAAGTTCCGACGACGTTTCGAGGTGATTCCGGCGACGAAACGACGTCCCGATGCTTCCCTAGTCTTCCCCTACCTCTTTTCTTTCCCAATAGCCAGCAAGTCCCCTCTCCCCCTTGCTTCTCCTATTTTAAAAGTCTCATTTCTAAAACCCGATGGAAGCGGAGTTAATCCGACTTCCGATTCGGTTTTTCTTTAAAAAATTCATTTTTTCTTAAACAAGAAAATACCATACTCTCATATATTGTTTAACAAACATTAAAAAACACATTAAAATAAGCTTCATATCAAAAGAATCTTTTATGCAACTTTTATCGTATTTCTACGGTAAAATACCACATATTTTATTTTCGACATAAATCAACATAATACTTGTATTACTTTTAGAAAACTCATGAGGTAATGAAATACCTCATCACAACACACATCTTTGGCATAGCACTATGAAATTTTGGGAATATAGTTATAGGATAATACGACATTACAAATAAATACCATCAAACTTGCAAAACTATTTCTTTAAAAAGTATGTTAATCATTTCCTTGCAATTACGCCTCTACAACCCATTTTGGGGAATCCTGTTCAGGATGGTGTAGGTTATCGCGCATTCTCGGGCCTAGTAGAGCGAGATGCAGACCTCCGAAAGGAACATTTGATCTCGATAGAATTTTAATGTATTTTTCTTTAGAAAATGATATTTCTACAAAAATAAATAAAATTTATTTTTATTAAATATATATATAACTATTATCAAAATATCTATTTTTATTATATTATATAAATATTCCAAGTTTTCTAAATCAAAGGAATCACAATTACATGAAAGTACCATTTCAATTCAATGCAAAATTCCAATATTTCATTAAAATACCATATACAATGAAAACTAGGTTCTACTCACAAGAAAGTCCACTTTTATAAAATATACATTTATGAAAACCCTAAAGACGATAATTAAATTCTTGATGTGTATTTTGAAAATATATCAAAACTATTTTTACATAAAACCCCCTCAAGTTATAATAAATTACAATAAGGACCCCAGTAAATATAAGTTTAAGCGGGATCAATTCTCTTGAGCCTCAGGGAGCCGGAGAATGTGGGTGCTTGCCTATCTAAGGTAGACAATCTAACAAACGGTGTTATCAACACGGTAATTGTCTTCGAAAAAGACACAAATCCTGCCGTCCATGTGCAGCAGTTACCGATAACATCAAAACTAATTCAGAACTTTAATTTCTTTTCAAAGTGTCTGACTTGGACTGAGTCTCAATCTGATCAATCTGATTTGAATTTGATTCAAGTATAAACTGCAATACAACATGAATCCATGAATCTATCTATTCAATCTATATCAATCTATATTGACTGAACCGAACCATGGATATACCCTGATTACACGACTATCCGTTTATATCCATTCCGTCTAATGATATCATGGTTTCGGTAAGTCTTCCATTTATTACAAGACAATACAATACCATCAGTACTATTTCCCCCAATCAGAGAGCAAGGTTCTATTTAAAATTTCAAAATTTGAAATTTTAAATGAGGCAGTGCCTCATAAGAGCACTCGCGCCAAGAGCGCCAGCGCTAGGAGTTAAAGACTCTAAGGCAGCGCTCACATGCAAGGCACGAGAGCGCTCGGGCTAAAAGCGCCAGGCTAGGAGTCAAAGACTCTGAGGCAGCGCTCACGTGCAAAACACGAGAGCGCTCGCGCAAGCGCCAAGAGCGTCAGCGCTAAAAACTCTGAGGCAGCGTCCCACGTGCAAAGCACGAGAGCGTTAGCGCCAAGAGTCAAAGACTCTGAGACAGCGCCTAACGTGCAAAGCACGAGAGCGCTAGTGCTAGAACTAAACGTTCTCCACCCTTGGATCAAAGATCCAACGAAGATGATTAAAATTCATCAAATTACCAGAATAAAATTCTGTTAAGGAAATACTCCTCAAACCTTTCCAAACAGGAAAGATTGTGCTCTGTAATTCAGAGCACCGTTGGATCAAAGATCCAATGGTAATTAAAAATCACCAAGATACAGAATAAGTTCTGTATGGAAAAATATTTTCCCAATCTTGTTAAAAATAAGAAGATTGTCTTCTGTAAAATAGAAGACCTAGGATCAAAGATCCAATGATGGGGAAATATCCTTAAATCAATCAGAGAAAGATTTTCTTAACTGATTCAATTAATTGGCCTCCCCTATATTAAGGACCCAAGACTTCAAGTCTTGCACGGAGGAACTCCCTCATAAACTACAAGTTCTTGGAAAAGAAAAAAAAAGAAGAAAAAAGAAGAGCAAGCTCTAGGAAGAAGAAATTTTCTTCAAGGTAAATGATAATAAGTGAGATCATAACATCTCTTCGACTTTTGGGAGTTTAACTCTCACATAATAAGAACTCGGTTCTTAATCTAGATCATAGATCTATAAGACAAGTTTTTTACAAAAACAAAGAGAGCAGAGCATCTCATTAAAAAAAAAGGAAGAACTTAGTTCTTAGATCTATGAGACAAAGTCTCTTATGAACGAGAATTTAATTCTCAGAGCACAAAGTTAATCAGAACTACCAAAGAAGAGCCTTAGGGCCCCAATTTAAAAAGGAGCGTCTGAGCGCTCCAAGTTTGGCGCTCAGCGTCCAGCGCTTTAAGCGCTATTTCATAAGAAGCGCTTTAGCGCTCCAAGTCTGGCGATCAGCGCCAAGCGCTCCACGTGCTCCTCACGTGGATGTTGTTTTATAAGTGCGCTCTGCATTCATTGACTGAAGCTCAGCGCCAAGCGCACCACGTGCTCCTCACATGTGCGCTATTTCATAAGAAGCATCTTAGCGCTCTAGGTCTGGCGCTCAGCGCCAAGCGCACCACGTGCTCCTCACGTGTGCGCTGAGGAAACACAAAGTGTTCTTTATATAAAGCGCTCTGTTCCATAAAAAGTGTTTAACGCCCAATAAAAAAACAAAAGAAAGAGGGGTGTCAGAACCTAAATTAATGCTCAGTATTATTGAACCAAAAGGGACTGAGCCCAAACAAATATTCACCATTTTATTCAAATCTGAGTGGACTGAGCCCAAGTTGGCCATAAGTCCTCAATTCAGATTAACTGATCCCATGTGCTCACAATCTCTTTAACTGGTCTTAGTCCCAAATCTTGACTACAGATCTTTCAACCAATATTGGTTCAAGGGTACATCTCTTCACACCTCTGATATGTGTCATTGTAATTCTTCAACGTCTTCAGAGAGGTGGTGGGTCCCGACAACCTGAAACTTTACAGACTATGATGTCTTTAAACTCCATTGACTATGATGTCCTTAAACCCAATGGACCGCGTTGTCCCTAAACTAAAACGATAGAGTCCAAACACTCTTTCTTCTGATCTAAATGATCCCAAAATCCTATTGAGTAGATCTTAGTCTAAAATTAGACTAACGTATCCTCAACAAACGTTTGAGTTAATCTGAATCTAAAACAAGATTAACGATCCTTAAACCAACCTAAACCCAAATCTAAGAAAATACGGATTTGGACTAATCCACGCACTACGGACGAAAACACAAATTAGTCTCCGTATACAATCCATGACCAATCTAAAACAAAATAAATACACACGACACGAAGTGAACATTTGGAGAAGGAGAAAGTGGTTATCGCTACGCGGTAACGTAATTAACTGCAGTGGCTTGCGCCTGCAAGGAAAAGCGTCCCCACAATCAAAAACCTCTCACCAACGAGAGGGAATCTGACGAAGTCTGCTACAACGGTCGCATCTGTTTAAATCTTTGATGCATGGTGCCATAAATCAACTTGGCATCTTCGGAGAGGTAGACAGATAAAACCAAATAGCATCTTCCCCAAAATTCAGGCAACACGGCCTACGCGGTCCCGTCTCCCGTTTTCGGCGGTAAACAGATTCATGCACGCCCGGTGGGACATTTTCCTCTTTCCACTCCACACTTCGTGTGTCGTGTTTCACGAACGAATCGCGGTTTAGTATGGTTGCCCCTGGATTCGAGATACTAAGATTTGGTGTCTTGCTCCGTGTAGAAGAGAAGATGGCGTCAATAACTTCCAACTGCACCAACTGCAACAACAACTCCCGCTCCTTCCTACCTGGAGGAGTAGCTTACGGGCCCCAAGCGGCCTCCATTTACGCAATGCCAGCAGAACAGGTGACGCAGGTCACCACTGGGTTTTTCTTCGGGACTATGCTCCCGCCAATGAGCTTCAATGCTCCAATGCTGACGCAGGAGGCTCTAAAGAAGTCGGTCTTTGATCGGCTTACCACCACTGCCCCTCTCAACGGGTCGTCCAAGTATAATGCCTCGGTCTTTAACAGACTAGGCTAATGCTCAAGCGGGCTTGTGAAGAAACCTGCAATACCCGAGGGAGTTATCCCGAAGAGGATAGCCATTCCAACTCCGACGGACGAAGTCATAAAAAGGGCTTCTCCTGCTAAAGGATCGGTCTTCACAAGACTGTTTGTTCCAATTCCCTCTTCAGGCGAAGTCACCAAAGCTGCTTCCCCTGCCCAAGGGTCAGTCTTCGACAGGTTGGATGTTTCTTCTCAGCGGACGTCTATCTTCGATAGGCTGGAACCAACAACAACCCTTCACCAGAACAGAAGGCATGATGGAGCTACCCCGTAACTGAGCCAATACCATCTACAAGACATGCTCGACATCGCCACTGGCGCCGAGTGAGGAAAACTGGGGGTAGCTCTTCCTCTAGGTTGACTCCACCAGCTCCGATGGTGGAAATTGACGCTGCTGTTCCAAGTAGGAACAACTTTGAACCATTCAGGAGGGTGCGCAAGAACTCTCCAATTGCTGTATTTAAAAGATCTCCTCCACCTGTGGAGAACGTTACAAAGGCAAATCCGGAATAGCCCCTTCAGCGGTTGTCCTCCAAAATCCACAGGGTCTGGTGAAGGGTCCAAGACTCTGTGATTAACCAAGACTACTCCCGCTAACCGAAGAAAATGAAGGTTCAGCAAGAGAAGGACCACCCTGTCGTACCACAAAAGGTATCGTCTATATGGGTGCCATCTGCAACAGCCCCCTCAACTTCGACCACCCATAAAAAGAGAAAGCCGGAGAAAATCCCCGTGTCTGTGACCAATCTCAAAGGCACTGAACCCAAACACCCCAAGTCTGGGGGCATGATAGTGCACACTATTTACATGGCGTCCGGAAAAGAGGATAGCCGTATCTCCACAGGTCATCGACCACTTACATGGTCTGTGACAAAGGCTCAGGAGAAACAGCAGCAGAAGCTCCAAGAAATGCTAATGAAGATGGCCGCACTCACTGGGCCAAAAGAAAGCCCGGAAATATCATCGGAGCAGTGTCAGGAGCAGAAAACCGATGCCGAATTCCTCCGAAGAATGCTCGAGAAGAAAGATAAAGAGGCCGCGGAACAAGCGGCTAACATAAAACAAATGGTGCAATTATTCCAGGACATGGTGGGCATGATGATCCAGCCGGACCCTCCAGTGGAGGAGCCTCCGATGATCATTGAAGACGACAGAGGGGAGACATCAAACCCTCTTCCGGCCTTCTCAGCAGCAAAGGAGGAAACAATCTCGAAAGCTATGCTTGATGATTGTATAGCTCAACAGATATGAGCCTATCAAGCGAATGAAGCTGCTGGCTAAGTCGTTAGAACGGGGTGACCCTATCCCAGCTGGAACGATCAGATTAAGTACCCGCCAGGATACACAATCCCTAAATTTCATGTATATAAAGGGATGGGTAATCCGCACCAGCACGTCGCTCAGTTCAGAGCTCTATGCGGTAATACCGGGGGTGACAACAAACTGTTGCTTTGCCAGTTTGTTGGCAGCTTGTCGGAGACAACATTCGAATGGTACTCTGAGCTCCCGAATGACTTTATCAAGACGTTTGCAGAGATGGAGTTGCTATTTACCCAGAGTTTCGCAAGTGCTAGCGAACGCACCCCGATCACGGCACTCATCAACGCCAGAGTGAAACCGGGAGAAACCTGGGTTCAATATGCAATCCGGTGGTGGAACCTATGGTCGAAATGCGAACAACGCATCGAAGAATCTCCTGCAGTAGGCATGTTCGTGGGTACCCTCGATCCGCAAGCAACCATATCCCAGTTCATGATGTTTTACAATCCAACTACCTTCCAGGCCTTGATTGACAAGATGGCCCAAATGGATCAGATAGGCCATAGACCGTCTTCGTCGAAAATGGAGCCTTGAAACGAAAAAGGGGAAAGGGAAAGCGACCTTCGTCACCTATGCTCAGCAGCAGCCTAGTGGTCCAAAACCAGCTGATCGCCAAAACGATATACATCGATTTTTCAACGAAAAGCTAAAACGCCCTTATTCGTTTCCCCGGGATAAAACGATAAGACTGTTCGAGTTGGCGATTCACAATAGGCTCATCACCCTACAGGATCCGAAACACCCACTACAGCCCGGCGATGTCAACAGTCCCAACTATTTCCCCTACCATCGAATAATGGGCCATCCAATCGAGAATTTCTTTGTCTTTAAAAACTAGATTGAGGACCAGTTCTAGTAAGGCAAATTCATGTTGTCTGAAAACTGGAGGGTAAACCCGCTACAATCACACGCTCCGAAAAAGATGGACACGCCGGGAGCATCATGTTCATTTATAGAGGAAGCTCCATGGGAAGTTGTTCTTTCGGCAAAAACTAAAAGAATGCTGAAAGATCTCCAAGTATATCCGGCGATTAGGTAGAAGAGCCCGCTGGAGCCCGAGATTATTGAAGGGATGCTGAAGCCGCGCCCAACGCTGAAAGTTGGTGATGGTGGAAAAAACATTCAGGCCAAACCTCCAAAGTCTTTAAAGAAAAAGAAGAAGGCCAAGAAGCCCGTCCAACCTGAAGACAGCCGTACAGGTCTATAGAAATACATCGATGCACTGGAAGAATATAACCAGAAGGCACGGACCCCAATCACGTTGGATGAATTCTTTAAGCATGTTCTTGAGAATGAAGCCGATGAAGCTGATGAAGGAGACAATTCTTCAGAAAAGCCCGAGGATTGTGTAGCAAGATGCCACATGATCTCTCACTCATCAATCAATGGCAAAGAAGCTCCTGATGTAGAGGAACTGGGGGTAGATCCAGAACCGGAGTCAAAATCTCTGGATCCATCGTACGAATTGATTGACAGACTGCTGAGTGAAGCTCTTCAGAAAAGCAAATCTGACCGAGAGCGTGAAATGGCCATATATGAAAGGGCCAAGCATCGGCATCACGTTAAAGAAGCTCTGGTATTGAGAAGACATAGAGTACCCCAACTGGATAGATGCACTTCTGCCGCCAGCAAAAGCAGGTTTAAGATAAGGAAGCAGCTCGCTAAAGCCCTATCAATGGGAATGAAGTTGCCACCTTCCAAAGTAGACACTTCAGAAAATACGTTCCCCGACGAACTAGATGCACATCTAAACTACTGCTTATACATCTGAGGATCACACACCCTATCGAGGAATGCATGGCCTTTAAAAATTGGTGGCAGGGATACATTGCTCATCGACCGCATTTCAAGCTGATAAAGCGCAACGCTCGTAGGGAACGGAGAATAACGACATATGAGCATAAAAGAGCTTCTGGCAACCGTCACATGGTTGATACCAGGGGATCGCCGGTTCTCACCTTCGGAAGTGATTCTGACGAAGAAGTATCTCTCGGCCTTCTCTTCAAAGAATCCACCTCAGGAAAAGTAGAAGAGATAATGAAGTGTGAGAATATTCAGATGGGTAACCGCACGTTGCCTGAAAAGAATCTCGGTCCCATGAACAAGGGATCGAACAAAAAAGATAAAGGGAAGGAAAAGGTCCCTTAGGATATTGCCCTCGATGATTGAGTCGTCGAAGAGCTTGCAGCCAAGGACCCACCTAAAAAGAGCAGCGTGGATTACAATGTCCTGGCCCATCTGAGGAAGATATCCTTGCAATTAAGCATTTTGGATGCCCTTTACCTATCTGAAGAGGCGTGAGATTCCCTGATCGAGGCATTACAAGACCCTGGGTAGTTTCAAGCCTTCCTTACTGAAGAAAAGATGAAGGACGAGCTGAAAGAAGTACACACAGCTGACATCACTTTCAGCGATGATGATCTCCTCCTCGGAATGTGCGAGCATAGTCGTCCCCTCTATGTCTCCGGGTATTTCCATGACATCAAGATAGGGAAGATCCTGATTGACAACGGGTCCTCTGTTAACCTTCTCAACTTGAGGGTGCTAAAGGAAATTAGCATGAGCGTGCAACACCTAGCTCGAGATAAAATCTCCATCTCCGGTTTCGACTCCCAGTCATCACGGACGCTCGGGTCCGTAATACTGACATTACGCTTCGGGTCGCTCGTCACTGACATCAAGTTCCACGTCATTGATGTCAAGACTTGCTACAACACTTTGCTCGGCAGGCCTTGGTTACACAAGTACAATATCATCCCTTCTACACAACATCAGTGTATGGAGTATTTTAAAGATGGTCTTGAATATACTGTGACGGGGGAACTGAACCCATTCTCCGTAAATGAAGTCCGCAAGTATGAAGACGCAAAGTACTTCCTGCCAGACTTTGAGGACACGGAAAGATGCCATAAACCGGAGAACAAGCAAAAAGCTATCACCACTATTCCAGTCTTTGGAAGTGATACAGAGGAAGAAGAGATAGTCTATTCGGGGCCGCTCCAATACGACAAGCCCGGACCGTCTACCTCTATATTGATTTTCGGCAGCGACTCTGAAGATGAGGTCAATGCAGTATTTTCTGTTCGGCCATCAATACAAGCCTTCACTGGTGATGAACGGGGTTTGCAAATCACTATGGTTCCGCAAAAGCATTACAAAGAGCTTGACGCACTTGATACCTATAGTGTGCAAGAACTGCAGGCGTTCTACGTCCCTCCGAGGCGAAAAGATGAAAAGGTGATCCTCTTTTATCGATCCGCGGAATCCAAAGTGGAGAAAGAAATCTGGCATGGTACCGATTCTACGCTTGACAAGCTCCAGCCCATCCGTCTGCCCAGATACTACACAGAAGGATTAAAAAGGCTGTTGAGGCGCCAAGTCATACCCTTCAAACAGACTGCTCGACAAGCTCAGTTCTACAACAGGATCTGGAACGTCCCCGGAACTCAACGAAAATTGCCCAATGGGAGAATGGAAACGATCGGGTTTGGATATGTTCAATCCAAGAAATGGGAGCGATTCCATGGCTGCTACGTTATACATGACTTCGATGAAGAAGGAGATGCTCTGTTAGAAGACACTGCAATTGAACCAAAACGAGATCCTACCGTAAAAATGCCAAGTCCGTCGTTTGAAGAACAGATGGACAAGCTAATAAGGGAAGTGGGTCAAAAGGTCTGTGATGACCACAACCATGAAATGGCTATTTACGAGAAAGCCAGGATGCAGCGTCTCCTTCAGCAAGCTACGGAGAATGACGATGCCCTTCGTCGCCAGCCCGTCATACAGAAGACTCGACGCGGAGGCAAAAACAAACTAAAGAACGAAAAAAGCGTTCGACAGCGGCAAAGCGGGTCCAAGAAGCCACGTGATCGAGAATTGAGCATCCGGGATCCGTCTCTTATAAAGAAGATGAGTCGAGCATATTCTTTTCCCCAAGACAAGACAAGGAAGATATTCGATCTTATCATGAAACATCAAATGATTATGCTCCAGGAGTCCAAGCACGCCGAACAAGCAAACGAGGTCTATCAGCCGGATTATTGTTCCTATCAACGAGCAATAGGCCATCCTCTTGAAGACTGCTTCACTTTCAAAAACTGGGTCGAAGACCAATATCAGCTCGGCAGGTTCGCTCTATCCAACAGTTGGAGGGTATCCCCACCGCAAAAGCATATTCCAAAGGCAACATATATGGCGAGGGTAAAACCAGATCAACATCGGTCCTGGAAACGATCTCGCACCTGCCACACAATAACGCTATCAGAAGAAGGAGTGCCCGAGAACATGGATGACCAGTATTGGTGCTTCGAAAACGAGGATGAAGAGGAATTGATCTCGGAATTTCCACCGGCGCCGAAAGAATTGGATGATGGAATACACACCATGGCAGATAACCTAAGGAAAATCGACTTGGGGACGGCAAACGACCCGCGGCTTACGTTCGTCAGTGAGCTACTTTCTAAAGAGCAGGTGGCTACGTTAAAAGACGTGCTCATGCAGTATAAAGACTGCTTCGCATGGAACTACTCCGAGATGCCGGGACTAGATCCAGAAATAGCCATCCACAAATTGGCGATATCTCCAGACATCAAGCTAGTCAAACAAGCGCCGAGAAGAATGCGGCTCGAACTTGAAATGGGCATCAACGCCGAGGTCAAGAAGCTAATCGACTCCGGCTTCATCCAAGAGGTTCAGTATCCTGACTGGATCGCCAACATCATCCCAGTGATGAAGAAGAATAGGACGGTGCGCATCTGCGTAGACTTTCGGGACCTCAACAAAGCCTGTCCGAAGGATGACTTTTCCGTACCGGTCATCGAGCTGATGATAGACAACATGTCCACTCGCGAAATTTTATCTTTCATGGACGGGTCATCGGGATACATTCAGATAAAGATGCATCCTGAAGACCAGAAGCATACCGCTTTCCGGACTCCTCTGGGCATATTTTGCTACAAAGTGATGCTTTTCGATCTGAAGAATGCCGGCGCCACCTATGCTGGTGCCACCTATCAGAGGGCCATGAAGAAGATTTTTGATGACCTCATACATGAAATCGTCGAATGCTATATCGACGACCTCGTAGTGAAAATAAATCATACGAGGAACATTGGGAGCATCTGAAGATTATGTTTCAACGCCTTCGGAAATACAACCTGAAGATGAACCCTCTCAAATGAGCATTCGGAGTTTCCTCAGGCTTTATCTTCATCTTCGGTTTGCTCAGGTTTACCCGTATTTCTAGGATTCATCGTACGACATCGAGGTATCGAAACAGATCCGTCAAAGATCAAGGCGATTATGGAAATGCCTCCGCCAATAACTCTCAAGCAACTGTGGTCTCTCCAAGAAAAGCTCGCGTATATCCGGCGGTTCATAGCTAACATCTCTGGCAAATACCGCCCCTACAGCCATTTAATGAAGAAGGAAACCCCGTTCATTTGGGATCGCAAATGCCAAAGCTCACTGGACGAAATCAAGAAATACCTGCAGAATCCTCTGGTGCTGACCGCTCCAGTCAAGGGAAAGCTTTTAATCCTGTACACAACCACCCTTGAAGGTTCCTTAGGCACACTATGGGCACAGGAAAATGACAAAGGGAAGGAGAGAGCCCTCTACTATTTGAGCCGAGTTCTTCTAGGGGCAGAAAACAACTACTCCCCTATCGAAAAACATTGCCTGGCGCTGATCTTCACGATAACGAAGTCTCGGCGTTATGCTTTGGTGCATGAGGTCTATCTTATATCAAAAGTAGATCCTCTTAAATATTTGATGTCAAAAGCCATTCTGACGAGACGGCTCGCTAAATGGCCCTACTCTTGATGTAATTCTCGATAACATACCGACCTCTAAAGGCATTGAAAGGCCGGGCCATCGCCGACTTCCTCGCTGAGCATCCGATACATGCCTATTCAACCCTAAATTAAGAATTGCCAGACGAGCATGCGTTAATCATGATCGACAGGGAGAAAGGAGAGAGTGATACCCGATGGGAACTCTACTTTGATGAGGCATCTTCTATGAAGAAGCGGAAGCACAGCTCCCCTATAATCAAATCTGGGGTAGGCCTTATCTTCGTAACTCTACAAGGAAAGATAATGCGCTTTGCCTTTTCCTTAACAGAGCCGAGGACAAACAATGAAGCCGAATATGAAGCATTGATAGCAGGTCTTGAGATCGCCGTCGACATGGGAATAGAAAACTTCCTCATATACGGAGATTCCCAGCTGGTCGTTAGTCAAGTAAACGGAGACTATCAAACGTGCAAACCAGAGTTGGTGAAGTACGGCGAGAGGGTACAACAATTGCTGACTCAAATCCCTTCCTATGCTTTGGAAACCATACCGCGAACGGAAAATGGCAAGGTGGATGCACTAGCCAAACTCGCCAAAGAACTGGCTGACGAAAACCTCGATGACGTATGGATCGTTGTACAAAGCCGTCGGGTTCTTGCACCGGCAGAAATATCTCCGGAGTTGTTTGAAGAAAAGGAAGCGTCCGAGCAAACAGCCCTACAAATAGAGGACCAGGAAAAGGCCAAGTATTGGAGAGAAGTCTTTATAGACTATTTCAAATCCCGTCAAACACCTGAAGATGCATCCTCAAGACATCATCTCATGAAACGAGCTCTGTCTTTTGCCTTCGTCAATGATACTCTGTATAAGAGATCGTTCAACTCCCTGTGGCTAAGATGCTTGGGACCGGAAGAAGCAAGGTGATTCATCTAAGAAACTCATGACGGACTCTGCGGTTCTCATCAAGCCGGGCCAAGGATGAAGCTGAAGATCAAAAGTATGGGCTACTATTGGGCCATGATGATTCGGGACTGCCTTGAATACACGAAGCGATGTCATTCGTGCCAGATTCATGGAGACTTCATCCACCAGCGTCCAAACCCACTACTCCCAACAGTGGCTAGCTGTCCATTCGAAATGTGGGGAATCGACATAATCGGGCCCATCGAACCAGCGTCATCTAGAGGACATAGGTTCATATTGGCGACAACCGATTACTTCTCTAAGTGGGCAGAAGCAGTACCTCTAAGAGAAGTGAAGACAGAGAATATTCTCCATTTCTTCAAGACACACGTCATCTATCGGTTCGGCACTCAACGACGGATTATCTCCGATAACGGGCCAGCTTACAGAAGTCACAAAATCAGCCGCTTCGCACAGTAGCATAATATAGACTGGAGATACTCTTCGGTCTATAATCCCCGAGCTAACGGTCTAGCTGAGGCTTTCAACAAAATCTTAACGAAGATTATAAAGAAGACGGTGGCCAAAAATAAGAAGGACTGGTATGAGAGACTGCATGAAGCTCTCTAGGCTTACCGGACCACATTCAAAACGGCTATGAATACAACGCCATATGCGTTAGTATTCGGCAAAGAAGCAGTACTCCCTTTGGATATAGAGCTACCCTCTGTATGAGTGGCAGTTCATTACGAGTTAACAGACAAAAAGAATGCTCATCTTTGACTTGAGGAGCTCGACGCCCTCGATGAAGCTCGTCTTATGGTGCAGCAAAACCTAGAAGCTTACAAAGCAAGGATGACGCGCTCATACGAAAGATTGACTAGGCCAAGAACATTTCGCCAAGGCGAACTCGTGCTAGTGGTCAAGAGACCTATGATCCCTAATCATGCCAAATGGAGGAAATTCGAACCGAACTATGAGGGCCCGTACATTATAGACAAATTCTACTAAGGATGGGCCTATCTACTCATGGATATGCATGGCGAAAGACCCTTCAGGCCAATAAATGGACGGTTCCGGAAAAGATACTATGCCCGACGAGTCACGGCCTAGGTCAACGATAGATGACGACGCCTATGTCCTCTCAATATCTTCCCAAGCCCAAACTCTATAACTAGTATCCAGTGAAACCGTTGTCTCCAAAACGGCAACAATGGACCGCAATGTCCTAAAACTAACAACGAATCGAAACGTCCTTAAATTAATAATAGACCGCAATGTCCTGAAACTAACTACGGACCGAAACGTCTTTAAACTACTACAAACCGCAACATTCTAGGGCTGACCCCAAAAAAAGCGGTACGTCCATAAGAACGATGGGCATGGAAGAAAACCCGAAAGGGCTTCGTGAGTAAAAACTGCTGGGCTACCAGCGAGTTTGTGAAAACCCGAATGGGCGCAATCTCGTTAAAAGACACTTGCAAGGTCCTCTCGACTTGTAAGGGGGAAAATTCTCTTGTGAGATCCTCACGACTCGTAAGGAGAATTCCCCTATGAGACCCTCACGGCTCATAAGATTCAAAAGTCTTAAGCTACAAGGATCTGAACCTTTTCTTAAGCCATCACATTTCCCCGACTGCCTTACAAACGGTTCAATTTTGACCCTTGTAGACAATCCACGGGCGCAAATAAACGTTTCCCCCACCCGGTTCGACCAATGGCGTGAAATTTCCTCATGTGGTGAATGACACTTGTAAGTCCTCTTGACTTATAAGGAGAAAACACTCTCGTAAGATCCTTACGACTTATAAGAGAATACACACTTAAGAATCCTCATGATTCTTAAGGAGAAAACGCACCTACGAGATCCTCACGACTCGTAGGAAGAAACACCTTTATGAGACCCTTACGGCTCATGAAGTCTAAAGCCTTAGTCGACAGGATTCTAACCCTGTTTGCTAAGCCACCTTTGTTCGAATCGACAGAGGCAAATGATGATTCGCTCCTGGCAATGTTCCAGTAGTAGCGATGTTGACGCCTAAATCGGTAACAATTTCCAAGTCCTTTCATGGAAAATGATGATTCGCTCCTGGCAATATTCCAGTCGTAGCGATGCTGATGCTAAGATTGGTATCAGATCCCAGGTTCCATACTCACGGCAAAAAGTCAGCGAGCCATAAATGCATATGAAATAGCCGAAATGATAGGACGACTTGCAACAAAATCAGCAAGTAAAATATATGCATACAAAAATAGCCGAAATGATTGGGCAACGCGCAATAAAAGCAACGAGTAAAAAGAAAAATAGCCGAAATGATCGGGCACCACGAAAAATAGCCGAAATGATTGGGCAATCGCGACTTTCGCGATACAAAAAAGCTGAGATGATAGAGCATCGCGGAAAGAAAACAAAAAAAAATACAGATAAAATGAAATTTTTGCCCTGCAGGTAAGTCTATACTGACCCCTGTATACAATCCATGGGCATAAACGAAAAGGGAACTACATGTCCCAACAAACTCTATCAAAGGGAGAATCGGGTCTCAGCGGCAATATCTGCATCTCAGAAGACCAGCAACGACATTCCTCCTCATGCCAGCAGGACACAGACGCGACACCACCAATCGGAGCCATGGCAAAGTCCCTAGTTCCAAGACTCTATGGTTCACAGGCAACCTAGAATCAACTCCGACACCGTAGAAAACGGAGAAAGTCGATCCCGACACCGTAGAAAATGGAGAAAGTCGATCCCGACACCGTAGAAAAAGGAGAAAGTCCACCCTGACACCGTAGAAAATGGAGAAAGTCGATCCCGATACCGTAGAAAACGGAGAAAGTCAATCCTGACACCGTAGAAAACGGAGAAAGTCAATCCCGACACTGTAGAAAACGGAGAAAGTCGATCCCTGACACCGTAGAAAACGGAGAAAGTTGATCCCGACACCGTAGAAAATGGAGAAAGTCAATCCTGACACCATAGAAAACGGAGAAAGTCAATCCCGACACCGTAGAAAATGGAGAAAGTCCACCCTGACACCGTAGAAAACGGAGAAAGTCGATCCCGACATCGTTGAAAACGGAGAAAGTCGATCCCGACACCATAGAAACCGGAGAAAGTCGATCCCGACACCGTAGAAAACGGAGAAAGTCGACCCCGACACCGTAGAAAACGGAGAAAGTCGATCCCGACATCGTAGAAAACATAGAAAGTCGATCCCGACACCGTAGAAAACGGAGAAAGTCAACCCTTGACCTCCCCATCGGAGCAATGCTTCGATTTGGAAACAAGTCAACTCACCAACCACTTACGAGTCCTGTCGACTTGTAAAGGAGAAAATTCTCTTATGAGATCCTTACGACTCTCAAGAGAAAACGCACTTAGCAATCCTCACGATTCCTAAGGAGAAAATACACCTACGAGATCCTCATAACTCGTGGGGAGAAAAGTCTTTATGAGACCCTCACGGCTCATAATGTTAAAAAGTCTTAGGAAACAGATCCTAACCCTGTTTCCTAAGCCATCGTTACCGTATAAAATGTTCGAGATGGACAGTTTTCTACTATCTACAGGCCACATTTTCTAAAATCACATGCCAACAACACAGCAGAGAAAAAAAGCGATAGTCGGAGATAAAAAAAAGTGTGCTTTATTCATGAATTCCATTGAATACGAGATACATCATATAAAATAAAAAATGAAATGAATACATGTTATTCATAAATTACAATCGATACAAAGACGACTATTGAGAAGGAGGCGATTTTAGCAAATCAGCAAGCCGCTCGTGCACTCCTCTTAGCTCCTTTTCACGATCAGCCGCCGCGTCCAGCTCCGCTTCGACTCGGGCCCGTTGCTGCAAACAGGATGAAAGTTTCTCGTCGATTTCCCACTGAGCTACCTCACGACTCTGCGCATCCCGTTCAGTGAGGTCGAGCTTCTGCCTCAGCGTTAGCCTATCAGAAATACATCGTAGGAGGCCATCAAAGATAGCTTTCTACTTTGCAGCATTCGCGTCAACTTGGGCGTGTAGCCGGGCAGATTCGCCTGAAGCCTCATCGCGTTCCTTCCGCCTCAAGGTTACCTCTTGTTCGAAATGGCGGAGGAAGGGAACACTCTGCTCAACCCATGCAGCCCGCTGGGAGTTCAAAGCCAACACTTCTGGAGCGGGACGCCTGAACTCAATCTCATACAGACATGCCTTGATCTTCCTACAGTAGTTAACCCAAGACTTGATGAAGCCCTCGCTGTGGAAGTTCACGAGCATCGCCAACATGAGATTAGCCTCGGCAGCAAAATCTGCAGCAGATGCGAAAGCCTCGGCGTCAAGATCCTCGACAAACTCACTTAACATTCGTAGGCTATTCGCAGTACCCCTGGAAGATGGGCATTTAGCAAAGGGCCCTGTCGGTATAGGGATTCGAGACTTGAAGGGAGCTGGAGTCGGTGCGATTGCTGCAAAACAAGTTATGTTCAAATGTCGACTCAAGGGAAAAAGAAAATGCACGAGCGATGAAGTCTACTATACCGGCCGCGACATGTGGCAAAGTTAGGAGTACAGGAGGCGCGACTGTTCTCTCGTCCCCTCCTCCAATCTGTAACACTGTAATCAATTCAAAGAAGAATTAGCAACGGCATGGTTTTCCATAAAAGAAAGGAAAATATGTCGGTTAAAAAAAACTATACTCACCGATACCGGTAGGCAGGACGACTTCTGACTGGAAGGAGAAATCTGAATTCAGCACCTGACACAGATGGTCAAAAAGGACTCCTGCAAGGTTGTAACAATACGATGTCAGTACAAAGAGTATATTACACACAATGAAACTGATAAGTCGCAAACATATACCTTCCAGCATTCCAGACGACATGGGAGAAGGTAACGGAACAACAGCCGTCACGGCGGCGACCAGAAGCGCTTTAGATGGCGTAATCTCCGCATTCACTGCACCTACACTCAAAAAGAACAAAACGTCATCAATTGGGGCTGAACGGGATCGAAAGATAAAAAGAAAGCAGCGACCCAAGATCTACCTGATAGGTCGCCAGTCGAAACCGCGACGAGAGCATCGCTAGGCGCATTGGCTTTTTCGCTCTCCTCCACTGGAATAGTTTCTACGCCTGTGGCCTCATCCCCTGATTCGATAAGAGCCGTCATGACGCCTGCAACGCCTGCCGATATCAGGGAGTCATCGGGAGAAAGAGCGACAGTTTGGGCAGTCCCAGACTCCTGAGAGAGAGTAGCCGTTTCGGGCTCTGTGGTCGTCGTCTTCTCACCTGCCACCTCATCGCCAATGCTTGGCCCTGCAAGATATAGTATATCAGAATTTGCAGATCGAGTAAAAATGAAAAGACCGGGCATTACATTACCTGGAAATGGATTCTCAGTTGCCTCCCGAGCCACGCGCATGACCTGTCTATGAGCGGTAGACGGGGCAGCTGGAGCATCCTCTGGAGGAATGGCGACGGATGGGGTGGTGGTTGAACCTGGATCCATAGCCAAGCTGACATCACGTTCTCTCACCGCACGCTTTCTACGCTTCTTGTCGGCCTTGGCAGTGAGAAGTGATCACCTCAAGACCTCCGTCAAAAGAACGTCATCGTCCAAACTAGGAGCTGCCTCTGGAGCCGTTACGGTGACCGTCATCGGCTGCTTAAGCGAAGCCTCTTGCGGCAATACTGGGGGAGCTGGGACCTCAGCAGCCGGCTCTGGAAGCATCGCCGCATCACCACTGGGGATCGGCACCGCACTCGGGATAATCCGAGTCAAGGTAGTCCCTACAACAAAATAAAAGAAAGGGTCAAACCACGAATAAAGAAAAAAGGGAATGAAGGCACAACGAGCCGAAGTATACCAAGGCCCAAAGAAGCATGGAGCCTCTCTTCCTCTTCGAAAGTCTTGAGGGAAGCAGCGAGAGCCTCTTCAGTGGAGATACCTGTTGAAGAAGAAAGCGTCAGTCAATGCATAATAATAAAAATACATAACTGCAGAAAGATACGAATGAAGTCTACCTGACTGCGTAATGGTGATCAGTGCTGCTTCATCACGAGCTAGTTACTCTGAAACCGCGATGGCAGCCTTCAAATTGGTATCATCTGGCGCAAGGAATAAGCCCTCATTGTCTCATACTCACTTAAGCCTTCACCGTAAGGAGTATGAGGCTCCTGGTCGAATGCAACGTCCGCAGAAAATAGCGACTTCTTCTTCTTTTGCGAGCGGCCACCGGCAGCCGGCACCAGGAGCTTGCGCTTGGTGGGCAACTTTGGGCGACGAGTCCCGATCTCCATACCCACGCCAGATTCGGGAGACGCTGCAGCCGCCGCTTCTATAGGCACACGAAGTAGAGGCTTATCGGGAAAAACAAGCGGGACCACAGCCACAACAGCCTTTCTTACGGGAGGACGAATGATGGTCCGCCGCTTCAAGGGAACGGCTGGATTACCAGCTGGGACAGCACCCTTGCGATCAAGCGATAATCACTGTTCTTCCCTGATAACAGCACCCATCGCATGCTGGTACCACACCACATATACGTTCAAGGCTTTTGGAGCACAGCTCGGCTCACTGATCAAAAAGTTGGACCCAGTGTTTAGGAGCATGAAGTGATGCAACGCACTCCGGATACCCTCTTTAGTAGCAACAGGTTCTGCCAAGAAGGCCTCGAGGGGAACACCCTGATTGTAACTCGACTGCTGGGCAAAACGGTGTGGGTTGTATCTCATGAAAAGCGCCAAGTCATTTTGCCTGAACACCAAGTAGCCTGGCCTGATCGAGTACAAATGCAAGATCTCACGAGCCTTCAACGCGAGAGCCCCATCTTTAAAGATGTCTTGCAGCGGTTGCACCGCCTTACTGGACTCCTTGCCGATATTCATGACCTTATCGACGAAGGTCATGCCATCCCCGACCGTACGCGGGCGAAGAATCAGACCCCGAGCTTCTCGCTTAGTCGGTTCCAAAGCAGAAGCATCAACCAGCCGCATAACCAGAGGAAAGTTATAACTTTCGTAGAAATGGGGCCGCTCGTGGACTCCAAAAGCACCGAGCACATGCAGCTCGAGCCACGAAGTGAAATAATGCATCGGAAGGTTTACGGGCTGCACCCCCGGTTGAGTGGTGTTTGCCGCCAAGCTCAAGCCATGATACAAATGAGCTAGCCCAGCAATCCCAACAGCAACCTGCGTCCCTTTAACCATTCGGTGAGCCGGGTAGAAAACGGACGGCCTCATGTAGCGAGGGTGGATGGGGAGAGCAAAACAGCTTAACCATAAACCATGGAACCCTAAAAAGAACGCCTCTTCATCGATGTCTTGAGCGGAGAGTTCTGCAAAGGGGAAGACCACGGTGTTTGGGAGGAAGAAATTCTTTTGATCTGATTCCGCTGTCGGCCGGCTATCCAAGCCAAAACCGAAAGGATCGTCGAGCTTGGCAAACTTCGCACCTTATTTCGACAAGACTTCCGGGCGAAGAAAACGGGCGATGAAATCCGTAAAGCTGACCCCGTGGCTTCTGGATTCGAGAAACAGGCACTCGTAAATATTTAACACCTTGATCAAGCTTGGGAATCGGTGCAGAATGGCATTCTCTGGGGTCAGACCCATCACTACTGATTGAGTGGCGAAAATGTACTCGTCAGGTGGTAATATCTCCTCATAATGTTCCCCTTTAACAGGCAGCCCGGAGATCTCCGCGAATTCCTCTAAAGAGATTGAAACTTCCCGATCTAATAGAAGGAAGGAGTGTGTTGGAACGTTCCATTGTTCCAAAAAAGCTTTGACCCACCATACAGGGGGCGTAGAATACTGGAAGAGAGAAGCATAAATCGCGGGATACAACCCAAGCTTCAGCAGCTGCGATTTCTTGGCCATTTAGATATATCGAGCCCACTGCAGATATCCGGCTGAATGGTGGGGAATCAAGCCTATCATGTATGGCTGTCCCCAAAGGCGCGACTCTCTTTGACATTTACGTCGCCCTAAGATATCCAAAGCCATTGGAGGCTGTACGGGTATTGCAGCCATAGAGGGCTTAAGGCAACCCTCCAAGTCCAGTCGACCTCCTCTATGGCATAGTTCACTGAGGGTGATTCGGCGTAGTGAATGGTGGAGATCACCTCCGAAGGTGCTGCACAAGAAAAACTACGTCGGCCCCTGATAATTTGATTGTACCACGTCCCCCATAGATGAAGAGACTTTTGCTATGGGTCGTGATCTTTGATCAGCGCGAAGACTTCCCGGTCTACTGGCGCGTCAGGGAATGTGCTCTCCGGACGAACAAACGGGAAAAAAGTGTCGTAAGATATAATACCTGCACGGGAAGAACGAGGGTTAGCCGTCAATGCTACAGTCCAAAGCCTAGTACTTGATACTTTAAATTTGTACCACACTGCAATGTAGTGGAAAGGGATCAAAGGAGACCCACAAAATTAAGATGACGGCTCATCATTGATGAGACGGTCAATCATTAAAAAGAAAATCTTCAAAAAGGATTCTCATTCAATGAGAGATTTCTCGGGCTAGGAGTTAACTCCTTTGAGAGCAGCGCTCTATTACAGAGGTCGCCTCTGTCATTATGAGGGGAATACAAAAATTCCCCAAAATTTCTAAGAGCAATGCTCTGTCAACTTTAATGGGGAATAAAAATTCCCCAAAAATTCTGAGGGCCATGCTCTGTGAGAAAGATGGAGTAATCCATCAAAACCCTAAAAAAGCAAGCTTTTTACAAAGTAAAAATTCCGAGATCTTTAAGATCTACAAAATGAACTCTAAGAGTTCTTCATTAAAGGGTTAAGAAACCCTAAAAAAGAAGAGCAAAGCTCAGTTTTTTAATTAATGGGTTAAAAAACCCTAAGAATCTTTAGGATCTGTGATCTAAGTAGAGCAAAGCTCTGTTAATGGGTTCAAATCTTACCAAATTTTTGGACAGAGTTTTAACTCTTTAGGAATTTCCTTTGGGCAGAGAGTTGTGCTCTTAAGGAGAATTAAATTCTCAGAAAAACAAGATGGAAAGAAGATGAACAGAAATCATCTCAAGGGCCAAAGGCCCTATTTATAGGCGCTGGAAGTCAGTTCAACTTCCAAGTTGATCCAATGGTGGAAAATCTGCCACCGCTGCACTCATATGTGAGCCACGTGAGCGCAACGGTGGGGGGGGCATTTGTTTCCTCCAATCAGAGAGAAAAGCTCTCTTTCAAATTTCAAAATTTGAAATTTGAAATAAGGCAGCGCCTCATAAGAGCACTCGCGCCAGCGCTTGGAGTCAAAGACTCTGAGGCAGTGCTCACGTGCAAGGCACGAGAGCGCTTGCGCCAAAAGCGCCAGTGCTAGGAGTCAAAGACTCTGAGGCAGTGCTCACGTGCAAAACACGAGAGCGCTCGCACCAAGAGCGCCAGCGCTAAATACTCTGAGGCAGCGTCTCACGTGCAAAGCACGAGAGCGCTAGCGCCAAGAGTCAAAGGCTCTGAGACAGCGCCTCACGTGCAAAACACGAGAGCGCTAGCATTAGAACTAAACGTTCTCCACCCTTGGATCAAAGATTCGACGAAGATGATTACAAATCATCAAATTACCAGAATAAAATTCTGTTGAGGAAATACTCCTCAAATCTTTCCAAACAGGAAAGATTGTGCTCTGTAAATCAGAGCACTGTTGGATCAAAAATCCAATGGTGATTAAAAATCACCAAGATACAGAATAAGTTCTGTATGGGAAAATATTTTTCTAATCTTGTTTAAAACAAGAAGATTGTCTTCAGTAAAACAGAAACCCTAGGATCAAAGATCAAATGGTGGAGAAACATCCCTAAATCAATCAGAGAAAGAATTCATTAACTGATTCAACAAATCAGCCTCCCCTATATAAAGGACCCAAGACTTCAAGTCTTTCATGGAGGAACCCCCCATAAACTTCAAGTTCTCGGAAAAGAAAAAAAAAAGAAGAAAAACGAAGAGCAAGCTCTAGGAAGAAAATTTTTTCTTCAAGGTAAATGATAATAAGTGAGATCATAACATCTCTTTGACTTTTGAGAGTTTAATTCCCACATAATAAGAACTCGATTTTTTATCTAGATCACAGATCCAAAAGACAAGTTTTTTTTTACAAAAACAAAGAGAGCAGAGCATCTCATCATAAAAAAGGAAGAATTTAGTTCTTAGATCTATGAGACAAAGTCTCTTATGAACGAGAATTTAATTCTCAGAGCACAAAGTTAATCAGAACTACCAAATATGAGTTTTAGCGCTCCAATTTAAAAAGGAGCGCCTCAGCGCTTCAAGTTTGGCGCTCAGCACCCAGCTCTCTAAGAGCTATTTCATAAGAAGCGCTTTAGCGCTCCAAGTCTGGCGATCAGCGCCAAGCGCTCCACGTGCTTCTCACGTGGGCACTATTTTATAAGAGTGCTCTGCATTCATTGACTGGCGCTCAGCGCCAAGCGCACCACGTGCTCCTCACGTGTGCGCTATTTCATAAGAAGCACCTTAGAGCTCCAGGTCTGGCGCTCAGCGCCAAGCACACCATGTGCTCGTCACGTGTGCGCTGAGGGAACACAAAGTGTTCTTTACATAAAGCGCTCTGCACCATAAAGAGTGTTTAACACCCAATAAAAAAAAAAAAAGAGGAGTGTCAAAACCCAAATTAATGCTCAGCATTATTGAACCAAAAGGGACTGAGCCAAAATAAATGTTCAACATTTTATTTAAATCTAAGTGGACTGAGCCCAAGTTGGACATAAGTCCTCAATTCAGATTAACTGAGCCTATGTGCTCATAATCTCTTTAACTGGTCTCAGTCCCAAACCCTGACTACAGATCTCTCAACCAACATTGGTTCAAGAGTATATCTCTTCACACCTCTGATATATGTCGTTGTAATTCTTCAACATTTTCTGAGAGGTGGCAGGTCCCTACAACCAGAAACTTTACAGGCTATGGTATCTTTAAACTCCATGGACTATGATGTTCTCAAACTCAATGGACCGCAATGTCCCTAAACTAAAACGATAGAGTCTAAACACTCTTTCATCGGATCTAAATGATCCCAAAATCTTGTTGAGTAGATCTTAGTCTAAAATTAGACTAACGTATCCTCAACAAACGTTTGAGTTGATCTTAATCTAAAACAAGATTAACGATCCTTAAACCAATTTAAACCCAAATCTAAGAAAATACGGATTTGGAATAATCCACGCCCTACGGACGACAACAAAATTAGTCTCCGTATACAATCTACGGGAAACCTAAAACAAAATAAATACACACGACACGAAGTGAACATTTGGAGAAGGAGAAAGTGTTCATCACTACGCGGTAATGTAATTAACTGCAGGGGCTTACGACTGCAGGGAAGAGCGTCCCCACAATCAAAAACCTCTCACCAACGAGGGGGAATCTGACGAAGTCTGCTACAATGGCCGCATTTGTTTAAACCTTCGATGCATGGTGCCATAAATCAAACTGGCATTTTCGGAGAGGTAGACAGATAAAACCAAATAGCATCTGCCCCCAAATTCAGGCAAGACGGCCTACGCGGTCCCGTCTCCCGTTTTCGATGGTAAACAAGTCCATTCAATAAAACCAATATAATAATCATTATGGGGTTTATAAAGGGGTAGACTGGTATGGAACATGTTAAAGGTGTCATGATGTAACACCCTAGTTCATTTATACAAATTCTAGTTCATGTATTTCTTTATTTATGGTATTTTTCTGATTTACTGTGTTTTGGGTGTGAATAGTGTTTTTGACTTTGTATTGCATTCGACCCGACCCGCTTTCTTGAAACCTGTCTTGATTCATGTTTATGATTTATCCTGATTTGTTATGTGGACTTGTGCACTTTCATTTATACAACCTGCATACTGGCATTTATCTTGCATCTGCATTTTAAATATAACATTTAAAGTCATATAAAATATTTTAAAAATACATTGTATGGCCTACATGATACCCCTGACCCTGTGGTAGCATCCGTGCATCTTGTTCTCGTCCCGTTCAGTGAAACAGACTTGTTTGGATGGCTATACGCATGTACGTGCATCCGTTCTTGGGGGTATGCATTTTCGTTACCCGGATATCTAATTTTAGTTTTGGTCGACACATATATTATCCATATTTTAAAACTGGAATTTTAGACCCGACCCGGGCATGTTTTGGACTATTTTTGTAATTGCCAAAATCTCAAAATGTATACAATATTATATCTTAAGATTTCTAACTGTGAATATAAATTCGTTATAACTAAAATATAATTTCAAATATATTTATTCAGTATCCTAACAACACAAAGAAAATCTATGTCTCTCTCTCTCTCTCTTAAAAATATTATTTATATTTTATTATTTTAAAACCTAAACCTATTTATTCAGCCCACGTTCTCTCTTTCTCTTTCTTCCTTCTCTAATTTTTTTCATTCTTCCCGTTTCCTCACCCACGAGAAAACCCATACCTCGCACCCTCCTCGCGTCGTTGCCATCGCCGCCGACCATCCTCGTTGGCCTCGTCATCGCCTCCTCATCTCCTTCGATCACTTCCTTCACTCTGACACCACCTCCATCACCTCCCCTGTGAACCCGTGGCCATGAGAACCTATGTCCCCGACTGCACAACCCGACCTCTCCGCTAATCATCTCGTCGGCCTCGTCTCCACCTCCTCGTCCTCCTTCCCGTTCCTCCTCGCTCTCTCCCTCACATTTTTCCTCTGCCGTCTTCACCTCCGACTTCAAGAACCTAAGAACCGACGCCTCGTCGCAGCACTCATCGCCGACGACAACCTCGTCGGCCTCACCTCCCTGCATCACCATCCCCATCTCTCCTCTTCCCTCTCTCCAAACGCCCTACAAACCAAACCATTGTTTTCCCTGCACACCCCTTCAACCCTACACCTCGCTGCCCGTTGTCGAGCACCCTCGCAACACCTTGCCGGAGCTCCGACCTATCGTAGTCGTATCCCTCGCCACCTCCTCTGACCCGAGACAACCATAGAGCACCAACCACAGTAAGCCTTTCTCTTCTTCTTCTTCCTCTTTCTTTCTTTCTTTTCCTTCTTTTCTTTTCCCGTTCTTGAAATCTTGATTTGCAGCCATCACCGTAGCCGTGACCGTCGCTGCCGATCCAGATGACCCAGAGGACGTACCTTACCTGCGTGATCACCCTCTTGTGTTGCTTGGACCCGTCCCGCGTGCCGTGCATGCGTTGCGACGTTTTACCGACGTCGGACGTGTCGTACATATCCTTTTCATGTTCCGTCTAGGCAAGTTTATCTTGCTACATACTATATTACTTTATATACATCTATTTTAATAAATATAATACCGGTATTTCAAATTATGCATCCCATGTTTAGTTTTACAGTTTTACGACATCCGTCTGCATCCGTACATGTTACTTTACATCTAGCGCATTCAAACTTATCTTGTTACATACTATTTACAATATACTGTACCCAATGGAATATTTACATCATATATTGCGTAGTTGTACATCCCACATTACCATTTGTTACAGTTTTACTATTTTCGGATACCCGGTTGCATCCATCTCATTTAAAATATATATAACTGCATCTATAGATTACATTAATACATAATACTTGTTCCCGCCAAAAATTTCTGCGCAAAAGAGTCCAAGGTATCAAATGGCAGCGATATGCTCAAGGAAATGCGAACCAGTATCTTCCGGGCTGTTTTTTGACAAACTCCCGAATGAGAAATAAATAAATTCTGATGGTATTGAAAGCGGCTCGAAAAACACTTCGATTTGATATATTATGGGCCTCGTAAATCATCCGGGATCAAAAGTTATGAGGAATTACGTGTCCACACGTGATGAACTTTTAAGAACCCGCTGGAGGAGTTAAAAAATATAATATAAACTCAGAAAAGACCCCAATGGTCCATTGAAGGAGAGGCTTTGCCTCTAGAAAGTTAGCCAATTGGGCTAAAGCTAGTGTCAAACACTAAAGACCAACAGTGTTGAACACCGGGAATAAGATTAGCAAATTAGTGTTAAACACTAAAAGATAAACAGTGTTAGCAACAGGGCTTTCAAATTAGTGTTAACACAAAAGCAAATCAGTGTTAAACACTGGTAGCAGAGATTTCAAACTAGTGTTAAACACTAAAGCGAATCAGTGTTAAACACCGGGAACAGAGTTTTCCAATTAGTGTTAATCACTAAGAAAATCAGTGTTAAACACTGCAAATAGAGTTTTCCAATTAGTGTTAAACACTAAGGAGGGAGGGATCACGTGCGGACACGTGAGAGCGCCCTGATTTCCCTTATCTTATTTTGCAGATCAGTGTTTTAACTCTTTTAATTCTGACGGCCATCACGTGTGAGCACGTGATGGAGGCCCCCACTCTGGTCTGTTGGAATGCTCATTAGGGGTCACGTGGTGACACGTGAGGGCGCCCTAAATACGGAGCCAGATCTCCTTTGTTTTATCCTCAAATCTGTGAATAAGTGTTAAACACTTTTCCTTTTTATTTCGAGCATCACTTGTTGACACGTGATGGGGATTTATGCGCTGACTGTTAGAACGTTTGCTAAGGGGTCACGTGGTAAACACGTGAGAGCGCCGAAAGCCTTCATTTCCATTGATCTTTCTTTCTGCGTTTTGGGAGTCACGTGGGAGCACGTGATGGCATCAAAAAGTGGGGCCAGATCCCCTTTATTTTGTTCTGCAAACAAGTGTTAAACACTTTTAATTTTCATAGCCATCACGTGTGGGCACGTGATGTATAATCATGCCCTGATTTATTAGAACATTTATTAGGGGTCATAAGGTAACACGTGAGAGCGCCCAGAATTGTTTCTGCCTTTGCTTTTGTTCCATATATAATGAGGGTCAGGTGGGAACACGTGAGGCATTAACTCAAAGCTTTCCTCTTCTAATTTTTGAGGGATCTGTTCAGGGGTTACGTGGGGCACGTGACCTTTGTCTTTTCATGCACAGAGATCTTTTAAGTCTCCTTATCTTTAAGAATTAAATTCTTATTTAGGGTAAAACCCTAATTTTTGTTTTGGAGGAATTAAATTCCTATTGTGAAAAAATTAAATTCTTATTTAGGGTAAAACCCTAATTTTATCCCAAAGGAATTAAATTCCTATAATTTTGTGAGAATTGAATTCTCAAAACTTAATTCCTCCTCTATGTTTTGGATCTGCATGGCAGGATCTCAACCCAATGAGAATTAAATTATCAATTCATGGGGAGATGTGCACTTTGCAGATCCTCCACCAGAGAAAGAACTAAGTTCTTTTCTTTATATAAGAGTTAAACTCTTTTGAGAATTAAATTCTCTTTTTAAGCCTCTCTTTTCTTACCTAGGGTTTTTCTTTTGCAGAGAATTAAATTCTCATCTTTTTTCTTTTTTTCTCTTAAGAATTAAATTCTCCTCCCTCTGTTTTTTCCTCTCCCCACAGGTAGATCCCTTCTCTTCTCTTCTTGGCTCCTATTTATAGGAGAAGGAAAAGAATCAATTTGTTTAGCAAATCTCTCATTGAAAGATTTGATTTGATTGTTGAGAGATTTGATTTATATTTATCATTAATCTGGGCCTTTAGATCATTCAGTGAATTTTATTCACCGTGGATTTTAAATCCAAAAGATATTCTATTTGTTATTCTGGTGAGATTTTCAGGAAAATCTTTCCTTGTCCAAGATTTTTCCATAAATTGGTGATTTTTAATCACCCTTGGATCTTTAATCTAACGGTCCCCATAATCCTTTTCCATTTGGAAAGATTTAGAAGCTTTTAGAATTTTAATTCTATTTCGAAAGATTTAAATGATCTTTTTCAGAATTTAATTCTGTTGAACAACAAGGCTTTTACAGCCAGTCACGTGTTGCCACGTGACCCCCAATTGAGTCCTTTTCTCAGTGTTTGCTTACGCTTCAGTTGTAACCATCACGTGACCATTGGTCACGTGTGAGCACGTGACACCTCATTGAGGTATTTCCTTCGGCTGTTTGTTTACGCTTCAGTTTTAACCATCACGTGTCAACACGTGACCATTGGTCACGTGTGAGCACATGATTCCTGATTTTTAATCAGGGAACAGATTTTAGAATTTAATTCTATTCATTATCATAGAGGCCTTAAAAGCCCATCACGTGTCTGCACATGACCCATGGTCACGTGTGAGCACGTGATGTCCCATTGGGGTCTTTTCTGAGTTTATATTATATTTTTTTAACTCCTCCAGCGGGTTCTTAAAAGTCCATCACGTGTGGACACGTAATTCCTCATAACTTTTGATCCCGGATGAATAACGTGGCCCATAATATATCAAATCGAAGGGTTTTTCGAGCCGATTTTGATACTATCAGAATTTATCTGTTTCTCATTCGGGAGTTTATCGAAAAACAGCCCGGAAGATACTGGTTCCCATTTTCTTAAGCGTATCGCCATCATTTGATACCTTGGGCTCTTTTGCGCAGGAATTTTTGGCGGGAACAAATGCCCCCCACTATTTTGCCCACGTAAGTATTTACGCGGGTGAAGTAGTGCAAAGTAATGCAGCGTATGAACAGTTTCGGATTGGTATATAACTTTCAGGATCTTGATCTGAGAAGATAACGAGCGGACACAAGCGTCGTCATTTATCATTGACTCAAATCTCGACTCTTAAGAGATATAGTTCCAAATCCTTAACTCCATGAGCCGCACCCTTTTATCTCTTTATGTCTTACTCTGGCGTGGAGTAGTTTATACGCTTATGAGTAAGTTCTCCATTTCAGTGGCATGTAGCTTTGGCAAGTGTGGCTCATAGATGGTCCATCTTGACCTTTTTACAGGGCAGTGATGGCTTAGGAGACAGGGTTAGGATCTGCCACCTAAGACTTTTCTCTCTACGGATCGAGAGGATCTCGTAGGTGTATTTTCTCCTTAGGAGTCGTGAGGATTCCTAAGTGTGTTTCTCTTATAAGTCGTAAGGATCTTGTAAGAGAATTTTCCCTCTTACGAGTCGAGAGGACCCGTAAGCGGTTGTTCCCCTCCTTGTCGAAATTCGACTTCGGAGAGTGAGACCCGTGGATAGTATTCAAGAGACCATTTTAGGCCGACTTGCAGGATCCCAGTGCTTAGGAAACAGGTTTTTTAATCCTTACTACCTAAGGCTTTATCTCACGAGTCGAGACGAATTGAGAAGTTCTCGCAAAGACATCAATTTCCTCACGAGTCGAAACGAATCGAGCAGATCTCGCAAGAATATCCTAACGTCACAGTTAACCTCTGCTCTTTACGACAGTAGTCCGTTAGGGTCTGTGGTACTTAGGGTTTTGGCTGTCGTACCGTCGCATGAGCTGATGTATTCCTCGATAGGCAATCATGCTGTTCGAGTAGCCTTGCGACTGCCGTGTCTCTGATCCCTTCGGGGGATGGACAAGACGTCTTCAAGCAATCCTCCTTGGCAGTTTGACCGTCGGAAGAGCAAGCGCTAGGAATTTGCCATGCCGCTTTTTACTTAAGGTTAGGCTCATTTTGGAGAGCCCCGATGAGTCATAACCACTCCGCGCTGGTGTGGGATGATCTCCGATAGTCTTTTAGGCTTTATATGACTTGCCGTTAAGACCCTGAATGTAGGAATTTGTCCTTTGCTTCGTTTGCTGGCATTGCGTCCTCTGTATCGAGACGAATGTCGTGGTTGTCTCTAGGTTGCTGGTGAACAGTCGAGGTTTGGAACCAGGGATTTTGCCGTGACTCCTTTTGGTGATGTTGCGTCTGCTATATCGAGACGAACGTCGAGGTGGTGACCACTCCATGTAGGATGATCTCCGGTGGTCTTTCAGGCTTTATATGACTTGCCGTTGAGACCCTGAAGCTAGGAATTTGGCCTTCGCTTTGTTTGCTGGCATCGCGTCCTCTGTATCGAGACGAATGTCATGGTTGTCTCTAGGTTGCTGGTGAACCGTCGAGGTTTGGAACTAGGGATTTTTCCGTGGCTCCTTTTAGTGATGTTGCGTCTGCTGTATCGAGACGAACGTCGAGGTGGTGACCACTCCGCACTGGTGTGAGATAATCTCCGATTGTCTTTCAGGCTTTATATGACTTGCCGTTAAGACCCTAAAGCTAGGAATTTGGCCTTTGCTTCGTTTTCTTGGTGTGTCCTAATCCTGTTGGAGGAAGAACGTTGTTATTGACATCTCGTCTGCTGTATCGAGACGAATGTCATGGTGGTGACCACTCCATGTGGGATGATCCCTGATTGTCTTTTTGGTTTTATATGAGTTACCGTCAAGACGTTGAAGCTAGGAATTTGGCCTTCGCTTCGTTTGCTTTGGCGCGTCCGAATCCTGCTGGGGGAAGAACGCTGGGGTGACATTTCATCTGCTGTATCGAGACGATCGTCGAGGTGGTGACCACTCCGCGCTGGTGCGAGATGATCTCCGATTGTCTTTCAGGCTTTATATGACCTACAGTCAAGACGTTGAAGCTAGGAATGTAGCCTTCGCTTTGTTTGCTTTGACTGTGTCTGCTGTATCGAGACGAATGCTGAGGTGGAGCTGGGATTTTGCCATCACTCCGCTTTGTTTCGACCATGAGGTCTTTTGTTGATGTTGCTTCTGCATTCTGTTGGACTGCGAAGGAACGCCATTGTTGACATCTCGTCTACTGTATCGAGACGAATGTTGAGGTGGAGCTGGGATTTTGCCGTCGCTCCACTTTGTTTCGACCGTGAGGTCTTTTATTGACGTTGCATCTGCATCCTGCTGGACTGCGGAGGAACGCCATTGTTGACATCTCGTCTGCTGTATTGAGACGAATGCTAAGAGGGAGCTGGGATTTTGCCGTCGCTCCGCTTGATGGTGTAACATCTGTGTCATGTTGGAATGAGGAGGCCCACCGTTGTTGGTCTTCGGGCTGCAGATGTGGCCATTGACATTTGGACCTAGGGACTTTGCCATGGTTCCGTTTCGTTGCGACTCTGAGGTCGATTGTTGACGTCATGTCTGTATCTGGTTGGAGTGAGGAGAAACGCCGTTGGTGATCTCTAAGTTGTCGATGTTGACGTCGAGACTCTGAAGCTCGGGATCTTCGTTTGCTTCATTTGCCGACATTGTGTCTATAATATTGCGACAAATGTTAAGGTTGTCTCTAGGTTGTCTATGAACCGTCGAGATTTGGCTTCGCTTTCTGATGGAGCCTATTGGGAAGGTATGGTTCCCTCTTTATCTGCGCCCCTGGATTGTATACAGGGATCGACGTGATTTCACCTATAGGGCAAAAAGTTTCATTCTTTCATCATTTTTTTTATTCTTTCCGCGATGCTCTATCATTTCAGCTTTTTATATCGCGAAGATTGCGATTGCCCAATCATTTCGGCTATTTTTCGCGGTGCCCAATCATTTCGGCTATTTATTTTATTTTTACTCGCTGTTTTTTTATTGCGAGTTGCCCAATCATTTCGGCTATTTCGTATGCATACATTTTTACTTGTTGATTCTGTTTGCAAGTTGCCCCATCATTTCGGCTATTTCGTATGCATTTTTTATTTTGACTCGCTGATTTTTTTTTTTTTGCGAGTAGGGGATTTGGGATCTGATACCAATCTTGGCATCAGCATCGCTGCGACTGGAATATTGCCAGGAGCGAATCATCATTTGCCGTGAAAGGACTTGGAATTTGATACCGGTTTAGGCATCAGCATCGCTGCAACTGGGATATTGCCAGAAGCGAATCATCATTTGCCTTGAAAGGGCATGGAATTTGATACCGGTTTAGGCATCAGCATCGCTGCAACTGGGATATTGCCAAGAGCGAATCATCATTTGCCTCTGTCGATGTTGAACAAAGGTGGCTTAGTAAACAAGGTTAAGGGTCCTGTCGTCTAAGGCTTTTGACTTCATGAGCCGTAAGGGTCTCACAAAGGTATTTCTCCCTACAAGTCGTGAGGATCTTGTAGGTGTGTTTTCTCCTTGGGAATCGTGAGGATTCCTAAGTGCATGTTCTCTTGTAAGTCGTAAGGATCTTACAAAAGGGTTTTCTCCTTATAAGTCGAGAAGACTTACAAGTGTTGTTTGCTGTACAAGCATATCCCTAGTCACGGATGGGACTTTGTTAGGGAAATGTTTATTCGTGCCCGTGGATTGTATACAAGGGTCAGTATTGAGCCGCTTGTAGGGCAAAATCGAAGGTTTTGGAGGTTGCTTAAGAACAGGTTCAGGTCTCTGTAGCTTAAGACTTTCAAATCTTATGAGCCGTGAGGGTCCCATAAGAGAGTTCTCCTTACGAGTCGTGAGGATCTCGCAAGTGTAATTTCTCCTTAAGAATCATGAGGATCCCTAAGTGTGTTGCTCCCTTATGAGTCGTAAGGATCTCACGCGGGTGGTTTCTCCTTACATTGTCGAGAGGACCCTGTAAGTGTCTTTTAACGAGGTTGAGCCCTTTCGGGTTTTCACAAACACTCGCCGGTAGCCCTGCTGTTTTTACTCACAGAGCCCTTTCGGGTTTTCATCCGTGCCCATTTTGCTTATGGACATACCGTTTTTTTTATTCTTCTTTTTTTTTCTTTTTCGAACGAGGTTGCGCCCTTTCGGGTTTTCACAAACACTCGCCGGTAGCCCTGCTGTTTTTACTCACGGAGCCTTTTCGGGTTTCATCCGTACCCATTTTGCTTATGGACATACCGTTTTTTTTTATTCCTTTTTTTTCTAACGAGGTTGCGCCCTTTCGGGTTTTCACAAACACTCGCCCGTAGCCCTGCTGTTTTTACTCACGGAGCCCTTTCGGATTTTCATCCTTGCCTATTTTACTTATGGACATACCATTTTTTTTCTTTTTATTTTTATAACCACATCAGCCAGGGGATGCCGCGGGTTGGTAGTAGTTTAATGACGTTTCAGTCATTTGCAAATTTTAGGACATTGCGGTCCATCATTAGTTTAAGGACATCTCGGTCCGTTGTTAGTTTAAGGACATTTCGGTCCACCGTCGCCGTATTTGAGGTGAACATCTAGTTTATTGACTTTTCGGTCTATCGTTGCCATATTTGAGGCGAGTTTCTAGTTTATGGACTTTTCGGTCCATGGGGCTTCCTCTATGAAAGAGCACGATGCCCCCGGCATGTCCATTTTTTCGGAGCATGTGGTTGTGGTGGGTTCACCTTCCATTTTTCGGGCAGCGCGAACTTGCCCTGTTGGTATTGGTCTTCAACCCAGTTTTTGAAGACGTAACAATTTTCGAGTGGGTGACCCATTACTCTGTGGTAGGGACAATAGTTAGGATTGTTAACGTTACCTGACTGCAACGGACGTTTTGGATCTGGCAGAGTGATGAGCCCGCCGCGCACTGCTGGCTCGAACAACCTCTTTGTTTTATCTTTGGGAAACGAGTAAGGACGTTTCAAATTCTCATTAAGGTATCGCGGCTTGTTGTTTTGATGACCAAACTGTTTCGGGTCATTCGGCTGTTGTTGAGCATTGGCGACGGAGGTCGCTTTTCCCTTCCCCTTATCCCTTTTGTTCGATCCCTTGTTCGCGGGTCTGAGATTCTTTCCGGGTAGCGTGCAATTGCACGGCTGAATGTTCTCGCAGCTCCTCAATTCTTTCATTTCAGAGATGGATTCCTTGAAGAGAGGATCGAGGGCTACTTTTTCGTCGGAGTCGCTCCCGAAGGTGAGAACTTGCGATCCCCCGGGATCAACCCTATGACAATTGCCGGCAATTCTTTTACGCTCATCTGTCGCTTTTTTCCGCTGTCTACGAGCTTTACGCTTTGTCCTGTTGAAGTGTTGCCTGTGAGCGACATACCCTTGCCACCAACACTTAAAGGAGTTGCAGTTTTCAGTAGGATGTGCGATCTTCTGATGATATAAGCAGAAGTTAGGATGTACGTCCGCTTCATCGAGATGTATACCACCAGGAGAATTTTCTCTGAAAGAGGGAAGCTTCATCCCCATCGATATGGCTTTGGCGAATCGTTTCCTTGTCTTGATCCTGCTTTCATTTGCGTCGGATGTACTTTGATCCGGTGGGAGTGTTTCGACCCTTTCATCTAGTCGCCAGCGTTTGGCTTTCTCGAATATGGCCATCTCGCGCTCTCGATCAGCTTTGCTTTTAAGACGGGCTTCGTTCAGGAATGTATCAATCATTTCGTCTGATAGTCCTAGAAGTTCTGGCTTAGGATTTGCCCCCAGCTTCTCCGTGTAAGGAGCTTCTTCATCATTTATTGACAAGTGAGAGATCACATGGAAGCTTGCCACATAATCTTCAGGTTCATCCGACGAGTCTTTGTCATCATCTCCGTCCTCAAGGACGTGGCTGAGGAATTCTCGGAGTGTGACTGGGGTCCGCGCCTTCTGATTATATTCTTCCAACGCGTCAATCTGTTTTTGCAGGTCCGTGCGCTTATCACCAGGCTACACGGGCTTTTCGGTCTTCTTTTTCTTCTTCGAAGACTTTGACGGCTGGGTGTGAGCGCTTTGACCATCACCACCCGTTTTTGGAGTTGGGCGCGGTTTCAACATTCCCTCGATGATCTCGGGTTCTAGTGGATTTTTCCACCTGATTTCCGGGCACGTTTGGAGATCCTTCAGCATTCTTTTCGTCTTGGCTGAAAGAGCGACCTCCCATGGAGTCTCTTCTACGAAAGAATATGATGCCCGCGGTGTGTCCGTCTTCTTAGGAGTGTGAGGCAGTGGCGGGTTCACCTTCCACTTTTCAGACAACACAAACTTGCCTTGTAAGTACTGATCCTCGATCCATCCTTTAAAGACGAAGCAATCCTCGATCGGGTGACTTACCGTTTGGTGGTAAGGACAATAATTGTGATCGTTGACATCGCCTGGCTGCAACGGACGCTTTAGACTCGGCAGATTGATGAGTCTGTTACGCACTGCCAGCTCGAACAGTCTTCTCGTTTTACCCTGAGGAAACGAGTAAGGACATCCCAGTCTCTCCTCGAGTGATGGGCGTAGACGTATGTTGCTTTGGCGGACAACCAGTTTAAAGTTGCTCGGCTGTTGTTCAGTATTGGCGATGAAAGTTGCTTTCCTTTCCCCTTTTCATTCCGAGGATCCGTCTTTGAAGGAGATGATCTATGATCCATCTGATCCATTTGGGCCAACTTGTCAATCAAGGCCTGGAAAGTAGTTGGCTTGAAGAACATCATGAATTGCGAGATGGTCGCTTGCGGATCAAGAGTGCCCACGAACATGCCCACCGCCGGCTCTTCTTCGATCCGCTGTTCGCATTTCGACCATTGATTCCGCCATCGTGCTGCGTATTGAACCCACGTTTCGCCTGGCTTCACCCTGGCGTTAATCAGTGCTGTTATCGGGGTGCGCTCGCTGGCGCTGGCAAATCTTTGTGTAAACAATAGCTCCATCTCCGCAAATGTTTTGACAGAGTCATTAGGTAGCTCCGAATACCATTCAAAGGCCGTTTCTGCTAAGCTGCCGACGAATTGGTGAAGCAACAGTTTGTCATCGCCTCCTGTGTTGTCGCATAAGACCCTGAATTGAGCGACATGATGATGTGGATTCCCTGTCCCCTTGTACACATGGAATTTAGGGATCGTATATCCCGGCGGGTAGCTGATTTGGTCATACCAGCCCGGGTATGGTCGCCCAGCTCTGACGACTTGGCTGGCCGCTTCACTCGCCTGATGAGCTCGTATCTGCTGAGCTATATAGTCATTCAGTGCGGTCTTGGAAATGGTTTCCTCCTTGGCTACTGACAGAGCCGGTGGAGGATTCGATGTCTCTCCTTTGTCATCTTCAAGGACAATCGGAGGATCTTCAGTAGGAGGATCTCGTTGGATCATCATCCCTACCATATCTTGGAAGAGAAGCGCCATTTGTTTTATATTAGCCACTTGCTCTGTGGCTTCTTTGTCCTTCTTTTCGAGGACTCTGCGTAGGTAGTCAGCGTTGGTTTCTTGTTCATGACGCTGCTATGATGATGCCTCCGGGCTTTCTTTTGGCCCGGTAAGTGCTGCTATTGCAGTCATCATTTCCTGAAGCTTCTGTTGTTGCTCCTGGGCTTTTGTCATGGATCGAGTGAGCGGTCGGTGACCTGTCGAAGCATGGCTTTCCTCCTTTCCACAAGCCATTGTTCCCCTCCGAATGGACGGCGCACAGGACCGCGATGTCCTGACGCTGAGATTCGGGGCAGATGCTAATTGGTTTTATCCGTCCACCTCTCCGAAAATGCCAAGTTGATTTATGGCACCGTGTATCGAAGGTTTAGACGGATGCGGCCGATGTAGCAGACTTTGTCAGATTCCCCCTCGCTGGAGGGTTTTTGATTGTGGGGACGCTCTTCCCTGCAGGCGCAAACCCCTGCAGTTAATTACGCTACCGCTTCGCGGTAACAACTTTCTCCTTCTCCAGAATTTCACTTCGTGTCGTGTGTGTCTGTTTTGTTTGTGGTTGCCCGTGGATTGTATACGGAGACTGAGTGATGCCGTCGCCCGTAGGACGTGGATTAGTCCAAATCCGTATTTACTTAGATTTGGGTTTAGTGTTTTCAGTTTAAGGATGCATTAGTCGCGTTGCGGCTAAGATCAACTTAAACGTTCGCTAAGGATACGTTAGTCCTGTTTTAGGCTAAGATCAACTTAACGTAGTGATTAATTTAGTGTATGGCCATCGGGACTCATCACCTCTCTGATGTCGTTGAAGGATTACAACGACATGTATCAGAGGAGCTCGGAGATGTACCCTCGAACCAGAGTTGATTGGGAGTTTTGTAATCCATTTGAATGTTTAAAGATACGTTAGCCGTGTTTGGGGCTAAGATCACCTTAAACGTTTGTTAAGGATACGTTAGTCCAGTTTGAGACTAAGATCGACTTAACGGGACCGTTTAGATCCGACAAAAGAGCATTTGGGCTCTATTGTGCCAGTTTAGGGACGTGGTGGTCCGATATTAGTTTAGGGACGTTTCGGTCCGATATTAGTTTTAGGGACGTTTCGGTCCGTTGTTAGTTTAGGGACGTTTCGGTCCGATATTAGTTTATGGACATTTCGGTCCGATATTAGTTTAGGAACGTTTCGGTCCGGTATTAGTTTATGGACATTTCGGTCCGATGTTAGTTTAGGGACGTTTCGGTCCGGTATTAGTTTATGGACATTTCGGTCCGATGTTAGTTTAGGGACGTTTCGGTTCGATATTAGTTTATGGACATTTCGGTCCGATATTGGGTGTGTGGCCGTTGGGACCCGTCACCTCTTTGACGTCGTTGAGGAATTACAATGATGGATGTCAAAGGAGTTCGGAGATGTACCCTCGAACCGGATGTAGATTTATTTAGGAGAGCCATTTTGCTCAGCCAATTTAATTTAAGGACTTATGGCCACGATTGGGCTAAGTCCAGTAAAAAAAATGTCCAACATTGCTTTTGCATTTCCTTTTATTTTTATTTGGGCTTTGCCCAGAAAAGATGCAGGGCATCAATTTGTTTTGGGCTCTGTTCTTTATGAATGATGCAGAGCATCAATTTTATTTGGGCTCAGCCCTTTTATTGCTTTGCAATTTATTTTGGCCTGCTAGGTCTTTTTAATTTGGGCCTGGCCCTTCAAGTAATGCATTGCATTTGTGCAAAGCACTAAGAATCTTTTAGATTCAAGGAAAGGAGTGCAGAGCACTTTTTAATTTCTTGATCTAGATTTAGATCAAAGAAAAGAAAAAAATCTTTTCTTTCTTTCTATCTCAGAGAACCAGAGGTTCTCTAGCAAGTGCAAGGCACTATTTTTTATTATTATTATTTATTTATTTATTTATTGAAGATCACTGATCTTGTCTTTTAGATCACTGATCTATTCCTAAGAGAATTTTCTCTTATTTCAAAGGTTTTTACCTTCTTCTTCTTTTGTGTTCTCAAGAAGTTCTCCAGAGCTCTTTTCTCTCTTTTTTTTTATCCAATTCTCTATATCTTTGAAATGGGGTCTGGGGTCCTTTTTATAGTGCTCAAAAATCAGTTAAATTTGTTAAAAAGATCTTTTCTGAGTGATTCGGGGAATTTTCCCCACCGTTGGATCTTTGATCCAAAGGCCCCTGTTTTACAGAAGAAATCTTCTTGTTTAAACAAGAACAGAAAAAATATCCTTAAATCTTCACTCTGTTGTTGCGCAACTCACCAGCGTGTGACACGTGTCGCGCAGTGAGGCGCTTGCGCAACAGCGCTTGCGCAACTGCGCAGACACGTGTCGCGCAGTGAGGCGCTTGCGCAACTGCGCAGACACGTGTCGCGCAGCGGTGCGCTTGCGCAACTGCGCAGAAACGTGTCGCGCTGCCGTGCGCTTGCTGTGCGTGCGCAACTGCGCAGACACGTGTCGCGCTGCCGTGCGCTTGCGCAGTTGAACGTTGCTTATGTTTTTTAAAGAGCCTTGCTCTGATTGGACGTACTGCCTTGGGCGTTGTGCTGCCGTGTCAACTTCTGACACGTGGCGCGTTGCGCGCAGTGCACAGGAACTGAAGCGTTGCTTCAAAATTTGAATTTTCAAAATTCAAGCAGAGCCTTGCTCTGATTGGGGGAACAAATGCCCCCCTACCGTTGCGCTCACGTGGCGCGCACGTGAATGCAGCGGTGGCAAGACCCCAACCGTTGGATCATGGGGGTCAGTTGAAGAGACGCAGGCGTCTATAAATAGGACCCTTGGTCCTTAGTAATTCTTTTACCATTTTCAAGAATTTGAATTTCAGAGTCTTGCTCTTGCTTAGGAACTTCCAGAGCCTTGCTCTTGTGAGAACTTCAAAGTTCTAGTTTTAGAATCACTCTAGGTAAAATTAATTAAATTAAATTAATTTAAATTAAATTTAATTAACAGGGCCTTGCTCTTATAGATCTTTGATCTAAAGGAAAACCCCTTTGGGGTTTCTTCAACAGAGCCTTGCTCTCAAAAAAAAAAAATTTACAGATTTACAGAGATCTGATCCATGGGTTCTAACCCATGAACAGAGCATTGCTCTTAGATCAAATGTAGATCTTTTTAGATCTGATAAACGGAGAAAAATTTTGTTTTATAAGTTTTCATGGATTTTTCAAGATTCCAAAACTCTAAAGATAAAATTGATGGATCTTTCCACCATTACCATAGAGCTATGCTCTTTTAAGGAATCCTGTTCCCCTGAGACCAGAGTTTGACAAATGTCACTCTGTGACAGAGCTTTGCTCTGAAAGAGAATATTTCTCCTTGTCTCTAGGGATTTCCCATCAGTGAGGATATTCTTTTGGGGACCTTTTCATTAATTGACAGTCTCATCTAATGATGGGGTTGTCTTATTAAATGATGTACCGTCATCCAGATTTTGTGGGTCCCTCTTTTTGTCCCCTACCCATTACATCACAGTGTTGAGTAAGATTACAAAATGCCAAGTGTCAGAACACTAACGGTTATTTTTATCTTTCTACAGGAAACATGTCTGACGACTTATCTTTCCCCTTTGTTCGCTCGGAAGGAGGGTTCCCCCATTCGCCGGTGGACCGGGTGGTGTTCGCCTTGATTAAAGATCACGATCCAGAGTGCAAGAGACTTCACCTGTGGGGAAGGTGGTACAGCCAAATCATCCAAGGCCGTCGCAGCTTCAGCTCCGCTTCGCCCTCTGAGCCCATAGTTACGATCCCTTATGCGGACAAGCCCCCGGTGGAGTATGCCGTGGAGGTTAAAAATTGGAATGCCGACGACCTCCTTCAGCCTGCAATCGGTGCCATTCCGGTGCAGCCGCCGCCGGCTATAGATATCTTGGGGAGGTGAATCTGTCAGGGTGAAGCACGCCCTTGGGGACAGGCTTATAACATTGGATTGATCCCGCGGCCGCTTGCCGGATATTTGCAATGGGCCCGTTACATTTTGGCGACGAAGAGGGCTCTCCTGACGATGATTGGTTTATACTCAGCTGTCTACGTCTCGCTTTTCGAGTATCCCTCTCCTCCGACGTGGTGGATAAAGGCCTTCATCGAACAATAGAATATCCCCACCCATACCTTCCTGACAGCGGATAGGGAAGTCTCCATCTCTCTGGAGGAGTTTGCTGAGATTTCAGGTCTGCCAATGAGGGGAGAACACTACGAGGAGCTGCTTCCTCCTGATGAGTATGTCTTCGCCACCAAGCAGCTTGTATTTGACTTAACTCCGGAAAATGCCAATCAACATCAGCACCCGGGCTTGGTGAAGGTGTTGGAGATTTATGAGGAACTCCATTTGGAATCGGGCGACCGGGGCGTCAGTTTCACGGATTTCATTGCTCGTTTTATCCGCCCGGAGTTCCTATCAGAGAAGGGCGAGAAGTTCGCTTAGCTTGCTGACCCCTTTGGTTTCGGCTTGGACCGCCGGCCTTCATCGGAAAATGACCAGCGGGATTTTTATTTCCCCGGCACTGCCAGCGTCCCTTTCTCAGAGATCGCTGTTCCTGGCATGGACGAGGAGACTTTTTTCATAGGGTTCTTGGGTCTATGGCTATGCAGCTTCGCGCTTCCCATGCACCCACGCCTCATGCGGTCCTCTGTCTTTTACCCGGCGCATCGAATGGCGGCTGGTTTACAGTTATCAGTAGGGATCGCCGGGCTGGCTTACCTCTACAATGGACTTAGCGTAGCGGCGGATGCTAATGAGCCTGGGGTACAGCCTGCTAACTTTCCGATGCACTACTTCACTTCTTGGATGGAGCTACATGTGCGAGGGGTGTTTGGTGCCCATAAGACTAATCCGTTTTTTGAGAAATACAGACTCCCAAGAATCATGCGGTTGGTCGGGGCTTCAATTGTGGTTGCACCTCCGCAGGAGTCTAGGGGACTGCTCCTGCGCTCACATCTAGTCGGAGCGAAGACCTCTTTTGTGGATAAGGTCATCACCATAGGCTCCGAGACCACTAAGTCAGTGGTGTCGCTGCGTGATGACTTTAAGGGCGGGGTTTCTGTATTGAAGGCTCGGGAAATCCTTCACCTTTACTCCATTCGGCCGGGCTACCTAGTATTTAGGCAGAATGAGACGGCTCTTTTTATGAGATATAACCCACATCGATTTGCCCGACAATCGAGTTACAATCAAGGGATCCCGATGGAAGCCTTTCTGGAAACACCCGCGGCCAACCAAGGGGGAATAAGGAATGCTATGCATCATTTCACCCGGCTCAATACAGGCTCTTATTTTTTTATCAGTGAGCCTAGCTGTGCCCCTAAAATAATCCATCCGTATGTAGCCTGGTATGCGCATGCTATGGGCCCAATTATTTTAATGGAGAAACGCTTGCTGGTTGACCGTAGGGGTGCGCCTCCTGGTGGTGATCGCAAGGCTCCCTTGCAGCCAAGGATCCAGGTCACCCTCCCGATGAAAGATGCCGGAGCTGACCGACCACGCGTGTTGGCCCCCCCGCGTGGATTGCCACTGCCTACTACGGTGGATGCACCACCGGCGCCCCGTGCTCCCACAAAGACGGTTAAAGTGGTATCGCCAGAGTCTGGCGCAGGAGCGGATATCGGGACTCGCCGCCTTAAAGTGACTGCCAAGCGCAAAGCTGCTCCGGGTGGATCTAAAGCTGGCGGACAGAAGAAGAAGAAGTCCACCCTATCCCTCGACGCGATCCTCAGCTTAAAACCTACGGCTCCTCCCGCCGAGGCCATATGTGAATACGGAAGCAATGAGGGTTTCGTGGTAGATCCTGCGGACACCAATCTGGCTGCCGCCATTGCAGCTTCGGAGCGATCGGCGAGGCTTGAAGCGATGTTAAGCAAACTCGCTGAGTCCGGTAATCATCAGACGCTTTATTTGTCGTTTTATTGCACTTTGTATTGTTATATTTAACTAACATTTGCTCCATTTTCAACAGGTGTCTCTACTGAAGAGGCTATTGCTGCCTCTCTGAAAACCTTCCAGGAGGAGGAGGAGAAGCGTGCCCTAGCAGGCGCTGGTATGTTTCACCCCTTTTTCTTTTATAAGGAAAGTTTGTTGTCTTTTTATGATGGTCAACCTAACCTTCTTTCGTTTCTTAGCAGGGGTTATATCAGTTGATGCGGGGATTCTTCCCGAGCCTGTTACTGAAGTCCCGGCTTCGTCGAAGTTGCCGCAAGAGCCTCGGCTTGACAAAACGACGAGGGATGCCCTGAAAAACTTAGAGGCTTCCCTATTCACGGACGAGGACACCTTAATTAGGGAAGCTCTAGTGGCATCCGTCTCAACGGCTCGGGAGGAGCGGAAGCGGTTGAGACGCGAAGCAAAGGCGCGTAGAGCTGCTTTGGCCGTGGGAGCGGGTCCCAGTACCATTCCTCGTGCTGACACTCCTTCTGAAGAGGCCCCTGTCGCCCTGTCTATTGCTTATAGGCAAGTGACGCGCGCGGCCCGAAGTGCAAACAATAAATCCCCTTCAGGTAGCATCTCTTTCAGAACCTTGTTGTAAGAATTATTATAAAGCCATTGGCTCATATGCATTCTATCTTGCAGGACCAAGTCCGACTGAGGGGGAGGCGGAGACCGTTGGACCCCAGGAAACGGCGGAAGCGGCGCATGTCGAACCTGAGCCGACGGTGGGCACCGTCGTCGGGGCCACGGTGCCTGAAACAGAAGTTGAAGGATCCGCCGCCGAGAAGGTCATTGATGCCGCGTATGAAGTGGCGGCAGATGAGATGATTGTCGAGCCGAAGGCAATAGAAGTCGAGGCGCTTGAGGCTGGAGACGTCACGGTGCCGATGGACGAGACAACCATGACCGCAGAAACCGAGGGAGTATCGGGTGAGGAGGCCACGATTCCTGAGGAGGAGCGAACCGCTCTTTCCCAGGAATCTGGTAATACTCCGATCATAGCCCTCCCCGCGTATGGTTCCTTGCCGTCTCCCGGGCTCGCGAGCACAACAACGGTTCCCATCGAGTCGGGTGATGAGGCTACGGGCGGTGGTCTCATGTCGATGGATGAGGGGATTGCTTCAGTTTCTGCTGGTAGCTCGTCGGGTGAAATTTTTTATCACCAGCGTTCCCCCTTTTTTCTATATATCTTGCGATCTTTTCTGACAAGCTTGTCCTTGCAGGTGCGGCCAGTGCCGACGCTCCTTTGCTCGAGGGGGCACCGTCGACTACTGCTCTAGTGGTGGTCACCTCCCCGCCTTCCCTTGTACCATCACGGATGTTGGAAGGTATGGATTCACGACTCATGCATTAATCTTTCAGAAATGTAGCTTTGTACTAACATTATACCATTGTGCCTTTGCAGGAGTGCTCTTCGATCATTTATATCAAGTGTTGCTCCCACACTTTTCTTTCCCATCCGAGCTCGTTTCTCCCTCTGGTGGCGCCGGTGAGTATACCTTCACTATAATATCTTTACTTACCCCTTTTTTTCTAGCAATGGGATAATTTCTGACTTTTCCTTTTCTTTATTGCAGTGCCACAAATCGAAGGAGGGGATGCAAGACCTGCCGCGCCACCGGCCCTTCCGGCTTTACCGTCCGTTGCAGCTGGTATAGTAAATTTCCTTTTTTTTTGGCAACCCTTCAACATCTTCTGAACCATCGTTTAACCATGTTTTGTTTTGCAGCTATTGTTCCGGCTCCGGTCCCCTTTGAGGCTCGCGTCCTTTCACCGGCAGGCCCTTTCTTGAGACGTCCATCTTCAAAGGGTGCCGTGATGAGTTTGGGCATGCTGAGCTGGTATATTGAAGAGATCAATGTGGACGCTCTCCCTTCTGCCGTAGATTTTGCCGCGGAGGTTAACCCGATGTTGGCGGCGCTCGTAAATTTTCATAATGAAGGCGTTGTCGAATCTTGGGTTAACCACTGTAGGGGGATTGAGGCTTGTCTATATCGGCTGGAGTCGACGCGCCCTTCTCCCGAAGTTTTAGCCCTGAGCACCCAACGCACAACTTGGCTCGAGCAAAGCACTTCGCACTTCCGCCACTTGGAACAAGAAGCAGCTTCAAGACTAAGGGAATGCCAAAAGACCTCGAACGAAACGGCCCATCTGCGCGCTGAGGTTGAGGCAAATGCTGCCCAAGTGAAGACTATCTTCGAGGGTCTCTTGGAGCGTATCTCCTACGGGCTAAACTTGAAGCGGAAGCTTGACGTAGCTGAGCGCAATATCCCAAGTCGGGAAGCTGCCTATCAGGTCGTCAGGGAGCAGCTTGCGTCGGTCTTGCAGCAGCGAGCCCAAGTGGAGGCAGAGCTGGCGGTAGTAGCCGATCGAGAGAAAACGTGGAAGGAAGTATGCGAGCAATTGTTAAATCTATGCAAGACGCTTCCTTCCCAGTAATTTCTCCTTGTATCATTTGTACTTGTAAAATATATGTATATATATTTTTTATTCTTTAGTACAATGTATCCTGTACCCAGTCAATGTTCATGAATAAAAGATACACATTTTTGTAACGTCCTGTGTCATTTCTTCGCCTTTTTCATTCTTTTCAGCATGGCATATTTAATACACCTTATTGACAGATAACTTCATTCCTCCCAGAGATAACGATGGCCTAGACTGCAGGTTCAGATCTGCCGCCTAGGACTTTTCAACTCTATGAGCCGTGAGGGTCTCATAGAGACTTTTCTTCCTACGGATCGAGAGGATCTCGTAGGCGGGCTTTCTCCTTAGGAATCGTAAGGATTCCTAAGTGTGGTTTTCTCTTATAAGTCGTAGGGATCTTATAAGAGAATTTTCCCTCTTACGAGTCGAGAGAATTCGTAAGCGGTTGTTTCCCTCCTCGTCGAAATTCGACTTCAGAGAGTGAGACCCGTGAATAGTATGCAAGAGACCATTTTGGATTGACTTGCAGGGCCCCATTGCTTAAGAAGCAAGCTTTTCAGTCCTTGCTGTCCGAGACTTCATCTTGCAGATTAAGAAGCAAGTTCAATTTGTTGAGGAAATCCCTTTTCTGAAAGATTTGGCGGGATTTCCCCCACCATCGGATCTTTGATCTAGGGGCTTCTGTTTTACAGAAGATAATAACCGAAAAGATTTCTTCAGAACCTTTTTGTTTAGCGCGAATGCTCCAGGATATGACGCGTGTCGCACAGCACACAGTGCAGCGCAACTGCGCTAGCACATCTACGCCGACACGTGTCATGCAGCGCACGACGCATACGCCGCTGAAGCGTTGCTTCCCTTGGTTTTGCTTGAAATAGAGCTTTGCTTTGACTAGGTGCGCTGCTTTGGGGTGCTGCGCTGATGCGTTTGCGCCGCACACGTGGCGTGTGGTGCGCGCGCAACACAACTGCGCTAGCGCTTCCGTGCTGAAGCGTCGCTTCTTCAAGACAGGGCTTTGCTCTGATCGGGGAAGGATGAAGCGTCGCTTCATCTCCTGTCTCGGAATTCGAACGGAAATTCGCTCCAATTAGGGTGAACTGCCGTGACAACTCTTAGAAGTCGAAGAGGCACTTGAGGCCTATAAATAGGACCTTTGGTCCCCTCCAGATACTTATCATCTTCCAGATTTCCATTTTCAAAGACTTCAGAGCTTTGTTCTTGCCTTTAAGAACTCCGGTGCCTTGCTTCTTTTTTTTAAAAGTTTTTTAGAAAAACTTCAGGTAAAATCGATTCTTAGATTAATCTTAAACAGCAGAGCTCTCGTCTAGTGGGTTTCATCTTTGAACATAGTTTTGCTCTCTAGGAATTTAGTCATCCATGTATATTATTGCTTTTCTATTATTGATCTTCCTGTAATATTTTCTCCAGGCATAATGGCGGCGGTGCATCTATACAGTCTGCACGAGTTCATTACCTACGATGATATCCGCGCTCAGGGTCGTCAACAAAACCAGGAGTTTACAGACGCCGAATGTGCAGAAGTTATGGGTCGTCTGAACGCAAGCGGTGGTTGGCTGTTGCCTCGGCGTTCGGCTCTTTTGAAAGTCGTGCTGGGAGCAATATGAAGGGCACTCCCGGGTCTTCACGAGGCCCTACCACTCAATGCGCTGGATGATGCCGAGGACAAGGTGCATTCAGTGCACCTGACAGGGCTGATCTCAAAGAAGCGATGGAACGATCTCGTTGACATCTTGCATCAAGTGTTTCAGCAGACGACGATCGTTGCTGCTTATCAAAGGCCGGAAGGGCTTGCCAATGATATCGACACCGAGGAGCGCGAAAGACTGCGCATAAGAATAATTAGAAAGGCCAGAAGAACTCTGGATGGCCTTACTTTTGATTTCCTCAATCCGTGCCCCGGATCCGAGATTATACCGTTGTAATAATTTGAACAATGTTTCTTATTCATTATTCTTATGCTTGTAAAAACTTTCAACGGTATGAATGAAAACCCTCCCCTTTTCTATTACAGCTTGTCTTATTTCTCGTCCTGAATCTTCTGTCCATGCATAAATGAATGCGTCACGCACGCCAGATCAAATGTAGACCGGATATTCTTTCTGTCACCTTCTTTTTTTTAATGTCAGTAGGCTGTCTTAATAGCCATGGTTGATGGATGTCTAGAAAGAATATTCTGACTTCCTCAGGAAGTAGCGATGGCTTAGGCCGCAGGTTCAGGTTTACCGCCTAAGACTTTTCAATTCTATGAGCCGTGAGGGTCTCATAGAGGCTTTTCTTCCTACGGATCGAGAGGATCTCATAGGTGGATTTTCTCCTTAGGAATCGTGAGGATTCCTAAGTGTGGTTTTCTCTTATAAGTCGTAGGGATCTTATAAGAGAATTTTCCCTCTTACGAGTCGAGAGAATTCGTAATCGGTTGTTTCCCTCCTCGTCGAAATTCAACTTCGGAGAGTGAGACCCGTGAATAGTATGCACGAGACCATTTTGGATTGACTTGCAGGGCCCCATTGCTCAAGAAGCAAGCTTTTCAATCCTTGCTGTCTGAGACTTCTTCTTACAAATTGAGACGAATCAGGAATTTGCTCGAGGAGAGGGTGATGGCTTTGCGAGTTGACATGAGTTAAGAGGCTCTCATCACGGAGTGTTTGTATCCGTGAGTCGAGGAGTTTTGCTAGGGATTATTTGTTTCCCAAGCGCCAAGGATTATTTGTTTCCTTGGGGTTTGAAACGAGTCGAGGATTCCTACGGAGGCACTGGTGGCTCTGCGGGTCGACGCGGATCAGGAGGCTCTCGTCAAGGAGTGTTTGTATCCGTGTGTCGAGGAGTTTTGCTAGGGATTATTTGTTTCCCAAGCGCCAAGGATTATTTGTTTCCTTGGGGTTTGAAACGAGTCGAGGATTCCTACGGAGGCACTGGTGGCTCTGCGGGTCGACGCGGATCAGGAGTCTCTCGTCAAGGAGTGTTTGTATCCATGAGTCGAGGGATTTGCCAGGGATTATTTGTTTCCCGAGAGCCAAGGATTATTTGTTTCCTTGGGGTTTGAAATGAGTCGAGAATTCCTACGGAGGCACTGGTGGCTCTGCGGGTCGACGCGGATCAGGAGGCTCTTGTCAAGGAGTGTTTGTATCCGTGAGTCGAGGAGTTTTGCTAGGGATTATTTGTTTCCCAAGCGCCAAGGATTATTTATTTCCTTGGGGTTTGAAACGAGTCGAGAATTCCTACGGAGGCACTGGTGGCTCTGCGGGTCGACGCGGATCAGGAGGCTCTCGTCAAGGAGTGTTTGTATCCGTGAGTCGAGGAGTTTGTTGGGAGAGTATGGCTCCCTTTTTGTCTACGCCCTTAGATTGTATACAGGGATCGATGTGATCTTAACTGTAGGGCCAAAATTTTATCATCATTATTTTTTTTTGTTTTATTTCCGCGATGCTCTATCATTTCAGCTTTTATATCGCGAAGGTCGCGATCGCCCAATCATTTCGGATATTTTTCGCGGTGCCCAACCATTTCGGCTGTTTATTTTATTTTTACTCGCTGCTTTTTATTGCGAGTTGTCCAATCATTTTGGCTATTTCGCGTGCATACATTTTACTTGCCGCTTTTTATTGCAAGTTGCCCCATCATCTCGGCTATTTCGTATGCATGTGCGGCCTACTGGCTTTTCGCCGTAAACCTGAAATTGGGCACCGATTTCGGCATCAGCATCGCTACAACTGGGATATTGCCAGGAGCGAATCATCATTTGCCTCTGTCGTTGTCGAACAAAGGAGGCTTAGCGACCAGGGTTAAAGTCCTGTCGACTAAGGCTTTTGACTTCATGAGCCGTAAGGGTCTCACAAAGGTATTTTTCCCTACAAGTCGTTAGGATCTTATAGGTGTATTTTCTCCCTAGGAATCGTGAGGGTTCCTAAGTGTTTTGTTCCTCTGTAAGTCGTAAGGATCCTACAGGAGGGTTTTCTCTTTGCAAATCGAGAGGATTTACAAGGGTTATGCGAATATATCCTTAGTCATGGATGGACCTTGGTTAGGGAAATGTTTATTCGCGCCCGTGGATTGTATACAAGGGTCAGTATTGAGCCACTTGTAGGGCAATATCGAAAGTTGTGGGGGTTGCTTAAGCACAGGTTTAGATCTCTGTAACTTAAGACTTTCAAACCATACGAGCCGTGAGGGTCCCATAAGGGCGTTCGCCTTACGAGTCGTGAGGATCTCGCAAGTGTATTTTCTCCTTAGGAACCGTGGGGATCCCTAAGTGTGTTGCTCCCTTGTGAGTCGTAAGGATCTCACGCGGGTGGTTTCTCCTTACAAGGTCGAGAGGATCTTGTAAGTGTTCTTTAACGAGGTTGCGCCCTTTCAGGTTTTCACAAACACTCGCCGGTAGTCCTGCTGTTTTTACTCATGGAGCCCTTTCGGGTTTTCATCCGTGCCCATTTTGCTTATGGACATACCATTTTTTTATTATTATTTTTTTTTATTTCCCTTTTCTCCTTTTTTTTTACGAGGTCGCGCCCTTTCGGGTTTTCACGAACACTCGCCGGTAGCCCTGCTGTTTTTACTCACGGAGCCCTTTCGGGTTTTCATCCGTGCCCCTTTTTGCTTAAGGACATACCGTTTTTATTTTATTTTATTTTTATTTTATTTTATATTTTTTTTTGTCAGCCTAAGGATGCTGCGGTATTAGTTTAAAGACGTTTCGGTCCGCTGTTAGTTTAGGGACATTTCGGTCCGCTGTTAGTTTAGGGACATTTCGGTCCCCTGTTAGTTTAGGGACATTTCGGTCCGCTATTGAGAAGCTGGCTACTGCTTATACAGTTTGAGCTTAGGAAGATAGCGAGCGGACATAGTCGTCGTCATCTATCGTTGACCTAGGCTGTGGCTCATTAAGCGTAGTATTTCTTTAGGAAGCGACCGTTTATTGGTCTGAAAGGCCTTTCACCGTCCATGTCCATGAGTAGATAGGCCCCACCCTGGTAAACTTTATCTATGATGTACGGGCCTTCATAGTTCGGCTCAAATTTTCCCCGCTTGGCGCGATTGGGGATCATAGGCCTTTTGACCACTAGCACGAGTTCGCCTTGGTGGAATGTCCTTGGTCGGGTCAATCTTTCGTATGAGCGCATCATCTTTGCTTTATAAGCTTCCAGATTTTGTTGCGCTATGAGCCTAGTTTCATCAAGGGCGTCAAGCTCCTCAAGCCGAAGGTGAGCATTTTCTTCGTCCGTTAGCTCGTGGTGGACTGCCACTCGTAGAGAGGGTAACTCTATTTCGAGAGGGAGTACTGCTTCCGTACCGAACACCAACGCGTATGGCGTTGTGTTTGTGGCTGTCTTGAACGTGGTTCGATACGCCCAAAGAGCTTCTTGCAGTCTCTCATGCCAGTCTTTCTTATTTCGGGACACTGTTTTCTTTATAATTTTCGTCAAGGTCTTGTTGAAGGCCTCGGCGAGACCGTTAGCTCGTGGATTGTAGACTGAGGAATATCTCCAGTCTATGTTATGCTGCTGTGCGAAGCGGCTGATTTTATGACTTCGGTAGGCTGGCCCGTTATCGGAGATGATCCGCCTCGGAGTTCCAAACCGATATATGATGTGCGTTTTGAAGAAATGGAGGTTATTCTCCGTCTTCACTTCTCTCAATGGTACTGCTTCTGTCCACTTAGAGAAGTAGTCAGTCGTTGCTAGGATGAAACGATGTCCTTTAGACGATGCTGGTTCGATAGGGCCGACTATATCAGTCCCCCACATTTCGAATGGCCAGCTAGCTACCGTTGGATGTAGGGGATTTGGATGCTGGTGGATGAATTCCCCATGAATCTGGCATGAGTGACATTGCTTCGCATATTCGATGCAGTCTTGAATCATCGTGGGCCAGTAATAGCCCATCCGTTTGATCTTCAACTTCATCTTTGGACCTGCTTGGTAAGAACCACAGATTCCATCATGAATTTCCTGAACGACTCTTTCCGATTCGTCCGGTCCTAAGCATCTCAGCCACAGAGAATCGAATGACCTCTTGTAGAGAGTATCATTGACGAAGGCGAAGGACAGAGCTCGTTTTACGAGTTGATGTCTTGCGGACGCATCTTCGGGCATTTGGTGGGACTTGAAGTAGTCTATAAAGACTTCCCTCCAATCCTCAGCCTTCTCATGTTCTTTTATTTGCAAGGTCGCTTGTCTAGTCACTCCCTTCTCTTCGGGTGATTCCGAAGGTATTTCTGCGGGGGTGAGCACCTGACGACTTTGTACCATGATTCTAACGTCATCGAGGTTCTCGTCAGCCATTTCTTTAGCGAGTTTGGCCAACGCGTCCGCTTTGCTGTTATCCGCGCGGGGTATGCTCTCCAAAGTATAGCAGGGAATTTGGGTTAGCAGTTGTTGCACCTTTTCACCGTATTTTACTAACTCCGGTTTGCATGTTTGGTAATCGCCGTTTACTTGACTAACGACCAGTTGCGAATCTCCGTATATGAGGAGGTTTTCAATTCCCATGTCAATGGCGATCTCGAGGCCTGCTATCAGTGCTTCGTATTCGGCTTCGTTGTTTGTCCTCGGTTCCGTCAGGGAGAACGCGTAGCGCATTATCCCTCCTTGTGGAGTTATAAAGATGAGTCCTACCCCCGATTTGATTATAGGGGTACTTTGTTTGCGCTTCTTCACGGAAGATGCTCCGTCAAAATAAAGTTCCCATCGGGTATTATCACCATCGATCGCATCAAACGCATGTTCGTCTGGAAGATCGCAGTTTAAAGGAGAGTCGGCTGGTATCGGGTGCTCAGCAAGGAAGTCGGCGATGGCCTGGCCTTTTACTGCTTTGAGTGGTCGATACGCTATCGAGAACTCCATTAAGAGCAGGGCCCATTTAGCGAGTCGTCCTGTCAATATGGCATTTGACATTAGATATTTGAGAGGGTCCACCTTTGAAATGAGATAGACTTCATGCGCTAATGCGTAATGTCTAAGCTTTGTTATTGCGAAGATCAACGCCAGGCAGTGTTTTTCAATGGGGGAATAATTGCTTTCTGCCCCCAGCAGCACTTGACTTAAATAGTAAAGTGCTCTTTCTTTCCCCTGGTCATTCTCTTGTGCCCATAATGCGCCCAAAGAACCTTCAAGGGCGGCCGTGTAAAGAATGAGAGGCTTTCCCTTCACTGGAGCAGCCAACACTGGAGGGTTTTGCAGGTACTGTTTGATCTCGTCTAGTGCGCTTTGGCACTTTTGATCCCAGACGAACGGGGTTCCCTTCTTCATCAGGTGGCTGTAAGGGCGGCACTTTCTTGAGAGGTTGGCTATAAATCGCCGTATGTATGCGAGCTTCCCTTGGAGAGACCGCAGCTGTTTGAGAGTTCTCGGCGGAGGCATTCCCATGATTGCCTTGATCTTGGACGGATCTATCTCGATACCTCGGTGTCGAACGACGAATCCCAGGAATTTGCCCGAGGAAACCCCGAATGCACACTTCAGAGGGTTCATCTTTAAGTTGTATTGTCGAAGACGTTGAAATACGGTCTTCAGATGCTCGAGATGTTCCTCATATGATTTGCTTTTAACAACGAGGTCGTCGATATAGCACTCAACAATTTCGTGTATAAGGTTATCGAAAATCTTCCTCATGGCCCTTTGGTAGGTTGTACCGGCGTTCTTTAAACCGAAGGGCATCACCTTGTAACAGAATATTCCCAAAGGAGTCCGGAAAGCCGTATGTTTCTGGTCTTCAGGGTGCATTTTTATTTGATTATATCCTGATGAGCCGTCCATGAATGAGAAAATCTCATGCGTGGACGTATTGTCTATCATTAGTTCGGTGACTGGTACTGGGAAATCATCCTTCGGGCAGGCTTTGTTGAGATCCCGAAAGTCCACGCATATGCGCACCGTACCATTTTTCTTCATCACTGGGACGATGTTAGCAATCTATTCAGGGTATTGAACCTCTTGGATAAAGCCGGAGTCTATCAGCTTTTTGACTTCCGCGTTGATGCTCATTTCGAGCTCAAGCCGCATTCTTCTCGGCGCTTGTTTGACCGGCTTGACACTCGGGGATATTGCCAGTCTATGTACAGCAACTTCTGGATCAAGTCCCGGCATCTCGGAATAGTTCCATGCGAAGCAATCTTTATGCTGTACAAGGACGTCCTTTAACGCAGCCACCTTTTCCTCGGACAGCAGTTCGCTGACGAATGTCGGTCGCGGATCGTTTATCGTCCCCAACTCAATTTTCTTGAAGTTATCCGCAGTGGTATGTATGCCGTCCTCCAGTTCTTTCGGAGCTGGGAGAAATTCTGAGATCACCTCGTCATTGCTGTTTTCGAGGCACCAGGGAAGGCTGTCTATGTTCTCGGACTCTTCTTTTAATATCGTTATCATATGACAGGTGCGAATTTTCTTCCAATCCCAATGCGGAGTTGGTTCTGTTCTTGTGTTTTCGGGTTCGTGCTTTTGTGGCGGCGCTACCCTCCAGTTGTCAGACAACGCGAATTTGCCAAGCTGATACTGGTCCTCAACCCAATTCTTAAAGGTGAAGCAATCTTCAAGCGGATGCCCTACTACTCGATGGTAAAAGCAATAATTTGGGTGTGAGGCTTCGCCTGCTTGTTCGGGTTGCTTGGACTCCGGCAATGTAAGCATTTGATGTTTTAGAGCAAGCTCAAATATCCTCCTTGTTTTGTTCCGAGGAAAAGAGTATGCTCGACTCATTTTCTTCATGAGGGCTAAGTCAATAACGCTCGACTCTCGGATACGTGGTTTCTTAGCTCTGCCTTGTGGTTGTTGAGCGTCTTTTCTGCCCTGTGACTTGTTTTTGCTTTCGCGTCGAACCTTTTTTGTAGCAGGTTGAGCGACCTTTCCATCCTTCACGGCCTGTCGGAGAAGGCGTTGCGTCTTGGCTTTCTCATAGATGGCCGTCTTGCCATTTTCGTCATCTCGGACTTTTTGACCAGCTTCCCTTATAAGCCTGTCCATTTGTTCTTCAAATGATGGACCGGGCACTTTTTCATCAGGAACTTTTACTGGCTTAGGATTAACGTCCTCCCATTGAGCGTCCACATCTTCATCGAAGTCATACATGACATAACAGCTATTTACTAGCTCTCGTTTCTTTAGCCGAATGTACCCAAGCCCTTTTGTTTCCATTCTCCCGTTAGGCAGTTTGCGTTGGGTCCCGGGAACATTCCAGACCCTGTCATAGAATTTAGCCTCTCTAATGGTCTGTCTGAAGGATATCCCTTGGCGTTTCAGCAGTTTCTTCAAACCTTCGGTATAATATCTGGGAAGATGGATAGGCTGAAGCCTGTCGAGCGTGGGATCCACGCCATGCCAAACTTCTTTTTCCACCTTGTTTTCTTCAGAACGGTAGAATAGGATTGCCTTCTCGCCTTCCCGTCCGGGAGGGATATAAAATGTCCGCAGCTCTTCTACACTGTAGATATTAAGTGCGTTCAGTTCTTTATGATGTTTAGGCGGCACCATGGCGACTTGCAGACTTTGGTCTTCGTCAGCGGAAGCTTGTATTAAAGGTCGAGCAGAGAATACGACATGGACCTCATCCTCCAAGTCACTACCAAAGACCAATGTAGGAGTGGACGGTCCTGGCTTGTTATGTTGGGGCGGACCCGAATAAACGATCTCCTCTTCTTCCTCGGTATCACTGCCGAAGACAGGGATGGTGGCGTTAGTTTTATTTTCCGGCTTGTGGCACTTCTCTGTGTCTTCGAAATCCGGCAAGAAGTATTTGGCATCTTCGTATTTGCGGACCTCGTTCACAGAGAACGGGTTCAGTTCTCCCGTCACGGTATACTCGAAACCATCCTTAAAATACTTCATACACTGATGTTGTGTAGAAGGGATGATGTTGTACTCGTGTAACCATGGTCGGCCGAGCAAAGCGTTGTAGCATGTCTTGGCATCTATGACGTGGAACTTAATGTCCGTGACGAGTAATCCGAAGCGTAGCGTCAGTATCACAGATCCAAGAGTCTTTGACGATTGGGAGTCGAACCCGGATATGGTGATCTTGTCCCGAGCAAGGTGCTGGACGCTCATGCAGATTTCCTTCAACACCCGCACGTTGAGTAGGTTAACAGACGACCCGTTATCGATCAGAATTTTGCCTATCTTTATATCATGGCATTATCCCGAAACATAGAGAGGGCGATTGTGTTCGCAAGTCCCAAGTAGAAGGTCCTCATCGCCAAAAGTAACATCAGCCGTGTGTACTTCCTCCAACTCATCCTTCATCTTTTCCTTGGCCAGGCATGCTTGGAATTGTTCCGGTTCTTGTAAGGCTTTAATCAAAGAATCCCTCGCCTCTTTTGATAGCAACAGGGCATCGAGAATGCTGAGTTATGAGGGTAGCTTCCTCAGATGCGCCAAGACATTGTAATCCACTTTATTCCTCTTGGGCGGGTTCTTGGCGGTTAACTTTTCCGCAACTCGATCATCCAAGGCGATGTCTTCAGAGGCCTTCTCTTTCCCTTTGTCTTTCTTATTTAAGGGTCCGAGATTCTTTTCGGGTAACGTCCGGTTGCGTAGCTGTATATTCTCGCAAGCCTTTGGTCCTTCTTCTTTTCCCGAAGTGGATTCTTTAAAGAGGGGGCCAAGCTCTAGCTCCTCATCAGAATCGCTCCCAAATACAGGTACTTGTGATCCCCCGGCGTCAATCATGCAACAACCACTGCTAGTTTTATCAAGCACTTTGATCATTCCGTTCTGCTCTCGGCGGGCTTTGCGCTTTTCCCGCTTAAACTGTTGCCGGTGAGTAACATATCCTTGCCACCACTTACCGAAAGCTTTGCACTCTTCGGTGGGATGCGACACCTTCCGAATGTACAAGCAATAGGAGGGGTGGTCTTCCATTTCACCCGTAATGTTTTTCTCGGAGGGTGGTAGCTTTATACCCATCGACACAGCCTTAGCGAATCTTTTCTTTATCTTGAACTTGATTTTATCTGTGGTGGGTGTATTTTGTTCTAGCGGGAGTACCGCAATTCTTTCGTCAAGGCTCTGGCGTTTGGCCCTTTCGAATATAACCGCTTCGTTATCCCGATCAGCTTTGCCCTTTAAGAACGCCCGATTTAGGAATGCATCAATCGCTTCATCCGAGGGCTCCAGGATTTTTAGTGCAGGCTCTGCCCCTAGCTTTTCAGCGTGAGGAGTTTCCTCATCGCTTGTGGACAAATGGGAAATCACATGGCAACTTGCCACATGTTCTTCAGATTCATTTGACGAACTACCTCCCTCATCTTCTGCTTGGAAGACGTGGTTGAGGAACTCTTGCAATGTAACGGGAGTCCGCACCTTCTGGTTGTACTCTTCCAGCGCGTCAATTTGCTTTTGCAAGTCCGTGCGCCTATCGCTAGGCTTCACCGGTTTCTTGGCCTTCTTCTTTTTCTTCGAAGACTTTGACGACTGGCTACTAGTGCTTGAACCCCCATCATTGGTCTTTGGAGTTGGACGTGGCTTTAACATCCCCTCAACGACCTGCGGTTCCAATGGGCTTTTCCACTTGATCGCCGGACATGCCCGAAGATCATTTAGCATCCTCTTCATTTTTGATGATAATACAACCTCCCACGGAGTTTCTTCAATGACAGAGCATGTTGCCCCGGCGTATTCGTCCCTTTAGACGTGTAGGGCTGCGGGGGATTCACCTTCCATTTGTCAGATAACGCAAATTTTCCCTGTCTATACTGGTTTTCAAGCCAATTTTTGAAAACGTAGTAGTCTTCAATCGGATGGCCTAGCACTCGATGATAGGGGCAGTAATTAGGTTCGTTGACGTCACTTGGTTGCAACGGACGTTTTGGATCTGGCAGATTTATGAGTCTGTTGCGTAATGCCAGCTCGAATAACCTCTTCGTTTTATCGCGGGGAAAGGAATAAGGACGTCCCATCCTATCCTCAAGGGGTACGTAAGGGCGCGTATTGTTTGGACGAGCAACCGGCTTCAAGTCGTTCTGTTGTTGTTGAGCATTAGCGACAATGATCGCTTTTCCCTTTCCTTTGTCAGTTCGGGAATCTGGCTTTGGGAGAGGGGGTTTATGACCCATCTGGTCCATTTGCGCTAGTTTGTCAATCAAAGCCTGGAAGGAAGTCTGCTTGAAAAACATCATAAACTGTGAGATGGTTGCCTGTGGATCAAGGGTTCCAACAAACATTCCCACCGCAGGGGCTTCTTCTATGCGCTGCTCACACTTTGACCATAGATTACGCCACCGTATAGCATACTGAACCCATGTCTCACCGGGTTTTACCCTAGCGTTAATCAGTGCCGTCATCGGGGTACGTTCACTGGCACTTGCAAAGCGTTGGGTAAACAGCAGCTCCATCTCCGCGAAGGTTTTAATAGAATCATTAGGGAGTTCAGAGTACCACTCGAACGCGTATCTGATAGACTTCCGACAAACTGGCGGAGCAAAAGCTTGTCATCGCCGCCGGTGTTACCGCAAAGCGCCCTGAACTGGGCGACATGCTGATGGGGATTGCCAGTCCCTTTGTAGACATGAAACTTGGGAATTGTGTAACCCGGCGGGTACTTGATTTGGTCATACCAGCCTGGATATGGCCGCCCCGTTTTTACGACATGGCCGGCTGCTTCGGCCCATGATGAACCTTTATTTGCTGCGCTATGTATTCGTCCAGATCAGTCTTAGAGATTGTATCCTCTTTAGCTGTTAATAGAGCGGGCTGCGGATTTAATGTATCTCCCTTATCATCTCCAAGGACGGTTAGGGGTTCTTCAGCGGGAGGATCTTGTTATATCATCATCCCTATCATGTCCTAGAAGAGGAGGCCCATCCGCTGTATGTTGGCCGCTTGTTCAGCAGCCTCTTTGTCCCTCTTCTCCAGTACTCGGCGAAGGAACTCGGCGTCGGTCTCTTCCTCCTGGCGCTCATCTAAGGACGCCTCAGGGTTCTCTTTTGGCCCAGTGAGTGCAGCCATTGTGGTCATCATCTCCTGGAGCTTTTGTTGCTGCTCCTGAGCTGTGGTCACTGATCGGGTGAGCGGTCGGTGACCCGTAGAAGTACGGCTTTCTTCCTTTCCAGAAACCATATAAACCGTATGGACAATTATGCTCCCTGACTTGGGGCATTTAGGTTCACCGCTTTTAAACTTTACCGCTGACGCGGGAGCTTTCTCTGGCCTCCTTCTTTTGTGGGCCATCGAGGTTGAAGGAGTCGTTAAAATGGGCATGCTAGCAATTGTTGCCCCCTGCTGTTTAACGGGGCGGGTTTTGTCTTTTTCCACCTTTGCCTTTTTCTGGCGATGAAAGTGATCTGGGTCAATCACAGAGTCTTGAACCCTTCGCCAAACCTTGTATATCTTTGACGATAGCCGTTGAGGGGGCCGTTCTTGTTTTGTCTCTGGAACTCTCTCCGCAGGTGGAGGAGATCTTTTCAAGGTAGCGGTATGAGAGTTCTTACGCACTCTCCTCAGTAGTTCAAAGCTGTTCCCAGTCGGAACAGCAGCATTGACTTCCACCATTGGAGCGGGTGGAGTTATCCCTGAGGGGGAGTTGCCCCCTGCTTTCCTCACTCGTCGCCAATGGCGACGTCGCGCACGACGAGCCGTTGGGACTGGCTCGGAAATCGAGATGGTTTCTTGTTGCCCCCTGTTTGAGTGTGGGGTAACTGCCGATGTCAGCCTATCGAAGACTGATGCCTTTTGACCAGCTGGGGGAGGAGTGGGAACCGTCAATCTTGCGAAGACCGACTCTCTGATGGGAGAAGCCGCTTTAACGACTTCCGAAGCAGCGGCCGTTGCCCTCTTTGGGACGGCCACTTTATAGTTCTGACCTAGCCTGGTGAAAACGGAGGTTTTCGGTTTAATAACGGGTGACCCGTTGACAGGGGCTGTCGGAACAGTGAGCCGGTTGAAGACCGACTTTTTACCTACTTCCGGTGCAGGTATTGGTGCAGAAACGCTTGTAGGTGGGATCATAGTCCCGAAGAACAAGCCGGTGGTGGCTTGGGTCACCTGATCTACCGGTAGAGTAAGGAAGGAAGCCGCTTGGGGCCCATATGCTACACCTCCTGGTGAGGTGGAGCGTCCGTTGCAGCGGCATTTCGAGCAGTTGGTACAGCTAGAGGCCATTGAATCTTGAATTCTGCGCCAGATAAAAGACCAAATCTTAGTAACTTGAAATCCGAAGACAACCATTTAACAAACCGCGATTGGTTCGCGAAGACGACACACGAAGTGTGGAGTGGAAAGAGGAAGAGGTCCCACCGGGCGTGCCAGAATCTGTTCCCCTCCGAATGGACGGCGCACAGGACCGCGATGTCCTGACGCTGAGATTCGGGGCAGATGCTAATTGTTTTTATCCGTCCACCTCTCCGAAAATGCCAAGTTGATTTATGGCACCGTGTATCGAAGGTTTAGACGGATGCGGCCGATGTAGCAGACTTTGTCAGATTTCCCCTCGCTGGAGGGGTTTTTGATTGTGGGGACGCTCTTCCTTGCAGGCGCAAGCCCCTGCAGTTAATTACGCTACCGCTTCGCGGTAACAACTTTCTCCTTCTCCAGAATTTCACTTCGTGTCGTGTGTGTCTGTTTTGTTTGTGGTTGCCCGTGGATTGTATACGGAGACTGAGTGATGCCGTCGCCCGTAGGACGTGGATTAGTCCAAATCCGTATTTACTTAGATTTGGGTTTGGTGTTTTCAGTTTAAGGATGCATTAGTCACGTTGCGGCTAAGATCAACTTAAACGTTCGCTAAGGATACGTTAGTCCTGTTTTAGGTTAAGATCAACTTAACGTAGTGATTAATTTAATGTATGGCCATCGGGACTCGTCACCTCTCTGACGTCGCTGAAGGATTACAACGACATGTATCAGAGGAGCTCGGAGATGTACCCTCGAACCAGAGTTGATTGGGAGTTTTGTAATCCATTTGAATGTTTAAGGATACGTTAGCCGTGTTTGGGGCTAAGATTACCTTAAACATTTGTTAAGGATACGTTAGTCCAGTTTGAGACTAAGATCGACTTAACGGGACCGTTTAGATCCGACAAAAGAGCATTTGGGCTCTATTGCGCCAGTTTAGGGACGTGGTGGTCCGATATTAGTTTAGGGACGTTTCGGTCCGATATTAGTTTTAGGGACGTTTCGGTCCGTTGTTAGTTTAGGGACGTTTCGGTCCGATATATGGACATTTCGGTCCGATGTTAGTTTAGGGACGTTTCGGTCCGGTATTAGTTTATGGACATTTCGGTCCGATGTTAGTTTAGGGACGTTTCGGTCCGGTATTAGTTTAGGGACGTTTCGGTCCGATATTAGTTTATGGACGTTTCGGTCCGATATTGGGTGTGTGGCCGTTGGGACCCGTCACCTCTTTGACGTCGTTGAGGAATTACAACGATGGATGTCAAAGGAGTTCGGAGATGTACCCTCGAACCGGATGTAGATTGATTTAGGAGAGCCATTTTGCTCAGCGAATTTAATTTAAGGACTTATGGCCACGATTGGGCTAAGTCCAGTAAAAAAAATGTCCAACATTGCTTTTGCATTTCCTTTTATTTTTATTTGGGCTTTGCCCAGAAAAGATGCAGGGCATCAATTTATTTTGGGCTCTGTTCTTTATGAATGATGCAGAGCATCAATTTTATTTGGGCTCAGCCCTTTTATTGCTTTGCAATTTATTTTGGCCTGCTAGGTCTTTTTGATTTGGGCCTGGCCCTTCAAGTAATGCATTGCATTTGTGCAAAGCACCAAGAATCTTTTAGATTCAAGGAAAGGAGTGCAGAGCACTTTTTAATTTCTTGATCTAGATTTAGATCAAAGAAAAGAAAAAAATCTTTTCTTTCTTTCTATCTCAGAGAACCAGAGGTTCTCTAGCAAGTGCAAGGCACTATTTTTTATTATTATTATTTATTTATTTATTTATTTATTGAAGATCACTGATCTTGTCTTTTAGATCAATGATCTATTCCTAAGAGAATTTTCTCTTATTTCAAAGGTTTTTACCTTCTTCTTCTTTTGTGTTCTCAAGAAGTTCTCCAGAGCTCTTTTCTCTCTCTTTTTTTTTATCCAATTCTCTATATCTTTGAAATGGGGTCTGGGGTCCTTTTTATAGTGCTCAAAAATCAGTTAAATTTGTTAAAAAGATCTTTTCTGAGTGATTCGGGGAATTTTCCCCACCGTTGGATCTTTGATCCAAAGGCCCCTGTTTTACAGAAGAAATCTTCTTGTTTAAACAAGAACAGAAAAAATATCCTTAAATCTTCACTCTGTTGGTGCGCAACTCACCAGCGTGTGACACGTGTCGCGTAGTGAGGCGCTTGCGCAACAGCGCTTGCGTAACTGCGCAGACACGTGTCGCGCAGCGAGGCGCTTGCGCAACTGCGCAGACACGTATCGCACAGCGAGGCGCTTGCGCAACAGCGCTTGCGCAACTGCGCAGACACGTGTCGCGCTGCCGTGCGCTTGCGCAGTTGTGCTTGCGCAACTGCGCAGACACGTGTCGCGCAGCCGTGCGCTTGCGCAGTTGAACGTTACTTATGTTTTTTAAAGAGCCTTGCTCTGATTGGACGTACTGCCTTGGGCGTTGTGCTGCCGTGTCAACTTCTGACACGTGGCCCGTTGCGCGCAGCGCACGGGAACTGAAGCGTTGCTTTAAAATTTGAATTTTCAAAATTCAAGCAGAGCCTTGCTCTGATTGGGGGAACAGCCATATAAACAGTGTGCACCACCATGCCCCCAGACTTGGGGTGTTTGTGCTCAGTGCATTTACGGTTCGCCATGTTCACAGGGGCTTTCTCTGGCCTCCTTCTTTTCTGAGTGGTTGACGTTGAGGGGGCCGCTGTCATGAGCACCCAAGTAGTCGTCATCTTTTGTGGCTTATCAGGACGATTTTCTTCCTGCCGGACCTTCAGCTTCTTCTGCTGGCGGGAGAAATTTCGATCAATCACCGAGTCTTGGACTTGGCGCCAGACCTTGTAGATTTTAGAGGACAGCCGCTGATTGGACTGTTCTGGCTTGGCTTTCGCAACATTTCCCACCGGAGGAGGGGATCTTTTAGGAGAGTTTCTACGCACCGTGTTCAGCAATTCAAAGCTGTTCCCGGTTGGAACAGCAGTATCGATCCACACCGTTGGAGCTGGCGGAGTTATCCTAGAGAGGGAGTTGCCCCCAGCCTTCCTCACTCGGCGCCAGTGGCGACATCGAGCGTGTCGTGTGGATGGAATTGTTTCAGCTATAAGGGTGACTTCGTTGTGCCCCCTCTGGGCAGGGGAAGCAGCTTTGAGGACCTCGCCTGGAGCAGCAACCGGAATGGCCAGCTTTGTAAAAACTGACTTCTTAGAAGGAGGAGCCTTTCCAATGATTTCGTCCGCTTGAGCCGGGATGGCTATCCGCTTTGGGATGGCAGCTTCGGGTATCACGGGCTTGTAGACGTTCTGGCCCAGTCCATTGAAAACTGAGGTACTGAAACTGGGCGACCCGTTGAGAGGGGTCGCGATAGTGGTAAGCCGATTAAAGACCAACTACTTTGGGGCTTCTTGCAACGTCATTGGGGCATTGAAGCTCAGCGGTGGGAGCATGGTCCCGAAGAATAGTCCAGTGGTGGCTTGAGTTACCTGCTCCACTGGCACCTTGAAAAGAGAGGCCGCTTGGGGTCCGTAAGTCACTCCTCCAGCAGGGACGGAGCGAGAATTGCAGTTGCAGGTAGTGCAGTTTGAAGCCATTGATCTTCTGTTTTCTGTACGGATCAAGAAACCAAATCTAAGTACCTTGAATCCAAAGTCAACCACAGCAAACCACGATTTGTTCGCGAACACGACATACAAAGTGTGGAGTGGAAAGAGGAAAAGGTCCCACCGGGCGTGCCAGAATCTGTTCCCCTCCGAATGGCGGCCGAGACATGGGCGTCTCGCCTGAGATTCGGGGCAGATGCTAATTGGTGCTATCCGTCCACCTCTCCGAGGATGCCAAGTTGATTTATGGCACCGTGTATCGAATGTTTAGACGGATGCGGCCGATGTAGCAGACTTCGTCAGATTTCCCCTCGCTTGAGGGGTTTTTGATTGTGGGGACGCTCTTCCCTGCAGGCGCAAGCCCCTACAGTTAATTACGCTACCGCATCGCGGTAACAACTTTCTCCTTCTTCAGCTGGTCACTTCGTGTCGTGGGTGTTTGTTTTGGTTGTGGATGCCCGTGGATTGTATACGGAGACTATTTATTTCGTCTCCCGTAGGACGTGGATTAGTCCAAATCCGTATTTTCTTAGATTTGGGTTTGGAGTTTTTGTTTAAGGATACGTTAGCCATTTTTGAGGCTAAGATCAACTTAAACGTTTGTTAAGGATACGTTAGTCTAGTTCGAGACTAAGATCAACTTAACGGGATCGTTTAGATCCGACATTGCATGTATGGCCATCGGGACCCGTCACCACTGTGACTACGTTGAAGGATTACAACGACAGATATCAGAGGAGTTCAGAGATGTACCCTTGAACCCAAGTTGGTTGAGAGATCTATAGTCCAATTTGAGACTAAAGTCTGTTTGAAGGTTTAAGGATACGTTAGCCATTTTTGAGGCTAAGATCGACTTAAACGTTTATTAAGGATCGTTAGTCTAATTTGAGACTAAGATCAACTTAACAGGATCGTTTAGATCCGACAAAAGAGCATTTAGGCTCAATTGTTCCAGTTTAGGGACATAGTAGTCCATCTCCAGTTTAGGGACATGGTGGTCCATCTCCAGTTTAGGGACATGGGGGTCCATAGGTAGTTTAAGGACGCATAAGTCCATGGGTTTAAGGACCCCACAGTCCATATGGGTGTGTTTAAGAACGCATTAGTCCATTAGTTTAAGGACGCATAAGTCCGCGGGTTTAAGGACCCCACAGTCCGTATCTTGGTTTAAGGACGCATAAGTCCATGAGTTTAAGGACCCCACAGTCCGTGTTGATGTGTGGTTGTCGGGACCCGTCACCTCTCTGAAGACGTTGAAGGATTACAACGACAAATATTAGAGGAGTTCCGAGATGTACCACTGAACCAATGAGTTGGTTGAAAGAGCAGATGTGCTCAGTTCAAGATGAGTTGAGTACTTATGGCCAGTTTGGGCTAAGTCCAATTATGTTTGAAATATTGGCCCTCTGTTGGTCCATTGAAGGAGATGCTTTGCCTCTAGAAACTTAGCCAATTGGGCTAAAGCTAGTGTCAAACACTAAAGACCAACAGTGTTGAACACCGGGAATAAGATTAGTAAATTAGTGTTAAACACTAAAAGATAATCAGTGTTAGCAACAGGGCTTTCAAATTAGTGTTAACACAAAAGAAAATCAGTGTTAAACACTGGTAGCAGAGATTTCAAACTAGTGTTAAACACTAAAGCGAATCAGTGTTAAACACAGGGAACAGAGTTTTCCAATTAGTGTTAATCACTAAGAAAATCAGTGTTAAACACTGCAAATAGAGTTTTCCAATTAGTGTTAAACACTAAGGAGGGAGGGATCACGTGCGGACACGTGAGAGCGCCCTGATTTCCCTTATCTTATTCTGCAGATCAGTGTTTTAACTCTTTTAATTCTGACGGCCATCACGTGTGAGCACGTGATGGAGGCCCCCGCTCTGGTCTGTTGGAATGCTCATTAGGGGTCACGTGGTGACACGTGAGGGCGCCCTAAATGCGGAGCCAGATCTCCTTTGTTTTATCCTCAAATCTGCGAATAAGTGTTAAACACTTTTCCTTTTTATTTGGAGCATCAAGTGTTGACACGTGATGGGGATTTATGCGCTGACTGTTAGAACGTTTGCTAAGGGGTCACGTGGTAAACACGTGAGAGCGCCGAAAGCCTTCATTTCCATTGATCTTTCTTTCTGCGTTTTGGGAGCCACGTGGGAGCACGTGATGGCATCAAAAAGTGGGGCCAGATCCCCTTTATTTTGTTCTGCAAACAAGTGTTAAACAGTTTTAATTTTCATAGCCATCACGTGTGGGCACATGATGTATAATCATGCCCTGATTTATTAGAACATTTATTAGGGGCATGTGGTAACACGTGAGAGCGCCCAGAATTGTTTCTGCCTTTGCTTTTGTTCCATATATAATGAGGGTCACGTGGGAACACGTGAGGCATTGCCTCAAAGCTTTCCTCTTCTAATTTTTGGGGGATCTGTTCAGGGGTCACGTGGGGCACGTGACCTTTGTCTTTTCATACACAGAGATCTTTTAAGTCTCCTTATCTTTAAGAATTAAATTCTTATTTAGGGTAAAACCCTAATTTTTGTTTTGGAGGAATTAAATTCCTATTGTGAAAGAATTAAATTCTTATTTACGGTAAAACCCTAATTTTATCCCGAAGGAATTAAATTCCTATAATTTTGTGAGAATTGAATTCTCAAAACTTAATTCCTACTCTATGTTTTGGATCTGCATGGCAGGATCTCAACCCAATGAGAATTAATTTCTCAATTCATGGGGAGATGTGCACTTTGCAGATCCTCCACCAGAGAAAGAACTAAGTTCTTTTCTTTATATAAGAGTTAAACTCTTTTGAGAATTAAATTCTCTTTTTAAGTCTCTCTTTTCTTACCTAGGGTTTTTCTTTTGCAGAGAATTAAATTCTCCTCTTTTTTCTTTTTTTCTCTTGAGAATTAAATTCTCCTCCCTCTGTTTTTTCCTCTCCCCACAAGTAGATCCCTTCTCTTCTCTTATTGGCTCCTATTTATAGGAGAAGGAAATGAATCAATTTGTTTAGCAAATCTCTCATTGAAAGATTTGATTTGATTGTTGAGAGATTTGATTTATATTTATCATTAATCTGGGCCTTTAGATCATTCAGTGAATTTTATTCACCGTGGATTTTAAATCCAAAAGATATTCTATTTGTTATTCTGGTGAGATTTTCAGGGAAATCTTTCCTTGTCCAAGATTTTTCCATAAATTGGTGATTTTTAATCACCCTTGGATGTTTAATCTAACGGTCCCCATAATCCTTTTCCATTTGGAAAGATTTAGAAGCTTTTAGAATTTTAATTCTATTTCGAAAGATTTAAATGATCTTTTTCAGAATTTAATTCTGTTGAACAGCAAGGCTTTTACAGCCAGTCACGTGTTGCCACGTGACCCCCAATTGAGTCCTTTTCTCAGTGTTTGCTTACGCTTCAGTTGTAACCATCACGTGACCATTGGTCACGTGTGAGCACGTGACACCTCATTGAGGTATTTCCTTCGGCTGTTTGTTTACGCTTCAGTTTTAACCATCACGTGTCAACACATGACCATTGGTCACGTGTGAGCACGTGATTCCTGATTTTTAATCAGGGAACAGATTTTAGAATTTAATTCTATTCATTATCATAGAGGCCTTAAAAGCCGATCACGTGTCTGCACATGACCCATGGTCACGTGTGAGCACGTGATGCCCCATTGGGGTCTTTTCTGAGTTTATATTATATTTTTTTAACTCCTCCAGCGGGTTCTTAAAAGTCCATCACGTGTGGACACGTAATTCCTCATAACTTTTGATTCCGGATGAATTACGAGGCCCATAATATATCAAATCGAAGGGTTTTTCGAGCCGCTTTCGATATCATCAGAATTTATCTGTTTCTCATTCGGGAGTTTATCAAAAAATAGCCCGGAAGATACTGGTTCCCATTTTCTTACGCGTATCGCCGCCATTTGATACCTTGGGCTCTTTTGCGCAGGAATTTTTGGCGGGAACAAATGCCCCCCACTACTTTGCCCACGTAACCCCTGAACAGATCCCCCAAAAATGAGAAGAGGAAAGCTTTGAGGTAATGCCTCACGTGTTCCCACGTGACCCTCATTATATATGGAACAAAAGCAAAGGCAGAAACAATTCTGGACGCTCTCACGTGTTACCACGTGACCCCTAATAAATGTTCTAATAAATCAAGGTATGATTATACATCACGTGCCCACACGTGATGGCTATGAAAATTAAAAGTGTTTAACACTTGTTTGCAGAACAAAATAAAGAGGATCTGGCCCCACTTTTTGATGCCATCACGTGCTCCCACGTGACTCCCAAAACACAGAAAGAAAGATCAATGGAAATGAAGGCTTTGGGCGCTCTCACGTGTTTACCACGTGACCCCTTAGCAAACGTTTTAACAGTCAGCGCATAAATCCCCATCACGTGTCAATACGTGATGCTCGAAATAAAAAGGAAAAGTGTTTAACACTTATTCGCAGATTTGAGGGTAAAACAAAGGAGATCTGGCTCCACATTTAGGGCGCCCTCACGTGTCACCACCTGACCCCTAATGAGCATTCTAACAGACCAGAGCGGGGGCCTCCATCACGTGCCCACACGTAATGGCCAGGAAATTAAAAGTGTTAAACACTGATCTGCAGAATAAAATGAGGGAAATCAGGGCGCTCTCACGTGTCCGCATGTGACCCCTCCCTCCTTAGTGTTTAACACTAATTGGAAGACTCTATTTGCAGTGTTTAACACGGATTTTCTTAGTGTTTAACACAAATTTGGATAACTCTATTTGCAGTGTTTAACACTGATTTTCTTAGTGTTTAACACTAATTTGGAAAACTCTATTTGCAGTGTTTAGCACCGATTTTCTTAGTGATTAACACTAATTGGAAAACTCTGTTCCCGGTGTTTAACACTGATTTGCTTTAGTGTTTAACTCTAGTTTGAAATCTCTGCTACCAGTGTTTAACACTGATTTGCTTTTGTGTTAACACTAATTTGAAAGCCCTGTTGCTAACACTGATTATCTTTTAGTGTTAAACACTAACTTGCTAATCTTAATCCCAGTGTTCAACACTGTTGGTCTTTAGTGTTTAACACTAGGTTTAGCCCAATTGGCTAAGTTTCTAGAGGCAAAGCCTCTCCTTCAATGAGCCAACAAAGGGCCAATATTTCAAACATAATTGGACTTAGCCCAAACTGGCCATAAGTCCTTAAATCATCTTGAACTGAGCGCATCTGCTCTTTCAACCAACTCATTGGTTCAAGGGTACATCTCTGAACTCCTCTGATATTTGTCGTTGTAATCCTTCAACGTCTTCAGAGAGGTGACGGGTCCCAACAACCACACATCAACACGGACTGTGGGGTCCTTAAACCCGCGGACTTATGCGTCCTTAAACCAAGATACGGACTGTGGGGTCCTTAAACCTATGGACTTATGCGTCCTTAAACTAACGGACTAATGCGTCCTTAAACACACCCATATGTACTGTGGGGTCCTTAAACCCATGGACTTAGGCGTCCTTAAACTACTATTGGACCACCACGTCCCTAAACTAGCGATGGACCACTATGTCCTTAAACTGGTATTGGACCACCACGTCCCTAAACTGGCGATGGACCACTATGTCCTTAAACTGGTATTGGACCACCATGTCCCTAAACTGGAACAATAGAGCCCCCAAATGCTCTTTTGTCGGATCTAAACGATCCTGTTAAGTCGATCCTAGTCCCAAACTGGACTAACGTATCCTTAACAACCGTTTAAGTTGATCTTAGCCTTAAATATGGCTAACGTATCCTTAAACCTTCAAACAGACTTTAGTCCCAAATTGGACTATAAATCTCCCAATCAACTTTGGTTCAAGGGTACATCTCTGAACTCCTTTGACATCTGTCGTTGTAATCCTTCAACGTCGTCAGAGAGGTGATGGGTCCCGGCGGCCATACATGCAATGGACCACTATGTCCCTAAACTGGAACAATAGAGCCCAAACGCTCTTTTGTCGGATCTAAACGGTCCCGTTAAGTTGATCTTAGTCTCAAACTAGACAAACGTATCCTTAACAAACGTTTGAGTTGATCTTAGCCTCAAATATGGCTAACGTATCCTCAAACCAAAAACCACAAACCCAAATCTAAGTAAACACGGATTTGGACTAATCCACGCCCTACGGGCGACGACATAAATCAGTCTCCGTATACAATCCACGGGCAACAAAACACAAAACATACACCCACGACATGAAGTGACCAGCTGGAGAAGGAGAAAGTTGTTACCGCGATGCGGCAGCGTAATTAACTGCAGGGGCTTGCGCCTGCAGGGAAGAGCGTCCCCACAATCAAAAACCCCTCAAACGAGGGAGAATCTGACGAAGTCTGCTACATCGGACGCATCCGTTTAAACCTTTGATACAAGGTGCCATAAATCAACTTGGCATCTTTGGAGAGGTAGACGGATAGCACTAATTAGCATCTTCCCCGAATCTCAGGCGAGACGCCCAGTCGATGCCGCCATTCGGAGGGAAACAGATTCTGGCACGCCCGGTGGGACCTTTTCCACTTTCCACTCCACACTTCGTGTGTCGTGTTCGCGAACGAATCGCGGTTTACTGTGGTTGCCTGTGGATTCGAGGTACTAAGATTTGGTGTCTTGCTCCGTGCAGAAAACAGAAGATCAATGGATTCAAACTGCACTGCCTGCAACTGCAACTCTCGCTCGGTCCTTGCTGGAGGAGTGACTTATGGGCCCCAAGCGGCCTCACTTTTCAAGATGCCAGTGGAGCAGGTAACTCAGGCCACCACTGGATTATTCTTCGGGACCATGCTCCCACCGTTGAGCTTCAATGCCACAATGACGTTGCAAGAAGCCCCAAAGAAGTCGGTCTTTCATCGGCTTACCACTGCCGCGACCCCTCTCAACGGGTCGCCCAGCTTCAGTACCTCAGTTTTCAACAGACTGGGCCAGAACGACTGCAAACCCGCGATACCTGAAGCTGCCATCCCAAAGCAGATAGCTATCCCGGCTCAAGCAGACGAAATCATTGGAAAGGCTCCTCCTTCCAAGAAGTCAGTTTTTACGAAGCTGGCCATTCCGGTTGCTGCTCCAGGCGAGGTCCTCAAAGCTGCTTCCCCTGCTCAGAGGTTTATCTTTGACAGATTAGACATTGCTTCTCAACGGGCGTCAGTCTTCGATAGGCTAGCACCAATAACAGTCTCTCCTCAAAGCAGGGGGCGTGAAGAAGCTTATCCAACAACGGAGGTGATCTCATCCGCACAACATGCTCGACGTCGCCACTGGCACCGAGTGAGGAAGGCTGGGGGCAACTCCCCCTCTGAGATAACTCCGCCAGCTCCAACGGTGGGGATCGATGCTGCTGTTCCAACCGGGAACAGCTTTGAATTGCTGAACATGGTGCGCAGAAACTCTCCTACCGCCGTACTAAAAAGATCCCCTCTTCCGATGGGAAACGTTGCGGAAGCCAAGCCAGAACTGTTCTCTCAGCGGCTGTCCTCTAAAATCAACAAGGTCTGGCACCAAGTCCAAGACTCGGTGATTGATCAAAATTTCTCCCGCCGGCAGAAGAAGCTGAAGGTTCGGCAGGAAGAAAACCGTCCTGTTAAGCCACAAAAGATGACGACTACTTGGGTGCTCACGACAGCGGCCCCCTCAATGTCAACCACTCAGAAAAGAAGGAGGCCAGAGAAAGCCCCAGTAAACGTGGCAGACCACAAAGATGCTAAGCCCAAACGCCCCAAGTCTGGGGGCATAGTGGTGCACACCGTATACATGGCTTCTGGAAAGGAGAAAAGCCGTGCTTCGACGGGTCATCGACCGCTCACCCGATCCGTGACGAAAACCCTGGAGCAGCAACAGAAGCTTCAGGAGATGATGATTGCAATAGCCGCACTCACCGGGCCAAAAAAAAGCCCGGAGGCATCATCAGAGCAGCGTCACGAACAAGAAACTGATACTGACTTCTTGCGCAGAGTCCTCGAAAAGAAGGACAGAGAAGCCGCAGAGCAAGCGGCTAACATAAAGTAAATGGCGCTCCTCTTCCAAGATATGGTAGGGATGATGCTACAGCCGGACCCTCCAGTTGAAGACCCTCCGATCATTACTGAAGACGATAGAGGAGAGACATCTAATCCTCCTCCGACTCTTTCAACAGCTAAAAATGAAACCATTTCCAAGGCTGCGCTGGATGACTATATAGCTCATTAAATACGGGCTCATCAAGTGAATGAAGCGGCTGCACAAATTGTTAGAACTGGACGACCCTATCCGGGCTGGTATGACCAAATCAGTTACCCGCCGGGATATACGATCCTTAAGTTCCACGTATATAAAAGGACAGGGAACCCACATCAGCATGTCGCTCAATTCAGGGCCTTATGCGGCAATACTGGAGGCGATGACAGACTGTTGCTTCGACAATTTGTCGGCAGCTTAGCGGAAACGGCATTCGAATGGTATTCGGAGCTACCTAACGACTCTATCAAAACATTTGCGGAGATGGAGTTGCTGTTTACACAAAGATTCGCGAGTGCTAGTGAACGCACCCCGATAACAGCACTGATCAACTCCAGGATAAGGCCAGGCGAAACGTGGGTTCAATACGCGACACGATGGCGGAATCTGTGGTCAAAATGCGAACAGTGGATCGAAGAAGAGCCGGCGGTGGGCATGTTCGTGGGCACTCTTGATCCGCAAGCGACCATCTCGCAATTCACGATGTTCTTCAAGCCAACTACTTTCCAGGCCTTGATTGACAAGTTGGCCCAAATGGATCAGATGGATCATAGATCATCTCCTTTAAAGACGGATCCTCGGAATGAAAAGGGGAAAGGAAAAGCAACTTTCATCGCCAATACTCAACAACAGCCGAGCAACTTTAAACCGGTTGTCCGCCAAAGCAACATACGTCCACACCCATCACTCGAGGAGAGACTGGGACGTCCTTACTCGTTTCCTCAGGGTAAAACGAGAAGACTGTTCGAGCTGGCAGTGCGTAACAGACTCATCAATCTGCCGAGTCCAAAGCGTCCGTTGCAGCCAGGCGATGTCAACGATCTTAATTACTGCCCTTACCACCAAGCGGTAAGCCATCTAATCGAAGATTGCTTCGTCTTTAAGGGATGGATCGAAGATCAGTACCAACAAGGCAAGTTTGCGTTATCCGAAAACTGGAAGGTGAACCCACCACAGCCTCACACTCCTAAGAAGACAAACACACTGGGGGCAACATGCTCTTTTGTTGAGGAAGCTCCATAAGAGGTGGCTCTTTCGGCCAAGACCAAAAGGATACTAAATGATCTTCAGACGTGCCCGGCGATTAGATGGAAGAACCCGTTGGAACCTGAGATCATCAAGGGGATGCTGAAGCCGTGCCCAATTCCAAATATTTGTGGTGATAGCCAAAGTATTCACACCCAGCCGTCAAAATCTTCGAAAAAGAAAGAGAAATCCAAGAAGCCCGTGAAGCCTGGCAACAAGCGCACGGATTTGCAGAAACAGATTGACATGTTGGAAGAGTATAACCAGAAGGCGTGGATTCCAATCACGCTCCAAGAGTTTCTCAGTCACGACCTCGAGGATGAAAACGATGGAGAAGACTCATCAGATGAATCTGAGGACTACGTAGCAAGGTGTCATGTGATCTCTTACTCCTTGATAGATGATAAAGAGGCTCCTTGCACCGAGAAACCGGGGGCGGATCTTGAACCAGAACTTCTGTGGCCGTCAGACGAGATGATCGATGCCTTCCTGAATGAGATTCGTCTGAAAAGTAAAGCCGACCGGGAGCGTGAGATGGCCATATTCGAGAAAGCCAAACGCCGACGACTAGATGAAAGGGTCGAAACACTCCCACCGGATCAAAGTACATCCGCCACAAATGAAAGCAGGATCAAGACAAGGAAACGATTCGCCAAAGCCATATCAATGGGGATGAGGCCACCCTCTTTCAGAAAAAATTCTCCTGGTGGTATACATTTTGATGAAACGGACGTACACCCTAACTTCTGCTTATATCATCAGAGGATCGCACATCCTACTGAAGACTGCAACTCCTTTAAGTGTTGGTGGCAAGGATATGTCGCTCATAGACAACACGTCAATAGAATAAAGCGGGAAGCTCGTAGACAGCGAAAAAATATGACAGATGAGCATAAAAGAATTGCCGGCAATTGTCATAGGGACGAGCCCGGGGGATCACGAGTTCTCACCTTTGGAAGCGATTCTGATGAAGAAGCCGCTCTCAACCCTCTCTTCAAGGAATTCATTTCTAAAACAAAAGAATTTGAGAGTTGCGAGAATGTTCAGCCGTACAATCTCACGCTACCCGGAAAGAATCTCGGACCCCCAAACGACGGAGCAAACGAAATGAGAAAGGAAAAGGAAAAAACGGCCTTTGTTGCCAACACTCAACAACAACCGAGTAACCCGAGACCATTTTGTCGTCAAAACAAGAAGCCGCGATACCTCAATGAGAAGTTGAAACGTCCTTACTCGTTTCCCAAAGATAAAACAAAGAGATTGTTCGAGCTAGCAGTGCGCAGCAGGCTTATCACTCTGCCAGATCCAAAATGTCCATTGCAACCAGGTGACGTTAACAATCCTAACTATTGTCCCTACCACAGAGTAATGGGTCACCCACTCGACAATTGCTACGTCTTTAAAAAATGGGTTGAAGATCAATACCAACAGGGCAAGTTCGCGCTGCCCGAAAAGTGGAAAGTAAACCCGCCACAACAACATGCTTCGAAAAAGGTGGATATGCCGGGGGCATCATGCTCATTCATAGGGAAAGCCCCATAGACCGAAACTTCATTAAACTAACGATGGACCACTATGTCCTAAAACTGGCTGCGGACCGAAACGTCCCTAAACTAACGACGGACCGCAATGTCCTAAAACTTGCAAATGACCGAAACGTCGTTAAACTACTATCAACCCGCGGCATCCTCAGGCTGGCGTGGTTAAAAAAAAAGCAAAATAAAAAAGCAAAAAAAAAAGAAAAAAAAATGGTATGTCCATAAGCAAAATGGGCACGGATGAAAACCTGAAAGGGCTCCGTGAGTAAAAATAGCAGGGCTACCGGCGAGTGTTTGTGAAAACCCGAAAGGGCGCAACCTCGTTAAAAAAAGAATAAAAAGAATAAAAAAACGGTATGTCCATAAGCAAAATGGGAACGGATGAAAACCCGAAAGGGCCCCGTGAGTAAAAACAGCAGGGCTACCGGCGAGTGTTTGTGAAAACCCGAAAGGGCGCAACCTCGTTAAAAGACACTTACAGGGTCCTCTCGACCTTGTAAGGAGAAACCACCCGCATGAGATCCTTACGACTCACAAGGGAGCAACACACTTAAGAATCTTCATGATTCCTAAGGAGAAATTACACTTGCGAGATCCTCACGACTCGTAAGGAGAATTCTCTTATGGGACCCTCACGGCTCATAAGATTTGAAAGTCTTAAGTTACAGAAACCTTAACCTATTCTTAAGCAGCCCCCACAACCTTCCATATTGCCCTACAAGCGGCTCATATTGACCCTTGTATACAATCCACGGGCATGAATAAATATTTTCCTAACAAAGTCCCATCCGTGACTAGGGATATGCTTGTACGGCAAACAACACTTGTAAGTCCTCTCGACTTATAAGGAGAAAACTCTTTTGTAAGATCCTTACGACTTACAAGAGAACATGCATTTAGGAATCCCTACGATTCCCAAAGAGAAAACACACCTATAAGATCCTCACGACTTGTAGGGAGAAATACCTTTGTGAGACCCTTACGGCTCATGAAGTCAAAAGCCTTAGCCGACAAGACCCTTAACCCTGTTTACTAAGCCACCTTTGTTCGGCATCGACAGAGGCAAATGATGATTCGCTCCTGGCAATATCCCAGTTGTAGCGATGCTGATGCCTAAAACGGTATCAAATTCTGAGTCCTTCCAAGGCAAATGATGATTCGCTCCTGGTAATATCCCAGTTGCAGCGATGCTGATGCCTAAACCGGTATCAAATTCCAAGTCTTTTCACGGCAAATGATGATTCGCTCCTGGCAATATTCCAGTCGCAGCGATGCTGATGCCAAGATTGGTATCAGATCCCAAATCCCCCACTCGCAAAAAAAAAACAGCGAGCCAAAAAAAATGCATACGAAATAGCCGAAATGATGGGGGCAACTTGCAAACAAAATCAGCAAGTAAAAATGTATGCATGCAAAATAGCCAAAATGATTGGGCAATTCGCAATAAAAAGCAGCGGGTGAAAATAAAATAAATAGCCGAAATGATTGGGCACCGCGAAAAATAGCCGAAATGATTGGGCAATCGTGATTTTCGCGATATAAAAAGCTGAAATGATAGAGCATCGCGGAAAGAATAAAAAAAATGAAAGAATGAAAGTTTTTGCCCTACAGGTGAAATCACATCGATCCCTGTATACAATCCAGGGGCACAGATAAAGAGGGAACCATACCTTCCCAACAGGCTCCATCAGAAAGCGAAGCCAAATCTCGACGGTTCATAGACAACCTAGAGACAATCTCGACATTTGTCGCAATATTACAGACACGATGTCAACAAATGAAGCAAACGAAGATCCCGAGCTTCAGGGTCTCGACGTCAACATCGACAACTTAGAGATCACCAACGGCGTTTCTCCTCACTCCAACCAAATACAGACATGACGTCAACAATCGACCTCAGAGTCACAACGAAACGTAGCCATGGCAAAGTCCCTAGTTCCTAATCTTAATGGCCACATCTACAGCCTGGAGACCAACAACGGTGTGCCTCCTCATTCCAGCAGGACATAGATGCTACACCATCAAACGGAGCCACGGCATAGTCCTTAGTTCCAAATCTCGACGGTTCACAGACAACCTAGAGTCCATCTCAGCATTCGTCTCGTTACAGCAGACGCAATGTCGACAACGGCGTTCCTTTGCAGTCCAGCAGGATGCAGATGCAACGTCAACAAAAGACCCCATGGTCAAAGCAAATGAAGCAAAGGAAAAATTCCTAGCTTCAGGATCTTGACGGTAACTCATATAAAACCGAAAAAACAATCAGAGATCATCCCACATGGAGTGGTCACCACCACGACATTCGTCTCGATACAGCAGATGAGATGTCAACAACAACGTTCTTCCTCCAACAGGATTAGGACACCAAGCAAACGAAGCGAAGGCCAAATTCCTAGCTTCAGGGTCTTAACGGCAAGTCATATAAAGCCTGAAAGACAATCGGAGATCATCTCGCACCAGCGCGGAGTGGTCACCACCTCGACGATCGTCTCGATACAGCAGATGAAATGTCACCCCAGCGTCCTTCCTCCAGCAGGATTCGCACGCGCCAAAGCAAACGAACCGAAGGCCAAATTCCTAGCTTCAACATATTGACGGTAACTCATATAAAACCGAAAAGACAATCAGAGATCATCCCACATGGAGTGGTCACCACCACGACATTCGTCTCGATACAGCAGATGAGATGTCAACAACAACATTCTTCCTCCAACAGGATTAGGACACACCAAGCAAATGAAGCGAAGGCCAAATTCCTAGCTTCAGGGTCTTAACGGCAAGTCATATAAAGCCTGAAAGACAATCGGAGATCATCTCGCACCAGCGCGGAGTGGTCACCACCTCGACGATCGTCTCGATACAGCAGATGAAATGTCACCCCAGCGTCCTTCCTCCAGCAGGATTCGGACGCGCCAAAGCAAACGAAGCGAAGGCCAAATTCCTAGCTTCAACGTATTCACGGTAACTCATATAAAACCGAAAAGACAATCAGAGATCATCCCACATGGAGTGGTCACCACCACGACATTCGTCTTGATACAGCAGATGAGATGTCAACAACAACGTTCTTCCTCTAACAGGATTAGGACACACCAAGCAAACGAATCAAAGGCCAAATACCTAGCTTCAGGGTCTTAACGGCAAGTCATATAAAGCCTGAAAGACTATCGGAGATCATCCCACACCAGCGCGGAGTGGTTATGACTCATCGGGGCTCTCCAAAATGAGCCTAACCTCAAGTAAAAAGCGGCATGGCAAATTCCTAACGCTTGCTCTTCCGACGGTCAAACTGCCAAGGAGGATTGCTTGTAGACGTCTTGTCCAGCCCCCGAAGGGATCAGAGACACGGCAGTCGCAGGGCTACTCGAACAGCACGATTGCCTATCGAGGAATATATCAGCTCATGCGACGGTACGACGGCCAAAACCCTAAGTACCACAGACCCTAACGGACTTCTGTCGTAAAGAGCAGAGGTTAACTGTGACGTTAGGATATTCTTGCGAGATCTGCTCGATTCGTTTCGACTCGTGAGGAAATTGATGTCTTTGTGAGAATTTCTCGATTCGTCTCGACTCGTGAGATAAAGCCTTAGGCAGTAGGGATTAAAAAACCTGTTTCCTAAGCACTGGGACCCTGCAAGTCGGCCCAAAACGGTCTCTTGCATACTATCCATGGGTCACACTCTCCAAATTCGAATCTCAACAAGGAGGGAAACAACCACTTACGAGTCCTCTCGACTTATAAGCGGGAAAATTCTTTTGTGAGATCCTTACGACTTTCAAGAGAAAACACATTTAGGAGTCCTCACGACCCCTAAGGAGAAAATACACATGCGGGATCCTCTCGACTCGTAGGGAGAAAAGTCTTTATGAGACCCTCACGGCTCATAAAGTTGAAAAGTCTTAGGTGGCAGATCCTAACCCTGTTTACTAAGCTATCACCGCCCTGCAAAGAGGTCAAGATGGACCATCTATGAGCCACACTCGCCAAAGCTACATGCCACTGAAATGGAAAAGCTACTCATGAGTATATAAACTACTTCATGCCAGAGTAAGATACAAATAGATAGAAGGGTGCGGCTCATGGAGTTAAGAATTTGGAACTATATCTCTTAAGAGCCGAGATTTGAGTCAATGATAAATGACGACGCTTGTGTCCGCTGGTTATCTTCTCAGATCAAGATTCTGAAAGTTATATACCAATCCGAAACTGGTCATACGCCATGTATTACTCTGCACTACTTCACCCACGTATATACTTACGTGGGCAAAGTAGTGGGGGGCATTTGTTCCCGCCAAAAATTTCTGCGCAAAAGAGTCCAAGGTATCAAATGGCAGCGATATGCTCAAGGAAATGCGAACCAGTATTTTCTGGGCTGTTTTTTGACAAACTCCTGAATGAGAAATAGATAAATTCTGATGGTATCGAAAGCGGCTCGAAAAACCCTTCGATTTGATATATTATGAGCCTCATAATTCATCCGGGATCAAAAGTTATGAGGAATTACGTGTCCACACGTGATGGACTTTTAAGAACCCGCTGGAGGAGTTAAAAATATAATATAAACTCAGAAAAGACCCCAATGGGGCATCACGTGCTCACACGTGACCATGGGTCACGTGCAGACACGTGATGGGCTTTTAATGCCTCTAAAATAATGAATAGAATTAAATTCTAAAATCTCTTCCCTGATTAAAAATCAGGAATCATGTGCTCACATGTGACCAATGGTCACGTGTTGACACGTGATGGTTAAAACTGAAGCGTAAACAAACAGCTGAAGGAAATACCTCAATGAGGTGTCACGTGCTCACACGTGACCAATGGTCACGTGTTGACACGTGATGGTTAAAACTAAAGCGTGGATGAACGCTGAGAAGAGGACTCAATTGGGGGTCACGTGCTCACACGTGACTAAGGATCACGTGTCAGCACGTGACTGGTTTCGAAAGCCTTACAGTTTAATAAAATTAAAATCTAAAAGCTTCTAAATCTTTCCAAATGGAAAACGATTATGGGGACCGTTGGATTAAAGATCCAAGGGTGATTAAAAATCACCAATTTATGGAAAAATCTCAAATGGGGAAAGATCTCCCCAAATCTTACCGAAATAACAAATAGAATATCTTTTGGATTTAAACTCCACGGTGAATAAAATTCACTGAATGATCTAAAGGCCCAGATTAATGATAAATATAAATTAAATCTCTCAATAATCAAATCAGATCTTTCAATGAGAGATTTGCTAAACAAATTGATTCTTTTCCTTCTCCTATAAATAGGTGCCAAGAAGAGAAGAGAAGGGATCTACCTGGGGGGGGAGAAGAAACAGAGAGAGGAGAATTTAATTCTCTACGAAAGAAAAACCCTAGGTAAGAAAAGAGAGGCTTCAAAAGAGAATTTAATTCTCAAAAGAGTTTAACTCTTATATAAAGAAAAGAACTTAGTTCTTTCTCTGGTGGAGGATCTGCAAAGTGCACATCTCCCCATGAATTGAGAATTTAATTCTCATTGGGTTGAGATCCTGCCATGCAGATCCAAAACATAGAGGAGAAATTAAGTTTTGAGAATTCAATTCTCACAAAATTATAGGAATTTAATTCCTTTGGGATAAAATTAGGGTTTTACCCTAAATAAGAATTTAATTCTTTCACAATAGGAATTTAATTCCTCCAAAACAAAAATTAGGGTTTTACCCTAAATAGGAATTTAATTCTTAAAGATAAGGAGACTTAAAAGATCTCTGTGCATGAAAAGACAAAGGTCACGTGCCCCACGTGACCCCTGAACAGATCCCCCAAAAATGAGAAGAGGAAAGCTTTGAGGCAATGCCTCACGTGTTCCCACGTGACCCTCATTATATATGGAACAAAAGCAAAGGCAGAAACAATTCTGGGCGCTCTCACGTGTTACCACGTGACCCCTAATAAATATTCTAATAAATCAGGGCATGATTATACATCACGTGCCCACACGTGATGGCTATGAAAATTAAAAGTGTTTAACACTTGTTTGCAGAACAAAATAAAAGGGATCTGGCCCCACTTTTTGATGCCATCACGTGCTCCTATGTGACTCCCAAAACGCAGAAAGAAAGATCAATGGAAATGAAGGCTTTCGGCGCTCTCACGTGTTTACCACGTGACCCCTTAGCAAACGTTCTAACAGTCAGCGCATAAATCCCCATCACGTGTCAACACGTGATGCTCGAAATAAAAAGGAAAAGTGTTTAACACTTATTCGCAGATTTGAGGATAAAACAAAGGAGATCTGGCTCCGCATTTAGGGCGCCCTCACGTGTCACCACGTGACACCTAATGAGCATTCCAACAGACCAGAGCGGGGGCCTCCATCACGTGCTCACACGTGATGGCCGTCAGAATTAAAAGAGTTAAAACACTGATCTGCAGAATAAGATAAGGGAAATCAGGGCGCTCTCACGTGTCCGCACGTGATCCCTCCCACCTTAGTGTTTAACACTAATTGGAAAACTCTATTTGCAGTGTTTAACATTGATTTTCTTAGTGATTAACACTAATTGGAAAACTCTGTTCCCGGTGTTTAACACTAATTCGCTTTAGTGTTTAACACTAGGTTGAAATTTCTGCTACCAGTGTTTAACACTGATTTGCTTTTATGTTAACACTAATTTGAAAGCCCTGTTGCTAACACTGATTATCTTTTAGTGTTTAACACTAATTTGCTAATCTTATTCCCGGTGTTCAACACTGTTGGTCTTTAGTGTTTGACACTAGCTTTAGCCCAATTGGCTAAGTTTCTAGAGGCAAAGCCTCCCCTTCAATGGACCAACAGAGGGCCAATATTTCAAACATAATTGGACTTAGCCCAAACTGGCCATAAGTCCTCAACTCATCTTGAACTGAGCACATCTGCTCTTTCAACCAACTCATTGGTTCAAGGGTACATCTCGGAACTCCTCTGATATTTGTCGTTGTAATCCTTCAACGTCTTCAGAGAGGTGACGGGTCCCGACAACCACACATCAACACGGACTGTGGGGTCCTTAAACTCATGTACTTATGCGTCCTTAAACCAAGATACGGACTGTGGGGTCCTTAAACCCGCGGAATTATGCGTCCTTAAACTAATGGACTAATGCGTCCTTAAACACACCCATATGGACTGTGGGGTCCTTAAACCCATGGACTTATGCGTCCTTAAACTACCTATGGACCCCCATGTCCCTAAACTGGAGATGGACCACCATGTCCCTAAACTGGAGATGGACCACTATGTCCCTAAACTGGAACAATTGAGCCTAAATGCTCTTTTGTCGGATCTAAACGATCCTGTTAAGTTGATCTTAGTCTCAAATTAGACTAACGTATCCTTAACAAACATTTGAGTCGATCTTAGCCTCAAAAATGGCTAACGTATCCTTAAACCTTCAAACAGACTTTAGTCCCAAATTGGACTATAGATCTCTCAACCAACTTTGATTCAAGGGTACATCTCTGAACTCCTCTGATATCTGTCGTTGTAATCCTTCAACGTCGTCAGAGAGGTGACGGGTCCCGATGGCCATACATGCAATGTCGGATCTAAACGATCCCGTTAAGTTGATCTTAGTCTCAAACTAGACTAACGTATCCTTAACAAACGTTTAAGTTGATCTTAGCCTCAAAAATGGCAAACGTATCCTTAAACAAAAACCCCAAACCCAAATCTAAGAAAATACGGATTTGGACTAATCCACGTCCTACGGGCGACGAAATAAATAGTCTCCGTATACAATCCACGGGTAACCACAAACAAAATAAACACCCACGACACGAAGTGGCCGGCTGGAGAAGGAGAAAGTTGTTACCGCGATGCGGTAGCGTAATTAACTGCAGGGGCTTGCGCCTGCAGGGAAGAGCGTCCCCACAATAAAAACCCCCTCAAGCGAGGGGGAATCTGACGAAGTCTGCTACATCGGCCGCATCCGTCTAAACCTTCGATAGACGGTGCCATAAATCAACTTGGCATCCTTGGAGAGGTGGACGGATAGCACCAATTAGCATCTGCCCCGAATCTCAGGCGAGACGCCCATGTCTCGGCCGCCATTCGGAGAGGAACAATACTGTGATATTAACACCCCATGTTTAATAAAGTGCATCCTAATTAGTATTGGAATTATAAATGTAACCCTAATTGATAATTGTGCATCCATGCCATTGATTTTGTATCTATTTGCATGCCATTCATGTTATTTCATTTTATTAGTACTCTATACATGATTTTGTGGAACCCATACTTATTACAGTTTGATTATGAGCACCCACTTAATACCTGTGCACTACCTGACATGACCTGATGTACCACAGCTTGACTTGATACCTGATCTTGTTACTAATGCCGACAAATCTTGACCTGTTGTCTCTACGGACATATCCTATTGTCTATACAGAAAAACCTGTACCTGCTTGATCTTAGGTTGGCATTAGCTCCAGATTTATCAATACTTGACTTGCACACATAACCTTAGGGGTATGGGAAAATCAAGAATGTAGCTAAACGTAACTCAAAGGGCTTTTACATCATGTTACCGTGGTCCTGTGGGGTATAAACGGGACATAGACTCACAGTCTATCATATCTTTTTACCGTGGTCCCGTGGGGAATGAACGGGGCATAGACCGATGGGTTACGATGAAAATTACATTAATTGATTTCGAATAACTTTAGAGTATATAACCTTATAACACAGTTTAGACTACTCACAGCACTTCACTTGTGTATATCCTGTTCACTGATCTTTATTCATGTTACTGTTTATTTCCTGATAAATTGTTACTGTTTATACTTCATGCCTGCATATTCGTTACATCCTGGTTGCTTAGAATTATTGATATTATGACGCACTGACGTCTGGGTTTTGCATGGCCCAGATCCTCTACCTTTGTCGCAGGCTGATCAGGAGTATTTCCGCCATCAGGGCGAGCAATGAGAATCCAGTTAGTATCCATTTTAGTTATGTTTACTTTCCAAGTGTTATTGCTTATTGGATCTATTGCTTCCGCATATTATTTCTTGACACGTTTATTCTGGCTCATGAACATGTACTAGATAGTTTATTTTATTTCTATTGTTCTTGACACGTTTATTCTGGCTCATGAACATGTACTAGATAGTTTATTTTATTTCTATTGTTCTTGATATCTCTAGACAGCCATAATGTGACTGTGGAGGGATGTTTCCTATCCACAGGTAGCATGGTTGGCTCTGTCACGTGCCGATCTTAGCGCACTCTGGGAAGCGGGGCGTGACACATGAGGTGGTCACTTATTATATCCATGCCGTTGTTCCTTGGTTTTTTTGACGGAGCCTTGTACTACGGGTTACCAAAGTCCACGGTGTAAGTGTGACTCCTCTTGTATACACTGGCATATTCTGTACCAAGTTACAAACAACTGCATCAACAATACAATCAACATTATACTAGATTTACTCTCTTTTCTGTCTATTCTACTTCTCCCTTTCTTTGGGACTTACCGAGCAATTGTTCGCTGACGACATTCCTATTTCTCTTCTTCTTTGGAATGCTGTCAGGTGGATCGGATGCAATAAAACTCGAGGCCAGCCAAGAGCACTTAGAGTAGTTCACAGAAGATCCTGAGCATTGACTTTACTTGTACATATTTTCATTTCAGTTATGCCATTGTTTGGGCATTTCTTTCCGTCCAAGTATTTACATTTCCAGTTGTACCTGTAAAAGAATGTTTAATAAATAAAGTTGTTGTTCAATTACATCTATTGTTATTATTCTTGTGTACATTTACTTTAAATTGCTTAGATACGTTTAGTGTATTTACTTCTGAGTAAATACGCAGCGGGCCTCGTTGTTGGATATGTATGCCCTAGAGGACATTATTGTATTGTACTAGTTTGTATATTACATTTTGGAAGCTTAGGATATATACATGGATTGACGATAGTCTTGCTCGATATTGTAGTATGCTACTTGGTTTGTATCTATCTTAATATGTGTATATGTTTCTTTTAACATATTGCTAATACATATTGATGGAGCCCTTAGGATCTTTGCTTGACTACCGGCGTTGTAATGGTGATCACACTAGTGGGGGCTGGGTAGTCTATAAGCACATCCATATACAGGTCCCTAGTCATAGGATTATCGAGACAGGGCATCGATACTCCAGAATAGACTAGTGTATACTCTTCTCATCCCAGCAGGGGAGATGGTCTGTCTCATAGCCATCAGTACGTCGTACTGGAGATAGTATGCAGGTGCTCGTTAGGTTACGAGTACACTAGACAGGACTCGTCGGGAACCGTTGGTTGGTATTATACCTATCGTCAGGTGGCAGTTCCCAGGTGACAGGAGTACAGCTTAGTCCGTTGACTTGACACTGCTACTTCGCCTCAAGTGTGTTCCCACTGTTCTTTGATTGCTAAACTACCACGGCTCTATTGAGTCATGTAAACAGGTAGTAGTTGGGTGCAGTCTCGAAGCACTTGGAGGCAGTGGCGGTTAGACAGGATTCGTCTCTCCCGGTATTGGGAGTTGATATCGCGCTGTGTCTAGGAGAGCCATTATACAAAGTCCCTGGTCAGGGCAAGCGAGATTTACTGGTAGTGTTTTCAGTAGTTTCTCAGGGTGTTCTGGGCTACACTCCGACATGACTTGTACCGCTATTAGGGGTCTGATGTTTACCGCCCTCTAGGCCCGACATGCGATACTCTTAGACGAACAGACCGGACTGTACAGAGATTGTCACATTCAGCCTCAGTAGGAGTTCGGATGGGTTCACCTCATCGGTCTTCTTATCGGCATCTACCTGGGGACCGTTACATACAGCTAGTACTGCTTGCGGCCTGTGGTTAAACCCACTGCCAGCTTAGTGTCGAGTCTTTAGAGTCCCATACAGAGGGTTGTTCACCTTTGGGCGAAACGAGATAGAGATCGTATGGTTTTACGACAGGGTTCGTTCACATATGCGTACTTGTGTGTGTTCGATGTTCGGGCAGTTGATACTAGTGGGCTTTGGTTTAAGCCAGATCCTAGTATTTTGTTTTTAGGTTGGTTCGGTCTCATTGTATTCGTGTTCCTTGGAACACGGATGCGGGTGTGTATACACAGTTGACAGAGGCAGAGGAACCACATTAGGGTTTTAACCATTGACTTGATTAAAGCCATAATGAGATGGAGGAAATTGATTAATGAGTTTTAATTAGAGATAATTGTATCATGGTTAATTGGTTTGACCATTTGACTAAGTTGACCCATGTTGACTTAGATATTTTTGTGAGCATGCTTAGCATTAATTGTGACATGGTAATGGTCAAATCAACATCAACCATGACAATTTATCCTAATTAAAATTATCATTATTCTTTTTGTTCATATGAGAGCTATCTCCTCATATTATCATGAGACATTCTCTCTCTTGCAAGCTCTCTCCTCTTCTTTTCTCAAGGCTCTCTTGTTTCATGAGTTGAAAATTAAGAGCTTCGTGAGATCAAACCACCAAAACATCTCTCTACTCACTCTAGGGTTCTTAGTCTAGCAAGCCAAGCACTCTAATTACTTCATTGTTGAGGTAGGAGCTCAAGGTAGAGGCCTTCGGGAGGATCTTTCTTTGGCAAAGAGAAGACGGTGAGGGGGAGCCATCTACACCACTCCAAGGAGCTCACAAGAAGAGGAAGCAACACAAGAAGAGAAGGAGTTCAAGACTAAGGTATAATCATCTAACCTAGTAGTTAAAACTCTAAGTTAGTTTGTTAGTTTTTGTTTAGCAAAGATCCTTTATGGTTAGTCTATGTTTCCTTATGAGAAAATTCGATTTTTATCTATTCCGCCTCCCCGAAAGTACCGGGGTGGGTAATATAGACTTACAGTGGTATCAGAGCCTAGCTAAACAACAACTAATATGTTAACAAAGTCTTTCGAACTTCGATCCCAGAAAAATCACAAGAAACAATCAAAAACTTGTGTTTTCTGCCGATTTTAAAACAGGTCTAAAAATATTTTCGGAGACCTGAAAAATACGTGCAGGCTTTTTTATGGACACCCAAGAAAAACGGGCTCGTGACTCGGTCAGACTGCTGCGGAAGCGCGGCGAAACCATGCGTTTCGCCGCGGATCCACGGCCGAGTCGACTCGGAGTCAACTCGTTTTTCCTGCAAATTGTCCAGCTTGATGTTTTATGATTTTTGAGATACTTTGTTTCTGCCCAGATTCTTTTAAGTACAGTGTTGTATTTGGGGTAGTTTCAAATTTGAATATTGATCGAAATTCTATAAACTTTAGCTAATTGGATTATATTTGTAATGTGATATATGTACTGAACGTCTACTAATCGCTATACGTCTATTAGTGGGGATTGTACATATCCGTGATCTGTGATGTTGGATTGTGTATATGAACTTGTTGGATTGTCGTGGATGAATAGCCGGGGATGTGAGATGAGTGTTTATTTATCTTTCATTTGATGTAAATTGTAAATTGATGTAATATTATTTTTGGGTCGCACATCCGGGTTGAGGATGTAGCCGCCTTTGTATATTATTTCTTTTACTGTTTTCTGCTCTTAGGATAGACCCCAGGTGGGGTGCACAGACTACCGGGTACTTTGAAGTGCAGAGTGGCCTACTCACTTTGTTGAGGGAGGCTGTTCCACTTCGGGTATTTGGCGGGTAGTTTGCCGCACCCATAGGGGTCTAGGGTGGGATTTTGGCTATTCATCACGATCGTGTAATCTGTCTTTCGTTGCAGGCTTGAATGAAACGCGGATTCCTAGCATATCCAATGTGTTCATCTGTGATCTGGAATGACTATCATTGCGTCTGACGAATGTATGTATCTATATATGATATCTAGTAGACGTTGCTTATGTTTTGTATCCGTACTAGTCCAGCCCCCGCTCTATCGTTAGTTAAGTAACCTAACAGGTGATGACGGAGCCCCGTGGCGAATGCGGATGGCATAAGCGTACGTTATATTTTCGTTGTTTTCTACAATGGTAGGATTAAATGATGGGACAGGATTAGTTTTGATTAATGCAAGAAAATAAACCTAAAGGATGTTGTTGGAACCAAGTTTTAAAAACTGACATTACAGACGTTCTTTTTGCTTTGCACAGTGGTATTCGGTTATGAATATCCAGCACCTCATTCGACGAGGCAAGGGCCGAGATCTCTTCATCGGGAGTGACCCCTTGAGTAAAAGTTTGCGTTAACGTAATAACTACACTATAGTCGATTATTTTTTGCTTTGCATCGTGGTATTCAGTTTGGAATATCCTGCACCTCATTCGACGAGGAAAGAGCCAAGATCCCTTAACAGGGAGTGACCTCTTTAGCAAAATTTTTCGCCGCTATATATTTTAAAAGGCAATCAGGTTCCTTCAACGATATCAAGTTCATTACGTTAACGGGTTTTCGCCAAAAACCCAGCCGTAGCCCTCCATCATTTCCTACAAGTACTACTTCGTATTCGAGCTACGAATTTTAGCATTGTCAAGGCGTGGTGATCGGTAGCTGAGTATTGCTTTTTTGCAGCTTTATTTTCAGATTATTTAGGACAGTTGCATAGCTATGTTGGCATTGTCAAGGGATATGCGGGTGGGTCTAAGTTAATTAACATAATGACGGGCCGAACTTGACTAGCGGTTTATGATATGTTGGCATTGTCAAGGTCATAAACCGTTAGGGGTATAAACCACATCGGGGGTTTCAAACATACAGGAAACTTGTAGATTTAGCATACCTTCTGGAGTGTAGTGACTAGAGTGGATTCCATCTAGGTCATTACACAATGATAGTTGGATCCCGATCCCACTGATGAGTTGGATTACTCTCGGGAGATTATTTCACTTAACAATCAATGCTATAAACCAAGTAGGTGTCTAGAACGGTGTCAGTGGGGCTACGCCTCCAGGGAAAAGAGGTTATATAATTAAGGAATTTCGCGAAAGTGTTGGAAAACCTCCCTCGAAGTACCAACACTAACCTGGCTGAAAGGTTAAGCAAGTATTGTGACGTGTGATTAAATCCTGACTAGTTCTTATTTTAGGGTTTGAAGAAGAATTTGTGGAAACAGTGGGAGACAAACTGGTTAGATAAATTAATAACCAATCTAATCTTGCAAGAACGCACGCTGAGTGTTTCTTTTCTCTCTCTCCAGGTAGCAACCATTTCACGCCCTAATCAAGATAATAAAATGTATCCTTGACCAATTCGAATTCTTATTCTGGACTGGGGAATGTCGGTTTGGCTCTAACTTACGACAACAGTCATAAGTGTGAGCAAGGGAAAGAGGATTGTATGGACTCAAAGGAGACCCATTTGAAGAAGAAGCATACTATTGCATCTACTTCAGGTGTTCTTGTAATTAAGAACTGTTTTTCGGTTAGTCGTACCTCCTGGATACTAGATACCGGATCAGGATCTAATATCTGTAATTTATTGCAGGGACTGAGAAAAAGTAGGAAAGTTGCACCTGGTGATATGTCCCTCAGGGTAGGGAACGGAGCACAAGTTAATGCTGCAGTCGTCGGTGAATATCACATAGTGTTTCCAAATGGCAATACTATAATTTTGAACAATTGCTACTATGTACTTTCCATGGTTTGCAACATCATATCAGTTTCTTTACTTGATAAAGATGGATATAACTTTGTTCTTGATAGAAATATCATGAACATTTACCTTGATAAGGTACTGGTTGCAGAAGGTACACCGTGTAATGGTATCTATGTTCTAAATCAGAATACAGTTCTCAATGTACAAAACACGTGCAAGAGGAAGAGTTCAGATACGATCGAATCCTACTTGTGGCATTGTAGACTTGGTCATATCGGAGAGAAAAGACTAAGTAAGTTGCATAAAGATGGAATGTTGAATACGTTCGAATTTTCATCTTATGAAACTTTTCAGTCTTGTCTCAAAGGAAAGATGACCAAATCTCCGTTCACCGGACATGGAGAAAGGGCAGCAGAGCTCTTAGGACTCATACACAGTGATTTGTGTGGTCTAATGTCTATACATGCAAGGGGAGGGTTCTCATACTTCATAACATTCACTGACGATCTCTCTAGGTTCGGATATGTGTATCTCATGAAACACAAATCTGAAACTTTTGAGAAATTCAAAGAATTCAGAAACGAAGTAGAGAACCAGACTGGCAAAAGTATCAAGATCCTCCAGTCTGATAAAGGAGGGGAGTACTTAAGCACAAAATTCCTAGATTACTTAAATGAGAATGGAATTCTCTATCAGCTTACTTCTCCATACACACCACAGCACAACGGCGTATCGGAGCGGAGGAACCGTACCCTATTAGATATGGTTCGATCCATGATGAGTAATGCAGAGTTATCTCTTTCATTCTGGGGACTTGCGCTAGAAACAGTAGCGTACTTGCTGAATCAGGTTCCGTCTAAATCTGTGCCTGAGACTCCATATGAAATATGGAGTGGTAAAAGACTATATCTTGAACGTATTAAGATATGGGGTTGTCGGGCCTATGTAAAGGTACAAAATCCGGACAAGCTTAAGGCACGATCAGTTTTGTACAAGTTTGTGGGATATCGTAGAAATTCTCTGGGATATCTGTTCTACCACACTGAGGAACAGAAGGTGTTCGTTGCTCGTCGCGCCACCTTTTTAGAGTGGAAATTTCTTGCAAAAAAAATAAGTGGGAGCACGGTAGAACTGGATGAAATGTCAGATCCACAAACTCAAACTGAGGATTTAGTAGAACCAGAAAATTCAATAGTCCCAGATGAACCTCAGCCACTCCGTATATTAGTTATATGTATGCCCTAGAGGCCATTACTGTACATATAATGTATATTGTAGTGGATGCTTGGACATATATAGGGAGGACTTTCTTGCTCGGCATAATAGTATGCTATCTGGTTGTACTTTATCTTAACATGTACTCTGATTGTCTTTATATTACATGTTGATAAAGCCCTTAGGATATGTACTCGACTACTGGGATTATGATGAGATCATACTAATGGGGCCACGGTAGTCGACGAGTACATCCTATAACTGTTCCTAGTCGAGGGTGTATCGAGACAGGGCATCGATACACCAGAGTAGACTAGCGTATACGCATCTTGACCCATATGATGGGCGATGGATGATCCCATATCCATCGGTGTTTGACATCAAGGATGGTGTACGGGTGCTCAGTAGAGACTGGGTACACTGGACGGACTCGCCGAGAACTCCCAGATGGTATTATACACCACGTCAGATGGCAGTTCTCTGGTGACACCGGTACAGGTTAGTCTGTAGACCCAAGATCGTCATAAAGTCTTGTGTGATTCCCACTGTGCTTTGATTTCCATCATACCACGTCCAAGAGGGCGTGCAAAAAGGTGGCTTTTGGGTACAGTCCCGAATCACATGGAGGCAATGAGCGATAGGAGGGGATTCGTCTCTCCCAGTATAAAGAGTTGATGTTGCACTGTGCTCGATTGGCTATAACTGGAAATCCCTGGCCAGGGTTGCTGAGATTTACTGGTAAGTCTTATCAGTAGTTTCTCAAACTGTTATAGACCTCATATCGACACGACTTACCAAGCTACTGGGGTCTGAAGTTTTACCACCCCTAGGCGAGATATGCGACATATCAGACGAAGAGACCGGACTGTACGGGAGTGTTAATGATTGGATTCACGGGAGAATGTACAGGCTTGCTTGTTGATCTTCTGATCGCTCAATACATGGGTGTCTGTTATGTTTAGCTGACCGCTTGCAGCTTGTGGGTGTTTGATATGATCATCACCTACTACCGGCGTATTGACGATTCTTTAGAGTCCTACATAGAGGTTTCTTGGCTCAGGTAAAACGGAGTAGGAGCACATATATGATATGTGCGGGACCGAGAACAATACGTGTATGTGATACCGTATTAGATTCTCGGGATATGAGATATCGGCTGGGTATATGTGATATAGCCGGGTCATCGGATCAAGTGTTGATTCGATGAACTGATACAGATTATATTAGTCGGTTATTTGTGAAATAGCCGGATTATCGGATCAAGTGTTGATTCGATAATTTAATGTATAATTATATATTTGATATATTAAATTACATTAACTAGTATAAGCTCACAAAAAGATTCTTTTTCTCACTCGGGTAATACATTGATATATATGCGATATATGTTAATTGTCTTATTTTATTTTGTTACAATAAATATTATATATGTGATATATAATATTGTAACATATTATGGTTATTAATGCAACATGATTAGTGGAGATTAAAAATGATTAAGGTTTGATTTGGGTTAATTTTTCTAGAAGCTTCTAGAAGCTTTCTTTTTGTTTTTGTAAAGATATTTTGTAAGATATTTACTTAATCCAACCCACACCCTTTACTATGGTTAGATCTCTATAATGGTTAAGTCTTTTCTTGACTTAACTTTGGTTGCATTTGCAATGATATTATTACATTTTCATTATTCATCAAAAGAGGATTACTATTCTTCTTCTTCTTCCTTAAGCTTTGAGAAAGCTTTCTAGGTTTTCTTTATGTGATGATTTAGTGTGAGAAATAGAAAATAAATGAGAGCATAAATCCTACTTCATCATCCTAATCTATCCTAGCCATTTAGATTAGGGTGTTCACTTCATTTAGTGAGTGAGAGCCTGTGTTAAAGAAACTTCAAGGTAGATCATCTTAGTTATAGAAGATCGGAAGCAAGCTTGCATCTTTCTCTTTGTGGAGCCTCTCTAGAGTCCGGGAACATGATGATCGCAGCGAAGGGACCTCAACACGGAGCTTTAGTAGTGAAGGACCGGACTGCAAAGGTTGTAATCCCAAACTCTTAGTGTTGAAGTGTTTAACATGCTTTGTTTCACATAATCTCTAGTTTAAAGATCTTGGTTAGGGTTGTTCGGCACGTCTAAATTTTAAATCGGGCATGGTTGATTCCTTGTAGACCCTTGCTAGAGTGCCTAGTAACCCTGCAGTGGTATCAGAGCCAAGCCAGAGTTTTAGGCGAAGTCCAGGCGAAGTTTAAAGTCCGATCGAACTCCGAATACCCGTAAAACCCTAGTTTCTGGAAAAAATTTCAAAATGTGATTTTTTGTGCATTAAAAATACTCAAAAAAATCAGCAAGGAATTACAAGTATTACTGTGCAACACGTGCCACTAATCTCATTAAAGCGCCGCGGAACCGCGGCCGCACCATGGCTTGCACGGCGGTTCCGCGGCCAAACAGTAGAATCAAGGTTTGCATTTTGCATGGTAATAACCGTAGGCACTTCCTGATGCTTCTGAGAATTTTTTAATTTACTCAAATGTTGAGTTTTCTGGGATGTATTAGGGACTCGTTGATTCGATCGGATAATTTAACTTCGTTTAAGTTTTTCCGGGTAATTTTAGAACGTGTTAAAAAGTTCGAACGGATATCAATAACTCACTTTTTCCCCTGTCGGAAAATTTTCAAAAGTTGGATATTTTCTCGAGTTTGAAACTTTCGGAAAATCGTGAAAGTAACGCGGTGGACCCTCTAGAAGAACACAAACCTTAACTCAATTATGTGACCGTCTGAACCGCCTCTAAACCTTAGGGTTTGGGGCAGTACGACGTTACCACATGTGAGGCGTTGGCTTAACCCTTCTACGGCTGGACCATTGGTACTGTGGCATGTAATGGATACTTTTTGAACTCAGCTCAAGTGTTGAGCTATTTGGGAAATCTTGGGTGTTTGATTATTCGATCGGAAAGTTTAACACTGTCTTTTTATCTGGAATGTGATACAATATTTGGAATGCACAAGTAGTTATGAGATAACTAATTTGAATGTTATAAATCTAGCAGTTCAGTCTCAAATGATCGGTTGCCACGGGATTTTGATGTGATCAAAAGCCGCCGCAATCACGTAGCGTGCGTGGATACTTGCCGGGTAAACTTATCAGACAGCCACGCCCCATACCCCCGACCAAGTGACTATAGGAGAATCCCATCGCCAAAAGCATCCGTTCGGGTGCTCGCGGCAGCGGTGTTCCGCCTTAGTGCACTTCGTCGACGGCATCTGGGGGTGCGGCCGTCTACTAAAGTTTGTGACGAGCATTCGATTAGGATGTAGGGAATCTTGTTGAATTGCCCGACTTGATATTGAAAAGAGTTTTCGATATTGAGAATAAAATGCGGAGTTTATAATTGTTAGGCATGCGATGTCTAAGGAATTCATTTGATGTCGGGACCCGGTTCTTGCTCATAGAACAAAGTGCCACATGGAACAAAGTGCCACACCAAGTGTCATGTTAAGTGGGCGGGGGCCACCTCTTGAATCCGTGGGGGCCACCTCTTGAGTCCGTGGGACCTACTGTAGAACAATGGGGACTCTTCGGAATACATTCCGAAAGGGGGCAGATCTGTATTATAAATGAAATGATACCACTCTTCAATACAGAGACGCCTTTTAAGTGAACTTGCACTACAGGAGCTTGAGAACTCCGTAGTTAAGCGTGCTCGAGCCAGGGAAGTTCTGGGATGGGTGACCTCCTGGGAAGTGGCCCCTGGTCGGGTCCGGTTCGCTCCGAAGGACAAAACCGTGCGGTTTCGGCCAGAGCGAACAATACTCTCTGTATTGGGAGTGAGGCGTGACAGAATGGTATCAGAGCTGCTCCCTCAATAGTAGGTCTGTGGTTCGAGGACGAACCATTGTTCAAAGGTAGGGAGAATGTCGGGACCCGGTTCTTGCTCACGGAACAAAGTGCCACACGGAACAAAGTGCCACGCCAAGTGTCATGTTAAATGGGCGGGGGCCACCTCTTGAGTCCGTGGGACCCACTGTAGGACAATGGGGACTCTTCGGAATACATTCCGAAAGGGGGCAGATCTGTACTATAAATGAAATGATACCACTCTTCAATACAGAGGCGCCTTTTATGTGAACTGGCACTACAGGAGCTTGAGAACTCCGTAGTTAAGCATGCTCGAGCCAGGGAAGTTCTGGGATGGGTGACCTCCTGGGAAGTGGCCCCTGGTCGGGTCCGGTTCGCTTCGAAGGACAAAACCGTGCGGCTTCGGCCAGAGCGGACAATACTCTCTGTATTGGGAGTGGGGCGTGACATTTGGTTAGGCATGTGATGTCTAAGGAGGTTGCGGATTCTAACTGTTGTAGTTTACACTTTCTTTTCTGTGACCGTAAGCGTAGTATGTGGTGTATCATCAGCTTCGTTGCTATACATCAACGACAATCGGGATACGCATACTTGCTTATGTTGATGATATGTGATGTTATGTGTTGCTGTGATATATTATATTGGATCGTTGTGTTTTGAATAGCCGGGGTTTTCATATGAGATGAGAGTTTTTTCTTTTTCATTCATGTAAAATTCATTTGTATGTAATATTCTTTTATTGGGACACTTCCGGGCTGAGGATGATGTCACCATTGTATATTATTTACTTTTCCGCATTAGGTAGACCCAAGACGGGGGGCACAAGTAACCGGGTTCTAGGGTCCAGTGGGAGACCATCTCGAGGAGTCGAGACCGTATCTCCTAACCCTAGAATTGGCAGTGTTGCTTGCCGCTCTCGTAGAGGTCTAGGGATGTGGGTTTGGCTATTCATATATAGCGACCGTGGAATCCGTGTTTTATACAGGCTCGTATTAAAACACGGACGTCCTAGTATATCCAATATTTCATATATGTTCTTCTGCTGCAATATTCTGTGATGAGATCATATTACTTCCTGAGACGAATATTTATATTATATATATGAGATATATGTTATATTGCAGATTTCATTTCAAATGTGATGCTTGTGAAGCATAATAAAATAGGACTTTATTAATGAGATTAATGAACTAAAAAGAAACCTAAAGATGTTGTAGAAACTTGTTTAAAAACTGGTAGCTCTAGTTCTTGCTTTGCATAGCGGTGTTCCTTGTAGAACATCCAGCACCTTATTCTATAAGGAAAGAGCCGAGATCCCTTCACCGGGAGTGACCTCTTTAGCGAAACTAGTAGATGCTACAAACTCGGTTTATCTTTTGATTGTTTTTATAGTTTTTTTTTTGCATAGTGATATTTGTGAAATATCCTGCACCTTATTCGATGAGGAAAGAGCCGACGATCCCTTCACCGGGAGTGACCTCTTTAGCAAAACTAGAAAATGCCTAAAAAACATTCCATTTAAAATCACTCGATTCTACAACGATATAAAGTTCATTACGCAAAGGGTTTTCTTAAAAAACTATCGTAGTCCTCCGTCATTTCAGATAAGTAGTATTTAGTATTCGTGCTGCGTTTGTTGACTTAGTCAAGGCGTAGTGTGCGGTAGCTGATTAGTGCTTATCTGCAAAGCATATGATGCGATTGGATTAGGGTAGTCGTGCGGCCTTGTTGACTTAGTCAAGGGTCGTGCGGGTGGGTTTAATTCAATCGGGAAATGACGGGTTGAACTTTACTTGCGGTCTATGGTTTGTTGACTTAGTCAAGATCATAGATCGCTTGGGGCAAAATATTATTGGGAATTTTAAGTGTTGAAATTTGCAATGAGATTGCATACCTTCTATGAGATAGTTGGATCCCGATACCCGCTGCGAGTAAGAGTTACTCCTGAGAGAGTTTTACACATTACAATTAGCCGATCAAGTAGGTGTCTAGAAAGGTGTTAACGGGGTTACGCACCTGAGGAAACGAGGTTTACTTTAATTAGGTCCGTGCGAAAGCACGGGGAACCTCCCTCAAAGTATCGACACTAGCCTGGCTGAAAGATTGGCGAACTTGTAGAGTGTAATTAATCCCGGCTGGTCTTTCCTTTTAGGGTTTGAATGAAGATTTGACTAAAACAGTGGGAGACATCCTGATTAGATAAATTGATAACCAATCTAATCTTGTAAAAGCGCACGCTGAGTGTTTTCTTCTCTCTCTCTCCTGGTTACGATTTTGTCACGCCTTAATCAAGATAATAGTACGGATATATTGACCGAACCCGCTTGTTATACTGTGCTAGGGAACGTTGGTCCCGCTCCAACATATAATTGTTATAAGACGGAGCAGGAAATAGGGGATTACCAGAATTCCCATGCCGCCCAAACGATGAAAGTGCATATTGATGCATCTTCTTCGGGTGTGTTCATTACACAGAACTGTTTGTCAATATCCTTTACGTCCTGGGTATTTGATACCGGATATGGATCCCATAAATGTAATTTGTTACATGGGCTACAGATAGGTACTGTAGAGAAGTGAGAACGGGTGATAAGTTTCAAGAGTTGGAAACGATGCAAGTGTTGCAGCCAAGTCTGTTGGCAGTTATCACCCTGTATTACCAGAATACATTGATTCTGAATGAATGTTATTAGATACCGAACCTGATATATAATATCATATCAGTCTCTTTATTAGTAAAGAAGGATATAATTTTGTATTGTTGGATAATATTTTGAACATTTCCTAAATCAAGAGTTGATCGGTTCAGGCACGTTATCTAAAAGCATAAACGTTCTAAATCAAACCACAGTTCTTAATGTACAGAACACACAGAAGAGGAAGAGTTTAGAATTGAACGAATCCTTCTTGAGGTATTGTAGACTAGGTCATATCAATGCGACCCGGCTAGCTAAGTTACATTTAGATGCATATTTAAATTAGTTTGATTTTACATCTTGTGAAACTTGCCGGTCATGTCACAGAGATAAGATGACCACAACTCCGTTTATTGGAAACAGAGAAAGAGTTAGTGAACTCTTGGGATTAATACATGTTGAAGTATGAAGGTCCCCTGTCTACACATGCCAACACCGGTTCTTTGTACTTCATTACATTCACTGATGATCTCTCAAGATTCAGACATATGTTCCTGTTGAAACATATGTCCGAAACTTTTGAGATAATCACAGAATATAAGTTAGAAGTACAGAACCAAAAACAGGTATAAGTATTATGTCCTTTGATGAGATCAAGGAGGAGAATACTTGAGCACGGGATTCCTGGACTATTCTAAAGGAAAATGAGATTCTCTCTCAGCATTACTCCTCCGTATGCACCACAGCACGTTGGTGTATCGGGGCGGACCAATTGCACCCTATGTGATATGGTGCGCTCTATGATGAGTACTACTGAGTTTCCTATTTCATTTTGGGAGTTATGCACTTGAGAAGCTGCATACCTATTGAATAGGGTTCCAATCAAATCAGTTGCCTACCACTTCATATATGATATGGAATGGGAAAAGCCCATATCTTAAGTAAGTTAAGATTTGGGGTTGTCCGGCCTATGTCTAAAAGCAAAATCCGGACAAGCTCGAGGCAAAATCAGTTCTGTAGAAATTTGTTGTATATCCCAAGCATTCGCAAGGGAATATCTTCTTCCTAACCGAGGAACAAAAGTTGTTTTGTTTCTGAGCATGCCACCTTTGTAAAAGGGAATTTCTTGTGAAGAAATTAGTGGTCATGAGGTAGAACTGGAAAGAGTTCCAGCTATATAAACTGCAGCTGATAATTTGGTAGAACCAAAGTATTCAATATTAACCAACGAACCTCAGCCTCTCCACCGATCTAGTAGGGTTCCTCACCCACCTGAGAGATACTTCGGTTTACTCTATGACATTGGGAGTGAGGATTGCATCATGAGATGATGACCCAACTGGTTTCGAGCTGGCCATCAGGAGTAGGACTCTGTAAGAATGGCTGGATGCTTAGCAATCTGAGATGGAATCCTTATACACCAACAAAGTATGGACTTTGGTTGCTTTATCTGAAGGGTTAAATCCCCATCAGGAGCAAGTATATCTTAAGAATATTACTAGGTGTACATGGAAAAGTTGAGACTTTCAAAGCTATGCTTAAAGTCTATCCAGATCCTACTTGCCACGGCTATATACCATGACTACGACATCTGGCGGTTAGGTGTCACGACTGCTTTTCTAAATGATGATTTGGAAGAGAGCATCTATAAGTACACAGCCAGAGGGCTTAGTAGACAGTGGGAGCAGCGGGAACGTGAGCAAGCTATTTTATGTGATAAATCAGGCATCGCAGAGTTGGAACATAGTTTTTGATGTGGTAGTCAAAGTGTTTGACTTCATCAAAATGGTAGATGAACCTTGTATATACAAAAATGTAGTAGGGAGTATGGTGGTGATCCTCGTAGAGTACGTAAATGACATACTCTTGATAGGGAAGGAGTTTCCTATGCTACGCTTGGTCAATCTCCACTTATCACAAGCATTCTCCATATAGGATCAAGGTGATACCTCCTAAATCCTGGGTTTTGATCTATGAGATAGATCTAATTGGATGTTAGGATTCTTACTAGTTGTAGTGAGATGGTATCAATCGATTCTGGGGAGAATCACTGGAAAGGTTCCAGGGTGATAAGGACGACTGAATGTCGCAGGAATTGTCTTTACCCTCAGTGGAGGGACGGTATGTTGGAAGTGTTCCAAGCTAGATACCGTGACTTACTAGACGATTAGAGGCAAGACACATCGTTACCAAGGATGATACCAAAGATGCAATCTGGATATATATTAGTTCATGAGATGAACTTCGTTCCTGCCATTGTGTGACAATGGAGTTGTGGCTTATGCCAAGGAACCCCGGTTCCATCTGAAATCCAGATATAATTCTTAGGCAGTATCACCTGATCATGGAGATGGTTGATCTCCAGGGAGATCGAGGTTAGGAGAGTAGACACAGAGGACAACAGCGCGGATCCACTCATAAAGGCCTTTTCCCCAGTAGAGACACTTATGGGATGGTTGAGTATGAGATACTTCAACCACAGCTAATTGTTGGGTATGTGATACCACAATAGATGGCCCTAGTGCAAGTGGGAGATTGTTAGTTATATGTATGCCTTAGAGGCCATTACTGTACATATGAAGTATATTGTAGTGGATGCTTGGACATATATAGGGAGGACTTTCTTGCTCGACATGATAGTATGCTATCTGGTTGTACTTTATCTTAAGATATACTCTGATTGTCTCTATGTTACATGTTGATAAACCCCTTAGGATATGTACTCGACTACTAGGATTATGATGAGATCATACTAGTGGGGCCACGGTAGTCGACGAGTACATCCTATAACTGTTCCTAGTCGAGGGTGTATCGAGACAGGGCATCGATACACCATAGTAGACTAGCGTATACGCATCTTGACCCATATGATGGGCGATGGATGATCCCATATCCATCGGTGTTTGACATCAAGGATGGTGTACGGGTGCTCAGTAGAGACTGGGTAGACTGGACGGACTCGCCGAGAACTCTTAGATGGTATTATACACCACGTCAGATGGCAGTCCTCTGGTGACACCGGTACAGGTTAGTCTGTAGACCCGAGATCGTCATAGAGTCTTGTATGATTCCCACTGTGCTTTGATTTCCATCATACCACGTCCAAGAGGGCGTGCAAAAAGGTGGCTTTTGGGTACAGTCCCGAATCACATGGAGGCAATGAGCGATAGGAGGGGATTCGTCTCTCCCGTTATAGGGAGTTAATGTTGCGCTGTGTTCAATTGGCTATAACTGGAAATCCCTGGCCAGGATTGCTGAGATTTACTGGTAAGTGTTATCAGTAGTTTCTCGAACTGTTATAGACCTCATATCGACACGACTTATCAAGCTACTGGGGTCTGACGTTTTACCACCCCTAGGCGAGATATGAGACATATGAGACGAAGAGACCGGACTGTACGGGAGTGTTACTGATTGGATTCACGGAAGAATGTACATGCTTGCTTGTTGATCTTCTGATCGATCAATACCGGGGTGGCTGTTACGTTTAGCTGACCACTTGCTGCTTTTGGGTGTTTGATATGATCATCACCTACTGCCGGCGTATTGACAATTCTTTAGAGTCCTACACAGAGGTTTCTTGGCTTAGGCAAAACGGAGTAGGAGCACATATAAGATATGTGCGGGACCGAGAACAGTACGTGTATGTGATACCGTATTAGATTCTCACGATATGAGATATCGGCCGGGTATATGTGATATAGCCGGGTCATCGGATCAAGTGTTGATTCGATGAGCTGATACAGATTATATTAATCCGTTATTTGTGAAATAGTCGGATTATCGGATCAAGTGTTGACTCGATAATTCAATGTGTAATTATATATTTGATATATTAAATTACATTAACTAGTATAAGCTCACAAAAAGATTCTTTTTCTCACTCGGGTAATACATTGATATATATGCGATATATGTTAATTGTATTATTTTATTTTGTTACAATAAATATTATATATGTGATATATAATATTGTAACATATTATGGTTATTAATGCAACATGATTAGTGGAGATTAAACATGATTAATGTTTGATTTGGGTTAATTTTTCTAGAAGCTTCTAGAAGTTTTCTTTTTGTTTTTGCAAAGATATTTTGCAAGATATTTTCTTAACCCAACCCACACCCTTTACTATGGTTAGATCTCTACAATGGTTAAGTCTTTTCTTGACTTAACCGTTGTAATGATATTATTACATTTTCATTATTCATCAAAAGAGGATTACTATTCTTCTTCTTCTTCCTTAAGCTTTGAGAAAGCTTTCTAGGTTTTCTTTATGTGATGATTTGGTGTGAGAAATAGAAAATAAATGAGAGCATAAATCCTACTTCATCATCCTAATCTATCCTCGCCATTTAGATTAGGGTGTTCACTTCATTTAGTGAGTGAGAGCTTGTGTTAAAGAAACTTCAAGGTAGATCATCTTAGTTATCGAAGATCGGAAGCAAGCTTGCATCTTTCTCTTCGTGGAGCCTCTCTAGAGTCCGGGAACATGATGATCGCAGCGAAGGGACCTCAACACGGAGCTTTAGAAGTGAAGGACCGGACTACAAAGGTTGTAATCCCAAACTCTTAGTGTTAAAGTGTTTAACATGCTTTGTTTCGCCTAATCTCTAGTTTAAAGATCTTGGTTAGGGTTGTTCGACATGTCTAAATTTTAAATCGGACATGGTTGATGCCTTGTAGACCCTTGTGAGAGTGCCTAGTAACCCTGCACCGTAGATCTGGTAGGATTTCTCATCCGCCTGAGAGATACTGCGGTTTTCTCATAGACGGGGATCGAGAGGATTGCATCTTGGAAGAAGATGACCCTACCAGTTTCAGGCAGGCCATTATCAGCAGGGACTCTGATAAGTGGCTGGATGCTATGCGATCCGAAATGGAGTCCATGTAAACCAATAGAGTGTAGACCTTTGATATTGCTCCACCTAGGGTAAAAACCGTTGGATGCAAATGGATCTACAAAAAGAAACTTGGTGTAGATAGGCAGGTGGAAACCTATAAGTCTAGACTCATTGCAAAAGGTTTTCGTCAACGACCTGGTATGGACTATGACGAAACTTTTTATCCAATGGTTATGCTCAAATCCATTCGGATCGTACTTGTCATTGCTGCCTTCCATGACTATGAGATCTGGCAGATGGATGTAAAAACGGCTTTTCTAAACGGCAGTTTGGAAGAGTGCGTTTATATGGATCGGCCAGAAGGTTTTGTAGACGGTTGGAGCAGCGGGAAGGTGTGCAGGTTGCTTAAATCCATTTATGGATTAAAGCAGGCATCGCGGAGTTGGAACATCTATTTTGATGAAGCAATCAAAGAATTTGACTTCATCAAAAACGAAGATGAGCCTTGTATTTATAAGAAGATTGTAGGACAAACTGTTGTATTCCTAGTCTTGTACGTGGACAACATTCTTTTGATAGGAAATGACATTCCTATGCTACAATCGGTCAAGTTATTCTTGTCACAAAGGTTCTCCATAAAATACCTGGGTGATGCCTCGTGCATTCTGGGGATCAAGATCTACAGAGATAGATCCAAGAGATTACTGGGACTCTCGCAGTCCATGTACATAGAGACCGTACTAAAGAGATTTAGTATAGAAGATTCTAAACACGGTAATATACCCGCATTGCACGGAATCACCCTCTCCAAGAAGATGTCTCCCAAGACTGACGTGGAGAGGGTTCGCATGAGCACTATACCTTACGGTTCGGCGGTAGGATCTATAATGTATGCGATGCTATGTACAAGACCAGATGTAGCTTATGCGCTAAGCATGGTGAGCCGGTATCAGTCAGACCCAGGTGAGAACCACTGGACAGCAGTGAAGAACATTCTCAAGTACCTGAGAAGGACTAAGGAGGCGTTCCTGGTTTACGGTAATGGAGACGTCAGGGTCGAGTCCTTTACCGATTCAAGCTTCCAGAGTGACAAGGATGACAGCAAGTCTGTCTCGGGTTTTTTGTTTACTCTCAACGGAGGGGCGGTGTGTTAGAGAAGTTCCAAACAAGATACTGTCGCAGACTCGACGATGGAGGCTGAATACATTGCTGCAAGCAATGCCGCAAAAGAGACGGTCTGGATGAAGAAGTTCATTAGTGAACTTCAGGTGGTTCTATCCATTGTTGACCCAATACCTTTGTATTGCGATAACAATGAGGCTATAGCTTTAGCGAAGGAACCACGGTCCCATCAGAAATCCAGACACATCTTAAGGTGGTATCACCTGATCAGGGAGATCGTTGATCGCCAGGAGATCGAAGTACGGAGAGTGGACACTAAAGATAACACGGCGGATCCATTAATAATGGCCCTCCCTTAAACACGGTTCGAGCGACTTTTTGAGCTATTGGGTATGCGGTATGCCAGCAGCTGGCCTTAGTGCATGCGTTGGGTATGCTGTACACCAATTACTGGCCTTTAGTGCAAGTGGGAGATTGTTGGATATGTATACCCTAGAGGCCATTATTGTATAGTACTAGTTTGTATATTACATTTTGGAAGCTTGGGATATATACATGGATTGACGACAGTCTTGCTCGATATTGTAGTATGCTACTTGGTTTGTATCTATCTTAATATGTGTATATGTTTCTTTTAACATATCGCTAATAAATATTGATGGAGCCCTTAGGATCTTTGCTTGACTTCCGGCGTTGTGATGGCGATCACACTAGTGGGGGCTGGGTAGTCTATAAGCACATCCATATACACCTAGTCGTAGGATTATCGAGACAGGGCATTGACACTCCAGGGTAGACTAGTGCATACGCTTCTCATCCCAGCAGGGGAGATGGTCTGTCCCACAGTCATCAGTACGTCATACTGGAGATAGTATGCAGGTGCTCGTTAGGGTACGAGTACACTGGACATGACTCGTCGGGAACTGTTGGTTGGTATTATACCTATCGTCAGGTAGCAGTTCCCAGGTGACATGAGTACATCTTAGTCCGTTGACTTGACACTGCTACTTCGCCTCAGGTGTGTTCCTACTGTTCTTTGATTGCTACCCTACCACGGATCTATTGAGTCGTGCAAACAGGTAGTAGTTGGGTGCAGTCCCGAAGACTTGGAGGCAGTGGCGGTTAGACAGGATTCGTCTTTCTCGGTATTGGGAGTTGATATCGCGTTGTGTCTAGGAGAGCCATTACTCAAAGTCCCTGGCCAGGCCAAGCGAGATTTACTGGTAGTGTTTTCAGTAGTTTCTCAGGGTGTTCTGGGCTACACTCCGACACGATTTGTACCGCTATTAGGGATCTGACGTTTACCGCCCCTAGGCCCGACATGCGATACTCTTAGACGAACAGACCGGACTGTACGGAGATTGTTACATTCAGGCTCAGTAGGAGTTCGGATGGGTTCACCTCATCGGTCTTCTTATCGGCATCTATCTGGGGACCGTTACGTACAGCTAGTACCGTTTGCAGCCTGTGGTTAAACCCACTGCCAGCGTAGTGTCGAGTCTTTAGAGTCCTACACAGAGGGTTGTTCACCTTTGGGCGAAACGAGATAGAGGTCGTATGGTTTTATGACAGGGTTCGTTCACATATGCATACTTGTGCGTGTTCAATGTTCGGGCAGTTGATACTAGTGGGTTTTGGTTTAAGCCAGATCCTAGTATTTGGTTTTTGGGTTGGTTCGGTTTCATTGTATTCGTGTTTCTCGGAACACGGATGCGGGTGTGTATACACAGTTGACAGAGGCAGAGGAACCTCATTAGGATTTTGACCATTAACTTGATTAAAACCATAATGAGATGGAGGAAATTGATTAATGAGTTTTAATTAGAGATAATTGTATCAAGTTAATTGGTTTGACCATTTGACTATGTTGACCCATGTTGACTTAGATATTTTTGTGAGCATGCTTAGCATTAATTGTGACATGATAATGGTCAAATCAACATCAACCATGACAATTTATCCTAATTAAAATTATCATTATTCTTTTTTTTCATATGAGAGCTATCTCCTCATATTATCATGAGACATTCTCTCTCTTGCAAGCTCTCCCCTCTTCCTCTCTCAAAGCTCTCTTGTTTCATGAGTTGAAAATCAAGAGATTTGTGAGTTAAAACCACCAAAACACCTCTCTACTCACTCTAGAGTTCTTAGTCTAGCAAGCCAAGTACTCTAGTTACTTCATTGTTGAGGTAGGAGCTCATGGTAGAGGCCTTCGGGTAGATCTTTCTTTAGCAAAGAGAAGACGGTGAGGAGGAGCCATCTACACCACTCCAAGGAGCTCACAAGAAGAGGAAGCAACACAAGAAGGGAAGGAGTTCAAGACCAAGGTATAATCATCTAACCTAGTAGTTAAAACTCTAAGTTAGTTTGTTAGTTTTTGTTTACCAAAGATCCTTTATGGTTAGTCTATGTTTCCTTGTGAGAAAAATTCGATTTTTACCTATTCCGCCTCCTCGAAAGTACCGGGGTGGGTAATTTAGACTTACACTCATCACGTCCCCCCTCTGTACACTGGGAAGCAGGGCATGACACCCAGAACGGCGCAATCTCGTAAAAAAAATACACTTGCAAGGTCCTCTCGACTTTGTAAGGAGAAAATGCCTTCATGAGATCCTTATGACTTACAAAGGAGCAACACACTTAGAAATCCACACAATTTCTAAGGAGAAAATACACTTACAAGATGATCACAACTCGTAAGGAGAATTTCCCTTATAAGACTGTCACGTCTCATAGAATTCAAAAGCCTTAAGTTGCAGGAATCCAAACATGTCCTTAAGCCATTATATCCTCCAAGTTTCCCTACAAGTAGTTCATTATTGACACTTTTATACGATCCATGAGCACAAACAAAATATGTTCCCATAAAATTCCACTGATGGCGAGAAATATCCCAATATGGTGAACGACACTTATAAGTACTCTCGACTTACAAGGAGAAAATACCCTTGTAAGATTCTTATGAATTACAAGAGAAAATATCATTTAGGAATCCCCATGATTCCTAAGGAGAAAACACACCTATGAGATCATCAAGACTCATAGGGAGAAATACCTTTATGAAACCCTTACGGCATATAAAGTCAATAAGCTTTAGTCGACATGATCCTAACCCTGTTTGCTAAGCCACCTTTATCCAAACCAACAAAGACAAATGCTGATTCTCTACTGGAAACATCCCATTTGTAGCTCGTGCTTTCGCACGGACCTAATTAAAATAAATCTCGTTTTCCCAGAAGCATAACCCCATTAACACCTTTCTAGACACATACTTGATTGGCTAATTATAAAGTGCAAAACTCTCTCAAGAATAACTCTTACTCGCAGTGGGTATTGGGATCCAACTATCTCACAGAAGGTATGCAATCTCATTGCAAATTTCAACACTTGAAATTCCCGATAATGTTTTGCCCCTAGCATCCTATGACCTTGACGGAGGCCAACAAACCATAAGCTGCTAGTCAAGTTCAACCCGTACATTTCATGATTGAATTAAACTCACCCGCATGACCCTTGACGGAGGCCAACAAAGTCGCATGACTACCCTGATCCAATCTCATCTTATGCTGCGGATAAGCACTAGTTAGCTACCGCACACTACACCTTGATGGTGGCCAACAAATGTAGCACGAATACTAAGTAATACTTATCTGAAATGACGGAGGGCTACGACAGGTTTTTAAGAAAACCTTTTGCGTAATGAACTTGATATCGTTGTAGAAACAAGTGATTTTGAAAAGGAGTGTTTTGAGGCTTTTGCTAGTTTCGCTAAAGAGATCACTCCTGGTGAAGGGATCTCGGCTATTTCCTCATCAAATGAGGTGCTGAATAATCATGAATACCACTATGTAAAGAAAGAAGTAGAAAAGCAATCAAAAAACAAAACCGAGTGGGTTGTAGCATCTGCTAGGTTTTGTTAAAGAGGTCACTCCCAGTGAAGGGATCTCGGCTCTTTCCTCATCGATTGAGGTGCTGGATATTCATCAAGGAATACCACTATGCAAAACAAAAACTAGAGCTACCCTTTTTGAAAAATTGATTCTACAATATCTTTGGGTTTCTTTTCTTTAATTAATCTCATTAATGAAGTCACATCATTTATGCTTACTAAGCATCACAGATAAAGAAACGAAAATAGTTATACAACGTACGCTTATGCCATCCGCATTCGCCACGGGGTCCCTTCATGCACCGTTAGGTTAGATAACTAACGGCAGAGTGGGGGCGGGACTAGCGCGGATGCAAAACATAAGCAAAGTTTATTATATATCATATATATAATATAAATCATTCGTCTCAGGAAGTCATTAGATATACTAAGAGGTCCGTGTTTTAAATTAAGACAGTAAAAAACATGTATTCCACAGTCGCGATAAATAGCCAAACCCACATCTCTAGACCCCTACGAGAGCGGCAAGCAACCCTACCAATTTTAGAGTTAGGAGACCCGGACTCGACTACTCGAGATGATCTCCCACTGGACTCTAGAACTCGGTTACTTGTGCTCCCCGCCTTGGGTCTATCCTAATGCGGAAAAGTAAATAATATACATCAATGGTGACATCATCCTCAACCCGGAAGTGCCCTAATAAATGAATATTACATACAAGATTTTACATGAATAAAAATGAAAAACTCTCATCTCATGCAAAAGCCCCCGGCTATTCAAACACGACGATCCAATATAATATATCCCATCAACACATAACATCATATGTCATCAACATAAGTAAATATGTGTATCCCAATTGTCGTTGACATATAGTAACGAAACCGGTGATACACCACATATTACGCTTACGGTCGCAGAAAAGAAAGTTAAAACTACAACAATTGGAATCCGCAACCATCTTACACATCATAAACCCAAAATATCATATACTTCGGATTTCATGCCCAACCATATGAATTCCTTAGACATCATGAACCCAGAATATTTCATATTTCGAATTTCATGCCTAACCTTATAAACCCCGCATTTTAGTCTCAATATTGAAAACACTTTTCAATAACCAGTCGGGTAATTCAACAAGATTCCCGACAACCTGATCGAATGCTCGTCGGAAATTTTAATAGACGGCCGCACCCCAATGCCGTCGACGAAGTGCACTTAGGCGGAACACCGTGACCGCGAGCACCCGGGGGATGCTTTTTGCAACGGGGTTCTTTTATAGTCACTTGGTCGGGGATTTGGGGCGTGGCTATCTAGTAATGTTACCCGGCGAGTATCCGCGTACACTACGTGGTTGCGACAGAGTTTTGATCCATATCTGTAACCCTTCGAAAATCGTTTAGGCAGTTTTTCGGTAATCGGCTAATTTTTCGGCTTTTTCCGTAAAAAGTCAAAATTGATATTTTTCATTGTAGGCCTAATTATACAAAATTTAGATAAGATATTACTATAATTTTGTCACTAAAATGTCACTTATAATTTTCTAGTTAAATAAATTTTTTTTCGTAATTAATTATTATTTTTATTATTTTAAGACTTTTTAAATACATTAAATTAAGGATAAATACAAATTTAATTAGGTAAATTTCATAATTAGGAATCTTTATAAGCTAAAATATGGTGTTAATAAAATTATATCATGACTTGCAAACTTTTGGTTTTAGGGTGGGAAATTTAATGGAAAAATGGTGTAAAATGAGGTTTTTTTTGTAAATTGTTGATATGAAAGCATTAAATGATAACATGGGGTGTTTATTGACCTAGAAACTTCTCCAAATTTCCCACACTCCTCTCCCTTACCTGCTGGCCGACCCTTGCTGCAGAAAATCCCCTCTCTTCTCACTTCATTCTTGCTTCAAATTCATAGCAAAATTCATTAAAAATTCACAAATTTCCTTCTCCATTCAAAGCAAAACCCTAATCCACTATCTCCTCAACCAAATTTAGTTCAAAACTTGAAGAAAGGAGGCTTCTTTGGTGGCTTGAGCAAACTAGGGTTCAACTTGTAAGGTGAAATTTCTAAACTAGTTTGTTAACTTGTAGTTTAAATGTGCAAAAATTGAAATTTGAAGTATTAATTTAGTTGTAATTACTTGTTCATGAAAATCAAGAGAAGGATTGATTTTAAAACTAGGGTTTGAAGCATAGTTGTTAGGATTAAATTAGGGCTTTGGGTTTCTAATTGGTTGTAGTGGTTAATGGTGTATTTATATGCTCGCTAAATCGACAAAATATCGATGTTTGCATTGAATCGGCGTTGAATTTGCTTGCTAGATTTTTACGAAAAATAGAATGCGTTCAATTTGCGTTAGGTTAGTAATATTATTAGTTTCGTATAGGATTATTAGAATGCGCGAACGCGGGGTTTCGTCTAGTCGGGTTGTAGTTTAGTCGATTTTCCCGAAATGACAATTCTAGTTTAACGATTAGCGATTTTCGTGCGTTTTTCCGCGCACCGAGTGCATGCTATGATTAATACGAGAGCGTGGATAATTGTATGTTGTGACTTGCATTGTGTTAGGTTTTGTAATCTTATGCTTGGTATTGTGCAAATATAGGATCGGTCGGGGAAATATCGGACACGGCGCGTAAAGGCAAGGCGGTGGTCGGATCGGATTAGCAAGGCATTCAGGTGAGTAGATGTATTCATCTATTGGGGAATCGTCTGGATGGCGCGATGCCCCCCCTAGTTAGGATTTTCTTATCCCTTGCAAGATTCATATTGTTAGTTAGCTTATCCATTCATGTACACTGCATACCCTAATAGCGAACAGTATATTAGTTTGCATGGACATTCATCCATACTTATGCGATATCACTTTGTAGGACACGAACACCATTACCATTGGCATCTGTAGCACGCGCACTATTCATGTGACACACACGCCTTTGGTAATTACCATGCCACGTGGACGATAGAACCTGTTTACCTTAATATCGTTACCTGCATTCATACTTGATATATGAAACTGCATCGCATGCACATATCTCGCATCATCATCATATTTACATAGAACTCTAGCCAAAATTCACATCATACACATTGATATCATAGACATTTATCATATATATAACATGTGGACATTATGATTTTCTTGAGGATTTCAGTTTTGCTGCGATTTCTGGATTTTTGGGGAAAACCGCAAGAATTTAACAAAAGCTTATATTTATCATTTTTAAAACAAAGTTGCGGTTTTCTTGTGATGTATGTATCGTCCACCATGAGTTTTCATGTTTTCTGTTGATTTCGAGACCCGATTCGAGGAGTGGATGAACCGTCTCGGGTACATGGTGGGCCCGGTATGGTACCCCGGGGCAAGAAGATCGAGTTGTAGACGATGAGCCTGGCAGGGGAAGATTACCTACCGGTGATGTCTGGCGCGGCGGATATCCGGAGGATACCGACCGTTGTCGTGAGATTTATGATATGGGCCGATCCGGACTGACGGAGCCCGATATTGAGACAGATATGATTTCGATTTGGTGTCGATGCTTGACATGGGTTTTCAGATGATTTCTTGATGGTATTTAGCTATTATACAGATATTCATGTTCTAAAGTTAAGAATTCAATACCCTTAGCATTTAAAACACTAAAGACTTAATGATGACATTGCACACCTGTGCACGCATACTAGAGATATTATATCACATATGAACATACATGTTGTGGTGCATTGCGTGCATTCTTACGATTGCCTTATTAGATGTTATATTTACTCACGAGCTGGCAACTCACCCCCGTTGTGCCACAGTGTCTTGCAGGTCGGACCCGTCATTCTTGTAGCGGCGGGCTATCTTATCATCAGTTCCTTTTGCTCAGACTCGCGACATCGCCCGTAGGTGGGTTGCGAGCACACTTTACTTCTTTTGCTTTATCATTGTATCTAGTATTCTCCATCTACCACTTTATATTGTATATGCGACCTAGTGATGAGAATGAGAGATATGTATATTTGTGGTTTCTTTTGGGTCGAGCTCCCTTGAGCCGACGTGTGTTTTCTGGTATTTTGCATTTCTTTTATGCTCTTTTTCTTGATATTACTATTATATTGCATGTGGTTGTGATCCGCCTTGGGCGAAGAGCCAGCTCCCACTTGGGGATGCCATTTTTATGATTACAGGTTTATTATCTTGTTGTACCCATTTTGGGGGATAGAAAATACAGGGGAGACTCTGCCGAAATTTTCAGAAATTTATGATGTCTTTAAAAAAGGGATTCTATGCAAATTAATTGATTTGAAAAATCGTTTTCATTAAAGGTTTTCCTTCACTCGCTTTTGATTTTAGTTTAGATTTTTCTGGGCTTTGGCTGACTTAGGTTACGGTACGCCTTTAGACGTCTCGTAATCTAAGTGCCAGTCACGTTCCGTACTTTCGGGTCGTGACAAAGTTGGTATCAGAGCGTAGGTTTTACCTTTCTGAGTGTAGGACGACCTTGGTAGATGGAGTAGGTGACTTAAGCAGAGTGGCGTAGCGTGGGTATGATCCGCGGCATACTTACGATACGGTACTCCGCCTAAGTGACCTTAGGACATAATTGCTTGTGTTTCCTTTCTTGATTCCTTGCATTCCTTGATTCAATTGCAATGTCCTTATCAGTCCTGTTTCTTATTCCAGCTGCGATGCCGCCAAAGACTACGAGAGCTCAGCGGGCTGCCGCTAGGGATGAGATTCGGGCGGGCCCGTCTTAGGCGAGGATCGAGCGGGATGGTACACCTATCCCTCAGGGTCATACTGATCCGCCTTATCCAGATCGTATTGCCAGACTAGAGGCCGGCATGCAAGAGTTGCGACAGATGATGGGATCTTTAGTTGAGTCCAGCCGGGCACAGAGATCCGAGGACGTTCCTTCCATCGCACAGACCACGATCGTACCTGCTGCACAGATGGTCACTCCTGCTGCTACTACGGAGACTATCCCTGTTTCACTACAGGAGTTCATGAGATTGAGACCTCCAGCTTTTACCGGTACAGATGCGACGGAGGACCCACAGGCATTTCTTGATAGGATGGTTCGGATTTGCCGTTCGTTGAGGTGTTCTGATGATAGATTGGTGGAGTTTGCGAGTTTTCGTCTGGAGGGTCTTACCCAGACATGGTACGACTCAGTAGAGAGAGGCCGAGCTGCAGGTCTGCCTTCTATGACCTGGGATGAGTTTACAGCTACATTTCTTGCCCGTTTTCTTCCGGAGAGTGTCCGAGATGCTCGAGCCCGTAGCTTTGAGTCTTTGCGCAAGACTCCTGGGATGACAGTGTTGGAGTATGATATACAGTTTACCCAGTTGTCTCGATATGCTCCGTACCTAGTCGACACAGAAGAGAAGAGAATAAAGAGGTTCGTGCGAGGGCTTGATACACAGCTATTCCTTGCCATCGGCACCCAGCACTTTGATACATACGCAACCGCGATGGATGCAGCCTTACTTTTGGAGGAGCGTATTTCTGAGACTTCGGTCGTTTCTGGGCCGAAGAGGATCCGTACTGATACGCCAACTCAGCGGCAGATGGGCAGACATCATGATAGATTATTTCCGGGAGATGGTGGAGGCAGAGGATTGAGACGAGGTCAGTTATTTGGTTCATATCCACAGACCCAGCAGTCGTCTCCAGGATGTTTTCGGCGCGGGAGTCAGTACCACCGTGTTAGAGACTGTACCATGGGACGCCAGGGCACGGCGACAGTCCTGCATGTGACTTTACCACCCTCACCACCTTCTCAGAGAGCTTTACTTCCTACTCCTGACGATGCTCCACGTCAGTCAGATGCTTCTAGAGGCCGTGGGCGTGGCGGTCCAGTTCCGAGAGGACGAGGCGACAGAGGCAGAGGCCGAGGTAGAGGCAGAGGACAGCCAGCTATTAGTGGTGGACATGCCCGAGTGTTCGCGTTGACTCCTCAGGATGCACAGGCATCCAATGCCGTCGTGACAGGTAATCTTCCAGTATGTTCTTTTGATGCACGGGTATTATTTGATCCAGGCTCCATACATTCCTATGTTTCCACCTATTTTGCACCGAGGTTGGGCCGAGAGTCTTCTCCGTTAGATCAGCCGCTTGTCGTTATTACCCCGGTAGGCGAGTCTTTTGTTGCCCGTTTTGTGTATCGATCGTGTTCCGTTCGTATATTGGAGAGAGATTCTTCAGTTGATTTGATTCTCCTCGATATGCTAGACTTTGACGTTCTTCTTGGTATGGACTGGCTAGCCACCTGTTATGCATCCGTGGACTGCCGTGAAAAAGCTGTCAGATTCAGTTTTCCTGGTGAGCCGGTTCTTATTATTCAGGGAGATCGTAGTGCTACCCTTCCTAGCTTGATTTCTTCTCTTCGCGCTGGTCAGCTCTTAAGGAAAGGGTGTCAGGGATTCTTAGCCTATATTTGTGATACTCGCTCCACAGAGGTTCCGTTGGACCAGGTCCCTGTTGTGAGAGAGTTCCCTGATGTATTCCCTGACGAGCTGCCTGGTCTGCCACCAGAGCGCGAGATTGAGTTCTGTATTAACTTGAACCCTGGCACGGGGCCTATTTCTATACCTCCTTATCGGATGGCCCCGGCGGAGCTGAGAGAGCTAAAGGATCGGTTACAGGACTTGCTGGACAAGGGGCTTATCCGACCGAGTGTGTCACCTTGGGGTGCTCCCGTCTTGTTTGTTAAGAAGAAGGACGGAAGTATGCGTTTATGCATTGATTATCGTCAGTTGAACCGGGTTACTGTGCGAAACAGGTATCCCCTACCCCGCATTGATGACTTAGTCGATCAGCTCCAGGGTGCAGGGTTCTTCTCGAAGGTTGATTTACGGTAGGGTTATCACCAGTTGCGGGTTCGGAAGGAGGATATTCTGAAGACCGCTTTCCGTACTCGATATGGTCATTACGAGTTCTTGGTGATGTCGTTCGGGCTCACCAATGCCCCGGCAGCATTTATGGATTTGATGAACCGCGTATTCAGGCCGTATCTCGATCAGTTCATCATTGTGTTCATTGACGACATCTTGGTTTATTCTCGGAGCCGGGAGGAGCATGATCAGCACTTACGTATCACATTGCAGACTTTGAGGGAGCATCAGCTGTTCGCCAAATTCTCCAAGTGCGCATTCTGGTTAGACAGTGTCGACTTCTTGGGTCATGTGGTGACGAGAGATGGTATTTACGTGGACCCGAAGAAGATCGAGGCAGTTCAGCGTTGGCCTAGACCGGTATCAGTTACAAAGGTTCGTAGCTTTCTAGGTCTGGCCTGCTATTATCGACGTTTTGTCCAGGATTTCTCCCGCATTGCTGCACCGTTGACCGGGTTGACCCGGAAGGGGGTTCCTTTTGATTGGACCCAGGCATGTGAGGATAGCTTCCAGCAGTTGAAGACTCGTCTGACTACTGCTCCAGTGTTAGCATTGCCTTCAGGATCAGGCGGGTTCGTGGTATATTGTGATGCTTCTAGAGTGGGGCTGGGCTGTGTATTGATGCAGCACGACAGAGTTATCGCCTATGCTTCTCGGCAGCTGAGGAAACACGAGCAGAACTACCCCACCCATGATTTAGAGATGGCTGCAGTGGTGTTTGCACTTAAGATCTGGAGACATTACCTATACGGTGAGTCGTGCCAGATATTCACTGACCACAAGAGTTTGAAGTATATCTTCCAGCAGCGAGATCTGAACCTGAGACAGCGCCGATGGATGGAGTTGGTGAAGGATTATGACTGCGAGATTTTATACCATCCGGGCAAGGCGAATGTGGTGGCAGATGCTTTGAGTAGAAGGCCCGGTGGTAGCTTATCTTGTTTGAGCGCAGTGCAGATAATCGACGGCGGATTGGCAGGTGTTATGTGACAGCAGAGTGCAGTTCGAGTTTACTCCTACAGGGGGACAGCTGGCCCATTTCGGAGCACGCCCACAGTTACTTGACCGTATCCGCGAGGCACAGTCCGTCGATGCCTGTATATTAGAGATTATTGAGCAGATTCGGCAGGGCAGAGTTTCCGAGTTCGTGATTGATGATCAGGGGATACTTCGATTTGGGACTCGACTGTGCGTGCCAGATTCAGAGGGACTGAGGCGTGATATTCTTGAGGAGGCACATAGATCAGTATACGGTGTTCACCAAGGTTCCACCAAGATGTACCGTGATTTGAGAGAGGTTTACTGGTGGGACGGGATGAAGAAGGATATTACAGACTTTGTGTCGAGATGCCTGACTTGTCAGCAAGTCAAGGCTGAGCACCACAGGCCAGCCGGCGAGTTACAGCCTTTGCCCATCCCTGAGTGGAAGTGGGAGAAGGTCTCCATGGACTTCGTTGTGGGTCTACCCAGGACCAGTCGAGGGTATGACTCTATTTGGGTGATTGTGGATCGACTGACGAAAGCGGCTCACTTTCTGCCAGTGAAGACCACTTTTGGATTTTCTCAGTACGCCCAGGTTTATATTGATGAGATAGTGCGACTGCATGGCGTTCCGACTTGCATCGTGTCCGACCGGGGCACCCAGTTTACCAGTCGATTGTGGCAGAAACTACAGGAAGCTTTGGGCACCCGATTGAGTTTTAGCACAGCCTTTCATCCGCAGACTGACGGTCAATCGGAGCGTACTATTCAGACTCTTGAGGACATGCTCAGAGCTTGTGTTTTAGATTTCGGTGGTAGCTGGGATCGTCATTTGCCTTTGATCGAGTTTTCCTACAATAATAGCTTCCAGGAGACGATTCAGATGGCACCTTTTGAGGCTTTATATGGGAGGAGATGTCGATCGCCTGTATATTGGACAGAGCTTAGGGAGAGCAGTATTTTGGGGCCGCAGATCGTACAGGAGACGACTGAGAAGATACAGATGATTCAGGACAGGATGAGAGCGGCACAGAGCAGGCAGAAATCATATGCTGACAGGCGCCGTCGCCGACTCGAGTTCGCTGTTGGCGATTATGTTTTCCTGAAGGTCTCTCCGATCAAAGGTGTGATGAGATTTGGGCGGAAAGGGAAGCCGAGTCCTCGATATGTTGGTCCTTTCGAGATCCTAGAGCGTGTTGGTCCAGTCGCTTATCGGTTAGCTCTTCCGCCCAGCTTCCCCGATGTTCACCCCGTGTTCCACGTCTCGATGCTCCGCAAGTACCTTCATGATCCTTCCCAGGCGATTCAGCACCAGACGATCCAGCTAGAGCGTGATCTTTCTTTCACCAAGCAGCCGGTGGTCATTCTGGATCGGCAGGTGAAGAAATTGAGGTCGAAGGCTATACCGTCCGTCAAGGTCCTTTGGCGTGGCCCGAACAGCGAGGAGGTCACCTGGGAGACCGAGGTCGAGATTAGAAAGAGATATCCCCATCTTTTTGAAGGTACGCGTAGTTAAATTCTAAATTCGGGGACCGAATTTCTTTAAGGGGGGAAGATTGTAACCCTTCGAAAATCGTTTAGGCAGTTTTTCGGTAATCGGCTAATTTTTCGGCTTTTTCCGTAATGTCAAAATTGATATTTTTCATTGTAGGCCTAATTATACAAAATTTAGATAAGATATTACTATAATTTTTTCACTAAAATGTCACTTATAATTTTCTAGTTAAGTAAAAAAATTTTCGTAATTAATTATTTTTTTATTATTTTAAACCTTTTTAAATACATTAAATTAAGGATAAATACAAATTTAATTAGGTAAATTTCATAATTAGGAATCTTTATAAGCTAAAATATGGTGTTAATAAAATTATATCATGACTTGCAAACTTTTGGTTTTAGGGTGGGAAATTTAATGGAAAAATGGTGTAAAATGAGGTTTTTTTTGTCACGTTCCGTACTTTCGGGTCGTGACAATATCAAAACCCCATGGCTCGGTCAAATGAGACTAAATTGCTATGTTTATAAGATTCAAACTAGTTTTCACAAAACTAATTATTATGGATTCCAAATATTGTATCACATATCAATATCAAGCCCTAAACGATGTTAAAATTACGAATACGAAACACTCCGAATTGTCATTACAGAAAGATAACATCACATGTAATCTTTAGCAAAATCAAAAAATACCTGAAACACCAAACCCCAGAGACTGGAACACCAAATAAAAACGATGCCTAAACTTATCTAAATGGCTGATGATGTCGGTTATTTTCTAAGTTTCACTGGTTGAAAACCGGTGGTTTGGGCTCGTTTTCCTCTGGTGTTCATGTTACATCACATGTAACATTCTGCACCTGTTTAAAAAAATTTCAAAGAACTTTTTTAAAAACGACAGAAACTAGGGATTTTGTTTCGACGTTTCGGAGTTGTTTCGGCTTCTTAATTATACTAACATTGTCTAATTCTCTAGCTTGGCTCTGATACCACTGAAGGGTTCCTTAGCACCCTCACTATGTTTTCTAAGGCATCAAGCATCCAATTTTAAAAAACCTAGAGTGATAAGCAACCCATAACCAAGGATCTAACTAGAGGATTAGAGTTTAAAACACATGTAAACTACTTTATGTTAGTATATATGCACTAGGGGCCATTTTTGTATCATACTAGCTTGTATATTACTTAATAGAAGCTTGGGATATTCACACTTATATTAACAGTCTTCCTAAACATGGTAGTATGCTACTTGGTTTATATCTATCTTAATATGTGTATATGTTAGCATATTGAGAATATATATTGATAGAGCCCTTAGGATCTTGCTTGACTACCAGCGTTGTGATGGCAGTCACACTAGTGGGGACTGGGTAGTCTACAAGCACATCCTTTTTCAGGTCCCTAGTCGTAGGATTATCGAGACAGGACATCGATACTCCGGAGTAGACTAGTGTGTATGATTTTCATCCCAGTTGGGGAGATGGTCTGTCCCACAGCCATCAGTACGTTGTACTGGAGATAGTATACATGTGCTCGTTGGGATACGGGTACACCGGACAGGACTCGCAGGGAACTGTTGGTTGGTATTATACCCGTCATCAGTTAACAGTTCCCAGGTGACATGAGTACAGCATAGTCCGCAGACTTGACACTGCTGCTTCGTCTCGAGTGTGTTCCCACTGTTCTTAGATTGCTACCCTACTACGGCTCAAAGGAGTCGTGCAAACAGGTAGCAGTTGGGTGCAGTCCCGAAGCACTTGGAGGAAGTGGCGGTTAGATAGGATTCGTCTCTCCCGGTATTGGGAGTTGATATCGCGCTGTGTTTTAGAGAGCCATTATGCAAAGTTCCTGACCAAGGCAAGCGAGATTTACTGGTAGGATTTCTAGTACCTTCTCAAGGTGTAATGGGCTTCACTCCGACACGACTTATACCGCTTTTAGGGGGCTGACGCTTGCCGCCCCCTAGGCCCAATATGCGATAGTCTTAGACGAACAGACTGGACTGTACGGAGATTGTCACATCAGACTCAGTAGGAGTTCGGATGGGTTTCCTCATCGGCCTTCTTATCGACATCTACCTGGGGACCGTTAAGTACTGCTAGTGCCGCTTGCGGTCTATGGTTAAACCCACCGCCAGTATAGTGTCGAGTCTTTAGAGTCCCATACAGAGAGTTTCCCTGCTTCGGACGAAATGATATAGAGGTTGTATGGTTTTACGACAGGGTTCGGACACATACGTGTTTTTACGCACGTATGATGTTTGGACAGTTTATACTAGCAAGGTTTGGTTTAAGCCAGATTCTAGTATTGGATTATTGGATTTATACAGTCTCGGTATTTCCGTGTTTTCACGGATGAGAAGGGCATTCTCGTAATTAGTTGAGAAACTTCTAGAAGATTGACGAGTTGGAGGCTTAGGTGTTATTTGCATTAAATGGATTAGTGACTCATGAGATGAATCATCCAAATGAGTTAATGAAGCATTTATTGCTTAATGACTCATGAGATGATTCATTGTATGTATTAAATGAAGCATGGTTGTTAATATCAAATAATGATTTATTTGATATTCTTTATGCTTCATTATATATAACAAATGAGACATAATTCATATCATTCTCACTCTCACCTTCTCTCTCCTCAAGCTCTCTCTCTTTAAAGAACTAATCTTAACCTCTCATGTGTTGAGATCCAAGGGTTAGCAAGACTAATAGATCCCTAATCCTATTCTATATCCTCTAGGTTACTTTGATTAGCACTCTTAGCAACCTAGTTACCTAGATTGAGAGGTTAAGCTTGGAGAAGTAGCTCTCGGGTGGATCTTCTATCACAACGAGGAAGCCGACGAGGAGGTGGTCTACGAGAACAAGAAGGACTTGATTTATTAGGTATAATCATCTTCCATAGTAGCTAATCACTTCTATGTTATTGTTAGTTAGGGTTTAGCAAAGATCCGTAAAGTTAGTCGATGTTAGTTTAAACAAAATGATTGTTTTATCTATTCCGCCTCCCCGCATCATGTGGGGTGTCTAACGTCGACTTACAGTGGTATCAGAGCCTCACTAAACCATAACTAACTTATTAGCAAAGTCGTTGGAAATTCGATCGCAAAACGAACCCGAAAAAACATCATTTTGACCTAGTTTCTGCCGTTTTTAAAACGGGGTCTCAAAATTTTTCAAGGACCCTTAAAAATACAAGCAGGGAATTATAAGATTACTGGAGAAATTTGGGATCATAACTCGGCCAAACCGCCACGGAACCACCGCCGATCCAAAGCGATCCGCCACGGATCCACGGCCGAGTTTAAGCCGAGTCAGCTTAAATTTGCCCGGTAACTCTTCTGTGTTGATTTTGTTTTTTCTGGGATGTTTTGTTTCTGCTCAGGTTTCAGGTGCACAGAGAATTATTTGGAGTAGAATCATTTGTGTTTTCTTGATCGAAATTCTAAGATATTTGGCTAACTTGATTATATCTGTGATGTGTTTAATGTGTTCGTAAACCTCCCCTAACAGCTAGTATGTCGGTTAGCAGGGGGTTGCACATTTCTGTAATGGTTTTTACTGGTTTGTGTTTGTGGACTTGTTGGATTGTCGTGAATGGATAGCCGGGGATGTGAGACGAGTGTTTCTTTCATTCAAATGTAATTTGTAAATTGTTGTAATATTCTTTTGCGGGGCACATCCGGGTTGAGGTTATAGCCACCGTTGTATTATTTCATCTACTATTTTCTGCTCCTAGGATAGACCCAAGATGGGGTACACAAACTACCCGGTACTTTGAAGTGTTTAGTGGACTACTCACGTTGTTGAGGGAGACCGCTTCACTTCGGGTGCTTGGCGGGTAGTTTGCCGTACCCGTAAGGGTCTCGGGTGGGGTTTTGGCTATTCATCACGATTATGTAATCCGTCTTTCTTTACAGGCTCAAAAGGAATGCAGATTCGTAGAAAATCCAATAGTTCATCTGTGATCTGGAATGCCTATTATTGCGTCTGACGAATGTACAATATCTATATATGATATCTATTAGGCGTCGCTTATGTTTTGCACCCGCGCTAGCCCAGCCCCCGTTCTGTCGTTAGTTAAGTAACCTAACGGGTGAATGACGGGACCCAGTGGCGAATGCGGATGGCATAAGAGGACGTTGTATTTTCATTGTTTTCTGTAATGATATGTTAATTGATGGGACGCATTATATTAATGCAAAGAAAATAAACCAAAGTTGAATCGTTGGAACAGTTTAAAAGAAACCACTCGGTTATTTTAAAACAGAAGATATTTTTTAAAATTGCGGAGCTTAATCCACTCCTTTTAAAATCTATCAGGTTCCTTCGATCATATCAAGTTCACTACGTTCACTGTTTCGCCAAAACCATTCGTAGCCCTCATTCATTTCATTTGGGTATTCAATAGTATTCAAACTATGCATTTTGACCAACGCCAAGGCATAATGTTTGGTAGCTGCTGGGTATTCATTTGTTGCATAGATAGATGAGTTAGTTTAGGGCAGTCATATTATCATTTGGCCAACATCAGGGGTATGTACGGATGGGTTCAAATTAACAAGATAATGATGGGTAGAACTTGACATGTGACTTATGACATTTTGACCAACGCCAAGGTCATAAGAGCATGGGGCAAAAATTTATATCGGGAATTTCTAAAGAAACTGAAATTTGCAAAGAGTTGAATACCATTTAGAGTGTGATAATCTTGGTAGGATTCCTTCATCTTTATCACACAATGATATTTGGATCCCGATCCTACTGTGAGTATCCGCTACTCATCAGGAGATTCGTCACTTAACGATCAATGCTATAAACCAAGTAGGTGTCGAGAAAGGTGTCAACGGGGCTACGCCCCCAGAGAAAAGAGGTTATTTAATTAAGGAACTTCGTGAAATCGTCGTAAAACCTCCCTCGAAGTACCGACACCGGCCTGGCTGAACGGTTATGCAAGTATTGTACGGTGAGAATAGTCCTGACTAGTTTTTCCTTTTTGGTTTGAGAAGGGATTCGAGAAACAGTGGGAGCCATCATGTTTAAATAAACTAAAAATCACTCTAAACTTATAAGAGCATCATGCTAAAGTGTTCCCTCTCTCTCTCTCTCATTGCAGCGACCCAGAACATGACAGGCCTTAAGTTACTATTAGAAAAAAATATTTTGACAGGGCCAAACTATAAAGATTGGTTCCGGAATGTTAAGATGGCTTTGACTTATGTCAAATTGGGGTATGTCCTTACTGCTAAGGCACCTGCAGTTCCTGGTCCAGAATCCAGTATTGCGGATAAGGAAATCCATAAGACCTGGGAGTTAGATTGCGCAAAGGCCAAATGCATCGTGCTTGCCTCTATGAATAATGAGCATCAGAGGAGGCACGAGGATATGGATCTTGAATCCATATTTATCCACAAAAAATATCTGTATGGAGAGCAATCTCGTATAGCTAGATACGAGACCTCGAAGAGCTTGTTTCAGTCGAGGCTGGCCGTCGGATCATCTGTAGGAGAACATGTCCTAAAGATGATTGGCTATATAGAAGAGCTCGCGGACCTCGGGACGACTTTAGAGAATGAGCTCTATACAGACTTGGTTCTTCAGTCCCTTCCTTCCACCTACGCCCAGCTTATTCTGAATTTCAACATTCAAGGAAAAGAAGCTGAAATTCTAGAACTCCTTAACATGTTGAGGAGTGCAGAGGGCACCTTGCAGAAAGCAAGGGAAACACCCACTATGTTTGTTCGTGGTGCTTCCTCTTCCAGGTCCAAGGCAAGGGCCAAAGGAAGGAAGATGAAGGTTGCTACCAAACCAAGAGGTGGTGTTGGTAAGGTGGGAGTTAAGGGAAAGGCTAAGCTTGTAGTGCCAGTAGTGGAAAAGGACGAGTGCTTCTACTGTCGTAGGAAAGGCCATTGGAAGAAAGATTGCAAAGCATGGATTGCCAAGAACCAGGACCTGAAGCAAGCTGTGGCTTCAACTTCAGGTGTGTTTGTAATTGAAAATTGTCTGTCAATCAACTCTACTTCCTGGTATTGGATACCGGATCAGGATCCCATATATGCAATTCATTGCAGGCACTGAGAAACCGTAGAGAGCTGAAGGTTGGTGATATGACCCTCCAGGTTGCTAACGGAGCTAGCGTGGGTGCTGTGTCCGTAGTGGATTATCACCTAGGATTGACGAGGGTGACATAGCTTACCGACTCTAATCTAATCTTATCGTACTATTGAATGAAACTCGAACTGCGACATTTGAAAGAAAGTGGACATATTTTGGTTTTGCGCAACTGTTTTTGTGTACCTAGTTTAACGTGTAATATCATATCAGTATCGTTGTTATCAAAAGAAGGTTATGATTTCACGTTTGTAAGCGATGTTGTTAACATCCACGTTAATCATGGTTTGATTGGGTCCGGTACACTAGATAACGGTATATACGTGCTAAACCAATTATAAATTTTCAATGTCCAGAACACACTAAAAAGAAAGTCTCCAGATATAAATCAGGCTTTCTTATGGCATTGTAGACTGGGTCACATCAATGAGACAAGGTTAACTAAATTACATAGAGAAGGATATTTGGATCCGTTCGAATATCAATCTTATGCAACTTGTCAATTATGTCTCAAAGGAAAGATGACAAAGACTCCATTCACTGGACATGGAGTAAGAGCGAGCGAGCTCTTAGGACTCATACACAGCGATGTATGTGGTCCAATGTCTATACATGCAAGAGGTGGTTTTTCATATTTCATTACTTTTACGGACGATTACTCTAGGTATGGATTCATTTTCTTAATGAAACATAAATCCGAGGTCTTTGAGAAATTCCAAGAATATAAGAATGAAGTAGAAAACCAAACCGGCAAAAGTATCAAGACACAGAGATCTGATCGAGGTAGTGAATACTTAAGTGCCGAGTTCCTAGGTTACCTAAAAGAGAAAGGAATTCTCTCTCAGCTTACTCCTCCATGCACTCCACAGCATAACGGTGTATCGGAGAGACGGAACCGAACCATATTGGATATGGTATGTTCCATGATGAGTAATGCTGAGTTACCGCGATCTTTCTGGGGTTATGCGCTAGAATCAGCAGCATATCTTTTGAATAGGGCTCCTACCAAGACTGTGCCTACCACGCCATATCAGATGTGGAGTGGGAAGAAACCTTATCTTGAGTATCTAAAGATATGGGGATGTCCAGCTTTTGTTAAAAAACAGCATGCGGACAAACTCGAGGCACGATCAGTACAGTGTAAGTTTGTGGGATATCCAAAGAACTCCAAGGGGAATTTCTTCTATTACGCAGAGGAACAAAAGGTTTTTGTTTCTCGTAATGCTTATTTTCTAGAACAGCGGTTTTTAGAAAAGGAAACAAGTGGGAGAGCAATAGAACTGGAAGAAATTCCAGAACCACAAACTACTACTGAAAGTTTGGTAGAACCAGTAGTTCAAGAAGAACAAGACATTCCCGCTCCCCTCCGCAGGAGTAGTAGGCCGTCTCATCCGCCTAAGAGATGCTACGGTTTTCTCATAGAGGGGATAGGGAGGATTTCGTCTTTGATAATGATGAACCTACTAGCTTCCAGCAGGCCATCCAGAGCGGCGATAAGGTACGATGGCTGGATACAATGTGGACCGAGATGGAGTCAATGTACACCAACAAAGTATGGACTTTGGACTTTTCTCCAGATGGGGTAAAACCCATAGGATGCAAATGGATCTTCAAGAAAAAGATTGGTGTAGATGGACATGTGGAAACCTATAAAGATAGACTTGTTCCAAAGGGTTTTCGTCAAAAACCTGGTTTGGACTATGACGGAACTTTTTCTCCAGTGGCTATGCTCAAATCCATTCGGATCCTTCTTACCATTGCTGTCTTCCATGAATATGAGATCTGGCAGATGGACGTAAAGACGGCTTTTCTAAATGGTAATTTAGAAGAGTGCGTCTATATGGATCAGCCAGAAGGTTTCAATCAGAGTGGGAGCAGCGGAAAAGTGTGCAAGTTGCTTAAGTCCATTTATGGACTAAAGCAGGCATCGCGGAGTTGAAACATCTGTTTTGATGAAACGGTCAAAGAATATGACTTTATCAAAAATCCAGATGAACCATGTATATATAGTAAAATTATAGCACGAACTGTCGTATTCCTCGTCTTGTACGTGGATGACATTCTATTAATAGGAAATGACATTCCTATGCTACAATCTGTCAAAGGATTCTTGTCACACAGGTTCTCCATGAAAGACCTGGGTGATGCCTCTTACATTCTGGGGATCCAAAGCTATCGTGATAGATCTAAGAGGATGTTGGGACTTTCGCAGTCCAGGTATATCAACACTATACTGAAAAAGATTCAGTATGGAAGATTCTAAGCGCGGTAATTTACCGGCTTGTCACGGAATCACCCTATCCAAAGAGATGTCTCCCAAGACTGATTTGGAAAGGGATCGCATGTCAGTTATACCCTACGCTTCTACGGTAGGCTCTATAATATATGCGATGTTGTGCACCAGACCAGATGTAGCTTACGCACTGAGCGTGGTAAGCAGGTATCAGTCAGACCCAGGGGAGAAGCACTGGATAGTAGTAAAGAACATTCTCAAGTACCTGAGAAGGACTAAGGATATGTTCTTGGTTTACGGCGGAAAAGACCTCCAGATCGAGGCTTTTGCTGACTCCAGCTTCCAGAGTGACAAGGATGACTCCAAGTCCATGTCAGGTTATGTCTTTATCCTCAATGGAGGGGCGGTGTGCTGGAAGAGTTCCAAGCAGGACACCGTTGCTGACTCGACAATGGAAACGGAGTATATCGCTGCTTGCGATGCCGCAAAAGAAGCAGTCTGGATAAAGAAGTTCCTAACAAAACTTCAGGTGGTTCATACCATTGCTAATCCAATACCGCTGTATTGTGACAACAACGGAGCTATATCTTTAGCGAAGGAACCCAGGTCCCATCAGAAGTCTAGACACATCTTAAGGCGGTATCACCTGATCAGGGAGATCATAGATCGACAGGAGATCGAGGTCCGGAGAGTTCCTACAGAGGAGAACACTGCAGATCCATTCACTAAGGCCTTACCTCAGATTCAGTTCGAGAGGCTACTCGAGATGATAAGTCTTCGATAAGCCAGTACATGACCCTAGTGCAAGTGGGAGATTGTTAGTGTATATGCCCTAGGGGCCATTATTGTATCATACTAGCTTGTATATTAATTAATGGAAGCTTGGGATATTCACAGTTATATTAACAGTCTTGCTAAACATGGTAGTATGCTAGTTGGTTTATATCTATCTTAATATGTGTATATGTTAGCATATCGAGAATACATATTGACAGAGCCCTTAGGATCTTGCTTGACTACCAGCGTTGTGATGGCCGTCACACTTGTGGGGGCTGGGTAGTCTACAAGCACATCCTTTTTCAGGTCCCTAGTCATAGGATTATCGAGACAAGGCATCAATACTCCGGAGTAGACTAGTGTGTACGCTTCTCATCCCAGTTGGGGAGATGGTCTGTCCCACAGCCATCAGTACGTTGTACTGGAGATAGTATACAGGTGCTCGTTGTGTTACGGGTACACTGGACAGGACTCGCAGGGAACTGTTGGTTGGTATTATACCCGTCGTCAGTTAACAGTTCCCAGGTGACATGAGTACAGCATAGTCCGTAGACTTGACACTGCTGCTTCATCTCGAGTGTGTTCCCACTGTTCTTAGATTTCTACCCTATCACGGCTCAAAGGAGTCGTGCAAACAGGTAGCAGTTGGGTGCAATCCCGAAGCACTTGGAGACAGTGGCGGTTAGATAGGATTCGTCTCTCCCGGTATTGGGAGTTGATATCGTGCTGTGTTTTGGAAAGCCATTACGCAAAGTCCCTGGTCAGGGCAAGCGAGATTTACTGGTAGGATTTCCAGTAGCTTCTCAAGGTGTAATGGGCTTCACTTTGACACGACTTATACCGGTTTTAGGGGACTGGCGCTTGCTGCCCCCTAGGCCTGATATGCTATAGTCTTAGATGAACAGACCGAACTGTACGGAGATTGTCACATCAGGCTCAGTAGGAGTTCATATGGGTATCCCCATCGGCCTTCTTATCGACATTTACCTGGGGACCGTTACGTACAGCTAGTGCTGCTTGTGGTCTGTGGTTAAACCCACTGCCAGCGTAGTGTCGAGTCTTTAGAGTCCCATACAGAGAGTTTTCCTGCTTCGGACGAAACAATATAGAGGTCGTATGGTTTTACGACAGGGTTTGGACACATACGTGTTTTTACGCACGTACGATGTTCGGACAGTTTATACTAGCAAGCTTTGGTTTAAGCCGGATTCTAGTATTGGATTATTGGATTTATACAGTCTCAGTATTTCCGTGTTTTCACGGATGAGAGGGGCATTCTCGTAATTAGTCAAAAAGCTTCTAGAAGATTGATGAGTTGGAGGCTTAGGTGTTATTTGCATTAAATGGATTAGTGACTCATGAGATGAATCATCCAAATGAGTTAATGAAGCATTTATTGCTTAATGACTCATGAGATGATTCATTGTATGTATTAAATGAAGCATGATTGTTAATATTAAATAATGATTTATTTGATATTCTTTATGTTTCATTATATATAACAAATGAGACATAATTCATATTATTCTCACTCTCACCATCTCTCTCCTCAAGCTCTCTCTCTTCAAAGAACTAACCCTAACCTCTCATGTGTTGAGATCCAAGGGTTAGCAAGACTAATGATCCCTAATCCTATTCTATATCCTCTAGGTTACTTTGATTAGCACTCTTAGCAACCTAGTTACCTCAAGTGAGAGGTTAAGCTTGGAGAAGTAGCTCTCGGGTGGATCTTCTTTCACAACGAGGAGGCCGATGAGGAGGTGGTCTACGAGAACAAGAAGGACTTGATTCATTAGGTATAATTATCTTCCATAGCAGCTAATCACTTCTATGTTGTTGTTAGTTAGGGTTTAGCAAAAATCCGTAAAATTAGTCGATGTTAGTTTAAACAAAATGATTGTTTTACCTATTTTGCCTCCCCGCATCATGTGGGGTGTCTAACGTTGACTTACACTTTACACTAAGTAAAATGGGAATACAACCTTTGTATACCGGTCCTTCATTTCTAAAGATGCATGTAGTAGTCCATTTTGCTCCATGTAGTGATATCCCGGACTCTCCTTTGGCTCCACTAGGTGAAAGAAACGATCTTGCTCAAGAATCTTCGAGGCCGAAGATGATATACATTGAAGAATCTCTAACTCAAGCTACCTCTTCACTAATTGAGAAATTAGTGAAGAAACAACCTACACTAAATGGCTAGTTTGGTATAAATTGGTGAAGGAGGAATTTTGCACACTTTAGAATTATTTTTCTCTCTTTCTTTTTCTTCTCACTCAAAGCTGGAGAGCAATGGAGGAGATGAAGAAAATAATCTAGTGATCAACTAATGAACTATGGGTGAGAAAATATCATATATAACTCATGTAGAGACTAAACCATGGCTAAAGATAACGGTTAAGTTAATAAATATCTAAAATAAAACAAAATTAGTGGACTAAGTCAATGGTTTCCACAAGCTTCTCCAAGCTTCAAGCCTCTCCAAGCTTCAAGCCATGACTAATTTCCACCTAATTTTGTTTATCCCTAAATGAATAATTACCCACATTATCTTAAGTGTGGTGTGAGTCTCATACACCCATGTATAATGTATCATTAAGCATGACACAAAATAAATATATTAACATATATATTAAATGTATAAAGAGAATATTTTCTTAAGTGAGCTAATATTAGTTAATGTATATTAATATATCAAATATATAATTACACATTAAATTATTAAATCAACACTTGATTTAATAACCCGGTTGTATTGCATACAACTGACTAATATCATTTATATGCATATCACATATACATATACCATATCATTGAATCAACACTTGATTCAACAATTCGGTTATATCACATATAACCTATATCGCGAGATTAGAATACTGTATCACATACACGTATTAATCTCGGTCCTGCACATATCACATATGTGCCCTACTTCATTTCGCATGAGCTAGAAAACCTCTGTGTAGGACTCTAATGACTCCTCAATACGCAGGTAGTAGGTGATGATCATATCAGTCACCCACAAGCCGTCGGCGGTACTAGCTGGACATAACGGCTATTCGGGTATTGAGCGATCAAAAAATCAACAAGCAAGCTTGTCCATACTCCTATGAATCCAACAGCAACACTACCGTACAGCCCGGTCTCTTCGTCTGATATGTCACATATCTAGTCTAGGGGTGGTAAACGTTAGACCCCGGTAATTTGATAAGTCATGCTGATGTGAGGCTCATAACGGGTCGAGAAACTACTGATAACACTTACCGGAAATCTCCGCATCGGCCCTGGCCAGGGACTTCCTTTTATGGACAATCAAGCACAGTGCAATCTCAACCCCCAATACCGGGAGAGACGAATCCCCTCCTATCGTTCATTGCTACCATGTGACTCGGTACTGTACCCAAAAACCACCATTTTGCATGCTCTCTTGAACGTGGTAAGGTGGAAATCAAAGCACAGTGGGAATCACACAAGAATCTATGACGATTTCGGGTCTACAGACTAACCTGTACCAGTGTCACCAGAGAACTGCTATCTGACGTCAGGTATAATACCATCTAGGAGTTCTCACCGAGTCCTGTTCAGTGTACCCAGTCTCCACTGAGCACCCGTATAACATCTTTGATGTTAAACACCAATGGATATGGGATCATACATCGCCCATCAAATGGGTCAAGAAGCGTATACGATAGTCTACTATGGAATATCGATACCCCGTCTCGATACACCCTCGACTAGAAACAATTAAAAGATGTACTTGTGGACTAACCTGGCCCCACTAGTATGATCTGCATCATAATCCTGGTAGTCAAGTACATCCTAAGGGGTTTATCAACACGTGAGAGAAAGACAGTATCACAATACTAGTCTACATGTTAAGATAAAGAGTAACCAAATAGCATACTATCATGTCGTGCAAGAAAGTCCTCCCTATATATGTCTAAGCATCCATTGTAATATACAATCATGTACAACAATGGCCCCTAGGGCATATATACAACTAACAATAAGGACCCAAGGGTTAAATAAAAGTGGAGTGACGGCATATTCTAAGCACCAGATCTCAATGGCAACATCTATAGCCTAGAGACCAACTCGACGTTCTTCTCATTCCAGCAGGATGCAGACGCAACGTCGACAAAAACCCAATGGTCAAATAAAAGTGGACCAATGGCATATTCCTAGCTCTGGATCTCGATGGCAACATCTACAGCCTAGAGAATAACTCGACGTTCTTCTCATTTTGGCGGGATGCAGACGCAACGTTGAAAAAAATCCAAGGGTCAAATAAAAGTGGAGCAATGGTATATTCTTAGCTCTGGATCTCGATGGCAATATCTATAGCCTAGAGTTCAACTCGGCATGCTTCTCATGCCAGCAGGATGCAGACGCGACGTCAACCAAGACTCAAAGGTCAAATGTAATTGGAGTGATGGCATATCCCTAGCTCCCGACCTCGATGGCAATACACATAGTATAGAGTTCATATGGATGTCTACCTTACTTCATCAAAGAATTGGCATGACATCATCAAAGCAAAAACAAAGGGACGGCATATTCCTAGCTTCAGGTCTTAACGGTAATACATACATAACCTGAAGACCATTAGAGATCATGCCACCCCAGAAGGGTGCGGTTATAACTCATCGGGGATCCAAATTGAGCATAACCTTAAGTAAAAAAGCATCATGGCAAATACCTAATACTTGTTTTTTCGACGGTAATATGACCTAAGAAAATTACTTGAAGACGTCTTGTCCAACCACAAAAGGGATCAGAGACACGACAGTCGTGGGGCTACTCGAGCAGCAACCAAATGGACTGCATATCGAGAAATAAATCAGCCAAAGCAACTGTACGATGGACTTAAACCTAGTACCACAAACCTAACGTACCCCTATCAAAAAATGGGGTTATCTATATTTCACGTTAGGATACACCTTCGAGATCCTCTCGACTCGACTCGTCTCGACTCGTAGGGAAAAGCATCTTTATGAAACCCTCACGGCTCATGAAGATGAAAAGCCTTAGGCGATGGGAATATCAACCTGTTTCCTAAGCATCGTGGCCCTACAAGTAGGTCCATACCGACTCTTGTATACCCACGGGCCACATTCTCCAAAGGCGCATACCGATGAGGAGGAGAAACCCCTTACGAGTCCTCTTTGGAGAAAATTTCTTTATGAGATCCTTATGACTCTCAAGAGAAAACACACTTAGGGGTCCCCACGACTTCTAAGGAGAAAATACACCTACGAGATTCTCTCGACTCATATGGAGAAATATCTGTATGAGACCCTCACGGCTCATAAAATTGAAAAGCCTTAGGCGACAGATCTAAACCTGTTTCCTAAGCCATCATTGCCCTACAAAAAGGTCCAAACTGACTCTTGTATACTATTTGTGGGCCACATTCGCCAATAAAATGAAGAAGCCACTTACGGGTCCTCACGACTCGTAAGGAGAAAATACCTGAGTGAGATCCTTATGACTCACGAAGGTGATGAACACTTAGAAATCCTCACGATTTCTAAAAAGATTATGCACCTATGAGATCCTCATGACTCATAGGGAGAAAAACCTTCTTGAGACCCTTACGGCTTACGAAGTAAGATTGAATAAAAACTAACTTTTATTGAATAAACTAGTGCATTACAGAAGTTGCTCGCTAAAAAAGTAAATTGCAACCCTAATTTTCTCTATATTGCTTGATCATTAGATCAGTCGATTGATTTTTCAATGGATAGATGATTTGCTCTCGGTTCTTTTATAGGATCTGAAACTTGAAACCCTAAACGTCATATTGAAGTGTGTGCAAAGACGATCAAACCCCTGATGTTTCACATCTTACGGCCACCAAAGAACCACAAAACCGCCACCCTTTACCCTCTTTAGCCGTGGATCCGCCGCTGTCTTGTGGGTTTGCATCTCCGGATTTCTCGTGCCTTCCTCTCTCGATATTTGGAGATCCTTCTGATAAAAATATTCTGAAAAATATTGATTTTTCTATGCCATTGTGAGATTCTTCAATTTGCTCCTATCATTCAGCAGATTTGGTTTGGTAAATCGATTTTATATGGATCTCCTATTTATATTTCAGACTTGAATTGATCTATTATAATACCTGTACAATATCTCAAATCAAATTGTTATTAGCATTTATTATATTTGAGATAATATTCCAACCAATTAATTGATATGATATCTTAATATTGGTTAAGAATATTTGATGTGATATACATATTTTAATAATTAATAATCTTATGGATACTTTATTTAAATATGATATGCATATATTCCGCAATTATATTAATTATAAATTAAGAAACATATGATATTAATCTTTTTACAAATAAATCCACATATGTTCTTAAATTACAAATAACACCTTTTAGTAATTAATAATATTAGGGAAAATGACCATACAAAGGTGCAGTAATTTTGACTGATCAAGATCCAATGGTGATTTAAAATCATCAAATGGTAGAATTAAATTCTATTTAGGAAATATTTTTCCTGATCTTTCTAATATGGAAAGATCTTTCTCTAACAGAGAATGTTTGGATTTAGAATCCAATGGTGATAAAATATCTCTAATTAAACCATTTGGTATAATTAAATTCTATATGGGAAATATTTTCCTGATCTTTCTCAAACTAGAAAGATCTTCTCTGTTAAACAGATGACTCTTGGATCAACATCCAACAGTGATTATAAAATCACACATCATTTATATGATAGAATAAAATTCTATTGTAGAAAAATATCTTCCTAATCTTGTTAGACTAACAAGATATTCATATAACAGAATTAAATTATATGCTTGGAAAATATCTTCATAATTTTATTAAACTAACAAGATATTCATATGATAGAATAAAATTCTATCTTAGGAAAATATTTTTCTAATCTTATCAAAACAAACAAGAAATCTTCTCTGTTAAATAGAGAGCCGTTGGATTAAAAATCCAACGGTGAATAAAATTCACCGGTTGATCTAAAAGATTAATTTAATTGATTATGAAATCAATCATGATTTCTCAATAAGAGATTTTCTCAACAAATTGATTTTTTTCTTTCTCCTATAAATAAGGACAAAGAGATGAGAAGAAAAAGAAGGGACTCGATATAAAAAGATAGAGTGAGAAGTCCCCATAAGCCTCTGCAAACAAAAAAATAGAAGCTGTAAGTGAGAATTCAATTCTCTTTCAAAGAAAATCTACTTGTTCTTTCAAACCTTACGTGAAGAAAAAGTAGAGATAAAAATGTATCTTTTTTGCCTAGCATAAAAAAATAAATGTTCAACCCTTCATAAAAAGAACTTAGTTCTTCCTCCGATCTGAGATTTGCATAGCAAATCTCGCCACAAGTTGAGAATTTAATTCTCATCGGGAAGATTTTGTTCTTCAAAATCAAAATCTAGAGGAGAAAACTAGATTAAAAGAAAAGAAGAGAAGAAAACTTATGGTTCTAGGAATTTAATTCCCTTATAACTAAGATTTAACCCAAGATAAAGAACTTTGTTCTTACAAAAAAAAATATCAGAACTTAGTTCTCTAATGAAATCGATCTCGGATCTCCAAAACAGAGATCATTAATTGTCAACATGCCATTAACAGGAGTTAAAGCTTCTTCAGAAAAGATCAACAAAGAAAAAGAGCCAGCACCTCACGTGCTTCCCACATGAGCACCCAAAACAACGAACTCAGCACCTCACGTGCTTTCCATGTAGGTGCCCAAAATAGAAGGCCAGCGCCATACGTGAAATACAAGTGAGCGCTAAGTAAAAGTGCAGAAGCACTATAAAATCAGTCAAAATGACTAAGTGCTTAGCACTGATTAGGCAGCACCCAGCTCCCACCACATCACATGAAACACACGTGAGCACCCAATAAAATAATCGAGGCAGCGCCTCACGTACTCCTCACGTGAGCTCCATAAAAAGTGCTTAGCGCTATATATTCATTCAAAATGACTAAAGTGCTTAACACTGGTTGGGCAGCGCCCATGACTGAGTGCTTCACATTATACATATGTGAGCGCCGGAATCCTAAAATAGTGCTTATCACTTCTACATAAAAGAAAAAAGGCTGAACAAACAGAACCCAAATAAGTGCTTAGCACTTTTAAATACAAAAAGAAGAAAAGACTGAGCAGACCAAGCCTAAATTGGTTAAAAGTCTCTCTGAAGTTTCTTGCAGCTGAGCCCAAATGCTCTGTTGTTGGATCTCAACTAAAATTTGATAATTCTTAAATGTTGCTAAGTTGATTTTACTCTCAAATAGGACTAATGTATTCTTAGTTAAAATAAATTGAGGCCAAATGCTCATATATTTAAGTTGATCTTAATCTCAAACTAGATTAACAGTCCTTAAATAAAACAAAATATTTTTGAACTAAACGAATATATAACCAAAATTCAAAACCAAAATTCATAAATATACGGATTTGGACTGAGCCACGCTCTACGGACAGCAACATAAATTAGTCTCCGTATACAATCCACGGGCAACCAAAATAAACAAAACAAACAAAGGACATGAAGTGAACTACTGGAAAAGGAGAAAGTGGTTATCGCAACGTGATAACGTAATTAACTGTAGGGGCTTGTTCATACCATAATTTTGCATTATTATATTCCCCATTCTTAGTCATTTTACAATAAACAGGTGCTTTTGATCCATGTATGCTACATAGTTGAAGGTTACAGTTTCTCGGAACAAAAACAGTGAAATTGATGAAAAGACGATACAAAAGTGAGACTACGACCATCAAATAGAAGAATCTTGATCAAGCCTACAGTTTGGAGAATAAACGAAGGTCAACAAACAAGTTCACAAGTACAAAGGCAGTGTAAGATTTAAGACTTCGACACGAAGCAAACGGTAAAGTCCACGACATTATTCACTGTGGAAATCTGGAAGAAAACTAGAAGACAATCTGAGAAACCAAGTTAAGAAACAAGTACCCAAATGCAACTAGAAGAAGCCCAAGAAAACTCAGCCAACAAGACCCCTATATGGCTGCGGATCCGCGGCCAAACATGGGTTTTGGCCGCGGTTCCGCGGCCATGAGGAGCCCGTGTCGGCGCAAATTTTGTGACGGTGTGCGGTGCGTTGACTAGTCTTCTTAGGGTATATTTGTAAATGCGGATGTGAATCGATTGTAACTCTAGGGTTTCTATGCTCTATAAATAGAAACCCTAAACCTCTTTTTGAGGTATGCCTCTTCTTGTGCCTCATTGTATTTATCAAAATTCAGAATTCAATTCTTGTAATGTTGAAGAGTGCATCAAATAAAATAAGTCTTTTTCTTTATCTTGCCCTAGTTAAATTTTCTTTCCTGCTCTAGTATAGATTTTCTTTATCTGCCCTAGTTATAATTTTAATTATTTGCCCAAGTTTAGATAATTAGGTTATTGAATTAAAATCATAAAAATGTTTCTTTTTATCAATTCCCTAATAAGTGAGTAGTTCCTCACTTGTTAGGGTTAGGAATAGGGAAGATTTGAGAGATGAAAATCTATCACCCCTTTTTTGCCCATCACATATTTTTATAGGACTCCATGCATATATACACACACCGCTCCCTACGGCACCCTATCCCACGAGGTAGCGGTGATACCGTAGTTTAAAAGACCGGTTGTGCATGTTTTCCATGGAGGTTAGGGTAAGAATTAAGAAAGGAAGGACAAGAACCTAGAGAAAGAAACATCGTTTCTTCCCGATGGTACTAATGCACTTTATTAATTATTACCATAACACCTTATAGATCTTAATTAGGGCATAGAAAGCGGTGAGGAATATTGATTTTCCAAACTTAACCAAAACCTAACCCTAGTAAGATTTTAATCCTAGAATAGATCAACTTAGTTTTTAGATTTAATCAATCCAACACTGTTTGGAATTAACTCGTTAGACCAAATTGAGAATACATAAAATCCCTGTGGACCGACCCGTACTCACCGGCTAGCAACCAAGCGATGCCGTTCTTGATTGCGGTTAAAAATTCTTTGATTCATCTTTTAAAAGTGCACAAGCATTAACATTACAATCAAATGGCGCCGTTGTCGGGGATGGCGTGTTATTTTATTTTTGTAATTTCGGGTTAATATAAAATTGAAAAATCATAAAAACTGAAAAAAAAAATATATATATATATATATAAATTTATCAGCTTGTTATTTTGTGAAGGGTATTTTCGTTTGAATTGTGCAGAATCGAAAAACAAATTCAGATCTAGAAAAATCCAGAAAGCAAAACAGAAAACTGAAGATCTGAACAACAGAGAATTACAACAACAGAGGAGCAGAAGAAATTTGGGGACCTGACCCTACTTTTGGACCGCGTTTCCGCCGCCGAAACCCCCTTGCCGCCGTGGATCCGCCGCGGGTTGCTGACGTCAGCAACCCGAAATCCCCCTGTAAGTCTCCTCTCCTTATCTGCAACCCCAATATCTTCTCTGTAAAATTTTCCTGCAGGATTCTTTGCGCCAAAAATTTCTCCCCGTTCCAATAATTGATCTTGTGCAGGATTCTTTGCGCCGCGCTAAAAAATTGTTTGCAAGTGTTTGATTGTGTTTACTGCTTTGCATACTTTAAATTGACTTTAAGGGGCTTGAACACCAATCCAGATTTGGTGGGGATTTCATTACCCTTCCCAGGACCCCAAAAATCACATAAGCCACATTGCATTGACCATCAATTAATTAAAAAAGATTAGACTCAGCCTTAAGGACTTCGCGCTCAATAGGATAAATGAATAGTTGTAGGCATCGACCGTTGATCCTAACCTGACTTTGTGGTGCCTAGGCTAGACAGGTAGTGAAAAGTAACTTTAAAAGGCCCGTTTCACGGTGATTCATGAGCGGATCCCTCCTTTCACTACTTGTGCTTACCTGGCCACAATTGGCGGTGAAGAGGCGATTTGAGGTCCTACTTCTTACCCTTTGGAATAGTTAGGAGCTGTCTAGCTGACCTAGGTGACCCTAGATCTAGGCCTGATTGTACATTTGTGGTTGATTGAACGTGTGTCTAAGCCTTTTATCGTGACTTTTTTTTTTTGCAAAAAGCTCCACATAAAAAAACACAAAAAGAAAAAAAGGAAATTTTTTTACAAAATATCTTGCAACTTGTCGCTAAAAAATTCGTTCACCCTACATTCTTTTTCTTCTCCTTTCTTACATCATGGGTACCCCACCTCCCAAAACTCTTACCGAACTTTGGTACCCTCATCCAAACATTGCTTCATACGCTAATTGTTTTGGTCGAATTACGGACGACCCCTCCATGCCCAAAATTTCTTTGAAAGATTGAATAGAAGCGTTTAGGAGAAAAAGTTCGACTCCACAATCTACTTTGTATCAACCATTTCAATCTTCACCACCTTCTTATGTTGATACTACTTTTTCGAGTCCTGTTGTAACTCCGAAACCCATGTCTATTGCTGAACATATAGAACAATCTCATAACCGATCTTTCACTCCTTTCAACACTTGTAGTTCTTGGGATCAACAAGTCCATTTATCTTTTTATCCAAATGTTGATCCTACTCCTGTCCAATCATTCAATTCATACCAGTCCTACCCAACTTTCACACCTTCCCTAGACATTGCTTCTACACAGCCATTTGGGAGTTTCCAAAATTCAAACAATTTTGAATCTTTTACTGAAACCCCTTCACAACCCATGTCTAGTCTGGAACAGTCGTTGGAAGCTTACATTGTAGCAACAAACCGACAGATGAGGAATTTGGATGCGTCCATTGCCGCCCTTATGCAACCTAGTGACCCGGTAGCTAATTTCCAACTAGCTCCAAATTTTCCAATATATGATGAGACGGTTGGACAGATTGAGAATTTGAGTGGAGAGAGTGAGCTGTGCACCCTTCCAAATCAAACCTACCTATCACCAATTGAATCCCACAACTCCAATTTTGAATATTTATCAAGTGTCCCAAATGATTCACCAGTTGAAAATAAAACGTTTAATGAGTTGTGTGACTTTGTAGTGCTTGATTTGCCAGATTGTGAAGGGTCCCTTTCGAGTGATACCATCACCAATCCTTTTGACTTCTACACCTCCAATCTAGAATCTGAATTGATAAATATCCATGCTTTTGATGAGGTGTCCGAAAAAATTGATTTTCACTTGATTGAAGATATTGACGCAGGGAATAATTTGGATGATGAACCCGCAGATTTGACTGAATTTTTCTCTCCAATTCATCATCCCGAATCTTTAAATGTTTCTCCCGAACTTCATATGTTTCTTGATTTTGATGATAATTGCATGGATGAGATAACTTTTGAGGAGATTTATGAGGATAGTATTGATGATAGTATTGAGGATGAACCAGTTTTGTTTGATGTGTCGGATTTTCCAATTCATCCTGCTGAATCTTTAACTGTTATACTTCCTAAATCACCCCCCTCTTTTCCATCGTTTCGACCATGCAAAAGATCACGCAGGAGGACTGTGAGCTTGAAAAATTTCTGTTCGATCACAGTAGTTTGGACGCCAGTAGTGCGTTCTTCTTTGAATCTGACACAGTTCTCACAGCTGATAACGATTACGAGTGTTTCACTTTTTCGGACGATTTTGAAGACTCACCGCCCGAGTTTGAATCCTTTGAATTTTCAGATGAGTTAGTTGAACCATCAGACTTGGTTGCTAACAGTCATTTCGAACCATTGATGGAATCCTTTGAGTTCGAAACAGTTTACTTAGGTGAGAATAAGACTATCCCTAAATCACTCCCCTTCGTCCTTTCCATCGTTTCGACCGCCTAAGAATCCGTCGCGCTTCCATTTTCAATAGATGGTTTACCAAGTTCAATGTATCCATGTTTTCTTGCGAATCTTGAGGGATTTGACCCCATTTCTCGACGGGTTAATAAATTAGCACAATCGCTTTTAACACATCGGTCATCACAATTTGTATTAATTTATTCACTCGATTTACACCCTCAATTTCGTACTACACTTCTTTCTCTCTTCCACCATTCTTCTCCTAATATACCGAGACCATATTTCACCTTTCTTCCCATACGGTCTCGTGTGCTTCTCAACTCCTTTCTCTACACTCCATTCTTTCACCAACCCTACCATTATCACGATAGAATTTTTGAATGGTTGGTGCTAACCTTTGGTTTGTGTTAGGCCTAGTATAGTTTGATTTTTCTCCTCCCTAACTCTGAACTTTAACGCTTAAAACAGTGGAAACACTGTCTCACATAAGTTTGGGGGGGAGGCTTTTGTATATAAATTTTATTTTTTTTATTTTGTTTTCTGTTAACAAAAAAATATTAAAAATATAAACTGGGGAATACCGGCCATTTTGACCCTCTTGATGTAGCCTGACAGTGAGGACCCTGTCAAGGTTAAGTTTGGGGGTGTGCTCGGTAAGCTTTCTTCCTTCGCATTCATATGTACATTTTTGCATTTGCATACTTATTTTAAAACCCATAAAAATTGAAAAAATTTAAAAATTATAAAATTGAAACATTCAATTTTGGCCATAATTGATTTGAGTTTAACAAAAAGGCTAACTAGTTAGGAATAACTAGATCTTAGATTTCGTAAATTAAAAACCCTAAAAATAACCTTTCTTAAAATTTAACTGTAGAAAATATATGTCTTTATAGTTTATTTAGATATAGGCAAATTTCGAGTTGACTTCTTGGGTTAAGTTAAAACAAGGGAAAAATATTGATATCTTTATTAAAGTATAAGTTTGAAAAATAATTCCTAAACTTAAATCTAAATTCTGAAAATATATACCCTACAAATTGCACAAACACGAAACTTGAAACTTGGAATAGTAGAAGAGACCTTGAAATGCTCTTGTCTAAAATCCTTAGTATGAAAGGGAAATAAAATAAAAATACAAGTGTGAATAAATAGATTAAAAAAAATGAACACTTTTTTTTGTAATTACTTAAAGCTGCATTAATAGAAAAAATATTTAGCAAGGGTGCTTTATCACGTAGTGCTTTAGACCAACTAGTTTGGGAGTCACTGCTAAAGCCTTAGGTGTTACAAGATTAGGAATTACGCCTTAATATGCAAACACATTTTGTAATCGGTCGTTGGTACCTCAAGAAGTATTAACAGTCGCATGAAGAATGTGTGAGCAATTTCATCTAAAAATTCACCAATTGAAAAGTACTTTGGACGATGGACAAGAGTATAATTGCTTGAATTGAATTTCCAAGTATAGGGGTGATACATACACACACGTAGGGGTATGTGATTGGGGTTTGGATAAGACATAGAAATGAAAAATAGGGCTTATATCTTTAATAGAGATGATAAAATTTCTTAAGCTGAGATGGAACCCTAGAAGGAAAACTTAAAAGATGCTAAAAGCTAAGTAAATTTACAGAACATATACAATCTTAAGTTAAATGATAAGGAAGTGTGAAAAATACGGGTTGATAATTTCTGAGTTGAAGATAATAGAGTTTCTTGTTAGAAAACCTAATTGGAGAATAAAAGTCAATAGGCCGAATTGATAGGATTTTGTGGGTAGTATCCGCTGAAAACCCTCAGGAGACAACACTCCTCCTACTAGGGACACCTAGAGGTTTAACGGCTTGTTGCACGAACTCAGTGCAATCGCGTTTCCCTGCGAAAGTGAGGCTAGGTCTTTTTCGAGAATAAAACTAGGTTTGCTTGAGGACGAGCAAAAGATAAGTTTGGGGGTATTTGTTCATACCATAATTTTGCATTATTATATTCCCCATTCTTAGTCATTTTACAAATAAACAGGTGCTTTTGATCCATGTCTTCTACATAGTTGCAGATTACAGGTTCTCGGAACAAAAACAATGAAATTGATGAAAAGACGATACAAAAGTGAGACTACGACCATCAAATGGAAGAATCTTGATCAAGTCTACAGTTTGGAGAATAAACGAAGGTCAACAAACAAGTTCATAAGTACAAAGGCAATGCAAGGTTCAAGACTTCGACACGAAGCAAATGGTAAATTCCACGACATTATTCACTGTAGAAATCTGGAAGAAAACTAGAAGACAATCTGAGAAACCAAGTTAAGAAACAAGTACCCAAATGCAACCAGAAGAAGCCCAAGAAAACTCAGCCAACAAGACCCCTATATGGCAGTGGATCCGCGGCCAAACATGGGTTTTGGCCGCGGTTCCGCGGCCATGATGAGCCCGTGTCGGCGTAAATTTTGTGACAGTGCGCGGTGCGTTGACTAGTCTTCTTAGGGTATATTTGTAAATGCGAATATGAATCGATTGTAACCCTAGGGTTTCTATGCTCTATAAATAGAAACCCTAAACCTCTTTTTGAGGTATGCCTCTTCTTGTGCCTCATTGTATTTATCAAAATTCAGAATTCAATTCTTGTAATATTGAAGAGTGCATCAAATAAACTAAGTCTTTTTCTTTATCTTGCCCTAGTTATATTTTCTTTCCTGCCCTAGTATAGATTTTCTTTATCTGCCCTAGTTATAATTTTAATCATTTGCCCTAGTTTAGATAATTAGGTTATTGAATTAAAATCATAAAAATGTTTCTTTTTATCAATTCCCTAATAAGTGAGTAGTTCCTCACTTGTTAGGGTTAAGAATAGGGAAGGTTTGAGAGATGAAAATCTCTCACCCCTTTTTTGCCCATCACATATTTTTATAGGACTCCATACATACATACACACACCGCTCCCTACGGCACCCTATCCCACGAGGTAGCGGTGATACCGTAGTTTAAAAGACCGGTTGTGCATGTTTTCCATGGAGGTTAGGGTAAGAATTAAGAAAGGAAGGACAAGAACCTAGAGAAAGAAACATCGTTTCTTCTCGATGATACTAATCCACTTTATTAATTATTACCATAACACCTCATAGATCTTAATTAGGGCATAGAAAGCGGTGAGGAATATTGATTTTCCAAACTTAAGCTAAACCTAACCCTAGCAAGATTTTAATCCTAGAATAGATCAACTTAGTTTTTAGATTTAATCAATCCAACACCGTTTGGAATTAACTCGTTAGACCAAATTGAGAATACACAAAATCCCTGTGGACCGACCCGTACGCACCGGCTAGCTACCAAGCGACGCCGTTCTTGATTGCGGTTAAAAATTCTTTGATTCATCTTTTAAAAGCACATACGCGAAATAAACACCAATCAGGGATTGCACCTGCAGGGAAGAGCGTCCCCACAATCAAAAAACCCTCACAAATGAGAGGGAATCTGATGAAGTCTTCTTCAACGGTCGCATTTATCCAAACCTCTGATATACGGTGCCATAAATTAACTTGGTATCTTCAAAGAGGTGGATGGATATGTCCAAATAGTATCTGCTCCTAAATTCAGGCGAGATGTCTTCCATGTCGCAGTCCGGTCTTCGGGGGTAAACAACCATGATTTTGTTCGTGAAAGCACGACACACAAAGTATGGAGTGGAAAGAGAAAAAGCTCCACCAGGCATGCCAGAATATGTTCACCATCGGAAACCGGTCTGATGCATGGGGAGCGCTTCTAACCTAAATCTTGTGGCAAATGCATGGGTACATATCCATCCATCTCTCCAAAGATACCAAGTTGATTTATAATACTGTATATCGGAGGTTTCGACAGATGCGACCGATGTATATGACTTCAGATTCCCCCTCATGGATAAGGGGTTTATTGATTGTGGGGACGCTTTTTCCTGCAGTCACAAGCCCCTGCAGTTAATTACTTTATCGTAAAGCGATAACAACTTCCTGCATTCTAGGTCTATTCCTTCATGTGTCGTATTTTAGTTTATTTTGGGTTGCCCTTGGATTGTATACGGATACTAATTTATGTCATCGTCCGTAAGGCACGGATTATTCAAAATCCGTACACATTTAGATTTGGTGTTTGGGACCACGTTGGTATCTTGGTTTGCCAACAGGAGTTGAATTTAGGACCCATTTCTCACATTTGTGAGGTTCGTCAGTTCACAGGGTACTTGAATTTCATCTAAGGGTCATTAGTCTTATTTAAGACCATGGTCAACTTAAAGGGTTTGAGCATATGGGCTCTGCCTAAGGATCGTTAGTCTTGTTTGAGACTAAAATCAAATTGGAGGATTTATGAGCATATAAGCTCGATTGATCTTAAGATCAGAGAAGTTTAAGCTTCAAAACTTAGCAAATTTGGGCTAAGAATTGGATCTGGCACATGTTACATGGCGCATGATGTAAGTATATGCTCCTTTTCATGCCGCTAACTAGCGGCCAAGGCAGAATAAAAAACAAAAATTTCTAAACAAAGAGCATGGATTTCTACGACCTAGAATCGAATCCAAACACTAAACTAGTGAATTAGAAGGAGTTAACTACTCGGATAATGATATCTACCTTTATAGTCGTGTCCTTCATCTGCTTTTCATTTCTTACACTCCTGGGAACTCCGAGAACATGTTTGGTGTCGGGACCCGGTTCTTGCTCACGGAGCAAAGTGCCACACGGAACAAAGTGCCACGCCAAGTGCCGTGTTAAGTGGGCGGGGGCCACCTCTTGAATCCGTGGGGGCCACCTCTTGAGTCCGTGGGACCCACTGTAGAACAATAGGGACTCTTCGGAATACATTCCGAAAGGGGGTAGATCTGTACTATAAATGGAATGATACCACTCTTCAATACAGAGGCGCCTTTTAAGTGAACCGGAACTACAAGAGCTTGAGAACTCCGTAGTTAAGCGTGCTCGGGCCAGGGAAGTCTTGGGATGGGTGACCTCCTGGGAAGTGGCCCCTGGTCGGGTCCGGTTCGCTCTAAAGGGAAAAACCGTGCGGTTTCGGTCAAAGCGGACAATACTCTCTGTATTGGGGGTGGGGCGTGACAGAATGGTATCAGAGCAGGTCCCTCAATAGTAGGTCTGTGGTTCGAGGACGAACCATTGTTCAAAGGTGGGGAGAATGTCGGGACCCGGTTCTTGCTCACGGAGCAAAGTGCCACACGAAACAAAGTGCCACGCCAAGTGCCGTGTTAAGTGGGCGGGGGCCACCTCTTGAATCCGTGGGGGCCACCTCTTGAGTTCGTGGGACCCACTGTAGAACAATGCAGACTCTTCGGAATACATTCCGAAAGGGGGTAGATCTGTACTATAAATGGAATGATACCACTCTTCAATATAGAGGCGCCTTTTAAGTGAACCGGAACTACAAGAGCTTGAGAACTCCGTAGTTAAGCGTGCTCGGGCCAGGGAAGTCTTGGGATGGGTGACCTCCTGGGAAGTGGCCCCTGGTCGGGTCCGGTTTGAAAGGTTCCTAGGCACCCTATAGAGGTCTCACAAGGCATCAACCATGCCAATTTACAAAAATTATGGTGCCGAGAAACCCTAACACGGATCTTAGACTAGAATTCTAGGCGAAATACTAAATTAGTTAACACATTAACTAAAGGAGAGAGGCTACAACCTTTGTAGATCCGTTTATCCTCTTCCTCGGCTCCACGTAGGCGTCCTCTCGCTGTCCATCTCGAATCCTAGACTCATTCGTCGGCTTCATCGGAAAAAAGAGCGGAATAGGTCGTCGGCTTCGTGCCGAAGATGATCTACGTCGAGGCATCGCAAGTTCAAGCTCCGACTTCACCAAGTTGTGAAACTTGTGAAGTAAGAAACCCAAAACAACTTGGCAAGAGGTAGAGGGTGAAGAAATAGGAGGTGGGTTCACTTTAGAATTGGATTTCTCACTTTAGATCTCAAGTTGCCATTGATGGCATGAAGGTTTCTTTCTTGAAGAAGAAGATGATCAAGAAGGAAATATTATGATAAGTTATTTAAAATGAAAAGAAAATCAATACTTATCATAATGTTTACCATGGTCAAGTGTAGAGATTAAACTAAGGTTAGTTGGAATGGTTAAGGTTAAGGAAGAGATAAGAATGGTGGACTTTTTCAAAGCTTCTTGAAGTTTCAACATAAAACAAAATAAGCCACCATACTTAACTATTTCCAAAATGAATAAATAAATAAATAACTAAATAAATAATCAAAACCCTAACCATTCATATAACCATGGTATAATCTTCACACAAACCCAAGTGAGCAAGTATCATCAAATATGATACAATCAAGTGCACAAAAAATATATCACATATACAATGTGCATCAAGTGAGAAAATCCTTTTAAAATGAACCAATACTAGTTAATGCAAAGTAATATATCAAATATATAATTATAAATTAAATCATTAAATCAACATTTGATTCAATGATCCGGTCATGTCGCACATAACCGACTAGTATCCAATGTATCGATTTATCGAATCAATCATTCGATAACTAGGTCATATCGAATATAACCAATCGAAACATTCATCGCGAGAATGAAATACGGTATCACATACACGCATTATTCTCGGTCCCGCACATATCTCATATGCGCTCCTATTTCGTTTCGCTTGAGCCAGGAAACCTCTGTGTAGGACTCTAAAGACTCGTCAATACGCCGGTAGCAGATGATGATCATATCAAGCATCCACAAGCCGCAAGTGGTTTGCTAAACGTAACGGCCATCCGGGTATTGAGCGATCAGAAGACTGACGAGCTAGTCCGCTCACACTCCTGTGAATCCAACCAGTAACACTTATCGTACAGTCCGGTCTGTTCGTCTGATACGTCGCATATCAAGTTTAGGGGTGGTATACGTCAGACCCTAATAACCGATAAGTCGTGCCGATGTGAGGCTCATAACGGGTCGAGAAACTACTGGTAACACTTACCAGCAAATCTCTGATCAGCCCTGGCCAGGGACTTCCCTGTTACGGCCAATCGAGCACAGCGCAACATCAACTCCCAATACCGGGAGAGACGAAACCCCTCTTATCGCTCATTGCCTCCATGTGACTCGGGACTGTATCCAAAGACCACCGTTTTGCACGCCCTCATGGACGTGGTAAGGTGGAGATCAAAGCACAGTGGGAATCACACAAGACTCTATGACGATCTCGGGTCTACAGACTAACCTGTACAAGTGTCACCTAAGAACTGCCATCTGACGTGAGGTATAATACCATCTGGGAGTTCTCGGCGAGTCCGTCCAGTGTACCCAGTCTCCACTGAGCACCCGCATACCATCTCTGATGTCAAACACCAATGGACATGGGATCATCCATCGCCCATCTCATTGGTCGAGAAGCGTATACGCTAGTCTACACTGGTATATCGATGCCCCGTCTCGATACACCCACAACTAGGGACCTTGAAGGATGTACTTATGGACTATCATGTCCCCACTAGTATGATCTGCATCATAGTCCAGACAGTCAAGTACACATCCTAAGGGCTTTACCAACATGTAACTATAAGACAGTATAAAGAGACTAGTATACATGTTAAGATAAAGAGTAACCAGATAGCATACTATCATATCGAGCAAGAAAGTCATCTCTATATATGTCCAAGCATCCAATATAATATACATCATCTGTACAATACTGGCCTCTAGGGCATACATACAACTAACAATCTCCCACTTGCACTAGGGCCAGCTGCTGTAGTATCGCATACCGAGCATCCCGAAGAGTCTCTCAAACTGTATCTGGGGAATGGCCTTCGTGAGTGGATCCGCCGTGTTGTTCTTCGTGTCAACCCTCCTGACCTCGATCTCCCGGCGATCAACTATCTCCCGGATCAGGTGATACCGCCTCAGAATATGCCTGGATCGCTGATGGGACCTGGGTTCCTTGGCCAAAGCCACCTCTCCATTGTTATCGCAATACAAAGGTATTGGATGCTCAATGGATGGAACCACTCCAAGTTCAGCAATGAACTTCTTGATCCAGACAGCCTCTTTGGCAGCATCGTTGGCAGCGATGTATTCAGCCTCCATCGTCGAGTCTGCCACGGTTTCCTGCTTGGAACTCTTCCAGCTAACCGCCCCTCCGTAAAGGGTAAAGACAAAGCCCAACTACGACTTAGAGTCGTCCTTATCACTCTGGAAGCTCGAATCGGTAAAGGACTCCACTTGGAGCTCTCCGTTACCATACACCAAGAACATATCTCTAGTCCTTCGTAAGTACTTGAGAATGCTCTTCACAGCTGTCCAGTGACTCTCTCCAGGATCAGCTCGATACCTGCTCACTACACTTAGTGAGTATGCTACATCGGGTCTGGTACATAGCATCGCATACATGATAGAGCCTACAGCCGAAGCATAGGGTATCCCTTGCATGCGAGCTCTCTCCAAATCAGTCTTGGGAGACATATTTTTGGAGAGAGTGACTCCAGAGATCGTGGATAAGTTCCCATGCTTGGAATCTTCCATACTAAACCTTTTTAGTATGGTGTCAATGTACCTGGATTGGGACAATCCCAATATCCGTTTGGATCTATCTCTATAGATCCTAATTCCCAATATGCAGGAGGCATCACCAAGATCTTTCATTGAGAATCTTTGTGATAAGAAGAGCTTGACCGATTGCAGCATAGGAATGCCATTTCCTATCAAGAGTATGTCGTCCACGTACAATACGAGGAAGACAACCTTACTCTCTGCCACCTTCTTGTAAATACAAGGTTCATCTGGATTTTTGACGAAATCAAACTCTTTGATAACGACGTCAAAGCAGATGTTCCAACTCCGTGATGCTTGCTTTAATCCATAAATGGATTTAAGCAGCTTACACACCTCCCGCTGCTCCCACTATCTACGAAGCCCTCTGGCTGAGTCATGTACACGCACTCTTCTAAATCACCATTTAGAAAGGCGGTCTTAACATCCATTTGCCAGATTTCGTAATCATGATATGCAGCGATGGCAAGCATGATCCGGATGGATTTAAGCATAGCCACTGGAGAAAAGGTTTCGTCATAGTCCACACCTGGTCTTTGACGAAAACCCTTTGCAACAGGTCTAGCTTTGAAAGTCTCCACTTTCCCATCTACACCAAGTTTCTTCTTGAAGATCCACTTGCTCCCAATGGGTTTTACCCCTTCAGGAGCAACTTCCAAAGTCCATACTTTGTTGGTGTACATGGATTCCATCTCGGACCGCATAGCATCCAGCCATTTCACTGAGTTCCCACTCGTGATGGCCTGCTCGAAGCTAGTTGGGTCATCATCCTCCATGATGCAATCCTCGCTTCCACCATCAATGAGAAAACCGTAGTATCTCTCAGGTGGACGAGAAACCCTACTAGATCGGCGGAGAGGCTGAGGTTCGTCGGGTACTACCGAATCTTCTGGTTCCACTAAATCTTCAGTTATAGTTTGTGTTTCTGGAACTTCTTCCAGTTCTACCTCAGAGCCACTAATCTCTTTTGCAAGAAATTCCTTTTCTAAAAAGGTGGCATGTTGAGCAATAAACACTTTTTGTTGTTCACTGTGGTAGAAAAAATATCCAGTTGAATGTTTAGGATATCCCACAAACTTACATAGAACTGACCGTGCCTCGAGTTTGTCTGGATTTTGCCTTTTGACATAGGCCAGACAACCCCATATCTTAACTCGTTTAAGACATGGTCTCTTCCCACTCCATATCTCATATGGTGTGGTAGGTACAGATTTAGTTGGAACTTGATTCAATAGGTATGCCGCTGTCTCAAGCGCATACCCCCAGAAGGAAATAGGTAACTCAGCTGTACTCATCATAGAGCGCACCATATCTAATAGGGTGCGATTCCTCCGCTCCGATACACCGTTGTGCTGTGGTGTATACGGAGGAGTAAGCTGAGAGAGAATCCCATTCTCTTTTAGGAAGTCCAGGAATTCATTGCTCAAGTATTCACCTCCTCGATCAGATCGTAGGATTTTAATACTTTTTCCGGTTTGTTTTTCGACTTCTTGTTTATATTCTCTAAATTTCTCAAAAGCTTCAGACTTGTGTCTTATCAAGTACACATGTCCGTATCTTGAGAGATCGTCAGTGAATGTAATGAAGTACGAAGAACCATCCCTGGCATGTGTAGACATGGGACCGCATACATCACTATGTATTAGTCCCAAGAGTTCGGTAACTCTTTCTCCGTGTCCCGTAAACGGAGTTTTGGTCATCTTGCCTTTGAGACATGACTGGCAAGTGTCATAAGATGAAAATTCGAATGGTTTCAAATACCCATCCTTATGCAACTTAGCCAGTCGTGTCGCATTTATGTGACCCAGTCTACAATGCCACAAGAAGGATTCGTTCAGTTCAGAACTCTTCCTCTTGTGTGTGTTTGTTATACTCAGAACTGTTGATTGATTTAGAACATAAATGCCATTGCACAACGTGCCTGATCCAACCAACTTTTGGTTACGGAAAATGTTCATAACATTGTCCTGTAATACAAAATTATATCCCTCTTTACTTAATAAAGAAACTGATATAATGTTGCATATCAGGTTCGGCATGTAATAGCATTCGTTCAGAACCAATGTATTACCAGTTGGTAATACAAGGTGATATTCCCCGACAGTTTTAGCTGCAACAATTGCACCATTTCCAACTCTAATGTCTTTATCACCTTCTCCAAGTTCTCTACCTTTCCTTAGCCCATGTAACTGATTACATATATGGGATCCTGACCCGGTATCTAATACCCAGGACGTAGAGCAAATAGAGAAACAATTCTCAGTAACGAACACACCCGAAGAAAATGCATCATCATGTACTTTCTTTATTCGGGTGGCATGGGAATCCTGGTATTCCCCTATATCCTGTTCATTCCTATAACTCTTATAAGAAAGAACGGAACCAACGTTCCCCAGCACGGTATAACATGCGGGTTCGGTCAATACATCCATATTATTATCTTTATTAGGGCATGAAATGGTCGCTACCTGGAGAGAGAGAGAAGAAAACACTTTAGCGTATGCTCTTGCAAGATCAGATTGGTTATTATCTTATCTAATCAGGATGGCTCCCACTGCTTTTTATCAAATCTTCCTTCAAACCCTAAAAGGAAAGACTAGCCGGGATTAATTACACACTACAGGTTCGCCAATTTTTCAGCCAGGCCAGTGTCGGTACTTTGAGGGAGGTCCCCCGTGCTTTCGCACGAACCTAATTAATGTAAACCTCGTTTTCCCAGAGGCGTAACCTCGTTGACACCTTTCTAGACACCTACTTGATCGGCTAATTGCAATGTGCAAAACTCTCCCAGGAGTAACTCTTACTCGCAGTGGGTATCGGGATCCAACTATTTCATAGAAGGTATGCAATCTCATTGCAAATTTCAACACTTGAAATTCCCGATAATATTTTGCCCCTAGTGTGCCATGACCTTGATAGAGGTCAACAAATCATAGTGCACTAGTCAAGTTCAACCCATCATTTCTTGATTGAATCAAACCCACCCGCACGACCCTTGACAGAGGTCAACAAGGTCGTACGACTACCCTAATCCAATCACATCACATGCTTTGCAGATAATTACTAGTTAGCTACCGCACACTACGCCTTGACAGAGGTCAACAAACGCAGCACGAATACTAAATTGTCTTTATCTGAAATGACGGAGGGCTACGTCAGGTTTTTCTAAAAACCTATTGCGTAATGAACTCGATATCGTTGTAGAATCAAATGAAGTTTTGAAATGGAGTGATTTTGAGGCTTTTCCAGTTTTGCTAAAGGGGTCACTCCCGGTGAAGGGATCGTCGGCCCTTTCCTCGTCGAATGAGGTGCGGGATATATCATATATATCACTGTGCAAAGCAAAACTCAAAAGCAATCAAAAGCAAACCGAGTGTGTAGCATCTGCCAGTTATTGCTAAAGGATTCACTCCTGGTGAAGGGATCTCGGTCCTTTCCTCATCGAATAAGGTGCAGGGCATATCATATATACCGCTATGCAAAGCAAGAACTGTAGCTACCTGTTTTATTTAAAATTTGATTCTACAACATCATTTGGTTTCTTTTCTTTCATTAATCACATTAATGAAGTCCCATCATTTAAGTACCTAAACATCACAGATAAATACGACGTACACTTATGCCATCCGCATTCGCCTCGATGTCCCCTCGTGCACCGTTAGGTTAGGTAACTAACGACAGAGCAGGGCAGGGCTAGTGTGGGTGCAAAACATAAGTAACGTCTATATAATATATCATATATACTATATACTGTATCCATCACAGAACATCACATGATCACATCACAGATATCGCAGCAGAAGAAACATATGAAATATTGGATATACTAGGACGTCCGTGTTTTCAATACGAGCCAGTATAAAACACGGATTCCACGGTCGTGATGAATAGCCAATCCCACACCCCTAGACCCCTACGAGAGCGGCAAGCAATCCTGCCAATTCTAGGGTTAGGAGACCCGTACTCGACTCCTCGAGTTGGTCTCCCACTGGACCCCAGAACCCGGTTACTTGTGCTCCCCTCCTTGGGTCTATCCTAATGCGGAAAAGTAAATAATATACAAAAGGCGACAACTTCCGCTACCTGGAAGTGCCCTAAATAAAAGAATATTACATACAGTTTTTACATGAATGAAAATGAAAAACACTCATCTCACATAAAAACCCCCGGCTATTCGAACACGACGATCCAATATAACATATCCAGCAACACATAACATCACATGTCATCAACGTAAGTAAGTATGCATACCCCAATTGTCGTTGACGTATAGCAACGAAACCGGCGATACATCACATGCCTAATCAAATGAAATACTTAGACATCACATGCCTAACAATTATAAACCCCGTATTTTAGTCTCATTATCGAAAACCCTTTTCAACATCAAGTGAGACTAAACGGTTAGATTTATAACATTCATTCAGTTATCTCATAACTACTTGTGAATTCCAATTATTGTATCACATTCCAGATAAACAGAAAATGTTAAACTTTCCGATTGAACAGTCGAATATCCAAGTTTTCCCGATACAGCTCAACACATGAAATAAGTCTAACAACATTCAGTTTGTGCCTCAGTACCAACGGTCCAGCCGTAGAAGGGTCAAGCCAACGCCTCACATGTGGCACGCCGTACTGCCCCAAACCCGAAGGTTCAAAGGGCAGTTCAAGACGGTCACATAATCGAGTTAAGGTTTGTTGTCTTCTAGAGGGTCCATCGAGTTACTTGCACTACTTAGAACGTCGTTAAACCATGAAAAAATCCAACACTTGGAAATTTCCCGACAGGGGAAAAATTGGGTATTTATATCCGGTCGAACTTTTTAACATATTCTAAAAATTATCCGGAAATACAAAAAGACGAAATTTGATACCCCGATCGAAACACCGAATCCCCAAAGCAACCCCAGAAAATTCAACTCTTGAATAATTATTAAAAATACCCAGGAAAATCACCACTGGAAACTAAGAATTACTGTGTAAAATTCTTTATATATTGAGGCCGTACGGCCGCGGAACCGCCGCATGAGCCATGCTCATGCCGCGGATCCGCAGCTACTTAGTGGAATTAGGCTGTCGAATTTCACACAAACTCTTATATTTTCCTGATTGTTTTTCTGCATATTTTTAATCTGGAAAAATCCCAGATTTTGGAAAAAGTCCAGAGAGCGTGTAAAAAATGCGGTTTCGGGTTCGTTCGGACTTCAAATTCCGTCTAGACTTCGCCTAAGGCTCTAGCTAGGCTCTGATACCACTGAAAGGTTCCTAGGCACCCTATAGAGGTCTCACAAGGCATCAACCATGCCAATTTACAAAAATTATGGTGCCGAGAAACCCTAACACGGATCTTAGACTAGAATTCTAGGCGAAATACTAAATTAGTTAACATATTAACTAAAGGAGAGAGGCTACAACCTTTGTAGATCCGGTTATCCTCTTCCTCGGCTCCACGTAGGCGTCCTCTCGCTGTCCATCTCGAATCCTAGACTCATTCGTCGGCTTCATCGGAAAAACGAGCGGAATAGGTCGTCGGCTTCGTGCCGAAGATGATCTACGTCGAGGCATCGCAAGTTCAAGCTCCGACTTCACCAAGTTGTGAAACTTGTGAAGTAAACACCCAAAACAACTTCGCAAGAGGTAGAGGGTGAAGAAATAGGAGGTGGGTTCACTTAAGAATTGGATTTCTCACTTTAGATCTCAAGTTGCCATTGATGGCATGAAGGTTTCTTTCTTGAAGAAGAAGATGATCAAGAAGGAAATATTATGATAAGTTATTTAAAATGAAAAGAAAATCAATACTTATCATAATGTTTACCATGGTCAAGTGTAGAGATTAAACTAAGGTTAGTTGGAATGGTTAAGGTTAAGGAAGAGATAAGAATGGTGGACTTTTTCAAAGCTTCTTGAAGTTTCAACATAAAACAAAATAAGCCACCATACTTAACTATTTCCAAAATGAATAAATAAATAAATAACTAAATAAATAATCAAAACCCTAACCATTCATATAACCATGGTTTAATCTTCACACAAACCCAAGTGAGCAAGTATCATCAAACATGATACAATCAAGTGCACAAAAAATATATCACATATACAATGTGCATCAAGTGAGAAAATCCTTTTAAAATGAACCAATACTAGTTAATGCAAAGTAATATATCAAATATATAATTATACATTAAATCATTAAATCAACATTTGATTCAATGATCCGGTCATGTCGCATATAACCGACTAGTATCCAATGTATCGATTTATCGAATCAATGATTCGATAACTAGGTCATATCGAATATAACCAATCGAAACATTCATCGCGAGAATGAAATACGGTATCACATACACGCATTATTCTCGGTCCCGCACATATCTCATATGCGCTCCTATTTCGTTTCGCTTGAGCCAGGAAACCTCTGTGTAGGACTCTAAAGACTCGTCAATACACCGGTAGAAGATGATGATCATATCAAGCATCCACAAGCCGCAAGCGGTCTGCTAAACGTAACGGCCATCCGGGTATTGAGCGATCAGAAGATTGACGAGCTAGTCCGCTCACACTCCTGTGAATCCAACCAGTAACACTTACCTACAGTCCGGTCTGTTCGTCTGATACGTCGCATATCAAGTCTAGGGGTGGTATACGTCAGACCCCAATAACCGATAAGTCGTGCCGATGTGAGGCTTATAACGGGTCGAGAAACTACTGGTAACACTTACCAGCAAATCTCTGATCAGCCCTGGCCAGGGACTTCCCTGTTACGGCCAATCGAGCACAGCGCAACATCAACTCCTAATACCGGGAGAGACGAAACCCCTCCTATCGCTCATTGCCTCCATGTGACTCGGGACTGTACCCAAAGACCACCGTTTTGCACCCCCCTCATGGACGTGGTAAGGTGGAGATCAAAGCACAGTGGGAATCACACAAGACTCTATGACGATCTCGGGTCTACAGACTAACCTGTTCAAGTGTCACCTGAGAACTGCCATCTGACGTGAGGTATAATACCATCTGGGAGTTCTCGGCGAGTCCGTCCAGTGTACCCAGTCTCCACTGAGCACCCGCATACCATCTCTGATGTCAAACACCAATGGACATGGGATCATCCATCGCCCATCTCATGGGTCGAGAAGCGTATACGCTAGTCTACACTGGTATATCGATGCCCCGTCTCGATACACCCACGACTAGGGACCTTGAAGGATGTACTTATGGACTACCATGTCCCCACTAGTCTGATCTGCATCATAGTCCAGGCAGTCAAGTACACATCCTAAGGGCTTTACCAACATGTAACTATAAGACAGTATAAAGAGACTAGTATACATGTTAAGATAAAGAGTAACCAGATAGCATACTATCATATCGAGCAAGAAAGTCATCTCTATATATGTCCAAGCATCCAATATAATATACATCATCTGTACAATACTGGCCTCTAGGGCATACATACAACTAACACGGTTCGCTCTAAAAGGAAAAACCGTGCGGTTTCGGTCAAAGCGGACAATACTCTCTGTATTGGGGGTGGGGCGTGACATTTGGGGTCGATCATTCTTGTCGAAAAAAAGAATCCTAACCTAGGCTTTAGCTTCACTCTAAAGTGAGAAGTGAAGCAACTAGTGATCAAGACTTTCTAGGAATTAGTCACTAAGATGTAGTTATGGCTAATATCTAATGTTTTTATTTCTTTTTCCTTTTCCTTTCTCACTTACTAAAACTCAAGAGAAGAGGAAGAAGAAGATGATGGTGACAATCAAGTCAGCATGGTAAAAATGATGAAACATTATCCTCATCTTTTTTCTTTTTCACTTTTCTTATTATTGTGAGAGTGGGTGGACTTGTAACTCACCATGGTGAGTCACAAGCCCACACTCTTCTCACATAAACAAGAAGAGATGAGAACAAAAGAGAGAGCCACCTCATTTGTACACATATACATATGTATAAGTGTGTACACACACACAAATACATTAACATAAGTATATGTTACAAATACATATACCTGTATTCGTATCAAAATAAATAAACCTGTATTCATATAAAATACGAATACCCGTATTTATATTAAGATAAAAACACCCGTATTTATGTCAAGTCACAAATACACGTATTTATACAAATACCTGTACTCGTATAAATACCGTATTCTTTCAAAATAAAAATACCGGAGAGAAAAATACCAAAAAGATATATATATATATATATATATATATATAATACTAACTTACATTTCATCCAAATGTAATAATCTGGTTATCTTTCAAACCGGCTTGTATTAACAAAATGTCCGATTAAAAGTACGTATAAAAAAACACGTATTAATCGAACCTAAGTATGTATCAAAATGCGTGCACTATATCGTTTCGCCTAAGCTGAGAAACCCTTTGTGTGGGACTCTAAAGACTTGAAAATACGCTGGCAGTAGGTTTAACCACAAGTATGTCAGCGGCACTAGCTGTACGTAACGACTGCCCAGGTATTGAATAAAAGGAAGGTCGACAAGAAAACTCGTTCGTATCCTTACCGAGTCTGAAAGTGACAATCTCTGTATAATCCGGTCTCTTCATCAGAGAGTATTACATATCGGGTCTAGGAGGTGGAAAACGCCATACCCCTAATAACCCGATGAGTCATATCAATGTGGCTCAAAACCATCTCGTGAAACTACTGATCTCACAATTAGTAAATCTCAACTTTCTTGGCCAAGGTCTTATGGTGATGAACAATCGAACACTACGCGACATTGACTCCCTATACCGGGAGAGACGAATCCCTTCTATCGCTCACTACCCCCAAGTGCTTTGGGACTGTACCCAACTAAAACCTGTTTGCACGACTCTTTAAAGCCGTGGTAGAGTAGTAATCTAAGTACAGTGGAAACACACTCGAGACGAATGATGATGTCTGGTCTAAAGACTAACATGTACTCATGTCACCAGAGATCTACTATCTGACGAAAGGTATATTACCATCTAGAAGTTCTCGGCGAATCCATCCAGTGTAACTCATAACCTAATTAGCACTTGTATACTATCTTTGGTGCCAAACACTAATGGCTGTGGGACATGCCACCTTCTCTCACAGGAATGAGAAACGTATACACTAGTCTACTCTGGAGTATCGATGCCCTATCTCGAAACTTGGAAATTTAAGGATGTGCTTATAGACTGCCTAGACCCCACAAGTATGATCACCATCACAACTCTAGTAGTCAAGCAAAGATCCCACAGGCTTTACCAACATGTATACGAGATACGTAAAATAAATAGAACATATACACATGTTGAGGTAAAGACAAACCAGATAGCATACTATCATATTGAGCAAGACTGTCATGTACATATATATCCTAAGCATCCATATGTAGTATACAATCCTATATTATACAATAAAGGCCTCTAGAACATACATCCAACAATCTCCCACTTTCACTATGGCCATGTATTGACGTATCGAAAACCAATCATCTCCAATAGCCGCTCAAGCAGAGTCTGAGGATGTGCCTTTGTGAGTGGGTCCGTCATGTTGCCTTTTGTGTATACTCTCCTAACCTCGATCTCCCGGGGATCATTGATCTTCCTGATCAGGTGATACCATCTTAAGATGTGTCTGGATTTCTGATGGGACCGTGGTTCCTTCGCTAACGCTATAGCCCCATTGTTATCACAATACAAAGGTATTGGATCAATAATAGAAGGAACCACCTCAAGTTCATGAATGAACTTTCTCATCTAGACAGTCTCTTTTGCGGCATCACCGGCAACAATGTATTCGGCCTCCTTCGTCGAGCCAGCTATGGTGTCCTGTTTGAAAGTCTTCCAACAGACCGCCCCTCCATTGAGGGTAAACATATAACCCAAGAAATACTTGTTGTCATCCTTGTCGCTTTGGAAACTTGAATCGGTAAAGGAATCCATCTAGAGGTCTCCATTACCATACACTAAGAACATATCTTTTGTCCTTCTTAAGTACTTCAGAATGTTTTTCACAGCTTTCCAATACGTCTCCCCTGAGTTTGACTGATACCGGCTTATTACGCTAAGTGCATAAGCTACATCTGGTCTGGTACATAATATCATATACATTATAGATCCTACCACCGAAGCATAGTGTATAATGCTCATGTGAGGCATCTCTTCATCCGTCTTAGGAGACTTCTCTTTGGAGAGGGTGATTCCATGACAAGCCGGTAAATGTCCTTGCTTGAAATCTTCCATACTATACCTCTTTAGTATGGTGTCAATGTATCTGAAAGTGCCAACATTCTCTTAGATCTACCACGATAGATCTTGATCTTCAGAATGTAAGAAGCATAACCCAGGTCCTTCATGGAGAAATTCTGAGACAAGAACAGCTTGACTAGCTGTAGCATAGGAATATCATTTCTTATTAGGAGAATATCATCCACGTACAATACGAGGAATACCACAGTTCTCCCTATAATCTTCTTGTAAATAGAAGGCTCATCTATATTTTTGATGAATTCAAATTCATTGACTGTTTCATCAAAATAGATGTTCCAGCTCCGAGATGCCTGCTTTAATCCATAAATAGATTTAAGTAACTTGCACACCTTTCCGTTGCTCCCACTGTCAATGAAGTCCTCTGGCTGATCCATATAGACACACTCTTCTAAAGCGCTGTTTAGAAAAGCGGTCTTTACGTCCATCTGCTAGATTTCATGGTCATGGAAGGCAGCAATAGTAAGAAGGATCCAAATGGATTTCAACATAGCCACTAAAGAAGAGGTTTCATCATAATCCATATATGGTCTTTAACGAGAACCTTTTACAACAAGTTTAGCCTTATAGGTTTCCACCTGTCCATCTACACCAACCTTCTTCTTCTTAAAGATCCATTTGCAGCCGACTGGTTTTTACCCCTAGCGGTGCAATGTCCAAAATCCGAACTTTGTTGGTATACATGGACTCCGTTTCAAATCGTATAGCATCCAGCCATTTCACAGAGTCTCTTCTAGAAATGGCCTCCTCAAAACTAGTAGGATCATCTTCTTCCAAGATGAAATCTTCTCGATCCCTGTCTATGAGAAAACTGTAGTATTTCTCGGGCGGAAAAGAAATCCTACGAGATCTGCATAGTGGCTGAGGTTCGTCCGGAGCTATTAAATCATGTCGCCCCACCAAATCCTCAGTTATAGTTTGTGATTCTTGAATTTCTTCTAGTTCTACCGTGCTCTCACTAATTTCTTTTGCAAGAAATTCCCTTTCCAAAAAGATAGCAAGATAAGCAACAAAAACCTTCTGTTCCTCGTTGTGGTAGAACAAAAATCCAGCCGAATACTTTGGATATCCCGCAAATTTACATAGAACTGATCGTGCATGGATACTTTGGATATCCCGCAAATTTACATAGAACTGATCGTGTATGAAGTTTGTCTGGACTTCGTGTTTTAAAGCCAGACAACCCCATTTCTTAATACGTTTAAGATATGGTCTCTTCCCATTCCACATTTCAAAAGGTGTTTTAAGCACGGTTTTAAATGGAACATCATTCAATAGGTATGCTGCTGTTTGAAGCGCATGTCCCCAGAATGAAAGAGACAGATCAGCACTACTCATCATGGAGCGAACTATATCCAATAGGGTACGATTCCTCCTTTCCGATACACCATTGTGTCATGGTGTATATGAAGAAGTAAGCTGAGAGAGAATACCATTCTCTTTTAGATGGTCAAGGAATTCCGTGCTTAAGTACTCCCATCCTCTATCAGATCAGATGATCTTGATACTTTTGCCAGTCTGGTTCTCCACTTCATTTTTATATTCTTTGAATTTCTCAAAAGTTTCATATTTTTATTTCAAAAGATATACATAACCGAACCTAGAGAGATCGTCAGTGAATGTGATGAAGTATGAGAACCCACCCCTTGCATGTATAGATATTGGACCACATATATCACCGTGTATGAGTCCTAAGAGCTCTGTTGCTCTTTCTTTGTATTCGGTGAACAGATATTTGGTCATCTTACCTTTGAGACAAGATTGGCAAGTTTCATAGGATGTAAATTCGAAAAAATCCAAATATTCATCTTTATGCATCTTAGCTAATCTTTTCTCGTTGATATGACTGTTTACCCCCGAAGACTGGACTGAGACGTTGAGACGTCTAGCCTGAATTTGGGGGCAGATACTATTTGGACATATCCACCCACCTCTTCGAAAATACAAAGTTGAATTATGGCACCTTATATCGGAGATTTGGACAGATGCGACCGTTGTAGCAGACTTTATCAAATTCCCCCTCATTTATGAGGGGTTTTTGATTGTAGGGACGCTCTTCCCTGCAGGCGCAAGCCTCTACAGTTAATTACGTTATTGCGTTGCGATAACAACTTTCTCCTGCTCCATTAGTTCACTTCGTGTCGTATGTTATTTTCTTTATTTTGGTTGCCCGTAGATTGTATACGGAGACTAATTTATGTCGTCGCCCGTAGGGCGCGGATTAGTCCAAATCCGTACATATATTTTTCATTATATGGGTCAAGCATTTACTTGATGGGGTCAACGTTGGTAGCATGGTTTGCAAACGGGAATGAACTTAAGACACATTTCTCACATTTGTGAGGTCCATCCGTTCATCGGAAACTTGGGTTTGATCTAAAGACCGTTAGTCTTATTTGAGACTAAGACCGACTTATGAAAAAATGAGCATATGGGCTCAACTGATTATTAGATCATATATGAATAGCCCATAGATAGTATACAGTAATCAATATGGAGACAGTCCACAGGGCAAAACATATTAGTTTAAATACGTCGCGGTCTAACATTCATCTTGTGCGCACGTGTATTTGTTATGTGGCGAAGTGAACGATGGTGACATGGAATTCGTCCAATTTGGGGTGTGATCCAATTTGATGTGTGCACATCAATATGGAAGTACATCAGTGTGGGATTTATCATTCCCTGTCTTGATGAAATTTCATATCAAGTTGGGATGAGAAAGGAGTTGTTAGTTATCGAGACCCGCCAGCTCTCCGAAGACATTGAGGAATTATAATGATATATATCAGAGGTGTGAAAAGATGTACCCTTGAACCAAATCCCATGTTTGGGGGAAAAGGTTGCAGTGGACCTAAGAATCATTAGTCGAATTTAAGACTAAGATTATCTTAGAAGATATGGGGTGAATATAATTTTGGATATTATTGATGAGAGATCATTAGTCATGTTTTAGACTAAGATCAGTTCGGAAATCACGAGCATATGAGCTCACTTGATTTAAAATCAATGAAGTTTAATGATTGTAATAAAATCTTGATGTGTAATATCGAATCAAATAGTCCCCGATTTCGGCGCTATTTGATTGATCGTAAATGCGAGACTGAGTAAGTAAATCAAATCAATAAGAGTCTCTTTGTGTAGGTAATGAAAATTGAATCAGGTTCACAATCAAAAAATTATATTTGACCACAATCAACTACAGTGTCAGTTGTAGATCGTAAGCGAGTGCGGATCGTCCACAGGGATTGTGCGATTCGTTTTTATATTTGATTTGTTTGAATTGAAAAGTTAATCGAAAAGAAAAGAAAACATGATTCAAGAATTTATCAATTGATTCAGGTGTCACGAGTTTAATCAAGAATCAAGAACTGATAAACAATCAAGAATTGGGTTTCGATAATATTTCCAACCAAAATGTCAAGAATCTAAATGAGGCTCGTAGGAATCGATCGGATCTATAGATGTGATGTAATTTCAAGATTTCATGTTCTTGTCCTTCGAAGGATTGATACTAGATCGATGATGATCGACGAGAGTTAGGGCTTTCTTGATGAAACTAGGGTTTCATCCTTTAACCCTTGTTCTTTCGTGGATTATCATTCACATTCTAGCCTCTAGCAATTTCAAGAAACGATCGTAACTCCCCAATCTCGAGCGATATCAATCAAGAAAGCATCGCAACGAATTGGGTCGTCGATTCTTGAACTTGCTAGGGTTTACAAAACTCGTGGGATTCAAGAATCGATTTAAGATATATTACATCATCATTCTATTGATCGTCTCGACTCCTCGAAGAGCGGAGTATTACTCAAACATCACAACAAGAATTACAACTAGAAATTTAGATTGAATCATGATGCAAGAATTTAAAGAAAACAAGATAAAAGAATATCACCTTTTATTTATATCAACAATTTGATTACAGTCGCTCAAGAACTACAAGAGGAAGAATTAAATTGTCGACTTGGCTTCGCTCGGCTCCGTGAGTCACGGATCGGCTTGGACCACTTGCTCTGTTGAAGACCGGTTCGGCTCCTAAAAGGTTGCAAGGCTTCTTGCTTAATGGGTACTCAGGATCTTGGCTTTTGATTGGAATTAGAGTTAGGGTTTCGCACAAGTCCTCTCACTAGACTTGTGGAAGAAGAAGATAAAGAAAGAGATAGAATGGCTCTAAAATGAACTAATGGATTGATTTTTCTAAGGTTCCAAGATGAATCAAGATGATTTACAAGTGAGCCTAGGGCCTTATTTATAGACCACCCAAACCCTAAGCCTTTGAGTTCCCTCCAAAAGTTTGTTGAAAGACTTCTAGAAAGAGTTTGTTAGGCTTAGCTTAGGGTTTAAGCTAGGGTTTAGGGAGAAGTTTCTAGAATGATAGACTAGTTTAGTGTTGATCCCAAACCTTGCTGATCTGGCAAAAGTATCTGGAGTCTTCTGGAAATTGGAGTGTTATTCTGAAGTGTGGGCCCAGAATGAAGCATTGTACACCAAAGATTTAGGGCTGACGAGGCAAGACGGCCGCGGAACCGCAGCCTAAGCCGGCTTGCGCCGCGGTTCCGCGGCCAAGTGGTGGCTTGATGGCTTCAAACTTCTGGTGTGGTCTTGGGTTGATACTTGGATCTTTCTTTGATAGGTTGATTTGTATTTTCCCCTTTGTATTGATACCAGAACTGAAATCATTGAGTTGGCGTAACGTTTTAGCTGTACCCTGTAAATTTTGGCCTTTCTGCTCGATTTTCCTGCACAGATCTCAAAACAAGTGTTGTGCAAATGTAGGGATGATGCGATGCCATGAAATGCAGTCAATTTCCTTTATAGTGTTGGTTTTAGAGTCTAATACATGTAATCTGATATTTTGCGACAGTTTTGCTAATATGTAAAATATGAATGCCGAACACTTCTATATGAATGCAAATGATGAGGAAATTGCCGGCTAAAATATACAATATTTTCGACTAATCATTTAACTTCAGGAAACTTAGCCAATTTAGGCTAAGATTGGGTTTTTATACTACCCAGCAGTGCTAAGCATTCAGATATATAGCGCTCACATGTGTTTCACGTGAGGCGCTAGTGCTAAGCACTGGTCTTTCCTGGCGCTCATGTGGGTTTCACGTGAGGCACTGATCTTTTAGCTTCTTTTGAGCGCTCACACGTATTTCACGTGAGGCATTAAGTTTTGGCGCTCATGTGTGCTTCACGTGAGGCACTGCACTAGTGCTAAACACTAAACTTTTCTGTTTTCTAGCGCTCATGTGTGTTTCACGTGATGCGCTATATTTTTGGAGATTTAATCTCTGTTGATGTTTTTTAGAGAATTTAAAACTTTTTTAATGGTATTTTGACCATTAAAGATACCAAAATCACTATTTTGAGGATCTTGGATCAGATTTTTTAATAACTAAATTCTTGATTTGAAGGAATTAAGTTCTTGATTTTGAGCGCTCACATGTGTTTTACGTAAGGGCTAGGTTCTTAAAGATTTGATATCTGTTCATGTTCTCAGAGAGGTTAAACCTTTGTTAATGGTATTTTGACCATTAACGATCACTATTTTGAGGATCTGGGATTAGATTCTTTAAGAACTAAGTTCTTGATTTGAGGGAACTAATTTCCTGAAGTATTAAAGATTCCACCTTCTCCATGTTCTTTCATCCATGATATCCTTTTTAACATTGTTCTTCCCTGAATCTTTGACTCTCAAGAACAAGATCTTCCCGATGAGAATTAAATTGTCAACTTGTAAGAGACTTGTCTTGTGGATCTCAGATCCAGAGAAAGAACTAAGTTCTTTGAAAAGGGTTAAACCCTTATTTATATGATATGATAAGTAAAGAAGATATCTTGATCTCTGCTCTTTTTTTCTTTACCTAGGGCTTTGATGAGGAAGACCTTTCTTCTTTACTGAGAATTAAATTCTCTGTTGTTGTTTTTTGTGGACCCTTTTGAGAGTTTTCTGTATTTTTTTACAGAAGCTTATGGGGGGTCTCCTCCTTCTTTATATCGACTTTTTCCCCTTTAATTAATCTTTTTTCTCCTATTTATAGGAGAAGAGAAAAATCAATTTGTTGAGAAAATCTCTCGTTGATTGATCATGATTGATTTTATAATCACTGTAACAACTCCATTTTTAGTGTACAAAAATTTTCTTAAAATTAATGTATACTTGTGGTATTTACTTTTGGCTGTGACTGCTTTAAATATTTAATTAACTCCTTAATTACAAGAAAGAGCTTGTAGCTCATTGGTAATACCTTGCACTGCTGAACCAAGCCACCAGCGTTCAAATCTCATACCCCATATTATTTTATTTTGATTTTTTTTTATAATACTAACAGTCAACACGTGTTAACTCCCGAAAATCCCACTACCCTAGAAAAAGTATATATACCAGTGAGTTCTCCAGACGACTCCTCACCTCCCCACCTCCTGACTCGGCCAGACTCGGCCGAGTCAGCCGGCCGACTCGGGTCGGCGCCGCCAGCCGGACTCGGCCGGTCGGCCGAGTCGTCGACTGAAAAGATCTGTCTTTTCCTCTCCCCTACCCCCGTGCACACTTCATTTACTTAGATCGGTTCCAGAGAATTCAAAAAGTCCCATTTACTCTATTTTTAATGAATTTTAATATATTTTTTACATTTTTTCAATTTAAACTCTTCATCTAGCCTAACCCTAGCCTAACCCTATAAATACCACCCCTACACTCTACCCCCTTACCCCAAAACTCTGAGCCAACTCTCAAGAAATCTCTAGAAACCCTAATATGCAATCGAAGTGAGTGAAAGGCGAAGCTCCGGCGGATTTTCCGGCGACAACTGTAGGAACTCCCGGCGACGAAACGACGCACCGTCGACTCTTCTCGTCTCCCCTTCCTCTCTTTTAAAGTCCTAAACCCGTAAGTCCTAATTTCTCTCCTTTACTTTTTTCTAAAAATACGAACTTCCAAAACCCGACGGAATCGAAACAAATCCAATTTCCGATTCGGTTTCTTCCTAAAACTTCACTTTTCTTTAATACAATTATGCTAAAACCAATTCATGTTGACTATTAAACACTAACTAATCATATTGAACAAGTTTTATATCAAAAGTAATTGCTATATTCATTTTACTGTATTTCTTTCATTAAAATACCATATAATTTCATTTATACATTTAAACCATCAAAACCGTTGCTATACCTTTAAGTAGATCATGAGGTAATGACCTACCTCATCACACACTCATATGCAACATAGCACAATACCCTCGCGAACATAGAATATGGGAAAACGACACCTTTTCATTTAAATACCTTTTAATAATAAAACCATTTTCTAAACGATTTAGATTTATACAAATCTTTGCAAAGCGCTGCTACAACCCATTTGGGGAACCCGTTCGGGATGGTGCAGATTATCGCACATCCTCGGGCTTAGTAGTGCGAGATACAGACCTCCGTAAGGAGCATTCGGTCTCGAAAGATTTAAAATACGAAAATCTAAAGAAAATGAGATTTCTAAAAATTATATATATTAAAAATTATTTTCATATAAATATATGTATATATATCCTTAAAATATCTATTTTGTAATAATATAAATTCCACCTTTTTCTAAAAATATCACAAGAATCATTTTACACTAAAATACCATGAATTCCCTACAAATCATTATTACAAATAAATACCTTTATTTATGAAATTAGGATATTTTCACTAAAAATATCACAATATAAAATCTACATTCATTACAACTCTAAAGACGATAACTAAATACTTGGGGGGTATTTTGAAAAGTATATAATAGTATTTTTATATAAAACCCCCTCAAATTCTATAAATTACCCTAAGGACCCTAGTAAACATAGGTTTAAGCGGGACCAATCTCTTGAGCCTTAGGGAGCCGGAGAAGTGGGTACTTGCCTATTTAAGGTAGATAAATTAACAACGGTGTTATCAATACGGTAATCGTCTTTGAAAAAGACACAAATCCTGCCGTCCATGTACAGCGGTTACCGATAACATCAAAATAACTAGGATTTCATGTTACTTTTCTAATTGTCTGACTCAGAGTGAGTCTCATAATAATCTGACTTGAATATTATTCAAGTACAATCTACAATCTACAATCTACAATATTACAATTCAATATGAATTCATGAATCCATATATTCAATCTGTTCAAACTATTCAATCTGTATTGACTGAACCAAACCATGGATATGCTTCCATTTACATGATTCTCCAGTTATATCCATTTACATGATTCTCCAGTTACATCCGTTTACTGATATCATGGTTTCAGTCAGTTATCCAAGTATATAATCTATACAGTTGTAATACAAGACAAACAATACAATCAAAACACTACGGGGTTTAAGGGGTAGACTGGTACGGAAGGTTTTAGAAGTGGCACGAGACAGTAAGATTAAGACACATAAACTATATTTCGTTGATGTTGTACCGTTGCCTAACGGTTCCTTGTACATTCCGTTTTCCCCGGTCTCTAGCATATAGGGACCCCTCTCGTATACACTGGCATCCTTCTGTACCAAGCTACAAGCAACAGCGTTAACACAATATTATAATAATATAATACAACTTTAAAAGATACCTTCTTACTGTGTCTATTCTATTTCTCCCTTATCTTTGGGACTTACCGAGCGATCTGTTCGCTGACGACATTCTCTTTCTTTCTTCTCTGAATGTCGTCAGGTGATCTGGACACGTCAGAGATCGAGCCCACTGCTGAAGACTTGGACCAATTCAGTGAAGACCCCGAGCTCTAGTTCATTGTACACTTTCCATTCAGTACTTTTCATTTCTGTTATGCCATTGCTTAGGCATTGCATTTTTTTTACTTTCCATGTATTGTATAGAAAGAATGTGAATAAATAAAGTTGTTGTTTTGATTATATCTCGTCTCTTGTGCATTTACTTTTATATTGCTTTGATACGCTTAGCGTATTTACTTCACAGTAAATACGTAGCGGCCCAGTCGCGTCATCTGCCCGTATACTGGGAAGCGGGGCGTGACACAATCAAATTGATTTTTTAGATCAACCGGTGCATTTTATTCACCGTTGTATTTTTAATCCAAAGGCTCTCTATTTCATAGAGAAAATTTCATGCTTATTTTAATAAGATTTGGAGAATATTTTCCTAAGATAGAATTTTATTCTATCAGATGATCGATTAGTGATTTTATAATCATCGTTGGATTTTTTATCCACCGGCTCTCTTTTTAACAAAGAAAATCTTTCTGGTTTGAGAAATATCAGGGAAATATATAATTTAATTCTAACTTTTGATGACCAGTAGATTTTTAATCTATCGGCTCTCTGTTTAACAGAGAATATTTTCTTATTTAGAAAGATCAGGGAGATATTTTCTCCCTCATAGAATTCAATTTTATTAGAAAGAACACTCACGTGCTTTGCACGTGAGCCATTGGCTTATAGCACCTCGTAGATATCTCGTGAAGTGCTGCCAAGAAGCTAGCGCTAGCGCTCACGTGAATATCACGTGAGGCATTGCCAAGCAGCAGGCACCATCGCTCATATGGATATCACGTGAGGCGCTGCGGAACCAACATAGGATTTAATCCTAGCCGAAGCGGCACCTACATGCTTTGCATGTGTTAGTGCACGTGTTTAACATGTGGGGCTTCCCTTTAGTTTTATCAGGGAACAACAAGCTCTGTGCCAAAAATTTTGACAGGAACAAATTCCCCCCACTTCTTTGCCCACGTAAGTATGTACGTGGATTAAGTAGTGCAAAGTTATGCATCACTATAGAATTGATGGCTTAAGAGACAAGTTTAGGATCTTTATAACCTAAGGCTTTATCCATCTTCATGAGCCATAAGGGTCTCAAGAAGTTTTTTCTTCCTATGAGTCATGGGGATCTCAAAGGTGCATATTCTCCCTAGAAATCATAAGGATTCCTAAGTGTTCATCACCTTCGTGAGTCGTAAGGATCTCACTAGGGTATTTTCTCCTTACGAGTCGCAATAACCCTTAAGTGGCTTCTTTACTTTATTGGTGAATGTGGCCTGTGGATAGTGTAACAACCCTAATTTTCCTATACAAATTTTTGTACAATTTTTTTTCAAAATTATTTAAAGGGATATTTATTGCCTGAGCACAAGATAAATAATTAATTAGCAATTTAATTACAAGAAGGAGCTTGTGGCTCATTGGTAATACCTTGCACTGCGGAACCAAGCCACCAGAGTTCAAATCCCATACCCCACATCATTTTTAATATTGTTTTATTTTTGATTTTTAGAATACCAAGAATTTACACATGCATATCTTATAAAAACCCCACTACCCAAAAAAACTTAAATACACCAGTGAGTTTATGGACCGTCAGGGGACCTATTAGGGGCCCAACTCGGCCGAACTCGGCCGAGTCGGCCGGCGGACCGGCCGACTCGGGCCGGCTCCGCCGGCCGGACTCGGCAGGACCGCTGAGTCCCCAACACCAAAGTTGGGGCTCTTGGCATTCTCTATCCCCCTGCACACTTCATTTTCTCAGATCAATTCCAGAGAATTCATAAAGCCTCATTTACTCCATTTTTTTAATACATTTTAATATATTTTTACATTTTTTTTCAATTAAACTCTTCATCTACTCTAACCTTAGCCTAACCCTATAAATACCATCCCTAAACACTACCCCTCACCCCAAAATTCTGAGCCAACTCTTAAGAAATTCCTAGAAACCCTAGTGTACTTTGGAAGAAGCGAAAGGCGAAGCGAAAGGCGAAGCTCCGGCGATATTTCCGGCGACAGCCCTAGGACTTCCGGCGACGAAACGACGCACCGTCAACTCTTCTCGTCACCCCTTTCTCTCCTCTGTTAACTAAATCTGTAAGTACCCATCCCTCTTCTCTATTCTTTTTCTAAAAATACGAAATTACAAAATCCGATGGAATCGGAACAAATCCGATGTCCGATTCGGTTTCTTCCTAAAACCTCACTTTTCTTTAATACAATTATACTTGAACCAATTCATGTTGACTATTAAACACTAACTAATCATATTGAACAAGTTCTATATCAAAAATAATTGCTATTTCCGTTTTACCGTATTTTTTCATTAAAATACCACATAGTTTCATTTCTACATTTAAACCATCAAAACTTTGCTATACCTTTAAATAGATCACGAGGTAATGACCTACCTCCTCACACACTCATATGCAATATAGCACAATACCCTCAGGAACATAGAATACGGGAAAATGACATCTTGTCAAATAAATACCATTACTTATAAAACCATTTTTCTTAATGATTAGTATTTTATACAAATCTTTGCAAAGTGCCGCTACAACCCATTTGGGGAACCCGTTCGGGATGGTGCGGATTATCGCACATCCTCGGGCTTAGTAGTGCGAGATGCAGACCTCCGCAAGGAGCATTCGGTCTCGAAAGATTTAAAATACGACATCTTAAGAAAAACGAGATTTCTAGAATATAATTTATATATTACATTTATTTTCATATAAATATATGTATATATAACATTAAAATATCTATTTTGTAATAATATAAATATTCCAACTCTTTTCAAAAATCACAAGAATCATTTTACACTAAAATACCATGAAATCCATACAAGTCAATATTATAAATAAATACCCTTTATTATGAAATTAGGATATTTTCACTAGAAATATCACAACATAAATTCTATATTCATTACAACTTTAAAGACGATTAATAAATAATCGGGGTGTATTTTGAAAACTATACAAAAGTATTTTTACATAAAACCCCCTCAAGTTCTGTAAATTACACTAAGGACCCTAGTAAACATAGGTTTAAGCGGGACTAATCTCTTGAGCCTCAGGGAGCCGTAGAAGTGGGTGGTTGGCTATCTAAGGTAGACAACTTAATAACGGTGTTATCAACACGGTAATCGTCATTGAAAAAGACACAAATCATGCCGCCCATGTGCAGCGGTTACCGATAACATCAAAACAATCAGGACTTCAATTTACTTTTATAATTGTCTGACTCAGATGAGTCTCTTTATAATTTGACTTGAATATGATTCAAGTACAATCTACAATATTACAATTCAACATGAATCCATGAATCCATTATTCCATATATTCAATCTATCAATCTATACAACTTGACTGAACCGAACCATGGATATACATTCCATTTATATGATTCTCCAGTTAAATCTATTTACATGATTATACAGTTACATCTGTTTACTGATATCATGGTTTTGGCAAGTCTTCCAATTATACAATCTATATTACATGACAATTCAAGTTGCAATACAATACAATAATACAATCAAGACAACACGGGGTTTAAGGGGTAGACTGGTATGGAAGGTGTTAAAAGTGGCACGAGACTGCAAGATTTAAGACACCTAACCATATCCAATTGCCATTGTTCCGGGATTTCTAACAGAGCCTTGTACTTTATATTCCGTTTTCCCTGGTCTCTAGCATATAGAGATCCCTCTCGTATACACTGGCATCCTTCTGTACCAAGCTACAAACAACAGCGTTAACACAATATTATAACAATATACTACAACTAAAAGCTACCTTCTTATTCTGTCTATTCTACTTCTCCCTTATCTTTGGGACTTACCGAGCGATCTGTTCACTGACGACATTCTTTTTCTTTTTTCTTTGAATGTCGTCAGGTGATCTGGAAACGTCAAAGATCAAGCCCACGAGTGAAGACTTAGACCAATTCAGTGAAGACCCCGATCTCTAGTTCATTGTACACTTTCCATTTCGGTACTTTTCATTTCTGACATTGTTTAGGCATTGCTTTATTTCAGTTGTATTTACTTTCCATGTATTGTACAGAAAGAATGTGAATAAATAAAATTGTTGTTTTATTATATCTTGTCTCTTATAGATTTACTTTTATATTGCTTAGATACGCTTAGCGTATTTACTTCACAGTAAATACGTCGCGGCCTCGTCACGTCCTCTCCCCGTATACTGGGAAGCGGGACGTGACAGGTTTTGTTAGTGGTCTATGCAGGTCAGAGCTGTATGAAACCCTATCATGCAGTTTTGTTCTGCATGAACAACCTAAGCAATATAACACAAGAACCAGCAACTAAAATATTCTTTACAATCATGTTCCTTGAATCTTACAATTTCATATTCCTTGAATCATATATTTTGAATCTATCCTAACCCAAAATTCCCTCACCTCTTTTACAATCTTACCAAAACCTTCGCATTCTTTCATTCCTTCACATATTTTCATACACTATCAAGTACTTCTATCACCAAACTTTTCTTGAATCCGTTACACTTTCCTTTTACAAATTTCGAGGACGAAATTTTTATAAGGAGGGTAGAATATAACCCTAATTTTCCTATACAAATTTTTGTACAATTTTTTTTCAGAATTGTTTAATGGGGTATTTATTGCCTGAGCACAAGATAAGTAATTAATTAGCAATTTAATTATAAGAAGGAGCTTGTGGCTCATTGGTAATACCTTGCACTGCTGAATCAAGCCACAAGAGTTCAAATCCCATACCCCACATTATTTTTAATATTGTTTTATTTTTGATTTTTAGAATACCAAGAGTTTACACGTGCATATCTCACAAAAACCCCACTACCCATAAAAACTTAAATACAAGTGAGTCTATGGACCGTCAGGGGACCCATTGGGGGCCTAACTCGGCCGGACCGCTGAGTCCCCAACACCAAAGTTGGGTCTCTTGGCATTCTCTACCCCCCTGCACACTTCATTTTCGCAGATCGGTTCCAGAGAATTCATAAAGCCTCATTTACTCCATTTTTTAATACATTTTAATATATGTTTACATTTTTTTCAATTAAACTCTTCATCTACCCCAACTCTAGCCTAACCCTATAAATACCATCCCTAAACACTACCCTATCACCCCAAAATTCTGAGCCAATTTTCAAGAAATTCCTTGAAACGCTAGTGTACTTTGGAAGAAGCGAAAGGCGAAGCACCGGCGAATTTTCCGACCACAACCCTAGGACTCCCGGCGACGAAACGACGCACCGTCGACTCCTCTCGTCTCCCCTTCCTCTCCTCTGTTAACTAAACCCGTAAGTTCCCATCCCACTTCTCTATTATTTTTCTAATAATACGGAATTACAAAACCCGACGGAATCGGAACAAATCCAATGTCCGATTCGGTTTCTTCCTAAAACCTCACTTTTCTTTAATACAATTATGCTAGAACCAATTCATGTTGACTATTAAACACTAACTAATCATATTGAACAAGTTCTATATAAAAAATAATTGCTATTTCCATTTTACCGTATTTTTTCATTAAAATACCACATAGCTTCATTTCTACATTTAAACCATCAAAACTTTGCTATACCTTCAAGTAGATCACGAGGTAATGACCTACCTCCTCACATACTCATATGCAATATAGCACAATACCCTCGGGAACATAGAATACGGGAAAACGACATCTTGTCAAATGAATGTCATTACTTATAAAACCATTTTTCTTAATGATTAGTATTTTATACAAATCTTTGCAAAGAGCCGCTACAACCCATTTGGGGAACCCATTCGGGATGGTGCGGATTATCGCACATCCTCGGGCTTAGTAGTGCGAGATGCAGACCTCTGCAATGAGCATTCGGTCTCGAAAGATTTAAAATACGACATTTTAAGAAAAACGAGATTTCTAGAATATAATATATATTAAATTTATTTTCATATAAATATATGTATATATAACATTAAAATATTTATTTTGTAATAATATAAATATTCCAACTCTTTTCAAAAATCACAAGAATCATTTTATACTAAAATACCATGAAATCCATACAAATCAATATTACAAATAAATACCCTTTATTATGAAATTATGATATTTTCACTAGAAATATCACAACATAAAATCTATATTCATTACAACTTTAAAGATGATTAATAAATACTTGGAGTGTATTTTGAAAACTTTACAAAGTATTTTTACATAAAAAACCCCTCAAGTTCTGTAAATTACACTAAGGACCCTAGTAAACATAGCTTTAAGCGGGACCAATCTCTTGAGCCTTAGTGAGCCGGAGAAGTGGGTGCTTGCCTATCTAAGGTAGACAACTTAACAACGGTGTTATCAACACGGTAATCGTCTTTGAAAAAGACACAAATCCTTCCGCCCATGTGCAGCGGTTACCGATAATATCAAAACAATCAGGACATCAATTTACTTTTCTAATTGTCTGACTCAGATGAGTCTCTTTATAATCTAATTTGAATATGATTCAAGTACAATCTACAATCTACAATATTACAAATCAATATGAATCCATGAATCCATGAATCCATTATTCCATATATTCAATCTATCAATCTATACAACTTGACTGAACCGAACCATGGATATACATTCCATTTACATGATTCTCCAGTTACATCCATTTACATGATTATACAGTTACATCCGTTTACTGATATCATAGTTTCGGAAAGTCATCCAATTATACAATTTATATTATAAGACAATTCAAGCTGCAATACAATACAATAATACAATCAAGATAACACGGGGTTTAAGGGGTAGACTGGTACGGAAGGTGTTAAAAGTGGCACGAGACTGCAAGATTTAAGACACCTAACCGTATCCAATTGCCGTTGTTCCGGGCTTTCTAACGGAGCCTTGTACTCTATATTCCGTTTGCCCTGGTCTCTAGCATATAGAGACCCCTTTCGTATACACTGGCATCCTTCTGTACCAAGCTATAAACAACAGCGTTAACACAATATTATAACAATATACTACAACTTTAAAAGCTACCTTCTTATTCTGTCTATTCTATTTCTTCCTTATCTTTGGGACTTACCGAGCGATCTGTTCGCTGACGACATTCTCTTTCTTTCTTCTTTGAATGTCATCAGGTGATCTGGACACGTCAGAGATCGAGCCCACGAGTGAAGACTTGGACCAATTCAGTGAAGACCCTGAGCTCTAGTTTATTGTACACTTTCCATTTCGGTACTTTTCATTTCTGCCATTGTTTAGGCATTGCTTTATTTCAGTTGTATTTACTTTCCGTGTATTGTATAGAAAGAATGTGAATAAATAAAGTTGATGTTTTATTATATCTTGTCTCTTGTGGATTTACTTTTATATTGCTTAGATACGCTTAGCGTATTTACTTCACAGTAAATACGTCGCGGCCTCGTCACGTCCTCCGCTCGTATACTGGAAAGCGGTGCATGACAGATAGTATACAAGAGTTGGTTTGGACCTCCTTGTAGGGCAACAAAGGCTTAGGAAATAGGTTTCTATCTGTCACCTAAGTCTTTTCAACTTTATGAGCCGTGAGGGTCTCATAAAGACGTTTCTCTCTACGATTTGAGAAGATCTTATAAGTGTATTTTTTCTTAGGAGTCGTGAGGACTCCTAAGTGAGTTTTCACTTGAGAGTCGTAAGGATCTCACAAGAGTATTTTCCCCTTACGAGTCGAGAGAACTCGTAAGGGTTTTTCCTCTTTATCGGTATACGGCTTTGGAGAATGTGGTCCGTGGATAGTATACAAGAGTCAATTTGGACCTCCTTATAAAACCATAGTGCTTAGGAAATAGGTTGATATCCCCGTCGTCTAAGGCTTTTTCACCTTTATGAGCCACTAGGGTCCTATAAAGATCTTTTTTCCTTCAAGTCGAGACGATTCGAGAGGATCTCGCAAGTGTATCCTAATGTAAAATGTAGATAACACCCTTTTTTAATAGGGGTTCGTTAGGTTGGTGGTCTAGGTTTAAGTCCATCATACCATCGCGTTGGCCGATGTATCCTCGATATGCAATCCCTTAGGTTGCTGCATGAATAGTCCCGTGTCTATCGTGTCTCTGATCCCTTCTAAGGCTAGACAAGACGTCTTCAAGTAATCTTCTTAGGTTGGAGTATCCATTTTACCGTTGGAAGATCAAGCGTTAGGTATTTTCCATGGCGCTTTTTACTTTAGATTAGGCTTAATTTGAAGCCGCGATGAGTCATAACTGCCTCCTTCTAGGGTAGGATGATCCCCAATGGTCTTTAGACTTTTTATGTATTGTCGTCAAGATCCGAAGTTAGGAATATGTCGTCAGTTCATTTTTTTCTTTGATGATGTTATACCGATTCTTTGTGGATGTAAGGTAAACACCTATGTGATCCTTATGATGTATGCATCATAGTCGAGGTCTGGAGCTAGGAATATGCTATTGCTCTAATTTCATTTAATAGTTGTTTCCGCACCCTGCTGGAATGAGGAGGAACGTCGAGATGGTCTCTGGACTGTAGATATTGTCATCAAGATCTGGAGTTAGGATTTTGCCGTCACTCCACTTTTATTTGACCCTTGGGTCTTTGTTGATATCACGTCTGTATTCTGCTGCAGTAAGAAAGGCGTAAAAATATTCTTTGAGCTGTAGACGTGCCATCAAGACTCGGTTCTTCTTTTGACGAAACGTGGTAGGAAAATATGGTTCCCTGTCTTTCATTTGTGTCCATGGATCATATACAAGAATCAATATGGACCTACTTGCAGGGTAGAAATTTTTTATTTTATTATATATATTTTTATTTATTTCCGCGATGCACTATCTTTTCCACTTTTATGTCACGGAAATCGTGATCGCCCAATCATTTCAGCTATTTTTTGCTGTGCCCAATCATTTCGGCTATTTTTCGCGGTCCTCAACCATTTCGACTTTTTTATTGCGAGTTTACGATTCAGAATCTGATGCCAATCTTGGCATCAGTATCGCTACGACTGGAATATTGCCAGAAGCGACTCATCATTTACTTTTGTCGGTTTGAACAAAGGTGGCTTAGCAAATATAGTTAGGATCCTGTCGACTAAAACTTTTTGACTTTATGAGCGGTAAGGGTCTCATAAAGGTATTTCTTCCTATGAGTCGTGAGGATCTTGTAGGTATATTTTCTACTTAGAAGTCGTGGGAATTCCTAAGTGTGTTTTCTCTTATAAGTCGTAAGGATCTTATAAGAGTATTTTCTCCTTGTAAGTCGAGAGGACTTATAAGTGTCGTTCACCATATGGGGATATTTCTCGCCATTGGTGAGACTTGGTGGGGGATATATTTATTTATTCCCATGGATTGTATACAAGAGTTAGTGCTGAACCACTTGTAGGGCAGAAAAATTGCATTGGGTTTTGGTGGCTCAAGAACAGATTTGGATCCCTGTAAGCATCAGCTTTTGAATTCTATAAACCGTGAGGGTCTTATAGAAAGTATATTCTCCTTACGAGTTATGAGGATCTCGTAAGTGTATTTTCTTCTTAGGAATCGTATTGATTCCTATGTGTGTTGTTCCTTTGTGAGTCGTAGGGATCTCACGCGGGTGTTTTCTCCTTACAAAGTCGTGAGGACTTTGCAAGTGCATTTTTATTTTATTTTATTTTATTTATTTATTTATTTATTTTAAATTTATTTAAAACGAGTTCGCACCATTTCGGGTTTTCACTGGCTCGCCAGTAGTCCTGCTGTTTTTACTCACGGTGCCCTTTCGGGTTTTCATCCTTGCCCATTTCACTTGTGAACATACTATTTTTTTTAAACGAGTTCGCGCCCTTTCGGATTTTCACGAGCTTGCTAGTAACCCTACTGTTTTTACTCATGGCGATCTTTCGGGTTTTCATCCGTGACCATTTCGCTTGTGGATATACCTTTTTTTGGAACTCTTGAAAGTAGCTTCGCCGAGAACGACCCGTCTATTTTCCGGTGGAATTTGGGGGTGGCTTCATCGCTGGAAAAGATGTATAGCCGGTGAAACTTGAGTTGCAATCTTCATCGTTGGGACTGTAATTGCAATGTTGATTGCAAGGAGCATATCGCCGTATTTGGGGCGACTCGTTAGTTTAGGGATATTTCGGTCTATTATCGCCATGTTTAGGACGATGCACTAGTTTAGAGACGTTTTGGTCCATTATTCCCCTATTCGGGAAAAAATGCTAGTTTAGGGACATCTCGGTCCAACATCGCCGTTGTTCCCCTCCGAAAGGCGGCGCACAGGACCGCGATGTCCTGACGCTGAGATTCGGGGCAGATGCTATTTGGTTTTATCCGTCCACCTCTCCGAAGATGCCAAGTTGATTTATGGCACCGTGTATCGGAAGTTTAGACGGATGCGGCCGATGTAGCAGACTTCGTCAGATTCCCCCTCGCTTGAGTGGTTTTTGATTGTGGGGACGCTCTTCCCTGCAGGCGCAAGCCCCTGCAGTTAATTACACTACCGCATCGCGGTAACAATTTTCTCCTTCTCCAGAATTTCACTTCGTTCGTGTGTGTTTGTTTTGTTTGTGGTTGCCCGTGGATTGTATACGGAGACTGAGTAATACCGTCGCCCGTAGGACGTGGATTAGTCCAAATCCGTATTTACTTAGATTTGAGTTTGATATTTTTAGTTTAAGGATGCGTTAGCCTCGTTGAGGATAAGATCAACTTAAACGTGATTCATTTAATATATTGCCGTCGGGACTCGTCACCTCTCTAACGTCGTTGAAGGATTACAACGACAGGTGTCAGAGGAGTTCGGAGATGTACCTTCGAACCGAAGTTGATTTAGTGTTTTATATTTCATTTGAATGTTTAAGGATACGTTAGCCATGTTTGGGGCTAAGATCAACTTAAACAGGACCGTTTAGATCCGGCAAAAGAGCATTTGGAGGCTCTATTGTTCCAATTTAGGGACATGCGTAGTCCAATTTGGGACTAAAGTCTGTTTGGAGGATACGTTAGCCATTTTTTGAGGCTAAGATCGACTCAAACGTTTGTTAAGGATACGTTAGTCCATTTTGGGACTAAGGTCAACTTAACGGGACCGTTTAGGTCCGACAAAAGAGCATTTGGGCTCTATTGTGCCAGTTTAGGGACGTGGTGGTCCGTATTCCAGTTTAGGGACGTGGTGGTCCAATATTAGTTTAGGGACGTTTCGGTCCGTCATTAGTTTAAGGACGTCTCGGTCCGATATTAGTTTAAGGACGTCTCGGTCCAATATTAGTTTAGGGACGTTTTGGTCCACGAGTTTAAGGACCCCGCAGTCCATATCGATGTGTGGTCGTTGGGACCCGTCACCTCTTTGACGTCGTTGAGGAATTACAACGATGGATGTCAAAGGAGTTCGGAGATGTACCCTCGAACCGGATGTAAATTGATTTAGGAGAGCAATTTTGCTCAGTCAATTTAATTTAAGGACTTATGGCCACGATTGGGCTAAGTCCAGTTAAAAATGTCCAATATTTTATTTGCATTTTATTTTTATTTGGGCTTTGCCCAGAAAAGATGCAGAGTATCAATTTGTTTTGGGCTCTGCCATTTTAGGAATGATGCAAGGCATCAATTTTATTTAGGCTCTGCCCTTGTATAAAGGATGCAAAGCATCAATTTATTTGGGCTCTGCCCATTTATTGCCTTGCAATTTATTTTGGCCTATCAGGTCATTTTGATTTGGGCCTGGCCCTTCAAGTAATGCAATGCATTTGTGCAAAACACCAAGAATCTTTTAGATTCAAGGAAAGGAGTGCAGAGCACTTTTTAATTTCTTGATCTAAATTTAGATCAAAGAGAAGAAGAAAAATCTTTTCTTTCTTTCTATCTCAGAGAACCAGAAGTTCTCTAGCAAGTGCAAGGCACTATTTTTTTATTATTTTTATTTATTTATTTGTTTATTGAAGATCACTGATTTTGTCTTTTAGATCAATGATCTATTCCTAAGAGAATTTTCTCTTATTTCAAAGGTTTTTACCTTCTTCTTTGTGTTCTCAAGAAGTTCTCTTCTTCTTTTTTTTTAATCCAATTCTCCATCTTTGAAATGGGGTCTGGGGTCCTTTTTATAGTGCTCAAAAATCAGTTAAATTTGTTAAAAAGATCTTTTCTGAGTGATTTGGGGAATTTTCCCCACCGTTGGATCTTTGATCCAAAGGCCCCTGTTTTACAGAAGAAATCTTCTTGTTTAAACAAGAACAGAAAAATATCCTTCAATCTTCACTCTGTTGTTGCGCAACTCACCAGCGTGTGACACGTGTCGCGCAGTGAGGCACTTGCGCAACAGCGCTTGCGCAACTGCGCAGACACGTGTCGCTCAGTGAGGCACTTGCGCAACAGCGCTTGCGCAACTGCGCAGACACGTGTCGTGCAGTGAAGCACTTGCGCAACAGCGCTTGCGCAGCTGCGCAGACACGTGTCGCGCAGCCGTGCGCTTGCGCAGTTGTGCTTGCGCAGCTGCGCAGACACGTGTCGCGCAGCCGTGCGCTTGCGCAGTTGAACGTTGCTTATGTTTTTTAAAGAGCTTTGCTCTGATTGGACGTACTGCCTTGGGTGTTGTGCTGTCGTGTCAACTTCTGACACGTGGCGCGTTGCGCGCAGCGCACGGGAACTGAAGCGTTGCTTCAAAATTTGAATTTTCAAAATTCAAGCAGAGCCTTGCTCTGATTGGGGGAACAAATGCCCCCCCACCGTTGCGCTCACGTGGCGCGCACGTGAGTGCAGCGGTGGCAAGATCCTGACTGTTGGATCGTGGGGGTCAGTTGAAAAGACGCAGGCGTCTATAAATAGGACCCTTGGTCCTTAGTAATTCTTTTACCATTTTCAAGAATTTGAATTTTAGAGCCTTGCTCTTGCTTAGGAACTTCCAGAGCCTTGCTCTTGTGAGAACTTCAAAGTTCTAGTTTTAGAATCACTCTAGGTAAAATTAATTAAATTAAATTAATTTAAATTAAATTTAATTAACAGAGCCTTGCTCTTATAGATCTTTGATCTAAAGGAAAACCCCTTTGGAGTTTCTTCAACAGAGCCTTGCTCTCAAAAACAGATTTACAGAGATCTGATCCATGGGTTCTAACCCATGAACAGAGCATTGCTCTTAGATCAAATGTAGATCTTTTTAAATCTGATAAACGGAGAAAAATTTTGTTTTATAAGTTTTCATGGATTTTTCAAGATTCCAAAACTCTAAAGATAAAATTGATGGATCTTTCCACTATTACCATAGAGCTATGCTCTTTTAAGGAATCTTGTTCCCCTGAGACCAGAGTTTGACAAATGTCACTCTGTGACAGAGCTTTGCTCTGAAAGAGAATATTTCTCCTTGTCTCTAGGGATTTCCCATCAGTGAGGATATTCTTTTGAGGACCCTTTCATTAATTGACAGTCTCATCTAATGATGGGGTTATCTTATTAAATGATGTATCGTCATCCAGATTTTGTGGGTCCCTCTTTTTGTCCCCTACCCATTACATCATGGTGTTGAGTAAGATTTCAAGATGCCAAGTGTCAGAACACTAACGGTTATTTTTATCTTTCTACAGGAAGCATGTCTGACGACTTATCTTTCCCCTTTGTTCGCTCGGAAGGAGGGTTCCCCCATGCGCCGGTGGACCGGGTGGTGTTCGCCTTGATTAAAGATCATGATCCAGAGTGCAAGAGACTTCACTTGTGGGGAAGGTGGTACAGCCAAATCATCCAAGGCCGTCGCAGCTTCAGCTCCGCTTCGCCCTCTGAGCCCATAGTTACGATCCCTTATGCGGACAAGCCCCCGGTGGAGTATGCCGTGGAGGTTAAAAATTGGAATGCCGACGACCTCCTTCAGCCTGCAATCGGCGCCATTCCGGTGCAGCCGCCGCCGGCTATAGATATCTTGGGGAGGCGAATCTGTCAGGGTGAAGCACGCCCTTGGGGACAGGCTTATAACATTGGATTGATCCCGCGGCCGCTTGCCGGATATTTGCAATGGGCCCGTTACATTTTGGCGACGAAGAGGGCTCTCCTGACGACGATTGGTTTATACTCAGCTATCTACGTCTCGCTCTTCGAGTATCCCTCTCCTCCGACGTGGTGGATAAAGGCCTTCATCGAACAATGGAATATCCCTACCCATACCTTCCTGACAGCGGATAGGGAAGTCTCCATCTCTCTGGAGGAGTTTGCTGAGATTTCGGGTCTGCCAATGAGGGGAGAACACTACGAGGAGCTGCTTCCTCCTGACGAGTAAGTCTTCGCCACCAAGCAGCTTGTATTTGACTTAACTCCGGAAAATGCCATTCAGCATCAGCACCCGGGCTTGGTGAAGGTGTTGGAGATTTATGAGGAACTCCATTTGGAATCGGGCGACCGGGGCGTCAGTTTCACGGATTTCATTGCTCGTTTTATCCGCCCGGAGTTCCTATCAGAGCAGGGTGAGAAGTTCGCTCAGCTTGCTGACCCCTTTGGTTTCGGCTTGGACCGCCAACCTTCATCGGAAAATGACCAGCGGGATTTTTATTTCCCCGGCACTGCCAGAGTCCCTTTCTCAGAGATCGCCGTTCCTGGCATGGATGAGGAGACTTTTTTCATAGGGTTCTTGGGTCTATGGCTATGCAGCTTCGCGCTTCCCATGCACCCACGCCTCATGCGGTCCTCTGTCTTTTACCCGGCGCATCGAATGGCGGCTGGTTTACAGTTATCAGTAGGGATCGCCGGGCTGGCTTACCTCTACAATGGACTTAGCGTAGCGGCGGATGCTAATGAGCCTGGGGTACAGCCTGCTAACTTCCCGATGCACTACTTCACTTCTTGGATGGAGCTGAACGTGCGAGGGGTGTTTGGTGCCCATAAAACTCCTCCGTTTTTTGAGAAATACAGACTCCCAAGAATCATGCGGTTGGTCGGGGCTTCAATTGTGGTTGCACCTCCGCGGGAGTCTAGGGGACTGCTCCTGCGTTCGCATCTAGTCGGAGCGAAGACTTCTTTTGTGGATAAGGTCATCACCATAGGCTCCGAGACCACAAAGTCAGTGGTGTCGCTGCGTGATGACTTTAAGGGCGGGGTTTCTGTACTGAAGGCTCGGGAAATCCTTCACCTTTACTCCATTCGGCCGGGCTACTTAGTATTTAGGCAGAATGAGACGGCTCTCTTTATGAGGTATAACCCACATCGATTTGCCCGACAATCGAGTTACAATCAAGGGATCCCGATGGAAGCCTTTCTAGAAACACCCGCGGCCAACCAAGGGGGAATAAGGAATGCTATGCATCATTTCACCCGGCTCAATACAGGCTCTTATTTTTTCATCAGTGAGCCTAGCTGTGCCCCTAAAATAATCCATCCGTATGTAGCCTGGTATGCGCATGCTATGGGCCCAATCATTTTAATGGAGAAACGCTTGCTGGTTGACCGTAGGGGTGCGCCTCCTGGTGGTAATCGCAAGGCTCCCTTGCAGCCAAGGCGCCCGGTCGTCCCTCCGCTAAAAGAGGCCGGAGCTGACCGACCATGCGTGTTGGCCCCCCCGCGTGGATTGCCATTGCCTACTACGGTGGATGCACCACCGACGCCCCGTGCTCCCATAAAGACGGTGAAAGTGGTATCGCCAGAATCTGGTGCAGGAGCGGATATCGGGACTCGCCGCTCTAAAGTGACTGCCAAGCGCAAAGCTGCTCCGGGTGGATCTAAAGCTGGCGAACAGAAGAAGAAGAAGTCCACCCTATCCCTCGACGCGATCCTCAGCTTAAAGCCTGCGGCTCCTCCTGCCGAGGCCATATGTGAATACGGCAGCAATGAGGGTTTCGTGGTAGATCCTGCGGACACCAATCTGGCTGCCGCCATTGCAGCTTCGGAGCAATCGGCTAGGCTCGAAGCGATGCTAAGCAAACTCGCTGAGTCCGGTAATCATCAGACGCTTCATTTGTCATTTTATTGCACCCTGTATTATTATCTTTAACTAACATTTGCTCCATTTTCAACAGGTGTCTCTACTGAAGAGGCTATTGCTGCCTCCGTGAAAACCTTCCAGGAGGAGGAGGAGAAGCGTGCCTTAGCAGGCGCTGGTATGTTTCACCCCTTTCTCTTTTATAAGAAAAGTTTGTTGTCTTTTTATGATGGCCAACCTAACCTTCTTTCGTTTCTTAGCAGGGGTTATATCAGTTGATTCGGGGATCCTTCCCGAGCCTGTTACTGAAGTCCCGGCTTCGTCAAAGTTGCCGCAAGAGCCTCGGCTTGACAAAACGATGAGGGATGCCCTGAAAACCTTAGAGGCTTCCTTATTCACGGACGAGGACACCTCAATTAGGGAAGCTCTAGCGGCATCCGTCTCAACGGCTCGGGAGGAGCGGAAGCGGTTGAGACGCGAAGCAAAGGCGCGTAGAGCTTCTTTGGCCGCGGGAGCGGGTCCCAGTACCATTCCTCGCGCTGACACTCCTTCTGGAGAGCCTCCTGTCGCCCTGTCTACTGCTTATAGGCAAGTGGCGCGCGCGGCCCGAAGTGCAAACAATAAATCCCCTTCAGGTAGCATCTCTTTCAGAACCTTGTTGTAAGAATTATTATAAAGCCATTGGCTCATATGCATTCCATCTTGCAGGACCAAGTCCGACTGAGGGGGAGGCGGAGACCGTCGGACCCCAGGAAACGGAGGAAGCGGCGCCTGCCGAACCTGAGCCGACGGTGGGCACCGTCGTCGGGGCCACGGTGCCTGAAACAAAAGTTGAAGGATCCTCCGCCGAGAAGTTCATTGATGCCGCGTCTGAAGTGGCGGCAGATGAGATGACTGTCGAGCCGAAGGCGGTAGAAGTCGAGGCGCTTGAGGCTGGAGACGTCACGGTGCCGATGGATGAGACAACCGTGACCGCAGAAATCGAGGGAGTATCGGGTGAGGCGGCCACGATTCCTGAGGAGGAGCGAACCGCTCTTTCTCAGGAATCTGGTAATACTCCGATCATAGCCCTCCCCGCGTTTGGTTCCTTGCCGTCTCCCAGGCTCGCGAGCACAACAACGGTTCCCATCGAGTCGGGTGATGAGGCTACGGGCAGTGGTCTCATGTCGATGGATGAGAGGATTGCTTCATTTTCTGCTGGTAGCTCGTCAGGTAAAATTTTTTGTCACCAGCGTTCCCCCCTTTTTATATATCTTGCGATCTCTTCTAACAAGCTTGTCTTTTGCAGGTGCGGCCAGTGCTGATGCTCCTTTGCTCGAGGGGGCACCGTCGAATACTGCTTTGGCGGTGGTCACCTCCCCGCCTTCCCTTGTACCATCACGGATGTTGGAAGGTATGGATTCACGACTCATGCATTAATCTTTCAAAAATGTAGCTTTGTACTAACGTTATACCATTGTGCCTTCGCAGGAGTGCTCTTCGATCATTTATATCAAGTGTTGCTCCCACACTTCTCTTTCCCATCCGAGCTCGCTTCTCCTTCTGGTGGTGCCGGTGAGTATACCTTCACTATAATATCTTTACTTACCCCCTTTTTTCTAGCAATGGGATAATTTCTGACATTTCCTTTTCTTTATTGCAGTGCCACAAATCGAAGGAGGGGATGCAAGACCTGCTGCGCCACCGGCCCTTCCGGCTTTACCGTCCGTTGCAGCCGGTATAGTAAATTTCCTTTTTTGGTAACCCTTCAACATCTTCTGAACCATCGTTTAACCATGTTTTGTTTTGCAGCTATTGTTCCGGCTCCGGTCTCCTTTGAGGCTCGCGTCCTTTCACCGGCAGGCCCTTTCTTGAGACGTCCATCTTCCAAGGGTGCTGTGATGAGTTTGGGCATGCTGAGCGGGTATATTGAAGAGCTCGATATGGACTCTCTCCCTTCTGCCGTAGATTTTGCTGCGTAGGTTAACCCGATGTTGGCGGCGCTCGTAAATTTTCATAACGAAGGTGTCGTCGAATCTTGGGTTAACCACTGCAGGGGGATCGAGGCCTGTCTATATCGGCTGGAGTCGACGCGCCCTTCTCCCGAAGTTTTAGCTCTGAGCACCCAACGCACAACTTGGCTCGAGCAAAGCACTTCGCACCTCCGCCACTTGGAGCAAGAAGCAGCTTCAAGACTAAGGGAATGCCAAAAGACCTCGAACGAAACGGCCCATCTGCGCGCTGAGGTTGAGGCAAATGCTGCCCAAGTGAAGACTATCTTCGAGGGTCTCTTGGAGCGTATCTCCCATGGGCTAAACTTGAAGCAGAAGCTTGACGTAGCTGAGCGCAATACTCCAAGTCGGGAAGCTGCCTATCAGGTCGTCAAGGAGCAGCTTGCGTCGGTCTTGCAGCAGCAAGCCCAAGTGGAGGCAGAGCTGGCGGTAGTAGCCGATCGAGAGAAGACGTGGAAGGAAGTATACGAGCAATTGTTAAATCTATGCAAGACGCTTCCTTCCCAGTAATTTCTCCTTGTATCATTTGTACTTGTAAAATATATGTATATATTTTTTTTTATTCTTTAGTACAATGTATCCTGTACCCAGTCAATGTTCATGAATAAAAGATACACATTTTTGTAACGTCCTGTATCATTTCTTCGCCCTTTTTTTTATTCTTTTCAGCATGACATATTTAATACACCTTATTGACAGATAACTTCATTTCTCCCAGAGATAACGATGGCCTAGACTGCAGGTTCAGATCTGCCGCCTAGGACTTTTCAACTCTATGAGCCGTGAGGGTCTCATAGAGACTTTTCTTCCTACGGATCGAGAGGATCTTGTAGGCGGGTTTTTCTCCTTAGGAATCGTGAGGATTCCTAAGTGTGGTTTCCTCTTGTAAGTCGTAAGGATCCTGCAAGAGAATTTTTCCCTCTTACGAGTCGAGAGGACTTGTAAGCGGTTGCTTCCCTCCTTGTCGAAGTTCGACGTTGGAGAGTGAGACCCGTGGATGGTATGCAAGAGACCGTTTTGGGCCAACTCGCAGGGTCCCAATGCTTAGGAAACAGGCTTCTTTTATGCCCACTGCCTAAGGCTTTATCTCACGAGTCGAGCCGCCTCGACAATTTTTCACAAGTCGAGACGAATCGAACGTTTCTCGTAAGAACATCTTAACGTCGTATTTAACCTCTGCTCTTTACGCCAGAAGCCCGTTAAGGTTGGTGGTACTTAGGGTTTTGGCTATCGTACCGTCGCATAAGCTGATATAGTCCTCGATAGGCAATCATGTTGTTCGAGTAGCCCTGCGACTGCCGTGTCTCTGATCCCTTCGGGGGCTGGACAAGACGTCTTCAAGCAATCCTCCTTGGCAGTTTGACCGTCGGAAGAGCAAGCGCTAGGAATTTGCCATGCCGCTTTTTACTTGAGGTTAGGCTCATTTTGGAGAGCCCCGATGAGTCATAACCACTCCGCGCTGGTGTGGGATGATCTCCGATAGTCTTTCGGGTTTTATATGAGTTGCCGTCAAGACCCTGAAGCTAGGAATTTGGCCTTTGCTTCGTTTGCTGGCATTGCGTCTGCTGTATCGAGACGAATGTTGGGGTGACATCTCGTCTGCTGTATCGAGACGGACGTCGAGGTTGTCTCTAGGTTGCTGGTGAACCGCCGAGGTTTGGAACTAGGGATTTTGCCGTGGCTCCATTCGTTTGATGACGTTGCGCCTGCTGTGTCGAGACGAACATTGGGGTGACATCTCGTCTACTGTATCGAGACGAACATCAAGGTGGTGACCACTCTGTGCTGATGCGAGATGATCTCCGATTGTCTTTCCGGTTTTATGTGAGTTACCGTAAAGACGTTGAAGCTAGGAATGTGGCCTTCGCTTCATTTGCTTTGGTGTGTCCAAATCCTGTTGGAGGAAGAACGCTGGGGTTGACATTTTGTCTGCTGTATCGAGACGAATGCTAAGGTGGAGTTGGGATTTTGCCGTTACTCCGCTTTGTTTCGACCGTGAGGTCTTTTGTTGACATTGCATCTGCCTCCAGCTGGACTGCGGAGGAACGCTGTTGTTGACATTGCGTCTACTGTATCGAGACGAATGCTGAGGTGAAGCTGGGATTTTGCCATCGCTCCGCTTGATGGTGTAACATCTGTGTCCTGTTGGAATGAGGAGGCACACCGTTGTTGGTCTCCAGGCTGTAGACGTGGCCATTGAGATTTGGAACTAGGGACTTTTTCATGGTTACATTTCGTTGCGATTCTGAGGTCAGTTGTTGATGTCATGTCTTCATCTAGTTGGAGTGAGGAGAAACGCCGTTGGTGGTCTCTAAGTTGTCGATGTTAACGTCGAGATTTGGCTTCGCTTTCTGATGGAGCCTGTTGGGAAGGTATGGTTCCCTCTTTATCTGTGCCCCTGAATTGTATACAGGGATCGATGTGATTTCACCTGTAGGGCAAAAAGTTTCATTCTTTCATTTTTTTTTATTCTTTCCGCGATGCTCTATCATTTCAGCTTTTTATATCACGAAAATCGCGATTGCCCAATCATTTCGGCTATTTTTCGCGGTGCCCAATCATTTCGGCTATTTATTTTATTTTTACTCGCTTTTTTTTATTGCGAGTTGCCCAATCATTTCGGCTATTTTGCATGCATACATTTTTACTTGCTGCTTTTTATTGCAAGTTGCCCTATCGTTTCGGCTATTTCATATGCATTTTTGGCTCGCTGATTTTTTTTTATCGCGAGTGTGGGTTTTGGGATCTGATACCAATCTTAGCATCAGCATCGCTGCGACCGGAATATTGCCAGGAACGAATCATCATTTGCCGTGAAAGGACTTGGAATTTGATACCGATTTAGGCATCAGTATCGCTACAACTGGGATATTGCCAGGAGCGAATCATCATCTTCCATGAAAGGACTTGGAATTTGATATCGATTTAGGCATCAGCATTGCTACAACTGGAATATTGCCGGGAGCGAATCATCATTTGCCTCTGTCGATCCCGAACAAAGGTGGCTTAGTAAACAGGATTAAGGGTCTTGTCGGCTAAGGCTTTTGACTTCATGAGCCGTAAGGGTCTCACAGAGGTATTTCTCCCTACAAGTCGTGAGGATCTTGTAGGTGTGTTTTCTCCTTGGGAATCGTGAGGATTCCTAAGTGCATGTTCTCTTGTAAGTCGTAAGGATCTTACAAAAGGGTTTTCTCCTTATAAGTCGAGAGGACTTACAAGTGTTGTTTGCTGTACAAACATATCCCTAGTCACGGATGGGACTTTGTTAGGGAAATATTTATTCGTGCCCGTGGATTGTATACAAGGGTCATTATGAGCCGCTTGTAGGGCAATATCGAAGGTTGTGGGGGCTGCTTAAGAACAGGTTAAGGTTTCTGCAACTTAAGACTTTCAAATCTTATGAGCCGTAAGGGTCCCACAAGAGAGTTCTCCTTACGAGTCGTGAGGATCTCGCAAGTGTATTTTCTCCTTCGGAATCGTGGGGATCCCTAAGTGTGTTGTTCATTTGTGAGTCGTAGGGATCTCACGCAGGTGGTTTCTCCTTACAGGGTCGAGAGGACCCTATAAGTGTTTCTTAACGAGGTTGCGCCCTTTCAGGTTTTCACAAACACTCGCCGGTAGCCCTGCTGTTTTTACTCACGGAGCCCTTTCGGGTTTTCATCCGTGCCCATTTTGCTTATGGACATACCGTTTTTTTTATTCTTTTTATTATTATTTTTTTTATTTTTTTTACGAGGTCGCGCCCTTTCGGGTTTTCACGAACACTTGCCGGTAGCCCTGCTGTTTTTACTCACGGAGCCCTTTCGGGTTTTCCTCCATGCCCGTTTTGCTTATGGACATACCGTTTTTTTTTTTTTAACGAGGTCGCGCCCTTTCGGGTTTTCACGAACACTCGCCGGTAGTCCTGCTGTTTTTACTCACGGAGCCCTTTCGGGTTTTCATCCGTGCCCATTTTGCTTATGGACATACCGTTTTTTTTGTTTTGTTTTTTTTTTATATTCTCGTCAGCCTGAGAATGCTGCGGTAGTAGTTTAAAAACATTTCGGTCATTTGCAAGTTTTAGGACATTGCGGTCCATCATTAGTTTAAGGACATCTCGGTCCGTTGTTAGTTTAAGGACGTTTCGGTCCGTTGTCGCCGTATTTGAGGCGAATATATAGTTTATTGACTTTTCGGTCTATGAGTCTTTCTCCATGAATGAACATGATGCCCCCGGCGTATCCATCTTCTTCGGAGCGTGCGGTTGTGGCGGACTTACCTTCCAGTTCTCAGACAGCGCAAACTTGCCATGTTGGTATTGGTCTTCAACCCAGTTTTTGAAGACGTAGCAATCCTCGATCAGGTGACCTACTGTTTGGTGGTAAGGGAAATAATTAGGATTATTAACATCGCCTGGCCGCAACGGACGTTTTGGAGCCGGCAGATTGATGAGTCTGTTGCACACTGCCAGCTCGAACAGTCCCTTGTTTTATCTTGCGGAAACGAGTAAGGACGTTTCAACTTTTCTTGGAGGGATTGCCGCTTGTTGCTTTGGCGAGCAACCGGTCTAAAGTCACCTGATTGTTGTTGAGTGCTGGCGACGAGGGCCGTTTTTCTTTTTCCTTTATCCTTTTTGTTCGATCCTTTGTTTACGGGGCCGAGATTTTTTCCGAGTAGCATGCGATTGCACGGCTGAACGTTCTCGCAGCTTCTCAATTCCTTTATTTTTGAAATAGATTCCCCGAGGGAAGAGTTGGGGTTAGCTTCTTCGTCAGAGTCGCTTCCAAAGGTGATAATTTGTGATCCCTTGAAGTCGGCTATATGACAGTCGGCGGTGGCTCTTTTGCGCTTATCTATCGCATTTTTCCGATGTCCACAAGCTTCACACTTTGTCCTGTCGAAGTGTTGCTTTTGAGCGACATACCCTTGCCACCAACAGTTAAAGGATTCGCAGTCTTCGGTAGGATGTATGATCTTCTGATGATATAAACAGAAGTTAGGGTGCATCTCTGCCTCAGCGAGAGTATTTTCTTCAGAGGGCGGTAGCTTCATTCCTACTGACAGAGCTTTGGCGAACCTTTTCCTCGTCTTGAATTTGTTTTTACCCGCAGTGTATGGCTTCTGATTTGACGGGAATGCCTTGGCTCTTTCCAGTATGGCCATTTCATGCTCTTGATTGGCTTTTGCTTTCAGACGAATTTCATTTAGGAAGGCATCGATCAACTCGTTTGACGGCCGCGGAATTTCTATTTCACGGTCCGCCCTCGTTTTCTCGGCGCAAGGAGCCTCTTTATTATCTGCCAATGAGTGAGAGATCACATGACAAGTTGCCCCCGGCGTGTTTGTCTTCTTTGGAGTATGCGGCTGTGGTGGGTTCACCTTCCAGCTTTCAGACAGCGCGAACTTGCCTTGTAGGTATTGATCCTCGATCCATCCCTTAAAGACGAAACAATCCTCAATTGGGTGACTTACCGTTTGGTGGTAAGGGCAATAATTGGGATTATTAAGATCGCCTGGCTGCGACAGACGCTTTGGACTCGGCAGATTAATGAGTCTGTTGCGCACTGCCAGCTCGAACAGTCTTCCCGTTTTATTCTGAGGAAACGAGTAAGAACGTCCTAGCCTCTCTTCGAGGGATGGGCGTGGACGCACGTTGTTTTGGCGAACGACCGGCTTTGAGTTGCTCGACTGTTGTTGAGCATTGGCGACGATGATCGCTTTTCCTTTCTCATTTCGGGGATCGGGTCTTGGAGGAGACGGCTTATGGCCCATTTGGTCCATTTGGGCTAATTTGTCGATCAAGGCCTGGAAGGTGGTCGGCCTGAAGAACATCATGAATTGCGAAATGGTCGCCTGGGGATCGAGAGTGCCCACAAACATGCCTACCGCAGGTGCCTCTTCTATGCGTTGTTCACATTTCGACCATAGGTTTCGCCATCGTGTTGCGTATTGGACCCACGTTTCGCCGGGCCTTATCCTGGCATTTATTAGTGCTGTTATCGGGGTGCGTTCACTAGCACTCGCGAATCTTTGTGTAAACAGCAGTTCCATCTCTGCAAACGTTTTGACAGAGTCGTTAGGTAACTCCGAATACCATTCAAAGGCTGTTCCTGCTAAGCTGCTGACGAATTGACGTAGCAACAATTTGTCATCTCCTCCAGTATTGCCGCATAAGGCCCTGAATTGAGCGATATGCTGATGCGGATTCCCTGTCCCTTTATATACATGGAATTTAGGGATCGTATATCCTGGAGGGTAACTGATTTGGTCATACCAGCTCGGATACGGTCGTCCAGTTCTAACAATTTGCCCAGCCGCTTCATTCGCCTGATGAATCCGGATCTGCTGGGCTATATATTCGTCTAGGTCAACTTTGGAGATTGCCTCCTCCTTAGCTGTTGACAGAGCCGGTGGAGGATTTGACTTTTCTCCCGTGTCGTCTTCAAGGATGACTGGAGGATCTTCAGCTGGAGGGTCCGGCTGTAACATCATCCCTACCATATCTTGGAAGAGGAGCGCCATCTGTTTTATGTTAGCCGCTTGCTCTGCAGCTTCTTTGTCCCTCTTTTCGAGGACTCTGCGTAAAAAGTCAGCGTCGGTTTCTTGTTCTTGACGTTCATCCAAAGACGTTTCAGAGCTTTCTTTTGTCTCAGTGAGTGCAGCCATTGTAGTCATCATTTCCTGAAGCTTTTGTTGTTGCTCCTGAGCTTTCGTCACGGATCGGGTGAGCGGTCAGTGGCCCGTAGAAGTGCGGCTTTCATCCTTTCCAGAAGTCATATAAACAGTGTGCACCACCATGCCCCCGGACTTGGGGCGTTTGTGTCCAGCGCTTTTATGGTGTGCCTTATTTACATGGGCTTTTTGCGGCTTCCTTTTTTTTTGAGTGATTGGCGTTGAGGGTGTCGCTGCAGCAGACACCCGAGTAGCCGTTGCTTCTTCTGGCTTGACAGAGTAATCTTTCTTTTGCCGAACTTCTGTCTTTTTCTGTCGATGAAGATAGTTTTCATTAATCACTGACTCCTGGACCTGTCGCCAGACCTTGTAAATTTTAGAGGACAGCCGTTGAGGGGGCTACTCTAACTTCTTCTCTGGAGTATTCTCCACAGGTGAAGGAGTTCGTTTCAACATCGCAGTAGGAGAGTTTCTGCGCACTTTGTTGAGCAATTCAAAGCTGTTCTTGGTTGGAACAACAGCGTCGATCCTCACCATCGGAGCTGGAGGAGTAAGTCCAGAAGGGGAGTTGCCCCCAGCTTTCCTCACTCGGCGCCAGTAGCGACGTCGGGCATGTCGTGCTGATGGAGTTGTTTCAGCTATAGGGGTGACCTTCTCATGCCCCCTGTGTTGGTCAGAATATACTGGTACCCGCTTTTTAAAGATCGATGTCCGTTGAACGGGGACGGCCAACTTGTCAGAAGCGGACTTCTGAACATGGGAAGCAACCTTGGTGATTTTGCCAGGAACGTGAGTTGGAATGGCTATCCGCTTCGGGATAACGCCTTCTGGTATGGCATGCTTCTTCATGAGCCTGTTAGAGCTCTGGCCTAGTCCGTTAAAAACTGAAGCAGTGGAGTTGGACGACCCGTTGAGAGGGGTCGCGGCAGTGGTAAGTCGATCGAAGACCGACTTCTTTGGAGCTTCTTGCAATGTCATTGGGGCGTTGAAGCTCATTGGTGGGAGCATGGTCCCAAAAAATAGTCCAGTGGTGGCTTGAGCCATCTGCTCCACCGGCATTTTGAAAAGGGAGGCCGCTTGGGGCCCATAAGTCACTCCTCCAGCAATAACGGAGCGAGAGTTATCGCTGCGGGCGGTGCAGTTCGAAGCCATCGATTTTCTGTTTTCTGCATAAAGCAAGACACCAAATCTTAGTACCTTGAATCCACAGGCAATCACAGCAAACCGCGATTTGTTCGCGAACACGACACACGAAGTGTGGAGTGGAAAGAGGAAGAGGTCCCACCGGGCGTGCCAGAATCTGTTCCCCTCCGAAAGGCGGCGCACAGGACCGCGATGTCCTGACGTTGAGATTCGGGGCAGATGCTATTTGGTTTTATCCGTCCACCTCTCCGAAGATGCCAAGTTGATTTATGGCACCGTGTATCGGAAGTTTAGACGGATGCGGCCGATGTAGCAGACTTCGTCAGATTCCCCCTCGCTTGAGGGGTTTTTGATTGTGGGGACGCTCTTCCCTGCAGGCGCAAGCCCCTGCAGTTAATTACGCTACCGCATCGCGGTAACAATTTTCTCCTTCTCCATAATTTCACTTCGTGTCGTGTGTGTTTGTTTTGTTTGTGGTTGCCCGTGGATTGTATACGGAGACTGAGTAATACCGTCGCCCGTAGGACGTGGATTAGTCCAAATCCGTATTTACTTAGATTTGGGTTTGATATTTTTAGTTTAAGGATGCGTTAGCCTCGTTGAGGCTAAGATCAACTTAAACGTGATTCATTTAATATATGGCCGTCGGGACTCGTCACCTCTCTAACGTCGTTGAAGAATTACAACGACAGGTGTCAGAGGAGTTCGGAGATGTACCTTCGAACTGAAGTTGATTTAGTGTTTTATATTTCATTTGAATGTTTAAGGATACGTTAGCCATGTTTGGGGCTAAGATCAACTTAAACATGACCGTTTAGATCCGGCAAAAGAGCATTTGGAGGCTCTATTGTTCCAATTTAGGGACATGCGTAGTCCAATTTGGGACTAAAGTCTGTTTGGAGGATACGTTAGCCATTTTTTGAGGCTAAGATCGACTCAAACGTTTGTTAAGAATACGTAAGTCCATTTTGGGACTAAGGTCAACTTAACGGGACCGTTTAGGTCCGACAAAAGAGCATTTGGGCTCTATTGTGCCAGTTTAGGGACGTGGTGGTCCGTATTCCAGTTTAGGGACGTGGTGGTCCAATATTAGTTTAGGGACGTTTCGGTCCGTCATTAGTTTAAGGACGTCTCGGTCCGATATTAGTTTAAGGACGTCTCGGTCCAATATTAGTTTAGGGACGTTTCGGTCCACGAGTTTAAGGACCCCGCAGTCCATATCGATGTGTGGTCGTTGGGACCCGTCACCTCTTTGACGTCGTTGAGGAATTACAACGATGGATGTCAAAGGAGTTCGGAGATGTACCCTCGAACCGGATGTAAATTGATTTAGGAGAGCCATTTTGCTCAGTCAATTTAATTTAAGGACTTATGGCCACAATTGGGCTAAGTCCAGTTAAAAATGTCCAATATTTTATTTGCATTTGTTTTTATTTTTATTTGGGCTTTGCCTAGAAAAGATGCAGAGCATCAATTTGTTTTGGGCTCTGCCCTTTTAGGAATGATGCAAGGCATCAATTTTATTTGGGCTCTGCCCTTGTATAAAGGATGCAAAGCATCAATTTATTTGGGCTCTGCCCATTTATTGCCTTGCAATTTATTTTGTCCTATCAAGTCATTTTGATTTGGGCCTGGCCCTTCAAGTAATGCAATGCATTTGTGCAAAACACCAAGAATCTTTTAGATTCAAGGAAAGGAGTGCAGATCACTTTTTAATTTCTTGATCTAAATTTAGATCAAAGAGAAGAAGAAAAATCTTTTCTTTCTTTCTATCTCAGAGAACCAGAAGTTCTCTAGCAAGTGCAAGGCACTATTTTTTTATTATTTTTATTTATTTATTTGTTTATTGAAGATCACTGATTTTGTCTTTTAGATCAATGATCTATTCCTAAGAGAATTTTCTCTTATTTCAAAGGTTTTTACCTTCTTCTTTGTGTTCTCAAGAAGTTCTCTTCTTCTTTTTTTTTAATCCAATTCTCCATCTTTGAAATGGGGTCTGGGGTCCTTTTTATAGTGCTCAAAAATCAGTTAAATTTGTTAAAAAGATCTTTTCTGAGTGATTTGGGGAATTTTCCCCACCGTTGGATCTTTGATCCAAAGGCCCCTGTTTTACAGAAGAAATCTTCTTGTTTAAACAAGAACAGAAAAATATCCTTAAATCTTCACTCTGTTGTTGCGCAACTCACCAGCGTGTGACACGTGTCGCGCAGTGAGGCACTTGCGCAACAGCGCTTGCGCAGCTGCGCAGACACGTGTCGCTCAGTGAGGCACTTGCGCAACAGCGCTTGCGCAGCTGCGCAGACACGTGTCGCGCAGCCGTGCGCTTGCACAGTTATGCCTGCGCAACTGCGCAGACACGTGTCGCGCAGCCGTGCGCTTGCGCAGTTGAACGTTGCTTATGTTTTTTAAAGAGCCTTGCTCTGATTGGACGTACTGCCTTGGGTGTTGTGCTGTCGTGTCAACTTCTGACACATGGCGCGTTGCGCGCAGCGCACGGGAACTGAAGCGTTGCTTCAAAATTTGAATTTTCAAAATTCAAGCAGAGCCTTGCTCTGATTGGGGGAACAGCCGTGCTTGGTGCGACACGTTAGTTTAGGGACATTTTGGTCCATTATCGCCATGTTTGGGGTGAAATTCTAGTTTAGGGACGTTTCAGTCCATTATCGCCGTGTTTGGGGCGAAATGCTAGTTTAGGGACGTTCCGGTCCACTCTTCATCAATCGGTCGGGTAGTTACATAACTCATCTCTTCCAACGCTTTCTTGTTTAGGCGCTATTACCTGTCCTTTATTTGTATGGACACTTCACACCTTAAACTATTTTCACTCTCTTAGAATGCTTCTTTTGTCGTCACAGCAATCGGGTTGTTTTGCGGAAAATACCGGGTATTTTACACGGCATTTTCCCCCTGCTCATCAATGTCGTATTCTGACACTCACGGAACATCTTCTTCATCTACGAAGGAACGAGTCACTCCTTCTGCTGAGTCTTCTTCTTCCTTGGAAGAATGAACTTGACTTGGGGGTTTTCCCTCCTCATCATCTGATTCGGAGCGGGACATGGATTCCACATCCCGTCAATGATTTTTTGGTTCAGGAAAGATATTCCACTTGCTTGCAGGACCCGCTTGTAGACCCCTTCCTTTCTGTTATTTAAAGAGAGGACCATCTCACGTAGAGATTCTTCTGCCAATGAGCAATATACCCTCTACATGTATCCTGGGGGAGTGAATATTTACGTCCCAATCCTTTCCTAAGGGTGGGACCCGCGCTATCGCTATTTTGGCGATAGATTGCTTCAAAGCAGCTCATTTTTTATTGAGCATTAGCGACAAACACCATCTTTCCTCCTCTTTTCATATATCTTCATCGAAAAAGGATGTGTCTTGACGTATCTGATCCAACCGAGCCATTTTATCTATGAGCTCTTGGAAGGTCGTCGGCTTGAATAGGTCCATGTATGGGAACACCTTTGAATTCGGGTCAAGGGTGGCTATGAACATTCCCACGACTGCAGCTTCATCGATGCGCTGCTCTCATTTTGACCAGAGATTTCGCCATCGGGTAACATATTGAACCCAGGTCTCATTCGGTCGAACCCTTTCGTTGACCAACGCCGTCAGGATAGTGCGTGTATTTACACCAACGAATCTCTGAAAGAAGACCATCTCCATTTGTTTGAAGGTGTTCACAGAGTCATTTGGGAGTTCCGCATACCATTCAAAGGCAATGCCTGCCACACTGCTGACGAACTGTCGGAGGAGCAATATATCATTTCCTCTAGTGTTGCCACACATGGACTTAAACCGCGTGATATGCTGTCAAGGATTCCCGGTTACTTTGTATATGTGGAACATCAGAAGTATATATTCTGACGGGTACTATAATTGATCATAACACGCCGGATACGGTCGACCGGTCTTGATTGACCTATTTGCGGCTTCATTGGTATAGTGAGCTTTGATTTGATGAGTGATATGCGTCCAGCTTTTCTTTTGGGATCATTTCCTCCTCAGCAGTTGATGAGGCTCGTAGAGAATTTGAAATGTCGCCCTTGTCTTTAAGAGTGAGTACCGACGGTTCATATGCCAATAGTTCCAAATGGACCATCATTCCAGCCATATTCTAGATCCAAAGAGTCATCTGGTTCATTTTTGCGGACATTTTTGCCGCTTCTTCATCTCTCTTCTTGAGAGCACGTTTTAGGAAATCAATATCCGACTCCTGCCCTACTCTTTTTTCGGGTGCGTTGGAATTTTCCTTAGGCAATAGATTAGCGAGTGCTGTCGCCTGAGCAAACATCTCCTGCAGCTTTTCATATTGTTGTTGATCCTTCATCAAAGTCTGAGTATGCAGTCCATGACTAATAGAAGCATGACCTTTGTCTTTGGAGCTCACCATGTGGACTGTGTGAACTACTATGCCCCCAGGCATAGGGAGTTTGGAGCTTTAACTCTCGGAATTTGCCTCGGGCACTTGGGCTTTATCAGACCTCTCTTTTTTATGAGAAGTTGCTTTAGGAGGAACCATTGTATCAGGAACCGTCTTAGGATGAGTCCCCTTGTATTTGAAAAGAGATTCGTCAGAATTTGGATGACGTTTAGGGAAAGAGCCGCAGACGATGACTGAGTTCTTCACCTGCTTCTATACCATATATATAGATGATGAACTAGCTTCTGTTCTCCTTGGATTTCCATGGTCCCCGGAGACCTTTTGAGTGCTGCAGTGGGGGAATTTTGCCAGACCCTTCGCAGCAGTTCAAAGCTGTTCCCGGTTGGAACGGCAGCATTCACATTTGGAGTTGAAGTGGGTGGAGTCAACACGAACGGAGAACTACCCCCAGCTTTTTTTGTATGACGCCGATATCGACGTTGTCTATTTCTTATGGCCAGAATTTTATTAGCCTCAGAATTTTGATAAGCCTGCCCCATGTTTTCTTTGAGAGCTTGAATATTCTTCCCCCTGTGTTGACATTGGTCCTCAGTTGGTGCCTATTGTATGAAGACTGATGCTATTGGCAAAATTGGAGATTGAAGAGTCAGCCTGTGGAAGACAGACTTCATCTGGGCTCCCTCCTTCGGTGTTGAGGCACCGATGGTAGGAAGTGGGAGTATAGACCCAAAGAGAAGCCCCTTCATTTCTTGAAGGGCCGGATTGCAGAGATTTGAGGCTTCAAGTGGCTCATACTTGACTCCACAAGATATGACAGAGCCTGAGTTGCGGTGAGTGGAAGAAAACACCATTCTAGAAAGAGACGAAACACCAGCTTCAGTATCTCATCACTCAAGGGAAACTACAAACATATATACCATGATTATTTGATCGAAAAAACACGACACACAAAAAGTGGAGTGGAAAGTGGAAAAGGTCCTACCGAGCGTGCCAGAATCTGTTTACCGCCGAAAACTAGACTGAGACATTGAGACGTCTAGCCTGAATTTGGAGACAGATGCTATTTGGATATATCCACCCACCTCTCTGAAGATACCAAGTTGATTTATGGCACCGTATATCGGAGGTTTGAACAGATGCGACCGTTATAGCAGACTTTATCAGATTCCCCCTCATTTATGAGGGGTTTTTGATTGTGGGGACACTCTTCCCTACAGGCGCAAGCCCCTGCAGTTAACTACGTTATCGCGTTGTGATAACAACTTTCTCCTTCTCTATTAATTCACTTCATGTCGTGTGTTATTTTGTTTATTTTGGTTGACCTTGAATTGTATACGAAAAATAATTTATGTCGTCGCCCGTAGGGCACGGATTAGTACAAATCCGTATATATATTTTCATGATTTAGGTCAAGCATTTGCTTGACGGGGTCCACGTTGGTAGCATGATTTGCCAACGGGAATGAACTTAGGACGCATTTATCATATTTGCGAGGTCCATTCGTTCACAGGAAACTTGAGTTTGATCTAAGAATCGTTAGTCTTATTTGAGACTATGATCGACTTATGAACAAATGAGCATATGGGCTCAACTGATCATTAGATCATATATGAATAGCCCATGGATAGTATACGGTAGTTAGTATGGAGACAGTCCGCAGGGCAAAACATATTAGTTTAAAGGACTTCGCGGTCTAACATTCATCTCTCGCGTGCGTGTATTTGTTATGTGGAAAAGTGAACGATGATGACATGGAATGCGCCCAATTTTGGGTGTGATCCAATTTGAGGTGTGCATATCAATGTGGAAGTGCATCAATGTGGGATGTATCATTCCTTGTCTTGATGAAATTTCATATCAAGTTAGGACGAGAAAGGAGTTGTTGGTTGTCGGGACCCACCACCTCTCTAAAGACATTAAGGAATTATAATGACATATATCAAAGGTATGAAAAGATGTACCCTTGAACCAAATCCCATGTTTGAGGGAAAATGTCGTAGTAGACCTAAGAATCGTTAGTCAGATTTGAGACTAAGATTACCTTAGGAGATATAGGATAAATATCATTTTGGATATCATCAATGAGAGATCATTAGTCATATTTGAGACTAAGATCAGTTTGGAAATCACAAGCATATGGGCTCGCTTGATTTAAAATTAAAGAGATTTAATATCAGGAAACTTAGCCAATTTAAGCTAAGATTGGGTTTTTATACTACCCAGCTGTGCTAAGCACTCAGATATATAGCGCTCACGTGTGTTTCACGTGAGGCGCTGAAATAGTGCTAAGCACTAGTCTTTCCTGGCGCTCACGTGAGGCGCTGATCTTTTGGCTTCTTTTGAGCACTCACATGTATTTCACACGAGACATTGAGTTTTGGCTCTCACGTGTGCTTCACGTGAGACACTGCACTAGTGCTAAACACTAAACTTTTCTGTTTTCTAGCGCTCACGTGTGTTTCACATGAGACGTGTGTATGTCCCAAAAACTAGACAGGGTCGTGCAACTAATCGAGTATGTAGAAATAAACTTGGACGACATAAAACAATGGGATGCACCAGAATCAAATAACGCTAATGCGGGAAAACCATGAACAAGTAGAATACCTGAAACAACTTCTCCTGAAGCTTTAGCTTCCTCAGCTGTCAGGGTAAATGCTCGAGCTTGATTGGGTCCCTGAGTCAGCTGCTTCTGTCCCTGAAACGGTATCTGCGGTGGCTTCGGAACTTCATCCTTCGTACGAAACTTCGACGGACAAGTACTGATAGTATGATCCGCCGAACCACAAACCAAACAGAGTCCCTGTTTCCTTCGACATTCTCTTTGCACGTGCCCAGGTAAATGGCAGTAGTCACAGATCACGGTCCTCCTCTGATCAACAACAGCATGCTTCTTCATCGGTGTTACACCACGACGGTCCACTGGAATACCTCTGCGTCCATGTGCTCGGTTCGGTGCAAATGCCGGCTTCCTTACTGTAACTGCTGGCTGCTGTGTACTCCCAGTCTTCTTAGATAGGCTCTGCTGCTCTCGAGCCGCTGTAAGCACTTGGGAAAAAGTGGTCAAACCTAGGGAGACAATTTTCCTCTGGATGTCCACATCCAAACTGCGCATGAACCTCCTTGCCCTATCAGCATGGTTGGCAACCAGAGGTCCAGCAAATCTACTGAGCCGCGTCCACTCAGCTGCATGTACATCGACAGGTGCGCCGTTTTGCTTCAAACTGACGAGCTTTTCTTCCATTTCTTCCCGTGCAGTCCGCGGGAAGAACTTCTCCAAGAAACTCTTCGAAAAATCTGCCCACTTGATCGGCTTGGGCAAACGGGTCTCTTCCACAAGCCACCACTCACGGGCATAATCCACCAACTGGATGCGTACCACATCCACTCTCTTATCTTCTGGGATCTGTGCCGCAATGAGTAAATTCTCCATGTCAACCAGCCACTACTCCGCCGGCCACGGCTCTTCCAGGCTAGTAAATACAGACGGACCCAGTCTCCTGAAATCCGCTACGGTTCCCACACGATCCATTGGTCTGGCCACAACATTATGTACGGACTGCTGAGCGGTTCGCAAACCCTCCTGAAAAGATTCAGCTTGCTGCTGGATCACCTCGGTCTGTCTCCTTTGGTTCTCCAACATCCCACGTATTACTCTAAGCATAGCGGCTTCGTCGACACGCCTTTGGAACGTTTTCAGATTCTTGTCTGCCATGTTCCTGAAATCAAAACACCAACAGGATTAGCATGATAACAGATTCAAAATGTAGGTTAAGGATATAAATCAAGGCTAGAACTCTAAGTTACTTAATAGAGTACCGCATTGCAACCATGCCGCGGTATCATAGCTACAATTACATAACTCCACCCAAGTCGCCTAAGTTCTAGAGATAAACAAGGAACCGGGTTTCGAGTTGATATGCAAAAGAGATTTGCATATCGTAAAAGTAGAATCAGGAGGAGGTTAAGATTCAAGAATGGTAAGACGGTAAGGTGGCAGGACATGTTTCCTAATCATGAGTATTCCGATTCGTGTATTGGGTCCAATACCCAACTACAAAAGAATCAAACCCGATTAACCTATAACCTATGTCTTTGATACCAAAAGAACCATGTCACGCTCCGCTTCCCAGAGTACGCTAACGTAGGCGCGTGACATAGCCAACTATGCTACCTGTGGATAGGAATTATCCTTCCACAGTCACATTACGGCTGTAGAGATATCAAGAATAATAATAAACTATCTAACACATGTCCAAAAGCCAAAATAAAATGAGTCAAGAATAAAATAATGCGGAAGCAAAAGATCCAATACAAGAATAACTGGAATGTATGTCCCATAATGCGGGCTCACATCAGGAATGAAAATACTGAAAAAAAAGAACTAACTACTAACGAGTCCTCACTGATCAGCCTGCTGACTGAAGTACTCCTGCTCGGACTGCAGCAAAGGTAAGGAATCTAGGCCATGCAAAACCCAGACGTCAGCGCGTCATAACATCAAGCAATAATATATAAACATGGTAGCAAGACATACAAGTATGATCATAAATGATAAAGCAGGTGTAACAGCAATATAAATCAGGGCAGTGAAAGGTAGTGTGCAGTGAGTAATCTAAACTAGTCTATTGGGTTAACTACTCTCAAGTTTTTGAAGTCAATTTGATGAATCATCGATGTAACTCAATAATATCACGTGCGTGCTCGGGATCACGGTCTATGACTCTCGGGCTGAATCCGAGACGTGCCGCAAGGCAGTAAAAAGGGTAGTAGGTAATGACGAGTGATGTCAGCAGCATCACCCCGGGGCTGGCCTAGCCCGTAAGACTGATCAGAAAAGGTAGAGAACTGTCGAGTTACAAGTCAGGTTTCATCATTGATTTCCCCATACCCCTAAGTTATATGTGTTCAAGTCAGGTATTAAGTAATCTAGAGCTAATGCCAACACAGGATCAGGAAGTTACAGGTTTGTCTAGATATACAACAGGAACAGTCCGTAAGGACAACAGGTCAGGTTTGTTGGCATTAGACACAAGATCAGGTAACAGGTAAAGCCATGGTACATCAGATCAAGCCAGGTAGTATATAGGTATCATGTCATGTCGAGAGGTGCATGGTACCATGTCGTGTCAAGTAGTAGGTATTACAAGTCATGTCAGGGTGCACAAGATGTCATGTGGGTGCTCATAATCAAACTAACATAAGCATGGGTATACAAAACAAGCATGGGTACTAATAGAACACTAAACTGGAACATTGTAATGTGAAATGCAATAAGGTACAGATTAAGGTATATAGATGCACAGTTATGATTAGGGTTAAAGTTAAAGTTCCAATACTAATTAAACTACACTTTATCAAATGTGGAATGTGAATATTATAATATAATATATTCAAGTGATCTATGGATGCAATAATATGTATACTAGACGATATGGATGCAAACGTGTGTTTGAACATTATAAACTATCTAAAAGGGTACTATGGGCCATGTAAATAATTATTATATGATTTAAATATGGATATGGGTACTGGGTATAGTAAATCAAAATGCAACATGGTATGTTCCGAGTTATGAATCTAAAATGATAAAATGGACATCGAATGTTAAAATGTAACATGAGACATTGGATTTAATCTATAGGTTTAACATGTAATCAAATAAATATAAAATATTATGAATAGCATGTAGCAAGTTTCACTTGCCTCGACGGATTGTGATACGGTATACGGAACGTCACACGTCGGTGTGAAAAGTCGCGACGCGCGCACGGTACACGGAATGAGTCCAAACAACGCACGAGGGGATCACACGGGTCAGAGATGCTTGCTGGGTCGTCATGATTGTGGCCGGCACGGTCGGATTCCGGCAACAAAAACAATAGTGGACATATCAAGAAGAGATGCAAAAAGAAAGTGAAGAAGAGGAGAAGAAGAAGAAGATCTTACTGTGGTTGGGGGTTCTGGGATTTCAGGGGAGTCGGAAAGGGGCGACGACGACGAGGGTTGCCGGCGTGGGAGTTTCCCGGCGAGGCTAGGGTTTGGCTGTTAGGGTGAGGTTAGGGTTCGGGTGTTGGGTGCAGGTTGGTGTAGGAGGCAGAAGTGCAAAGGAGAGGGAGAGGTAGAGATGATGATGATGATGATGATGACGAAGTGAGGCGATCGTCAGCGATGAGGTGAGGGTGGCAATGATGGGTTCTGTAGGGTTTCTTGATGTGCAGGGTGAGCTCAGGGGAAGGAAGAAGAGGAATGAGATGGTGGAGGAGGAAGAGGAGGCTCGGTGATAGAAGTTGTGATGAAGAGGCAAGGAATTTAAGGGTTAGGGTTTGAGGAGATGGGAGCTTGTGATGGGTTAAAGAAGGAGGGCTCGGGTTTTAAACAGTAGAAGAAAAAGAAGATATAAAGAAGGGAGGTGATGGGATCCAGAGGGGGTAACGGAAATCGAGAAGCGAACAGTATTCGCAAGAGAAGAGAGAGCGCGCGAGAGGAGAGAGAAAAAGTAGAGAGAGGGGGCTGCGGAGAAAGAGAGAGAAAAAGAAAGGTAAAGAGAGAGAAGCTGAGAGAGCTCGTGGGGCCTGGCAAAAGAAGGATTTTGATTGGTCGTGGAAAAAATAAAAGAGAGAGAGAAGAGAGATAGAAGAGAGAGATGGCTCGGTGGTGGGGCCCAGCACGATAAGGTAAGCTGGGATTGGTTGGCATAAATTTTAAAAAGATTTTAATTGCTAAAATATTTTTGTTAGTTATACAAAAAATCTTTAGGCTGTTAAGGTATATTAAATGAATTTAAAAAAATTTAAAATAATTAGAATTTGGCGGGATACAAAATATTTCAGAAATGCGCCCGTGTCGGATCCAAAATTTTGGATTTGAAATACGAAAATTTTATGCAACCTCCAAATTTTAAAATGAATGTTTCGTTAACTAAAATGCATACCCCCAAGGACGGACGCATGTACGTGCGCGTAGCTATCCAAACACGTCCATTTCACTGAACGGGACAAGAACACGATGCGCGGACGCTACCACGGGGTTAGCGGTATCATGCAGGCTATGAAATGCAATTTTAATTTATTTTACGTGACTTAAATTGTTATATGTAAAAATACGCGATGCTAGGCGAAGATGTTGATATGCAGTTTATACTAGATGCACGTTTCAATATCACAAGCTAGGGTACTCTATAACTATGAATCAACAGGTTCAAACAAGTGGGTCGGGTCGAATGTAATGTAAAAGTAAACTACCCATCGCATCCACACAAGATATATCAGTAAAATACCACAGATAAGAAATACTAAAACAGAAATTGTTATAACTGAACTCGGTTGTTACATTATACCTAACTACAAAAAGAATTTCGTCTTCGAAATTCCAAGAACAAGAAAGGATACCAATCCATCAAACTACAAGAATATATGCGGAAACTTCTGCCGGATTTTATCTTCTCGCTCCCAAGTTGACTCTCCATGTGAGCGATTACCCCAAGAAACAAGTACAGGAGGGATAACTTTGTTCTTAAGAACCTTTTCTCTTCGATCCACGATCGACACCGGTCGCTCTTCAAAAGTCAAATCTTCTCGTATGGTTAGCTCCGAATGATCCAACACATGTGTTTCATCTCGAACGTATTTACGGAGTTGAGATATGTGAAACACGTCATGAACATTCGCCAAGGACTGCGGCAATGCCAATCGATACGCTACTTCACCAACACGTTCCAAAATCTTAAAAGGTCCGACGAATCGAGGACTGAGCTTTCCTCGACTTCCGAAATGAATCACCCCTCTAGTCGGTGATATCTTCAAGAATACCAAATCACCCACGGCGAACTCTAGAGTTCTTCTCGACGTATCTGCCCAACTCTTCTGTCGGTCTTGTGCTGCTTTCATATGATTCCGGATAGCGTTAACCTTCTCAACTGTCTGCACGACCAAATCTGGTCCCAACAATCTTCGTTCACCGACATCGTCCCAGCAACTAGGTGAACGGCACTTGTGACCATATAAAGCTTCGAATGGAGCCATCTGTATAGTCTCCTGGAAACTGTTATTGTAAGAAAACTCCACCAAATGTAGATGATCCTCCCATGAACCCTTGAAGTCCAACATGCAAGCTCTTAACATGTCTTCAAGAGTTTGGATCGTTCTCTCTGACTGGCCATCTGTCTGAGGATGATAAGCTGTGCTAAACTTCAATCGAGTCCCCAAACTTTCCTGTAAGCTCCTCCAAAAGTGTGATAAGAAACGAGTGTCACGGTCGGACACGATGCTCACCGGTACTCCATGCAATTTTACAATCTCATGCATGTACCGTTCTGCCAAAGTTTCAGTTGATTGACCAACTCGAAAGGGTTTGAAATGAGCTGCCTTGGTCAAACGATCAACAATCACCCAAACTGCATTTGCCTTTTGGAATCCGCGGTAGAGCCGTCACGAAATCCATGGTTATATGTTCCCACTTCCACTGAGGAATCGGAAGTGGTTGCAATAAACCAGCAACTCTTTAATGTTTAGCCTTAACTTGCTGACACACCAAGCACTTTGCCACAAAGCGGGCAATCTCCCGTTTCATGCCTTCCCACCAGAAATGCTTTCGTGTATCTCGGTACATCTTCGTGCCTCCTGGGTGTACGGAATTTGCTGAACTGTGCGCCTCCTTCATAAGTTCTTCACGAATATCTCTCTTTGGCACACATAAACGGCTACCATATCTCAACGAACCATTTTCATGGATCAATAAGTCTGTTCGAAGTCCAGCTTCAACCTATTCTCGAAACTTCCGCAATCTTGGGTCCTGCGACTGCGCTGCTTTAATATTCTCGATCAACGACGAATGTACCTGCAACTGCATCAACTGTTCCGAAGAATGCGGTAGCACAACCTCCAAATCAAATCTTCGAAATTCTTCAATGAGTTCCTTCTCTGCAGTCAACATCAGAATTGCTGGAAACCGACTAAGCTCATCCGGTACAACATTAACTTTTCCCGGATGGTACTTAAGATCAAAATCAAAGTTAGCCATCAGCTCCAACCATCTACGCTGCCTCATATTAAGCTCCTTCTGCGTGAACAAATACTTCAAGCTTTTATGATCGGTGAAAACCTCGACCCTTTCGCCCAAAAGGTAGTGTCTCCAAATCTTCAAAGCGAAGATCACAGCCGCAAGCTCCAAGTCATGAGTTGGGTAATTCTTCTCATAGTTCTTAAACCGTCTCGATGCGTACGCTATAACCTTCCCATACTGCATCAAAACACATCCCAATCCTTTCCCAGATGCGTCGCTGTGAATCACCAATCCTCCGGAACTGTCTGGCACGGTCAGAATAGGAGCGGTTATCAATCTCTGCTTCAACGCCTCAAAAGCCGACGCACACTTATCCGTCCACACAAATGGTACCTCCTTGCGCGTAAGCTTGGTCAACGGCTCCAGGAAACGAGCAAAGTTCTCCACGAACCTTCTGTAATACCCGGCGAGTCCAAGAAAGCTTCTTATCTCCGCAACATTCTTCGGAATCGGCCAATCTCGAACTGCTGCAATCTTTTCGGGATCAATGGCGATTCCATCGCCAGACACGACATGCCCCAAAAACTTTACTTCTTCCAGCCAAAACTCGCACTTGCTCATCTTTGCATATAATTTTTCTTGTATCAGCGTCTGCAGTGCGATCTTTAAATGTTCTGCATGCTCTTCAATACTCTTCGAGTAGACCAGAATATCAACAATGAACACCACAATAAACTGGTCCAAGAATGGTGAAAAAATTCGGTTCATCAAGTCCATGAATATCGCCGGTGCATTCGTTACTCCGAAGGGTATCACAAAGTACTCGTAATGTCCATACCGAGTTCGGAACGCCGTCTTGCAAATATCTTCTGTTTTCACTCGGACCTGATGATATCCGGATCGCAAATCCAGCTTCGAGAATACCCTCGCGCCACTAAGCTGCTCAAATAATTCGCCAATGCGAGGGATCGGGTACTTGTTCTTAATAGTCACCCGGTTTAATTCTCGATAATCAATGCACATTCTCCTTGTGCCATCCTTCTTCTTGACTAGAAGAACTGGAGCTCCCCAAGGCGAGTTACTGCTTCGAATCCAACCCTTCTCAAGTAATTCAGTAACTTGCTTCTTAACTTCTTCCAACTCCACTGGTGCCATTGGATAGTACGCTTTAGAAACTGGCGCTGCACCAGGAATAAGGTCAATCGCGAACTCCACGTCTCGCTTCGGCGGTAAACCTGTTATGTCTTCGAATACGTCCATGAAATCTCGAACAACAGCTGGCGTTTCATCTTGAGCAACCTCCATTGACGAAAGAACATTAGCTGTCGGCATAGCCCTAAACTCGACTGGCCCGACATAACTGCTTCCTCCAGTGAAGATAAACTCTGGATGTCCGGGAATCTGGAAAATTACTTTCTTTGCCCTACAATCAATGTGAGCATGGAAAGTGCCGAGAAAATCCATTCCCAAGACGACTTCATAGCTGCCCGTATCAATCACTAAGAAATTTGCAAAAAGCTCCCGTTCGCAAACAATAACTGCACAATCCTTACACTCTCTACTAGATATGATTTTCCCATTCCCAGTGTGTATGTCCCAAAAACTAGACAGGGTCATGCAAGTAATCGAGTGTATAGCAATAAACTTGGACGACATAAAACAATGGGATGCACCAGAATCAAATAACGCTAATGCGGGAAAACCATGAAAAAGTAGAATACCTGAAACAACTTCGCCTGAAGCTTTAGCTTCCTCAGCCGTCAGGATAAATGCTCAAGCTTGATTGGGTCCCTGAGTCAGCTGCTTTTGTCCCTGAAATTGTTTCTGCGGTGGCTTCAGAACATCATCCTTCATACGAAGCTTCGACGGACAAGTACTGATAGTATGATCCGCCGAGCCACAAACCAAACAGAGTCCCTGTTTCCTTCGACATTCCCTTTGCAAGTGCCTAGGTAATTGGTAGTAGTCACAGATCACGGTCCTCCTCTGATCAACGACAACATGCTTCTTCATCGGTGTTACACCACGACGGTCCACTGGAATACCTCTGCGTCCATGTGCTTGGTTCGGTGCAAATGCTGGCTTCCTTACTGCAACTGCTGGCTGCTGTGTACTCCCAGTCTTCATAGATAGGCTCTGCTGCTCTCGAGCCGCTGTAAGCACTTGGGAAAAAGTGGTCAAACCCAGGGAGACAATCTGCCTCTGGATGTTCACATCCAAACTGCGCATGAACCTCCTTGCCCTATCAGCATCATTGGCAACCAGAGGTCCAGCGAATCTACTGAGCCACGTCCACTCAGCTGCATGTACATCGACAGGTGCATCGTTTTGCTTCAAACTGACGAACTTTTCTTCCATTTCTTCCCGTGCAGTTTGCGGGAAGAACTTCTCCAAGAAACTCTTCGAAAAATCCGCCCACTTGATCGGCTTGGGCAAGCGGGTCTCTTCTACAAGCCACCACTCACGGGCGTAATCCACCAACTGAATGCATACCACATCCACTCTCTTATCTTCTGGGATCTGTGCCGCAATGAGTAAATTCTCCATGTCAACCAGCCACTGCTCTGCTGGCAACGGCTCTTCCAGGACAGTAAATACAGACGGAACCAGTCTCCTGAAATCCGCTACGGTTGACACACGATCCATTGGTCTGGCCACAACATTGTTTACGGACTGCTGAACGGTCCGCAAACCTTCCTAAAAAGATTCAGCTTGCTGCTGGATCAGCTCGGTCTGTCACCTTTGGTTCTCCAACATCCCATGTATTACTCCAAGCATAGCGGCTTCGTCGACACGCCTTTGGTATGTTTTCAGATTCTTGTCTGCCATGTTCCTGAAATCAAAACACCAACAGGATTAGCATGATAACAGATTCAAAATGTAGGTTAAGGATATGAATCAAGGCTAGAACTCCAAGTTATTTAAATAGAGTACCACATTGTAACCATGCCGCGGTATCATAGCTACAATTACATAACTCCACCCAAGTTGCTTAAGTTCTAGAGATAAACAAGGAACCAGGTTTCGAGTCGATATGCAAAGGAGGTTTGCATATCGTAAAAGTAGAATCAGGAGGATGTTAAGATTCAAGAATGGTAAGACGGTAAGGTGGCAGGACATGTTTCCTAATCACGAGTATTCTGATTCGTGTATTGGGTCCAATACCCAACTACAAAAGAATCAAACCCGATTAAACTATAACCTATGTCTCTGATACCAAAAGAACCATGTCACGATCCGCTTCCCAGAGTACGCTAAGGTAATCACGTGACATAGCCAACTATACTACCTGTGGATAGGAATTATCCTTCCACGGTCACATTACGGCTGTAGAGATATCAAGAACAATAATAAACTATCTAACACATGTCCATAAGCCAAAATAAAATGAGTCAAGAATAAAATAATGCGGAAGCAAAAGATCCAATACAAGAATAACTGGAATGTATGTCCCATAATGCGGGCTCACATCAGTAATGAAAATACTGAAAAAAAATAAAAGAACTAACTACTAACGAGTCCTCACTGCTCAGCCTGCTGATTGAAGCACTCCTGCTCGGACTGCAGCAAAGGTAAGGAATCTAGGCCATGCAAAACCCAGACGTCAGCGCGTCATAACATCAAGCAATAATATATAAACAGGGTAGCAAGACATACAAGTATGATCATAAATGGTAAAGCAGGTGTAACAGCAATATAAATCAGGGCAGTGAAAGGTAGTGTGCAGTGAGTAATCTAAACTGGTCTATTGGGTTAACTACTCTCAAGTCTTTGAAATCAATTTGATGAATCATCGATGTAACTCAATAGTATCCCGTGCGTGCCCGGGATCACGGTCTATGACTCTCGAGCTGAATCCGAGACGTGCCGCAAGGCAGTAAAAAGAGTAGTAGGTAATGACGAGTGATGTCAGCAGCATCACCCCGGGGCTGGCCTAGCCCATAAGACTGATCAGAAAAGATAGAGAACTGTCGAGTTACAAGTCAGGTTTCATCATTGATTTCCCCATACCCCCAAGTTATATGTGTTCAAGTCAGGTATTAAGTGATCTAGAGCTAATGCCAATACAGTATCAGGCAGGTACAGGTTTGTCTGGATAGACAACAGGAACTGTTCGTAAGGACAACAGGTCAAGTTTGTTAGCATTAGACACAAGATCAGGTAAGTGGTAAAGCCATGGTACATCAGATCAAGCCAGGTAGTATATAGGTATCATGTCATGTTGAGAGGTGCACGGTACCATGTCGTGTCAAGTAGTAGGTGTAACAAGTCATGTCAGGGTGCACAAGATGTCATGTGGGTGCTCATAATCAAACTAACATAAGCATGGGTATACAAAACAAGCATGGGTACTAATAGAACACTAAACTGGAACATTGTAATGTGAAATGCAATCAGGTACAGATTAAGGTATATAGATGCACAGTTATGATTAGGGTTAAAGTTTAAGTTCCAATACTAATTGAATAACACTTTATCAATGTGGAATGTGAATATTATAATATAATATATTCAAGTGATCTATGGATGCAATAATATGTATATTAGACGAGATGGATACAAACGGGTGTTTGAACATTATAAACTATCTAAAAAGGTACTATGGGCCATGTAAATAATTATTATATGATTTAAATATGGATATGGGTACTAGATATAGTAAATCAAAATGCAACATGGTATGTTCCGAGTTATGAATCTAAAATGATAAAATGGACATCGAATGTTAAAATGTAACATGAGACATTGGATTAAATCTATAGGTTTAACATGTAATAAAATAAATATAAAATATTATGAATAGCATGTAGAAAGTTTCACTTGCCTCGACGGATCGCGATACGGTATACGGAACGTCACACGTCGGCGAGAAAAGTCGCGACGCGCGCACGGTACACGGAATGAGTCCAAACAATGCATGAGGGGATCACACGGGTCAGAGATGCTTGCTGGGTCATCGTGATCATCGCCGGCACGATCGGATTCCGGCAACAAAAACAACAGTGGACATATCAAGAAGAGATGCAAAAAGAAACTGAAGAAGAGGAGAAGAAGAAGAAGATCTTACTGTGGTTGGGGGTTCTGGGATTTCAGAGGCATCGGCAAGGGGAGACGACGACGAGGATTGCCGGTGTGGGAGTTTCCCGGCAAGGCTAGGGTTTGGCTGTTAGGGTGAGGTTAGGGTTCGGGTGTTGGGTGCAGGTTGGTGTAGGAGGCAGAAGTGCAGAGGAGAGGGAGAGGTGGAGATGATGACGATGATGACGGCGAGGTGAGGCGATCGTCGGCGATGAGATGAGGGTGGCGATGATAGGTTCTGTAGGGTTTCTTGATGTACAGGGTGAGATCGAGGGAAGGAAGAAGAGGAATGAGATGGCGGAGGAGGAAGAGGAGGCTCGGTAATGGAAGTTGTGATGCGGAGGCAGGGAGTTTAAGGGTTAGGGTTTGAGGAGATGGGAGCTTGTGATGGGTTACAGAAGGAGGGCTCGGGTTTTAAAGAGAAGAAGAAGAAGATATAAAGAAGAGAGGTGACGGGATCCAGAGGGGGTGATGGGAATCGAGAAGCGAACAGTGTTCGCGAGAGGGGAGAGAGAGAGCGCGAGAGGAGAGAGAAAGAGAAGAGAGAGAGAGAAGCTGAGAGAGCTCGTGGGGCCCAGCAAGAGAAGGATTTTGATTGGTCGTGGGAAAAATAAAAGAGAGAGAGGAGAGAGATTGAAGAGAGAGATAGCTCGGTGGTGGGGCCCAGCACGATAAGGTAAGCTGGGATTGGTTGGCATAAATTTTAAAAAGATTTTAATTGCTAAAATATTTTTGTTAGTTGTACAAGAAATCTTTAGGCTGTTAAGATATATTAAACGAATTTTAAAAAATTTAAAATAATTAGAATTTGACGGGATACAAAATATTTCAGAAATGCGCCCGGGTCGGGTCCAAAATTTTGGGTTTGAAATACGAATTTTTTTTGCAACCTTCAAATTTTAAAATGAATGTTTCGTTAACTAAAATTCATACCCCCAAGGACGGACGTACGTACGTGCGCGTAACTATCCAAACACGTCTGTTTCACTGAACGGGACAAGAACACGATGCGCGGACGCTACCACGGGGTTAGGGGTACCATGCAGGCTATGAAATGCAATTTTAATTTATTTTACGTGATTTAAATTGTTATATGTAAAAATACGCGATGTTAAGCGAAGATGTTGATATGCAGTTTAAGCTAGATGCACGTTTCGATGCCACAAGCTAGGGTACTCTATGACTATGAATCAACAGGTTCAAACAAGCGGGTCGGGTCGAATGTAATGTAAAAGTAAACTACCCATCGCATCCACACAAGATATATCAGTAAAATACCACAGATAAGAAATACTGAAACAGAAATTGGTATAACTGAACTCGGTTTCTACATAATCTCTGTTCATATTCTCGGAGAGGTTAAGCCTTTGTTAATGATATTTTGACCATTAACGATCACCACGATCGCTATTTTGAGGATCTAGGATCAGATTCTTTAAGAACTAAGTTCTTGATTTGAAAGAACTAAGTTCCTGGAGTATTAAAGATTTCACATTCTCTATGTTCTTTCATCCATAATTTCCTTTTTAACCTTGTTCTTCCCTGAATCTTTGATTCTCAAAAATAAAATCTTCCCGATTAAAATTAAATTCTCAACTTGTGAGAGACTTGTCTTGTGGATCTCAGATCCAGAGAAAGAACTAAGTTCTTTGAAAAGGGTTAAACCCTTGTTTATGTGGTATCACAGGTAAAGAAGATATTTTGATCTTTGCTTTTTCCTTTACCTAAGGTTTTGAGGAGGAAGACATTTCTTCTTCACTAAGAATTAAATTCTCTGTTCTTGTTTTTTTATGGAACCTTTTGAGAGTTTTTTGTATTTTTACAGAAGCTTATGGGGGGTCTCCTCCTTCTTTATATCGAGTCCTTACCCTTCGATTAATCTCTTTACTCCTATTTATAGAAGAAGAGAAAAATCAATTTGTTGAGAAAATCTCTCATTGAGAGATCATGATTGATTTTATAATCAATTAAATTGATCTTTTAGATCAACCGGTGAAGTTTATTCACCGTTGGATTTTTAATCTAAAAGCTCTCTATTTTACAAAGAAAATTTCTTGCTTGTTCTAATAAGATTAGGAGAATATTTTCCTAAGATAGAATTTTATTCTAGCATATGATCGATTTTTAATTTTATAATCATCGTTGGATCTTTGATCCATCGGCTCTCCGTTTAACATAGAAAATCTTTCTAATTTGAGAAAGATCAGGGAAATATAGAATTTAATTCTAACTTTTGATGACCATTGGATCTTTGATCCATCGGCTCTCTATTTAACAGAGAATATCTTTCTTATTTGGAAAGATCAGGTTGATATTTTCTCCTTCATAGAATTGAATTCTATATAGAATTCAATTTTATCAGAAAGAACACTCACGTGCTTTGCACATGAGCCATTAGCTTATAGCACCTCACGTGGATATCTCGTGAAGCGCTGCCAAGAAGTTGGCACTAGCGCTTGTTTCCCCTCAATAATAAAAGAGCAAGGTTCTGTTCAAAATTTGAAAAGAGGCAGCGCCTCACGTGCCTTGCACGAGGGCGTCAGTGCCGAGAGTTAAAAATACTGAGACAGCGCCTCACATGCCTTGCAGGAGGGCGTCAGTGCTGAGAGTTAGAAAATCTGAGGCAGCGCCTCACGTGCTCCGCACGAGAGCGCCAGCGCCAAGAGTTAAAAACTCTGAGGCAGCGCCTCACATACTCCGCACGAGGACGCCGGCGCCAGAACTAAAAGTTCTCTGCCGTTGGATCAAAAATCCAACGGAGATGATAAATCATCAAAATACAGAATTAAATTCTGTTGAGAAAATATTCCTCAAATCTTTCTAAATAAGAAAGATTACGCTATGTAAAATAGAGCACCGTTAGATTAAAGATCCAATGGTGATTAAAAAATCACCAAGCAACAGAATAAGTTCTATATGGGAAAATATTTTCCCAATCTTTCTAAACAAGAAAGATTATGCTCTGTAAAATAGAGCACCGTTGGATTAAAGATCTAATGGTGATTAAAAATCACGAAACTACAGAATAAGCTCTGTATGGAAAATATTTTCCCAATCTTGTTAAAAACAAGAAAAACATTTTCTGTAAAACAGAAGTTCTTGGATCAAAGATCCAACGGTGGATAAAATCCACAAATCAATTAAGAATATCTCAATGCGATATTTCTTTAACTAAATCAACAAACTTGCCTCCACTATATAAAGGCCCCAAGACTTCAAGTCTTGTACAGGAAACCCCCCTCCCCCCCATAAACATCAAGTTCAAAAAAAGAAGAGCAAGAAAAAAAAAAGCTTTAAGAGAGAAGAAGGAAGAAGAACTTTCTTCAAGGTAAATAAAGATAATAGAGATCATAGTATCTCATATGCATATCCGAGGGTTTAACCCTCATAAAGAATATAGTTCTTTCTCCTGGATCCGAGATCCATGAGGCTAGTCTTCCACAAATGAGAATTTAATTCTCATGGGGATGAATTTTGTTCTTGGGGATTTAAGATCCAGGGGAGAATAGAGAATTGAACATCTTCAGAAAAATGCATAAAGAAAGAAACGGCGCCAAGCGTCTCACGTGCCCCTCACATGGGCGCTGCTCAAATAAAGAGTGCTTAGCACTCAATAGTTGGCGCTCAGCGCTAAGTGCCTGATTGTCAGAGTTTTTCTGTGTTTAAATTTACCACAATCAAGACGGTGTCGCTTGGCAGCTAGCCGGTTGAGTACGAGTCGATCCACAGGGAAATGGTGTTCTTTTCTTTAAGTTCTAACGAGTTAAGTCCTAACTTTGGTAGGTTTTGTTTTAAGATCTAAGAATGAGAATAAATTGATATAAAGGCCTGCTAGGGTTAGGATTAGGTTAGTTCGAAATAGGGATTCTTCTCACTTCTTTCAATGCCCTAGTTAAGAATATAGGTGTTAGGGTAATAGTCAACAACGGGGATTAGCACGACTAGGAAGAAACTTAGTTTCTTCCTTTTGGTCCTTGTCCGTCCGTTCTTATCTCTTAGCTCTAACCTCCGGTTAATTCAACCACACCGGTCTAATTAGGGAATCACCGCTATCATGTAGGATAGGGTGCCGTAGTGAGCGGATTATGGTTGATTTAAAGAGAGTCCTTAATTAAAATTATTTGGTCAAAGAAAGGAGTGAGAGAGATTTCCTTCTCTCAAACATTCCCTCTCCTATCCCTAACAAGTGAGGAATTACTCACTCATTAAGAAAATAACAATACAATTCATTTTTCAATTTTTAATAGATGAACGAAATTACAGATAATAAAAGAACAGATAAAAAATTGCAAGAATTAAAATTCAGATAAAAAGAATGCGAGATTAAAAAAAATAATCTTACTTTATTGATGACCTCTCAACAATGCATTACAATTGGAATTAAAATTTAGATGTAAGAATTAAAAAAGAGGCATAAAAACTAAGGAGAGGCATGCCTAATTTGGCTATGAACTCTCCTATTTATAGATAGAAAAAACCCTAGGTTAAATTCTGATCCACACATGAATTTACAAAACTACCCTAAGAAAGCCGGGTCAAAGCACCGACACCAACCGACACGTGCATAATATGTCCGCGGAACCGCGGCAGAAAGGTCTGTTTGGCCGCGGTTCCGCAGCCATTTTGTGGGATCTTGAGCTTATCTCTTCAGGGTTGCTTCATGTTGATTTTATCTTCTGTTTTCTTCACTTGGTTTCTCAGAATCTCTTCTATTTCCTTCCAAATTTACAACAGTGCAAAATGATGTGGACTTTTGCCTTGAGCTTCGCGTTGAAGTCTTGAATCTTGTGCTGCCCTTATGCTTTGTGCATTAAACTGTCTAATGATTTTCCATTTGTTCCTTGAACTGGTAGGCGGCATCATACGGATTCATCTGTTGTTGGTCGTAGTCTCACATTTGTAGCGACTTTTCATGGATTTCACTGTAACGAGCTGAGAACCTGTAACCTGCAACTATTTAGCAGACATGGATCAAAAGTACCTACTTATATGCAATGTGATTAAGAATCGGCGGTATAAAAATACAAAAATCTGATATGAACAAATACCCCCAAACTTATCTTTTGCTCGTCCCGAGCAAAGCTAATTTTATTCTCGAAAAATCCTAGCCTCACTTTCATAGGGAACGCGATTGCACTGAGCTCGTGCAATAAGCCGTTAAACCTCTAGGTGTCCCTAGTAGGAGGAGTGTTGTCTCCTGAGGGTTTTCAGCGGGTACTACCTACAAAATCCAATCAATTTGGCCATTGACTCTAGTTCTTCAATTCAGTATTCTAGTAAGAAATTCTATCATCTTCAACTTAGAAATCATCAACCCGTATTTTTCACACTCACTTTCCATTCAATTTAAGATCGTATATGTTTTGCAAATTTATTAAGTTTTCAGCATCTTTTGAATTTTCCTTCTAAGGTGCAATCTCAACTCAGGAATTTTTATCATCTTTACTGAAGATATAAGGCCTATCTTTCATTCCTGTCTCTCATCCAAACCCTAATCATATACCCCTACGTGTGTGTAATTTTTTACACCTACACTTGGAAATTCAATTCAAGCTATTATACTCTTGTCCATGTCCAAAGTACTTTTTAGTTGGTGACAAAAATTGCTCACACATTCTTCATGCGACCGTTAATATTTCTTGAGATACTAAATGACCGATTACAAAATGTACTTGTGCATTTAGGTGTAATTCCTCGCCTTGTAATACCTAAGGCTGAGCAGTAACTCCCAAACCAGTTGGTCTAAGGCACTAGGTGATAAAGCACCCTCCCTATATTTTTTTATTTATGCTGCCTTAAGTAATTACAAAACCAGTGTTCATTTTTTTATGTCTTTTTATTCACCATTTATACTTTTATTTTATTTTCCTTCATACTAAGGATTTTAGACAAGAGCATTTCAAGGTATTCTCTACTATTCTAAGTTTCGAGAAGTGTGTAAGTACATGTAGTAGGGTATATATTTTTAGAATTTAGATTTAAGGTTCAAAATTATTTTTCAGACTTACAACTTCAAATAAAAATTTCAATACTCTTCCCTTATTTTGACTTAGCCCAAGAATTGAATTCAAAATTTGTCTATTTCTAAATAAACTGCAAGGACATATATTTTCTATAATTAAAATTTAAGAAAGGTTGTTTTTAGGGTTTTTAATTTACCAAGTTTAGAATATAGTTTTTCATAACTAGTCAACCGTTATGTTGAACTTAAGTCAAATATGGCCAAAATTGAACTTTTCAATTTTTAAAATTTTTAAAATTTTTCAATTTTTATTTATTTTATATATTTTTTATTTTTATTATTTTTTTAGTTTTTATATTTTTTATTAAGATGCAATGCGGAATTAAATATGCAAAGAAAGAAAAAACAAATATGTACAAAAATAAAAATATGCAGATGCAATGCAAAGATAACTATTTACAATCCACATCCACCCCCAAACTTATCGAAAGCAGTGTCCTCGCTGCTCCCAGCGGCGTCTACCAGTCGCAGCCTCACCGGTCTCACCCCCCTCCCCTCGATCGTGATCGGGAATGTTCCTCTCTTGTTAGCAGGGTGGTCATGCCTTGCTCCAAACTCGTCACTCGCTGACCAAGGTGGGTCATCATCCCTATCAATCTTTCTGCCCCCCTATTGGTTCTTCTAAGTAAGCACGCTTGTGCCGCGGGGGTAAGCTCTTCATCGCTCGCGGTCGAGCTGGAGCTGGGTGTCTTTGTGGGTACGTCTTCGGCGAGCTCGGTGCTTGACCATAAATCATGTAATCGTGTATAAGATGTGGAGACACCCTCAAGAAGGGGTCGAATTGAAATTTCACCATGCATATAAAATTCGAATTCCTCAACAGGGAGGAAATGGCGACACAGTTGTGTGAAGGGCAAGGATAGTTGGCAGCCCTTATGCCCGCACCAATCGAGTGAAGTAAAACAGTGCGCATATCATAACTAGGGTTTCGTGTCATCAAGGTGTGCACTATATGGAGGGATGGTGTGAAAAATGTCGTGTTGTGCGAACTGCCAAAAATATTATTTTGTGCCCAACGGCACACAGTTAAGACGTTCGCAAAAAGGGTTCTAGCCTGGATGCCTTTTCGTGGCTCCCTTGAATAGTCGTTACCCATTAAGGGTAGGTAGTCCTCGAAGCGGAGGGGTTGGTCATGAATGGGGAGTCGTGGAATTAGGGTAATTTCGTAGATGAAGTCCCTATCAATTATTATTTCTCTATCCCCCCACATTAATCTAAGGTAACCGTGTTGTGCAAGACTACCCTCATCCATGCATTCATAAAAACGGGTAACAAGATCCGGAAGCGCCAAGGCATTCGGATGGTTAAAAAGCAAAAATTTCCATCCACGCCTTCAGATCTCATCACCGAAATAAGTACCATAAATCGTGTGTGCAAACGTTTGGGAAAAATCCCTCTCAAACTGCAAAGTGGGTGCCATAACAGAGAGAAAATGCAGAAAAATTAAATCTACCGAGAGAGAAAAATTCTGCAAACCTCCTCTGAAATTTTCAGAGGGAGAAGCGTCAAGAAAGCGGCGGTTGTGCGGCCGAAGGTGGACTTGGGCGGCGGAAGCACGGCGGCGGGAGGTGATCTTTCTGCAAAACTTGGAGCGGCGGCTTGGGTTTTGGAATTTAGGGTTTCTAAGGCACAGGAAACTCAGAGGGGGGTCGGGGTGTTTTTATAGTGAGTGTTTTGGTTATTTGCAAAAAAACCCTCATTAAATAAAAGAATTTATTTGTAAAAAAATATTTTTTTAGTTATTATTTATTAAAACTGAAAATTTACAAAAACACCCGCAAAAATTTGAAAATTTCTTTTTAGTGTTTACTTTTTTTTTTAATATAATTACAAGTGGTACATACCACCAAACTTATTTGAAACAGTGTTTCCACTATTTATGGCTGGATAATCGAAATTTGGGGGTAGATGGAGGAAAATCAGTCAATGTAAATCGGCTCCTGTAACATCAGGAGCTCCTCCGAAGGGTCCGCGGTGAGGAACGGTTTTAATCTATGTCCGTTCACTTTAAATAGTGAACCGTCCACAGGATTTTCTAAATCGACCGCACCGTGCGGATATACGGTACGTACACAAAATGGCCCTTTCTATCAGGACCTAAGCTTGCCGGGATGGAAATGTAGTCGGGTGTCGTAAAGTAAAACCTGTTGACCAGGTTTGAATGTTTTGCGCATAAGGTGTTTATCGTGAAACACCTTTGTTCGGTTTTTGACGACAACTGCATTCTCGTAAGCTTCATGCCGAAACTCGTTCAATTCATTTAACTGCAGCTTTCTATGGCTGCCCGCATCTTCGACAGATAGATTCAACTTTTTTATCGCCCAAAATGCACGATGCTTTATTTCAACTGGAAGGTGGCAAGCATTTCCGTAAACAAGCCGATAAGGAGACATGCCAAGATCGGTCTTATAGGCAGTTCGAAACTCCCAAAGGGCATCAGTAAGTTTTAAAGACCAATCCTTACAGTTTTGGAAACCGTTTTCTCCAAAATTTGTTTGATTTGCTGATTTGAAATCTCGGCCTGGCCACATGTTTGGGGATGATAGGGCATTGATAGCTTGTGGTTAATGGAATATTTCAGCATTAAGGACTCGAAAGTCCTATTACAGAAATGAGTTCCAATATCGCTGATTATTGCGCGGGGGTGCCCAAACCGGGAGAAAATGTTTTCTTTGAGGAATCTAACGACAAACCCGGCAACGACGCCATTTAGATACATAATCAACAGCAAGAAGAATATACAAGTTCCCAAAAGAATTGTGAAACGGTCCCATAAAATCAATCCCCCAAACATCAAAAATTTCCACAACCAATATTGGTTAGAGCGGCATTTCATTTCTTCTAGATATCCGGCCCAAGTGTTGGCACCGGGAGCATGTCTTGCAGTAATCATGTGCGTCTTTAAAAAGTTGTGGCCAGTAGAAGCCACACTGCAAGATCTTTTCGGCTGTCTTTTTAGGGCCAAAATGCCCGCCACACACTTGATCGTAGCAGAATGACAGCACACTCTTAAATTCATTACCGCGGACACACCAACGAATAATTTGGTCGAGACAGTATTTGAATAGATAAGGTTCATCCCAGTAAAAATGTTTTACCTGGGATAGGAATCGGAGTCTTTCCTGATTCGACCATTCATTTGGTATAAGTCCGGTGGCCAAATAATTCACAATATCTGTGAACCAAGGTTCGCATGATACAGTAAAGAGCCGCTCGTCTGGAAAAACATGTTTTATAGGGAATTGAAGCGTCGACGAAGAAGGAAGGCGTGAAAGATGGTCGGCGACTAAGTTTTCGCATCATCTTTTGTCTTTGATGACAAGGTCAAACTCTTGTAGTAAGAGGATCCAACGTCTCAGCCGAGATTTAGCATCCTTCTTCGCAAAAAGATGGCAAAGGGCTAAATGGTCAGTGTATACGATGACTGGAGAGCCGATTTAAGTAGGGCCTGAACTTTTCTAATGCAAACACAACAGCTAAGAATTCCTTCTCGATTGTTATGTAATTTAATTGGGCATCGTTCAAGGTTCGGCTAGCGTAATAGATTACATGCGACATCTTATCGATGTGCTGTCCAAGGACAGCACAAATGGCAAAATCAGATACATCGCACATAATTTCAAATGGATGAGTCCAGTCAGGAGAAGAAGTAAGTGAGTTTTTCAATGATTCGAACGCCTTCATACAGCTAGAGTCGAAATCAAATGTGGTGTCCTTAGCCAATAAAAGAGTCAAGGGTCTAGCAATCTTGCTAAAATCCTTGATGAACCGTCTATAGAAACCGGTATGGCCAAAGAAGGCTCGAATGTCTCGGACGCATTTTGGAGGAGGGAGATTGGAAATGACTTCAATCTTCGCTTTATCTACTTCAATGCCATTTTGCGAGATGATATGTCCTAAAAAAATACCTTCTCATACCATGAAATGGCACTTCTCCCAATTTAAAGTAAGGTTCTTATCCTTACACCCGGTAGGGACTGCGTCGAGATGTAGCAAACTCTCATCAAAGGAGTCGCTGAAAATGGAGAAATCATCTATGAAGATCTCCAAGAATTTTTCCACCATGTCTGAAAAAATACCCATCATACACAGCTGGAAAGTAGCGGGCGCATTACATAACCTAAAGGGCATGCGGCGATATGCAAATGTGCCAAAAGGACAAGTGAATGTGGTCTTGTCCTGATCTTTTTCGGCGATGGGGATTTGATTATAGCTGGAGTAGCCATCCAAAAAGCATTAGTATTCATGCCCAGCCAATCGTTCAAGCATTTGGTCAATGAAAGGTAATGGAAAGTGGTCTTTCTGTGTCACGACGTTGAGTTTCCTATAATCGATGCATACTCACCACCCAGTTTGGGTGCGAGTAGGAATTAACTCGTTCGCCTCATTTGTTATGACCGTTATGCCTGATTTCTTGGGGACGACGTGAATGGGGCTAACCCACTGACTATCAGAGATAGGGTAAATGATACCACTATCACGACACTTTACGATCTCCTTTTTAACAGCCTCCTTCATGACTGGATTGAGTTGTCTCTATGGATCCCTAGCTGGCTTGGCATCATCCATCATATGAATATGATGTTCAACTATCAGAGGACTAATCCCCTTGATGTCCGCCATAGTCCAACCAAAGGCTTGCCGATTGCTCTGCAAGATCGTCAGATGGGCTTTCCCTTGCTCTGAGACTGGAGAAACCGAGATGATAACAGGTAGGGACTTGTTCTCACCTAAGTAAGCATATTTAAGATGAGACGGAAATAGCTTGAGTTCGAGTGTTGGAGGTGAAACAATTGAAGGTAAAATCGGTGAAATTGTCTCAAACTCAAAGGATTCCAACAGAGGTTCAAAACGAGTGTAAGCAACCGAGTCGGATGGTTCAGCTAACTCATCCAAAAATTCAAAGGATTCAAACTCGGGTGGTGATTGTTCAAGATCGTTCGAGAAAGTGAAACACTCGTAGTCATTATCGGGCATGAAAACAGTATCTGGTTCAAGGAGGAACGCACTAGTGGCGTTAAGATTGCTGTGATCAAATAAATTTTTTTCTAATTCACAGTCCTCCAGGGTGATCTCTTGGATCGAGCAAACGTCTAGTATATTAGCATTAGGTTCAGAGGGCTGATTCCCCAACTTAAAAATGTTGAGTTCAATTGTCATGTTTACAAAAGATAGGTTCATCGAATCATTTCGACAATTGATCACAGCATTAGAGTTTGCAAGGAATGGTCGACCGAGTATCACCGGAATTTGACTCCGGGGGTTAGCTACATGTTGTGTATCGAGAACAATAAAATCAACGGGGAATATGAAGTCCCCTACCTTTATTAACACATCCTCTAGCTCACCCCTAGGATGGGTGATGGATCGGTCGGCCATTCGGAGAGTACAATGTGTAGGTTTCAGCTCTCCGACACCTAATTGCTCATATACCGAATAAGGAAGTAGGTTAACACAGGCACCAAGATCTAAAAGTGCGCGGTTTATGTTCTTATCCCCAATAGTTATTGAAATCATAGGATAGCCAGGGTCCCTTCATTTTTGCGGTAAAGGTTGGGTAAGAGCATCACTCACGGCACTAGCTAAGAAAACTTTCTTAGGTACCTGTGATTTCCTCTTCTTAGTGCATAAGTCCTTCAAGATTTTTGCGTAAGAAAGGACTTGTTGGATTGCATCCAAGAGGGGAATGTTAATGTTAACCTGTTTAAACAACTCCACAATCTTCTCCATTTGTGGATTTTGTTTATTGGATCAACCGGTTTGGAAATGGAACATTTTGAAAATTGGTTGAGTCCAATGCTTGTGGAGGAGATTTTGGAATTAGAACGGATCCCAGTGCTGGTGTTTTCGTGGAGAGAGATGTGGGTTCGTTCGAATCAGCAGAAGAAGTAGAGCCTTGTGAAGAATGGAGAACATGCTCTGAAGACGAAGAAGAAGAAGAATAATAAGAAGCGGCTGCCAGGGTGTCATCATCAGTGCTAACATTGTTGTGCAACATCCTTCTAGATGTCAATGTAGTCATGGAACTCACATTATGGTTTTGTTGTTCAAGAGCAACATGTGCATTTTGTGGGTGACCAGGATTTGGGAGTGGTTCAGATGGAAGCTTCCCTTTCTCTCGCTCGCTTAAAGATGCATTCAGTTGTGCAATCTGAGCTTCAATGGTCTTGATACTTTTCCCGTGTGAAGCAGTGTGTTGCACCAAAGACTGAATGGAAGACGGGATGTTGGCTGAGGATTGAGTTGATTGTTTTAAAAACGCCTCCAGACTTTGTTCTAACGAGGAAACCTTATCGTTATTTGGCGGAACAAAATTTTTTTGAGGAAAAGAGTTGTTAGGTGCAAAATTGTTCGTTTGATTTTTGTAAAGTTAGGGTTGGAAAGGTTGCTGATATTGAGTTTGTTGAGAAGTTTGTTGTTGAGAAGGAGACTCCTGGAAATTGTTGTTGCCTTGGAATTGTTGTTGATTTTGATTCTAGGTGAAATTAGGGTGGTTCCTCCAACCAGGATTGTAAGTTGAAGAGTATGGATCATTTATTTGTCTCTGCTAAAAGGCAGCATTGACTTGATCCTGTCCTTGAGCAGGTGGGTTGTAAGGACACTCTTCGGTCAAATGGGATGGATCCGAACAACTAGCGCATATAGTGCGAGGGGGTAAAGCAGGGGCAGGAGAAGTCGATGAGAATTTGCTCTTAATTGCTTCAAGTTTTCGTGTAATTGCTGCCATTTCGGCCTTCATTGCAATTGACATATCAAGTTGATGAACGCCTGCCCTAGATGGACCGGAAGAAGTAGATGAAGTGGACGATGTGGTCGGTCTAGTGCTTTCCCACTGAAGCGTTTGTTCAGCAAGATCGTCGAGAAATTGCCAAGCTTCCTCGTCAGATTTGGATAAGAAATGGCCTTGACAAATGGTCTCCAACAATTGCTTAGTTGCCGGGTTCAGTCCTTCGTATAAAGTTTGGTAAAGTTGTCATCTCTCAATACCGTGATGAGGGCACTGAACAAGAAGGTCTTTGTATCGTTCGAAACACTTCCAAAAATGTTCGGAAGGAAGCTGGGAAAATTGGTTAATTTCATTACGTATTCTCGCGGTCTTGTGATTTGGGTAAAACTTTTTAAGAAACGCTTTAACAAACTCTTCCCAACTGTTTATAGAATGCAATGCAGTGCTATACAGCCACTTTTCAGCTAGGTCACACAATGTGAAAGGAATGACTCGTAGCTGTATAGCATCATCAGACAGTTGCGTTGTCTTCATCATTGCACAGGCGTTCTGGAATTTGTTGATGAAGATATAGGCATCTTCAGATTATATCTTCAGATTCCAGCCCTGAAATTTAGGCAACATGTTGATGAAGTGGGGCTTAATTTCGAAATTGTCCCCATTTGCCGGCGGTAGTGAAAGACAAGTAGGAAGTGCAGAGTGGGTAGGATAGAAACGATTCTGGAGCGCGATTCGTTGTGGCGCTTCAACAGGAGTTTGTTGCGGGTTATTCGCACCCAGTTGAGGTGGGATCAGTCCCGAGGTAGGTAAAGGGTTGTTAGGATTGAACCCTGACATCTCAGAAGAAGATGAAGATGAATGTGAAGATGTATGAACAGAATTCCGGTCAACATTGGAGTTGGCCGGCAAAGGTAAGGATGAAAAAGGAGTGGAGGGAGTTTCAACTTCGGAGTCGATCGCGTAGTCGGTAGTGACTAATGAAACACGGACTAAGCGGGCACTAGTTCCCGAGTCCAACCGGACATACACTAAACGAGTTTAGTGTAGTCAAAACGTAGAATGTGAGGGTAAGAAAATGTCAATGGGGAAATGTGGATGAAAGGTGGGTGAAATGGGATTCTAGCGACAAAAAGGGCAAATTTTTTTTTTAAAAAATTTGTTTTGTGGTTTTTTTTATTTTATAAAAAGTTTTGCAAAAATTTACACGGAACTATGACACAATTTCAAACAACCACAGTTTAAACATGCACAATCAAACCTAGAGCTAGGGTCTCCTAAGTCAACTAGACCGCTCCTAACTATTCCAAAGCGACAAGTTATAAGATATCCCCCAAATCGCCTCTTCACCGCCAATTGTGGCCAGGTAAGCACAAATGAATAAAGGAGGGTTCTGCTCACGAATCACCGTGAGATAGGTCTTTTAAAGTAACCTTTCTCACTTGTCTAGCCTATGCACCACAAAGTCAGGCTTAGATAAACGACTGAATGCCTACAACCTTCCTCTGTCCTAATGAGCGCGACAGTCCTTAATTGGCCGAGTCTAGATATTTTTTAATTAACTCAAGGGTGATGCATATGCTTTTAGTGATTTCTAGGGTCTTAGGAAGGGTAATGAAATCCCCACCCAATCTTAATTGGTGTTATAGCCCTTTAGATTCCGTATTAAATATGCAAAGCAATAACACACCAAAATCTAAAACACTTGCCGAATTTTTTTTTATTTACGGCGCAAAGAATCCTGCACAAAACGATTTATTGGAGAGGGAGAAGAGGATGCTATGCAATGAAGCCTGCAAGAAAATTATTTCAGTGGAGTTCAGGAGGTGGGAGAGAAGAAAAAAGATACTCACAGAGATTTTCAGTTACTGACGTCACCTTTTGACCGTGGTTCCGCGGTCAAATGCCTACTTCTGCCGCGGTTACACAGTGGATCAGTAGGTTCAGATCTTCAAAAATTTTCTCTGTGCTGATTTGGTTCACCTTTGTATGCTCAGATCCTCTGTTTCTGGATTTGTTCACTGAGCTTACTCCAGATCTGAATCAGTCCATCTTCCTTTCCTGCACAATTCGCACAAAAACCAATCAAAAATAACAAGATGATTTTTTTTAATTTTTTATATATTTTTATTTAATTAACCCGAAATTACAAAAAGAAATAAACTACCATTTCCCCGGCAACGACGCAATTTGATTGTCAGAGTTTTTCTGTGTTTAAATTTACCGCAATCAAGACGGTGTCGCTTAGCATCTAGCCGGTTGAGTACGAGTCGATCCACAGAGAAATGGTGTCCTTTTCTTTAAGTTCCAACGAGTTAAGTCCTAATTTTGGTAGGTTTTGTTTTAAGATCTAAGAATGAGAATAAATTGATATAAAGGCTTGCTAGGGTTAGGATTAGGTTAGTTCAAAATAGGGATTCTTCTCACTTCTTTCAATATCCTAATTAAGAATATAGGTGTTAGGGTAATAGTCAACAACGGGGATTGGCACGACTAGGAAGAAACTTAGTTGCTTCCTTTTGATCCTTGTCCTTCCGTTCTTGGCTCTTAGCCCTAACCTCCGGTTAATTCAACCACAACCGGTCTAACTAGGGAATCACCACTATCATGTAGGATAGGGTGCCGTAGTGAGCGGATTATGGTTGATTTAAAGAGAGTCATTAATTAAAATTATTTGGTCAAAGAAAGGAGTGAGAGAGATTTCCTTCTCTCAAACCTTCCCTCTCCTATCCTTAACAATTGAATTACTCACTCATTAGGAAGATAACAATACAATTCATTTTTCAATTTTTAATAGATGAACGAAATTACAGATAATAAAAGAACAGATAAAAAATTGCAGGAATTAAAATTCAGATAAAAAGAATGCGAGATAAAAAAAATAAACTTACTTTATTGATGACCTCTCAACAATGCATTACAATTGGAATTAAAATTTAGATCTAAGAATTAAAAAAGAGGCATAAAAACTAAGGAGAGGCATGCCTAATTTGGCTTTGAACCCTCCTATTTATAAATAGGAAAAACCCTAGTTTACATTCTGATCCAAACATGAATTTACAAAACTACCCTAAGAAAGCCGGGTCAAAGCACTGACACCCGCCAACACGTGCATAGTATGGCCGCGGAACCGCTGCAGAAAGGCCTGTTTGGACACGGTTCCACGACCATTTGGTGGGATCTTGGGCTTATCTCTTCAGGGTTGCTTCATGTTGCTTTTATCTTCTGTTTTCTTCACTTGGTTTCTCAGAATCTCTTCTATTTCCTTCCAGATTTACAACAGTGCAGAATGATGTAGACTTTTGTCTTGAGCTTTGCGTTGAAGTCTTGAATCTTGTATTGCCCTTATACTTTGTGCATTAAACTATCTAATGATTTCCCATTTGTTCCTTGAACTGGTGGGTGGCATCATACGGATTCATCTGATATTGGTCGTAGTCTCACATTTGTAGTGACTTTTCATGGATTTCACTGTAACGAGCTGAGAACCTGTAACCTGCAACTATTTAGCAGATATGGATCAAAAGTACCTACTTATATGTAATGTGATTAAGAATGGACGGTATAAAAATACAAAAATCTGATATGAACAATGCCTCACGTGCCCATCACGTGGGCGCTGCCCAAATAAAGAGTGCTTAGCACTCAATGAGTGGCACTCAGCGCCAAGCACCTCACGTGCCCATCACGTGGGCGCTGGTTAATGTGAAGTGCTCTGCACTCATCAAACAGTGCCGAGCACCTAGCGCCAGGCGCCTCACGTGTTCTGCATGTTGGCGTCATAAAGAGTATTTAACACTCCATAAAAAACAAAAAAAAGAGAGGATAAAGTAAAGGGTGAGCGTCAAAACCCATATCAATGCTCAGCATTGTTTGCACAGAGAAGGGACTAAGCCCAAACAAGTGTTTAACATTTTATTCAAAGACTAAGTGAGATGAGTCCAAGTTGACCAAAAGTCCCTAATTCAAATCAACCGAGCCCATGTGCTCACCATTTTCCAAATTGGTCTCAGTCCCAAACATGATTATTGATTTTCCAACGGACATTGGTTCAAGGGTACATCTTCTCACACCTCTGATAAATGTCGTTGTAATTCTTCAGCGTCTTCAGAGAGGTAGTGGGTCCCGATAACTAACAACTCTTTAGTGTACTCCCAAATTGACGGGCACATCCCAATATGGACCGTAATGTCCTTAAACTAGCTGCGGATAGCAACGTCCTTAAACTAGCTCTGGACCGTAATATCCTTAAACTAGCTGTGGACCGAAACGTCCTTAAACTAAACCTTCACACCAAAAATTGTGATCTATGGACCGCAACATCCTTAAACTGACAACGGACCATAACGTCCTTAAACTAAAACGATAGAACCCAAATGCTCTTTCGTTGGATCAAAAATGATCCTGGACCCGCGTTAAGTAGATCTTAGACCAATATCGGATTAACGTATCCTTAACAAACTTTTAAGTTGATTTTAATCTCAAAAAAGGTTAACGATCCTTAAATCAAACCAAACCCAAATCTAAGAAAATACGGATTTAGACTAATCGACGTCCTACGGACGACAACACAAATTAATCTCCGTATACAATCCTCAGGCAACCAAAAATAAAACAAATACACACGACACGAAGTGAAATCTGGAGTAGGAGAAAGTGGTTATCGCTACGCGGTAACGTAATTAACTGCAGAGGTTTGCGCCTGCACGGAAGAGCGTCCCCACAATCAAAAACCCCTCACAACGATGGGGAATCTGACGAAGTCCGCTACAACGGTCGCATCCGTCTGAATCTCCGATACACAGTACCATAAATCAACTTGGCGTCTTTGGAGTGGTGGACGGATATCCAAATAGCATCTGCCCCCAAATGCAGGCAAGACGTTTGTCTTTCCCGGCTTTCGACGGTAAACAGATTCTGGCACGCCCGGTGTGACCTTTTCCTCTTTCCACTCCACACTTCGTGTGTCGTGTTCGCGAACGAATCGCGGTTTAATATGGTTTCCCCTGGATTTGAGGTACTAAGATTTGGTGTCTTTCTCCGTGCAAAAGAGAAAATGACATCGATGGCTTCCAACTGCACCAATTGCAACAACAACTCTCACTCCGTCCCTGCTGGAGGAGTGACTTATGGGGCCCAAGCGGCCTCCATCTTCGCAATGCCAGTAGAACAGGTGACTCAGGCCACCACCGAACTGTTCTTCGGGACCATGCTCCCGCCAATGATCTTTAATGCTTCAATGCCATCACAGGAGGCTCCAAAGAAGTCGGTCTTCGATCGGCTTGCAACTACCATGGCCCCTCTCAACGAGTCGTCCAAGTCTGCCGCCTCAGTCTTCGACAGGCTAAGCCAAAGCTCCAACGGGCCCGCAAAGAGGCCCGCGATCCTGAAGGGGTTATCCCGAAGCGAATAGCCATTCCAGCTCCAGTACACGAAGTCGTCAAAGGGGCTTCTACTTTAAAGAATCGGTCTCCACAAGACTGTCCGTTCTAACTCCCGCTTCGGGGGAAGTCATCAAGGCTGCTTCCCCTGTCGAAAGATCGGCCTTTGCAAGATTGGCTGTTCCCTCTCAGCTGACGTCGGTCTTCGACAAGCTGACACCAACAACACCCCACCAGAGTATGGGGCAAGATGAAGCCACTCCCGTAACTAAACCATTCCCATCTACACAGCATGCTCGATATCGCCACTGGTGCCGAGTAAGGAAGGCTGGAGGCAGTTCCCCCTCTGGACTTACCCCACCAGCTTCAATGGTAGAAATTGATGCTGCTGTTCCAACTGGGAACAACTTCGATCTTCTCAGGAGGGTGCGCAAGAACTCTCTAACCGCCATACTGAAGAAGTCTCCTCCGCTGGTTGAAAACACAATACAGGTGAAGCCGGAACAGCCTCCTCAGCGGTTGTCCTCCAAGATCCACAGAGTTTGGAGGAAAGTCCAAGACTCTGTAATTGATAAAGATTATTCTCATCGGCTGCAGAAGACGAAGGCTCGCAAGAGGAGGACCATCTCTCCATCGTACCGTGGAAGGTGTCATCTACGTGGATGCCTGCCGTAACGGCCCCCTCAACTTCGACCTCCCATAAGAGAAGAAGGCCGGAAAAGATCCCCATACTTGCGGAAATTTTTTGTAACAACCCTAAACTTTCTGTACAATTTTTTTCAAAAAATACAGAAAGGGGTATTTTTGCCTGAGCACAAGTTATAAATTTGTTTTGCTTTTTAATAGCAAGAAGGAGCTTGTAGCTCATTGGTAAGACCTTGCACTGCTGAACCAAAGCACCATAGTTCAAATCCTATTAGCCACATTATTCTTTTATTTGTTTTCTTTTAAATTTTTAGAAGCCCAAGAGCCTACACATGCATAACTCGTAAAAACCAAAGGTCACACTAAAAACAAACGACCCTACTGGGCTAACCAAGAGACGGGGGACATGTGGCATTAAGGGGGGCCTGACTCGGCCTGAATCGGCCGGCGACTCGGCCCGCCGTTGCCGGCCGATTCACCCCAAAACCCGATTTGTCCTTCATGAAATCTGTGACTTTTTGGCTTCTTATAACCCCTGTATGGTTTAAATTCTCTGCACAATAACAGAGATATTAAAAAACCCCATTAATCTATTTTTTAATACATTTTCTCACACCCTTTCACCTACCCTAACCCTAATCTTTTCCTATAAATACCACCCCTAAACACACCCCTCACTCACAAATTCTTTCCAAACTCTCTAGAAATTTTGTGTACAAGTGGAGTTAGCGAAGGGCGAAGCTCCGGCAAACTTCCGACAACGACCCCAGGAGTTCCCGGCGACGAAACGACGCACCGGAACCTACTTCCACTCCCTCTTCCTCTCCTCTAAACCAAAATCGAGTAAGTCCCTCCTCCCTCTTTACTTTGCTATTCTAAAAACTCGTATTTCTAAAACCCGACGGAAGTGGAGTTAATCCGACTTCCGATTCGGTCTTCTTAAAAACTCCATCTTTTATTAAATACAAACATACCAAACCCTCACATCTTAACTAGTAATCATTAAAAAAAAACATAATGAACAAGTTTCATAGCAAAATATTTCATATTGCAATTTTTATCGTACTTTTTCAGAAAAAGACCATGTAGTTTAGTTTTGACATTAAACATCATATTTCATTGCTATACCTTTAAATAGATCACGAGGTAATCACCTACCTCTTCACAACACTCATATGCAATATAGCACGATACCTTTCGGGAACATAGAATGCGGAAATACGAATTTACACTTAAATACCTTTTACTATAAAAACCTTTTTCTACAAGATTAGGTATTTTAAACAAATCTTTCCAAAGCGCCGCTACAACCCATTTTGGGGAACCCGTTTGGGATGGTGCGGATTATCGCACATTCTCGGGCTTAGTAGTGCGAGATGCAAACCTCCGCAGGAAGCATTCGATCTCGAGAGATTTAAAAATACAAATATCTTAAGAAAATGAGATTTCTAGAAAAATAATAAATTAATTTATTATATATATATATATATGTATATGTATATGTATCATTAAAATATCTAATTTTGATATAATATAAATATTCCAACCTTTCTAAATCAAAAGAATCACTTTACATGATAATACCATGAAATTCCGTACAAGTTTAATATTGCAAATAAATACCCTATATTATGAAAATTAGATCTTATTCACTAGAGATGTCACATAAATAAAATTTACATCTATGAAAACTCTAAAGATGATAATTAATTACTTGAGGCGTATCTTGAAAAGTATACAAAAATTATTTTTACATAAAACCCCCTCAAGTTCTATAAATTACCCTAAGGACCCTAGTAAATATAGGTTTAAGCGGGACCAGTCTCTTGAGCCTCAGAGAGCCAGAGATATGGGTGCTTGCCTATTTAATGTAGATAACTCAACAAACAGTGTTATCAACACGGTAATCGTCTTTGAAAAAGACACAAATCCTGTCGCACATGTACAGCGGTTACCGATAACATCAAAACCTAATTCGGGAATTCAATTTCTTTTCTAATTGTTCTGACTCAGACTAAGTCTCATTATAAATAAGCTGACTTGAATATGATTCAAGTACAAACTACAATTCAATATGAGTCCACATATTCAATATGTTCAATCTATCAATCTATACAACTTTACTGAACCGAACCATGGATATACATCCATCAACATGATTATCCGGTACATACATTTCCATTTATATGATATCATGGTTTCGGCAAGTCTTCCATTTACAACACAAGTCATCCATCTATATACAATATATAATTCAAACAATACAAACAAGACATCGCGGGGTTTATAAATGGGTAGATTTGTACATAATATGTTAAGGGTGGCACGAGGTGGTCACTTAAGAAGTAATTACATCCATGCCGTTGTTCCGTGGTAATATCGACAGAGCCTTGTATTCCATTTGCCTTTAGTCTCTGGCATATAGAGACTCCTCTCATATATACTGGCATCTTCTGTACCAAGCTACAAATAACAACGTTAACCATATAATACAACTTTAAAAGTTACACTTTCTCTATCTGTTTATTCTATTTCTCCCTTATCTTTGGGACATACCGAGCGATTTGTTCACTGATGACATTCTCTTTCTTCTTCTTTGAATGTCGTCAGGTAATTCGGACCTTCCAGAGATCGAGCGTAGCACTGAAGACTTGGACTAGTTTATTGAACATCCCGAGCTGTAGTTACACTTGTACATTTCCTTGACATTCTGTACATTCCATTTTTGTTATGCCACTGTTTAGGCATCGCCTTATTCCATGTATTTACTTTTCCATGCATTGTACAGAAAGAATGTTAATAAATAAAGTTGTTGTTCAATTATATCTATTTGTCTTTGTCTCTTGTGCATTTTATTTATATTGCTTAGATACGTTTAGCGTATTTACTTCAGAGTAAATACGTAGCGGCCATTCGTGTCCTCTGCCCGTATAGTGGGAAGCGGGGCATGACAATTTCAAAAGCAGTGGACCCAAACGCCCCAAGTCTAAGGGCATGGTAGTGCACACGGTGTACATGGCTTCCAGCAAAAAAGACGGCCGTACTTCCACGTGTCATCAACCACTTACACGGTCTGTAAAAAAGGCTCGGGAGCAACAACAAAAGCTCCAGGAGATGTTGACAAGATGGCCACACTCACTGGGGAAAAAAAAGCCCGGAAATATCGTCGGAAAAACGCCAGGAGCAAGAGACCAACACCAAATTCCTACGAAGGGTGCTTGTAAAGAAAGATAAAGAGGCCGCGGAACAAGTGGCTAATATAAAACAAATGGTGCTTCTGTTCCAAGACATGGTTGGGATGATGATCTAGCCGGATCCTCCAGCTGCAGACCTTCCAATAATCATTGAAGACAACAGAGGGGAGACATCAAACCCTCCTCCGGCTTTATCAGCTGCCAGGGAGGAGACGATCTCCAAAGATACCCTTAGTGACTACATAGCTCAACAAATATGAGCTCATCAAGCGAACGAAGCGGCAGGCCGGGTCGTTAGAACTGGACGATCTTATCCTGGCAGGTACGACCAAATTAAGTACCCGCCAGGATATATGATCCCCAAATTCCATGTGTGTAAAGGGACGGGCAATCCGCACCAACACATTGCTCAATTCAGAGCTTTGTGTGGTAATACCGGGGGCGATGACAATCTATTGCTTCACCAATTTGTCGGCAGCTTGGCGGAGACAGCATTTGAATGGTATTCGGAGCTTCCGAATGACTCCAACAAGACATTTACGGAGATGGAACTACTTTTCACACAACGGATCGCAAGCGCAAGCGAGCGTACCCCAATCACGGTATTAATCAATGCAAGAGTGAAGCCAGGAGAGACCTGGGTTCAATACGCAATTCGGTGGCGTAACCTATGGTCAAAGTGTGAACAGCGCATAAAAGAAGTTCTTGCTGTGGGCATGTTCATGGGGACCCTTGATCCTCAGGCAACTATATCCCAATTTATGATGTTCTTCAAGCCGACCACCTTCCAGGCCTTGATTGACAAGCTGGCCCAAATGGACCAGATGGGCCATAGGTCGTCCTTTTCAAAAACGGATCTCCGGAATAAAAAAGGGAAAGGGAAAGCGACCTTCGTCGCCGACACTCAACAACAACCGAGTGACTCAAAACCGGTAGCTCGCTAAAATAACAAACCAATATCCCTCGAAGAAAAGTTGAGACGTCTTTACTCGTTCCCCCGGGATAAAATGAGGAGACTATTCGAATTGGCGGTGCGCAACAGGCTCATCACTCTGCTGGATCCGAGACGCCCACTGCAACCGGGCGACGTCAACAATCCCAATTAATATCCCTACCACCGAATAGTGGGCGAACCAATCGAAGATTGCTACGTCTTCAAAAAATGGGTTGAAGACCAGTACCAATAGGGCAAGTTTGCGTTGTCCGAAAATTGGAAGGTAAACCCGCCACAGCAACACGCTCCTAAAAAGGTGGATACGCCGGGGGCATCATGCTCATTTGTAGAGGAAACTCCATGAGAAGTTGTCCTTTTGGCTAAAACTAAAAGAATGCTGAAGGATCTTCAAGAATGTCCGGCGATTAGGTGGAAAAGCCCGCTGGAGCCTGAGATTATTGACGGAATGCTGAAACCACGACCAATGCCGAAAGTTGGTAACGATGGGCAAAACCTCCAAACCAAGCCTCCGAAATCTTTAAAGAAGAAGAAGAAGGCCAAGAAGCCCGTGCAGCTTGACGGCAATCATACGGGTCTGCAAAAGTACATCGATGCACTGAAGGAATACAGCCAAGAGGCACGGACCCCGACCATATTGGAAGAACTCTTCAAGCATGTTCTTGAGAATGGAAACAGTGACATTGATGAAAGAGACGATTCTTCAGAAGTACCCGAGGATTATGTGGCGAGTTGCTACATGATCTCTCACTCATCGATAAATGGTAAAGAAGCTCCTGACATAAAGAAACTGGGGGCAGATCCAGAACCAAAATCCATGGAACCATCAGGTGACCTCATCGACAAGCCGCTGGACGAAGCCCTCCAAAAGAGAAAAGCTGACCAAGGACGTGAGGCAGCCATATACGAAAAGTTCAAGCGTCGGCGTCAAGCTGAAGAAGTCGTGGTAATGAGAAGTCATAAAGTACCCCAACTGGATCGAAGCGCACCTGCCACTAGTAAGAGCAGAATCAAGGTAGAGAAGCAGTTCGCCAAAGCTCTGTCAATGGGAATGAAGTTGCCTCCTTTCGAAGGAAGTACTCCAAGGAGCAAGTGCCTCGACGAAGTGAATATACATCCGAACTACTGCTTGTACCATCGGAAGATCATGCACCCTACCGAAGAGTGCAATGCCTTCAAGAAGTGATGGCAGGAATATGTTGCCCATCAACAACACTTCAAGCGAATGAAACACAAAGCCCGTCGGGAACATAGAAGCGCGACAGACGAGCATGAAGGAACAGCCGGTAACTGTCATATGGTTGATACCATCTCGACAAGAGCAAAACCTCAAGTTATTACCTTCGGGAGCGATTCTGACGAAAAAATGGCCCCCGGCCTTCTCTTCAAGAAATCCACCTCTGAAAAAGAAGAGGAGATGAAGAACTGTGAGAACATTCAACTGCGTAACCGTACGTTTTCTGAAAAGAATCTCAGATCTTCAAACAAAGGTTCGGGCAAAAGGGACAAAGGAAAGGAAAAGGTCCCTGGGGAGATTGCTCTCGATGATAGAGTTGTCGAAGAGCTCACAGCAAAGAACCCGCTCAAGAAGAACAAGGTAGATTATAATGTCCTGGTACATCTGAGAAAGATACCCTCACAATTGAGTATCTTGGATGCCCTTCTCCTGTCTAAAGAGGCATGAAATTCCTTGATCAAGGTGTTACAAGAGCCCGACCAGTTTCAAGCCTTCCTGGCGGAAGAAAAGACGAAGGACGAGCTGGAATAAGTTCACACTGTTGATATCACCTTCATCGATGAAGACTTCCTTCTCGGAACGTGCGAGTACAACCGTCCGTTGTATGTAACCGGATATTGTCATGATATCAAGATAGGAAAGATCCTGGTCGACAATGGGTCCTCCGTCAACCTTCTCAATGTAAGAGTACCGAAGGAGATTTGCATGAACGTTCAGCACTTGGCTCATTATAAAATTACCATCTCCGGTTTTGACTCCCAATCATCACAAACGCTCAGGTCTGTAATACTGATAAACTCTCGGGTCTGTAATACTGACATTACGCTTCGGGTCGCTTGTCACTGACATCACGCTTCGGGACGCTCGTCACGGACATCAAGTTCTATGTCATTGATGCCAAGACTTGCTACAACGCTCTGCTCGACAGACCTTGGTTACATGAGTACAACATCATCCTTTCTACACAACATCAGTGTATGAAGTACTTTAAGGACGACCTCGAGTACACAATCACAGGGGAGCTAAACCCATTCTTCGTAAATGAAGTTTGCAAATATAAAGACGCAAAGTACTTCTTACCAGACTTCGTAGACATGGAAAGATGTCTCAAACCGGAGAATAAAAAAAAGCCATCGCTACTATCCCGATATTCGAGAGCGATACCGAAGAGGATGAAGAGATGGTCTACTCGGGACAACCCTAAGGCAATAGACCAGGACCATCTGCTCCTATTCTGGTCTTTGGCAGTGACTCTGAGAACGAGACCAACGCAGTATTTTCCGTCCGCCCGCCAATGCAGACCTTTGCTAGAGCTGACTAGATGATTGGTTTGAAAATTTGTGTTTGTTTACCGCAATCAATAACGGTGTCGCTCGTAGCTAGACCGAGATGAGTACGGGCCGTCCTCTGGGAAACGTGGAACCTTTTATTTTTACTTTAGATGTGTTGAGAAAGAGAGGAGGAATAAAAAATTTTGTGAAAAGTTTCTAGATCTACTTTAATGTAAAATATAGATCTAGATTATTTTAGAGATTTAAATAATATAATAATAGGGCTTGTAGGGTTCGTTAGGATTTAGTAGTTATGGAAGATTAATTAAAAGTTACCATTTTTATCCATTAATAGATTTAGAACTAGAACGACGGTGATGCGTGTAGATTAGGGTTTCTGGAGGGAAAAGGAATCCCACTCTTAACCCTTATCTCGACACGGAACTCCGTTCATTTCTAGCCTTTACCAAAACAATCATTAATCTAATCTCTAATCGCGGTCGGAACTAGCAAGGAATTGCTAGTGTGCCCGATTAGGATGTTAATGATTATTTTAATAAAGTTCTTAAATTTTATAGGACTTAAAAAGGGTTTAATTATTTTCATCGCCCATTAGCCTACCCTAATCCTACGAACCCTAACAAGCGGAGAATTACTCGCGCATGTTGGGAGAAGAAGATGAAAAGAAAGAGAGGGAAAACATAATGTAAAAAAAAAACAAACAATTAAATAAAAACTACCTTTATTAATCAACTCCTTCAAGCTACACTTTTAATCCATAGAAAATGATTACAAAACTTGATTTGCTTCTCGATCTTTCCTAAGGAGGTAGTCGAACAGTCGATGATCAGCCTGGATGCGTGAGCGTCGGGAGCTTCGTGATCTCTTCGGCTTGATGGCTTTTCCAAGAGGCTCTCGGTGCTCTTTTATAGTGCAAATCCAGAATCTTTCAGTTGGAAACTTGGTAAAATATGTCAGAGATTCAAGCCCCAAATTTTCAGCAATTGATCCCTCAATCTTGCCGCGGATCCGCAGCCCAAGGGGGTTATGGCCGCGGATCCGCGGCCATTTGATCTCATCCCTCCATCAATTTTTAGGGCTTTGTTCTTTGTGACATGTGTACTTCTCTGGAACCTTTGCATCTTTGAAATATTCTCGTGGTTGCTGCCAGACTTGGTCTCCAAGTTTGTTTCTTAATTTGGCAAGATTTCTTCAACAACTTGATTTGCTTGAATCTAGCCTTGGAAAATTCAGCACAACTTGGAAATATTCTGCACAACAACTCAAATAAGATTTTAGTAGACTTTGTTCTACTAGGATTAGGTCAATAATATTATTTGCATACATTTTCCTACCAAATGATAATAAAAATATATTAACACATGGAAAATAATGTTTTTACACATAAACCCTCATATGTATAATATATCATATTAAAGTCCTTTTTTAATATAAAAATGGTAGGAAAAATGTACTACAAATGTGCAGTTTTATCGACTGAACAAATACCCCCAAACTTATCTTTGATCGTCCCGAGCAAACTAGTTTATTTAAGAGGAGAAAAAGAAAGGAGAAAATTAAGCACACTTTCGTAGGCAGACACGATTGCACTGAGCAAGTGCAACAAGCCGTTAAACCTCTAGGTGTCCCTAGTAGGAGGAGTGTTGTCTCCTGAGGGTTTTCAGCGGATTACACCCACAAAATCCTATAACAAAAGAAAGATGGTGAAATTTACATATAAAGATAAGAACCATAAAAGAAATACTTTGAAAAGAAGAGTTTCCAACTATACTATCTTTTCAGTTGTTATGAGCCCTATCTTAATAGTCATGAAAAAATGTTAGAAATCACATCATCCCTCAATAAAACATCGTCTTTATTCTTCATTCCTACCTTTTATCCAAACATTTATCATATAACCCCACGTGTGTGTAAAGAACATCTCTACACTCGGAGAATTCAATTCAAGCTATCATACTCTTGTCCATATACTTCAGTACTTTTTAATTTTATGAATACTTAGGTTTGCTCACACATTTTCATGCGACCGTTAATACTTCTTGAGGTACTAACCGACCGATTACTCAAGTGCTTGCTGATTTGGTGATAGTATTTTCCTCGTCTTGCACCACCTAAGTCTTAGCAGTGACTCCCAGACCAGTTAGCCTTAGGGCACTAGGTGAAGAGGCACCCTCGCTATATTTTTTTATTGCTGCCTTGGCGATACAAAACCAGTGTTCATTTTTTTTTCTTTTTTTCACCATTTTTATATTTTCTTCATTTTTTTCACTTCCTTCATACTTTGGCTTTTAGACAAGAGCATTTCAAGGTATTCTCTACTATCCCGAGTTTCAAGACGTGTGTAAGTGCATATAGTAGGGTATCAACATTCAAATGTTTGGCTTCCAGAATAGAATTTATTTTTCAGACTTATTTTTATCCTCAGATTAGTGACTTCCTTCATTTTACTAACCCTTGGGACAACAGCTCATAACTACTTATTACTAGTTCGTATAAGAAAACTTCTAATTTTCTTGGTTTTCTTAAACTATTCCTATCTTTTGGATGTAATGTTTCACTTTCTATTCATTTGTTATAAAAAAAATTTAATGCCCGGTGTCAAAGATAATTCAGTGAATACAAACCTCTCCCTCCCCCGAAACCTGTTTTCAGCAGTGTCCTCACTGATGTAGCCTTTTGAGAACATGGACCTGTATACTAAGGGAGAGATACAAGGGGTAAAATAATAGTTAAATGAAAAATTCCCCTAAACTTATTTTTTTGACATGCACAGATATTCAATCAAATCCATTTTTTACTCACCTCCAAAAATGAGAAAATGTTATTAAAACATGGAGGTGAGGCGGAGGAATTTTAGTTTTGATAAAGCGGCTCCTGTAAAAACAGGAGCTCCTCCGCGGGGTCAGCAGAAAAATACGGTTTTAATCTATGCCCATTTACTTTAAAAATCGAACCGTTTTTCAAATTTTCGACTTCAACAGCCCGTGCGGGTGTACATACCGCACCATAAAAGGTCCTTTCCAACGAGATTTAAGCTTACCCGGATGAAGATGGAGACGGGAATCGTAAAGAAGGACCTGTTGCCCCGATGTGAAGGTTTTTCTAGAAAGATTTTTATCGTGGAATACTTTAGTCCTATTCTTTACTATCACCGCATTATCGTAAGCTTCATCGCGGAGTTCGCTTAGCTCATTCAATTGCAGCTTCTGATAGCTGCCTGCATGATCAAGATCAAAATTAAGCTCTTTAATAGCCCACATTGCCTTGTGTTCGATCTCGACAGGAAGGTGGCATGCCTTCCCAAACACAAGGCGGTATGGAGACATACCAAGATCGGCCTTATAAGCGGTGCGGAATGCCCAAAGAGCATCCGTCAATTTGGTTGACCAATCCTTACGGTTTTTCGAAACCGTCTTCTCCAATATCTGTTTGATCTGCCTATTTGAGATCTCAGCCTGCCCGCTTGTTTGGGGGTGATAGGGCGTAGAAAGCTTGTGAGTGAATGAATATTTCCGCATCAAGGCCTCGAAAGACCTATTGCAGAAATGTGTCCCGTTGTCGCTAATGATAGCGCGAGGGTGTCCGAATCGCGAGAAGATGTTTTCTTTAAGGAACTTAATGAGAACTTTGTTGTCATTAGTGCGACACGGTATAGCTTCCACCCACTTCGAGACATAATCAACCGCTAACAAGATATATAAATTCCCAAAGGAGTTGGGAAAAGGGCCCATAAAATCAATACCCCAAACATCAAATATTTCCACAATCAAAATAGGTTGGAGCGGCATCTCATTCCTTCATGAAATCCGACCCAAATGCTGACATAGCGGACAAGTTTTGCAATGTTCAAATGCATCTTTAAATAATGTTGGCCAATAAAAGCCACATTGCAAAACTTTCTCCGCCATTTTTCGAGGTCCAAAATGACCGCCGCATGCCTGATCATGACAAAATGATAACACGCTCTTGAATTCATCGTTAGGGACACACCTGCGAATGATTTGATCGGAACAATACTTGAATAGATTTGGTTCATCCCAGTAAAAATATTTTACTTGGGATAAAAACCGAAGTTTGTCTTGTTTCGACCAATCGCTAGGTATAAGTCCCGTCGCAAGATAGTTCACGATATCCACGAACCAAGGTTTATAGGATACATTCAAGAGTTGTTCGTCGGGAAATGAGTCATTTATCGGCACGGTCACAGCTGGCGAAGAAGTGATCGTGAAAGATGGTCGGCTACTACGTTTTCACATCCACTCTTGTCTTTGATAACAAGATCAAATTCTTGTAACAATAGGATCCAACGTATTAGCCTGGCCTTTGCATCCTTCTTCGTTAAAAGATGTCGTAGGGCGGAGCGATCTGTGTAAACCACAATAGGCGAGCCAATCAAGTAGGGCCTGAATTTCTCTAATGCAAATACAACTGCCAAGAGTTCTTTCTCGGTAGTTGTGTAATTTATTTGTGCATCATTCAAGGTCCTACTTGCATAGTAAATTACATGTGGCATCTTATCAATATGCTGTCCTAAGACAGCACCAATAGCAAAATCTGATGCGTCACACATAAGCTCGAACGGGTGGTTCCAATCCGGAGATGATAGAACGGGGGCTGTAGTGAGTGATTCTTTAAGCGATTCAAAAGTAACCTCACAATCCGAATCGAAGTGAAAAGTAGTGTCCTTGGCCAATAGAAGGGTTAAGGGTCTAGCAATTTTGCTAAAGTCCTTAATAAATCTCCTATAAAATCCTGCATGACCAAGGAAGGATCGTATATCTTTGACGCAATTGGGACGAGGGAGGTTTTGAATGACATCTATTTTAGCTCTGTCAACCTCAATGCCTTTATGTGAAATTATATGTCCAAGTACAATACCTTCTTGGACCATAAAATGGCATTTTTCCCAATTCAAAGTCAAGTTCTTATCCTTACAGCGGGTAAGAACAGCATCAAGATTACGAAGGCAGTCCTCAAAGGAGCCCCAAAAATGGAGAAATCGTCCATAAAAATTTCTAGAAAATTTTCCACCATATCTGAAAATATCCCCATCATGCATCGCTGAAATGTAGCGGGAGCGTTGCATAACCCAAAGGGCGTGCGTCTATAAGCAAAAGTTCCGAAAGGACAAGTAAAAGTGGTTTTATCTTGATCCTTTTCGGCGATGGGGACCTGGTTATAACCAGAGTATCATTCCAAGAAACAGTAGTATTCGTGTCCCGCTAATCGTTCTAACATCTGGTCAATGAAAGGTAGAGGGAAGTGATCTTTCCTCGTCGCGGCATTGAGTTTCCTGTAATCAATACATACGCGCCACCCAGTTTGGGTGCGTGTTTGGATTAACTCATTTGCCTCATTAGTGATGACCGTGATGCCAGACTTGTTAGGGACCACATGAATTGGACTTACCCATTGACTATCAGATATGGGGTAAATTATTCCACTATCAAGACACTTGATGATTTCTTTCTTTACCGCCTCCTTCATAACGGGATTTAACCGTCTTTGTGGGTCTCGGGTTGGTTTGGCTTCATCCATCAGATGTATGTAATGTTCAACAATTAAGGGACTAATCCCTTTGATGTCAGCCATAGTCCAACCAAATGCTTCCCGATTCGATCTCAACACTGCCAAAAGTGCATTCTCTTGCTCTAAGGCTAGAGAAGCGGAAATAATCACTGGCAAGGTCTCATTCTCTCCTAAATATGCATATTTAAGATGAGAAGGTAGCGGTTTGAGATCAAGAATTGGCGGAGAGACAATAGAAGGTGGGGTAACCGAATGATATTCGGACTCCCGAAGAGGTTCAAAACTTGCATAAGATATTGACTCGGAAAGTGCTGCTGACTTTTGCAATGAGTCAACGGGTTCAATCTCAAGGTCTGACTCATTGAACATATCCTCACTGTAAAGTGGTGCAAGATCAAACGATGTCTCATTAGTGTTGTCGAGAACATCAAAGCAAAGCTCCTCATCCATGCAGCTTTCGGAAGCTATCTCGTGGATGGAACAAACATCCAGCAATTGAGCAGAAGGTTCTGATGACTGACTTCCTAGCTTGTAAATATTAAGCTCAATTGTCATTTTCCCGAAGGATAAGTTCATAGAACCGTTACGACAATTAATCACAGCGCTAGAAGTTGCTAGGAAGGGTCGACCAAGTATCACCGGGATTTGATTGCGTGGGTTTACCACAGGTTGTGTATCTAAAACAATAAAGTCCACGGGAAATATGAATTCCCCGACTTTAATTAACACATCCTCTAGTTCGCCCCGAGGTTTGGTGATAGATCGATCAGCCATTTGGAGAGTACAATGGGCGGGTTTTAACTCTCCAATTCCAAACTGCTCATATACTGAATAAGGAAGCAAGTTGACGCTAGCGCCTAGATCGAGTAAAGCACGATTTATATTTTTACCCCCAATAGAAATAGAGATTGTAGGACAACCGGGGTCCTTACGTTTCTTTGGTATTTGTTGGGTAAAAGCTGTGCTAACATTACTCGTCATGAAAACCTTTTTAGGCACTTGAGTTTTTCTCTTCCTAGTGCACAAGTCTTTAAGGATTCTTGCATAAGATGGGACTTGTTGAATAGCATCTAGGAGAGGAATATTCACGCTAACTTGCTTAAACATTTCCACAATCTTCTCCATTTGCGGGTTAGGTCGGTTGGCCCTTAATCGGTTTGGAAATGGAGCTCGATCAATAAGTTTTGGGTCCAATGTTTGTGGAGAAGACTGTGGCGACGGATTCGATCCCAAAATTGGAGTGGGAATCGACTTAGATAGATTTGGTGAAATGTTTGAGCCTTGGGGAAAACGGAGAATAGGCTCGGATGAAGGTGGGAGACTAGAAGAATTAGGGGAATAAGAAGAAGAAGAAGGGTTATCAAATGTGTCACTATCATCAATTTGCTCACCCACTTGGTTGTTCAGCACTCTCCCCGATCTCAACGTAGTGACGGCATTCACATTATGACTTTGTGAATGGCCAGGATTCGGTAGGGGTTGAGATGGGAGTTTCCCTTTCTCTGTCGCACTCATTGCGGCGTTTAACTGTGCGATTTGGTTTTCTATTGATTTAATACTCTCACCATGGGAGGAGGAGTTTTTCGTTAGGGCATCAATAGAAGACCTCATCTCAGCCGAATTTTGCATGGATTGTTTCATGAACATATCCAAAGTTTGTGCAAGTGAGTTGTCAATACCGGCCACTTGTGGTGTAGAAATGTTGGCCGGATTTTGGAAATTCTGTGACTGAAAGGGGGGCTGATTCTGTGGTTGTGGTTGCTGTGGAGGAGGTCTTTGATAATTGCTTTGTTGGTTTTGATTCCAAGCAAAGTTAGGATGATTCCTCCATCCTTGATTATATGTGGAAGAATAAGGATCGTTTCTAGGTCGCTGCTGAAAAGCAGCATTAGCTTGAAACGATGCATTCATTGGACATTCTTCCGTTAAGTGTGAAGGATCCGAACAGCAACCACAGACAGTCTTGGGAAGCGTGACCTGATTTAGGGAGACTGACGAAAGTTTGTTCTCAATAGAATCGAGTTTCTTCTGCATCGCTGCCATTTCGGCTTTTACTGCGATGGAAACGTCGAGCTGGTGAATACCTCCCTTAGTTATAGGTAGTCTTACGCTTTCCCACTGCAACGTGTGTTCAGCGAGATCTTCCAGATATTTCCATGCTTCACCGTCATCTTTAGACATGAAATTGCATTGACACATTGTTTCAAGCATCTGCTTTGTCGCTGGATTAATGCCCTCATATATAATCCGACATAAATCCCATCTTTGTATTCCGTGATGGGGGCATTGGACAAGCAGATCTTTGAAACGTTCAAAGCACTTCCAAAATGGTTCATTGGGAAGCTGGGTGAACTGGTTGATCTCGCTCCTAACATGTGCAGTCTTATGATTTGGGTAAAACTTCTTAAGAAATGCTACGACGAATTCATCCCAATTAGTGATAGAGTGTGCGGCAGTATTGTAAAGCCATTTTTCTGCCAAGTCGCACAGTGTGAATGGGAGAAGACGTAAGCGCATAGCATCTAAAGTCAGTTGTGAAGTACCCATCATTGCGCATACGTTTTCGAATTTGGTGATGAAAACGTACGCGTCTTCCGACTCAAGCCCGTGAAATTTGGGCAGCAAGTTGATGTAGTGGGGTTTAATTTCGAAATTATCCCCATTAGGTGGTGGAAGAGATAGACAAGTAGGAAGGGGACCACGAATAGGATAGCATCTCTCTTGGAGAGAGATGCGCGGTGGATTCTGCGCACCTTCGGGCGGTGGCAGCGTGGTGTTATACTCTGATGGAGTGCCGTCCATCTCGGTTGATGTGGTGTGTGGTGGGGGAAAAGATGATGAAGAAGTACCGACTTCGGCGTCGATAGCAGGAACGCGGACAAGACGGGCACTAGGATCCCGTGTCCAGCCGAGCATGCACTAAGCGGGTTTAGTGCAAGTGGCAGCGTGTGTGTGATTTAAAATTGGCTTGTTTTGAAAAAGTGGGACTCAAGACAAATCTCCCTAAGATGCACAAGCAACCCTAGAACTAAGGTCACCTAGGTCCAGTCTCTAGACCGCTCCTAGACTTCTAAAGGACAAGCCGCAGGATAAATCCTCTACCGCCTCCATACTACCCTTGTAGCCAAGTAAGTGCCAGGTAAGTGGGAAGGAACCACGTCGTGGGCCTAATTAAAAACCAATAGCCTTTGTCACACTTGCCTAGGCACTACAAAAGTAATGCGGATAAACGATAGATTACCCACGACCTTCCTCTGTCCTTATTGAGCGCGACAGTCCTTAGAGTCTGGTCTAGATATTTTTTAAATTAATGAAGGGTTGATCTATATTCTCGGTTTGTGATTTGTGGGGCTTAGGAAGGGTGATGAAATCCCCACCTAATCTTGATTTGGTCTTTGCCCCTTAAAGTCCGTATTAAATATGCAAAATAAAACCAATCACAAAACTTTTGCAAAAAGATTTTTTTTTTTGAGCGGCGCTATTTTGCAAAGAATCCTGCAGAAAATAGATTTTATTGGATTTGAGGAGAGAGAGAGGGAGTTGAGAATCTTACCAGAGAATTCCGTAGCCCTAATCCCTCCAAGACGCCGCGTTTCCACCGCAGGAAGCACCTTTGTGCCGCGGTTCCGCCGCAAGGTGGAAGGAACAGTTGATGAAAATTTTTCTCAAGCCCTCTGTGCTCCTCTGGATCTCGATGAATGCCTCTGTCTTCTGTTTTCCTCAATTCTGTAACTCCAGATCTCCTTGCAAAATTCACGCACAAATCTTTAAATATGTAATTTGCAGTTTTGTGTTAATAATGATATAAATCGTCTAAGAATTCAACACAAATAGTAAAAATAAAAAAAAATTACGCACGTATCCCCGGCAACGGCGCCATTTGATTGGTTTGAAAATTTGTGTTTGTTTACCGCAATCAATAACGGTGTCGCTCGTAGCTAGACCGAGATGAGTACGGGTCGTCCTCTGGGAAACGTGGAACCTTTTATTTTTACTTTAGATGTGTTGAGAAAGAGAGGAGGAATAAAGAATTTTGTGAAAAGTTTCTAGATCTACTTTAATGTAAAATATAGATCTAGATTATTTTAGAGATTTAAATAATATAATAATAGGGCTTGTAGGGTTCGTTAGGATTTAGTAGTTATAGAAGATTAATTAAAAGTTACCATTTTTATCCATTAATAGATTTAGGACTAGAACGACGGTGATGCGTGTAGATTAGGGTTTCTGGAGGGAAAAGGAATCCCACTCTTAACCCTTATCTCGACACGGAACTCCGTTCATTTCTAGCCTTTACCAAAAAAATCATTAATCTAATCTCTAATCGCGGTCGGAACTAGCAAGGAATTGCTAGTGCGCCCGATTAGGATGTTAATGATTATTTTAATAAAGTTCCTAAACTTTATAGGACTTAAAAAGGGTTTAATTATTTTCATCGCCCATTAGCCTACCCTAATCCTACGAACCCTAACAAGCGGAGAATTACTCGCGCATGTTGGGAGAAGAAGATGAAAAGAAAGAGAGGGAAAACATAATGTAAAAAAAAACAAACAATTAAATAAAAACTACCTTTATTAATCAACTCCTTCAAGCTACACTTTTAATCCATAGAAAATGATTACAAAACTTGATTTGCTTCTCGATCTTTCCTAAGGAGGTAGTCGAACAGTCGATGATCAGCCTGGATGCGTGAGCGTCGGGAGCTTCGTGATCTCTTCGGCTTGATGGCTTTTCCAAGAGGCTCTCGGTGCTCTTTTATAGTGCAAAGCCAGAATCTTTCAGTTGGAAACTTGGTAAAATATGTCAGAGATTCATGCCCCAAATTTTCAGCAATTGATCCCTCAATCTTGCTGCGGATCCGCGGCCCAAGGGGGTTATGGCCGCGGATCCGCGGCCATTTGATCTCATCCCTCCATCAATTTTTAGGGCTTTGTTCTTTGTGACATGTGTATTTCTCTGGAACCTTTGCATCTTTGAAATATTCTCGTGGTTGCTGCCAGACTTGGTCTCCAAGTTTGTTTCTTAATTTGGCAAGATTTCTTCAACAACTTGATTTGCTTGAATCTAGCCTTGGAAAATTCTGCACAATTTGGAAATATTCTGCACAACAACTCAAATAAGATTTTAGTAGACTTTGTTCTACTAAGATTAGGTCAATAATATTATTTGCATATATTTTCCTACCAAATGATAATAAAAATATATTAACACATGGAAAATAATGTTTTTACACATAAACCCTCATATGTATAATATATCATATTAAAGTCCTTTTTTAATATAAAAATGGTAGGAAAAATGTACTACAAATATGCAGTTTTATCGACTGAACACTAGACTTTACAGGTTACCCTGGTCCCGCAGCGGCATTATAAAGAACTTGATGCACTTGATATGTACAGCGTGCAAGATCTGCAGACCTTCTACGTCCCTCCTAAGCAAAGAGGTAAGAAGGCGATTATTTTCTACCAATCTACGGAGACTAAAGTGAAGAAAGTAGTATGGCACGGTGTCGAACCTGCGCTCGACAGGATTCAACCAATCCGTCTGCCCAGATACTACGCAGAGAGATTGAAAAGGCTATTGAGACACCAAGGAGTACCCTTGAAACAGACTGCTCGACAAACCCAGTTCTATTACAAGATTTGGGACGTTTTCGGGACTCAGCGGAAGATGACCAACGGGAAAATGGAGACGACTGGCCTTGGATACATTCAGTCCAATAAAAGGGAGCGATTCCATAGTGTTCCCCGCCGAACACAGAGACGCGATCACGTAGGTCCGTCTTGCCTGAAATTCGGGGCAGATTCTAATTGGTGCTATCCGTCCACCACTCCGAAGATGCCAAGTTGATTTATGGCACCATGTATCGAAGGTTTAAACGGATGCGCCCGATTTAGAAGACTTCGTTAGATTCCCCCTTGTTTGAGGGGTTTTTGATTGTGGGGACTCTCTTCCCTGCAGGCGCAAGCCCCTGCAGTTAATTATGCTACCGCATCGCGGTAACAACTTTCTCCTTCTCCAGATGGTCACTTCGCGCCGTGGGTGTTTGTTTTGTTTGTGGTTGCCCGTGGATTGTATACGGAAACTAATTTATGTTGTCTCCCGTAGGGCATGGATTTGTCTAAGTCCGTATCTTCTTAGATTTGGGTTTGGGGATTTGGTTTAAGCATACGTTAGCCTCATTTGAGACTAAGATCAACTTAAACATTAGTTAAGGTTACGTTAGTCTAATGTTTAGACTAAGATCAACTTAACAGGATCATTTAGATCCAAAAAAGAGCATTTGAACTCTATTGTTTAGTTTAGAGACATTGCGGTCGATTACCAGTTTAAGGACATGGTGGTCCAGGTTAAGGACATCATAGTCCATGAGTTTAACGACCTCACAGTCAAGGTTAAGGACATCATAGTCCATGGGTTTAAAGGGACCCAACAGTCCGAGGTTAAGGACATCGTAGTCCGTGGGTTTAAAGGGACCCCACAGTCCAAGGTTAAGGACATCGTAGTCCGTGGGTTTAAAGGGACCCCACAGTCCAAGGTTAAGGACATCGTAGTCCATGAGTTTAAGGACCCAACAATTCAAGGTTAAGGACATCATAGTCCGTGGGTTTAAAGGGACCCCACAGTCCTAGGTTAAGGACATCGTAGTCCGTGGGTTTAAAGGGACCCCATAGTCCAAGGTTAAGGACATCGTAGTCTATGGGTTTAAAGGGACCCCACAGTCCAAGGTTAAGGACATCGTAGTCTGTGGGTTTAAAGGGACCCCACAGTCCAAGGTTAAGGACATCGTAGTCAATGAGTTTAAGGACCCCACAGTCCATAGAAACGTGTGGTTGTCGGGTCCCGTCACCTCTCTAAAGACGTTGAAGGATTACAACGACAGATATCAGAGGAGTAAAGAGATGTACCCTCGAACCGATGTGATTTGGTTGAAAGATCTGTAGCCCAGTTTGGTACAGAGATCAGTTGAATATTCGTGAGCAGATGGGCTCAATTCAATATAAGTTGAGGACTTAAGTCCAGAATTGGGCTAAGTCCAATTATAATGTTTAACATTTTATTGTTCTGGCTATTGAGCGTTTATTTGGGCCTAGCCCTTTTAATAATGCTAAGCATTGGGTTCTGACATCTTTTGTCTTGTATTGAATGCATATCATTGATCAGAATAATGTGTGTTCTGACAGTGCGCCACGTGGCGCGTCAGGCGCTTTGCGCCAATGAAAGAGCGCATTGTGCTTCTGTCAGGTAGCGCACATGAAGATGACACATGTCGCGCTTAGTGCTAAGCGCTAGTTTATTAGCGCATCGCGCTTTCAATTTATGAGCGCTTTGCGCTGATTTAATGGCGCACCAGTGAGTGATACGTTGCGCGCTTGGCGCTGAGCGCTAGCCCATGAGCGCAGTGCTCTGTTTCCGAAGCGCAAGCTGTGTCTGTGTTTGATACGTAGCATGCTTTGGCGCTGAGCGCCTGTCCAATAAGCGCAAAAGCGCAAGTTCATGAGTGCAAGGCACTTTTCAGTAGCGCAAAGCGCACTTGATCAAATTTATGATCAGAGAACAAATTTATGTTCTCCCTTTAAAAGAGGCCTTGCCTCAAGATTCAAGAACAGAAGTTCTTGTTTATAAAAGGGCTCTGCCTTTGTAGATCAAGGATCTGTGAATGAAGTAAATACTTCTTTTATTATTTTTTTATGATTGGATCTTTTGATCTTTTTATGCGAGACCTTGCTCCGTTGTAGATTTATGATCTTTTAAGAAGATAGTTCTTCTTTTTTAATGAGATGATTTCTTCTCTGTTGTTCAAGAATTAATTCTTTATCTTGAAGAAATGATCTTCTTTTTCTAAGAGCTTGCACTTCTTTCTTTGAGATTTCTCAAAGTTTGTAGGGGGGTTTCTCTATATCAGACTTTAAGTCTTAGGGCTTTTATATAGGGCAAATTGATTTGTTAAATCAGTTAAAGAGATCTTTCTCTGATTGATTTGGGAATATTTCCCACAGTTGGATCTTTGATCCTAGGCCTTCTGTTCTGCAGAAGATAATCTTCTTGTTTTTAACAAATTTGGAAAGATCTTTCCATAACAGAATTTTAATTCTGATTAATGATTTATCATTATTAGATCTTTTGATCTAACGGTGGGGAATTTTTAATTCCAGCGCTGGCGCACCCGTGCTTTGCACGTGGTGCGCTGCTCAGAGCGCAGCGCACTTTGCGCTAGCGCACCTACGTTTGACACATGGCGCGCAGCGCAGAGCGCAGCGCAACTGCGCTAGCGCACCCGTGTTTGACACGTGGCGCACAGCGCATGGCGCAGCGCAACTGTGCTAGCGCATCTGTGTTTGACACGTGACGCGCAGCGCAGAGCGCTAGATCTGAAGCGTTGCTTCAATTCTTTTGAATTTTAATTTTTAAAACAGAGCTTTGCTTTGATTGGGGGTGCGCCCCGCCTAGGGCGCAGCGCACCTGGCGCCAGCGTGTCTGTGTTTGACACGTGGCGCGCAGCGCAGAGCGCTGGATCTGAAGCGTTGCTTCAATTCTTTTGAATTTTGAATTTTGAATTTCAAAACAGAGTTTTGCTCTGATTGGGTGAAACAAATGCTCCCCCACCATTGCGCTTACGTGGCCCAAACGTGAGCACAGCGGTGGCAACATCTCAGTCGTTGGATCAACTTTTGGAAGTTGAAACGGCTCTCAAAGCCTATAAATAGGACCTTTGGTCCCTTAGATGATTTTCATCTCCTCCTTGAGAATTATCTCTTCGTCAGAGCATTGCTCTCCTGTTAATAAAAATCTTTTAAGAGTCAGAACTCTGTTAAAATTTAGGTCAAGTTTAAAACTTTCACTAGATTAGGGTTTTACCCATTAACAGAGCTTTGCTCTTCATAGATCTTTGATCTAAAGAAAACCCTTTTAGGATTTCATTAATAGAGCTTTGCTCTCTTCAAATCATGAAGAACTCTTAAGAGTTTATTCATGGATCTTGAAGATCTTAGAATTTCAATTCATATATATATATACAAAATTTTGATTTCAATTTTTCTAATGTCCTTTCTTTTTATCATCATATATCCTTTTTTAATTTTTTAGAGCAAGGCTCCTAGCATTCTCGGGGAATTTTTTTAAATTCTCTTCATAATTAGCTTTGACAGGTGTCACTCCTCTCTGCAGAGCCTTACTCTCGGGGAATTTAAATCCTTGACCCGAAGGGTTTCTTATTAAATGAGATTCCCGTTTTAGGATTTCTCACAGATTCAAATTTATTAGGTGTCATAATTAGAATTCATTGCCTGTTTTTAATAAGAATTTGCCTAATCATTTTGTCCGCTAATTCTTGTTAATTTTCTTTTCCAGGAGTTATGGACGCTCATATGTATGACCTTGATGTGATCATCTCTTACGGAGACATTCGCTCACTCGGTCGTTCTCAAAATCGAGATTCTCAAACACCCAGTGTGCCGAAATTGTGAGTCGCTTTGACACATACGATGGTCGACTGCTTCCTAGACGTTCCTCTCTCCTGAAGCTTATCGTGGGAGCGATCTAGGAAGCGCTTCCTTTATTCTGTACTGGCATGCCACTTAAGGCATTGGATACTGCCGAGGATAAGGTGCACTCGGTGTATCTGATGGGCCTAATCTCAAAGAGAAGGCGAGACAACCTTATCGATCTTCTGCATCAGGCTTTTCAACAGGCGGCAATACTTGCTGCCTATCGGAGGGTGGAGGACATCCGTGAGGATCCCGACGCTTGTGATCGCGAAAGAAAGCATACTAGGATGGTTCGAAAGGCCTGGAAGATTCTGGACAACGCACTTTCGAATTCCTCAATCCATGCCCTGGATCTGAGGTTTTGCCATTGTAATCATAATGTTTTTGTTTATTGCTTTCATAATTGTAAGAACTTTTTTGCAATATGAATGGCAAATTCTTCATTTCAGCTTGTTTTGTTTTATGTACTAAATCTTTTGCACATGCATGAACAGGTTTGCCTCGAACGCTTAATTAAATGCGAATTAAATGTTCCCCTTGTCGCTTTCTTCTCTTTGCTGTATTGTTGCCATGTGATTTTAGCAAGTGTGGCTTGCAGATGGTATATAGCTGTCCATCTTGGACTCTTTGTAAGGCGGTGATGGCTTAGGAAAAAGGGTTAGGATCTGTCACCTAAGACTTTTCAATTTTATGAGCCACGAGGTGTCATAAATACTTTTCTCCCTACGAGTCGAGAGGATCTCGTAGGTGTATTTTCTCCTTAGCAATCGTGAGGATTACTAAGTGTGTTTTCCCTTATAAGTCGTAAGGATCTTATAAGAGAGTTTTCTTCCTTACGAATCGAGAGGATCCGTAAGTGTTTAATGGGATAGACATGTAGATGACGTATTTTCGAAACGGGGTCATATGGATGACGTATTTCCGAACGTGGTCATGAGGATGACGTATTTCCGAACGGGGTCATGCGGATGACGTATTTCCGAAACGGGGTCATATGGATGACGTATTTCCGTGATAGGGTCATATGGATGACGTATTTCCGAACGGGGTCATGAGGATGACGTATTTCCGAACGGGGTCATGTGGATGACATATTTCCGAACGGGGTCATATGGATGACGTATTTCCGAACGGGGTCATGTGGATGGCGTATTTCCGAGCGGGGTCATGTTGATGATGTATTTCCGAACGGGGTCATGTGGATGACGTATTTCCGAACGGGTCATGTGGATGACGTATTTCCGAGCGGGGTCATGTTGATGACGTATTTCCGAGCGGGGTCATGTGGATGACGTATTTCCGAACGGGGTCCTGTGGATGACGTATTTCCGAGCGGGGTCATGTGGATGACGTATTTCCGAGCGGGGTCATGTGGATGAACTATTTCCGAACGGGATCATATGGATGACGTATTTCCGAACGGGGTCATATGGATGATGTATTTCCTAGCGGGGTCTCGTTGATGACGTATTTCCGAGACGGGGTCACATGGATGAAGTATTTCCGAGACGGTGTCATGTAGATGACGTATTTCCGCCATGGGGTCATGTGGATGACGTATTTCCACGACGGGGTCTTGTGGATGACGTATTTCCGAACGGGGTCATGTGGATGATGTATTTCCGAACGGGGTCATGTGGATGACGTATTTCCGAGCGGGGTCATGTGGATGACGTATTTCCGAACGGGGTCATGTGGATGACGTATTTCCGAGCGGGGTCATGTGGATGACGTGTCGTCTGTTGTAATGAGACGAATATCGGAGTGGTCTCCAGGTTGTCTGTGAGCCGTTAAGATATGGCTTCTTCTTTTGATGGAGTCAGGGAGGGAAGGCATGATTCCTTCTTTGTTTGTGCCCCTGTATTGTGTACAGGGATTGATGTAATATCATCTATAGGGCATAAATTTTATATGTTTTTTTATTTCCATGATGCTCTATCATTTCAGCTTTTTTATCGCGAAGGTCGCGATTGCCTAATCATTTCGGCTATTTTTCGCGGTGCCCAATCATTTTGGCTATTTATTTTATTTTTACTCGCTGCTTTTTGTTGCGAGTTGCCCAATCATTTCGGCTATTTTGCATGCATACATTTTTACTTGCTGATTTTGTTGCAAGTTGCCCCATCATTTCGGCTATTTCGTATGTATGTATGGCTCGCTAGCTTCTTGCTGCAAGCTTGGAATTAGACACCGATTTCGGCATCAGCACCGCTACAACTGGAATATTTCCAGGAGCGAATCATCATTTTCCTCTGCCGATGTTGAACAAAGGTGGCTTAGTAGACAGGGTTAGAATCCTGTCGACTAAGGCTTTGACTTCATGAGCCGTAAGAGTCTCATAAAGGTATTTCTCCCTGTGAGTCGTGAGGATCTTGTAGGTGTGTTTTCTCCTTAGGAATCGTGAGGATTCCTAAGTGTATGGTCTCTTATAAGTCGGAAGGATCTTACAAGAGTGTTTTCTCCTTATAAGTCGAGAGGACTTATAAGGGCTATTCACCGGGTAGACAAATCCCTAGTCACGGATGGGACTCTGTTAGGGAAATGTTTATTCGCGACCGTGGATTGTATACAATGGTCAGCATTAAGCCGCTTGTAGGGCAGCATCGGAGGTTGTGGTGACCGTTTAAGAACAGGTTCAGATCCCTGTAGCTTAAGACTTTGGAATCTTATGAGCCGTGAGGGTCTCATAAGAGGGTTCTCCTTACGAGTCGTGAGGATCGTGGGGATCCCTAAGTGTGTTGCTCCCTTATGAGTCATAAGGATCTCACGCAGGTGGTTTTTCCTTACAAAGTCAAGAGGACCTTGCAAGTGTCTTTTAACGAGATTGTGCCATTTTGGGTTTTCACAAAACTCGCCGGTAGCCCTGCTGTTTTTTACTCACGGAGCCCTTTTGGGTTTTCATCCGTGCCCATTTTGCTTATGGACATACCGTTTTCTTTTTTTTTTTTATTCTAACGAGGTTGTGCCCTTTCGGGTTTTCACAAAACTCGCCGGTAGTCCTGCTGTTTTTACTCACGGAACCCTTTCGGGTTTTCATCCGTACCCATTTTGCTTATGGACATACCGTTTTCTCTTTTTTTTAATTCTTTTTTTTTGTATCAGCTTTGGGATGCTGCAATCCACCGTAGTTTATCGACATCTCGGTCAATGGCTAGTTTTAGGACATAGTGGTCAATTGTTAGTTTTAAGGACGTTTCGGTCCGTTGTTAGTTTAAGGACGTTTCGGTCCGTTGTTAGTTTAAGGATGTTTCGGTCCGCTGTTAGTTTAAGCACGTTTCGATCCGCTGTTAGTTTAAGGACGTTTCGGTCCGTTGTTCAGTTACTACTTATAGAGTTTGGGCTTAGGAAGATAGCGACGGACATAGTCGTCGTCATCTATCATTGACTTAGACCGTGACTCGTCAGGCGTAGTATTTTTTCAGGAAGCGACCATTTATTGGCCTGAAGGGCCTTTCGCCATGCATGTCCATGAGTAGATAGGCTCCACCCTGGTAGACCTTGTCTATGATATACGGGCCTTCATAGTTCGGCTTGAATTTCCCTCGTTTGGCACGATTGGGGATTATAAGTCTTTTGACCACTAACACGAGTTTGCCTTGGCGGAATGTCCTCGACCTAGTCAATCTTTCGTATGAGTGTGTCATCTTTACTTTATAAGCCTCCAGATTTTGCTGCGCTATGAGCCGGGTTTCATCAAAGGACATCGAGCTCCTCAAGCCGAAGGTAAGCATTCTCTTCGTTCGTTAGCTCGTAATGAACTGCCATTCGTAGAGAGGCTAACTCTATCTCGAGGGGGAGTACCGTCTCTGTACCGAATACCAATGCGTACGGCGTTGTGTTCGTGGCTGTTTTGAACGTATTTCGATACGCCCAGAGAGCTTCGTGCAGTCTCTCATGCCAGTCCTTCTTATTTTGAGACACCTTCTTTTTCACAATTTTCGTCAAGGTCTTGTTAAAAGCCTCAGCTAGACCTTTAGCTCGGGGATTATGGACTGAAGAGTATCTCCAGTCTATGTTATGCTGTTGTGCGAAGCGGCCGATCTTGTGACTTCTATAGGCTGCCCCGTTAGCGGAGATAATCCATCGTGGAGTTCCAAACCGATAAATGACATGCGTCTTGAAGAAGTGGAGGATATTCTCCGTCTTCACTTCCCTCAGCGGTACTGCTTCTGCCCATTTGGAGAAGTAATCAGTTGTCGCCAAAATGAATCGATGTCCTCTGGACGATGCTCGTTCGATGGGGCTAATTATGTCAGTCCCCCATATTTCGAACAACCAGCTAGCCATTGTTGGATGTAGTGGATTTGGATGTTGATGGATGAAGTCTCCGTGAATCTGGCACGAGTGGCACTGCTTGGCATATTTGAGGTAGTCCTGAATTATCGTGGGCCAATAATAACCCATCCGTTTGATCTTCAGCTTCATCTTCGGCCCGGCTTGGTGAGAACTGCAGAGTCCGTCTTGAGTTTCTTGGACGAATCTCTTTGCCTCTTCAGGACCCAGGCATCTTAGCTACAGAGAATCAAGTGACCTTTTATACAGCGTATCATTGACGAAGGCGAAAGACAGAGCTTATTTCATAAACTGATGTTTTGAGGACGCATCTTCAGGTGTTCGACGGGATTTGAAGTAGTCTATAAAGACTTCCCTCCAATCATTAACCTTTTCCTGGTCTTTTATTTGTAGGGTCGCTTGCTCGATCGCTCCCTTTTCTTCGGATGACTCTGGAGATATTTCTGCCGGTGCAAGAACCCGACGGCTTTGCACAACGATCCTTACGTCATCGAGGTTTTCATCAGCCAGTTCTTTAGCGAGCTTGGCTAGTGCATCCATACTTTAGTATGCTTTCCAAGGTGTAGGAAGGAATTTGAGCCAGCAGTCGTTGTACTCTCTCGCCGTACTTTACCAACTCTGGCTTGTACGTTTGATAGTCGCCGTTTACTTGACTAACGACCAGTTGGGAGTTTCCGTATATGAGAAGGTTTTCAATTCCCATGTCGACAGCGATCTCGAAACCTGCTATCAAAGCTTCATATCCGGCTTCGTTGTTCGTCCTCGGCTCTGTTAAGGAGAAGGAAAAACGCATTATCCCTCCTCGTGGACTCACGAAGATGAGGCCTACCCCTGCTTTGATTATAGGGGTGCTTTACGCTTCTTCATGGAAGATGCTCCATCAAAATAAAGTTCCCACCGGGTATCACCACCATCTATCGTGTCAAACGCATGTTCGTCTGGTAGTTCGCAATTCAAAGGAGAATCGGCAGGTATTGGATGCTCAGCGAGAAAGTCGGCAATGGCCTGGCCTTTCACTGCCTTAAGAGGCCGATAAGTTATCAAGAATTCCATCAAGAGCAGGGCCCATTTAGCGAGTTGTCCTGTTAATATGGCCGTCGACATCAAGTACTTGAGAGAATCCACTTTTGATATGAGATGGACCTCATGTGCTAACGCATAGCATCTGAGCTTCGTTATTGCGAAGATCAACGCCAGGCAGTGTTTTTCGATGGGAGAGTAATTGCTTTCTGCCCCCAGGAGAACCCGACTCAAATAGTAGAGGGCTCTCTCCTTCCCTTGGTCATTCTCTTGTGACCATAATGCGCCTAAGGAACCTTCAAGGGCGGTTGTATACAGAATAAGAGGCTTTCCCGTGACTGGAGCAGCCAGCACTGGCTGATTCTGTAGGTATTGCTTGATTTCGTCCAGTGCGTTTTGGCATTTGTGATCCCAGACGAAAGGGGTTCCCTTCTCCATCATGTGACTGTAAGGACGGCACTTGCTTGAGAGATTGGCTATAAATCGCCGGATATACGCGAGCTTCCCTTGGAGAGATCGCAGCTGGTTGAGAGTCTTTGGCGGGGGAATTTTCATGATCGCCTTGATCTTCGACGGATCTATCTCGATGCCTCGGTGTCGGATGATGAATCCTAGGAATTTGCCCGAGGATACTCCGAACGCGCATTTGAGAGGGTTCATCTTCAAGTTGTATTGCCGAAGGAGTTGAAATACGACCTTCAGATGCTCTAAATGTTCCTCATATGATTTTCTTTTCACCACAAGGTCGTCGATATAGCATTCGACAATTTTATGTATGAGGTCATCGATGATCTTCGTCATGGCCCTCTAATAGGTGGCACCGGCGTTCTTTAGACCAAAGGGCATCACCTTGTAGCAGAATATGCCCAAAGGCGTCCGGAAAGCTGTTTGCTTCTGGTCTTCGGGATGCATCTTTATCTGATTGTATCCCGACGAGCCGTCTATGAAGGAGAAAACTTCATGAGTGGATGTATTGTCTATCATCAGCTCAGTGACTGGTACTGGGAAGTCGTCCTTCGAGCAGGCTTTATTGAGATCCCGAAAGTCCACACATATGCGCACCGTCCCATTGTTCTTCATCACTGGGACGATGTTGGCGATCCATTCAGGATATTGAACCTCTTGGATGAAGCCGGAGTCGATTAGCTTCTTGACCTCGGCGTTGATGCTCATCTCAAGCTCGAGCCGCATTCTTCTCGGTGCTTGTTTGATCGGCTTGACGTTCGTAGATATCGCTAATTTGTGCACAACAATCTCTGGATCTAATCTTGGCATCTCGGAATAGTTCCATGCGAAGCAATCTTTATGCTGTGTGAGCACGTCCTTCAGCGTGGCCACCCTTTCTTCAGACAACAGTTCACTGATGAACGTCGGCCGCAGATCACATACTGTCCCCAAATCAATTTTCATGAGGTTATCTGTAGTAGTATGTATCCCATCTTCCAGCTCTTTCGGTGCCGGTGGAAATTCTGAGATTACCTCGTCATCATCGTTGTCGAAGCACCGGGAGAAGTCATCCATATTCTCGGGCTCCTCTTCTGATAGTGTGATCACGTGACAGATACGAGCTCGCTTCCAAGACCGATGTTGATCTGTTTCTATTCTCGTGGATTTGGGTTCATGCTTTTATGGCGGGGTTACCCTCCAGCTGCTGGATAGAGCGAACCTGCCTTGCTGATACTGGTCTTCTACCCAGTTCTTAAAGGTGAAGTAGTCTTCAATGGGATGCCCTACTGCCCTGTAATAGGAGCAGTAGTCCGGGTGAGAGACTTCTCCTGCTTGCTCGGGATGCTTGGACTCCTGGAGGGTAATCATTTGATATTTTATGGCAAGATCAAGTATTTTCCTTATCTTGTCTTAGGGGAAAGAATATGCTTGACCCATCTTTTTTATGAGAGACGAATCCAGGCTGCTCGATTCCTGACCGTGTGGCTTCTTGGACCCGCTTTGTCGCTGTCGAACGACTTTCTCGTTCTTTGGTTTGTTTCTTCCTCCGCGTCGAGCCTTTTGTACAACGGGTTGACAAGGAGGAGCATTTTCATTTTTCATAGCCTGTTGAAGGAGGCGTTGCGTCCTGGCTTTCTCATAGATGGTCATTTCGTGATTATGGTCGTCTCGAACCTTTTGACCTGCTTTTCTTATAAGCCTGTCCATTTTTTCTTCGAACGAAGGACTGGGCATTTTCACGGCGGGAGCTTGCTCTGGTTCAGGGTTAGCATCTTCCCACGAAGCATCTCGTTCCTCATCGAAGTCATGTATGACGTAGCAGTCGCGGAGTAGCTCCCGTTTCTTGGATTGAACATACCCAAGCCCGGTCGTTACCATTCTCCCATTGGGCAACTTCCGTTGAGTTCCAGGAACGTTCCAGATCCTGTTATAGAACCATGCTTGTCGCGCAGTTTTCTTAAGGGGTACACCTTGGCGTCTCAAGAGTCTCTTTAACCCGTTCGTGTAATATCTGGGCAAACGGATGGGCTAGAGCCTATCGAGTGTAGAATCCGCGCCATGGCAGATTTCATTTTCCACTTTGGTTTCCCCGGATCGGTAGAATAGGATCGCCTTTTCACCTTTTCGCGTAGGAGGGATGTAGAATGTCTACAGTTCTTCCACACTGTAAGTATCTAGCGCATCTAGTTCTTTATGATGCTTGGGCGGAACCATGGCAACTTGCAAATTTTTATCTTCATCGGTGAAGGTTTGTATTGATAGCCGAGCAGAGAATATGGCATTGACCTCATCTTCCGAGTCGCTGCCAAAGATCAACATAGGAGTGGACATTCTCGGCTTGTTGTAGTGGGGTGGCCCTGAATAGACTATCTCTTCTTCCTCCTCGGTATCACTCCCGAACACCGGAATGGTGGTGATAGCTTTGTTCTTTGTTTTGTGACATCTTTCCGTGTCCTCAAAGTCTGGTAAGAAGTATTTTGCATCTTCGTACTTGCGTACTTCGTTCATGGAGAATGGGTTTAGCTCTCCCATCACAGTATACTCGAGACCATCCTTGAAATATTTCATGCACTGATGTTGTGTAGAGAGGATGATGTTGTACCCGTGTAACCAGGGCCGGCCGAGCAAAGCATTGTAGCATGTCTTGGCGTCAATAACGTGAAACTTAATGTCCGTGACAAGCAGCCCAAAGCGTAGTGTCAATATTACAGACCCAAGCGTCCGTGATGACTGGGAGTCAAATCCGGAGATGGTGATTTTATCACGAGAGAGATGTTGGACGCTCATACAGATTTCCTTTAGCACCCTTACGTTAAGGAGGTTGACGGAGGACCCATTGTCGACCAGGATTTTACCTATCTTGATGTCATGACAGTATCCAGAGACATATAGGGGACGGTTGTGCTCGCATGTCCCAAGGAGGAGATCTTCATCTCCGAAAGTGATGTCGGCTGTGTGTACTTCTTCCAGGTCGTCCTTCATCTTTTCTTCGGCGAGGAAAGCTTGGAATTGCTCGGGCTCCTGTAACACTTGATCAAAGAATCTCTCGCCTCTTTTCATAACAGAAGGGCGTCGAGAATGCTTAATTGCGAAGGTAGCTTTCTCAAGTGTGCCAGAACGTTGTAGTCCACCTTACTTTTCTTTGGCGGGTCATTGGCTGTTAGCTTTTTGATGGCTTGGTCATCAAGGATGATATCCTCAGAGACTTTTTATTTTTTCTTATCTTTTTTATTTGACCCAAAGTTCGAGGGCCCAAGATTCTTTTCGGGCAGCGTGCGATTACGCAGCTGAATGTTCTCGCAGTTCTTCGGTTCTTCCTCTTTTCCCGAGATGGATTCTTTGAAGAGAGGGCCAAGAGCTATTTCTTCATCAGAGTCGCTCACAAAGGTGAGAACTTGCGATCCTCCTGCGTTGACCATGCGACAGTTGCTGGCAGTTCTTTTATGCTATTCGGTCATATTTCTTTGCTCCCGACGAGTCTTGCGTTTCATGCGCTTAAAATTTTGCCGGTGAGCAACATATCCTCGCCACCATCTCGTAAAAACGTTGCACTCTTCGGTGGGGTGCGCGATCTTTCGATGATATAAGCAGTAGCTAGGATGTGTTTCTGCTTCACCAAGAATATTTCCTCCGGACGGTGGCAGCTTCATTCCTATTGATATGGCATTAGCGAACCTCTTCCTCGTTTTGAACATGATTTTATTTGCAACGAAGATATTTTGATCTGGCGGGAATGTTTCGCCCCTTTCATGCAGTCGTTGGCGTCTGCCCTTTTCAAATATGGCTGTTTCACGCTCCCGATCAGCTTTGCTTTTAAGATGAGCTGTGTTCATGAATGCATCAATTATTTCATCTGATGGCCCTAGCAGTTCTGGCTCAGGACCTGCCCCCAGTCTCTTTGTACAAGGAGCCTCTTCATAGTCTATCGACGAGTGGGAGATCACATGGCAACTTGCCACGTAATCTTCAGATTCATCAGATGAGTCTTCTCCATCATTTCCGTCTTCAAGGACGTGGCTGAGGAACTCTTAGAGCGTGATTGGGGTCCGTGCCTTCTGGTTAGACTCTTCTAGCGCGTCAATATGCTTTTGCAGGTCCATGAGCTTGTCACCAGGCTTCACGGGCTTTCTGGTCTTCTTTTTCTTCTTCGAAGATTTTGACGGCTGGGTGTGAGTGCTTTGGCTATCACCACTGATCTTTGGAGTTGGACGCGGTTTTAACATTCCTTCGATGATCTCAGGTTCGAGTGGATTTTTCCACCTGATCGCCGGGCATGTTTGGAGATCCTTCAGCATTCTTTTCGTCTTGGCGGAAAGAGCGACCTCCCATGGAGCTTCTTTTACGAAAGAGCATGATGCCCCCGGTGTATCCGTATTCTTAGGAGTGTGTGGCCGAGGCGGGTGGTTCACCTTCCAATTTTCGGATAATACGAATTTGCCCTGCTGGTACTGATCTTCTATCCAGCTTTTGAAGATGTAACAATCCTCGATCGGATGGCCCAACATTCGGTGATAAGGACAGTAGTTAGGATTGCTAATGTCGCCTGGTTGTGCTGGGCGTCTTGGCTCCGGCAGAGTGAAGAGCCTGTTGCGCAGTGCAAGCTCGAACAACCTCTTCGTCTTATCTCGAGGGAACGAGTATGGGCGTCTCATTTTGTCTTCGAGAGATCGAGTTCTGTTACTTTGGCGATCAACTGGTCTCAGGCCACCGGGCTGCTGTTGAGCATTGGCGACAACGATCACTTTCCCCTTTCCCTTCTCGTTCCGCGGATCTGGCTTTGGAGGAGACGTTCTATGACCCATCTGGTCCATTTGGGCCAGTTTGTCGATCAAGGCCTGGAAAGTAGTCGACTTAAAGAACATCATGAACTGGGAGATAGTTGCATAAGGGTCCAGAATGCCCACGAACATACCCACCGCTGGTGCTTCTTCGATGCGCTGTTCGCACTTCGACCACAGATTCCGCCATCGTATGGCGTATCGGACCCACGTCTTGCCTGGCTTCATCCTGGCATTGATCAATGCCGTTATCGGGGTGCGTTCACTAACATTCGTGAATCTCTGGGTGAATAACAGCTCCATTTCCGCAAAAGTCTTGACGAAGTCGTTTGGAAGTTTGGAGTACCATTCGAAGGCCGTCTCTGACAAGCTGTCGACGAATTGACGGAGCAAAAGCTTATCACTGCCCCTGGTGTTGCCGCAAAGAGCTCTGAACTGGGCGACGTGTTGGTGAGGATTGCTTGTCCCCTTGTACACATGGAATTTGGAGATCGTGTATCCTGGCGGGCATTTTATTTGGTCATACCAGCCTGGATATGGTCGTCCAGTTTTAACGACTTAGTCGGCTGCTTCATTCGCCGGGTGAGCTCGTATTTGCTGAGCTATATAATCATCCAGAGCGGCCTTGGAAACGGTCTCCTCCTTGGCTACTGAAAGAGCCGGAGGAGGGTTAGATGTCTCCCCTCTGTCGTCTTCAATAATGATCGGAGGGTCTTCATCCGGATGATCCGGCTGTAACATCATCCCTACCATGTCTTGGAAGAGAAGCGCCATTCGTTTTATGTTGGCAGCTTGTTTTGCTGCTTCTCTTTCCTTCTTTTCGAGGACCCTGCATAGGAAGTCAGTATCAGTTTCTTGTTCGTGACGCTGCTCTGATGATGCCTCCGGGCTTTCTTTCGGTCCGGTGAGTGCGGCCATTGCTGTCAGCATCTCCTGAAGCTTCTGTTGCTGATCATGGGCTTTTGTCACGGATCGGGTGAGCGGTCGGTGACCCGTCGAAGCGCGGCTTTCCTCTTTTCCGGAATCCATGTAAACAGTATGCACCTTTATGCCCCCAGACTTGGGGCGTTTGGGCTCAGCGTCTTTGTGGTCTGCTGTAGTTACAGGGGCTTTCTTTGGCCTCCTTCTCTTTTGAGCAGTTGACGTTGAGGTGGCCATTGCAGCGGGCACCCAGGTAGTTGCTGTCCTTTGTGGCTTGACAGGACGGTTCTCTTCCTGTTGAACCTTCAGCTTTTTCTGTTGATGAGGATAGTCTTGATCAATCACCGACTCCTGGACCCGTCGCCAGACTTTGTAAACTTTGCAGGACAGCCGCTGAGGGGGCTGCTCCGGCTTTGTTTTTGTCACATTCTCCATGGGTGGAGAAGATCTTTTCAATACGGCGGTAGGAGAGTTCCTGCGCACCCTATTCAGCAGTTCAAAGCTGTTCCCAGTTGGAACAGCAACATTGACTTTCACCATTGGAGTGGGCGGAGTTATTCCAGAAGGGGAATTGCCCCCAGCTTTCCTCACTCGGTGCCAGTGGCGACGTCGAGCATGTCGTGCAGCCGGGATCACCTCCGCTTTCGGATCAGTTTCCTCATGCCCCCTGCTTTGAGGAGAGACTGTTATTGGTGCTAGCCTGTCAAAGACTGACACCCGTTAAGAGGGGGTAGTCAGTCTTGCAAAGGCCGACTTTTGAACAGGGGAAACAGCCTTCATGACTTTGTCTGGAACGGGAGCTGAAACGGCTAGTCTCGTGAAGACCGACCCCTTAGCAGAAGAAGCCGCCTTGGGGACTTCAGGAGTAGGAATGGCTAACCGTTTAGGGATAACACCTTCAGGAATTGCGGGCTTCTTCATGGGCCTATCTGAGCTTCAGCCCAATCTGTTAAAAACTGAGGTAGTGGACTTAGGCGACCCGTTGAAAGGGGCCGCGGTAGTTGTAAGCTGATCAAAGACCGACTTCTTTGGAGGTTCTTGCGACGACATTGGGGCATTGAAGCTCATCAGTGGGAGCATAGTCCCGAAGAATAGCCCAGTGGTGGCCTGAGTCACCTGTTCCACTGGCATAGCGAAGATGGAGGCCGCTTAGGGCCCGTAAGTCACTCCTCCGGACGGGACAGAGCGAGAGTTGCAGTTGCAGTTAGTGCAGTTTGAAGCCATTGATGTTTCGATTTCTGCGCCAAGCAAGAAACAAAATCTTAGTACCTCGAACCCAAGGGCAACCATATCAAACCGCGATTCGTTCGCGAACAGGACACACGAAGTGTGTAGTGGAAAGAGGAAAAGGTCCTACCGGGCGTGCCAGAATCTGTTCCCCGCCGAACACAGAGACGCGACCGCGTAGGTCCGTCTTGACTGAAATTCGGGACAGATGCTAATTAGTGGTATCCGTCCACCTCTCCGAAGATGCCAAGTTGATTTATCGCACCATGTATCGAAGGTTTAAACGGATGCGGCCGATGTAGAAGACTTCATCAGATTCCCCCTCGTTTGAGGGGTTTTTGATTGTGGGGATGCTCTTTCCTGCAGGCGCAAGCCCCTGCAGTTAACTACGCTACCGCATCGCGGTAACAACTTTGTCCTTCTCCAGATGGTCACTTCGCGTCATGGGCGTTTGTTTTTTTTGTGGTTGCACGAGGATTGTATACGGAGACTAATTTATGTTGTCGCCCGTAGGGCGTGGATTAGTCCAAATCCATATCTTCTTAGATTTGGGTTTGGGGATTTAGTTTAAGGATACGTTAACCTCATTTGAGATTAAGATCAACTTAAACTTTAGTTAAGGATATGTTAGTCTAATGTTTAGACTAAGATCAACTTAACAGGATCATTTAGATCCAACGAAAGAGCATTTGAACTCTATTGTATAGTTTAGAGACATTGCAGTCGATTATCAGTTTAAGGACATGGTGGTCCAGGTTAAGGACATCATAGTCCATGAGTTTAACGACCTCATAGTCAAGGTTAAGGACATCATAGTCCGTGGGTTTAAAGTGACCCCACAGTCCGAGGTTAAGGACATCGTAGTCTGTGGGTTTAAAGGGACCCCACAGTACAAGGTTAAGGACATCATAGTCCATGTGTTTAAAGGGACCCCACAGTCCAAGGTTAAGGACATCGTAGTCCATGAGTTTAAGGACCCCACAGTCCAAGGTTAAGGACATCATAGTCCGTGGGTTTAAAGGGACCCCACAGTCCGAGGTTAAGGACATCGTAGTCCGTGGGTTTAAAGGGACCCCACAGTCTAAGGTTAAGGACATCGTAGTCCATGAGTTTAAGGACCCCACAGTTCATAAAATGTGTGGTTGTCGGGACCCGTCACCTCTCTAAAGACGTTGAAGGATTACAACGACAGATATCAGAGGAGTAAAAAGATGTACCCTTGAACCGGTGTGAGTTGGTTGAAAGATCTGTAGCCCAGTTTGGGACTGAGATCTGTTGAATATTCGTGAGCAGATGGGCTCAATTCAATATAAGTTGAGGACTTATGTCCAGAATTGGGCTAAGTCCAATTAAAATGTTTAACATTTTATTGTTCTAGCTATTGAGCCTTTATTTGGGCCTGGCCCTTTTAATAATGCTAAGCATTGGGTTCTGACATCTTTTGTCTTGTATTGAATGCATAGCATTGATTAGAACAATATGTGTTCTGACAGTGCGCCACGTGGTGCGTCAGGCGCTTTGCGCCAATAAAAGAGCGCATTGTGCTTCTGTCAGGTAGCGCACACGAAGATGAAACGTGTCGCGCTTAGCGCTAAGCGCTAGTTTATTAGCGCATTGCGCTTTCAATTTATGAGCGCTTTGCTCTGATTTAATGGCACATCAGTGAGTGACACGTGGCGCGCTTGGCGCTGAGCGCCAGCCCATAAATGCAGTGCTCTGTTTCAGAAGCGCAAAGCACAAGCTGTGTCTGTGTTTGACACGTGGCATGCTTTGGCGCTAAGCGTCTGTCCAATAAGCGCAAAAGCGCAATTCATGAGTGCAAGGCACTTTTCAGTAGCGCAAAGCGCACTTGATCAAATTTATGATCAGAGAACAAATTTATGTTCTCCCTTTAAAGGAGGCCTTGCCTCAAGATTCAAGAACAGAAGTTCTTGTTTATAAAAGGGCTCTGCCTTTGTAGATCAAGGATCTATGGATGAAGTAAATACTTCTTTTATTATTTTTTTATGATTAGATCTTTTGATCTTTTTATGCGAGATCTTAGTCTGTTGTAGATCTATGATCTTTTAAGAAGATAGTTCTTCTTTTTTAATGAGATGATTTCATCTCTGTTGTTCAAGAATTAATTCTTTACCTTGAAGAAATGATCTTCTTTTTCTAAGAGCTTGCACTTCTTTCTTTGAGATTTCTCAAAGTTTGTAGTGGGGTTTCTCTATATCAGACTTTAAGTCTTGGGGCCTTTATATAGGGCAAATTGATTTTTTAAATCAGTTAAAGAGATCTTTCTCTAATTGATTTTGGAATATTTCCCACCGTTGGATCTTTGATCCTAGGGCTTCTGTTTTGCAGAAGATAATTTTCTTGTTTTTAACAAGATTGGAAAGATCTTTCCATAACAAAATTTTAATTCTGATTAATGATTTATCATTATTAGATCTTTTGATCTAACGGTGGGGAATTTTTAATTCCAGTGCTGGCGCACCCGTGCTTTGCACGTGGTGCGCTGCTCAGAGCGCTGCGCACTTTGCGCTAGCGCTCCTATGTTTGACACGTGGCGCGCAGAGCGCTGGATCTGAAGTGTTGCTTCAATTCTTTTGAATTTTAAAACAGTGCTTTACTTTGATTGGGGGTGCGCTGCTTAGGGTGCAGCGCACTTGGCGCCAGCGTGTCTGTGTTTGATACGTGACGCGCAGCGCAGAGCGCTGGATCTGAAGCGTTGCTTCAATTCTTTTGAATTTTGAATTTCAAAACAGAGCTTTGCTCTGATTAGGGGAAACACATAGCTGCCATGTCATAAATAATTCCGGTGGAGAAACGAATGCATTTCCAGATGGCGTTGATGTCAAACCAGAGCGAGATCCCGTCGTGAGAATACCAAGCCCTTCATTCGAAGAACATATTGACAAGCTAATGAGAGAAGCGGGTCAAATGGTTTGGGATGACCATAGCCGTGAAATGGCCATTTACGAGAAGGCCAGGACGCAACGTATCATTCAACAGGTTACGGAAGGAGAAGACGACGATGCCCTTCACCCCCAGCCCGCTGTGCGCTCTCGTGGCAAGAAAAAAGCCCGACATAGAAGTAAAAGCAAGGTGAAGAATAGGGACGGCATTCAAAAACAGCCAAGTGTATCCAAGAAGCCGCGCGAGTAAGAAAAAGTCAGCTGGAACCCATCTTTCATGAAAAAGATGGGTCGGGAGTACTCTAGCCCTCAAGGCAAGACAAGGAAAATATTCAACCTTGTCATGAAGTATCAAATGATGACGCTGCCGGAGTCTCGATATCCCGAACAGATAAACGAGGTCCATCACCCGGATTATTGCTCCTACCACCGAGTAGTGGGACATCCTCTTGAAGACTGCTTCACATTCAAAGACTGGGTTGAAGATCGGTATCAGCAAGGCAAGTTTGCTCTATCCGATAGATGGAGGGTAGCCCCGCCACGAAAGCATGAGCCGAGAGCAACCTACACATCGAGGGAAAGTCTAGATCAGCATTGAGCTTGCAAATGAGCTCGTACCTACCGTATGATAACATTCTCAAAGGAAGGAGAGCACGAGAATACGAACGAACTCTCCTAGTGCTTCGCAAATGAAGATGAGAACGAGGTGATCTCAGAATTTCCACCAGCGCCAAAAGAGCTGGAAGATGGGATACACACCACAGCAGACAACTTGAGAAAAATCGACTTGGAGACGGCAAACGATCAAAGGCCAACGTTCGTCAGTGAGCTGCTGTCTGAGAAATAGGTGGCGACGTTAAAGGACGTGCTTATGCAGTATAAATACTGTTTTGCATGGAACTATTCCGAGATGCCGGGATTAGATCCAGAGATAGATGTGCATAAACTGGCGATATCGCCGGACGTCAAGCCAGTCAAACAGGCGCCAAGAAGAATGCGGCTCGAGCTTGAGATGAGTATTAATATCGATGTCAAGAAGCTAATCGGCTTCAGCTTCATCCAAGAAGTTCAATACCCTGACTGGATCGCCAATATCATTCCGGTAATGAAGAAAAATAGGACATTACGTATCTGCGTAGATTTTCGGGATCTCAACAAAGCTTGTCTGAAAGATGACTTCTCAGTGCCTGTTATCGAGCTGATGATTGATAACACATCCACCCATGAAGTCTTCTCCTTCATGGATGGATCCTCGGGGTACAACCAAATCAAGATGGATCCTGAAGACTAAAATCACACTTCTTTCCGGACTCCGCAGGGCATATTCTGCTACAAAATGATGCCCTTTGGTCTAAAGAACGCTGGCGCCACCTATCAGAGGGCCGTGACAAAGATCTTCGATGACCTTGTACATGAGATTGTCGAATGCTATATCAATGACAACGTGGTGAAAAGCAAATCATACGAGGAGCACTGGAAGTATCTGAAGATAATGTTCCAGCGCCTTCGGAAGTACAACCTGAAGATGAACCCCCTGAAATGCGCATTTGGAGTTTCCTTAGGAAAATTCTTAGGACTCATAGTACGACGCCGGGGCATCAAAATAGACTCGTCAAAGATCAAGAAGATTATGGAAATTCCTTCGCCAAGAACTCTTAAGCAACTGCGGTCTCTTCAAGGAAAGCTCGCGTATATCCGACGGTTCATAGCTAACCTTTCCGGTAAATGCCGCCCCTACAGTCATATAATGAAGAAGAGGACCTCGTTCATTTAGGATCGTAAATACCAAAACGCACTGGACGAAATCAAGCAATATCTGCAAAACCCGCCAGTATTGACCGCTCCGGTCAAGGGAAAGCCCCTCATCCTGTACACAACAGCCCTTGAAGGTTCTTTAGGTGCGCTATGGGCACAAGAGAACGACCAGGGGAAGGAGAGAGCTCTCTACTATTTGAGTCGAGTTCTCCTAGGGGAAGGAAATTACTACTTCCCCATCGAAAAGCATTGCTTGGCACTGATCTTCGCTGTAACGAAGCTTCGACATTATGCATTGGCACATGATGTCCAACTCATATCAAACGTGGATCCTCTCAAGTATTTGATGTCAAGAGCCATGCTAACAGGAAGGCTTGCCAAATAGGCCCTCCTCTTGATAGAGTTCTCGATAGTATATCGACCCCTTAAGGCAATAAAAGGCCAGGCCATCACCGACTTTCTCGCTGTCCGATACCTGCCGACTCTCCCTTGAACTGCGAGTTACCGGACGAACACGCATTTGACGCATTTGACGGGGAGAAAGAAGGGAATGACACCCGATGGGAACTCTACTTTGATGGAGCGTCCTCCTTGAAGAAGCGAAAGCAAAACACCCCATGATTAAAGTTGGGGTGGGTCTTATCTTTGTGACTCCACAAGGAAGGATAAGACCTTTTGCCCTTTCTTTAATGGAGCCGAGAACAAACAATAAGGCTGAGTATGAAGCTTTGATAGCAGGTCTTGAGATTGCTGTCAACATGGGCATCGAAAACCTCCTCATATATGCAGACTCCCAGCTGGCCATTAGCCAAGTAAATGGCGACTACCAAGCGTGCAAACCAGAACTGATCAGGTATGGTGAAAGAGTGCAGCAACTGCTAACGTAAATCCCCTCCTACACCCTGGAAAGCATACCACGTGCGGAAAATAGCAAAGTGGATGCGTTAGCCAAGCTCGCTAAAGAACTGGCCGACGAAAACCTTAGTAACATAAGGATCATTGTGCAAAGCCGCCGGATTCTCGCGCCAGCAGAGATATCTCCGAAGATGTCTAAAGGAGGGGAAGCGACCAAACAAGCGGCTTTCCAAGTATAGGACGAAGAAAAGGCTCACGATTGGAGAGAAGTCTTCATAGACTACTTCAAATCCCATCGAATGCCCAATAATGCATCGCCGAGACATCAGCTCATGAAGCGAGCTCTGTCTTTTTCCTTCATTAATGATACTCTATATAAGAGATCGTTCGATTATTTTTGTTAAAGTGTCTGGGGCCAGAAGAAGCAAGGAGAGCCGTCCAAGAAACTCACGATGGACTCTGCGGTTCTCATCAGGCTAGGCCCAAGATGAAGTTGAAGATCAAGAGAATAGGTTATTACTGGCCCACGATGATTCGGAACTGTCTCGAATATGCGAAGCAGTGTCACTCGTGCCAAATTCATGGGGACTTCATCCAACAGCATCCGAATCCGCTACACCCAACACTGGCTAGCTGTCCATTCAAAATGTGGGAACCGATATAATTAGGCCCATCGAACCGGCATCATCCAAGGGACATCGGTTCATACTAGCAACAACCGATTACTTCTCCAAGTGGGCAGAAGCAATACCGCTAAGAGAGGTAAAGACGGAGAACATCCTCCATTTCTTCAGGACACGTGTCATCTACCGGTTCAGCACTCCGCGATGGATCATCTCGGATAATGGGCCGGCCTACAGAAGCCATAAGATCAGTCGCTTCGCACAACAGCATAATATAGATTGGATATATTCTGTAGTTTATAATCCCCGAGCTAACGGTCTAGCTGAGGCTTTCAACAAGACCTTGACAAAGATCATAAAGAAAACGATGTCCAGAAATATGAAGGACCGGCACGAGAGATTGCATGAAGCTCTGTGGGCCTATCGAACCACGTTCAAGATGGACACAAACACAACGCCATTTGCGTTAGTATTCGGCACGGAAGCGTTACTTCCCTTGGAGATAGAGCTACCCTTTCTACGAGTGGCGATTCGGTACGAAATGATGGATGAAGAAAATGCCCATCTTCGGCTTGAGGAGCTCGATGCTCTCGATGAAACTCGTCTCATGGCGCAGCAAAAACTAGAACCTTACAAAGCAAGGATGACGCGTTCATACGAAAGATTGAATAGGCCGAGGACATTCCGCTAAGGCGAACTCGTGCTACTCATAAAAAGACCTATAATCCCCAATCGTGCTAAACGGGGGAAATTCGACCCGAACTATAAGGGCCCGTACATCATAGACATGGTTTACCAAGGTGGGGCCTACTTACTCATGGATATGCATGGCGTAAGACCCTTCCGGCCAATAAACGGTCGGTTCCTTAAGAAATACTACGCTTGACAAGTCACAACTCAGGTTAATGATGGATGACGATGCTTTTGTCCGCTTGCTGTCTTCTTGAGTCCAAACTCTATAAGTAGTATCCAGCGAATCCTCGCCTCAAAATCCCCTATAGGCTGAGATGTCTTTAAACTAACATTGGACCAAGATGTCCTTAAACTAACTTTGGACTGAGATGTCTTTAAACTAACAACAGATCGAGATGTCCCTAAACTAACAATGTCGCCTCAAATACGGCGATAGTGGAATGCAAGTCCATAAGTCCCAGCGGTGAGGACTGTAACTCAAATCCCATTGGCAAACAAATAGGTCACATAAACCGAAACTATTCTCGAGAGTTTCATCGTAAAAAAAGGTACGTCCATAAGAGAAATGGGCGCAGATGAAAACCCGAAAGAGCTCCGTGAGTAAAAACAGTAGGACTGCTGTAGCATTTTAAAATTTTAGAAATAAATAAAATTAATTAATTAAATAATAAAGCGCTAAATTAAAAAGTTATAAAAACCAAATTAGACAATTTCATAAGATGTATGTAAAATAAATTAAATTAAAATTCTTATATGTAACATAAATAAGTTATAAGTGTTTTAGTAATAATTTTAGCTTCATTTTAATAAAAAGAGTGTTATATAATAACATAAGTTGTGAGGGGTTTTTATACAAGTTTAGGAAAATTATGCAAATTTGGTTTTGTGAGGGTGTAAGTGGAAAATGGGTAGAATATGTTTTAGGTCAGAAGTTAAATTTTAAATTAAATCTTTTTGGGAAAGGTTAGTGTGTTGACACATCCTACACTCATGCACACACACACACACACCAACACCTCCTTCTTCACCTTATCCCTTCTTTTTGACATATATAATTCATGTTCAGATGATTCACCTAATTTAAAAATCTGAAATTTCTGAAAGAAAAACAAAAATTAGAGAAAACAAATAAGAACAAGAGAAAGAAGAAGGAGGGAGCTAAATCTAAGGTTTTCATCATCATCAAGCTAGAACAAGGGGCTTAACATCTTGGAGAGTGTTATTCCTACAAATTATTATAGGTAAATTCTGAACCACGGTAGGAATTGAGATTCTGTAATTAGTTTAGTTTGAGATCATCAAGTTCTATAATATCGTATCTTAGGTACAACTAAGTTCTGTTTGAATCTGCTATTTTTTAGATAACAATTAACCCAACTAAACAAGACCTAGATGATGTATGTAACACATAGAGCAAACCAAAGGAGCACGAACCAGAGGGCTCGGAATTGGGCCGGCGACCAAAAGGAAAAATTTGGCGTCGCCGGTTTTGTAGGAAGTTAGGGTATTTTGGTTTGTTGGGTAGGGTTTTGTGTATGATTGTGGAAATTTTGGTGTTATTTAATTAAGTTATTTCAGCTGTATATGAAATCTCGAAGTTAATATCGGAAAATATATCTAAGAAACCGAAATACGACATGGTTAAAGCGTATTGCAATCTGTTTTCTGTCGTGATGCAGAGTAGGGTTAAAATCTAGTAAGGTTAAGTGTTAAATAGTTTGGTATAGTTGTATACAATATAACTAGTACGTGGGAACGGGTGTTTTTCATTTCCATCATGTTGGAGTAGCCGTTTCCTTATATAAGTTAAATTGTGATGTTAGATTCAAATACGGGATTTTCGGAGGCAGCGAGGAAAGGAAAAGGATTGGTAATTCCTGAGTAGATACGACGTTTTCCGGTGAATAGACTAAACATCTACCGGGGAATTTTGTAAAGATGGCGTGTTACGCCCGTAGTTTTATTTAAATAAATGCTTTATTTTGTTATGCTAAATTGACAATATGCATTCATAATTCATATATATTTTGCTTAGTTGCTAGTACACCGCACAAGTATCGACGAGTTATGCCACGTGCACATCTTACATGTTACACACACATCGTCGATATTATCATGTCACTTTTACACTTAGTAAATTTCTTGTTAAAAATGATTCATATCATATTTTAAACACCAATAACGGTAGTGAAGTGCATCATTAACATCATGTTTAGTATTTGAGTATTTTATGTTGATATAAGAGGAAATTGTATTATTGAAGATTTATGGTTTCAGTTTTAAGTACTATTACATAAATCCAGTGATTTTCATGATTTATGTGTCATGTCCACCATGAGATGTTTTATGATTTGGTTTTATTCCGGACCAAGTGGGGGTGATATACTGTCGCGGATTTTACGTTATCCATACTGAGTGGGGGAGATATACAGTTGGATACAGGGTGGACCCGGTCGAGACCGAGGGGCAGGATAGCCGCATTTGAGGCGGGGAAGCCTAGCGAGGTTACTCGATACCGGAGATAGTGGTAAGATATGGCGGATATCTAGAGGATACCGACCGATATCTGATTTCAGGATCATTCGAGGAATGATGCCTGAGAAAAATGGAAGTTTTGTGTCGATGATGGACACGGAAAGATGAAATTTATTGGGATAAATGATGAGATTGCAGTTTTGGGTTATGTGATTTATAGTATTGATTTATGCTTTCCATATGCTATTATGCATCATACTTTCTCTCATTTCAGTTAGTTATGATCGACATATTTATATTATTAACCGTTATATGTTAGTTATATTCACTGAGTTGGCAACTCACCCCGTTGTGCCACAGTTCCTTGCAGGGGTAGAGTGGACGGTCAGTAGCAGTGCAGCCCCACTTTTTGCAGCTTTTCACATCTTTTGCTAGGTGGGTTACACATGTAGTAACCTTCTCTTTTGGTATTGTATTTTGTATCTAGAAAATCTCCATCAGACCTGTATATGACTTAGAGTAAATTGGACAGAGGAGATGATTTAGTGCTATAAATTTTTATTTCTTTTACTTATCTGAAATTCTTGTTAATGTCTTAAACTGCTGATACTTGTCTCCACTATTGATATTGTTGATCCCAACTAGGGATGCAACCAAATTTAACATCTTATACTTGTTTAGTATCTAATTTATACAAACTGTGATTTCTACTTAAAAACTAAAATTTTATATAAAGAATTCCGCAAATAGGATTTTGATCTTGGTTTTCGGCTTACTTGGACGGTATGAATATCCTTAGATATTATACATTCTAAGTGCCGGTCACATCCAAACTTTGGGTTGTAACAACTGCCGGCGAGTTTATGAAAACCCGAAAGGGCGCACACTCGTAAAAAAAATTTATGCACATTTGCAAGGTCCTCTCGACCTTATAAGGTGAAAATACCTACGTGAGATCCTTACGACTCACAAGAGAGCTACACACTTAGGGATCCCCACGATTCCTAAGGAGAAATTACACTTATAGGATCCTCACGACTCGTAAGGAGAATCCCTCTTATGAGACCCTCACGGCTCATAGGATTCGAAATCCTTAAGTTACAGGGATCTGAACCTGTTCTTAAGTCATCACATCCCCCAGTTTGCCCTATAAACGGTTCAATATTGACCCTTGTATACAATCCATGCGTGCAAATAAACATTTTCCCCACCAAGTCCCACCAACGACGAGGAATGACCTCATGTGGTGAACGACACTTGTAAGTCCTCTCGATTTATAAGGAGAAAACACTCTTGTAGGATCCTTACGACTTATAAGAGAACACGCACTTAAGAATCCTCATGATTCCTAAGGAGAAAACGCACCTACGAGATCCTCACGACTCGTAGGGAGAAACACCTTTATGAGACCCTTACGGCTCATGAAGCCAAAAGCCTTAGTCGACAGGATCCTAACCCTGTTTGCTAAGCCACCATTGTTCGAATCGACAAAGGAAAATGATGATTTTCTCCTGGCAATATCCCAGTTGTAGTGAAGCTGATGCCTAAATCGGTATCAAATTCCAAGTCCTTTCACGGCAAATGATGATTCGCTCCTAGCAATATTCCAGTCACGGCGATGCTGGTGCTATGATTGATATCAGACCTCAGGTTTCATACTCACAATAAAAATCAACGAGCAAAAATGCATATGAAATAGCCGAAATGTTTGGACAACTCGCAATAAAAAACAGCGAGCAAAATATATGCATATAAAAATAGCCGAATTGTTTGGGCAACTCGCAATAAAAAGCAGCGAGTAAAAAGAAAAAACAGCCGAAATAATTAGGCACCGCAAAAAAATAGCCGAAATGATTGGGCAATCGCGACTTTCGCGATATAAAAAACTGAAATGATAGAGCATCGCGGAAAGAAAAAAAATAAAATGAAACTTTTGCCCTGCATGTGAGATCATATCGACCCCTGTATACAATCCATGGGCACAAACGAAAAGGGAACCATATTGTCCCACCAGGCTCCGTCAAAGGGAAGCCAGATCTCAATGGCTATATTTACAGCCTAGAAATCAACAACGGCGTTCCTTCTCGTTCCAACCAGAAGCAGATACGATGTCAGCAAAACGAAGCGACGGCAAAGTCCCCTAGTTCCAAATCTCGACGGTTTACAGACAGCCTAGAAACTACCTCGGAGCCACGGCAAAGTCCCCTAGTTCCAAATCTCGACGGTTCATAGACAGCCTAGAGACTACCTTGGAGCTACGTCAGAGTCCCTAGTTCCAAGTCTCGACGGCACCATCCACAGCCTAGAGATCAACAACAGCGTTCTTCCTCCCTCTAGCAGAATACAGACGCGACATCAACAAACGGAGCCATAGCAAAGTCCCCTAGTTCCAAATCTCGACGATTCACAGATAACTCAGAGACAATCTCGACATTCGTTGCATTATTGCAGATACAATGTCAACAAATGAAGCAAAGGAAGATTCCTAGCTTCATGGTCTTGACAGCAACTCAAATAAGACTTGAAAGACCATCGGAGATCATCCTACTCCAGCACGGAGTGGTCATAACACATCGGGGCTCCCAAGCTGAGCCTAAACTCAAGTAAAAAGCGACATAGAATATACCTAACTCTTGCTCTTTCGACGGTAATATCACCTGGAAGATTACTTGAAGACGTCTTGTCCATCCCTCGAAGGGATCAGAGACACGACAGTCGCGAGGCTACCCGAACAGTAAGATTGCATATCGGGGAATATATTGGCCAACGCGACGGTGCGATGGGTAAAAAACCCTAGTACCATAGACCCTAACGGACTTCTATTAGCGGGAGTTAACTGTGACGTTAGGAAACCCTTGCGAGAACTTCTCGATTCGTCTCGACTCGTGAGGAAATTAATGTCCTTGCGAGAACTTCTCGATCCGTCTCGACTCGTAGGGAAAAGCCTTAAGCAATAGGGATAAAGACCTGTTTCCTAAGCACTGGGGCCCTTCAAGTTGGTCCAAAATGGACTATTGGATACTATTCACAGGCCACACTCTCCAAAGTTGAATATCGACATGGAGGGAAACAACCACTTACGAGTCCTCTCAACTTGTAAAGGGAAATCTTGTGAGATCCTTACGACTTTCAAGAGAAAACACACACTTAGGAGTCCTCACGACTCCTAAGGAGAAAATACACCTACGGGATCTTCTCGACTCATAGGGAGAAAAGTCTTTATGAGACCCTCACGGCTCATAAAGTTAAAAAGTCTTAGGCGGCAGATCTGAACCTGTCTTCTAAGCCATCGCTATCCTGCAAGGAGATCAAGATAGACTATCTACAAGACGCATTTGCTAAAGGGACATACCAATATGAAATAAAATATATCTTTTATTCATGAATGCAAGTGAATACAAGATACATTTCATAAAGGAATCGAAATGAATACATGTTATGCATAAATCATAAGATTACAGTCAATAAAAAAAGGGGTACAAAGACGATTATTGAGGAGGAGGCATCTTCAACAAATCAGCAAGCAGCTCGCGCGCTCCTCTCAATCCTTTCTCGTGATCAGCCGCCGTGGCCAACTCCGCTTCCACTTGAGCCCGTTGCCGTAAACAGGACGTAAGATTCCCATCGGCTTCTAGCCTGGAAGCTTCACAGACTTCCATGACCCGCTCGGCGAAGTCAACCATCTGCCTCAGCGTCAACCCATCCGAAATACATCTCCAGAGATTGTCAAAAATAGTTTTTAGCTGTGCAGCATTCGCTTCAATCTGGGCGCGCAGTCGGACGGATTCGCTGGAAGTCACCTCATGTTTTTTTTTTCTCAGGGTCGCCTCTTGTTCAAAATGGTGAATGAAAGGAATACTATGCTCGATCCAAGCAGCCCACTGAGAGTTCGAAGTTAATACTTCAGGAGCTGGATGCTAGAGCTCAATCTCATGCAGGCAAGCCTCGATCTTTTGTAGTAATCAGCCCAAGAGCCGACGATAGCTTCATCATGGAAATTCATGAGTGTCGCCAGCATTGGATTGACTTCCATGGAAAAATCCGTAGTGGAAGTGAGGGCCTCGGCATTCAGATTCTCGATGAATTCGCTCAACGTTCGCCGGCTATTTACGGCATCCCTGGAAGACATGCGTTTAGCAAAGGGCCCTGCGGGCATTGGAATGTGAGACTCGAAAGGAGTTGGAGCTGGCGCAATTGCTGCAAAATGAATTAGGGTCAAAAGGTCGACTCAGGGAATAAAGAAAACACATCAGCCGTGAAGTCTTTTATACCGGCTGTGAAAGACGACAGGATGGGGAGTACCGGACGCACTGCTATTCTCTCGTCTCCTCCTCTGACCTGTGACGTTATGATCAACATGAAGAAAACTTAGCCACAGTACGTCTATTCGTAAAAGAAATTAAGAAACGTCAGTTGAAGAATATACTAACCAATACCAGGAGGCGGAACGACTTCTGACTGGAAGGAGAAATGCGGGTTCAATACCTGGTATAGATGGTCGAAAAGGACTCCTGCAGAGTTGCGACAATATACTGTTAATATAAGGAGGATGGTACCTACGGTAAAACTGGTAAGTCGCAAACCCATACCTTCCAATATTTGAGAGGGCACAGAAGAAAGAGAGGGGATAGCGACCGTCAGAGCGGCGACCGGTGACACTTCTTCAGACGGCACAACCTCAGGGTTCACTGCACCTATACTCAAGACAAACAAAATATCCTTAAAAGGGCTAAACAAGATTGAAAAAAACAATAATAGCGACCCAGCGATTCTGATAGCACATGGACCGAAACTATGACGGAGGCATCACCGGGTGTAACGGGTTCTTCGCTCTCTCTCTTGGAGGAGTAGATTCCGCGCCATAGCTTCATCCTCTGACTCAACGAGGGCCGTCGTGATGCTTGCGATGCCCGCCGATCCAAGGAGCCATAGGGAGAGAGAGCAGCGGTCTGGACGGTCCTAGATTCCCGGAAAAGAGTAGCTACTTCGGGCACTGTAGCCGCCAGCGTTTCGCCTACCATCCCATCGTCAGGAGTTAGCCCTGCAGGAAATGAGTATATCAGAATTTGAGGATCGAGTTCTAATAAAAAGACTGGGTGTTACATTAGATCGAAGTAACTTTCCAGTTTCTTCACGAGCCGCACGTGCAACCTGTCTATGGGCAGTAGACAAAGCAGCTGGAACATCCGCCAAAGGAATATCAACAGATGGAGTATTACTTGAGCCTGCACCTACGGCCAAGACGGAGTCACGCTCCTTTGCTGCACGCTTCCTGCTCTTCCTTTCGGTCTGGTCCGTGAGAAATGACCTCCTCAAGACTTCCGATAAGGGAACGTTGTTATCCGAACCAAGCTCTGCCTCCAGAGCCGATACAACATCCATCATCAGTTGTTTTAGCGAAGCCTCCTGCGGTAACCCTGGGAGGTCCTTGGTCACGGTAGCTGGTTTCAAGGGTTCCGCTGCATCACCGCTCGGGATCGGCACTGCATTCGGAATGACCTGAGTTGAGCTAGTCCCTGCAACAAGATGAAAGAGAGGGTCAGAGCACGAATAAAAAAAAGAATAAAGGCATAATGAATTGAATTTACCAAGGCCCAAAGAAGCGCGGAGCCTCTCTTCCTCCTCAAATGTCCGGAGGGAAGCAGCGTGATCCTCTTCGGCAGAAATACCTGTAAAAAAAGAAAGCGTCAATACAAACATAACAAAAAGAAAAGAGATAACTGCGGAAGAACATAACTGAAAGAATACCTGATTTCACAATAGTAATCAGCGCCACTTCTTCGCGAGCTAGTCGCTCGGAAGCCACATGGGCAGCTTGGAGATTAGTATCATCCGCAGGCGTGATGAATAAACCCTCATTGGTCCCGTACTCGCACAAACCCTCGCTATAGGGAGCATGCGACCCCTGGCCAAATATGACATCGGCAGAGAATAACAACTTCTTCTTTTTCTGGGAGCAGACGCCGGCGGCCGATGATAAGAGCTTGCGCTTGACGGGCATTTTCGAGCGACGGGTCCCAATTTCTGCACCAATGCTGGATTCCGGGGATGCTACAGCTACCGTTTCTCCAGGAACACAGGGTGGAGGCTTCTCAGGGAAGGCTTACGGGACCACAACCGCAGCAACTTCTCTTAAGAAAGGACGAACGGTGGTCCGTTTCTTCAAAAGAACTGCCGGATTACCAGCTGGGACAGCATCCTTATGATCAAGTAATAGCTGCCTCTCTTCCCTGATAACAGCACCTGTTGCATGCTGATACCATGCCACATAAGCATTCGAAGCTTTCGGCACGTAGCTTGGCTCGCTGATGAGAAAGTTGGACCCCTTATTTAGCCGCATAAAGTGATGCAGCGCGCTGCAGATACCCTCTTCCGTAGCAACCGGCTCGGCTAAGAAAGCCTCGAGCGGGACACCTTGATCATAACCCGACTGTTGAGCGAAACGGTGCAGGTTATACCTTATGAACAATGCTGAGGCGCCCTGCCTGAACACTAGAAAGCCTGGCCTGATTGAATATAAGTGCAGGATCTCCCGAGCCTTCAACATGGGAGCCCGTCTTTGAAAGTATCACGCAGCGGTTGCACTGCCTTGGTAGATTCCTTACCGATAGTTAAGACTATGTCGACAAAAGTCATTCTATCACCGACCATACATGGGCGAAGGACCATACGTCGAGCCTCTCGCTGCGACGGATCTAATGCAGAAGCGTCAACTAGAAATGTGACCCAGGGAAAGTTATAGCTGTCGTAGTAGCGGGGCCGTTTGTGGACTCCGAAAGCACCAAGCAGGTGCATTTCGACCCAGGACGTAAAGTAGTGCAGCGGAAGATGTACAGGTTTTACCCCAGGTTGAGTAGTATCCGCTGCTAAGCTCAAGCCGTGGTATAGATGAGCCAGCCCCGCAATTCCAACAGCCACACGCGTCCCCGCAACCATGCAGTGGGCTGGATAAAAGACAGACGGCCTCATGTAGCGAGGGTGCATCGGAAGCACAAACCAACTTAACCATAGGCCGATAAACCCCAAGACAAACATCTCTTCATCGACATCTGAAGCAGCAAACTTTGCAAAAGGAACAACCAGGATGTCCGGAATGAAGAAGCTTCTTAAATCTGCTTCCGTCGTCGGCTGGTTATCCAAACCAAAACCAACGGGTCGTCAAGCTTGGCGAATTTCACGGCTTTTTTTGATAAGACTTCTAGGAGAAGAAAGCGAGCGATGAAGTCTGTGAAGCTAACTCCATGCCCCCCAGACTCTAAAAATAGACTCTCACAAATGTTCAACACCTTGATTAGACTCGGGAATCGATGTTGAACGGCATTCTCCGGGGTAAGGCCCATCGCCACTGATTTGGTGGCGAAGATGTATTCGTCAGGGGGTAGTATCTCCTCGTAATGTTTCCCACAGACGGGTAAGCCGGAGATCTCCGCGAACTCCTCCTTGGAAATTGAAACTTCCCGATCCGATAGAAAAAAGGTGCAAGTCGGGATGTTCCATGGTTCCAAGAAAGCTTTGACCCACCATACAGGGGGCGCGGAATAATGTAAAAGAGACGCATAAATTGCAGGGTATAACCCGAGCTTCAGCAACAACGATTTCTTGACCGACAGGATGTATCGAGCCTACTGCAGGTGTTAGTTATATGTATGCCCTAGAGGCCATTACTGTACATAGGATGTATATTGTAGTGGATGCTGGGACATATATAGGGAGGACTTTCTTGTTCGACATGATAGTATGCTATCTGGTTCCTCTTTACCTTAACGTGTATACTGATTGTCTCTCTATTACATGTTGGTAAAGCCCTTAGGATGTGTACTTGACTACCTGGACTATGATGCGGATCATACTAGTGGGGACATGGTAGTCCATAAGTACATCCTTCAAGGTCCCTAGTCGTGGGTGTATCGAGACGGGGCATCGATATACCAGAGTAGACTAGCGTATACCTTCTCGACCCATACAGATGGGCGATGGATGATCCCATTTCCATTGGTGTTTGACATCAGAGATGATATACGGGTGCTCAGTAGAGACTGGGTACACTGGACGGACTTGCCGAGAACTCCCAGATGGTATTATACCTTACGTCAGATGGCAGTTCTCAGGTGACACTGGTACAGAGTAGTCTGTTGACCCGAGATCGTCATAGAGTCTTGTGTGGTTCCCACTGTGCTTTGATTTCCATCTTACCACGTCCAAGAGGGCGTGCAAAACGGTGGTTTTTGGGTACAGTCCCAAGTCACATGGAGGCAATGAGCGATAGGAGGGGATTCGTCTCTCCCGGTATAGGGAGTTAATGTTGCTCTGTGTTCGATTGACTATAACCGGAAATCCCTGGCCAGGGTTGCTGAGATTTACTGGTAAGTGTTACCAGTAGTTTCTCGAATTGTTATAGACCTCATATCGACACGACTTATCGAGCTATTGGGGTCTGACGTTTACCACCCCTAGGCAAGATATGCGACATATCAGACGATCAGACCGGACTGTACGGTAAGTGTTACTGGTTGGATTCACAGGAGTGTGAGCGGGCTTGCTCGTCGATCTTCTGATCGCTCAATACCCGGGTGGCCGTTACGTTTAGCAGACCGCTTGCGGCTTGTGGGTGTTTGATATGATCATCACCTGCTGCCGGCGTATTGATGAGTCTTTAGAGTCCTACACAGAGGTTTCCTGGCTCAAGCGAAACGAAATAGGAGCGCATATGAGATATGTGCGGGACCGAGAATAATACCAGTATGTGATACTGTATTTGATTCTCGCGATTTGTGACATTGATCGGTTATATGCGATATAGCCGGGATATCGGATCAAGTGTTGATTCGATAAGTTGTTACTGTTAATATTAGTCGGTTATATGCGATATGACCGGATCATTAAATCAAGTGTTGATTTAATGATTTAATGCATAATTATATATTTGATATATTAGTTTGCATTAACTAGTATCGGTTTACTTAAGATGGATTTTCTCACTCGCATGTGCACATCGTATATGTGATATATTTTTGTGCACTTGATTGTATCATGTTTAATGATGCAAGATTGCTAGGGTATGTGTAAAGAGTTAAACCTATGGTTAAGTAAATGGTTAGGGTTTTCTTTTATTCATTCATTTGTCTTTTTATTTGGATTAAAAGAAAAGAGAAAAGAAAAACAAAAGGGTTTCTTTCTTTCATGAAGCTTGTTGAAGCTTCATGAAGTTTTGACCAAAGTAACCCTTTTGTCTTCATCTCATTGACCCCAACCATTCATTTAACCTTAGTCAATTCTCTACACATAAACATGGTTAATATTATGATAAGGATGATTTTATTATTCTTTTCAATATACTCATCATAATATTCTTTCTTCTTCTTCTTCATCTTCTTCAATGAAGAAAGCTACACTTCATCAATGGTGACTTGATGAAATGAGTGAGAAATCCAATTCTAAAGTAAACCCACCTCCTATTTCTTCATCCTCTACCTCTTGCCAAGTAGTATAGGGTGTTTCCTTCACATGTTTTCTTGACTTGGTGAAGTTGGAGCTTGATCTAGCGATGCCTCGACGTAGATCATCTTCGGCATCGTCGTCGATGACCTAGCCCGCTTTTTCTCCGATGAAGACGACGCTAGAGCCCAAGATCCGATTTGTACAGCGAGGAGACTTCATCGCGGAGCCATGGAGGTGGAGAACCGGATCTACAAAGGTTGTATTTCCGTTTACCATTTAGTTAAGTTGTTAACTAGTTTCTTTTTCGCCTAAACTTCTAGCCAACGATCCGTATTAGGGTTTCTCGGCACCGTAATTTTTGAAATTGGCATGGTTGATGCCTTATGAGACCTCTTGAGAGTGCCTAGGAACCTTTCAGCAGGTAGCCGGCTGAATGGCGAGGAGTCAAACCAATCATATATACTTGACCCCAAGGGCGCGACTCGCCTTGACATATGCGTCGCCCCAAGATATCCAAAGCCATCGGAAGCTGTACGGGTATTGAAGCCATAGAAGGATGAAGACGACCTTCTGAGGTCCAGTTAACCTCCTTACACCATAATTCACTTGAGGCGAGTCGGTGTAGTGAATTGCTGAAATGGGCTCTGAGGGTACTGCACAAGAAAAACTGTGCCGACCCTGGATAATCTGATTTTAACATAACCCCTATAGATGAAAAGATTTTTGCTCTGGATCGTGATGTTTAATGAGTGCGAAGACTTCTCGATCCACGGACGCGTCAGCGAAGGCGCTCTCTGAACAAACAAAAGGAAAGGAAGAATCGAAAGCCATGGTACCTGCACGTAAAAAAAGCGAGGGTTAGTTTCCAACGCTATAATCTAAATTCTAACACTTGGTACTTTAAAATTGTACCACACTGCAGTGCAGGAGAAAGGGACCAAGGGGGAACCACCAAAATCAAAATGACGGCTCATCATTGATGAGACAGTCACTCATTAAGGAGGGGAATCCTAAAAGAATTCTCGTTTAATGAAAAACTTATTGGGCAAGGAGTTTACCTCCCTCGAGAGCAGTGCTCTGCAGACAGAAATCATATCTATCAAGTGTAATTAAGAGGGGAATAAAATTCCCCAAAAATTTCTAAAGAGCTATGCTCTGTAAAAGCAATGGTACAAGGTAAAACCCCAAGATCTTTAAAGATCTTAAGTACAAATCCTAGAAACTCTAAGAGTTCATCATTAACGGGTTAAGAAACCCTAAAAAAGATTTTTTAGATCTATGATCTAAGAAGAGCAAAGCTCTGTTTTCATTTAACGGGTTAAGAAACCCTAAAAAAGCATCTTTAAGATCTGTGATCTAAGAAGAGAAAAGCTCTGTTTAATGGGTTCGAGCATAATCCTCACCAAATTTTTAAACAAAGTTCTTACTCTAAATGAGTTTCCTTGGGCAAAGATCTAGACTCTGAAAAAAAGAATTAAATTCTCAGAAGAACAAAGAAGAGAAGAAGATGAACAGCAGTCATCTCAAGGGACAAAGGCCCTACTTATAGGCAGGGGAAGCTGATCCAACTTCCGAGAAGATCTAATGGTGGAAAAGCTGCCACCGCTGCACCCATGTGTGAGCCACGTGAGCACAACGGTGGGGGGCATTTGTTTCCCCTCAATAATAGAGAGCAAGGCTCTGTTCCAAATTTGAAAAAAGGCAGTGCCTCATGTACCTTGCACGAGGGCACCAACGACGATAGTTAAAAACTCTGAGACAGCGCCTAACGTGCCTTGCACGAGAGCGCCAGCGCCAAGAGTTAAAAACTCTAAGGCAGCGCCTCACGTGCCCCGCACGAGCGCACCGGCGCTAGAACTAAAAGTTCTCTGCCGTTGGATCAAAGATCCAACAGAGATGATAATTCATCAAAATACAGAATTAATTCTGTTGAGGAAATATTCCTCAAATCTTTCTAAATAAGAAAGATTACGCTCTGTAAAATAGAGCACCGTTGGATTAAAGATCCAATAGTGATTAAAAAATCATCAAGCTGCAGAATAAGCTCTGTATGGGAAAATATTTCCCCAATCTTTCTAAACAAGAAAGATTACGCTCTGTAAAACAGAGCGCCATTGGATTAAAGATCCAATAGTGATTAAAAATCACGAAGCTATAGAATAAGCTCTGTATAGAAAATATTTTCCTAATCTTGTTAAAAACAAGAAAAATATCTTCTGTAAAAGAGAAGTTCTTGGATCAAAAATCCAACGGTGAATAAAATGCCCAAATCAGTTAAGGATCTCTCAATGAAAGATTTCTTTAACTAAATCAACAAACTTGCCTCCACTATATAAAGGGCCTAAGACTTTAAATCTTGTACAGAAGAACCCCTCCCCAAACTTTAAGTTCAAGCAAAAAAAGTTTTAAGAGAGAAGAAGGAAGAAGAACTTTCTTCAAGGTAAATAAAAATAATAGAGATCATAGTATCTCATCTGCATATCTGAGGGTTTAACCCTCATAAAGAACATAGTTCTTTCCCCTAGATCCGATATCCATGAGGCAACTCTCCCACAAATAAGAATTTAATTCTCGTGGAGATGAATTTTGTTCTTGGGATCGAAGATCCAGTGGAGAACAGAGAATTGAACATCTTCAGAAAAATGTACAAAGAAAGAAACAGTGCCAAGCGCCTCACGTACCCCTCACGTGGGCGCTGCTCAAATAAAGAGTGCTTAGCACTCAATAGTTAGCGCTCGGCACCAAATGCCTCACGTGCCCATCACGTGGGCACTGCCCAAATAAAGAGTGCTTAGCACTCAATGAGTGGCGCTCAGCGCCAAGCGCCTCACATGCCCATCACGTGGGCGCTGCTTAATGAGAAGTGCTCTACATTCATCAAACAATGCCTAGCGCCTGGCGCCTCAAGTGTTCCGCATGTGGGCACCATAAAGAGTGTTTAACACTCCATAAAAAACAAAAAAAAAGAGGATAAAGGAAACGGTGAGCATCAGAGCCTATATCAATGCTCAGCATTGTTTGCACAGAGAAGGGACTAAGCCCAAACAAATGTTTAACACTTTATTCAAAGACTAAGTGGGTTGAGTCCAAGTTGGCCAAAAGTCCCTAATTCAATTCAACCGAACCCATGTGCTCACCATTTTCCAAATTGGTCTCAGTCCCAAACACGATTATTGATTTTCCAATGGACATTGGTTCAAGGATAGATCTCCTCACACCTTTGATAAATGTCGTTGTAATTCTTCAGTGTCTTCAGAGAGGTGGTGGGTTCCGGTAACTAACAACTCTTTAGTGTACTCCCAAATTGACGGGCACATCCCAATATGGACCGTAATGTCCTTAAACTAGCTGCGGACTGCAACATCCTTAAACTAGCTCTGGACCGTAATGTACTTAAACTAGCCGTGGACCGAAACGTCCTTAAAATAACCCTCACACTAAAAATTGTGATCTATGGACCGCAAATTTCTTAAACTAACAACGGACCGTAATGTCCATAAACTAAAACGATAGAGCCCAAATGCTCTTTCGTTGGATCAAAAATGATCCTGGACCCCCGTTAAGTAGATCATAGTCCAATATCGGATTAACGTATCCTTAACAAATATTTAAGTTCATCTTAATCTCAAACAAGGTTAACGAACCTTTAATCAAACCAAACCCAAATCTAAGAAAATACGGATTTGGACTAATCCATGCCCTACGGACGACAACACAAATTAGCCTCCGTATACATTCCACGGGCAACCAAAAATAAAACAAACAAACACAACATGAAGTGAATATCTAGAGCAGGAGAAAATGGTTATCGCTACGCGGTAACGTAATTAACTGTAGGGGCTTGCGCCTGTAGGAAAGAGCGTCCCCACAATCAAAAACCCCTCACAACGAGGGGGAATCTGACGAAGTCCGCTACAACGGTCGCATCCGTCCGAATCTCCGATACACGGTGCCAAAAGTCAACTTGGCTTCTTCAGAGAGGTGGACGGATAAATCCAAATAGTATCTGCCCCCAAATTCAGGCAAGACGACCTACACGGTTCCGTCTCCCGTTTTTCAGTGGTAAACAGCGCTCATGTGGATATCATGTGAGACACTGCTAAACAGCAGGCGCTAGCTCTCACGTGGATATCACGTGAGGTGCTGCGTAACAAATATAGGATTTAATCCTAGCCGAAATAGCTCCTACATGCTTTGCATGTGGTAGCGCACGTATTTAACACGTGGGGATTCCTTTTACTTTTATCAGAGAACAACAAGCTCTGGGCCAAAAATTTTGGCAGCAACAATGACCAAGTCTACAATGCCACAAGTAGGTTTCGTTCGTATCTGAACTTTTCCACTTGCGTGTATTTTGTACATTAAAAACTGTGTTTTGATTTAGAACAAAGATAACATTACACAGTGTACCTTCTGCAACCAATACCTATTTGAGGTAAATGTTCATGATATTTCTATCTGAAACAAAATTATATCCTTCTTTATTAAGTAAAGAAACTGATATGATGTTGTAAAGCATGGAAGGTACACAGTATCAGTTGTTCAAAATCACAGTTTTGCCGCTTGGCAATACTAGGTAATATTCACCAACAGCAAAAGCATCAACTTGTGCTCCGTTTCGTACTCTGAGTGACATATCAGGTCCAACCATCCCACTTTTTCTCAGTTCCTGTAATAAATTACAAATATGAGATCATTATCAGGTATTTAGTACCCAGGAGGTAGGATTGACCGAAAAATAGTTCTCAATAACAAAAACACCTGAAAGAGACGCAATAGTTTGCTTCTTCTTTACCGGGGCCATCAGGGAATTCATGTAATCCTCTTTCCCTTGCTCATTCTCGTGACATTTGTCACAAGTCAGAGCCGAACCGACATTCTCTAGTCCCGAATAAGAATTCGGCTCGGTCAAGTTATACATTTTATTATCTTGATAAAAGCGTGACATGGTAGCTACAATTAGGAGAGAGAAAAGAAACACTCATCATATACTCTTGCAAGTTTAAATTGGTTATTATTTTATCTAAACAGGATGGCTCCCACTTTTTCCTCAAACTCTTCTTCAAACCTTAAAAAGAGAACTAGTCGGGATTATATACGCTCCACAAGTTCGCTAACCGTTCAGCCAGGAAAATGTTGGTACCTCGAAGGAGGCTCCCCGTGCTTTTGCATGGACCTAATTAAATAAGCTTGTTTCCGTAAAAGCATAACCCCGTTAATACCTTTCTAGACACCTAATGGGTTAACTAGTTATGAAATGAAAATCTTCCGGGAGTAATCTCACTCATCAGTAGGATCGGGACCCAACTATTATCGTGTGATAACCTAGATGGAAGCTACTCTAGTTACCACACTCCTGAAGGTATGCAACATTAGCAAGTTTCCTATATATTTGAAACTCTCGAGGCAATTTTTACCCCTAAAACCCTAATGACCTTGACTGGGTCAACAAATCAAAGAGCCATAGTTAAGTTCAACCCGTCATTATCTTGATTGCATTAAACCCGCCCACACAAGCCCTTGACTGAGTCAATAAGGCCGTACGAATATCTTAACCAATCGCAATACATGTAACAGACAAGCACTGCTTAGCTACCACACACTACGCCTTGACTGAGTCAACAAACGCAGCATGAATACTAAGCACTATTCATAGGAAATGACAGAGGGCTACGACTCGTTTTTAGCGAAAAAACGTTTAACGTAATGAACTTGATATTATTGAAGGAATCTAGTGATTTTGAAACGAGTGGTTCAAGCTCAATTTTGAAAACTTTTGGTTTTGTGAAAAACCGAGTAGTTTTGAGAAGAACCGAATGGTTTTGAAATTTGATTCCAACATCTTTTTAGGTTTATTTTTCTTGCATTAATTAGAATTAATATGGCCCCATCAATTAAGCCTAAGTATCACATAAAACAACCAAAATAGAATGTACGTATATGCCACATGCATTCGCCACATGGTCTATGGACTTCACCGTAATGTAACTTAACTTACGGCAGTGCTTGGGAAGGGCTAGCGCGGGTGCAAAACATATACAACATTTATATATCATCATAGGCAGGTAATAAACATCACAGGCATGTGATAAATAAGATGGAATTAGAGGATAAAGTAGGAGCCCCGTGTTTCGTTTAAGCCACAAACGAAAAGCAACGTTCTCCGGTCGTGTGGATAGCTCGAACTTCACATGAACCAAAGACCCCTACGAGCGCGACAAGTTACCCGTCAATTCTAAAAGTGAAGCAAACATCACTCAATGAAATGAGTTGGTCACCTGGAACTTCATGGAATTTGGTAACATGATCACTCCACCGTAGGTCTATCCACAAGTGCAGCGAATAGCCCGCCAATTCTAGAGCGAGGCGGCTCGGACTCACCACTGCAAGACGACCACCTAGCACACTCTAGAACCCAGCTATTCGAGCACTTCTCCGTGAGCTATTCTAATACAAGAATGAATGAATATACAATGGTAATATCGATCTCAACCCGGTCGTGTTCCAATAAAACAATATACTTGAAGCGGTAACGACGACCATAATCCGGCCGCTTACCCCGAATAACAAATATATATCCATTACTACGATGAGGGGGCTATCCACCATGACAATCCGTCTAATCCATCACAAGATATAAATAAACACAGCAGAAGCAAGTATTTTCAACCCCTTCTAATGGACCTATAGCAATAAAACGACATATAAAATCACAAAAACAACATTATAGATATCAATGATGCAAAAGTTTCGAGTTCTTAAACTTTCTGATTTGCCCGATTACAAAGATATCACTAAATGAAATCTGGGCAAAAACAAATAATACCAAAAATCCTAATTCCTTATCACTAAACCACAGAATGAATACAAGACAATTTAGTGAAAGTTTGGCCACCGGTGGTGTGAAAAAAGCAATAACTAGCGGTTTCTAGTTCTCAGAAATGCCTCATTTTCATTCTGTGATAAATATATAACAAAAGCACTCTTCTGCAATTGTTTTAAAAAAATTTAGAGGGGTTATAAAAATAAAGATAGAAACTAGGATTTAAGGTTTTAAAATACGAAAAAATTTTGAATTCGAAACGTAAAACATCATCAAATACTAGTTTAAGTGTTTGGGTGGCTCTGATACCATATAAGTAGATGCTCTTGTTCATGCCACAAACTAGCGACCAAGGTGGAATACAAAACAAAAATTAATAAACAAAAAGCATGAACTTATACGACCTAGAATCAAATCCAAACACTAAACTAGTGAACTAAAAGGAGTTAACTACTTAGACAGTGATAGCTAGCTTTGCAGTCGTGCCCTTCGTCTTCTTTCCACTTCTTACACTCCTAGGAACTCCTAAAACAAACTTGAGGTCGGTCTTCCTTGTCGAAGATGATCTACCCGAGAGAACCCTAACCTAGACTATAGCTTCACACTAAAGTGACAAATGAAGCAACTGGTGATTAAGACTAGCTAGGAATTGGTCAATGAGATGTAGTAGTGGCCAATTTGTAATGTTTTTCTCTCTTTTTCTTTTTCCTTTCTCACTTACTAAAACTCAAGAGAAGAGGAAGACGGAGATGATGGTGATAATCAAGTGAGCACGGTAAAAATGATGAAACATTATCCTCAACTCTTTTCTTTTTCTCTTTTTTTTTTAATGTGAGAGTGGATGGACTTTTGACTCACCATGGTGAGTCGCAACCCCACACTCTTCTCACATAAACAAGAAGAGATCAAAAGAAAAGAGAGAGCCACTCATTTGTATTCATATACATATGTATAAGTACATATAAATATATATATTTACACATACACAATTACATTAACACAAGTATATGCTACAAATACATACACCCGTATTCGTATCAAAATATATACACCCGTCTTCGTATAAAATAAGAATACCCGTATTTGTATTAAGACACAAATACACGTATTTATATCAAGACACAAATACACGTATTTATACAAATACCCGTATTCATAAAAATACCGTATTATGTCAAAATACAAATACCGAATAGAGAAATACCAAAAAGATATATATATATATATATATATATAATACTATCTCACATTTCATCCAAATGTGATAATGTGGATATCTTTCAAACCGGCTAGTATTAACAAAATGTCCGATTAAAAGTAAGTGTACAAAAATACGTATTTAATCGAACCTAAATACGTATTAAAATATATACATTACATCGTTTTGCCTAAGCTGGGAAACTCTCTATGTGGGATTCTAAAAACTCGACAATACGATGGCGGCGAGTTTAACCACAAGCACGTCAGCGGCACTAGCTGTATGTAACGGCTGCCTAGTTATTGAATGAAAGGAAGGTCGACAAGAAAACTCGTCTGTATCTTTACTGAGCCTGAAAGTGACAATCTCTATACAGTCTGATCTGTTCGTCTAAGAGTATAGCATATCGGGTCTAGGGGTGGAAAACATTAGACTCCTAATAATCTAATTAGTCGTGTAAATGTGGCTCAAAACCATCCTGAGAAAGTACTGATCTCACAATCAGTAAATCTCAAATGCCTTGGCCAAGGTCTTATGGTGATGACCAATCGAACACTACATGACATCGACTCCCTATACTAGGAGAGACGAATCCCTTCTATCGCTCACTGCCCCCTAGTGTTTCGGGACTGTACCCAACTAAAACCTGTTTTCATGACTCTTTAAAGCCGTGGTAGGGTAGTAATCTAAGTACAGTGGGAATACACTCGAGACGAATGATGATGTCGGGTCTAAAGACTAACTTGTACCTATGTCACCAGAGAACTTCTATCTGACGAAAGGTACATTACCATCTAGAAGTTCTCGGCGATTCCGTCTAGTGTAACTCATAACCTAATGAGAACATGTATACTATCTTTGGTGCCGAACCCCAATGGCTTTGGGACAAGCCACCTTCCCTCACAGGAATAAGAAACATACAAACTAGTCTACTCTAGAGTATCGATGCCCTATCTCAAAACTCCAACGACCTGGGACAATTTACGAATGTGCTTATAGACTACCTAGACCCCACGAGTATGATCGCCATCACAGCTTTAGTAGTTAAGCAAAGATCTTATGGGCTTTACTAACATGTATACGAGATATGTAATATAAATAGAACATATACACATGTTGAGGTAAAGATAAACCAGAAAGCATACTATCATATCGAGCAGGACTATCATGTACATATATATCCCAAGCATCCATATGTAATATACAATTATATACTATACAACAATAACCTCTAGGGCATATACATTCAACACATGACATGTTAGTGCATACCATGTCTGGAGTATGCTCAACTCAGTTCAAATCACGTGGAGTAAAAGGCTATGTTTCATTGATGCATGCTCACGTAACTTCCATGTGGCGCATGGAAGCATTGGCGCATGGAGGGTATCGGTGCATGCTATATTGGCGCATGCCCACATGAATTACACGTGGAGTATGTGTTGGATATAAGCGCCCTCAAGATAATTATCGTAGTTGTAGGAATGCAATTACTAAATTTGAGGAGGGCCTATACTAAAAACAGTCTTGCTCGAGATGATAGTACGCTATCTGGTTTGTATTTATCATTCAAAAGTATATATTTTACTTACTATAACGTATCAATACTACATGATGATAAAGCCCATAGGATCTTTTCTTGACTACCTGGATTATGATAGGGATCATACTAGTGTGGCCTGGGTAGTCTATAAGCACATCCTTAAATGTTCCTAGTCGTAGGAATATCGAGACTGGGTATCGGTACTCCATTTTAGACTAGTGTATACATTTCATGACCCTGTACAGGGCGATGGCTGATCCCATAGCCATTGGTGTTTGACACCGATGATTGTATACCGGTGCTCATTGGATGAGTTACACTGGACGGACTCGCCGAGAACTCCTAGATGGTTTTATACCAATCATCAGATAGCAGTTCTCTGGTGACATGAGTACAGGGTAGTCCCTTGACCCAAGATCGCCATAGTGTCTTGTGTATGTTCCCACTGTACTTAGATTACTATCCTACCACGGCTTTCAAAATCCATGCAAACAGGTTTTAGTTGGTTACAGTCCCGAAGAATATGGAAGCAATGAGCGGTCAAGGAAATTCGTCTCTCCCGGTATATGGAGTTGATGTCGCACTGTGCACAGCTGGCTATGACCAAAAGTTTTTGGCCAAGGCTGACAAGATTTACTGATAAGTGGTATCAGTGGTTTCTCTGGTGGTCATGAGCTTGATGTCGGCATAACTTGTCAGGTTAGTGGGAGTCTGACGGTTTCCACCTCCCAGACCCGGTATGAGACAGTCTTAGACGAAGAGACCAGACTGTACGGTGGATGTCACTGATAGGCTCTAGCATGGTACGGACGAGCTTGCTTGTCGACCGGCTTTTCGTACAATACTTGGGTAGCCGTTATGTACAACTAGTACCGCTAACGTGCTTGTAGATTAATCCGGTAGGGGATTGATCAGTGTTTCGGATCATTCGGATATGTCCTGACCTACTGCCAGCGTATTGTCGAGTATTTAGAGTCTCACACAGAGGGTTTTCCCATTCTACCAAAATGATGTAGTGCACGTACGAAGATGTGGACGGGGTCCAATTAAACATGTGTATGTGATACTGCATGTATTAATCGGACAGTTAATACTAGCCAGTTTATGATTGAACCGGGTCATTAAATCAAGTGTTGGTTTAATAATATTGCTTATATATGATGATGCATATATAAACTAGTATTAATTGTGTCATTCTTTTTATCTCTTCATGTGTAAGGTTACATGACATGTGCTTGTGTACATTTACACACACACAGATTTATGTGTGTATGTGTGTGTAATATGATTAAACATTTATATATGTATATTCTTTTTTCTCCTTTTTGTTTTTCTTTCTTGATTTATGCATGTCATATGCATGATGTGTAAGCTTGTGGGCTTACACCTGGCATGCTTAATGACATGTGTAGGGTGAGAGAGGCTTTTGTATGGTTATGGCAAGAGTTTTACCTTTTAGCTCACAAGACTTAGCCATTTGTTCTTTGACTTTTCTTTCTCATCCAAGATCAAGCAAAGAAATGAGAGGTAGGAAAAAGAAGAGAGGGAGAGAGTAAAAGAGAGTACACACTTATTTTCTACATTACTCTCATAGCATCTCTAACAAATTTGGAATGGGAGTCTCTTCAAGTTTTTGAAGATGGAGCTAAAATCGGTAGTTTTCATGTGAATCATCTTCGACGAAACAGATCGGGAATCAAGCGAAATTCGGAGCACCTCGGAGCTTAGCCGGAGTCTTAGGTTCCATCATTGGAGCATGAGAAGAAGTTTCAAAGGTTGTATCTTCTCTACTCTACCTTCTTTTGTTTACAAGTTACAGTCTATGGTATTATTCTAGGGTTTAGGTGTCTTATTCGCACGGATTTTGTCATTTTTACACTTCCACAAAGTTTTTGAAATCCGTCTGATGAGCACAACAACCTTACAGAATGCCCAATCACATAACTTAAGCTCTAGCGCACTTTTCCTTTGACGCATGTTCCTTCTGGTGCTAGTGCCACGTGCAGTACATCCCTATGGTTTTCTTTAGAGATTAATCTCTGTCTTTTAAAACTTAAGTTTCTTGAAACTTAATCTTCTGTTTTAATAGCCTTTTTCACCATTAAAACCGTCAAGATCAAAACTTTATGATCTTGGACTTCATTTCTGTTTAAGATATGAACTTTGGGTCCTTTGAAATTTAATCTTCAATTTTCATGTGATAATCTTTAGGATCTTAATGTTTTGTCATCATTTTGGTGAAGGGTTTCTTAAGTTTCTTCCCCAAACCCTGGATCATAAAAATTCTCTCTGTGAAAGCTTAAGTTTTCAACGAGGAGGAGTTTGACTTAAGGATCTATAATTCATTGAAAGAACTTAAGTTCTTATGAAAGCTAACCTTCTTTTAATAGATATCAATCTCCTTTATCTTGGGTTTTGTGAGGAAGAAGAAGGAAAAATGCTGAGACTTTTGGTCTTGATCTTGAGATTTTTCTCAAGTATATGGGGGGTCTGTGTGTGTCTTGAGATTAATCTCAAAGGTTCTTTATATAGGGATGAAAATTGTTGGGTAAGTAGAGAAGATCTCTCATATGAGATCTCTCTAGTTGATTTTAAGATCAACCCGAATGCTTAAGTATCATTGGATCATTGAGCCAAGGGCCTCTGTTATCAGAGTTAATATCTTTTTAATTTTAGAAAGATATTAAAACTATCTCTTAGTTACAAGAAAAAAAATTCTGTTTAAGAAACCTAGGGAAACATATTCCCAAATATAACTTAATTTACATTGAAGCATGTGCTTCAATGGTTTGGCGCATGATAAGCCCGAGGCTGCATTGGCGCCACGTGTTTTGTACGTGAGGCAGAGCCTAAGATGTTCTAGCGCTTTGCGGCAGAGGAAAAAACTTAAGCTTTTTGTCATGAACACACACTAAATATGATATCCGGTCTACTAGCAGTCAAATATAGTAGCCTTCCTATCATACCATGACAAGGTCTAGTGTCAACTTCTTGACCATTTTTATCGTCTGTGAGTTTGGTGTTAGTAGCCATTGGTGTTTCACAAGTCTTTGCATTTTCTAAACCAAATTTCTTTATTAGTACTCTAGTGTATTTAGCTTGATTAATGAAGATGCCATTATCCATTTGCTTTATTTGAAATCCCAGGAAGAAATTAAATTCTCCCATCATGATCATTTTAAATTTATCTTGCATGGACATGGTGAATTCTTCACAAAGACTTTCATTTGTTGAGCCAAAAATAATATCGTCAACTTATATCTGGACTATTAAAATGTCTTGTTTAAGAGTTTTAGTTAATAATATCTTATCTACTATCCCCTTAGTGAAACCTATATTTTTTAGAAACGTACTTAAACGTTCATACCAAGCACGAGAAGCTTACTTAAGAACGTATAGTGCTTTTCTTAATTTATAGACATGATCTGGAAATGCATGATTCTCAAAGCCGAGAGGTTGAGATACATACACTTTCTCGTCTATTTGACCATTTAAGAAAACACTTTTAACGTCCATTTGAAAAACTCTAAAGTTTTTGTAGCAAGCGTATGCTAGTAAAATACATATGGCTTCTAATATAGCGATGGGTGCATAAGTTTCTTCATAATCTATACCTTCAATTTGATTATATTCTTGGGCTACTAAATGAGATTTGTTTCTAACTATTTTACCTACTTCGTCAAGTTTATTTTTGAATGCCCATTTAGTACCTATTATTGGTCTATCATCAGGTTTTGGTACTAAATACCATACTTTGTATCTTTCAAATTGATTTAATTTCTCTTGCATAACTATTAATCAATTTTCATCTATTGTAGCTTCATTTACATTTTTAGGCTCTATCAAAGAAATAAAGACTAAATTTATACAAGTGTTGAAGGTTGATGATTGTGTTACAACTCCTTTATTAATATCTCCTATGATCAAGTTCTTCCGATGATCTTTATTGAATTGTCAATCCTTAAGAAGATCTTCATCCACAACTTGTGGAGTATCTTCTATAAGTGTTTCTGTAATTCCTTTTTCTATTGATACATTCTCTAATGTATTTGAGATGTTTGGCTCATCGTCAATTTGTAAAAATTTAGAGATGGAGTTGTTTTCATCAAATTCAACATTCATACTTTCTTGTATAACTTGAGTTCTCTTATTATAAATACGACAGGTTTTGTTAGCCATTGAATAACCAACAAAAATGCTCTCATCGCATTTAGAGTCAAACATGTCCAGGTTGTCTAAGGTGTTTAAAATGAAAAATTTACAACCAAAAACTCTAAAAATACTTTATATCAGGGGTCCAATTATAGAATAGTTCATATAATGTCTTATTAATAATTTTCCTAATACTAACTCTGTTTATGATATAGCAATATGTATTTACAGTTTCAGCCCAAAAATACAAAGATAAGTTGTTTTCATTTAACATGGTTCGTTTCATTTCTTGTAAGGAACGGTTCTTCCTTTCAACAACACCATTTTGTTGTGGTGTTCAGGCATATGAAAACTCATGTTTATATCCTTTCTTATTACAATATTTTTCGAATAGATTATTTTCAAATTCTCCACCATGATCACTTCTAATCCTAAAAATTCTAAGATTCATTTCATTTTGAATACGTTTGGAGAAGAATTTGAAATTATTAAATATTTCATCCTTAGTTTTAAGAAAAAATACCCATGTAAATCTAAAAAAGTCATCTACTATAATATAAGCACAGAGTTTCCTTCTAAAATGGCATTCCTACTAGGACCAAATAAGTCCATGTGTATTAATTGTAAAGGATTATTAGTAGATACTTCATTCTTAGGTTTAAATGAAAATTTAGTCTGTTTACCTTTTAAACATGCATCATACTGTTTATTTTTTTCCTATTTTAATATAGGGATTTCTTTAACTAAGTTATTCTTAGAGATTTTAAATAAAGTATAAATATATGCGTGACTTAGCCTCTTATGCCAAAGCCACGATTCATCATTTTTGTAAACTACTAAACATTTTATATCTTTATTATTGAATTCATATGTGCAAATTATATAGATATTATTATAGTGTTTATCGGTTAGGATTACTATGTTGTTGTAGATAATTTTTGCACACATCTTTTTCAAATACTATATTATATCCCCTATCACAAAATTAACTCACACTAAATAGATTATGTTTTAAACTATCTACATACAACACATCATTTATAATGGTAGTATTGGAATCATTAATAAATGAATTGGTATATTTACCGATTATGTTGGCTTTTTTGTTATCACCAATTGCAACGGTACCACTATCGTCTCTTGACGGTATTTGGAAGCAATTGATATTATGATTGAATGATTCTCGGTTCGTGTCGGTAGAAAATGTATAGAAATCACAACCGAAGAAATTTTTGACCGCAATCAATAACGGTGTCTATGTAGCACGTTAGTGAATACAAATCGTCCGCAAGGAAAGTGTGATCCGATCGTAATTGAATTAGATGAATTGAAAATTAAAGAGAAAAGAAAAGAGAATTCGATTCAAAATTTAAAAAGTGAATTTCAAGAATTATCAAAATTTAGATCTAATATCAAGAATACTCAAAATCAAGAATCAAGAATCATCCAATTGAGTTAGTTATCAAGATTTGTAATGAGGCTCGTAGGAATCGATCGAATCGATAGTGAGGATGAAGACTTGTGATTACGTCTTCTTATCCTTTGATGATTTGTTGCTAGATCGATGACGATCAACGAGAATTAGGGATCTCTTGCGGAAACTAGGGTTTCATCATCCATCCCTTGTCCTTTCGTTGATTTTCATTCACATTCTAGCCTTTAAGAAATTCAAATATCGATCGTTGATCACTAATTAAGAGCGAAAACATTCAAGAAAGCATCTCGCTCGAAACTAGGTCGTCGATAATTCAATTTACTAGAGTTTACAAAACTCATAGGACTTAAGAATCGTACAAGAATCTAATCATCATCAACTATCAATTTTCTTGATTCCTCCACGAGCGGAGTTTTTACTCAAGCATCATATCAAAGAAAACAATCAAGAATTGAGATCTCATCACAATGCAAGAATGTAAAGAAAGCAAGATAAAGAAATTTCACCTTTTATTATTCATCAAATCCATTACAATTTGCTCAAGAACTACAAGAATTGAGGAAAGAACTCGATTGTCGAATTAGCTTCGTATCGTCTCCGTGAGTCGCGGATCGTCTTGGATCACTTGCTCGGTTGAAGATCGGCGTCGCTTCTAAAAAGTTGAAGGCTTCTTACTTGAATTGTACTCGTAGATCTTGAATTGATCAAATTGTGTCACTCAATTTGATTTGAACTTTATTTGGATCTACAATTTTCCCTCCACTTTCAACAACTATTCAACAATGCCTTTGGGTCCTTTTTATAGCCTTCATTAGCTTCCCCTAGAAGCTTGATTAGGATTAGCTTCCTTTAGAAGCTAGGTTTAGTTTGGCTTCTCTTGTAAGCTTGGTAGTTAGGTAGAAGCTTCTAAAGTTAGTTAGTTAGGGTTAGCTTCCTTCATAAGCTTGGAGGTTAGGGAGAAGCTTCTAGGCTTAGGTAGTTAAGTGGCTTGCTTAGGAAGCTTGGACATGTTTAGCTTGAACAAGGAGCTTTGCTGTTCGGTCAGAAGCTTCTAGAGATCTCTGGAATTTGCAGTGGCTTGAAGAGGTGTGGGCCTTGAAAGAAGAATTATGAAACGAAGTGACGCTGACGTCATCACCATATGGCCGTGGATCCGCCGTGGGAAGGGGCCTTTGGACGTGGATCCACGGCCCATTAGTGGCAACTTTGCATGAAATTTCCTGTGTCTTTGTGCTGTTTTTGTGGCACATTTCTGATATGTGGAATATCATAAATCTTTCTTGTTCACTGCCAGATCACAAGTCTTGGACTTGGCGTATTTTTATCAGCACTTTTAACAGTTTCGGCTCTTTTCCTGGAATTTCATGCACAGATTCTCGAGACAAGTGTTGGGCTATACAAAGATTATGCGTGCAATGATAAACACTCAATTTCCCTCAAAATTTCGGTTTTAATATATAACACAAGTTATTTGGTATTTTACGGGCGTTTTGCTAATATGTGCTATACTCAACCTGAATACTTTTAGATGAGTGCAAATGGTAAGGAAATTAATGTGTTAAAAATGCAATATTTTCGACTGATCAAATTCCCCCAAACTTATTTTCGGTCGTCTCGAGTGAACTGTTTTATTAAAAAGAGAAGAAGAAAATAAAGAAAGAGAAAAACTAACTAGCACACCTTCGTAGGCAACACGATTGCACTGAGCACGTGCAACAAGCCTTTAAACCTCTAGGTGTCCCTAATAGGAGGAGTGTTGTCGCCTGAGGGTTTTCAGCGGATTGCACTCACAAAATCCAATAATAAAAGGAAGACCGTGAAAGTTACATATAAAGATAAGAATTGTAAAAGAAAGACTTTGAAAATTAGAGTTTCCAACTACACTAGCTTTTCGGTTGTCATGAGCCCTATCTTAATAGTCATGAAAAGATGTTGGAAATCACATCATCCTTCAATAAAACATTGTCTTTATTCTTCATTCCTATCTTTCTTCCAAACATCAATCATATAACCCTACGTGTGTGTAAAGAACATCCCTACACTCGGAGAATTCAATTCAAGCTATCATACTCTTGTCCATCTGCCTCAGTACTTTTTAATTTGATGAATATTTAGATGAAGTTGCTCACACATTTTTCATGCGACCGTTAGTACTTCTTGAGGTACTAACCGACCGATTACTCATGTGCTTGCTTATTAGGTGTATTTTTCTCGTCTTGCACCACCTAAGGCTTAGCAGTGACTCCCAGACCAGTTGGTCTAAGGCACTGGGTGATGAAGCACCCTCGCTATATTTTTTTATTGCTACCTTTGCGATAACAAAACCAGTGTTCATTTTTCTTCACCATTTTATATTTTATTTATTTATAATTTCCTTCATACTTTGGCTTTTAGACAAGAGCATTTCAAGGTATCCTCTACTATCCCGAGTTTCAAGACGTGTGTAATTGCGTATAGTAGGGTATCAACGTTCAAATGTTTGGCTTCCAGAATAGGAACTATTTTTCAGACTTATTTTTATCCTCAGATTAGTGACTTCCTTCATCTTACTAACCCTTGGGACAACGGCTCATAACTACTTATTACTAGTTCGTTTAAGAAAACTTCTAATTTTCTAGGTTTTCTTAAATTTTTCCAATCTTTTGGATGTAATTTTTCACTATCTAATCTTTTATTATTTTATTTATGTACAAAAAAAAATTATTTTTTGTTTTATATATGTTTTGTGCTTATGCAAAGTATGATGCAAATGATGCGAAAATAAGCACAAACCTCCCCCAAACTTGTTTTCAACAGCGTCCTCGCTGTTGCCATCTGCTAAATCTCAAAAACCTATAAGCCTAAGAGGAAATTTATTAACGGGGGCAATAAATATAATCGTGAAAAATCCTCCCCCAAACTTATTCTTGGCTCATCATTTTGTGTGAAAATTTTCTTTTCAAGAGCCAGATTATACCCCCCAAACTTGAGTTAAGCCATGTTAGTCTTTGAAAATCACATGAGGGGGTCAAAAATTATTGGTCGATGCCAAGCTTTGCAAAGACCGAAGGTCAATACCAACCAATCGAAGATTTTATCAATGTAGTGCTCGGGTTGGTGGAAAGACATGTTATATGGAGCCAGAAAGAAGTGGGGAAAAGGTAAGTGGTGGAATAGAATGTTTTTGTGTCTCATTTTGGAGAGACGACTCAGTGATTGTGATGGATTACTCGTATTTTCTTTATAGTTCAGAAGAAGGGGTAGATGTTCAATTTCTTTGTATTGAGGTGGATTCATCTCAACACACGTGCTTTTAAAAAATGAGAGTTCTTCAGCAAAAATTTCCTCAAAATTTTCATCAATACCCCGAAGAATAATGTCATCACAAAGTGCGGGGTGATCTTCAGACTCCAAAAACGGTTCATAATCAGTGTTAGTTGTTGACCCGGACAACTCAGTGGAAGAGTCCGTATGTGTATGATACATAGTTGGGTCAAACAACAACATATGAAAAGAGTGAAGATCAGTATCATGAGGATCGTCAAATTCGCTACTGTCGACATCCATTAATTCGACTGAACAGACCTGAGCAGTAGGTTCGGAGGGTACACTTTCCAACTTGTAAATGTTGAGCTCAATTGACCTATTCCCGAAAGATAGGGTCATAGAGCCATTACGACAGTTGATTATAGCATTGGAAGTAGCCAAAAAGGGGCGACCAAGAATCACCGGAATTTGATTCCGTGGGTTTGCTACAGGCTTTGCATCAATTACAATAAAGTCCACAGGGAATACAAATTCCCTAATTTTTATTAACACATCCTCCAGTTCACCCCTAGGTTTGGTGATCGATCGGTCAGCCATCTGGAGAGTGAGTGGGCTGGTTTCGACTCTCCGATCCCTAACTGCTCGTAAACCGAAAAAGGAAGCGGGTTAACACTTGCGCCAAGGTCTAGTAGAGCACGGTTAATGTGTTTCTCTGCAATAGAAATGGAAATAGTAGGATAGCCAAGACCCTTACGTTTCCTCGGTAATTGCTGGGGACAAGCCGTGTCTACAGTCTTTGACATGAAGATCTTCTTGGGCACTTAAGTCTTTCTCTTCCTAGTGCACAAGTCCTTAAGAGTCTTCGCATAAGCGGGGACTTGTTGGATAGCATCTAGAAGAAGGATGTTGACGTTAACCTGTTTCAAGATTTCAGTGATCTTCTCCATTTGTGGACTTGGTCTGTTTCCCCTTAACCGATTTGGGTAGGGAGCTTGAGCAATAAGGTCGGGGTCCAACACTGGAGAAGATCGTGTGGGTGGAAACGATCTAAGAATAAGAGTGGGGATCGTTTTCGGTGGACTAGAAGAGCTGTGCTGAGGTGTCGAGCCTTGGAGAAAATAGAGAATAGGCTCGGAAGAAAATGGTAGGGTAGACGAACTGGGGTCAGAATTAGAAGTAGAAGTGGAAGGAAAAGTCTCAGCCGGGGTATCATCGATTGATTTTTCATTATTATCAATCTCCTCACCAACATGATTGCCAAGCACTCTTTCAAATCTCAACGTGGTGATTGCATTCACATGATGTAAATAGCCAGGATTGGGTAAAGGTTGAGCTGGAAGTTTCCCTTTCTCTCTTGCACTCATTTCGGCTTTTAATTGTGCAATTTGTTCTTCCATCGATTTTATAGTCTCATTTTGAGAGATGGAGTTTTTCTCGATTTTATCGACGGAGGACTGAAGATTTGCCGTAACTTGCATGAAATTTGTCAAAAGCAAATTCACGGTTTGTGTGAGTGGAGAGGATTCATCAGTACCGGTCAACTGCAAAGGATTATACGGTGCAGGCGTGTTGACAGGATTTTGAAAGTTTTGTGATTGGTAGGGGTGCTGACTGAGTTGAAGTGGTTGTTGTTTTGGTGAAGCAGCCCTTTGGAAATTGTTTTAGGTTGGAACCATGTTTTGAGTTTGTGATTGGTTCCAAGCAAAGTTAGGGTGATTTCTCCAACCCTGATTATAAGTGGAAGAAAATGGATCGTTTCTAGGTCTTTGTTGGAAAGCAGAATTGATATGCTCATGACCTTGAAACGGAGATTTCATTGGACATTCTTCCGTGAGATGTGATGGATCAGAACAGCATGTACATACATTTTTGGAGAGTGACATTTGATTTAGGGTTGCGGCTAAAAATTTGGTTTCCATAGTTTCGAGTTTCTTTTGCATTGCTGACATTTCAGCTCTAACTCGTATGGAAACATCAGATTGGTTATTGCCACCCTTAGACGATTGACTTACACCCTCCCACTGTAAAGATCTTTCAGCGAAATCTTCTAAAAATTTCCAGGCTTCGCCATCATCTTTGGTCATAAAGGTGCCTTGACACATGGATTCAAGGGTCTATTTTGTGGTAGGATTAATGCCTTCATATATAATTCTGCACAGATCCCATCTAGGAATTTCGTGATGTGGACATTGAACTAACAGATCCTTGAAGCGTTCAAGACACTTTGAAAATGGTTCATTTGGAAGCTGGGTGAATTGATTTATTTCGCTATGGACTCGAGCTGTTTTTATGATTGGGGTAAAATTTCTTTAGGAATGCTTTTACGAATTCTTCCCAATTTGAAATGGAATATGCGGTTGTGTTTTAAAGCCACTTCTCGGCTATATTGCAAAAGGTAAATAGGAGAAGACGTAGACGCATAGCATCCACAGAAAGCTGTGAGGTACTCATCATTGCGCATACATTTTCAAATTTGGTGATAAAGACATATGCGTCTTCAGACTCGAGACCGTGATATTTGGGTAGAAGATTGATGTATTGGGGTTTTATTTCAAAATTGTCCCCGTTGGCTGGTGGAATGGTGAGACAGGTCGAAAGAGGACCTCACATAGGATAACATCTCTCTTGGAGAGAGATGCGGGGTGGATTCTGCGTACCTACGGACGACGACAGAGTAGTGGTAAAGAAGTTCGATGGAGAACCGTCCATCGAAGTAGGTGTGGTGGTGGGTAAAGAAGAAGTAGACGTAGAAATACTGACTTTGGGGTCGATAGGAGGAACACGGACAAGACGGGCACTAGAATCCCGTGTCCAGCCGAGCATGCACTAAAGGGTTTAGCACAAGTTGCAGCGTTAAGATAATTAAGGAAAATGATAAGTTGGTGTTTGTTTTGAAAAAGATACGGATTTTTGAAAAAAAATGCAAATCACAACAATGCACAAGCAACCCTAAGTCTAATGGTCACCTAGGTCAAGTCTCTAGACCGCTCCTAACTGCCAGAAAACAAATCGCAGGATCAATCCTCTACTGCCTCTTTGTCCCTCCTGTGGCCAGGTAAGTGCCAGGTAAGCGGGAGGTTCTCTACTACGTAAGTAGTGGGCCTAATTAAGTAACCATTTTTCTTAGACGCACTTACCTTAGACACCACAAAAGAAACGCGGATAAGCAATAGATTACCCACGACCTTCTCCTGTCCTAAGTGAGCGCGACGGTTTTTAGAGTCATGTCTAGATATTTTTTAGATAATGAGGGTAATGCGGATGCAGTTTTATGATTTTTGAGGCTTAGGAAGGGTAATGAACTCCCCACCTAATCTGAATTTGGTCTTTTCCCCTTAATTTCCGTATTAAAAATGCAAACAACCAAGATCAAACACGCACAATTTTTATTTTTGCGGCGCTGCGAATTTTTGCAAAGAAACCTGCAGAAATTGGTTAATGGAGCAGATCGAGGAAGAGATAAGAAAGTCAGAGAGGACCTAAGAAGTTTTGGAACAGTGATGCCCTAGGCCTACCGCGGATCCGCCGCAAGAAGTGCCCTGTAGCCGCGGAAACGCTGTCAGGTATCAAGATCACTGCACAAAAAATTTTGCAGAAGCTCCTGTTCACTCCCTGAGCTCTCTGGAATATTCACAATATTTTTTCTCTTGCTCCACAGATTCCAGATTTTCTCACAACAAATCACAACGAATTGATTAGTGTTTGTACGAATTTTGATCAAAAATTTTGATGGAATAAAATTTTCAACTCAAATTTCAAAAACGAAAAAATTAGCACACTATCCCCGGCAACGGCGCCATTTGATTGAATGAATTCTTTGTTCATGTCGGTAGAAAATGTATAGAAATCACAACCGAAGAAATTTTTGACCGTAATCAATAACAATGTCGATGTAGCGCGTTAGTGAATACGGATCGTCCGCAGGGAAAGTATGATCCAATCGTAATTGAATTAGATGAATTGAAAATTAAAAAGAAAAGAAAAGAGAATTTGATTCAAGATTTAAAAGTGAATTTCAAGAATTATCAAAATCTAGATCTAATATCAAGAACACTCAAAATCAAGAATCATCCAATTGAGTTAGTTATCAAGATTTGTAATGAGGCTCGTAGGAATCGATCGAATCGATAGTGAGGATGAAGACTTGTGATTACGTATTCTTATCTTTTGATGATTTGTTGCTAGATCGATGACGATCAACGAGAATTAGGGATCTCTTACGGAAACTAGGGTTTCATCATCTATCTCTTGTCCTTTCGTTGATTTTCATTCACATTCTAACCTCTAGGAAATTCAAACATCGATCGTTGATCACTAATTAAGAGCGAAAACATTCAAGAAAGCATCTCGCTCGAAACTAGGTCGTCGATAATTCAATTTACTAGAGTTTACAAAACTCATAGGACTTAAGAATCGTACAAGAATCTAATCATCATCAACTATCAATTTTCTCGATTCCTCCACGAGCGGAGTTTTTACTCAAGCATCATATCAAAGAAAATAATCAAGAATTGAGATCTCATCACAATGCAAGAATGTAAAGAAAGCAAGATAAAGAAATTTCACCTTTTATTATTCATCAATTTCGTTACAATTCGCTCAAGAACTACAAGAATAGAGGAAAGAATTCGAATTTTGCCAAATTAGTTTCGCATCGTCTCCGTGAGTCGCGGATCGTCTTGGATCACTTGCTCGGTTGAAGATCGGCGTCGCTTCTAAAAGGTTGAAGGCTTCTTGCTTGAATTGTACTCGGAGATCTTGAATTGATCAAATTGTGTCACTCAATTTGATTTGAATTTTATTTGGATCTACAATTTTCCCTCCACTTTCAACAACTATTCAACGATGCCCTTGGGTCCTTTTTATAGCCTTTATTATCTTCCCCTAGAAGCTTGATTAGGATTAGCTTCCTTTAGAAGCTAGGTTTAGTTTAGCTTCTCTTGTAAGCTTGGTAGCTAGGTAGAAGATTCTAAAGTTACTTAGTTAGGGTTAGCTTCCTTCATAAGCTTGGAGGTTAGGGAGAAGCTTCTAGGCTTAGGTAGTTAAGTTGTTTGCTTAGGAAGCTTGGACATGTTTAGCTTGAACAAGGAGCTTTGCTGTTCGGTCAGAAGCTTCTGGAGATCTCTGGAATTTGCAGTGGCTTGAAGAGGTGTGGGCCTTGAAAGAAGAATTATGAAACGAAGCGACGCTGACGTCATCACCATATGGCCGTGGATCCGCCGCGGGAAGGGGCCTTTGGCCGCGGATCCGCGGCCTATCAGTGGCAACGTTGCATGAAATTTCCTGTGTGTCTTTGTGCTGTTTTTGTGGCACATTTCTGATATGTGGAATATCATAAATATTTCTTGTTCACTGCCAGATCACAAGTCTTGGACTTGGCGTATTTTTATCAGCACTTTTAACAGTTTCGGCTCTTTTCCTGGAATTTCCTGCACAGATTCTCAAGACAAGTGTTGCGCTATACAAAGATTATGCGTGTAATGATAAACACTCAATTTCCCTCAAAATGTAGGTTTTAATATATAACACAAGTTATTTGGTATTTTATGGACTTTTTGCTAATATGTGCTATACTCAACCTGAATACTTTTAGATGAGTGCAAATGGTAGGGAAATTGATGTGTTAAAAATACAATATTTCCGACTGATCATATTACCAGTCATGTGTCTCGAGCAACCGCTATCAAGGATCCACTTCTTATTTCGTGATTTAGGATTCTGCAAAACAAAATGAAGTAAGTGTGGCCTTAGGAATCCATTTCATTCTCGATCCACTGGGGTTAGGAGTAAAGTGGTATTTTAAAGTTAAATTTAATTTAATAATACAATATCTAGAAATATGTCCTAAAGTACAACAATAATTACATGTAACATTTGCATATTTATTACCGTATTTATATGTATTTGAACTCTTAACAAATGTATTAGGTTTTTCATTTTTTGAATCGTCATGAAAACCTACACCTTAACGTTTATAATGATTTATGCAAGTTCCTAGCCTAACGTCAAGATTGATCTTAGCTTTGGTAAACTTAAGAAGTATATTCTCCTTAATTTCTAATTTTCTTTTTAAATAAAAAATTTCATTCTTTAAAGTTCCTATAGAATTAAGAGTATTAAAACTTTATTCTTCTTTTAAGACTAATTTTTATTTTAAATAATTATTTTCTAAAATTAATTTTTCATATTCAACTTTAATTAGATTATCATTTTTGTTATTACTATCTTTTAGTTGTTTATATTTTGAGTGAATCTTATCATAATTAGATTTTAAGTAAAAACATAAATTAACTAAGTTTTTTTTAGATAAACTTTTAATATCAAGAATATCATCACTAAGCTCATCATCATTTATTGTCATGAAGTACATGTTTGCGACTTCTTCATTTTTCGACTCACTTAAGTCAGATTCTTCCCAAATGGCTTAAAAAGCGCGTCTTCCCGAACCATTTTTCCATTTGAATTTATCTTATTTTCCTTTTAGGTTCGGACAATCTGCCTTTACGTAACCTTCTTTGTTACATTCAAAGTATCGTACAGCCTTATTTGAACTCAACGGTTTCTTAAGAGAGTTGCCTCTATTTTTAAGAAACCTTGTAAAGTGCCTTACGATATTAGTCATTTTTTCATCGTCCTTTTCGTCGTCGCTTGATGGATAAGTTTCTTTGATCTTGGTAGTTGATGTCTTTAGAGCGATATTCTTGCGTTATTTATCTTTTTTAATTTTGATATTTCCAAGTTGCATCTCATAGGTTTTTAATTTACCAATGAGAGTATCAATGCCCATGGTGCTCATGTCGGTTGCTTCTTGATGGAGCTCCTTTTCAGGCCTCCGTCAGATGTTGTCTTCCGTTGATCTCGCGATGGACTTGGTTGATTATCCTCTGTTGCGTGTGGGTCTCAATGGGTTTCTGAAGGAAGAGGAGAAGTGAGGGAGTTGGTGTCGAGTACCTGCAAAGAAGTCCCGGGGTGGTTTGGTACCACCAAGGACCCTTCGACGCTCAAGTTAGTGATGAGATCCGAGCAGAGTAACGGCTTAAAAGAGTAAAAAATGGTTTACTTCACCCCTCTGTGATGGGGGTTTATATAGTTGCGGCGGCACGCAGCAGCAGGCGCGAGAATCTCGCCGGCAGTTGCGCTCCCGACGTCACGCCCGCGTAAAGAGCGGATCGCCCGTCAATGGGGATCGTGATAGCGTGGAACGTGGGATGTTGCCGGCGGAGAATCTGTGCATGGAGAGATTTGCGGAGCGGCGGTTACGCCTGTGAGTGGTGGAGTTGGTCGGTCGGAAGACCGAGGAAGGTGGCCTCGGCTGGGGAGCTCGGGGACGAGCGAGAGGGCCGAGGAGTCTTGGTCCTGTGACAGCTCGGGACGAGCTGAGAGGCCGAGGAGGCCAATTTTCAGGGGCTCTGAGGAGAGCCAACTTGTGCTTGCAGATCGGGTACAGGGGTGGCCTGGTCGGCCCTTATGGGCCCTTTCTTCTGAGTCCTAGGGCACGTCACCTGCCGCGTGTCATGATCTTGGGGGACCGCTAATATCGAACACTATCATTAGCCCCCTACTTTTGTCCCGACCATTTAGCGGGTTGGGTCAGGAGTGGACTGCCGGGCCTCCCGAGGTGAGATCCCTTTTGGGGTTTCGTCGGGGCAAGTCCTCGGGCCGTCGGTTGTTTCTCCCGCTTGCGAATCAAGGAGAGGTCTCCGCATCTTAAATAGTGTGTGTCGGTTCGTGCACTCTGTAACTGAAGCAATGGTCCATGTGTCAAGTGACGATTGGCCGGCACGACGTGTGCGGGCCCATGGCGTTCGATGGGATGCGGTTCAGTGCAGGACCGACACATAGAGCGATCGGAGCCGCTGGGCGCGAGGAGTCATTTCGGCGGGAGATGAAGGGCGCCGTTGGATGCGGCCGTACGCGGTGATAAAACGTGGGCGGGGTCCGCCTCAGGGCTCCAATCTTTCGGTTCCCTTCTTCTTAGCATTGCCGCTGTTCAGCGTTTTTCCTCCTTTGGAATACATGGTTCGCTCCCACTCTTCAGGCAGCCTACGCCAGAAGGAAGCTAGCGGCATGGCCGAGCCCCCGGCTAGCTTGTGCCCCCCACCGGATTCTCTGCCGACAGTAGGGTCGTCCGCTTCGTCGACGGCATCTGTTGGTTTCTTCGGCAGCGGCCAAAGTCGTCCACAGTTACTCGAGTCCCAGATGGAGGACAGAGGGAAGGCTCCTTTTCAAGAGGAAGAGGGCGGTTTCTCACGCGCCGTCGTCGAGGGTCCCTGAGGGAATTCCCGTGCGGGAGGGGGTGTCGTCTTCACGGTTCCGTTTGGACTTTCTGTCGCCGCTGGCCTGCTCGCCGGGATGGAGGAGTCGGCTGGGGGAAAGCTCCCGTAAGGCTCCTTGAGTGATCAATTGGAGGCCATGGCCCAGGGGGCGGTCCAGGTATGAATCCCTTCGTGTGTATTTGCCTTGGTACACCTTCCCCTGGCTCGGGGGCCTCCTAGTTTCTCATCGGCTTTCCGTCAGGTTCTTCAATACTGCGCCCTTTCCACTCGCATGGAGTCCAAGGAGGCGTTCCATGCTCCAAGGCCAGTGGAGGCGTTCCCTTCGGAGGTCAAGATTTTGCAACGCGACCTGCGCCAGGAGAGGACGAGGACTGACGTTGTTGCGGGCCGGGCGGAGACTGCGGAACTTGCCAACTCGGCGACTCGGGATGCCTTCCGTCGTCTGATTGCGTCTCTCCAGGTTGCCGATAGGAAGCTGGCAGACATGGATGAATGCTTCGCGGCCCTGGAAAAGGAGAGGGATGCCAGCAGAAGAGATGTCGAGGCGGCCCTTACGGTGGCCCGGGTTGCTGAGGTTCGGGCTAAGAAAGTTGTGGCCGATTATAAGATATCGGAGCAATTTTTCGCCGAGCTCGGCGAGTATTCTGCAGTCGCATGGAACAATGCCCTGGACGCCGTGAAGGAACGGCTTCCTGAGTTCGATGATGGTGAGCTCCGCTTCCGGTGGCAAGGCCTCCGGTGGGGGATGGCGAGGGGAGAAGGGCGCGCCCCGGGCGGCAAGATCCCCAGCGGTAGAGCCCCCGGTGGGCCGAGATACCAGCGATGAAGGGACCGGAGTAAGCCTCCCGGCAGTTTGTAGGGCATGGGAGGCCCAGACTACCCTTTGTAACAACTTTGCTTTGTTAATAAGAGAAAAAATTTTGTTTCGCTGGGGTTTGCATTGCATTTCATCTTCTGTGTGTGAAGGGTGTTCGCAGGATATCTTTGCTTGTATTGTCGTGTTTTCGTGTCAGGTTGGCCATTTGTCTGGCGATCTCCTATCGAGTTGACTTCGATCACTAGTCGGCGAGTGTGTCAAGCGCTGCCGCGGAGGTATCCTTATGGCCCCCGAGGTCGATAGGAGATCGTTCAGACTTTGATGAACCTGACGTCCCTCCCGAGTATCTTGGATCTCTGCTGGCCACAGGGCACCTTTAGCATTGATTCCCATATGTGGGGAGTTGGGCAGGGTAGTTGTGCAAGTGCTTCTTGCGTGGTCTTACCGATCGCTGGCGTTGGGGTAGGGAGCTACCAGCCAGTGCTTAACCGAGTAGGGTGGCTGTTTGGTTGTCCCTTGCGAGGGCTTTGATCCTTGTCGGTTGTGGTAGGAAGCTACCATTTATGGATAGCCGAGCAGGGGCTCGACCGCCTCTGGGAGGATTTTGGGCCTTAGTGTGGGAAGGGCTTCGGAAGGCCATTAAGAATGACTGGGCAGTGAAGCTGCGCGGTTGCCTCTTGGCAAGAGCTTTGACCTCTAGCGTCGTGGGTAGGAAACTACCAGCCTGGGATGAATGAGCGGGGTAGCCACTCTGGTGCCTCTTGTGAGAGCCTTTGATCCCTGGTGTCGAGGGTAGGGAGGTACCAGCCGGAGTAGACCGAGCAGGGTAGTTGCTCGGTTGCCTCTTGTGAAAGCTTTGATCCTTCAGGATGGGGACCGAGCAAGGTTACTGCCCAGTGCCTCTTGGCAAGGACTTTGATCCCTGTCGGTTGTGGTAGTAAGCTACCAGCCGGGAATAGCCGAGCAAGGACCCGACTGCCTCTGGGAGGACTTTGGTCCTTGGCGCGGGAAGAGCTGTAAGGCTATAAGAAGCCTACCAAGGACCCTTGGCCGGGCAGGGTTGCTACCCGGTGCCTCTTGGCGAGGGCTTTTGTCCTGAAAGATAGCCAAGCGAGGGGACCTCGGGATCGACTGCCTTTGGGAGGGCTTCTTGATCCCCGGCGTTGTGGTAGGGGAGATGCCCGCGGGGGATAGCCGAGCGAGGGAGCCTCGGGCTCGACTGCCTGTTGGAGGGCTTCTTGATCCCCGGCGTTGCGGCAGGGAAGCTGCCCGTGGGGGATAGCCGAGCGAGGGAGCCTCGGGCTCGACTGCCTCTGGGAGGGCTTCTTGATCCCTAGTGTTGCGGCAGGGAAGCTGCCCACGGGGGATGACCGAGCGAGGGAATCTCGGGCTCGACTGCCTCTGGGGGGGCCTTTTCGTTGTAAAGGAGGAACACTACCGGGGAAAAAGATTCGACGTTTCTTTATTCGTATGGGTAGGAATTTTAGACAACGCTTTACACCATCTTTTTAAAGGGAAATCTTGAGAGGTGGCTGGGGTGCGACACCTTGCTAGCTTTGACCTCATTGGTATAGCTTGAGCTTTTCGGCGTTGTAAGGCCGCGAGAGCTTCCGTCCGCCCGCGTCCTGTAAGCGGTAGGCTCCGCCGGGGAGCGCTTCAGAGACGAGGAAAGGACCTTCCCACTTCGGGGAGAACTTATGAAGCCTGCCTTGGTCGATGAATTCATTCCGCCGCAGGACTAGGTCCCCGGTCTTGATGGAGCGGTGTTTCACCCGAGCGTTGTAATATCGGGCCGTCTGCTGTTGATAGGCAGCGACTCTGATCTGGGCCCGATCCCTTTCTCCAACAGTATGTTGAGGTTGGTTCGTTGCACCATGGTGTTTGCGTCATCGTCGAAATGCTCAACCCGGTGACTGGGTAGCCCGATCTTCGCTGGGACCATCGCTTCGGTCCCGTAGCAGAGGCTGAAAGGGGTCTCCCCGGTGGGAGTCTTTTTTGACGTGCGTAGGGCCCATAAGACCTGGGGTAGATCTTCGACCCAACTGCCTTGTCTCCCTTCCAGGCGGGTTCGGAGACCCCGGAGGACGTCTCGGTTAGCGACCTCAGCCTGCCCGTTGCATTGGGGATGCGCGACCGCGGCGAACTTCATGAGGATATGATATTCTTTGAAGAAGTCTCTTACTTTCTCGTTCTCGAAGTTCATCCCGTGGTCGGTGATGATGCACCTCGGGATTCCGAACTGGAGTATCAGGTTGTTTTGCAGGAACTTGATGGTTGTGGTAGCGTCCGGTTTCCTGGTGGGGACGGCCTCGATCCACTTGGTGAAGTAGTCCACCGCGATGAGGAAGTATTTATGCCCGCCAGTTCCGGTAGGGAACTGGCCGATCATATCCAATCCCCACTGGGCGAATGGCCACGGGGACGTCAGGGCAGTTAGTTCGGTGGCCGGAAGGCGGGGAGTACTGTCGTGGAGTTGGCAGCTCTTTCACCTACTGACTAGCTTCAGGGCGTCCTCGTGCATGGTGGACCAGTAGTACCCTTGGAGTGGTGCCTTTTGGATCAAGGTTCGAGCCCCCTGGTGTGCGCCGCCCACCCCTTCATGGATTTCCCGCAGGACGTAGTCGGCTTCGTGGGAGTCAACGCACCAGAGCAGGGGCTGGGTGAAGGCCTCCTTGTAGAGGTTCCCGCTGCTCCAGACGAAGTGGGTGACTTTGGCCGGGAGGCTGTGGGCGGCCGCCCTGTCCTCCGGGAGTATGCCGTCCTTCAGGAATTCCACGAGGGGCTTCCTCCAATCTTGGTCACTCTCCTGCGCCGTGTATACATGGAGTGTCACCGCCTTGTCTCCGACACTGGGCCGGGTCAAGGTTTCGAAGAGTATTGACCGCCTATTGTTGGCCGAGTATGACGAAGCCAGCTTGCTCAGGGCGTCTGCTTGAGCATTCAGCTGCCTGGGTATTTGCTCTAAGTGGACTTCGTCGAAGTTTTTCCGGAGTTTCCTCACTTCGTCCAGGTACTTCATCATTAGAGGCTCTCGAGCCTCGAAGCGGCCAGTCACTTGGCTGACAACTAGGGCCGAGTAGCTGTGGATTCGAATAATCTTCAACCCCAGCCCGACGGCCATGCGCAGCCCGGCCAGGAAGGCCTCGTATCCCGCCGCGTTGTTTGACTCTTTAAAACCGAGCCTCAAGGAATACTCCATCTCAGCCTCGTTTAGGCCCCGGATGATGAGGCCGGCACCGCAACCTTCCTCTGTAGAAGACCCGTCGACGTAGATGATCCACTCCGGGGCTGAGCTGGGGCCTTCCTGGACGGGATGCCTGGCTGTGAGGGGCGGCGTGGAATTCGGCTTCCTGTTAGGGATGGTGCATTCAACGATGAAGTCGGCCAGGGCTTGCGCCTTGATGGCCTGCCTCGGGCGGTACCTTATGTCGAATTGAGATAGCTCCCATCTCCATTTCTCTAGACGGCCTGAGGATTCCGATGATGCCAGGATAGCCCCCAACGGGCGCTCAATGAGGACGATGATGGTGTGTGCTTGGAAGTAGTGCCGCAGTTTCCGCGAGGTTACCATGAGGGCCAGGACAATCTTCTCTATGGCGGGGTACCTTGTCTCCGCGTCCTTGAATACATGTCTCACGTAGTACACTGGCTTCCGTGCTCCCTCGGCCTCTCGGAAGAGCACCGAGCTTGCTGCTTGGTCAGATACTGCCAGGTACAATGACAGCTTATCCCCTTCCACTGGCCGGGTGAGCAGGGGCGGTGTTGCGAGGTACTTCTTCAATTGATCGAAGGCGGCTTGTCAATCTTCCGACCACTCGAACCTTAGAATTTTCCTCAGCGCTTTGAAGAACGGGAGGCACTTCTCCCCCGACCTGGACATGAAACGTCTCAGAGCGGCGACCCGCCCTATTAGTCGCATGATCTCGACGTTGGTCTTGGGTGCGGCCATGCTCAGGATGGCGTCGATCCTCTCTGGGTTAGCTTCGATTCCGCGGTGAGTGACCATGAACCCAAGGAATTTCCCACCGGTTACTCCGAATGCGCACTTGGAGGGGTTCAGCTTCATGTTGAATTTGCGGAGCACTCCGAATGCCTCACCCAGGTCCTTGGCATGGTCGGCCGACGAGACGGACTTGACGAGCATGTCGTCAACATAGACTTCCATGTTCCTGCCGATCTGTAGCTTGAACATGCGATTGACCAGCCTCTGGTATGTGGCCCCGGCATTCTTAAGGCCGAAGGGCATCACCCTGTAGCAGTACACTCCCCGGTCTGTTGTGAATGCGGTCATATCTTCGTCATCAGGATTCATGCATATTTGGTTATAGCCAGAGAAAGCATCCATGAAGCTCAGAAGCTCGTGCCCGGCCGAGCTGTCGAAGAGCTGGTCTTTGCGGGGGAGCGGGAAGTTGTCCTTGGGGCAGGCCTTGTTGAGGTCGGTGAAATCGACGCACATACGCCACTTCCCACTCAACTTCTTGACTAGGACCACGTTGGCCAGCCACTCCGAGTAGGGCACATTCCTGATGAAGTTGGCGGCGAGGAGCCGGTCAACTTCCTCTTCGATAGCCTTCTGTTTGACCGGGGCGAAGCTTCTTTTCTTCTGCCGGATGGGTTGGGCCGTAGGATCAACTCCGAGCTTGTGGGAGATGATTTTGAGGTCGATCCCAGGCATGTCAACCGGTGCCCAGGCGAAGACGTCGGAGTTGCTTCTGAGGAACTCGATCAGGTCATCCCGCTGAATTCTCGTCAGGAGCGACCCGACCTGGATGGTCTTTCCTGGGTCTCCTTCCGTTAAGGGCACCTCGGTCAGAGGTTCGACCGGTGCTCCACGGACCTCCTTCCTCTCGTCCCGGGTGTCCAATGACCCTTTAATGTCGCCGCATGCATCGGTGCTATCAGCGTGCTGCTCGGGGGAAGATGCCTCTGTCAAGCCTACTTCGGCGACCCGCTAATCCTGTATGCCCGACCTACCCCACCCTGATCGAGGGGAAATTTTATCGCCAGGTGGTATGTCGAGATCTGGGCCTGGAGGGAGTTCAGCGTCGGCCGGCCGAGGAGGACGTTGTAGGCCGATGGGACCCTCGCCACAATGAAGTCCACAGGCAGTGTGCGCGCGCGGCCGGGCTCCCCGATCGTGAACTGCAGGGTGACCACCCCTTATGCCGGGACGGAGTGGTTGGTGAACCCCGAGAGGATGTGGGAGGTCGGTCTCAAGTCTGCTGGGGCAAGCCACATACGCAAAAAGCAGTCGTAGAAGAGGATGTCCGTCGAGCTGCCCGAATCGATGAGTATTCGGTGGACCTCGTATCGGTGAATTTGTGCTACGATCACCAGCGGGTCGTTATGGGGCACAGATATGCCATAGAGATCCTCGTCGCCAAAGGTGATGGGCTCTCGGCCCCTAGCCCTTTTGCTCGGGCGGTCGCCAGAGCCTGTGAGATGGCAGCCAGCGGGGAGGCCGGCGAACTTAGGCGAGGGTTCGCCCCCGTCTCCGTTGCGAGGGAGGAGACAGCGGGCGTTTGGATCTTTAGGGGAATCGGTTGTCATGTGGGCGAAGATCGGAAGGCCAACTTTTGTTTTTGTGGAGTTGTGACTTCCCACAGACGGCGCCAACTGATGGAGCTCCTTTTCAGGCCTCCGTCAGATGTTGTCTTCCGTTGATCTCACGATAGACTTGGTTGATTATCCTCCGTTGCGTGTGGGTCTCAATGGGTTTCTGAAGGAAGAGGAGAAGTGAGGGAGTTGGTGCCGAGTACCTGCAAAGAAGTCCCGGGGTGGTTTGGTACCACCAAGGACCCTCCGACGCTCAAGTTAGTGATGAGATCCGAGCAGAGTAACGGCTTAAAAGAGTAAAAAATGGCTTACTTGACCCCTCTGTGATGGGGGTTTATATAGTGGCGGCAGCACGCAGTAGCAGGCGCGAGAATCTCGCCGGCAGTTGCGCTCCCAACGTCACGCCCGCGTAAAGAGCGGATCGCCCGTCAATGGGGATCATGATGGCGTGGAACGTGGGATGTTGCCGGCGGAGAATCTGCGCATGGCGAGATTTGCAGAGCGGCGGTTACACCTGTGAGTGGTGGAGTTGGTCGGTCGGAAGACCGAGGAAAGTGGCCTCGGCTGGAGAGCTCGGGGACGAGCAAGAGAGCCGAGGAGTCTTGGTCCTGTGGCAGCTCGGGACGAGCCGAGAGGCCGAGGAGGCCAATTTTCATGGGCTCTGAGGAGAGCCAGCTTATGCTTGCAGGTCGGGTACAGGGGTGGCCTGGTGGGCCCTTTCTTCTGAGTCCTACGGCACGTCACCTGCCGCGTGTCATGATCTTGGGGACCGCCAATATCGAGCACTATCACTTCTTCTATCGCTGTAATCTTAGGTTGCCAAGATTGAATTAGTGATCAAAGAATTTTATAATTACAAATTTCTTTCCTAAGTTAAATAATTCAGTTACTATGTTATTAAACCTAGAGTACATAGAATTGATTGTCTCGTTTTCTTTCATAGAAAACATTTCGTATTCATGCATTAGACGATTTATCTTACTTTCTTTTACTTGATTAGTCTCTTCATGTGCAGTCTTAAGTGTTTTCCAGATATCATGTGTTGTTTGGTATATGGAAATTCTATTGAATTCTTCTGGAACAAATGAGAATTGAAGGGCGTTCATGGCTTTTACATTAAAATCATAGAATGATTATTAGCGTCAGAATAAGGCTTTGTAGTAGGAATACCATAAGGTGTGTCTAAAATATCTAGTATTTCTAAGTCTATGCATTCTAAAAATATTCTCATTTTGGTTTTCCAAAATTGAAAGTTTGTGCCATTAAAAAGTGAAGGTCGTGTGGTGGATTGACTCTCTAATTGATTTGCTATTATAGAATCTAAAAACTCAAGATGTTAATCTTTAAAATATAAGCAATATGCTCTGATACCAATAGGATATACCTTACTGGATGTGAATAAGGTAACTACGTGTTATATGGCAAATTTAAAAACTTAATTACTATATTGATTTTTTTAATAAGTTTTCATGGAAAAAAAAGTTAAATTATGAAGCTTATTGCAATAATCAAACAACAACAACAACAACTGAGCCTTTTATCCCAAGCATATGGGTAGGCTGCATGAACCAACAAAAGGATCACGCTGGGTCCAGCACATGAATCCTCCGCCTCCACTCACTCTTATCGAACAATATCCTTTCATTGAGGCCTTTGGCAACCATATCTTTTCGTATCACCTCCATCCATGTTTTCTTCGGTCTCCCTTTCACCCTTTTGACATTGCCTATATTGAGAGTATACATTCGTCGGAACGGTGCTTCTATAGGTCTGCGTCGCACATGACCAAACCATCTTAACCGGTTTTCCCGCATCTTCTCCTCCACAGGTGCTACACCAACTCTTGCACGAATATCCTCATTTCGCACCTTATCTTTTCTAGTGTTACCACACATCCAACGAAGCATGCGTATCTCCGCTACGTGCATTTTCTGTGTATGATGCTTCTTAGGAGCCCAGCATTCTGTATCATATAATAAGGCAGGCCGAATAGCGCTCCTATAAAAATTCCCTTTCAACCTTAACAAGAAGTTACGATCGCACAAAATCTATGTTGCACTCCTCCATTTCAACCAACCAGCTTGGATCCTTTGATTAACATCGCTATCGAACTCTCCATTCTTTTGGATGATGGAACCTAGATATCTAAATTGATCGCTTGATGATATCTCTTGCCCTTCCAGTGTTATACCAATATGGTCTCGACTTCTCTGTTTGCTAAATTTGCAATGCATATATGCTGTCTTGGACATGCTCAATCTGAACCCCCGAGAATCCAATGTTTGCCCCCATAACTCCAATTTGGCATTAACCCCTGCTTTTTTCTCATTTACTAAAACAATATCATCAGCAAATAGCATACACCAAGGTACCTCATCTTGGATAGTTCTAGTAAGCTCATCCATCACAATGGTAAACAGGAATGGACTTAATGCAGATCCTTGATGTAAACCAATTGTAATCGGAAAATTATTCGTCAAGCCGCCGCAAGTTCTGACACTTACCACTACTCCATCGTACATGTTCTTGATTATGTCAATATATTTTATGGGGACCCCCTTCTTCATCATTGTCCCCCATAATACCTCTCTAGATATATTATTGTACACTTTCTCTAAATAAATAAATATCATATGCAAATCTTTTCTCCTCTCTCGAAAACGCTCGACAAGTTGACGAAGCAAATGAATAGCTTCTGTCGTCGATCGTCCAGGCATGAACCCAAACCGGTTCTCTGTTATCTTAATATCTTTTCTTAGACTGTGGTCAATCACTCTCTCCCAAAGTTTCATGGTGTGACACATAAGTTTTACTCCACGGTAGCTTGAGCAACTTCGAATGTCACCCTTGTTCTTATAGATAGGTATAAGGATACTTTTTCTCCATTCATTTGGCATCTTTTTGGTCCTCCAAATCTTATTAAACAGGTCTGTCAACCATTTAACACCTATTTCTCCTAAGTATCGCCAAACTTCAATAGGAATCCCGTCTGCACCAATCGCTTTTCTTGATCGCATTCTCTTCAAAGCCTTTTTAACCTCAGGTATTCTTATTTTACGCATGAAATCAAGATTTATATCCTGAGATTGAATGACACGTCCATCCAAATTCTTAGTAAATCTCTCATCGAATAATTTGTCAAAACAATCTCTCCACCTTTCCTTGATATACTCATCTCGAACTAAAACCTTCTGATCTTCATCTTTGACACACTTCACCGCACATAAGTCTTTGGTCTTCCTTTTCCACATCCGAGCAATCCGGTATATATCATTTTCAGCCTCCTTAGTATCCAACTTCTCGTACACCTCCTTGTAGAGCTTAGTTTTAGCTCCCCGAATAGCTTTCTTAACTTCCCTTTTAGCCATTTTATACTTCTCAAATCTCTCTGCATCGCTACTTTTTTCAAATCTTTATAAGAATCTCTCTTGATTTTAATAGCAGTCTTTACTTCTTCGTTCCACCATGATGTGTCCTTAAATGGTGGAACACAACATCTCGACTCACCAAGTAGATTTCTAGCTACCCTCTTGATATAACTAGCCATATTGTTTCATGTTCTGTCTGAATCATCTTCAGACTGCCAATCCGCCTATTGAAACGCATGATTTATAAAAACATTTTGGTTACCTTCTTTCAGTCGACACCACTTAATTTTAGGCTCTACCTTACGTCTAATCTTTCTAGGTCCTCTTCTAAATCTAAAATCTAGAACTAAAAGTTTATGTTGAGTGGTTACACTCTCGCCTGGCACTACCTTACAGTCGATACAATAACCTCTATCTATCATTCTCGTCAGAAAAAAGTCTATTTGACACTACACCCGGGGTCCGATGTAGCGCGTCGTTTCCGGATGACGACCTAGAAGCCCTTGCATACTTAACACTAAACCCGAGATCCGATGTAGCGCGTCTCTGAGTAGGGGACGCTCCAACAATATTCTTATTATGGTTCATGTCATAGAATGTGACAAAGTTTTACGTTGGCTATCACAAGCCTACCACAACCTTCACGCTTTCTCATCCGGACTTGGGACCGGCAACGGTGGGCTTTTATTGCAATAATCAAAACAACACAGAAAATAAAGTTAGAGTCAAGAGTAATGCAAACACAGGAGAATTGTTGACTATGGTTCACCACTCCCAATGGTTAGTCCCCGCCTGTGACACCTTCTCAGGATTTTCCACTATATTCAAAAGTATGAAGAACACAAATCTCTCTTCATAAGGATCACCCACTTGAACTTGTGATTCCCTAAGAAAACTCTTTTTCCTCACTAATCCGGATTCTCTAGGAAAAACCCATTTCCTCTCTAATCCGCAATTCTCTAAGAAAAACTCTTTTTCCACTCCGAATGCACAATTCAAGAAATGAGAGACACCTTCTCTTGTAGGGAAGAATAACGAACCTTCTTTAAGGATTTACAATCATTTACAAACAACCAAATACTCACTCAAAATTCTATGATCTCAAAAGATTAATACCAGTGTGGCACGAGAATTGTTTTGAGAGATTATTTCAAGTTTTGGTTCTGGAGGAAATGAAAAGATTATGACAAGTTAAGGCACAAGATGAACAAGAATATTTCTCAAAAGAGTATGCAATGAATGCATGTCCAAGTGTTTGATATCTAGGATATTTATAGGAGTAGAAAGGGGTAGTTATTATAATTGCTGATAACTTCCAAAAACAGTTAATGACCATCAGAAACGGTTTGAAATCAAATTGGCGTATATATCCGTTCATTTGAATATCCAAACAGAAAATAACTGGCAAAAAATGCCAAGGCAAACATCTGACGTCTATTGGTCAAGAATTCCTTAAGGAGACGTCTGGTACAGACGTCTCTCTTGAGAGATAAAAACTGATATTTTAAAATTTCCTTTACTAGATGTCTGTAGGAGGCGTCCGGTGTTCAACAAGTTCTTCAGGAGACATCTGATGCGTCGTCTCTGAAATAAAAATAGTGAATAGAAATTGAAAATTTTCTTCTGCAGACATCTGGTGATTAAAAATTGTTTAAGCAAACGTCTGGTACAGACGTATGCAGTCTGACATGTTTGAATATAAATTTTGAAAGTTTGAGCGGTTTGAATTCTAACGAATATGTTAGTTGTCTCTCAATGAGAGAGGAGACGTCTGAAGAATAGAAATATGTTTTAAAGTGGTTTCTAAACTTGTGAGATCAACACTAGACTCTATTACAAAACTTATATCTCATTTCTTCAACTTGGTTCTTCTTTGGTCTTCATTTCCATATGATGTTACTTTGAGATGTCTTTGTATCTTGAATAAGCTTGCATCATGATCTTTGCTTGCGTCAAGTCTTCATTCCATATTGACATTTTGAGTGTGAATCTTATTGTAAGCAATCTTGCTTGATGTTGAGATATTATACTTGTTGTACTCAAGAATAAAAACTTGGAAACATCGTTAGTAACACATGAGTTCTTTAAATAAAGTTTTGTTTTAAATAATCAAAACTGAAGATCATATAATAGAAGTGTCAACACTTAAAATCGACGAAATAAGGTCGAACATCCAGTAAAGGTTAGGGGCTTCGGGTTTGAGATCGTTTTTTAAGATCTCAAACCCTAGCCCCCCATTTCCCTGCTTCCTGTCACTCTCTGTTTCCTAAGATACGTAACTATGGCACATGACAGAGCTAACCATTCTACCTATAGTTAGGAATCATCCATCCATAGTCATATTACGGCTGTTTATCGGATATCAAGAATAGTAAAATATATAATCTAGCTAACACATGTCTATCTGCCACAGTAAATAGAATCAAAAAAATGCATAAAGCGGAAACAAATCAAGATCCAATAAACAACAGTATCTGAATCACGTCCCAATATAGGCTCATATCAATAGAAATAAAAGTGCGGGAATAAATAAACTAAGAGTCTATAAACTAAATAGCTAGCTCCTCATTACTCGGCTTGATTGTTGAAGTAATTTTGATCTGTCTGCGATAAAGGTAGAGAATTGGGCCATGCAAAACCCAAACGTCAGTGCGTCATAATATCAAAACAATATTAATAACCAGGATATGATGCTATGATTAAACATGAATATAAATAATAAACACAAGTAAAACAATGAGATATATGTATATGATGTGTATCTTAAATTCTGTGTGTCTAGATTATCTATTTTAGAAGTCTTTGAAATCAATTAATTTAATCATCGTCGTAACTCAACAGTATATATCCAGTTCATGCCCTACGGGACCATGGCAAGCAATGATTTATTCCATAACGCCCGGAATCACGGCAAATAATGATTTATTCTGTAACGCCCGAAATCACGGCAAACAATAATTTATTCCGTAACGCCCGGAATCAAGGCAAACAATGATAATATCCTCTTGAGTTATGTTTTGGTTACATTCTTGATTTCCCATTTTCCCCCAAGGTTTGTGTTCAAGTCAGGTATTGTCAATATAATCTAATGCCAATACAAGATCAAGCAGGTACCGATCTTGTCTATATAGATAAAAAGTCACGTCCATCAGGACAACAATCAGGATTGTTGGCATTAACAATAAAATCCAAGTAACAATTCTGGTAATGTGTCGTGAACATGTCATGTTCTGTATATTAACCAAAATAGATACCAACGTAAAACTGTAATCAATATCGAAACACAACTAATACTAAGATGCATATATATCTATCTGTAATAACCGTTATACGTCCATTACCATGTATTATGTAATCTAGATAATATATTGAACTGATATAGTAGTATAATAATATCGTGATGTTCCGACATGCAACTAGATAAACGATTATCAGTACGGATACAGACGGATGCTATAAAACTGTGAATCGGTAATATTTGCTGAATAATAAAACACATGCACTATCATTTATTAAATAGATATTGATATAATAACATAGTATGTTGCAAATTTAGAACTTGCCTGATCGGATCTCATGTCAAGATACGGATATCACGTCCGACGTCGAAATAAAGTTACAATGCAAAACTTGCGTGCGCAGGACTGGTCCTAGCTGAGCAGTTGCGTGACGTAGTGGCCGGGCTAGACGACGACGGTGGCTAGGTCGTCTAGATCGTCGGCGACATGTGCAACTCCGGCGAGACGGCCGGAAAATCAAGAAAAGAAAAAAAGAAAAGAAATGAAGAAGAGGAAGAAGAGAGGAAAGAGAGAGGTACGGGTTAGGTTTAAATATAATAGGTTTTATAATTATATATATTATTAGAGACAGAGAGAGAAAGTTAGAGGGAGAGAGGGAGACAGAGGAAGAGACGAGAGAGGGGGAGGGGGAGGGATATGTTAATATAAATTATTTAATATATTATATATTATATTTGTTTAAAAGTATTGTTTATTAATATAAATTATTTAATATATTATATATTATATTTGTTTAACAGTATTTTTGTATTATTAGTTATAATATATATATATATATATATATATATATATTATAAGTTTTTACAGATAATATCAGACCGCTCTGAATATTACTCGTGACCATTCAAAAATCTAGTTTTTAAATATGGAGAATATACGTAAGAGTTTAAACCATAATGGGATATTCTGTCAATAAAAATGTATACCCCCAAGTACGGATCTACATAAATATACGTAGCGATCAATAACGAGTATGTTTTACCAATTAGGACATCAACATGATATATAGGTGCAACCACATGATATGAGGTACGATGACATGCAAGGCTAGATATTAAAATATATTATTTGATCTTTTATTTTGTATTATTAAAAGATATGTGGAATATATTATACATGTGTATAATATCTAGATTTGCACGGATACTCTGTACTAGCAAATATTTAATATAATCTTGAACCATGATGGGTTTCAAATATGCGGGTCGGGTCGGATATTAACCATAACTATCAATTGAACTATCCGCAACCCAAAAGCAATAATAATAAAGAATTTTACCGCAAGATTTGAAATAACCCAAATAAATATAGTATAACAGTGCTAGGGTATTACATTATACCCAACTATAAAAGAATTTCTTCCTCGAAATTCCCGGAACATGAAAAAGACAAGAAAATACAGATCTAAGAAAAGAGGTGTGGAAACATCTGTCGGATCCTGTCTTCACGTTCCCAAGTCGATTCTTCGCACGAACGATTCCTCCATGAAACAAGTACTGGAGGGATAACTTTATTCTTGAGGAATTTTTCTCGTTAATCCACAATCACCATTGGTCACTCTTCATATGTTAAACCTTCCCTTATAGTCAGTTCCGAGTGATCTAGGACGTCCGTCTCATCTCGAACATACGTGCTGAGTTGAGATACATGAAACGCGTCATGAACTCCCTCCAAGGATGGTAGTAAAGCCAAGAAATAAGCTAGCTCTCCGACACGCTCGATAATACCAAAAGGCCCTACGAATCGAAGACTAAGCTTATCTCGACTACCAAATCAGATCACTCCTCTAGTCGATGATATCTTCAAGAATACAAGATCACCAACTGCGAACTCTAGAGCTCTTCGTCCAGTATCAGCCTAACTTTTCTGCCGATCTTGTGCCGCCTTCATATGATTTCGGATCACGTTAACTTTCTCCACCGTTTGCACAATAAAATCTGGTCCCAATAATCTTCTTTCTCTAATATCATCCCAACAGACAGGCAAGCGACACTTACGACCGTATAATGCTTCGAATGGAACCATCTGTATAGTCTCCTGAAAACTGTTATTGTATGAAAATTCGACCAAGTGAAAATGATTCTCCTATGAACCCTTGAAGTCTAACATGTATGCTCTCAATATATCTTCAGGAGTTTGGATCGTTCTTTCAGACTAGTCAGAGGATGATAGGCCGTGCTAAATTTCAAGCGAGTTCCCAAACTGTAACATTTCAAAAAAATAATATATTATTTTTTGGGATTTTTATAATTTAATAATAAAATATTGAATATTTTAAATAAGGCGGTATAATTAAATACCGATAATTTAGGAAAAAATTGGAAAATTATAGAAATTACTTTTATGTGAATTATGTAAATTTTAAGTTTTTATGATTAATTATATGCTAATTTAGTGCTAATCGCGAATAAAAATCGCTAATCGGATTTTAAGCTTGTTTTGTGCAAAACATTCACCATGTCTTTATACACTTGTTACATTTTTCCTATATGATTTTGGGTGCATGGCTTTTGTTTTGGGGTTACTATTGAGGAGAGAAGGAAAATAGAAAAGAAAAGAAAATAGAAAAGGAAAATAATAAAGAATTAGGTATGGGTGAGAGAGAGAAAGGTGAGGGTTGCTTTGACTTGGCCATTCCCTCTTCATTCTTCACCCATTTTCTCTCCCCTCCTCATCATTGCTGCTGCTGCCGTCCTAGCTCCCTCCCCTCTTCACCTCCTCAAAACTCCATGAAAAACACCTTAAAACCCAAATCCCATTTCGTTAAAAAGATGCACAAGCTCAAGGGAAGCATATTGGACCAAGAAAAATCAAATTTTGGACACTTGGGGCAACTCAAGAAAATTCTTGAGTTGCCAAATGAGGTATTTTCTGAACCCTTAGCTTAGTATTTCCTTTTCTTTTTATAACAACTCCAATTTTTGTATATATAAAATTGATTTAAATTTGAAGTATACTTGAGGTATTTAATGTTGCTGTTACCACTTTAAGTATTTATTTTCCCACAATAATTACAAGAAGGAGCTTGTAGCTCATTGGTAACACCTTGCACTGCTGAACCAAGCCACCAGAATTCAAATCCCCTGCCCCACATTATTTTTAGATTGTTTTTGTTTTAAATTCCTTGGAAGCCCAACAGTCCACAGACCACAACTCCCAAACTTTGAACTTCACCTGAAAAACTAAAAATACCAGGAGCCACATCAGACGAACCCCCACCCACCGACCACCGGACTCGGCCAGGATCGGCCGAGTCGGCAGGCGGACCGGCCGACTCGGGCCGGCGCTGCCGGCCGGACCGCCGAGTCCCCTGAACAAAAAATGCGCCTCTTAACCTTCCTAACCCTCTACACACTTTAAATGTTTGGATCGGTTCCTGAGAATTCAATATACCCTAATTAGTATGATTTTTAATGTTTTTCCCACATTTTTACAATTTTTTTAATTAAAAACTCTTCACCTACCCTACCCTAGTCTACCCTATAAATACACCTCCTACCCTCTACCCTCTCATCCCAAAACCCTAAGCTCACTCTCTCAAAATCTTCTCAAAAGTTGTGTACTTTGAAAACAAGTTCGCGGTGAAACTCCGACGAAATTCCGGCGACGTTTTCAGGAACAACCAGCGACGAAGCAACGCCTCGACAACCGCTCTAGTCCCCCCTTCACTCCTTTGCTTAATCGAAACCCGTAAGTCCCATTCTATCCCTCTTTCTATTTCTCTAAAATACGAAATTACAAAACCCGACGGAATCGGAACAAATCCGATTTGCGATTCGGTTTTTTCTATAAAATTTCACTTCTCACCAATACATTCATGCCTAAACATCTTTATGTTGACTATTAAACATTTAACAATCAATTTGAATAAGTTTCATCACATGAAATGTTAGCCTTTCCAATTTATCGTATTTTTCACTTAAATACCACAATGTTTCGATTTCATATTTAACCCCTTAACTTTGCTATACATTTAAAGTAGAGCACGAGGTAATGACCTACCTCCAAACACACGCAAATACAACCTAAACGACATCATCAAAAACTTAGAATACGATAAAACATTACTTTCATTTAAGTATCATATTCTTAATAAAATCATTTCTAAAAGTTTTAGCTTTGATACACTTTTAAATAAATACCTCTTATTAGGAAAACACGATAAGTTGTGGACATCGATCGTTTATCTAAACCTGACTTTGTGGTGTTTAGGCTAGGCAAGTGAGAAAAGCTAACTTTAAAAGGCCCGTCTCACGGTGATTCGTGAGCGGATCCCTCCTTTCCTCATTTGTACTTACCTGACCACAATTGGCGGTGAAGAGACGATTTGAGGCTTCTAACGACTTATCGTTTAGACCATTTAGAAATAGGCTAGTTGACTTAGGAAACCCTAGAATCTAAAATACGGAAAATTTACACCTTTGCAAATAAATACCTTTTATTTTATAAAACCGTTTTCTAAAGGATTAGTATTTTACAATCTTTGCAAAGCGCTGCTACAACCCATTTTTGGGGAACCCGTTCGGGATGGTGCAGATTATCGCACATCTTTGGGCTTAGTAGTGCGAGATTCAGACCTCCGCAAGGAGCATTCGGTCTCGAAAGGTTTAAAATACGACATCTTAAGAAAATGAGATTTTTGGAATATAAAATATTTATTAAAATTATTTTTGTATAAATATATGTATATTTATCATTTAAATATCTATTTTATTATAATATAAATTTTTCACCTTTTTCTAAAAATCACAAGAATAAATATTACATTAAAATACCATGAACTTCAAATAAATCAATATTACAGATAAATACCCTTATTTATAAAAACTAGGATATTTTCACTAGAAATGTCACAATATAAAACCCACCCTCATTACAATTCTAAAGACGAACAATAAATACTTGAGGCGTATTTTGAAAAGTATATAAAAGTATTTTTCCATAAAAACCCCTCAAGTTTTATAAATTACCCTAAAGACCCTAGCAATTATAAGACCTCGATTCATAATTCTGATTGTCTGACTCGGGTTTGAGTCTGATTAATTTGACTTGAATATGATTCAAGTCAATCTGTAATCTACAAGATTCCAATTCAATGTGAACACATGAATCCATGAATACAATTATCAATTTATACAACTTGACTGAACCGAACCATGGATATATATATTCCTTTTACATGATTCTCAGTATTCCATTTACATGACTCTACAGTTACAACCGTTTCCCGATATCATGGTTTCGGTCAGTCAGTCAGTCAATCAATCATACAACCAATACAATTTACAAGATAACAATACAAACAAGACATCGCGGGATTTAAGGGGTAGATTGGTACGGAAGGTGTTAAAGGTGACATGAGGTGGTCAGATTAAGAAACCTAACCTATATTCCGTTGCTGTTGTACCGTGGCTTAACGATTCCTTGTACATTCCGTTTCCCTGGTCTCTGGCATATAGAGACCCCCCTCGTATATACCAGCATCCTTCTGTACCAAGTTACAAACAACAGCGTTAACACAACATTACAACAATAGTATACAACCTTAAAAGATATCTTCTTATTCTGTCTATTCTACTTTCCTCTTACCTTTGGGACTTACCGAGCGACCTGTTCACTGATAACATTCTATTTCTTTTTTCTTTGAATGTCGTCAGCTGATTTAGACCCGGCAGAGATCGAGCCATCTGTAGAAGACTTGGAGCAGTTTGCCGAAAACCCTGCACTTTAGTTTCATTGTACACTTTTCTTTTCAGTCCTTTTCATTTCCTGTTATGCTACTGTTTAGGCATCTTTTATTTCAGTTGTATTTCCTTTTCATGCATTGTACAAAAGAATGTTAATAAATAAAAGTTGTTGTTTTTATTATCTCTTGTCTCTTGTGTATTTATTTTATATTGCTTAGATACGCTTAGCGTATGTACTTCTGAGTATATACATAGCGGACCTCGTCGCGTCCCCTTCGCCGTACACTGGGAAGCGGGGCGTGACAGGTTTTGTTGGTGGCCCATGCAGATCAGAGCTGTATGAATCCCTATCATGCAGTTCTGTTCTGCGTGAACAACCTAAGCAATATAACACAAGAACCAGCAACTAAAACATTCTTTACAATTCATGTTCCTTGAATCTTACAATTTCATATTCCTTGAATCCTATCATTTCATGTACTCGAATCTGTCTTAACCCAAATTTTTCTTCAGGGTTATGGATTCCCCGAACAACACCAGCACCAACGTCAACAACACATCTCCAGCACTACCTCTCACACTAGCTGTTCCTGCGCCACCTACCGAGCAAACAGAGCTACGCGAGACGATCCGCAGCCTTCTCGAGGGACAGCAACAACTCCTGAACCGTCCCGAGACTGATGCACTGGGGTAAAGCAATTTAGGGCTTTACATCCAAGCAGTTCTCTGGAAAAGGAAGCCCTCTTGAAGCTGAAGAATGGGCACAAAGCATAGAAGACGATCTGGCAGCAGCTCAAGTGCCAGACATAGCTTGGGTCCGTGTAGCGAAACTACAGCTCACGGAAAATGCTCGCAACTGGTGGAAGGCGGAAGAAAGCCGTCTTGTATAGCCTATTGAATGGAAGACTTTTCGCAAGAAATTCGACGCGAAATACTTCTCTGTGACTGCCAGGTTTGCCATGGAGAAGCAGTTCATTCATCTACAACAAAGATCGATGTGGGATAAATCGGTAGATGAATACGACGCTGAATTTACCATGTTAAGCCGGTAAGATATGTCGCAATAGTTCAATTTTTTAAATATCACATACTACACAGCTAACACCATCCTTAAACATATCGCGGCACATTTGATACCGACGGACGAGATCAGAGCCCGTCGCTTTCAACAAGGACAGGACACAGAGATTCATGCTGCTCTAGCCACAGGAAAATTTTTTACTCATGAGGATGCTCTGGAAGCTGCCCGCAGTTATGAGGTAGTGATAAAAGCAAGGGGCAGACTTCAGTCTACAGGAGTCAAGCGCCCTGCCAACCAGATGACAGGTGGAGCTTCGTCCAGACCACCTTTTGTGCCAAGGCGACCCGGAGTACCGAACCATCGTCCCAGCCCAGCCTTTTGTAACTACTGCAAGAGAGCTGGACATATGATGAAAGACTGCAGGAGAGCCAACCGCCTTTGCTTAGTCTGTTGCTCAGCTACTCATGATATTGGGTCTTGTCCCCAAAGGCAAAACCCAGTTGCTGTACCCAGGCCAGCAAACAATTACCCACAGCGCCCAGCCATCCAAGCCCCTGCTCTAAGACTTGCACTACCTGCACCACCCAGAGGACCACAAGCTGCACCACCTCCTCGTCAGTTCCATCAAGCTCAAAGGAATGTTCTGAGGAATGCTCCTCAGGCCAGGAGGAATGTACCAAAGCGCCAGGTTTTCACGATGTCTGTGGAAGAAGCTGAGGCCACTGGCCAAGTCATCACTGGTAAACTTTCCTTCTCAAACTTATCTTTTAGTCTTGGTTAGCTACACACTTTCCCTATACCTAAAACATATCCCATATATCTTAGGTACAATCCTAGTAGCCTCACTACCTGCACTTGCACTGTTTGATACTGGAGCATCCCACTGCTTTATGTCGCAACGGTTCGTCCAAACCCATGCGATTCCAGTCTCACCGCTTGTATCCAGCTGGAATGTCAGTTCCGGAAATGGCGTTCTAAAGGCAACTATGGGATACAGCTTGTGTCCAGTCGTCGTCTGCAGCAGAGAATTTTATGCTGACTTCAAAGTACTAGACATACCGAACTTCGATGTGGTTCTAGGAATGGATTGGCTTGGAACTTTTTATGCTACCATCGACTGTCATCAAAGGAGGGTAGTATTCGAGATTCCAGACCATCCGGTCTTCTATTTCAAAAGCGGAGACCGTACCCTAGAGCCAAGTACCTACAAAGTGAAGCCAAGGGAAGCATTAGTTGCAGCAGCTCAAGCAGAAGAAGAATTAAGACCAGAGGTAGTCCGAGAGTTCGACGATGTATTTCCTGACGATATATCAGGTTTGCCTCCCGATCGAGCTCTTGAATTCAGTATTGATTTAGTACCAGGAGCCCAACCGGTGATCAAAGCACCTTATAGATTAAGTCCGGAAGGTTTGAAGGAAGTCCGAACACAGTTGGAGGAATTATTGGCGAAAGGATGGATTCGTCCCAGCACTTCAAGTTGGGGAGCACCTGTACTACTGGTGAAGAAGAAGGAAGGTTCATACAGAATGTGCATCGATTATAGGGCCTTGAACAAAGTCACTATAAAGAACAAGTATCCACTCCCACGCATCGATGATTTATTCGATCAGCTAAGTGGATCTTGTGTTTTCTCTAAATTGGATCTTCGTTCAGGTTATCATCAAGTGAAGGTCAAGGAAGCTGATATTCACAAAACAACTTTCAGAACTCGCTATGGACGTTACGAATTTCTAGTGATGCCATTTGGAGTGACCAATGCACCAGCAATATTCATGAACCTAATGAATCAAGTTTTCCGGGAGTACTTAGACAGGTTTGTTGTCATCTTCATCGACGACATCCTAGTGTATTCTAAGATTCGGAAAGAGCATGCAGAGCACCTACGAATTATCCTGGAAACTCTTCGACAACATAAGCTTTATGCCAAGTACAGCAAGTGCGAGTTTTGGCTAAATCAAGTTGGTTTTCTTGGACATATCGTATCAGGAGAAGGAATTCCTGTAGATCCAGCCAAAGTTTCAGCAGTTAGCGAATGGCCTACACCAAAGTCAGTGAAGGACATTCGGAATTTCTTGGGTTTAGCTGGATATTACAGAAGGTTCATTGAAGGATTCTCAAAGATAGCAACACCCCTGACCAAGCTCACACAAAAAGATGAAGAATTTGTGTGGTCAGAAGCATGCGAACAAGCTTTCGTAGAACTCAAGTCAAGATTGACATCTGCACCTATTCTCGTAATACCGGATCAATCTGGAGGATTCTAAGTGCATTGTGATGCATCCGGTAAGGGATTAGGATGTGTTCTACATCATCACGGTAAGGTTGTGGCTTATGCTTGAAGACAACTGAAGACTCATGAGCGTAATTATCCAACGCATGATCTGGAGTTGGCAGCCGTCATCTTTGCTCTCAAGATTTGGCGCCATTATTTACTTGGTGAATGAGTGAACATCTACACAGATCATAAAAGTCTGAAGTACGTGTTTACTCAGAAGGAGTTGAATATGCGGCAGAGAAGATGGTTAGAACTCATGGCGGACTTTGACATCAACCTGCAATATCACCCAGGGAAGGTGAACGTAGTACCTGATGCTCTTAGTCGCCAACCATTATCGATGAATCTCACCGCTCAGTGGAAGCTTCAGCAAGACTTGCATCAGATGGAGATTGAAGTAGTCATGCCAGGTAATGCTTCAAGTTTGATGAGTCTACAAGTTCAATCAACCATTGTCAATCAGATTAAAGCAGCTCAAGCAAGTGATGCTAAGTTGCAAAGGATCAGAGAACAAGTGGAGAATGAACTCAGAACAGACTTCATCATCCATGAAGACGGATCTTTGAGATACGGCAGCAGATTGTGTGTACCAAAAGGTCCTGTTCGGGAAGAGTTAATGAAAGAAGCTCACAGCTCTCCTTACTCAGTACATCCTGGAGGTACAAAAATGTACAAAGATCTACGTCAGAATTATTGATGGCATGAAATGAAGCGTGAAGTAGCCAGAAGCATCGCAAAATGTTTGGTGTATCAGCAAGTAAAGGCTGAACATCACAGGACAGCTGGACTACTTCAACCATTACCAATCCCAGAATGGAAGTGGCAACACATCACGATGGACTTTGTGACTGCTCTTCCTCGCAGCACAAAGGGTAACGATGTTATATGGGTCATTGTGGATCGACTCACAAAGTCGGCTCACTTCATCCCATTCCGAGTTGGCCAATCAACTGAGACACTAGCAAAGAAGTACATGGAGGTAATAATCTATTTAAGATTTAAACTCTTCATAATGTACTATCTCTGATACCCATGAACTCATACAGGAAATTGTGAGACTTCATGGAGTACCGGTCTGCATTGTCTCCGATCGTGACACCAGGTTCCGGTCGCAATTTTGGCAGAGTTTGTAAGCAAGCTTAGGAACAAGTCTGAACTTCAGCACGTCTTATCATCCACAAACAGATGGTCAGTCGAAACGAACTATTCAGATCTTGGAGGATATGATCAGAGCGTGTATGCTAGACTTCAAAGGATCGTGGGAAGATCACCTGCATCTTGTGGAGTTCGCGTACAATAACAGCTACCAAGCAAGCATAGGAATGACACCTTTTGAAGCATTGTATGGAAGGAAGTGTCGATCACCATTAAGTTGGGACGACATCGGAGATAGGGAACTTCTTGAACCAGAGATGATAGTAGCGACCGTTGATGTGGTTCGTACGATCAGGGAAAGGATGCGCATAGCCCAAGATCGACAGAAACACTGGGCTGATGCAAAGAGACGACACTTGGAGTTCCAGCCAGGAGACCATATATTCTTGAAGATATCTCCGAACAGCGGAGTGATCCGATTTGGAAGACGGGGTAAATTGAGTCCGAGATATATTGGACCGTTCGACATACTCGAACGAGTCAGTGAAGTGGCATACCGCTTAGCGCTTCCACCCTCATTAGAAGGAGTGCATAACGTGTTCCACATATCCCAACTTAGAAAGTATGTGAGTGACCCCAGCCACGTTCTTGATCATTTCGAGCTCACTATACAGCCCGACTTGTCTTGTGAGCAACAGCCTGTGGAGATCCTGAACAGGAAAGTGAAGACACTTCAGAATAAGAAAGTTAACTTGGTCCGGGTAATGTGGAGGAAAGACACTCCAGGAGAATCCACTTGGGAAAGAGAAGATGAAATGCGTGCAAGATATCCTTACCTCTTTGTAAACTAGTCTTCAAATAAAGTTGTAAATTTCGAGGACGAAATTTTTGTGAGGAGGGTAGATTGTAACAACTCCAATTTTTGTATACATAAAATTGATTTAAATTTAAAGTATACTTGGGGTATTTAATGTTGTTGTTACCACTTTAAGTATTTATTTTCCCACAATAATTACAAGAAGGAGCTTGTAGCTCATTGGTAACACCTTGCACTGCTGAACCAAGCCACCAGAGATCAAATCCCCTGCCCCACATTATTTTTAGATTATTTTTGTTTTAAATTCCTTGGAAGCCCAACAGTCCACAGACCATAACTCCCAAACTTTGAACTTCACCTGAAAAACTAAAAATACCAGGAGCCACATCAGACGAACCCCCACCCACCGACCACCGGACTCAGCCGGACCGCCGAGTCCCCTGAACAAAAAATGCGCCTCTTCGCCTTCCTAACCCCCCCGCACACTTTAAATGTTTGGATCGGTTCTCGAGAATTCAATATACCCTAATTGCTATGATTTTTAATGTTTTTCCCATATTTTTACAATTTTTTTTAATTAAAAACTCTTCACTTACCCTACCCTAGTCTACCCTATAAATACACCCCCTACCCTCTACCCTCTCATCCCAAAATCCTAAGCTCACTCTCTCAAAATCTTCTCAAGAGTTGTGTACTTTGAAAACAAGTTCGCGGCGAAGCTCCGACGAAATTCCGGCGGAAATTCCGGCGACATTTTCAGGAACAACCGGCGACAAAGCAACGCCTCGGCAACCTCTCTAGTCCCCTCTTCACTCCTTTGCTTAATCGAAACCCGTAAGTCCCATTCTATCTCTCTTTGTATTTCTCTAAAATACGAAATTACAAAACCCGACGGAATCGGAACAAATCTGATTTCCGATTCGGTTTTCTATAAAATTTTACTTCTCACCAATACATTCATGCCTAAACATCTTTATGTTGACTATTAAACATTTAACAATCAATTTGAATAAGTTTCATCACATGAAATGTTAGCCTTTCCAATTTATCGTATTTTTCACTTAAATACCACAATGTTTCGATTTCATATTTAACCCCTTAACTTTGCTATACATTTAAAGTAGAGCACGAGGTAATGACCTACCTCCATACACACGCAAATATAACCTAAACGACATCATCAAAAACTTAGAATACGATAAAACAATACTTTCATTTAAGTACCATATTCTTAATAAAATCATTTCTAAAAGTTTTAGATTTGATACACTTTTAAATAAATACCTCTTATTAGGAAAACACGATAAGTTGTGGACATCGATCTTTATCTAAACATGACTTTGTGATGTCTAGGTTAGGCAAGTGAGAAAAGGTAACTTTAAAAAGCCCGTCTTACGGTGATTCGTGAGCGGATCCCTCCTATCCTCATTTGTACTTACTTGGCCACAATTGGCTGTAAAGAGGCGATTTGAGGCTTCTAACGACTTGTCGTTTAGACCATTTAGAAATAGGCTAGTTGACTTAGGAAACTCTAGAATCTAAAATACGGAAAATTTACACCTTTGCAAATAAATACCTTTTACTTTATAAAACCGTTTTCTAAAAGATTAGTATTTTACAATCTTTGCAAAGCGCCGCTACAACCCATTTTTGGGGAACCAGTTCGGGATGGTGCGGATTATCGCACATCCTCGGGTTTAGTAGTGCGAGATTCAGACCTCCGCAAGTAGCATTCGGTCTCGAAAGGTTTAAAATACGACATCTTAAGAAAATGAGATTTTTGGAATATAAAATATTTATTGAAATTATTTTTGTATAAATATATGTATATTTATCATTTAAATATCTATTTTATTATAATATAAATTTTCCACCTTTTTCTAAAAATCAAATAAATAAATTTTACATTAAAATACCATGAACTTCAAGTAAATCAATATTGCAGATAAATACCCTTATTTATAAAAGCTAGGATATTTTCACTAGAAATGTCACAACATAAAACCCACCCTCATTAAAACTCTAAAGACGAACAATAAATACTTGAGGCGTATTTTGAAAAGTATATAAAAGTATTTTTACATAAAACCCCCTCAAGTTTTATAAATTACCCTAAGGACCCTAGCAATTATAAGACCTCGATTCACAATTCTGATTGTATGACTCGGGTTTGAGTCTGATTAATCTGACTTGAATATGATTCAAGTCAATCTGTAATCTACAATATTCCAATTCAACGTGAACACATGAATCCATGAATACAATTATCAATTTATACAACTTGACTGAACCGAACCATGGATATATATTCCTTTTACATGATTCTCAGTATTCCATTTACATGACTCTACGGTTACAACCGTTTCCTGATATCATGGTTTCGGTCAGTCAGTCAATCAATCATACAACCAATACAATTTACAAGATAACAATACAAACAAGACATTGCGGGGTTTAAGGGGTAGATTGGTACGGAAGGTGTTAAAGGTGGCACGAGGTGGTCAGATTAAGAAACCTAACCTATATTCCGTTGCTGTTGTACCGTGGCTTAACGATTCCTTGTACATTCCGTTGCCCTGGTCTCTGGCATATAGAGACCCCCCTCGTATACACTGGCATCCTTCTATACCAAGTTACAAACAACAGCGTTAACACAACATTACAACAATAGTATACAACCTTAAAAGATATTTTCTTATTCTGTCTATTCTACTTTCCTCTTACTTTTGGGACTTACCGAGCGACCTGTTCGCTGACGACATTCTATTTCTTTCTTCTTTGAATGTCGTCAAGTGATTTTAACCCTGCAGAGATCGAGCCATCTGTAGAAGACTTGGAGCAGTTTGCCGAAGACCCTGCACTTTAGTTTCATTGTACACTTTTCTTTTCAGTACTTTTCATTTCCTGTTATGCCACTGTTTAGGCATCTTTTATTTCATTTGTATTTCCTTTTCATGCATTGTACAAAAGAATGTTAATAAATAAAATTTGCTGTTTTTATGATCTCTTGTCTCTTGTGTATTTATTTTATATTACTTAGATACGCTTAGCGTATGTACTTCTGAATATATACATAGCGGACCTCATCGCGTCCCCTTCGCCGTACACTGGGAAGCGGGACGTGACAGGTTTTGTTGGTGGCTTATGCAGGTCAGAGCTGTATGAATCCCTATCATGCAGTTCTGTTCTGCGTGAACATCCTAAGTAATATAACACAAGAACCAGCAACTAAAACATTCTTTACAATTCATGTTCTTTGAATCTTACAATTTCATATTCCTTGAATCCTATCATTTCATATACTCGAATCTGTCCTAACCCAAATTTTTCTTCAAGGTCATGGATTCCCCGAACAACACCAGCACCAACGCCAACAACACACCTCCAGCACTACGTCTCACACCAGCTGTTCCTGCGCCACATACCATGCAAACAGTGCTACTCGAGGCGATCCGCAGCCTTCTCGAGAGACAGCAACAACTCCTGAACTATCCCGAGACCGACGCACCGTGGGTAAAGCAATTCAGGGCTTTACATCCCAAGCAGTTCTCTTGAAAAGGAAGCCTTCTTGAAGCTGAAGAATGGGCACAAAGCATAGAAGACGATCTGGCCGCAGCTCAAGTGCCAGACATAGCTTGGGTCCGTGTGGCGAAACTCCAGCTCACGGACAATGCTCGCAACTGGTGGAAGGCGGAAGAAAGCCGTCTTGTACATCCTATTGAATGGAAGACTTTTTGCAAGAAATTCGACGCGAAATACATCCCTGTGACTGCCAGGTTTGCCATGGGGCAGCAGTTCATTCATCTACAACAAGGATCGATGTGGGATAAATCAGAATTGATTACATAGTTGGATGATATCCACATACTTATAGACTTCAGGATATAGTTGACATTGATTCATGTTGATTACATTGATCATACCTCATAGTTATAATATGTTGATACCTGAGACACTACACGAGCACATGGGATTACACTTATGTATAGATGTTTAGCCTTGCCGCCTTTTTATGCTTCAGACTTATTCTTATTGAGGATATTATTATTATTGATCGTATTGACCTAGGATTGTGTCATACATACGATTTCTGCTCTGCGATGTTTTCTATTCACGAGTTGGCAACTCACCCCCGTTGTGCCACAGTTCTTGCAGGTTTTGCCGTACATGTTTCATTGCTGCTTTTCTGGCACACTGCTTCCTTTCTGGGTGATTGCTTTGGTAGTTGGGTTCACTCGCATCGTTACCACCCTTATATTTATTTTAATCAGTTGTATCTAGTAATTCCATCAACCAAACATGTAAATTGTTTCATACTTAGAAAACCAGTTGTGTATTATTTCGACCTTAGAGTTGCGCGTTGTAGTATTATGGTTTTCATGATTTTTTTTGAGTTTCTTTTTTTTAGTTTTGATCCTCGCACTTCGGCGTTGTATATTATATTGCTTGCGTGGTTGTGACCGTCGATTGACGAAGAGCTAGCTCCCGCTTGGGGATGCCTTTTATCATTGCATATATTATTCTTGTTGTACCCCGTCTGGGGCCAGTATTTACAAAGAAAATTCTGCCAAATTTTTCAGAAAAGACTAGAGATTTTAAAAAAACGCATATTCGTCTTACTTATTTAAAAACCTTGCTTTTAAAACATGTTTTCTTTACTTCTTAAAATGGTTTTCTTTATTTACTTCTTAAAATGGTTTTAGATTTCTGGGCCTTTGGCTTACTTGAGTTAGATGAGGTCCTATAGACTTCATATGATTCAAGCGCCAGTCACGTGCTATTTTGGGTCGTGACAAAGTTGGTATCAGAGCACTAGGTTAACCTTGGTTCGAGTCTAAGTTTGACTATGCGGAGCCTAGAGCGTTTGTATATATACGGAACTTAGGCTTGACCTTACGGAACTTAGACTTAGTCGAGGGGGTATTATACCCGAACTTTCGTCGCGTAGGATGACCCTTGGTTGATGGAGTAGGTAGCTTGAATAGAGTGACGTACCGTATGTATGTTCTGCGGCATACTTACGATACGCTACTCCGCTTAAGAAACCTTAGGATGTACATTTCTTTGCACAGTATTATATTCATTCCTATGATCTATTCTCATCGATATTGGTTATGATTTTGCTGCCACGATTGCACGGGCAGAGAGAGCTACGGCTAGAGTTGCGGTCAGCACGAGCTCATCACGGACGAGAACTGACCAGGGCGTGATTCCAGAGACGTACGATTGCATTGAGAGGCGTCGTTTTATTGTGTTTTCGCGCCATGAGCGTTTGATGGATCGCTTCCACGAGATTTCTCGGACGTGCAGATCAGCACCAGAGGATCAGGCTACTGCTAGAGGCCAGCTAGAATGTGATGACCATTGATATATCGCTTATTCATGATGATTGAGGCGATGTTCAGCGTACGGACGAATGTGAAAGTTGTTGCTGCAAATGACGAGATATTGCCCAGATGTTGGAGCTACTGCAGCATGAATATATACTTAGAAAAATGATAGAAGGTCGCTAGTCACCCATGGATGAACGAGTAGGACATGTGGTTCGTTCGCTTACCCCGATGCGAGGTCTTCAGATAGATTGACTCCAGCTAGAGACGACTTCACGCGGATTCGTTGGAAGTCCATAGAGACGATCGAATGTCAGGAACCCATTTCCAAGTTTAAAGTATTCGGAAGACAATGCAAGTAATGCTATGGACCCTCTAGAAGAATGAAACCCTAACTCGACGTAATGACCATGGAATGCCTTCGAACCTCAGGGTTTGCGGCAGTTTAGCGGTGCCATTTGTGAGGCTTTGGTTTACCCTTCTATGGTTGGTCCACAGGTGCTGTGGCATGTACTGAAATACTATTAAACTGTACTTAAGATGTTGATCTCTTGGGGGATTATGAGGTTTTGACAAATCGATCGGATGGTTCGACATCATTCGGATATCATGTGATGGGACGCATTACTTGGGAGACTCCAGATACGAGTATAGTCGTTGGAGCACAGTCCATGCAGCCGCGATGAGGCGAGTCCGAAGCGGTCGACAGCAGAGAAAGGTGGAGTAAGAGGTTCGTACGAGATCTTGATGAGATGACGTTCCACTCCGCCGACATCAGAGATGTGATACGCATGCAGAGGCGTTGATTATGAATATATCTTTCAGAAGGAGTCACGATGAGAATGCAGCCGTTCCAGAACAAGAAATAGCTTTAGTAAAGGACGATGACTTTCGGGCAGTTTGGCAGAAGCGAGATTCGAGAGAGACCTCGACAGGACCTTTCTGGAATACTATACGAGAAGACTTGGACCCAGGAGCGACTATATTGCACACACCCAGCAGGCCAGAGTTCGGCATCGTCGACGAGATAGTTGGCCAGAGATCTGTAGAGGATGTGCCAGAGCGGGACTGTTTCCGTCGTCACTCCATATTGGGCCGTTGAGCCGAGGAGCTATATATCTAGCAATGCACAGTGAGAGACAAGAGCCTAAAAGCACCGGACGGCAGGTCATGAACAGAAGGCAAGTAGATATCTTGCTCCGCTAGCATTGGATGCACCGACACCTTCTCGATTTGAAGGAGGATATATCGACGACGGTATTTATGATTTGTGATTTGGTGATTCGATTAACACGTACCCGTCACCTTGGATTTCGGTATTTTGGGCGACCTATTCGCATGATTTAGTCTTGATGACTGACTTTCATGATATTTGTTTTCATGCACCATGATTGCACCTACTGGGTATTCATATTTTGTGCATAGTTATTACGCTTGAGGTATTGATTGTGATTTCATGCTTATTTTATGCCTGTGATTTGATTTATGCTTCCAGCATAATTTTCATGCACTTTTAGTGTTTTGATTTGATTTGTGTACGCTGATGCACATGGTTGTGAGATTATATACCGCGGTATACCTGATCTGGGTTGAGCTGTATTGTATACCTTCGATTTCGATTCTGATTTTGATGTTGATTTCGTGATTTCGTGCATGATGGATGCACCGATTTGGATTTTCATGCATGTTGGGCGCATGTTATGAGATGCGATTTTTGTGCACACCAGATGCACTAAATCGAGATTCTTCATGCATATCAGATGCACCTGATTTTTCTGTCAAGCACACACGTTGCCTATGACAAATATTTCGTGCACACCCGTTGCACCTAGATGTTGTTCTGTGCACATGTATGGCACATATATAGATTTTGATTTCCCTGCGCACCAGACGCACAGGGTATTCTTATATATATTTTGGGATTGATTTCTTATGGAGCAGTACGTTTATATGATATTTGCTATTTGTTTTCGTACTGAGCAGGACTAGTCAGAGGACAGTACCTGGATATATTTTGCATGCATTGATAGTTATCGAAGGGATTTCTAAAAAGGGGGCTATAGTCTCAATATTTACCTACGTGTCTGATATGACATGACATGTTAAAACAAGGAAACCCTTCTAAATTGTTTTCAAAACGGCGGAACGTACATTTTAAGCAAAGATATATACATATATGGTTATTTTCTTACAATAGACGTCCGCCACTATGCAGTGTTACGCGCATCGCACAGCGACTGAAAAAGCTTTGGCATGCATCTCCTTCAGATATTTACTTGTATAGATTTGATGTCTACATGTGTAGTTTTGATGTATATCATATTGGATTTGTTTTGGATTTGACATGTGTGTCTTCACCATGACTCCGATGATTGCGGGATGCTTGACAGAGTTTTATTTTTGAGTTATCTGCTCATTGTTCATGCGCGTGCACTGCGCTATGATGTGTTTTCTATATTGATGATTTCGGAGCCCCGACGACTTAGACTTTTTATTGAAATGTTTTAGAATTTGGGGGTTTAAAATTTAAATTCGGGGACCGAATTTCTTTAAGGGGGAAGATTGTAACATTTCAAAAAAATAAAATATTATTTTTGGGGATTTTTATAATTTAATAATAAAATATTGAATATTTTAAATAAGGCGGTATAATTAAATACCGATAATTTGGGAAAATTTTGGAAAATTATAGAAATTACATAAAAGGGGGTGTTTTATGTGAATTATGCAAATTTTAAGTTTTTATGATTAATTATATGATAATTTAGTGCTAATCGCGATTAAAAATCGCTAATCGGATTTTAAACTTGTTTTGTGCAAAACATGCACCATGTCTTTATACACTTGTTACATTTTTCCTATATGATTTTGGGTGCATGGCTTTTGTTTTGGGGTTACTATTGAGGAGAGAAGGAAAATAGAAAAGAAAAGAAAATAGAAAAGGAAAAGAATAAAGAATTAGGTATGGGTGAGAGAAAGAAAGAGGGTTGCTTTGACTTGGCCATTCCCTCTTCATTCTTCACCCATTTCCTCTCCCCTCCTCATCATTGCTGCTGTTGCTGCCCTAGCTCCCTCCCCTCTTCACCTCCCCAAAACTCCATAAAAAACACCTCAAAACCCAAATCCCATTCGTTAAAAAGATGCACAAGCTCAAGAGAAGCACATTGGACCAAGAAAAATCAAATTTTGGACACTTGGGGCAACTCAAGAAAATTCTTGAGTTACCAAATGAGGTATTTTCTGAACCTTTAGCTTAGTATTTCCTTTGCTTTTACCCCCATGTTATATTAGAACCGATATTGTGTGGTTTGGGTGAACTTTGAAAATTCTAGTTAGGGTTAATGGAAATTGAGAGTTGTGAGATGAAATTGAGCTCAGTAGAGGCCACACAAACCCCCTAGTGCTAGAATTCAGACCTAAACCAGAGACTAGAACCCCGAAATACGGATTTAGAAAACCCGATATTGGAAAATTGTGGATTCTTTGGATGTAAAATGAAATCTGCTGACACCCAGAGCCTCTGAAAATTATTTTGCAAGGACAGTGATACATGCAGGTGATTTAGAACATACCACCAAAACCATAGCCCCTATCTCCCAATTCAGGCCGCAAATAAAAGCTTTCTGGCCGTAAATTGCGGCCAGACCTGGGCCATTTGGTCTCGTTCTTGTTCTGTGGTCCCTTCATCTGTAAATTAGACCCCTGGCATATGCAGAATTGACCAATTTGACCTAGTGTGAAATCTGAGACCATTTTCAATAGTTACTATTTTGATTCGGGGTTTCGTTTCTCATATTTTGAGATCTGGATTTTCGTAATTTTGTTTTATCTCGATCACTTGACGTTTGTACGACGATATCGAGGGTTAATTGGTGGTTTTGAAAGCGTAGTCCATAGGTTCTAACCTATAGGCCTTAGCATGTCGTTTTGGTTTTTCGATGTGATTTTAATGTGCATTTGCGATTGTGTTATCTTGTAGGTACCTTCATGAGGGTTTCATATGATGAAGAGGATGAAGGCGACATCGACACCGACACGCAGGATGCAAGGTGAGTAGATTATATCTACGGGGGAAGTCGAGTGGATGGCGTATAGCACCCCCGCAGTTCGATGTTTAGTATAATATATATATATATATATATACTATTTATATATGTATGATAGTGTTAGGTGACATGGATATTCAAGATGTGATTAGGTGTACTATGGTTAGATTAGGGTTTAGAAGTAAACTAGTATAGTTTCCTAGTTGCGAACCCTAGAATAGGTGTACACCCACACGCACACACATGCTTACTTATTATACTTATACCTGGATGATTAAGATAGTGGATGATATTTGGAGATGAGTCGATGAGATTGGACATAGTGCCATGAGATCGGTGATATGATGTGGTTCGTATTTGGGATACGACATGAGATTTTAACGGGCCTTTGGACGTGTGTTTTACACACGGATCTATATAGATGGTATCGGTTTGTACTAGACTTAGATCAGTACCCCAGATCATGAAATATGATGATAAAGATACCAGATAATTGATGAGATGAATTTGATATTGACCCGTACCCAGATTTGGGATGCCGTACGATGATTTGACGTACGAGCTTTATTTGATGATAAGATCCGCACTCATGACTCGAGGATGTCATATGATATTGTATCGTACGCGGTACCTTTGAGGTGGGATCACCGAATATTATATATATATATATATATATATATGTTGACTCAGATGTAGGTGGTTTCCATACCCCTCCTGATTAGCTTGTTAGTTAGATCTGTAGTTTCCTTAGTAGATGTTAGGCTAGACCGAGTCATACCTATTTCAAAACTAACGAATCAGGAGTATTTTTAAGATAGGTAAAGGGATTCTACAGATATTTTCAAAGACACATCTTTTCTTAAAAACACCGTAGCCCTTATTTTTCTAAACCCCACGATTCGTCTTATTTCAAATGGCAAAACTGTATGACATAGATACATTGATATAGATCCTTCACTGTTGTGTTTATTATTCATTTGCCGCATATTCTTGCTATTCGCATCGCATTGCATTTTTAAATTTGTTTATTGTTATGTTAAAACCATGCTGTCAGGACACCATCACCATTATCAATGATGCGTATGTTCCACGCACACCTGCTTGCCGGCTCACACAGTTCATCATCGATAATTACCATGTCACTGCACAGTAGGACTGTTGTATTAGGATATGACTCCTTGCATGACATACTTGCGTATGTTGTACACCTATACTTGCACTCATACATATTTGCACATGCATAGATGATTCTGGCTTGATTTTGGAGATTTGGGAACCGCAAGATATATTTTAAAACTGGATTCATTTTAAAGGAGCGGTTTTCCTCGATATGTGCATAATATTATTTCATGTTGCATGATATACTGATATGCTTACATTTCCTTTATATGTCGCATACATCATGCTTATGATTATACGCATTGAGATATTTGTTTTCATGAGATTTCTGGATTTGGGAACCGTGGTTATTTCAAAAGAGAATTTTTATTGTTTTAAAAACCTGGTTTCCCTTGATATGATATTTCAGTGCGTCCACCATGCGTTTTCTTGGTTCTGAGACATGTAACATGTGAACCCGAATCGAGGAGCTGGATGAGGCCGATTGCCGGTACATGGTGGACCCGGTATGGTACCCCGGGACGAGAACGGATCTGTCGTACAGTAGGCGATGAGCCTGGCAGAGGGGCCACTACCTACCGGTGATTGTATTTGAGCTCGGCGGATATCCGGAGGATACCGACCGGAGTTGAGAGATGATATGGGCCGATCCGGACTGACGGAGCCCGTGGGTCGATCCGGACCGACGGAGCCCTATATATATGAGGATTTACGTGCCGATGCTGGCCACAGGTTTCATGATGTTTTCGAGGGTCGATGCTAGACACTCAGGTTCCATGATTTTGATGTGTCGCGAGGGACACATGTTGATTTATATCCTCATACTTCCATGCATATGCTTTATGATATTTACATGCATGATGCTTATTGTTATTGGATGACACGTGGACGAGATCCACATATATACAGACATTGATTACATAGTTAGATGATATCCACATACTTATAGACTTCAGGATATAGTTGACATTGATTCATGTTGATTATATTGATCATATCTCATAGTTATGATATGTTGTTACCTGACACACTGACACGAGCACATGGGATTACACTTATGTATAGATGTTTACCCTGGCCACCTTTTTATGCTTCAGACTTATTCTTATTGAGGATATTATTATTGATCGTATTGACCTAGGATTGTGTCATACATACGATTTCTGCTCTGCGATGTTTTCTATTCACGAGTTGGCAACTCACCCCCGTTGTGCCACAGTTCTTGCAGGTTTTGCCGTACAGGTTTCATTGCGGCTTTTTTGGCACACTGGTTCCTTTCTGGGTGATTGCTTTGGTAGGTGGGTTCATTCGCATCATGACCACCCTTGTATTTATTTTAATCAGTTGTATCTAGTAATTCCATCAACCAAACTTGTAAATTGTTTCAGACTTAGAGAACCAGTTGTGTACTATTTCGACCTTAGAGTCGCGCGTTGTAGTATTATGGTTTTCATGATGTTTTTGAGTTTTGATCGTCGCCCTTCGGCGTTGTATATTATATTGCTTACGTGGTTGTGACCGTCGATTGACAAAGAGCTTACTCCAGCTTGTGGATTCCTTTTATCATTGCATAAATTATTCTTGTTTTACCCCGTTTAGGGCCAGTATTTACAAAGGAAATTCTGCCGAAATTTTCAGAAAAGACTAGAGATTTTAAAAGAACCGCATATTCGGCTTACTTATTTAAAAACCTTGCTTTTATAACATGTTTTATTTACTTCTTAAAATGATTTTCTTTATTTACTTTTTAAAATGGTTTTAGATTTCTGGGCTTTTGGCTTACTTGAGTTAGATGAGGTCCTATAGACTTCATATGATTCAAGGGCCAGTCACGTGCTATTTCGGGTCGTGACACAAACTTTCCTGCAGACTACTCTAAAAGTGTGATAGAAATCGAGTATCACGATCGGAAACGATGCTCTCAGATACTCCATGCAATCTCACAATCTCCTGCATGTACCGCTCTGCCAAAGTCTCTGTCAACTGACCAACTCGAAATGGTATAAAATGAGCTGCCTTGGTCAATCAATCGACAATCACCCAAACTGCGTTATTACCCTTTGGACACCGTGGTAAAGCTGTCACGAAATCCATGGTTATATGTTCCCACTTCAATTGAGGAATCATAAGTGGCTGCAACAAGCCAGCTACTTTTTGGTGTTCAACTTTGACTTGCTGACACACCAAGCACTTCGATACGTAGCGATCAATCTCCCTTTTCATGCCTTCCTACCAGAAATGTTGTCGTAAATCTCTATTCATTTTTGTGCCTCCCGGGTGTACGGAATATGCGGAACTATGAGCCTCCTTTATGACTTCTTCATGAACATCTCATTTCGGCACACATAAACGGCACCCATAATATAACGAACCATCTTCATGAATCAACAGATCTGTTCGAAGTCCCGCTTCTACTTGTTCTCGAAACTTCTACAATTTTGGATCATGCAACTGTGCTGCTTTAATGTTATCGATCAAGGACGACTGTACTTGCAACTGCATCAACTGTCCCGAAGAATTCGATGGTACAATCTCCAATTCGAATCTCTGAAAATCAGTTATAATCTTCTGTGCAGTCAACATCCGTATTGCTGGCAACCGACTTAGAGCATCCGGTACTATATTAACTTTTCCTGGATGGTATTTTAGATCAAGATCTTAGTCAGCCATCAGCTCTAACCATCTACGCTTCCTCATATTGAACTCTTTCTGTGTGAACACATATTTTAGGCTTTTGTGATCGGTAAATACTTCTACCCTTTCGCCCAATAAATAGTGTCTCCAATCTTCATAGCAAAAATCACTGCTACTTCTCCAAATCATGAGTTGGGTAATTCTTCTCATGAGTCTTCAATTGTCTCGACACATAAGCTATGACCTTCCCATACTGCATTAGAACACATCCCAAGCCTTCCCCAGATGCGTCGCTATGAATAACCAGCCCCCGAAACCGTCTGGCACTGTCAAAATAGGAGCGGTAATCAATCTTTGCTTCAAATTTTCAAAAGCTGACGCATATTTCTTGGTCCATACGAGCAGTACCTCCTTTCGGGTTAGCTTGGTCAATGGTGCTGCTATTCGAGCGAAATTTTCCATAAACCTTCTATAGTATCCGGAAAGCCCAAGAAAACTTTTGATCTCCCCTACATTCTTTGGAATTGGCCACTCATGAACAATTGCAATCTTTTCAGGATCAACGGCAATTTCATCTCCGGATACAACATGGCCCAAGAACTTCACTTTTTCGAGCCAAAAATCGCACTTGCTCATCTTTAGTATATAACTTTTCTTATCTCAACATTTGCAGTGCGATCCTTAAATGTTCTTCATGCTCTTCTTTGCTCCTTGAATAAACTAGAATATTATCAATAAACACCACTATGAACTGATCCAGATATGGTGAAAAAATTCAGTTCATCAAGTCCATAAATATTATCGGTGCGTTAGTAACTCCAAATGGCATCACTAAGTACTCGTAATGCCCATATCGAGTTCGGAATGCTGTCTTGCAAATATCTTCTGATTTCATCCGAACTTGATGATATCCGGATCGCAAATCCAACTTCGATAATACTCTCGCGCCACTGAATTGATCGAATAATTCGCCGATTCGAGAGATTGGGTACTTGTTCTTAATAGTCGCCCAGTTTAATTCTCGATAATCGATGCACATCCTCCGTGTGTCATCCTTCTTCTTGACTAGAAAAACTGAAGCTCCCCAGGGTGAACTGCTGCTACGAATCCAACCCTTCTCTAACAATTCGACAACTTGTTTCTTTGCTTCTTCCAGTTCCACTGGTGCCATCGGATAATAAGACTTCGAAATTGACGCTGCTATAGGAATAAGATCAATCACAAACTCTGCATCTCGTTTTGGCAGTAAACCCGAGATGTCATTGAAGACATCCATAAAATCCCGAACTACTATCAATGCTTCATCTGCAACTTGTTTACGAACTTCACATTTCTGTAAGCGGTTCCCTTCATCATGAATTTGCAAGTTTGTTCTAAGATTTGTGAGTTATCAGCCAACCACACTTTCGTTGCGCCACTCTGATAAACTGAGGCGGGTTCGTCAAAACTTCTTCAATCAATCATCTTACATCTGATCTGTAACATTTCAAGAAAATAAAATATTATTTTCGGAATTTAAATAATTAAAATAATAAATTTCATGAATATTTTTAAATATAAGAATTAGTTTTAATGAGAGGGTATAATTATATACCGATAACTTGGAAAATATTTGGAAATTTATATCAAATATTGATTTTGAAAGAATTTATGTGATTTAGACATTTTATAAATTTTTATACAATTAATTATATACAAGTTTATTGTTAAACTTGATTAATATTTTGCTAATCATGCATTAATCCAGTTTATGCAATTGACATGTACCATAACATGTTACATGTACTTGTTATATTTTAATTGATATGCACCATGGTTCCTTTTTATTTAAAATGGTTTTTTATTTGTTGTTTTAAAAATAAAAAGATAATGGGAATTTAAAATGTGAGGTATTTTGGAGAGAGGGGGACAAAGAGGTATGGCTTATGAGAGAGAGGGAGGGAAAGAGAGAGGGGTCTTCTTTGACCATGGCTCATTGTTCTCTCATCTTCATTTCCTTCTCTTCTTCTTCTTCTTCTCCTCTTCCTCCACCCTCTACCACTCTCCAAACCACCTCAAATCCACACCAAATCCTTATACTTCCTTCACAAAAATGGTGCACAAGCTCACTACAAGTATGATGGTATGAACAAGTTGAGGTTTTGAAGACTTTGAGCAACTTAAGAAAATTCTTGAGTTGCCAAATGAGATTTATTCATACACCTTTAGTTTAGAATATGAGTTTCCTTAACTCCTATAGTAGTTTTGAGTTGATAATTGAAGTTTAGTGATCTTGGAAATTTCCAAGATGAAGTTTTAGGGGATTTGTGGAGTTGTAAAGGTATAATTGAGGTTTAGTCATGACTATAACCTCTCTAGTGTCAATTTAGACCAACACTGAGTGTAGAAAACCCAAAACTTGAGTTTAGATCTTTCCAATGTCGTTTTTGTGAAATTGTGAGGACTACAGGGAATCTGTAGCAACTTGGAGTGTTATTAAAAAATCAAACAACTTCAGTAACCTAAATAGACCATTAGAAGACCACCAAAAGAAGACGAGACCAAACCTTCATGGTCTGGCTGGCAACGTCGGGCATTTTAACAATCTCGTCGGCCCAGTTGTGGGCATTGGCGTAGGGGTTTGGCTTATAGCTCACTTACCTTATAACCTAGCCTTTGTAATGTTAGTTTGGTCATTTTTTACCTGAGCCAAAATCTTGGAGCATTTAAGATGATTTTAGCAATGGTTTTCCGATTTCTAAAACTTGGCTTTTAGTATTTGATTTGGATTTGGTCGTTGGACGTTTGTACGTCAACGATGAGGGTGATTTGATTGTTTTTGCATGCGTAGGTTATAAGTTCTAACCTATGAGCACTTCGCGTATCGTGTCGATTTTTGAATCGGATTTTGATACGATACGATGTGTTGTGATATGTAAGTACCTTCGCGTGGACTTCAAGACGACAAAGGAGAACAAGCGTCATCGACTTTGGCAAGATCGAGGTAAGTAGATGTATATCTACGGGGGAAGTCGGGTGGATGGCGTATAGCACCCCCACAACCGTAGGATAGGTTACATAATATATATATATATATATATATATATATGTGTTGGTACAAGATTTGGATACTTAGCAAATAGGGTTTTAGGAAACCGTGGGATTAGATTAAGCGTGTTCATAGAAGGGTTTTACCTTAGTCTTGAACTTTAGGATATGTGTAGTCATACACGCGCGCACGCACACATTTGGTTTTGTGTGTATATATGTATATATATATATATGTGTGTGTGTGTCTCTCTCTCTACACACACACACACACACACACACACACACACACATGTGATATGAGGATAGTATATGTTATGGATTTGAGTCGATATGATCGGGCATGATGCCGTGAAGTTATGATATGTGTTTGAGTCGAGACGCCATTTATGATATGATATAATAAAGGATGGTTGGGCGATATATATGCAAACATGTGATAACATATGACTCGATGAAAAAATAGATTGTACGAGACCTTAGATCCGTACCTCTGATTATGATATTGTACGACGATTGATACCGTACGAACTATTTGATATACATATGATATTTTGACCCTTACCCTTGATTTTGAGGATGTCGTACGATGGATTTTTCCGTACGAGATGTATATGATGATTGATCCGCACTCTTGAATCGAGATTGTCGTACGATCGATTTTTCCGTACGAGATGTATATAATGATTGATCCGCACTCTTGATTCGAGGATGTCGTACGATAGATATTACCGTACGTAACGATATGAAGCTGGATCGCCAACTATTAGATATATCGACTCGGAATATTATAGATTTCTTATCACCATCAACTAGGTTCTTAGTTAGTCTTTAGTTGCTTAGATATATGTTAACTTAGGCTCGAAGCATACCTATTTTCAAACCTGACGAATTGTAGGATTTTTCAAAGAATAAACCGAGGGACATTACAGATTTTCAGAAAGACATATCTTTTCTCAAAAACACCGTAGTCCCTACTTTTCTAAAAACAACGATTCGTTCTATTTAAACATGATAAACGGTATGGCTAGTATTTAGGTTTATATACCTTATTGTTGTCTTCACTGTTTATTTTTTGTTATGATCTCATCTGCTAGGACACCTGCACCATTAATGATGATGCGTATGTTGCACGTACACTCGCTTGCCGGCTCACACACACATCATCGGTAATTTCCATGTCATGCACACTGTAGTAACCTTTATTACATTGTTTACGTTGTTAGTTGTAGCCAAGTAGTATTGTTTAGCATTCCGATATCATATGCTAGTTTTGACATTGCATTCCGTACTTAGATGCCACATGCATTTGTTTACCTACATTCTGATTATATACTACAGTTGGGCTCTATGCCGATATTCATTGTTCATTATTAACTCATGATTTTGAGATTCTGATTTTCATGAGATTTCTGGATTTGGGGAAACCGCATGTGAATTTGAAAACATATACTAAATTTTAAAAGAAAATATGGTTTCTCATGATATAATGTGTGGCATCCACCATGAGTTTTCTCGGTTATTGAGCCGCGTATGTACATATACCCGATTCAAGGAGTGAGGAGACACCGTCTGCAGATACATGGTAGACCCGGTGCGGTACCCCGGGGCAAGAAAATCATATAGAAAGGCATTGAGCCCGGTAGGGGAGCACTACCGACCGGTGATATTTGGCGCGGCGGATATCTGGAGGATACCGACTGTAGTCGTGAGATCAGATGATATTGTCCGATCCGGACAGACGGAGACCGAGATATATGAGAATTTTGTGTCGCTGATGGACACGGTTTTCCTGATGTTTTCAAGTGTTGATGCTGGGAACCCGAATTTTCTCATGATTTTGTGTGTCGATGCTAGAAACGCCCACTTGTTGATGCATTTGCATTCACGCATAACATACATGACATGTAGTTACCTTGTGACATGGACACGAGTACTTGACCTTACACATCAGCCTATATGATTACCCATACTGCTACTCGTTGTTACTGTGTTATTACTATTATTGTATTTTACTGTATGAACTAGGAGATAGTCATACATTCGGTTTCTTCTCGGTGATGTCTTCTACTCATGAGTTGGCAACTCACTCCTGTTGTGCCACAGTTTCTTACAGGTTTAGCCGTACAGATTCTGTAGCAGCTTCGCTAGCACACCACTTCCATCCAGGTGATTGCTTTGGTAGGTGGGTTCACTCGCATCGTGACCACCATCGTACCTTTATTTTTATTTTAGTTGTATCTAGTTAAAAGCCCCATCAACTAGACTTGTATATTTAGTAGGCTTAGAAACCACCGTTTGTATATTCTTTTGGACTAGAGTCGTGATTATGTATTTACTATTATTCCTGTTTTCTTGACGATGCTCGTTTTCTTTACCTTATTTCTGAGTTTTGATCCTCGCCTCCGGTGTTGTATATTTATATCTTGCATGGTTGTTTCCGCCATTGGGCGAAAAGCTAGCTCCGCTTGGGAATGCCTTTTATTATATTACTGTATTGTTTTCAGGTTAAAGTATACAAAGGAGTTGCTGCCGAAATTTTCAATGACGAAACATGTTTTTAAGATAGCTATAAAACATTGTGTTTTCGTATACTATTACTTATCTTCTAAAGAAGGAATTGGTTTTCATTATACCGTTATTTCAAAACTTCACCTCCACTATTTTCCCTAAAAGGTTTAGATTTATGGGCTTTTGTCTTACTTGAATTAGGTGGGGTCCTATAGACTTCACATGATTCAAGTTCCAGTCACGTGCCAATTCCAGGTCGTAACATGATCGGCCTTGAAGCAGTCTGTACCAGCTCCCGCTGGGGTTGATCTCGAACTACTGCAAACATCATATGTTCTCCTGTGTTTCTTTTTGTTCTTCGAAACACAAACAGATTGGTTCTCATGAGACGAGAGGAAAGATATAACGTGGTTGCTGGATTCAAGCTTGTGGTAAGATATAAACTCATAAGTAGTGACGTCAAGAGGGAACAAGGTAATACAACAACCATAAGTCAAGAAAATGAATCAAAATAGGACTGCAGGTTATCTAAATAGAGTACCACATTATAACCATGCCACGATATATATTTATAACCACATAACTCCATTCAAATCGCTTAAATTCTACTATCAGAATCGAAAGAATAAGAAGGGAGAAACAATAAGAAACCAAAAAGATTCCAAGTTGAGATGCAAAGTCATTTTCAAATCGTCAAGATAAAAGAGTTAAGGGAAAGATAAGATTCAAGAATTCGAATGACAAGATAAAAATGTGGTAGGACATGTTCCTAAATTTCTGGGTCTTAAGGACAATGTATTGGGTATCATACACAACTACAAAGTGTCCAGCTAACCTAAAACCTATGGCTCTGATACCAAACAAACCCTGTCAAGCCCTGCTTCCCAAGATACGTATCTATGGCACGTGACAGAGCCAACCATGCTACCTGTGATTAGGAATCATCCCTCCACAGTCACATTACGGCTGTCTATCAGATATCAAGAACAGTAAAATATATAATTGTCATGACCCGAAGGTACGGAACGTGACTGGCACTTAAATTACTAAATGTCTAGAGGCGAAACGTAATCTAAGTAAGCCAAAGCCCAGAAAATCTAAACCATTTAAGAAAATATAGTGAAGGAAAACTTAACTTAAAAAGTGATTTTAGAAAAATAAGGTCAAATTAAAACATTTTAAAACATCAAATTTTCCCGAAAATTTCGGCAGAGTTTCCTTTGTAAATACTGGCCCCAAATGGGTACAACACATGAATATACACAAGTAAAGAATAAAGGCATCCCCAAGCGGGAGCTAGCTCTTCGCCAAGGGCGGAATCACAACCACACACGATATATATCATAATAGTGCAAAATAAGCATATAAAAGCACGAGAATAAGAAGCATCACGTCGGCTCAAGTGAGCTCGACACCAGAGAACAACATATATACTAATCTCACTGTCACACCTCTAGGTCACATATACAATGGTACAAGCGGTAGATGGAGAATACTAGATACAAATAATAACACAAGGTGGAAACAAAAGTATCCTCGCAACCCACCTACGAGCAAAGCCGCAAGTCACGGCAAATGAAACAAAATAATGAAGTATGCCCGCCGCTACTGTGCTGACGGGTCAAACCTGTAAGATACTATGGCATAACGAGGGCGAGTTGCCAACTAGTGAGTAGTAAGTAACATTTAATAAGGTTATCGTAAGCATGCACGCAAATGCGTCACACCCTACATATAAAAATATGATGCGATACACTAGTACGAATGCAATATAAATGGATAATCAACACGAAATCATGATATATCTGATATGAGAAGGTCTATATCTTTATCTTAGTAAAACCTTTTGTATAATAAAACTGGAATATCATCAGTGAAATCGACAGAAAGTCTGTGTAAAGTATCGACACAATATCCTCAATATCTCAATATCTCAATATCTCAATATCTTAATATCTCAATGTCTCAATATCTCAATATCTCAATGTCTCAATATCTCAATATCTCAATAGCCGTCTCTCGGATCAGCTCTCAAATCTGTTACATCCTACGACTCCGGTCGGTATCCTCCGGATAACCACCGAATCAATAATAACCGGTAGGTAATGCTCCCTTACCGGGCTCAATGCCTTCTCAATACGTCCATCCTGCCACAGGGTACCTCACCGAGTCCATTATGTACTTGCAAACGGTGCATCCCCCTCCTCGAATCGGGTATATAATACAGCTCAAGAACTGAGAAAAACTTATGGTGGAAGCCACACAAATTATATCACGAGAAAACCGCAACTTGCATTTTTAGAAAGATAATAGGTTCATAAAATTCTTGCGATTTTCACAAAATCCATAAATCTCCTAAACAATGAAATCTCCAAGAGTAATCACAATATATGAATATGTTGGAATGATGAAAGTCTATGGTATCAATAATATGCCATGCGATGTATGACTAGAAAACCATGTATGAATGATGATGCAATGTGGTATATATATATGACTTGAAATCCTATGTATTCATCCTGATGAAATGAATATACAACTACAAGTTTACATATCATATATGATGCAATTACTCACATACTGATTTAAGCAAGTTCTATAGTGTTCGTGACATAGCAATTACCAATGACGTGTGTGTTCACATAAGTAGTGCACGTACGGCATGAATCACTGGTAATGGTGCAAGTGTCCTAATTAATAACATCGTATGTAAGAAGATGAAATGCCATGCAATGAATGCTATGAGACTACGCATATAGATGCAAGAACTACTAATAATCCTAACTATCGGGCATCTTGCACCATTCAGATGATCCCTTCATAGATGTGTACATCTACTCACCAAGACGTCTCGGCTAATCTGATCCAATCACAGCCTTTACTTTCCGCGCCGCGTCCGACGTCTCCGCAACCGATCCTAGAATCGCACAATGAGTATATATGTGGTTAACCATTTAATTAGACATGAAGTCAAGACGGCACAAAGTAACTAATGCGTACTAACTAGACGCGCAAACACTTGGTGCACAAAACACGCTCGACATCGCCAAAATCACAACTAGGGGTCGCTATACGTGGCAATCCCTAAACCTAGAACCAAATCGTACCAATCGCGCATTCATATCACATTACATATCTTAGAAATTAGGTTGTAGATCATCACAACTTCAAACTAGATTAAAAGCTATTTATTATAAAAATACCTAGTAAGCAAACAAATGGGATTTTGGTGCAAAACTAGGTGTTTTAGCAAACCTAATAGCCACAAAGCTCATTTAATATCTTAATTAGGCCACACAATTATTAACTAAATTTTAATCTCACCTATTTACACACAAATCATGAAATTAGTTTGCAAGAATATTTAATTAGGACAATTTAAAAGTAACAATTAGCAAATTAACAACTAGATTAGATTTTGCAAGTCGTTAGACGTTAAACTACACATTGCAACCATAATCAAGTGATAAAAATCCTAACTTGAACTCAAACCCTTCTCTTTAAAAACTAAATCTTGCAATTAGGACCATATTAATACTTAAATAAATTAGATTAAAGTAATTAATCAACAAGGTAACCATTGGGTTAACATTTATACCTCAAAAATTTAGAGATCTAATTTGCAAACTTGCCTCCCAAAATGCCATCTTGCTTCAAGATTCAAGCTAGTTTAGGCCAAGGAATTTTGGGTGAAGGTTTAATTATAAATTAGTGAGAATTTGTGTGGATTTTTTATGGAAATTTGAGGATTTTTGAAATGAATTGGAGGTGGAGAAATAGGGATGGGGCTGCTGGGAATTTCGGCTAGAAATGAGGAAAAAGAGTGAGTGGGGGTGAGTGAGAGAAAGAGGTAACCATACCCCCCATACACACATCAACATCATATCTTTCTTATCTCATTTAATTATTCATTTTCATTTTCTTTTTAAGCTTTTCTCTTGAATTTTCTAGAATCATCTTGAAAACAAATTTTATTTTATGAGCATGCTACAACATGTGTTTTAGTTGTGTCATGGTGCAAAATTTTGTATTAACCCATATTAATTTAAAATTATCACCAATTTAGTGTATATGTGAAATCTTAAAATAATATTTAAAAATAATTAATTAAGGAAAATATATACGTAAACTAGCAATTAATAAGTGACTAATTAAATACCAATTACTAGCAATTATATAGTTAAAATAGATATATTTAAGTCTATGTGGAAAAATGATTATATTTTGGTTTTTTTACGGAAAACACGTATTATCAATAATTAATACATAATTAACCTAAACGAATTTTTAAAACGTTACAATCTTCCCCCCTTACAGAAATTCGATCCCCGAATTTAAGAGCTAACTACGTGTACCTTCGATGTGATAGGAATATTTCTTCCACGTCTCGTCCTTGGCTTTCCACGTGGCCTCTTCTTTATTCGGGCTACGCCAAAGAACTTTTACGGACGGTATGACCTTAGACCTCAGTTTCTTCACCTGCCGATCTAGAATGACTACCGGCTGCTCGGTGAGAGAAAGATCGCACTCCGGAAGAATTGTCCGGTACTGAATCACATGAGAGGGGTCATGAAGGTACTTGCGAAGTATCGATAGATGAAACACGGGGTGAACATCTGGGAAGCTAGGTGGAAGCGCCAAACGATAAGCAACGGTGCCGATATGCTCCAGAATCTCGAAAGGACCCACATATCTGGGACTAAGCTTCCCTTTCCTCTTGAATCTCAACACGCCCTTCATCAGAGAAACCCTCAAGAAAACATTATCTTCAACGGCGAACTCAAGTCTGCGATGGCATCTATCAGCATAAGACTTCTGCCTGCTCTGGGCCGCTGTCATCCTATTCCGAATCAACTGGATCTCCTTGGCCGTCTCCTGCACAAGCTGTGGTCCCAAAACACTACTCTCACTGAGCTCTGTCCAACAAACCGGTGATCAACATCTCCTCCCATATAAGCCTCGAAGGGTGCCATTTGAATCATCTCCTGGAAGCTGTTATTATAGGAGAACCCAATCAAGGGCAAATAATGATCCCAACTGCCACCGAAATATAGAACGCAAGCTCGGAGCATATCCTCGAGAGTCTGTATGGTCCTCTCTGACTGACCGTCGGTCTGCGGATGGAAAACTGTAGTGAAACTCAATCGGGTGCCCAACGCCTCCTGAATTTTCTGCCATAGTCGACTGGTGAACTGGGTGCCTCTGTCGGAAACAATGCAAGTTGGAACGCCGTGTAGTCGCACAATTTCATTAACATAAATCTGAGCATACTGAGTGAATCCGAAAGTGGTATTCACTGGCAGAAAGTGAGCTGCTTTCGTCAATCGGTCCACGATCACCCAAATAAAGTTATACCCTCGACTGGTCCTAGGTAGACCCATGATAAAATCCATAGAGATCTGCTCCCATTTCCACTCCGGAATAGGAAAAGGCTGTAATTCTCGTGCTGGCCTATGATGCTCAGCCTTGACTTGCTGGCAAGTCAGGCGTCTCGAAACGAAGTCTGTGACATCTCTCTTCATCCTTTCCTACCAGTAGACATCTCTCAAATTATGGTACATCTTGGTGGAACCCGGATGAACACTATATGCTGACTGATGCGCCTCTTCTAAGATCTCGCGTCTCAGTCCCTCGGAATCCGGCACACACAGTCGAGTCCCGAATCGTAGTACTCCCTGATCATCAATCACGAACTCTGAATCTCTTCCTTGTCGATCCTGCTCCATGATCTCAGACAAACAAATGTCATCGGACTGTACCTCATAGATACGATCAAGTAACTGTGGATGTGCACGAACACGGGCAAGCTGTCCTTCGGTCGACGTTAACTCGAACTGTACTCGGCTGTCACAGAGAATCTGCCGTCGACTGCCTCTGAACTGCGCTCAAATAAGATAAGCTACCTCCGGACCTCCAACTCGAAGAATCTGCCACAACATTCACCTTTCCCAGATGATAAATAATTTCGCAGTCATAGTCTTTCACTAGCTCTATCCAACGGCGTTGTCTCAAATTTAGATCTCGCTGCTGAAAGATATACTTTAAGTTCTTGTGGTCCGTGAATACCTGGCACGACTCGCCGTAAGTAGTGTCTCCATATCTTGAGTGCAAAAAACCACCGCATCCATCTCTAAATCATGAGTGGTATAGTTCTGCTCGTGCTCCTTCAACTACTGAGAAGCATCGCAATAACAATAAAACCGCTTGATCCTGAAGGCAAGGATAATACTGGCGCCGTAATCAAATGAGTCTTCAACTGCTGAAAGCTCTGCTCGCGTGCCTTGATCCAAAGAAAAGGAACTCCCTTCCGGGTCAACCCGATCAATGGTGCAATTATACGAGAAAAATCCTGTACGAACGTCGATAGAATTCGGCCAAACCCAAAAAGCTGTGGACCTCTGTAACAGATACTGGTCTAGGCCAATGCTAAACGGCCTCGATCTTCTTCGGTTCCATACGTATACCATCTCTCGTAACTACGTGACCCAAGAAGTCAACACCATCCAACCAGAAAACACACTTGGATAATTTAGCGAATAGTTGGTGCTCCCTCAAAGTCTACAACGAAATTCTCAAATGCTGCTCAGGCTCCTCTCAGCTCCAAAAATATACTAGGATGTCATCAATGAACACGTTGATAAACTGATCAAGATACGGCCTGAAAATTCAGTTCATCAAATCCATGAATGCTGCTGGGGCATTAGTGAGTCCGAACAACATCACCAAGAACTCATAATGCCCGTAACGTGTGCGAAAAACGGTCTTCGGAATATCATCCTTACGAACCCGCAACTGATGGTAACCTGATCGCAAGTCAATCTTTAAGAAATGTCCCGCACCCTGGAGCTTATCAAATAAATCGTCGATGCGAGGTAAGGGATATTTATTCCGCACAGTAGCCCAATTCAACTGACGATAATCAATGCATAATCGCAAGCAGCCGTCTTCTTCTTAACGAACAGGACAGGAGCACCCCATGGTGACACACTCGGACAAACAAGCCCTTTATCCAACAAATCTTGCAATTTATCCTTCGGCTCTTTAAGCTTCTTCGGGGCCATCCGATAAGGCGGTATAGAAATAAGCCCCGTGCCGGGGATCACGTCAAAGCAAAACTTAAAATCGCGCTCTGGCGGAAAACCAGGCAGCTCGTCAGGGAAGACATCTGGAAACTTTCTCATAATCGGGATCTGGTCCAACGGGACCTCTGCGGCTCTAACATCATGAACATACGCCAAAAATCCCTGACATCCTTTCCTCAAGAGCTGACCAGCGTGAAGAGAAGAAATCAAACTGGGAAGGGTGACGCTACGGTCTCCCTGAATAACTAGAACTGGCTCACCTGGAAAACTAAATCCGACCGCCTTCTCATGGCAGTCTACGGACACATAACACATGGCTAGCCAATCCATGCCCAGAAGAACTTTGAAGTCAAACATATCGAGAAGAATCAAATTGAAAGAAGAATCCCTATCTCCGATACAAGCAAAACAAACATGATCGAAAAACATATCGAGCAACAAAAGACTCGCTTACTGGAGTAATAACAATCAGCGGCAGATCAAGCAAGGACGACTCTCGGTCCAATCTCGGTACAAAGTGCATAGATATAGGTTCAAACAATCAAAGAAATACGTGCATCGAAAGAAAATACTGAAATAATACTTGTCACGGCGTCTACCTAACCGCCTCTGAGCTGGCATACCGGTACAAATCCGCTTCGGTCCAGAAACGACCGAAGTCTCAGAAATGCGCTCCTCCAACAGTAAGGTCGAGTCCATAGCAGCAGCGTAAGTGTCAAAATGCTGGGCGCCGATAGCAAGAAATAACAGCATGTCCAGTCCCCGCACAACCTCTTTATGTGTTTCTCTTCAGTGTCCACCAGGTAAGGAGTATATCGAGACAGCTGAGTAAACTAAATGTCGTACTCGGACACTGTTATCCCTGAAGTCTTGCACAAAGACTCGAAAATACATGCTCGGGCATCTCGAACGCTCTCCAGAAGGAAACGAGCAAAAAATACAGCTGTGAACTCATCCCAAGTCATAGGAGGTAGACTTGCTGCTCGGCCTCTCTCGATTGACTCGCACCACGTCTGAGCAAGACCCTCTAGACAAAAACTCGCAAGCTCAACCCATCTCTCGTCAGAACATCTCGACGAACGACAAATCCTAGCCATCCTGTCGAGGAATGTCTGTGGATCCTCCGCCGCATATGAGCCAGTGAAAACTGGAGGCTTCAGCCTCAAAAACTCCTGTAAGGATACGGAAATAACAGGAACGGATGCCTGAGCAGTAGGTATAATCACAGTCCCTACAGCAGGAAGGACATCATCGGCTCTTAGAGCTCAGCTAGCCTCAACTAACGATCCAACCATCTGTCATAAGTCCTGAATACTCGACTCCATCCTAGCTATCCGGCCTGGAAAAGGCAGATCAATCTGTCCCTAAGGGGTAGGCGTACTGCCCCGATCGGTCCTCGTCTCATACGAGCCCGCTCTAATCTCATCCCTGGCGGCAGCCCTCTGGCCCTTTTAGTCTTCGGCGGCATAGTGGCTAGAACAAGAAACAGGATTGATAGGAGCATTGCGATCAAAACAAGAGGACATATGGAATCAAGGAAGGAAATACAAGCAAATTATATATCCTAAGGTCACTTAGGCAGAATACCGTATCGTAAATATGCCGCGGAATATACCCACGCTATGTCACTCTGCTTAAGTCATCTACTCCATCTACCAAGGGTCATCCTATACTAAGAAAGGTAAAACATAACGCTCTGTTACCAACTTTGTCACGACCCGAAGGTTCGGAACATGACTGCACTTAAATTACAAAATGTCTAGAGGCGTAACGTAATCTAAATAAGCCAAATCCCAGAAAATCTAAACCATTTAAGAAAATATAGGGAAGGAAAACTTAACTTAAAAAGTGATTTTAGAAAAATAAGGTCAAATTAAAACATTAAATTTTCCCGAAAATTTCGGCAGAGTTTCCTTTGTAAATACTGGCCCCAAATGGGTACAACACATGAATAAACACAAGTAAAGAATAATGGCATCCCCAAGCGGGAGCTAGCTCTTCGTCAAGGGCGGAATCACAACCACACGCGATATATATCATAATAGTGCAAAATAAGCATATAAAAGCACGAGAATAAGAAGCATCACGTCGGCTCAAGTGAGCTCGACACAAGAGAACAACATATATACTAATCTCACTGTCACACCTCTAGGTCACATATACAATGGTACAAGCGGTAGATGGAGAATACTAGATGCAAATAATAACACAAGGTGGAAATAAAAGTATCCTCGCAACCCACCTACGAGCAATGCCGCAAGTCCAAGCAAATGAAACAAAATGAGGAAGTATGCCTGCCGCTACTATGCTGACGGGTCAGACCTGCAAGATACTGTTGCACAACGGGGTGAGTTGCCAACTCGTGAGTAGTAAGTAACATCTAATAAGGCTATCGTAAGCATGCGCACAAATGCATCACACTCTATATATACAAATATGATGCGATACACTAGTACGAATGCAATATGAATGGATAATCAACACGAAATCATGATATATCTTATATGAGAAGATCAATATCTTTATCTTAGTAAAAACTTTTGTATAATAAAACTGGAATATCATCAGTGAAATCGACAGAAAGTCCGTGCCAAGTATCGACACGATATCCTCAATATCTCAATGTCTTAATATCTCAATAGTCGTCTCTCAGATCGGCTCTCAAATCTGTTACATCCCACGACTCCGGTCGGTATCCTCCAGATAACCGCCGACTCAATAATAACCGGTAGGTAATGCTCCCCTGCCGGGCTCAACGCCTTCTCAATACGTCCATCTTGCCCCGGGGTACCTCACCGGGTCCACCATGTATCTGCAGACGGTGCATCCCCCTCCTCGAATCGTGTATATGATACAGCTCAAGAACCGAGAAAAACTCATGGTGGACGCCACACACATCATATCACGAGAAAACCGCAACTTGCATTTTTAGAAAGATAATAGGTTCATAAAATTCTTGCAGTTTTCCCTAAAATCCATAAATCTCATAAACACTGAAATCTCCAAGAGAAATCACAATATATGAACATGTTGGAATGATGAAAGTCTATGGTATCAATAATATGCCATGCGATGTATGAATAGAAAACCATGTATGAATGATGATACAATGAGGTGTGTGTGTGTATGACTTGAAATCCTATGTATCCATCCTGATGAAATGAATATACAACTACAAGTTTACATATTATATATGATACAATTACTCACATACTGATTTAAGCAAGTTCTATAGTATTCGTGACATAGTAATTACCAATGGCGTATGTGTTCACATAAGTAGTGCACGTGCGGCATGAATCACTAGTAATGGTGCAAGTGTCCTAATTAATAACATCATATGTAAGAAGATGAAATGCCATGCTATGAATGCTATGAGATTACGCATATAGATGCAAGAACTACTAATAATCCTAACTATCGGGCGTCTTGCGCCATCTAGACAATCCCCCCATAGATGTGTACATCTACTCACCGGGACGCCTCGGCTAATCTGATCCAATCATAGCCTTTCCTTTCCGCGCCGCGTCCGATGTCTCCGCAACCGATCCTAGAATCGCACAATGAGTATATATAAGGTTAACCGTTTAAATAGACATGAAGTCAAGACGGCACAAAGTAACTAACGCGCACTAACTAGACGTGCAAACGCTTGGTGCACAAAACGCGCACGACATCGCCAAAATCACAACTAAGAGTCGCTATACGTGGCAATCTCTAAACCTAGAACCCAATCGTACCAATCGAGCATTCACATCACATTACATATTTTAGAAATTAGGATGTAAATCATCACAACCTCAAACTGGATTAAAAGCTATTTATTATAAAAAAAAACCTAGTAAGCAAACAAATGGGATTTTGGTGCAAAACTAGGTGTTTTAGCAAACCTAATGGCTACAAAGCTCATTTAATATCTTAATTAGGTCACACAATTATTAACTAAATTTTAATCTCACATATTTACACACTAATCATGAAATTAGTTTGCAAGAATATTTAATTAGGACAATTTAAAAGTAACAATTAGCAAATTAACAACTAGATTAGATTTTGCAAGTCGTTAGATGTTAAACTACATATTGCAACCATAATCAAGTGATAAAAATCCTAACTTGAATCCAAACCCTTCTTTTTAAAAACTAAATCTTGCAATTAGGACCATATTAATACCTAAATAAATTAGATTAAAGTAATTGATCAACAAGGTAACCATTGGGTTAAGATTTATACCTCAAAAATTTAGAGATCTAACTTGCAAACTTGCCTCCCAAAATGCCATCTTGCTTCAAGATCCAAGCTAGTTTAGGCCCAAGAATTTTGGGTGAAGGTTTAATTATAAATTAGTGAGAATTTGTGTGGATTTTTTATGGAAATTTGAGGATACTTGGAGATGAATTGGAGGTGGAGAAATGGGGATGGGGCTGCTGGGAATTTCGGCCAGAAATGAGGAAAAAGAGTGAGTAAGGGTGAGTGAGTGAGAGAAAGAGGTAACCATACCTCCCCTACACACATCAACATCATATCTTTCTTATCTCATTTAATTATTCATTTTCTTTTTAAGCTTTTCTTTTGAATTTTCTAGAATCATCTTGAAAACAATTTTATTTTGTGAGCATGCTACAACATGTGTCTTAGTTGTGTCATGGTGCAAAATTTTGTATTAACCCATATTAATTTGTAATTATCACCAATTTAGTATATAGGTGAAAGCTTAAAATAATATTTAAAAATAATTAATTAAGGAAAATATTTAAGTAAACTACCAATTAATAAGTGACTAATTAAATACCAATTACTGACAATTACATAGTTAAAATAGATATATTTATGTCTTTGTGGAAAAATGATTATATCTTGGTTTTTACGAAAAACATATATTATCAATAATTAATACATAATTAACCAAAACGAATTTTTAAAACGTTACAATAATCTAGCTAACACATGTCCATCTGCCAAAATAAATAGAATCAAGAAAATGTATAAAGCGGAAATGAATCAAGATCCAATAAAACAATAGTATCTGAATCACGTCCCAATATAGGCTCACATCAATAGAAATAAAACTGTGGGAATAAATAAACTAAGAGTATATAAACTAAATAACTAGCTCCTCATTGCTCGACTTGATTACTAAACGGAGGGGGCTTCACTCTAGAATCCGGTAACTTGTTCATTCCTCTGTGGGTCATCCTATACCCCTTACGAGTGCGACGAATAGCCCGCCAATTCTAGAGTGAAGCCCCCTCCGTCTTAACGCTATAAGATATGGGCTTGTTTCCCTCGAGAATCCGGCTATTCGTGCACTCCACCGTGGGGTAATCCTAGTACAGAAAAGAAAAGTATATACAATGGTGATATCGACCTCAACCCGGTCATATCCCAATAAAAGAATATACAAACTGGAAAAAACGGCAGTCCATATATCGGACGCTCGCCTCACACTAACAAATATACAAATGAATCTGAACTGTACTACTAGCATTGCACTCCAAGCTATCCACCACGATAATCCAACCACAATATCAGCACAACACAGAACATCAATGTGAATATTGAGTTCGCAAACCCGTCTAATTGAATATATAGCAACTAGTCGGGTTGTACCGCACATTAATATTCACGGTCGCAGATATAAGCACATGTACTGATAAACACACGGTTAAAATTTTGATCGACTAAAACATTCCCAAATTGGCCCCAAATGCAAAACAACACTTTAAACGAATTTGGGCCAAAACTAAATATACCAAAAACCAAATTTCCAAGTCAGAGAGTACCAGATGAAATTTAGAGCAAGACGCCCACAAATCCGCCGCGCTTCTATGGCTAAATGTCACGCATATTTGTCACGACCCACCCCAAAACACAGATGGTATTGTCCACTCTGGCCGAAACCGCACGGTTTTGTCCCTTTGAATGAACTCGGGGCAACTTCCCAGTAGGTCACCTATCCCAGAATTTCTCTGGCTCAAGCACGCTTAACTACGGAGTTTTTCAAACTCCGGAGTTCCGATTCATCCAAAAGGCGCCTCTATGTTATAAGAGTGGTATCATTCCATTTATAGTTCAGATCGTGCCCTCTTTCGGACTGGAATTCGATACTCCCTATTGTTCTGGTGGGTCCCCGTGTGCATCCATATCGGTTACATCCCCACTTCGATACCGGATAACATCACACTTCTCACGGGATAGGTGGTATTCAGCCCCAACTCCACCTGGGGTATTACATCCCCCACCCCCACTTAGAACAATGGTTCGTCTTCGAACCACGAACCTACTTTTGAGGAACCTGGCTCTGATACCATATTTGTCATGACCTACCCCAAAACACAGATAGTATTGTCCGCTTTGGCCGAAGCCGCACGGTTTTGTCCCTTTGAATGAACCCGGGGCTACTTCCCAGTAGGTCACCCATCCCAGAATTTCTCTGGCTCAAGCACGCTTAACTACGGAGTTTTTCAAATTTCGGAGTTCCGATTCATCCAAAAGGCGCATCTATGTTATAAGAGTGGTATCATTCCATTTATAGTTCAGATCGTGCCCTCTTTCGGAATGGAATTCGATACTCCCTATTGTTCTGGTGGGTCCCCGTGTGCATCCGTATCGGTTACATCCCCACCTCGATACCGGATAACATCACACTTCTCACGGGATAGGTGGTATTCAGCCCCAACTCCACCTGGGGTATTACACTAAAGGGAATGTTTTGCCGCGGAAACGCGGCCATTTGGTAGTGTCTTGACACCAAATTTCTTAAGGTGCCCTAGTTATGCATGCACGGATTTTTAAGATACACAAAAAGATTTTTTGAACACTTTCCAAAATCGACAGCAAGCATGTATAAATGGAAAAATGATACAGAATATTTGGTCAATCAATATTCTAACTTCATGCAAACCACCTAGTATTGGTTTATGGGTGGCTCTGATACCACTGCTGGGTTTCGCCGACGCCCTGGCCATCTACCGTGGCCGATGCGGAATAAAAACTGGGGTTTAAAATTTTTGGCGCAAACGAAACCCCGCCCAAGATAGAAAGCATAAACGTATACTAGCTAAACTATAGGGTTAGAATGATTATACCAATAGAAACAAGTCCTTCGGCCTTCCATCAACCTTCTTAAGCTCCTAGAGGCGAGTTCGAACGAACTTGGCCACCGGTCTTCCTCCATCGAAGACGATCTACCCGAGAGATGTAGTAATGGCTCAAGCTCCACATAAAGGATGCAAGTAAAGCAAGTTGGGTTTTTAGGTTGCTAATTTAGAAAGCCTATGTCACGACCCGAAAAGTACGGAACATGAACGGCACTTAAATTGCGGACGTCTCGAGGCGTACGTAATCTAAGTAAGACAAAACCCAGAAATCAAAACCAAAGAAACAGTAGAGTGAAGAAAAAACCAACTTAAAGCAAGTAGTTTTAATAGCATAAGCCGAATTATGCGTTTTTAAAAAACATCAAGTATTTCCTGAAAATTTCGGCAGAGTCTCCTTTGTAAATACTGGCCTCCAAACGGGATAAAACATGAATAGTATACGAAATGAATAAAAAGGCATCCCCAAATGGGAGCTAGCTCTTCGTCAATCGACGGTCACAACCACGCAAGCAATATAATATACAACGCCAAGGCCGAGGATCAAAACTCAAAAGAAACTCAAAACAACAAGAAAAAAAACATAATAATACAACGTGCGACTCTAAGGTCGAAAGAATAACAGGTCTGGTTTCTATCTCTCTCAATTATACAATCTGGTTGATGGAGTTTCTAGACACAACTGAAATAATAATAAACAATGGTGGTTCTGATGTAAAGAACCAACCTGCCAAAGCAATCACCCGGAAAGAACAGTGTGCCGGCAAAGCCGCAAAGAACCTGTAAGGAACTGTGGCACAATGGGGGTGAGTTGCCAACTCGTGAATAGAAAACATCCACAGATAGAAATCGCATGTATGACTCAATCCTAGGTCATACGATCATAATATATCCTCAAAAAAATTCCTGGTCCAGCAATGTATAGTGTAATACTATATGCTCATGTCAGTGCCTCAGATAGCAACATATCACATGTATGAGGTATGAATGTAATGTACTGAAATGAGTGAGACAACTATTTTCTTTAATTTAATGGGATTTCTGTATGTATATAAAACGAGTATCCTCAATGAAATCAACAGAGAAATCCGTGTCAAGTATCGACACAAAACATAAATCCCAATATCTTAATATCTCAGGTTCCGGCTGCCCGGCCTAACCTGTATCATCAAATCTCATTACCTCAGTGTCTCAAATCTCAAATATCAATATCTCAGGCTCCACAGAACGGATCGGCCAATAACCATCTCATGACTCCGGCCGGTATCCTCTGGATAGCCGACGAGTCCAAATAATATCACCGGTAGGTAGTGCTCCCCTTCCAGGCTCATCGAATACAACTCGAACTTCTTGCCCCGGGGTACCTTACCGGGCACACCATGTACCCGAGACGGTTCATCCAACTCCTCGAATCGGCTCTCGAAATCCGACAGCAATCATGAAAACTCTTGGTGGACGATTCATACATCATGCGAAAACCGCGCTTTTCATTTTAAAAAGAAAAAGAAGTTTATACATAATCTTGCGGTTTTCCCCCAAATCCAGGAAATCACATGAAAATCCGAAATCCAATCATCAATAGCAAGTAAACAGTGAATAATGATATGCATGAAGTAGCAAGTAAACAGTGAATAATAATATGCATGAAGTAGCAAGTAATAACTGCAATGTCTACACTAGCATATAAGACAAGTATACTAATATCATGTCGAAACTATCAGCTAACAAGATATATCAATGAAATAACCTTCTCTAAAGTGTACGTGACATGGCAGTTACCGATGATGTGTGTGTGAGCCGGCAAGAAAGTGTACGTGGAACATACGCATCATCGGTAATGGTGCCGGTCTCCTAACAGCATGATATCAATAATGGTATATGAAAACACAATATAAGCATGCGATGCGAAGCGAATCGCAATAATGTGCGGGAGCTGAAAGATAAACACCTATGATAACTAAACTGCATTTATATAAATATAAGTCATACGATGGTGCCATTTGAAATAACACGAATTGTGGTGTTTTGAAAATAAGGGCTACGGTGTTTTTAAGAAAAGATACGTCCTTTGAAATATCCGTAGAATCCCTCGGCCTGTCTTTTAAAATACCCACGATTCATTAGTTTTTGAAATAGGTAGGAATCGAATCTAGTCTAACAACTACACTAAACTATAGGGCTGAGCTAACAGGCTAAATGAAAGGTAAGGAAACCGTCTAACATCTGAGTCGATGCATATATATATATATATATATATATATATATATAATAGTCGGTGATCCCGCCTCAATAGTATCACATACGATACAATATCTATAATATGACATTCTCAAGTCAAGAGTGTGGATCTATCATCAATATATAGCTCGTATGTAAATCCGTCGTACGGCATCCCAAATCTGGGTACGGGTCAAATATCACATTCATCACATTATTCATCTGGTATCCTCTTTATCAAAGATCATAATCCGGGGTACTGATCTACGTCTAGTACAATACTGATACCAATCTAAGTAAATGCATGCGTGTGTATGAAAACACCATGTTAAAGGACCCGCTAAAATATCATGCCGTACCTCAAATACGAACCCTGTCATATCACCGATCTCACGGCCATGAATCCAATCTCATCGACTCATCTCCAATCCCAAGTACTATTCTCATAATCCAGTATATGTACACATAGTCTCATACCCATGTGAATACATATACACATATCCCCATATACGCACATGTAAAAGAATGAATGTAAGCAAGTGTGTGCGTGTGTGGGTGCAACAACTACTCTAGGGTTTCGCAAGTAACACTACAAATCCATGAACACATAACCATATCCTGAATATCATCCACGTATCATAAACCACATATATATATATATATATATATATATATATATATATATCTCCATTATATAAGCTATATTACGGACTGCGGGGGTGCTATACGCCATCCACCCGACTTCTCCCCATAGATATAAATCTACTCACCTGGTCCTCGCTCGTCGGTGCTGACGTCGCCACGCGCTTGCTTGTCATCTCGAAGTCCACATGGGGGTACCTACATGTCATATATAGCATCGTAAACGAAATCACGCACGAAAACCAAGTCGGCATGCGTATCATGTATAGGTCAAAACCTATCGCCTACGCATGCAAGAATTTCCAAACCAACCCTCGATGTCGATGTACAAACATCAACCCATCGAGAAAAACCCAAATGCACCCATTTGCACATTCACAAACACTAATTATAATATGAAATAGGTTAGAATTCACAAAAAACCCAAACTCACTTTAAAAGCCATTTTCCCGAAAACCTAGCAAGCAAAATTTACCGTTTTAGTACAACACTTGATGTTTTAACAATTCTAATGGCCATAATACTTATTAAACATCTTAAATAAGCCATACAAACTATTTCCACAATTTAATCTCATTAAATTTCATTAACCCCAAAAACCTAGATTACAAATTATATAATTATCACAAATTTAAATTAACAAAAATGTAACTAGCAACTAGATTTGATTTAGCATAACATTAATATATCAAACACATCACACAACCATAATCTCACAACACAAAACCCCAATTTGAATTCAAACCCCTCTCTTGAATTTTAAATCATGCACTTAGAACCAATTAAAAACCTATTTAAACATTTAATTAAGCTAACATAAAGCAATTAACAACAAATTAAGCAAAAGGTTTAGAATTTATACCCAAACAATTTGAAGTTCCCACAAGCACACATAGCCCTCCAAATTAGCTTCTATTCACCAAGAACAATACTAGATATGCCAAGGAAAAATGGGTAGGGCTTGGATTTGGATTTAGCTTTGAATCTGTATGGATTTTGAGGCATTTTGTGGAATTTTTGTAGTGAGAAGAAGAGGAGAAGCAAGGGGAAGGGGGCTGCTGAATTTTTGAGAGGGCTCGGCTGATCTTTGAGGGAGGAGAGAGAGAGAGGTGAGGTGTGTGTTGAAATCACACCAAAGTCAACAAAAGAAAACCATACCTCAATAGTTTAATGTTTTCCTTAATCATTTCTTTTCTAATTTGTGTGGAAATGGAGTGGGGAAATAGGAGAAAGTGCTGCTGAATTTCAGCCACATGGGGATGAGGGTGAGTGAGTGTGGGTGTGGGTGTGGGGGAAAAAGATAAATGTTATACCCTAAACATCCATTTACACTAAATTCACTATTTAAGCCTTTTTCTTCGATATTTTCTAAAACCGTTTGACAGCTTCATTTTATTTCAAAAACAACATGCTAAAATTTTGTTTAATTTGTTATGATGCACAAAATTTGTTTCAACCGATTCCAATTTGTAATTTTCCCTAATTAAATGTATTAGTGACGGCTTAAAATAATATTAAAAATAATTAATTTCTGAAAATTTTTCAGAAAATTAGAAATTTTACCAGTGGCTCAATAAACACCAAATACTAGCAATTATATAGCTAGAATATATATATTTAATTTTATATTAAAAGATATTTATATTTGACTTTTTTACGGAAAACCCCCTTATTTTACCGATTTTTCCGAAATTTCACCGAAACGATTTTCAAAACGTTACAGACAAGGATGTAGTGAGTGAACTAAGTGTTTAGCTATCTCATCTCACCTCCTCTCATGATTCTCAACACATGAGAAGGTTAAGAGGATGTGGAAGATGAAGGTGGAGGAACAAATGAAAAACTAGAGAGGAGTGAAGCTCTAATGGTGAAGAGAAAGAGATGAACCAAAGAAAAAAGGAACCATCTCAAAAACCAAGTGAGAAAATAATGAAGCCCATGGAGAGAGAAAATACCATGGCTTGGTTTAGTAAAACAATATCTTCATTTTAAAATTGTGCCCATATTTGAATAGTATGCATAAATGAATTAAAAATTCATTTGTGCACACTATGCAAGCATGGTCCTCACCATACTCCCATCAAGTCAATGCCACCTCATTTATCCATTTATAATAAATGTTCAAACTAAAATGAGGTGTCCACCTTCTAGAATGTTTTCCGGAAAAACACGGATTACATTCTACTGTATATACATACATGTATTCGTACTGAAATACGAATACCCAAAGAGATAGAATAACACAAAGAACATAATACTAGAGTATACGTATCGAAATACATTTACGAAAATTATTAAATCAATACCTGATTTAATAATATGGCTCAAACCCGAGCCGGCTGGTATTATCAACTGTCCAATCGAAAGTCCGGGTATATAGTACAATCAATCGATCAGAACCCTGCACATATCCAATACGGCTACTACATCATTTCGCCAGAACCAGGAAAACCCTCTATGTGGGACTCTAAAGACTCGTCAATACGCTGGCAGTGATTTAACCACAAGCACGTCAGCGGCACTGGATGTACGTAACAGCTACCCAGGTATTGAGCGAAAGGAAGGCCGATAAACAAGCTCATCCAAACCCTTACTGAGCCTGTCGGTGACAATCTCCATACAGTCCAGTCTGTTCGTCTAAGAGTATTGCATATCAATTCTAAGGGGTGGATAAAGTCAGACCCCTAATAACGCGACATTTCGTATCGGTATGAAGCCCATCACCCACTGAGAATATACTGATCCAAATCAGTAATTCTCATCCACCTCGATCGAGGATTTCTGGTGATGGCCACCCGTGCACAACGCGACATCAACCCCCAATACCGGGAGAGACGAATCCTCGACGATCCGCTCACTGCCTCCATGTGGCTTAGGACTGTACCAAACTAAAACCTGTTTGCACGACTCCTTTGAGCCGTGGTAGGGTAGTAATCAAAGCACAGTAGGAACTCACATGATACAAATGACGACCTCAGGTCGACAAACTAACCTGTACTCATGTCACCTAGGAACTGCTATCTGACAATAGGTATAATACCAACTAGTATGTTCCCGGCGAGTCCGTCCAGTGTACTCATAACCAAATGAGCACATGTATACTATCTTAGGTGACTAACTAACACCAATGGCTTGTGAGACCGGCCACTGCCCCTCGTCAGGGTCTCGATAAGTATATACTAGTCTACTCCGGAGTATCGATACCCAGTCTCGATACTCCCACGACAAGGGACGTTTAAGGATGTGCTTATAGACCACCCAGCTCCCACTTATATGATCACCATCATAATGCTGGTAGTCAAGCGAGAATCCTATGGGCCCTATCAATATGTAATAGTGATCTATAATTCCACATAATGCTGTACAAAATGAAAAAGACAAACCGGATAGCATACTATCATCTCGAGTAAGACAGTTCTACCAGTACAGGTCCTCCCTCAATCATCACAATCGTGTGCCTGCGATTCAACAATTGACTTGAGGGCACTATATCCAACATTTCAAACATGCGGGTCGGGTCGGATAATAACCATAACTATCAATTGTACTATCCACAACCCAAAAGCAATAATAATAAAGAATTTTGCCGCAAGATTTGAAATACACCAAATAAATATAGTATAACAATGCTAGAGTGTTACACTCCATCCTCCTCAAATCGCCGCCAACGCCTCCTCCCTCTACCTCCTCATCATCGCTGTCGGGACCCGGTTCTTGCTCACGGAACAAAGTGTCACATGGAATAAAGTGCCACTCCAATCATGCCAAAGTGGCGGGGTCCATCTCTTGAATCCGTGGGGGCCACCTCTTGTAAGTCGACGTTAGACACCCCACATGATGCGGGGAGGCAGAATAGGTAAAACAATCATTTTGTTTAAACTAACATTGACTAACTTTACGGATCTTTGCTAAACCCTAACTAACAACTATATAGAATTGATTGGCTACTATGATAGATGATTATACCTAATGAATCAATTCCTTCTTGTTCTTGTTGATCACCTTCTCGTCGACCTCCTCGATGTGATAGAAGATCCACCCGAGAGCTACTTCTCCAAGCTTTAACCTCTCACTTGAGGTAACTAGGTGACTATGGGTGCTAATCAAGGTAACCTAGAGGATATAGAAGAGGATTAGGGATCTATCAGTCTTGCTAACTCTTGGGATCTCAACACATGAGAGGATTAGGGTTAGGGTTGAAGAGAGAGAGCTTGAGGAGAGAGAGTGTGTGAGTGAGAATGAATAAATATCTTAAGTCATTTGGATAAATAATGAAGCATCAAAATATCTAGAAATAATATCTCAAAATTTCAACCATGCTTTATTAATTACTTTGAGGTGAATCACCTCATGACTCATGATGTAATTAATGAAAATCACGCATCATCTCCTCCATCTCATTAAGCTTAATTCATAAATGAATTAAAGTATAATGAGTCACCTTTCTTCTAGAAGCTTCTCGGGTAATTACGACAACGCCCCTCCTATCCGTGAAAACACGAAAAAACTAAGACTGTATAAATCCAATAATCCAATACTAGAACCTGGCTTAAACTAAAGCCCGCTAGTAAAAACTGTCCGAACATCGTACATGCATAAATGCACGTATGTGTCCGAACCCTATCGTAAAACCATACGACCTCTATATCGTTTCATCCGAAGTAGGGAAACTCTCTGTGTGGAACTCTAAAGACTCGACACTACGCTGGCAGTGGGTTTAACCACAGACCGCAAGCGGCACTAGCTGTACGTAACGGTCCCCAGATAGATGTCGATAAGAAGGCCGATGAGGAAACCCATCCGAACTCCAACTGAGCCTGATGTGATAATCTCCGTACAGTCCGGTCTGTTTGTCTAAGACTATCGCATATCAAGCCTAGGGGGCGGCAAGCGTCAGTCCCCTAAAAGATGTATAAGTCGTGTCGGAGCAAAGCCCATTACACCTTGAGAAGCTACTAGAAATCCTACCAGTAAATCTCGTTTGCCCTGGCCAGGGACTTTGCGTATTGGCTTTCCAAACACAGCACGATATCAACTCCCAATACCGAGAGAGACGAATCCTATCTAACCGCCACTGCCTCCAAGTGCTTCGGGACTGCACCCAACTGCTACCTGTTTGCACGACTCCTTTGAGCCGTGGTAGGGTAGCAATCTAAGAACAGTGGGAACACACTCGAGACGAAGCAGCAGTGTCAAGTCTGTGGACTATGCTGTACTCATGTCACCTGGGAACTGTTAACTGACGACGGGTATAATACCAACCAACAATTCCCTGTGAGTCCTGTCCGGTGTACCCGTAACCCAACGAGCACCTGTATACTATCTCCTGTACGACGTACTAATGGCTGTGGGACAGACCATTTCCCCTGCTGGGATGAGAAGCGTACAGACTAGTCTACTCCGGAGTATCGATGCCCTGTCTCGATAATCCTACGACTAGGGACCTGAAAAAGGATGTGCTTGTAGACTACCCAGCCCCCACTATGTGACTGCCATCACAACGCTGGTAGTCAAGCAAGATCCTAAGGGCTCTATCAATATGTATTCTCGATATGCTAGCATATACACATATTAAGATAGATATAAACCAAGTAGCGTACTACCATTTTTAGCAAGACCGTTAATATAACTGTGAATATCCCAAGCTTCCATTAAGTAATATACAAGCTAGTATGATACAATAATGTCCCTAGGGCATATACACTAACACCTCTTGAGTCCCTGGGACCCACTGTAGAACAATGGGGAATCATCGGAACATATTCCGAAAGAGGACCGAACTGCATTATAAATATAATGATACCACCATCAATTACAGAGGCGCCTTTTAAGTGAACCGGAACTGCAGGAGCTTGAGAACTCCGTAGTTAAGCGTGCTCGGGCCAGGGAAGTCCTGGGATGGGTGACCTCCTGGGAAGTGGCCCCTGGTCGGGTCCGGTTCATTCTAAAGGGAAAAACCGTGCGGTTTCGGCCAGAGCGGACAATACCATTTGTACTAGGGCATGGGGTGCTACATTTATGGTAGCCCATGCAGGTCTTTCAGTAGTAGGTCTGTGGTTCGAGGACAAACCATTGCTCAAAGGTGGGGAGAATGTCGGGACCCGGTACTTGCTCACGGAACAAAGTGCCACACGGAACAAGGTGCCACACCAATCTTGCCAAGGTGGCGGGGGCCACCTCTTGAATTCATGGAGGCCGCCTCTTGAGTTCCTAGGACCCACTGTAGAACAAAGGGGAATCTTCGGAACACATTCCGAAAGAAGACCGAACTGCATTATAAATATAATGATACCACCATCAATTACAGAGGCGCCTTTTAAGTGAAACGGAACTACAAGAGCTTGAGAACTCCGTAGTTAAACGTGCTCGGGCCAGGGAAGTCTTGGGATGGGTGACCTCCTGGAAAGTGGCCCCTGGTCGGGTCCGGTTCACTCTAAAGGGAAAAACCGTGCGGTTTCGGCCAGAGCAGACAATACCATTTATACTGGGGCATGAGGCGTTACAATTGGTCCTTAAAATAAAATTTGTAAATTTCGAGAACGAATTTTTTGTAAGGAGGGTAGACTGTAACAAATCCAATTTTAGTGTACAAAAATTTGTTTAAAAGTTAATGTATACTTAGGGTATTTGCATTTACTGTGAGTACTATAAGTATTTGTTTTGCTTTTTAATAGCAAGAAAGAGCTTGTAGCTCATTGGTAAGACCTTGCATTCCTGAATCAAAGTACCAGAGTTCAAATCCCATCAGCCATATTATTTTTAATATTGCTTTATTTTAAATTTTTAGAAGTCCAAGGGTCTACACGTGCATAACTCGTAAAAACCCCCACGTCATATATAAAACAAACTGTCCCACGGGGGTAGATAAATCGCCAAGAGACACGTGGACCCCTGACTCGGTGCGACTCGGTCGACTCGGGCCGGCGGATCGCCCGACTCGGCCCGCCGCCGCCAGCCGAACTCGGTCAAAACCCGAGTTGGTCTTCATGAAAGTTCTGCCTTTTGGCCTCTCCATTACCCCTGTATAGTTTAAAATTCCTGCACATTAACAGAGCCATTCAAAACCCCAATTAATCCAACTTTTAATACAATTTTTAATACATTTTCTTACACCTTTTCACCTACCCTAACCCTAATCTTTTCCTATAAATACCACTCTATTCCACAACCTACTCACTCAAAAACTCTGTCCAAAACTCTCAAGAAAACTCTCTAGAATTTTTGTGTACAAGTGAAGTTAGCGAAGGGCGAAATTCCGACAACGACCCTAGGAGCTCCCGGCGACGAAACGACGTACCGGAACCTACTTCCACTCCCCCTTCCTCTTTTCTAAGCTCTAATCCATTAATTCCCTCCTCCCCCTTCTCTATTCTATTCTAAAAATTTGTAAAACTAAAACCTGACGGAAGCGGGGTTAATCCGACTTCCGATTCGGTTTTCTTTAAAAAGATCAACTTTCCTCAAATACAACCATACTAAACTCTTACATCTTGACTATTAATCATTAAAAAAACATGTTGAACAAGTTCATAGCAAAATATTTCATATTGCAATTTTTATCGTACTTTTTCACTAAAATACCATGTAGTTTAGTTTCGACTTTAAAATATCATTAATCTTGCTATACCTTTAGATAGATCACAAGGTAATGACCTACCTCTTCACAACATTCATATACAACATAGCATAATACCTTTTGGAAAATATAGATTCGGGAAATACCGTTTTACACAAAACTATCTCTAACTTATAAAATACATTTTCACAAGATGATGTATTTTAAACAAGTCCTTGCAAAGTGCCGCTACAACTCATTTTGGGGAACCCGACTGGGATGGTGCGGATTATCGCACATCCCTGGGCTTAGTAATGCGAGATTCAAACCTCCGCAAAGAGCATTCGGTCTCGAAGGATTTAAAAATACAAATATCTTAAGAAAAATGAGATTTCTAGAAAAATAATAAATTAAAATTATTTTATATAAATAAATATATATATGTATCATCAAAATATATATTTTTTATATAATATAAATATTCCAACTTTTCTATATCACAAGAATCACTTTACACGAAAATACCATGAAATTTCATACAAGTTCAATATTACAATTAAATACTCTATATTATGAAATTAGGTTATTTTCACTAGAAATGTCACATATATAAAATCTACATCTATGAAAACTCTAAAGACGATAATTAAATACTTGGGATGTATTTTGAAAATTATACAAAATTATTTTTATATAAATCCCCCTCAAGTTCTATAAATTACAATTAGAACTCTAGTAAATATAGGTTTAAGCGGGACCAGTCTCTTGAACCTCAGGGAGCCAGAGATATGGGTGCTTGCCTATTTAAGATAGACAACTTAACAAACGGTGTTATCAATACGGTAATCGTCTTTGAAAAAGACATAAATCCTGCCGCCCATGTGCAGCGGTTACCGATAACACCAAAACTTAATTCAGAATTTCAATTTCTTTTCTAATTGTTCTGACTCGGACTGAATCTCATTATAATAATCTGACTTGAATATGATTCAAGTACAATTTACAATACTACAATTCAATATGAATCCATGAATCCATATATTCAATTTATTCAATCTGTATTAACCGAACCGAACCATGGATATACTTTTATTTACATGATTCTCCAGTTACATCATGTTCTCCGCCGAAAGACGCGACCGGGAAATTGGGACATCTGGCCTGAATTTTGGGGCAGATGCTATTTGGTTTTATCCGTCGACCTCTCCGAAGATGCCAAGTTGATTTATGGCAGCGTGTATCGGAGGTTTAGACGGATGCGGCCGTTATAGCAGACTTCATCAGATTCCCTCTCATTTGAGGGGATTTTGATTGTGGGAACGATCTTCCCTACAGGCGCAAGCCCCTGCAGTTAATTACGCTACCTCATCGCGGTAACAACTTTCTCCTTCTCCAGATGGTCACTTCTTGTCATGTTTGTTTGTTTTATTTTTGGTTGCCCATGGATTGTATACGGAGACTAATTTATGTTATCGCCCGTAGGGCATGGATTAGTCCAAATCCGTATTTTCTTAGATTTGGTTTTTGGTTTGGGTTTAAGGATACGTTAGTCTCATTTGATACTAAGATCAACTTAAACGTTTGTTAAGGATATGTTAGTCTAATTTTAGACTAAGATCAACTTAACGATTTGTTAAGGATACGTTAGTCTAATTTTAGACTAAGATCAATTTAACAGGATCATTTAGATCCAACAAAAGAGCATTTGGACTCTATTGTTTTAGTTTAGGGATTTTGCGGTCCAGTTTAAAGACATCATAGTCTATGAATTTAAGGACCCCACAGTCCGTGGAATGTCTGGTTGTCGGGACCCGTCACCTCTCTGAAGACGTTGAAGGATTATAACGACAAATATCAGAGGAGTGAAGAGATGCACCCTTAAACCAATATTGGTTGGGAGATCTGTAGTCCAATTTGGGACTAAGATCAAAGATTTGTGGGCACATGGGCTCAATTGATCTGAAGTAGGGATTTGTGGCCAACTTGGGCTCGGCCCATTCAGTTAAAATGCTGAGCATTGGTTCTGACAATTGTTTTTGTCTTTTACTGAGTGCTGAGCACTCATTATAGCTCTGGAGCTTTTATTATTTAAAGAACAGTTTATGTTCGTTTAGCGCACACATGAGAAGCACGTGGCATACTTAGCGATGTGCGCCGGACAATGAGCGCAGTGCGCTTCTGGTAAAATAGTGCACACGTGAGGAGCACGTGGCACGCTTGGCGCTGTGCGCTAGATTTTGGAGCACTGGGGCGCTTCTGTTAAGCAGCGCACACGTGAGAAGCACGTGGCGTGCTCTGTGCGCCTGACTTTGGAGCGCTGGGGCGCTTCTGTTAAGCAGTGCACACGTGAGGAGCACATGGGCGCTACTGTTAAGTAGCGCACACGTGAGGAGCACGTGGCGCACTTGGCGCTGTGCGCCCGACTTGAGCACTGAGGGCTTCTATAAATTTGGAGCGCTAAGGCACTGCAGTGCTGTACGCTAGATTTGGAGCGCTGAGCGCTAGATTTGGAGCGCTGTGCGCTTCTTTTAATTAGAGCGCTAAGGCTCTTTTTAGGCAACTTTGCACTTTGAGAATTAAGTTCTCTCATATAAGAGATTTTGTCTCATAGATCTAAGAACAAATTTCTTATTTTATAGGAGATATTTCAATCTCTTATGTTTTTGGTGAAAGGCTTTGCCTTTATGGATCTGTGATCCTAAGAGAATTGAATTATTCTCCCCCTTTTTATAATGAGATGTTATAAGCTCTTTTGTGAAAGACAATTTGTCTTAAAGATCTATGATCTAGCATAAGAACTAGGTTTTTTCTCTAATGAGATTTTTTATCTTTATGTTTTTACCTTGAAGAAAAGTTCTTCTGCCGAGAGCTTTCTCTTCTCTTTTAAGTTTTTCAAAGTTTATAGGGGGTTCCTCTATATCAGACTTAAAGTCATGGGGCCTTTATATAGGGCAAGCTGATTTGTTGAATCAATTGAAGAGATCTTTTCTCTAATTGATTTGGGGATTTCCCCGCCGTTGGATCTTTGATCCTAGGGTTTTTGTTTTACAGAAGGTAATCTTCTTGTTTTTAACAAGATTGAGAAATTTTTTCTAATGCAGAATTTATTCTGCACCATTGTGATTTTTAATCACCATTGGATCATTGATCCGACGGTGCTACGATTTACAGAGCAAAATGTTTTTGTTTGGAAAGATTCTGAAGAATGTTTTCTTAACAGAAATTTATTCTGGTAACTTGATGATTTATCATCTTTATTGGATCTTTGATCCAACGGTGGGGAACATTTAGTTCTAGCGCTAGCACACTCGTGCTCTGCACGTGAGCACTGCTTCAGAGCGCTGGCGCTCTTAGTGCGAGCGCACTCGTGCTCTGCACGTGAGCGCTACTTCATAGCGCTGGAGCTCTTAACGCGAGCGCACCCGTGCTTTGCACGTGAGTGCTGCTTGCTGGCGCTTTTATGAAGCGCTGCTTCATTTCAAATTTTGAAAATTTGAACAGAGTTTTGCTCTGATTGGGGGAAACAAATACCCCCCTCCCGTTGCGCTCATGTAGCTTGCACGAGAATGCAGCTGTGGTAGTGTCTCTACTATTGGATCAACTCAGAAGTTGAAACGGCTCCCTAGGCCTATAAATAGGACCCTTGTCCCTTTGAGATGATCTCTGTTCATCTTCTTACTTTTTTCTGAGAATTATTTCTCCTTCAGAGCATAGCTCTTCGTCTTAAGAATTTTCTTAGGGACAGAACTCAGTCAAAAATTTAGGTAAAAATTAAATCTTTCTAAAGTTTCCCCCATTAACAGAGCTTTGCTATTTTCAAATCATATAGATTTTTAGGGTTTCTTGATGGATTGTTTCATCTTCCTTACAGAGCATTGCTTTTTAGAAATTTGGGGGGGGGGATTTTATTCCCCTCATAATTGATTTTGACAAGTGTCACTCTTGTCTGCAGAGCGTTGCTCTCGAGAAGTTTTAACTCCTTGACTCGAGGAGTCTCTTATTAAATGAGAATCCTTTTTAGGATCCCTCCTTAATTGCACAAATTTGAATCTGTTGGGTGTTTTAATCAGCACTTGTTTTCATCATGCGGATATCAAGAGTTGTCTGAATCCCTGTGTTTTGATCAATCTGTCCGCTAAACTCTCAATGATTTTCATTTTCAGGTGCTATGGCCGCTTATTTGTATGACCCTGACGAAATTATTTCTTATGGGGACATTCGCGCATTAGGCCACTGCCAAAATCAGGAGTTCACCAACGCTCAGTGCGCCAAAATCATGCGTCGCTTTGATGAATACAATGGTCGACTGCTTCTTCGTCGTTCCGCTCTTTTGAAACTCATCATGAGAGCGATCTGGGAAGCACTTCCTTTGTTCTATGCAGGCATGCCGCTTAAGGAATTGGATGATGCCGAAGATAAGGTACACTCAGTGTATCTGATGGGCCTAATCTCAAAAAAAAAAGCGAGACATTCTTGTTGATATTCTGCATCAATCTTTCCAACAGGCTACGATAATTGTTGCCTATCGAAGGACGGAGGACATCTGTGAAGATCCTGACGCTTGCGAGCTTGAGAGGAAGCATACGAGAATGGTCAGAGAGGCCAGAAACATTTTAGATGGCCTTACTTTTGAATTTCTTAATCCATGTCCTGGATTTGATATCTTGCCATTGAAAACATTTTAATGGTGCTTTTGTTTACTATTTTCATCAATGTAAGAATTTTCTGAAGTATGAATGGCAAATTTTACGATTCCGTTCTTTTATTTCTCTCTCTCTCTCTCTTTCTCTTTTTGTTCCTCTCTCTCTCTCTCTCTTTCTCTCTCTTTCTCTTTCTCTCCCCCTCTTTCTCACTCCTCTCGCATACACTGTTCCCCGAGGGATCCCCCCACCTTCCTTCTTCTACTATCGTTACCTCTCTTCTTCCTCACTCACAAATTTTCTTTCCTTCCCGCCTTTGCCTCCATGCCCTGCCTTCGCTCGCGCGTCACCGCCGACCTCTCGCCTCCACCCTCGTCCATCTCCTCACCTCCATTTCTTCGCCCTCACCTATCTCCAATCCCCGACGGCAACGCAACCCAAAAACTCAAGAACCCTCGCCGTCGTCGACCACCGCCAACACCCTGGCTTCAACCTCCTCATCATCGTTACCACCCTCTCCTCCCTCTCCTCTCACCTCTCTCAAACCAGCGCCTTAACCCCATACCCGAGCTAACCCTGCAAACCCGAACCCACTGCATCCATCTACGCCTTACCTCACCTCGCTGTCGCCGACCTCCTCGTCACTGCCCCCGTCATCAACTCCGACTCCTAACACCACCACCACCATCCTCGGCTCTTCCCTGCACACCTGACTTTGATCCGACACCTGCAAGAACCCTGCACACCCAGATCCCCGACGACCAAGAACCCTGATACCCACTGCCTCGCTGGAAAACCCCATCACCGGAGACCTCATCGTCACCCTCGCCTCCTCGGCCCAGAACCCTAAACCCAGAGCACCAACCCAGAAGCAACCTCTCTCTCTCTCTTCTTCTTCTTCTTCTCTTCTCTTTCTCTTCTTCTATCTCTCTTGGCTTCTCGATTTCCGACCATCGCCGGAGCCGTGCTCGTCGCCGACGATCCGGGTGACCCAGATAACGTTCTCGTGCAGCATGGTCACTTCTTGCATTGGCTGGTTCCGTTCCGGGCACGCGTGTATGTATCGCAACTTTTACCGACATCCGACGTGCCATACGTATCCATATCCGTATTGTGATCTATCGAGACAAGTTTATCTTGCTACATGCTATACTACTATATAATGCACCCAATTGAATAATAACAATTCATATTGCTTAGTTGTACATCCCACATTACCATTTACCATCTTACTGTTATACGACGTCCGTGTGCATCCATATCATTATTTACATATCTAGTCGCATGCTAATTCATCTTGCTACATGCTAGTTATAATATTATACATCCATATGAGTAAAATGTTACCCGTTTATCACATTATACATCCATATTAAAGTTTACCGTTTTCGGACACCCGTTTGCATCCATATCATTTAATATACATGTAGCTGCATCTACAGATCATATTAATTCATATTATTATTGTAGTAACACCCCATGCTAGATAATGTGCATCTTACATAATCATGGAACTGTAGTTGTAAACCCTGATAGTTATTTGAGCATCCAAGTTCATTTGTGTCTACATACCATTAATTCCGCATACCTAATTGCACCACATATTACATTAACTCATATTTTTAATACATTAATACCCCATGCTTGACATTGTGCATCCTGCTTAGTCATGGTATAACCCCTAGTGGATATTTGTACACCCATGCTATTATCGTACATCCGTATTCTACCCTGATTCAATACTTGCTACATTTTACTGTTGGGCACCTACTTGATACATGTACACTACCTGACATGACCTGATATATCACTACTTGACATGTTACCTGATTCTGTTTCTAATGCCGACAATCCTGACATGTTGTCCCGATGGACATATCCTGTTGTTTGTATAGACAAACCTGTACCTGCTTGATCCTGTGTTGGCATTAGCTCCAGATTTATCAATACCTGACTTGAACACATAACTTTGGGGTATGGGGAAATCAATGATGAAACCTGACTTGTAACTCGACAGTTCGATACTTATACTGATCAGTTTTACGGGCTAGGCCAGCCCCGGGATGATGCTGCTGACATCATTCGTCTGTACATATTACCTGTTTACTGCGTAGCGGCACGTCTCGGATTCAGCCCGAGAGTCTTGACCGTGGTCCCGGGCATGCACGGGATACTATTGAGTTACATCGATAATTCATTAAATTGATTTCAAAGACTTAAGAGTAGTTAACCCAGTAGTTTAGTTCAGATTACTCGCCGCACGTCGCATGTGCTTATACCCTTCACTGTTTCTTATTCATGTTACTGTTATACCTTTATTACTGTTCATACCCGTGCCTGCATGTTTGCTACCCCTGATTATATTATTGTTGATATTATGACGCACTGACGTCTGGGTTTTGCATGGCCCAGATCCTCTCTCCCTGTCGCAGGCCGTTCAGGAGTATTTCAGTCAGCAGGCCGAGCGGTGAAGACCTGTTAGTATTTTAGTTTAGTTCACTTTCAGCACTTTATTTCCTGTTGTGAGCCCGTATTTGGGACGTACTTTCCAGATTGTTATTGTTACTTGGATCTATTGCTTCCGCATATTTTTTCTTGACTCGTTTATTCTGGCTCATGGACATGTACTAGATAGTTTATTTTATTTCTATTGTTCTTGATATCTCTAGACAGCCGTAATGTGACTGTGGAGAGATGTTTCCTAGCCACAGGTAGCATGGTTGGCTCTGTCATGTGCCGATCTTAGCGCACTCTGGGAAGCAGGGCATGACATGGTTTGTTTGGTATCAGAGCCATAGGATTTAGGTTAATCGGGTTTGATTATTTTGTAGTTGGGTATTGGACCCAATACACAAATCAGAAAACTCGTAATTAGGAACATGTCCTGCCACTTTACTATCTTGCCATTCTTGAATCATATCTTTCTCTTGACCCTTTACCTTGACGAGATGGAATGACATTACATCTCGGCTTGAAATATTTTGGTTCCCTATTGTTTCTCATGTCATATTCCTTTGATTCTGATACAAGGATTTGGGCGACTTGAACGGAGTTATGTGATTGTAACTATGAACTGCAGTATGGTTACAATGCGGTACTCTATTTAAGTAACTTTGAGTTCTAGTCTTGATTCACGTCCTTGTTTCAAGGTCGTTATATTGCCTTGCTTCTCTTGCTTTCTAGTTCATGTTTTATCCTCAGCTTGAATCCTGTTGATCGTGTTTATCGTCTTCAGTATCTTGGCTTCAGATGAAGTCGTTTCGGGTTCATGTTTTTCCTGCATTAGCATTTTTCGATTCTGGTGCATCCCATTGTTGTATGTCGTCTAAGTTTATTGTTGCACACTTGATTGCTTGCACGGCCATGTCTTGTTGTTGGGACATACACACTGGGAACGGGAAAATCATATCAAGTAGTGAGTGCAAGGATTGTTCAGTTGTTATCTGCGGACGGGAGTTATTTGCAGATTTCTTGGTGATCGATACTGGCGGTTATGATGTTGTCTTAGGAATGGACTTCTCGGAACTTTCCACGCTCACATTGATTGTAGGGCAAAGAAAGTGATTTTCCAGATTCCCGGACATCCGGAGTTTGTTTTCGCTGGAGGAAGCAGTTCTGTCGGGCCAGTCGAGTTTAGGGCTAAGCCGACAAACAGTGTTCTTTCGTCGATGGAAGTTGATAAGGAGGAAGCGCCAGCTGTAGTTCGAGAGTTCATAGACGTGTTCGAGGACATCTCGGGTTTACCACCAAAACGAGATGTGGAGTTCGCGATTGATCTTATTCCTGGTGCAACACCAATCTCAAAGGCGTACTATCCGATGGCACCAGTGGAGTTAGAAGAAGTAAAAAAGCAGGTTACCGAATTGCTTGAGAAGGGTTGGATTCGCAGCAGTAATTCACCTTGGGGAGCTCCAGTTCTTCTAGTCAAGAAGAAAGATGGCACAAGGAGGATGTGCATCGACTATCGAGAATTAAACCGAGTGACTATTAAGAACAAGTACCCGATCCCTCGCATTGGCGAATTATTCGAGCAACTTAGTGGCGCAAGGATTTCTCGAAGCTGGATTTGCAATCCGGATATCATCAAGTCCGAGTTAATCAGAAGATATTTGCAAGACTGCGTTCCGAACTCGGTATGGACATTACGAGTATTTATTGATGCCATTCGGAGTCACGAATGCATGGGCCATATTTATGGACTTGATGAACCGAATCTTTTCACCGATCTTGGACCAGTTTATAGTGGTGTTCATCGATGATATTCTGATCTACTCGAGGAGCATTGAAGAGCATGCAGAACACTTGAAGATCGCACTGCAGACATTGAGGCAAGAAAGATTGTATGCAAAGATGAGCAAGTGCGAGTTTTTGGCTTGAAGAAGTAAAGTTTTTGGGGCATGTTGTATCCGGAGATGTAATCGCCGTTGACCTTGAGAAGATTGCAGCAGTTCAAGATTGGCCGATTCCGAAGAACATAGCAGAGATCAAAAGTTTTCTTGGACTTGCCGGATATTATAGAAGATTCATGGAGAATTTTGCTCATTTGGCTGAGCCTTTGACCAAGCATACGCGAAAGGAAGTACCGTTCGTATGGACGGATAAGTGTGCGTCAGCTTTTGTGGCATTGAAGCAGAATTAATAACCGCTCCTATTTTGACCGTACCAGACGGTTCCGGAGGATTGGTGATTCATAGCGACGCATCTGGAAAAGGTTTAGGATGTGTTTTGATGCAGCATGGGAAGGTTATAGCTTACGCATCGAGACAGTTGATGATCCATAAGAAGAATTACCCAACTCATGATTTGGAGCTTGCAGCAGTGATTTTCGCTCTGAAGATTTGGAGACACTACTTATTGGGCGAAAGGGTCGAAGTATTCACTGATCACAAAAGCCTAAAGTATGTGTCCATGCAGAAAGAGCTTAACATGAGGCAGCGTGGATGGTTGGAGCTGATGGCTGAATACGATCTCGATCTTAAGTACTATCCGGGGAAAGTTAATGTTGTACCGGATGCGCTTAGTCGGTTGCCAGCAATTCGGATGTTGACTGCATAGAAGGAGCATATCGAAGATTTTCGGAGATTCAAGTTGGAGATCGTGCTACCGCATTCTTCGGGACAGTTGATGCAGCTGCAAGTACAGCCGTCGTTGATCGATAATATTAAAGCAGCGCAGTCACAGGACCCAAGATTGCAGAGGTTTCGAGAACAGGTTGAAGATGGACTTTGAACGGACTTGTTGATTCATGAAGACGGTTCGTTAAGATATAGTGGCCGTTTGTGTGTGCCGAAAGGAGACATTCGCGAAGAAGTTATGAAGGAGGCACGTAGTTCCGCGTATTTTGTACATCCAGGAGGCACGAAGATGTACCGTGATCTACGACAGCATTTCTGGTGGGAAGGCATGAAAAGGGAGATTGCTCACTTTGTAGCGAAGTGCTTGGTGTGTCAGCAAGTTAAGGCTGAACATCAAAGGGTAGCTGGTTTATTGCAACCACTTCTGATTCCTCAATGGAAGTGGGAACATATAACCATGAATTTCGTGACAGTTTTACCACGGAGTCCAAAGGGCAACAATGTAGTTTGGGTGATTGTTGATCGTTTGACTAAGGCAGCTCATTTCATACCGTTTCGAGTTGGTCAGTCGACGGAAGCGTTAGCAGAACGGTACATGCAGGAGATTGTAAGATTGCATGGAGTACCGTGAGCATCGTGTCCGACCGTGACACCCGTTTCTTATCGCACTTCTGGAGGAGCTTACAGGAAAGTTTGGGGACGCGATTGAAGTTTAGCACAGCTTATCATCCTCAGACAGATGGCCAGTCGGAGAGAACGATCCAAACTCTTGAAGATATATTGAGAGCCTGCATGTTGGACTTCAAGGGTTCATGGGAGGATCATCTACACTTGGTGGAGTTTTCATACAACAACAGTTTTCAGGCGACTATTCAGATAGCTCCAATCGAAGCATTATATGGTCACAATTGTCGCTCACCTGTTTGTTGGGACGATGTTGAAGAACGAAGATTGTTGGGACCGGATTTGATCGTGCAAATAGTAGAGAAAGTTAATACTATCCGGAATCACATGAAGGCAGCACAAGATCGGCAGAAGAGTTGGGCCGACACATCGAGAAGACCTCTAGAGTTCGCTGTTGGTGATCCGGTATTCTTGAAGATATCACCAACTAAAGGAGTGATTCGTTTTGGGAGTCGAGGCAAGTTTAGTCCTCGATTTGTGGGGTCTTTCGAGATTATGGAACGTGTCGGAGAAGTGGCTTATGGATTGGCGTTACCACAATCTTTGGCGAATGTTCATGACGTGTTTCATGTATCTTAACTCCGTAAGGATGTTTGAGATGAAACACACGTGCTAGATCATTCGGAGCTGACTGTAACAGAGGATTTGACCTTTGAAGAACGACCGATGTCGATTGTTAATCGAAGAGAAAAGGTCCTTAAGAATAAGGTTATCCCTCTCGTACTTATTTCTTGGGAGAATCGCTCGCATGGAGAATCGACTTGGGAACAAGAAGACGAGATTCGACAGAAGTTTCCACACCTATTCTTATAAATTCTTGATTGTTTATCTTTTCTTGTTTTGGGGAATTTTCGAGGACGAAATTCTTTTGAAGTTGGGTATAATCTAACACCCTAGTTCTTTTATACCGTTCTATTTTTGAGTATTTCTTTATTTATGGTATTTTCCTGATCTATTGTGTTTTGGGTGCGAATAGTGTATTTGACATCTGTATTTGCATCCGACCCGACCCACATACTTGAAACCTGTCTTGATTCCTGTTTATGGTTTATCCTGGCTTGTTACATGGATCCGTGCACTTTCATATTATACATTCTGCATACTGGCATTATATCTGGCATCGGCATTTCTTTAACATAACATTTAAAGTCATATAAAATATTTTAAAAATACATTGCATGGCCTGCCTGATACCCCTGACCCTGTGGTAGCATCCGCGCATCATGTTCTCGTCCCGTTCAGTGAAACGGACTTGTTTGGATGGTTACGCGCACGTACGTGCATCCGTTCTTGGGGGTATACATTTTCGTTACCCGGATATCCAATTTTAGTTTTGGTCGACACATATATTTTTCGTATTTTGAAACTGAATTTTTAGACCCGACCCGGACGTGTTTTGGACTAAGTTTGTATTTGCCAAAATATCAAATTTTATTAATATTATATTTTAAATATTTTAACAGTTTAAAATTTAATTAACTAAAATATATTTTTAAAAATTTAAAATCCTAACTAAAAAAACAAAACTATCTCTCATCTCGCTCTCTCTCCTCTCGCTGGTTCTCTCTCTCTCTCTCTTTTTGTTCCTCTCTCTCTCTCTCTTTCTCTCTCTGTCTCTCTCTCTCTCTCCCCCCCTCTTTCTCACTCCTCTCGCATACACCGTTCCCCGAAGGATCCCCTCACCTTCCTTCTTCTACTATCCTTACCTCTCTTCTTCCTCACTCATAAATTTTCTTTCCTACCCGCCTTTGCCTCGACACCCTGCCCTCACTCGTGCGTCACCTCCGACCTCTCGTCTCCACCCTCGTCCATCTCCTCACCTCCATCTCTTCGCCCTCACCTCTCTCCAATCCCCGATGGCAACCCAACCCAATAACTCAAGAACTATCGCCGTCGTCGACCACCGCCAACACCCTCGCTTCAACCTCCTCGTCATCGTTACCACCCTCTCCTCCCTCTCCTCCCTCTCCTCTCACCTCTCTCAAACCAGTGCCTTAATCCATACCGAGCTAACCCTGCAAACCCGAACCCACTGCACCCATCTCCGCCTTACCTCACCTCGCCTTTGCCGACCTCCTCGTCACCGCCCTCGTCATCAACTCCGACTCCTAACACCACCACCATCCTCGGCTCTTCCCTGCACACCTGACCTTGATCCGACGCCTGCAAGAATCCTGCACACCCAGATACCCGACGACCAAGAACCCCGATACCCACTGCCTCGCCGGAAAATCCCATCGCCGGAGAACTCATCGTCACCCTCGCCTCCTCGGCCCAGAACCCCAAACCCAGAGCACCAACCCAGAAGCAACCTCTCTCTCTCTTCTTCTTCTTCTCTTCTCTTTATCTTCTTCTTTCTCTCTTGGCTTCTCGGTTTCCGACCGTCGCCGGAGCCGTGCTCGTCGCCGACGATCCGGACGACCCAGAAGACGTTCTCGTATAGCGTGGTCACTTCTTGCATTGGCTGGTTTCGTTCCGGGCACGCGTGTGTGCATCGTAACTTTTACCGACATCCAACGTACCGTACATATCCGTATCCGTATTGTGATCCATCGAGGCAAGTTTATCTTGCTATATGCTATACTATTATATAATGCACCCAATTGAATAATAACAATTCATATTTCTTAGTTGTACATCCCACATTACCATTTACCCTTTTACTGTTATATGACGTCCGTGTGCATCCATATCATTATTTACATATCTAGTCGCATGCTAATTCATCTTGCTACATGCTAGTTATAATATTATGCATCCATATGAGTAAAATGTTACTTGTTTATCACATTATACATTTATATTAAAGTTTACCGTTTTCGGACACCCGTTTGCATCCATATCATTTAATATACATGTAGCTGTATCTACAGATCATATTAATTCATATTATTATTGTAGTAACACCCTAAGCTAGATAATGTGCATCCTACATAATCATGGAACTGTAGTTGTAAACCCTGATAGTTATTTGAGCATCCATGTTCATTTGTGTCTACATAACATTAATTCTGCATACCTAATTGCACCCCATATTACATTAACTCATATTATTAATACATTAGCACCCCATGCTTGATATTGTGCATCCTACTTAGTCATGGTATAACCCCTAGTGGATATTTATACACCCATGCTATTATCGTACATCCGTATTCTACCCTGATTCAATACTTGCTACATTTTACTGTTGGGCACCTACTTAATACATGTACACTACCTGACATGACCTGATATATCACTACTTGACATGTTACCTGATTCTGTTTCTAATTCCAGCAATCCTGACCTGTTGTCCCGATGGACATATCCTATTGTCTGTATAGACAAACCTGTACCTGCTTGATCCTGTGTTGGCATTAGCTCCAGATTTATCAATACCTGACTTGAACACATAACTTGGGGATATAGGGAAATCAATGATGAAATCTGACTTGTAACTCGACAGTTCGACGCTTATACTGATCAGTTTTACCGGCTAGGCCAGCCCCGGGATGATGTTGCTGACAACATTCGTCTGTACATGTTACCTGTTTACTGCCTAGCGGCACGTCTCGGATTCAGCCCGAGAGTCTTGACCGTGGTCCCGGGCATGCACGAGATACTATTGAGTTACATCGATGATTTATTAAATTGATTTCAAAGACTTGAGAGTAGTTAACCCAGTAGTTTAGTTCAGATTACTCACCGTACGTCGCATGTGCTTATACCCTTCACTGTTTCTTATTCGTGTTACTGTTATACGTTTATTACTGTTCATACTCGTGCCTGCATGTTTGCTACCCCTGATTATATTATTGTTGATATTATGACGCACTGACGTCTGGGTTTTGCATGGCCCAGATCCTCTCTCCCTGTCGCAGGTCGTTCAGGAGTATTTCAGTCAGCAGGCCGAGCGGTGAGGACCTGTTAGTATTTTAGTTTAGTTTACTTTCGGCATTTTTGTTTCCTGTTGTGAGCCCGTATTTGGGACGTTCTTTCCAGATTGTTATTGTTACTTGGATCTATTGCTTCTGCATATTTTTTCTTGACTCGTTTATTCTGGCTCATGGACATGTACTAGATAGTTTATTTTATTTCTACTGTTCTTGATATCTCTAGACAGCCGTAATGTGACTGTGGAGGGATATTTCCTAGCCACAAGTAGCATGGTTGGCTCTGTCACGTGCCGATCTTAGCGCACTCTGGGAAGCGGGACGTGACAGCCATATGGGGTCAGGATTGACTTTAGCCATACAGGGTCAGGGGTTGACTTTGACCATATGGGGTCAGGATTGACTTTAGCCATATGGGGTCAGGGGTTGACTTTGGCCATATTAGGTCAGGATTGACTTTAGCCATACAGGGTCAGGGGTTGGATTTGGTTATATCGGGTCAGGATTGACTTTAGCCATACGGGGTCAGGGGTTGACTTTGGTCATATGGGGTCAGGGGTTGACTTTGGCCATATGGGGTCAGGATTGACTTTAGCCATACGAGGTCAGGGGGTTGACTTTGTCCATATGGGGTCAGGATTGACTTTAGCCATACGGGGTCAGGATTGATTTTAGCCATACGGGGTCAGGATTGACTTTAGCCATACAGGGTCAGGATTGACTTTTGTCATATGGGGTTGGGGGTTGACTTTGGCCATATGAGGTCAGGATTGACTTTAGACATACGGGGTCAGGGGGTTGACTTTCGGTTGTCTGTGCACTGCCGAGTCCTAGAACTAGGGACTTTGCCATGGCTCCGCTTTGCTTACGTTGCGTCTGCTGTAATGAGATGAATGTCAAAGTGGTCTCTAGGTTGTCTGTGAACCGTCGAGATTTGGAACTAGGGGCTTTGCCATGGCTCCGGGGTTGATTGTCGCATCTGAATCCTGCTGGAATAAGGAGGAACGCTGTTGTTGGTCTTCAGGCTGAAGATGTGGCCGTCGAGACTTAGAACTAGGGACTCTGCCGTGGCTCTGAGATAATCTCTAGGTTGTCTGTGAACCTTCGAGATTTGGAACTAGGGGACTTTGCCATGGCTCCGTTTGTTGATGCCGTATCTGCTTCCGGTTGGAACGACAAGGAACGCCATTGTTGATCTCTAGGTTGTAAATGTTGCCATCGAGAATTGGCTCTCTTTCTGATGGAGCCTGGTGGGATGATATGATTCACTTTTTGTTTGTGCCCCTGAATTGTATACAGGGATCGATGTGATCTCACCTGTAGGGCAAAAAAGTTTCATTTCATTTTTTTCATTTTTTTTCTTTCCGTGATGCTCTATCATTTTAGCTTTTATATCGCGAAAGTCGTGATTGCCTAATCATTTTAGCTATTTTTCGCGGTGCCCAATCATTTCGGCTATTTTTTGTTTTTTACTCGCTGCTTTTTATTGCGATTTGCCTAACCATTTCGGCTATTCTGTATGCATATATTTTTTTACTTGCTGATTTTGTTGTAAGTTGCCCCATCATTTCGGCTATTTCATATGCATTTTTGGCTCGCTAAATTTTATCGCGAGTTTAGAACTCGGAACCTGATGCCGATCTCAGCATCAGTATCGCTACGACTGGAATATTGCCAGGAGCGAATCATCATTTGCCGTGAAAGGACTTGGGATTTGATACCAATTTAGGCATCAGCATCGCTACAACTGGGATATTACAAGGAGCGAATCATCATTTGCCTTTTTCGGTTCGAACAAAGGTGGCTTAGCAAACAGAGTTAAGATCCTGTCGACTAAGACTTTTTGACTTTACGAGCCGTAAGGGTCTCATAAAGATATTTCTCCCTACGAGTCGTGAGGATCTCATAGGTGTATTTTCTCCTTAGGAATCATGAGGATTCATAAGCGTGTGTTCTCTTATAAGTCATAAGGATCTTACAAGAGTGGTTCTCTTTGCAAGTCGAGAGGACCTACAAGTGTTTGCTCATCGTGTGAGCATATCCCTAGTCGCTGGTAGGACTCTGCTAGGGAAATGTTTATTCGTGCCCGTGGATTGTATACAAGGGTCAATGTTGAACCGCTTGTAGGGCGGTATGTGGGTTGTGATGGCTTAAGAACAGGTTCAGATCCCTGTAACTTAAGGCTTTTAAATCCTATGAGCCGTGAGTGTCTCAAAGGGGAATTCTCCTTACGAGTCGTGAGGATCTCGTAAGTGTAACTTCTCCTTAGGAATCGTGGGGATCACTAAGTGTGTTACTCCTTTGTGAGTCGTAAGAATCTCACGCAGGTAGTTTTCTCCTTACAAGGTCGAGAGGACCTTGTAAGTGTCTTTTAACGAGATTGCGCCCTTTCGGGTTTTCACAAACTCGCCGGTAGCCTTGCTGTTTTTACCCACGGAGCACTTTCGAGTTTTCATCCATGCCCATATCGCTTATGGACGTACCGTTTTTTTTTTTTGCGTCAGCCATGGGATGCTGCGGTCCGTAGTAGTTTATAGACGTCTCGGTCAGTTGCAAGTTTTAGGACATTGCGGTCCATTGTTAGTTTAGGGACATTTCAGTCCGTTGCAAGTTTTAGGACATTGTGGTCCTTCGTTAGTTTAGGGACATTTCGGTCCGTCGCACATTTTCGTGGCGAGGTTTCGTCGGATACTACTTATAGAGTTCAGGCTTAGAAAGATACCGAGCGGACATAGGCGTCGTCATCTATCATTGACCTAGGCAGTGACTCGTCAGGCGTAGTATTTTTTCAAGAACCGGCCGTTTATTGGCCTGAAGGGTCTTTCACCATGCATATCCATGAGCAAGTAAGCCCCACCCTGGTAGACTTTATCTATGATGTACGGGCCTTCATAATTCGGCTCGAATTTCCCCCGTTTGGCACGATTGGGGATCATAGGTCTCTTGACCACTAGCACGAGTTCGTCTTATTAGAATGTTCTCGGCCTAGTTAATCTCTCGCATGAGCGCGTCATTTTTGCTTTGTAAGCTTCTAAGTTTTGCTGCGCCATGAGCCGGGTTTCGTCAAGGGCATCAATATCCTCAAGCCGAAAATGAGCATTCTCTTCGTTCGTTAGCTCGTAATGAATTGTTACTCGAAAGGAGGGTAGCTCTATCTCCAAGGGGAGTACTGCTTCGGTGCCGAATACCAATGCATACGGCGTTGTGTTTGTGGCCGTTTTGAACGTAGTTTGATACGCCCAGAGAGCTTCATGCAGTCTCTCGTGCCAGTCCTTTTTATTTTTGGACACCGTCTTTTTCACGATCTTCGTCAAGGTCTGGTTGAGAGTCTCAGCCAGACCATTAGCTCGGGGATTGTAGACCGAAGAGTATTTCCAGTCTATATTATGCTGCTGTGCGAAGCGGCTGATTTTATGGCTTCTGTAGGCCGGCCCGTTATCGGAGATAATCCATCGCGGAGTGCCGAACCGATAGATGACATGTGTCCTGAAGAAATGGAGGATGTTCTCCGTCTTCACTTCACTCAGCGGTATCGCTTTTTCTCATTTAGAGAAGTAATCAGTTATCGCCAGTATGAACCGGTGTCCTCTGGACGATGCTGGTTCGATGGGCCCGATTATGTCAGTTCCCCACATTTCGAACGGCCAACTAGCCACCATTGGATGTAGTGGATTTGGATGTTGGTGAATAAAGTCCCCGTGAATCTAGCACGAATGGCTTTGCTTCGCGTATTCGAGGCAATCTTGGATCATTGTGGGCCAATAGTAGCCCATCCTTTTGATCTTCAATTTCATCGTCGGCCCGGCTTGGTGAGAACCGCAGAGTCCATCGTAAGTTTCTTGGACAACTTTCCTTGCTTCTTCAGGTCCCAGGCATCTTAGCCATAGAGAATCAAATGATCTCTTATATAGAGTGTCATTGACTAAGGCGAAGGATAGAGCTCGTTTCATGAGCTGATGTCTCGAGGATGCATGTTCAGGCGTTCGACGGGATTTGAAGTAGTCTATAAAGACTTCTCTCCAATCCTTGGCCTTCTCTTGGTCCTTTATTTGTAGGGCTGCTTGCTCGGTCACTTCCTTTTCTTCAGACGACTTCGGAGATATTTCCGCTGGTGAAAGAACCCGACGGATTTGCACAACGATCCTTACGTCATCGAGATTCTCGTCGGCCAATTCTTTAGCGAGCTTGGCTAATACATCTGCCTTGCTATTCTCCGCCCGCGGTATGCTTTCTAGGGCGTAGGAAGGGATATGAGTCAGCAATTGCTGCACTCTCTCACCGTACTTTACCAACTCTGGTTTGCACGATTGATAGTCGCCATTTACTTGACTAACGACCAGCTGGGAGTCTTCGTATATGAGGAGGTTTTCAATTCCCATGTCAACGGCGATCTCAAGACCTGCTATCAAAGCATCATATTCTGCTTCATTATTTTTCCTCGGCTCTGTTAGGGAAAAGGCGAAGCGCATTATCCCTCCTTATGGAGTCACGAAGATGAGGCCTACCCCAGACTTGATTATGGGGATGTTGTGCTCTCGCTTCTTCATGGAAGATGCCTCGTCAAAGTAGAGTTCCTATCGGGTGTTACTCTCTCCTTTCTCCCCGTCGATAGTGCCAAACACGTGCTCGTCTAGCAATTCGCAGTTCAAGGGAGAGTCGGCAGGTATTGGATGCTCAACGAGGAAGTCGGCGATGGCCTGGCCTTTCACTGCCTTGAGAGGTCGGTATGTCACCGAGAATTCTATTAAGAGTAGGGCCCATTTAGCTAGTCGTCCCGTTAGAATGGTTTTTGACATCAAATACTTGAGAGGATCCACCTTTGATATGAGATGGAGCTCATGCGCCAAAGCATAATGTCTGAGCTTTATTATCGCGAAGATTAACACCAGGCAGTGCTTTTCAATGGGGGAGTAATTGTTTTTTGCCCCCGGAAGAACTCGACTCAAATAGTAGAGGGCTCTCTCCTTCCTTTGGCCGTTCTCCTGTGCCCATAGCGCGCCTAAAGAACCTTCAAGGGCTGTTGTGTAAAGGATGAGAGGCTTTCCCTTGACCGGAGCAGTCAGCACCGGCGGATTCTACAGGTATTGCTTGATTTCGTCCAGTGCGCTTTGGCATTTACGATCCCAGACGAAAGGGGTCCCCTTCTTCATTAGATGACTGTAGGGGCGGCACTTGCCGGAGATATTGGCTATGAACCGCCGAATATACGCGAGCTTCCCTTGGAGAGACCGCAATTGCTTGAGAGTTCTTGGCGGGGGCATTTCCATGATCGCTTTGATCTTCAACGGGTCTATTTCGATGCCTCGATGTCATACGATGAATCCTAGGAATTTGCCTGAGGAAACTCCGAACGCGCATTTCAGAGGGTTCATCTTGAGGTTGTATTTCCGAAGACATTGGAACACTATCTTCAGATGCTCCCAATGTTCCTCGTGCGATTTGGTTTTCACCACAAGGTCGTTGATATAGCATTCGACAACTTCATGTATGAGGTCATCGAAAATATTTGTCATGGCCCTCTGATAGGTAGAGACGGCGTTCTTCAAACCGAAAGGCATCACTTTATAGAAGAATATACCCAGAAGAGTCCGGAAAGCGGTATGCTTCTAGTCTTCGGGATGCATTTTTATTTGATTATATCCTGATGAGCCATCCATGAAGGAGAAGACTTCGTGAGTGGACATGTTTTCTATCATCAGCTCGGTGATCGGTACGGGAAAGTCATCTTCAGACATGCTTTGTTGAGGTCCCGAAAGTCTACGCAGATGGGTACTGTCCCATTTTTCTTCATCACTGGGACGATGTTGGCGATCCAGTCAGGATACTGAACCTCTTGGATGAAACCGGAGTCGATTAGCTTCTTGACCTCAGCATTGATGCTCATCTCAAGTTCGAGCCGCATTCTTCTTGGCGCTTGTTTGACTGGCTTGACGTCCGAAGATATCGCCAATTTATGCACCGCTATTTTCGGATCTAGCCCCGGCATCTCGGAGTAGTTCCATGCGAAGAAGTCTTTATGCTGCATGAGCACATCTTTGAGCATAGCCATCTTTTCTTCAGACAACAGCTCACTGACGAACGTCGGCCGTGGGCCGTTTATCGTCCCCAAGTCGATTTTTCTAAGGTTATCTGCAGTAGTATGTATTCCATCTTCCAGCTCCTTTGGTGCCGGTGGAAACTCTGAGATCACCTCGTCATCATCATTTTCAGAGCACCAGGGGAGGTCAGACATACCTTCGTGCACTCCTTCTTCCGACATCCTTATCATGTGACAGGTACGAGATCGCTTCCAAGACCGATGTTGATCTGGCTCTACTCTCGCTGCATATGTGGCTTTCGGTTCATGCTTCTGTGGCGGGGTTACCCTCCAACTGCTGGATAAAGCGAACCTGTCTTGCTGATACTGGTCTTCTATCCAGTCTTTGAATATGAAGCAGTCTTCGAGAGGATGCCCTATCGCTCGGTGATAGGAGCAATAATCTGGGTGATGAACCTCTCTTGCTTGTTCAGGGTGCTTAGACTCCAGGAAAGTAATCATCTGATGTTTAATGACAAGATCGAATATCTTCCTTGTCTTGTCTTGAGGAAAAGAATATGCTCGACCCATCTTCTTTACAAGAGACGGATCCCGGCTGTTCAATTTTCGATCGCGTGGCTTCTTGGACCCGCTTTGACACTATCGAACGTTTTTTCCGTTCTTTAGCTTGTTTCTACCTCTGCGTCGGGTCTTTTTCGTGACAGGCTGGCGACGAAGAGCATTGTCATTTTTCGTAGCCTGCTAAAGGTGGCACTGCGTCCTGACTTTCTCGTAGATGGCCATTTCGCGTTTATGATCATCGCGGACCTTTTAACCCGATTCTCTTATTAGCTTGTCCATCTGTTCTTCAAACGACGAACATGGCATTTTTACGGCGGGACCTCGTTTTGGTTCAGGGTTAGCATCTTCTAACAGAGCATCTCCTTCTTCATCAAAGTTATGTATAATGTAGCAACCATAGAATCGCTCCCGTTTCTTGGATTGAACATATCTAAGATCGATCATTTGCATTCTCCCGTTGGACAAATTTCGCTGAGTTCCAGGGACGTTCCAGATCCTGTTGTAGAACTGAGCTTGTCGTGCGGTCTGCTTAAAGGGTACGCCTTGGCGCCTCAACAGCCTTTTTAATCCTTCTGTGTAGTATCTGGGCAGACGGATGGGCTGGAGCCTGTCAAGCGTAAAATTGGCACCATGACAGATCTCTTTCTCCACTTTGGTTTCCGTGGATCGATAAAAGAGAATTGCATTTTCATCTTTTCGCTTGGGAGGGACATAGAACGTCTGCAGTTCTTGCATGCTGTAGGTATCAAGTGCGTTGAGCTCTTTGTAATGCTTTTGCGGAACCATGGCGATCTGCAAACTCTAATCATCTCCAATGAAGGCTTGCACTGATGGACGAGCCGAGAAAACTGCGTTGACCTCGTCTTCAGAGTCACTGCCAAAGACCAGAATTAGGGTAAACGGCCCCGGCTTGTTGCATTGGGGCGGTCCTGAATAGACTATCTCTTCCTCCTCCTCGGTATCGCTCCCGAAGACTGGAATGGTGGTGATAGGTTTTTGGTTATTCTCCGGCTTATGGCACCTTTCCGTGTCTTCGAAGTCTGGCAAGAAGTATTTTGCATCTTCGTACTTTCGGACTTCATTCACGGAGAATGGGTTCAGCTCCCCTGTCACGGTGTATTCAAGTCCATCTTTGAAATGCTTCATACACTGATGTTGTGTAGAAGGGATAATGTTGTACTTGTGTAACCAAGGCCGGCCGAGTAAAGTGTGTTAGTTATATGTATGCCCTAGAGGCCATTACTGTACATATGATGTATATTGTAATGGATGCTTGGACATATATAGGGAGGACTTTCTTGCTCGACATGATAGTATGCTATCTGGTTATACTTTGTCTTAACATGTACTCTGATTGTCTCTATATTATATGTTGATAAAGCCCTTAGGATATGTACTCGACTACTGGGACTATGATGAGATCATACCAGTGGGGCCACGGTAGTCGACGAGTACATCCTATAACTGTTCCTAGTTGAGGGTGTATCGAGACAGGGCATCGATACACCAGAGTAGACTAGCGTATACGCATCTTGACCCATATGATGGGCGATGGATGATCCCATATCCATCGGTGTTTGACATCAAGGATGGTGTACGGGTGCTCAGTGGAGACTAGGTACACTGGACAGACTCGCCGAGAACTCCTAAATGGTATTATACCTCACGTCAGATGGCAGTTCTCCGGTGACACTGGTACAGAGTAGTCTGTTGACCCGAGATCGTCATAGAGTCTTGTGTGATTCCCACTGTGCTTTGATTTTCATCATACCACGTCCAAGAGGGCATGCAAAAAGGTGGTTTTTGGGTACAGTCCCGAATCATATGGAGGCAATGAGCGATAGGAGGGGATTCGTCTCTCCCGGTATAGGGAGTTGATGTTGTGCTGTGTTCGATTGGCTATAACCGGAAATCCCTGGCCAGGGTTGCTGAGATTTACTGGTAAGTGTTATCAGTAGTTTCTCAAACTATTATAAACCTCATATCGACACGACTTATCGAGCTACTGGGGTCTGACGTTTACCACCCCTAGGCGAGATATACAACATATCAGACGACGAGACCAGATTGTATGGGAGTGTTACTGTTTGGATTCGCAGGAGAATGTACAGGCTTGCTTGTTGATCTTCTGAGCGCTCAATACCTGGGTAGCTGTTACGTTTAGCTGACCGCTTGCAGCTTGTGGGTATTTGATATGATCATCACCTACTGCCGGCGTATTGACAATTCTTTAGAGTCCTACACAGAGGTTTCTTGGCTCAGGCAAAATGGAGTAGGAGCACATATGTGATATGTGCGGGACCGAGAATAATGCGATATGAGATACCGTATTCTATTCTCGCGATATATGATATCAGCCGGGTCATCAGATCAAGTGTTGATTCGATGAATCGGTACGGATAAATATTAGTCGGTTATATGCGATATAGCCGGATTGTCGGATCAAGTGTTGATTCGATAATTTAATGTATAATAATATATATGATATATTAAATTACATTAACTAATATTAGCTCACTAAAAGATTCTTTTTCTCACTCGGGTAATGCATTGATATATATGCGATATATGTTAATTGTATTATTTTATTTGGTTACAATAAATATTATATATATGATATATAATATTGTAACATGATATGATAACTAATGCAACATGTTTAGTAAAGATTAATCAAGATTAGGGTTTGATTTGGGTTAATGACTTCTAGTAGATTCTAGAAGGTTTTCTTTTTGTTTTGGAAAAGATATTTTTCAAGTGACTCATTCTTAACTCAACCCAAACCCTAACCCTTGGTTAATTCTCTACAATGGTTAAGTCAACCATGGTTGCATTATTTATCATATTAATCCTTTCATTATTCATCACAAAAGAAAATGGATCACTATTCTTCTTCTTCCTTGAGTTCTTCATGCAAAGCTTTCTTGTTTTGATATTTGTGATGAAAATATGTGAGAAAAAGATAAATAAAGAGAGCAAAAATCCTACTTCATCATCCTCATCTTCCCTTGCCCTTTAGGTGAGAGTGTTCACTCAATTTTAGTGAGTGTTAGCTTGTGTTAATGAAACTTCAAGGTAGATCATCTTTGTATCGAAGATCGGAAGCAAGACTGCACCTTTCTCTTCGTGAAGCCTCTCGAGAGTCCAGAGCACGATGATCGCAGCGAAGGGACCTCAACACGGAGCATATGAAGTGAAGGACCAGATCTACAAAGGTTGATGCCTAATCTCTAGTTTAAAGATCCGTATTCGGGTTGTTCAGCACGGTTAATTTTTTAATCGGGCATGGTTGATGCCTTGTAGACCCTTGTGCGCATGCCTAGCAACCCTACAAAGCGTTGTAGTAAGTCTTAGCATCAATGACGTGGAACTTGATATCAGTGATAAGCAGCCCAAAGAGTAACGTCAGTATCACAGACCCGAGCGTCCGTGATGACTGGGAGTCGAACCCGGAGATAGTGATTTTATCCTGAGCGAGGTGTTGAATGCTCATGCAAATCTCTTTCAACACTCTCACATTAAGAAGGTTGACGGAGGATCTATTATCGACCAGGATCTTCCCTATCTTAATGTCATGGCAATACCCGGAGACATATAGGGGACGGTTGTGCTCGCACGTTCCGAGGAGGAGATCTTTGTTGCCGAAAGTGATGTCAGCTGTGTGAATTTCTTCCAGCTCATCCTTCATCTTTTCTTCGGCGAGAAAAGCTTGAAACTGGTCAAGCTCCTATAATGCCTTGATCAAAGAATCTCTCGCCTCTTTGGATAGCAGAAGGGCATCGAGAATGCTTAGCTGCGATGGTATCTTCCTCAGGTGCGCCAGAACGTTGTAATCCACCTTGTTTTTCTTGGGCGGGTCCTTGGCTGCCCAGCTCTTCGACGAATCGGTCGTCGAGTGTAATATCCTCAGGGACCTTTTCTTTCCCCTTATCCTTTTTGTTCGATCCCTTATTTGCGGGTCCGAGATTCTTTTCAAATAGCGTGCGATTGCGCAGCTGAATGTTCTCGCAGGTCTTCATCTTTTCTGCTTCAGGGATAGATTCCTTGAAGAGAGAACCGAGGACTATTTCTTCATCTGAATCGCTTCCGAAGGTGAGAACTTGCAATCCTCCGGAATCAACCATGTGACAGTTGCCGGTAATTCTTTTGTGCTCATCTGTCATGCCCTTCTGCTCTCGACGTGTTTTGCGCTTTATCCGCTTGAACTGCTGCCGATGAGCAACGTATCCCTGCCACTAATTTTTAAAGGCATTGCACTCTTCGGTATGGTGCATGATCTTCCGATGGTACAAGCAGAATCTTGGATGTGCATCTAGTTCGTCAGGGTATGCATTTTCTGAAGTATCTTCCTTGGAAGGTGGTAACTTTATTCCCATCGACAGGGCTTTAGAAAACCGCTTCCTTGTCTTGAACCCGCTTTTGCTGGCGGCGGATGTGGTTTGATCTGGTAGGAGTGTTTTTACCTTTTCGTCCAGTCGCCGGCGTTTGGCCTTTTCGAATATAGCCAGTTCGCGCTCTCGATCAGTTTGCTTTTCTGACGGGCCTCATTCAGGAATACGTCAATCAACTCGTCGAACGGTTCTAGGAGTTCAGGCTCGGGATCTGCCCCCAGTTTCTCTGTATCCAGAGCTTCTTCACCGTTTATTAACGAGTAAGAGATCGTGTGGCAGCTTGCCACATAATCCTTAGGTTCATCTGATGAGTCTTCTCGCTCATTTTCGCCGCCATCTTCAACGATATGGTTGAGGAATTCTTGGAGTGTGACCAGAGTTCGCGCCTTCTGATTATATTCTTCCAACGCATCAATATATTTTTGCAGGTCCGTGCGCTTGTCATTAGGCTTCACGGGCTTTTTGGTCTTCTTCTTCTTCTTTGAAGACTTTGACAGCTAGGCATGGGCGTTTTGACTATCGCCTCCACTTCTTAGCGTCAGGCGTGGTTTCAGCATTCCCTCGATGATCTCAGGTTCTAACGGACTCTTCCATCTGATCGACGGGCATATTTGGAGATCCTTCAGCATTCGTTTTGTTTTGGCTGAAAGAGCGACCTCCCAAAGAGCTTATTCTATAAAAGAGCATGATGCCCCCGGTGTGTCCCCTCTTTTAAGAGCGTGCGGCTGAGGCGGGCTTACTTTCCAATTCTCGGACAGTGCGAATTTGCCCTGTTGGTATTGGTCATCAATCCAGCCTTTGAAGACGAAGAAATCTTCGATTGGATGGCCTACCACTTGGTGATAGGGGCAATAATTGGAATTATTGGCCTCACCGGGTTGCAATGAGCATTTTGGATCCGGCAAGATGATGAGCCTGTTGTGCACCGCCTGCTCGAACAGTCTCCTCGTTTTATCCCGGGGAAACGAATAAGGGCGCTTCAGTTTCACATTGAAGAATCGCCGTATTTCATCTTGGCGATCAGTTGGCTTTGGACCACTGGGCTGCTGTTGAGCATTGGCGACGAAGGTCGCTTTCCCTTTCCCTTTTTCTTTTCGAGATTCCAACTTCAAAGAAGATGGTCTATGACCCATCTGATCCATTTAGGCTAGTTTGTCAATCAAGGCCTGAAAAGTAGTTGACTTGAAGAACATCATGAATTGTGAAATGGTCGCCTGAGGATCGAGGGTCCCTACGAACATGCCTACCACAGGCGCTTCTTCGATGCGCTGCTCGCACTTCGACCATAGATTCCGCCATCGTATTGCATACTGTGTCCATGTTTCGCCTGGCTTCACTCTGGCGTTAATTAATGCTGTGATGGGGATGCGCTCGCTAGCGCTTGCGAACCTTTGTGTGAACAGTAATTCCATCTCCATAAAAGTTTTGACGAAGTCGTTAGGAAGCTCTGAGTACCATTCGAACACCGTCTCCGCTAAGCTGCCGACGAATTGGCGAAGCAGTAGCCTATCATCCCCTCCAGTGTTGCCGCAAAGAGCCCTAAACTGAGCGACATGTTGATGGGGATTGCCTGTCCCCTTGTACACATGGAATTTAGGAATTGTGTATCCTGGCAGGTACTTTATCTGATCGTACCATCCTGGATATGGTCGCCCAGTTTTAACGACTTGGCCGATTGCTTCATTCGCTTGATGAGCTCGTATTTGCTGAGCTATATAATCATCGAGCATGGCTTTGGAGATGGTCTCCTCCTTGGCTGCTGACAGAGCCGGTAGAGGATTTGATATCTCTCCTCTATCATCTTCAAGTATTACCGAAGGATCTTCGGCTGGAGGGTCCGGCTGGATCATCAGGCCCACCATATCTTGGAATAAAAGGGTCATTTGTTTTATGTTGGCCGCTTGATCTGCAGCCTCTTTGTCCTTCTTCTCAAGCATTCTCCGAAGGAATTCGGCATCCGTTTCCTGCTCATGACTCTGCTCCGAAGATGTATCCGGGCCTGCTTTTGGTCCAGCGAGTGCCGCTATGGCTGTCAGCATTTCTTGGAGCTTTTGTTGTTGTTGCTCCTGAGCCTTAGTCATAGACCGTGTAAGTGGCCGGTGACCTGTAGAGATACGGATATCCTCATTTCCGGAAGTCATAAACAGTATGCACCACCATGCCTCCAGACTTGGGGCGTTTAAATTCAGTATCCTTGCGATTTGCCAAAGACGCGGGGATCTTCTCCGGCCTCCTTCTTTTGTGGGCGGTCGAAGTTGAGAGAGCCGTTGCAGCGGGCACCCAAACAGATGAAACCTTCTGTGGCTTGACAAGGTGATCCATTTCTCGCTGAGCTTTCATCTTTTTCTGTCGGCGGGGGTAGTCTTGATCAATCACGGAGTCTTGGACCTGTCGCCAGACCTTGTGAATTTTGGAGGACAGCCGCTGAGGGGGCTGCTCTGGCTTCGCTTTTGTAGCGCTCTCCACAGGTGGAGGAGATCTCTTCAGTACGATCATCGGAGAGTTCTTGCGCACCCTCCTGAATGGTTCAAAACCGTTCCCAGTTGGAACAGCGGCAGCAATTTCTATCGTTGGAGCTGGCGGTGTCAGTCCAGAAGGGGAACTGCCCCCAGCCTTCCTCACTCGGCGCCAGTGGTGATGTCGAGCATGGAGAGCGGCCGGGAACACCTCCATTGTTGGATCAGCTTTTCCATGCCCCCTGTTTTGATGAGAGCCTGTTGTTGGCGCCAGCCTGTCAAAGACAGACGTCCGCTGAGAGAGAATGATCAACCTGTCGAAAGCTGACCTTCGAGTAGGGAGAGTAGCTTGGATGACCTCAACTGTAACAGGAGTTGGAGTGTCCTTCTCTGGTATTGCGACCCTCTATGTGGGCCCACTTGAGCTTTGACCCAGCCTGTTGAAAACTGAGGCATTAGAGTTGGACAACCCGCTGAGAGGGGCCGTAGTGGTTGCAAGCCGATCAAAAACCGACTTCTTCACAGCTTCCTGTGTCAACATCTGAACGCTGAAGTGTCGTTGGTGGGATCATGGTCCCGAAGAATAGCCCAGTGGTGGCTTGGGTCACTTGTTCCACCGGCATTATGAAAATGGAGGCCGCTTGAGGCCCGTAGGTCACTCCTCCGGCGAGGACGGAGTGGGAGTTGCTGCAATTAGTGCAGTTTGAGGCCATTGATCCTCTGTTTTTCTGAACGGTGAAAGACACCAAATTTTAGTATCTCGAATCTAGGGGCAACCATAGTAAACCGCGCTTTATTCGCGAAACACGACACACGAAGTGTGGAGTGGAAAAAGGAAAAGGTCCCACCGGGGTGCCAGAATCTGTTCTCCACCGAAAGACGCGAACGGGACGTTGGGGTGTCTGGCCTGAATTTTGGGGGCAGATGTTATTTGGTTTTATCTGTCCATCTCTCCGAAGATGCCAAGTGATTTATGGCACCGTGTATCGGAGGTTTAGACGGATGCGGCCGTTATAGCAGACTTCTTTAGATTCCCCCTCATTTGAGGGGTTTTTGATTGTAGGGACGCTCTTCCCTGCAGGCGCAAGCCCCTGCAGTTAATTACGCTACCTCATCGCGGTAATAACTTTCTCCTTCTCCAGATGGTCAGTTCGTATCATGTGTGTTTGTTTTATTTTTGGTTGCCCGTGGATTGTATACGGAGACTAATTTATGTTGTCACCCGTAGGGCATGAATTAGTCCAAATCCGTATTTTCTTAGATTTGGGTTTTGGTTTGGGTTTAAGGATACGTTAGTCTCATTTGAGACTAAGATCAACTTAAACGTTTGTTAAGGATACGTTAGTCTAATTTTAGACTAAGATCAACTTAACAATTTGTTAAGGATCCGTCAGTCTAATTTTAGACTAAGATCAACTTAACAGGATCATTTAGATCCAACAAAAGAGCATTTGGACTCTATTGTTTAAGTTTAGGGACTTTTCGGTCCAGTTTAAAAACATCATAGTCGGTAAATTTTAAGGACATCATAGTCCATGAGTTTAAGGACCCCACAGTCCGTGGAATGTCTGGTTATCGGGACCCGTCACCTATTTGAAGACGTTGAAGGATTACAACGACAAATATCAGAGGAGTGAAGAGATGTACTCTAGAACCAATATTGGTTGGGAGATCTGTAGTCCAATTTGGGACTAAGATTAAAGATTTGTGAGCACATGGGCTCAATTGATCAGAAGTAGGGATTTGTGGCCAACTTGGGCTCGACCCATTCAGTTAAAATGCTGAACATTGGTTCTGGCAATTATTTTTGTATTTTACTGAGTGCTGAGCACTCATTATAGCTCTAGGGCTTTTATTATTTAAAGAATAGTTTATGTTCGTTTAGCGCACACGTGAGAAGCACGTGGCGCGCTTAGCGCTGTGCGCCATACAATAAGCGCGGTGCGCTCCTGGTGAAGTAGCGCACACGTGAGGAGCACGTGGCGCGCTTGGCGCTGTGCGCCGGAAATGAGCGCAGTGCGCTTCTGGTGAAGTAGCGCACACGTGAGGAGCACGTGGCATGCTTGGCGCTGTGCGCCAGATTTTGGAGCGCTGGGGCGCTTCTATTAAGTAGCGTACACGTGAGAAGCGCGTGGCTCGCTTGGCGCTGTGCGCCAGACTTTGGAGCGCTGGGGCGCTTCTGTTAAGTAGCGCACATGTGAGGAGCACGTGGCGCGCTTGGCGCTGTGCGCCAGACTTTGGAGCGCTGGGGCGCTTCTGTTAAGTAGCGCACACGTGAGGAGCACGTGGCGCACTTGACGATGTGCGCCCGACTTGAGCGCTGAGGGCTTCTATAAATTTGGAGCGCTAAGGCTCTGCAGCGCTGTGCGCTAGATTTAGAGTGCCGAGCGCTAGATTTAGAGCGCTGTGCGCTTCTTTTAATTAGAGCGCTAAGGCTCTTTTTAGGAAACTTTACGCTCTGAGAATTAAGTTCTCTCAGATAACAGACTTTGTCTCATAGATCTAAGAACAAAGTTCTTATTTTATAGGAGATATTTCAATCTCTTATGTTTTTGGTGAAAGGCTTTGCCTTTATGGATCTGTGATCCTAAGAGAATTGAATTATTCTCCTCCCTTTTTATAATGAGATGTTATAATCTCTTTTGTGAAAGATAATTTGTCTTAAACATCTATGATCTAGCATAAGAACTAAGTTCTTTTTCTGATGAGATTTTTTATCTCTCTGTTTTTACCTTGAAGAAGAGTTCTTCTTCTGCCGAGAGCTTGCTCTTCTCTTTTAAGTTTTTCAAAGTTTATGGGGCGGTTCCTCTATATCAGACTTAAAGTCTTGGGGCCTTTATATAGGGCAAGCTGATTTGTAGAATCAGTTGAAGAGATCTTTTCTCTAATTGATTTGGGGATTTCACCACCATTGGATTTTTTGATCCTAGGGCTTCTGTTTTACAGAAGGTAATTTTCTTGTTTTTAACAAGATTGAGAAATCTTTTCTAATGCAGAATTTATTCTGCACCATTATGATTTTTAATCACCATTGGATTATTGATCCGACGGTGCTATGATTTACAGAGTAAAATCTTTTTGTTTGGAAAGATTCTGAAGAATATTTTCTTAACAGAATTTTATTCTGGTAACTTGATGATTTATCATTTTTGTTGGATCTTTGATCCAACGGTGGGCAACATTTAGTTCTAGCGCGAGCACACTCGTGCTTTGCACGTGAGCGCTGCTTCAGAGCGTTGGAGCGCTAGCGCTCTTAGCGCTAGCATACTTGTGTTCTGCATGTGAGCGCTACTTCATAGCGCTGGCGCTCCTAGCGCGAGCGCACCCGTGCTCTGCACGTGAGCGCTGCTTGCTGGCATTTTTTTATAAAGTGCTGCTTCATTTCAAATTTTAAAAATTTGAACAGAGCTGTTCCCGCCAAAAATTTCTGCGCAAAAGAGCCCAAGGTATCAAATGGCGGCGATACGCTTAAGAAAATGGGAACCAGTATCTTCCGGGCTGTTTTTAGACAAACTCCCGAATGAGAAACAGATAAATTCTGATGGTATCGAAAGCGTCTCGAAAAACCCTTCGATTTGATATATTATGGGCCTCGTAATTCATCCGGGATCAAAAGTTATGAGGAATTACATGTCCACACGTGATGGGCTTTTAAGAACCCGCTGGAGGAGTTAAAAGATACAATAAAAACTCAGAAAAGACCCCAATGGGGCATCACGTGCTCACACGTGACCATGGGTCACGTGCAGACACGTGATGGGCTTTTAAAGCCTCTAAAATAATGAATAGAATTTAATTCTAAAAGTCAGAAAATACCTCAACGAGGTATCACGTGCTTACACGTGACCAATGGTCACGTGTTGACACGTGATGGTTAAAACTGAAACATAAATAAACGGCTGAGAAAGGAACCCAATTGGGGGTCACGTGCTCACACGTGACCAAAGGTCACGTGCCAGCACGTGACTGGCTTTAAAAGCATTATAATTTAATAGAATTAAATTCTAAAAGTTTCTGAATCTTTCCAAATGGAAAAGGGTCATGAGGAACCGTTGGATTAAAAATCCAAGGGTGATTAAAAATCACCAATTTATAGAAAAACCTTGGACAAGGAAAGATTTCCCTGAAAATCTCACCATGATAACAAATATAATATCTTTTGGATTTAAAATCCACGGTGAATAAAATTCACTGAATGATCTAAACGCCCAGATTAATGATAAATATAAATCAAATCTCTCAACAATCAAATCAAATCTTCCAATGAGAGATTTGCTAAAAAAATTAACTATTTTCCTTCTCCTATAAATAGGAGCCAAGAAAAGAAGAGGGGGGATCTACTTTTTTGAGAGAAAAACAGAGAGAGGAGAATTTAATTCTCAAGAGGGAAGAAAAGAAAGGAGAATTTAATTCTCAACAAAGAAAACCCTAAGTGAGAAAAGGGAAAAAAAATAAACTTCAAACAGGAAATTTAATTCTCAAAATCCAAGAGTTTAACTCTTATACAAAAAAGAACTTAGTTCTTCTTCTGGTTGAAGATCTGCACAGAGCACATCTCCCCATAACTTGAGAATTTAATTCTCATCGGGTCGAGATCCTGCCATGCAGATCCTAAACTTAGAAGGGAAATTGAGTTTTGAGAATTAATTCTCCTAAAAAAAACTAGGATTTAACCCTAATCAAGAATTTAATTCTTTTACATATCTGGGAATTTAATTCCTTTGAAAAGAAATCAGGGTTTCATCCTAAATAAGAATTCAATTCTTTCACGATAGGAATTTAATTCCTCGAAAATCATAATTAGGGTTTAACCCTACAAAGAATTCAATTCTTAAAAGATCTCTGTTCATGAAAAGAACTAGGTTCACGTGTCCCACATGACCCTTGAAAAGATCCCCTGCAAAGAACTTTGAAGCATCACCTCACGTGCTCCCACGTGACTCCCAAAACGCAGAAAGAAAAAGCAAAGGAAATGAAAGCTTTGGGCGCTCTCACGTGTTATCACGTGACCCCTCAGCAAATGTTTTAACAATTGGCGCACAGATCCCCATCACATGCCAACACGTGATGCTCTAAAAATAAAAATGAAAGTGTTTAACACTTAATGGCAAAACAAAAGAAAAGAAGCTTTGGGCGCTCTCACGTGTCCCCACGTGACCCCTCAGCAAGTGCTGTAATATTCGATGCATAAACCCCCATCACGTGCCAACACGTGATGCTCTAAAATAAAGATGAAAAGTGTTTAACACTTATTCGCAGATTTGAGGATAAAACAAAGGAGATCTGGCTTCACATTTATGGCGTCCTCACGTGTCACCACGTGACCCCTAATGAGCATTCTAATAGACCAGCGCGGGGGCCTCCATCACGTGCTCACACGTGATGGCCGTCAGAATCAAAAGTGTTAAACACTTACCTGCAGAATAAAATGAGGGAAATCAGGGCGCTCTCACGTGTCCACACGTGACCCCTCTTTCTTTAGTGTTTAACACTAATTTGAAAATCTTATTTCCAGTGTTTAACACTAATTGTTTCTAGTGTTTAACACCAAATCGAAGATCATATTTCCAGCGTTTAACACTGATTGTCTTTTAGTGTTTAACACTAATTTTGAGAGTTCTACCTCTAGTGTTTAACACTGTTGTTCTCTAGTGTTTAACACTACTTTTAGCCAAATTGGCTAATTCTCCAGAGGCAAAAGTCCCTCCTCCAAATGAATCTCAATATTGAGGAAATCAAAGACAAAATGTTGTCAGAGTCCCCAAATCTCTGTTTAACATTGCTGAATGATGAGGGACTGAACCCAGACATATGTCTAATGGCCCAAAGGGCCAATATTTCAAACATAATTAGACTTAGTCCAAACTGGCCATAAGTCCTCAAATCATCTTGAACTGAGCACATCTGCTCTTTCAACCAACTCATTGGTTCAAGGGTACATCTCGGAACTCCTCTGATATTTGTCGTTGTAATCCTTCAACGTCTTCAGAGAGGTAACGGGTCCCGACAACCACACATCAACACGGACTGTGGGGTCCTTAAACTCATGGACTTATACGTCCTTAAACCAAGATACGGACTGTGGGGTCCTTAAACCCGCGGACTTATGCGTCCTTAAACTAACGGACTAATGCGTCCTTAAACACCACCCATATGGACTGTGGGTCCTTAAACCCATGGACTTATGCGTCCTTAAACTACAGATGGACCGCAATGTCCTTAAACTACCAATGGACCGCAATGTCCTTATACTACCAGTGGACCACTACGTCCCTAAACTGGAAATGGACCTCCAGGTCCCTAAACTGGCGATGGACCACTATGTCCCTAAACTGGAACAATAGAGCCCCCAAATGCTTTTTGTCGGATCTAAACGATCCTGTTAAGTCGATCTTAGTCCCAAACTGGACTAACGTATCCTTAACAACCGTTTAAGTTGATCTTAGCCTCAAATATGGCTAACGTATCCTTAAACCTTCAAGCAGACTTTAGTCCCAAATTGGACTATGAATCCCCCTAATCAACTTTGGTTCAAGGGTACATCTCTGAACTCCTCTGACATCTGTCGTTGTAATCCTTCAACATCGTTAGAGAGGTGACGGGTCCCGACGGCCATACATTAAATGGACCCCTATGTCCCTAAACTGGAACAATGGAGCCCAAATGCTCTTTTGTCGGATCTAAACGATCCAGTTAAGTTGATCTTAGTCCCAAACTGGACTAACGTATCCTTAACAAACATTTGAGTTGATCTTAGCCTCAAATATGGCTAACGTATCCTCAAACCAAACCCCCAAACCCAAATCTAAGATAATACGGATTTGGACTAGTCCATGCCCTACGGGCGACAACATAATTCAGTCTCCGTAAACAATCCACGGGCAACCACAAATAAAACAAACACACACGACACGAAGTGACCATCTGGAGAAGGAGAAAGTTGTTACCGCGATGCGGTAGCGTAATTAACTGCAGGGGCTTGCGCCTGCAGGGAAGAGCGTCCCCACAATCAAAAACCCCTCAAGCGAGGGGGAATCTGACGAAGTCTGCTACATCGGTCGCATCCGCTTAAACCTTCGATACATGGTGCCATAAATCAACTTGGTATCTTCGGAGAGGTGGACGGATAGCACCAATTAGCATCTGCCCCGAATCTCAGGCAAGGCATTCCATGTCTCGGCCGCCATTCGGAGGGGAACAGATTCTGGCACACCCGGTGGGACCTTTTCCACTTTCCACTCCACACTTCGTGTGTCGTGCTCGCGAACAAATCGCGGTTTATTGTGGTTGCCTGTGGATTCGAGGTACTAAGATTTGATGTCTTGCTCCGTGCAGAAAACAGAAGATCAATGGCTTCAAACTGCACTGCCTGCAACTGCAACTCTCGCTCGGTCCTTGCTGGAGGAGTGACTTATGGGCCCCAAGCGGCCTCCCTTTTCAAGATGCCAGTGGAGCAGGTAACTCAGGCCACCACTGGATTATTCTTCGGGACCATGCTCCCACCATTGAGCTTCAATGCCACAATGACGTTGCAAGAAGCCCCAAAGAAGTCGGTCTTTGATCGGCTTACCACTGCCGCGACCCCTCTCAACGGGTCGCCCAGCTTCAATACCTCAGTTTTCAACAGACTGGGCCAGAACGTCTGCAAACCTGCGATACCCGAAGCTGTCTTCCCAAAGCGGATAGCTATCCCGGCTCAAGCAGACGAAATCATTGGAAAGGCTCCTCCTTCCAAGAAGTCAGTTTTTACGAGGCTGTCCATTCCGGTTGCTGCTCCAGGCGAGGTCCTCAAAGCTGCTTCCCCTGCTCAGAGGTCTGTCTTTAACAGATTAGACATTGTTTCTCAACGGGTGTCAGTCTTCGATAGGCTAGCACCAATAACAGTCTCTCCCCAATGCAGGGGGCATGAAAAAGCTTATCCAACAACGGAGGTGATCTCATCCGCACGACATGCTCGACGTCGCTACTGGCGCCGAGTGAGGAAGGCTGGGGGCAACTCCCCCTCTGAGATAACTCCGCCAGCTCCAACGGTGGGGATCGATGCTGCTGTTCCAACCGGGAACAGCTTTGAATTGCTGAACACGGTGCGCAGAAACTCTCCAACCGCCGTACTAAAAAGATCCCCTCTTCCGATGGGAAACGTTGCGGAATCCAAGCCAGAACAGTTCTCTCAGCGGCTATCCTCTAAAATCTACAAGGTCTGGCGCCAAGTCCAAGACTTGGTGATTGATCGAAATTTCTCACGCCGGCAGAAGAAGCTGAAGGTCCGGTAGGAAGAAAACCGTCCTGTTAAGCCACAAAAAGCAACGGCTACTTGGGCGCCCACTACAACGACCCCCTCAACTTCAACCACTCAAAAGAAAAAGAGTCCGCAAAAAGCCCCTGTGAACATGGTGAACCGTAAACGCGCTGAGCACAAACACCCCAAGTCTGGGGGCATGGTGGTGCACACTGTTTATATGGCTTCCGGAAAGGAGGAAAGACGCGCTTCGACGGATCACCGACCGCTCACCCGATCCGTGACAAAAGCCCAGGAGCAGCAAAAAAAGCTTCAGGAAATGATGACTGTGATAGCTGCACTTACCGAACCGAAAGAAAGTTCGGAAGTATCATCAGAGCAGCATCATGAACAAGAAACTGACGCTGACTATTTACGCAGAGTCCTCGAAAAGAAGGATAAAGAAGCTGCAGAGCAAGCGGCTAACATAAAACAAAAGGCGCTTCTCTTCCAAGATATGGTAGGGATGATGATCCAGCAAGATCCTCCTGCTGAAGATCCTCAGATTGTCCTTGAAGATGACAAAGGAGAGACATCGAATCCTCCTCCGGCTCTTTCAGCAGCCAAGGAAGAAACCATTTCCAAGGCCGCACTGGATGACTATATAGCTCAGCAAATACGAGCTCATCAGACGAGTGAAGCGGCTGAGCAAATTGTTAGGACCGGACGACCCTATCCGAACTGGTATGACCAAATCAGTTACCCGCCGGGATATACGATCCCTAAGTTCCACGTATATAAAGGGACAGGGAATCCACATCAGCATGTCGCTCAATTCAGGGCCTTATGCGGCAACACTGGAGGCGATGACAAATTGTTGCTTCGCCAATTCGTCGGCAGCTTAGCAGAAACGGCATTCGAATGGTACTCGGAGCTACCTAACGACTCCGTTAAAACATTTGCAGAGATGGAACTACTTTTTACACAAAGATTTGCAAGCGCTAGCGAGCGCACCCCGATCACGGCACTGATCAACGCCAGAGTGAAGCCGGGAGAGACGTGGGTGCAATATGCAATCCGGTGGCGGAACCTATGGTCGAGATGTGAACAACGCATAGAAGAAGCTCCTGCCGTAGGCATGTTCGTGGGTACTCTCGACCCTCAAGCGACCATATCCCAATTCATGATGTTCTTCAAGCCGACCACTTTTCAGGCCTTGATTGGCAAGCTGGCCCAAATGGACCAGATGTGTCATAGACCATCTCCTTCAAAGACAGAGCCTTGGAATGAAAAGGACAAAGGGAAAGCAACCGTCGTCGCCAATACTCAACAACAGCCGAGCCACTTAAAGCCGGTTGTTCGCCAGAACAATGTGCGACCACGCCCATCCCTCGAGGAAAGACTGGGACGTCCTTACTCATTTCCTCAGGATAAAACGAGAAAACTGTTTGAGCTGGCAGTGCGCAACAGACTCATCAATCTGCCGAGTCCAAAACGTCCGTTGCAACCAGGCGATGTCAACGATCCCAATTATTGCCCTTACCACCAAGCGGTAAGCCATCCAATCGAAGATTGCTTCATCTTTAAGGGATGGATCGAGGATCAGTACCTACAAGGCAAGTTTGCGCTGTCTGAAAAGTGGAAGGTAAACCCACCACAGCCGCACACTCCAAAGAAGACGGACACACCGGGGGCAAGTTGTCACATGATCTCTCACTCATTGATAGATGATGAAGAGGCTCCTTGCACCAAGAAACCGAGGGCGGGTCCTGAACCAGAACTTCTGTGGCCGTCAGACGAAATGATTGATGCATTCCTGAATGAACCCCGTCTTAAAAGCAAAGCTGATCGAGAGCGTGAGATGGCCATATTCGAGAAAGCCAAACGCCGACGACTAGATGAAAGGGTCGAAACACTCCCACCGGATCAAAGTACATCCGCCATAAATAAAAGCAGGTTTAAGATGAGGAAAAGATTCGCCAAAGCCATATCGATGGGAATGAAGCTGCCACCCTCTAAAGGAAACACTCCTGATGAAGCGGATGTACATCCTAGCTACTGCTTATATCATCGAAAGATTGCGCACCCAACCGAAGAGTGCAATGCTTTTAAAAACTAGTGGCAGAGATACGTTGCTCACCGGCAGCACGTTCAGCGATTGAAGCACAAAGCTTGTCGAAAACAGAGAAGCACGACAAATGAGCATATGAAAACTGCCGGCAACGATCACATGGTTGACGGCAGAAGATCGCAAGCTCTCACATTCGGGAGCAATTCTGAAGAAGAAATGACTCTTAACCCTCTCTTCAAAGAATCCACCTCAGGAAAAGAGAAAGAAAAGAAGAGCTGCGAGAACGTTCAGCTGCGCAATCGCACGCTACCCGAAAAGAATCTCGGACCCGCAAACAAGGGATCGAACAAAAGGGATAAGGGGAATGGAAAAGCGACCTCCGTCGCCAATGCTCAACAACAGCCGAGTGACCCGAAACCGTTTGTTTGTCAAAATAACAACCCGCGATACCTCAATGAGAAGTTGAAACGTCCTTACTCGTTTCCCAGAGATAAAACGAAGAGACTGTTCGAGCTAGCGGTGCGCAGCGGGCTCATCACTCTGCAGGATCCAAAACGTCCGTTGCAGCCAGGTGACGTTAACAATCCTAACTATTGTCCCTACCACAGAGTAATGGGTCACCCACTCGAAAATTGCTATGTCTTCAAAGGCTGGATTGAGGATGAATACCAACAGGGCAAAATCGCGTTGTCTGACAACTGGAAGGTGAGCCCGCCACAACCACATGCTCCGAAAAAGATGGATATGCCGGGGGCATCATGCTCATTCATAGGGAAAGCCCCATAGACCGAAAAGTCAGTAAACTAGAAATGCGTCTCAAATACGGCGACGGCGGACCGAAACGTCCTTAAACTAACGGCGGACCGCAATGTCCTAAAACTTGCAAATGACTGAAACGTCGTTAAACTACTATCAACCCGTGGCATCCTCAGGCTGGCGTGGTTAAAAAAAAGCAAAAAAGCAAAAAAAAGAAAAAAAGAAAAAAAAATGGTATGTCCACAAGCAAAATGGGCACGGATGAAAACCCAAAAAGGCTCCGTGAGTAAAAACAGCAGGGCTACCGGCGAGTGTTCGTGAAAACCCGAAAGGGCGCGACCTCGTTTTAATAAAAAAAAGAAAGAAAAAAAAGGAATAAAAAAAAGGAATAAAAAAAAACAAAAAAAAACGGTATGTCTACAAGCAAAATGGGCACGGATGAAAACCCGAAAGGGCACCGTGAGTAAAAACAGCAGGGCTACCGGCGAGTGTTTGTGAAAACCCGAAAGGGCGCAACCTCGTTAAAAGACACTTACAGGGTCCTCTCGGCCTTGTAAGGAGAAACCACCCGCGTGAGATCCTTACGACTCATAAGGGAGCAACACACTTAAGAATCCTCACGATTCCTAAGGAGAAATTACACTTGCGAGATCCTCACGACTCGTAAGGAGAACTCTCTTATGGGACCCTCACGGCTCATAAGATTTGAAAGTCTTAAGTTACAGAAACCTTAACTTGTTCTTAAGCAGCCCCCACAACCTTCGATATTGCCCTACAAGCGGCTTATAGTGATCCTTGTATACAATCCACGGGCACGTATAAACATTTCCCTAACAAAGTCTCATCCGTGAGTAGGGATATGCTTGTACAGCAAACAACACTTGTAAGTCCTCCCGACTTATAAGGAGAAAACCCTTTTGTAAGATCCTTACGAATTACAGGGGAATATACACTTAGGAATCCTCACGATTCCCAAGGAGAAAACACACCTACGAGATCCTCACGACTCGCGGGGAGAAATACCTTTGTGAGACCCTTACGGCTCATGAAGTCAAAAGCCTTAGTCGACAGGATCCTAACCCTGTTTGCTAAGCCACCTTTGTTCAACATCGACAGAGGCAAATGATGATTCGCTCCTGGCAATATCCCAGTTGTAGCGATGCTGATGTCTAAACCGGTATCAAATTCCAAGCCCTTTCAAGGCAAATGATGATTCGCTCCTGGCAATATCCCAGTTGCAGCGATGCTGATGCCTAAACCGGTATCAAAATCCAAGTCCTTTCATGGCAAATGATGATTCGCTCCTGGCAATATTCCAGTCACAGCGATGCTGATGCCAAGATTGGTATCAGATCCCAAATCCCCTACTCGCGGAAAAAAAAAACCCAGCGAGCCAAAAAAAAAATGCATACGAAATAGCCGAAATGATGGGGCAACTTGCAAACAAAATCAGCAAGTAAAAATGTATGCATGCAAAATAGCCGAAATGATTAGGCAACTCGCAATATAAAGCAGCGAGTAAAAAGAAAAATAGCCGAAATGATTGGGCACCGCGAAAATAGCCGAAATGATTGGGCAATCGCGATTTTCGCGATATAAAAAGCTGAAATGATAGAGCATCGCGGAAAGAATAAAAAAAATATAAAAGAATGAAAATTTTTGCCCTACAGGTGAGGTCACATTGACCCCTGTATACAATCCATGGGCACGAACAAGGAGGGAACCATATCTTCCCGACAGGCTCCAACGGAAAGCGAAGCTAAATCTTGACGGTTCATAGACAACCTAGAGACAATCTCGACATTTGTCGCAATATTACAGACACGGCGTCAACAAATGAAGCAAACGAAGATCCCGAGCTTCAGGGTCTCGACGTCAACATCGACAACTTAGAAATCACCAACGGCGTTTCTCCTCACTCCAACCAGATACAGACATGACGTCAACAATTGACCTCAAAGTCGCAACGAAACGGAACCATGGCAAAGGCCCTAGTCCCAAATCACAACGGCCATATCTGTAGCCTGGAGACCAACAACGATGTGCCTCCTCATTCCAGCAGTGCAAAGGTGTTACACCATCAAGCGGAGCGATGGCAAAATCCCAACTCCGCCTTAGCATTCGTCTCGTTACAGCAGACGCAATGTTAACAACGGCGTTCCTTCGCAGTCCAGCAGGATGTACATGCAAAGTTAATAAAAGACCCCATGGTCAGCAAAGCGTAGTGATGGCAAAATCCCAGCTCCACCTCAGCACTCGTCTCGTCACAGCGGACACATCATCAAGCAAAGCGGAACAGCGGCAACTCCCAGTTCCATGACTCGACGATATACTCCCACAGAGAGTCAAATCCCAACTCCGTGAAATACGAATATAATCAACAAAATTCCTGGTCACATGGAACGCGGATAACGTCACTCTTTGACCCCGTGGAAAACGTCCAGAGCGGATCCTGGTCCTCGCAGAACACGGCAGTGAACCCGTGCGAAGCATCCAGAGCGGAGCCTAGTCCTCGCCTAACGCGGCAGTGAACCCATGTGAAGCATCTAGTGTAAAATTCCTGGTCACGTGGAACGCGGATAACATCACTCTTTGACCCCGTGGAAAACGTCCAGAGCGGATCCTGGTCCTCGCAGAACACGGCGGTGAACCCGTGTGAAGCATCCAGAGCGGACCTTAGTCCTCGCCTAACGCGGCAGTGAAACCGTGTGAAGCATCTAGTGCAAAATTCCTGGTCACGTGGAACGCGGATAACGTCACTCTTTGACCCCGTGGAAAACGTCCAGAGCGGATCCTGGTCCTCGCAAAGCACGGCAGTGAACCCGTGTGAAGCATCCAGAGTGGAGCCTAGTCCTCGCCTAACGCGGCAGTGAAACCGTGTGAAGCATCTAGTGCAAAATTCCTGGTCACGTGGAACGCGGATAACGTCACTCTTTGACCCCGTGGAAAACGTCCAGAGCGGATCCTGGTCCTCGCAGAGCACGGCAGTGAACCCGTGCGAAGTATCCAGAGCGGAGCCTAGTCCTCGCCTAACACGGCAGTGAACCCGTGTGAAGCATCTAGAGCAAAATTCCTGGTCACGTGGAACGCGGATAACGTCACTCTTTGACCCCGTGGAAAACGTCCAGAGCGGATCCTGGTCCTCGCAGAGCACGGCAGTGAACCCGTGCGAAGCATCCAGAGCGGAGCCTAGTCCTCGCCTAACACGGCAGTGAACCCGTGTGAAGCATCTAAAGAAAAATTCCTGGTCACGTGGAACGCGGACAACGTCACTCTTCGATCCCGTGGGAAACATCCAGAGCGGATCCTGGTCCTCACACCAACATGGAGTGATCACCACCGCGACATTCGTCTCGATACAGCAGACGCGATATCAGCAAACGAAGCGAAGGCCAAATTCCTAGCTTCAGGGTCTTGACGGCAAGTCATATAAAGCCTGAAAGACAATCGGAGATCATCCCACACCAGCGCGGAGTGGTCACCACCTTGACGTTCGTTTCGATACAGCAGATGAAATGTCACCCCAGCGTTCTTCCCCCAGCAGGATTCGGACGCGACAAAGCAAACGAAGCGAAGGCCAAATTCCTAGCTTCAACGTCTTGACGGTAAGTCATATAAAACCGGAAAGACATTCAGAGATCATCTCATACCAACATGGAGTGATCACCACCTCGACGTTCGTCTCGACACAGCAGACGCAACATCACCGAAAGGAGTCACGGCAAAATCCCTGGTTCCAAACTTCGACGGTTCACCAGCAACCTAGAAACAACCGCGACATTCGTCTCGATACAGAGGACGCAATGCCAGCAAACGAAGCGAAGGCCAAATTCCTAGCTTCAAGATCTTAACGGCAAGTCATATAAAGCCTGAAAGACCACCGGAGATCATCCCGCGTGGAGTGGTCACCACCTCGACGTTCGTCTCGATACAGCAGATGCAACATCACCAAAAAGAGTCACGGCAAAATCCCTGGTTCCAAACCTCGACGGTTCACCAGCAACCTAGAGACAACCGCGACATTCGTCTCGATACAGAGGACGCGATGCCAGCAAATGAAGCGAAGGCCAAATTCCTAGCTTCAAGGTCTTGACGGCAAGTCATATAAAGCCTGAAAGACAATCGGAGGTCATCTCACACCAGCGCGGAGTGGTCACCACCTCGACGATCATCTCGATACAGCAGATGAAATGTTACCCCAGCATTCTTCCCCCAGCAGGATTCGGACGCGCCAAAGCAAACGAAGCGAAGACCAAATTCCTAGCTTCAACGTCTTGACGGTAACTCATATAAAACCGGAAAGACAATCAGAGATCATCTCATACCAACATGGAGTGATCACCACCTCAACGTTCGTCTCGACACAGCAGACGCAACATCACCGAAAGGAGTCACGGCGAAATCCCTGGTTCCAAACCTCGACGGTTCACCAGCAACCTAGACAACCGCGACATTCGTCTCGATACAGAGGACGCAATGCCAGCAAACGAAGCGAAGGCCAGATTCCTAGCTTCAGGGTCTTAACGGCAAGTCATATAAAGCCTGAAAGACCACCGGAGATCATCCCACATGGAGTGGTCACCACCTCGACGTTCGTCTCGATACAGCAGACACAACATCACCAAAAGGAGCAACAGCAAAATCCCTAGTTCCAAACCTCGACGGTTCACCAGCAACCTAGAGACAACCACGACATTCGTCTCGATACAGAGGACGCAATGCCAGCAAACGAAGCAAAGGCCAAATTCCTAGCTTCAGGGTCTTAACGGCAAGTCATATAAAGCCTGAAAGACTATCGGAGATCATCCCACAACAGCGCGGAGTGGTTATGACTCATCGGGGCTCTCCAAAATGAGCCTAACCTCAAGTAAAAAGCGGCATGGCAAATTCCTAGCGCTTGCTCTTCCGACGGTCAAACTGCCAAGGAGGATTGCTTGAAGACGTCTTGTCCAGCCCCCGAAGGGATCAGAGACACGGCAGTCGCAGGGCTACTCGAACAACACGATTGCCTATCGAGGAATACATCAGCTCATGCGACGGTACGACGGCCAAAACCCTAAGTACCACAGACCCTAACGGACTTCTGTCGTAAAGAGCAGAGGTTAACTGTGACGTTAGGATATTCTTGCGAGATCTGCTCGATTCGTTTCGACTCGTGAGGAAAATGATGTCTTTGCGAGAACTTCTCGATTCGTCTCGACTCGTGAGATAAAGCCTTAGGCAGTAGGGATTAAAAAACATCTTTCCTAAGCACTGGGATCCTGCAAGTCGGCCCAAAATGGTCTCTTGCATACTATCCATGGGTCTCACTCTCCGAAGTCGAATTTCGATAAGGAGGGGAACAACCGCTTACGGGTCCTCTCAACTCGTAAGAAGGAAAAATTCTCTCATAAGATCCTTACGACTTATAAGAGAAAATACGCTTAGGAATACTCACGACTCCTAAGGAGAAAATACACCTACGAGATCCTCTCGATCCGTAGGGAGAAAAGTCTTTATGAGACCCTCACGGCTCATAAAGTTGAAATGTCTTAGCTGGCAGATCCTAACCTTGTCTCCTAAGCCATCATTGCCCTGCAAAGAGGTCAAGATGGACCATCTATGAGCCACACTCGCCAAAGCTACATGCCACTGAAATGGAAAAGCTACCCATGAGCATATAAACTACTTCACTCCAGAGTAAGATATAAAGAGATAGAAGGGTGCGGCTCATGGAGTTAAGGGTTTGGAACTATATCTCTTAAGAGTCGAGATTTGAGTCAATGATAAATGACGACGCTTGTATCCGCTCGTTATCTTCTCAGATCAAGATTCTGAAAGTAATATACCAACCCGAAACTGGTCATACGCTATGCATTACTTTGCACTACTTCACCCACGTAAATACTTACGTGGGCAAAGTAGTGGGGGCATTTGTTCCCGCCAAAAATTTCTGCGCAAAAGAACCCAAGGTATCAAATGGCGGCGATACGCTTAAGAAAATGGGAACCAGTATCTTCCGGGCTGTTTTTTAACAAACTCCCAAATGAGAAACAAATAAATTCTGATGGTATCGAAAGCGGCTCGAAAAACCCTTCGATTTGATATATTATGGGCCTCGTAATTCATCCGGGATCAAAAGTTATGAGGAATTACGTGTCCACACGTGATGGGCTTTTAAGAACCCGCTGGAGGAGTTAAAAGATACAATAAAAACTCAGAAAAGACCCCAATGGGGCATCACGTGCTCACACGTGACCATGGGTCACGTGCAGACACGTGATGGGCTTTTAAAGCCTCTAAAATAATGAATAGAATTTAATTCTAAAAGTCAGAAAATACCTCAACAAGGTATCACGTGCTTACACGTGACCAATGGTCACGTGTTGACACGTGATGGTTAAAACTGAAACATAAATAAACGGCTGAGAAAGAAACCCAATTGGGGGTCACGTGCTCACACGTGACCAAAGGTCACGTGCCAGCACGTGACTGGCTTTAAAAGCATTATAATTTAATAGAATTAAATTCTAAAAGTTTCTGAATCTTTCCAAATGGAAAAGGGTCATGGGGAACCGTTGGATTAAAAATCCAAGGGTGATTAAAAATCACCAATTTATAGAAAAACCTTGGACAAGGAAAGATTTCCCTGAAAATCTCACCAGGATAACAAATAGAATATCTTTTGGATTTAAAATCTACGGTGAATAAAATTCACTGAATGATCTAAACGCCCAGATTAATGATAAATATAAATCAAATCTCTCAACAATCAAATCAAATCTTCCAATGAGAGATTTGCTAAACAAATTAACTCTTTTCCTTCTCCTATAAATAGGAGCCAAGAAAAGAAGAGGGGGGATCTACTTTTTTGAGAGAAAAACAGAGAGAGGAGAATTTAATTCTCAAGAGGGAAGAAAAGAAAGGAGAATTTAATTCTCAACAAAGAAAACCCTAAGTGAGAAAAGGGAAAAAAATAAACTTCAAACAGGGAATTTAATTCTCAAAATCCAAGAGTTTAACTCTTATACAAAAAAGAACTTAGTTCTTCTTCTGGTTGAAGATCTGCACAGAGCACATCTCCCCATAACTTGAGAATTTAATTCTCATCGGGTCGAGATCCTGCCATGCAGATCCTAAACTTAGAAGGGAAATTGAGTTTTGAGAATTAATTCTCCTAAAACAAAACTAGGGTTTAACCCTGATCAAGAATTTAATTCTTTTACATATCTCGGAATTTAATTCCTTTGAAAAGAAATCAGGGTTTCATCCTAAATAAGAATTCAATTCTTTCACGATAGGAATTTAATTCCTCCAAAATCATAATTAGGGTTTAACCCTACAAAGAATTCAATTCTTAAAAGATCTCTGTTCATGAAAAGAACTAGGGTCACGTGCCCCCACGTGACCCTTGAAAAGATCCCCTGCAAAGAACTTTGAAGCATCACTTCACGTGCTCCCACGTGACTCCCAAAACGCAGAAAGAAAAAGCAAAGGAAATGAAAGCTTTGGGCGCTCTCACGTGTTATCACGTGACCCCTCAGCAAATGCTTTAACACTTGGCGCACAGATCCCCATCACATGCCAACACGTGATGCTCTAAAAATAAAAATGAAAGTGTTTAACACTTAATGGCAAAACAAAAGAAAAGAAGCTTTGGGCGCTCTCACGTGTCCCCACGTGACCCCTCAGCAAGTGCTGTAATATTCGATGCATAAACCCCCATCACGTGCCAACACGTGATGCTCTAAAATAAAGATGAAAAGTGTTTAACACTTATTCGCAGATTTGAGGATAAAACAAAGGAGATCTGGCTTCACATTTAGGGCGTCCTCACGTGTCACCACGTGACCCCTAATGAGCATTCTAACAGACCAGAGCGGGGGCCTCCATCACGTGCTCACACGTGATGGCCGTCAGAATCAAAAGTGTTAAACACTTACCTGCAGAATAAAATGAGGGAAATCAGGGCGCTCTCACGTGTCCACACGTGACCCCTCTTTCTTTAGTGTTTAACACTAATTTGAAAATCTTATTTCCAGTGTTTAACACTGATTGTTTCTAGTGTTTAACACCAAATCGAAGATCATATTCCCAGCGTTTAACACTGATTGTCTTTTAGTGTTTAACACTAATTTTGAGAGTTATACCTTTAGTGTTTAACACTGTTGTTCTCTAGTGTTTAACACTACTTTTAGCCAAATTGGCTAATTCTCCAGAGGCAAAAGTCCCTCCTCCAAATGAATCTCAATATTGAGGAAATCAAAGACAAAATGTTGTCAGAGTCCCCAAATCTCTGTTTAACATTGCTGAATGATGAGGGACTGAACCCAGACAAATGTCTAATGGCCCAAAGGGCCAATATTTCAAACATAATTGGACTTAGCCCAAACTGGCCATAAGTCCTCAAATCATCTTGAACTGAGCACATCTGCTCTTTCAACCAACTCATTGGTTCAAGGGTACATCTCGGAACTCCTCTGATATTTGTCGTTGTAATCCTTCAACGTCTTCAGAGAGGTAACGGGTCCCGACAACCACACATCAACACGGACTGTGGGGTCCTTAAACTCATGGACTTATACGTCCTTAAACCAAGATACGGACTGTGGGGTCCTTAAACCCGCGGACTTATGCGTCCTTAAACTAACGGACTAATGCGTCCTTAAACACCACCCATATGGACTGTGGGTCCTTAAACCCATGGACTTATGCGTCCTTAAACTACAGATGGACCGCAATATCCTTAAACTACCAATGGACCGCAATGTCCTTATACTACCAGTGGACCACTACGTCCCTAAACTGGCAATGGACCTCCAGGTCCCTAAACTGGCGATGGACCACTATGTCCCTAAACTGGAACAATAGAGCCCCCAAATGCTTTCTGTCGGATCTAAACGATCCTGTTAAGTCGATCTTAGTCCCAAACTGGACTAACGCATCCTTAACAACCGTTTAAGTTGATCTTAGCCTCAAATATGGCTAACGTATCCTTAAACCTTCAAGCAGACTTTAGTCCCAAATTGGACTATGAATCCCCCTAATCAACTTTGGTTCAAGAGTACATCTCTGAACTCCTCTGACATCTGTCGTTGTAATCCTTCAACGTCGTTAGAGAGGTGATGGGTCCCGACGGCCATACATTAAATGGACCCCTATGTCCCTAAACTGGAACAATGGAGCCCAAATGCTCTTTTGTCAGATCTAAACGATCCAGTTAAGTCGATCTTAGTCCCAAACTGGACTAACGTATCCTTAACAAACGTTTGAGTTGATCTTAGCCTCAAATATGGCTAACGTATCCTCAAACCAAACCCCCAAACCCAAATCTAAGATAATACGGATTTGGACTAGTCCACGCCCTACGGGCGACAACATAACTCAGTCTCCATAAACAATCCACGGGCAACCACAAATAAAACAAACACACACGACACGAAGTGACCATCTAGAGAAGGAGAAAGTTGTTACCGCGATGCGGTAGCGTAATTAACTGCAGGGGCTTGCGCCTGCAGGGAAGAGCGTCACCACAATCAAAAACCCCTCAAGCAAGGGGGAATCTGACGAAGTCTGCTACATCGGTCGCATCCGCTTAAACCTTCGATACATGGTGCCATAAATCAACTTGGCATCTTCGGAGAGGTGGACGGATAGCACCAATTAGCATCTGCCCCGAATCTCAGGCAAGGCATTCCATGTCTCGGCCGCCATTCGGAGGGGAACAAGAGCTTTGCTCTGATTGGGGGAAACACATCCATTTACTGATATCATGGTTTCGGCAAGTCATATATCTGTAAAATCTATAATACAAAACAATACAATACAAACAATACAATCAAGACATCACGGGGTTTAAGGGGTAGATTGGTACGGAAGGTGTTAGAAGTGGCACACGACTGCAAGATTTAAGACACCTAACCTGAATTCAATTGTCGTTGTTCCGGGTTGTATAACGAAGCCTTGTACTTCCATTTGCCTTTAGTCTCTGGCATATAAAGACTCCTCTCGTATACACTGGTATCTTTCTGTACCAAGCTACAAACAACAGCATTAATACTAAATGCAACTTTAAAAGCTACACTCTCTCTTACTCTCTGTCTATTCTTCTTCTCCCTTATCTTTAGGACTTACCGAGCGATTTGTCCGCTGACGACATTCTCTTTCTTATTCTTTGAATGTCGTCAGGTATTTCAGACCTTCCAGAGATCGAGCCTAGCACTGAAGACTTGGACCAGTTTACTGATGATCCCGATCTGTAGTTACACTTGTACACATTTCATTTCAGTACTTTCCATTTCTGTTATGCCACTGTTTAGGCATTGCTTTCATTCAGATGTATTTACTTTTCCATGTATTGTACAAAAGAATGTTAATAAATAAATTTGTTATTTCATTACATTTATCTCTTGTGTATATTTCTTTTATATTGCTTAGTACGCTTAGTATATTTTCTTCTGAGTAAATACGTAGCGGTCTCGTCGTGTTCTCTGCCCGTACACTGGGAAGCGGGGCGTGACAATCGCTGATGCCTCCTCCCTCCACCTCGTCGTCATCGCCGACGCTTCCTCCTCCTCCTCTCCTCGTCGTCGTTCTCCGCAACGCCTCATCCTCATTTCCTCATCACCATCGACTCCTCCTCCCCCTCGTCTTCGACCTCCACCCCCTCCTTCCCTCGACTCCGACGTGCCTCCTCCCCTCATCACCGACCTGCTCCTCCTCGCCTGAGCCGACATCGACATAGTTCTAAATCCTCCTACTACTGCTATGACCCCCTCCTCGTCTGAGCCAACGTGCCTCCTCCCTTCCTCCTTCATGTTTCTTGAGCTTGACGCCATAGCCTTCCCCCTCTAAGCTTGACTGCTCCTCGACAAGGCTCTACTTGTAGTTTCCAAAAGTTAGGCTTCAGTAATCCTTCTCTAGATTTAGGCTTTTCAATTTCTTGTGATCGTGTGGATGTTAATTTGTGGTGATCGATCTTTTGATAATGGCATGTAGGGAATTTGCGGCGATCGACTAGTTGTGGTAGCATGTGTTGATCAATTTGTGGTAACCGATTATTGTGAAAAGTAAAAACTTAAAAACCTGAAAACTTGAGAACTTGAAAAACAAGTAAAAACTTGAAAATTCATTAACTTCATATCCCTAAATTAATAACATGAGAATTTGAGGACTTGAGAAATTGAAAACTAAAACTTGAAACCACTAAAGTAAAAGCTCGAAAATTTGAAAACCCTAAAATAAAAACATGAAAACTTGAAAACCCTAAAGTAAACACTTGAGTACTTTGAAACTTTAAAACCCTAAATCCAAAACTTTGAAACTTGAAAACTTGAAAATATCAAAATTGATTTATAATAAAACAAGAGGATACGAAAACCCTAATTAATAACCATGAAACTCTTAACCAAAAACTTAGAAACTTCAAAAGAGAAACAAAACCCTTATTCAAGTTAGCATATAACTCGATGATAACATGGAAATCTATGTTATCATTGAGGATATCACATAACAAATCACCGCGCCTTAGTACCCGTCTATCGGTTATATGTGTAACAGTTTTTGTCGTGACATAAATCTACTTGATGGTTGTCAACATCAAGCGTTAATCATTTGTTTTTTACATCCATTATGTAATTTATATAACGAGAAAACTAGTCGTACTATAACCGATAAATTTGTCCAGTATGGACAAGTTAAGAATTTATAACGTAAACACCCCATGCATTTGTGCTTTCACTCGTTTCGAAATTAGTTTCGTCAGCATCTTTTTGCTCGTTCTCCGTGTACAAATATAGAAGGGGTGGTCATTTCAATATTGATATTTAACATTGAAATGATTAGTATCTCTTCTATTGCAGTGTACTCGGAGAACAGCGAGGAGGTGTTGCCGAAATTTTGATGAAACGAATAAAAAACACAAATGCAAAGTTGTATGCATTAAAATTCTTAATGGGATAGAAGCCTTATCCCCGACAGCCGATGTGATGTATTGATGGATCAAACTGAAACATTAAACATAACCTACAAGTCATAAACCAAATGTCAAAATAATATGCTAATTATGCAATACATGATGTCAGAAATTGGAGTAATGGATAGGAGTTGGTTGAAAAAGTCGAAATTTAGTGATGATTACAAGGCCGACGTCGATGAGTTTATGAAATTTGCATTGAGGGACCGATCTCCTGAAGAATTTATTTCGTGTCCGTGAAAAAAGTGCGTGAACGGCGTTAACCTTCGTCGAGATATAGTTTATGACCATCTACTGAATAACAAGATTTCTCTTGGGTATACAAAATGGAAGTACCATGGAAGAGTTGCATCGAGAGTCAAACTTTCTACGTGTCATTGGATTAGAAAAAATGATCCTCCTTGTACGTGTTTTAGGGATACGAGTTTGAATAATTTGTTAGACGATCTCAAAACTGGCATGCATCCTGATACTGATATTGTTTCCAAACCTAATGTCGGAGAGCAAGATATTCGTAGTCTCCCTGATACAGAATCGTTCAAATATATGAAGTATATGGATGAATCGAATGTACCCCTTTTTGAAGGCGCAAACATTTCTAAATTGGGTTGGATTGTCAGAATGTTTCATATCAAATGCCAGAATAATTGGACTAACAAGCCTTTTTATCTGTTTCTTGAGGTGCAAAGAGAGACTTACCCTAAAGAGATATTGCCAGAAAATTTCACCGAGAAGAAGAAGATCTTAAAGGAGATAGGTTTTGGTTATGAGAAAATCGACTCGTGTCCGAACGATTGCATGTTATACTGGACAGAGCAGGATAAGAAGTTAGATAAATGTAAAACTTGCAACTTATCTAGGAGGATCGTCCCTCGAAGGGATAAAGGTGAAGATGAATCAACTGTGCACTTGCAGTATAATTTAGAGACTAAGAAAATCTCCATCACTTACCCTAAAGCGATATTGCCGGAAAATTTCATAGAGATGAAGAAGATCTTGAAGGAGATTGATTTTGGTTATGAGAAAATCGACTCGTGTCTGAACGATTACATGTTATACTGGACAGAGGAGGATAAGAAGTTAGAGAAATACAAAACTTTCAACTTATCGAGGTGGACCCTCGAAAGGATAACGGTGAAGATGAATCTACACTTGATGCTCCTAGACGGATTCCGGCAAAGGTTTTGAGATATTTTTAAATCAGGTAAAGACTTCGGCGATTATTTTTGTCATCAAAAATTGTTGAAGACATGACATGACATGAAAATGGTCGCACTAAGGATGGAGTCTTGCGGCGTCTAGCTGATGGTGAAAAGTGGAAACACTTTGATGCCTTGTATGAAGGTTTTGCTGTTGATGCCTATAATGTGAGGCTTGGTTTATCTGCAGATAGCATGTAATCGTTCAGCCACAATGCAAATCATAGAATATGGCCAGTTAATCTTATTGTTTATAATATTTCTCCATGGATGAGTATAAAGCATTCTTACACACAAATGCCCTTGTTGATCCCTGGAAGTAGCTCTCCTTCAAATAACATCGATGTATACTTGAGGCCGTTGATTGAGGAGCTGAAGTAGTTATGGGAGCCAAGTATACAGGTTTACGATGCCTACAAGAAGAAGACATTTACACTTTGTGTGGCGCTCTTGTGGACAATCAACGACTTTCCAACATACGTTATGTTGTCTGGATGGAGCACTAAAGATTACAAAGCTTCCCCGGTATGTCTAGAGGAAACCGTATATGATCCTAAAGTAGGCTCGCAGAAGATCAAGTATTATACAGGTCAACGTCAATGGTTAGATAGAAACCATCCATATCATCGTAATTGCAGCAAGTTCAATGGTAAACAAGAGCATAGGCGAGCCCTACCTGAGCTAATGGGTTTGAAGTTCTAGAAGGCCACACAAGATTTCAATACCATTGTTTTTAGGAGGAGAACAGAGAATACAATTCCACTCATTACTGGCAGTCACTAGAGGAAAGAATCCCATTTTCAATGAGCTGGTATATTGGCGCAATCTCAATCTGCGTAATAACTTAGAATTCATGCACATCGATAAGAACGTATGCGAGCTACTCCTTAACACATTATTGAATATGAAATCCAAATCTAAGGATACATTGCGGTGAGACAGTGGTTCTTATAAGAGAGGTTGCGTCCAGAATTGCATCCACGAGAAGCTGGAAACGGTAGATGGTCAATTCCTGCAACGAAGTACATGATGTCTACTAGCGAGAAGGGTGCTTTTCTCAAAGTTCTTAAGCAAGTAAGAATTCCTAACAGTTACTCATCAAATCTATTTATGTGTGCGGACATGAAACATAAAGAACTTTCTCATCTTAAAAGTTACAACTGCCATGTGATCATGCAACAGTTGCTGCCTGTTGCAATTAAGGCATTAAAGAATATAGTTGTTGTCTCGGTTGTGACGGATATTTTTCATTGTTTCCGAGATTTAAGCTCTAAGGAATATAGGGCGGATGATTTTAGAAATATGGAGAACAAAGTTCCTATCATTCTCTGTAGATTGGAGATGTTGTTTCCTCCTATGCTTTTTATAATCATATTGCATCTCACATTTCATCTTTCATGAGAGGCGCATTTAGGTGGACCCGTAAATTATCGATGGATGTATCCATTCGAAAGGTAAGCAATGGTTATGTATTTAATAGTTGACTTTAACTTTCGAATAATATTTATTATATCATCAATTAAACTTACCAAAATAAAATCCATAGGTCTATGTTTAAGATAAAACAATATGTCCGTAATAAAGCTAGACCTGAGGGGTCGATTGCCGAAGGGTCTCTTGCCGAGAAATGCATGACATTTTTTTCTATATATCTTGAAGGGGCTGTGACTGCGTTTAACAGGCCGCGCCGTAATGAGGACGTCATGGGTAACAAGGGACAAGGATTAATATCTGTCTTCCGTAGAGGTGGAAAAATAATAAGTGTCATGAACCATGTCGCACTTCGTAGTAAGGAACTTGACACAATACGTAGATATGTATTATTTAAGTCTAAGGAGGTCGACGTATTTCAAGAGTATGTATATAATCTGGTTCATAGTATATAATATGATTTCAAGCTAATATGTTTCTCAACACATAAATATGAAATTAACTAATTGCATTGTTTCATACTTAGATTATGGAAAGCTCAATACAGACCACCAAAGGGTCAATCGCTACCGAGGCATATCGATAATGCTCGAAATCGAGAATTTGCAACATGGTTTAACCATTTTGTAAGTTTAACACTAAAATATATTCAACTATATAATTCATGTCCCATCTCATAAACTAAATGCAATTTTGAAATCTTATCTTGCCTTATTAGGTCCATACAGCCGTAAATGCCAATATAACAGAAGATATAAAAATACTGACATCTGAACCAGATCCGGTAGTTGAGCGTCTTACTGGTTAAGTTGTTAATGGATATAGATTTCATACACAAGCTAGAGATACACATAGAAAGTTCCAAAACTACAGCGTTTTTTTTTTTAAATAAACCATAAAAGGTTACGCATCGTCTAGAGATCTTAATCCAACAACGTAACGGCTTGACTACTATGGTGTGCTGCAAGATATAGTGCAAATATATTATCGTGCGCATAGGGTTGTCCTATTCAAGTGCCTGTGGTATGATCTCAAGACAGAAAAAAGAGAATACAAAGTAGAAAACGTCCTACTCATACTATATTCATCAAAACTTGCATTCAAAAAAGAGCCTTACATATTAACGAGTCAAGCACGCCAATATATTTATGTCTCAGACCCTAGTGATGCTGAGTGGCATGTCGATATCAGCACAAATCTGCGAAACTATTGTAACATGGGAAATTCTGATGAAAATCTTGAAATTAGATGTCCTAGCATGCCATTTATATCATTACAAGACCTGACTATGGATATCGACGACATTAGCCTTTCAAAAGATGACATTACTCCAGAGATTGTTGTAGAGAACGGATCATCAAGGTCCGCTGCCCGTAGACGAAAAGAACAACGCGTGAACCAGACCAATTCATCAAGGACTCCGAGCAAAATTCAGCGAGGGAGAGTAATGCTACAGAGGATGATGATTGCTAAATTTTACTTTTCTGCACTATTCATAATCTTGTAGACAATTAAACACTTCAGTTTATCACAATTTTCTTATTCGTTTCCTTTATATACATGCAGATTTTAGATATGCAGAATTTAAATTATGTATTGAATATCTTGACTGTGATAAATTTACTCTCATCTACAACTATATAATTTTGCTTAATTGGTTCTTGAAATTGTTATTGCATATGTATGCTGCATTAGATATTTTTCAAGATTTGAGTTCGTGATGTGGTCATAGACGTAGACAGTCTAAGAAGGACGTGGCATCCAGCTCATCGAGTCGGGGACTTGGGAAAAGGGGCCCCATACAGGAAAAGATATATAGGGTTGCGGCCCAGATGACCCAAAGATTGAGGTGTATTTGTCGGCGATTAGGGATTTCGTTGAGCCCGGGACGAAATAGCAAAATAAATTCTATGCCTCGGTATTTAACAACGAAAACGGAATGCCGCATTGCGTGAAATTTGGTTCCAGTTATGTCCCTCTAGATTGGACGGCGAAAGTTTTGGAGGCCAAGAAGCAAACGACCTTAGATAAGATTTTAGTAAGGTTATTTAATTAAGCATTCATTTATTACTTTTGCATATATGTGTATATGCTAATACCTTTTCGGTGCTTCTTTGTAGACACGCTTTACCGTAATTTGGTGGATTGACAGCGCTCTTGTACTTCTTCACGCCATCTTAAGGAGATTTTTTATATACATGTCGAAGAGTTGGTGATCATAAGCACTCAGTCCATAAGAAATGAAAGGATGCTCCTACCGATGCAGCGAAATGGGCGGTGAAGCCCGTGATTTGGACAGACGAGTATTGGACCGCCATGATAAAACACTTTTGTTCAAATAAATTTAGGGTACGTATATTGCTTAAACTGTAAAACCATTAGGCATTAATCTGTCAATTAATATGAGATGTTATATCATATCTAAATGCCAGGAGATGTAACGACCCTGAATTTACTATACGGAATTTTCCGGTTTAATGTACAGAAATGAGTTATACATCCTGAGATTGGGTTATAAGATAATTTTGTTAAATAACAGTAAGAAATAACTTGTAACTCACTGGTAAAGCCTCTGCACTGCTGTGATGTAGCCCCTGTGTTCGATCCCCATCAGACACATTATTTTTTCTGATTTTTCTTTTTAACTTTTTGGAAGCCCAAAAGTTTACACGTGCTATACACATAAAAATGAAAAGTCAAAAAAATCAAACATGTGAAAAATGGAGTTAACACTGACTTGTACACGTGGCACAAATCCAGCTGCTCAACTCCTCAGATCGGCCGGCAAAAATGCCATCTAGGCCAGTACCGATGGTCCAACAGTAGCCAATGAGGCCCGGGCTTTGCACACTCGATGTTTCCCCTACCCCTAACTCCTCTGCACTGTTTGATTGTGCAATCAAACAGAGCCCCTTCAATTCACAATTTATCATCTTTTTAATACATTTTAATTCACCATTTTAATTCCAAAACCCTAATTCTACACTATAAATACCACCCCACACTTTGGCTCAATATCATTCTGAAAATTCTAGCCAAAACTCTCAAAATTCTTAAGTACAAGTGGAGTAAAAGAGAAGTTAGCAAGCGATTAACTTCCGGCGATGATCGAAGCAAATTCCGGCGATCCCGCGACGCCACGAAATTCAACTCTCTTTCTTCAACCTTTCTTTGAGCTAATCTACTAGTAATTCCCTTCTAATCTTCACTTCTCTTCTTTAAAAATTTATTTCAAAACTTATATCGGTAAGTGGAGTTAATACCGATATCCTTTTTTCTAAACCCTAGAAAACTTCTTATCTTCATTCTTTGATCAACCAATATTTTATAATATACTTGTAACCTTAAACCCTAATATTTAGAATCAAAATTTCATTAAAATTCTCAAGAAAAATAACTTTAATTTAAGTTTTTCATTTAAATACCATGAACTTCAAACATCACCTCTTTTAGTATTTTGTTAATACTTTACCTTTAGAAAACTTCACGGGATAATGACCTACTTCTCACATACACACATGGTTCCATAGCACGATACCGCTTTTGTGTGAATTTTTGTTACGAGTACAACTTTACATTAAAATACCATTTACTATAAAAAAAAAAACCGGATTTTTTTAAACGGTGTTTTAAATTCTTTTACTATTATGCCTCTACAACCCTTTTTAGGGGACCCGCTATTGGATGGTGCGGATTATCGCACATCCTTAGGCTAGTAGAGCGAGATGCAGACCTTCTCACGGAGCATTCGGTCTCGAAAGGTTTTAAATACGGTTTTAAAAAAAACGCATTTTTTCTAATTAAATAAAAATTAATTTTTAATTATTATATAAAATTAAAAAATCCATATTTTTTCAAAATATAATAAACTTACATTTTTTTTAAATTAAAGTATTACAAGTTTCACCAAAATACCATTAAGATACCAACAAAAGACAAGTTTTACAATAAAATACCATGAACTTTCCAAGCAAATTTATTATTAGTAAAATATCTCAAATCCTTAAAATTCATATCCATGAAAACTGATTGTTATGTGAGATTTAGTGCTTACGTGTTTTTGAAATCAAAGAATTAACCGCAATCAAGAACGGTGTCGCTTGGTAGCTAGACGGTTGAGTACGGGTCGGTCCACAGGGATTACGTATATTTTCTAGTTGTTCTAACAAGTCAATTCCTATTTATTGTAGGCTTTGATTTTCAATAAAAACTAAACTTGAGTTTGAATAGGATTAAAACCTTGCTAGGGTTAGAATTAGGTTAGTTTGGAAAGTCAATTATTCTCACCACTTTCTTTACCCTAATTAAGAACTTTTAGTTGTTAAGGTAATAGTTAACAAATAGGATTAGCACGATCGGGAAGAAACTAGGTTTCTTCCCTTTTGTCCTTGTCCGTCCTTTCTTAATTCTTATCCTAACCTCTATGGAAAACATTCACAACCGGTCTTTAACTATAGAATCACCGCTACCTCGTGGGATAAGGTGCCGTAGTGAGCGGTGTGTGTATGTATGCATAGAGCCTACTTTAAAATGTTGAACGAGCAAGAAAGAGATGAGTGATTTTTATTTCTCAAACATTCCCCTAACCTAACCCTAACAAGTGAGGAACTACTCACTCATTAGGGAATTGATAAACGAGTTCATTTTTTATGGTTTTTTTATTTAATAACTACAGCAAATAAAAAATTGTGAAAAATAACTACGGCAGGAAAATAAAATTGCTAGAGAAATAACTAGGGCAGAAAAGAAACTTACTTTATTGATGCACTCCTTGATAATTACAATGAATGGAAATTTTAAACTTAGGAATTAAAAAGAGGCATGCTCCAAAAAAGAGCAGTAGGATTCCTATTTATAGAGAATAGAAACCCTAGGGTTTACATCTGATCCGTATCTAGAATTACAAAAATACCCTAAGAAAACCGTGTCAACGCACCGACTCCACCGATACGCACCGACACGCGCCGACTCGTGCACAGCACGGCCGTGGATCCGCGGCCATAAGCATGGTTTGGCCGCGGTTCCGCGGCCATATAGTAGGCTTGCTGGCTCATTTTTCTAGGGTTGCATTCTGTTGCTTTTTCCTTCTGGTTTCTTCACTTGGTTCTTCAGAATATCTTCTAGTTTCTTCCAGATTTCCACAGTGCAGAATGTTGTAGAATTTTACCGTTCGCTTCGTGCTGAAGTCTTGAATCTTATGCTGCTTTTGTACTTTGTGCAATCGAACTGTTTGCTGATCTTCGTTTGTTCCTCGAACTGTAGGCGGCATGATAAAAATTCTTCTATTTGTTGGTCGTAGTCTCACTTTTGTAGCGTCTTTTCACCGTTTTCACTGTATTGTTCCGAGAACCTGTAACCTGCAACTATTTAGCAGACATGGATCAAAAGCACCTATTTATTTGTAAAATGATTAAGAATGGGGAAAATAATAATGCAAAATTATGATATAAACAAATACCTCCAAACTTATGTTTTGCTCGTCCCGAGCAAAACTAGTTTATTCTCGAAAAAGACTAACCTCACTTTCGCAGGGAAACGCGATTGCACTGAGCACGTGCAACAAGCCGTTAAACCTCTAAGTGTCCCTAGTAGGAGAAGAGTTGTCTCCTGAGGGTTTTCAGCGGATACTACCCATAAAATCCGATCAATTTGGCCTATAGACTTTAATTCTTCAATTCGGTTTTCTAGCAAGAAATTCTATTATCTTCAACTCAGAAATTATCAACCCGTATTTTTCATACTCACTTATCATTTAACTTAAGATTGTATATGTCCTGTAAATTTATTTAGCTTTTAACATCTTTTGAATTTTTCTTCTAAGGTTCCATCTCAACTTAGGAATTTTTATCATCTCTACTAAAAATATAAGTCCTATTTTTCATTCCTATCTCTCATCCAAACCCCAATCATATACCCCTACGTGTGTGTATGTATCACCCCTACACTTGGAAATTCAATTCAAGCTCTTATACTCTTGTTCATCATCCAAACTACTTTTAGTTGGTGAATTTTTAGATGAAATTGCTCACACATCCTTCATGCGACCATTAATACTTCTTGAGTTACTAACGACATTACAAAATGTGTTTGCACATTAAGGCGTAATTCCTCGTCCTGTAATACCTAAGACTTTTAGCAATGACTCCCAAACCAGTTGGTCTAAGGCACTAGGTGATAAAGCACCCTCGCTATATATATATATATATATATATTTATTTATTTATTTATTTATTTATTTATTTATTTTTACGCAACCTTAAGTAATTACAAAACCAGTGTTCATTTTTTTATATCTCTTTATTCACACTTATAATTTTATTTTCCTTCATACTAAGGATTTTAGACAAGAGCATTTCAAGGTATCCTCTACTATTCCAAATTTCAAGGTTCGTGTTTGTACAAGTTGTAGGGTATATATTTTCAGAATTTAGACTTAAGCTTAGGAATTATTTTTCAGACTTACACTTCAATAAAAATTTCAATACTCTTCCTTTATTTTAACTTAGCCTAAGAAGTGAACTCAAAATTTGCATATTTCTATGTAAACTACAAGGACATATATTTTCTACCGTTAAATTTTTAAGAAAGGTTATTTTTAGGGTTTTTAATTTACTAAGTGTAGGATCTAGTTTTTCCTAGCTAGTTAACCGACTTATCAAACTTAAGTCAATTATGGCCAAAATTGAATTTTTCAATTTTTATAATTTTTAAAAATTTTCAATTTTTATGGGTTTTAAAATAAGTATGCAAAAATATACATATGAATGCGAAGGAAGAAACCTTACCGAGCACACCCTCAAATTTAAACTTGACAGTGTCCTCACTGTCAGGCTACACCAAGAGGGTCAAAATTGTCGGCACTCCCCTGTTTATTTTTTTTATATATATATTTTTATTTTATTAAAACTGGAAATTTACAAAAATACCCCAAAAAATTTTTTTTATTTTTTATATTTATAAGTGGTAAACGTACCCCCAATCATACGGTTGGCTAAAATTCATTTTCTTTCTAGAGCCAACAAAATCTCCCCCAAACTTGAATTAAACAATGTTACAAGTCAATGCCAAGCTTTGCAAAGGCCAAAAGTCAACACCAACCATTCGAAAAATTTATCAGTGAAACACAGCGGTTGGTGGAAGAGGATGTTGTCTAGAATCACGGAGAAGTGGGGAAGAGATGAGTGGTGTAACAGAAATGGATTGCATCTCAATTTGAAGAGACGACAAAGTGATTGTGACGATGGATTACTCGCATTTTTGTGATTGTCAAGAAGAAGGGGCTGAGGTTCAATTTCTTTTTGGGGTTGATTTATCTCAACACCCGTGTTTGCTAAAAATGCGAGCTCATCAGTGAAAATTTCCTCAAAGCTTTCATCGATACCCCGAAGAATAATATCATCAGAAAGAATGGGGCGATCTCTAGACTCCATGAAAAATTCATAATCAGTGTTAAATGCTGACCCGGACAACTTAATGGAAGAGTCCGTATGTGTATAATATATAGTTGGGTCAAACAACGTATGAATAGAATCTAGATCGGCATCCTGAAGCGGATTAAATTCGCTGCTGTCGACATCCATTAATTCGAAAGAACATGCATGAGTAGAAGGTTCGGAGGGCAGACTTCCTATCTTGTAAATGTTGAACTCACTTGACATCTTCCCGAAGGATAGAGTCATAGAGCCGTTATGACAGTTGATTACAGCATTAGAAGTGGCCAAAAATGGTCGACCGAGAATCACCGGAATTTGGTTCCGTGGGTTAGCCACAGGCTGTGTGTCCATAACAATGAAATCAACGGAGAATATGAAGTCCCCTACTTTGATCAACACATCCTCTAACTCACCCCTAGGATGGGTGATGGATCGATCGGCCATTTGGAGAGTACAATGAGTGGGTTTCAACTCTCCAACACCTAATTGCTCATAAACGGAATAGGGAAGCAGGTTAACACTGGAACCAAGATCTAAAAGTGCACGATTTATGTTCTTATCCCCAATTATTATTGAAATTGTAGAACAGCCAGGGTTCTTTCATTTTTGGGGCAAAGGTAAAGGTTGGGTAATAGCATTGCTCACGGCACTAGCTACGAATACTTTCTTGGATACCTGAGACTTCCTCTTCTTGGTGCATAAGTCCTTCAAGATTTTAGCGTAAGAAGGGACTTGTTAGATTGTATCCAAGAGAGATATGTTAATGCTAACATGTTTGAATAACTCCACAATCTTCTCCATTTGTGGAGTTTGTTTATTGGATCTCAACCTGTTTGGAAATGGAATATTTTGAAAATTTGTTGAGTACAATATTTGTGGAGTAGATTGCGGAGTTGGAATGGATCCCATTGTTGGTGTTATCGTGGAGTGAGATGTGGGTCCGTTCGAATTAGAAGCAGTAGAGCCTTGTGAAGAATGAAGAACAGGCTCTGACGAAGAAGAAGATGACGAAGAAGATGAAGAAGAAGAAGAAGAAGAAGCGGCGGCCGGGGTTTCATCACTAATACCCACATTATTGTGCAACACTCTTCCAGATCTCAACGTGGTCACAGCATTTACATTATGATTTTGTTGTTCATAAGCAACATGTGCGTTGTGTGTGTGACCGGCATTTGGCAATGGTTGAGACGGAAGCTTTCCCTTTTCTCGCTCGCTTAACGCAGCATTCAGTTTTGCAATTTGGGCCTCAATTGTTTTGATGCTCTGATCATGTGAAGTACTGTGTTGCACCAAAGACTCAATGGAAGACTGGATGCTTGCTGAGGATTGTGTAGAATGTTTTAAAAATGCATCCAGACTTCTTTCTAGCGAGGAAACCTTATCGTTATTTGGCTGAACAAAATTGTTTTGAGGATAAGAGTTGTTGGATACAAAATTGTTCATTTGGTTTGGGTAAGGTTGGGGTTGGAAAGGTTGCTGATATAGAGTTTGTTGAGGGGCTTGTTGTTGTGGAGGAGGCCTTTGAAAGTTGTTGTTGCCTTGGAATTGTTGTTGATTTTGATTTCAAGCAAAATTTGGGTGGTTCCTCCAACCAGGATTGTAAGTTGAAAAGTATAGATCATTTCTTTGTCTTTGCTGAAAGCCAGTATTGACTTGATCTTGTCCTTGGATAGGTGGATTGTAAGGACACTCTTCAGTAAGATGGGACGGATCCGAACAATAAGCACAAATAGTGCGTGGGGGTAAAGCTGGGGCAGGAGAAGGCGATGAGAATTTGCTCTCAATTGCTTCTAGTTTTTTTGTGAGTACAGCCATTTCGTCCTTCATTGCAATCGACATATCAAGTTGATGTATGCCTGCCCTAGATTGACCTGATGAAGTGGATAAAGTGGTCTTAGTGCTTTCCCACTGAAGTGTTTGTTCAGCAAGATCGTCGAGAAATTGCCAAGCTTCCGCGCTTGATTTTGTAAAAAAAATGACCTTGACAAATAGTTTTCAACAACTGCTTAGTTGCTGGGTTCAGTCCTTCGTATAAAGTCTGGAAAAGTTGCCAATTCTCGATACCGAGGTAAGGGCACTGAACAAGGAGCTCCTTAAATCTTTCAAAACACTTCCAAAAAGGTTCGGAAGGAAGCTGGGAAAATTGAATAATTTCATTGTGAATTCTCGCGGTCTTGTGGTGTGGGTAAAACTTTTTTAGAAAAGCCTTAACAAACTCTTCCCAATTTTTTATGGAGTGTGATGCTGTGCTATATAACCATTTTTCAGCTAGGTCATATAAAGTGAATGGAATGACACGTAGCCTTATAGCATCATCAGAAGGTTGTGTGGTCTTCATCATTGCGCAAACATTCTGGAATTTGTTTATGAAGATGTAGGCATCTTCGGATTCCAACCCGTGAAATTTGGGCAACATATTGATGAAGTGGGGTTTAATTTCAAAGTTATCCCCATTAACCGGTGGAAGTGAAAGACAAGTGGGAAGTGCGGTGCGGATGGGATAGAAAAGATCCTGGAGCGCGATTTGTTGGGGCGCTTCGACAGGAGGGTGTAGTGGGTTATTCACACCTAATAGAGGTGGAATCAGTCCCGCAGGTAATGGGTTGTTAGGATTGAATCCCGACATCTCCTTAGAAGATGATGAATATGAAGATGAAGGTAAAGAAGTGGAGGGAATTTCGACTTCGGAGTCGAAAGCGTCGTCAGTCGGCACTAACGAGACACGGACTAAACGGGCATTAGTGTCCCTAGTCCAACTGGACATATACTAAAGAGGTGTAGTGTAGTCAAAAGGTAAAAACAGAAGGTGGGGGTAAGAAAACGTCAATGAGAGAAAGTGGAGTGTAATGGATTTCTGGCGAAAAATGGCAAGTCTTTTTTGTAAAATTTTTTTGTTTTGTGTTTTTTTTTATAAGGAGTTTTTGCAAAAGATTTTTATAAGGAGCTTAGACACACGTTCAAGCAATCACAATATGCACAATCAAGCCTAAAGCTAGGGCCTCCTAGGTCAACTAGACTTCTCCTAACCGTTCCAAAGGGCAAGTTGTGAGATTCTCAAATCGCCTCTTCACCGCCAATTGTGGCCAGGTAAGCACAAGTAAAGAAAGGAGGGATCCGCTCACGAATCACCGTGAGACGGGCCTTTTAAAATTACCTTTCCCACTTGTCTAGCCTAGGCACCACAAAGTCAGGTTTAGATAAACGACCGATGCCTACAACTATTGATTTGTCCTAATAAGCACGACAGTCCTTATAGGCTGAGTCTAATCTTTTTTAATTAACTCGATGGTTGATGCGAATGCTTTTTGTGATTTTTGGGGTCCTAGGAAGGGTAATGAAATCCCCACCCAATCTGGATTGGTGTTATAGCCCCTTAAAAGTCCGTTTTAAAAATGCAAAATAGTAAGCACACAAAAAATCCAAAACACTTGCCAAAATTTTTATTTTATTGCGGCGCAAAGAATTCTGCACAAGATCAAGTTATTGGAGAAAGGGGAGAAGTTTTAGGCAAAAAACCCTGCAGGGAAATTTTTCAGAGGAGATCAGAGGGCAGAAGAGAAGAAATGAATGCTTACATAGAATATTCCACTTGCTGACGTCGGCAAGGTGCGGCGGATCCGCGGCTAAATGTAAGCAATCGCGGCGGTTCCACGGTGGAAATATTGGTTCAAGCCTCCAAAAATCATCTATTTTCTGTTGTGGTTCTCCTCTGTTTGTTCAGATCTGCTGTTTTGCTCACTGGATTTTTCCAGATCTGAATCTGTTCGCCTGCACGATTCACACGAAAACCCTTCAAAAAATAACAAGATGATAATTTTTTTATATATTTTTTTAAAGTTTTTATGATTTTTTTAATTTTTAATTAACCCGAAATTACAAAAAGAAAATAATCACGTCATCCCCGGCAACGGTGCCATTTGATTGTTATGTGAGATTTAGTGCTTACATGCTTTTGAAATCAAAGAATTAACCGCAATCAAGAACGGTGTTGCTTGGTAGCTAGCCGGTTGAATACGGGTCGGTCCACAGGGATTACGTGTATTTTCTAGTTGTTCTAACGAGTCAATTCCTATTTGTGGTAGGTTTTGATTTTTATTGTCAATTCCTATTTGTGGTAGGTTTTGATTTTCAATAAAAACTAAAGTTGAGTTTGAATAGGATTAAAACCTTATTAGGATTAGGTTAGTTTGGAAAGTCAATTATTCTCACCACTTTCTTTGCCCTAATTAAGAACTTTTAGGTGTTAAGGTAATAGTTAACAAAGGGGATTAGCACGATCGGGAAGAAACTAGGTTTCTTCCCTTTTGTCCTTGTCCGTCCTTTCTTAACTCTTACCCTAACCTCTATGGAAAACAATCACAGCCGGTTTTTAACTATGGAATCACCGCTACCTCGTGGGATAGGATGCCGTAGTGAGCGGTGTGTGTATGTATGCATAGAGCCTACTTAAAAATGTTGAACGGGCAAGAAAGGGGTGAGAGATTTTCATCTCTCAAACCTTCCCCTAACCTAACCCTAACAAGTGAGGAACTACTCACTCATTAGGGAATTGATAAACAAGTTGATTTTTTATGGTTTTTTTTATTTAATAACTACGGCAGATAAAAAATTGCGAAAAATAACTACGGCAGAGAAATAAAATTGCTAGAGAAATAACTAGGGCAGAAAAGAAACTTACTTTATTGATGCACTCCTTGATAATTACAATGAATGGAAATTTTAAATTTAGGAATTAAAAAGAGGCATGCTCCAAAACAGAGCAGTAGGATTCCTATTTATAGAGAATAGAAACCCTAGGGCTTACATCTGATCCATATCTAGAATTACAAAAATACCCTAAGAAAACCGTGTCAACGCACCGACTCCACCGACACGCGCCGACACGTGCACAGCACGGCCGCGGATCCGCGGCCATAAGCATGGTTTGGCCACGGTTCCTCGGCCATATAGTGGGCTTGCTGGCTCATTTTTCTAGGGTTGCTTTCTGTTGCTTTTTCCTTCTGGTTTCTTCACATGGTTCTTCAGAATGTCTTCTAGTTTCTTCCAGATTTCCACAGTGCGGAATATTGTGGACTTTTACCGTTTGCTTCATGCTGAAGTCTTGAATCTTGTGCTGCCTTTGTACTTTGTGCAATCGAACTGTTTGCTGATCTTCGTTTGTTCCTCGAACTGTATGCGGCATGATAAAGATTCTTCTATTTGTTGGTCGTAGTCTCACTTTTGTAGCGTCTTTTCACCGTTTTCACTGTATTGTTCCGAGAACCTGTAACCTGCAACTATTTAGCAGACATGGATCAAAAGCACCTATTTATTTGTAAAATGATTAAGAATGGGGAATATAATAATGCAAAATTATGATATGAACAAAAACCTTAAATCATATAAATAAATTCTCGAGGTTTATTTTGAAATTTTATTATAAATATTTTTCATAAAACCCCATCGAGTTATATAAAACAATATTTAAGGACTTTAATAAATATAGGTTTAAATGAAATCAATTCTCTTGAGCCCTAAGGAGCCGGAGAAAGTGAGTGCTTGTCTATTTAAGTTAGAAAACTTAACGGGGTTATCAATGGTAATTGTCTTGGAAAAAGACACAAATCCTGCCGTCCATGTGCAGCAGTTACCAATGACTCCCGAACCTAATTCAGGATCTAAATTGGTTACAAATGTATGACTCAGTCTGAGTCTAATTTAAACCTGAATCCAAACTCAAATCAGAGTCCAATTCAAACATGAAACCAAAACTAAATATGAATACATGAACATGGACCTGAAAGTCGGAATTCGAACATCAATATCAAACCTGAATACTTGACTTGACTTGACCGAACCATGGTTATAACTTGACATGACTTCTTGAATACAAGATTACATCCTGAACCTGACTGCTTAAACAATTTGTATCCATTGTTTCAGCAAAACTTGTAAATATAACATATACAGTACATTACACAGGGATAACGGGGTAGATTGGTAAGGAACGTATTAACGTGGCACGAGATGATCACTTAAAAGACACCTACATGAACTTTCGTGCCGTTGTCCCATGGGTTTTGACGGGGCCTTGTGCTATATGTTATGTCACGCCCCGCTTCCCAAAATACGGAATACGGGGGTTGACAAGGCCAGCCTTGCTCCTACGGTCGAGGTAATATCTCTCCGTAGTCACACTTCAGCTTCTAGCTTTATGTGGTAATCAGTAAACAACGCACAAGTAATGAGAAATGCAGTAACTAAATCAAAACAAATACAAAGGAACTAACCAGAAGGAGATCAAGAGGGTATAGCTCTAAGTAGCTGATCGAGATGTCCGCGATATCCTCGAGGTACGTCGGGTCCTGATCCAGGCTAGATCCACTTCTCACTCTGAGCATGCATACTTAGGTCGTCAGAGCGACACGATAGCAATATATACATAGGTGCAAGTAGTAACTCGTACAGTAATAATGGATATATAACAGTAAATCAAGATAGTGGAGATATGAACATGAAGTAGCCAATGCGGGTGTCTAAAAGAGCAGGTGAAAAGTAAAGTAGTAAAATAGTATGCCAGGTGTGTCAATACAGTAAGTAATGCATGTCAATGTCACTATCCTTATCAGTCTCTAAGTCTCACTGTACAAGTCACTAAGCCTATCGTCAGTCCAAGTGTGAGAGTCAACCACTCGTGAGTGTCCTCCACCTAAGGGTAGGACCCAACGGCAAGGGACCATGGGCCCAAAATGTAACTCACGGTAATAATCATGTAATATCCCTGTAAATCTCCATATATCTCCATATATATATGCCGGCATGGGACTCCCGAGATTCTGTTGAACTCACACTCAAACTACCCCACACCCCGTGGTCTACATCAAACGCCAACCATAACCTCAAATACCGGTCGGTCCATCATAAGTCTGCGCGAGAACTGGAGACAGGATCTCCATCAAGCACGCCCCGACTGATACCCAAGATAAATGGGCAGTGTCTGGTGCCTTACCTGTGACACCCATACAAGTGATTCCATAAGTGTCCCATACCACTTATAGTCATGCTTATACGCGCCCCACAAACATCGACAATGCAAAACATCAATAGGGTTCATTGATTGTGTACAAGTACGTGTCACTTTCACTTATCCATTCATGCACGAACACTAACGTACTTCCCACAATCACCACTAATACCTAACACTGGGTAATGCACATGATCACTAGGTTACCAATGCAATGACATATATATATGATGTGATGAGAAAACAGTATGTAAGGCATGATTAAGATGTCATATGTCGGTATCCTACCACTTGCGTAATTTATCATAAAACATACATGCCAGATTTAGCGAAATAATAAATAGGGGATAAGTATTATATTTGATTATCTATCCAGTAAATTTAGTTTCATGTCAATCGGGTTTCAAGATCACTAGATATGGCCATTTCATTTTAAGCGTTCACTGCTGGAAATCCGGTTTCAGAATCGGAATTCCGTTTCGCAACGCATTTTAATCTCAATTAAGACCAGAATTTAGCGATGCTATAGTTGAATGAAATCTAGGGTCTTCAATGAGGTTTTCAACGCAGCATACAGATTCTCAGTCGCATCTTCACGTCAGGAGTTATGCACCATTCAACACTACGGTATCAGTTCTGGTTCTGTTTGGGACTGCTATACATCCCGATCTTTTAAATTGCATTTTAAATAGTAAACGACAGTGAAACGGGGTGAAATCACTTGCGTTATTTAGCTAACAGATTCATATTCAATAAGGTGTAGGGTTCCGCAACACACGAGTTCAGGGAACAAGGTAATAAGGATTACGGGACAGAAAACAACAACCAGAGTCGCCCTGGACTGCAGTCCAGAGCGGCTCTCCGAACCAATTCTTGTCATAATTTCAGTACATAAATAATTAAGAACTTGTACAAGGTTACCGTTCGTCGATTAGGATTCGATTTTAGCCCTCGAACGCCTCATTTCAATATGTACACAATTTATTGTGATTTTAACAATTTTCAGGTGCGGGAAATTCCCAGTTTCTATGGGTGTAATTGGGGGTGATCGTTTAAGTCGTTAACAGTCATATTTTTTAGTGAAATTTCCACACCAGGTTCATTGCCAGATGGTCCAAAATATGCAATCAAATTTCGTCAAATTAATTGAAGGTTTTCATTGCGATCTTGCATCGAACACTTACGTTATCTAAGTCTTCATGAATCGCAAATAGGGAAATAATGCGGTTTGAATTATAACGGGAATAATATAGCATGTAGTAAGTAGGGTACTTGCCTGGAGACGCTTTGGCGATGCACGGCAGCGGCAGCGGTACAAACGCGTGACGAACGGCGCGGTTAGGGTTTGCTGTCTCGGCTCGAGCTTGGTCTCTTGGACTCGATGTCTCGGTGGGTGCGACGGACGTGCGCTGGCATTGCGACGGTTACAACATTGCTGATGATGACGGACGCAGAGACTGAAGCCACGGCTCTTTCGGCGATGATGACGGCTGGAATAGCGGTGATCGACGATAGGGGCAAGTGCTCGATGAAATGGCTAAAGCTGGGTTTGAGGCTTGGGCTAGCCTCGAGGCTCGGTCTCGGCTGGAGGTGGTGGCGACGGGCACTGTAGCTCCAGCAGGGAGGAGGGGAAAGAGATTTAGAGAAATAGAGAGATTTAGAGAGAGTGAAAGAGGTAGAGTGAGACAGAGAGTGATGCAGAGAGAGAGAGAGATGTAGAGAGAGAGATGTAGAGAGACTGAGAGAGAGAGAGAGAGATTTAGAGAGAGCGAGAGACAGAGAGAGGTTTAGAGGGAGAGAGAGGCTTAGAGAGGGAGAGAAACAGAGAGAGAGAGAGGGAGAGGGAGTTCGTCGGAGCTGAGGGGTCACTGTGGCTGGGGGAACTCCGGCGGCGGTGAGGTAGCGTCGGTGAGGGCAGGAGGAGGAGATGGGCCTTGAGGGGAGGCGAGGGCGTTGGTGGAAGGAGGTGGGCTTGCGGGGTGTCGACGGCGGCAGCGAGGGGAGCTCGTCGATGGTGTGAGGTGGCGCTGATGATGATATTGAGGTTGAAGCGGTGTTGACTGAGGCGGTTCGGGTGCAGTGGAGGCTCGCCGGCATCGAGGGTGCCGGGGTGGGTTCTGTGGTAGCGAGATGGGTGCAGGGGAGACATGGTGAGGCAATGAGGGGGATGAGTTGGTTTGGGTTTGTGAGAGGGAGTGAGGGAGTCGATGAGGAGGTTGTCGTCGTCGTCGTCGGGGAGGTGAGCGGGGTTCGCCAGTCACGGTTGCAGGGGCGAGAAGGGAGAGAGAGAGAGTTTGAGAGAGAGTAAGAGGGAGTGTGTGTGAGTGAGTTTAGAGAGAGAGAGAGAGAGAGAGAGAGGTTCGAGGCGAGGAGAGGTCGAAGGGCTCACGAGGGGTGCGCGGTGTGGGCGACGAGCGCGGAGTCGTGGTCGCAAGAGGGGCGACGTAGGTGCGAAGGAGGGAACGAGCGGGAAAATTTTAGGAGGTGGAAGAGAGGGGAGAAAGGAACGAAGGGTTAACGGGTCGGGAAGTAAGGGAACGGGCTGGGCTGGGCCAGAAAAGCTTGGGCCAGAGAAAATAATTAAGGATTTTACTAGTTGGGCTTGGAGGAACTGTGGGCTAGCTGGTCTTGGGCACGGCTGAGTGGGGTTTTAATGTTGGGCCGGGGAAAATAAATGAATGGAAAATTGGAGTGGGCTGAGGAGGGGATTTTAATGTTAATAAAAATTAATTTGGATTGGGCTGTGGGATTTGGGTTAAGAGAGAGGGAAAATATATATATGGAAAATAAGAAAGGATTGGGAATTTAAAATACTACAAATAATTTGTAATTATAAATAAATAGATTTGTAAGTAACCCATTTTATAAAACACGGATATTGGTGTATATAAAAGAACCGGGTATTACATGTTATTATAGTCTACGGGGTAAGATGGACTCCTCTCGTATACACAAATACCTTCTGTACAAGCTACAAACAACTACATTAGAATAACAATCATATATCTGTACAACTTAACAGTCTCTTTTAACATTACTTATTCTATTCCATTCCTTCTTTTGGGATTTACCGAGCGCCAGTTCGCTGACGACATTCCTATCTATTTCTTTCTTTGGAATGTTCGTCAGAAGGACTGAACTCTCAGAAGATCGAGCCTAGCCAGGAGGACTTGGAGCAGCTCACCGCTCAGCCGGACTACTAGCTCATCTTGTACTTATTTTATTTTGTATGCCACTGTTTAGGCACTGCTTATTTCATTGTATCTTTCCTTTTCAAAAACAGTTGTATGTAAAGATGAATGTAAATAAAAGTTGTTGTTTATTTTATATCTCTTGTCATTCTTTTGCATTTTATATATATTGCTTAATTATACTTAACGTATTTATTTTCTAGTAAATACATTGCGGCCCGTCACGTCATCGATTCCGTACACTGGGAAGCGGGGCGTGACAGGAGAGGAGCGAGCAGGGAGCAACGGCGCAGAGTCATAACACTGATCATTGCTTGGGCAGAGGAATGAACTCCTCCCAGTATGGAATTGTTCATGTAAAATCAAATCAAATATTCTGAATTTTTCTATTTCGTAAATTTGATCTAAATTGAATTTTCGTCTAAATAGAAGGCAAGACAAACAGGAGAAATGCCCAACCGTGTGTGAAAGGTCTACCTAGCACCTCATGAAGGGTTTGGAAGCATCACATGTACCAAAGGTAGAGTCTTTAGGGTGCTAAGTTAACAATCATCGAATCGTGCCTAGAAAATTAGGGTTTCTAAAATTTTCACATCAACATATGAAAAGAAAGCTAGGGTTTAGAGAGTACAACCTTTGTAGCTCCCTACGCTAGACTCCTCGGATACTTAGGGTTTGAAAAATCTCTGCTTGAACTCCTCGATGTCACCGATGATCCACCCGGAGTCCGCTTTGTCCAAGCTTGCGACTTTATCCGATCAAGTGAACGAAATCAAGTTAACACTCCAAACAAGTGAGCTAGACTTGTGTAGAATGGTGTTGTGGTTCTCTTTCTCACTTCAAAATCCTAACTTGATGATTATATTGCTCACTACAAAAATCTAGTGAGCAAAATGAGAGAGGAAGAAGAAGATGATGGCTATATTTTTCAAGAGAAGAAAAACCTCTAGTTGAAAAATAGAAAATATATCTTTATATATTTTTTATCTCTCATCTCAAACCATGGTTGAATCATTATTGAACTTGAGTTAAAACCCAAAAGGAAAAGTAATCCATGGTTAAATGGTGGGTGAGCATGGTTAGGTCAAGAAGAGTGTAGAAAGCTTCCATGAATTATCCTTTCCTTTTCTTTTGTTTTAAATCAAATTCAATAATAATATATAAACTAAACCATGGTGTGAGTCTTATATTGCCACCATTTTCTTTGTATAATCAACCATGATAGATGATGTATGTATGTATGTATACACATCCATATGTGCATGAAACTAGAAAGAAAGAAAAACATACATGCATTCATACATCCATCCAACACAAGAAAGGATTTCTAGTGAGAAACTAATGGTTAAATGATAAATCAACACTTGATTTATCAATCCGGCCATATCACATATGACCCCTACCAAAAGCAAGCCACCCAATCAATATACGGTATCCTATACGCGCATTTTAATCGGGTCCATGCGCATATCGCATATGCGTACCACAACTTTTCGCCTGGACTAGGAAACTCCATTGTAGGACTCTGAGACTCGTCAATACGCCGGCAGTGGGTGATGATCATATCAAGCGCCCCCAAGCCGCAAGCGGTCAGCTAAACGTAACGGCCACCCGGGTATTGAGCGATCAGAAGAGAACAAGCGAACCTGCTACAACTCCGGTCTAGCCGATCGGCAACACTTCCCGTACAGTCCGGTCTCCTCGTCTGATATGTCGCATATCAAGTCTAGAGGTGGTAAACATCAGACCCCAATAACCGATAATTCGTGCCGATGTGAGGCTCATAACGGGTCGAGAAACTACTGGTAACACTTACCAGCAAATCTCTGATCAGCCCTGACCAGGGACTTCCCTGTTACGGCCAATTGAGCACAGCGCAACATCAACCCCCAATACCGGGAGAGACGAAACCCCTCCTATCGCTCATTGCCTCCATGTGACTCGGGATTGTACCCAAAAACCACCGTTTTGCACGCCCTGATGGACGTGGTAAGGTGGAGATCAAAGCACAGTGGGAACCACACAAGACTCTATGACGATCTCGGGTCTACAGATTAACCTGCACAAGTATCACATGAGAACTGCCATCTAACGTGAGGTATAATACCATCTGGGAGTTCTCGGCGAGTCCGTCCAGTGTACCCAGTCTCCACTGAGCACCGGTATACCATCTCTGATGTCAAACACCAATGGATATGGGATCATCCATCGCCCATCTCATGGGTCGAGAAGCGTATACGCTAGTCTACACTGGTATATCGATAGCCCGTCTCGATACACCTACGACTAGGGACCTTGAAGGATGTACTTATGGACTACCATGTCCCCACTAGTATGATCTGCATCATAGTCTAGGTAATCAAGTACACATCCTAAGGGCTTTACCAACATGTAACTATAAGACAGTTTAAAGAGACCAGTATACATGTTAAGATAAAGAGCAACCAGATAGCATACTATCATATTGAGCAAGAAAGTCATCTCTATATATGTCCAAGCATCCAATATAATATACATCATCTGTACAATACTGGCCTCTAGGGCATACATACAATTAACAGTGTGGACATTTATGGTATGGGGTTTGCGTATCAGTCCAGTTTCACCAGCTCACAGGAGGCGACTGAGCATTACGTATGTATGCTCCTATACAGGTTTCTTTTAGTTATTTAAATTACTTAATTTCAATTTGAATAATTGACTTAATTTGGTTCATACTGTAATTTCGTATAGTAAGAGATGAGTAGAGAGATTAATGAGATGGTGGCGGCGTTTGTCGAGGAGCATGGTCGAGATCCTACCCCCGTTGAGCTTCATGGAATGAATAAGGATGTCATTCAGCGACACAATCCGGATCGGCACGGGAGAGTTCATCTTGACTGCCAGAGCTTTTCGTCTACAGTATATCACGTCTATCAGGGTCTAGAGTTGCATCCTCCTCAGATACGCGGAGAGATATTGATCCCGAGTACCCCGCGTTCCCTGTGCCCCCATCTGCATCTCCGCCCACTCCCGTATTCCATGGAGAAGGCTCGTCTCCTCATACACCCACGGGTTCTCAATCATGTGCCTTCTCGTCTACTCCTGCATCTGAACCCTCATCAGCTTCTGATTCGCGAAGGAGGATGACCATAAAAGAAGTCGCTGTGTTATTTGAGACGAGGATGTAGATCATAGATAGCTTGAGGTCTCAAGGAAAGCAAATACCGGATGTAAGTTTGATAATCCTTAGTTTCAATACATATTTCATATAATTATTAAAATTGTGTACAAATAATTGTCTATTAATAATACTATAGTACCTACTCAATTTCAATGACTTTCCGGACGACGGCGGCGGCGGAGACGAAGAGTAAGTTCATGATGGAGATAGATAATCACCCCCACATGCGCGTATCGATATTCAAATCACTCCATTTCGTACGTTTTAAAAGTTTTTTTTTGACAAATATGTTTTGAGAAGTTGTAAAATACTATTAGACGAATGACATGTTAATTATATTTCGTATCGGATTCTATAATTTGGTGAAGTTGTATTAAGTAATGAACTTTATTTCAACATCGTATCGGATTTGTGTCTATTATCTAATTTATGTGTTATGAATTGACTGTGGAATGAATTGATTTTGTATGCGAAACGATTGCGATTATTATGATATGTATTGGTTGTTTTTTTGTTATAATTTCAGTAAATGAATTGAATTTGTATCGAAGTGTTGAATTAAACCAAAAAACCTGCTCACTGTTTTTTTCTGTGTACCACACCTATTTCATTAGGTAATATCCGACGAAATAACTTATTCCATCGAAAATTACCTGACGAAATAGGTCTTGTACTCCAGTTTTGCCCACTTTATTCCGTCGGATGTATACCGACGGAATAGACTACCCAACGAAATAAAATTAGCACCCGACTGAATAAAGTTATTCCGTCGGGAGGAAATTTATTCTGTCGGGCTATACCCGGCAGAATAAAGGAGTGTTTCTTATAGTGTCAAAGCTCTCCCCAAAAACCCAAAATTGATAATTACTTATAACGGCCAAAAATATTTAAGTTACCATAAATACATATTCCTTCACTCTGTTAATCAATTAACGGTGGATATTGGAATTTGGGTTAGGAATTTGTTCAAACCCTTCTTCTTCATCTAATTCATAGGTTAGGGATTAACTCAAAGCCCTCTTCTTCATCATCTCCAAATGGAAATTAGGGTTAGGTATTTGCTCCAACCCTCTCTTTTCATTTAAAATCTTCTAATTTAGCCCTAACTAGAAATTAGGGTTAAAGATTTGCTGCATCAATCTTGAATTGGTCATAAATCATGTCTTCTTCTTCAATCTTCGCGAACTAGTGGAGTACAAGGTATCGAGGGAAGAAAATTTTAATCTCTCGACCCCCCTTCTTCATCTAAATTCTCAAATTTTGCTCCATATAGAATCTAGGTTTAAAGATTTGCTCTATCAATCTTGAATTGGAATTGGTTATTGAATCTGGATTTTCTTCGTCAACCTTTACTAACCATGAATTAATGGAGTGCACGTGTTATTAGAATAAGAGAAAAACCTGATTGAAGAATGATAAATCCTTAGAAACAGAGGAAATTGAAGAGGAAGTTTTGAAAGAGAGAAAATGAAGTTTTTTGAATGAAGTAAGAAAGCAGTCTGGGGGGATTTCAGGGGTCTTCGAAAGTGTGACTGATGGCATCATTAAATGTTGATGGAAAACTTGCAAACTTGCAGGAGGCAATAGGTTGACAATTTAAATATTTAGGGGGTAATAAGTCAATATCAACATTTGTGGGGTTGTGTAATTAGTATATATTTGGGGGGTTTTAAGTATTAAAAAAAACTTATAGTTTATTCTGTATATTTGGATAAGCATCCCGTGAAATATCCCGTGAAATTCATATTTCGCAAACGAATATAAAATCATGATATCCACCAACATAAATTTTCCAGCCTAGGCTCCACAGACTTTAAGGTTGAAAAAAAAATTCAAGTCATGTTTCTGAACATGCTCTTTTTCTTTTTCCTTTCTCTTTCCTAATCCTAATGGTACCTGATAGCTAAATGACTTGCTTCTACATAAAAATGTTAAATATGACTTCAATAAGATTCTTACCTGTATATTTATATCCCTAAAGTAGTTAGGGATTGCTAAGAGCCTCATAGTTTACCATGAAGTAGCATGAAAATACCAAAATTAGGCTTATTTTCGATATTTCAAGTATTTGTTTTGACAAGAAATAACATTTGAAGTTACTTCGGCCATATACTGATGTGGATCCTATGTGGAGTTCTTATTTCAAGATTTTTCTTCTTGACCTTTTTTATTTGGAGGTGACATGGAGCACAAGGAAAGAGAAAGAAAACTACTCCCTCTGTTCCCTTTCAAGTGTACAATTTTGGTTTTATTTTATTTCCAATATAAGTATCCATTTACAATATCAATCCTAATTTTTGTGTTATCGATGCAAATCTAAATTTTGATTCCTATACTAACCCTCGTTAATATTGATATCTAGGGGAAAATGATGAGACAGATATAAATGGACACTTTATAAGGTAAACTTTAAATTAGGTTAATATAGTAATTTAGTATCAATCATATCATGAGTGTAAATGAGACAGTAGTTTTTCAAAAGTTTACTTAAAGAAGTGCTAACCCAGAATTGGATGCTTAAAAGGGAACGAAATGAGTAATATTTTACTCCCTCCGTCCCTTTTTACTTGAAGTTTTGGAGAGAAAAAAGTATCGCACTTTATTTGGCGTTTTGGAATAACAAGTAAATTATTAATGCTCAAAATACCAATAAATGATACAATATCAAAAATCGTGGTTCTATATCATTAATACTTTCCAAAATAGCTGGAGGCAGAAATGGTATAATTTTTTAGTGGTGATATGGCAGTAAATTAAGTGTTGATACTAAGAAAGTGATAATATTTTTCTTAATCGGTGTGCATTTCTCTGAAACGTCAAGTAAAAAGGACGGAGAAAGTATTCATAACATTAATTACTTTAAAGTTATTTCCATTCTCTCTCATGTTTTTTTAGATAAAAGTTTACATAAACTAATTGCATTTATTACTTGAATAGAACTACTTTCATAAACAAAACAAACAAAAGAAATGCAAGAAGTTATTGATTTCATGAACTTCGACATTACTTCCGACACTTGTGGTATTTCCGTTAATCCAAACGGCCCAGGCAAGTTGACAGACGGAGAGGTGTGTTTGTGTTTGATAATCATGTGAGGGGTTTTACGTGTCATACGGTATGAATTAAAAGGGGTAGGGCTTTTTATGCAAATAATCCAAACACAAAAGATAAAAAATATATTTCCAATGGAAGATTATATATGTCGTGACCTAAGAACCAAAGTACCCATTCTTCAAATGTTTTATTAGAAGAAAACATGTTCACACTCTTGCTTTCAAAGGTCAATCATCAAACATTAATATATTAATTTAATTTGTGTTTGCTGAATATCTTGTTTAATTGAATCTGGATACATATATAAGCTTGTGTGAACTAAGCAAACAAAGTAATTAAAAAGATAGATGCTTGTTCACTGAAGTCCAAATCATTGGCATGTAACTACCCTCTATATATGAAATCAAATTTATGATATGCCAGTAGAAAATTTTAAAATTATTCAAGATATAACATTTTAAATATTTTAAATATACTTACAGATAAAGGAATTCTTGAACAAATACCAATTGGACCAAGCCTCTGGCCCTTCCATTAAGCAGGGTTTAGCTAAGCCGAATAAAGGAAATTACTTTTGATGCATTGCATTTTTTTTATAAACAACACACGTTCGCGATAGCCATGAGATAACATATGTAGATGAGGAGAAGGGGCGTAATTATGGTCCGTCGGATTTAAAATAAATAAGATGGATGGGAAGAACATTATACAGGTAATAATCGTTCAGATTAGTCAATTCTAAAATATATGAGAATTGTTATATATAATTTCTAACATTACATTCTCTAATGAATGAATCTCTAATCGTTTGATAATCTATCTATCTAGTATTATGATTTCAAAGGAGGGACGTAAGAAGGACATGAAAAACAATTTTTATTAAGACACGTGTGCATTGCATATAATGTAATTAATAAGATATAAGGAAATAAAGTGATTTGTTAGCCTTTAGTTTAAATCACTATAATTTGTTGTTTGAGAATTATCTTATATACTTAGAAAATTAAAAGTCCTGCAAAGAAATCTTTACAACATATATTATTTTAATTAATTTTTAAAAAAAAAACTTCTCAACTTTGTCCATAATTCCAAAACATACAAAGCGTACGTCGCACGATGTTAAATCCAATAGACCACTTTATTACTCATCTTCTCATCTAGGCATGTTACCTTTTCGAACGTTGTTATCTCTACTGGCATAACCAGAACACAAAAGGCGTAGGAGGTACTTCCAATTTCAATTTGAGGAAAGAACCAAGAAAATTGAAAAAAAAAAAACTTTATTATTAGGAGGGCAATTTTTTTTAAGAAAACCTTTATTTTAAATTATGAAACCTCTAACTCAAATCCAGCGCGATAGCAAGGATTATTTTTCACTAACCAAAGTTGACCAAAGTCGCTGGTTGCTGGACATGGATTCGTATTTTAGATTTCCTTAGGAATCTGAATTCCTGGTTGGCAACCCTGGTATCATGGTTTAGCCTTGGTAAATTGTCAAAAAAAATCCAGCCTGCTCGGAGGTTGTATTAAAACCCTTGTAATTTTCGAAATTGTTGGAAAGGGCCTCTCGTTCAAGATCTTTGCGGAAAAACCCTATGCTATATTTCATTTAAGCCATGTATTCTCTCAACTGCTTGGATATTACATGCAACTGCAACTACTTAGATATTGTAAATCCCCAGTTTCCGTATATAAATTTTTCGTATTTTCCCGGATTTTTCCCTAAATTTTTCCATATTTTTATATTTTAATTATATTTTAATTATAAACCTAACCTAAACTCTAAACCCTCACCCCATACCTGAACCGACCCGCGCCCACCAACCTGACCCGACCCGCTTGATAATCTCAGAAAACTGCATTTTAATACCGCTCATTCATTATCTATTTTTGTCACGTCCCGCTTCCCAAAAGAAGGAGAAAAATGGTGTGGCATGGTCCGCAACCTAACTGTATTGAAGGTGGCATATTCAATACAGTTACGTTAAGCATATGAATATTTAACATGCAGGATGTGTACCAAAACAAAAATAATAAAAGCGAAAGGCATTTATTTCCATTAACCAAACTTTATTACATCCCAAAAGAAAGAGTAAAATAAACTAAGTAGTTTAATTACATCGAGAAGAAACAAAAAGCCCTAAACTTATGGGCAAACAGCAAAAAATTAAATCTAGCTAATCTTCCATCGCCCAGTCTGCATAATCTTCATAAGCTGACTTCACACCTTGATCCTCGCCATAACACTCATTCTTATCTGACGGACATTCCAAACATAGAGAAAGAAAAGGAAGGTCCGTCAGCGAGTTATACTCGGGTAGGATTTCCTCATAAGAAAGTAAAGGTATAGAAACGAACAGGTGTATATAATGAATATGATGTACATGTGTATAAAGGTATGAGGTTATGTACAAATTAGATATGTGAATATGAGTAGGTTGTGTGAGATATATATTTGGTAAAGGTTCAAGTCAAGTCAAACGGATATTCAGTATATGAGTTAGATCAGGTTAAATAAGGTGTGTATGGATGGAATTGACTGGTGAACATACTCGTATCCTTGAGCTACCCCATGACTAGCTGGAAGCAGTATGAGCTGGTGCTCGTGCCTGGGATGGCAATCAATGTGGTAGCGTGAACATCCCCGAAAGGTGTCCCATAACTACGATGGTGTTTTGTCTAGCGTGAATGTCACTCAAGTACACAGGTATTACCACCCTTCAGTTCCATAATAAACAACAAGTCTAAACTGGTAAAATATCCGCATCCAAGATACTGAATAACTCGTTCCTCATAAAGAAAGGTAGATACGGTAACAGGTGGGTATAGCATATGATGTGAGTTGGTGTTGAGTATCAATAGGTATTGTAAACTTTCTTAGTTTGTTAAATAAGGGTCTGGATACTCGCGATTATTCCGTTGTGGCTACGGAACAACAACTGGGGAAGTGAAATGTACCGTTTCACTTTCCGGGATCATGATCGAGTAGTAGGGGAATTCGAGTTTCGAATCTCCTTGTCTAATCAAACTACCCATCCCCATGGTTCAGTATAAAGGTTCGGACGAATTAGAGTTAGTGCGTATACCTCTAGGCATGGAATTAGCCGGCTTGGTTTAGTGGCGGAAAGTGGCCGGTTTCCCTGTGTTGGTGCCCCATAATTAGCCGGCTTGTTGACGGGGTCTGATGGTCTCCCTCTCTGAGGACAGTCCCCAATGGCATGATCCCGAGACCCACAGACTATGCAAAGTTTGTTCAAAATGCGACAGTCTCTCTTGTTGTGTCCGGTCCTACCACAATAGTTGCACATAACGGCTGGTTTTCCGAAAATAGTTGGTCCGGTTGGTCTCTTGGGTTGTTGTCTCCTGTTGAATCTGGAAGATGATCCCTCAAGAATTTCATTGGCTGGTTGCTTAATGCCAGACAAATGGTCATCCTTCCTCATGCGTCTCTGAAGGTCTTCGAAGTTCCGTGCTGCCTCTAAGATTTCATCATAAGTTGATAAGGTGGCAGAAGACATGGAGGACTGCGTCTTCAGATCTAACCCCTGTCGGAATCTTTTAGCATATAGTTCCGGGGTTGCCACCAAGTGATGCGCAAACCGACTTAATTTCACGAACTCCGAAGTGTACTTGTCCACCGACTTATCCCACATGCTCCTTGTTGGAATTGTATAAACTCTCTTTCCATCTTTAAGTGTGCAACGACTGGAAAATACTGGGTATCAAAATGCTGTTTCAACGTTTCCAAGTCGATGGGCTCCTTCAATCTACTTTCCTCTGCCTCCCATCATATCCTGGTATTATCCGTAAGTTGTAGCTTAGCGATGTTCACCCATGCGTCCTTCGGAATTTGGGCGGCACCGAGATCGTTGACTGTTCCCTTGAGCCATTCCTCAGCTTCTAAGGGAGTTGCCTTCCCCGAAAAAGTCTTAGGGTGGAATGATCTGAACTGCTTCACTCCCGCCGAACCTTAAGAAACTGGGGTTAGTGCCTTACTTAAAATCTCTGCTTGCTGCTTCCTACTTTCTCGTAGCTCCTGATGAAGGGAAGCTGTCTATTGCTGCTGTTGCTCCAGTAGTCCTTGCATCAGTTGTAGCATAGCAGCTCGCAGAGCAGCGGCTCCATTGACTCCATTTCCCCTTCGGTTGCGGTCATGGTGTCGTCCGGCCATTGATGATCAGAATAGGTTAGGTTACAAATAGGCTGAGGGATGAGACAAGATAATAACTTGCATGTAAGAACAACAATTAATGCAAGGGAGAGACTAATAGGAAGAGCAAGAGACACAAGAGAGATTTTTGCTCGAAACTAAGATTTTATTATCCAACTTCAATATGGAGAGTATAACCGAAAAGTAAGGACATGCATCGTTTTATTCGGCCAAGGAAAAGGAAAAAGACTTATTAATCTCAATTATGAGAGTTCAGCAAGTTGCGATAGGCCTCCGCACTAAGAATGGTACGACCATTCCCATGGTGCCTTGCAAGGACTACTGCCTGAGTTTCTTCGGCCTCGAGTTCCTCCTCACTCAAAGCTTCGTCCTTCAAGTCATCCTTCGGCAGGAGCCTCGCCCTCCGATTCCCCCTCTATAGGGTTTCGTTCTTTTGCAGAGGCCTCCTTATCCGGATCATATTCCATAGGATTCTCTTCCGCCGCAGGAGCTTCTTTTTCCGGCCCCTCCTCTATATGCTCCTCTTCCATAGGATCTTCTTCTTCACCTTCGGATTCATTGGCCATCATAGGCTCCAGAATTGCAGCATCGACTTCTTCGTCTTCCGAGTCGCTGTCGGAAATAACCGCCTGAGAGTCTACGGATTCGTCGTCTGAATCTCTAGTTGTAGCTTCCAAAGTAATATCGGACATGTCATCCTCGTCGGAAAAATTTGCCATGATCTGAAGGGAAGGTCATGGACAGGGTATGGAATGTCAAGGAAGGGACAAGGGACATAGGAAAATTATGAAATCGGTATGAATGGATGAGATTCACAAATATAATAGGTCAGTTAATGGTTTCATTTTAGAACACAAGAGGACCTGCATGGGCCACCACAAAAACCTTATTCAATACAGTTACGTTAAGCGTATGAATATTTAACATGCAGGATGTGTACCAAAACAAAAATAATAAAAGCGAAAGGCATTTATTTCTATTAACCAAACTTTATTACATCCCAAAAGAAAGAGTAAAATAAACTAAGTAGTTTAATTACATCGAGAAGAAACAAAAAGCCCTAAACTTGTGGGCAAACAGCAAAAAATTAAATCTAGCTAATTTTCCATCGTCTAGTCTGCATAATCTTCATAAGCTGGTTTCACACCTTGATCCTCGCCATAACACTCATTCTTATCTGACGGACATTACAAACATAGAGGAGGAAAAGGAAGGTCCGTCAGCGAGTTATACTCGGGTAGGATTTCCTGATAAGAAAGTAAAGGTATAGAAACGAACAGGTGTATATAATGAATATGATGTATATGTGTATAAAGGTATGAGGTTATATACAAATTAGATATGTGAATATGAGTAGGTTGTGTGAGGTATATGTATGGTAAATGTTCAAGTCAAGTCAAACGGATATTCAGTCTAGGAGTTAGATCAGGTTAAATAAGGTGTGTATGGATGGAATTGACTGGTGAACATACTCGTATCCTTGAGGTACCCCATAACTAGCTGGAAGCAGTATGAGCTGGTGCTCGTGCCTGGGATGGCAATCAATGTGGTAGCGTGAACATCCCCGAAAGGTGTCCCATAACTACGATGGAGTTTTGTCTAGCGTGAATATCACTCAAGTGCACAGATATTACCACCCTTCAGTTCCATAATAAACAACAAGTCTAAACAGGTAAAATATCCGCATCTAAAATACTGAATAACTCGTGCCTCATAAAGAAAGGTAGATACGGTAACAGGTGGGTATAGCATATGATGTGAGTTTGGTGTTGAGTATCAATAGGTATTGTAAACGTTCTTAGTTTGTTAAACAAGGGTCTGGATACTCGCGATTATTCCGTTGTGGCCACGGAACAACAACTGGGGAAGTGAAATGTACCATTTCACTTCCCGGGATCATGATCGAGTAGTAGAGGAATCCGAGTTCCGAATCTCCTTGCCTAATCAAACTACCCATCCCCGTGGTTCAGTATAAAGGTTCGGATGAATTAGAGTTAGTGCGTATATCTCTAGGCATGGAATTTCCACATTGTATAGTCGCCCGGAATATCAGGATCTTCATATTTGTATAGTCGCCCACATTTTGGACTGGTCATCCGGAATATCGGGATCTTCATATTTGTATAGTCGCCCATATTTTGGACTGGTCACCCGGAATATCGGGATCTTCATAATAAGTATTCCATACCTAGATCCGCACATTCTAACCCTAACCGTATCATGTTTTGTATATATCATGTTGTCATAAACTGGAAATTTAAAAGTATTGATCTCGTTTAATATGGCCTTCCACAACCACTCGTTTTATTTTCTAGAGTTCGTAAAGTACTTCGTGTCATCTTAGGGAATGCTTAGTAAAAAGAATAATAGTGTTTAATTATCTTTTATTACTTCTAAGAAAAATCATGAGATTTGGGATATTTATCATTTTGGAAAAACATAAGGTTTTACGGAAAAATATCCTTTCGATAAAAGGTTGTGGTGTTTATTTGAAAATCTTTTGCAAGAGATTTTTATAAGGACAAGTTGCAAGAGGTTTTTATTTGAAAAACTAGACTGCTCCTAATTGTTTCAAAGGGCAAGTAGTGAGATCTTCAAATCGTCTCTTCACCGCCAATTGTGGCCGGGTAAGTACAAGTAAGGAAAGGAGGGATCCGCTCACGAATCACCGTGAGACGGGCCTTTTAAAATTACCTTTGCCACTTGTCTAGCCTAGGCACCACAAAGTCTTGTTTAGATAAACGACCGATGCCTACAACTTTCCTTTGTCCTAGATTGGTGTTATTTGAAAATTTCCTTCTAATAAGGTACTAAATATTCCTTTTGAAAAGATATCGTTATACGGATTATGGTCCTTGTTGAAAATGGCCCTTCAATAAAGGTCGAGATATTTAAATGAAATTAATAATTTTATGAAATTATAGTGTTTGAGGTTCGGGGTAACGTTTTAGAAAATACGTTCATTTTGGAAAAAACATAAGCCGTTATTTAGGTTTAGTATTATCCCCTTTCAAAAGGTGAAGGGATTTAACAAAATTATAGTAGTTGAAGAAAAAAGTGTAAGTAAAATATATGTGTGTCGTATCTAAAATATTTATTTCACATATCATATCTCTTATGGATATTTTAAACAAATATAACATTTTAATTAAACGAGGGTATTTTGTGGATGTAACCTATTTCGATATCATTTTGATAGTATGGGTAAGTGTGGGTATGTAAGAGGTGAATTGACAATTCATGGGTTATGACATTAAGCATATCAGATTCCAGGTAGTATGGGAGTGCAATATATTTTTGCGTACAGAGGAAATTAAATATCGTTTTAAAATATGGGTTAACATTATCATTATTGAGGGTACAAGGAATGGGCATGCACGAATATTATAACAACATTTTAAATAGGGGGTTGGAACTAGGTTATTGAGAAAGAAGAAGCGATAGAACGAGAGGAGAGAGGCGGATCCTATCTTTGATTAGAGTTAGGCGTAGACGATTGAAGACGTAGGCTTGTGCAAAACTCCTCAAAAGCTCCGCGCCCCAATTTTTCCTCGGCGATTGGGTGGAGCCGTAGCGTCGGCGTCATCGATACGAAGGCACAGGTATTTTTTTCAGAATTTTTGGAGTTCTGAGGTGCGAGAAATCGGTGTTTGAAGTGTCTATTTATAGCGTTTTTTCACCAACCATAAAATCCAAGAATTCAGTTAAAACCCCATCAAAATCCGCGCTGCCAATAATTGCAGAATCATCAGCTCGTGATTGCGCCCGCCGTCTCTCATCTCACCCATTGGATCATGATCCAACGGGCGAGATCGCGCCGCTAAGAGCCGCCGCCGCCACGTGTCACGAGTGGGGGGATCACGCGGTTTCACGTGGTCCCCACCACGTGGGCGCATCGATGGGTTCTGGGCCGTTGGATCGAGCATCCAACGGACCAGGTTAAAGGGGAATTTAAATATTTTTTTTATTTTTATAAATAATAATCTGTTTATTATTTTAAAATTTGAATTTGGTTTAAAAAAATTGTTAAAATAGTTAAAAATGCGGGAAAATTATGGAAAATTTCAGAAAATATACTTTATTGTTATCTTTAGTATAAAAATAATTTTGGGCTAAAACTAAATAATATATCTATTCCTATGGTTTTAGCTAGTTATTAAAGTTATTTAATATCTAGTTTATCCTTTAAAATATTTTTAATTACGAATTAATTACTTTAATTGATAATAAAAATACGTAGATTATTTTAAGGCATTATAAAATTTTATTAAAATATTTTAAGCCTATAAAAACAATAAATAGATTTTAGAAAATTCTTTTAATCCTATTCAATGCTTTGAAAATTATTTCTTCAAAAACATTCTTTTACCCACGAAATACGTAAATAACCACTCGACTATAGGAATTTAAAATAAGAGTTATTTTATTAGAAATCTTGACCGTTATAATTTTGTTATATATCGGTATTTTTAATCAGTGCCTGCTCAGTAAATACAGATTACAGGTATTCGTGATAAAATAATGGAAACACACTCAAAATCACGGATATAACGCTTAGGAGCCGACACTGCAATCAGAATAGGAAACCGACCGATATCCAAAGAGTTCTTTTGCAAATAAATGTGTGCACACTATTTTTGTCCAACACAATGCAAGTGTGCACATACTCTTTGGCATATGGACCATGGTGGGGCTGCCTTAGCACCACAAATTGAGCAAGTGGGCACATGTGAGGTGATGTGTGTTAAATGCATAAAGTTGTGATGTGATTTAAAGCATCAAGTTTCCCTCCAAGTCTACCGAGTATAACCCAAGCTGATATGAAGAAATCAAACAATACTAGTAGACTTGTTGAGTGCATACAAGACCACCATGCCAAGATGAGCCCATATGCTTGGATTTGGGCTGGCAAGATCACCAATAAACCCGATGTCACCGGTCCCCTTTGCTCCAAATGTCCCCATTTTTCTTCTGGTCATTTCTTAGAGTCACATCAGTCCATCTATATTTTTTGTTTATTCTGGAGTTGAGCCTATAAATACCAGAACAGATATTGAGCAAAGGATGCATATATTCTTTATTTTTGTTTTTGTTTTGTTTTTGGTTTAAGCTTGAGAGTTGTGTGAGCTTTAACTTGGTCTCTTGTTCTTCTTCCCTCTTGAAGCTTTCTTTGGAGAGCTTCATTATGGAGGTTGAACAAGTTACCAACATCTTGTACCCCAATTTTATCAAGTGTTAATAATATTACTTTTTGTTTGTTTACTTGCTTCTTTGTTTCTTGCTTTCTTTTCATTATGACGTGTAACTAATCTTTCTTTGGTTGTGGTAATGGTGAGAAAATGAGATGAAAGGCTTTGCCTCCTCCTCCTCTTGTTAATGTTCAATGTGCTTATATATATGATTCTAATTTAAAGATTGTTATGTATTGATGTGATATGGTATTTTAAAACATGGTTACTTTATAACCTCTTCATATACCATATTCACTCCCTTTCCCCATTTCAATGTTTAAATTAAAATCAAATTGGTGTTAAGTTTGCTAAGTTGAGTTATGGTATTTTGTGATCAAGTGCTTGACAATCGCTTAGTTTCATATACGATATATTATCACAAACACTTAGCAAACTCAACACTAAAAACATTTGTTCTCACTCACTAACTTGTGTTTTTGATGTTGTGGTATGCTTTCTAACCCTCGTGCTTAGTGTTGATATCCCAAGCTTGGACATACAAACGGTAAGTAAACAAAACAGACTCGTTTCGTGTTTTGTTGCGAATATCGGAATTTGATAATTTGTGCTTCGCAACCGCCTTGACAAGTCATGCTTCATGCCGGGATCGACGTAAGGACGGACAACTCATGATCAAGGGAGCGTCAAAGGAATCGTCGCGATTTGACCTTCTGAGCCAAAAACATAACTACTTCTTTCTTAACTTGTTTTCTTTGTTATCTTGTTTTCGTATTCTTTCTATTTCTAGTGACAAACCAAACCATTCATTATTTGTTGAACCTTAAACAACAAGACCTAATACACAATTCCCTGCGGATCGACCCGTACTTGCCAGCTTGCTACAACGCGCCGTGCACTTGCGGTTTATAAATTTTAAAACGAGACCGAGCTCGCGTGCGCATCCATTTCCTTAAAACGATTCTATTTCCAAAACATACGCTTTTGCGCGCATGGGTGAAGTCCCAACAAGTTTTTGGCGCCGTTGCCGGGGAGTTGGTAGTCATTAGGTATTGTTATTTCTGGTTCATACTAACAAACTAACTACTAACTCAACATTTTTTCAAAACTGATAAAACGAAATTTTTCGAACTTATTCTCTGTCCTTAAAACCTGCAATCACCCTGAACTTAAATTAAAAAATTAAAGTAGACTAGTAGACTACTAATATAGCCTGGAAGAGCCACACAAAATTCGAGCACAAATATTCTGCGTTTAGCCGGCGACATTGGTGAAAATTCCAATCTCGCTGGCCCAATCAGGGTGTTTTTGAAAGAAAAAAATTCTTGTGTTATCTCCAGTGCCTTGTTGGTATTCTATTGGTATTGTTTGATTTTTGTAATTTTGTGTGTGCAGGAATTGGGGCATATATATATCGCTTTTTGCACTAAATATCGTATTTTCCGACATTTCAGGTTTTTAAACGGAATTACGACCAGCGATCGTGCGGAGCGAGGCTCAAATTCAATTTCAAGACGTTAATTAAATATAGTGCCAAAGATCCGGATAGTTTGACCCGCGCAAGCGAACATTCAAATACCCGAAATCACTTCAAAGGGGTTTTCTAACCCAAAATCGCATTGGTATGTAATTTCCTATCACATTCCTCTCGAATCCGACGCATTCCAATATTTCTATCTTCTGCAGGATTCTTCTCACAAGCTTTCCACCAATTGCACAGAGAATTAACCCGTATTTGTTACAGCGCTTAAGCCTAAACGAAAAAGAATTGCTTAAATTGCTTGATTTCTTAAATTCTTTTATTGATTGCGCATTTGCATCTTAATACGGATATTAAGGGCACGACCAAATAAGATACGGTAAAGGATTTCATCACCTTTCTCCGTAGCCCACAAATCACAAAACTGCATTCTTGCATACCTACAGTAATTTAAAATCAACTAGAACTTTGACTTTAAGGATTTCGCGCTCATTAGGAGAACTTAATTGTGTTTATAACACTGCTTAACGGTATATTGTTTACAGGGTGTCTAGGCAAGTGTTCACGAGAAAGGGTTATTCTAATTAAGGAATATCGCGAAAGCGTTGGATAACCTCCCCTTATCTCTGCACTTACCTAACTTTGTGATCTGTATTTCTTGAGCCCGTTTCTCGACACAGTTTTACTTCGACAATCAGGTTCTTGAGTAGGTCTAGTTGATTTAACATAACGTAGAATGTTAGGGGTATGATATTCTTTGTTTTTGTGATTTTTGTGGTTTTTGTGATTTTTGTGATTTTTGTGAATTCTTGTTAATATGGGTGATACGCAGTTTGATTCAATTTTTCATGATTCTTATTCTTTTGTTTATACTCATTCCCAATTCTTTTGTTCAAATTGCCACGATTCTTCGCACATTTATGAAAACTGTCCTTTCTTAGGGGGTGACTGTCACGACCCGCAGGGTACGGAACGTGACTGGCACTTAAGTTTACGAAACGTCTCAAGACGTCCGTAAAATAAGTAAGCCAAAGCCCAGAAAACCAAAACCAAATAAGCAAAAGAGTGACGAGAACCCAATCAATTGAAAACGAGTTTATCAAATAATTCATATAAAAACCTTTTTAAAAACAATACAAATTTTTCCAAAAATTTCGGCAGAGTCTCTTTGTAAATACTGGCCCCCAAAATGGGTACAACAAGAATATATATGAATCCAACAAATAAGGCATCCCCAAGCGGAAGCTAGCTCTTCGCCACAAGGCGGTCACAAATCCCACGCAATATAAAACAACATCATGCAAAACAATCATAAAGAAGCATGAGAAAAACAGCATGTCGACTCAAGTGAGCTCGACCCCAAAATACAGCATAAAAAGTCCACAAATCTCACAGTCTCATCTCTAGGTCAATATACAACAATACTGGTAGATACAGTAGATGGAGTACTCTAGATACAAAGAATATATAAGGTGGTGCAAAAATAATAATATAACCCACCTAAGAGCAAAACCTCGAGTCCAGGCAAAAGAAGCAAGTGCGCCCGCCGCTACTGTACTGACGGAGCGGACCTGAAAAAAGCTGTGCCACAACGGGGGTGAGTTGCCAACTCGTGAGTAATAAATAACATCTACACAGGCTATCGTATGCATGCACACAAGTATTCTAGCATCTCTAATACAGGTATGGCAGGACATAATAGCAGGTATGTATGCAATATGAATATACTAGCAGGTATGAATGCAATGCGAGTCAACTCATGATCTGAATGTGTAATTATAAGAATCATGTTTTTCGTTTAGGAATCTCTTTTGAAATACCAGCACAATACCAATAGAATCAACAAGAGCCTGTGTCCAGCAACGACACCTCAAAACTATCACAAATCTCATATATCCATGTCATATTATCTCTGGCCTCAGCCATCCGGCTGACCCAGCTCAATATCAAAATCTCATCATCTCGCGGCCACGGTCGGTATCCTCTGGATATCCGCCGTGCCAAACAGTCACCGGTAGGTAATCCGTCCCCTGCCAGGCTCAACGTCAACACCACATTCATCTTGCCCCGGGGTACCATACCGGGCCCACCATATACCCGTGACGGTTCCTCCACTCCTCGACACGGATCTCGAAAACCACAGCAAACTCATGGTGGACGACACTTTACATCACTAGAAAACCGCAATTACATATTTTAAAAACATAATAAGTTTAGAAATTTTGCGGCTTTCCCCCGAAATCCAGAAATATCATAAAATCTTAAGAAATCCTCATAAGTGCATATATCAATGGTGATGAATGCATATGGTATCAATAATTAAGCTACGATGTATGATTAATAGACTAGGCATGAACAAATAATATGATGAGGTACATGCACATGAATAGCAATCCTACGATTTCATTTTAAGGATTTAAAGGCAATAGCACAGGTTTAAGCATCAATTAGTAAAAGGTTTCAAATTATAGGTTATCTAGTGTGGTGGCATGGCAATTACCAGGGCGTGTGTGTAAGCATGAATAGTGCTCGTGCTGCATATAAAAACCCTGGCAATGGTCCAGGTGTCCTATAAAATGGGTTCGCATATGTATGTCAATATAAGGCATGGATATAGCAAATAATCATACAAGTATTATACCCCTAATTACTAACATTACTAAGAATCTTTTTAAAGTACTAAAACTATCGGGCGACTTGCGCCATCCAACGATAGTCCCCCGTAGATATTACATCTACTCACCGGAATCCCTAGCTAGTCACGTCCAATCACCGCTTTCCCCTTTCGTGCCGCGTCTGACGTCTCCGCGACCGAACCTGGAATTTACATCAATACCAAACATAAGGTTACATATCAAGAACGACGCAAAACCCAAACGAAAATACTAACGTTCATAAGCTAGGTACAACGTGCACAAGGTGCGCGGAACACACGCGAAAATCGCAAAAACTGCAAAAATCGTCGATTTGGTCGCCCGGCAAAACTAAAACCCGATTACTCAAAAATCCGCACTCATGCATCCTAAATGTCATAGGATATGCCAACAATATAATCTAGATATCGCAATTAATTCGCCACAATAATATAATAAAAACCTAGTAAGCTAGAAGTTTGCAAATTTGGTGCAAACATCGACAATTAGTGACAAAGTTAACACAATCCAACACAACAATCCAAACTAACCCACTAGCTAGCCATTACACTAATTTTAAACTATTAACTATGCATCAAACCATAATTCCAACACAAACCCTTCTCTTGATTTTTGGCAATTAGCAACAACAATGAAAATTTCACACAAGTTAACTTAGATTAGCATAACATCAAGCCACTTAAGCAAAGTAACCATATAGATTGGTTAAGTAAACAACTAGGTTAATTAAAAAGATTTAATTGACTAAAACATGGTTTCAAGAAACCCTAGTTAAATTTTCAACCATTAACTAAAAAAACTAGATTAGGATTAACACTAAAATTAACACTAAACAACTAGATTAAAGAATTCTAACCATATCAACTTAAAAGAGTAGAAATTATACCTCAAATCTATGGATCTAGCAAGAAGAAATTTGCTTCAATTGATGGCCTCATAGCATCATGATCCAAGCAAGGAAGGTGAAGGAAAAAGGGATGAAGGATAGGGTTTAAATTGTGAGCTTTAAATTGCAATTTTTGGAGCAAACTTTGAAGAATTTTTTGAAGAAGATGAAAAGAAAAGAGATGAAGGGGGGCTGCTGGAATTTGGCCAGAATGAGGGAGAGGGGATGGTGTGGGGTGTGGGAAAAAAGGTCTTGGTCAACTCCTACCAACCACAAAAGACCATACCCAAAAACAATTCAAAAACCTTTAAAATAAAACCCCATTTCCACACAATATCCAAGTCAAAAGAGCATGGAATTTTCTTCCATGAGCTGCTGGAAATGGGCCAGCCTAGGGTGAGGGAAAAGTGAGAGAGAGTGCACAAAAAAATTTTTATGCAAAAAGACCCCCTACAAGTCCAAAATTGCAAGTTTAAGCTTAAATTCAATAAATTTTGTTTTCTATAATAAAAATTAGTTAAAACTCAAAATAAAATACTAAAAATTTATATTACAACTAGATTTTAATTAACATAATTTTAAAGATTAAAATTATCCCAGAAAAATTTGTATTTATCGCTAATTTAATGTATTTCCTTACCGGCTTAAAATAATATTAAAAAATTGAAAAATAGGGAAAAAATTTTAAATGGACAAAATTTAATAAGTAACTCATTGGCTACTAAAAACAAGCAATTACCTATCCATTTTAGGTATAACTAGTCCTAAACTGCAAAATAACAAAAAGGACGGTTTACGGAAAAATACCGAAATTTCACCGATTTTCAGGAAAACTCCAAAACGACTTTTCAAGACGGTACAGTGACCAATCGTCCCAGAATTTTGATAATGGTCACCCACCTAACACTCTTGAACCCAGTCCTTCTTCAAACCTAGAACAATTGATTGAAAATTTAGAGAAAGAGGTCGACAGGATGACAACTTTAGCATCACCACCATCACAACCCTCCTTACCTGAAACAACTAACACATCATTAGGGATAGATAGTGAGATGGATGCTAGGTTGACCGCTTTAGAGAAGGGTATTGAAGTAATGACTGCGGTCGAGAATCAAACAGCTGCGACGCTAGCCCTGTTCATACAGCAGTCTGAGCAATTGTTTCACGCTCAAGCTCAATCTTTAGCTAGAATCGAAGAGCATGTAGCTGTTGTGATTCTAAAGAGTGAACACCATCAATTAGAACCTAATAATGTCAATGTCTGTCATCTAGGAAGTCACCTGAGTGAGATAAACGAACAAACAAATTTTGATGACTTCATAGATGATGATGCAATTAAATTCACTGAGTGTTATCGGGACAAACAAGAAAACCCTCTGAGTCAGTCCAACAATAGCCTTCAGGTACCAATTGAACCTCTTGTCACTAGTAATTTAGAGATTGATTTAACCAAAGCACTACTTAAAGAGGAAATTCATGAACTGACTGATTTTTGCGCTCCGATTTTAAAGGAGGAAGCTTGTGAGTTTGACGGGTATAGTTGGGATAAATCATTAAAGGAAATCAATGATCAGGAACCCATAATTTTTGTATCACCAGTTGATATTGTTTCGGAAGAAACATTAGTGTGGGAACCTAATTTTTTAGATGACATATACCTACCCACTTGTGAATGTGATGAGGAAGAACTCGTATTGGGAATTGTGAGCTATAACAGTAAGTGTAGGATTGTGCAGGATTATAGGGAGGAAGGCAGTCTTGATAAATATTCTTTCGTGCAAAGTTTTGAGGAATTATTTACGGATGAATTTGATATTCTAGGTGAGTTTGAGTCAGGATCAATTTGGGAACATCCTAAGAACCTTTCTTTTGCTGAACTTTTTGAGGATGAACTCCAGTTTTTGAACGAACTCGACTTTGGAACTCAACACGTCTTTTTGAACATTCAATTCGTCCAGAAAACAATTCTTTACCGTCTTCAAAACTTCATCTTCACTTTCAGCGTCTTCCGACCCCTACTTTTACACACCCATGCCCTTCACTAACAACTAACACATTCTTTTTCTTTTTTCTTTTTATATACGTATTCTTTTACCAGCCCTTGCATTATATCGACAAATTTTTTAAATGGCTGGTATTAATTTCTGGACCAACCCAATCTTTTAACTTATATATGCTGTAATTAGTCTCAGGTTTTTTCTTTTTCTTTGAATAAAATTATCACCCTGATGTCTAAGTCTAGCTACCGGAGACGGGGGCAACAATGAGGACATCGTAAAACTCAGGTTTGGAGGTGAGCACTGCGTTTATTTTGCTGCATCATATGTATATTCTGCATTGCATACATATTAAAAACCCATAAAAATTTGAAAAATTTCTCCAAAACATAAAAACTTTTTCATGTTAGTTAGCGGGGGAACTTAGACTCAAAGTCTGACGGTTCGGTTGATAAGATAGAAGCAACTAAATCCTTTTCGTGAGATAGAAAAACCGAAAGATAACCCTCCTTTGAGTTTAACCGTAGCTATTATACGTCTTTTATATCCATGTACATTGTAGGGTATTTTTCATCACCCCATTAAGATGGGAATACACGCGCTTGTCAGGCGTACTACAGATTCCCCCTGTCTAGGGGAGGCGGGGGTTTATTGATTGTGGGGATCCGAATCTCCGGCAGCCGCGGGCTAAGCTGCCGTTAATTACCCCTCGCCTTTGGAGCGAAGGAACCTCCGATTGACGGGTTAAACTGGTCATGCGAACTCAATGTGTAGTGTTGTGTTTTGAAGAGGTTTTAGATATATCGGGGGCCCCGCAGAGTTTTTTTATGGGGGTCCCCTACCCGGATAGAGGGCTGGGGGTCAAGGGGGCTAGCAGCCCCCTTGCGAGGTACGGAGCAGCGTCCCATTAGAAATTTTTTTCTAACCGGAAAAGTGCTATGGAGTGTGTGTGTGTGTGCGTGTGTGTACATATATGTAAAAATGAGGAAAAACGTCCAAAGGACGCTTTAGGGGGGCCAGCGCCTCACGTGCGCGGCACGCTGGCACTGGGCGCCAAGCTCCAGCAGCAAAAAAAATAATGGGGCTTAGCCCCTGCACAAGGAGTTGTACTCCCGATTGACTTTTGGAGTTGAACTCCTAGAAGGAAAGACTTCCTCTTCTTCTTTTTTCTTTTTTTATATGGAGTTAAACTCCCAGAAACTTTGATTTGTGGAGTTAAACTCCAAGGAATCTTTGCAAATGCTCAAGGAGACTGTTTACCGCCGAAAACAGAGACGAAACAACGTAGGTCGTCTTGCCTGAATTTGGGGGCAGATGCTATTTGGTTTTATCCGTCTACCTCTCCGAAGATGCAAAGTTGATTTATGGCACCGTATATCGGAGGTTTAAATAGATGCGGCCGTTGTAGTAGACTTCGTCAGATTCCCCCTCGTTGTGAGGGGATTTTAATTGTGGGGACGCTCTTCCCTGCAGGCGCAAACCCCTGCAGTTAATTACGCTACCGCATCGCGGTAACCACTTTCTCCTTCTCCAGATGGTCACATCGTGTCGTGTGTGTTTGTTTTATTTTTGGTTGCCCGTGGATTGTATGCGGAGACTAATTTGTGTTGTCTCCCGTAGGGCGTGGATTAGTCCAAATCCGCATTTTCTTAGATTTGGGTTTGGGTTATGTTCTCCGCCAAAAGACGGGAAGACAAACGTCTTGTCTGAATTTGGGGCAGATGCTATTTGGTTTTATCCGTCCACCTCTCCGAAGATTCCATATTGATTTATGGCACCATGTATCGAAGGTTTAGACGGATGCGGCCGATGTGGCAGACTTCGTCAGATTCCCCCTCATGGTGAGGGTTTTTTTTATTGTGGGGACGCTCTTCTCTGCAAGCGCAAGCCCCTGCAGTTAATTACGCTACCGCATCACGGTAACCACTTTCTCCTTCTTCAGATGGTCACTTCGTGTCGTGTGTGTTCGTTTTGTTTTTGGTTGCCCGTGGATTGTATACGGAGAATAATTTATGCTGTCTCCCGTAGGGCGTGGATTAGTCTAAATCCGTATTTTCTTAGATTTGGGTTTTAGGTTTGGGTTTAAGGATCGTTAATCTAATTTGAGGCTAAGATCAACTTAAACGTTTGTTAAGGATACGTTATCAACTTAACAGTTTGTTAAGGACACGTTAGTCTAATTTTAGACTAAGATCTACTTAACAGGATCATTTAGATCCACCAAAAGAGCATTTGGGCTCTATTGTTTTAGTTTAGGAACTTTGCGGTCCAGAAGTTTAAGGACATCATAGTCCATGGAGTTTAAAGACATCCTAGTTGTAGGGTGTTTTTCGTCACCCTATTGAGATGGGAATACGCATGCGCTTGTCAGGCGCATTACAGATTCCCCCTGCCTAGGTTAGGCTGGGGTTTATTGATTGTGGGAATCCGAATCCCCAGAAGCCGCGGACTAAGCTGCCATTAATTACTCCTCGCCTTTGGGGCGAGGGAATCTCCGATTAACGGGTTAAACTGGTCAAGCGAACTCGATGTGCAGCGTTGTGTTTTGGAGGGGTTTTGGATATATCGGGGGCCCCGCAAAGTTTTTACGGGGTCCCGCTAGCAGCCCCCTTACGGGGTGCGGGGCAGCGCCCCATTAGAAATTTTTTCTAACGGGAGAGGTGTTTTTAGTATGGAGTATGTGTGTGTGTGTGTATGAATATACATATATATATATATATAAAGGGAAAAAGCGCCCAAAGGACGCGTGGGGCCAGCGCCTCACGTGCTTAGCACGCGAGCGCTGGGCGCTCAGGCGCTAGCGCACCACGTGCCCGACACGTGGGCGCTTGAGCGCTTGCGCTAGAGCGCAAGCGCACTACATATCCGGCACGTGGGCGCTGGGCACTTGAGCACTTGGGGGGCTAGGCGCTTAGGCGCCGGCGAGAAAAAAGGGGGCTTTTAGTCCCAAAAATAGGATTTAAAATCCCAAAAGAGGATTTAGAGTGGAGTTAAACTCCTAAGATGTTTTGGAGTTGATGAAAAGGGTTTTTCTTTGGAGCCCTGGGTCTTCCCCAAAATGGGGTCTTTTTCCTCCTCTGTTTGCAGGATCTTGAAAATCAAGAGATGTGAGATTTTAAAAATCTCTTCTTTTTGAGATCTGATGGAAGATCTGAGTTCCCCTTAGTGGGTTTTGTGGTGAAAACTATTTAGTTTTGGAAAAGGAAGAGTAAAACTCTTGATTTAATTCAAAAGAAATAGGAAGGTTTTGAACCTTGAGGAAGGAGAAGATCACAGATCTTGATTTTTTTTGGAAAGAGAAAAAAAGTTGTTGAGATATTTTCATTATCTTGGCCTTTATAGGCTATACACTTTACATATAACCCCTTGGGCTTTTCAAAATGGCATTTTGCCTATCCCATGCTCATGTGCCATTTCTTTTTACACATAAGCCATGGGCTTTACAAAAAATTGGCTTTATGCCCTATCTATTCATAAAATAAAATAAAAGAAATACAACAAAATTATTCATTACAAAATTTCTATTTTGGCATGGGGGGAGGCCGGCCGCTTCATGTTCGGGCTCGACCCGGGCATTGGCCCTCTTGGCTTGGGGTTGACTTTGATTTTGACTTGGTCAACTGGGGTGTAAATTTCGACCCCAACAAAGTGCCCCCCATCAATACATGCACACAGCATATGTGGGTCGTGTGCATGAAATTGATGGATCTTCTTTCACGTGGAGGCGACTTGATTTGGTTCCCGCTTTTGGGAAGTTAGCACTGCCCTTTTTACGACATGGACGGTCGATACTGCCCTTTTAGCGACGTAGACGGTCGGTGCTGCCCTTTTAGCAACTTGGACGGTCGGTTCCGCCCTTTTTGCGACTTGGACGATCGGTGCTGCCCTTTTCACGACGTGGACGGTCGGTTCTGCCCTTTTTGCGACTTGGACGGTCGGTTCTGCCCTTTTTGCGACATGGACGGTCGGTTCTGCCATTTTAGCGACGTGGACGGTCGGTGCTGCCCTTTTTGCGACTTGGACGGTCGGTTCTGCCCTTTTTGCGACATGGACGGTCGGTGCTGCCCTTTTTGCGACTTGGACGGTCGGTGCTGCCCTTTTTGCGACGTGGACGGTCGGTGCTGCCCTTTTTGCGACGTAGACGGTCGGTTCTGCCCTTTTAGCGACTTGGATGGTCGGTTCTGCCCTTTTTGCGATATGGACGGTCGGTTCTGCCCTTTTTGCGACTTGGACAGTCGGTGCTGCTCTTTTTGCGACTTGGATGGTCGGTGCTGCCCTTTTTTGCGACGTGGACGGTCGGTGCTGCCCTTTTTGCGACGTGGACGGTCGGTTCTGCCCTTTTAGCGACTTGGACGGTCGGTGCTGCCATTTTAGCGACGTGGACGGTCGGTGCTTGATTTGACTTGCTCCGCCTCTTGCGGTGTCAGGGTTGAAGTTGACTTGCTGATTTGATGTGATTTTGGTTGACATCAGCATCGCTACACTAGAATATGATACCAGGAGCGAATCATATTTTGCCATGAGAGGATTTGGGGGTTGGTTTCTTTTTGGTTCGGCATCAGCACCGCTTACACTGGCATATGGTACCAGGAGCGAATCATTATTTGCCATGAGGGGATCTCCCTCATTTCCAGTTTAACGACTTAGGGGTCATCTGTTTCCAGTTTAACAACTTAGAGGTCATCTGTTCCCAGTTTAAAGACTTAGGGGTCTATGGATAGGAGTTTGGAATTTTGGGGTTAGGGTAGGCATCAGCGTTGCTAACACTGAAGCACATGTGCCAGGAGCAATTCATCATTTGCCTTTTCCTGTTGGGAAACGATGGCTTAGGAGACAGGTTTAGGTCCCTATCACCTAAGACTTTTCAATTTTATGAGTCGTAAGGGTCCCATAAAAGCATTTTCTCCCTACGAGTCGAAAGGATCTCGTAGGTGTATTTTCTCCTTAGGAGTCGTGAGGACCCCTAAGTGTGTTTTTCCTTTATGAGTCGTAAGGATCCCACGAAGGTGTTTTCTTACGAGTCGTGAGGATCCCGTAAGTTTGTTCTCCTCATGTATTGTGAGGACACATGAGTGGGTCTTTCCAAATGGAGCATAATTCCAAGGGCGAAGACCAGCCGCATAACTGGTGGTTGCGGTACGGCATGGGTATGATGAGAATTATTTGAGCCCGTGGATTGTATACGGTAGTCAACTTGGGGACCAACCGTAGGGCCGGGAGAATTTTGAGAAATTGGATTTTGGTTGGCGTCTGCATCGCTGCACTGGAATATGCTACCAGGAGAGACTCATCATTCGCCGTTTGGGGACTTGGAATTTGGATCTTGTTTGGCATCAGCATTGCTGCACTGGAATAATTCCAGGAGCAACTCATCATTTGCCTCGGGAGGACTTGGGATTTGGGTTTTTGGTCGACATCAGCATCGCTAACATTGAAGCGAAATGCCAGGAGCGACTCATCATTTGCCGTTGCCCGTTGGGGAACGATGGCTTAGGAGACAGGTTTAGGTCCCTATCACCTAAGGCTTTTCAATTTTATGAGCTGTAAGGGTCCCATAAAAGCATTTTCTCCCTACGAGTCGAGAGGATCTCGCAGGTGTATGTTCTCCTCAGGAATCGTGAGGATTCCTAAGTGTGTTGCCCCTTTATGAGTCGTAAGGATCTAACGCAGGGATTTTCTCCTCACAAGGTCGAGAGGACTTTGCGAGTGTATTTTATCTCTTTTCACGAGTTTGTGCCCTTTCAGGTTTTCACAAATTCGCCGCCAGTCCTGCTATTTTTACTCACGGAGCCCTTTCGGGTCTTCATCCGTGCCCGTTTTGCTTATGGACATACCTTTTTTTTCAACTGGTGGGACTTTTAAAAGTAGTCTCACCGGCAAGACTTGGGAGAGATAGGGGTCGTTTACGCCCGTGGATTGTATACGGTTTTGCAGGATGTATGATCCAGACCGTAGGGCCAATGTACTCAATTCGCCTGCGACTTGGAGCATTCACGCGTAGTATTTCTTGAGATATCGGCCATTGATGGGTGGCATGGGCCTTTCTCTCTCGGCACTTATTAGTTGGTAGGATCCTCCGTCGAACACTTTTTCGACGACGTATGGTCCTTCCCAGTTTGGCTCGAATTTTCCCTTGGCATGTCGATTGGGGATGATAGGTCTTTTGAGGACCAACACCAATTGACCTTTCTTGAAAGCGCGGAGACGGGTCATCTTGTTATAGGCCCGTGACATTTGGGCTCGGTATAGCTCCAGATTTTGTTACACCGCGAGCCTCTTTTCTTCAAGGGCGTCAAGCTCTTCCAGCCGAAGGAGCACGTTTTCCTCCTCCGTCAATTCGTGCTGAACGGCCATTCTCAAGCTTGGAACTTCGACTTCGAGGGGGAGGACCGCCTCCATTCTGAAGAGCAGTGAGTATAGAGTGGACTGAGTTGGAGTACGGTGTGTGGTACGATATGCCCACAACGCCTCGTGAAGTTTGAGATTCCAGTCCCTCTTGTTGGCTGAAGCATTTTTCCTCAAGAGCTTGCATAGAGTCTTATTGAAGGCTTCGGCTAGCCCATTGGCTCTTGGATTATAGATGAAGGAATATCTCCAGTCTATCTTGTGTTGAGTAGCGAATCTTGAGACTTTGAAGCTCTTGAAAGAAGGCTCGTTGTCAGAAATGACTCTTCTTGGTGTACCAAAGCGGTATAGAATATTATGCCGGAAGAACATCAAAATATCTTCTGTCTTGACTTCTTTTAGCCGGACAGCTTCAGCCCATCTGGAGAAATAGTCAGTTGCGGCCAATATGAACCGATGGCCTTTGAATGACGGAGGATTAATTGGGCTAACTATGTCGGAGCCCCAGGCTTCGAAGGGCCACGACGCCACCGTAGGATGCAACGGATTAGGATGCTTGTGAATGAAATCACCGTGAATTTGGAGACATGACATTTCTTTGCATGCTCTTCGCAATCCCGTATCATGGTGGGCCAGTAATACCCAAGCCGTTTGATTTGAAGTCGCATCTTGGGGCCAGATTGGTGAGCACCGCAAACGCCCGAGTGAACTTCTTTCATGACCTTTAGGGCTTTGGCCAATGACAGACACCTGAGCCAGAGTTGGTCATATGACCTGCGGTATAGCGTGTCATTTACAAACACGTATCGGAGAGCTCTCTTCTTCAGCTGAATCCTTGCAGATTTTCCTTCGAGCAGCTTGTCGTTTCGGAGGTAATCTATGAAGGGTTCTCTCCAATCGGGCTCGTCTTGGATGATCGAAGCTCCTTCGGCAGGACTGCTCTTCTGTTCAGCGCTTTCCTCTTCTCGTAGAGAGATTGGGGGAAGAATTTGCCGGCTCCTAACTGTGATCAGAATTTCGTCCATGTCAGGACCAGCCAGCTCTTTGGCTAAGCGAGCGAGTATGTCAGCCTTTCCATTCAACACTCTAGGGACTCTCATTAGTTCAATGTGAGTGAACCATTTCATGAGTTCCACCACTCAGCTTCTGTACCGAGCTAACTCGGGTTTGTATATCTTATAGTCGCCGCTTACTTGGTTGACGACAAGCTGGGAGTCACTATAAACCCGTAACCGAAAGATTTCCATTTCTATGGCGAGCTCTAGACCAGCTATCAGAGCTTCATACTCGGCTTCATTATTTGTTCGAGGCTCGGTGAGAGCAAAAGAACGCCGTAGGGTTCCCATCGATGGCGTGATGAACACCAATCCTATTCCTGCTTTTATCTCCAGGACGCTTGATTTGCTGGAGGTCCTTATTGATGAGGCTCCATCGAAGTAGAGCTCCCAACATAGCTCATCTTCCTCGAGGTGCAGCACTTGTTCGTCGGGTAACTCACAATTTAGCGGCGACCCTTCTGGTATAGGATGAGCGGCGAGGAAGTCTGCAAGAGCATGCCCTTTCACTGCTTTCTGAGGAGTATAAACTATGTCAAACTCAAGTAGCATGACAGCCCATCTTGACATTCTACCGGCTAGGCTTGCTTTGGTCATTAAGTGTTTGAGCGGGTCGACCTTAGAGATCATCATATCCCGATGAGAGAGCAGATAGTGTCTCAGCTTCTTCACAGCGAACATTAAAGCCAAGCATTGCTTTTCGATCCGGAAATAGTTGTGTTCCGCCCCGACTAAAGTTCGACTGAGGTAGTAGAGGGAATTCTTTTTTCTCTCCTCGTTGTTCTGGGCAAGGAGCGCACCGAGTGACTCATCCAGCGCGGCAGTGTAGAGAATCAGCGGTTTATTTGGAATGGGAGCGGCCAGCACTGGAGGGTGCAACAAGTACTGTTTGATGCTTTCGAACGCTGATTGACATTCGGCATCCCAGATAAAAGGAGCTCCTTTCTTCATGAGCTTTGAGAAGGGCCTACATCTCCCCGATAAATTTGAGATAAACCTCCGTATATAAGCAAGCATGCCTTGAAAAGATCTTAGCTGCATCAGACTCTTCGGAGGGGGCATCTCCATGATGGCCTTTATCTTGGATGGGTCAACTTCAATCCCTCGATGTCGGACTATGAAGCCCAGGAACTTTCCCGATGACACGCCAAAAGCGCACTTCAGAGGATTCATTTTCAGATCGTACTCCCTCAGTCTGGTGAGAATGGTCGTTAGATCTTGGATGTGATCCCCCTTGGCAACATTCAATGACTTTATGAATTAGGTCATCAAAGATATTAGTCATTGCCCTTTGGTATGTGGCCCCTGTGTTCTTCAGTCCAAACGGCATTACCTTATAGCAATATATTCCGATCAGGGTTCGAAATGCTGTGTGTTTCTCATCCTCAGGCGACATCTTGATCTGATTATATCCAGACGAGCCATCCATTAAGGTGAACAGCTCGTAATTTGATGTGTCATCGACCATCATTTCCATGACCGGTAGCGGGAAGTCGTTTTTAGGACATGCCTTGTTGAGGTCCCTGAAATCGACACAAACTCGGATCTGCCCATTTTTCTTCTTCACTGGGACTATGCATGTGATCCAGTCCCCATATTTCTCCTCCCTGATGAAGCCGGCATCGATGAGTTTTTTGGTTTCCTCGATGACCTTTTCTTCCAATTCCCTTCTCATTCTTCGAGGAGCTTGTTTGACTGGCTTAGCATCAGGAGATATAGCCAGCTTATGCATGTCCACTTCAGGGGAAAGACCAGGCATTTCTTTGTACGTCCATGCGAAGCAGTCGATGAACTTGTGCAGTAGGGCGATTATCTGCTCTTTCATTTTCTCTGACAAGAGTGAGCTGATGTAGGTTGGCCTTGGATTATCGGGCGTTCCTAAGTCAATCTTGGTTAGCTCGTCAAAGGTTGCTTGTCCGCTATCTTTGAGGTCTTGAGGAGCTTCTTCTGGCTTGGCTAGCTTGTCATCGTCATTTGACCTTTCGCTGGATTCACCAACATGGATCATGTAGCATACCTTGGAATCAGGCTGGATGAAACCTATGCCCCGTCTATCTGGAATTCGTCCATCGATGAGTGCTCGGACCTGGGGCGGATGCCACAACCCTTCATAGAACTTTGCTTCGAACTCCGTTTGATATAACCGGCATCCACACCTTTTAAAATATTCCCGCATCTCGGGTGCATAGTATCTGGGATTGAGGACGGCTCTTATGCCTCTCTCATAGGGAAGGCACGCGACAGACAAATCATCCGGATGCACAACGGGGTTTGACCCATAAAACAGGATGCCCTTCTGTCTACTTTTCCTCCCGGGAACGTAGAAAGTTTTCAGCTGGTCAACGGTAGAGACTGACAATGCATCGAGCTCTTTGCACATCCGTTCCGGCACCCTCATGACGGCTAGGGACCTTTCTGTAACTTTGAAGGTCTCTCGTAGTTTCGCTTGTTGCATGGGGGTCCAATCTGCACAGCTGTTGCAAGGCAGGTCCTCTTCCTCCGACTCTTCAGTGTCGCTGCCAAGATGAGGGCGGACTTTGCTGCTAGATGGGCCTTTAGTATCAGATTCGTCCGTATCGCTACCGAAACGAGGGCGAGTTTTACGGAAGGACGGACTTCCGGCGTCGGACTCATCAGTGTCACTACCAAAACGCGGGCGCACTTAGGCGTTTTTGCTTTTGAAAGTGACAGCCGGCTCAGACTTGCTTTTGAGTTTCGGGGCTGTTCTGTCTTTGGTCCGTTGTTGCTCAGCGCTTTGGAGGTTCACAAAGTACCGAGAATCTTCATATCGGACTTCATGTACACCGGACGGCTGGATGTCTCCGTCAATGCGTCTTTCTTCGCCATTTTTAGTATACTTCATGCATTGATGGAGAATTGACGGAATGATGCCGTAATCATGGAGCCACGGCCGCCCCAAGAGAATTTTATAAGACGTGTCAGCGTCGATCACGTATATCTTGGCTTCGGTCTGCAGATCCCCGAATTTGATTGGCAAAGCTATAGACCCCAGAACCTGCTGGCAGTTTTGATTGAAGCCTTGAATGACAATCCTTTCCCTTGACAGGTGTCGGACGTCCATTGACAAACTCTTCAGAGTTCTCAAGTTCATGATGTTCACCGAGGACCCGGGATCAATCAATATGCGATTAATCCGATTTCCATCGCTGTACCCGGTCACGTAAAGCGACCGATTATGCTCAGCCGTTCCCAGTAGCAAGTCTTCATCCTTAAACGTGGCTGCGGCGGCTTGCAAAGTGTACTGAGCCTCTTTCATATTAATTTCCGCAAAGCGAGCCTGATACTGCTCAGGGTTTTGTAGAGCATGAATGAGAACATATCTAAGCTCTTGAGATAGAACCAAGGCATCATAGATGCTCAGGAGAGACGGGAGCTTTAGGAGATGAGCCAATACATTGTAGTCCACTGAGGAAGGACTTGAGTTTTCATTAGCCGGTTCTCTGCCATCTTCCTCATTAGCCACCTGTTTTTCCTTTCCTTTTGAGGCGTTTCCCTGATTTGGTGGTAGAGCCCTGCCGCTTCTGAGCTGGATTTGGTTGGCCTTTGTGGCGAGCTCCTCGTCCTCTTCGGGAAAACAGAGCTCCTCCTTGGAGTAGCTGCCAAGATGGATGGCGTAGCAGGTCACTATAGGGCTCTCTTCATTGGAGTCTTCTTCTAACTCCTCTAGAATTTCGTTCGCTTCTATAAGGAGGAACTCCTTCAATTGAATCAGAGTTCTTTCCTTCTGTTCATAGTCTTCGAGGGAATCGATATATTTTTGAATGGTCGATCTCCCTGCAGACTCTTTTTCGCGCCGAGCTGCACTTTTCTTCTTCTTGAGCTTCTTGGATTTTGAGCCTGATGGAGCCGCATTGGCAGCTGGACTGGTAGGCTTCTTCTTTCCTTCAAATTCCGTCCTGGGCTCTTTCTGAAGCAGCTTTAGCATCTTCTTCGTCTTATTAGATATGTGCTTACTCCAAGGAGGCTGCGGTGAGTCGGTCTCATTTCTCAGGGCAGCGGGTTCGGCTGTCTGCTCCCAGAAGGCTTTAGCTTCTGTCTGTATAAAGTTGGTGGTTGCAACTTGATTGTTCACTAACACACTTTTGGACAGCTCGATCTCTCCAGCCTTATACTACTTCTCGACCCAGTCTTTGAAGATATAGCAATCCTCGATCGCATGGCTCACTACTCGGTGGTACGAGCAATACAGGGGATTGTCGGTCATTTTTGCTTCTTGAGGTCTTTTCGACTCTGGCAATTGTAGACCGTTGTTCAAGGCATCTTTAAATCTCTTCCGGACCTTGTCCCTTCTGAAAGAGTAAACCTTGTTCTTTTTCTCCTCTAGGGAAGGCCCTTTTCCTCTCAGCACTGGCTTTCGAGACCGGTTGGTTTTGGATTCGCCCGCCCTTCGCTTTTCTTCATTGTCGGACGCATTGAAGACATTGGTACTGCTGGAACTCCCGCCTCTACGGTTGTCGTCCCGCTTGCTTTTCCAAGTCTTGTCTCTCTGAGAATCCGGGGTAGATTCTTGCTTCGAGCGTTCCAGCATTTGGACTTTCTTGGTTAGCTCTTGAAACATCTTGAGGCCTGCTGTACACAAGAATAGGACCATCTAATTGCTGAGGTTCCCAATGAGAAGGCTGACGGACTGGTCCTGCTCCAGCGGCGGTTCGCACTTGACCGTGAGATTACGCTATCGGGCGATAAAGTCGGTGTTGCTTTCATTCTTCCCCGGCTTGGTCCTCACAAGGTCAGCAATGGAGATTTTATCACTGACACTCATGAACCTTTACCAAAACAGAGACTCCATTTGGGCAAAGGTAATAACGGACCCGTCTGGTATACTCGCGTACCAGTCGAAAGCGACACCGGTCAGGCTGTTGACAAACTAACGAAGAAGGAGCGCATCATTGCCCCATGTATTTCCACACGATACTTTAAAGTGGGCGACGTGCTGATTTGCATTTCCCGTCCCGTCAAATCTTCCGAACTTAGGAATGACATAACCACTCGGGAACTCGATCAGATCGTACTGTGCGGGATATGGCCGCCTACTACTGCCAATTTCTTTCTAAGCTTCAGCTTCGGCCACCAATGTTTTAACCTTGCTGGTGACCAAATCCATTATCCGATCTTGTGTTAGTGGGATAGTGTTATCTGGGGCCAAGGCATCCCCAGAAGCGGAATGTGGCTGGCTTTCGTGCGGCTCGACGAATCTTGGACCCAAAGGGACAGGTATCGGCCGCTTCGGATTGTCATCATCCGGCTCATAAGTAGCGACTTGTGCTTGATTGGGAGGCGCTCGAGCAATTTGAGCCGTAAGCTGCATCACAACGTTCGTTAAGTCGTCAATCTTCGAATAAAGCTTGGCCATCTCTTTATCTTTGCTCTTGAGCTGTTTCCGAAGCTCTTAGAGCAGCTCTTGCTCCGCGGTCCTGGGGCGGAAAGTCGGCTCTTCCTAGCTCTCCGAGCTTGACTCTGCCTGGACCGAAGAGTCCTTCTACCTATCATCCTCATCGAGAGGGTTTTCATCATCCAGTGGAGGCGGCTGTTCTTGGGAAGCAGCAACCATATTCAAGCCAGATTGGGCTTGGGATGTGGTGGCCCAATCCTTGCTTTTGCTGCGAAGGTTGTCGCTGGGGCGCCCGCCCGCCATATAGACCGTATGGATAATATATCCAGCCATCTTTTTATTATCGGTGGCTGATTTCACAAATCGCTGTCTTGACCCCCCTATTTCGGTAGCGGGCAGTCGATTGAAGGCGGCTGGCTTGGCCGGATTCTTGAATGGTGTCGACGCTTCCTTTTTGGTTTTGCCCCGCTCTTTTCGTGCGGCACGGAGCACCTGATAGACTCTTGAAGAGACTGTGTCATACTTTTTCTGTTGGGGCTGGGATGCGTCCCTTCGCGGCATTGTTCGGACTGCTGTCTTCTTGATCCTGGCGGTCATGGCATTTCTCTGAACCCACTTCAGAGGTTCAAAGGAATTGCTGATTTTTATGGCCGACTCAGCCGTCGTCGCAGGATGACTCTGCTCTTGGAATCTCACATGACTCCACCCGGCCGGAGTCCTGGCCCTCTTGTTGGCTCGATACCTGAGCCGCTTCTGCCTTAACTTTTCTGTTTTAAGCACTTGGCAGGTTTCGGCTCTTCGGGAAGACTCCGTGGGCCGATTGACAGAGAGCCTAGAGAAGATTCCTACTCGCGCGATTGTCAAGAGCACCATATGAGCTTGCTGGAGATGCTTCGTAGCCCCATTGGTGTAGACGGCCTTGCCCCTAGTCGGAATAGTAGAGAGTCGTTCGAATACAGATTTGCTTTTGGGGTGGGATGCTCTCGCGACCACAACGTTCGGCCTCCTGCCCCTTGAGGTCGGTTTGGCCGCTTGGTTTGCCGTGACCTCTGCCAGATAAGAGCTTCCAGTAGGGTAGATGGTGACGGAACCAAATTGACGGGGTGGCTACTCCCATTGCCGGCTAAGACTGGCGGGGAAAAACACGCGGGCATTGATCTTGACCAAGTACGAGATCGGGGTCGCGTCGGAAGCTGAATTCGTCTTAGGACACATCGTCGTTGAAAGTTGGTTGCTGCACGGGAAAAAAACATTATTTCAGTACAAACATCGGCATATATGTTAAATGAGTTCGCATGAACGCTTCACCCGAGATATGGGAAGAGAGATTCGTCCCACCAGGCGTGCCAGAATCTGTAGGGTGTTTTTCGTCACCCCATTAAGATGAGAATACGCATGCGCTTGTCAGGCGCATTACAGATTCCCCCTGCCTAGGTTAGGCTGGGGTTTATTGATTGTGGGGATCCGAATCCCCGGCAGCCGCGGACTAAGCTGTCGTTAATTACCCCTCGCCTTTGGGGCGAGGGAACCTCCGATTAACGGGTTAAACTGGTCATGTGAACTCGATGTGCCGTGTTGCGTTTTGGAGGGGTTTTGGATATATCGGGGGCCCCGCAGAGTTCTAACGGGGGAGGTGTTTTTAGTATGGAGTATGTGTGTGTGTATATGTATGTATATACATATATATATATATAAAGGGAAAAAGCGCCCAAAGGACGCGTGGGGCCAGTGCCTCACGTGCCTAGCACGCGAGCGATGGGCTCTCAGGCGCTGTGTGCTCAGGCGCTAGCGCACCACGTGCCCGGCATGTGGGCGCTGGGCGCTTGAGCGCTTGGGGCGCTAGGCGTTTGGGCGCCGGCGAGAAAAAAAGGGGCTTTTAGTCCCAGAAATAGGATTTAGAGTGGAGTTAAACTCCTAAGATATTTTGGAGTTGATGAAAAGGGTTCTTCTTTGTAGCCCTGGGTCTTCCCCAAAATGGGGTTTTCGGAGATGAGCCTCCTTCTTCCTCCTCTGTTGGCAGGATCTTGAAGATCAAGAGATGTGAGATTTTAAAAATCTCTTCTTTTTGAGATCTGATGGAAGATCTGAGTTCCCCTTAGTGGGTTTTGTGGTGAAAAACTATTTAGTTTTGGAAAAGGAAGAGTAAAACTCTTGATTTAATTCAAAAGAAAGAGGAAGGTTTTGAACCTTGAGAAAGAAGAAGATCACAGATCTTGATTGTTTTATTTTGGAGAGAGAAAAAAAGTTGTTGAGATATTTTCATTATCTTGGCCTTTATAGGCTATACACTTTACATATAGCCCCTTGGGCTTTTCAAAATGGCATTTTGCCTATCCCATGGCTCATGTGCCATTTCTTTTTACACATAAACCATGGGCTTTACAAAAATTTGGCTTTATGACCTATCTATTCATAAAATAAAATAAAATAAATACAACAAAATTATTCATTACAAAATTTCTATTTTGGCATGGGGGAGGCCGGCCGCTTCATGTTCGGGCTCGACCCGGGCATTAGCCCTCTTGGCTTGGGGTTGACTTTGATCTTGACTTGGTCAACCGGGGTATAAATTTCGACCCCAACACTGGTCTAGTTTAGAGACATCATAGTCTATAAAGTTTAAAGACATCATAGTCTATGAGTTTAAGGACCTCACAGTCCATGGTAGTTTAGAGACATCATAGTCTGTCAAGTTTAAGGACGTCATAGTTCATGAGTTTAAGGACCCCACGGTCCGTGAAATGTCTGGTTGTCGGGACCCGTCACCTCTCTGAAGATGTTGAAGGATTACAACGACAAATATCAGAGGAGTGAAGAGACGTACCCTTGAACCAATATTGGTTGGGGAATCTGTAGTTGGATTTATTTAAGGATCGTTAATCTCGATTGAGATTAAGATTAACTTAAATATTTGTTAAGGATACGTTAGTCTAATTTTAGACTAAGATCTACTTAACATGATCGTTTAGATTCAACAAAAGAGCATTTGGGCTCTTTAGTTTAGGGACATTGTGGTCCAAAGTTTAAATGCAAACATGGGTTTGGAAATGCACCAGATATTTATTGGTCATCGGGACCCCCCACCTCTCTGAAGACGTTGAAGAATTACAATGACATGTATCAGAGATATGAAGAGGTGTACCCTTGAACCAATGTTAGTTGAAAGGCTCTGGGAATTACTTTGAATGCCATATGGGGTGATCAATTTTGGAAGACAAGAGTATAGTTGGGGTTCAGTTTCAGAGGATCTTGACTCTTGAAGACTTAACCAATTTAGGCTAAGATTCGCTCAAATATAGTGTTAAACACTATAGTACATTCGACGCTCACGTGCTCCTACGTGAGGCGATTAAAGTAGTATTAAACACTAAAACTGAAGTGCTCACGTGGGGTCACGTGAGGCGCCTGAAAATTGGGCCTTGCTTCTTTTATTTTACTCTCGGAATATACACATAAGTGTTAAACACTTGACCTTTATGACCATCACGTGTGGGCACGTGATGGGTATCCATGCGTTGGATATTAGAAGTATTTGTTAGGGGTCACGTGGGAGCACGTGATACACCCTAAAAAGAAACTGTCTTGGCTTTACTCCTTTTTTGTTTTGAGGAGCTTTTTAAGGGTCACGTGGGAGCACGTGATACACCCTAAAAGAACAACTGTCTTTATTGTTTTCCCTTTTTAAATAAGTGTTAAACACTTTGGGAAATCTCTTTTTATGGTTCGAAGAAAGGGAGTCACGTGTTACCACGTGATCATGTTGGGTACTAATCTCTATTTACGTGCATGGAGAGTTAAATCCCTTGTTTAAGAATTAAATTCTTTTGATAGGGTTAAACCCTAATTTTATTTAGAGGAATTAAATTCCTATATGTTTGAAAGAATTAAATTCTTTAAACCCGATTCTCCCTCTAAGTTTTGGATCTGCATGGCAGAATCTCCCCGATGAGAATTAAATTCTCAACTTATGGGGAGATCTGCTTCTGCAGATCTTCAACCAGAGGAAGAACTGAGTTCTTTTTAGAAGTGTTAAACTCATGATTTGAGAATTAAATTCTCTTTTGTTTTGTGGGAGCTTATAGAATGATCTCCTTCCTTCTCTTACCTAGAGTTTTTTTCTTTCTCTGAAGAGAACTTCTTTTCTCTCTGGAGAATTAAATTCTCTTCTTTTTTTATCTTCTCTTTCTGTTGATGTATATCCTCCTTTTCTCTTCTCTTCTTGGCCCCTATTTAAAAGAGAAAGAAAAGAATCAGTTTGTTCAGCCGATCTCTCATTGAGAGATTTTGATTGATTTTATAACCAACATGATCTTTTAGATCATTCGGTGAATTTTATTCACCATTGGATTTTTAATCCAAAAGATATTTTATTTGTTGTTTCTGACAAATTTTAGGAAAATATTTTCTTGTACATAATATTTCTATAAATTGGTGATTTTTAATCACTATTGGATTTTTAATCCAACGGTGCTCCCTTTTACAGAATGCAATCTTTTTTTGTTTGGAAAGATATAGAGAAATATTTTTCCAATTAGGATTTTCGATTCCTTTTAATTAGAATTTAATTCTATTAGTTCAGAGAGTTTAAGGGTCTATCACGTGTTGGCACGTGACCTCACTGATTAAGCAATTAATTAGAATTTATTTCTATTGGTTCAGAGAGTTTAGGAGTCTATCATGTGCTGGCACGTGAGCTCGCTGATTAATCATTTAGTTAGAATTTAATTCTATTAGTTCAGAGGGCTCATTGACCCATCACGTGTTGGCACGTGACCCCATTGATACAGCATTTAATTAGAATTTAATTCTATTAGTTCAGAGGGCTCATAAACCCATCACGTGTTGGCACGTGACCCCACTGATACAACATTTAATTAGAATTTAATTCTATTAACTCAGTGGGTTCAAGAGCCCATCACGTGTGGGCACGTGACTTTATCAATTAGGCATTCAGGTGTAGATAGAATCTGCCCATAAAAAAGGTCACGTGTCTGCACGTGAGACCCGGTCACATGTGGGCACGTGATGCCCCCTTTAGGGGTTTTTCTTGCTGCTTTATTTGTATTTTATTCAGTTCCCATGAGGGAATAAATGCCCCCACAGTATTGTTCTCACGTGTTTGCATGTGAGTGCAACATTGTAACCTTTGTGGCCGTTGGATTTGGCTAGGGAACAGGGAAGATGAACTGTTTCCTACCATGTCTTATAAATGCAAGGGTCTCTTCAGCAGCGCCTCCACTCCTTCATCTTCTTCCTTCCTCATTCTTGCCTTGAGAATTTAATTCTCTTTCTCAGAGCTCGGTTCTCTGTTCAATTAATCAAAATCCAGAGTTTAACTCTGTCAACAAAAAAGAATCCTTTTTCAGGTAAGGATCTTGAACGACCGAGGAACTTTTTATAAAATTCTCTTTGGATTCTAAATCCACACCAAGGGTTTTTCCCTTTAATAAAAACTCATCTTTCCAAGTTCTGAGAATGCACGATCTTTAGGTATTAAGCCCCCAATGTTAGGCGTTTTTCTGCTCTTAGGGGATTGCTGATGGTATTTGTTTTCTTCTGGAATTTAATTCCATTCCAAAGAGCTCAGCTCTGAAAATTTTCTTGGAATTTAATTCCTCTATTCAAAAGGAATTTAATTCCCTCAGAGAACTTAGTTCTAACAAGAAGACTTCTTGGGATTTTTATCCTCAGTTGTTCTTGACAAAAAGTCTTAAGAGAGATTCTGTTTGATTTGCACCGGGTTCATGATGGGCTTTTTCTTGGGGGAATGTGCAGAGATGTTTGAACTCCACTATTCATTTATTGAGAATCTTCCTTTTGTTCTCATAATGATTACCCTGCCTCATCATTAGTGAGTCGCCATATTGATTTTGTGGGGCCCATGTGTTTTGCAGTCAATAGTCCCATGGAATAAGCTGCTTGTCATTTTCTTCTATTGTCTATATATATATATATATATATATATATATATATATATATATATGCACGTGTGGGTTTTATTAACGGTTTTCCCTTCCTTTATTTCAGGAACAATGGCTTCTCTTCCATACTTTACTTTTACCCGCTCAGAGGCTGCTTTTCCTCAACCACCGTCTGACAAAGAAGTGATGGCAATGATTAGGGCTCATGACCCGGATTGCACCAACCTGCTTTTGTGGGGAACCTGGTACGGGCATATCATTCGGGGCCGCCGCAGCTTTCTTTGCGAGGTGCCAACAGAGCCTCTCCACCCATTCTTGCCGATGGAGAATCCGCAGACTGCCTTCGCCGTGGAGGTGCTGGATTGGACTCCTACGGGCCGGCTTGAGCTGTCAAAAACTGGGATATCAAACCACCCTTTGTCAGCCATAGACATCTTGGGGCGTCGTATTTGCCAAGGTGAAGCCCGGCCCTGGGGACAAGTCTATAAGATATGGCTTACCCCTCACCATCCAACGGGCTATCTTCTCTGGGTTCATTATATCTTGTCTGCCCATCGTGCGCGACTGCAGAAGTTCGGGCTTTATCAAGCGGTGTACGCGTCTCTCTTTCATTATCAGTCTCCCCATGTCTGGTGGGTTAAAGCTTTCCTAAATCAATGGAATCTTCCCACCAACACTTTCTTGTTAGGGGATCGCGAAGTTTCGATTTCTTTGGAAGAGTTTCGCGAGATCTTCGATCAGGGGAGCGCCCTATGAAGAATTGCTGCCTCCTGAAGAGTATGCATTCGCAACTGTGCCTGCTACGCTTGATGGCTTGTCGACCGAAAATGCCGTCCGTCACAAGTATCCAAGTCTAATCAAGACTTTGGGTATTTTCGAGAAGCTTTTCGCAGAGTCAGAGGAACAGGGCGTCACTTTTAAGAGTTTTATCGCCTGCTTCCTTCGTGGAGACGTCTTATCAAAGGAGGCTCCGAAATTCGCGAATATTAACGACCACTTCGGGTTTAGGCTAAATAAGCTACCGGCCAGAGAAGAAGATTTGCCACAGTTTTACATCCCAATCTTGTCGAACGTACCTTTTAAGTCAATTGCGGCTCCCGGTATGGATGAAAAAACTTTCTTCGTCGGTTTTATCAGCCTTTGGCTTAGTTGGTTTGTCGTTCCAACGCATCGTCGCTTTATGAGAGCCTCGGTCATTTATCATGCTCATCGCATTGCCGAAGGGACACGACTAGCCGCAGGCATTGCAGGGTTATCGCACTTGTACCATGGGCTGAGTATTGCGGCCAATACCTCGACCCTGGGTGTGGATGTGGTGAGTTTCTCTCTCCATTATTTTACGTCGTGGATTGAGATGCACTTGTTAGGGGCATTCGCTGCGCACCAGAGGCCGGGTTTTTATGATTCTTATACCTTCCTGCGGCTCATGAGGTTGGTGGATGCTTCTGCTCCTGATCCGACTCAGTTAGGGGCTCTTCGTGTGCTACTTAATCCTTATGCCAACGAAGGGAGGATGGTATTCAATGATCGAGTCCTCTCTGCTCCTTCGGGACCTATTCAACAGCTGTTTGATTTATCGAAAGAGGGAGCACCATCCTTGAAGCCTAGGGAAGCTATGCACTTGTATTCGATCAGACCGGGTTATTTGGTGTTCCGTTGAAACAATGCGGTTCTTTTTATGCGGTATAATTCACACCGCTTTGCCCGGCAATTGGGTTATAATCAGGGTGTTCCCTTCGAGGCATTCATAGTGGAGCCCAGCTCGTCTTTGGAAGTTGTTCGTGACGCCACTCATCACTTCATGCGGCTGAACACCGGCTCTCGCTTCATGATCCCTGAGGCCGACTACATTCCAAGGTGTGTAGGGGCTTTTACGGGTTGGTACCGCCACCGAGTTGGTCCCATCATTGCTCAGGAGAAGAGGATACTTTTTGGATATAGAGCTCCCGTCCCGATCCAGGCTATGGGAGTCCCACCGCTACCGCGGACAATGGTTCGCCCTCCCTTGAGGGGTACCGGTGCTTTACTTATTCCTGAGGCGGTGGATGCGGGCCTGACTCCACCCACAGTTGGTATGCCGATGCGCACTAGAGCTCAAGCAAGGGCTTCTGATAAGGCGTCGGTAGCGGTTCCATCAGTTGCGGCATCATCAATGGCAGTGTCATCATCGGTAGCACCACCAAAAGAGGATACTGGAGGCGAGGTTAGGCAACGTCGCACCAAAGCGTCGAAGGGAAGGAAGCGATCATCTTCCAGCGCTAGTTCCGGGTTGAAGCGGAGGAAGAAGACAGTCACCGGTCTGCTTGACTTTTTAGTGGAATCCAAGCCTATCGTTCAAAATGAACCGATATCTATGCAAGAGCCGGATGATGGTATTCTTTTTCCAGGTTCATCTGCCGAGGAAGCCGCAAATTAGCTGAAGCTATAAGGCGTTCCCAGGATGAGACCGAGAACGTGAGTGTTCCGAAGAGTCCTTACCCTGCCATCATATTCTACGAAGATCCCCCATCAATATGGAGAATATTTATAGGTCCCCTGCGAAAGGGAGAAGAGATAGCCCGCAAGCAGCCTATCTCAGCCGCTTCCGAAGATGAGTTGTCATTGTGGACGGGCGGCCACGAATCAACATTTGAACCCCGGCGAGCATACCTCCTCAGGAAGGAACGTCGGCTTGAAAAAGCTATACTCAAGGCATCATGGCGTATCGGTATGCACGTTTTCTGTATTTTTCCTTTGGCAAGTAATTTGTTTCGCTTTCTATGTCTTATTATCTTCGTAAAACTTTGCAGGGACTTCGGCCATGGCAGAGAATCTGAGCTCGAGTAGCATCTTGACCGTGGACTCTGTAAATATCCCCGATGAGACACCAGTAGGTGTGGAGGGGGTCGTTACGGTTGTTATTCCTGCTGCAGAGCTTCCATTGGCGGCATCTGTTCCCCTTGTGCCCGTTCACCCTGAAGAGGTGTCCCATTCGGCCGTGGATTTAATACACTTTTATGATGATGGCCTGGAGATGGTGGAACAGGTTACTGAGATTGCCGTCTCTGAAGTGGTGGACGCCGCCCCTCGACTGACAGCCGTCACACCAGCAAATGTCTCTGGTGATATGCTTGAGGGTATGGAGGAGGTTGCCGAAGCTGCGATCCCTCCTGTTCAAAGTGGGAGGAGTATCGAAGGTATTCTTCTATCTTTTGTTTTAATGATCTCTTCATTATCTGAATCCTTCCGTCTTATCAGAATTACACGGATTAGCGGCGTCTATCGCAGATCTATCCCCCAGAAAGTTTTTCCAGCGTTTGCTCGAGATGGCCGCTCCGCAGGCAATATCCCCGCAACGTATCGTCCTCTCTTCCTGGCAAGATTAGTGCTATTTTCCCTTCCCAATGGGATTATTATTATTTCGTATAACGATGCTAATGTCTTCTGTAGTTCTGGAAGCTGACGACGAAGTTGAGATCCTTGACAGGCCTGGAGATCTTTTAGACCCTTCTTGCATAACTGTGGGTAAGTAAAGTTTTGACGTTGCTCCATCTGCTCTCTGTTTGTAAATCTCGCTGATTATTTATGAATCTTGATAGCTTTGCTCGTTCTTATCCTACTGGAATCTTGCATCCTTATTCCATCCGGCCCTTATGCCCTACGCGCATCTGAACGAATAGCGAAGCAAAGCCTTCACTCTTTGTCGGCTCTCATCGAAGATCTTCGTGCTGGTAGCTCGATCACGGACGAAGAATTTGCTGCTGAAGCAAAAATTTCTCTCGCCTTTCTTGCTGCTTACCATGATGAAACATTGGTGCATGTTTAGGTCAAGTTTTGTCGTCAGGTGGAGGCTTGCTTACAAAGTCTTGAGTGCACGCGCCTTCCTTTAGAGGTCGTAGCTGCAAAGGCGAGCTTGCGGGGGGCTAGTTGAACGGTGCGCCGCAAATCTGCAATCATGTGAGAAGGGGCTCAACCAAAAGTTTTCGGAGAGGGAGCTGGCCTCCAATGCGCTGGGGGAACTTCAAGCTGAACTCACGGCCAAGACCAATCGTGCGTATGAACTTTGGCGGGTGCTTCAAGAAGCTATCAGGGAGGTGGTAGCTATTGATAAAGCCGTCATTTTTACTCGCGAGATGGTTGAAGCTCACAAAGTTACCGAAAAAGAGCTTGAAAGTCGGCTCGACTCGTACCAGGCCCAACAGTCTCAAGCGGAGGCCCGTCTCATGGCAATAACAAATTATGAAGCCGAGACCCAGCGGAAGAAGGATGAACTGATGAATCTACTAAACCATCCGCCGGCTTGAACAAATATATATGTTTTTTTGTTCTCCTTTTGTACTTACTCCTGAATGAGAGTATTTTTTGATTCTTTTATAGATTGTACTTTGTATTCATTTTGATTCATGAATAAAAGACATATTTTGTTCCATGGTGGTGTGTCCCTTTTCAGCAAATGCATTTTGTGGATAATCTATTTTGATATCTTTGTAGGACAGCGATGGCTTAGGAGTCAGGTTCAGATCTGCCTCCTAAGGCTTTCCAACTTTATGAGCCGTGAGGGTCTCATAAAGACTTTTCTCCCTACGAGTCGAGAGGATCTCGTAGGTGTATTTTCTCCTTTGGAATCGTGAGGATTCCTAAGTGAGTTTTTCTCTTGAGAGTCGTAAGGATCTCACAAGAGAATTTTCCCGCTTATAAGTCGAGAGGACTCGTAAGTGGTTTTTTCCCTCCTTGTTGAGTTCCGACTTCGGAGAGTGTAGCCCGTGAATAGTATGCAAGAGTCCATCTTGAACCGACTTGCATGGCCCCATTGCTTAGGAAACAGGTTTTTTAGTCCCCACTGCCTAAGGCTTTTCCCTACGAGTCGAGACGAATCGAGAAGTTCTCGTAAGGACACTAATTTCCTCATGAGTCGAGACGAATCGAGAAGTTCTCGCAAGGGTTTCCTAACATCACAGTTAACCTTTACTCTTTATGACAGAGGTCCGTTAGGGTCTGTGGTGCTAGGGTTTTGCCCGTCGTACCGTCGCGTCGGCTGATGTATTCCTCGATAGGCAATCTTGCTATTCGAGTAGCCTTGCGACTGTCATGTCTCCGATCCCTTCGGGGGCTGGACAAGACGTCTTCAAGCAATCTTCCAGGTAATATTACCGTCGAAAGTGCAAGCGTTAGGGATATTCCATGTCGCTTTTTACTTGAGGTTAGGCTCAGTTTGGGAGCCCCGATGAGTCATAACCACTCCGCGCTGGTGTGGGATGATTTCCGATAGTCTTTCAGGTTTTATGTGAGTTGCCGTCAAGACCCTGAAGCTAGGAATATTGCCTTTGCTTCGTTTGCTGGCATTGCGTCTGCTGTATCAAGACGAATGTCGTGGTTGTCTCTAGGTTGTTGGTGAACCGTCGAGGCTTGGAACTAGAGACTTTGCCATGGCTCCGTTGTTGGTGTTGTGTCTGCATCCCGTTGGAGGAAGAACGCTGGGGTGACGTCGCGTCTGCTGTATCGAGACGAACGTCGAGGTGGTCTCTAGGTTGTTGGTGAACCGTCGGGACCTGGAACTAGGGAATTTGTCGTGGCTCCATTGTTGGTGTCGCGTCTGCATCCTGTTGGAGGAAGAACGCTGGGGTGACATCGCGTCTGCTATATCGAGACGAACGTCGAGGTGGTCTCTAGATTGCTGGTGAACCGTCGGGACTTGGAACTAGGGACTTTGTCATGGCTCCGTTGTTTTGTATCGCGTCTGAATCCTGCTGGAATGAGGAGGAACGTTGTAGTGACATCGCGTTTGCTGTATCGAGACGAACGTCGAGGTGGTCTTTAGGTTGTTGGTGAACCGTCGGGACCTGGAACTAGGGACTTTGCCATGGCTCCTCTTTGTTTACATCGCGTCCGAATCCTGCTGGAATTGAGGAGGAATGCTGTTGTGGGTCTCCAGGCTGTAGATGTGGCCGTCGAGACTTGGAACTAGGGACTCTGCCATGTCTCTTCTTTGTTTACGTCGCGTCCGAATCCTGCTGGAATGAGGAGGAACGCTGTTGTTGGTCTTCTAGGATGCAGATGTTGCCATCGAGACTTGGCTCTCTTTCTGATGGAGCCTGGTGGGATGATATGTTTTCCTTTTTGTTTGTGCCCCTGGATTGTATACAGGGATTGTTTACCGCCGGAAACCAGGAAGACAAACGTCTTGCCTGAATCTGGGGGCAGATGATATTTGGTGCTATCCGTCTACCTCTCCGAAGATGCCAAGTTGATTTATGGCACCATGTATCGAAGGTTTAAACGGATGTGGTTGATGTAGCAGACTTCGTTAGATTCCCCCTCGTTTGAGGGGTTTTTGATTGTGGGGACGCTCTTCCCTGCAGTTAATTACGCTTCCGCATCGCGGTAACAACTTTCTCCTTCTCCAGATGATCACATCGTGTCGTGTGTGTTTGTTTTGTTTTTGGTTGCCCGTGAATTGTATACGGAGACTAAGGTATGTTGTCGCCCGTAGGGCATGGATTAGTCCAAATCCGTATCTTCTTAGATTTGGATTTGGGGGTTTGGGTTTAAGGATACGTTAGTCTCATTTGAGACTAAGATCAACTTAAACGTTCGTTGAGGATACGTTAGTCTAATTTTAGACTAAGATCAACTCAATGGGGTTATTTAGATCCAACAAGAGAGCATTTGGGCTCTATTGTTTAGTTTAGGGACATTGCGGTCGATTACCAGTTTAAGGACATGGTGGTCCATTGTTAGTTTTAAGACATCGCGGTCGAGGTTAAGGACATCATAGTCCGTGGGTTTAAGGACCCCACAGTCCAATGTTAGTTTTAAGACATCACGGTCAAGGTTAAGGACATCATAGTCCATGAGTTTAAGGACCCCACAGTCCGTCGTTGTTAGTTTTAAGACATCACGGTCAAGGTTAAAGACATCATAGTCCATGGGTTTAGGGACCCCACAGTCCGTTGTTAGTTTTAAGACATCACGGTCGAGGTTAAGGACATTATAGTCCATGAAATGTGTGGTCGTCGGGACCCGTCACCTCTTTGAAGACGTTGAGGAATTACAATGACAAATATCAAAGGAGTGAAAAGATATACCTTTGAACAAGGATGAGTTGGTTGAAAGAGAAGATGTGCTCAGTTCAAGATAATTTGAGGACTTATGGCCAGAATTGGACTAAGTCCAATCAAAATGTTTAACATTTTTTTTGTTCTAGCTATTAAGCCTTTATTGGGCTTGGCCCTTTTAATAATGTTAAGGATTGGGTTCTGACATCTTTTTTCATCATCAGAACAAATTGTATTCTGACAATGCGCCACGTGGCGCGCCGGGCGCTTTGCACTAGCTAAAGAGCGCATTGCGCTTCTGTCAGGTAGCGTACACGAAGAGGATACGTGTCGTGCTTAGCGCTAAGCGCTAGTTCATTTAGCGCATTGCGCTTTTTATTTTATGAGCGCTCTGCGGTAGTCTGTTGGCGCGCCAGTGAGTGACACGTGGCGCACTTGGCGCTGAGCGCCAGCTCATGAGCGCAGTGCGCTGTTTCAGAAGCGCAAAGCGCAGATTGTGTATTTGGTTGACACGTGGCAGGTTTTGGCCCTGAGCGCCGGTCTAAGAAGCTCAAAAGCGCAATTCATGAGTGCAAGGCACTTTCTAATAGCGCAAAGCGCATTTGATCAGATTTAAGATCAAAGAATAAATTTATGTTCTTCAAAGGAGACTTTGCCTCAAGATCCAAGAACAAAAGTTCTTGTTTTTATAAAAGGCTCTTCCTTTATAGAACAAAAGATCTGTGAGTGAAGTATTTTACTTCTTTTTATTATTTTATGATTAGATCTTTTTGATCTTTTCCTTTTTATTAAAGACCTTGGTCTTTTTCTTAGATCTCTGATCTTTTTAGAAGATGGTTCTTCTTTTTACTAGATGGTTTCATCTCTATTATTCAAGAACATAGTTCTTTTTTACCTTGAAGATGTAGAAAAATAATCTTTTTCCTAAGAGCTTTCTCTTCTTTTGCAGAGGGTTTTTCTTCTCTCATTTCTGTTTGTTCTCTATATCTTTTTTTTTAGACTCGAAGTCTATGTTCCTTTATATAGGGCCAAATGATTTGTTAAATCAGTTTTAAGAGATCTTTCTCTGATTGATTCGGGAATATTTCCCACCGTTGGATCTTTGATCCTAGGGCTTCTACTTTGCAGAAGATAATCTTCTTGTTTTAATAATTTTGGAAAGATCTTTCCATAACAGAATTTTAATTCTGATTAATCAATAATTTATTATTTGTAGATCTTTTGATCTGACGGTGGGGGAATTTTTAATTCCAGAGCTGGCGCACCTTGCGCTAGCGTACCTAAGTTCGACACGTGGCGCGCGGCGCAGAGCGCAGCGCAACTGCGCTAGCGCACCTGTGTTTGACATGTGGCGCGCAGCGCAGAGCGCTGGATCTGAAGCGTTGCTTCAACTTTTAAATTTTGAATTTTAAAACAGAGATTTGCTCTGATTGGGGGTAAGGAAGCGTCGCTTCATTCCAAATCTTAAAATTTGAACAGAGCTTTGCTCTGATTGGGGGAAGCAGAAGCGTCGCTCCATTTTTAAAACAGAGCTTTGCTCTGATTGGGGAAAACAAATGCCTCCCCCCCACCGTTGCGCTTACGTGGTCCACACGTGAGTGCAGCGGTGGCAACATCTGAGCCCTTGGATCAACTCAGAAGTTGAAGAGGTGGTTCAGTGCCTATAAATAGGACCTTTGGTCCTCTAGATGATTATCATATTCTTTGAGAATTTTGTTCAGAGCACAGCTCTTCTGTTTGAGAACTTTTCAAACGCAAAAAAGAAACTCTTTCCAAACTTAGGTAAAATTTTAATAAATCTTAATGAGTTAGGGTTTTACCCATTAACAGAGCCTTGCTCTTAATAGATCTTTGATCTTCAGAAAACCCATTTAAGGTTTCACTAGCAGAGCTTTGCTCCATAGATCTAAAGAGATCTAAAGAGAACCCTTTTAGGGTTCCATTAATAGAGCTTTGCTCTCTAAAAGGATTTTACTTATGATTTCTTAATTCATTAATGGAGCTTTGCTCCTTTCAAATTATATAGAAGAACTCTCAAGTGTTTTTTCATGGATCTTGAAGATTAAAAATGAAATTTTATTTTTTGATGAATTATATCACCTTCTCAGAGCAAGGCTCTCAGTGTTCTCGTGGAATTTCTTTAAATTCCCCTCATAATTTATTTTGACAGGTGTCACTCCTGTCTGCAAAGCATTGCTCTCGAGGAGTTTAACTCCATGTGCCTGTTTTAATAAGAATTCGCTTAATCAGTCTGTCCGTTAATTTTTGTTGATTTTCTTTTTCAGGAGTAATGGACGCTTATATGTATGATCTCGACGAGATTATCTCTTACGGAGACATCCGCTCACTCGGCCGTTCTCAGAATCGAGAATTCACAAATGCCGAGTGTGCCGAAATCATGGGTCGCTTTGACGCATATAATGGTTGGCTGCTTCCTCGACGTTCCTCTCTCCTGAAGCTTATTGTGGGAGCGATCTAGGAAGCGCTTCCTTTATTCTGTACCGGCGTGCCGCTTAGGACGTTGGATGCCGCCGAGAATAAGGTGCACTCGGTGTATCTGATGAGCCTAATCTCAAAGAGAAGGCGAGACAATCTTGTCGATCTCCTGCACCAGACTTTTCAACAGTCGGTCATACTTGCTGTCTATCGGAGGGTAGAGGACATCCGTGGGGATCCCGACGCTTGTGATCGCGAAAGAAAGCATACTAGGATGGTTCGCCATGACTGGAAAATTCTGGACAAAGTCACTTTTGAGTTCCTCAATCCATGCCCTGGATCTGAGGTTTTGCCATTGTAATTATTTTGATAATGTTTTTGTTTACTGCTTTCATGATTGTAAGAACTTTTTCGCAATATGAATGGCAAGAATCTCATTTCAGCTTGTTTTATTTTTCGTATTAAATCTTTTGCACATGCATGAACGGGTATGCCTCGGACGCTTAATTAAATGTGAATCAAATGTTCTCCTTGTCGCTTTCTTCTCCTTGCTGTGTTGTTGCCATGTGATTTTAGCAAGTGCGGTCTGTAGATAGTATATAGCTGTCAATCTTGTGCTCTTTGTAAGGTAGTGATGGCTTAGAAAACAGGGTTAGGATCTGTCACCTAAGACTTTTCAACTTTATGAGCCGTGAGGGTCTTATAAAGAATTTTCTCCTTACCAGTCGAGGGGATCCCGTAGGTGTAATTTCTCCTTAAGAATCGTGAGAATTCCTAAGTGTGTTTTCTCTTGAAAGTCGTAAGGATCTCATAAAAGAATTTACTCCCTTATGAGTCGTGAGGACCCGCAAGTGGTGGATGAAGTTGTCCTTATCCGCATTTCACGGAACTAGGGGTTGCTCTGGATGCTTCCCACGGATTCACTGCCGTGTTCTGCAAAGACCAGGCTCCGCTCTGGACGTTTTCCAGGATACCGTAGTTTAAAGACATCGCGGTCGAGGTTAAGGACATCATAGTCCGTGGATTTAAGGACTCCACAGTCCGTTGTTAGTTTTAAGACATCACGGTCAAGGTTAAAGACATCATAGTCCATTAGTTTAAGGACCCCACAGTCCAATGTTAGTTTTAAGACATCACGGTCGAGGTTAAGGACATCATAGTCCATTGGTTTAAGGACCCCATAGTCCAATGTTAGTTTTAAGACATCACGGTCGAGGTTAAGGACATCATAGTCCGTGAGTTTAAGGACCTCACAGTCCAATTTTTGCTCTAGATGCTTCCCACGGGTTCACTGCCGTGTTCGGCGAGGACCAGGCTCCGCTCTGGATGCTTCACACGGGTTCACTGCCGTGCTCTGCGAGGACCAGGATTCGCTCTGGACGTTTTCCACGGGGTCAGAAGTGACATAATCCGCGTTCCACGTAACCAGGAATTTTGCTCTGGATGCTTCCCACGGGTTCACTGCCGTGTTCGGCGAGGACCAGGCTCCGCTCTGGATGCTTCACACGGGTTCACTGCCGTGCTCTGCGAGGGCCAGGATCCGCTCTGGACGTTTACTACGGGGTCAGAAGTGACATAATCCGTGTTCCACGTAGCCAGGAATTTTGCTCTGGATGCTTCCCACGCGTTCACTGCCGTGTTCGGCGAGGATCAGGCTCCGCTCTGGATACTTCATACGGGGTCATTATCGTGCTCTGCGAGGACCAGGATCCACTCTGGATGCTTCACACGGGTTCACTGCCGTGCTCTGCGAGGACCAGGATCCGCTCTGGATGTTTTCCACGGGGTCAGAAATGACATAATCCGCGTTCCACGTGACCGGGAATTTTGCTCTGGATGCTTCCTACGGGTTCACTGCCGTGTTCGGCGAGAACCAGGCTCCGCTCTGGACGTTTTCCATAGGGTCAGAAATGACATAATCCGCGTTCCACGTAGCCAGGAATTTTGCTCTGGATGCTTCCCACGGGTTCACTGCCGTGTTTGGCGAGGACCGGGCTCCGCTCTGGACGTTTTCCATGGGGTCAGAAGTAACATAATCCGCGTTCTACGTAGCCAGGAATTTTGCTCCGGATGCTACCCACGGGTTCATTGCCATGTTTGGCGAGGACCAGGCTCCGCTGTGGATGCTTCACACGGGTTCACTGACGTGCTCTTCGAGGACCAGGATCCGCTCTGGACGTTTCCCACGGGGTCAGGAGTGACATAATCCGCGTTCCACGTAGCCAGGAAGGGTTGACTTTATCCGCATTTTACGGAGTCGGAGTTTGACTTTTGGTCATCTGTACACCGCCGAGTCATAGAACTGGGAGTTTCTGCTGTTCCGCTTTGCTTGATGTTGTTTCCGTTGTAATAAGACGAATGTTGAAATGATCTCCAGGCTATCTGTGAGCCGTTGAGATTTGGCTACTTCTTCTGGTGAAGCCTGGGGAAGAAATGTGTGATTCACTCTTTGTTTGCGCCCCTAGATTGTATACAGGGATTGACGTGATATCACCTGTAGGGCATAAATTTCATTCATTTTATTTTATTTCTTTCCGCGATGCTCTATCATTTCAACTTTTATATCGCGAAGGTCGCGATTGCCCAATCATTTCGGCTGTTTTTCGCGGTGCCCAATCATTTCGGCTATTTATTTTATTTTTACTCGCTGTTTTTATTGCGAGTTGCCCAATCATTTCGGCTATTTTGCATGAATACATTTTTACTTGCTGATTTTGTTTGCAAGTTGCCCCATCATTTCGGCTATTTCGTTGCATGTGTAGCTTGCTGGCTTTTTGCTGCAAGCTTGGAATTGGACACCGATTTCGGCATCAGCACCGCTACGACTGGGATATTGCCAGAGCGAATCATCATTTGCCTCTGTCGATGTCGAACAAAGGTGGCTTAGAAAACAGGGTTAGGATCCTGTCGACTAAGGCTTTTGACTTCATGAGCCGTAAGGGTCTCATGAAGGTATTTCTCCCTACAAGTCGTGAGGATCTCGTAGGTGCGTTTTCTCCTTAGCAGTCGTGAGGACTCCTAAGTGTATGTTCTCCTATAAGTCGTAAGGATCTTACAAGAGGGTTTTCTCCTTATCAATCGAGAGGACTTACAAGGGTTGTTCACCATATAGACATATCCCTAGTCACGGATGGGACTTCGTTAGGGAAATGTCTATTCGCGCCTGTAGATTGTATACAAGGGTCAGCATTGAGCCGCTTGTAGGGCAGTATTAGAGGTTGTGGGGGCTGTTAAGAATAGGTTCAGATCCCTGTAGTTTAAGACTTTTGAATCTTATGAGCCGTGAGGGTCCCATAAGAGGATTCTCCTTACGAGTCGTGAGGATCTCGCAAGTGTAATTTCTCCTTAGAAATCGTGGGGATCCCTAAGTGTGTTGCTCCCTTTTGATTCGTAAGGATCTCACGCAGGTGGTTTCTCCTTACAAAGTCGAGAAGACCTTGAAAGTGTCTTTTAACGAAATTGCGCCCTTTTGGGTTTTCACAAAACTCGCCGGTAGCCCTGCTGCTTTTACTCACGGAGCCCTTTCGGGTTTTCATCCGTGCCCATTTTGCTTGTGGACATACCGTTTTCTTTTTTTTCTTTTTTTTATTCTCTTTTTTTTATATATCAGCTTTGGGACGCTGCAATCCACCATAGTTTATTGACATCTCGGTCAACGGCTAGTTTTAGGACATAGTGGTCCATTGGTAGTTTAAGGACGTTTCGGTCCGTCGTTAGTTTAAGGACGTTTCGGTCCGTTGTTAGTTTAAAGACGTTTCGGTCCGCTGGCCGGCTATTACTTATAGAGTTTGGGCTTAAGAAGATAGCGAGCGGACATAGGCGTCGTTATCTATCATTGACCTAGGCCGTGACTCGTCAAGCGTAGTACTTCTTCAGGAAGCAACCGTTTATTGGCCTAAAGGGCCTTTCACCATGCATGTCCATGAGTAGATAGGCTCCACCCTGGTAGACCTTGTCTATGATATATGGGCCTTCATAGTTTGGCTCAAATTTCCCCCGCTTGGCGCGATTAGGGATCATAGGTCTTTTGACCACTAGCACGAGTTCGCCTTGGCAGATTGTCATCGGCCTAGTCAATCTTTCGTATGAACGCGTCATCTTCGCTTTATAAGCCTCCATATTTTGTTGTGCCATGAGCCGGGTTTCATCAAGGGCATCGAGCTCCTCAAGTCGAAGGTGGGCATTCTCTTCGTCCGTTAGCTCGTAATGAACTGCCACTCGTAGATAGGGTAGCTCTATCTCGAGGGGGAGTACCGCCTCTGTATTTGCTCGTAGATAGGGTAGCTCTATCTCGAGGGGGAGTACCGCCTCTGTACCAAATACCAATGCGTACGGTGTCGTATTCGTGGCTGTTTTGAACGTCGTTCAGTAAGCCCAGAGAGCTTCGTGTAGTCTCTCGTACCAGTCCTTTTATTTCGAGACACTGTCTTCTTTACAATCTTTGTCAATGTCTTGTTAAAAGCCTCAGCCAGACCGTTAGCTCGAGGATTATAGACTGAGGAGTATCTTCAGTCTATGTTATGCTGTTGTGCGAAGCGGCTGATCTTGTGGCTTCTGTAGGCTGGTCCGTTATCGGAGATAATCCGTCATGGAGTGCCAAACCGATAAATGACGTGTGTCTTGAAGAAATGGAGGATATTCTCCGTCTTCACCTCCCTCAGCGGTACTGCTTCTGCCTATTTGGAGAAGTAATCAGTTGTCGCCAAAATGAACCGATGTCCTCTGGACGATGCTGGTTCGATGGGGCCGATTATGTCAGTCCCTCACATTTCGAACGGCCAACTAGCCACTGTCGGATGTAATGGATTTGAATGATGATAGATAAAGTCTCCATGGATCTGGCACGAGTGGCATTGCTTCGCATACTCAAGGCAGTCTTGGATCATCGTGGGCCAATAATAACCCATCCTTTTGATCTTCAGCTTCATCTTTGACCCGGCTTGGTGAGAACCGCAGAGTCCGTCGTGAGTTTCTTGGACGACCCTTTTTGCTTCTTCAGGTCCCAGGCATCTTAACCATAAAGAATCAAATGGCCTCTTGTACAGAGTATCATTGACGAAAGCGAAAGATAGGGCTCGCTTCATGAGCTGATATTTTGAGGACGCATCTTCAGGCGTTCGATGGGATTTGAAGTAGTCTATGAATACTTCTCTCCAATCTTCAACCTTCTTTTGGTCTTTTATTTGTAGTGTCATTTGCTCGGTCGCTCCCTTTTCCTTGGACGGCTCCGGAGAAATTTCTGCCGGTGTAAGAACCCGACGGCTTTGAACAACGATCCTCACGTCATCGAGGTTTTCGTCAGCCAGTTCTTTAGCGAGCTTGGCTAATGCATCCGCCTTGCTATTTTCCGCACGTGGTATGCTTTCCAAGGTGTAGGAAGGTATTTGGGTCAGCAGTTGCTGTACCCTCTCGCCGTACTTCACCAGTTCTGGTTTACACGTTTGATAGTCGCCGTTTACCTGACTAACGACCAGTTGGGAATCTCCGTATATGAGAAGGTTTTCAATTCCCATGTCGATAGCGATCTCGAGCCCTGCTATCAAAGCTTCATACTCGGCTTCATTGTTCGTCCTCGGCTCTATTAAAGAGAAGGCAAAGCGCATTATCCCTCCTTGTGGAGTTATGAAGATGAGGCCTACCCCCAATTTGATTATAGGGGTAGTTTGTTTGCGCTTCTTCATGGAAGACGCTCCATCAAAATAAAGTTCCCACTGGGTATCATCCCCGTCGATCGTGTCAAACGCATGTTCGTCTGGCAATTCGCAATTCAAACGAGAATCAGCAAGTATCGGATGCTCAGCGAGGAAGTCGGCGATGCGCCTGGCCTTTCACTACCTTAAGAGGCTGATAGGTTATTGAGAACTCCATCAAGAGCAGGGCCCATTTAGTGAGTCGCCCCGTCAGTATGGCCTTTGACATCAAATATTTGAGGGAATCCACCTTCGATATGAGACGGACTTCATGTTCCAATGCATAGTGCCTGAGCTTCGTTATCGCGAAGATCAAAGCCAGGCAGTATTTTTCGATGGGAGAGTAATTGCTTTCTGCCCCCAGTAGAACTCGACTCAAGTAATAGAGAGCTTTTTCTTTCTCTTGGTCGTTCTCTTGTGCCCATAATGCGCCTAAGGAACCTTCAAGGGCGGTTGTATACAGAATGAGAGGTTTTCCCTTGACCGGAGCAGGCAGCATTGGAGGATTCTGCAGGTATTGCTTGATTTCGTCCAGCGCGCTTTGGCATTTGTGATCCCAGACGAACGGGGTTCCCTTCTTCATCAGGTGACTGTAAGGACGGCACTTTCCTGAGAGATTGGCTATAAATCGCCGGATGTACGCGAGCTTTCCTTAGAGAGACCACAATTGCTTGATAGTCCTTGGCGGAGGCATCTCCATAATTGTCTTGATTTTTGACGGATCTATCTCGATGCCTCGGTGTCGGACAATGAATCCTAAGAACTTGCCTGAGGAAACTCCGAACACGCATTTGAGAGGGTTCATCTTCAAGTTGTATTGCCGAAGGCGTTGAAATACGATCTTCAGATGCTCGAGATGTTTCTCGTATGATTTGCTTTTAACCACGAGGTCATCGATATAGCATTCGACGATTTCATGTATGAGGTCATCGAAGATCTTCGTCATGGCCCTCTGATAGGTGGCACCGGCATTCTTTAGACCGAAGGGCATCACTTTGTAGCAGAATATACCCAAAGGGGTCCGGAAAGCGGTGTGCCTCTGGTCCTCGGGATGCATCTTTATCTGGTTATATCCCGACGATCCGTCCATGAAGGAGAAAACTTTGTGAGTGGACGTGTTATCTATCATCAGCTCAGTGACTGGTACTCGGAAGTCATCTTTCGAGCAGGCTTTATTGAGATCCCAAAAGTCCATACATATGCGCACTGTCCTATTTTTCTTCATCACCGGGACGATGTTGGCGATCCAATCAGGATACTGAACTTCTTGGATGAAGCCGGAGTTGATTAACTTCTTGACCTCGGTGTTGATACTCATCTCTAGCTCAAGCCGCATTCTCTTTGGCGCTTGTTTGACTGGCTTAACGTCCGGAGATATTTCCAGTTTGTGGACAGCAATTTCTGGATCTAGTCCTGGCATCTCGGAATAGTTCCATGGAAAGCAATCCCTATGCTGCATAAGCACGTCTTTTAGTGTAGCTACCCTTTCTTCAGACAACAGCTCACTGACAAATGTCGGTCGCGGGTCACTTTCCGTCCCCAAATCAATTTTCTTGAGGTTATCTGCAGTAGTATGTATTCCATCTTCAGCTCTTTTGGCACTGGTGGAAACTCTGAGATCACCTCGTCATCACTGTTTTCGAAGCACCAGGGAAGGTCATCCATATTCTCGGGATCTTCTTTTGATAGTGTTATCACATGACAGGTACGAGCTCGCTTCCAAGACCGATGTTGATCTGGTTCTACTCTCGCTGTATGCGCGGCTTTTAGTTCGTGCCTCTGCGGCGGAGTTATCCTCCAACTGCTGGATAGAGCGAACTTGCCGAGCTGATATTGGTCTTCAACCCAGTTCTTGAAGGTGAAGCAGTCTTCGAGAGGATATCCTATCGCTTGGTGATAAGAACAATAGTCTGGGTGAGAGACCTCGTTGGCTTTCTCGGGGTGTTTAGACTCCGGAAGTGTAATCATTTGATGTCTTATGGCAAGATCAAGTATCTTCTTTGTCTTGTCTTGAGGAAAAGAGTATGCTCGACTCATCTTCTTCATAAGGGACAAATCCATACCGCTCGATTCCCGATCACGTGACTTCTTGGTCCCGCTTTGTCGCTGTCGAACGCCTTTTCCACTCTTTGATTTGTTTCTTCCTTTGCGTCAGGCCTTTTGCACAAAAGGTTGACAGGGAGGAGCATTTTCATCTTTCGCAGCCTGTTGAAGAAGGCGTTGCGTCCTGGCTTTCTCGTAGATGGCCATTTCGCGATTATGGTCGTCTCGAACTTTTTGACCAGCTTCCTTTATAAGCTTGTCCATTTGTTCTTCGAACGACGGACTGGGCATTTTCACGTCGGGGGCTCTTTCTGGTTCAGGGTTAGCATTCTCCCATTGAGCATTTCCTTCTTCATCAAAATCATGTACGACGTAGCAGTCGCGGAGTAGCTCCCGTTTCTTGGACCGAACATATCCAAGCCTGATCGCTTCCATTCTCCCGTTGGGAAACTTGCGCTGAGTTCCGGGAACGTTCCAGATCCTGTCATAAAACTAAGCTTTTCGAGCGGTCTGTTTGAAGGGTATCCCTTGGCGCTTCAATAGCCTTTTCAAGCCTTCTGTGTAATCTCTAGGCAGACGTATGGGCTGGAGCCTTTCAAGTGTAGAATCCGCGCCGTTCCAGATTTCTTTCTCCACTTTGGTTTTCCCGGATCGGTAGAATAGGATTGCATTTCCGTCTTCTCGCCTGGGAGGGACATAGAACGTCTGCAGCTCTTCCACACTGTAGGTATTAAGCGCGCATAGTTCTTTATGATGCTTGGGTGGCACCATGGCAACTTGCAAATTTTGCTCTTCATCAGCGAAGGTTCTTATTGAAGGTCGAGCAAAGAATATAGCATGGACCTCATCTTCCGAATCGTTTCCAAAGATCAACATAGGAGCGGACGGTCCTGGTTTGTTGTAATGGGGCAGCCCTGAATAAACTATCTCTTCCTCTTTCTCGGTATCACTCCCAAAGACCGGAATGGTGGTGATAGCTTTGTTCTCCGGTTTATGACATCTCTCTGTGTCTTAAAAGTCTGGTAAGAAGTATTTTGCATCTTCGTACTTTCGGACTTCATTCACGAAGAATGGGTTCAACTCCCCTGTCACAGTGTACTCGAGACCATCCTTGAAATATTTCATACACTGATGTTGTGTAGAAGGGATGATGTTGTACTCGTGTAACCAAGGCCGGCCGAGCAAAGCATTGTACCATGTCTTGGCATCGATGACGTGAAATTTAATATCTGTGACGAGTAGTCCGAAGCGCAGCGTCAGTATCACAGACCCGAGGGTCCGTGATGACTGGGAATCAAAGCCGGAGATGGTGATTTTATCACGAGCGAGGTGCTGAACGCTCATGCAGATTTCCTTCAACACTCGCACGTTGAGGAGATTGACAGAAGACCCATTGTCGACCAGGATTTTGCCTATCTTGATATCGTGACAATATCCGGAGACATATAGGGGACGGTTGTGCTCGCACGTCCCAAGGAGGAGATCTTCGTCGCCGAAGGTGATATTGGCCGTGTGCACTTCTTCCAGCTCGTCCTTCATCCTTTCTTCGGCGAGGAAAGCTTGGAATTGCTCTGGCTCTTGTAGCGCCTTGATCAATGAATCTCTTGCTTCTTTTGATAGTAAAAAGGCGTCGAGAATGCTGAGCTGCGAGGGTAACTTCCTTAAGTGCACCAGAACGTTGTAGTCCACCTTACTTTTCTTTGGCGGGTCCTTGGCGGTCAGCTCTTTCATGACTTGGTCATCTAGGGCGATATCCTCAGAGACCTTTTCTTTTCACTTATCTTTTCTGTTTGTGGGTCCGAGATTCTTTTCTGGAAGTGTACGATTGCGCAACTGGATATTTTCGTAAGTCTTGGACTCTTCCTCTTTCCCCGAGGTGGATTCTTTAAAAAGAGGGTCAAGAGTCATTTCATCGTCAGAGTCACTTCCAAAGGTGAGCACTTGCGATCCCCCGGCGTTGACCGTGCGACAGTTACCGGAAGCTCTTTTATGATCCTCCGTCGTACTTCTTCGCTCCCGACGAGTTTTGCGTTTCATCCGCTTAAAATGTTGCCGGTGAGCAACATACCCCTGCCACCATCTTTTAAAAGCGTTGCACTCTTCGATGGGGTGTGCAATCTTTCGATGATATGAGCAGTAGCTAGGATATGTCTCTGCTTCACCGAGAATGTTTCCTTCGGAGGGTGGTAGCTTCATTCCTATTGATATGGCTTTAGCAAACCTTTTCCTTGTCTTGAACTTGTTTTTATCCGCGAAAGATGCCCCTTGGTTCGGCGGGAGTGTCTCGACTCTTTCGTCCAGTCGCTGGTGTCTGGCTTTTTCAAATATGGCAATCTTACGCTCCCGATCGGCTTTACTTTTCAGATGAATTTCACTCAGGAAGGTGTCGATCATTTCGTCTGACGGCCATAGAAGTTCCGGCTCAGGACCTGCCCCCAGTCTCTTGGTGCAAGGAGCCTCTTCATCGTCTATCAATGAGTGAGAGATCACATGACAACTTGCTACGTAATCCTCAGATCCATCTGATGAGTCTTCTCCATCATCTCCGTCTTCAAGGACGTGGCCGAGGAACTTTTGGAGCGTGATTAGAGTCCGCGCCTTCTGGCTATACTCTTCCAGCGCATCAATCTGTTTCTGCAGGTCCGTGCGCTTGTCGCCAGGCTTCACGGGCTTCTTGGATTTCTTCTTCTTTTTCGAAGATTTCGACGGCTGGATGTGAGCACTTTGGCTATCGCCACCAATCTTTGGAGTTGGGCGCGGCCTCAGCATCCCTTCAATGATCTGGGGTTCCAGCGGATTCTTCCACCTGGTGGCTGGGCATGTCTGGAGATCATTCAGCATCCTTTTAGTTTTGGCCGAAAGAACGACCTCCCATGGAGTTTCTTCAACAAAAGAGCACGTTGCCCCCGGTGTGTCCATCTTTTTAGAAGTGTACGATTGTGGTGGGTTTACTTTCCACTTCTCAGACAGCGCAAACTTGCCCTGTTGGTACTGATCCTCGATCCATCCCTTAAAGACGAAGCAATTTTCGATCGGATGGCTTACCGTTTGGTGGTAAGGGCAATAATTGGGATTATTCACTTCGCTGGGTTGCGCTGGTCTCCTTGGATTCAGCAAATTGATAAGCCTGTTGCGCATTGCCAGCTCGAACAGCCTCTTTGTTTTATCCTGCGGGAATGAGTAAGGACGCTTCATCTTCTCATTATAATAGCGCCGTCTCTCTTCTAGTTGATCCGTCAATCTTGGAGCACTAGGCTGCTGTTGTGTGTTTCCAACGAAGGTCGCCTTCCCCTTACCTTTTTTGTTCCGCGGCTCCGGCTTCGGAGGAGACGGTCTATACCCCATCTGGTCCATCTGGGCTAGCTTGTCGATTAAAGCCTGGAACGTGGTCAGCTTGAAGAACATCATGAACTGTGAAATAGTTGCATGAGGGTCTAGAGTGCCCACGAACATGCCCACCGCTGGTGCTTCTTCGATGCGCTGTTCGCACTTCGACCAAAGATTCCGCCATCGGATTGCGTACTGAACCCATGTCTCGCTCGGCTTCACCCTGGCATTGATCAATGCCGTTATTGGGGTGTGTTCACTAGCACTTGCGAATCGTTGGGTGAACAACAACTCCATTTCCGCGAAGGTTTTGACGGAATCATTTGGAAGTTCGGAATACCACTTGAATGCCGTCTCCGATAAGCTGCCGACGAATTGGCGGAGCAAGAGCTTATCATCGCCACCAGTATTGCCGCAGAGGGCCCTGAACTGAGCGATATGTTGATAAGGATTGCATGTCCCCTTGTACACATGGAATTTCGAGATCGTGTAGCCCGGCGGGTACTTTATCTGATCATACCAGCCTGGATTCGGTCGCCCAGTTCTAACGATTTTCCCAGCCGCTTCATTCGCCTGGTGAACTCGTATCTGCTGAGCGATGTAATTGTCCAGGGTGGCCTTGGAAATTGTCTCCTCCTTGGCTGTTGACAGAGCCGGCAGAGGGTTTGATGTTTCTCCTCTATCATCTTCAATTATCACTGGAGGATCTTCAGCTGGAGGGTCCGGCTGAATCATCATGCCCACCATATCTTGGAATAGAATGGCCATTTGCTTTATATTGGCCGCTTGTTCCGCGGCCTCTTTGTCCTTCTTTTCAAGCATTCTCCGAAGGAACTCGCCATCAGTCTCATGTTTATGATGTTGTTCCGATGACGCCTCCGGGCTTTCTTTTGGCCCGGTAAGTACGGCCATTGCAGTCAGCATCTCTTGAAGTTTCTGCTGTTGTTGTTCCTGAGCCATTGTTATTGATCGGGTGAGCGGTCGATGGCCCGTTGAAGTGCGACTTTCCTCTTTTTCGGAAGCCATGTAAACAGAATGTACCACCATGCCCCCAGACTTAGGGCGTCTAGGCTCAGTGCCTTTGACATTTGTCAAAAGAATGGGGATTTTCTCCGGCCTTCTCCTCTTATGAGCGGTCGAAGTTGAGGGGGCCGTTGTAGCAGGCACCCAAGTGGTTGTCGTCTTTTGCGGCTTACTGGGACAGTTCCCTTCCGACTGAACCTTCAGCTTCTTCTGTCGGCGGAGGTAGTTTTGATCGATCACTGACTCTTGGACACGTCATCAGACTTTGTAAACTTTAGAAGACAGTCGTTGAGGGGACTGTTCCGGCTTCGTTTCTGTGACAGTCTCCACCGGCGGCGGAGATCTTTTTAATACGGCGGTAGGCGAATTCCTGCGCACCTTGTTCAGTAGCTCAAAGCTGTTCCCGGTTGGAACAGTAGCATTAATTTCCACCGTTGGAGCTGGTGGAGTTAGCCCAGAGGGGGAGTTGCCCCCGGCCTTCCTTACTCGGCGCCAGTGGCGACGTCGAGCATGTCGAGCTGTAGGGGTTGGTTCGGCGATGCGAATGGCTTTATCTTGCCCCCTATCCAGATGAGGAGTTGTTGCTGGCGTCAGCCTCTTAAAGACCGATGTTCGTTGAGAAGCGGTATCCAGCCGGTCAAAAACGGACTTCTGAGCAGGGACAGGAACCGTAGTGGGAGCCGGCACGGTCAGTCTTGTAAAGACTGACCTTTTGATAGGAGAAGCCGCCTTGACGATTTCGGGAGCAGGAATGGCTATCTTCTTCGGGATAACCTTTTCTGGAATCGCAAGCTTCGTCATGGGCCCACAGGAATTTTAGCACAGTGTGGCGAAAACCGAGGAACTGGAGCTGGACGACCCGTTGAGAGAGGCCGCAGTAGTAGCAAGCCGATCAAAGACCGACTTCTTGGGGGCTTTCGGCGTTGGCACAAGAGTGGTGAAGCTTGTTGGTGGGAGCATGGTCCCGAAAAACAATCCAGTAGTAGCCTGGGTGATCTGTTCCACCGGCATCGTGAACAGGGAAGCCGCTTGAGGCCCGTAAGCTATGCCCCCGGTTGAGGCAGAACGTGGGTTGCAGTTGTATTTGGAGCACTTTTCGCAAGTGGATGCCATTGCTGTTTCGTTCTCTGCGCCAAGAAAGAAACCAAATCTTAGTACCTCGAACCCAAGGGCAACCATATTAAACCGCGACTGGTTCGCAAACACGACACACGAAGTGTGGAGTGGAAAGAGGAAAAGGTCCCACCGGGCGTGCCAGAATCTGTTTACCGCCGGAAACCAGGAAGACAAACGTCTTGCCTGAATCTGGGGGCAGATGCTATTTGGTGCTATTCGTCCACCTCTCCGAAGATGCCAAGTTGATTTATGGCACTATGTATCGAAGGTTTAAACGGATGCGGCCGATATAGCAGACTTCGTCAGATTCCCCCTTGTTTGAGGGGTTTTTGATTGTGGGGACGCTCTTCCCTGCAGGCGCAAGCCCCTGCAGTTAATTACTCTACCGCATCACGGTAACAACTTTCTCCTTCTCCAGATGGTCACTTCGTGTCGTGTATGTTTGTTTTGTTTTTGGTTGCCCATGGATTGTATACGGAGACTAAGGTATGTTGTCGCCCGTAGGGCGTGTATTAGTCCAAATCCGTATCTTCTTAGATTTGGGTTTGGGGTTTGGGTTTAAGGATACGTTAGTCTCATTTGAGACTAAGATCAACTTAAACGTTCGTTGAGGATACGTTAGTCTAATTTTAGACTAAGATCAACTCAATGGGGTCATTTAGATCCAACAAGAGAGCATTTGGGCTCTATTGTTTAGTTTAGGGACATTGCGGTCAATTACCAGTTTAAGGACATGGTGGTCCATTGTTAGTTTTAAGACATCACGGTCGAGGTTAAGGACATCATAGTCCATGGGTTTAAGGACCCCACAGTCCAATGTTAGTTTTAAGACATCACGGTCGAGGTTAAGTACATCATAGTCCATGAGTTTAAGGACCCCACAGTCCGTCGTTGTTAGTTTTAAGACATCACGGTCGAGGTTAAGGACATCATAGTCCATGGGTTTAGGGACCCCACAGTCCGTTGTTAGTTTTAAGACATCACGGTCGAGGTTAAGGACATCATAGTCCATGAAATGTGTGGTCGTCGGGACCCGTCACCTCTTTGAAGACATTGAGGAATTACAACGACAAATATCAAAGGAGTGAAGAGATGTACCCTTGAACCAGGATGAGTTGGTTGAAAGAGCAGATGTGCTCAGTTCAAGATAATTTGAGGACTTATGGCCAGAATTAGGCTAAGTCCAATCAAAATGTTTAACATTAGGTTCTGACATTTATTTGGGCTCGGCCCTTTTAATAATGCTAAGCATTAGGTTCTGACATCTTTTGTCTTCATCAGAAAAAATTGTGTTCTGACAATGCGCCATGTGGCGCGCCGGGCGCTTTGCGCCAGCTAAAGAGCACATTGCGCTTCTGTTAGGTAGCACACACGAAGAGGATACGTGTCGCGCTTAGCGCTAAGCGTTAATTCATTTAGCGCATTGCGCTTTTTAATTTATGAGCGCTCTGCGCTAGTCTGTTGGCGCACCAGTGAGTGACACGTGGCGCATTTGGCGCTGAGTGCCAGCTCATGAGCGCAGTGCGCTGTTTCAGAAGCGCAAAGCGCAGATTGTGTCTTTGGTTGACACGTGGCAGGTTTTAGCGCCGAGCGCCGATCCAAGAAGCGCAAAAGCACAATTCATGAGTGCAAGGCACTTTCTAATAGCGCAAAGCGCATTTGATCAGATTTAAGATCAAAGAACAAATTTATGTTCTTCAAAGGAGACTTTGCCTCAAGATCCAAGAACAAAAGTTCTTGTTTTTATAAAAGGCTCTGCCTTTATAGATCAAAAGATCTGTGAGTGAAGTATTTTACTTCTTTTTATTATTTTATGATTAGATCTTTTTGATCTTTTCCTTTTTATTAAAGACCTTGGTCTTTTTCTTAGATCTCTGATCTTTTTAGAAGATGGTTCTTCTTTTTACGAGATGGTTTCATCTCTATTATTCAAGAACATAGTTCTTTTTACCTTGAAGATGAAGAAAAATCTTCTTTTTCCTAAGAGCTTTCTCTTCTTTTGCAGAGGGTTTTTCTTCTCTCTTTTCGGTTTGTTCTCTATATCTTTTTTTTAGACTTGAAGTCTAGGGTCCTTTATATAGGGCCAAATGATTTGTTAAATCAGTTTTAAGTGATATTTCTCAGATTGATTCGGGAATATTTCCTACCGTTGGATCTTTGATCCTAGGGCTTCTGCTTTGCAGAAGATAATTTTCTTATTTTAATAAAATTGGAAAGATCTTTCCATAACAGAATTTTAATTCTGATTAATCAATAATTTATTATTAGTAGATCTTTTGATCTGACGGTGGGGGAATTTTTAATTCCAGCGCTGGCGCACCTTGCGCTAGCGCACCTACGTTCGACACGTGGCGCGACGCGCAGAGCGCAGCGCAACTGCGCTAGCGTACCCGTGTTTGACACGTGGCGCGCGGCGCAGAGCGCTGGATCTGAAGCGTTGCTTCAACTTTTAAATTTTGAATTTTAAAACAGAGCTTTGCTCTAATTGGGGGTAAGGAAGCGTCGCTTCATTCCAAATCTTGGAATTTGAATAGAGCTTTGCTCTGATTGGGAGAAGCAGAAGCGTCACTCCATTTTTAAAACAGAGTTTTGCTCTGATTGGGGGAAACAGGGATCGATGTGATCTCACCTGTAGGGCAAAAGTTTTATTTCATATGTATTTTTTGTTTTCTATCCGCGATGCTCTATCATTTCAGCTTTTATATCGCGAAAGTCGCGATTGCCCAATCATTTCGGCTATTTTTCGCGGTGCCCAATCATTTCGGCTATTTTGTATGCATATATTTTACTTGTTGATTTCGTGGCAATTTGCTCCATCATTTCGGCTATTTCATATGCATTTTTGGCTCGCTGATTTTTTCTCGCGAGTATGGGACTTAGGATCTGATACCGATTTAGGCATCAACATCGCTACAACTGGGATATTGCTAGGAGCGAATCATCATTTGCCTTCGTCGGTTCGAACAAAGGTGGCTTAGCAAACAGGGTTAAGATCCTGTCGACTAAGGCTTTTGACTTCATGAGCCGTAAGGGTCTCATAAAGGTATTTCTCCCTATGAGTCGTGATGATCTCGTAAGTGTCTTTTCTCCTTAGGAATCGTGAGGATTCCTAAGTGTATGTTCTCTTGTAAGTCGTAAGGATCTTGCAAGAGTGTTTTTTCCTTGTAAATCGAGAGGACCTACAAGTGTTTGTCCATCAAATGAGGGCATTCCTCGTCGTTGGTGGAACTCAGGAAGGAAATGATTATTTGTGCCCGTGCATTGTATACAAGGGTCAGTATTGAACCGCTTGTAGGGCAATCTGGGGATTGTGATGGCTTAAGAACAGGTTCAGATCCCTGTAGCTTAAGGTTTTTGAATCTTATGAGCCGTGAGGGTCTCATAAGAGGGTTCTCCTAACGAGTCGTGAGGATCTCGTAAGTATAATTTCTTCTTAAGAATCACGGGGATCCCTAAGTGTGTTGCTTCCTTATGAGTCATAAGGATCTCATGCAGGTATTTTCTCCTTACAGGGTCGAGAGGACCTTGCAAGTGTCTTTTAACGAGATTGCGCCCTTTTCGGGTTTTCACAAACTTGTCGGTAGCCCTGCTGTTTTTACTCACGGAGCCCTTTCGGGTTTTCATCCGTGCCCATCTCGCTTATGGACGTACCGTTTTTTTTGTTTTTTTTTTTTGCGTCGGCCTTGGGATGCTGCGGTCCGTAGTAGTTTATAGACGTCTCGGTCAGGCATACTATTTCTTCAAGAAACGGCCGTTTATTGGCCTGAAGGGTCTTTCGCCATGCATATCCATGAGCAAGTAAGCCCCACCCTGGTAGACTTTGTCTATGATGTACGGGCCTTCATAATTCGGCTCGAATTTCCCCCATTTGGCACGATTGGGGATCATAGGTCTCTTGACCTCTAGCATGAGTTCGCCTTGGCAGAATGTTCTCGGCCTAGTCAATCTCTCGTATGAGCGTGTCATCTTTGCTTTGTAAGCCTCCAAGTTTTGCTGCACCATAAGACGAGTTTCATCGAGGGCATCAAGCTCCTCCAGGCGAAGATAAGCATTCTTTTCGTCTGTTAGCTCGTAATGGACCGCCACTCGTAGAGAGGGTAGCTCTATCTCCAAGGAAAGTACTGCTTCAGCGCCGAATACCAATGCATACGGCGTTGTGTTTGTGGCCGTTTTGAACGTAGTTCGATACGCCCAGAGAGCTTCATGCAGTCTCTCGTGCCAGTCCTTTTTATTTTTGGACACCGTCTTTTTCACGATCTTCGTCAAGGTCTTGTTGAAAGCCTCAGCCAGACCGTTAACTCGGGAATTATAGACCGAAGAGTATCTCCAGTCTATATTATGTTGCTGCATGAAACGGCTGATTCTGTGACTTCTGTAGGCCGGCCCGTTATCAGAGATAATCCGTCGCGGAGTGCCGAACCGATAGATGACGTGTATCTTGAAGAAATGGAGGATATTTTCTGTCTTCACTTCTCTTAGTGGTACTGTTTCTGCCCACTTAGAGAAATAATCAGTTGTCGCCAGTATGAACCGATGTCCTCTGGACGATGCTGGTTCAATAGGCCCGATTATATCAGTTCCCCGCATTTTGAACAGCCAGCTAGCCACTGTTGGGTGTAGCGGATTTGGATGCTAGTGTATAAAGTCCCCGTGAAACTGGCATGAGTGGCACTGCTTCGCGTATTCAAGGCAGTCTTGGATCATTGTGGGCCAATAGTAGCCCATCCTTTTGATCTTCAGTTTCATCTTCGGCCCTGCTTGGTGAGAACCGCAGAGTCCATCGTGAGTTTCTTGGATGACTCTCCTTGCTTCTTTGGGTCCCGGGCATCTTAGCCATAGAGAATCAAATGATCTCTTATATAGAGGGTCATTGACAAAGGCGAAGGATAGAGCTCGTTTCATGAGCTGATGTTTTAACGATGCATCTTCAGGTGTTCGCAGGATTTGAAGTAGTCTATAAAGACTTTTCTCCAATCCTTAGCCTTTTCCTGGTCTTTTATTTGTAGGGTCGCTTGCTCGGTCACTCCCTTTTCTTCGGACGACTCCGAAGATATTTCTGCCGGTGCAAGAACCCGACGGCTTTGCACAACGATCCTTACATCATCGAGGTTCTCGTCGGCCAGTTCTTTAGCGAGCTTGGCTAATGCATCCGCCTTGCTATTTTCTGAGCGTGGTATACTTTCCAGGGCGTAGGCATGGATTTGAGTCAGCAGTTGTTGCACTCTCTCTCCGTACTTTACCAACTCTGGTTTGCACGTTTGATAGTCACCATTAACTCGACTAACGACCAGCTGGGAGTCTCCGTATATGAGGAGGTTTTCGATTCCCATGTCGACAGCGATCTCAAGACCTGCTATCAAAGCTTCATATTCGGCTTCATTATTTGTCCTCGGCTCTGTCAAGGAAAAGGCAAAGCGCATTATCCCTCCTTGTGGAGTCACGAAGACGAGGCCTACCCTAGATTTGATTATGGGGTTGTTGTGCTCTCGCTTCTTCATGGAAGATGCCCCGTCGAAGTAGAATTCCCATCGGGTGTCACTCTCTCCTTTCTCCCCATCGATCATGTCAAACGCGTGCTCGTCTGGCAATTCGCAATTTAGGGGTGAATCGGCAGGTATCGGATGCTCAGCGAGGAAGTCGGCGATGGCATGGCCTTTCACTACCTTGAGAGGACGATAAGTTATCGAAAACTCCATCAAGAGCAGGGCCCATTTAGCGAGTCGTCCTGTTAGTATAGCTCTTGACATCAAATATTTGAGAGGATCCACTTTTGATATGAGATGGACCTCATGCGCCAACGCATAGTTCTGGAGCTTTGTTATCGCGAAGATTAACGCCAGGCAGTGTTTTTCGATAGGGGGTAGTTGTTTTCTGCCCCCAGGAGAACTCGACTCAAATAGTAGAGGGCTCTCTCTTTCCCTTGGTCGTTCTCCTGTGCCCACAGTGCGCCTAAAGAACCTTCGAGGGCTGTTGTATACAGGATGAGAGGCTTTCCCTTGACCGGAGCAGTCAGTACTGGCGGATTCTACAGGTATTGCTTGATTTCGTCTAGTGCGCTCTGGCATTTGTGATCCCAGACGAAAGGGGTCCCCTTCTTCATTAGATGACTATAGGGGCGGCATTTGCTAGAGAGGTTAGCTATGAACCGCCGGATATATGCGAGCTTCCCTTGGAGGGACCGCAGTTGCTTTAGAGTTCTTGGCGGAGGCATTTCCATAATCGCCTTGATCTTTGATGGGTCTATTTCGATGCCCCGGTGTCGTACGATGAATCCTAGGAATTTGCCCGAGGAAACTTCGAACGCGCATTTCAGAGGGTTCATTTTCAGATTGTATTTTCGAAGACGTTGGAACACTATCTTTAGATGCTCCCAATGTTCCTCATACGATTTTCTTTTAACCACGAGGTCGTCGATATAGCATTCGACGATTTCATGTATGAGGTCATCAAAAATCTTCTCATGGCCCTCTGATAGGTTGCGCCAGCATTCTTCAGACCGAAAGGTATCACTTTATAGTAGAATATGCCCAATGGGGTCCGGAAAGCGATATGCTTCTGATCTTCAGGATGCATCTTTATTTGATTGTACCCTGATGAGCCGTCCATGAAGGAGAAAACTTCGTGAGTGGACGTGTTATCTATCATCAGCTCGGTAACCGGTACAGGAAAATCATCCTTTGGGCAAGCTTTGTTGAGGTCTCGAAAGTCCACGCAGATGCGCACTGTCCCAATTTTCTTCATCACTGGGACGATGTTGGCAACCCAGTCAGGGTACTGAACCTCTTGGATGAATCCGGAGTCGATTAGCTTCTTGACTTCGGCGTTGATGCTCATTTCAAGTTTGAACCGCATTTTTCTCGGTGCTTGTTTGATTGGCTTGACGTCCAGAGAAATCGCCAATTTGTGGACAGCTCTTTCTGGATCTAATCTCGGCATCTCGGAATATCTCCATGCGAAACAGTCTTTATGCTGCATGAGCACGTCTTTAAGCGTAGCCACCTTTTCTTCAGACAACAGCTCACTGACGAACGTCGGCCATGGGTCGTTTGCCGTCCCCAAGTCTATTTTTCTGAGGTTATCTGCAGTAGTATGTATCCCATCTTCCAGCTCTATTGGTGCCGGTGGAAACTCTGAGATCACTTCGTCATCATCGTTTTCAAAGAACCAGGAGAGGTCAGCCATATCCTCGCGTACTCCTTCTCCTGACAGCGTTATCGCGTAGCAGGTACGAGATCGCTTCCAAGACTGATATTGATCCAGCTCTACTCTTGCTGTATATGTGGCTTTCAGTTCATGCTTCTGTGGCAGGGTTACCCTCCAACTGTTGGAAAAATCGAACCTGCCTTGCTGATAATGTAGGACTACGGTAGCGCCCCGGCCGTCTATCCGAGGCCAAAATGCGGAAACGAAAATTTTTCTAGACTTTAAACCAGCACTACCGCATCCTAAGAAAACCCGGATCGAACCATTAACCTACTACTAGCTAACTAGAGAAAGGGTAGAGAGCTATACCGAGCGATCCGTGTCCTTCGGTCTTCGGCCTCCACTCCGATCTCCTCGCGGAATCTCCGGTCTTCATCTCCTCGTCGGAACGGGCACCACATCGCCGGGTTCTTTTACGGGCTCCCACCTCTGGACCGAGGCAACTCGAGCACGAAGTTGGTGAGTCGGCGTGTCCAAGAATACTGTAGATGAAGTGTAGAAACCATTGTCTCAATGGGGTTGAAGTTGCCTTTGATGGAGGTAATGAACAATGGAAATGAGTGATTTTTGTAGCAAGCAAAAATATATGAGATGAACATTTTTCCCATCAAAATGAAAATGCCCTCTCCTCTCCATAAAAGAGTGGCCGGCCATGCATAAATTGGGAGTGGAAAAAATGCAAGGGAGATGAGCACAAGAGAGTTGAATGGGTGAGCATAAGAAATGTGATGATATTGAGGAATATTTGTCACACCCATTTCAAATCTAATCCTATCCCATTAATGCAAGAAATGATCACTAGAAAAAGCAAAGATGTTATATCCATCATAATCCCTCATTTACAAATAAACCCCTCCACAAAAGCTAATTTGCACACTTGCAAATTAGCCCCTCCCATCACAAAAATCCGGCCGTGAAGGAACAAAGGAAAACTGGCCGGAACGGAATGCGAACTGGCAACTTCAGAAAACTGATCCCGTAATAAATTACAGGAAAACCCCACGACTGTATATACATACTTGCATTTGTATTCCGACCGAATACAAATGCAAAGAGACAAAATCTATACTGTACAATACTAGGATCCGGCTTAAACCAAAGCCTGCTAGTATTATCCGTCCGATCATTATCCGTGCAATACCGCACGTATATGATCGAACCCTGCCATATCTCCATACGGCCTCTACAACGTTTCGCCCGAAACTTGAGAAACGGTCTGTGAGGGACTTTAAAGACTCGTCAATACTTTGGTTGTGGATTTAACCACTAGCACGTCAGAGGTATTAGCCATACGTAACGGGCTACCAGGTATTGACCAAAAGGGACGTCGATGAGCGAACTCATCCTGACACCCTACTAAGCCTATCAGTGATAATATCCGTACAGTCCGGTCCGTTCGTCTATGAGCATCGCATGGCGGGCCTAGGGGGTTGGTAAAAGTCAGACCCCCAAAAGTGGTACAAGTCGTGTCGGAGTGTAGCCCAGAACACCCTGAGATACTACTGGATTACCTACCAGTAAATCTCCTGCCTCGGCCGAGGGCTTTGTGTAATGGCTCTCCTAGACACAGCGCAACCTCACCCCCAATACCGGGAGAGACGAACCCCTGCAGATCCGCTCACTGCCTCCATGTGGCTCGGGACTGTACCCAACTAAAACCTGTTTGCATGACTCCTTTGAGCCGTGGTAGGGTAGTAATCAAAGTACAGTGGGAACTCACACGAGACAAATGACGATCTCAGGTCGATGAACTAACCTGTACACATGTCACATGGGAACTGCTATCTAATGTCTGGTATAATACCAACTAGCAGGTTCCCGGCGAGTCCTGTCCGGTGTACTCATAACCCAATAAGCACCTGTATACATCTTAGGTGAACCAACTGACACCAGTGTCTTGTGAGACCGGCCACCGCCTCTCGTCGGGGTCTCGACTGTATACACTAGTCTACTCTGGAGTATCGATGCCCTGTCTCGAAAAATCCCACGACTAGGGACCTTTTAAGGATGTGCTTATAAACCCCAGCTCCCACGTATATGATCGCCATCATACTGCTGGCCATCAAGCAAGAATCCTAAGGGCTCTATCGACGTGCAATAGTGACCTGTAAGGTCACCTGAAACAGTACACGATGATAAAGATAAACCAGATAGCATACTATCATTTTGAGTAAGACTGTCCTACCGGTATAGGTCCTCCCTCAATCATTGCAATCACGTGCCTGTGATATAATAATTGACTCTGAGGGCACTATATCCAACAATCTCCCACTTGCACTCAAGGCTAATTATTGCGATGTCGCATACTCACAGCCCGTGTGATACCGAACACCCAACTCCTCTACTAATCAGTCTCACAAAGCCCGTTTGTGAAACTATTGCGTTCGAGAAATAGCCTCAGTGAGTGGATCCGCTCTGATGTTTCTTTCTATGTCTCTCTTTATCTCAAGTTCGCGGAGAAAACCATCTCCCGAAATGAGCAATACCTGTCTTAGAATATGTCTGGATATCTGATGGGACCTAGTTCATAAATGAACTCCAAATCCAAAATTCTCAGACTGTATCGTCAACTGAACTTAATCAGTATCCTGCGTCATGCCTCCCTAAGTATTCCCTTAGACCACCTGTCCAAAATACTGCCCCTCGTCAGAAGGAAAACTATAACTCTGACAACCTCTCTGTCATCCATGTCACCTTGGAAGCCTGGAGTGATAACTGTCTCCTAAAAGAGACTGTTGTTATCATATCCCTAGAACATCCACTTATGTTCTAAAACTGCTTCCGTTCGTTTCTCCAGGATTGGATCAATATCAATTTATTGCATCCACTTGCAAAAACAACATCTAGTGTGGTACTTGACATCTCATGATTGACTCAATTGCCTAAACAAGTGATCTGCTAATCATGCACATCCCTCTCCCCTTTAGTCTGTAAGACTCCTTTAGAGAGGGTGACTCCATCACCTGCAGGTATACTACCGTGACAGGAGTCATCCATTCTAAAAACTCTTAGAATGTTGTTTAAGTACCCTGATTGGGAAACCACCCAAATCTAGATCTATAGATCTAGTAACCAGAATGTCTTGATATTATGTCCAAGTCCTATGTAGAGAAACCACTGTGTGACAACCAAATTATAACCGATCGTAGTATAGGAATTTCACTTCCTACTCTGTGTATGCCATCCATGTACCAAGACATCACACCCTACTACCTTCTTAACAGAAATATCCCCTATTCTGATGAAGTCAAACCTATGACTGTCACATCAGAAATAGATGATCTATCTCCGCTATATCTGCTTTAGTCTATAAATAGACATAAGCCACTTGTCCACTATGCTTCCGCTACTCCCACTGACTACGACAACCCTCTGGCAGAGTATATACACGTGCACTTCTAAAGCTAGTTTAGAACGACGCTATACTCATCCTCCTGCCGGGTCTCATAGCCTGGAACAACAGTAGTGTCAAATCTGGGTAAACAAGAACCTTCCTGTCACCGTCCTTGAGGCTACCGGAGTACCTCTCGGGTGCCTGAGGCTACCCACCATATCTACGGAGTGGCCAATGGAATGTCAAACCAGATTGAATCTTTAGGTTCTTATCAAATTTTCAGTAATCGTTTGCGGTTCTGGAATCACCTCCAGTTCTACCATACTCCCACTACTGTTTTCTGAAAAAATCCATTTTTATTAAAACTGTGGCGAGTCAAGAACAATATCACTATTGATCTTCCAGATGGTAGAAAGTCAACCCTCGTCATAGCCCGGGTCAACCCACAAACAGCCATTACAGAAACGTGCCTTGAGTTGTCCAGAGTCTGGTTTTAAGCATAAGCTGGACAACTCCCCGTACCTTAACAATGTCAAGATATGAACTGTTCTATATCCAATACAGAAACAGAGGTACCGATTTAATTGAACCAGATTCAAATCATGCAGCTATCTCCAGTGCATGTCAGCTAAATGAAAAGAGGCCGATCAGCATTACTCAACTTAGGAGTGCTTCCAATTATGAGTAACCTGAAAGAGAAGCAAGTTCTCTCAATCATTACTATCAACTGAACACCATACACAAATATCTCCATCCTCGACCGGCCACCGCCTCTCGCCGGGGTCTCGACTGTATACACTAGTCTACTTTGGAGTATCGATGCCCTGTCTCGAAAACTCCCACGACTAGGGACCATTTAAGGATGTGCTTATAGACCCCAGCTCCCACGTATATGATCGCCATCATACTGCTGGCCGTCAAGCAAGAATCCTAAGGGCTCTATCAACGTGCAATAGTGACCTGTAAGGTCATCTGAAACTGTACACGTTGATAAAGATAAACCAGATAGCATACTATCATCTTGAGTAAGACTGTCCTACTGGTATAGGTCCTCCCTCAATCATTGCAATCACGTGCCTGTGATCCAATAATTGACTCTGAGGGCACTATATCCAACAGATACTGGTCTTCTACCCAATCTTTGAAAGTGAAGCGGTCTTCAAGAGGATGTCCTATTGCTCGGTGATAGGAGCAATAGTCTGGGTGATGAACCTCACTTGCTTGTTCGGGGTGCTTGGATTCCGGGAGGGTAATCATCTGATATTTCATGACAAGACCGAATATCTTCCTTGTCTTGTCTTGGGGAAAAGAATATGCTCGACCCATCTTCTTTATAAGAGACGAATCCCGGCTGCTCAATTCTCGATTGCGTGGCTACTTGGACCCGCTTTTCCGTTGTTGAACGTTTTTTCCGTTCTTTAGCTTGTTTCTACCTCTGCATCGGGTCTTTTATATGACGGGCTGGTGACAAAGAGCATCGTCATTCTCCGCAGCCTGCTGAAGGAGGCGCTGCGTCCTGGTTTTCTCGTAAATGGCCATTTCGCGGCTATGGTCATCCCGGACCATTTTACCCACTTCCCTTATTAGCTTGTCCATCTGTTCTTCGAACGACGGACTTGGCATTTTCACGGCGGGGCCTCGTTTTGGTTCAGGGTTAGCGTCTTCTAATAGAGCAACTCCTTCTTCATCGAAATCATGTATAACGTAGCAGCCATGGAATCGCTCCCGTTTCTTGGATTGAACATATCCAAGCCCGATCGTTTTTATTCTCCCGTTGGGCGATTTTCAATGAGTTCTAGGGACGTTCTAGATCCTGTTGTAGAACTGAGCTTTTCGAGCAGTCTGTTTGAAGGGTACGCCTTGGCGCCTCAACAGCCTTTTTAATCCTTCTGTGTAGTATCTGGGCAGACGGATGGACTAGAGCCTATCAAGAGTGGAATCGGCGCCATGCCAGATTTCTTTCTCAACTTTGGTTTCCGCGGATCGATAAAAGAGGATCGCCTTTTCATCTTTTCGCCTGGGAAGGACGTAGAACGTCTGCAGTTCTTGCACACTGTAGGTATCAAGTTCGTCGAGCTCTTTGTAATGCTCTTACGGAACCATGGCGATCTGCAAACTCTGATCATCTCCAATAAAGGCTTGCACTGATGGACAAGCCGAGAATACTGTGTTGTCCTCGTCTTTAGAGTCACTGCCAAAGACCAGAATAGGGGTAGACGGTCCCGGTTTGTTGTATCGGGGAGGTCCCGAATAGACTATCTCTTCTTCCTCCTCGGTATCGCTCCCGAAGACCGGAATGGTAGTGATAGCTTTTTGCTTATCCTCAGGTTTATGGCATCTTTCCGTGTCTTCAAAGTCTTGTAAGAAGTGCTTTGCATCTTCGTACTTTCGGACTTTGTTTACGGAGAATGGGTTCAGCTCCCCTGTCACAGTGTATTCAAGCCCATCTTTGAAGTACTTCATACACTGATGCTGTGTAGAAATGATAATGTTGTACTCGTGTAACCAAGGCCGGCCGAGCAAAGCATTGTAGCAAGTCTTAGCGTCAATGACGTGGAACTTGATATCAGTGACGAGCGGCCCAAAGCGTAACGTTAGTATCACAGATCCGAGCGTCCGTGATGACTGGGAGTCGAACCCGGAGATAGTGATTTTATCTCGAGCGAGGTGTTGAACGCTCATGCAGATTTCTTTTAGCACCCTCACATTTAGGAGATTGACAGAAGACCCATTGTCAACTAGGATCTTCCCTATCTTAATGTCATGGCAATACCCGGAGACATATAGGGGACGGTTGTGCTCGCATGTTCCGAGGAGGAGATCTTAATCGCCGAAAGTGATGTCAGCTGTGTGAATTTCTTCCAGCTCGTCCTTCATCTTTTCTTCGGAGAGGAAAGCTTGAAACTGGTCAGGCTCTTGTAATGCCTTGATCAGAGAATCTCTCGCCTCTTTGGATAGTAGAAGGGCGTCGAGAATACTTAGCTGCGAGGGTATCTTCCTCAGGTGTGCCAGAACGTTGTAATCCATCTTGTTTTTCTTGGGTGGGTCCTTAGCTGCATGCTCTTCAACGACTCGGTCATCGAGGGTGATATACTCAGGGACCTTTTCTTTCCCCTTATCCTTTTTGTTCGATCCCTTGTTTGCGGGTCCGAGATTCTTTTCAGGTAGCGTGCGATTGCGCAGCTGAATGTTCTCGCATGTCTTCATCTCTTCTGTTTCAGAGATGGATTCCTTGAAGAGAGGGCCGAGGGTTGTTTCTTCATCAGAATCACTCCCGAAGGTGAGAACTTGTGATCCCCAAGAATTAACCATGTGACATTCACCGGCAGTTCTTTTATGCTCATCTGTCGTGCTTCTTTGTTCCCGACGAATTTTGTGCTTCATCCGTTTGAAATGCTGCCGGTGAGCAACGTATCCCTGCCACCAATTTTTAAAGGCGTTGCATTCTTCAGTAGGGTGTGTGGTCCTCCGATGGTACAAGCAGTAGTTCGGATGTGCATCTGGTTCGTCGGGGAACGTATTTTCTGAAGTAGCTTCTTTGGAAGGTGGTAACGGCATTCCCATCGACAAGGCTTTAGCGAACTGCTTCCTTATCTTGAACCTGCTTTTGCCGGTGGCAGAATTACTTCTATCCGGTTGGGGTATTTCAATCCTTTCGTTCAGTCGCCGACGTTTGGCTTTTTCAAATATAGCCAGTTTGTGCTCTTGATTGGCTTTGCTTTTCTGACGAGCTTCATTCAGGAATACGTCAATCATCTCGTCTGACGGCTCCAGGGATTTTGGTTCCGGTTCTGGATCTGCCCCCAGTCTCTCTGTATCAGGAGCTTCTTCACTATTTATTGACGAGTGAGAGATCATGTGGCAGCTCGCCATATAGTTCTCAGATTCATCTGACGAGTCTTCTGCCTCATCTTCATCGCCATCTCTATCTTCAAGGATGTGGTTGAGAAACTCTTGGAGTGTGACCAGGGTTCACGCCTTCTGATTATATTCTTCCAACGCGTCAATATGTTTTTGCAGGTCCGTGCGCTTGTCACCGTGCTTCACGGGCTTTTTGGTCTTCTTCTTTTTCTTCGAAGACTTTGATGGCTGGCCCTGGGTGTTTTGCCTATCACTGCCAATTCTTAGCGTCGGGCACGGCTTCAGCATTCCCTCAATGACCTCAGGTTCGAGCGGATTTTTCCGCCTGATCGCCGGGCATATTTGGAGATCCTTCAGCATTCTTTTCGTCTTGGCTGAAAGAGCAACCTCCCATGGAACTTCTTCTATAAAAGAGCATGATGCCCCCGGTGTGTCCCCCCTTTTAAGAGCGTGGGCTGAGGCGGGCTAACTTTTCAATTCTCGGACAGTGCGAATTTGCCCTGTTAGTATTGGTCCTCAATCCAACCTTTGAAGATGAAGAAATCTTCGATTGGATGGCTTACTGCTTGGTGGTAAGGTCAGTAACCAAGATTGTTGACATCGCCTGGCTGCAACGGACGTCTTGGATCTGGCAGATTGATGAGTCTGTTGCGCACTGCCAGCTCGAACAGTCTCCTCGTTTTATCCCGGGGAAACGAGTAAGAATGTCCCAGTCTCTCCTCGAGGGATTGGCGTGGACGCACGTTGCTTTGATGAACAACCGGTTTTAAGTTGCTCGGCTGTTGTTGAGTATTGGCGACAAAGGTCGCTTTCCCTTTGCCCTTTTCATTCCGCGGTTCCGTCTTTGAAAGGGAAGGCTTATGACCCATCTGGTCCATTTGGGCCAGTTTTTCGATCAAAGTCTGGAAAGTGGTCGGCTTGAAGAACATCATGAATTATGATATGGTCGCCTGTGAATCAAGAGTACCCACGAACATGCCTACCGCAAGCGCTTCTTCGATGCGCTGCTCGCACTTCGACCATAGATTCCGCCATTGAATGGCATATTGAACCCAGGTTTCGCCTGGCTTCACCCTGGCATTGATGAGTGCCGTGATCGGGGTCGTTCACCAGCGCTCGCGAACCTTTGTGTGAATAACAACTCCATTTCTGCAAACGTCTTGACATAGTCATTCGGGAGCTCGGAATACCACTCGAATGCTGTCTCCGACAAGCTGCCAACAAATTGGCGAAGCAGCAGTTTGTCGTCACCCCCAGTATTACCGCACAAGGCTCTGAATTGAGCAACATACTGTTGTGGATTCCCCGTCCCCTTATATACATGGAATTTAGGGACCGTATATCCCAGCGGGTACTTGATTTGATCATACCAGCCTAGATAGGGTCGTCCAGTCTTAACAATTTGTCCGGCCGCTTCGTTCGCCTGATGAGCTCGTATCTGTTGAGCGATATAGTCATCCATGGCGGCTTTGGAAATGGTCTCCTCTTTGGCTGCTGAACAAGCCGAAAGAGGGTTCGATGTCTCTCCCCTATCGTCTTCAAGGATAACTGGAGGGTCTTCTGCTGGAGGATCCGGCTGTAACATCATCCCGACCATGTCTTGGAATAGAAGCACCATTCGTTTTATGTTGGCAGCTTGTTTCGCTGCCTCTTTGTACTTCTTCTCGAGGATTCTGCAGAGGAACTCAGCATCAGTTTCTTGTTCATGACGTTGCTCTGACGACGTTTCCGGGCTTTCTTTTGGCCCAGTAAGTGTGGCCATCTGTGTTAACATTTCCTGGAGCTTCTGTTGTTGCTCCTGGGCCTTTATTACGGATCTGGTGAGCGGTCGATGGCCCGTAGAGATACGGCTATCCTCTTTCCCGGATGCCATATAAACAGTGTGCACCACCATGCCCCCAGACTTGGGGCGTTTAGATTCAGTGCCCTTGAGATTCGTCGTGGACACGGGGACTTTCTTCGGCCTCCTTCTTTTGTGGGCGGTCGAGGTTGAGGGGGCCGTTACAGCGGGCACCCAAATAGATGACATCTCCTGTAGCATGACAGGGTGGTCCTTCTCTTGCCGAACTTTCATCTTCTTCGATCGGCGGGAGTAGTCTTGGTTGATCACCGAGTTTTGGACCTGTTGTCAAACCTTGTGAATTTTATAGGACAGCCGCTGAGGGGGCTGCTCTGGCTTCATCTTTGTAATGTTCTCCATAGGTGGAGAAGATCTTTTCAGCACGGCTATCGGAGAGTTCTTGCGGACCCTCCTGAGTGGTTCAAAGCTGTTCCCAGTTGGAACAGCAGCATCAATTTCTTGTTCATGACGCTGCTCTGACGACGTTTCCGGGCTTTCTTTTGGCCCAGTAAGTGTGGCCATCTGTGTTAACATTTCCTGGAGCTTCTGTTGTTGCTCCTGGGCCTTTATTACGGATCTGGTGAGCGGTCGATGGCCCGTAGAGATATGGCTATCTTCTTTCCCGGATGCCATATAAACAGTGTGCACAACCATGCCCCCAGACTTGGGGCGTTTATATTCAGTGCCCTTGAGATTCGTCGTAGACACGGGGACTTTCTTCGGCCTCCTTCTTTTGTGGGCGGTCGAGGTTGAGGGGGCCGTTGCAGCAGGCACCCAAATAGATGACATCTCCTGTAGCATGATAGGATGGTCCTTCTCTTGCCGAACTTTCATCTTCTTCGATCGGCGGGAGTAGTCTTGGTTGATCACCGAGTTTTGGACCTGTTGTCAAACCTTGTGAATTTTATAGGACAGCCGCTGAGGGGGCTGTTCTGGCTTCATCTTTGTAATGTTCTCCATAGGTGGAGAAGATCTTTTCAGCACGGCCATCGGAGAGTTCTTGCGGACCCTCCTGAGTGGTTCAAAGCCGTTCCCAGTTGGAACAGCAGCATCAATTTCCACCATAGGAGCTGGCGGAGTCAGTCCAGAAGGAGAGATGTCCCCAGCCTTCCTTACTCGGCGCCAGTGACGACGGCGAGCATGTCGAGCAGACGGTATTGGCTCAGCTATGGGGGTAGCTTCTTCGTGCCCCCTGCTCTGAGAAGGGGTTGTTGCCAGCGTTAGCCTCTTGAAAACTGACGTCCGTTGAGTGGGGATGGCCAATCTATCGAAAGCAGACTTTCGCGCAGGGGGAGCAGTTTTGATGACTTCGCTTGGAACGGGAGCTGAAACGGTCAGTCTTGCAAAGACCGACTCCTTAGCAGGGGAAGCCGCCTTGGCGACTTCAGGAGCAGGAATAGCTATCCGCTTTGGGATGGCCGCTTCAGGTATCGCGGGCTTCTTAACGGGCCTACTTGAACTTTGGCCCAGTCTGTTGAAAACCGAGGCACTGGATTTGGACGACCCGTTGAGAGGGGCTGTGGTAGTGGTAAGCCGATCAAAAACCGACTTCTTTGGAACTTCGTGCGACAGCATTGGAGCGCTAAAGCTCATTGGTGGGAGCATGGTCCCAAAGAATAGCCCTGTGATGGCTTGCGTCACCTGGTCCACCGGCATCGTAAAAAGGGAGGCCTCTTGAGGCCCGTAGGTCACTCCTCCGACAGGGACGGAGTGGGAGTTGTTGCAGTTTGTGTAGTTGAAAGCCATTGATCTTCTGTTTTCTGCACGGAGCACGACACCAAATCTTAGTACCTCGAATCCATAGGCAACCATAGCAAACCGCGATTCGTTCGCGAAACACGACACACGAAGTGTGGAGTGGAAAGAGGAAAAGGTCCCACCGGGCGTGCCAGAATGTGTTCTCCGCCGAAAGACAGGAAAACAAACGTCTTGCCTGAATTTGGAGGCAGATGCTATTTGGTTTTATCCGTCCACCTCTCCGAAGATGCCATGTTGATTTATGGCACCATGTATCGAAAGTTTAGACAGATGCGGCCGATGTAGCAAACTTCGTCAGATTCCCCCTCATGGTGAAGGGTTTTTTATTGTGGGGACGCTCTTCCCTGCAGGCGCAAGCCCCTGCAGTTAATTACGCTACTGCATCACGGTAACCACTTTCTCCTTCTTCAGATGGTCACTTCGTGTCGTGTGTGTTCGTTTTGTTTTTGGTTGCCCGTGGATTGTATACGGAGACTAATTTATGCTGTCGCCCGTAGGGTGTGGATTAGTTCAAATCCGTATTTTCTTAGATTTGGGTTTTGGGTTTGGGTTTAAGGATCGTTAATCTCATTTGAGACTAAGATCAACTTAAACATTTGTTAAGAATACGTTAGTCTAATTTTAGACTAAGATCAACTTAACAGTTTGTTAAGGACACGTTAATCTAATTTTAGACTAAGATCTACTTAACAGGATCATTTAGATCCACCAAAAGAGCATTTGGGCTCTATTGTTTTAGTTTAGGGACTTTGCGGTCCAGACGTTTAAGGACATCATAGTCCATGGAATTTAAAGACATCCTAGTCTAGTTTAGAGACATCATAGTCTGTAAAGTTTAAAGACATCATAGTCTATGAGTTTAAGGACCTCACGGTCCATAGTAGTTTAGAGACATCATAGTCTGTCAAGTTTAAGGACATCATAGTCTATGAGTTTAAGGACCCCACGGTCCGTGAAATGTCTGGTTGTCGGGACCCGTCACCTCTCTTAAGACGTTGAAGGATTACAACGACAAATATCAGAGGAGTGAAGAGATATACCCTTGAACCAATATTGATTGGGGGATCTGTAGTTGGATTTATTTAAGGATCGTTAATCTCGTTTGAGATTAAAATCAACTTAAATGTTTGTTAAGGATATGTTAGTCTAATTTTAGACTAAGATCTACTTAACATGATCATTTAGATCTAACAAAAGAGCATTTGGGCTCTTTAGTTTATGGACATTGCGGTCCAAAGTTTAGATGCAAACATGGGTTTGGAAATGCACCGGATATTTATTGGTCATCGGGACCCACCACCTCTCTGAAGACGTTGAAGAATTACAACGACATGTATCAGAGGTATGAAGAGATGTACCCTTGAACCAATGTTGGTTGAAAGGCTCTGGGAATTACTTTGAATGCCATATCAGGTGACAATTTTGGAAGACAAGAGTATAGTTGGGGTTTAGTTTCAGAGGATCTTGCCTCTTGAAGACTTAGCTAATTTGGGCTAAGATTGGCTCAAATATAGTGTTAAACACTAGAGTACATTCGGCGCTCACGTGCTCCCACGTGAGGCGCTTAAAGTAGTATTAAACACTAAAACTGAAGTGCTCACGTGGGGTCACGTGAGGCGCCTGAAGAGTAGGCCTTACTTCCTTTATTTTACTTTCAGAATATGCACATAAGTGTTAAACACTTGACCTTTATGACCATCACGTGCGGGCACGTGATGGGTATCCATGCGTTGGATATTAGAAGGATTTGTCAGGGGTCACGTGGGAGCACGTGATACACCCTAAAAATAAACTGTCTTGGCTTTACTCCCTTTTTGTTTTGAGGAACTTTTTAAAGGTCATGTGGGAGCACGTGATACACCCTAAAAGAACAATTGTCTTTATTATTTTCCATTTTCCCTTTTAAATAAGTGTTAAACACTTTGGGAAATCTCTTTTTCTGGTTCGAAGAAAGGGGGTCACGTGTTACCACATGATCATGTTGGGTACTGATCTCTTTTTACGTGTATGGAGACTTAAATCGCTTGTTTAAGAATTAAATTCTTTTGATAGGGTTAAATCCTAATTTTATTTAGAGGAATTAAATTCCTATATGTTTGAAAGAATTAAATTCTTTAAACCCGATTCTCCCTCTAAGTTTTGGATCTGCATGGCAGAATCCTCCCGATGAGAATTAAATTCTCAACTTATGGGGAGATCTGCTTCTGCAAATCTTCAACCAGAGGAAGAACTAAGTTCTTTTTAGAAGAGTTAAACTCTTGGTTTGAGAATTAAATTCTCTTTTATTTTGTGGGAGCTTATAGAATGATCTCCTTCCTTCTCTTACCTAGAGTTTTTTTTTCTCTGAAGAGATCTTCTTTTCTCTCTGGAGAATTAAATTCTCTTATTTTTTTTATCTTCTCTCTCTGTTGATGTATATCCTCCTTTTCTCTTCTCTTCTTGGCCCTTATTTAAAAGAGAAAGAAAAGAATCAGTTTGTTCAGCCGATCTCTCATTGAGAGATTTTGATTGATTTTATAACCAGCATGATCTTTTAGATCATTCGGTGAATTTTATTCACCATTGGATTTTTAATCCAAAAGATATTTTATTTGTTGTTCCTGGCAAATTTTGGGAAAATATTTCCTTGTACAGAATCTTTCTATAAATTGGTGATTTTTAATCACCATTGGATTTTTAATCCAACAGTGCTCCCTTTTACAGAGTGCAATCTTTCTTTGTTTGGAAAGATCTAGAGAAATATTTTTCCAATTAGGGTTTTCGATTCCTTTTAATTAGAATTTAATTCTATTAGTTCAGAGGGTTTAAGGGTCTATCACGTGTTAGCACGTGACCTCACTGATTAAGCAATTAATTAGAATTTAATTCTATTGGTTCAGAGAGTTTAGGAGTCTATCACGTGCTGGCACATGAGCTCACTGATTAATCATCTAGTTAGAATTTAATTCTATTAGTTCAGAGGGCTCAGAGACCCATCACGTGTTGGCACGTGACCCCATTGATACAGCATTTAATTAGAATTTAATTCTATTAGTTCAGAGGGCTCAGAAACCCATCACGTGTTGGCACGTGACCCCACTGATACAGCATTTAATTAGAATTTAATTCTATTAATTCAGTGGGTTCAAGAGCCCATCATGTGTGGGCACGTGACTTTATCAATTAGGCATTCAGGAGTAGATAGAATCTGCCCATAAAAAAGGTCACGTGTCTGCACGTGAGACCCGGTCACGTGTGGGCACGTGATGCCCCCTTTAGGGTTTTTTCTTGCTGCTTTATTTGTATTTTATTCAGTTCCCATGAGGGAACATGTTAATTTAAGGATCGTTAATCTCGTTTGAGATTAAGATCAACTTAAATGTTTGTTGAGGATATGTTAGTCTAATTTTAGACTAAGATCTACCCAACAGGATTTTCTTTAGTTTATAAGGACATTGCGGTCCATTGGGTTTAAGGACATCATAGTCCATGAGTTTAAGGACCTCATAGTCCATAGTTTAAAGATGCCATAGTCTATAGAGCTTAGTTTAGGGACGTTACGGTCCATTGGGTTTAAGGACATCATAGTCCATGAGTTTAAAGACCTCATAGTCCATAGTTTAAAGACATCATAGTCTGTAAGGTTTAAAGACATCATAGTCTATAGGGTTTTGGTTCAACAGTTTGGGGATGCGCCCAAAAGTTATTGGTTATCGGGACCCTCCATCTCTCTGAAGACGTTGAAGAATTACGACGACATGTATCAGAGGTATGGAGAGATGTACCATCGAACCAATGTCCCCACTGAGGGGGAATGGGACGAACATCATTTTAGATGCCATCTATTGGGAGCTCATTAGCTATCTCTGGGAGTGAGTTCGGATTTAGGGACCCTGAGCATGAGGAACTCAATTGACGGTTCTCGGGAAATTTGGTCTGAGTTTGGCTAACATTGGCCTTTCGTAGTGTTAAACACTAGCATATGCTTAGCGCTCACGTGCTCCCACATGAGGTGCTTGAAGTAGTGTTCAACACTAACAAATTTGAGGCGCTCACGTGGGGTCACGTGAGGTGCTTGAAGTAGTGTTAAACGCTAAAAACTTGAGGCGCTGTTTCTTTGGGTTTATTCCCTTATTTTTTCTGAGCGCTAAGCGCTATTGAGTCACGTGGGATCACGTGAGGCGCCTCAAATGGAAACAGCCTTTGATTTACTCCCTTTTTTCTTTATAAGTACTAAGCGCTAATTGGGGGGGTCACGTGGGGTCATGTGAACCAGTCTCAGTTGTCCTCTTTGTTCATCAAGGGTGCTCACGTGGGAGCACGTGATCGGCCATTATCATGATGGGTGCCAATCCTTTTACGTGGATGAAGATCTGCGTTTCGAGACTTTCAAGCCCATTGTTTTGTAAGAATTAAATTCTTCAGACTTAGTTTTTCTCTTAGGTTTGGGATCTGCATGGCGGAATCTCCTCGATGAGAATTAAATTCTCAACTTGTGAAGAGATCTGCTTCTGTAGATCTTTTACCATAAGGAAGAACTGAGTTCTTATATGAAGGGTTAAACCCTTGTTTTATCAGAGGAATTAAATTCCTATATACTTTTTGGGAGAATTAAATTCTCTGAACTTAGATCTTCCCCTTGGCTTTGGATCTGCATAGCAGGATCTCTCCAATAAGAATTAAATTCTCAACTTGTGGGGAGATCTGCTTCTGCAGATCTCAACCAAACGAAGAACTAAGTTCTTTTTAAAAGAGTTAAACTCTTATGGAGGTGAAAAGGAGATGAGATATTCTCTGTGTTTTGTTCCTTCTCTTACCTAGAGTTTCTTTTTCTCTTTTAGGAGATCTTCTTCTCTCTGGAGAACTAAATTCTCTTTTCTTTTAAGCTTACGAGGGGGTTTTTCTCTCTATTTCTTCTATATCCCTTTTTTGTGTCTCTTGGCTCCTATTTATAGGAGAAAGAAAAGAACCAATGTGTTTTTTTTTTTTTTTTGAAATCTCTTTTAGATCAATCGGTGAATTTTATTCACCGTTGGATTTTTAATCCAAGAACTTCTGTTTTACAGAAGATATTTCTCACAAGATTAGGAAAATATTTCCCTATACAGAATCTTCTTCTGTAAATTGGTGATTTTTTATTCACCATTGGATTTTTAATCCAACGGCGCTCTGCTTTACAGAGCGCAATCTTTCTTGTTTAGAAAGATCTAAGGAAGTATTTTCCAAATAGGGCTTTAATTCCTTTTATTTTAGAATTTAATTCTATTGATTCAGAAGGCATAGGAGCCCATCACGTGTAGCACGTGACCCCTCAAAGTTAAGTACATTAAAGAGCGTCGCGTGCTATCACATGACTTTTTCCTGGCCAATTGTTTGTTTTAAGAAGACGCCTATATACTTTGTATATAGAAGGCCACGTGTCTGCACGTGAGGCTCAGTTTTAGCCTCAATTTCATCCTTGCTTTATCAAGCGCAGTACCTATCATATGTGGACACGTGATGCTCTGTTCGGGGACTTTTCCTATTGCTTTTATATTTATTATTCAGTTTTCATGAGGGAACAAATGCCCCCACGGCGTTGTTCTCACGTGGCTTGTACGTGAGTGCAACGCTGTCAACTTTACAGACGTTGGATTGCCTAGGGGAACGGGGAGGTGAACCGCCCTTGTCACGTCTTATAAATGCAAGGGTTTGGTTCTATATGCAGCCACTGTTTCTTTCATCTTCTTCCTTCTTCGTTTTCTTTGAGAATTTAATTCTCCTCCTCAGAGCTTAGTTCTCTGCCATTGCAATTCCAGAGTTAAACTCTGTCAAAAAGAAACCCTTTTTTGGTAAAGATCTTGCACATCAGAAAGAAATTTTCTTTTTGAACAAAATTTCTGGATTTTAAATCCATTCTGAGAGCTTTGCTCTCCTCTAAAACCCATCTCTTAGTGATCCAAAGATGTGATCTTTGAGCAGTAAACCTTCATATCTCGGGCATTCCCCTCTGATTCTTTTTGAGGCTTCATGGGATTTTGTTTCTCATACATTTTTTATGAGTTTTTGGAATTCAATTCCATCACATAAAAGGAATTTAATTCCTCAGGCGAAGAGCTTACCTTTGAAAGATCAAGGGGACCCTTCGGGAATTTTATTCACTGGTGTTCTTGAAAATCTTTTCATAAGGTTTTACCCTTATTCACACAAATTTTAATTTGTTGCGTGTTTAACAGAACTCGTTTTCCCAAGAATTTGTGTGAATTCCAATGTCTGTTTCAATAAGCATTTTCTTGATCAGTTTGATCACTAAACTTTCATTGATTTCTCTTTCCAGACACTATGGCCGCTCATCTGTACGATCTTGACGAAATTATTTCTTATGAAGACATTCGCGCACAAGGCCGTTGTCAAGACCAGGAGTTTACAAACGCCCAATGCGCTGAGATTATGAGTCGCTTCAATGAATACAACGGTCGACTACTTCCTCGTCGCTCCGCTCTTCTAAAGATCGTCGTGAGAGCGATATGGAACGCATTTCCTGGATTTTATGAAGCCATGCTTCTTAAAGCACTGGATGATGCCTAAGATAAGGTGCACTCAGTATATCTGATGGGCTTGATCTCGAAGAGGCGGCGAGATAATCTTGTTGATATCTTGCACCAAATTTTCTAACAGACGACGATAATCTCCGCCTATCAGAGGATGGACGACATCAGCGAGGATCCTGACGCTTGCATTCGCGAGAGGATGCACACAAAAATGGTCAGAGAGGCCAGAATCATTTTAGATGGTCTTACTTCTGAATTTCTCAATCCATGTCCCGGATTTAATGTTTTACCATTGTAAACATTTTAATGATGTTTTTGTTTTACTGTTTTCATCAATGTAAGAATTTTCTGAGGTATGAAGAGCAAATTTTTCCTTTCTATGCATTTATTTTATGCATTAAGACTTTTCGCACATACATGAGTGGGTACGCTTTGAACGCTTAATTGGATGCGAATCAAATGTTCTCTTTACTGCCTTGTATAGTATGTGGTTGATGTCCACGGGTTATGCCTTTTTGTTTTGACTTAGTGCAAAGTAGTCTACGTACTCTTGAATAGCATCTCCATTTCAGTGGCATATAATTTTGGCAAGAGTGACCTGTAGATGGTATATAATAGTCCATCTTGACCTCCTTGCAGGGTAGCGATGGCTTAGGAAACAGGTTCAAGTCTGCCGTCTAAGACTTTTCAACTTTATGAGCCGTGAGGGTCTCATAAAGATTTTTCTCCCTACGAGTCGAAAGGATCTCGTAGGTGTATTTTCTCCTTAGGAATCGTGAGGATTCCTAAGTGCGTTTTCTCTTGAGAGTTGTAAGGATCTCACAAGAGAATTTTCTCCCTTACGAATTGAGAGGACTCGTAAGTGGTTGGTGAGTTAACTTGTTTCCGAGTCGAAGCACTGCTCCGACGGGGAGGTCGTTGGCGGACTTGTTTCCGAGACGGAGGTCATTTGTTGACGTATTTCCGAGACGGAAGTCATTGGCTGACGTGTTTTCGAGACGGAGGTTACTAGATGATGTATTTTCGAGACGGGGTCATTTGCTGACGTATTTCCTGTTAGTTATATGTATGCCCTAGAGGCCATTACTATACATAGGATGTATATTGTAGTGGATGCTGGGACATATATAGGGAGGACTTTCTTGCTCGACATGATAGTATGCTATCTGGTTGATCTTTACCTTAACGTGTACACTGATTGTCTCTCTATTACATGTTGGTAAAGCCCTTAGGATGTGTACTTAACTACATGGACTATGATGCGGATCATACTAGTGGGGACATGGTAGTCCATAAGTATATCCTTCAAAGTCCCTAGTCGTGGGTGTATCGAGACGGGACATCGATATACCAGAGTAGACTAGCGTATACCTTCTCGACCCATATAGATGGGCGATGGATGATCCCATATCCATTGGTGTTTGACATCAGAGATGATATACGGGTGCTCAGTAGAGACTGGGTACACTGGATGGACTCGCCGAGAACTCCCAGATGGTATTATACCTCACGTCAGATGGCAGTTCTCTGGTGACACTGGTACAGAGTAGTCTGTTGACCCGAGATCGTCATAGAGTCTTGTGTGGTTCCCACTGTGCTTTGATTTCCATCTTACCACGTCCAAGAGGGCGTGCAAAACGGTGGTTTTTGGGTACAGTCCCGAGTCACATGGAGGCAATGAGCGATAGGAGGGGATTCGTCTCTCCCGGTATAGGGAGTTGATGTTGCGCTGTGTTCGATTGGCTATAACAGGAAATCCCTGGCCAGGGTTGCTGAGATTTACTGGTAAGTGTTACCAGTAGTTTCTCGAATTGTTATAGACCTCATATCGACACGACTTATCGAGCTATTGGGGTCTGACGTTTACCACCCCTAGGCGAGATATACGACATATCAGACGATCAGACCGGACTGTACGGTAGTGTTACTGGTTGGATTCACTGGAGTGTGAGCGGGCTTGCTCGTCGATCTTCTGATCGCTCAATACCCGGGTGGCCGTTACGTTTAGCAGACCGCTTGCGGCTTGTGGGTGTTTGATATGATCATCATCTGCTGCCGGCGTATTGACGAGTCTTTAGAGTCCTACACAGAGGTTTCCTGGCTCAAGCGAAACGAAATAGGAGCGTATATGAGATATGTGCGGGACCGAGAATAATGCGTGTATGTGATACCGTATTCCATTCTCGCGATAGATGTATCGATTGGTTGTATGCGATATAACCTAGTTATCGATTCAAGGATTGATTCGATAAGCCGATACATTGGATACTAGTCGGTTATGTGCGACATGACCGGATCATTGAATCAAGTGTTGATTTAATGATTTAATGTATAATTATATATTTGATATATTACTTTGCATTAACTAGTATTGGTTCACTTTAAATGGATTTTCTCACTTGAAGTTCACATGTTGTATATGTGATATACTTTTGTGCACTTGATTGTATCATGTTTGATGATACATGTTTACTTGAGTTTGTGTAAAGATTAAACCATGGTTATTTAAATGGTTAGGGTTTTGTTTTTCACATCTATTTGTTCATTTATTTATTTATTTTCTTTTTGGAAAAAGAAATGAGAAGAATGGTGGCTTTCTTTGTTTGTATTTGAAGATTCATGAAGCTTTGACTTTGTCCACCATTCTTATCTCATGCTTAACCCTAACCATTTGATTTAACCCTAGTTTATTCTCTACACTTGACCATGGTTGTATGATGATAAGTTTGGAATTTCTTTTCTTTGTAAATAAGAACTTATCATATTCAACCTCTTCTTCTTCTTCATCTTCAAGAAGAAAAACCTTCCTCCATCAATGGCAACTCTTGAAAAAGAGTGAGAAATCCAATTCTAAAGTGAACCCACTTTCTATTTCTTCATCCTCTACCTCTTGCCAAGTAGTAGAGTGTGTTTTCTTCACAAGTTTCTTGACTTGGTGAAGTCGGAGCTTGATTTAGCGATGCCTCGACGTAGATCATCTTCGGCATGGACATCGATAACCTAGCCCGTCCATTCTCCGATGAAGCCGACGCTAGAGCCCGGGACTTGTTATGGACAGCGAGGAGACTTCATTGCGGAGCTATGGAGGTGGAGAACCGGATCTACAAAGGTTGTATTTCCGTATTCCCTTAGTTAAGTGTTAACTAGTTTGCATTTTCGCCTAGACATCTAGCCAACGATCCGTAGTCGGGTTTCTCGGCACCTAGATTTTTTGAAATTGGCATGTTCGATGCCTTGTGAGACCTCATTAGGGTGCCTAGGAACCTTACAGTGGTATCAGAGCCTAGCTAGACCCTTAGGCGAAGTCTAGACGGAATTTGAAACCCGAACGAACCCGAAACCCGATCACAAAATGGCTCTCTGGACTTTTTCTAAAAACAGGGATTTTTCAGTATTAAAAATATGTAGAAATATCAGCAGGAATATCTAAGAGTTACTGTAAACTTCGATGCCCTAATTCCATTAAAGCGCCGCGCTTCCGCGGCACGATCATGGCTCGTGCGGCGGAACCGCGGCCCGTTTGTCGTGTTGTGAGGTGATGTTTGCACAGTAACTCCTATTTAACAGTGCTGGTTTTCCTGGGTATTTTTAATATTTTTTCAAGAGTTGAATATTTCTGGGTTGTTTTGGGGATTCGAATGTTCGATCGGATTATCAAATTTTGTCTGTGTGGCTTTCCGGATAATTTTTATAAAAAGTTCGACCGGATATAAATACCCAATTTTTCCCCTGTCGGGAAATTTCCAAATGTTGGATTTTTCCGTAGTTTAACGACGTTCTAAGTAGTGCAAGTAACGCGATGGACCCTCTAGAAGACAAAAAACCTTAACTCGATTATGTGACCGTCTTGAACTGCTCTTTGAACCTTCGGGTTTAGGGCAGTACGGCGTGCCACATGTGAGGCGTTGGCTTGACCCTTCTACGGCTGGACCGTTGGTACTGAGGCACGAACGGAATGTTGTTAGACTTGTTTCATGTGTTGATCTGTATCGGGAAAACTTGGGTGTTCGAATGTTCAATCGGAAAGTTTAACATTTTCTAATTATCTGGAATGGGATACAATAATTGGAATTCACAAAAAGTTATGAGATAACTGAATGAATGTTATAAACATAGCACTTTAGTCTCACTTGATCGGTTGCCACGGAATTTTGATGTGATCAAAAGTCCGTCGCAATCACGTAGCGTATGTGGATACTCGCCGGGTAAACTTAATAGACAGCTACATCCCATAGCCCCGACCAAGTGACTGTAGGAGAACCCCGTCGCCGAAAGCATCCGTCCGGGTGCTCGCGGTAGCGGTGTTCCGCCATGGTGCACTTCGTCGACGGTATCTGGGGTGCGGCCGCCTACTGATGTTTGCGACGAGCATTCGATCAGGATGTCGGGAATCTTGTTGAATTGCCCGACTTGATATTGAAAAGTGTTTTCGATTCTGAGACTAAAATGCGGGGTTTATAATTGTTAGGCATGCGATGTCTAAGTAATTCATTTGGTCAGGCATGCGATGTCTGAGGTGGTTGCGGATTCCAACTGTTGTAGTTTTACACTTTCTTTTCTGTGACCGTAAGTGTAATATGTGATATCGCCGGTTTCGTTGCTATATGTCAACGACAATTGGGATGCGCATGTTTACTTACATTGATGACATGTGATGTTATGAGTTGCTGGATATGTTATATTGGATCGTCGTGTTTGAATAGCCGGGGGTTGATTGATAGGATATGTCCGTGTTCAAGTTTAGTTTAAATACCGCAATCAAGACGGTTTCGCTTGTAGCTAGCCGGTTGAGTACGGGTCGTCCGCAGGGAGATGGGAGTCTTTTTCAAAGTGTTTTAACGAGTTAAGTCCTGTTTTCAGATTTTGTTGTGGTTATCTAAGTGTAAGTTGATATTTAAAGAGAGCTCGTTACGGTGAGGATTAGGTTAGTTTGAGTTAGGAGTCTCCACATCTTTCGTTGCCCCACTTAATATCGGTGTTACGGTAATCGGCAACAACGGGGATTAGCACGACTGGGAAGGAACTTGCGAGTATAAGCTAGGCTTTCCAACGCATAGTCCTTCCTTTTGGTGCTTGTCCGTCCGTTCTTGGCTCTTATCCATAACCTTCGGTTAATTCAACCACAACCGGTCTCACTACGGAATCACCGCTATCATGTAGGATAGGGTGCCTTAAGGAGCGGATTGTGGTTCAATTAACGGGAGTCGATTTAAGTTGTTGGGCAAGGAAAGAGTGAGAGAGATTTCCTTCTCTCAAACTTTCCTTATCCTACCCTAACAAGTATAAAACTACTCACACTTCATAATACGGAAAAATAAAACAAACAAAAGAGGAAGATAGAAAGAAGGAGTCTAGAAGAATACGACTAACTATTTGCGACCTCACCTTGGCGAGGATCAAGCGTAAGTATCATTGTCGTATGAATGATAAAGAAAAAGAGAGAAGAAAGAAACAATCAAGCAAATAACAACAACTACTTAAAAATTAAAATTACAACAAATTACAACAAGTAAAGAAAGAGACAAGCATGATAATAAATGGTCTTCTTTATTCATCACTCTTCACTCAAAAGCTCACTACAAGTTTAATGGAGAAGAGGTGAGAAGAGGAAGAAGAACAACACTAAAACTAGGCAAAATGAGAATACAAAAATTGACCCTTTCCTTCACAAAGTTCTGGGCTATTTATAGGCCAAGAAATGAAATCCTAGGGCAACCACCAGAACCCATCTGAAAATACCATCCTACCCCTGGAAACTTTCTGTCTTTGGCGCCAGAATGGCCGCGGATCCGCGGCCTGGACCCCACTTTGGCCGCGGATCCGCGGCCCTTTGGAAGAATTGGACTTTGGGCTTTTTGATGGCACCCTGGTTTGATGTGTACATTATTCTGGTACATGTATTTTCTCAACTTGGCTCCACGATTTTTCCAGAATTTCTGTTGAGAGAAAGGTGGACTTTTTGTCAAGATTTTGTCATGATTGTCTCGAGCTCCGCGTAGATCTCTTGGATCTTGTGCTACCATTGAGCCTTGTGCATTGATTTGACATTGATTTGACCTTTTGTCTTCCTAAACTGGTATCTGGCAACATACGGATGAAGAGCGGAGACCGTGTTTTATCTGTGGTTGGCAGGGACCCGGACTTTTTTTCGTGTTTTCCATGAATTTCACCGTTTTAGAACCGAGAACCTGTATCCTGCAATTGACTAGCAAACACGGCTCAAGAGTATCTACGGATATGCAATGTGATAAAAATTTGGCGGTATGAAAATGCAAAAATCTGATATGAACAAATACCCCCAAACTTATCATTTGCTCGTCCCGAGCAAAGCCCATTTATTCAAAAAAAATTTCCTAACCTCACTTTCGCAGGGAACGCGATTGCACTGAGCATGTGCAACAAGCCGTTAAACCTCTAGGTGTCCCTAGTAGGAGGAGTGTTGTCTTCTGAGGGTTTTCAGCGGATACTACCCACAAAATCCGGTCAAGTTGGTTTGTAAAAATGACTAAGTTTCAAACCCTAAAGTTTTGTTTTTAGAAAATAACAATTCTATAATCCTAAGTCCAGACTATCGAACCTTTATTTTTCACACCTCGCTTCTTATTTAACTACAGATTTTATATGTCTTTACGTGCAGTGCAAATAGTGTCGTTAAGTTCTAGAAGGATCGATAAAAGTCATCATGTCGCACAATAATGCCCAGATAACAATTTTAAAAGGATCACATAAGTTTTATAAAGAGTTAAGCATTTTTCAAGTTTCGTTTTCCAGTAAGGTTTCAACTTCAGAATTTCTATCTTCCTTAACAGGAAACTAAGTCGTATTTTTCACTCCACCTTTTTCTTGTTTTCATTTCATACACACCTCTGTGAACGTGCAATAGTCTTTATCAAAGAGTAAAACCTTCATATCTCCGTTAAAAATTTTTTTTTTAAAAGCCTGTCTTTTATCAAGATTATTCTCACACAAAGAACCGTTAGGAATTTTAACTCGGAGAGAACACTTGCTTGACTTTGTTTTAAACTGGACTTTCTAGGCTTCTTAGCGAGCTTTGGGCCAATGCACCCAAACCAGTTGGTTTTAGGGAATTAGGTGTAGAAACACCCCAGCGGACTTAATTACTCAAGTTACCTAGGTACAAAAACAAAAGACAGTTTGTCGTGAAAATCAGATGATTTGATACGAACGGAGATATAACCGGTAGTTCAAATATTTTTTTGGATAAAAGACGTGTTTAGTGAGTTTGGTGTGTAATCATTCCAATCAAGTTTTAGATGGGTTATTTTTCATACTTAGCTCCAATTACGGCATCAATAACGTTCCTTCATATTCGCTTTACTTCATAAACTATTCTTGACATTACTTATTTCAGAACAAACCTATTTGATCCTCAGAAAATCATTTATCTGTTTAAAAGTTTAAACATGAAAGACTTGTCATCTAATTCCCAAAATCTTACGACACGTGTAGTGTGATGTAAAGACGTATATCAGCTATAGTTAACATCAAAGGCGAGTTATCTTTCAGGTTTTCAAAATCCAAACATAAGATCTAGTTATTCCTATTTTTTCAAACAAAAACCGTCGAAATGTTGAATCAGAGTTATTTCACAAGCTAACTTGACAGAAAAGTTTTTATGTTTTTAGAAAATTTTCAAATTTTTATGGATTTTATGGATTTAATATGCAGATGCAAAATATACATATGAATGCGAAGGTAAGAAATGCGTACCGAGCGTACCCCCAAACTTAAACTGGACAGTGTCCTCACTGTTGTTGCATGAAGAGATCAGGTTGAAGGTTCAAAATTGTCGGTTAGTGATACACAATTTTTATTTGTTTTTGTTTTTAAAGAAAAGAAAAAGAATATACACAAATATATACAAAATGGTTTGTACATACCCCCAAACTTATTTGGAACAGTGTCCACTGCTCTTGGCTGGATAACCGAAGTTTGGAGGTAGGCAGAGGAAGATCATTCAGGGTAAACCGGCTCCTTTAAGAACAGGAGCTCCCCTGTTGGATCGGCGCTAAGGTACGGTTTGCATCGGTGTCCGTTTACCTTGAAAAGTGAACCGTCCTTTGGATTTTCCAAATCCACAGCGCCCTGCGGATACACATTCCGCACAAAATACGGCCCTTTCCAGCGAGATCTCAGCTTTCCAGGATGGAAGTGAAGTCGGGTGTCGTAAAGCAGTACCTGCTGACCAGGTACGAAGGTTTTGCGCAAAAGGTGTTTATCGTGAAACACCTTCGTTCGATTCTTAACGACAACCGCGTTATCGTAAGCCTCATCCCTAAGCTCGTTCAGTTCGTTCAGCTGCAGCTTCCGATGGCTGCCCGCGTCCTCAAGAGACAGATTCAGCTCCTTTATCGCCCAAAATGCGCGATGCTCGATTTCGACGGGAAGGTGGCAGGCTTTTCCGTACACAAGCTGATAGGAAGACATGCCAAGGTCGGTCTTATAAGCGGTTCTAAATGCCCAAAGGGCATCAGTGAGTTTCAGAGACCAATCCTTACGGTTCTTGGAAACCGTCTTCTCCGGTATCTGCTTGATTTGCCGATTTGAAACTTCGGCCTGCCCACAGGTTTGGGGGTGGTAGGGCGTAGAAAGCTTATGATTAATGGAGTATTTCCGCATTAAGGCTTCGAAAGTTTTATTGCAGAAATGACTTCCATTGTCGCTAATGATCGCTCGGGGGTGCCCAAACCGGGAGAAAATGTTTTCTTTAAGGAACCTAACGACAACCTTGTTGTCGTTAGTCCGGCTGGGCACAGCCTCGACCCATTTAGAGACGTAATCAACAGCTAGAAGAATGTACAAGTTCCCAAAAGAGCTGGAAAACGGCCCCATGAAGTCTATCCCCCAAACATCGAAAATCTCCACAACCAAGATCGGTTGGAGCGGCATCTCGTTTCGCTGGGATATCCGGCCCATGTGTTGGTACCGGGAGTAAGTCTTGCAATAGTCATGAGCGTCTTTGAAGAGTTGTGGTCAGTAGAAACCACATTGCAAGATCTTCTCAGCTATCTTTCTGGGCCCAAAATGCCCGCCACACGCTTGATCGTGGCAAAATGACAGCACACTCTTGAATTCCTCATCAGGGACACACCGACGAATAATCTGGTCGGGACAGTACTTGAACAAGTAGGGTTCGCCCCAGTAAAAATGTTTTACTTGGGATAAGAAGCGAAGTCTGTCCTGACTCGACCATTTAGTCGGTAGTAATCCCGTGGCCAAATAGTTCACAATATCTGCGAACCAGGGTTCGTATGATACTGTCAAGAGTTGTTCATCCGGGAAAACGTCGTTGATCGGAATTGGAAGCGAAGGCGAAGAAGGAAGTCGAGAGAGATGGTCGGCAACTACGTTTTCACATCCTCGTTTGTCCTTAATGACAAGGTCAAACTCTTAGAGCAAGAGGATCCAATGTATTAACCGAGACTTTGCATCTTTCTTCGCAAAAAGATGGCGCAGAGCTGAATGGTCAGTGTAGACAATGACTGGGGAGCCGATGAGGTAGGGCCTAAACTTTTCTAAAGCAAATACAACAGCTAAGAATTCCTTCTCAGTTGTTGTATAATTGAGTTGTGCGTCGTTCAGGGTTCGGCTCGCGTAATAGATTACGTGCGGCATCTTGTTGATGTGCTGTCCAAGGACAGCACCGATGGCAAAGTCGGATGCATCGCACATAATCTCGAATGGGTGCGTCCAGTCAGGCGAAGAAAGAACGGGAGCAGAAGTGAGTGAGCGTTTCAGTGACTCGAATGCAGTCACACAGCTCGAGTTGAAGTCGAAAGGCGTGTCCTTGGCCAGCAAAAGCGTCAAGGGCCTAGCAATCTTGCTAAAGTCCTTGATAAACCGTCTATAGAAACCGGCATGGCCAAGGAAGGCTCGGATATCTCTGACGCATCGGGGAGGAGGCAGATTGGAAATGACCTCAATCTTTGCTTTGTCAACCTCTATGCCATTTTGCGAGATGATATGTCCTAAGACAATACCTTCGCGCACCATGAAGTGGCATTTCTCCCAGTTCAAAGTGAGATTCTTGTCCTTACAATGGGTAAGGACAGCGTCAAGATGCAGCAAACACTCGTCAAAGGAGTCGCTGAAGATGGAGAAGTCATCCATGAAAATCTCCAGAAATTTTTCCACCATGTCAGAGAAAATTCCCATCATACACCGCTGGAAGGTAGCGGGCGCATTGCATAACCCAAAGGGCATGCGTCGATATGCAAACGTGCCGAAAGGACAAGTGAAAGTGGTCTTGTCCTGGTCTTTTTCGGCGATGGGAATTTGATTATAGCCGGAGTAGCCATCAAGAAAGCAGTAGTACTCGTGTCCGGCCAATCGTTCAAGCATCTGGTCAATGAAAGGTAGCGGAAAGTGGTCTTTCTGCGTTGCGGCGTTGAGTTTTCTGTAATCAATGCAAACTCGCCACCCAGTTTGGGTGCGAGTAGGGATTAACTCGTTCGCCTCGTTGGTTATGACCGTGATGCCCGACTTCTTGGGGACAACATGAATGGGGCTAACCCACTGGCTATCAGAAATAGGGTAAATGATACCACTATCTAGACATTTGACGATCTCCTTCTTCACAGCCTCCTTCATGACTGGATTAAGACGTCTTTGTGGATCCCGGGCTGGTTTGGCATCATCCATCAGATGAATGTGATGCTCAACGATCAGGGGACTAATCCCCTTGATGTCCGCCATGGACCAGCCAAAAGCTTGCCTGTTGCTGTGCAAGACCGTGAGAAGGGCTTTCTCTTTGCTCTGGAGCTAGAGAAGCCGAGATGATGACAGGAAGGGTCTCGTTCTCACCTAAGTAAGCATACTTAAGGTGAGACGGCAACGGCTTGAGTTCGAGCGTTGGAGGTGAAATGATGGAAGGCAAGACTGGTGCAAAGGTCTCGAACTCAAAGGACTCCAGCAAAGGTTCAAAACGAGTGTAGGCAACCGAGTTGGATGGTTCAGGTAACTCATCCGGAAAGTCAAAGAATTCAAACTTGGGTTGTGCGTGGCTAAGATCGTTCAAGAATGTGAAACACTCGTATTCGTTGTCGGGCGCAGAAACAGCAGCAGGTTCGAAGAGAAACGCACTAGTGGCGTCGAGATTTTCGTGATCAAACAGAAACTCCTCGAATTCACACTCTTCAGGGGTGATCTCCTGGATCGAGCAGACATCCAGTATATGAGCATTAAGTTCGGCGGGCTGATTCCCCAACCTAAAAATGTTGAGTTCAATCGTCATATTTCCAAAAGAGAGGTTCATTGAACCATTGCGACAATTGATCACAGCATTTGAGGTTGCGAGAAATGGGCGACCGAGTATCACCGGAATTTGATTCCGGGGGTTAGCTACAAGCTGTGTATCTAAGACAATGAAGTCGACGGGGAATATGAAGTCCCCGACTCTTATTAACACATCCTCTAGCTCACCCCTAGGATGGGTGATCGATCGGTCGGCCATCTGGAGAGTGCAGTGTGTGGGTTTCAGCTCTCCGACGCCTAATTGCTCGTATACTGAATACGGAAGCAAGTTAACCCTGGCACCAAGATCTAATAGTGCGCGGTTGATGTTCTTATCCCCAATAGTAATTGAAATCGTAGGACAGCCACGGTCCTTCCGTTTTTGTGGTAAAGATTGGGTAAGGGCATCACTCACAGCACTAGCCAAGAAAACTTTCTTGGGTACCTGAGACTTCCTCTTTTTCGTGCACAAGTCCTTTAAGATTTTCGCGTAAGATGGGACTTGTTGGACAGCATCTAAAAGAGGAATGTTAATGTTAACTTGCTTGAATAACTCCAAAATCTTCTCCATTTGTGGATTTTGTTTGTTAGACCTCAACCGGTTTGGAAATGGAACATTTTGAAAATTGGTTGAGTCTAATGCTGGAGGAGGAGATTTTGGAGTTGGAACGGATCCCAGAATAGATGTTTTCGTGGAGTGAGAAGCGGATCCGTTCAGAGCAGAAGAAGAGGAAGGAGAGCCTGTTAAAGAATGGAGAATAGGCTCAGAAGACGAAGAAGAAGAAGAAGAAGAAGAAGTAGAAGAAGCGGCCGGGGTGTCATCGTTGATTCGCTTGCCAATGTTGTTTTGCAGCATCCTTCCCGATCTCAGTGTAGTCACGGCACTCACATTATGGTTTTGTTGTTCAAGAGCAACATGTGCATTATGTGGGTGACCGGGATTTGGAAGTGGCTGGGACGGGAGCTTCCCCTTCTCTCGCTCGCTCAAGGCCGCGTTCAGCTGTGCAATCTGGGCCTCGATGGTCTTGATGCTTTGCCCGTGTGCGGCAGTGTGTTGCACTAAGGATTGAATCGAAGACTGGATGTTGGCGGTGGATTGAGTCGATTGTTTAACAAACGCCTCCAGACTTCGCTCGAGCGAGGAAACCTTATCGTTGTTTGACGGAACAAAATTGTTTGGTGGAAAAGAGTTGTCGGTGCAAAGTTGTTCGTCTGGTTTTGGAAAGGCTGGGGTTGGAAGGGTTGCTGATATTGGTGTTGAGTTTGTTGCTGCGCTTGTTGTGGCGGCGTAGGGGCCCTTTGGAAATTGTTGCCCTGGAATTGATTCTGATTCTGATTCCAGGCGAAATTGGGGTGGTTCCTCCAACCGGGATTATAGGTGGAAGAGTATGGATCATTCCTCGGTCTTTGCTGGAAGGCAGCATTAACCTGATCCTGTCCTTGCGGGGGTGGATTGTAAGGACACTCTTCGGTCAAGTGGGAAGGATCGGAACAACAAGCGCAGATGGTACGAAGGGGGAGAACAGGGGCAGGAGCAGGAGCAGAAAATTTGCTCTCTATCGCTTCAAGCTTTCTTGTTATAGCAGCCATTTCAGCTTTCATCGCAATAGAGACATCGAGTTGGTGGATTCCTACCCTAGACTGACCGGTAGAAGTGGAGGTAGAAGAAGAAGAAGTCGGTCTGGTGCTCTCCCATTGTAGCGTTTGCTCCGCAAGATCGTCAAAGAACTGCCACGCTTCCTCGTCAGATTTCGATAGGAAGTGGCCCTGACAGATGGTTTCCAGCAACTGCTTCGTTGCTGGGTTCAGTCCCTCGTATAAGGTTTGGCAGAGTTGCCATTTCTCTATACCGTGGTGAGGACACTGAACAAGAAGGTCTTTGTACCGGTCAAAGCACTTCCAGAAGGGTTCAGAAGGAAGCTGGGAGAATTGGTTGATTTCATTTCGAATTCTTGCGGTCTTATGATTTGGATAGAATTTTTTCAGAAACGCTTTAACAAACTCGTCCCAGCTGGTGATTGAGTGGGAAGCGGTGCTATACAGCCATTTTTCAGCGAGGTCGCATAAAGTGAACGGAATGACCCGTAGACGTATAGCATCGTCCGACAGCTGGGTGGTTTTCATCATGGCACAGACATTTTGAAATTTGTTAATGAAGATATAGGTATCTTCAGATTCAAGCCCAAGAAAACGTGGAAGCATGTTGATGAAATGGGGCTTAATTTCAAAGTTGTCCCCATTGGCCGGAGGAAGAGAAAGGCAGGTGGGAAGTGCAGAACGGGTGGGGTAGAAACGATCCTGGAGCGCAATTCGCTGCGGCGCTACAACAGGCGGAGGTGGTGGAAGATTGGTCTCCGTAGGAGGTGGAGCCAATCCAACGGTGGTCAAAGAGATGTTCGGATTAAATCCTGACATCGCGGAAGAAGAGGTTGGTGAAGGTGAAGGTGAAGATGTATGAACAGAATTCCGGTCAACGTCGGAGTTGGCCGGCAAAGGAAGGGGTGAAAGAGGAGTGGACGGAGTATCGACTTCGGAGTCGATCGCGTAGTCGGTAGCGACTAACGTAACGCGGACTAGACGGGCGCTAGTGTCCCGAGTCCAAGCGGACATACACTAAACGAGTTTAGTATAGTCAAAGCGGAGAAGGTGAGGGTAAGAAAACGTCAATGAAGAAAGGCGATGGGTGGTGGGTGAAAATGGATTTGGCGACAAAAGGGCAAGTTTTTATAAAAGTTTTTGATATATATTTTTTTTTTTTTTTAGAAAGAGATTTACAGAGATATGTACGGAAATACGGCTTAAGCAATCACAAACAAGATTGCACAATCACACCTAGATCTAGGGTAACCTAGGTCTACTAGACCTGCTCCTGAACTTGATTGTCGAAGTTAAACAGTGTCGAGAAACAGGCTTAAAAATACACTGATCACGAGGCCAGGTAAGTGCAGAGATAAGGGGAGGTTGTCCAACGCTTTCGCGAAGTTCCTTAATTAAATAACCCTTTCTCTTTCGGCGGTTGCGCCTTTAACACTTTCCTAGACACCCCGTAAACAATATACGGTTAAGTGAGGTTCTAAACACGTTTATCTTCTCCTAATGAGCGCGAAGTCCTTAGGGCTGAAGTCTAGTATTTTTTAATTTACAATGGATAATGCATATGCTTTAGTGATTTTTGGGGTCCTGGGAAGGGTGATGAAATCCCCACCCAATCTGGATTGGTTTCAAGCCCCTTAAGTCCGTATTAAAGAATGCAAAACAGTAACAAATCAACTACAAACAATTTTTATTTTGCGGCGCAAAGAATCCTGCACAAGAACAGTTTATTGGAAGGGGGAGAAGAATTTGCGCAAAGAAGGCTGCAGAAAACACAATTCAGTGGAGTTCAGAGGAGTGGAGAGAGAAGAGAGAGTTACCCAGAAAAATTGGTGCCCAGAAGCAGCCAATTAGCCGCGGTTCCGCGGCAATAAGGCCCTAATGCCGCGGTTCCGCGGCTAAGTTGTGGACTTGGGTCTCCATTTTGCTGGTGTGGGCTCTGTTGGGTGTCTTCTGAGTTTCTGGATGTGTGGAATTCTGATTTGCTCACTGTATCTGCTCCAGATTTTGACAGTAGGCCGTATGCTTCGTTTTTTCGTCGCGGTGTAGCCGCGAAATGTGGGTCTATCTTCCCACGTCTTTGGCACTGTACTTGAACTCCGTATTTTCAACGTCCTTGGCGTCGAACTTGAACTTCGTATTTTCCTGCACACTTGCACAAAAACTAATCAAGAATAACAAGATGGTTTCTTTTACAAAGTATATATTTTTTTCGTTTTTTTTTTTTTATACTTACAAATTAACCCGAAATTACACAAAGAAACAAACTACCGTCTCCCCGGCAACGGCGCCATTTGATTGATAGGATATGTCCGTGTTCAAGTTTAGTTTAAATACCGCAATCAAGACGGTTTCGCTTGTCGCTAGCCGGTTGAGTACGGATCTTCCGCAGGGAGATGGGAGTCTTTTTCAAAGTGTTTTAACGAGTTAAGTCCTGTTTTCAGATTTTGTTGTGGTTATCTAAGTGTAAGTTGATATTTAAAGAGAGCTCGTTAGGGTAAGGATTAGGTTAGTTTGAGTTAGGAGTCTCCACATCTTTCGTTGCCCCACTTAATATCGGTGTTACGGTAATCGGCAACAACGGGGATTAGCACGACTGGGAAGGAACTTGCGAGTATAAGCTAGGCTTTCCAACGCATAGTCCTTCCTTTTGGTGCTTGTCCGTCCGTTCTTGGCTCTTATCCATAACCTCCGGTTAATTCAACCACAACCGGTCTCACTACGGAATCACCGCTATCATGTAGGATAGGGTGCCGTAAGGAGCGGATTGTGGTTCAATTAACGGGAGTCGATTTAAGTTGTTGGGCAAGGAAAGAGTGAGAGAGATTTCCTTCTCTCAAACTTTCCTTATCCTACCCTAACAAGTATAAAACTACTCACACTTCATAATACGGAAAAATAAAACAAACAAAAGAGGAAGATAGAAAGAAGGAGTCTAGAAGAATACGACTAACTATTTGCGACCTCACCTTGGCGAGGATCAAGCGTAAGTATCATTGTCGTATGAATGATAAAGAAAAAGAGAGAAGAAAGAAACAATCAAGCAAATAACAACAACTACTTAACAATTAAAATTACAACAAATTACAACAAGTAAAGAAAGAGACAAGCATGATAATAAATGGTCTTCTTTATTCATCACTCTTCACTCAAAAGCTCACTACAAGTTTAATGGAGAAGAGGTGAGAAGAGGAAGAAGAACAACACTAAAACTAGGCAAAATGAGAATACAAAAATTGACCCTTTCCTTCACAAAGTTCTGGGCTATTTATAGGCCAAGAAATGAAATCCTAGGGCAACCACCAGAACCCATCTGAAAATACCATCCTACCCCTGGAAACTTTCTGTCTTTGGCGCCAGAATGGCCGCGGATCCGCAGCCTGGACCCCACTTTTGCCGCGGATCCGCGGCCCTTTGGAAGAATTGGACTTTGGGCTTTTTGATGGCACCCTGGTTTGATGTGTACCTTATTCTGGTACATGTATTTTCTCAACTTGGCTCCACGATTTTTCCAGAATTTCTGTTGAGGGAAAGGTGGACTTTTTGTCAAGATTTTGTCATGATTGTCTCGAGCTCCGCGTAGATCTCTTGGATCTTGTGCTACCATTGAGCCTTGTGCATTGATTTGACATTCATTTGACCTTTTGTCTTCCTAAACTGGTATCTGGCAACATACGGATGAAGAGCGGAGACCGTGTTTTATCTGTGGTTGGCAGGGACCCGGACTTTTTTTCGTGTTTTCCATGAATTTCACCGTTTTAGAACCGAGAACCTGTATCCTGCAATTGACTAGCAAACACGGCTCAAGAGTATCTACGGATATGCAATGTGATAAAAATTTGGCTGTATGAAAATGCAAAAATCTGATATGAACAGGGGTTTTTATGTGAGATGAGTGTTTTTCATTTTCATTCATGTAAAAACTTGTATGTAATATTCTTTTATTGGGGCACTTCCAGGTTGCGGAAGATGTCACCCTTTGTATATTATTTACTTTTCCGCACTAGGATAGACCCAAGGAGGGGAGCACAAGTGACCGGGTTCTGGAGTCCAGTGGGAGACCAACTCGAGGAGTCGAGTCCGGGTCTCCTAACTCTAGAATTGGTAGGGTTGCTTGCCGCTCTCGTAGGAGTCTAGGGGTGTGGGTTTGGCTATTCATCGCGACCGTGGAATCCGTGTTTTATACTGGCTCGTATTCAAAACACGGACGTCCTAGTATATCCAATATTTCATATGTTTCTTCTGCTCCGATATCTGTGATGTGATCATGTGATGTTCTGTGATAGATACAGTATATAGTATATATGATATATATATAGACGTTACTTATGTTTTACACCCGCGCTAGCCCTGCCCTGCTCTGCCGTTAGTTACCTAACCTAACGGTGCACGAGGGGACATCGAGGCGAATGCGGATGGCATAAGTGTATGTCGTATTTATCTGTGATGTTTAGGTAATTTAAATGATGGGACTTCATTAATGTGATTAATGAAAATAAAAGAAACCTAAGATGTTGTAGAATCGAATTTCAAAATTAAAACAGGTAGCTACAGTTCTTGCTTTGCACAGCGGTATATATGATATATCATGCACCTTATTCGATGAGGAAAGGACCGAGATCCCTTCACCGGGAGTGACTCCTTTACCAATAACTAGCAGATGCTACACACTCGGTTTGTCTTTTGATTGCTTTTAAGTGTTTTTGCTTTGCACAGTGATATATATGATATATCCCGCACCTCATTCGACGAGGAAAGGACCGACGATCCCTTCACCGGGAGTGACTCCTTTAGCAAAACTAGAAAAGCCTCAAAAGCACTCCATTTTAAAATTCATTCGATCCTACAACGATATAAAGTTCATTACACAAAAGGTTTTCTTAAAAACCTGTCGTAGCCCTCCGTCATTTCAGATAGGTAATAGTTAGTATTCGTGCTGCGTTTGTTGACTCAGTCAAGGCGTAGTGTGCGGTAGCTGATTATTGTTTATCTGCAAAGGATATGATGCGATTGGATTAGGGTAGTCGTGCAGCCTTGTTGACTCAGTCAAGGGTCGTGCGGGTGGGTTTAATTCAATCGAGAAATGACGGGTTGAACTTTACTTGTGGTCTATGATTTGTTGACTCAGTCAAGGTCATAGATCGCTTGGAGCAAAATATTATCGGGAATTTCAAGTGTTGAAATTTGCAATGAGATTGCATACCTTCTATGAGATAGTTGGATCCCGATACCCGCTGCGAGTAAGTGTTACTCCTGGGAGAGTTTTATACATTACAATTATCCGATCAAGTAGGTGTCTAGAAAGGTGTTAACGAGGTTACGCCTCTGGAAAACGAGGTTTACATTAATTAGGTTCGTGCGAAAGCACGGGGGACCTCCCTCAAAGTACCGACACTGGCCTGGCTGAAAGATTGGCGAACTTGTAGTGTGTAATTAATCCCGGCTAGTCTTTCCTTTTAGGGTTTGAAGGAAGATTTGATAAAAAGCAGTGAGAGCCTTCCTGATTAGATAAAATAATAACCAATCTATTCTTGACAGAGCGCACGCTAAGTGTTTTCTTCTCTCTCTCTCTCCAGGTAGCGACCATATCACGCCTTAATCAAGATAATAATACGGATTATTGACCGAACCCGCTTGTTATTCTGAGCTGGGGAACGTTGGTCCCGCTCCAACTTATAAATGTTATAAGACAGAACAGGAAATTGGGGAATACCAGATTTCCCGTGCCGCCCAAACGAAGAGAATGCATGCTGATGCATCATCTTCGGGTGTGTTCATTATACAGAACTGTTTCTCAGTATCCTTTACGTCCTGGGTAGATGATACCGGATCAGGATCCCAGATATGTAATCTGTTACATAGGGCTACAGACAGGTAGAGAACTGAGAACAGGTGATAAGTTTCATGAAGCAGAAAACGGGGCAAGTGTTGCAGCCAAGTCTGTTGGTCACTGTCACCCTGTATTACCAATACATTGATTCTAAACGAATGTTATTAGATACCGAACCTGATATACAAAATCATATCAGTCTCTTTATTACTAAAGAAATGATAAAATTTTGTATTGTTGGATAATGTTTTGAACATTTCCTATATCAAAAGTTGATCGGTTCAGGCACGTTATCTAAAAGCGTTGATGTTCTAAATCAAACTACAGTTCTAAGTATACAGAACACACACAAGAGGAAGAGTTCAGAATTGAACGATTCCTTCTTGAGGTATTGTAGACTAGGTCAGATCAATGCGACCCGACTGGCTAGAGTTACATAAAGATGCATATTTAAATTAGTTTGAACTTACATCTTGTGAAACTCGCCAGTCATGTCACAGAGATAAAATGGCCATAGCTCTGTTTATTGGAAACAGAGAAAGAGTTAGTGAACTCTTGGGATGATACATGTTGATGTATGTAGGTCCCCTGTCTACACATGCCAGGACTGGTTCTTTATACTTCATTATGTTCTCTGATGATCTTTCGAGTTTCTGACCTATGTTCCTGTTGAAACACAAGTCCGAACCTTTTGAGATATTCACAGAATATAAGTTAGAAGTAGAGAACCAAAATATGGGTATAAGTATTATGTCCTTTGATGTGATCAAGGAGGAGAATACTTGAGCACGGAAATTCCTGAACTATTCTAAAGGAGAATAAGATTCTCTCTCAGAATTACTCCTCCGTATACACCATAGCACGATGGTATATCGGGGTGGAGCAGATACACCCTATTTGATATGGTGTGCTCTATGATGAGTACTACTGAGTTACCTATTTCCTTTTGGGAGTTATGCACTTATGAAGTAGCATACCTATTGAATAGGGTTCGAATCAAATCAATGCCTACCACTTCATATGTGATATGGAAAGGGAAGAGCCCATGTCTTAAGCTAGTTAAGATTTGGGGTTGTCCGGCCTATGTCTAAAAGCAAAATCCGGACAAGCTCGAGGCAAGGTCTGTTATGTAGAACTAGAAATGTTCCAGCTATACAAACTACAGCAGATGATTTGGTACAACCAGAGGATTTAGTAGATACCAACGAACCTCAACCTCTCCGCCGATCTAGTAGGGTTCCTCACCCACCTGAGAGATACTTCGGTTCTCTATGACAGTGGGAGCGAGGATTGCATCATGTGATGATGACCCAACTAGTTTCGAGCTGGCCATCAGGAGTATGACTCTGTAAGAATGGCTGGATGTTTAGCGATCTGAGATGGAATCCTGATACACCAACAAAGTATGGACTTTAGTTGCTATATCTGAAGGGTTAAATCCCCATCAGGAGCAAGTATATCTTGAGAAGATTACTTGGTGTACATGGAAAAGTTGAGACTTTCAAAGCTAGACTTGTTAAAGGTTTTCGTCATCGACCAGGCGTGGATAATGATGAAACCTTTTCCAATATCTATGCTTAAGTCCATCCAGATACTACTTGCCATGGCTACATACCATGACTACGATATCTGGCGGTTGGGTGTCTTGACTGCTTTTCTAAATGATGATTTAGAAGAGTGTGTCTATAAGTACACAGCCAGAGGGCTTCGTAGACAGTGGGAGCAGCGGAAACGTGTGCAAGATGCTTTATAGGATAAAGCAGGCATCGCGGAGTTGGAACGTCTGTTTTGATGAATTAGTCAAAGAAGTTGACATCATCAAAATGGTAGATGAACCTTGTATAAACAAAAAGGTAGTAGGGAGTACGGTGACGATCCTCGTAAAGTACGTGGATGACATACTCTTGATAGGGAAGGAGTTTCTTATGCTATGCTCGATCAATCTCCGCTTATCACTAGGATTCTCCATATAGGATCAAAGTGATACCTACTAAATCCTGGATTTTGGATCTATGAGATAGATCTAAATGGATGTTAGGCTACTCACTAGTTGTAGTGAGATGGTATCAATCGATCCTGGGGAGAATCACTGGAAGGGTTCCAGGGTGATAAAGACGACTGAATGTCAGTCACAGGCATTGTCTTTACCCTCAATAAAGGGACGGTATGTTGGAAGAGTTCCAAGCTAGATACCGTGACATACTAGACGATAAAGGCTGGATACATCGCTACTTAAGATGCTACCAAGGAGGATGTTTGGGTGTATATTGGTTCATGAGATGAACAATGTTCCTCCCATTGTGTGACAATAGAGTAGTGGCTATGCCAAGGAACGCAGGTCCCATCAGTGATCCAGACATATTCTAAGGCAGTATCACCTGATCATGGAGATGATTGATCTCCAGGGGATCGAGGACAGGAGAGTAGACTCAGAGGACAACACAGCGGATCCACTCACAAAGGCCTTTTCCCAGAGAGAGACTTTTATGGGATGGTTGAGTATGAGATACTACAACCACTGCTACAGATGGCCCTAGTGCAAGTGGGAGATTGTTAGTTATATGTATGCCCTAGAGGCCATTACTATACATAGGATGTATATTGTAGTGGATGCTGGGACATATATAGGGAGGACTTTCTTGCTCGACATGATAGTATGCTATCTGGTTGATCTTTACCTTAACGTGTACACTGATTGTCTCTCTATTACATGTTGGTAAAGCCCTTAGGATGTGTACTTAACTATCTGGACTATGATGCGGATCATACTAGTAGGGACATGGTAGTCTATAAGTACATCCTTCAAAGTCCCTAGTCGTGGGTGTATCGAGACGGGGCATCGATATACCAGAGTAGACTAGCGTATACCTTCTCGACCCATACAGATGGGCAATGGATGATCCCATATCCATTGGTGTTTGACATCAGAGATGATATACGGGTGCTCAGTAGAGACTGGGTACACTGGACGGACTCGCCGAGAACTCCCAGATGGTATTATACCTCACGTCAGATGGCAGTTCTCTGGTGACACTGGTACAGAGTAGTCTGTTGACCCGAGATCGTCATAGAGTCTTGTGTGGTTCCCACTGTGCTTTGATTTCCATCTTACCACGTCCAAGAGGGCGTGCAAAACGGTGGTTTTTGGGTACAGTCCCGAGTCACATGGAAGCAATGAGCGATAGGAGGGGATTCGTCTCTCCCGGTATAGGGAGTTGATGTTGCGCTGTGTTCGATTGGCTATAACAGGAAATCCCTGGCCAGGGTTGCTGAGATTTACTGGTAAGTGTTACTAGTAGTTTCTCGAATTGTTATAGACCTCATATCGACACGACTTATCGAGCTATTGGGGTCTGACGTTTACCACCCCTAGGCGAGATATGCGACATATCAGACGATCAGACCGGACTGTACGGTAGTGTTACTGGTTGGATTCACTGGAGTGTGAGCGGGCTTGCTCGTCGATCTTCTGATCGCTCAATACCTGGGTGGCCGTTACGTTTAGCAGACCGCTTGCGGCTTGTGGGTGTTTGATATGATCATCATCTGCTGCCGGCGTATTGACGAGTCTTTAGAGTCCTACACAGAGGTTTCCTGGCTCAAGCGAAACGAAATAGGAGCGCATATGAGATATGTGCGGGACCGAGAATAATGCATGTATGTGATACCGTATTCCATTCTCGCGATAGATGTATCGATTGGTTGTATGCGATATAACCTAGTTATCGATTCAAGGATTGATTCGATAAGCCGATACATTGGATACTAGTCGGTTATGTGCGACATGACCGGATCATTGAATCAAGTGTTGATTTAATGATTTAATGTATAATTATATATTTGATATATTACTTTGCATTAACTAGTATTGGTTCACTTTAAATGGATTTTCTCACTTGAAGTTCACATGTTGTATATGTGATATACTTTTGTGCACTTGATTGTATCATGTTTGATGATACATGTTTACTTGAGTTTGTGTAAAGATTAAACCATGGTTATTTAAATGGTTAGGGTTTTGTTTTTCACATCTATTTGTTCATTTATTTATTTATTTTCTTTTTGGAAAAAGAAATGAGAAGAATGGTGGCTTTCTTTGTTTGTATTTGAAGATTCATGAAGCTTTGACTTTGTCCACCATTCTTATCTCATGCTTAACCCTAACCATTTGATTTAACCCTAGTTTATTCTCTACACTTGACCATGGTTGTATGATGATAAGTTTGGAATTTCTTTTCTTTTTAAATAAGAACTTATCATATTCAACCTCTTCTTCTTCTTCATCTTCAAGAAGAAAAACCTTCCTCCATCAATGGCAACTCTTGAAAAAGAGTGAGAAATCCAATTCTAAAGTGAACCCACTTCCTATTTTTTCATCCTCTACCTCTTGCCAAGTAGTAGAGTGTGTTTTCTTCATAAGTTTCTTGACTTGGTGAAGTCGGAGCTTGATTTAGCGATGCCTCGACGTAGATCATCTTCGGCATGGACATCGATGACCTAGCCCGTCCATTCTCCGATGAAGCCGACGCTAGAGCCCGGGACTTATTATGGACAGCGAGGAGACTTCATTGCGGAGCTATGGAGGTGGAGAACCGGATCTACAAAGGTTGTATTTCCGTATTCCCTTAGTTAAGTGTTAACTAGTTTGCATTTTCGCCTAGACATCTAGCCGACGATCCGTAGTCGGGTTTCTCGGCACCTAGATTTTTTGAAATTGGTATGTTCGATGCCTTGTGAGACCTCATTAGGGTGCCTAAGAACCTTACATTTCCGAGACGGGGTCAGTTGCTGACGTGTTTCCGAGACGGGGTCATTTGCTGACGTGTTTCCGAAACGGGGTCAGTTGCTGACGTGTTTTCGAGACGGGGTCATTTGCTGACGTATTTCCGAGACGGGGTCATTTGCTGACGTATTTCCGCGACGGAGTCATTTGCTGACGTATTTCCGAGACGGGGTCATTTGCTGACGTATTTCCATGACGGGGTCATTTGCTGACGTATTTTCGAGACGGGGTCATTGGATGACGTATTTCTGAGATGGGGTCATTTGCTGACGTATTTCCATGACGGGGTCATTTGCTGACGTATTTCCGAGACGGGGTCATTGGATGACGTATTTCCGAGACGGGGTCATTGGATGACATGCTCCGCTTTCTGCGGTGTCGGGGTTTTGACTCTAGGTTGTCTGTGAACTGCAGAGTCTTAGAACTAGGGATTGTGTCGTAGCTCTGATTGGTGGTGCTGTGTTTGTATTCTGCTGGAACGAGGGTGAACGTCATTGCTGATCTCATGGGATGCAGATGTTGTCGGTGAGATCTGACTCTCCTTTTGCCAGAGTTTGTTGGGACACGTGGTTCCTTTTTCGTTTATGCCCATAGATTGTATACAGGGGTCAGTATGGACTTACCTGCAGGGCAAAAGTTTCATTCTTTCATTTTTGTTTTATTTCATTCCGCGATGCTCTATTATTTCAGCTTTTTATATCGCGAAGGTCACGATTGCCCAATCATTTTGGCTATTTTTCGCGGTGCCCAATCATTTCGGCTATTTCTTCTTTTTACTCGTTGTTTTTTATTGCGAGTTGCCCAATCATTTTGGCTATTTTGTATGCATATCTTTTACTTGCTGATTTTGTTGCAAGTTGCCCTATCATTTCGGCTCTTTCATATGCATCTATGGCTCGCTGACTTTTCGCCGCGAGTATAGAACTTGGGATCTGATTCCAATCTTAGCATCAGCATCGCTGCGATTGGAACATTGCCAAGAGCGAATCATCACTTGCTGTGAAAGGACTTGAAATTTGTTACCGATTTAGGCATCAGAATCGCTACAACTGGGAGATTGCCAGGAGCAAATCATCATTTGCCTTTGTCGATTCGAACAAAGGTGGCTTAGCAAATAGGGCTAGGATTCTGTCGACTAAGGCTTTTGACTTCATGAGCCGTAAGGGTCTCATAAAGGTGTTTCTCCCTACGAGTCGTGGGGATCTCATAGGTGTATGTTCTCCTTAGAAGTCGTGAGGACTTCTAAGTGGTGTTCTCTCTTATAAGTCGTAAGGATCTCATAAGAGTATTTTCTCCTTATAAGTCGAGAGGACTTACAAGTGTCTGTTTACCAAGTAGGGACATTTCACGCCATCGGTGGAACTTGGTGGAGGAGACGTTTATTTGTGCCCGTGGATTGTATACAAGGGCCAATATTGAACCGTTTGTAGGGCAATCTGGGAAATGTGATGGCTTAAGAACAGGTTCAAATCCCTGTAGCTTAAGGCTTTTGAATCTTATGAGCCGTGAGGGTCTCATAAGAGGGTTCTCCTTATAAGTCGTGAGGATCTCGTAAGTGTAATTTCTCCTCAGGGATTGTGGGGATCCCTAAGTGTGTTGCTCCCTTATGAGTCGTAAGGATCTCACGCAGGTATTTTCTCCTTACAAGATCAAGAGGACCTTGCAAGCGTGCATGATTTTTTTTAACGAGTCTGCGCCCTTTCGGGTTTTCATAAACTCGTCGGTAGCCCTGCTGTTTTTACTCACGAAGACCTTTCGGGTTTTCATCCGTGCCCATCTTGCTTATGGACATACCTTTTTTTTTTTGCGTCAGCCCAAAGATGCTGCGGTTTGTAATAGTTTAAAAATATTTCGGTCCGTTGCTAGTTTTAGGACATTGCGGTCCCTAGCTAGTTTTAGGACGTTGCGGTCCATTGTTAGTTTAGGAATGTTTCGGTCCATTGTTGCCATTTTAGAGACAACGGTTTCGCTGGATACTACTTATAGAGTTTGGGCTTGGGAAGATAGCGAGCGGACATAGGCGTCGTCATCTATCGTTGACCTAGACCGTGACTCGTCAGGCGCAGTATTTTTTCCAGGAACCGGCAGTTTATTGGCCTGAAGGGTCTTTCCCCATGCATATCCATGAGCAAGTAAGCCCCGCCTTGGTAGACTTTGTCTATGATGTACGAGCCCTCATAGTTCGGCTCGAATTTCCCCCGTTTGGCACGATTGGGGATCATAGGTCTCTTGACCATTAGCACGAGTTCACTTTAACGAAATGTTCTCGGCCTGGTTAATCTTTCGTATGAGCACGTCATCCTTGTTTTGTAAGCTTCTAGGTTTTGTTGCGCTGTGAGATGAGTTTCATCGAGGGCGTCGAGTTCCTCAAGCCGAAGATGAGCATTCTCTTCGTCTGATAGCTCGTAATGAACCGCCACTCGTAGAGAGGGTAGCTCTATCTCCAAGGGGAGTACTGCTTCCGTGCCGAATACCAACGCATACGGCGTTGTATTTGTGGCCGTTTTGAACGTGGTCCGGTAAGCCCAGAGAGCTTCATGCAGTCTCTCGTGCCAGTCCTTTTTATTTTTGGACACCGTCTTCTTTATGATCTTTGTCAAGGTTTTGTTGAAAGCCTCAGCTAGACCGTTAGCTCGGGGATTATAGATCGAAGAGTATCTCCAGTCTATATTATGCTGCTGTGCAAAGCGGCTGATTCTGTGACTTCTGTAGGCCGACCCGTTATCGGAGATAATCCGTCGCGGAGTGCCGAACCGATAGATGACGTGTGTCTTGAAGAAATGGAGAATATTCCCCGTCTTCACTTCTCTTAGCGGTACTGCTTCTACCCACTTAGAGAAGTAATCGGTTGTCGCCAATATGAACTGATGTCCTCTGGATGACGCTGGTTCGATGGGCCCAATTATGTCGGTTCCCCACATTTCAAACGGCCAGCTAGCCACTGTTGGGTGTAGCGGGTTTGGATGCTGGTGGATGAAGTCTCCATGAATTTGGCACGAGTGGCACTGCTTCGCGTATTTGAGGCAGTCCTGAATCATCGTGGGCCAATAGTAACCCATCCTTTTGATCTTTAGCTTCATCTTCGGCCCGGCTTGATGAGAACCGCAGAGTCCGTCATGAGTTTCTTGGACGACTCTCCTTGCTTCCTCCGGTGCCAGGCATCTTAGCCATAAAGAGTCGAACGATCTCTTATATAGAGTATTGTTGACGAAAGCGAAAGACAGAGCTCGTTTCATGAGCCGATGTCTTGAGGATGCATCTTCAGGTGTTCGACGGGATTTGAAGTAGTATATAAATACTTTTCTCCAATCCTTAGCATTTTCTTGGTCCTGTATTTATAGGGTTGTTTGCTTGGTCGCTTCCTTTTCTTCAGACGACTCCAAAGATATTTCCGCTGGTGCAAGAACCCGACGGCTTTGTACAACGATCCTCACGTCATCGAGGTTTTCATCCGCCAGTTCTTTAGCGAGTTTGGCTAATACGTTCGCCTTGCTATTTTCTGTACACGGTATGCTTTCCAAGGCGTAGGAAGAGATTTGAGTCAGCAGTTGTTGCACTCTCTCACCATACTTCACCAACTCTGGTTTGCACGTTTGATAGTCGCCGTTTACTTGACTAACGACTAGCTGGGAGTCTCCGTATATAAGGAGGTTTTCGATTCCCATGTCGACAGCGATCTCAAGACCTGCTATCAAAACCTCATATTCTGCTTCATTGTTTGTCCTCGACTCAGTTAAGGAAAAGGCGAAGCGCATTATTCCTCCTTATGGAGTCACGAAGATAAGGCCTACCCCAGATTTGATTATGGGGGAGTTATGCCTTCGCTTCTTCATGGAAGATGCCCCTTCGAAGTAGTGTTCCCATCGAGTATCACTTCCCCCTTTCTCCCCGTCGATCATGTCAAATGCGTGCTCGTCTGGCAATTCACAATTTAGGGGTGAATCGGCAGGTATCGGATACTCAGCGAGGAAGTCACCGATGGCTTGGCCTTTCACTGCCTTGAGAGGCCGGTATGTTATCGAGAATTCCATTAAGAGTAGGGCCCATTTAGCGAGCCACCCTGTTAGTATGGCTCTCGACATCAAATATTTGAGAGCATCCACGTTTGATATGAGATGGACCTCATGCGCCAAAACATAATGCTGAAGCTTCATTATCGCGAAAATCAATGCCAGGCAGTGTTTTTCGATAGGGGAGTAGTTGTTTTCTACCCCCAGGAGAACTCGACTCAAATAGTAAAAGGCTCTCTCTTTCCCTTGGACGTTCTCCTGTGCCTATAGCGTGCCTAAGGAACCTTCAAGGGCGGTTGTGTACAGGATGAGGGGCTTTCCCTTAACTGGAGCGGTCGGTACCGGTGGATTCTGCAGGTATTGCTTGATTTCGTCAAGTGCGCTTTGGCATTTGCGATCCCAGACGAACGGGGTTCCCTTCTTCATCAAGTGACTGTAGGGACGGCATTTGTCGGAGAGGTTAGCTATGAACCGCCGGATATACGCAAGCTTTCGTTGGAGAGACCGCAGTTGCTTGAGAGTTCTTGGCGGAGGCATTTCAATAATCGCCTTGATCTTTAACGGGTCTATTTCGATACCCCGGTGTCGTACGGTGAATCCTAGGAATTTGCCCGAGGAAAATCCGAACGCGCATTTGAAAGGGTTCATCTTCAGATTGTATTTCCGAAGACATTGGAACACTATCTTTAGATGCTCCCAATGCTCCTGGTGCGATTTGCTTTTCACCACGAGGTCGTCAATATAGCATTCGACGACTTCATGTATGAGGTCCTCAAAAATCTTCGTCATGGCCCTCTGATAGGTAGCGCCGGTGTTCTTCAGACCAAAAGGCATCAATTTGTAGCAAAATATGCCCAGATGAGTCCGGAAAGCAGTATGCTTCTGGTCTTCAGGATGCATCTTTATTTGATTGTACCCTGATGAGTCGTCCATGAAGGAGAAGACTTCGTGAGTGGACGTGTTGTCTATCATCAATTCGGTAACCGGTACAGGGAAGTCATTCTTCGGACAAGCTTTGTTGAGATCCCGAAAGTCCACGCAAATGCGCACCGTCCCATTTTTCTTCATCACTGGGACAATGTTGGTGATCCAGTCGGGGTATTGAACCTCTTGGATGAAGCCGGAGTCGATTAGCTTCTTAACTTCGGCGTTGATGCCCATTTCAAATTCGAGACGCATTCTTCTTGGTGCCTGTTTGACTGGCTTGACGTTCGGAGATATCGCCAATTTATGCATAGCCATTTCTAGATCTAGCCCCGGCATCTCGGAGTAGTTCCATGCGAAGCAGCCTTTATACTGCATGAGCACGTCTTTTAGCCTAGCCACCTGTTCTTTAGACAGCAGCTCGCTGACGAACGTTGGTCGCAGGTCGTTTGCCGTCCCTAAGTCGATTTTCCTTAGGTTGTCCGCATTAGTATATATTCCATCTTCCAACTCCTTTGGCACCGGTGGAAACTCTGAGATCAATTCGTCTTCATTCTCATTTTCGAGGCACCAAGAGAGGTCATCCATGTTCTCGGGCTCTCCTTCTTCTGACAGAGTTATCACGTGACAGGTACGAGATCGTTTCCAAGACCGATGTTGATCTGGTTCTACTCTCGCCATATACGTTGCTTTTGGCACATGCCTTTGTGGTGGGGCCACCTTCCAGCTGTTGGAGAGAGCGAATCTGCCGAGTTGATATTGGTCCTCGACCCAGTTTTAGAAGGTGAAGCAGTCTTCAAGAGGATGTCCTATCGCTCGGTGATAGGAGCAATAATCCTGGTGATGAACCCCGTTTGCTTGATCGGGGTGCCGAGACTCCGGGAGTGTTATCATCTGATGTTTCATGACGAGGTTGAATATCTTCCTTGTCTTGCCTTGAGGGAAGGAATATGCTCGACCCATCTTTTTCGTTAGAGACGGATTCTGGCTGACCTTTTCTTGATCACGTGGCCTTTTGGATCCGTTTTGCCGCTGTCGAACGTTTTTTTCGTTCTTTGACTAGTTTTTGCCTCTGCGTCGGGCCTTTTTCTTGTCTTCGGGATGCATGGCGGGCTGACAGTGAAGGTCATTTTCATCCTCCGTAGCCTGCTGAAGGAGGCGTTGCGTCTTGGCTTTCTCGTAAATGGCCAATTCGTGACTATAGTCGTTCCGAACCTTTTGACTCACTCCCTTATTAGCTTATCCATCTGTTCTTCAAATGACGGACTCGGCACTTTCATGGCAGGGCCTCGTTTTGGTTCGACGTCGGCGACTTTTAAAAGAGCAACCTCTTCTTCATCAAGGTCCTTTATGACATGGCAGTCATGGAATTGCTCCCGTTTCTTGGACTGGACATATCCGAGCCCGATCGATTCCATTTTTTCATTGGGCAATTTTCGCTGCGTTCCGGGGACGTTCCAAATCCTGTTGTAGAATTGAGCTTGTCGAGGAGTTTGTTTGAATGGTACGCCTTGGCATCTTAATAACCTTTTCAAACCCTCGGTGTAATACCTGGGCAGATGAATGGGTTGGAGCTTGTCGAATGCAGGATCGGCATGCCAGACTTCTCTTTCGACTTTAGTCTCTGTGGATCGATAGAATAGGATCGCCTTTTCACCTCTTCGTCTGGGAGGGATGTAGAATGTCTGCAACTTTTGCACACTATATGTCTCGAGCGCATCAAGTTCTCTGTAGTGTAGTCACGGAACCATGGCGATTTGCAAACTCCGGTCTGCTCCAAGGAAGGTTTGCATCGACGGGCGGACGGAGAATACGACGTTGGTTTCATCTTCGGAGTCACTGTCAAAGACCAAGATCGGAGCGGATGGTCCGGGTTTATCATCCCGCTTCTGAGGCTGTTCCGAGTAGACTATTTCTTCATCCTCCTCGGTATCGCTTCCAAAGATAGGAATGGGAGTGAAGGGCTTCTGTTTAAGCTCCGGCTTATGACACTTCTCCATGTCTTCGAAATCTGGCAGGAAGTACTTGGCGTCTTCATATTTTCGGACTTCGTTCACAGAGAATGGGTTTAGCTCTCCAGTAACGGTGTACTCGAGGCCGTCTTTGAAATACTTCATACATTGGTGTTGTGTAGAAGGGATGATGTTGTACTCGTGTAACCAAAGCCTGCCGAGCAAAGTGTTGTAGCATGTCTTGGCATCAATGACATGAAATTTGATGTCAGTGACGAGCAGCCCAAAGTGTAACGTCAGTATTACTGACCCGAGCGTCCGTGATGACTGGGAGTCGAACCCGGAGATGGTGATTTCATCCCGAGCGAGGTGCTGAACGCTCATGCAGATTTCTTTTAACACCCTCACATTCAGGAGATTGACAGAGGACCCATTGTCAACTAAGATCTTCCCTATCTTGATGTCATGGCAGTACCCGGTGACATACAGGGGACGGTTATGCTCGCACGTTCCGAGGAGAAGATCTTCATCACCGAAAGTGATGTCAGCTGTGTGAACCTCTTCGAGCTCGTCCTTCATCTTTTATTCGGCAAGGAAAGGTTGAAACTGGTCGGGCTCTTGTAGTGCCTTGATCAGAGCATCTCGCGCCTCTTTAGACAACAGAAGGGCATCGAGAATGCTTAGCTGCGAGGGTATTTTTCTCAGGTGTGCCAGAACGTTGTAATCCACCTTATTTTTCTTGAGCGGGTCCTTGGCTGTGAGCTCTTCGACGACTCGATCATCGAGGGTGATATCCTCAGGGACTTTTTCCTTCCCTTTATCTTTTTTGTTCATCCCCTTGTTTGTGGGTCCGAGATTCTTTTCAGGCAACGTACGGCTATGCAGCTGAATATTCTCAAAGTTCTTCATCTCTTCTTCTTTTCTCGAGGTGGATTCTTTGAAGAGAGGGCCGAGGGCTATTTCTTCATTAGAATCGCTCCCGAAGGTGAGAAGTTGCGATCCCCCAGCATCAACCATGTGACAGTTGCCGGCAGTTCCTTTACGCTCATCTGTCATGCTTCTTTGCTCCCGATTTTGCGCTTCATCCGCTTGAACTGTTGTCGGTGGGCAACATACCCCTGCTACCAGTTTGTAAAGGCCATGCACTCTTCGGTAGGGTGTGTAGTCCTCTGATGGTATAAGCAGTAGTTAGGGTGTGCATCCACTCCGTCAAGGTGTATACAGCCAAGAGTATTTCCTTTGGGAGATGGCAGCTTCATTCCCATTGACAGGGCTTTAGCGAACCGTTTCCTTGCCTTAAGCTTGTTTTTTTCTACCACGGGCGTGCTTTGATTTGGTTGGAGCACTTTGCGACTCATCCCTACTATGACTTCTTTAGCCTGATGCCGACGCCTGGCTCTTTCGAATATGGCCATTTCACGCTCTCGATCAGCTTTGCTCCTCTGACGGGCTTCGTTCAGTAGCATGTCGATCATCTCATCTGACGGTTCCAAGAGTTTTGGTTCTGGCTCTGCCCCCAGTTTCTCAGCATCAGGAGCTTCTTTGCCCTTTATTGACGAGTGAAAGATCATGTGGGAGCTCGCCGCATAATCCTCGGGCTCTTCTGAAGAATCGTCTCCCTTATCAGCGTTATCGTCTTCATTCTCAAGAACATGCTTGAAGAATTCGTCCAATGTAATTGGGGTCCGTGCCTTCTGGTTATATTCTTCCAGTGCATCGATGTATTTCTGCAAACTTGTACGATTATCGTCGGTTTGGACGGGCTTCTTGGCCTTCTTCTTCTTCTTTAAAGACTTCGGAGGCTTGGCCCGAAGGCTCTGTCCATCATCGCCAGCTTTCAGCATTGGGCGCGGCTTCAACATCCCCTCAATAATCTCAGGCTCCAGCGGGCTCTTCCACCTAATCGCCGGACATGCTTGAAGATCCTTTAGCATTCTCTTAGTCTTTGCCGAGAGAACAACTTCCCATGGAGCTTCCTCTATAAATGAGCATGATGCCCCCGGCGTGTCCATCTTTTTCGGAGCGTGCGGTTGTGGCGGGTTCATCCTCCAGTTTTCGGACAGCGCGAATTTGCCTTGCTGGTACTGGTCCTCAATCCAGCTTTTAAAGACAAAGCAATCTTCGATCGAATGGCCCAACATTCGGTGGTATGGGCAGTAGTTGGGATTATTGACGTCACCGGGCTGCAGTGGGCGCTTCGGATCCGGCAGAGTGATGAGCCTGTTGCGCACTGTTAGTTCGAACAGTCTCCCCGTTTTATCCCGGGGAAACGAGTAAGGACGTCTTAACTTCTCGTCGAGGAATCGCGATTTGTTTCCTTGGCGAGCAGCTGGCTTCGGATCACTCGGCTGTTGTTGAGCGTTGGCGACGAAGGTAGCTTTCCCTTTTCCTTTTTTCATTTCGAAGCTCCGTTTTTTGAGGAAGATGGTCTATGGCCCATCTGGGCCAACTTGTCGATCAAAGCCTGGAAAGTGGTCGGCTTGAAAAACATCATGAATTGGGAAATGGTCGCTTGCGGGTCAAGGGTCCCCACGAACATGCCCACGGCTAGAGCTTCTTCTATGCGTTGTTTGCATTTCGATCACAGGTTCCGCCACCGAATAGCATACTGAACCCATATTTCTCCTGGCTTCACTCTAGCATTAATTAGTGCGGTGATCGGGGTATGCTGGCTAGCGCTTGAGAATCTTTGTGTAAACAGTAGCTCCATTTCTGCAAATGTCTTGACAGAGTCATTCGGGAGTTCGGAGTACCATTCGAATGCTGTCTCCGACAAGTTGCCAACAAACTGGCGAAGCAGCAGTTTGTCGTCACCCCAGTATTACCGCACAGAGCCCTGAATTGAGCAACGTGCTAGTGTGGATTATCCGTCCCCTTATACACATGGAATTTAGGGATCGTATATCCTGGTGGGTACTTTATTTGATCGTACCAACCCGGATAGGGTCACCCAGTCTTGACGATTTGGCCGGCCGCTTCGATCGCCTGATGAGCTCGTATCTGTTGAGCTATATAGTCATCAAGGGCGGCTTTGGAGATGGTCTCTTCCTTGGATGCTGATAGAGCCAGAAGAGGGTTTGATGTCTCCCCTCTGTCGTCTTCAAGGATTATTGAAGGATCTTCAGCTGGAGGATCCGGCTGTATCATCATCCCTACCATATCTTGGAACAGGAGCGCCATTTGTTTCATGTTGGCCGCTTGTTCCGCGGCCTCTTTGTCTTTCTTTTCGAGCATTCTTCGGAGAAACTCGGCGTCGGTTTCCTGTTCCTGGCGCTGCTCCGACGACGTCTCCGGGCTTTCTTTCGACCCAGTGAGCTCGGCCATCTTCGTTAGCATCTCCTGGAGCTTTTGCTATTGCTCTTGAGCCTTTGTCACAGACCGGGTGAGTGGTCGATGACCCGTGGAGATACGGCTATCCTCTTTCCCAGAAGCCATGTAGATGGTGTGCACTACCATACCCCCAGACTTGGGGCGTCTGGATTCAGTGCCTTTAAGATTCGTCGCAAACACGGGGATCTTCTCCGGCCTTCTCCTTTTATGAGCGGTCGAATTCGAGGGGGCTATTGCAGCGGGCACCCATATAGACGATACCTTTTGTGGTACAACGGGGTGGTCCTTTTCTTGCCGAACCTTCATTTCCTTCGGTCGGCGAGAGTAGTCTTGATCAATTACAGAGTCTTGGACCCTTCGCCATACCCTATGGATTTTGGAGGACAGCCGCTGAGGGGGCTGCTCCGGCTTCGCCTTTGTGAACTTTTCAGCGGTGGAGGAGACCTTTTTAATACGGCAGTTGGAGAGTTCTTACGCACCCACTTGAGCGGCTCAAAGCTGTTTCTAGTTGGAACAGCAGCATCAACTTCCACCGTTGGAGTTGGTGGGGTAAATCCGGAAGGGGAGATGCCCCCAGCTTTCCTCACTCGGCGCCAGTGGCGACATCGAGCACGTCTTGCAGATAGGACTGGCTCAGTTATAGGGGTGGCTTCATCATGCCCCCTGTTCTGGTGAAGGGCTGCTGTTGGTGCCGGCCTATCGAAGACAGACGTCCGCTGAGAAGAAGCGTCCAACCTGTCGAAGATTAACTTTCGGGTAGGGGAAGCACTTATAACGATCTCACCTGCGGTAGGAGTTGGAACGGCCAGTCTTGCGAAGACTGACCCCTTAGCAGGAGAAGCCCCTTTGACGACTTCGTCTATTGGAGTTGGAATGGCTATCCGCTTCGGGATGACTCGTTCAGGTATTGTAGGATTCTTCACGGGCCTGCTTGAGCTTTGGCCTAGTCTGTTAAAGACTGAGGCGCTGGAATTGGACGACCCGTTGAGAGGGGTCGTGGTAGTGGCAAGCCGATCAAAGACCGACTTCTTTGGAGCTTCCTGTGATGGCACTGGAGAGTTAAAGCTCATTGGCGGGAGCATGGTCCCGAAGAACAACCTAGTGGTGGCTTGTGTCACCTGTTCCACCGGCATTACGAAAATGGAGGCCGCTTGGGGCCCCTAAGTCACTCCTCCAGCAGGGACGGAGTGGAAGTTGTTGTTGTAGTTAGTGCAGTTGGAAGCCATTTTCTTTAGGGGAGAAAAACACCAAATCTTAGTACCTCGAATCCAGGGGCAACCACATTAAACCGCGATTTATTCGCGAAACACGACACACGAAGCGTGGAGTGGAAAGAGGAAAAGGTCCCACCGGGCGTGCCAGAAACTGTTTACCGCTGAAAATAGAGACGAAACCGCGTAGGTCGTCTTGCTTGAATTTGGGGGCAGATGCTATTTGGTTTTAACCGTCTACCTCTCCGAAGATACCAAGTTGATTTATGGCACCGTATATCAGAGGTTTAAACAGATGCGGCCGTTGTAGAAGACTTCGTCAGATTCCCCCTCGTTGTGAGGGTTTTTGATTGTGGGGACGCACTTCCCTGCAGGCGCAAGCCCCTGCAGTTAATTACGCTACCGCATCACGGTAACCACTTTCTCCTTCTCCAGATGGTCATTTCGTGTCGTGTGTGTTTGTTTATTTTTGGTTACCCGTGGATTGTATACGGAGACTAATTTGTGTTGTCACCCGTAGGGCATGGATTAGTCCAAATTCGTATTCTCTTAGATTTGGGTTTGGGTTAATTTAAGGATCGTTAATCTCGTTTGAGATTAAGATCAACTTAAATGTTTGTTGAGGATACGTTAGTCTAATTTTAGACTAAGATCTACTCAACAGGATTTTCTTTAGTTTATAAGGACATTGCGGTCCATTGGGTTTAAGGACATCATAGTCCATGGGTTTAAGGACCTCATAGTCCATAGTTTAAAGACGTCATGGTCTATAGAGCTTAGTTTAGGGACGTTACGGTCCATTAGGTTTAAGGACATCATAGTCCATGAGTTTAAAGACCTCATAGTCCATAGTTTAAAGACATCATAATCTATGAAGTTTAAAGACATCATAGTCTGTGAGGTTTAAAGACATCATAGTTTATAGGGTTTTGGTTCAACAGTTTGGAGATGCGCCCAAAAGTTATTGGTTATCGGGACCCTCCATCTCTCTGAAGACATTGAAGAATTACAACGACATGTATCAGAGGTATGGAGAGATGTACCCTCGAACCAATGTCCCAACTGAGGGGGAGTGGGACGAACATCATTTTAGATGCCATCTGTTGGGAGCTCATTAGCTATCTCTGGGAGTGAGTTCGGATTTTGGGATCCTGAGCATGAGGAACTCAATTGACGGTTCTCGGGAAATTTGATCTGAGTTTGGCTAACATTGGCCTTTCGTAGTGTTAAACACTAATATATGCTTAGCGCTCACGTGCTCCCATGTGAGGTGCTTGAAGTAGTGTTCAACACTAAAAAATTTGAAGCACTCAGGTGGGGTCACGTGAGGTGCTTGAAGTAGTGTTAAACACTAAAAACTTGAGGCATTGTTTCGTTGGGTTTATTCCCTTATTTTTTCTGAGCACTAAGCGCTATTAGGTCACGTGGGATCACGTGAGGCGCCCCAAATGGAAACAGCCTTTGATTTACTCCATTTTTGCTTTATAAGTGCTAAGCGCTAATTGTGGGGTCACATGGGGTTACGTGAACCAATCTCAGTTGTCCTCTTTGTTCATCAAGAGTGCTCACGTGGGAGCACGTGATCGGCCATTATCATGTTGGGTGCCAATCCTTTTACGTGGATGGAGATCTGCGTTTCGAGACATTCAAGCCTACTGTTTTGTAAGAATTAAATTCTTTGGACTTAGTTTTGTAAGTCCACGTTGCTCACCCCGGTTCTTACGGGGAAGCGGAAAAGACGAAAAACAATTATTTAGCGCAAAGGCAACATGGACTAAAAGCCGGATCTTTGCTAAACTAGAAACTAACAAACTACTAGAGGCTTTAACTACTATGCCATAGAAATTATACCTCACGAAACCGGTCCTTCGGGTCTTCTCTCCGCTGTCCGGCTCGTCCATCCACGCTCCGAGGGTCGATCCGGATCTTGGTCACCTCCGCGGCCTCCTTGAGTCGAAGACGATCCACCCGAGAGTTGTACACCGAGCTCCACCTCGAGTCGAGGCAACTAGGGCAATGAGATCGCTAGTCTAGAAGCCTTAGGTTGTGTAAAAGTAGTAGAGGGATGGTTTTGGCAAGTGGGATCCTTTTTCTCTCAACACATGAGATCAAAGGATGATTTCAAGAGGGGGAAGATGAAGGAGAGTTTTGCAACCATGGAGCTCTTTCTCTTTTTCTTTTCTAAGAGAGAGAAAATGAGAATAAGAAAATGAATATCATCACCAAAGAAAAAAGGCACCATGGTTGCAATAATAGTAAAACAACATCATTACAAATCCTATCATGATAAAGTTGATGCTACATTGAATTGACCATTTTCATAATCAAAAAGAAAAAGAAAATCCAAAGAAGAGTGTAGACCTCTCATGAAGGTCAATAGTCAACTCCGGTCAACGGGTCAACAAAGTCAAAAGAGGTCAAGGTGGTCAAATAGTCAATGCAATTAGCCATCACAAAAATATCACAAAAAGGATTAGTAAAATAATGTCTCCGGCTCATAATGGTTTTGACCGAACGAATTGTCAAAACCCTAATGAGCCTGCCACATAACGGTTTTGGCCGAACTAACTACCAAAACCCTAATGGGGCACCTCCTCCTTTATCGCTCCTCAAAACTGTGCATACACATCTGCATCCGCATTCCGTAGAATGCGAATGCACAGAAGACAAAACAAATCCATCCATGCAATACTAGGATCCGGCTTAAACCAAAGCCCACTAGTATTGCCTGCCCGAACAGCATACGCACATAAGTGCACGTAAGTGATCGCAGCCTTGCCGTAAAACCATACGGCCTCTACACATTTCGCTTAGTGCAGGGAAACTCTGTGTGTGGGACTCTAAACACTCGACACTACGCTGGCAGTAGATTTAACCACAGACCGCAAGCGGCACTAGCTGTACGTAACGGTCCCCAGGTAGATATCGATAAGAAGGCCGATGAGGTAAACCCATCCGAACTCCTACTGAGCCTGTATGTGACAATCTCCGTACAGTCCGGTCTGTTTGTCTGATACATCGCATGGCGGGCCTAGAGGGTGGTGAACGTCAGTCCCCTAATAGCGGTACAAGTCGTGTCGGAGTGTAGCCCAGAACACCCTGAGATAACACTGGAAACCTACCAGTATATCTCGCTTGCCCTGGCCAGGGACTACTCGTGTAATGGCTCTCCTAGACACAGCGCGATGTCAACCCCCAAAACCGGGAGAGACGAATCCTGTCTAACCGTCACTGCCTCCAAGTGCTTCGGGACTGCACCCAACTACTACCTGTTTGCACGACTCCTTTGAGCCGTGGTAGGGTAGTAATCTAAGTACAGTGGGAACACACTCGAGGTGAAGTGACAGTGTCAAGTCAGCGGACTAAGCTGTACTCATGTCACCTGGGAACTGATAACTGACGATAGGTATAATACCAACCAACAGTTCCCGATGAGTCCTGTCCTGTGTACTCGTAACCTAACGAGCACCCGCATACTATCTCCAGTACGACGTACTGATGGCTGTGGGACAGACCACCTCCCGTGCTGGGATGAGAAGCGTATACGCTAGTCTACTCCGGAGTATCGATGCCCTGTCTCGATAGTCCTACGACTAGGGACCTATATAAGGATGTGCTTATAGATTACCCAGCCCCCACAAGTATGACTGCCATCACAACGCTGGTAATCAAGTAAAGATCCTAAGGGCTCTACTAATATGTATAAGCGATATGCTAAAAGAAACACATGTACATATTGAAGTAGAAACAAACCAAGTAGCATACTACTATTTTGAGCAAGATTGTCTATACAACTGTGAATATCCCAAGTTTCCATTAAGTAATATACAAGCTAGTATGATACAGTAATGGCCTCTAGGGCATATACACTAACAATCTCCCACTTGCACTAAGGCCATGTACTGGCGTATCGAAGACCTATCATCTCGATCAGCCACTCGAACTGAGTCTGTGGTAGGGCCTTCGTGAGTGGATCTGCAGTGTTATTCTCTGTATTTACTCTCTTCACCTCGATCTCCCGGCGATCTACGATCTCCCTGATCAGGTGGTACCGCCTCAAAATGTGCCTGGACTTCTGATGGGACCTGGGTTCCTTCGCTAAAGTTATAGCGCCGTTGTTGTCGCAATACAACGGTATTAGATCAATAATGGTAGGAACCACCTGAAGCTCCGTGAGGAACTTCTTCATCCAGACAGCTTCCTTTGCGGCATCGCAAGCAGCTATATACTCCGCTTCCATAGTTGAGTCAGCAACGGTCTCCTGCTTGGAACTCTTCCAGCAAGCCGCCCCTCCATTGAGGGTAAAGACATAACCCGACATTGACTTGGAGTCATCCTTATCACTCTGGAAGCTGGAGTCAGCAAAGGCCTCGAGCTGGAGGTCTTTTCCGCCATACACCAAGAACATCTCCTTAGTCCTTCTCAGGTACTTGAGAATGTTCTTTACCGCTATCCAGTGTTTCTCCCCTGGGTTCGACTGATACCGGCTTACAACGCTTAATGCGTATGCTACATCTAGTCTGGTACATAACATCGCATACATTATAGAGCCTACCGCAGAAGCGTAGGGTATAATAGACATGCGATCCCTTTCCAAATCAGTCTTGGGAGACATCTCTTTGGAGAGGGTGATCCCGTGACAAGCCGGTAAATTACCGCGCTTGGAATCTTCCATACTGAATCTTTTCAGTATGGTGTCGATGTACCTTGACTGTGAAAGTCCCAACATCCTCTTAGATCTATCACGATAGATCTGGATCCCCAGAATGTAGTTGGCATCGCCCAAGTCCTTCATGGAGAACCTCTGCGACAAGAATCCTTTGACTGACTGTAGCATAGGAATATCATTTTCTATTAGGAGAATGTCATCCACGTACAAGATGAGGAATACCACAGTTCTCCCTACAATCTTACTGTAAATGCATGGTTCATCTGGGTTTTTGATAAAGTCGAATTCTTTGACAGTATCATCAAAGCAGATGTTCCAACTCCGCAATGCCTGCTTAAGTCCATAGATGGACTTGAGCAACTTGCACACTTTACCGCTGCTCCCACTCTGAATGAATCCCTCCGGCTGATCCATATAGATGCACTCTTCCAAATTTCCATTTAGGAAAGCCGTCTTTACGTCCATCTGCCAGATTTCATAATCGTGGAAGGCAGCAATGGCAAGAAGGATCCGAATGGATTTCAGCATAGCCACTGGAGAAAAGGTCTCGTCATAATCCAAACCAAGTCTTTGATGAAAACCCTTTGCAACAAGTCTAGCTTTATAGGTCTTAACCTGCCCATCTACACCAATTTTCTTTCTGAAGATCCATTTGCAGCCTACGGGTTTTACCCCTTCTGGAGCAAAGTCCAAAGTCCAAACTTTGTTGGTATACATGGAATCCATCTCGGCCCGCATTGCATCCAGCCATTTTACCGAGTCACCGCTCTGAATGGCTTGCTGGAAGCTAGTAGGCTCACCATAATCCATAGTGCAATCCTCTCTATCCCCGTCTATAAGAAAACCGTAGTATCTCTCGGGCGGATGAGACCACCTATTACTCCTGCGGAGTGGCGCTGGGATGTCCTGTTCTTTCGAACCCTCTAGTTCTACTAAGCTTTCAGTAATAGCTCGTTGTTCTGAAATTTCTTCCAGTTCTATTGCGCTCCCACTTATCTGGTTTTCCAAAAACTCAGTTTCCAAGAAGCGGGCATGACGAGAAACAAAAACCTTTTGTTCCTCTGCGTAATAGAAAAGATACCCCTTGGAGTTCTTTGGGTATCCCACAAACTTACACTGTACTGAGCGTGCCTCGAGCTTGTCCGCATGCTGCTTTTTGACAAAAGCTGGACATCCCCATGTCTTAATGTGATTAAGATAGGGTTTCTTCCCACACCACATCTGATATGGTGTAGTAGGCACAGTCTTAGTTGGAACTCGGTTCAAAAGATATGCAGCTGTTTCTAGTGCATAACTCCAGAAGGATCGCGGCAACTCAGCCTTACTCATCATGGAATGAACCATATCCAATAGGGTTCGATTCCGCCTTTCCGATACACCATTGCGTTGTGGTGTGTATAGAGGAGTAAGCTGAGAGAGAATTCCATTATCTTTTAAGTAGCCCAGAAACACGGCATTCAAGTATTCACCACCTCGATCAGATCTCAGTGTCTTGATACTTTTGCCTGTTTGTTTTTCAACTTCATTCTTGTATTCCTGAAATTTCTCAAAGGCCTCGGATTTGTGCTTCATCAAGAAGACATGCCCATACCTAGAGAAATCATCTGTGAAAGTAATGAAGTATGAATAACCACTTCGCACATGTGTAGACATTGGACCACACACATCACTGTGTATGAGTCCCAAGAGCTCACTTGCTCTTTCTCCGTGTCCAGTGAACGGAGTCTTTGTCATCTTTCCCATGAGACAAGATTCACAAGTGGCATAAGACTGATACTCGAACGGATCCAAGTATCCTTCTTTATGTAACTTTGTCAACCGTGTCTCATTAATGTGACCCAGTCTACAATGCCATAAGAAAGCCTGATTTAATTTCGGAGACTTTCTTTTAAGTGTGTTCTGGACACTGAAGACCTGAGCTTGATTCAAAACGTATATACCGTTTTTCAATGTACCTGACCCAATCAGAACTTGATTTAGGTGGATGTTTACTACATCGCTTACAAAAGTAAAATCATATCCTTCCTTAGAAAGTAAGGATACAGATATGATATTACAAGTTGCACCTGGTACATAAAAACAGTCATGCAGAATCAATATCTGCCCAGTTGTCAGTCCTAGATGATATTCCCCTACGGATTCAGCATACATGCTCATTCCGTTAGCAACCCTGAGAGTCATATCACCTTTCTTGATAACCCTACGGCTTCTCAGAGCCTGTAACGAATTACAGATATGAGATCCTGATCCGGTATCCAATACCCAGGAAGTAGGGTTAACTGACATACAGTTCTCTATTACAAACACACCCGAAGCCGAAGCCACAACATGCTTCGAATTCTGGCTACTGGCTTTGCAAGCCCTACAATCCTTCTGCCAATGTTCATTCCCGTAACAATAGGAACGTCCTGCTTTTACTACATCCAGTCCCGAAACTTCTGCCCTTCCCTTTCTTTCTACTTCCCTGGTTTCCTTCAGGGTAGTAGGTAGAGATTGTTGAACTAAGTCAGCATCTGACCCGTTCTTCAACGTGGTCTTCAGGTCCGTGAGCTCAAAAGAGCTGGTCTCTGTAAGGAAGTTGCCCCTTACAGATGACCCGATAGCCAACCTCGCTGGAAGCAATTCGTTCGAGGTCTCATATCTTGCGCGAGATTGCTCTCCATATAAATCTTTGTTATGGAGGAAGATAGAAACTGAGTCCATCTTCTCGTGCTGCCTCTGGTATGTACCATCAACTGAGGCTAACACGAGGCACTTGGCTTTCGCACAGTCTTCTTCCGATGTCCTACGGATATCAATATCCGTGACAGGGGAAACTGGACCTGAGACGGCAGGGGTTGGATCAATCAAGAGGTGTCCCAGCTTGTCATGGGCAATGGACATCTGGACAGACCTTTGCCAGTCATAACAGTCAGATTCAGTCATTTTATTATATAGATGTAACCTAGGTACGGTCACTGGGTCGCTGCAATTAAGAGAGAGAGAAGAAAACACTTAGCATGATGCTCTTGCAAGTTTAAATTGGTTTTTAATTTATCTAAACAGGATGGCTCCCACTGTCTCTCGAATCCCTCCTCAAACCATAAAGGAAGAATTAGTCAGGATCAATCTCACCGTACAATACTTGCTTAACCGTTCAGCCAGGCCAGTGTCGGTACTTCGAGGGAGGTTTTCCAACACTTTCGCGAAGTTCCTTAATTAAGTAACCTCTTTTTCCTGTGGGCGTAGCCCCGCTAACACCTTTCTAGACACCTACTAGGTTTATAGCATTGATCGTTAAGTGAGAAAGTTCCCGAGGAGTAGCATATACACACAGTAGGATCGGGATCCAAATATCATCGCGTGACAAAACTGAAGGAATCCTACCAGAATCATCACACTCCAAATGGCATGCAGCGTTAGCAAGTTACAGTTCTTTTGAAACTCCCGATGTGGATTTTTGCCCCATGCTCTTATGACCTTGACTTTGGCCAACAAATCATAAGTCACATGTCAAGTTCTACCCGTCATTATCCAGGTTAATTTGAACCCACCCGCACATACCCTTGACTTTGGCCAACAAGGTAGTACGACTGTCCCAAACCAATGCATCTATATATGCTACATATGAATACCCAATAGCTACCAAACACTGTGCCTTGACTTTGGCCAACAAACACAGCTTGAATACTATTGACTATCCATACGAAATGACGGAGGGCTACGAATGGTTTTGACGAAACCGTGAACGTAGTGAACATGATATAATCGATGGAACGAGATAGCTTTTAAAAGGAGTGGTTCGAGCTCCGCGTTTAAAAAGCTGGTTTTTGAAAAGAACCGAGTGGTTTTGAAAGTGTTCCAACGACTTTTACTTGGTTTATTTTCTTGCATTAATTCCAATGCGTCCCATCATTTAATCCTACCATTGTAGAAAACAACCAAAATATGGCGTACGCTTATGCCATCCGCATTCGCTACGGGGCCCCGTCATCACCCGTTAGGTTACTTAACTAACGACAGAGCGGGGGCTGGACTAGCGCGGATGCAAAACATAAGCAACACCTAAATAGATATCATATATAGATATATAGCAATGATAGCCAATCCAGATCACAAATGAACACTTTGGATATACTAGGAATTCGCGATTCGTTCGAGCCTGCAACGAAAAGCGGATTACACGGTCGCGATGAATAGCCAAACCCCGCCCTAGACCCCTACGGGTGCGGCAAACTACCCGCCAAGTACCCGAAGCGAAGCAACCTCCCTCAACCCGTGAGTAGGCCACTCGGCACTTCGAGATACCCGGTAGTTTATGCACCCCTCCTTGGGTCTATCCTAGGAGCAAAAACAGTAAAAAGAAATTATACAATGACGGCTATAACCCCGACCCGGTTGTGCGGCCATACAAATAATATTACATCAATTTATAAATTTTACAATAAATGAAAGAAAAAGAAACTCTCATCTCACATCCACCCCGGCTATTCATCTGCGATAATCCAACGAGTTCATATACACAAACCATCAACATTACAGATCACAGATATGTATAATCCCCACTAATCGACGTATAGCGATTAGCGGACGTTCAATACATATATCACAGCACAGATAATATTCATTAGCCAAAGTGTACGGAATATCGATCAAAATACGGATTTGTAACCACCCCAAAAGTCAATTTGTTCTCTGGAAAATCTGGGTGGAAACAACATGTATTAAAAATCCCAAAACAGCCAAATAAAAACACTGCAGAAAACCCGGTCCACGGCCGAGTCAACTCGGCCGCGGATCCGCGGCAGAAAGCATGTTCTTGCCGCGGATCCGCGGCGCTTTGACCGAGTCACTGGATCGTTTTTCTGGTGTGTTTTTAAAAACCCTGAGACGAATTTTCATGTATGTTAAATCATTTTTAGAGCAGTATAAAAATTCGACAGAAACCATGGTTTTTCCGGGCGTGTTTTGCGACTTTTTTTCGATCGATATTCTAAACACTTTGCTAACTTGCTAGTTTATGTTTAGCTAGGCTCTGATACCACTGTAAGTCCACGTTGCTCACCCCGGTTCTTACGGGGAGGCGGAAATGGCGAAAAACAATTATTTAGCGCAAAGACAACATGGACTAAAAGCCGGATCTTTGCTAAACTAGAAACTAACAAACTACTAGAGGCTTTAACTACTATGCCGTAGAAATTATACCTCATGAAACCGGTCCTTCGGGTCTTCTCTCCGTTGTCCGGCTCGTCCATCCATGCTCCGAGGGTCGATCCGGATCTTGGTCACCTCTGCGGCCTCCTTGAGTCGAAGACGATCCACCCGAGAGTTGTACACCGAGCTCCACCTCGAGCCGAGGCAACTAGGGCAACGAGATCGCTAGTCTAGATGCCCTAGGTTGTGTAGAAGTAGTAGAGGGATGGTTTTGTCAAGCGGGATCCTTTCTCTCTCAACACATAAGATCAAAGGATGATTTCAAGAGGAGGAAGATGAAGGAGAGTTTTGCAACCATGGAGCTCTTTCTCTTTTTCTTTTCTAAGAGAGAGAAAATGAGAATAAGAAAATGAATATCATCACCAAAGAAAAAAGGCACCATGGTTGCAATAATAGTAAAACAATATCATTACAAATCCTATCATGATAAAGTTGATGCTACATTGAATTGACCATTTTCATAATCAAAAAGAAAAAGAAAATCCAAAGAAGAGTGTAGACCTCTCATGAAGGTCAATGGTCAACTCCGGTCAACGGGTCAACAAAGTCAAGAGAGGTCAAGGTGGTCAAATGGTCAATGCAATTAGCCATCATAAAAATATCACAAAAAGGATTAGTAAAATAATGTCTCCGGCTCATAATGGTTTTGACCGAACGAATTGTCAAAACCTAATGAGCCTGCCACATAACGGTTTTGGCCAAACCAACTGCCAAAACCCTAATGGGGCACCTCCTCCTTTATCGCTCCTCAAAACTGTGCATACACACCCGCATCCGCATTCCGTAGAATGCGAATGCACAGAAGACAAAACAAATCCATCCGTACAATACTAGGATCCGGCTTAAACCAAAGCCCACTAGTATTGCCTGCCCGAACAGCATACGCACACAAGTGCACGTAAGTGATCGCAGCCCTGCCGTAAAACCATACGGCCTCTACACGTTTCGCTTAGTGCAGGGAAACTCTCTGTGTGGGACTCTAAAGACTCGACACTACGCTGGCAGTGGGTTTAATCACAGACCACAAGCGGCACTAGCTGTACGTAACGGTCCCCAGGTAGATGTCGATAAGAAGGCCGATGAGGTAAACCCATCCGAACTCCTACTGAGCCTGTATGTGACAATCTCCGTACAGTCCGGTCTGTTCGTCTGATACATCACATGGCGGGCCTACGGGGTGGTGAACGTCAGTCCCCTAATAGCGGTACAAGTCGTGTCGGAGTGTAGCCCAGAACACCCAGAGATAACACTGGAAACCTACCAGCATATCTCGCTTGCCCTGGCTAGGGACTGCTCGTGTAATGGCTCTCCTAGACACAGCGCGATGTCAACCCCCAATACCGGGAGAGACGAATCCTGTCTAACCGTCACTGCCTCCAAGTGCTTCAGGACTGCACCCAACTACTACCTGTTTGCACGACTCCTTTGAGCCGTGGTAGGGTAGTAATCTAAGTACAGTGGGAACACACTCGAGGCGAAGTGACAGTGTCAAGTCAGCGGACTAAGCTGTACTCATGTCACCTAGGAACTGATAACTGACGATAGGTATAATACCAACCAACAGTTCCCGACGAGTCCTGTCCAGTGTACTCGTAACCTAACGAGCACCCGCATACTATCTCCAGTACGACGTACTGATGGCTGTGGGACAGACCACCTCCCGTGCTGGGATGAGAAGCGTATACGCTAGTCTACTCCGGAGTATCGATGCCCTGTCTCGATAGTCCTACGACTAGGGACCTGTATAAGGATGTGCTTATAGATTACCCAGCCCCCACAAGTATGACTGCCATCACAACGCTGGTAATCAAGCAAAGATCCTAAGGGCTCTACTAATATGTATAAGCGATATGCTAAAAGAAACACATGCATATATTGAAGTAGAAACAAACCAAGTAGCATACTACCATTTTGAGCAAGATTGTCTATACAACTGTGAATATCCCAAGCTTCCATTAAGTAATATACAAGCTAGTATGATACAGTAATGGCCTCTAGGGCATATACACTAACAAGTTTTTCTCTTAGGTTTAGGATCTGCATGGCGGAATCTCCTCGATGAGAATTAAATTCTCAACTTGTGAGGAGATCTGCTTCTGCAGATCTTTTACCATAAGGAAGAACTGGGTTCTTATATGAAGGGTTAAACCCTTGTTTTATTAGAGGAATTAAATTCCTATATACTTTTTGGGAGAATTAAATTCTCTGCACTTAGATCTTCCCCTGGGTTTTGGATCTGCATGGCAGGATCTCCCCGATGAGAATTAAATTCTCAACTTGTTGGGAGATCTGCTTCTGCAGATCTCAACCAAAGGAAAAACTAAGTTCTTTTTAAAAGAGTTAAACTCTTATGGAGGTGAAAAGGAGATGAGATATTCTCTGTGTTTCGTTCCTTCTCTTACCTAGAGTTTCTTTTTCTCTTTTAGGAGATATTCTTCTCTCTGGAGAATTAAATTCTCTTTTCTTTTAAGCTTACGAGGGGGTTTTCTCTCTATTTCTTCCATATCCCTTTTTTGTGTCTCTTGGCTCCTATTTATAGAAGAAAGAAAAGAACCAATTTGTTTGGTTTTTTTTTTGAAATCTCTTATTGAGAGATTTTGATTGATTTTATAACCAACCAAAATGTTCTTTTAGATCAATCGGTGAATTTTATTCATCGTTGGATTTTTAATCCAAGGACTTCTGTTTTACAGAAGATATTTCTCACAAGATTAGGAAAATATTTCCCTATACAGAATCTTCTTCTGTAAATTGGTGATTTTTTAATCACCATATGATTTTTAATCCAACGGCGCTCTGCTTTACAGAGCGCAATCTTTCTTGTTTAGAAAGATCTAAGGAAGTATTTTCCAAATAGGGTTTTAATCCCTTTTATTTTAAAATTTAATTCTATTGGTTCAGAAGGCATAGGAGCCCATCACGTGTAGCACGTGACCCCTCAAATTTAAGCACATCAAAGAGTGTCACGTGCTATCACGTGACTTTTTCCTAGCCAATTGTTTGTTTTAAGAAGGCGCCTATATACTTTGTATATAGAAGGTCACGTGTCTGTACGTGAGGCTCAATTTTAGCCACAATTTCAGCCTTGCTTTATCAAGCGCGGTGCCTATCACGTGTGGGCACGTGATGCTCCATTTGGGGACTTTTCCTATTGCTTTTATATTTATTATTCAGTTTTCATGAGGGAGCAGGGACCCCTTTCTTCTCTTCTAAGCCTTGGATCTTTCCCAAAATGGGATCTTTGGAGATGGGTCTCCTTCCTCCTCTTCTGTTGGATGGACCTTGGAGAATAAGAGGGGTGAGATTTTAAAAATCTCTACTTTCTGAGATCTAATGGAAGATCTGAGTTCCCCTTTATGGGTTTTGTGGTGAAAAACTATTTAATTTTGGAAAAGGAAGAGTAAAACTCTTGATTTAATTGAAAAGGGGAAGAAGATTTAGAACCTTGATGAAGGAGAAGGAGGCACAAAAACCCTAGAGTTTTAGAGAATGAAAAGTCATTTTTTATTCATCATCGTGTTGCCTTATATAGGCTTACACATTTACATATAGCCCCTTGGGCTTTACAAAATGGCATTTTGCCCATCTCATGTCTCATGTGCTCATTTCTTTTGCACATAAGCCATGGGCTTTACAGAAATTTGGCTTTATGCCCATTTTCTTTCATTCATGCATAAAAAATTACATCAAAATTATTTATTACATGATTTTTTATTTCGACATGGGGAAGGCCGGCCGTGGGGCTCGACTTGGGCATGGGCCCACTTGCTTGGGCTTGAGCCCGCTTACTTGGAGTTGACCTTGACTTTGACCCGGTCAACTGGGGTGCAAATTTTGACCCCAACAAAGCACCCCCCATCAATAAATGCACACCACGCATGTGGGTCGTGTGCATGAAATTGATGGATCTTCTTTCACGTGGAGGCGACTCGCTTTGGTTCCCGCTTTTTGGGAAGCTGGCACTGCCCTTTTTACGACTTGGACGGTCGATGCTTGACATGTCTCCGAGACGGAGTGTCCGTGGTAGACGTTTCCCCGGCACGGAGTGATTTGGTTCCCGCTTTTTGGGAAGCTGGCACTGCCCTTTTTATGACATGGATGATCGATGTTTGACGTGTCTCCGAGACGGAGTGTCGGTAGTTGATGTGTCCCCGAGGCGGAGTGTCTGGTTGACTTGATTCTAAGGCGGAGCATAATTCCGACGAGGAGGTCGTTACTGCCTTTTTAGCGACGTGGACGGTCGGTTCTGCCCTTTTAGCGACGTGGACTGTCGGTGCCGGCCTTTTACCGACGTGGACGGTCGATGCTGCCCTTTTTGCGACGTGGACGGTCGGTGCTGCCCTTTTAGCAACGTGGACGGTCGATACTGCCCTTTTAACGACGTAGATGGTCGGTGCTGCCCTTTTTGCGACTTGGACGGTCGGTGCTTGATTTGACTTGCTCCGCTTCTTGCAGTATCAGGGATTTGACTTGCTCCGCTTTCTGCGGTGTTAGGGATTGGATTTGACTTGCTCCGCTTTCTACGATGTCAGGGTTGAACTTGACTTGCTCCTCTTCCTGCGGTGTCAGGATTCGACTTGTTTCCGAGGTGGAGCTTGATTCCGCCAGGGAGGTCGTTGGTTGTCTTGTTGACTTGATATGATTTGGGTTGATATCAGCACCGCTACACTGGAATATGGTACCAGGAGCGAATCATAATCTGCCATGACAGGATTTGGGGATTTTGGTTTTGGTTTGGCATCAGCATCGCTACACTGGAATATGGTACCATGAGCGAATCATCATTTGCCGTGAAGGGATTTCCCTCGTTCCCAGTTTAATGACTTAGGGGTCATCTGTTCCCAGTTTAAAGACTTAAGGGTCTATTGGAATGGAGTTTGGAATTTTGGGGTTAAGGTAGGCATCAGCGTTGCTAACACTGAAGCACATGTGCCAGGAGCAATTCATCATTTGCCTTTTCCTGTTGGGGAGCGATGGCTTAGGAGACAGGTTTAGGTCCCTATCACCTAAGACTTTTCAATTTTATGAGCCGTAAGGGTCCCATAAAAGCATTTTCTCCCTACGAGTCGTAAGGATCATGTAGGTGCATTTTCTCCTTAAGAGTCGTGGGGACTCCTAAGTGTGTTTTTCCTTCATGAGTCGTAAGGATCCCATGAAGGTTTGTTCTCCTCATGTATCGTGAGGACACATGAGTGGATCTTCCCAATAGAGCATAATTCCAGGGGCGGAGACCGGCCGCATGACTAATGATTGTGGTGAGGTATGGATGTGATGAGAATTATTTAAGCCCGTGGATTGTATACGGTAGTCAACTTGGGACCAACCGTAGGGCCGGGAGAATTTGTTGGCGTCTGTATCGCTGCACTGGAATATGGTATCAGGAGTGACTCATCATTTGCCGTTGGGGCATTCAGAGATTTGAAATTTTGGTTGGTATCTGCATCGCAGCACTGGAATATGGTACCAGGAGCGACTCATCATTCGCCGTCTGAGGATTTGAATTTTGGTTGGCGTCTGTATCGCTGCACTGGAATATGGTACCAGGAGCAACTCATCTTTCGCTGTTGGGATATTCATGGATTTGAGTTTTGGTTGGCGTCTGCATCGCTGCACTAGAATATGGTACCAGGAGCGACCCATCATTCGCCATTGGGGATTTGAGTTTTGGACGGCGTCTGCATCGCTGCACTGGAATGTGGTACCAGGAGCGACTCATCATTCGCCATTGAGGATTTGAGTTTTGGACGGCGTCTGCATCGCTGCACTGGAATATGGTACCAGGAGCGACTCATCATTCGTCGTTTTTTTTTGTTTTTTTTTGTTTTTACCGCGATTGCTCTATCATTTCAGCTTTTCTTATCAAGAAGGTCGCGATTGCCCTATCATTTCGGCTATTTATTCGCTGTTGCCCCATCATTTCGGCTTTATTTTCATCTTCATTTTTACTCGCTGATTTTTATTGCAAGTTGCCCCATCATTTTGGCTTTTTATTTTTTTATTTTTTTTTTATTTACATATTTTTACATCCCCGGTTTAACGACTTAGAAGTCGATTGTTCCCAGTTTAACGATGTGGTAGTCGACTGTTCCTAGTTTAACGACGTGGTGGTCAACTGTTTCCAGTTTAACAACTTGGTGGTCATCTGTTTCCGGTTTAACGACTTAGAGGTCATCTGTTTCCAGTTTAACGACTTAGAGGTCATCTGTTTCCAGTTTAACGACTTAGAGGTCATCTGTTTCCAGTTTAACGACGTAGAGGTCATCTGTTTCCAGTTTAACGACTTGGCGGTCATCTGTTTCCAGTTTAACGACTTAGAGGTCATTTGTTTTCAATTTAACGACGTAGAGGTCATCTGTTTCTAGTTTAACGACTTGGTGGTCATCTATTTCTAGTTTAACGACTTAGAGGTCATCTGTTTCCAGTTTAACGAAGTAGAGGTCATCCGACGGAGAGCTTAGAGAAGATACCCGATTGAGCAGTTGTCAGGGGCACCGCTGGAGCTTGCCCGAGATGCCTTATTACTTTATCGGTGTTGATGGCCTTACCCCCAGCTCGGGCCAAGGAAAGTCATTCAAATACCGACTTGTGTTCGAAGATTGCAGTCGAAATTCGTTAACCTGCAAATAGAAACATGATTTCAGTATAGGCAATCAATGTATATGTTGATTGAGTTCGCATGTATGTTTAACCCGAAATATGGGAGGAGAGATAAGGTCACACCGGGCATGCCAGAATCTGTAGGGTGTTTTTCGTCACCCCATTGAGATAGGAATACGCGCGCTTGTCAGGCGTACTACAGATTCCCCCTACCTAGGGTAGGCGGGGGCTTATTGATTATGGGGATCCGAATCTCCGGCAGCCGCGGACTCAGCTGCCGTTAATTACCCCTCGTCTTTGGAGCGAAGGAACCTCCGATTGACGGGTTAAACTGGTCATGCGAATTCAATGTGCAGTGTTGTGTTTTGAAGAGGTTTTAGATATATCGGGGGCCCCGCAGAGTTTTTTTTACGGGGGTCCCGCTACCCGGATAGCGGGCTGGGGGTCAAGGGGGCTAGCATCCCCCTTGCGGGGTGCGGGACAACGCCCCGTTAGAAATTTTTTTCTAACCGGGACAGTGCTGTGGAGTGTGTGTGTATATATATATATATATATATATATGTAAAAAGGAGGAAAAGCGTCCAAAGGACGCTTTGGGGGGGCCAGCGCCTCACGTGGACGCTGGGCGCCAAGCGCCAGCAGCAAAAAAAATAAAGGGGCTTAACCCCTGCACAGGGAGTTGTACTCCCAATTGACTTTTGGAGTTGAACTCCTAGAAGGAAAGACTTCTTCTTCTTCTTTTTTTCTTTTTTTATTATATGGAGTTAAACTCCCAGAAACTTTTATTTGTGGAGTTAAACTCCAAGGAATCTTTGCAAATGCTCAAGGAGACACCTTTCTTCTCTCCAAAGCCTTGGATCTTTCCTAAAATGGGATCTTTGGAGATAGGTCTCCTTCCTCCTCTTCTGTTGGCCTGACCATGGAGAACAAGAGGGGTGAGATTTTAAAAATCTCTCCTTTTTGAGATCTAATGGAAGATCTGAGTTCTCATTTATGGGTTTTGTGGTGAAAAACTATTTAATTTGGGAAAAGAAAGAGTAAAACTCTTGATTTAATTGAAAAGGGGAAGAAGGTTTAGAACCTTGATGAAGGAGAAGGAGCCACAAAAACCCTAGAGTTTTAGAGAATGAAAAGTCATTTTTTATTCATCATCATGTTGCCTTATATAGGCTTACACATTTACATATAACCCCTTGGGCTTTACAAAATGGCATTTTGCCCATCTCATGTCTCATGTGCTCATTTCTTTTGCACATAAGCCATGGGCTTTACAGAAATTTGGCTTTATGCCTGATTGGTAGAGTTTTTGCGCGCTAAGTTTGTTACCGCAATCAAGACGGTTTCGCTTGTAGCTAGCCGGTTGAGTACGGGTCGTCCGCAGGGAGATGGGAATCTTTTTCTATGTGCTTTAACGAGTTAAGTCCAATTTTCCAGGTTTGTTTTTAGATTACTTAAGTGCTAAAATGATATAGAAAGAGAGCTTGTTAGGGTTAGGATTAGGTTAGTTTGAGTTAGGAGTCGCTCACTTCTTTCGTTGCCACTCTTAATATCGATGTTACGGTAATCGGCAACAACGGGGATTAGCACGACTAGGAAGGAACTTGCGAGTATAAGCTAAGCTTTCCAACGCATAAGTTCTTCCTTTTGGTGCTTGTCCGTCCGTTCTTGGCTCTTAGCCTTAACCTCCGGTTAATTCAACCACAACCGGTCTCACTACGGAATCACTGCTATCATGTAGGATAGGGTGCCGTAGGGAGCGGATTGTGGTTCGATTAATGGGAGTTCGATTTAAGATGTTGGGCAAGGAAAGAGTAAGAGAGATTTCCTTCTCTCAAACTTTCCTTATCCTACCCTAACAAGTATGGAAACTACTCACCCATTACAAGAGAAATGAAAATAAAACAAAGGATGAAGATAGAAAGAAAGAGGTTAGAAGATTACAACTAGCTATTTGCGACCTCACCTTGGCAAGGATCAAGCGTAAGCATCATGGTTGTTTAAGGATAAAGGAAAATAGAACAAGAAAGAAACAAACACGAATAACAACAACTAAGTTAACAAATAAAAATTACAAGCAATAATAGTTAACAAAATAAAAGGACAAGCATGGTAAGAACAAGAACTCCTTTATTCATTCTTCACTCACAAAAGCTCACTACAAGTTTTTTAATGGAGAAGAGATGAGAGGAGGAAGAAGAACAACAACATATAACCTAAAATTTAAATACAAGATTATGGACCCTTGGCTTCACAAGGTTCTGGGCTATTTATAGGCTGGAAAATGAAAACCTAGGGCAACATTCAGAACTAAAATGGAATGACCAATCTGCCCCCAAAAACACTCCCTCTGAGGAGCCAGTACGGCCGCGTTTCGGCGGCCTAAGCATGCTAATGCCGCGGAAACGCGGTCGTTTAGAGGAGTTGGCTCCTCGGATTTTGTGTGCTGCCCTGGTATTTTATGTCCTTCTGTCTGGTATAGGTTGTTTCTGATAATCTCTTCATATTGCTTCCAGAATTTTGGTTGATCAAAAGGTGATTAGATGTGGATCTTTTTGTCATGATTTCCTCGAGCTCCGCATAGATTTCTTGGACTTGGTGTTGCCATTGTGCTTTGTGCATGAAGATGACAATCGATTTGCCATTTTGTCTCTTAACTGGTGTGTGGCAACATACGGATAGAGAGCGGAGACCCGTGTTTTATCTGTGGTTGGCAGGAATCCGGATTTTGTCGTGCTTTTCCATGAATTTCATCGTTTAGAGCCGAGAATCTGTATCCTGCAATTGACTAGCAAACACGGCTCAAGAGTACCTACCGATAAGCAACATGATAAAAATTGGGCGGTATAAAAATGCAAAAATCTGATATGAACAAATACCCCCAAACTTATCATTTGCTCATCCCGAGCAAAGCCAATTTATTCACAAAAAATTTTCTAACCTCATTTTCGCAGGGAACGCGATTGCACTGAGCATGTGCAACAAGCCGTTAAACCTCTAAGTGTCCCTAGTAGGAGGGGTGTTGTCTCCTGAGGGTTTTCAGCGGATACTACACACAAAATCCGGTCAAGCTAGTTTTTGCAAAATTACTATGATTCAAACCCCTAAAGTTTTGTTTCAGAAAATAACAATTCTATGATCCTAAGTCTAGACTATCGAACCTTTATTTTTCACACCTCGCTTCTTATTTAACTTAAGATTTTATATGTCTTTACGTGCAGTGTAAATAGTGTCGCTAAGTTCCAGAAGAATCGATTAAAGTCATCATGTCACACAATAAAGCCCAGATAACAATTTTAAAAGGATCACATAAGTTTTATAAAGAGTTAAGTATTTTTCAAGTTTCGTTTTCCAGTAAGGTTTCAACTTCAGAATTTCTATCTTCCTTAACAGGAAACTAGGTCTTATTTTTCACTCCACCTTTTTCTTGTTTTTATTTCATACACACCTCTGTGAACGTGCAATAGTCTTTATCAGAGAATAAAACCTTCATATCTCCGCTAGAAATATTTTTTATAAAAACCTATCTTTTGTCAAGATTATTCTCACACAAAGAACCGTTAGGAATTTTAACTCGGAGAGAACACTTGCTTGACTTTGTTTTAATCTGGACTTTCTAGGCTTCTTAGCGAGCTTTGGGCCAATGCACCCAAACCAGTTGGTTTTAGGGCATTAGGTGTAGAAACACCCCAGCGGACTTAATTACTCAAGTTACCTAGGTCCAAAAACAAAAGACGGTTTGGCGTGAAAATCATGATGATTTAATACGAACGGAGATATAACCGGCAGTTCAATTATTTTTTTGGATAAAAGACGTGTTTAATGGGTTCGGTGTGTAATCATTCTAATCAAGTTCCAGATGGGTTATTTTTCAGACTTAGTTCCAATTAAGGCATCAATAACATTCCTTCATATTCACTTCACTTCATAAACTATTCTTGGTATTACTTATTTCAGAACAAATCTATTTGATCCTTAGAAAATCATTTATCTATTTTAAAAGTTTTTAGACATAAAAGACTTGTCATCTAATTTCCAAAACTCACGACACGTGTAGTGTGATGTAAAGACGTATATCAGCTATAATTAACTTCAAAGGAGAGTTATCTTTCAGGTTTTCAAAATCTAAACATAAGATTTAGTTATTCTTATTTTATCAAACAAAACCGTCGAAATGTTGAATCAGAGTCCTCCCACTAGCTAACTTGACAGAACAGTTTTTATGTTTTTAGAAAATTTTCAGATTTTTATGGATTTTATAGATTTTAATATGCAGGTGCAAAATATACATATGAATGCGAAGGTTAGAAATGCGTACCGAGCGTACTCCCAAACTTAAACTGGACAGTATCCTCACTGTCATCGCATGAAGAGATCATTTGAAGGGTCAAAATTGTCGGTTAGATATACACAAAAAAAAAATTGTTTTTAAAGAGTAAAGAAAAAGGAAAAGAATATCCACAAATAAATACAAAAAGGTATATACATACCCCCAAACTTATTTAGAACAGTGTCCACTGTTCTTGGCTGGATAACCGAAGTTTGGTGGTAGGCAGAGGAAGATTATGCAGGGTAAACCGGCTCCTGTAAGACCAGGAGCTCCTCTGTTGGTTCGGCGCTAAGGTACGGTTTTAGTCGGTGTCCGTTCACTTTGAAAAATGAACCGTCCTTTGAATTCTCCAAATCCACAGCGCCCTGCGGATACACATTCCGCACAAAATACGGCCCTTTCCAGCGAGATCTGGGCTTTCCTGGATGGAAGTGTAGCCGGGTGTCATAAAGCAGTACCTACTGACCAGGTACGAAGGTTTTGCGCAAAAGGTGTTTATCGTGAAACGCCTTCGTTCGGTTTTTAACGAAAACCACATTATCGTAAGCCTCATCCCTAAGCTCGCTCAATTCGTTCAATTGCAGCTTCCGATGGCTGCCCGCATCTTCGAGAGACAGATTCAGTTCTTTTATCGCCCAAAATGCGCGATGCTCTATTTCGACAGGTAGGTGGCAAGCCTTTCCGTACACAAGCCGATAGGGAGACATGCCAAGATCGGTCTTATAAGCGGTTCGAAATGCCCAAAGGGCATCAGTGAGTTTCAGCGACCAATCCTTACGGTTCTTGGAAACCGTCTTCTCCAGTATCTGCTTGATTTGCCGATTTGAAACTTCGGCTTGACCACAGGTTTGGGGGTGGTAGGGCGTAGATAGCTTATAATTAATGGAATATTTCCGCATCAAGGCCTCGAAAGTCTTATTGCAGAAATGAGTTCTATTGTCGCTAATGATCGCTCGGGGGTGCCCAAAACGGGAGAAAATATTTTCTTGAAGAAACCTAACAACAACCTTGTTGTCGTTAGTCTGGCTGGGCACAGCCTCGACCCACTTAGAGACGTAATCAACAGCGAGAAGGATGTACAAGTTCCCGAAAGAGCTGGGAAACGGCCCCATGAAATCTATCCCCTAAACGTCGAAAATCTCCACAACCAAGATTGGTTGGAGCGGAATCTCGTTCCTCCGGGATATCCGGCCCAAGTGTTGGCACCGGGAGCAAGTCTTGCAATAGTCATGAGCGTCTTTGAAGAGTTGTAGCCAGTAGAAACCACATTGCAAGATCTTCTCAGCTGTCTTTCTGGGGCCAAAATGCCCGCCACATGCTTGATCGTGGCAAAATGACAGCACACTCTTGAATTCCTCGTCAGGGACACACCGACGAATAATCTGGTCGGGACAGTACTTGAACAGATAGGGTTCGTCCCAGTAAAAGTGTTTTACTTGGGATAAGAATCGAAGTCTGTCCTGACTTGACCATTCAGTCGGTAGTAGACCTGTGGCCAAATAATTCACAATATCTGCGAACCAGGGTTCGCAAGATACGTCAAGAGCTGTTCATCCGGGAAAACGTCATTGATCGGAAGTTGAGGCGACGGCGAAGAAGGAAGTCGTGAGAGATGGTCGGCAACTATGTTTTCACATCCTCGTTTGTCCTTAATGACAAGGTCAAACTCTTGAAGCAAGAGGATCCAACGTATTAGCCGAGATTTTGCATCTTTCTTCGCAAAAAGATAGCGCAGAGCAGAATGGTCTGTGTAGACAATGACTGGAGAGCCGATGAGGTACGGCCTGAACTTTTCTAAAGCAAATACAACAGCCAAGAATTCCTTCTCAGTTGTTGTATAATTGAGTTGGGCGTCGTTCAGGGTTCGGCTCACATAATAGATTACGTGCGACATCTTGTTGATGTGTTGTCCAAGGACAGCACCAATGGCAAAGTCGGATGCATCGCACATAATCTCAAATGGGTGCGTCCAGTCAGGTGAAGAAAGAACGGGAGCAGAAGTGAGTGAGCTTTTTAATGACTCGAACGTAGTCACACAGCTCGAGTTGAAGTCGAATGGCGTGTCCTTGGCCAGCAAAAGAGTCAAGGGCCTAGCAATCTTGCTAAAGTCCTTGATGAACCGTCTATAGAAACCGGTATGGCCAAGGAAGGCTCGGGTGTCTCTGACGCATCTGGGAGGAGGGAGATTGGAAATGACCTCAATCTTCGCTTTGTCAACCTCTATGCCATTTTGCGAAATGATATGTCCTAAGACAATACCTTCGTGCACCATGAAGTGGCACTTCTCCCAATTCAAAGTGAGGTTCTTGTCCTTACATCGGGTAAGGACAGCGTCAAGATGCAGCAAACACTCGTTGAAGGAATCGCCCGAAGATGGAGAAATCATCCATGAAGATCTCCAGAAATTTTTCCACCATATCTGAAAAGATTCCCATCATACACCGCTGGAAGGTAGCAGGCGCATTGCATAACCTAAAGGGCATGCGACGATATGCAAACGTGCCGAAAGGACAAGTGAATGTGGTCTTGTCCTGGTCTTTTTCGGCGATGGGAATCTGATTATAGCCGGAGTAGCCATCAAGAAAGCAATAGTACTCGTGTCCGGCCAATCTTTCAAGTATTTGGTCAATGAAAGGCAGCGGAAAGTGGTCCTTCCGCGTTGCGGCGTTGAGTTTTCTGTAATCGATGCATACTCGCCACCCAGTTTAGGTGCAAGTAGGGATTAACTCGTTCGCCTCGTTAGTGATGACCGTTATACCTGATTTCTTGGGGACAACGTGAATGGGGCTAACCCACTGGCTATCAGAGATATGGTAAATGATACCACTATCCAGACATTTTACGATCTCCTTCTTCACGGCCTCCTTCATGACTGGGTTGAGTCGCCTTTGAGGATCTCTGGCTGGTTTGGCATCATCCATCAGATGAATATGATGTTCAACGATCAGGAGACTAATCCCCTTGATGTCCGCCATGGACCAGCCAAAAGCTTGCCTATTGCTGTGCAAGACCGCAAGAAAGGCTTTCTCTTGCTCTGGAGCTAGAGAAGCCGAGATGATGACAGGGAGGGTCTCGTTCTCACCCAAGTAAGCGTACTTAAGGTGAGACGGCAAAGGCTTGAGTTCGAGCGTTGGAGGTGAAACGATTGAAGGCAAGACTGGTGAAAAGGTCTCGAACTCAAAAGATTCCAGCAAAGGTTCAAAACGAGTGTAAGCGACCGAGTTGGATGGTTCAGCTAACTCATCCGAAAATTCGAAGGATTCAAACTCGGGTTGTGAGCGGCTAAGATCGTTCGAGAACGTGAAACACTCGTAGTCATTTTCGGGCGCAGAAACAGCAGCAGGTTCGAAGAGGAACGCACTAGTGGCGTTAAGGTTATCGTGATCGAACAGAAACTCCTCGAATTCACACTCTTCTGGGGTGATCTCCTGGATTGAGCAAACGTCTAATATATGAGCATTGGGTTCGGAGGGCTGATTCCCCAACCTAAAAATGTTGAGTTCAATTGTCATGTTTCCAAAAGACAGGTTCATCGAACCATTGCGGCAATTGATCACAGCATTTGAGGTTGCAAGGAATGGACGACCGAGTATCACCGGAATTTGATTCCGGGGGTTAGCTACAGGCTGTGTGTCTAAAACAATGAAGTCAACGGGGAATATGAAGTCCCCAACCTTGATTAACACATCCTCTAGCTCACCCCTAGGATGGGTGATTGATCTGTCGGCCATTTGGAGAGTACAGTGTGTGGGTTTCAGCTCTCCTACACCTAATTGCTCATATACTGAGTATGGAAGCAGGTTAACACTGGCACCAAGATCTAATAGTGCGCGGTTGATGTTCTTATCCCCAATGGTAATAGAAATCGTAGGACAGCCAGGGTCCTTCCGTTTTTGCGGTAAAAATTGGGTAAGAGCATCACTCACAGCACTAGCCAAGAAAACTTCTTGGGTACCTGAGACTTCCTCTTTTTCGTGCACAAGTCCTTTAAGATTTTCGCGTAGAACGGGACTTGTTGGACAGCATCTAAAAGAGGAATGTTAATGTTAACCTGCTTAAATAACTCCAGAATATTCTCCATTTGTGGATTTTGTTTATTGGACCTCAACCGGTTTGGAAATGGAATGTTTTTAAAATTAGTTGAGTCCAATGCTTGTAGAGGAGATTGTGGAGCTGGAGCGGATCCCAGAACTGGTGTTTTCGTGGAGTGAGAAGTGGGTCCGTTCAGAGCAGAAGAAGAAGAAGAGCCTTTTGAAGAATGGAGAATAGGCTCAGAAGACGAAGAAGCAGAAGAAGAAGAAGGAGGAGGAGGAGGAGAAGCGGCCGGGGTGTCATCGTCGATCCGTGTGCCAATGTTGTTTTGCAGCATCCTTCCCGATCTCAATGTTGTCACGGCACTCACATTATGATTCTGTTGTTCAAGAGCAACATGTACATTATGTGGGTGACCGGGATTTGGGAGTAGCTGGGACGGGAGCTTCCCCTTCTCTCGCTCGCTTAAGGCCGCATTCAGTTGTGCTATCTGGGCCTTGATGGTCTTGATGCTTTGCCCGTGAGCGGCAGTGTGTTGTACTAAGGACTGAATGGAAGACTGGATGTTGGCAGTGGATTGTGTCGATTATTTAACGAACGCCTCCAGACTTCGTTCTAGCGAGGAAACCTTATCGTTGTTTAACGGAACAAAGTTGTTTTGGGGAAAAGAATTGTTAGGTGCAAAGTTGTTCGTCTGATTTTGAAAAGGTTGGGGTTGGAAGGGCTACTGAAACTGATGTTGAGTTTGTTGTTGCGCTTGTTGTTGCAGAGGAGGTGGCCTCTGGAAATTGTTGCCTTGGAATTGATTCTGATTCTGATTCCAGGCGAAATTGGGGTGGTTCCTCCAACCGGGATTGTAGATGGAAGATTATGGATCATTCCTCAGTCTTTGCTGAAATGCAGCATTAACCTGATCCTGTCCTTGAGATGGTGGATTGTAAGGACACTCTTCAGTTAAGTGAGAAGGATCGGAACAACAAGCGCAAATGGTACGAAGGGAAAGAACAGGGACAGGTGCAGGAGAAGAAAATTTGCTCTCTATCGCTTCAAGTTTTCTCGTTATTGCAGCCATTTCAGGTTTCATCGCAATAGAGACATCAGGTTGGTGAATTCCTACCCTAGACTGACCGGTAGAAGTGGAGGTAGAAGAAGAAGAAGTCGGTCTGGTGCTCTCCCATTGTAGCGTTTGTTCTGCAAGGTCGTCGAAGAATTGCCACACTTCCTCGTCATATTTCGATAGGAAGTGGCCCTGACAAATGGTTTCCAACAACTGTTTGGTTGCTGGGTTCAGGCCCTCGTATAAGGTTTGGCAAAGTTGTCATTTCTCAATACCGTGGTGAGGACACTGAACAAGAAGGTCTTTATACCGGTCAAAGCACTTCCAGAAGGGTTCAGTAGGAAGCTGAGAGAATTGGTTGATTTCGTTACGGATCCTTGCGGTTTTATGATTCGGATAGAATTTTTTGAGAAACGCTTTAAAAAACTCGTCCCAACTGGTTATGGAGTGGGAAGCGGTGCTATACAGCCATTTTTCAGCAAGATCGCATAAAGTGAACGGAATGACTCGTAGCCAAATAGCATCATCCGACAGCTGGGTGGTTTTCATCATGGCACAAACGTTTTGAAATTTGTTGATGAAGATATAGGCATCTTCAGATTCAAGCCCATGAAATTTCAGAAGCATGTTGATGAAATGGGGCTTAATTTCAAAATTATCCCCATTGGCCGGTGAAAGAGAAAGACAGGTGGGAAGTGCAGAACGGGTGGGATAGAAACGATCCTGGAGCGCGATTCGTTGTGGCGCTACGACAGGCGGTGGTGGTGGGTTATTCGTATCCATAGGAGGTCGAATCAATCCCAGGGGAGTTGTAGGGATGTTTGGATTAAATCCTGACATCGCGGAAGAAGAGGTTGGTGATGGTGAAGGTGAAGATGTATGAACAGAATTCCGGTCAACGTCGGAGTTGGCCGGCAAAGGTAAGGGTGAAAGAGGCGTGGACGGAGTTTCGACGTCTGAGTCGATCGCGTAGTCGGTAGCGACTAACGTAACGCGGACTAAGCGGGCGCTAATGTCCCGAGTCCAAGCGGACATACACTAAACGAGTTTAGTATAGTCAAAACGGAGAAGGTGAGGGTAAGAAAACGTCAATGGAGAAATACGATGGGTGGTGGGTGATTCTGGAGACAAAGGGCAAGTTTTTATAAAAGTTTTTGATTTTTTCCTTTTTTTAGAAAGAGCTTTACAGAAATATGTATGGGCTTACGGCTTCAAGCAATCACAAACAAGATATGCACAATCACACCTAGATCTAGGGTCATCTAGGTCAGCTAGACAGCTCCTAACTGTTCCAAAGGGCTAGAAACAGGACACAAAACCGCCTCTTCTCCAACAATTGCGGCCAGGTAAGTGGGAGGCTCCCCACTACGTAAGTAGTGGTCCTAATTAAGTAACCACTTTCCTTGGACACACTTGCCTAGACACCGCAAAAGTCAGGATAGGATAAACGGCCGATGCCTGTAACTAGTCCTCTGTCCTATTGAGCGCGAAGTCCTTAGGGCTGAGTCTAGTATTTTTTAATTAAACAATGGTCAATGCATATGCTTCTTATGATTTCTGGGGTCCTGGGAAGGGTGATGAAATCCCCACCCAATCTGAATTGGTTTCAAGCCCCTTAAAGTCCGTATTAATAAATGCAAAGCAGTAACAAATCAACTGCAATCGATTTTTATTTTTTAGCGCGGCGTAAAGAATCCTGCACAAGAAAAATTTATTGGAAGGGGGAAGAGAATTTGCGCAAAGAATGCTGCAGAAAATACAGTTCAGTGGAGTCCAGAGGAGTGGGGGAGAGAAGAGAAAAACTTACAAAAATTTTGGCACCCTGAAGGCTCCAAATGGCCGCGGTTCCGCGGCCAAACACGTGCTCAGGCCGCGGTTCCGCGGCCGAAAAGAGAGATTGGGCTTCCAATTTTTTTGTGTGTGCTGGTATGGGAGTCTTCTGCTTGTCTGGATTTCCTGAATCTTGATTTGCTCAATGTATCTGCTCCAGATTTTTACAGTAGACCGTTGGCTCCGTATTGATCCGTCGCGGTGTAGCCGCGAGATATGGTTCTAACTTCCCACGTCTTTGGCACTGAACTCGACCGTCTTTTTATCCAGCACACTTGCACAAAAACTAATCAAGAATAACAAGATTATTTTTTTACAATGTATATTTTTTTGTTTTGTTTTTCAGTTATATTTATATTCACAAATTAACCCGAAATTACACAAAGAAATAAACTACCGTCTCCCCGGCAACGGCGCCATTTGATTGGTAGAGTTTTTGCGTGCTAAGTTTATTACCGCAATCAAGACGGTTTCGCTTGTAGCTAGCCGGTTGAGTACGGGTCGTCCGCAGGGAGATGGGAATCTTTTTCTATGTGCTTTAACGAGTTAAGTCCAATTTTCCAGGTTTGTTTTTAGATTACTTAAGAGCTAAAATGATATATATAGAGAGATTGTTAGGGTTAGGATTAGGTTAGTTTGAGTTAGGAGTCGCTCACTTCTTTCGTTGCCACTCTTAATATCGGTGTTACGGTAATCGGCAACAACGGGGATTAGCACGACTAGGAAGGAACTTGCAAGTATAAGCTAAGCTTTCCAACGCATAAGTTCTTCCTTTTGGTGCTTGTCCGTCCGTTCTTAGCTCTTAGCCTTAACCTCCGGTTAATTCAACCACAACCGGTCTCACTACGGAATCACCGCTATCATGTAGGATAGGGTGCCGTAGGGAGCGGATTGTGGTTCGATTAACGGGAGTTCGATTTAAGATGTTGGGAAAGGAAAGAGTGAGAGAGATTTCCTTCTCTCAAACTTTCCTTATCCTACCCTAACAAGTATGGAAACTACTCACCCATTACAAGAGAAATGAAAATAAAACAAAGGAGGAAGATAGAAAGAAAGAGGTTAGAAGATTACAACTAGCTATTTGCGACCTCACCTTGGCAAGGATCAAGCGTAAGCATCATGGTTGTTTAAGGATAAAGGAAAATAGAACAAAAAAGAAACAAACACGAATAACAACAACTAAGTTAACAAATAAAAATTACAAGCAATAATAGTTAACAAAATAAAAAGACAAGCATGGTAAGAACAAGAACTCTTTTATTCATTCTTCACTCACAAAAGCTCACTACAAGTTTTTTATTGGAGAAGAGATGAGAGGAGGAAGAACAACAACATATAAGCTAAAATTTAAATACAAGATTATGGACCCTTGGCTTCACAAGGTTCTGGGCTATTTATAGGCTGGAAAATGAAAACCTAGGGCAACATTCAGAACTAAAATGGAATGACCAATCTGCCCCCAAAAACACTCCCTCTGAGGAGCCAGTACGGCCGCGTTTCCGCGGCATAGCGTTTCCGCGGCCTAAGCATGCTAATGCCGCGGAAACGCGGCCGTTTAGAGGAGTTGGCTCCTCGGATTTTGTGTGTTGCCCTGGTATTTTATGTCCTTCTGTCTGGTATAGGTTGTTTCTGATAATCTCTTCATATTGCTTCCAGAATTTTGGTTGATCAAAAGGTGATTAGATATGGATCTTTTTGTCATGATTTCCTCGAGCTCCGCATAGATTTCTTGGACTTGGTGTTGCCATTGTGCTTTGTGCATGAAGATGACAATCGATTTGCCATTTTGTCTCTTAACTGGTGTGTGGCAACATACGGATAGAGAGCGGAGACCCGTGTTTTATCTGTGGTTGGCAGGAATCCGGATTTTGTCGTGCTTTTCCATAAATTTCATCGTTTAGAGCCGAGAATCTGTATCCTGCAATTGACTAGCAAACACGGCTCAAGAGTACCTACCGATAAGCAACATGATAAAAATTGGGCGGTATAAAAATGCAAAAATCTGATATGAACAATGCCCATTTTCTTACATTCATGCATAAAAAATTACATCAGAATTATTTATTACATGATTTTTTATTTCGGCATGGGGGAGGCCGGCCGCGGGGCTCTACTTGGGCATGGGCCCACTTGCTTGGGCTTGGGCCCGCTTGCTTGGGGTTGACCTTGACTTTGACCCGGTCAACTGGGGTGCAAATTTTGACCCCAACATACATGTGTCATATGTTCTTGAGAATTAGATGAAAGGTCTGACATGTCTCAAACTTTTGAAAATTGATAAACGCATTTAAGATCAAACAGGTTTGTTCTAAGATAAGTAATATCAAGAATGGTTCATAAAGTGAAATAAATATGAAAGATATTATTGAGGTTTTAATAGAAACTATAAGTCTGAAAAATAACCCATCTGGAAACCTGTTGGAGTGATTACATACCTTATTCACATAATCACGTCTTTTGGATTAAAAAGAAAAAGCTGGTTATATCTCCATTTTCACTGCTTTCAGAATATTTTAAACGCAAACAAAATGAGTCTTTTGTTTTGTGGCCTTGATAACTTGGGTAATTAAGTTCTTGGGGTGTCTCCACACCTAATGCCCTAAAACCATCTGGTTTGGGAGTCATTGACCCAAAGATCGCTAAGTTTCCAATCGCCAAATAAAACAAGCTAAGCAAGTGTTCTCTTCGAGTTAAAAGTCCTCACGGTTCTTTGTGGGAGAATAATCTTGGCGGAGACAAATTTTCAAATATAAAACAGTTTTTTTTGTGGAGATATGAAGGTTTACATTTATAAAGACGTTGTGCACGATCACAAAGGTATATATGAACAACAACAGGTGAAAGGTAGGAGTGAAATCTCAGACTTAGGTTCTCTGTTAAAAATGATTTAAAATTCTGACTTGAAACCTAACTGGGGAACGAAACTTGACAAAATCTTAACTCCTTTCAAACTCGTGTGATCCTTTAAGAAGTCTATCCTGGTCCGTATTAATGACATGATGACCCTAATCAAGTTCTTAAAAACTTATGGACACTATCCGCACAATCACGTAAAGACGCATAAAAGCTTATGTTGAATGAATTGTGACGAGTGAAAAATAGGGTTTGACGTTTCTAAATTAGGGTGATAGAACTTCTAGCTTTGATTCTTAACCTTAAAATTAGAATCAACAGTTTCCCTTCGATGCTAACTTGACTGGATTTTGTGGGTGTAATCCGCTGAAAACCCTCAGGAAACAACACTCCTCCTACTAGGGACACCTGGAAGTTTAACGGCTTGTTGCACGTGCTCAGTGCAATCGCGTTCCCTGCAAAAGTGAGGCTAGGATTTTTTGTTTTGCTCGGGACAAGCAAAAGATAAGTTTGGAGGTATTTGATCATCTCAGAAAACTGCATTTTAATATCGCTCATTCATTATCTATTTTGTTATATTTCGGTATTTTTAACCAGTGTCTACTCAGTAAATACAGATTACAGGTGTTCGTGATAAAATAATGGAAACACACTCAAAATCTCGGATATAACGCTTGGGAGCCGACACTACAATCAGAATAGGAAACCGACCGATATCCAAAGAGTTCTTTTGCAAATAAATGTGTGCACACTATTTTGGTCCAACACAATACAAGTGTGCACATACTCTTTGGCACATGGACCATGGTAGGGCTGCCTTGGCACCAGAAATTGAGCAAGTGGGCACATGTGAGGTGATGTGTGTTAAATGCATAAAGTTGTGATGTGATTTAAAGTATCAAGTTTCCCTCCAAGTCTACTGAGTATAACCCAAGCTGATATGAAAAAATCAAACAATACTAGTAGACTTGTTGAGTGCACACAAGACCACATGCCAAGACAAGCCCATATGCTCGGATTTGGGTCGGCGAGATCACCAATAAACCCGATGTCACCGGTCCCCTTTGCTCCAAATGTCCCCATTTTTCTTCTGGTCATTTCTTAGGGTCACATCAGTCCATCTATATTGTTTGTTTATTCTGGAGTTGGGCCTATAAATATCGGAACAGATATTGAGCAAAGGATGCATATATTCTTTAGTTTTGTTTTTGGTCTAGGCTTAAGAGTTGTGTGAGCTTTAACTTGGTCTCTTCTTCTTTTTCCCTCTTGAAGCTTTCTTCGGAGAGTTTCATTATGGAAGTTGAACAAGTTACCAACATCTTGTAGCTCAATTTTATCAAGTGTTAATAATATTGCTTTTTGTTTGTTTACTTGCTTCTTTGTTTCTTGCTTTCTTTTCATTATGATGTGTAACTAATTTTTCTTTGGTTGTGGTAATAGTGAGGAAATGAGATGAAAGGCTTTGCCTCCTCCTCTTGTTAATGTTTAATGAGCTTATATATATGATTCTAACTTAAAGATTGTTATGTATTGATGTGATATGGTATTTTGAAACATGGTTACTTTGTAACCTCTTCATATACCATATTCACTCCCTTTCCCCATTTCAATGTTTAAGTTAAAATCAAATTGGTGTTAAGTTTGCTAAGTTGAGATATGGTATTTTGTGATCAAGTGCTTGACAATCGCTTGGTTTCATATACGATATACTATCACAAACACTTAGCAAACTCAACACTAAAATCATTTGTTCTCACTCACTAACATGTGTTTTTGATGTTGTGGTATGCTTGCTAACCCCCGTGCTTAGTGTTGATACCTCAAGCTTGGACATACAAACGGTAAGTGAACAAAACGAACTTGTTTCGTGTTTTGCGGTGAATATCGGAATTTGATGATTTGTGCTTCGCAGCCGCCTTGACAAGTCATGCTTCATGCCGGTATCGACGTAAGGACGGACAACTCATGATCAAGGTAGCGTCAAAGGAATCGTCGCAATTCGACCTTCCGAGCCAAAGCCACAACCACTTCTTTCTTAACTTTTTTTCTTTGTTATCTTGTTTTCGTATTCTTTCTATTTTTAGTGACAAACTAAACCATTCATTATTTGTTGAAGCTTAAACAACAAGACCTAATACACAATTCCTTGCGGATCGACCCGTACTTGCCGGCTTGCTACAACGCGCCGTGCACTTACGGTTTATAAATTTTAAAACGAGACCGAGCTCGCGTGCGCATCCATTTCCTGAAAACGATTCCATTTCCAAAACATATGCTTTTGCGCGTGCGGGTGAAGTCCCAACACCGCTCACACTCCTCCTCTTCTTCCTCCCTCGCTCGTTCTTTCCCGCCATTTTCCCTCAACGGCTCCCTCGCGCTCGCCCGCGAGACCCACGCCCACGCCCGTGATGACCGCACCCGCTAGCCAACAACACCCCCACCTGACTCGCGTGCACGACGACCCAGCAACCCACGTTCCTCCACTCCCCCAACGACTCTTTCCCTCCTCGCTCGCGGCGACCTCTCTCGAGATCCGCTCCCCCAACGGCCACGACGACCTCGATCTCTCGCTCTCTCTCTCTCTCTACTTCACTCTCTCACCCTCGTCTCTCTCTGCTTCTCTCTCTCTCTCTCTCTCTCTCTCTCTCTCTCTCTCTCACTCTCGTTCCCTCACATCCTCGCTCTGCTCTGCCACCGAGCCACCTCACCTTAGGCGACCACCTCGCCGACGAGCCGACCTCCGCCTCCTCCCTTCCTCCCCCTCTCAACCCATAACTTCTGACGAAGCCCCGCATCGACACCACAGCTGCTACTCCCCATCACCGAGCCCCACTGCCTCCAACGTCGCGACACTACCACGTTGCCACCAGCGACCACCGACGCTCCCAGGTTCCCAGGCCGACCCCAGCTCCTCCTCCTCACCCGAACGCGACCCCGGCAGCTCCTCCTTCGTCGGAACTCCCCAACCCCTCCACTGCGACTAGAACCCGACCCCTGCACCACTCCGTCGCCGACGAGCCGAGCCCTTGGCAACCGCCGCACCCGAGCACCTCACCAGAGTCACTGGCAACCCACTGCCGTGGCCGCCTCCACGCCAGTGCTGAGCCCAAGCACGCCCCGATCCCGCCAAGTCGAGCGTGTATCGTGCCATGATCATGCCCGTATCATGTCGTTCATCGTCGTACACTATCGTGTCGTCTTCTATCGCTAGGCAAATGGAACCATCTTCCCTTGCTTATTCATGCTAATAATCATATTAGTTAATTAAAATAACAATGTTACATACTATGGTGTAAATGTTTATGTGTATAGCGATATCGATGTTTAAATATCAATTAGTTTTGTAGCAAACCGCGTCGTTGAATTATATTGAGAGTTACTATCCCTTATCAATACCATTATGACATTCAAATTGAATAACCTTAGTTGGATCGGTTAATGAGAACGGATGCCTATACATAACCTATGTATTTGACATGACACCCTAGATGAAAACCCTATTAAAATGGCGTAATTTATGAGCCTCGAAACCCTTTCATGATAACAGATAACTCGTAAGAATTCGGGGGGAAAATATTGATTTCACCACTATGAATGATACCTCCGCCGAGTTGCGTCAATCTGAAATTTTACCGCGCATGTTACCTTATTAAAATCATCGTAGATTCAGTACAGATTGGAACGTGATGTTCTAGGGCTCATATCGAAGCCGACTCGATAACCTGTAACCAACCATAGTTTGTTTCTCGACAATTTTAGATCACTTTAACTATACATGGTTGCGAACGCGGCATTGGACTGCAGTCCGGGGTAGCGTTTCGATTTGGATACTATACTTTGAACACCTATGCACCCCCACTTTAGATTTAAAATACGCGGAGCCCCATATGAATACATAGATAATTTAATTATCTAACACCTGAATCCAGTCCCTTTCTGTTTCACCATCGTTTGATATTTAATTTGCATTTTAGCGTACCGATGTGTTCTGCAGTTTCTGCAGTGACCTCTCTTACACCGCTACACTAAAAAGGACATAACTTCTAATAAAGAAATGCTATTGATAATCCGTTTGATGCGTTGGAAACCTAAAAGATAGAAATAGATTTTATTCAACTGAGGAAACACCTGAATCTGAACATAATCACTGTTAAAAAGCGCATGAAGTTGAGTTTCCGGTTCTGAAACTGGAATTCTAGCAATCGATCGCTACCTTAAAATGATGATATTTCCCTAACCGGAATTCCGTTTGACATGAAATTAATTTTAATACTTATATGATCAAGTGTGCTTCGTACGCCTTTTATATTATTTTGGTCGATTCTGTGCGTGTGATTTATCGTAAATTTTTCAAGTTATATGGCATTGGTCGTCATAAAATAGTGAGTACCTGTTTAGTGCATTTCTGCCTATTTTCGTGTTTGCTTTATACCTGTTGCACAGTAATCATTCACATTGAGACCTAGCGACTGTTTTGCATTGTTGATATATTAGTGTTAGTGATTGGGTTGTGGCAAATACGACAGTGATATTGAGAAGTGGAAAAGTGATGACAGCGATACGTATTACCTGAATGCATACTATAACTCGAGGAATGGGAAAATAAAGGTGGAATTGAACTCGTATATAGCGAGGTACAGTGATTTAGAGGATGATCATTCGCTATTAGTGATATATATATATATATATATATATATATATATATATACTTTAGGTCATGAGTCTAGCGGCACGGCTGACAGGGTTATGTCCCGGGCACAGCGGACCGTAGTTTCGGGCATGCACGAGACCCTTGTTAAACACGAGCATCCTTTCCACCATTTGATTTTATTGACTTAGTGACCGATAAGTAGTGACATGCGCTTTGCCTAGTTTATTGACATGATACCTATATTGCACTATTCATATTCAGCGATGTTTATTATACCCATGTTCTGCATTTTGTCACACTTCTCATGTTTAATGATATTGCATACCCATCCTATATATATTTATTGCTATGTGTGTCGTCCCGACGACCTAAGTGTGCATGCTCAGAGGACGAAGTGGACCCAGCCCAGGAGCAGGACCTGTCATTCGAGATCGCGGAGGTCTAGACTGCATCATCAACGCTGTTTCTTTTGCTCCCAGCACTTTGTTTTGTTGGTTAGTTATTTTATTCTGCAAAATAAATGTATCTCGAACTCTTTTATTTGCAATGTAATAAATTTGTGAACTGTGATTTTCCTTTACTCAAGTACTATTCACTGACTACCGTGTAATGCTAGAAGCCGAAGTGTGACTACGGAAGGATTATTCCTTGACCGTAGGAGCATGGCTGGCCTAGTCACCCCTCGTATTCCGTATTTTAGGAAGCGGGGCGTGACATGGTTTTGTTGGTATCAGAGCGTCGGGTTTTTGGACGAAATTACAGTTCCGTCGAGGGACCTCTAGATTGATTTACACCCTTAGCGTATGCCTTATTACATTTCTTTCTCACTTTCTAATCATTGTGTAGCCTTGCTTGAATCTAATTTCTTTTGATCTTTTCAGAGATATGGACTCCTCGGGCAACTCCTTCGGTGTCGGGCCCCACGATCATACCGAGAAGATCTTTAGCACGCTGACGTCGCTGGCCCAAGCTCAAGAAAGGAGGTCCGGTCTCCTGGCCGAAGGGTTGAAGGCGGTACAGGAGACCGCAATTACCGCCCTGGAGAGATCTACAGTTGTTCCCGCCGCCCTCGAGGGCGCACTCGTACCGACTACACAGGCTAGAGTTGGTACCGTTTCAGACTTCAGGAGACTTCATCCAGCGGTGTTCACGGGATCAGAAAGTCCACTTGAGGCCGAGCAATGGCTCATCAACGTAGAGAATCTCCTGACAGTCTCTCGAATTCCTGACGATGACAGAGTGAACGTGGTGAAGATTCAGCTAGAAGACGAGGCCCGCACGTGGTGGTCCGTAGTGGAGAGCCGGCTAGAGAAACCTATTTGATGGGACACGTTCTTCGCATGCTTCATGGATCACTATTTTCCGGCTACCGCCAAGGCCGAGATGGAGGAGAAATTCATTATGTTGAAGCAGAATGGACGCTCAGTGGATGTCTACGCCGCAGAGTTTAACCAGCTGAGTCACTTCGCACCATACATGGTAGCCACCGAAGCCGCCAGGGCAAGACGTTCCAGCAAGGGCTCGATATTGAACTGCAACAACTTATCGCGTCTCTCGATCTACCAACCTTTGCCTAAGTTTTGAACATTGCCCGAGTACAAGAAAGATTGGCGGAGAAGGCCAAGAGCCAACGATCGATGGACAGGAGACCCCACGTGGTTCCAGCACGGCCTACCATCTCTCCCCGTGGAGCGATCCCAGTTCACAGGCCAGGTGTCACACAGATGAAGCGCACCTTCTCACCTCAGCAGCCGCAGCGGAGGGCCCTGTTTTGCGATTATTGCCAGAGATCAGGACACATGCAGAGAGATTGTCGCAGAGCTAAGGGGCAATGTCTGATTTGCAGATCCAGCGAGCACAGGGTCAGCGGGTGTCCCCAAAGGTCTGAGCTACGGGGAGGGTTCAAGCAACAACAACCGTCGTACGGCACTTCGGCTCAGAGGGGTCCACCTCGGGTATCCCAGCAGCGGTTATTTAATCATAGGCAGACTGGTACAGGTCGAAATCAGGGACGGGCTTTCACCCTGTCCGCCGAGCAGGCAGAGGCTTCTGGAGAAGTGGTTACAGGTACCATCCTTGTTTATTCTGTACCGGCTAGAGTTCTTTTTTATTCGGGTGCTTCGCATTGTTTCATTTCTACGCGGTTTATTGACACACACTTTATACCTCACGAGCCGTTGACCAAGGGTTGGGAGATACATACGGGTAACGGAATTGTTGTGTCCAACCAAGAGTGTAGATTATGTCCGGTAGTAGTATGCGGTAGGGAATTCTATGCGAATTTCCTTCTAATCGGGACGGGCAGCTATAACGCAATTCTTGGGATGGATTGGATGAGCACCTTCCATGCGATCATCGATTGCTGAGCTAGGGAAGTGAATTTCCGCATTCCTAATCATCCTGAGTTTTTTTTCGAAGGCGGAAGCGAGTCCTTGGAGCCCGCCAAGTTTAGAGCCAAGCTAAAGGCGTTGACGACTATGGAGATTGATGAGAGTCCAGCCCTAGAGATCGTTCAGGATTTTCTTGATGTGTTCCCTGAAGATTTACCATGTCTACCACCTCCCCCGCATCTTAGGATTCTCTATTGACCCGATTCCAGGGACGGCGCCAGTTTCCAAAGCTCCTTACAGGATGGCGCCAGTTGAATTGGCAGAATTAAAGAAGCAAATAGAAGAGCTGTTGAACAAGGGATTTATCCATCCAAGTGTTTTCCTTTGGGGTGCTCCTGTGTTACTGGTGAAGAAGAAAGACGGCTTCTTGCACATGTGCATCGACTACCGAGAGTTGAACCTAGTGACCGTGAAGAATAAGTATCCTATTCCCCGCATCGATGACTTGTTTGACCAGCTTGGTGGTGCTCGAGTATTCTCCAAATTAGACAGCGGTCGGAGCCAGTTCATTTAGATCAGGCGGACCGCCTGGCGTTGAGCATGACCCCTTCGGTCAGGTACCACCAAATCAGGGTCAAGGCAGAGGACATATGCAAGACGTCTTTCCGAACCCGATATGGTCACTATGAGTTTCTTGTGATGTCGTTCGGTGTTACCAATGCACCGGCCATATTTATGGATCTGATGAACAGGGTTTTCTCCAAGTACTTGGATCAGTTTGTCGTCGTATTCATCGATGACATTCTAGTCTATTCCAGAAGTCAAGAGGAGCACGCTGAGCATTTACGAATTGTATTGCAGGTTCTGCGGGAGGAGAAGCTCTATGCAAAGCTAAGCAAGTGCGAGTTTTGGCTCGACAAGGTGCAATTTCTGGGGCATGTCGTTTCGAGTGACGGCATTTCGGTGGATCCGACGAAGATCGAATCTATCAAAGACTGGCCAACACCGAAATCAGTTGTTGAAATAAGAGTTTCTTAGGATTGGCTGGATATTATCGACGGTTTGTCTAAGATTTCGCCAGAGTAGCGGAACCCTTGACGAAGCTCACACGAAAGGAGATGTCGTATGTTTGGTCGGAGGAATGCACCCAGGCGTTCGAGCTGTTGAAATTAAAGTTTACCACGGCTCCAATCCTGACCATGCCAGACAGCTCAGGTGGCTTGGTTGTTCACAGTGATGCTTCGGAAAAGGGTTTGGGTTATGTGCTGATGTAGCATGGTCAAGTAATGGCTTACGCCTCTCGTCAGCTGAGAACTCATGAGAAGAATTACCCTACGCATGACCTGGAGTTAGCGGCTGTTGTGTTCGCCTTGAAGATATGGAGGCACTACTTGCTAAGCGAAAGAGTGTACACGGATCACAATAGCTTGAAATACGTGTTCACTCAGAAGGATCTGAATATGAGGCAGCGCATATGGTTGGAGTTGATAGCAGACTACGACATTGATCTACAGTATCACCCGGGGAAGGTGAACGTTGTTCCTGATGCGCTTAGTCGCAGGCCGTCAGCTGCGTTGCTAACTTCTCAGAAGGGGATTCTCGATGACCTTCAGAGACTCGAGTTGGAGGTAGTTACACCGGGTGTGCCTGGACAGCTCTGGCAGTTGCAAGTTCAGTCATCGCTCGTAGATCACATCAAAGATGCACAGGTTGGAGACCCTCAGTTGCAGAAGTTCAGGGGGTTAGTCGAGGCTGGTTTGAGGACAGATTTGCGGATTCACGAAGATGGATCTCTGAGATTTGGCAGTCGACTGTGTGTTCCAAAGGAGGGTATTCGAGATGAAGTCCTAATTGAAGCGCACAGTTCCGCCTACTCGGTGCACCCAGGTGGCACCAAGATGTACAGAGACCTGAGGCAAAACTTCTGGTGGAACGGAATGAAAAGGGAGATTGCTCGCTTTGTCTCCAAGTGTTTGGTATGCCAACAAGTGAAAGCCGAGCATCAGAGAAACGCTGGGTTGTTGCAGCCGCTTCTAGTACCAGAGTGGAAATGGGAGCACATCACCATGGATTTTATGATGGCACTACCACGAAGTTTAAGGGGCAAAAATGTCGTATGGGTTATTGTTGATCGTCTTACGAAGGCAGCGCATTTCTTACCCTTCCGAGTCGAACAATTGACAGAGTCGCTCGCGGAAAAATATATGCAGGAGGTTGTGAGACTGCACGAGGTGCCCGTTAGTATCGTGTCTGATCGAGACACCAAGTTCATTTCCCATTTCTGGAAGAGCCTACAGGAGAGTTTGGGCACACGTCTCAAGTTCAGCACGGCCTATCATCCACAAACGGACGGGCAATCCAAGCGTACTATCCAGACGCTCGAGGATATGCTGAGGGCATGCATGCTTGATTTTCAGGGTTCTTGGGAGGATCACCTCCATCTGGTAAAGTTTTCGTATAACAACAGCTACCAAGCTAGCATCCAGATGGCACCGTTCGAGGCTCTGTATGGACGGAAGTGTCGATCTCCTCTGTGTTGGGATGACGTGGGTGAACGAAGGTTGTTGGGCCCTGAGCTGATAGTGCAGACAGTGAGCAAAGTTCAGATGATCAGGAAACGAATCAAGGCGGCTCAGGACCGACAGAAGAGTTTGGAAAATGCCGGCAGAAGATCGTTGGAGTTTAGTATTGGTGACCACGTGTTTCTGAAGATATCACCCACTCAGAGAGTGGTCAGGTTTGGTAGTCGCGGGAAACTCAGTCTTCGATTCATCGGACCTTTTGAAGTGCTAGAGCGAGTAGGAGAGGTGGCTTATCGACTAGCCTTGCCTCCATCGCTAGCTGGTGTGCACAATACTTTCCATGTTTCTCAGTTGAGGCGCTACATTCGGGATGACAGCCGTATTCTGGACCATTCGGAGTTAGCTTTAGGCACTGATCTATCCTACGAGGAGCAGCCTACCACGATCTCCGATCGTCGGGAAAAGGGGCTAAAGAGCAAAGTCATTCCCTTAGTTCGAGTTTCTTGGGATGGTCATTCTCCAGGGGAGTCTATCTGGGAACGCGAGGAGGACATCCGCGCACGTTTTCCGCACCTGTTTGAATAGTGTTACTTTTTCCATTGTTTTCGTTCTTTAATTTCGATGACGAAATTTTTGTAAGGAGGGTATGATGTAAATCCCCAGTTTCCGTATATAAAAAATTCCGTATTTTCCTCGATTTTTTCCTAAATTTTTCCATATTTTTATTTTTTAATTATATTTTAATTATAAACCTAACCTAAACTCTAAACCCTCACCCCATACCCGACCCGACCCGCGCTCACCAACCCGACCCGACCCGCTCACATTCCTCCTCTTCTTCCTCCCTTGCTCGTTCTTTCCCGCCATTTTCCCTCAACGGCTCCCTCGCGCTCGCCCGTGAGACCCGCGCCCACGCCCGCGACGACCACGCCCGCTCGCCAATGACCCCCCCCCCCGCCTGACTCGCGCGCATGGCAACCCAGCAACCCACGTTCCTCCACTCCCCCAACGACTCTTTCCCTCCTCGCTCGCGCCAACGCCCCACAAGATCCGCTCCCCCAACGGCCACGACGACCTCGATCTCTCTCTACTTCACTCTCTCTCCCCCTCGTCTTTCTCTTCTTCACTATCTCTCTCTCTCTCCCCCCCTCACATCCTCGCTCTGCTCTGCCACCGAGCTACCTCACCTCAGGCGACCACCTCGCCGACCTCCGCCTCCTCCCTTCCTCCCTTTCTCAACCCACAACTTCCGACGAACCCCCGCATCGACACCGCAGCCACTACTCCCCATCACCGAGCCCCACTCCCTTCAACGTCACGACACTACCACGTTGCCACCGGTGACCACCGATGCTCCCAGGTTCCCAGGCCGACCCCAGCTCCTCCTCCTTCACCCGAGCGCGACCCCGGCAGCTCCTCCTTCATCGGAACTCCCCAACCCCTCCACTGCGACTAGAACCCGACCCCTGCACCACTCCGTCGCCGACGAGCCGAGCCCTTGGCAACCGCCGCACCCGAGCACCTCACCAGAGTCACTGGCAACCCACTGCCGTGGCCGCCTCCACGCCAGTGCTGAGCCCAAGTACGCCCCAATCCCGCCAAGTCGAGCGTGTATCATGCCATGATCATGCCATGATCGTGCCCGTATCGTGCCGTTCGTCGTCGTCCACTGTCGTGTCGTCGTCTATTGCTAGGCAAGTGGAACCATCTTCCCTTGCTTATTCATGCGAATAATCGTATTAGTTAATTAAAATAACAATGTTACATACTATGGTGTAAATGTTTATGTGTATAGCGATATCGATGTTTAAATATCAATTAGTTTTGTATCAAACCACGTCGTTCAATTATATTGAGAGTTACCATCCCTTATCAATACCATTATACCATTCAAATTGAATAACCTTAGTTGGATCGGTTAATGAGAACGGATGCCTATACATAACCTATGTATTTGACACGACGCCCTAGATGAAAACCCTATTTAAAATGGCGGAATTTATTAGCCTTGAAACCTTTTCATGATAACAGATAACTCGTAAGAATTCGAGGGAAAAATATTGATTTCACCACTATGAATGATACCTCCGCCGAGTTGCGTCAATCTGAAATTTTACCGCGCATGTTACCTTATTAAAATCATCGTATATTCAGTACAGATTGGAATGTGATGTTCTAGGGCTCATATCGAAGACGACTCAATAACCTATAACCAACCATAGTTTGTTTCTCGACAATTTTAGATCACTGTAACTATACATGGTTGCGAACGCGGCACTGGACTGCAGTCCGGGACAGCGTTTCGATTTGGATACCAGACTTTGAACACCTATGCACCCCTACTTTAGACTTTATGCGGAGCCCCATATGAATACATAGATAATTTAATTAGCTAACACCTAAATCCAGTCCCTTTCTGTTTCACCATCGTTTGATATTTAATTTGCATTTTAGCGTACCGATGTGTTCTGCAGTTTCTGCAGTAACCTCTCTTACACCGCTACACTAAAAAGGACATAACTTCTAATAAAGAAATGCTATTGATAATCCGTTTGATGCGTTGGAAACCTAACAGATAGAACTAGATTTTATTCAACTAAGGAAACACCTGAATCTGAACATAATTACTGGTAAAAAGCGCGTGAAGTTGGGTTTCCGGTTTTGAAACTAGAATTCCAGCAATCGATCGCTACCTTAAAATGATGATATTTCCCTAACCGGAATTCCGTTTGACATGAAATTAATTTTACTACTTATATGATCAAGTTGTTTCGTACGCCTTTTATATTATTTTGGTCGATTCTATGCGTGTGATTTATCGTAAATTTTTCAAGTTATATGGCATTGGTCGTCATAACATAGTGAGTACCTGTTCATTGCATTTCTGCCTATTTTCGTGTTTGCTTTATACCTGCTGCATAGTAATCATTCACATTGAGACCTGGCGATTGTTTTGCATTATCGATATATTAGTGTTAGTGATTGGGTTGTGGCAAATACGACAGTAATATTGATAAGTGGAAAAGTGATTGACAGCGATACGTATTTGTTCACAACCTATCTAATACCTGAATGCATACTATAACCCGGGTAATGGGGAAATCAATGTGGAATTGAATTCGTATTTAGCGAGATACAGTGATTTAGAGGATGATCATTCGCTATTACAAATATATATATATATATATATATATATATATATACATACCTGAGGTCGTGGGCCTAGCGGCACGGCTGACAGGGTTATGTCCCGGGCACAGCGGACCGTAGTCTCGGGCATGCACGAGACCCTTGTTAAACACGAGCATCTTTTCCACCATTTGATTTTATTGACTTAGTGACCGATAAGCAGTGACATGTGCATTGCCTGGTTTATTGACATGATACCTATATTGCACTATTCATATTCAGTGATGTTTATTATATTCATGTTCTACATTTTGTCGCACTTCTTATGTTTAATAATATTGCATACTCATCCTATATATATTTATTGCTATGTGTGTCGTCCTGAGTGTGCATGCTCAGAGGACGAAGTGGACCCAGCCCAGGAGGAGGACCTGACATTCGAGATCGTGGAGGTTTAGACTGCATCATCAGCGCCATTTCTTTTGCTCCCAGCACTTTGTTTTGTTGGTTGGTTATTTTATTCTGCAAAATAAATGTATCTCGAACTCTTTTATTTGCAATGTAATAAAGTTGTGAACTGTGATTTTCCTTTACTCAAGTACTGTTTACTGACTACCATATAATGATAGAAGCCGAAGTGTGACTACGGCGGGATTATTCCCTGACCGTAGGAGCATGGCCGGCCTAGTCATCCCTTGTATTCCGTATTTTAGGAAGCGGGGCGTGACAGATATTAAATGCGGTTAGGGGGAGCACGGTTCGGTTTTTGACAAAAAATTTTGAACCGAAACTTTCGGTTCAGTTTATTCGACGGTTTGGGTCAGTTTCGGTTTAATCTCGGTTTTTTCAATTGATATAAAAACCTATCAATTATTTCCCTAAAATTCAAATAAAAACTTTTGATCAAAAATAATATAGAAATAAACAATTATTGCTGAAATTCGAGACAAAAGCTCTGCAAATTAATTGATCAATAGTAAAAATATTTCTCTATAATATGGAATCTTATAAAATAAGTGACAAGATATAATATAACATGGGATAAAATATGTATTAGGCATGTGTGGCATTGTTTATATGTATTGTTGTTACATAATTAATTATATATAATAAAAATTATTGTGCATCCATATAATTTTCATCCAATATTCACCTCAGTTCGGTTTAAACTGCATCTGAAATTATCGAAACGAAACCGAACCGAAATGTTTCGGTTCGGTTATTTTTTTATTGGTTTTCGATCGGTTTTTCAGTCCGGATCGGTTCTTGCTCACCCCTACATGCAGCTACTTAGATATTACAGTTAACTGGTATACATTGGGTGTTAATTGGACCTAGGTTTTTTAAACAAGAACAAAAAGCACAGGGGTTTTTACATAAGTTTGAAGCGGGCTGGAGCTTTTTGACAATTTACCCTTAGCCTTTTCATAACCGCAAGGTCTAGGGGGCGACATTTAGGGAAAACCCCAAAAAAAGAAAACCGAAAATATAAAAGAAAAAAGAAAAAATTAAATTTAAAAAATAAGAACCGAATCGATATCAACTCATTCGAATTTGGGAGCAGCGAAATCAGCAGAAAAGGTAAATGGTAGATTTTCTTTTCTCTTTGCAATTTTTGTTCTTGTTTTCTTTGGCTTGAGTCATGCAACTCGATCGAAGCTAGGGTTTCAAATCTTGATCTTTGCTTTCGGTAACGTTCTCTTATTTCTTGGTTCGATTGCACAATTTGATCTAACGAGCATGTTTTTATGCCTTTCTTTTGGGATAATAACTTGTTTACAACTATAAATAAGGTAATCTTTCGATCTAAAAACGTCATATTTATATGTAAATGTTGAAGACCCAAGGACTGTTTCCTACAAAAGGGCTAAAAATTTATCGTAGGTCAATACTAAGTTTATTCTCGATCTCAGATTGCAACTTATCAAATTATACTGTAAAATGTTGAAGACCCAAGTGCCGATTTCGACGAAAAGCAAAAAAATGCATCTTTGATTTATAATAAAGTCAATTTTTCGATCTAAGAGTTATGAATACCAAGTAATATTTGTAAAGATGTTTTTCCATTGCGCAGATTGTTATCTTCCCCCGATGTAGTTTTTGGTTATTCAAAATGATTTGTGAGAAGAAGGTTATCAAAACCATTTTATTCTTGCATATTATATATTATGTCCATAGGTGATGTATTTTGACCAAGCATGTAGATTTATTTTGGTCTTATGCCTGCTGACCGAAGGTAATGCTGTAACGGTTTTCCTGAAATTTAATTATTACTAAATCAACTTGGTTCCTAATGCCATGTACATGTGGGATGATATTCATATTATGGGTATTTCATTAAATGCATCATTTTATTGTTTTGGAAGCATTATGCATGAGCCATCTTTGGTTGATCGTAGAGAAAAATAGGCTTAGTTTCAGTCCGAGGAGAGTAGAGATAGAAAATTTAACCAAGTTATATCCTTATGTATGGTAATATTTGAAAATACCAAAAACATTTGCAAGGCAAGTTTCACTAGAGACTCTGCATGCTTATTTGATTTGTTTTAATTAAGTATTGGCTATTGATCAGACATAGCTTTAAAATACATACGAGTGTAAATGTAATTTTGCAACCTTCTGTATATGTACAAGCCATTCATCTAGTTTCTTTGTCGGTTTCTTTTCCATTTGGTTTAGTCTTAGTGACATAGGATCCACTGTACATTTCAGGTATGCCATAGTTTTACAATTAGTTGCCTTGGGGGCATTTGTGCATACTTGTTTTTAGAATGAAGTGGAGCAAGAAAGGTTAAATTTTGGTATCATAGTGTACGGAACGAGAGAAAGTCATGGTGACCTAGTGTTTATAATCGAAGCCCGACCTAATTTGTAAGCGGTGGTAATTTTGCAGTCAACCAAAATGCTATATGTTGAAAATTAGAACAGACGCAATTTTTTTCTTTAATCAATATTTTGTGGGGATGCAGAGTGCATGATAGTCATGATTATTTGAAGATTCATATTAGTTAATGGACCTTTTTGGTTTATGAAGAGCCAGTCTGCTGATTTACATGCAAAAATGCACCTCAGTGCTTAAGCACCTTTTGGATTTATTTGATGTTTGTAAGAAGCAGGAAATGACAACAGAAGTTTAGCGATTGAGTCTCATCAATTTACTAAACGCTAAATCGCAGTAAATCTTGTATAGCATGAAAACACCATATTTTATTATTAAATTGCACTATATACATGATTCCCACCTTTAACTAAAGATCACATTTTCCATCTCTAAATGCATGCCAGTATTGTTGGGGTTGTGTATTATATTCTGCAAATCCTGTACACTTATCAGGTTCTTAGACCGGGCTTGCTATTGTTTGGACCATAATTGACACATGTGCATTCAGAGACCCTATAGTCATTCTTTGAACACCCTAGGACGAGGCTTGAGACGAAAAGTGTTTTATTCTTGGCTTTATTTGGCTGATCGGGGAATAGATAGGGGAGAGAAGGTATAGAGTTCTTGTCATTAAGAATAAATTGATTCTCTCCAATGTATCTCTTTGTTACCTTGCGAGTTTGTGTTTATGTCCCCTTTCATCTTGCACGTGATGTCCTGACAATTTTTGCTCTCAAAGGTTATGAAAGGGTTTACAATTGAAAGAAATCTTTTCATAGTGATGTAGCATGAGAGATGGAAAGTTACCAGATTGGTTAGGTTCTTTGCAGACATGGCATGCCATCGTCATAAAAATTAATAAAAGGGAGATTCCAGCTTCCCTAACTAGCAAGATAACTAAACACACTGATGATTGCATAGTAAATTGTATCATTGCGGGATTTATTTAATTCACATGCATCAATTTTTTTTGCCTGTGCCAATTTCTTAGAAGACTAGTTACTTTTCTCCGTAGAAAATACCACTCGAATCATCTCTAGAGGGTAGTGAAGCAAAAAGAAGCAACAGCTTCATCGCAGGCAAGAATAGTTGATCACTCTGAAGGATCGTTGGCTTTACTCGACGAAGGGGCTAAAGTAAAGGTCTACTCTTTTCCCCCTTGCAAATACGACAACCTTTAAATTCTTTTTTTTTATCATTCAGCCATCCATTTCCTGTTACTCTCATTTTTGGGGGGTTTAGATGAAGGTTTTCACAAGCAAGCAGAGGAGTTATCTGTAATTTCGTAATTAGATTCAAGATGAAATCATCTTTAAACTTCATTTAATGAGTGTGTTAGTGCACTCATGACGTCCTTTTCACTATGCTTTTGTTTTGTGTAATGAAAGTAAAACACGGGAGAAACAATGTAATTTTCTTAGGCTGGGCGGTGATTTCTTAAACTCTTTTGTTCGGTATAGTACATTCAATGCTCAATTATTGTGCTATCATTTCATAGCTTCGTATCTAGTGAATGGACTTATTGATTGGTCACTTCTCTACATACTTAAATTCTCTCTTATAAGTATTATTATATGTGATGTATGACTGAGTCTAGATCAACTTTATTTTGTGGTGTTGACAGGAGAAACCATCACCGCGTCAGCTTCGAATTTACACTTTGGTGTTTCTTGAGGTGGTAGGAGCCACTTGCAACATATGGCTAGTGATATAAACTAAGCAAGTGTATACGTGTACAGTGTTTCATAAGGAAAGAAGAGTCATACGGCATACCGATGGAGAACAAAACTAGAGTCAACAGCAAAGAGGAGATGGTCTCTCAGTGGAACAATGGCATTGGTCACTGGAGGCACGAGAGGAATTGGGTATTGTCCTCGATCTTTTCTTACTTTTCCCCCAGTTGTGAAGATATTTTCTTTTTTGCAACAAATTTGTCTGTTTATCTTCTACACTCTTTTTTTGTTTATATTTCCTTGGTTTCCCATTTTTCAGTAAATCATTGTGATTAAGATGGTTGAATGTATCAAAATTATTTTTGCACCGCACCAAAATGCAAAGATCAGTAAGAAACTAAGAAACAACTGTATTCTTATGAAAGATAGCATAACCAATTTAAAAAAAAACTTCTTGGCCACACTGTAGGGGTCCTTAGTTCTTGTTCTCATAATTGTTCCATCAAGTGAATGAAGGCATTTGATTCCTATGAGAATCTCTCATAATATAACGTCCAAAACATCTATCTATAATCAGTATCTAAAAATGTATACTAATGTGTGTGTGCGTGCATGCGCGTGTTTTGGGAGGGGTTGTGGTGTCAAATACTATATCTTAATATTAGTCCATAAAAGATTATCTTCAGATTTAAGTCCCGAGCAATATGTGCCCCACGCATTCTATGTCAGCAGCCTTTGTTTCTCTCATCTAATCCTAGTTAACCTTTAATTCACACCTTTCTTTAATTCCCCAGCATAATCATTTTATCTTTATCTTTATAACCTTGCAATTTACTGCTGCGCTATGATTTTCTAAAGGGAAAAAAAGTAAGAATATCAATGTCCAATTTGATATTACTTACCAGTACATGAAGTAAGATGTTTAAATGAAAAGATTTGATACAACTGGCAGTGTAATATTATTTTAGGTAGCTAGCTTATATTTATAACCTTGTACTGAAAGAATGTTGTGCCCGGCTAAATTACTCAATAAAATAAAAAGCATTCATTAGTCAAAGTTTGAGCCACCCTGACTAAAACAGGGATGTGCTATATATGATGCAATACAGGCATGTCATAGTTGAAGAGTTGGCTGGGTTTGGGGCCACAGTGCACACATGTGCCCGGAATGAAGCACAGCTCAAGAAATGTTTGCAAGAGTGGGAAACCTTAAAGTTTAGCGTCACTGGGTCAGTTTGTGATGTAGCTTCTCGAGCTGAAAGAGAGAAACTAATAGAGAAGGCTGCTTCAATATTCCTTGGGAAGCTGAATATACTAGTTAAGTTTTCCTCCTCTTTTTTCAACCTCGCATATTGGTAAGATTTTCTTCAAAAATTTCTAAATATCGAGTGTATAAAGTAGCTGAGGTTAAAGAAATAATCTGTTAGAATAAAAACACGGCGGAAGAATATGGAATAATTCCTCGTCAGGACTAGACACATGCTAGGACTCTTAAGTATTTTTTCCCAATATTCATTGCTTTAAACCTATACATGCAAAAGTATTGTGATTAATATTGTTCACACATTGGTTGAGAAAATTTATGATTTTTTCTATCTATGAACATTTTGTTTTATCCATGAGTATATGTGGTATTAACAAAACTCGGTGATTTTTTTATCTATTTTATCTTAGAACATGTTATGCAGGTCATGAAAAAGCAACATGGACAGTGCATTCAATCAAAGAGAGAAAATAGAATTATTCTTACTGTAGTAAGAGAACACTTATTTTTCTTTATTCTCCCTCTAATATAGATTCATAATTTTGTGTTGCTCCTCTTTAGATAAATAATGCAGGGTTAGGTATTCTCAAGGCAACTGTTGATTTCACTTCCAAGGAATACTCATTCCTCATGGCTACCAACTTGAAATCAGCCTTCCATCTAAGCCAACTAGCACATCCTCTGCTGAAGCTGGCGGGCAGTGGCAATATTGTTTTCATCTCTTCCATATGCGGACTAGTAGCTCTAGAAAAGTTGTCCTTTTATTCAGCGACTAAAGGTACACCCATGAAAATCTTTACTATTTTAGCTAAAAAGGGGAGGACTCAATTTGCTTCTCAACATGACACTTGGCAGCAGGAAAAATACTTATAATTTTGAGAAAAAAATAACATATAAGTATTATTTTTATGTAATCAAATCTTTAAACACACACACACACACACACATATCTACATATACATATTCATAGTCATACACACACACATACGTATGCATAGTCACACACACATATCTACAAATACATATTCATAGTCATACACACACACACACACATATCTACAAATACATATTCATAGTCATACACACACACATACATATGCATAGCCACACACACACACACATACACGGGCCCTGGAGTGTTCCAGTAGGGTCCATCCTATAGTGGAGCATACATGGTATGTTTGCATGGTGCATTTGCACTAAAGTCCTTTCTCATGTTCATAAGGTTTTGCACTTAGGAGCAAAAGCACCCTGCAAAGTCCAATAGAAACTTGCCCACATATGCTCCACTGTAAGGTGCATCCAATTGGGACATTGTAGGGCCCTTTTGCCCTACACTCGTATATACATATAAATTTATACACATTCATACATACATATACACACACAAATACATGCATACATATATGCATACACACATATGTATATACACACGACGTGCGCGCACACATATATGTATGTTTCAATCTTTATTTTTGTAACTACTAATCCTTAAAAGCTTTTCAAACCCATTCTGTTGACATATATTTCTGTGCACCGTACTTGTAAAAATACCATGTAGTGAGTAGTACAAAAAAACTGTTTTCATTTAATCATGTTTAATTGATTTTGTTTGTTTGATATTCAGGAGTGATAAATCAGCTCACTAGGAATTTGGCATGTGAGTGGGAAAAAGATAATATCCGAATCAATTGCACTGCGCCAGGACATATAAGCACCCCACTCATTAAGGGAGCAAGGCCTTGATATAGCTAAATCCAGATAAATGATTGTCAAGAACCACTTTATACTTATGCATATCAAGCTAACATAATCTTAAGTTCCCCCTTACATAGGCCATTGCTCAACGAGCAACGCAGAAAGGCCTTCACCAGGAACTCTCGCTTGTAAAGGGATGATACCTCATGGGTAAATCGATATATTTTGAACTGACAATGATGAGGTTTGAACCTAGAACCTCTTGAAAACCTTGTGCCGTGATACCATGTCAAGAACCACTTTGTCCAAAAGCTTTAGCTGATGGGTTGTAGTTGTAGGATACTAATGTATTGCAAGCTAACATAATCTTAACAAGACCAGCTGTTTTATCCTGACATTATTTTTTTTTACTATCCAATAGTTACTTGATGATAAGGATGTATTGGCCACACTACTCTCTCGCATTCCACTCGAGCAAGTCGGAGAGCCGGAGGAGGGAGCGTCTGTGGCTGCATTCCTCTGCATGTCGTCAGCTTCTTACATTACTGGGCAAGTCATATATGTCGATGGGGGACAAACCATTTATGGTTAAAAGTTATTGAGCTATTTGATTGATGGTGCAGTTGCCCCAACTTTTAAGGCGCAGATTGTTGCAGAATAAAACTTATGTAATTTCGAAAACAAATTTTCTTGATAGCCCTTTCTTGGATGCAATGTTGCTATTTATAGTTGAGTTCTTTTTTTCCCCTCTCAAAACACATTAAAAAGAAACTTCGTTTATTGTAATGACCCCTTGAGTGGTCATATATGTAAGCTATGGAAGTGCTGGAACAAATCTTTCTGATGTAGGTGTTACTGGAATGCGATGAAGGAATTGATAGTTGGGCTTTTTGTGGTGGAATTGAACAAACTCTGTTAGTTATGTTGACCTCTTAAGAGTTTGTATATGTAACCATATTATTGAATCTTGAAATGACCCTGTCTTGCCCACCATCTAGTAAGGCCTTTGTTCTATGATTGACACAATGAATGTCCTTTTTGCATGAGATTTCTTAAATTATTTTTATTTTGGGCTGTGCTCAAGTAATTATTGTATTGCAGATAGGAGCATGCCACATGGATGATGGAACAAGTCTCATTGAGTCCTGAGTCAAGTGAGCAATACAGGTCATAGTTCTGTTTTCTATACTAGCTGCAGTTTTTAATAATGCGATAGTCTCAGAAGCCACATTTTGTCTATGATTACGTATTTAGGGAACCTTCCATGCACACAGAGACAATACTGATGCAAGATTTAGGTTAGTTGGTGTACCATTTTAATCATAAAGGCTAAAATGCAGGAAACCCTCTTACTTTTGCCCGAAAAGCAAGAAACTCCCGTAAAAAAACCTGCATTTTATCCCATAAATATAACACCATTAATGTAATTTTCCCAAGTGCTCTTACAACTCTTTTGCCCCAAATTGCTTTCCCTCTTCTTCCCTAAAATTTCCCCCTTAAAATTGCTTTCCCTCCTTCCTTCCCCAAAATGTCCAATTGAACACACCATCAACCTCGTCTCCTCCTCCAATGAGTGAGCGTGTATTCAAGAGAGTATGATTTAGGGAAAAAAAAAGAGAAGAAAAAGGAGTAATTGGCTCATAAAAATTTATTAGAGAGGCATTTTTAGTATGAAATAGTCTGATGGATAGAAATATTAAACCCATTCGAGTTTATCGGGTAAATTGCAGGTTTTTCCAAGTTAGGGGACTCTCCTGCTTTTCGAGCAAAAGTGAGGGGGATTTCCTACATTTAGCCTGTTAAAACATATTATCTCATTGAATATTTGTCTTAGTTATATGTTGGACTCACGCTGGTCACATCCACTGCCTCAATATAATATCATTACTCGCAAATCTAAAACATTACTTTAAAACATCTAATTAGTGGTAGGTTATGCTGTCAAGCAATATATTTCAGTTACAGCATAGTTCATTAAATGATCATAACAACATTTATATTGTAATATTATTTCATTTGATCACGCATTATTAAACTATATATAATTTTTGCAATTTTAACGTTACCCATCCCTCACTGATAAATAGGATTGGTCCCCTCTCTCTTGTTGGTTGCATTTCCTAAACATGCTTCCTCCTCATACTTTCTCAATCCAACCAACATACCCACCAACATACCCACCCTCTCTTGATAGACGTAATGATTTTTCGAACAATGCTCTTCTATTCCACAAACATGTTATTCTACTGCAACTAGCGATGTTAAAATATATTTATTTCTCTGAGTATTAACATTTTTGTAGAAGCATTTGCCACCAAATTAAAATATATTTAACAAAAGCAATTAAGTTTAACCATGATTTCCATGTACATAGCATTTATATATAGATGATATGTTCCGAAGTGGATAATATCTGCGGGTATAATGGGGCCATTGCGGAGACTCTCTTTTCATGGATACCCTGTGAGGCACTCATCGCTGAGACTCTCTTTCGTGGATACCTAATTAATTTCTTGATAAATTTGGAAGCTATTTGATGGAGCTATCTTTTGGGTCTCCTTCAGATATTGTCTTCCGTTGATCTCCCGGTGGAGTTTGGAGGTGATCTCCTGTTGCGTGTGGGTCTCAATGGGTTTTGAGGAGATTGGAGATTTGAGGAGTTTAGCGCCGAATACCTGCAAAGAAGTCCCGGGATGGTTTGGTACCACCAAGGACCCTCCGACGATCAAGTTAGTACTAGATCCGAGCAGAGTAACAGCTAAATGGAATAAAAAATGGCTTACTTGGCCCCTCTGTGATGGGGGTTTATATAGCGACGGCAGCACGTGGCGAGATTTGCGGAGCGGCCGTTACGCCTGTGAGTGGTGGAGTTGGTCGGCTGGAAGGACCGAGGGAGTCGGCCTCGGCTGGGGAGCTCGGAAGCGAGCAAAGGGGACCGAGGAGTCTTGGTCTTGCGGCAGCTCGGGACGAGCCGAGGGGCCGAGGAGGCTAATTTGCAGGGGCCCCGAAGAAGGGCCGGCTTGTGCTTGTAGGCCGGGTATAAGAGTGGCCTGGTCGGCCCCTGTGGGCCCTTTCTTCTGAGTTTCGGGACACGTCATCTGCCACGTGTCATAATCTTGGAGATCGCCAATATTGAGCATCATCATTAGCCCCCCACTATTGTCCCGACCAGCTAGCGGGTCGGGTCAGGAGTGGACTGCCGGGCCGCCCGGGGTAAGCTTCCTCCTAAGGTTTCGTCGGGACGCGTCCCCGGGCCGTCAGCTGTCTTTCCTTTCAGCGAATCAAGGCGAGATCTCTGCATTTAAGGAAAGTGCGCCGGTCCGTGCATCCTGCCACTGAAGTGACGGTCCACATGTCAAGCGTCGGTTGGCTGACGCGACGTGTGCAGACCTGTGGCGTCTGATGGGGTGCGGCCCGGTATGGTCATGACATGTGGAGCGATCGGAGCCGTTGGACGCAAGGAGGCGTTTTGGCGGGAGATGAAGGGCGCCGTTGGATGAGGTCGCCCGCGGTGATAAATAGGGGTGGGGCCCGTTCCAGGGCCCCTACTCCTTCATATTTTCCGCTCTGAGTCCTGGTTGCTCGGCGCTCATCTCCCTTCTTTCATTTCCCGAGGATCCCTCTTCTCAAGGTTAGATGTCTTCCTTTGTAGAGTCGGTAGATGTTGTAGGGGTAGGTTCTAGGGACCCTTTAGTTGAGCCTGAGTCCTCCCGGAGAGGAGGGGTCAGATCCTTTCCCCGGGATCGTGCGGCGGGGGCAGCCCCCAGGGAGGAGGCGGTAGATGCTGTCCCCGGCGCCTTGTGTTGGGTGAGGCATGAGGACGAGCTCGCCAACGCTCGGGCTCGCTTCCACATCCCCTCACGCTATACACTTCGTCTGGCCAAGGAGGGAGAGAGGGCAGACCAAGTACGGGGCAGGGAGATCGCCCTGTATTTGGAAGCTTTTTGGGGTGGAATGCGCCTGCCTTTCTCTCCCGAGGTCGTCGAAGCGCTAAACTTTTTTGGGTTGGCCCCTGGCCAGTTAGTGCCGAACTCGTGGAGAATTCTCCTCGGGTTCCTGATCCGCCTAAAGTTACAGGCGGTTCCCTTCAGCCTCTCCCTCCTTGATTCTTCCCTCATCTTCAAAAATCACCCTGGTGGTCGAGCGGGTGACCCGAGGTAGGTGTGCTTCTCTTTCAGAAAGCGGCAGGGGGGTGTCGCCGGGACAGGGGTTGTGGCCCTGCCTTCTTATATCCACGACTGGAAGAAGAAGTTCTTCTTCGTTTCCCCTCCCAAGGGCGAGGACTGGCCCGTGCCTACAAAGTGGTCGAGGGAGAAATGCTTGCCGGGGAACCAGTCCAGTGACCCCGTCGCGGTGAGAGTGGCGTCGTGGGAGCCCATCCCCCGTTCCGACGTGCTGCTGTCTGAGAGGGTCCTGAGTTGGGCTGGGCTCAGCCCCATTGAGTTCGTCGGTAAGTTTAGGCTCGCTTTTTGGCTTGTATATTGCTTGTGTCGCTGACTTCTTTACATTTGGTTTTGTGTGGGACCCATGGACATGGACTCGCTCCGATTTTCCATGCGCCAGCCGAGAAAGGTCGCGAAGGCTGGGGGCGCCAGCTCTTCCCGCTCAAATCCTGCCCCGCCTTCTTCTCCCCCGGTGGTCGTGTCCCGTGAGCGTTCGGGGGCAGATCCCGCCCCAGGGCCTAGCAGAGTGTCGGGTCGAAAGCGGGCTCGGATTCTGGAGGATCTGGTCTCAAAGGAAGAGATCGGCTCTCCCTTGGAGCCGCTCAAGAGGAGTTCCCAGAGATCCTCCCGGAGCCCGTCCCCGCCGATCATGGAGGAGGAAGGGGGCCTTCAGTTCGCAGTTCCTTCAGGGATATCCGTCGTGGATAGCCTGCTGCATGAAATAGAGACATCAGCCGAGGGTAGAGTCCCCAGGGGGACCTTCAGGGCCCAGCTGGCGTCCATCGCCCAGGAGTCCGTGCAGGTAAGTGTTTGGTCTTTTGTGAGATTCGGTGCCTCCTTCGTTTTTCTGATCTCTTTCCTATCTTTCAGGTTCTCCAGCACAGTGCCCTCGCCTTGCGCATGGAAGCCGAGGTGATGTCCCCAGCGTTGAAGGCTGTGGGCCAGCTCGCCTCGTTGGAAGAGAGCTCCAAGCGGGAGCTGGAGGCGGTGATGGCGAGGGTTGCCACCCTGGAGGGCGAGGTGGAGGCCGGGAAGCGGGAGATTGCCCGGTACCACGAGGCCGCCGTGGCCGCTGAGATCAAGCTCGAGGATGCTCAGGTGCTCGCCGGCAACCTGAAGAAGACGGTGAAGACCCTCCGGAAGGAGCTGGGGGCGGCGGCCGAGTCGGCGAAGTCGACCGACTTGAGAGCGGAGAAGTTGGCCGAGTGAAGGCGGTGGAGGGTTACAAGAAGTCGAAGGACTTCTATGATGACCTGGCCGTGGCCACAACCTTCATCTGGCACGAGGCCCTCGATGCCGTTAAGGCCCGGATGCCGGGGTTCGCCGATGAAGAGCTCCGGGCCGAATACCCCCTCGCGGACGCCGAAGAATAGGGGAAGGAGATTCCTGACGAGGAAGTCGCCGAGGACCCAGCTCGTCTCGTGGTGGATGTCGAGGGCCCCGAGGTCACGCCTGGCCCTGAGGCCTAAAGCCCCCATCTTCCTCCTCCTTTTATTTTGTTGCTCCTGGAATTTTGTAAGCTTCCGGGCATTTTGTAAGGCTGGGGAGCCCAAAATACCCTTTGTAAAGACTTTGCCTTTAGCAATAAAACTTCTTCTTTGGTTTCATTGGTTTGTGAAGAATGCTTGTAAAATATCTCTACTTGCACTGTTGGGCTTCCATGTCAGGTCGACCATCTGTCTAGCGATCGTTCATCGAGTTGATTTCGATCACTTACCGAGCGTGCCGAGCGCTGCCCAGAGGGAGGCATCCTCGTGGCCCCGAAGTCGAGGGGGGATCACTCAGACTTGGGTAGACCTGATGCCTCTTGTTGGGGCCACGGATCCTCTGCATGTGATGGGCAGAGGGACGTTCGTCATATTTGTGCCCAGCATGAATAGGCTCAGGGGCCTCGTTGTAAGGGCCACTAGCCCGCAGCATCCGTTAGGCATGAGCTAGCTGGGAAGCTGCTCGGTTGCCCCTTGGCGTGGGCTTCGGTCTCTGGCTTTGAGAGTAGGGAAGCTACCAGCCAGGGATAGCAGAGCAGGGAAGCCGCTCTGCTGCCTCTTCGGAGGGCTTCGATCCTTAGCATGGGAGGGGCTGTAAGAAGCCCACTAAGGATGACCGGGCAGTGAAGCTGCGTGGTTGCCTCTTGGCGAGGGCTTTGATCTCTGGCGTCGTGAGTAGGCAACTACCGGCCTGGGATGACCGCGTGGGGTAGCCGCTCGGATGCCTCTTGCGAGGGTTTCGGTCCATGGCATCATGGGTAGGGAGCTACCAGCTGGAGATGACTCGGTCGCCTCTTGCGGGGGATTTGATCTCTGACATCGTGGGTAGGCAACTACCAGCCTGGGATGACCGTGCGGGGTAGCCGCTCGGATGCCTCTTGCGAGGGATTCGATCCCTGGCGTCATGGGTAGGGATCTACCAGCCGGAGATGACCGATCAGGGTAGCTGCTCGGTTGCCTCTTGCGAGGGCTTTGATCCTTCAGGACGGGGACTGAGCAGGGTTACTGCCCAGCGCTTCTTGGCGAGGGCTTTGATCCCTGTCGGTTGTGGTAGGAAGCTACCAGCCAGGGATAGCCGAGCAAGGACTCGACTGCCTCTGGGAGGACTTTGGTCCTTAGCGCGAGAGGGGCTGTAAGAAGCCTACCAAGAACCCTCGGCCGGGCAGGGTTGCTGCTCGGTGCCTCTTGGCGAGGGCTTTTATCCTGAAGGATAGCCGAGCGAGGGATCCTCGGGCTCGACTGCCTGTGGGAGGGCTTTTGATCCCTGTCGGTCGTGGTAGTAAGCTACCAGCCGGGGATAGCCGAGTAGGGTAGCTACTGAGCTGTCTCTAAGGAGGACTTGGATCCTTAGCGTTGGAGGGGCCGTAGGAGGCCTGCTAAGGATAACCGGGCAGTGAAGCTGCGCGGTTGCCTCTTGGTGAGGGCTTTGATCCCTGGCGTTGCGAGTAGGGAAGCTACCGGTCAGGAATAGTCGAGTAGGGTAGCTGCTGAGCTGCCTCTTCGGAGGACTTGGATCCTTAGCGTTGGAGGGGCCGTAGGAGGCCTGCTAAGGATAACCGGGCAGTGAAGCTGCGCGGTTGCCTCTTGGCGATGGCTTTGAACCCTGGCGTTGCGTGTAGGGAAGCTACCGGCCAGGAATAGCCGAGCAGGGTAGCTGCTGAGCTGCCTCTTCGGAGGACTTTGATCCTTGGCCGAGCAGGGTAGCTGCCTGGCTGATTCTTTATGAGGTTTCGCCCGGCCATCGAGTTGCAGGTATGGGGAACGGGAACGGTCGTGGTGAATGTGCGCGTAGCACGCGCATCGAATGTGGGGGAAGGCGAAGCGCCAGGGTCATGCCGTTTCGATTCCGCCAGAGAAGGTGTTAATGTATATGCCTTAGAGGCCATTACTGTATCATACTAGTTTGTATATTACTTGATGGAAGCTTGGGATATTCACAGTTGTATAGACAATCTTGCTCGAAATGGTAGTATGCTACTTGGTTTGTTTCTACTTTAATGTGTGCATGTGTTTCTTTTAGCATATCGCCTATACACATTAGTCGAGCCCTTAGGATCTTTGCTTGATTACCAGCGTTGTGATGGCAATCACACCAGTGGGGGCTGGGTAATCTACAAGCACATCCTTATACAGGTCCCTAGTCATAGGATTATCGAAACGGGGTATCAATACTCCGGAGTAGACTAGCGTATGCGTTTCTCATCCTAGCAGGGGAGATGGTCTGTCCCACAGCCGTCAGTACGTCGTACTTGAGATAGTGTGCGGGTTCTCGTTAGGTTACGAGTACACTGGACAGGACTCGTAGGGAACTGTCGGTTGGTACTATACATATCGTCAGTTATCAGTTCCCAGGTGACATGAGTACAGCTTAGTCCGCTGACTTGACATTGTCACTTCGCCTCGAGTGTGTTCCCACTGTTCTTAGATTGCTACCCTACCACGGCTCAAATGAGTCGTGCAAACAGGTAGCAGTTGGGTGCAGTCCCGAAGCACTTGGAGGCAGTAACGGTTAGACAGGATTCGTCTCTCTCGGTATTGGGGGTTGATATCGCGCTGTGTCCAGCAGAGCCATTACACATAGTCGTCCCTGGCCAGGGCAAGCGAGATATACCGGTAGGTTTTCCAGTATTATTTCAGGGTGTTCTGGGCTACACTCCGACACGACTTGTATCGCTATTAGGGGACTGCCGTTTACCACCCCTAGGCCCGCCATGCGATATTCTCAGACGAACAGACCGGACTGTATGGAGATTGTCACATTCAGGCTCAGTAGGAGATCGGATGGGTTCACCTCATCGGTCTTCTTATCGGCATCTACCTGGAGACCATTACGTACAGCTAGTACCGCTTGCGGTCTGTGGTTAAACTCACTGCTAGCGTAGTGTCGAGTCTTTAGAGTCCCATACACAGAGCTATTCGCCTTTGGGCAAAACAGAGTAGAGGTCGCATGGTTTTGCGACAGGGTTCGTTCACATCCGCGCACTTGTTCACGTTTGGTGTCCGGGCAGTTATTACTAGCGGGCTTTGGTTTAAACCAGATCCTAGTATATGTTTTGGGATTGGTTTTATCTCATTGTATTCGTGTTCCTCGGAACACGGATGCGGGTGTGTATGCACAGTTGACAGAGGGAGAGGCATATGATTCTCATTAGAGTTGTTGACCGTTGACTTTTTTTCTAAACCCTAATAAGAATAAGAAATATGATTATTAATATTAATTAAGTATTATTGTGCCATGGTTGAGTTGGGCATTTGACTTTTGTTGACTTGTTGACTTTGTTGACCGGTTGACCATTGTGGGCTTGTTGACCATCATCATTTCATTTCAATGATACTTCTTGTTCTTTGCAAAATGCATTAAATGCATGAAATGATAATGGTCATTGAAACTAACCATCATAATTCTTAATTATTATTATTATCATCATTATTCTTTCTTTTGTGAGCATGGTTGTAAGAAGTCAAGCTCATTCTCACTTAATCATTCTCTCTCATCCAAAGCTCATCCTCTTCCTCTCTCTCAAAGCTCTTATGTCTCATGTGTTGAGAAGCATGAGCTATTGAGATAAAACCCTCAAAACTCTTCTCTACTCATTCTAGAGTTCTAGGTTTGGCAAGCCAAGCACTTTAGTTGCCTCTCGGTTGAGGTAAGAGCTCAAGGTAGAGGCTTTCGGGTGGATCCTTCTTCGACAACAAGGAGACTACGAGGTGGAGCCGTTCCAACCACTCCAAGGAGCAAGTAGAGAAGGAGTTCAAGACTTAGGTATAACCCTCTAACATAGTAGTTAAACTTGTAGTTAGTTTGCTAGGATTTTGTTTAGCAAAGATCCACTTTTCTAGTCCATGCTGCCTTGCCGTAAAAAATCGTTTTTACCGTTTCTGCCTCCCCGTAAGAACCGGGGTGAGCAACGTGGACTTACAGTGGTATCAGAGCCTAACTAAACAACAACTAGCATCTTAGCAAAGTATTTAGAATTTCGATCCGAGGAAAAATCGCAAAATACGTCCGAAAACTGAACTTTCTGCCGATTTTTAAACTGCTCCAAAAATAATTACACATACATTAAAAATCGGCTCAGGGTTTTTTAAGAATAGTCAGCAAAAACGAGCCACTGACTCGGTCAATGCGCCGTGGAACCGCGGCGAGAACATGCTTCTTGCCGCGGATCCGCGGCCGAGTTGACTCAGCCATGACTTATCTTTGCTGCAGTTTTCTCAGTGTTCTGTTTTGGGATTTTTAAAGTATTTTGTTTCTGCCCAGATTTTCCAGAGAACAAAATTGTGTTTGGGTAGTTACAAATCCGTATTTTTGATCGAAGTTCTGTAGACTTTAGCTAATGGGTTATATCTGTGATGTGATATATGCACTGAATGTCAACTAATCGCTATACGTCGATTAGTGGGGGTTGTGCATATCTGTGATCTGTAATGTTGATGGATTGTGTATATGAACTCGTTGGATTGTCGCGGATGAATAGCCGGGGGTTGTGAGATGAGAGTTTTCTTTATCTTTCATTTGATGTAATATGTATTTTGATGTAATATTATTTCTATGGCCGCACATCCAGGATGAGGTTGTAGCCGCCATTGTATATTATTTCTTTTACTGTTTTTGCTCCTAGGATAGACCCAAGGTGGGGTGCACAAACTACCGGGTACCTCGAAGTGCCGAGTAGCCTACTCACGTAGTTGAGGGAGGTTGCTTCACTTCGGATACTTGGCGGGTAGTTTGCCGCAACCGTAGGGGTCTAGGGTGGGGTTTGGCTATTCATCGCGACCGTGTAATCCGTTTTTCGTTGCAGGCTCGAACGAAACGCGGATTCCTAGTATATCCAATGTGTTCATCTGTGATCTGGAATGGCTATCATTGCATCTGACGAATGTATATATCTATATATGATATCTAGTAGGCGTTGCTTATGTTTTGCATCCGTGCTAGTCCAGCCCCCGCTCTGCCGTTAGTTAAGTAAGCTAACGGGTAATGACGGGGCCCCATGGCGAATGCGGATGGCATAAGCGTACGTTATATTTTCGTTGTTTTCTGCAATGGTAGGATTAAATGATGGGACGCTAAATTAATGCAATAAAATAAACCAAAGTAAAAGTCGTTGGAACAATTTCAAAACCACTCGGTTTCTTTTCAAAACAACTTTTAAACGCGGAGCTTAAACCACTCCTTTAAAAGCTATCATGTTCCATCGATTATATCAAGTTCACTACGTTCACGGTTTCGCCAAAACCATTCGTAGCCCTCCGTCATTTCATATGGATAGTCAATAGTATTCAAGCTGTGTTTGTTGGCCAAAGTCAAGGCACGGTGATTGGTAGCTATTGGATATTCATATGTAGCATAGATAGATGTGTTGGTTTGGGACAGTCGTACTGCCTTGTTGGCCAAATTCAAGGGTAGGTACGGGTGGGTTCAAATTAACCTGGAAAATGACGGTTAGAACTTGACATGTGACTTATGATTTGTTGGCCAAAGTCAAGGTCATAAGAGCATGGGGCAAAAATCCACATCGGGAGTTTCTAAAGAAACTGAAACTTGCTAGTGCTGCATACCATTTGGAGTGTGATGACTCTGGTAAGATTCCTTCAGTTTTATCACACGATGATATTTGGATCCCGATCCTACTGTGAGTATATGCTACTCCTCGAAAACTTTCTCACTTAACGATCAATGCTATAAACCAAGTAGGTGTCTAGAAAGGTGTTAGCGGGGCTACGCCCACAGGGAAAAGAGGTTATTTAATTAAGGAACTTCGCGAAAGCGTTGGAAAACCTCCCTCGAAGTACCAACACTGGCCTGGCTGAACGGTTAAGCAAATATTGTACGGTGAGATTGATCCCGACTAATTCTTCCTTTTTGGTTTGAGGAAGGATTCGAGAAACAGTAGGAGCCATCCTGTTTAGACAAACTAAAAACCAATCTAAACTTGCAAGAGCATCATGCTAAAGTGTTTCTTCTCTCTCTCTCCTAATTGCAGCGACCAAACATCATGACCGGACTTAATTTACTACTAGATAAAAATATACTGACATGGCCAAACTATAAAGATTGGCTCAGGAATGTCAAAATGGCAATCACTTATGACAAGTTGGGGTATCTTCTTACCACCAAAGCTCCCACTGTCCCAGGACCTCAATCCAGCGTCGCGGATAAGGAAATCTGTAAGACCTGGGAGATTGATTACGCGAGGGCCAAGTGTATCGTGCTTGCCTCTATGGACAATGAATATCAGAGGAGGCACGAGGATATGGACCTAGAATCCATATTTCTTCATACAAAAGATCTGTATGGAGAGCAATCCCGTATCGCCAGATACGAAGTCTCGAAAATGTTATTTTCGGCAAGATTGGTCGTCGGATCATCGGTAGCGGAATACGTGCTTAAGATGATTGGCTTTATTGAAGAGCTCGCAGACCTCGGGACCACGTTAGAGAATGAGCTCTATACTGACTTGATTCTCCAGTCCCTTCCTTCCACTTACGCCCAGTTTATCCTGAACTTCAATATGCAAGGAAAGGAAGTTGAACTTTCGGAACTCCTAAATATGTTGAGGAGTGCAGAGGGCACCCTACAGAAAGTAAGGGAGACATCCACTTTGTTTGTTGGAGGAGCTTCCTCTTCCAGATCCAAGGCGAGAGCCAAAGGAAGGAAGAAGAAGGCCCCCACCAAACCAAGGGACGGTGTTAGTAAAGTGGAAGCCAAGGGAAAGGAAAAAGTAACAAAGGTAGTGGGAAAGCTTGTGGGAAAGGAAGAGTGCTTTAATTGTCACAAGAGTGGACACTGGAAGAAAGATTGCAGGGCTTGGAAGGCCAGAAACCAGGACCCGAAGCAAGTTGTAGTTTCGGCTTCAGGTGTGTATGTTATTGAAAACTGTCTATCAGTAAACTCTACTTTCTGGGTATTGGATACCGGATCAGGATCTCATATCTGTAATTCTTTGCAGGCACTGAGAAAGCGTAGGGTTTTGAAGGCAGGTGATATGACCCTCAGAGTTGCAAACGGAGCTGGCATGGATGCTGAGTCCGTGGGGGACTATCACTTGGGATTGTCAGATGGACATGTTTTGGTTTTGCGTGATTGTTATTTTGTACCCAGTGCGACTTGTAATATCATATCTGTATCTTTAATATCTAAAGAAGATTATGATTTTGCATTTATAAGCGATGTTGTAAACATTCACCTTAATCATGTTCTGATTGGGTCGGGTACATTAAGCAACGGGATATACATATTAAACCAACCACAGATTTTCAATGTCCAGAATACACACAAAAGAAAGTCTCCAGAAATAAATCATGCTTTTTTATGGCATTGTAGACTGGGTCACATCAATGAGAGAAGGTTGACTAAGTTACATAAAGAAGGATATTTGGATCCGTTCGAATATCAATCATATGCAACTTGTCAATCATGTCTTAAAGGAAAGATGACAAAGACTCCGTTCACTGGATACGGAGTAAGAGCGAGCGAGCTCTTGAGACTCATACACAGCGATGTATGCGGTCCAATATCTACACATGCGCGAAGTGGTTATTCTTACTTCATTACTTTTACGGATGATTTTTCAAGGTACGAGTATGTCTTCTTAATGAAACATAAATCTGAAGCCTTTGAAAAATTCCAGGAATACAAGAATGAAGTAGAAAAACAAACATGCAAAAATATCAAAACACTAAGATCTGATCGAGGTGGTGAATACTTGAGTGCCGAGTTCCTGAGTTACTTAAAAGAGAATGGAATTCTCTCTCAACTTACTCCTCCATACACCCCACAACATAATGGTGTATCGGAGAGAAGGAACCGAACCCTATTGGATATGGTGTGTTCTATGATGAGCAACGCTAAGTTGCCGTGATCATTCTGGGGATATGCACTAGAATCAGATACATACCTTTTGAACCGAGTTCCAACTAAGACTGTGTCTACCACACCATATCAGATGTGGAGTGGGAAGAAACCCTATCTTAATCACATTAAGACATGGGGATGTCCAGCTTTTGTCAAAAAGCAGCTTGCGGACAAACTCGAGGCACGCTCAGTACAGTGCAAGTTTGTGGGATATCCAAAGAACTCCAAGGGATATTTCTTCTATTGTGCAGAGGAACAAAAGGTTTTTGTTTCTCGTCATGCCTGCTTCTTGGAAACTGAATTTTTGGAAAATCAGATAAGTAGGAGTGCAATAGAACTGGAAGAAATTCCAGAACCACAAGCTATTACTGAAAACTTAGTAGAACCAGAGGGTTCGAAAGAAAAGGACATTCCTGCGCCGCTCCACAGGAGTAGTAAGCAGTCTCATCCGCCCGAGAGATACTACGGTTTTCTCATAGACGGGGATAGAGAGGATTGCATCATTGATAATGATGAGCCGACTAGCTTCCAGCAGGCCATTCAGAGCGCTGACTCGGTAAAATGGCTGGATGCAATGCGGACCGAAATGGAGTCCATGTATACCAACAAAGTATGGACTTTGGACATTGCTCCAGAAGAGGTAAAACTCGTAGGCTGCAAATGGATCTTCAAAAGGAAGATTGGTGTAGATGTACAGGTTGAGACCTATAAGGCTAGACTTGTTGCAAAGGGTTTTCGTCGAAGACCTGGTTTGGACTATGACGAAACCTTTTCTCTAGTGGCTATGCTCAAATCCATTCGGATCCTTCTTGCCATTGCCACCTTCCACGATTATGAGATTTGGCAGATGGACGTAAAGACCGCTTTTCTAAATGGAAATTTAGAGGAGTGTGTCTATATGGACCAGCCAGAGGGTTTCATTCAGAGTGGGAGCAGCGGGAAGGTGTGCAAGTTGCTTAATTCCATTTATGGACTGAAGCATGCATCGCGGAGTTGGAACATCTGTTTTGATGAGACGGCTAAAGAATTTGGTTTTATCAAAAATCCAGATGAACCATGCATCTATAGTAAAATTGTAGCACGAACTGGCGTATTCCTCGTTTTATACGTGGATGGCATTCTCTTGATAGGAAATGACATTCATATGCTACAATCTGTCAAAGGGTTCTTGTCACACAGGTTCTCCATGAAAGACCTGGGTGATACCTCTTACATTCTGGGGATCCGGATCCATCGTGATAGGTCCAAGAGGATATTAGGAGTTTCACAGTCCAGGTACATCGACACCATATTGAAAAGGTTCAGTATGGAAGATTCCAAGCGCAGTAATCTACCGGCTTGTCACTGGATCACCCTCTCCAAAGAGATGTCTCCTACGACTGATTTGGAAAGGGATCACATGTATATTATACCCTACGCTTCTGCGGTAGGCTCTATAATGTATGCGATATTGTGTACCAGACCAGATGTAGCTTATGCACTGAGTGTGGTAAGCTGGTATCAGTCAAACCCTGGGGAGAAGCACTGGATAGCGGTAAAGAACATTCTGAAGTACCTGAGAAGGACTAAGGACATGTTTTTGGTTTACGGCGGAAAAGACCTCCAGATGGAGGCCTTTGCTGACTCCAGCTTCCAGAGTGACAAGGATGACTCCAAATCCATGTCGGGTTATGTCTTTACCCTCAATGGAGGGGCGGTGTGTTGGATGAGTTCCAAACAGGAAACCGTTGCTGACTCGACGATGGAAGCAGAATATATCGCTGCATCTGATGCCGCAAAAGAAGCCGTCTGGATGAGAAAGTTCTTGACAGAACTTCAGGTGGTTCCATCCATTGTTGATTCGATACCTCTGTATTATGACAACAACGAGGCTATAGCTTTAGCGAAGGAACCCAGGTCCCATCAGAAATCCAGACACATCTTGAGACGATATCACCTGATCAGGGAGATCGTGGATCGCCGGGAGATCGAGGTTCGGAGGGTTGCTACAGAAGATAACACTGCAGATCCATTCACGAAGGCCATACCCCAGACTCAGTTCGAGCGGCTGATCGAGATGATAGGTCTTCGATACGCCAGTACATAGCCTTAGTGCAAGTGGGAGATTGTTAGTGTATATACCCTAGAGGTCATTACTGTATCATACTAGTTTGTATATTACTTGATGGAAGCTTGGGATATTCACAGTTGTATAGACAATCTTGCTCGAAATGGTAGTATGCTACTTGGTTTGTTTCTACTTTAATGTGTGCATGTGTTTCTTTTAGCATATCGCCTATACACATTAGTGGAGCCCTTCGGATCTTTGCTTGATTACCAGCGTTGTGATGGCAGTCACACTAGTGGGGGCTGGGTAATCTACAAGTACGTCCTTATACAGGTCTCTAGTCGTAGGATTATCGAGACGGGGCATCGATACTCTGGAGTAAACTAGCGTATGCGTTTCTCATCCCAGCAGGGGAGATGGTCTGTCCCACACCCGTCAGTACGTCGTACTTGAGATAGTATGCGGGTGCTCGTTAGTTTACGAGTACACTGGACAGGACTCATAGGGAACTGTTGGTTGGTACTGTACCTATCGTCAGTTATCAGTTCCCAGGTGACATGAGTACAGCTTAGTCCACTGACTTGACACTGTCACTTCGCCTCGAGTGTGTTCCCACTGTTCTTAGATTGCTACCATACCACGGCTCAAATGAGTCGTGCAAACAGGTAGCGGTTGGGTGCAGTCCCGAAGCACTTGGATGCAGTGACGGTTAGACAGGATTCGTCTCTCCCGGTATTGGGGGTTGATATCGCACTGTGTCTAGGAGAGCCATTACACATAGTCATCCCTAGCCAGGGCAAGCGAGATATACTGGTAGGCAGTGTTATCTCAGGGTGTTCTGGGCTACACTCCGACACGACTTGTACCGCTATTAGGGGACTGACGTTTACCACCACCTAGGCCCGCCATGCGATATTCTCAGACGAACAGACCAGACTGTATGGAGATTGTCACATTCAGGCTCAGTAGGAGTTCGGATGGGTTCACCTCATCAGTCTTCTTATCGGCATCTACCTGGGGACCATTACATACAGCTAGTACCGCTTGCGGCCTGTGGTTAAACCCACTGCCAGCGTAGTGTCGAGTCTTTAGAGTCCCACACAGAGAGCTATTCGCCTTTGGGCAAAACAGAGTAGAGGTCGCATGGTTTTGCGACAGGGTTCGTTCACATCCGCGCACTTGTGCACGTTTGGTGTCCGGGCAGTTATTACTAGCGGGCTTTGGTTTAAGCCAGATCCTAGTATATGTTTTGGGATTGGTTTTATCTCATTGTATTCGTGTTCCTCGGAACACGGATGCGGGTGTGTATGCACAGTTGACAGAGGCGGAGGATTCTCATTAGGGTTGTTGACCGTTGACTTTTTTCTAAACCCTAATAAGAATAAGAAATATGATTAATAATATTAATTAAGTATTATTGTACCATGGTTGAGTTGGACATTTGACTTTTGTTGACTTGTTGACTTTGTTGACCGGTTGACCATTGTGGACTTGTTGACCATCATTATTTCATTTCAATGATGCTTCTTGTTCTTTGCAAAATGCATTAAATGCATGAAATGATAATGGTCATTGAAACTAACCATCACAATTCTTAATTATTATTATTATCATCATTGTTTCCTGATTTAAAATCAGGAAAGCTTACGAAGGAGGCATCACGTGCTAGCACGTGACCAGCAGTCACGTGTTGGCACGTGACATTTGAAAGCAGCGGCAAAAACAGACTCACTCTCTGATTAAATTCGAGAAAAAGGGCTCCAGAGGAGGGTCACATGCTCACACGTGACCAGGGGTCACGTGGTGGCACGTGACGGCTGAGCAGCGGCCAGAAGACAGAGCGCAAAAGAAGAAGAAAAGCCCGTTCCAGGGGTCACGTGTCCACACGTGACCAAGGGTCACGTGGCCACACGTGACCGGTTTTCAAAGCCTATCTATTTAACAGAATTAAATTCTGAACAGCATTCAAATCTTTTCAAAGGAAAATGATTATTTGGAACCGATTGGACTAAAGATTTAAAGGTGATTAAATATCATCTATTTGTGGAAAAATCCTGAACTTGGAAAGATTTCCCCTTAAAAATCTAACCGAAATAACGAAGGAAAGTTTTTGGATTTAAAATCCAATGGTGAATAAAATTCACCTAATAATCTAAAGGACCAGATGAATGATGAATGCAAATCAAATCTCTCAATGAAACATTCACCAAAACTAATTGATTTTGCTCCTTCTCCTAAAAATAGGAGCCAACAGGGATACATACAGAGAGATACAGAGGGATATACAAAAAAAGGGAGATAGAAAAAGAGAAATATAGAGCCTTGAGACTCTGGAAGAATTTGATCTTCTGCAGAAGAAAATCCTAGGTAAGAAAGGGAAGGCCTTTAAAAGAGAATTTAATTCTCAAAAGAGTTTAACTCTTATAGTAAAAAGAAGAACATAGTTCTCTCTAGTAGAGGATCTGCAAAGTGCATATCTCCCCATGAATTGAGAATTTAATTCTCATTGAGTTGAGATCCTGCCATGCAGATCCAAAGCATAAAGAGGGAATGGGAATTGGAGAATTTAATTCTCACAAAATTATAGGAATTTAATTTCTTTAAGATAAAATTAGGGTTTAACCCTATAGGAATTTAATTCCTTCAGAATGAAAAATCCGGGTTTAACCCTATTTAAGAACTTAGTTCTGTTAAAATAACAGGAATTTAATTCCCTTAAGAAAGAAGAAATTAGGGTTTCACCCTATGACAGAATCTAATTCCTCAGAATATAAATTAGGGTTTAACCCTATCTAAGAGTAATTCTCTAAAGGAAGTGGGAATTTAATTCCTCTAAACTTATTAGGGTTTAACCCTATGATATAATTCTTCATATCTATGAGGAATTTAATTCCTACAGAAAAATCAGAGTTCGACTCTATCAGAGAATATAATCTTGCAGAAGAAAATCTCAGAAATTGCAAAAAAAGCAGGGTCACGTGCTACCACGTGACCCCTGAAAAGATTCACAAAAAAGGACTTTGAGGCAACGCTTCACGTGTCCCACGTGACCCCTTGACAGAAGCTCTAACAGATAAACACTTAAATGCCCATCACGTGATGGCACGTGATGCTCCAAAATATGCAATATTCTCAGCAGAATGAGTAAAGGGAGGGCGCCCTCACGTGCTACCACGTGACCCCTCTTGTCTTAGTGTTTAACACTAAATTGGAACTTCTGAACCCGGTGTTTAACACTGTTTGGCCTTAATGTTCAACACTAATTAAAGAACTTTATTTGCAGTGTTTAACACTGAATTTCTTAGTGTTTAACACTAAATTAAACCCCTGTTAGCAGAGCTTAATATTAACTCTCTTAGTGTTCAACACTGAATTAAAATCTCTGTCACCAGTGTTTAACACTGATTATTTTTAATGTTTAACACTAATTTGAAATCTCTGTTGCTAGTGTTTGACACTGGTTTGCTTTAGCGTTTAACACTAATTTGAACCCTCTATTACTGGTGTTTAACACCAACTGTCTTTTAGTGTTAAAACACTAACTTGTTCCCAGTGTTCAATACTGCTGATCTTTAGTGTTTAACACTAATTTTAGCCCAATTGGCTAAATGGCCAGAGGCAAAGCCTCCCCTTCAATGGACCAACAGGAAGCCAATATTCCAAACATGATTGGACTTAGCCCAAGATGGCCATAAGTCCTCAATTCAAACTTAACTGGGCTGATGGGCTTATAACATAATTAATTGGTCCTGGTCCCAAACTGGACCAAAGACTGTTTAATCCATCTTGGTTTAAAGGGTACATCTCTTCACTCCTTTGATATTTGGCGTTGTAATTCTTCAACGTCTTCAAAGAGGTGACGGGTCCCAATGACCATACATTAATACGGACTGTGGGGTCCTTAAATTCATGGACTATGAGGTCCTTAACCTTGACCGGAATGTCTTAAAACTAACAACGGACTATGACGTCCTTAACCTTGACCGAGATGTCTTAAAACTAACAACGGACTGTGGGGTCCTTAAACCCATGGACTATGACGTCCTTAACCTTGACCGAGATGTCTTAAAACTAACTCTGGACTGTGGAGTCCTTGAAATCCACGGACTATGACGTTCTTAACCTTGACCGCGATGTCTTAAAACTAACATTGGACCACAATGTCCTTAAACTACCTATCGACCGCAATGTCACTAAACTAAACAACAGGGCTCCCTTAATTGCTCTCTTGTTGGATCTAAACGATCCCGTTAAGTCGATCTTAGTCTAAAAACTAGACTGACGTATCCTTAACAAATGTTTAAGTTGATCTTAGTCTCAAACGAGGATAACGTATCCTTATACCCAAACCCCCAAACCCAAATCTAAGATAATACGGATTTGGACTAGTCCACGCCCTACGGGCGACGACATAACTCAGTCTCCGTATACAATCCATGGGCAACTAAACACAAAATAAACACACACGACACAAAGTGACCATCTGGAGAAGGAGAAAGTGGCTACCGCAGTGCGGTAGCGTAATTAACTACAGGGGCTTGCGCCTGCAGGGAAGAGCGTCCCCACAATCAAAAAACCCTCAGGCAAGGAGGAATCTGACGAAGTCTGCTACATCGGACGCATCCGTTTAAACCTTCGATATACGGTGCCATAAATCAACTTGGCATTTTCGGAGAGGTAGACGGATAGCACCAATTAGCATCTGCCCCGAATCTCAGGCAAGACGTCCGTCGCGCCGTCATTCGGAGGGGAACAATCATTATTCTTTCTTTTGTGAGCATGGTTGTAAGAAGTCAAGCTCATTCTCACTTAATCATTCTTTCTCATCCAAAGCTCATCCTCTTCCTCTCTCTTAAAGCTCTCATGTCTCATGTGTTAAGAAGCATGAGCTATTGAGATAAAACCCTCAAAACTCTTCTCTACTCATTCTAGAGTTCTAGGTTTGGCAAGCCAAGCACTTTAGTTGCCTCTCGGTTGAGGTAAGAGCTCAAGGTAGAGGCTTTCGGGTGGATCCTTCTTCGACAACAAGGAGACTACGAGGTGAAGCCGTTCCAACCACTCCAAGGAGCAAGAAGAGAAGGATTTCAAGACCTAGGTATAACCCTCTAATATAGTAGTTAAACTTGTAGTTAGTTTGCTAGGTTTTTATTTAGCAAAGATCCTCTTTTGTAGTCCATGTTGGCTTGCCATAAAAAATCGTTTTTTACCGTTTCCGCCTCCCCGTAAGAACCGGGGTGGGAAACGTGGACTTACAGAAGGCTCAATGATCGCCGCGTGGCAGCGACCTTTTGGGCGAAAGTGGGCGACTGTTGAGCTCTGTTGGGGCGCAGTGGGCTATATAAGGCTGAAGGAGCGCTGGTCCTTCCTTCCTTCATAAACAGATCATCGAGAATTCAAGACTTCTCCTTTACCATCCCCGAGATCATCCACTTTGAAGACGTATACCTTTATGACCAGAACTGTACCGAGGACACGGTGCAGTTGGTCTATGGGAGCATCGAGGACCACTTCGGCCGGCTGCTCCCCCCACGCTCCTCCCTGCTGCAGCTGCTGATGTACTCTATCTGGAGGGCGTCGCCGGGGCTTTACAACCCCCTGTCCGAGCAGCTCTATGATGAGGCCGTGGGCAAGCTGCGGTCTATGAGGCGCTTCGGCCTGATTTCCGCGAACCGGCTGGCTCGCTCAGAGGCGCTCGTCCGCGAGTGCTACGAGCTAAGGCTTGAAATCGACGCGCGCGGGGGGAATCGAGGGCAGAGGTTGGATCTCGCGAGGCCCCGGCTGGCGGAGATCTTTACCGAGTATCATGAACAACGCTCTCTGCACCCCCTTCCCCCGCTGTTGTAATTTTCTTTTTTCTTTTTGTATGTATGGCTGAGGAGCCCCTAATACCTTTTTTGAATAGATGAAATTTTCCCTCTTTTTCGCAATGTTCAATTGATCTTTATTAAATTAACAGACCCTAGAAAGAGTTTACATTGCCCCAAAAGAAAAGTACATGCTAATAGATGACCTTATTACCGTGGCCCGAGCTCCCCGGAGGCTTGTTGGTCTTCATGCTCGGCACTGGGTACGGGGATTCCTGAGTGCCGGGCTGGTCATCTGCCGAAACGAGCATGATCTGGAAGATGGTCAGCTCGGCGGGAGGGGGACGCTGCTCCTGCTCACAGTCGGCTTGCCGTTTGTCCCTCAAGTAGGCGGCGAGGTGGCCCGATCGGATGAGCTCCTCTATGTAGTCCCAGAGTTGCTTACAATCCTCCATGGCATGGCCTAGCGTTCGGTAAAAGGCGCAGTAAGGGCCCCTGGTTCGCTTCGAGGCTTGACGCGGAATTGGAGGGAACTTGAAGAACCCCTCGCTTTGGGCTTTCTCTAGTAACACTGCAAGGGAGACGTTGAGCGGGGTGTACTCCTGGAACTTCAGATGATAGGGTTGCTGACGCTCCGGCCTCTCTTCCCGAGCCCTCTTCTTCTGGTCGGATCGTTCTGCTCGGGGGAGGTTCACGTTCACCTCGGACTCCAGCTGGACTTCGCGCTCGGTCCATGCCTTGACCTCGGCCATGGTCTTAGGCTGTGCCAATGCAAAGGAGCGTAACCACTCCTTGTGCCTGAGACCAGATCTGAGCGCCGTGATGACGGTCTCGTCCTGGTGCTCGGGGACCTCGAGGAGGGCATTGTAGAAGCGGGTGGTGTAAGCCTTGAACGTTTCCTTGTCCCCGCTCTTAATTGTGAAGAGGTAGTCGACCGTGCGCTTCTACCGACGGTTCCCGACGAAGTGGCCGAGGAACTGGATAGCCAGCTCGTCAAAGGTTGAGATTGAGCGAGGCTCGAGTCCTCGGAACCAATCCCGACCAGAGCGGATGAGGGTGGCGGGGAAGGCCCTGCACTGGGCAGCGTCGGAATGGTCCTGGAAGCTCATCCCCGCGGTGAAAGCGTCCAAATGGTCTTACGGGTCGATTTTCCCATCGAACAGAGAGACCTCCGGGGGCTTATTGCGCGAGGAGACGTGGACGGCGAGCAGTCCCTCGGTAAACGGCTTGGTGAGCGAGTCGGCGGCGTATTTAGCCCCGCCTCCCGAGAGGTTACCTTCCCGGCGCATGCCCTCGATCTTCTTTTCGAGGGCGTCGAGTTGGCCGTGGTACCCCGAGGATTCGGCACCTTGTGATCCCTGGTCTCTGCTGTGGGAGACTTGCGTATTGGTGCGGCCCCGGCTCCTCTCGATGAGGTCTCTCAGATCCCCGGGCGAAGTGGCCCTCGAGTCGTCGTGGCGAGCCCCTCCTGCGCGACCTCGCCGAGGGAGAGGGTGTCGATCATGCCTGTGGACAGGCGAGGTGACCGATATCTCCTCAGGGAGGTAAGGGTCGCGAGGAGGCTCGAGGCGAGGCGCTCGTGCGGAGGATCTTGGTGTGGAGCCGTGGGGCGCCCAGCGGGCCTCAGGGAGTATCGGCCCGTGAGACCTGTGGCCAGGGGTCGTAGCCTGCCGAGGGTCAGCCGTTCCTGGGAGGGCAGAGCCTTATGGAGGCGGAGGAGCGGGGATCTGGGGCCCCGGCCCGGCCGTTTGGACGCGGACGAGCGCCTCCACGAGGGATTGTAGCCGATCTATTCGGCTGGCGAGGGCGTTGATGATGGTCGCCTGAGGAGGTTCATCTGCGTCTCCAGTGAGGGGGCGGCGGCGGCTGGTACCTGGATCTTCAGGATGGTTGCTTGCCATGTGGATGGAGATCGGAAGGCCAACTTTGTTTTTTGTGGAGTTTCGTTTCCCACAGACGGCGTCAACTGATGGAGCTTCTTTTTGGGTCTCCTTCAGATGTTGTCTTCCATCGATCTCCCGGTGGAGTTTGAAAGTGATCTCTTGTTGCGTTTAGGTCTCAATGGGTTTTGAGGAGATTGGAGATTTGAGGAGTTTAGCGCCGAATACTTGCAAAGAAGTCCCGGGGTGGTTTGGTACCACTGAGGACCCTCCGACGATCAAGTTAGTACTAGATCCAAGCAGAGTAACGGCTAAGTGGAATAAAAAATGGCTTACTTGACCCCTCTGTGATAGGGGTTTATATAGCGGCGGCAGCATGCAGCGGCAGGCTCGAGAATCTCGCCGGCGGTTATGCTCCCGACGTCATGCCCGCGTAAAGAGCGGATCGTCCATTAATGGGGATCGTGATGGAGTGAAACGTGGGGCGTTGCTGGCGGAGAATCTGCGCGTGGAAAGATTTGCGGAGCGGCGGTTATACCTGTGAGTGGTGGAGTTGGTCGACTGGAAGGACCGAGGGAGTCGGCCTCGGCCGGGGAGCTCGGAAGCGAGCAAAGGGGACCGAGGAGTCTTGGTCTTGCGGCGGCTCGGGGCGAGCTGAGGGGCCGAGAAGGCCAATTTGCAGGGGCCCCGAGGAGGGCCGGCTTGTGCTTGTAGGCCGGGTACAAGAGTGGCCTGGTCGGCCCCTGTGGGCCCTTTCTGAGTTTCGGGACACGTCATCTGCCACGTGTCCTAATTTTGGAGATCGTCAATATTGAGCATCATCACTATTAAACAAAACAAGCGCTTCTCTTAGGGCCTGTTTGGTTGCAGGATTATGGATTTGGATTTGTTTTTTGGATTGTGGAATCCTGAGATTCCATAATTTTGTGTTTGATTGATAAATTTGGATTTCTAGGATTTCTTTGTTTTTTATGGGGGCCCACCACAAAACAAGGATTCTTGAATCCTAAAAAATTTCAAGGATTTTCAAGGATTTGGCACTATTCATTATACTTTTAGATGGGACCCGTGTACTTTATTTATTTAATAATCCTCTCTCTATCTATCTCTCTTTAAAATCCTCAAATCCAAATTCCATTTTTATCACCAACCAAACAAAAATTACAAGGATCTACAAATGCAATAATAGGAATCTAAAACCAAACAAACAACAAATTACCAAATCTACAAACTTTCAACCCTTCGAATCCAAATTTCTAAATTCTACAGCCCCCTTAGACAAATAATACTGATGTTATTATGTCAAGCCTAGCCCAATCAAAGGCCCAAGCATACACAAGCTTCGCACCCATCTCCCCACCCAGAACGTGGGGCCCACATATGAGCGCCCCTAGCATCTAGGCGTTGCCCTAGCACGAAACGAAATTGTCATGTGACTCCCATCAATCAAAACCCTTGAATTTTGCTGCGTTCTTCCAAAATCAGCCCCTTTCCTCTCCGCCGCTCCGCCCCCGATCGCCTCCGCTCCGCCCCCGATCGCCGCCGGGTAAGATCTGTTCCTCTTTCTGTTGGAGATTAGGGTTTGGGCTTCATTATATCATCAGACCGCTGCGAGATTTTTGCGTAGATTTGTAATTTTTGGGGATTTAGGGTTTCCATCTTTGATTGAGTTTTAAGGTGTTGTTTATTGTTGTGTTTACTGCAATCAACCTTTGAATTACCAGGTCTAGTGATAATTGCTGTAAAATTTCTATGTGAATTCCGTTTGTAAAAGCGAATCATTTGTTATGATTCATGGAGATTGTTTTTTCGGCTATTTTGAAGAATTACTAAATCCTTTTAGTAGAATTGGATGCTTAATTTAGGATTTGATCGACGAATTGGTTTTCCCGGATCTGTTCCGAGTTTTGTTGGAGAATATCTGTGTATAATGGGGGCACTGCTGAGACTCTCTTTTCGTGGATACCCTGTGAGGCACTCATGGCTGAGACTCTCTATCCTTTTTATCCGTTAGCATTACCTAATTAATTTCTTGATAAATTTGGAAGTTGGATAATCTCCTATCTATTCTGGGGACATAAATGATTCTTCATCAATTTGAGGATAAATTTCGAAATTTAAATAGGAATCCACATATATACTATTTATGATTTATGATACATACTGAATTCCAGGTCTAATTGTATGTATATTGTTTTTTTTGGGGGGGGGGGGGGACAACTTTGAAACTTGGTACTTTCAAAAATAAATCATTCTTCAATTTTAGCGACAGAATTAATCTCCCGTATTTTGATGGTATTAATTGTGGGTGTTGGTCAACAAACGAATTTGTTCTCTTTTATGTGTATCAGTATATTTTGCGTATGGCTGTGTTTACTTCAAATTCATTTAGTGGCGTTGACACGAGAAACTACCAAAGAATTTCTTTCAAAGAGGATATGTTGGAGATCCTTCCTATACTTTTCCTAAGAGAAAACTCTATCTCCATTGTTTCTGTCAGATAATTACTTTACCCAATATGGGCCAAAATGTATACCAAGCAATTGTAATCCTCTTATATTAACGTTTCATTCTGTTCTTTTTTGGATTAATTCAGCTTAGTTGTTGGCCAAAATTAGATTCCATCTATCTTCTGTTGTAATTTGTATCCTTCTGTAATGTTTCTAATGGTAGTCTTTCTATTTCTAGAAGTATGCTTTTCTCTAGATGTTGCCATAAGCATTCTTTTCTGTATATTTATATCCAAATGTTTCTTTCCTGTACTGATTAAACTATAACCCTTGCTATTAAAAAAATTGAACAGTTCAAGGCTCTGTAGAGTTTCTGAGTAGTTGATAGGGAAATGAATAACAAAAATTTGAGAAGAAATCAAAACATTGGTTACTCAATTCTGATTGAAGGCAAAACAGACAAGACATCAAATTCTTGGCTGTCGTTTTTATTTGTCTCGGGTTGGTTGGAATAACTTCGAATTTCTAAGTTCCGACAGCATTATTGTTTATTTCGTTTGATGAGAATGCACTCTTATTATATGGCTATAAATGGATTCTATTTGTGGATAGTGTATTGGAGCGAAGAAATTTAGTAATTAATGGAGAACAGCACCAGTGCCAGCAGAAAGGAGAAGAGATGGTCTCTCAGTGGAACATCGGCTTTGGTCACTGGAGGCACCAAAGGAATTGGGTATCCTTTTTATCCTTATTTCAAATTATATGCAAATCAGAATCATTAGTAGAATAACCCCATTTTCTGTAATATCTCCGTTGGCAATGTTTTAAAATTCATCTAAAATCATTCGCAATTGAATATTCACTAGGAATTAATGTTGGTAATGAGTGCTTCCTTAACAGAGTTTTTCCCGATGAGAATACCATCGGACAAAAGTCCTTTTGACCACAGAATTCCAAAAGTTCCATCGGAAATACTCTATCCTGAAGAGTATTGACATTTATGAAGGAAAATTGCACTGGAAATACCTTCATATAGCGATGAACTCAAAATGAAACTGATATAAACACCTATAGATTATATGTGAATGGAATTTGATTGAATAGTTCGTCAGATACCATATCTCATGGCAATGTCAAAATCTTACATATATTTTTTTAGTGCATCAATTGGTTGTCAAATTAGTTACATACATACATAGTTACATACATACAATTTGTATGTATGTATGTGCGTACTTACATACGTGATTTTTATCCTGTTTGTGTGTGCGCTAGCTTGCTTGCTTGCACGTGCGAGTAGCTGCTTGTGATTCCTTATTCACCGTTCCATGATTTTTGTTGAAGTTATACCATTTGGATCACATGGTAGAAGTTTTAAAGCAGTTGCGCATTAAATAGTTTTTGCACAACCCCAAGACCTGATAGTTAAGAAAAAAACTACGCGTAATAATATGTTGTCCTTATGGAGAACTGGAAAAAGTTGAATACTTAAACTGAACATAAGAATTTTTCTTACCCACTCTGGTATTGTCGAAACAACTAACTTGTCAGGACCATATTTTCTTGTTCGTTTTCTTTGTTATTAAGCCATTGACTACATCTAATATGAAATAGGAATATTCAGAATCTAACTTTCGAGACTTTCATCTCAAATTCAGATTTCCGACCAAATACTTTTTAGAACCGCAATAGAGACTTGATACTCATTTATTGTAAGGGGTTTGATATCACTCCCTAAAAATATCATATTTTGATGTTGCTCCCCAAGAATAAATAAATAAATATATAAAATCATATTTTGATTCCTCCTCAAAACCATCTTTGATACAAATGCTCCACAATTTGTGGCGCAAGCATCGTGAGTCCTATAATCTCTTTATCTCTTTTATTTTAAACTCCAACTAAAGTCCTCTGAAGCTTTAGCTATGGATGTGAAATTAATCTACACCGTCTTTATTAGGCTCGTGTAATACTTTATTTTTTCTTTATACCCTTTAAAGTTATTTGTAACTTCAAAATTTACAATGAAGAAATATATCAATACATGGTTAACATTAGATATGTTAGATGCTTAACGCAAAGCCCTAGACAACCAACACTCGTTGGCTGTCTTATATTAACATTGTACAAAATAAAATGTCCCTGCTCAAATTCTCATAATTAGAGGGGCACCTGAGAGCATACCTACTCAATAGAGTAGAATATTTATGACAAATCATTTACTTGCCAAATTTAAGCCATTGTTAATGACTGTAATGTATTTATATGATGTAGGCATGCCATAGTTGAAGAGTTGGCTGGGTTTGGGGCCACAGTGTACACATGTTCTAGGACTCAAGCAGATCTTAAGAAATGTTTGCAGGAATGGGAAAACTTGAAATTTAAGGTCACTGGCTCGGTTTGTGATGTTTCTTCTCAAGCTGAACGCGAGAAACTAATGGAGAAGGTATCTTCAATCTTTCATGGGAAGTTGAACATACTTGTAAGTCCCCTCCCTTTCTTTTTCAGCAAACATATTGGTAAAGTTATTTTCCCAAAAATATTTGTAATTGCTAAGCATACAAAGTGGTTAGAAGTAGGCTAAATTGCAGGAAATACCCCTCACTTTTGGATGTATAGCAGGAAATACCCCTATTGTAAAAAACTTGAACTATACCGTCTATTTTAACCGCTATTTACTTTTTTATGTTCAAGTCAATTTTTTATTCCCAAAATATTTCCAGAAGAATACTAATCATGACAAGTTAATGCAACAGTTACAAAAGATATAGGAGCTTAAGTGTAGTTTGAAAATTAATTTTTTGATTTTAACGGAATATAATAACATTGTCAAACTTGGATGAGGCGAAGTGCTAGATTTGGAAAGAGGGATATTCCTTGCTATATGGCCAAAAATGAGGGAGTTTTCCTGTAATTTAACCTTGAAAGAAATAACCTGAATAAAATGCAGAGCATGAGATTAATATAAATTTTACATCCTACTATTGCAGAATGTCTAATTTCGTTGTTTATCATGGACCAAAGAATTTACACAATCTTCCATCCACCGCTACCCCCCCCTCTTTCCTCCTCTCTCTCTCTCTCTATAGATTTGTAACACAGGAACAAGTTTAAGCAAGCCAACTGTTGATTACACTACTAAGGACTACTCATTCCTCATGGCCACCAACCTCGAGTCTGCTTTCCATCTGAGCCAGCTATCCCACCCTATGCTGAAGGCATCAGGCAATGGAAGCATCGTGTACATCTCCGCTATAGCTGGCTTGGTAGCTTTTCATGAGCTCGCCCTTTACTCAGTAACTAAAGGTATCGCCAAAAAATAGAGCGAATAATACGAAACAGTCACTTGCTGATAGTTATGATTAGCTGATCTTGTTTGTTAATTTTTATGAAGGAGCAATAAATCAGCTCACGAAGAATTTGGCTTGTGAGTGGGCAAAAGACAATATCCGTGCTAATTGCATTGCTCCAGGACTCGTACGGACCCCACTTGTGGCGCCTGTAAGGGATTCTTATAGCCTCTTTTTCATTTTGTTCATAGTGAGACATACTTTGAGAAGTTTGATCCCTTGATCCAGATAAAGGAAAGTAGTAGATTGGGTCTTCTTGATGGATCAAGTTTAAAAACATACTTCAATCTTCACTCATTGTTTAAAGTTTTGTATAGTGAACACTGGTAAGGACTTTAGATGATTCAAATACGGGCACATTTAAAAGCGCATTTTAAAAAACAGGCAACTTCCGAAAAAGCAAAAAATTCAGCCAAAGATAAGGCAATCAACATGTGGAGAGTGTTTCCCCCAAACCGCACAAGTCCACAAATTTAGTGTTCTGGTATAGCGACTAACTTTACGATTGTATTAAGCACCAGTTTTGAAGAGGTCCTTCATTGAAAACTCTTTATTTAGGATGATACAAAAATATAATTGTTACCCCCATTTATTCTGACTTCCCAACAAATTCATGTTTATGCCGGAAGCCTTTCCATGTGGTCCGAAGGCTTTCATCTGAGAGTGCTAATTTTAAGTGTTGAAATACTTTGTTAGCTCAAACCCAACTCGCTAATCTCCTGGGTAAAAGTGATTTTCTGACATGTATGTGCTGTAGTTCAATCCTGATGATCCCAAGCTTATCCGTTTTTCTTGGACTGACATGAATTTTGCAATAGCTACTGGATAATGAAGATGCTTTGGCTGCACAACTCTCTCGCATTCCACTTGTGCGCAGTGGAGAGCCGGAGGAGATTGCATCTCTAGCTGCATTCCTCTGCATGCCTTCTGCTTCTTATATTACCGGACAAGTTATATGTGTTGATGGGGGACTGACCGTAAATGGTTAAAACGAAAAGGCTTGTGATGTTTTGATTCTGCGTACATTTGGCTTGAATATTAAGTCCCAAATTGCTGTAGCAACAAACTTATGAAATTTCTAAAACAAATCTTCCTTGAATGACATGCAAGATTTCATGATTGTATCTCTTGTTTTTGTTAATTTGATATAAAATAAAGGCTAGACCCCTTCAGTATGGTTGTACTCTCTGTTGTGTACAGGCCATTGTTCAATTTCCTATACCCACCCTCGTCATAACGTAGAGTTTTGTTGCAGGATTTAACATGGTATCAAAGCAGTCTAGCTTCAATTTCTCCTGGAAGCGTGCTTTAATTGCTGGTCAGAACCAGAAGCACTATTTAATTGAGGATTAGAGAAAAAAATTATGCTGCGCGAAATGTCTTGGTCATGGCTCAAATGACCCCATGGACATGTTAGGATATGAAATTATATGCGGTCAACCTTCATCATATGCAGGAAATAATATTATATTTCCTTCAACCTTCCTCATATAAAATTATACTTCAGAGTTTTGTGCACTGGAACGGGTTTCTATCAGTTCACTAGTCTTTATTTTATTATTATTTTATTAGTGAAGGCACCATGCAGGCATAGGGATATGCTTAATGCTGTTTTAATAGTGCACTTAATACAGTTTAATTTTTAATAATACAGTGGTCCATATATTGACGAGTCTCTATCTTTGAGTACCATCCGGTGAGGTATTGTTGTGTCATTATCTTTGGCCAATTAGCCTTGCTGCCACTTGCAAGTAAGATGATGTAGTTTACAGCATCGAACTTGAAGTTGGTGTCTTGAACTGTAACTGATTGACTAATTCTTAATGCTTGGTTTGCATTTGTCTTTGAGTAGTGGCCTATATGAGCATATCAGTTGTTTTATCTTTTGGATAAACTGATAAAATTAGATGGGTATGAATTTTTTAAAATTTATCATTATCTTTTATATTTTGACTTTGTGTTCATAGCGCATCCATCTAAACCAAGGGAGACAACTAAAGACTGAAGAGAAGGAAACAAGTCTTATGGGGATAGAGAAATAAAGAGCGTCATCAGTAGGGAGAAAAGATGGTCGCTCCTCGGATTCACGGATTTAGTCACCGGAGGCTCGATAGGAATTGGGTATGTTTCTTCTTACTGTCTTACAAAAGAATAAGCATTAGACATATCTACTTGGATTTCATCATCGATATCTTTTCTAACCCACGTAAGTTCACGATCAGCCGAAAACAACCCGTCTTTTGAAACAGACGGTCGGAGCACTCTAAGTCTTCTCTCTTCTTCGTCCTCATTGCTGTCCTCCATACGATTCTCGAATTCTGGGATATCGTAAACATCCCTGGGTTTCCAACGGCATACGACACTCCATCCCGGATACTTCAAGCACTGTGAGTAGTATACTTGAAACGCTTGGTCCGGAAAGATAAATGGATCGTCCTGACCGTAAAATCGAAATGTGTTCACACTAGTCAATTCATATTCATCTTTCCAAGTCCCGAGATTGTTTCTTCACTTATCCGTATCGGTTCGTGTATCGTACCAAATACATTGAAATATATAAAACGGTTCTGATCGTCCAGGATATTAGATGCTAAGTATGCAATTTAAGTATCCATAATAAATTACATCATCCGATCCTACCGTCGCAATACCACTATTCTGAGTGGTTCGAGATATTTCTATGTCCTTAACTTCAAATTTGTATCCAAGGACACCGAATCCTTTATAATATGCAACCTCCATACTAGGAAACTGAGCTAAACATCTTGAATCACTATCTAATTATGCAGACAAGTTCGGATCGTGGATCTGACAACACAAATTTTACGACAAATACATAACGATATATGTTTAGATTAAGACTGGTAGCAATAACATATTATTCGAACTTACATGATCTGCAACCCAATCGCAAAAATTATCCTGATGATATTTTTCTAATTCATCATTCCAATCAGGATGCCCCTCACGTACCTCGTTAAAATGATTTCTGTTCTCAACAATAAATTATGACATTATTATTCTATCGTTTCATACACACATAAACACAAATATAACAATTATTCCAAAAAAACTTACTCTCTAATTTCTTCAAGACATGCGTTATTGAGGAGGATAAACCGATATATCTTGTTAATAAATATAGTGTCTACTTTCTTATAATCCGCTTTACCATATGCCCCATCCTGAATTCTCCGAGGCCGGTTAAGTTTCGTCTCAATATTCTCGTCCAGATAGCGGGAATAAAATGTGGTTGCTTCATCTAGAAGATAATCTTGCATGATAGAACTCTCTGGTCGATTTGTATTGCGTATATATATTTTTAGAGTGTAGAGGTACCTAAAGAAAAATATGTTAAATAAATAAATACGGGCATATAGGACAACAATAATTTTACAAATTGTGTTAAACAAAAAATTCCACGTACCTTTCGACGGGATACATCCATCGATATTGTACCGGTCCCACTAACTTAGCCTCAGTTGTAAAATGAACTGTCAGGTGTATTATGATATCGAAGAATAACGGTGGGAAAATACGCTCAAGCTTGCAAAGTATCAACGAAATAGAATTTTCTAGATTCTCCAGCATCAAAACATCAAGGGTTTTAGTACACAATTCTCTAAAAAAGCAACAAAGGTCATTGATTACTAGACCAACCGATTCGGAAAGGGAAGTCATGAGGGCTAATGGAAAAATGTGCTCCATAATAAAATGGTGATCATGATTTTTCAGCCCATCAATCTTGTCTTTCACAATTTTTATCTTCTTGCTAAATGATCCTGAGAAATCTGTAGGAACTTTCAAATTATGCAACACCTGCAGGAATCTTTTCTTCTCCGATTGTAACATATGATACGCGGTATCGAGAAGTACAAACTTGTCTGGTTTACCCGCGATTGGTTTAGGATGCAATTCATTTCTAATTTCCCAGTCCTGAAGATCCATCTGAGCACGGAGATTGTCTTTCGATTTTCTGTCTTTACAAAGAAGCAAGTTGAGTACGTGCTCGGATACTCCCTTCTCTATGTGCATGACGTCCAGACAATGACGCACTAATTTTTTTGACCAATACGGAAGCTCGAAGAAAATGCTTAACTTGTTTCAGTATGGTGGTTTCACTTGTTTTGCCGGATTTATCCCGAAGGTCATATTATTGTATCTATCCCACTGAGCAGTCATGTCCTCTCCGGACAATGAGGTTGGAGACCCAAGAAGCTTTTGATGACCATCAAAGTGAGCAGCGTCTAACATGTAGAGATGGTCTAGTGGCAGGAAACGCCGACGACCGCAATAACAAAGCTTTCTGCTAAAATTCAAGAATTTCGATATTGTATATTGATGGCAATAAGCACATGCTTTGTGACCATGTACGGACCAACCTGATAGCATTCCATACGCAGGAAAGTCATTAATTGTCCACATTAAAACCATACGCAGTGTGAAGGTTGAATCTGTGTTTGCATCGTAAGTCTCTACACTATCAATAAATAAAGATTTTAACTCATCAATCAGAGCTTGAAGATAGACGTCGATATTGTTTCCCGGTGAGTTTGGTTCGTCGATAAGAAGAGTCATCATAAAGTAGGATTAATTCATAGCCAACTAAGGCGACAGATTATAAACTATCATTACAACGGGCCATGTGCTGTGGCTTCCAGCCATATAGTTGAATGGGCAGAAGCCATCACTAGCGAGTTCGAGCCTGATATTGCGAGGATCACTACGAAATATTTCGTGCCTCCTATCGAAATCCTTCCATGCCGGTGAATCTCTTGGATGACTCATTTTTTCATCTTCACTTGGAGCAGCACGGTGATGCCAAATCACTGCCTCTGTTGTTTTCTTGCACCTGAATAGCCACTGCAGGCTCTGTGTTATAGGAAAATATCGTGCTATCTTGACAGGTATATCGGGTTTCTTATCAGAATCTTTCGGTTTATACTTGGCTTCTCCGCATGTTGGACACTCTTTCAAATTTGAATTCTCTTCCGGTACAACACGCAATTTTTGGGATATACTTGAATCTTCTTACACTTCAGACCCAAATCAGACATCATCTTCTGGGCTCCGTACCAGCTGTCGGGCACGTTATTTCCTATGGGCATAGAATTTTTCAAGAACTTCAGAAGTATCGTGAATGACTTGTTGCTCCATCTATTTAGGCACTTAATCTGAAAAATTTGGACGAACCATGATAGGGTGGAATACTTTGCATTCTCATAAATTGGTCTTCTAGCATCATTCATGAACTTTTCATACTTATCCGCATACGGTCCTTGGCCGAAAGGAATGTCATCTTCGGTCGCAATACTATCACCTAGGGCAGCCTCTACCATATCCTCCATTTTTTTTATCCTGGAAAGAAGTTATCATGTTCTTCTACCGCATTACCGTCTTCTCCTTCTTCTGCCGCATTACCGTCTTCTTCTTGTCATTTCCCGTGATATAGCCAAATTGTATAAAGTCTTGTAAAACCATGTTTAACGATATGAAGCTCTACAAATTCTACCTTCTGCCAATACTTATTCCCACATTTATCGCACGGGCAGAGAATCTTCTCTAACACGTTCTTATTATGCGCGCGTGCAAATTCAATTAAAGCAGTAATTTCTGCGACAAACTTAGGTTGTATACGTTGTTGCCAATCCACGTACATCCAGTCTTTACCTCTGATATACTCATGGGCCATGTTAGACTGTATAATATATAAATTGTAGGTTATGATGACTATATTGAGAAATCTAAGAACGGGAAGGTTACTGACAAAGAAGAAAATCCGAAGATACAAGTTTGTCGTTGAAAAGAATAAATTATCGATAAACAAAGTTAGATTTGAAGATACCCAAGTATGAGTTGTATTCTGTGTATCTCTGTTTCAATCGCTTAAGTTTAGAATTGTGAGTGTGTATGTTCTTTGTATAGGGTTAAAAAGAAAAAATCATCATTTTTTTGAAGAACTAAGTTCTTTTATAGGGTTAAACCCTAATTTTTGGAGGAATTAAATTCCCAAATGTTCCTGTTATTTCTTTTTGTTCGTTTGAAGTACTCACGTGGGAAACACATGAGACTTCAAAATAGTGCTAAGCACTAACGAGTTACCAAGCTATTCTTGTATTTTCTTAGAGATATTGATCTCTTATTAATGACATTTTTAGTCATTGATGATCATCAAGATTTCGGTTTTGAGGATCTTAGATCATCATCATTTTTTCAAGAACTAATATTTTTATATAGGATTAAACCCTAATTTTTGGAGGAATTAAATTCCCATATATTCCTGTTATTTCTTTTTAACTTAATTCTTTTCCCCTAAGTTTTGAATCTGCAGAACAAAATCTCCCCGATGAAAATTAAATTCTCAACTTGTGGGGAGATTTGCTTCTGCAAATCTCAACCAGAGAAAGAAATAAGTTCTTATATGAAGGGTTAAGTTTACGGTAAAGTTGTTCGTTTACGTTATCATCCAACTTTAGTTTTGAATTTACAGAACAAAATCTTCCCGATGAGAATTAAATTCTCAACTTGTGGGAAGATTTGCTTCTGTAAATCTCAACCAGAAGAAGAACTAAGTCCTTATATGAATGGTTAAGTTTACGGTAAAGCCGTGCGTTTACGTTATCATCGAGTATCCTACTGAAGGAACTAGTGCACCCTAAAGTTTAACTCTAATTTTTGGAGAAATTAAATTCCCATAAGTTCATGTTATTTCTTTTTAAATTAGTTCTTTTCCCCTAACTTTTGAATTTACAGAACAAAATCTTCCCGATGAGAATTAAATTCTCAACTTGTGGGGAGATTTGTTTCTGTAAATCTCAACCAGAGGAAGAACTAAGTTCTTATATGAAAGGTTAAGTTTACGGTAAAATTGTGCGTTTACGTTATCATCGAGTATCCTACTGAAGAAACTAGTGCACCCTAAATCCTAACCCTAATTAACCAAATTATCCCTAATTAACCCAAAATTAAACCCTAATCATTACCCTAACTCAAATTATCCCTAACTAACCCAAAATTAACCTAACTAACCCAAATTAACCCTAATCAACCTAAAATTAATCCAAATAAACCACAATCAACACTCTAACACAAATACACTCTATTTTACCTAATTAACCCAAATTAAGCCTAACCCAAATCAACCTAACCCTAATCATCACCCAAACCCCAACCCAAATTAACTCTAGCCCAAAGCAAAATTAACCCTAATTAACCCTAACACTAACCATTACCAACCCAATTTTACCTAATTAACCCTAACCAACCCTAACCCTACCTAATTAACCCTAAACCGAACCTTAACCTCAAACTGAACCCTAACCCTAACCTACCTAAATAACCATAACCCTCACCCTAACCCTAATTAACCCCCAATTAACCCGGAACTAACCCTAAAATCAACAATAACACAAAAATAAAGAATAATTAATACTTCAAATTAACCCCCAATTAACCCGGAAATTAACTCACTTCACTTGTAGTTTTGCCGGCGGATGGAGCTCGACGAGGTGAAGGAGGCCGGGGATGGAGCTCGACGAGATGGTGGCGGCAAGATGGCGACGAGCGGGAAATTTTGGCGAGATTGTGGCAAGACTGAGATGGAGGAGCTCGACGAGGTGGTGGCGGAGACTGAGGTGACGACGACGGCGGGAAGTTTTGGCGACGAGAACTGGGTCCAGCGGGTGACGAGACTGAAGTGACGACGCACGCGAGGAAGTTGGTGGGAAAAATTGGGGGTGAGGAATTTCTGGGATTTATTTTTTTTTATAAATAAATCTTAGTTTGCCCTACGGATTAATTCGTAGGGTCTTCTTTTACGGCTCCGTCGGGCCAAATAAAAGATTACATTTTAATATTTTTAAATTAATCCGTAGGGCACCGTAGGGGCAACCGGATGGCCCTACGGATTAATCCACAGGGGCAATAAAAAGTTGCCGCTACGGATTCCTGTAGCCGTAGGGGAAAATCTTTATTGTAGTAGTGCTTAAGGCGAACGGCATCTGAAAGTTAACATACCCAGTTATACAATGTGTGCGAAATATGTTGTATAATATGTGTTGTGCTTGTGTTTCCCCCCCTAGACACTTGCATTTCTCTTCCGCCAAATCCCCAAATAACACTCATAGCAATGGTATCTCAATGTTTTCTAATGCTGCTCCCAACATTTTGTTTTCGCGAACTTCCCCATATATCATAAGCTGACTTCGGCAAAGTAAGGATATGGTTATTTGCACAAAAATGTTGATAAACGTATTGGCCTCATGTTCATCACCACCAATCATGATAAGCGCGCTTTTGTGGTAGTTAATTTTCAGTCCGGACCAGGCCTCAAACAAGAATAACGGCCATTTCAGTTTGATCGTCTGTTCCTCATCCCGATCAGTGAATAACAACGCATCATCCGCATATTGGAGGTTGACAATCGTCGTCCTGCTATCTCCCAGTCCGGTAATCAATCCCTCTCGGGCATACCCCTTTATCATTTTATTCAAACCATCAGGCACCAGTGTGAATGGATCCCCTGGCACAGGCCCCGCTTACATTTGAAGTGGTTGGTTTGGCATCCGTTGACCAAAACAGACAATTTTGCCAATGTTAGCCATTCTCTAACCTAACCAATCCATTATTCTCCAAATCTTCGTTGTGGCAACGTTTCCCAATCCACCGTATCATAAGTTTTTTAAAAATCAAGTTTCAACATGTATCCCTTTTTCCTTCGACATCTACATGCCTATATCACTTCCCTCTTGTTTCCCCTGTCCCTACCTGCTTTACTTGACTCCCCCCTTCGAGATTTCTTTCCTTGTACCCATGATTGGACCAGACGCTGCTTTTGCAGACACGCGGCCAGAGACAGCGATCGTACCCACACCCGCATAGGATTCTTGTCCGCCTCCATCCACTTTTCGTTTTCCCCCGCACCCCAATTCTTTGCGGTCGTCTCCCTCATGTTGTTGTTGATGTTGTAACCCTAATTTTGGCTGCTTCAAAATTCCGGCCACCTTTCCCCTCCTTTCTTCCGCCGAGAATCCACTGAATTACATGCCTTTTCTACTGTTCGGCTTCTCGTCTAACTCCAAGGTTATCTTGACATTGAACCATCTAAAATCCACCAAGGTGTGTAGGATGTTAGGAATCTCTCCCCTCGAGCCGCAGCCAATCCGCCACCTTGTTCTGCCACGTAGAAAGGGATAGGGGTTGCTGGTCCGTGTCCCGGGCATTGGAGAGATCTATGGCCTGCCTTGCTGCAGGAGTAGAATGTCTCTCACTTCTTGCATGTTGCCCTCTTATGTTCAATTTCTCCACATTCAAAGCATGGGAGATCCACCATAGTTTTTTTCCTGCTTGAGCTCTCTCCTTTGTACCCTGATTGTGCTTGTTTCATCTTCTTGATCTCAGACTTGGACATAACTGGTGTCCAGTCCTCTCCAGCCGCACTACCCTCCTCCAAGGTTAAGTCTTTTGGTCACCGGAGTTGTTGCAACTGTGTGTTCTTCTTCATGTGATTTGCTGCAAATTTTTATGTCAAATTTACCCCAGATCATAAAAGGGAATTATGATTGAAGCAATAATACTTTAATAGTGATCGTTGCACGAGCCATATTCTGAATCCAAAAGAGAGGGACCCATAACAGATACGATCAACAAATTAGCATAATGAGCATATGACGAACGCACAGTGATCGCAAATTAACTTCTTCTTCTTCTTCTTCTTTATGTTTGAAGAAAACAACAATTGCAGTCTTTGTAGTTCACTTAGTATCATATTGTTGCTGCTTGCGGCAAATCTTTTTTTTATCCTGAGAGCTAAAGCAATCCAAATTATCAATGGAGTGTAGTGATGCAAACAGAAGTAGCAGGTTCAATGGAGACGAGAACAGGTGGTCGCTCCGGGGATCGACAGCTTTAGTCACCGGTGGCACGAGAGGGATCGGATAACTAATCCAACGTCTTTGCATTTATTTCTTTAGCCGAAGGTTTGTCGTTGATCTATTCCTGAGCAAGCTAAGTAGTTACGTTTGATTTTGCCTTCATTTTCAAGCATAATTTTTTGCGGACTTTATCCAAAAAGCTTATAAGCTATCGGGTTGTCTATTAACAACGATTATCACACCATCATCCCCATACCGGGTGTGAAATCATCATTGTTTTCACAAAATACTACTCATCTGTCGTGGCCATCAACTTTGACGCTGCTTTCTATTTGAGCCAACTCGCTTCAGGTTCGAGCAGCATCGTGTTCATCTTTTTGAAATATTAATAATTTAAAAATTAATTATTAAAATAGGAGGATTAGATTTAAAATGATCAAAATAGGACAGTTTCGCCCCCCACCCCACACCTCAGAATAGGGGGCGGGTTCCTAAAACCCGCCCTCTATACAACAGTATAGAGGGCGGGTTCCCAGAACCCGCCCCCTTTTTTTAAATTTTTAATTTTAATTATTAATTATATAATTTTAATTATAATAATATAATTATAAATATAATTATAATTATAAAATTATAATTATGATTATGATTATAATGATAATTATAATTATAATCATAATCATAATTAAGAAAAAAAATTTATAACTAAATAAACGTAAAAAATATTTAAATAAAATAATAAAATTTCATTATATCTATGTTTTTTACATAATGAATCCGTCAATTTACAATACAAAAAAATCCTATCCGATTACTATCTCGACGGTCAAATTTATAATATTAAAATGAATCCGTCAAATTTACAATATAAAAAAATCCTATCTGTTTGTAAAATGTAAATAACTATCGTTTTCGTTTTCCCTTTTTCTTATGAAATTCGAGGAGGCTTGACATAAGCCTATGCCTCCTGGGATGACTGGAGGACCCACCTGTTTCTTGGGTAGATGGCGGCGTCGGCGGCGTCTGCTCTTCTGTTTCGGGTTCGGCTTCGGCTTCAGTTTCGTCTTCAGCAGCGTCTTGGACAGGCTGTTGATCCGCAAATCCTGAACCTGAATGTGGGATAGGTGTCGGATATGTGCTGCCTCCCAACAACTGCATGTAGGACGATAAATCCATGTCCCAACTGGGCAGTTGTAGCAAAAAGCCTGTCCCGGTTTCATGCGGCTGCTGCTGCGCAAATCCTGGCCCCATGGCTGCGCAAATCCTGACTCCCAAGGTTGCTGTTGTTGCGCAAAACCTGACCCCCAAGAAGGCTGTTCTGCAAAACCTGACCCCCAAGATTGGTGGTGTTGCGCTTGTCCGGTATTCCAGGATTGCTGCTGACGGTATGGTGATCCAAACCACTGATCCTGCTGCGCTGGATCTCCGTGATGCAGCGGCTCTGGTGCCGGCTCATGCTGCGGCTCCGGTGCCGGTTCATACTGCGGCTCCGGTGCCGGCTGATACTGCTGCTCTGGTGCCGGCGATAAATGTTGAGAAATATTATATGAACTGAATACACCACCAATTAATTGGTCTGCACTTGAAAATAGAGCCTGAGTTGCCGAACCAGTATCAGTCGGGTATGGTTCCTGCACCATTGTTTGTACGAGATGCAACACACGAGCCTGTCGTTACATTAGAAATAAGAAATAAGTATTGACTCATACCGCCGGATGTTGAAAAATAATATAATAGAAAGAATTCAACTTACCAAATCTCGTTCCATGTGGCCTCTAGGCTCATACCGCGAGATGTTTGGGAAGTTGTTAGGGGGAGCAGAAAAATATCTTATGGTGACACGCTTATACCACTGTAGATATGCTTTGGTAGCGTCGGTGGCTGTTTGGTCACCTATTTGTTGTAAGGCAATATTACGCTGTCTATCCTCCCATCTCGGCAAATATTGATGATGATACTCTCTCCAATCACGCTCCGTCTTTCCTCCTCGCATGTCTCCCTCTATTGTTATAGGCGAAAGCGGCGGGACCGGAATATGTTGCGATCTATAAAACTGTCGCAACACCCGGTCCGGGAGGTGCATGACAACGACATTAATGCAGAGGAGTGGGCATCGAGCCCGCCAAACCGGCTCTCCTTCGATACAGATGCCGGGTAATCTTTACAGACGATCTGCTGTATAAGGCGTCCACATGAACTGCGCAAATAACATACTACAAAAATTGTGATGAAGGTATTTCAAAATTTTAAAACAAACTTAATTACCTAAGTTATGGTTACCTGAGTCGCCTCTATGCGATCTAACTCATCTTTATAGTACCTAAGTACTCGACGAGGAGCCTTAAACGCTTTCTTCCCATTTCACCAATAGCCGAGCGGCTTTCCAGGGGTATCCAAGCAAGTTATTTTAACTCGATCCGGTCTTCCTATATACATATGCTTCCATGACCAGATCTATAAATAAAGTTTCAGATGATAAGAGAGAAAACCAATATTACGATTTTGCAAATTTCTAGCTGTGAAAAATAAGGAATTTACCTGAAGTAATGTAATGCATCCACAAATTTTATTCTTCGTAAGAGCACATGCCTTATCGAGTTCCTTATAAAGAAAGGCCAGAACCCCTGTTCCCCAAGCATATTGGCCACACACATCAAAATCCGTTAGGAAGCTAAGGTATAACGGATGGACATGCGTTGCTGATTGGTCCGACATCAACCAAGAACCGATCATGTACAGAATGTAGGCACGTGCATGTCTATCCAAGACTTCATCGGTGACTTCATCGGTGGCTTCATTACTAAATGTATCTTTTAACCAGTTTAAACTGATCTTATACCCCTTACTGTAGCCCTATGGTGCCTGATATTAGTATTTTTTGTGAAATATTAAAGGTAGGAATAATGTACAACATGCAATAGGTATACTAAAGAGGGGAATCAGAATGAAATTTTTTACCTGTCCGAGAACAGACTTGGCATATGTATCCCAGTTTGGGTGGTCGGTATCTGGACCAACAATTTTTCCTCCGACCAATTCAAGCCCATTGACCTGTAAACCGAGTAAGAGGCCAATATCCTGGAGTGTGATAGTGGCCTCACCCCATCTTAGATGAAAAGTGTAGGTCTCTTTTCTCCAGCGCTCAACTAGAGAGGTAACGAGGGCGTGGTCGATTTGGATATGATGAAGCAATGAAGCTTCATAAAATCTGGCCCGTCGAAACCGCTGGGTTATTTGTTGGTCGGTAACTATCCATTTGTCTGAACTATGGGTGACGACGGTGAGATTATCTCCATCCTGCAAAATTAAATAATGCTATTTTCAACTATTAGAATTAAAAGTAATGGGTAATTAAAATAAAATTACTAAGTTTAGAATATTTCCTCTCCGTGTAATATATTAAAAGATCTGTGTTCGTCTTGATGAACGAGCAGAGATTTGTCGAATGGTTGATTCTCCATTGAGACGATTTTAGATACGAGAAGAGACAGAGTTAATTTGAGGGGGGTGAGTTAATTTTAGATACGAGAAGGCACACTGGAGGGGGTGGGTTTTATAGGGAAAGGAGGGCGGGTTCAAGGAGGGCGGGTTCCAGGAACCCGCCCTCTTTAACGCTACATCAAATCAGTTTTTTTTATTGTCAAATCACTAGAAGAGGAACCCGCCCTCTTCAATAATTAAGTTTGTGGTGTCAAATCAGTTTTTTATATATTATTTATATTCTGTTCATTAAAACAAAGAGAGCGGGTTATTAAAACCCGCCCTCTTCAATAATTATTTTATATTACGTTGTGTCACATCAGTTTTTTGCCTGTTGTCCGTTTGCAGAAGGAAGAAGGCGGGTTCTAATAATCCGCTCTTTTCAATAATTATATTTCTGTGGTGTCAAATCATTGTCAAATCAGTTCAGTTTTTATATATTGTTTTAAAAATGTGTTGTCTGTTGTCGTGTGTTATTAAAGAGGGCGGGTTATTAGATCCCGCCCTCTTCAATAATTATATGATATGTCGCATCATTTTTTTTTGTCCCATCAGTTGTCAGATTAAAAAGGGCGGGTTATTAGATCCCGCGCTCTTCAATAATTATATGATATGTCACATCATTTTTTTGGTTGTCCCATCATTTGTCAGAAGGAAGAGGGCGGGTTATTAAAACCCGCCCTCTTCAATAATTAGCCCGCCCTCATACCCTATAAATAGCTCTCTGCTATACAACTCACCGTCCATTTACGCTCTATCCTATACACAACTTATTTTGTGTAAGTGTGGAGTCCAGGAAGAAGGTCAAGTTCAGTACCATAGTCTGGAAGGAGAAGCTGCTGGATAGGATCAAGACGGAATAGTTCACAAAGTATTGGAGGTAAGCCAATCTTTTCTATACACAACTTATTTTGTGTAAGTGTGGAGCCCAGGAACAATTTTTGATATTCAATGTTCTGCTGCAAAAAAAAAAATATATAAAAACCACCATATTCATGCTTTCACTAATTTTAAATGAAGAAAACGATGTAAGCAAACGATGTAATATCAAAACCACCATATTCAAGATTTTTTTATGACTCATTTTCTCGTCTTTTCCCATCAGATGCTCAACATTATATAAGATTTTGAACCCACTAATTATAGATTCTGAAGTCGTTTGTGTCACATCAGTTTAGTTTTTTTGTCGTGTGCTATTAAAAACCTTTTGTGGCACATTAAAATTTGGCAATGTATCTAACTTAAACGAGCTCAGGATCTAAAAAATAAAAAAATAAAATATCAAAAGAAACTATTAGTCTTGTTTCTAATGCTTACAATTCCGACACACAGCCGATTTCAATTTGGTCAAGAATATCCAATTACGAATAATAACATCCATTATATTTTCTATATGTACTGACGCTCTATCCGATTTCAAAAATCAAAAATATAAAAATAGGTCTATCCTATACACAATATTTATGCTATCCAAAGAATCAAAAATTCAAAAGAAACAAAGTCTTGTTTCTAATGCTTAGAATATCCGATTTCAATTTGCTTAGAGTTCCATTATATTCCAACACACAACTATCCACTTACGCTCTATCCTATACACAATATTTATTATTTTGTATCATAAAATGTTTGTTTCAACACAACATTAAAAATATAACTGTTTTTGTGCAGGATTCTTTGCGCAAACTCTCTTTCTCTCTTCAATTTAACTGTTTTTGTGTAGGATTCTTTGCGCCGCCGTCAAATAAGTTGTTTGCAATTGTTTTCGATTTATGTTTGTTACTGTTTTGCGTAAATAATACGGACTTTAAGGGGCTATAACACCAATTCAGATTGGGTGGGGATTTCATCACCCTTCCTAAGACCCCAAAAATCACCAACAGCATACGCATTGCCCTCGAGTTTAATTAAAAAATATCTAGACTCAGCCAACTAAGGACTTTCGTGCTCAATAGGACAGAGGAAGGTTGTGGGCATTCGATCGTTTATCTAAACTTGACTTTGTGGTGCCTAAGCTAGACAAGTGAGAAAGGTAACTTTAAAAGGCCCGTCTCACGGTGATTCATGAGCGGATCCCTCTTTTCTTCATTTGTGCTTACCTGGCCACAATTAGCAGTGAAGAGGCGATTTGAGGGTTATCTCATAACTTGTCACTTTGGAACAGTTAGAAGCAGTCTAGTGGACTTTGAAGACCATAGCTCTAGGTATGATTGTGCATGGTTTGACTGTGATTGTATGAAGTTAACGCTTTTTTTATTGTTAGCTTAATATTGTTTGATACAGATTATGACAAATTCAAGTTTATTTGTTGTATATAAATACGATGGCCGGGTTATCACAAGTGCATAAGGTCCCGAATATATGGGCGGGTCTGCAAGAATTATGCGATTAGAACCATCAACGACTATAATGAACTTGAGAATAAAGTGTTCAAAATCACGAAATACGATCCCCGTGAAATTAGGGTTAAGTTATGTTGTATATGGCCTAAATTTAGTGGAAATGCATTGGTTGAAATTATAGACGATGCATCAATATCTTCGATGATAGATTTCGGTCTCTCAAACACCCAGCATTCTTTTGAACTTTTGGTTCAGAAGGAGCAATTGGAAGTATCAGATACCCCTCCAACGGGTAATTTTGATGGTAATGCTAGAGATAGTTCCTGGGGGTATGGTCACATGGTTAACGATGATACCGTCAGTCTCGGTGGATATGACTATACACAACATTATTTAAACCTTCAAACTCATGGGTAAACATTTTATAAATCCATATTCAAACATTTTAGTAATACTAAGATACCAATATTCAAACATTTTATAAATCCATAAATCCAGGTTCTCCCAGTTGACTGCTGCAGTTACATGCACCCCAGAAGAACAATAAGGATTACCATACACAACCTTCCACAGGTAAATAAATCTGAAACAAGTAATGATTTCGTTATGAAAATATTAAGGAATAATATTATAATAACAATTTATATACTAAACGCAGATTTTCCCACACCTCCGCATCATTCCAACACGATCCAAGTAGCGCATTCCAAGCATGTCCGTCCACATCTTTCCGGTCTTCTCACCCCGAACAATCCACATTATACCGACCACAACCATCATATATTGCACCCGAGCCTTATGTTGCTACGGGTGATATTGATATGTGTGGCAGTGATGATGATGAAATCGGTGAAGGTCATCAGGGGGAGGATAGCGTGGAATATGCCGCTGGATTGAATGAGGTAGCATTCTTTGATGGTATGGTTGCGAATAACGATTTTGTCGAACTAAAAGATCCCGGCCTCGATCCGCTTGAAGATGATAGTTGGGTAGATTTAGCCGTGGCAGAAGTAAATACGACACCCTATTTGGACGCGACAGCAGCAAGCGAATATTGCGTCAGTGTCGGAGATTTGTTTCAGGAAAAAGGAGATCTTATTTGTAAGCTGAAGTCGTGGTCTATTCAGCAAAACGTTACATTTAAAACCGAAGATTCAAATAAGACGTATTATACGGTGGTATGTACGAAAGCTCCTGAATGTCAGTGGAGATTGCATGCATATTGTTCCAAAAGAGCCAAAGCTTGGAAGGTCACGAAATACAACCAAGAACATACTTGCATCAATTCTATTATGTTACAAGATCACCGGAATTGTACTTCATCTTATATTTGCTAGCTAATCATGCCATTAATCCGTACAGATGTGGCGATGACTCCCCGAGAGATACAGCTCTTGGTTAGCGGAGAGCATAAAATTCAGATTTCGTATGTGAAGGTATGGGATGCTCGTAGAAAGGCTTTTTGCAAGATATTTGGGGACTGCGAAAGATTGTACAACTCACTAGTCCCTTTTATGGAAGTCATGAAAGTATCAAATCCGGGGACCGTATACGGATTAAAAACCACAGAAACAGACGTCGAAGGCTCTGTCAGGTTTCAAAGAATTTTCTGGTGCTTTGGTCCATGTGCGGCTGGTTTCACACACTGTCGGCCGGTATTGTGCGTTGATAGTACGTATCTATACGGTAAGTACAGAGGCTGCATGTTAATTGCTACAGGTGTTGATGCTAATAACAGTATATCTCCGTTGGGATTTTCTATTGTCGAGGGTGAAAATATATCATCCTGGTCATGGTTTTTCCGTCAACTCAAAAATATCCCATCTGTTCTTGATAAAACAGATTTATGCATCATATCTGATAGACATCTGGGAATACCAGCTGCAATGAGATCTGTATTTCCGACGACCCCACATAGGTTTTGCCTACGGCACTTCAGGCAAAATTTTGATCGAAAATTTAAAAATTCGGATCTATATAAGCTTATGTACAAAACCGGTGAAACGCCTGACCCTAATGTTCACGACATATATAACGAAAATTGGGGAGATGAGTTAAGCCGCGAAAGCGTGGTTAGATGAGTATCCAGTACGCATGTGGTCACAAGCACATGATGATGTGTGCAGATATCTACTAATGACGACTAATATGTCTGAAAGCTTCAACGGGGTCCTTAAAGGCGTTAGAGGCTTACCGATATAGGGGTTGATTGTTCGAACTTTTTTCCGGATGAATACTTATTTTGTGCACAGAAGAGAAAAGTCCTTGGCGATGGAGACTCCGCTCACCGCGTATTATGAAGATATATTTCGGAAAAGAGAGCGCAGAGCACAATACTAAAGATCCGAAAGGTTTGACATGGCGGAGTTTCAAGTAACGGGCAGTAATGGGAATCAATATACCGTGAACTTTAGAGATGAATGGCTCTCTTCGTGTACATGCGGTCTTTTCCAGCAACAATATTTACCTTGTGCCCACGCAATTGCTGCTGCGAGCAGCATGCATAACTCACATTACAATTTTGCATCCCATTACTATACAGTTTCCAATTACCAAGGTGCATACGATCCAAAATTTCATCCTATACCGGACAGTCGTTATTGGCACTATTATACTGCCAACAGACAAACATCCACTGTATTACCGCCGGAGAAAAATATAAGGCCCGGAAGACTTAAGGTGCGTCGAGATCGAATAACAATGGATGCTGATCCTCAGCAAAGGCACGCCAGATGTAGCCTATGCAAACAACCAGGCCATTATAGGACCAGATGTCCAGGACAGTCATCAGGGACGGGACCTTCAGGATCGTGACAAGTGCACTCAGATTTTTTTGTATTATAAATTTGACGATTAATTTTGTTTTTATAAATTTGACTGTCGATATAGAATTTACATTTTACAAACAGATAGGATTTTTTTATATTGTAAATTTGACGGATTCATTTTAATATTATCAATTTGACCGTCGAGATAGAAATCGGATAGGATTTTTTTGTATTGTAAATTTTGACGGATTCATTCTGTAAAAAACATTGATATAATGAAATTTTATTATTTTATTTAAATATTTTTTACGTTTATTTAGTTATAATTTTTTTTAAAAAGAATTATGATTATAATTATAATTATAATCATAATCATAATTATAATTTTATAATTAAAATTATATTTATAATTATATAATTATAATTAAAATTATATAATTAATAATTAAAATTAAAAATTTAAAAAAAAAGGGCGGGTTCTGGGAACCCGCCCCCTATTCTGGGGTGGGGGTGGGATAGGGGGCGAAACCGTCATATTTTGATCATTTTAAATCTAACCCTCCTATTTTAATAATTAATTTTTAAATTATTAATATTTCAAAAAAAAAACCTTGCAGGAATCGTAGTCCCTATACCTTCTGTATCGCTTTACTCTGTGAGTAAAGGTATAAAAAGATGAAGCCGTGATGTATTTTGTGAATTTGAAGTGTGTGAATCCTGTGATGTATTTTGTGATCATTAACTTCTCTTTAATGGTATTTGGGTGCCCACCTTATTTCCTCAACAAAAAAAGGAAGAGATGAAACAGTGTTCAGAAGAGTTAAAATTGATTATGCTATTGTCAATGGCTTTTGAATATCTGATGCATTTGTTTTCCCTCTTCCTCAATTTCTTTAGCCGCGTTGGTCCAGCTTGTAAAGAATCTGGCTTGCGAATGGGCGAAAGACTGTGTTCGTGCCAATGCCATTGCACCCGGATCCATAAGAACCCCAATGTTCCAAAAGGTAAACATTTTCAAGTTCAATTTTTTTTTTGTCAGGAATATAAATAGGGTTAATGTGACTCAGGACTCCAGTCAGATAAAAGAATATATAGTAGTAATTATGAAATAAAAAGAGTTAAAAAGAGAACCATAAGTTTAAGAGACATTCAGAAAATCCAAAAAGAAAATGAGTACTACGCCCAAACAAATAATAACAAGATATCTACGTGCAAAGCTTCTTTTTTCTTTCTTTTTGTTTTTTGGTTTCTGTATGGGAGAATGACTTCTTTAGTATTTCCAACAGACTGTGAATAATGACAGTGCTGCAGCTCAATTTGTCTCTTCTATTCCACTGGGACGAGTTGGAGAGCCGAAGGAGATAGCATCCCTAGCGGCGTTTCTCAGCATGCCAGCTGCCTCTTATATCACTGGTCAAGTCATTATTGCCGATGGTGACCGCAGTTTCAGCCGTTATTAGCTGAAGTATTTCTTCAAGCCTCCTGCTCAAAGTCACAAATTATCAAAGAATTGAGAGACAAATATATGAGCGATAAACTCATGTTCATAATGTTCTTATTTTGCTTCATGTTCATAATGTTCTTATTTTGCTTGCTTGCATGTTACAGAAACCGTTATCTTCGATCAATCCATGTTATAAAGAATTAGCTGTCTTTAACTGCAGAATTTGGTCTAATGTTTTTTAAAGTAGAATTTTAACACTTCTTATAAGAGTTTTGGTCGATAATCGGAACGGGTGTTAAGCCATAATTAGTTTATCGGGGTTATATTTACATGGTAAACTATAGGAAGTTATAGCTTTTCATCTAAGATCCGCTTCCTTAAGCTATTCTAGGTTTTCTTTTTGTGGTGCTAATTGTATTTCTTAAACTAGTGGCTTATCTCATGATCGAAATCCGATGGTCGCTTTTGAGATCGGAAAAGTTAGATTCTTTTTCTATTTGATTGAACGAATTTCTAACGACAAGTTAGAACTGTAAATTAATTGTAAACTAGCTAAAACCAATGTGTCAATTTTTTATAATTAATAATTTCAAGAATGATATATCTATTTGAAGAAAAGAGCTGGGCTCAAATAGCAAGCCTCACTCGAATTTATAACTCGAATTTATAACAAAAGCTAGTGTAAAATAAGCCAATAAATTTCTTGGCATTTATCATTAATTGGGTGCCATCAAGAATAACATCCAAAATATTATGTTATAAAGATGACAATAAACTTCTTGGCATTTTTAACTAATTAGTTACTGTAAAATTATCCAATAACCCAATACTAAATTTATACGTAATATGTGCCCGTGTTGTCATGGAAAAAACAAAGGGGGAATAGGAGGTCCCACCCACGTGCATATGCATAGACATATTTTACTTTGAATTTATAAACCCATTAATAAAACCACTTGTGCATTAATCTTTACTATATATAATAAGTAGAACATGTACATGCATAAACAAAAATATTTCTCCTTATTTGTATAAACAAAAACAAAAAATGGAAAAATGATGCATGAGAGAACTTTATAGTTAAAACATGCCAACTCATTCTTCCGTATGAACATAAGTTTATCAAATTCAAATTCAAATAATTTCCTTCACTAGTGAGCCTCAAATTCTTTAAACCTAGCAACATGCACGCGCTATACACGTTTGTGTTGAGAAAAAAATAGGCTTATTTTACAAATACCATCATGTAGTTTACTAGAGTTTTCAAAAACTATCTTGTAGTTCAAACTCATCACGAATCCTTCTTGAACTTTCAATTACTTGTAAAAAAAACACATGCAGTTATAAATGGTCTTTTACTTGTAGGCCCCCAAAGCATAGAAAATTCCTCTCTAATCCCCCAAAACTTGGTATTTACATTTTACCCCCATAAACTAATAAGATACATCATTTTATCCCCTTTACGATTTCCGTCAGAAAAAATCCCGTTAACTTTAATTTTAATTTTTCTCCAAAAATTTTAGGTTTATTATTTACCCAAACACAACAAATAAGTCTTCAGAAATATTCAACTTCTTCGTAACTAGAGAAAATTGTTGAAGATGCTCCTAATTTTTTGGCCGATTTTAAGAATGACGCAGCAGAAGTTTAAACTTTAATTTCAATTTGGAGAAGAAATTGCGTATTTCCAAATAAGAAGGGAGGGGTTGGGATATTTTAAGGAAAAACCTGATATTATGTCCTTAAAAGTTGATGGAAATTGTGGAGGGAGGGGGTAAATGATATATTTTATTAGTTTTGGGGGGTAAAAAGTAAATACTATGTTTTTTTGGGGTAGAAAGGAATTTGCTATGTTTTAGGGGGCTACAAGTAAAAAACCTTATTATAAAAGGCTTATTTCACAGAAACCATGGTTTGCTCGAGTTTTCCAAAACCACCCAGTAGTTCAAACTCATCACAAAGCCCCCCTGAACTTTCAATTCCTTGTACAAAATTCCCATGCAGTTATTTATTATAAAATTGACTAAATTAACATCTTATTTTGATAAATATGGATCCTTTAGATATGTTGAAGGTAAACAATACTCTTAGTTGTAAGTCCACGTTATCTCTCCCGGTATTTACGGGCTTGCGGAAATGATGAAAAACGATTTTCTTTTGGTGGTAACATGGACTCAAAATACGGATCTTTGTTAAACAACTATCTAACAATCCTAACAAGAGTTTTACCTACTCGGTTAGGGGGTTATACCTTAACTTGAACTCCTTCGTCTTCAACTCCTTACGGTGGTCGGAAGGTTCTCTCCTCGCCGTCTCTTTGTGCCTAAGATGGATCCACCTGAAAACTTCCACCTTTGGTTTCAACCTCAAACTAGAGGAAACTAGAACACTTGGCTTGCTAGACTTTGTGTGCTAGGATGAGTAGAGGAGTGTGTTGGGTTTTATCTCTATGCTTCTTGCTTCTCAACACATGAGACAAGTGAACCATGAACTAGAGAGAGCAAGAGGAAGATGGAGAGTTCAAGCATGAGAGAGAAAGGAAATGAAAGAATGAGCAAGATTTTTGCTATCCAAGCTCTCATAATCCAAAATCATCATAACACATAATAATAATTGAGTATTATGTGATGGTTGTTATCATATCAAGTGGCCATATCATTTCTTTCATTAAATGCAATGTGTGAACAAATAAGCAAGCCAAGGTCAATGCCAAGAAATGATAGCCATTGTCATGATGATGGTCAACAAGTCCAACCTAGTCAACCGGTCAACTAAGTCAACAAGTCAACAAAGTCAACCATCAACAACCATGTCACAATAATACTTAATTAATATTATAGTTAATCATATTTCTTATTCTCATTAGGGTTTAGCAAAAGTCAACAGTCAACAACCCTAATGAGAATCCTCTGCCTCTGTCTCTCTGTCAACTGTGCATACACACCCGCATCCGTGTTCCGAGGAACACGAATACAAACGAGATAAAACCAATCCCAAACCCAAAACGTACACTAGGATCTGGCTTAAACCAAAGCCCGTTAGTGTTAATTGCACGGACACTAAACGTGCACAAGTGCACGGATGTGACCGTACCCTGTCGTAAAACCATGCGACCTCTACTCTTTTGCCTAAAGGCGAATAGCTCTCTGTGTGGGACTCTAAAGACTCGACACTACGCTGGCAGTGGGTTTAACCACAGACCGCAAGCGGCACTAGCTGTGCGTAACGGCCCTCAGGTAGATGCCGATAAGAAGACGGACGAGGTGAAACCCATCTGAACTCCTACTGAGCCTGAATGTGACAATCTCCGTACAGTCCGGTCTGTTCGTCTGAGAATATCGTATGGCGGGCCTAGGGGGGCGGTAAACGTCACTCCCCTAATAGCGGTACAAGTCGTGTCGGAGTGTAGCCCAGAACACCCTGAGATAACACTGGAAACCTACCAGTATATCTCGCTTGCCCTGGTCAGGGACTTTGTGTAATGGCTCTCCTAGACACAGCGCGATATCAACCCCCAAAACCGGGAGAGACGAATCCTGTCTAACCGTCACTGCCTCCAAGTGCTTCAGAACTGCACCCAACTACTACCTGTTTGCACGACTCCTTTAAGTCGTGGTAGGGTAGTAATCTAAGTACAGTGGGAACACACTCGAGGCGAAGTAACAGTGTCAAGTCAGCGGACTAAGCTGTACTCATGTCACCTGGGAACTGATAACTGACGATAGGTATAGTACCAACCAATAGTTCTCGACGAGTCCTGTCCAGTGTACTCGTAACCTAACGAGCACCCGCATACTATCTCAAGTACGACGTACTGACGGCTATGGGATAGACCGTCTCCCCTGCCGGGATGAGAAGCGCATACGCTAGTCTACTCCGGAGTATCGATACCCTGTCTAGATAGTCCTACGAATAGGGACCTGCATAAGGATATGCTTGTGGATTACCCAGCCCCCACGAGTGTGACTGCCATCACAACGCTGGTAATCAAGCAAAGATCCTAAGGGCTCCACTAATGTGTATAGGTGATATACTAAAATAAACACATGTACACATTAAAACAGAAACAAACCAAGTAGCATACTACTATTTTGAGCAAGATTGTCTATACAAGATGAATATCCCAAGTTTTCATTAAGTAATATACAAACTAGTATGATATAGTAATGGCCTCTAGGGCATATACACTAACAATAGTGCCGTTTATTGAGCAATCTGCCCTAACATTTTAAATTTGGGGATTAGAAGAAGAATCTTCAATTTGAAATTAAATCAAAATTTTGAGAAAAAATAGCTGATATAATAAGATCCGGATGGATAATTTAGGATAAAACTATAAGAATTGGTCAATGTGAGGTCATATGACTCGTAAATCGCCAAGAAAACTTTACAAATCAAACCACAAGTGGTTTTTGTATAAGGAATTGAATGTTCATGGGGGTTTCATGATGAGTTTGAACTACATGGTTGTTTTGGAAAATTCGAGTAAACCACATGGTCGTTTCTGTGAAATAAACCATTGTGAAAATTAACTAAATTAACAGTTCAGCAGCTTACGAGCCAACCTTTTTATTAGTTATTGGTGCTAAGGCCGTAACGCTTCCGGACTGCGGTGGAAAACTAGAACGAATAATTTCTTTGCATAGCACCAAACACAAGATATATGTATGCCCTAGAGGCCATTATTGTACATATGATGTATATTATAGTGGATACTTGGATATATATGGAGAGGACTTTCTTGCTCGACATAATAGTATGCTATCTGGTTGTTTTTAATCTTAACATGTAGACTTGTATTATGATACTGTCTTGCTCTTACATGTTGATAAAGCCCTTAGGATATGTACTTGACTACCAGGACTATGATGGGGATCATACTAGTAGGGCCAGGGTAGTTCACAAGTACATCCTTTAATTGTTCCTAGTCGAGAGAATATCGAGACATGGCATCGATATTCCAGAGTAGACTAGCGTATACGCTTCTTGACCCATATGATGGGGGATGGATGATCCTGTAAGTCGATGTGCAACACCCCACGAGTTGCGGGGAGGCGGAAATTTGAAAAACGATCATGTTTATAAAGCGAACATCGACTAACCGAAGATCTTTTCTAAACAATACTTAACTAAAACCATAGAGTTCTTAGCTACTATGCAAAGAGGTTATACCTAATAATTCGTGTCCTTCGTCTTTACGATCTCTGCGGCCTCTTTTGATCTCCACGTCCTCCTCGGCTTCCTTCCATGATAGACGATCCACTCGAGAACTCTAATCCAAGCTATTACCTCTAAACTTGAGATTACTTAGTTTCTCTAGTTGCTAATTAAAATAACTAAGGTGATATAGAGTTAGGTTATGGAGTGTTTAGTTTTTACTAATCCTTGTACTCAACTTATGAGTGGTAGGATTAGGGTTTGAAGAAGAGAGTGAGCTTGAGGAGAGAGAATGAGAAGATGATAATGATAAATAAAATTGTTTCTCACTTGATATATGAAGCATTATGAATAATTGAATAAATGAATAAAATGATTATTCATCATGCTACATAAATGCAATATGAGTGATTCATTGTGTGAGTCATTAAGCATTTAATAATGCATTAATGACATAATGAATCACTCTAAATGAGTCACAATTTCATTTAATGATAATGCCACCTCACCCTCCAAGTCACCATGCTTTTAGAAGCTTCTCGGAAAATTACGAGAACGCCCCTCCTATCCGTGAAAACACGGAAAAACTTTAGACTGTATAAATCCAATAACCTGTTACTAGAATCTGGCTTAAACTAAAGCCGGCTAGTAAAAACTGTCCGAACGACATATGCGTGTAAACACACGTGCGCGTCCGAACCCTTGTCGTAAAACCATACGACCTCTATATCATTTCGCCTGGAGTTGGGAAATCTCTGTGTGAGACTCTAAAGACTCGACTACTACGCTGGCAGTGGGTTTAACCACAGACCGCAAGCGGCACTAGTTGTACGTAACGGTCCCCAGGTAGTTGTCGATAAGAAAGCCGATGAGAAAACCCATCCGAAATCCTACTGAGCCTGTCCATGACAATATCCGTGCAGTCCGGTCTGTTCGTCTAAGAGTATCGCATGTATGGTCTAGGGAGGTGGTGGACGTCAGACCCCTAATAACCGTACAAGTCGTGTCGGTATGGCTCAAGACCACCCGAGAATCTACTGATCATTCCATCAGCAATTCTCAATCAGCCCTGGCCAGGGACTTATGGTAATGACCAACCGACCACAGTGCGATATCAACTCCCTATACCGGGAGCGACGAATCCCTAACAGTCGCTCACTGCCTCCACGTGGCTCGGGACTGTGCCCAACTAAAACCTGTTTGCATGACTCCTTTGAGCCGTGGTAGGGTAATAATCAAAGCACAGTGGGAACTCACACGAGACAAATGATGACTTTAAGTCAACAGACTATCTGCACACATGTCACCTGAGAACTGCTATCTGACGTTAGGTATAATACCATCCAGTCAGTTCTCGGCGAGTCCTGTCCGGTGTACTCACACCTAGTGAGCATCTGTATACAATCTTAGGTGCACACCACCAATAGCTGCGGGACCAATCCATCGCCCCTCGTCAGGGTCTAGATATGCATACACTAGTCTACTCCGGAGTATCGATGCCCAGTCTCGATACTCCTGCGACCAGAGACATCTAAGGATGTACCTATTGACTATCCAGCTCCCACTAGTATGACTGCCATCACAACGCCGGTAGTCAGGCAAACACCCTATGGGCTTTATCAACATGTATATATAAATGAATACAACACAAAATATATCATATGTTAAGATAAAGACAAACCAAATAGCGTACTATCATATCAAGCAAGATTGTCATGTACATACATATCCCTAGCATCCTGTACAATGAAGTCCTCTACGGCGTATATATCCAACAGATCCCACATCCATTGGTGTTTGACATCAATGATGGTATACGGGTGCTCAGTGGAGACTGGGTACACTGAACAGGACTCGCCGAGGACTCCTATGTGGTAGTATACCTATCGTCAGATAGCAGTTCTCTGGTGACACTGGTACATGTTATTCTGTAGACCCGAGTTCGTCATAGAGTCTTGTGCGGCTCCCACTGTGCTTTGATATCCTCCCTACCACACTCAAAGGAGACATGCAAACAGGTGGATTTTGGGTACAGTCCCGAGTCGTATGGAGGCAATGAGCGATATGAGGGGTTTCATCTCTCCCGGTATTGGGGGTTGATGTTGCGCTATGCTCGATTGGCTATAATTGGAAGTCCCTGGCCAAGGCTGCTGCCGAGATTTACTGATAAATGTTATCAGTAGTTTTTCAAACCGTTATAGGCCAGACATCGGCATGACTTATTACGTTACTGGGGTCTGACGATTTCCACCCCTAGACATGATATGCGACATATCAGACGAAGAGACTGGACTGTATGGTAGTGTTACTGATAGGCTTCATAGAGAGTATGGACGAGCTTGCTTGTTGATCTTCATATCGCTCAATACCCGGGTTGCCGTTACGTCCAGCTAGTACCGTTGACGGCTTGTAGGTGACTGATATGATCATCACCTACTGCCGGCGTATTGACGAGTCTTTAGAGTCCCACACAGAAGTTTCCTGGTTCGAGCGAAATGAAGTAGGGCACATATGTGATATGTGCGTGGGCCTGATTAAATACGAGTATGTGATACCGTATTGTAATCTGGCAGTTATTTGGTATCAGTTAGGTCATATGTGATATGACCAGATTATCGAATCAAGTGTTGATTTGATAATGTGATATTCAGATAAATGATATTAGTCGGTTATATGTGATATAACTGGATTATTAGATCAAGTGTTGATTTAATAATATGATATATATTATATATGATATAATTATATCTTAACTAATATCATTAGCTCACTAATTGCTTTATATATATATATATATTATATGAAGAATGGCATATTTTTCTATTTTTAGTAAATGGAAAAATGAGGTGTAAATTGTGGAGATATTTTGGGTATGGATGAGACTTATATGGTTTTTTATTATTCTTGACTCACTATTAAAGCATGGTTGCAATTTAGAATTGCAATTTATTCCATGCTTGAATTAGCGAGAAGAGAGATGATTCATATTATTGTTTCTACACTTGCTTCATACTTAATGCCTTAGCCATTTTCCTTGATCTTCTTCCTCCTCTTGAGCTCTACAATTTCTTCATCTCACCTCCAAGCTCAAACCCTCACATGAGATGTGAATCATTGAGCTTGTGATTAACCTAGTGAGCTTATCATATCCTCTACTTTATCATCCCGCACTAAACTAGCAATTTAGTGTGATGTGTTTCATACACTAAAGAAGTTTAGTGTAGAGTTAGCTTGATCTAGAGGAACTTCGGGTGGATCGTCTTTGGCGCGAAGATCACGAAGGAAGGTCATTCAACTCGAAGAGGAGCCTTGCAGAGTCACTTGGACTTCAACCCGGAGCTCTTGAAGAGAAGGACTAGAACTACAAAGGTTGTATTCTTGTTCTCTAGATGTAAAGTAGTTTACATTTGGTATTGTCTAAATCTCTAGTTAAAGATTCTAAGTTTAGGGTTGTTTAGCATGACAATTTTTTGAAAATGGCATGGACGATGCCTCCCGAAACCTTGCTGTCGTGCTAGGGAACCTTACAGTGGTATGAGAGCCAAGCTAAAGATTTAGACAATATTTGTTAGATTACGAAACCGAAACTGCTCCGAAACTTGAAACCCTAACAACCCAGTTTCTGTCAATTTTTAAAGTCGTCGAAATTTTTTTAAACAACTGCAGAATGTTATATGAGATATAACATGAACACTGAGCAAATACGAACCCATTCCACCGGATTTGACCCGGCGAGAGACCCCCCAAAACCGAGCAGGCCGGCCCAATTTCATATTCTGGGCTTCGTATTTTTTCAGTGTTCTGGTCTCTGGGTTTTGGTGTTTCAGGTATTGTTTGATTTTGCTAAATTTGAATGTGATGTTATCTTTTTGTAAAGACAATTCGGAGTGTTTCGTAGTCGTAATTCTAACTATATTTCGGGTTATTTAGACGGTGTTAAAAAGTTCGAACAGATATCAAATACCCACTTTAACCCTTGCCGGAAAATTTTCCAAGAGTTGGATTTTTTCCAAGTTAAAGAACATTCAAATATCATGCAAGTGATTCGATGGACCTTCTAGAAGAACGAAAACCTAACTCGATTCTATGACCGTAAGAACCGCCGCCAAACCCTCGGGTTTGCGGTAGTTCCGCGGTACCATAGGTGAGGCAAGGGTTGACCCTTCTACGCTTGGTCCATAGATACTGCGGCATGTTCTGAGTATTTTTAAAACTGCGCTCAAGTGTTGAGCTTTTTGGGAAATTTTGGGTGTTTGTTGATTCGATCGGAATGTTTAACACCGTCTAGTTATTTATGACATGTGATGTTGTGTGTTATTTGGATATGTTATATTGGATCGTCGTGTTTTGAATAGCCGGGGGTTTATGTGAGATGGGAGTTTTTATTATCATTCATGTAAAATTCATTGTATGTAGTATTCTTTTATTGGGGCACTTCTGGGTTGAGGATGATGTCACTATTGTTGTATATTATTTACTTTTCCGCACTAGAATAGACCCAAGGAGGGGAGCACAAGTAACCGTGTTCTAGAGTCCAGTGGAAGACCATCTCGAGGAGTCGAGTCCGGGTCTCCTAACTCTAGAATTGGTAAGGTTGCTTGCCGCTCTCGTAGGGGTCTAGAGATGTGGGTTTGGCTATTCATCGTGACCGTGGAATTCGTGTATTATACTGGCTTAATTTAAAACACGGAATTTCTAGTATATCCAATATTTCATATGTTATCTTCTGCTGCTGATATTCTGTGATGTGACCACTTTTTATGCATGAGACGAATGCTTTTATTATTGTATATATGATATATAATAAACGTTGCTTATGTTTTGCACTCGCGCTAGTCCCGCCCCGCTATGCCGTTAGTTAAGTAACCTAACGGTGCATAACGGGACACTGTGGCGAATGCGGATGGAATAAGCGTACGTTGTATTTTCGTCTTTTCTATGATGCTTAGGAAGCATAATTGATGAGACTTCATTAATGAGATTAATGAAAGAAAAGAAACCTAAAAGATGTTGTAGAATCAAATTTTCAAAAAGGGTAGCTCTAGTTTTTGCTTTGCATAGCGGTATTCCTTGTAGAATATCCAGCACCTTATTCGATAAGGAAAGAGCCGAGATCTCTTCACCGGGAGTGACCTCTTTAGCGAAACTAGAAGATGCTACAACCCACTCGGTTTTGTTTTTGATTGCTTCTATAGTTCTTGCTTTGCATAGCGGTATTCCTTGTAGAATATCCAGCACCTTATTCGATAAGGAAAGAGCCGAGATCCCTTCACCGGGAATGACCTATTTAGCAAAACTAGCAAAAGCCTTAAAAACACTCCTTTTAAAAATCACTCGATTCTACATCGATATCAAGTTCATTACGAAAAATGTTTTCTTAAAAAGCTGTCGTAGCCCTCCGTCATTTTAGATAAGTACTACTTAGTATTCGTGCTACGTTTGTTGACTATGTTAAGGCGTAGTGTGCGGTAGCTAATTAGTGCTTATCTGCTAAAACATGAGATGTGATTGGATTAGGGTAGTCGTGCGACTTTGTTGACTATGTTAAGGGTCGTACGGGTGGGTTTAATTCAATCAGGAAATGACGGGTTGAACTTGGCTAGCGCTTATGATTTGTTGACTATGTTAAGGTCATAAGTTGCTAGGGGCAAAATATTATCGGGAATTTCAAGTGTTGAAATTTGCAATGAGATTGCATACCTTCTATGAGCTAGTTGGATCACGATACTCACTGCGAGTAAGAGTTACTCCTGAGAGAGTTTTACACATCACAATTAGCCAATCAAGTAGGTGTCTAGAAAGGTGTTAACGGCGTCACGCCCCTGGGAAAACGAGGTTTATTTTAATTAGGTCCGTGTGAAAACACGGAGAACCTCCCTCAAACTACCAGCACTGGCCTGGCTGAAAGATTGGCGAACTTGTAAGGTGTAATTGATCCTGGCTAGTCTTGCCTTTTAGGGTTTGAAGGAAGATTTGATAAAAACAGTGGGAGCCGTCCTGATTAGATAAGATAAATAACCAATCTAATCTTGCAAAGAGCGCACGCTGACGCGTTTCTTTCTCTCTCTCTCTCTCCAGGCAGCAACCAGTGTCACGCCTTAACCAAGATAATAATATGGATGTATTAACCGAACCCGCTTGTTATACTGAGCAAGGGAAAGTTGGTTCCGCTCCAACTTATAAGTGTTATAAGTCCGAGCAGAAAATAGGAACATATCTAGATTCCAACGCCACCCAAACGAAGAATAAGTATATTGATGCATCTTTTTCGGGTGTGTTAGTTACAGAGAACTATTTCTCAGTACACTCTACGTCCTGGACCGGATCGGGATCCCACATATGCAATTTGTTGCATGGGCTAAGGAAAGGTAGAGAACTTGTAAAAGGTGATCATTCTCTAAAAGTAGGGAATGATGCAAGTGTTGCAGGCAAAGCAGTTGGTGAATATCACCTTGTATTGCCAACTGGAAATACATTGATCCTGAACGACTGTTATTACGTACCCTCTATGATATGCAATTTAATATCAATTTCTTTATTAGATAAAGAAGGATATAATTTTGTAGTAGAGAATAATGTTATGAACATTTACCTAAATCAAGTGTTGACTGGGTTTGGTGCGTTATGTAACGGATTATACGTTCTGAATCAAAACACGGTTCTTAATGTACAGAACACACACAAGAGGAAAAGTTCAGAAATGAACGAATCCTTCTTATGGCATTGTAGAATATATCATATCAATGCGACACGACTAGCTAAGTTGCATACAGATGGATATTTGAATCCGTTCGGACTTTCTTCTTATGAAACTTGCCAGTCATGTCTCAAAGGCAAGATGACCAAAACTCTGTTTACAGGACACGGAGAAAGAGTTACGGAACTCTTGGGACTGATACATAGTGATGTATGCGGACCCATGTCTACACATGTCAGGAATGGTACCTCGTACTTCATTACATTCATTGACGATCTCTCAAGATTCGGTCATGTGTTCCTGTTGAAACACAAGTCTGAAACTTTTAAGAAATTCAAAGAATATAAGTATGAAGTTGAGAACCAGACGGGTAAAAGTATTAAAATCCTTCGATCTGATCGGGGAGGAGAATACTTGAGCACGGAATTCCATGACTATCTAAAGAGAATGCGATTCTCTCTCAGCTTACTCCTCCGTATACACTACAGCACAACGGTGTATCGGAGCGGAGGAATCGCACCCTATTAGATATGGCGCGCTCTATGATGAGCACCGCTAAGTTACCTATTTCCTTTTGGGGTTATGCGCTTGAGACAGCAGCATACCTATGGAATCAAGTTCCATCTAAATCGGTACCTACCACACCATATGAGATATGGAGTGGAAAGAGACCATATCTTAAATGAGTTAAGATATGGGGTTGTCCGGCCTATGTCAAAAGGCAAAATTCGGACAAACTCGAGGCACGATCAGTTCTTTGCAAGTTTGTGGGATATCTGAAGAATTCACAAGGGTATATCTTCTACCACGCCGAGGAACAAAGGTGTTTGTCTCTTAATACGCCACCTTTTTGGAAAAGGAATTTCTTGTAAAAGAAATTAGTGGCAAAAAGGTAGAGCTGGAAGAGGTTCCGGCTACACAAACTATAACCGATGATTTATTGGAACCAGAGAATTCAGTAGTCTCCAACGAACCCCAGCCTCTCCGCAGATCTAGTAGGATTTCTCATCCATCTGAGAGATATTACCGTTTTCTCATTGATGGTGGGAGCGAGGATTGCATCATGGAAGATGATGACCCGACTAGCTTCGAGCAGGCTATCACGAGTGGGAACTCTGTGAAATGGCTGGATGCAATGCGATCTGAGATGGAATCCATGTACACCAACAAAGTATGGATTTTGGAAGTTGCTCCCGAATGGGTAAAACCCATTGGGAGCAAATGGATCTTTAAGAAGAAACTTGGTGTAGATGGAAAAGTTGAGACTTTCAAAGCTAAACTTGTTGCAAAATGTTTTCGTCAACGACTAGGTGTGGATTATGATGAAACCTTTTCTCCAGTGGCTATCCTTAAGTCTATCCGGATCCTACTTGCCATTGCTGCATACCATGACTACGAAATCTGGAAAATGGATGTTAAGACCGCCTTTCTAAATGGTGATTTAGAAGAGAGCGTATACATGACTCAGCCGGAGGGCTTCGTAGACAGTGGGAGCAGTGGAAAGGTATGCAATCTGCTTAAATCAATCTACGGGTTGAAGCAGGCATCGCGGAGTTGGAACATCTGTTTTGATGAGGTAGTCAAAGAGTTTGACTTCATAAAAAATATAGATGAACCTTCTATATACAAGAAGGTCGCAGAGAGTAAGGTCGTCTTCCTCATATTGTACGTGGATGACATACTCTTGATAGGAAATAATGTTCCTATACTGCACTCGGTCAAACTCTTCTTATCATAAAAATTCTCAATGAAAGATCTAGGTGATGCCTACTACATCTTGGGGATTAAGATCTATAGAGATAGATCTAAACGGATACTAGAATTGTCCCAATCCAGGTACATTGACACCATACTAAAGAGGTTTAGTATGGAAGATTCCAAGCGTGGGAATATACCCACGATCTCAGGACTCACTCTCTCCAAAGAGATGTCTTCCAAGACTGATTTGGAGAGAGTTCGCATGCAATGGATACCCTATGCTTCGGCAGTAGGCTCTATCATGTACGCGATGTTATGTACCAGACCCGATGTAGCGTACTATCATGACCCAAATGTGGCACGTGACCGGCACTTAAATCACGTGACATCTAAAGACGTCGACGCGGTCCAAGTAAGCCGAAACCCGGATCTAAACCCTTTTTAAAATATTGGAGATGAGTTTAAAATAGTCATCAGATAGAATCAGTTTAAATAGTATTTAAATTTAACTAAGTATGTTTGAAAAGTATCTATGACATTTTGAAATTTGGCAGCACCTCCTTTGTACTTTTTGCATAAAAACCTAGTATAACATAACAATAAAATAGCATCCCAACGAGAACTAGCTTCCACATCCAAATGACGAGGCAGCCCAACAATCTATATCAGAAGTCGACTCCAAAGAGTGTGACCTCACACTTTCTAAGTCTCGTTTCTAAGTCCACAACATACCATTTCTAGGTTGATGGAGTTTCCACTAGATAAAAGAATATATGAATAATCAAGAGTGAGTACGATACAATAATAACCCACTTACCAATCAATCACCCAAAAGAATGTGTGCCCAAGCCGCTGATAATGTAAGCGGTAAAACCTGCAAGAAACTGTGGCACAACGGGGATGAGTTGCCAACTCAATGAATAAAAGTATATCTAAAGGTAGAAATCGAAGTGAGCGACGATACCTAGGTCATAAGTATAGTACTACCATAATCTGTACTAATATAATATGATATGCGTGTGTATCATAATGCAACACTAACTGTCATGCAATCCCAAGTAGAATACATATATAGGTACTGTTCCCCGGATTAGTCCTAGTCGAATCCAATAAATGAAATCAAACTGTGTACCTCATGATAACAATCACATCAATATATATATGGATGTCCAGCATCGACTTCGAAATCATAAATCTCTCGTGTCCAGTATCGACACGTAAATGCAGATACCGTCGACACCATCTCAATAGATGATCGCCATCCGATATCCCTGGCCCCGGTCGGTATCTCCTGGATATCCGTCGTGCCAAATCGAACCCCGGTCAGTATCCCCTGGATATCTGCCGTGCTCATCTCTATCTCCGGTATCGAGTATCCTCGTTAGGCTCTCCGCCTATAATGCGGCTATTCTGCCCCTCGGTCTCGAACCGGGTCCACTATATATCCAACTGTATACCCCCCCACTCAGTCTGGATAATGTATAAATCCGCAACCGTATCGCCCCCACTCGGTTCGGAATAAAATAACCAGAAAACATAAAACTCATGGTGGACGTGAACTCATCATATCTAGAATTATCAAGTAAAGAATAAGAATATTTGCATAGATTATCCTGATGATATATTATATATATACATATATAACAGCGTCCCATACCACTGATATATATCATCAAAGTAAAACGTCCAGAAAACTCATAAGATCAAATATAACATTCATAGTACTGGTATTCACAATGCTTAACAGATAATAAGGTAAAGTGCGTAAATAAATCATATAAGCAAATAAACGTATCAATTCTACCGTGTCATGGCAATACTAATGATGTGTGGTGTAACATACGCGTCTGTGCTCGTGCCGCATGACAATCATTAGTATTGGTGCAAGTGTTCTAAAGATGTAATAGCCTACTCATATCAACATCTATATACGTATTACGGAGTATAACAGTTCTCCAGTGACATGTCAATACCAATGAGATGTGGTGTTACATACATGTACACTTGTGCAGCATAGTACTCATTGGTATTTATGCAGTGTTCTATCAGAGTGTTAGTATTACAGAAACGTGTACTATCGATAAATATAATGCGAACATGTAAAGTAAATCTAAGCATAACTAATAACTGTACTTACCTGCTATGAGCTAATCTTTGAAAAGGAAACAGAACATTGGTTTTGAGATAAGGAAGCCGCCTTAGATTAAAATAGATATTCGTTTTGGAAATTGGCACCACATCCTTGTATTTTATCATTAAAAGGGAAACGAATCATAGTTTTTAAAAGAATATAGCCCACACAAGTATTACATCCTAAAACGGAAATTAATCTAACTCTACGAGTCTAAAAGAACACTTGGCTGTTATTCGACATATAAATCTCATCATTTCCAAAACATATAATTCCTTATATAATGTCTCACATTATCACTATATCTCAAATCCTCTCTAGTACAGTATGATCCTTCGTACCAACTTACCAACCATCCGTAAACTATATGCACATGAGTATCATACAAGATGCAATTTAATTCAAATATCCATATCTTAATAAATTTCTAAAACTGCTATATATCATAATACTATTTATAAGGTTGCGGGGGTGCTATACGCCACCACCCGACTTCCCCCGTAGATGTAAATCTACTCACCAACTCGTTGTGCTCGCTGAAATCCACGCTGCTAAGCTCGTTAACTCCGTCTCGGAATCCTTCGCGATCACACCTATAATCGTATTTAAAATCACATCGACGTAAATATCATATTGAAAACTAAAACAACGAGCTAAGTACCCGTAGGTTAGAACCTACAGCTCACTTACCCCAAAGATGATCAATTGCCCCTGAACTTAACGTACGAACGTCAACGTTTCAGTTGCGGTACAGAAATACAGAAAATCATCTCGAAATGTCGGAAACTTTAATAAAACTCAACTAAACATTCCATGATTTTCTCGATTTTCTTTGTATGAATATTGGAACAAATCAAACAACACCATAGCTTATAAAATACAAAACAAAGCTACAGGAGAAAACCAACACCAAAAGCCTAGGGAAGGCCGGCGTCGCCGGAAAAAGGTAGGATGTCTCCGGTTCACACATGGAGTTAGGGGATCGACCTTTAGGTGAAGTCTCCTAGTGGTCTCAATATACCTTTGGTCTTGTTAGATTGTTTTCTAGTGATTACACCTAGTAGTCCTAGATTCAATATCAGTATGATAATTATCATAATTTCTCAATTTATGATACTACACATACCAAACATGCTATGTGAGGATAATACGACTATCTAACACTCATACTAACCTAAGTTAATCCTTCGCTGTCCGTAACAGTAAAATCAGAACTCATGACACGATATATCCTTGTCGTATATAGGGTTTTAACTCCAAAACTGATATTAGCCTCCAGATTTCCTATACTGTTAAAGTAACTTAAATAAACAATACCAAATATCTTAACACCTATACAGAGACCTACCCTAAAAACCACAACACCTAAATCCTTCAAAACCGGCGAGATCGGATTTTCCCTACGTGCCGCCGGCTGATATCCGAGCAAGTAGGCCCGTCTTCCTAGGGTTAATTCTAAGTCCAATATATAATATTATGGTACTGTTTAGTTAGGTTAATTTTTATCTAAACTATAGCAGATTAACACAGAGCCAAATTTTTCCTAAAATACCATATATCCGATATCCGATTTCTATACTTAAGCATTTCAGAACTAAACTTCTACAGTGTTTAAAGATTATACCTACAGAGGATTGCTGGAAAGTCTTCCTCAAAGATGCACAAGCTCCTAGTTCCTAACTAGAGAGTGGTGGTGAAATCTTTAGCATCTAGCTCTTTCTTCACTTCTTTTTCCTTTTCTTTTCTTTGTTGTTTATTCTAAGATATTTTTCTTTTCTTTTTTCCCTTCAGTTGATTCTTTAATTCACAGGATATATGAGCTGAACCATATAAGGATAATGAGTGAGATTTGTAGGAGGAGGCGTCGCTTAGCAAGGAGGTGGTAATCTCATGCAAGTAGGATGTGTAGCATGGAAGAGGGTGGTGTTTTCATGCAAGGAGGAGGTGTAGCATGAAGTGTCATCTAGGATATGTTATGCCATGAGTGTAATTTAAGCTTAACCTTGACCTTTACCCCTTTTACACTTAAACCCTCACAAATTTCAATTTTCCACAATTAACCAAACTCTTCACAAAACCCCTCATGATACTTATCATTATAAAAACAAACTATTTCTTTACAAATTTATTCTACCACATTTTAAAGGACCTTTTTATTACAACCACAATAAAAACAATTGTTTTAATTAAATAAATAAAATAATTAATTAACTAAAATATTTCAAAATGTTACATGTACTCACTAAGTGTAGTGAGTAGGTATCAAGCAGATGCAGGAGAGAATCATTGGACAGCTGTGAAGAACATTCTCAAGTACCTGAGAAGGACTAAAGAGATGTTCTTAGTGTACGGTAACGGTGAACTCCAAGTGGAGTCCTTTACCGACTCGAGCTTCCAAAGTGATAAGGACGACAGTAAGTCGGTCTCGGGTTTTGTCTTTACCCTCAACGGAGGGGCGGTATATTGGAAGAGTTCCAAGCAAGACACCGTTGCAGACTCGACGATGGAGGCTGAATACATCGCTGCCAACGATGCTGCCAAAGAAGCTGTCTGGATGAAGAAGTTCATTACTGAGCTTGGTGTGATTCCATCCATTGAGCATCCAATACCTGTGTATTGTGATAACAATGGAGTTGTGGCTTTAGCCAAGGAACCCAGGTCCCATCAGAGATCCAGACATATTCTGAGGCGGTATCACCTGATCCGGGAGATAGTTGATCGCTGGGAGATCGAGGTCAGGAGAGTTGACACGAAGGACAACGTAGCGGATCCACTCACAAAGGCCCTCCTCTAGACACAATTTGAGAAACTTTTTAGGATATTGGGTATGAGATACTACAACACATGGCCTTAGTGCAAGTGGGAGATTGTTAGTTATATGTATGCCCTAGATGCCATTATTGTACATATGATGTATATTATAGTGGATGCTTGGATATATCTAGAGAGGACTTTCTTACTCGACATAATAGTATGCTATCTGGTTGTTCTTTATGTTAACAATAGACTTGTATTCTGATACTTTCTTGCTCTCACATGTTGATAAAGCCCTTAGGATATGTACTTGACTACCAGGACTATGATGGAGATCATACTAGTGGGGCCAGGGTAGTTCACAAGTACATTCTTTAATTGTTCCTAGTCGAGGGAATATCGAGACAGGGCATCGATATTCCAGAGTAGACTAGCGTATACGCTTCTTGACCCATATGATGGGCGATAGATGATCCCACATCCATTGGTGTTTGATATCAAAGATGGTATACGGGTGCTCAGTGGAGACTGGGTACACTGAACAGGACTCGCCGAGGACTCATATGTGGCAGTATACCTATCGTCAGATAGCAGTCCTCTGGTGACACTGGTATAGGTTAGTCTGTAAACCCAAGATTGTCATAGGGTCTTGTGCGGCTCCCACTGTGCTTTGATATCCTCCCTACCACGCTCAAAGGAGACGTGCAAACAGGTGTGTTTTTCCTCCAATCAGAGCAAAGATCTGTTCAAATTTTAAAATTTGAAATGAAGCAGCGCTTCATAAAAACGCTTGCGCCAAGAGCGCCAGCGCTCACGTGCAAAGCACGAGTGCGCTAGCGCCAAGAGCGCCAGCACTCTGAAGCAGCGCTCACATGCAATGCACGAGTGCGCTAGAGCCAAGAGCGCCAGCGCTCTGAAGCAGCGCTCACGTGCAAAGCACGAGTGCGCTAGCGCCAGCGCTGAGAGTCAAAGACTCTGAGGCAGCGCTCACGTGCAAGGCACAAGAGCGCCAAGCGCTAGAACTAAATATTCTCCACCGTTGGATCAAAGATCCAACGAAGATGGTAATTTATTAAATCACTAGAATAAAATTCTGTTAAGGAAATACTCCTCAGAATCTTTCCAAACAAAGAAGATTGTGCCCTGTAAATCAGAGTAGCATTGGATCAACGATCCAATGGTGATTAAAAATCACTAAGGAACAGAACAAGTTTTGTATGGGAAAAGATTTTCCCAATCTCGTTAAAAACAAGAAGACCGCCTTCTGTAAAACAGAAGCCCTAAGATCAAAGATCCAACGGTGGGAAATATCCCTAAATCAATTAGAGAAAAGATCTCTTCAGCTGATTCAACAAATCAGCTTCCCCTATATAAAGGACCCAAGACTTCAAGTCTCGCACACACAGGGAGGAACTCCCCTACAAGATTTGAGAAATTTGAAAGAAAAGAGCAAGCTCTGAGAAGAAGAACTTTTCTTCAAGGTAAAAACAGAGAGATAAAAAAACATCTTATCAAGGAAGACGAACATAGTTCTTTTTCAGATCATAGATTTATAAGACAGATGTCTTTCACAAAAGAGATCATAGTATCTCATCATAAAAAGGGGGTGAAGAATTTCATTCTTTTCATATCATAGATCTACAAAGACAAAGTCTTTCACAAAAGAAAATAGAAGAGATTGTAACATCTCCGATAAAAATAAGAAATTTGTTCTTAGAACCATGAGACAAAGTCTCTTGTAAGCGAGAACTTATTTCTCAGATCACAAAATTGATCAGAAGCGCTCTGCGCTCATTGACTGGCGTTCAGCGCCAAGCACACTACGTGCTCCTCACATGTGCACTACTTCATAAGAAGCGCTTTAGTGCTCCAAATCTGGTGACCAGCGCCAAGCGCGCCACGTGCTCCTCATGTGTGCGCTACTTAATAGAAGCACTTTGCGCTCTTTGACTGGCGCTCAGCGCCAAGCGCGCTACGCGCTCCTCACGTGTGCGCTATTTAACAGAAGCACTCTGCGCTCATTGACTGGCGCTCAGCGTCAAGCGCACCACGTACTCCTCACGTGTGCACCGAGAGAACAAAAACTGTTCCTCAAATAAACCCCCAGAGCTATAATGAGTGCTCAGCACTCAATAAAAGACAAAAACGGTTGTCAGAACCCAAACCAATGCTCAGCATTGTTAAATGAAAAAGGACTGAGCCTAATTAAATGTCCAATATTTTAATTGAATGGGCCGAGCCCAAGTTGGCTACAGATCCTTAATTCAGATTAATTGAGCCCATATGCTCATAAATCTTTGATCTTAGTCCCAAATTGGACTACAGATCTCCTAACCAATATTGGTTCAAGGATACATCTCTTCACTCCTCTGATATGTGTCGTTCTAATCCTTCAACGTCTTCAGATAGGTGACGGGTCCCGACAACCAGACATTCCACGGACTATGATGTCCCTAAACTCATGGACCGTAATGTCCTTAAACTAACTACGGACCGTAACGTCCTTAAACTAAAACGATAGAGCCCAAATGCTCTTTCGCTGGATCTAAATGATCCTAAAACCCTGTTAAGTAGAGCTTAGTCTAAAATTAGATTAACGTATCCTTAACAACCATTTAAGTTGATCTTAATCTCAAACGAGATTAACAGTCCTTAAATCAATCCAACTACAGATCCCTCAACTGACATTGGTTCAAGGGTACATCTCCTCATACATTTGATATATGTCATTGTAACTCTTCAACGTCTTCAGAGAGGTGGCGGGTCCCGACAATCAATAAACCCTATGGATCGCAACGTCCCTAAACTAAACCCCCATAGACTATGATATTTTTAAAATGGACTATGATGTCCTTAAACTTTACGGACTATGAGGTCCCTAAACTCATGGACTATGTGTCCTTAAACTTTATAGACTGTGAGGTTCTTAAACTTATAGACTATGATGTCTTTAAACTTTACAGACTATGACGTCTTTAAACTATGGACTATGATATCCTTAAACTCCATGGACTATGATGTCCTTAAACTTATGGACCGCAATGTCCCTAAACTAAAACAATAGAGCCCAAATGCTCTTTTGTTGGATCTAAATGACCCTGTTAAGTAAATCTATGTCTAAAATTAGACTAACGTATCCTTAACAAACGTTTAAGTTGATTAACGATCATTAAACCCAACCCAAACCCAAATCTAAGAAAATACGGATTTGGACTAATCTACGCCCTACGGGCAACAACATAAATTAGTCTCTGTATACAATCCACGGGCAAACAAAAAACAAACAAACACACACGACACGAAGTGACCATCTGGAGAAGGAGAAAGTGGTTACCGCATTGCGGTAGCGTAATTAACTACAGGGGCTTGCGCCTGCAAGGAAGAGCGTCCCCACAATAAAAAAAAACTCCTCACAATGAGGGAGAATCTGACGAAGCCTGCTAAATCGGCCGCATTTGTCCAAACCTCCTATGCACGGTGCCATAAATCAACTTGGCATCTTCGGAGAGGTGGACGGATAAAACCAAATAGAATATGCCCCCAAATTCAGGCAAGACGACCTACACAGTTCCGTCTCTATATTCGGTGGAGAACAGATTCTGGTACGCCCGGTGGGATGTTTTCCTCTTTCCACTCCACATTTCGTGTGTCGTGTTTCGCGATGAATCGCGGTTTGCTATGGTTGCCCCTGGATTCGAGGTACTATGATTTGGTATCTTGCTCTATGCAGAAAAAGAAGATCAATGGTTTTCAACTGCACCAACTGCAACAACTCCCACTCCGTCCCTGTCGGAGGAGTGACCTATGGGCCTCAAGCGGCCTCCCTTTTTACGATGCCAGTGGAACAGGTGACGCAAGCCACCACTGGGCTACTCATCGGAACTATGCTCCCACCAATAAGCTTCAACGCCTCGCTGCCGTCGTAAGAAACTCCGAAGAAGTCGGTCTTTGATCGGCTTATGACTATCGCGACCCCTCTCAATGGGTCGCCCAAATCCAGCGCCTCAGTATTTGACAGACTGGGCCAAAGCTCAGGTGGGCCCGTGAAAAAGCCTGCAATACCAGAAGGGGTTATCCCGAAGCGGATAGCCATTCCTGCTCCTGAAGTCGTCAAAGTGGCTTCTCCTACTAAGGGGACAGTCTTCGTTAGACTGTCCGCTCCAACCCCCGCTTCAGGCGAGATCGCCAAAGTTGCTTCCCCTGCTCAAAAGTCAGTCTTCGTTAGGTTGGACGTTTCTTCTCAGTGGACATCAGTCTTTAAGAGGCTGACAACGGCAGCAACCCTCCACCAGAGCAGGGGGCATGATGAAGCCGCCCCCATAGCTGAGCCAATACCGTCTGCAAGACATGCTCGACGTCGCCACTGGCGTCGAGTGAGAAAAGATGGGGGCAGTTCCCCCTATGGATTTATGCCGCCAGCTCCAACGGTGGAAGTTGATACTGCTGTTCCAACTGGGAACAACTTTGAACCACTTAGGTGGGTGCGCAAGAACTCTCCGACGGCCGTGCTAAAAAGATCTCCTCCACCTGTGGAGAATGCTACAAAGATAAAGCCAGAACAGCCCCCTCAGCGGCCGTCCTAAAAAATTCACAGGGCCTGGCAAAGGGTCCAAGACTCAGTAATCGACAAGGACTAATCCTGTCGATCTAAGAAAATAAAGATTCAGCAAGAGGGGGACCATCCCTCCGCTACGCCATGAAAGGTATCGTCTGCGCAGATGCCTACATCGCCAGCTCCCTCAACTTCGACCGCCCACAAAAGGAGAAGGCCAGAGAAGATCCCTGTGTTTGCGACGAATCGCAAGGGCATTGAATCCAAACGCCCTAAGTCTGGGGGTATGGTAGTGCATACTGTTTATATGGTTTCCGGAAAAGAGGAAAGCCATGCTTCTTACGGGTCACCGACTGCTCACCCGATCAGTAACAAAGGCTCAGGAGAAACAACAGCAAAAGCTCCTAGAGATGCTAACGAAGATGGCCGCACTCACTGGGCCAAAAGAAAGCCCGGAAACATCGTCGGAACAGCGTCAAGAACAGGAAACTGATGACGAATTCCTCCGAAGAATGCTCGAGAGGAAAGACAAAGAGGCCGCGGAACAAGCGGCCAACATAAACCAAATGGCGCTACTATTCCAAGACATGGTCGACATGATGATCCAGCCATATCCCCCAGCTGAAGACCCTACAATAATCCTTGAAGACGACAGAGGGAAGACATCGAACCCTCTTCCAGCTCTATCAGCAGCCAAAGAGGAGACGATCTCCAAAGCCGCCCTGGATGATTATATAGCTCAACAGATACGAGCTCATCAGGCGAGCGATGCGGCCGGCCAAATCTTCAAGACTGGGCGCCCCTATCCGGGTTGGTACGATCAAATAAAATATCCACCGGGATACACGATCCCTAAGTTCCACGTATACAAGGGGACAGGCAATCCACACCAACATGTCGCTCAGTTCAGGGCTCTGTACGGCAACACCGGAGGTGACGATAAGCTACTGCTTCGCCAATTCGTTGGCAGCTTGTCGGAGACAGCATTCGAGTGGTATTCCGAGCTCCCGAATGACTCTATCAAGACGCTTGCAGAAATGGAGTCGCTATTCACCCAGCGTTTCGCAAGCGCTAGTGAACGCACCCCGATCACGACACTCATCAATGCCAGGGTGAAGCCAGGTGAAACCTGGGTTCAATACGCCATTCGATGGCGAAATCTATGGTCAAAATGTGAACAGCGCATAGAGGAAGCTCCAGCCGTGGGCATTTTCGTAGGGACCCTCGACCTTCAGGCGTTCTCAATTCATGATGTTCTTCAAGCAGACCACTTTCCAGTCCTTGATCGACAAACTGGCCCAAATGGACTAGATGGGCCATAGACCGTCTTCCTCGAAAATGGAGCCTCGAAACGAAAAGGGGAAGGGAAAAGTGACCTTCATCGCCAATGCTCAACAGCAGCCGAGTGGTCCAAGACCAGCTGATTGCCAAAGTGATAGACAGCGATTCCTCAACGAAAAGTTAAGACATCCTTACTCCTTTCCGCGGGAGAAAACAAAGAGACTGTTCGAACTGGCGATACACAACAGGCTCATCAATCTGCTGGACCTGAGACGTCCATTGCAGCCCGGCGATGCCAATAATCCTAATTATTGCCTCTATCACCGAGTAATAGGCCATCCAATTAAAGATTGCTTCGTCTTCAAAGGCTGGATTGAGGACCAATACCAACAGAGCAAATTCGCGCTGTCTGAGAATTGGAAGATGAGCCCGCCTCAGCCACACACTCCTCAAAAGATGGACACGCCGGGGGCATCGTGCTCTTTTATAGAAGAAGCTCCATGGGAGGTCGCTCTTTCAGCCAAAACGAAGAGAATGCTGAAAGATCTCCAAACATGCCCGGCGATTAGGTGGAAGAGCCCGCTAGAACCCGAGATCATCGAGGGAATGTTGAAGCCGCGGCCAACGCTGAAAGTTGGTGATGGTGGACAAAACATTCAAATCAAGCCTCCATAGTCTTTAAATAAAAAGAATAAGGCCAAGAAGCCTGTCCAACCCGACGATAGCCGTACATGTCTGCAGAAATACATCGATGCACTAGAAGAATATAACCAGAGGGCATGGACCCCAATCACATTGGAGGAATTCTTTAAGCATGTTCTTGAGAATGAAGACGCTGACGCTGACAAAGGAGACGATTCTTCAGAAGGGCCTGAAGACTATGTGGAAAGCTGCCACATGATCTCTCACTCGATAAATGGCAAAGAAGCTCCTGATGCAAAGAAACTGGGGGCAGATCTCGAACCAGAACTCCTAGAACCGTCAGACGAGATGATTGACATGTTGCTGAACGAGGCCTGTAAAAAGAGCAAAGCTGATCGAAAGCACGAAATGGCCATATTTGAAAAAGCCAAGCGCCGGCGGCTAGATAAAAGGGTTGAAGTACCCCAACCGGATGGAAGCACTTTTGCCGCCAGCAAAAGAAGGTTTAAGACAAGGAAGCAATTCGCTAAAGCCCTGTCGATGGGAATGAAGTTTCTGCCTTTCAAAGAAGACACTTCAGAAAATACGTTCCCCGACGGACTAGATGCACATCCAAACTACTGCTTATACCATCGGAGGATCACACACCCTACCGAAGAATGAAATGCCTTTAAAAATTGGTGGCAGGGATACGTTGCTCATCAACAGCATTTCAAGCAGATGAAGCGCAAAACTCCTCGAGAGCAGAGAAGAGCGACAGATGAGCGCAAAAGAACTGTCGGTGACTGTCACATGGTTAATTCCGGGGGATCGCAAGTTCTCACTTTCGGGAGTGATTCCGATGAAGAAATAGCCCTCGACCCTCTCTTCAAGGAATCCATCTCCGAAACAGAAGAGATGAAGACCTGCGAGAACATTCAGCTGCATAATCGCACGTTACCCGAAAAGAATCTCGGACCCACAAATAAGGGATCGAACAAAAAAGATAAGGGGAAAGAAAAAGTCCCTGAAGATATCGCCCTCAATGACCAAGTCGTTGAAGAGCTGGCAGCCAAGGACTCGCCCAAGAAAAACAAGGTGGTTTACAACGTTCTGGCACACCTGAGGAAGATACCCTAGCAACTGAGCATTCTCGATGCCTTTCTGCTGTCTAAAGAGGCGAGAGATTCTCTGATCAAGGCACTACAAGAGCCCGAGCAGTTTCAAGCTTTCCTTGCAGAAGAAAAGATGAAGGATGAGCTGGAAGAAGTACACACTGTTGACGTCACTTTCGGCGATAAAGACCTCCTCCTTGGGACGTGCGAGCACAACCGTCCTCTGTATGTCACCGGATACTTCCATGACATCAAGATAGGAAAGATTCTAGTTAACAACGGGTCTTCTGTCAATCTCCTAAATGTAAGGGTGTTGAAGGAAATTTGCATGAGCGTTCAGCACCTCGCTCGGGATAAAATCTCCATCTCCGGGTTTGACTCCCAGTCATTACGGACGCTCGGGTCTGTGATACCGACATTACGTTTTGGGCTGCTCGTCACTGACATCAAGTTTCACGTCATTGACGCCAAGAATTGCTACAACACTTTACTCGGAAGACCTTGGTTACACGAGTACAATATCATCCCTTCTACACAACATCAATTTATGAAGTACTTCAAAGATAGTCTCAAGTACACCGTGACAGGGGAACTGAACCCATTTTCCGTAAATGAAGTCCGAAAATACGAAGATGCAAAGTATTTCCTGCCAAACTTTGAAGACACGGAAAGATGCCATAAACCGGAGAATAAGCAAAAAGCTATCACCACCATTCCGGTCTTCGGGAGTGATACCGAGGAGGAAGAAGAGATAGTCTATTCGGGACCGCCCCAATGCAACAAGCCTGGACCGTCTGCCCTTATGTTGGTCTTCGGCAGCGACTCTGAAGATAAGTTCAATACAGTATTTTCTGTTTGAACATCAATACAAGCCTTCACTGGCGATGAACGGAGTTTGCAAATCGCCATGGTTCCGAAAAAGCATTACAAAGAGCTCGACGCACTTGATACCTATAGTGTGCAAGAACTGCAGACGTTCTATGTCCCTCCCAGGCGAAAAGATGAAAAGGCGATACTCTTTTATCGATCCGCGGAAACCAAAGTGGAGAAAGAAATCTGGTATGGTGCCGATTCTGCACTTGACAGGCTCCAACCCATCCGTCTGCCCAGATACTACACGGAAGGATTAAAAAGGCTGTTAAGACGCCAAGGCGTACCCTTCAAACAGACTGCTCGACAAGCTCAGTTCTACAACAGGATCTGGAATGTCCCCGGAACTCAGCGAAAATTGCCCAACGGGAGAATGGAAACGATCGGGCTTGGATATGTTCAATCCAAGAAACGGGAAAGATTCTATGGCTTCTACGTTATACATGACTTCGATGAAGAAGGGGACGCTCTGTTAGAAGACGCTGCAGTTGAACCAGAACAAGATCCTGCCACAAAAATGCCGAGTCCGTCGTTTGAGGAACAGATGGAAAAGCGAATAAGGGAAGCGGGTCAAAAGGTCCGGGATGACCACAACCGTGAAATGACCATTTATGAGAAAGCCAGGACGCAGCGCCTCCTTCAGCAAGCTACGGAGAATGACAATGCCCTTCGTCGCCAGCCCGTCATACAGAAGACCTGACGTAGAGGTAGAAACAAGCTAAAGAACGGAAAAAACGTTCGACAACGGCAAAGCGGGTCCAAGAAGCCACGCGATCAAGAATTGAGGGGCCAAAATTTGTCTCTTATAAAGAAGATGGGTCGAGCATATTTTTTTCACCAAGACAAGACAAGGAAGATATTCGGTCTTGTCATGAAACATTAAATGATTACGCTCCCGGAATCCAAACACCCCGAGCAAGCAGACGAGGTCTCTCACCCAGATTATTGCTCCTATCACTGAGCGATAGGACATCTTCTCGAAGACTGCTTCACATTTAAAGACTGGGTAGAAAACCAGTATCAGCAAGGCAGGTTCGCTTTATCCAGCAGTTGGAGGGTAACCCCGCCACAGAAGCATGAACTGAAAGCCACGTATGCAGCAAGAGTAGAGCCGGATCAACACCAGTCTTGGAAGCGATCTCGTACCTGTCACGCGATAACGCTGTCAGGAGAAGGAGTACGCGAGGATATGGCTGACCTCCTCTGGTGCTTTTAAAATGATGACGATGAGGTGATCTCAGAGTTTCCACCAGCACCAAAAGAATTGGAAGATGGGATACATACTACTGCAGATAATCTCAAGAAAATCGACTTGGGGACGGCAAGCGACCCGCGGCCGACGTTCGTCATTGAGCTGTTGTCTAAAGAACAGGTGGCTACGCTAAAAGACGTGCTCATGCAGTATAAAGATTGCTTCGCATGGAACTATTTCGAGATGCCAGGACTAGATCCAGAAATAGCCGTCCACAAATTGGCGATTTCTCCGGACGTCAAGCCAGTCAAGCAAGCACCGAGAAGAATGCGGCTCGAACTTGAAATGAGCATCAATGCCGAGGTCAAGAAGCTAATCGACTCTGGCTTCATCCGAGAAGTGCAATACCCCGATTGGATCGCCAACATTGTCCCAGCGATGAAGAAAATGGGACGGTGCGCATTTGCGTAGACTTTCGGGATCTCAACAAAGCCTGTCCAAAAGATGACTTTCCCGTACCGGTTACCGAGCTGATGATAGATAACACGTCCACTCACGAAATCTTCTCCTTCATGGATGGCTCATCAGGGTACAATCAAATAAAGATGCATCCCGAAGACTAGAAGCATACCGCTTTCCGGACTCCTCTGGGTATATTCTGCTACAAAGTGTTGCCTTTCGGTCTGAAGAACACCGGCGCCACCTATCAGAGGGCCATGATGAAGATTTTCGATGACTTCATACATGAAATCGTCGAATGTTATATCGACGACCTCGTGATTAAGAGCAAATCGCACGAGGAGCATTGGGAGCATCTGAAGATCGTGTTTCAGCACCTTCGGAAATACAACCTGAAGATGAACCCTCTGAAATGCGCGTTCGGAGTTTCCTCAGGAAAATTCTTAGGATTCGTCGTACGACACCAGGGCATCGAAATAGACCCGTCAAAGATCAAGGCGATTATGGAGATGCCTCCACCGAGAACTCTCAAGCAACTGCGATCTTTCTAAGGGAAGCTTGTGTATATTCGGCGGTTCATAGCAAATCTCTCCGGCAAATCCCGCCCCTACAGTCATCTAATGAAGAAGAGGACCCCTTTCGTCTTGGATCGTAAATACCAAAGCACACTGGACGAAATCAAGCAATACCTGCAGAACCCGCCAGTACTGACCGCTCCAGTCAAGGGAAAGCCTCTCATCCTGTACACGACTATCCTTGAAGATTCCTTAGGCGTACTGTGGGCACAGGAGAATGACCAAGGGAAAGAGAGAGCCCTCTACTATTTGAGTCGAGTTCTTCTGGGGGCAGAAAACAACTACTCCTCTATCGAAAAACACTGCCTGGCATTAATCTTCACGATAACGAAGCTCCGGCACTATGCGTTGGCGCATGAGGTCCACCTCATATCAAAAGTGGATCCTCTCAAGTATTTGATGTCAAGAGCCATACTAACAGGACGACTCGCTAAATGGGCCCTGCTCTTGATGGAGTTCTCGATAACTTATCATCCGCTCAAGGCAGTGAAAGGCCAGGCCATCGCCGACTTTCTCGCTGAGCATCCGATACCTGCCGATTCACCCCTAAATTGAGAATTGCCAGACGAGCACGCATTTGAAACAATCAACGGGGAGAAAGGAGAGAGTGACACCCAATGGGAACTCTATTTCGACGGGGCATCTTCCATGAAGAAGCGACAGCCCAACACCTCTATAATCAAATCGGGAGTAGGCCTTATCTTCGTGACTCCACAAGGAGGGATAATGCGCTTCGCCTTCTCCTTAACAGAGCCGAGGACGAACAATGAAGCCAAATATGAAGCTTTGATAGCAGGTCTTAAGATCGCTGTCGACATGGGAATCGAAAACTTCCACATATACGGAGATTCCCAACTGGTCGTTAGCCATGTAAACGGCGACTATCGGACGTGCAAACTGGAGTTGGTAAAGTACGGCGAGAGAGTGCAACAATTGCTGACTTAAATTCCTGCTTATGTCCTGGAAAGCATACCACGGGCGGAAAATAGAAAAGCAGATGCGTTAGCCAAACTTGCTAAAGAACCGGCTGATGAAAACCTCGATGATATAAGGATTGTGGTACAAAGCTGTCGGGTTCTTGCACCAATGGAAATATCCTCGGAGTCGTCTAAAGAAAAGGAAGCGACCAAGCAAACAGCCTTACAAATAAAAGACCAGGAAAAGGCTAAGGATTGGAGAGAAGTCTTTATAGACTAATTCAAATCCCGACGAACACCTGAAGATGCATCCTCAAGACATCAGCTCATGAAACGAGTTCTGTCTTTCGCCTTCGTCAATGATACTCTATACAAGAGATCGTTCGACTCTCTATGGCTAAGATGCCAGGGGCCGGAAGAAGCAAAGAGAGTCGTCCAAGAAATTCACGATGGACTCTGCGGTTCTCATCAAGCTGGGCCAAAGATGAAGCTGAAGATTTGTCACGCCCCGCTTCCCGGTGTACGGCGAAGGGGACGCGACGATGCCGCTACGTATTTACTCTGAAGTAAATACGCTAAGTGTATCTAAGCAATATAAAAGAAATATACATAGGAGACAAATGTAATGAACATCAACTTTATTTATTAACATTCTTTTGTATAATTCATGGAAAAGTAAATACATCTGAATGAAAGCAATACCTAAACAGTGGCATAACAGAAATGGAAAGTACTGAAATGAAATGTGTACAATGAATCTAAAGCTCTAGGTCGTAGACTAGTTGATCCAAGTCCTCGCTGGTAGGTTCGATCTCCTGAAGGTCTGAAACACCTGACAACATTCCAAAGAAAAAAGAGAAGGAATATCGTCCGCGAACAATCGCTCGGTAAGTCCTAAAAATAAGGGAGAAGTAGAATAGACAGAAAGAGAGAGTGTGTGTGTAACTTTTAAAGTGATATTATATTTTTATAATGTTGTATTTAGTGTTAACGTTGTTGTTTGTAGCTTGGTACAAAAGGATGCCAGTGTATACGAGAGGAGTCTCACTTGCCCCAGAGACTAAGGTATCAGGAACTCAAGGAACCGTTCATACCACGGTACAACAGTAATGGAATACATGTTAGGTGTCTTATGGTTGCAGTCTCGTGCCACTTCTAACACCTTCCGTACCAATCTACCCCTTAAACCCCGCGATATCTTGATTGTATTGTTTGTATTGTATTGCGACTTGTATTGTCTTGTAATATAGATTGTATAATGGGATGACTTGCCGAAACCATAATATCAGTAAATGGATGTAACTGGAGAATCAAAGATGTGACTGGAGAATCATGTAAATGGAAGTATATCCATGGTTCGGTTCAGTCAATATAGATTGAATAATTTGAACAGATTGATTGTATGGATTCATGGAATCATATTGAATTGTAGTTTGTACTTGAATCATATTCAAGTCAGTTTATTTATAATGAGACTCGGTCTGAGTCAGAACAATTAGAAAAGAAATTGAAATCCTGAATTAGGTTTTGATGTTATCGGTAACCGTTGCACATGGACAGTAGGATTTGTGTCTTTTTCAAAGACGATTACCGTGTTGATAACACCGTTTGTTAAGTTGTCTATCTTAAATAGGCAAGCACCTACTTTTCCGGCTCCCTGAAGCTCAAGAGATTGGTCCCGTTTAAACCTATATTTACTAGGGTCCTTAGGGTAATTTATAGAACTTGAGGGGGTTTTATATAAAAATAATTTTGTATAGTTTTCAAAATACAACTCAAGTATTTAATTATCGTCTTTATGTACATACAACAATTTAATGATCAAGATAAATATGTATACATATTCGAATAGCATGAAATGAGTCAAGTATATTATTCAAGTAACGACCATAAACAATGCCGTTAAGAAGTGTTGTGTACAACTAATCAATCATGTTAATAAATTTTTAAATATAAACAAAAATATAGATCTAAGTGTTGTGCACGCGTGAGCACCAGTCGCGCCTAAATACGATTACCGGTTTGGGAGATATACCCATTTTTGTTTTGTCGCGCAGAACATATCAGAATCTGTCCAGCACCGTCGCATATTTTTAAAACACAGTTTGAGTTAATTTCCATCAGGTTTCAGGTTATGATAATTATTAGAAAATTGTAGATCTTTTGATATACTTATCTAAAACACTAAGATTCGCACGATTTGGATTTCTGAAACTCTAGTTACGATCATTTAATATTAACGTTTAAAACAGAAATTCAGATTTCTGGACAGCAACTATATGTTATATTGCAAAGTCTATATCGGGTTGTTTCATGCATTGATAAGTAATCTAGTATATAGAAAATTATAGATCTATCAATTATGCATCTATACATCTAAATTTTGTCACGAACGGATTCTGTCCAGATTTAAAAACAGTGTGTGAATCATGACAGATTCTGTCCAGATTCGTCACTAAATATTGTTACGCGGTTTTCTATATTTTACGTCGGTTTTCAGTAAAAACTTAAAACTAAGAAAATCTATATTTTTCGATCTAGATATCCAAAACACCTGAGTTTTATCAATTTGGACATCGGTATATCAAGTTATGCATCCTAGAAATTGACCGATAACTGCAGTTTTCTGTTTTATGAACAGTGAATAAAAACGATGTAATTCCTAAACCGTTATGCGGTTCGATCTAAAAATTTTACAGCATGTAAAAAAAAATATATTCTATAATACTTAAATTTCATGAAATTACCATAAGTAAAAATTAATTTCTAAAATTTATTTTAAAGGTAAAGGTATTGATATGTATGCTAAAATTGGCAAAAATATTAACTAGTATTTTTATGCAACCTTTTCCTTTTATTTTAATAAGCAAACCGATTCCATGAGATATCGTAGATATATTGTGGCATGAAATTTATGTTCTCACAACTCATAATAAACATTCATAGTCATGAACAAAGAATCGAAAACACTTTAATTTGAACAAGAGGTAATAAGGTATTATTAAACCATATAGAACCATATATATCTAAATTTAAATATATGTATATGTTTATGTTTATCTTCTCTTATGGATTATGATATGAAAAGAATAGCGGGTTCACGAGATATGACAAGAGGAGAATAAAGAGATAGAGGGGGGGGGGAGAAGAGTCTTACATACACAAGCCGGTATTGTCACCGGGCTTGTCTAACCACCGATAATCTCGCGTTACTAGCGAGATTTTCTTGAAAACTTCTTTGTGTTCTTTTTCTAGGACTCTAGGTGAAGAGGGAGAAGGGAGAGATAGAAAATGTGAGGAAGAAAAAGAAAGAGGAGGACGAATAAAGATGCATGGTGTAATGGTGAATTATCTATCATAATATATGCATTCAACATGGGAATTAAAAGAGAAATGAAAGGTCGCCATTCATTTTGGAAATGAAATGTCTCATTTGTAAGTTATGAGAAGAATAAAAATTGATAAATAAAAAAAATTGCAAGAATGGGGATTTGAACATATGATCTATGGAATAACAATGCAAAGACTTAACCAATGAGCTACAAGATTGTTCATAGACATATTTAATAAGAATTAAATATATGATGTTGCTTAAAAAGAAAGTGGGCTTTTGGACTCATAGTTTTATTTAAAAAAAATGAAAATGAAATTGTATTTGAGTTATGGGCTGGGTTAGGTCTTATGTTTAATTTGAAAAAAGGTTAAAATTTAGTTTCAAAGAAATATATTTGGGAAAAATAGATAGAATAATAAAATAATATATTTATAAAAACAAAATATACAGAAAATACTAAGATTAAATAAATACAATATTTTACTAAAGAAAGAAAATACGGAGGTATATTAATATTGGGGCCGTTACATTCTACCCTCCTTAAAAATAATTTCGTTCTCGAAATTACTCAAGAAGGATATTGCAACAAGGTAATGGAAAGTTAAGAATGGACAGATTCAAAATATTTAAAATTAGAAGATTCAAAGGATATGAATTGTAAAGAATGTTTTAGTTGCTGGTTCTTATATTATATTGCTTAGGTTATCCATGCAGAGCTGAACTACATGGTAGGGTTCCATACAGCTCTGAACTGCATGGGCCACCAACAAAACCTATCACGCCCCGCTTCCCGGTGTACGACGAAGGGGACGCGACGAGACCGCTACGTATTTACTCTGAAGTAAATAACGCTAAGCGTATCTAAGCAATATAAAAGAAATATACACAAGAGACAAATGTAATAAACAACAACTTTATTTATTAACATTCTTTTGTACAATTTATGGAAAAGTAAATTCATCTGAATGAAAGCAATACCTAAACAATGGTATAACAGAAATGGAAAGTACTGAAATCAAATGTGTACAATGAATCTAAAGCTCTAGGTCGTAGGCTAGTTGATCCAAGTCCTCGCTGGTAGGTTCGATCTCCTGAAGGTCCGAAACACCTGACAACATTCCAAAGAAGAAAGAGAAGGAATGTCGTTTGCGAACAATCGCTCGGTAAGTCCCAAAGATAAGAGAGAAGTAGAATAGACAGAGAGAGAGTGTGTGTAACTTTTAAAGTGATATTATATTTTTATAATGTTGTATTTAGTGTTAACGTTGTTGTTTATAGCTTGGTACAGAAGGATGTCAGTGTATACGAGAGGAGTCTCACTTGCCCCGGAGACTAAGCTATCAGGAACTCAAGGAACCGTTCATGCCATGGTAAAACAGTAATGGAATACATGTTAGGTGTCTTATGGTTGCAGTCTCGTGTCACTTCTAACACCTTCCGTACCAATCTACCCCTTAAACCCCGCGATGTCTTGATTGTATTGTTTGTATTGTCTTGCGACTTGTATTGTCTTGTAATATAGATTGTATAATGGGATGACTTGCCGAAACCATGATATCAGTAAAGGATTGTAACTGGAGAATCATGGATGTGACTGAAGAATCATATAAATGGAAGTATATCCATGGTTCGGTTTGGTCAATATAGATTGAATAGTTTGAACAGATTGATTATATGGATCATGGAATCATATTGAATTGTAGTTTGTACTTGAATCATATTCAAGTCAGCTTATTTATAATGAGACTCAGTCTGAGTCAGAACAATTAAAAAAGAAATTAAAATCCTGAATTAGGTTTTGATGTAATCGGTAACCGCTGCATATGGACAGCAGGATTTGTGTCTTTTTCAAAGACGATTACCGTGTTGATAACACCGTTTGTTAAGTTGTCTACCTTAAATAGGCAAGCACCCACTTCTCCGCCTCCCTGAGGCTCAAGAGATTGGTCCCGCTTAAACTTATATTTACTAGGGTCCTTAGGGTAATTTATAGAACTTGAGGGGGTTTTATATAAAAATAATTTTGTATAGTTTTCAAAATATAACTCAAGTATTTAATTATCGTCTTTATGTACATACAATAAGTTAATGATCAAGATAAATATGTATACATGTTCGAATAGTATGAAATGAGTCAAGTATATTATTCAAGTAACGACCATAAACAATGCCGTTAAGAAGTGTTGTGTACGACTAATCAATCAAATTAATAAATTTTGGAATATAAACAAAAATATAGATCTAAGTGTTGTGCATGCGTGAGCTCCAGTCGCGCCTAAATACGACTACCGGTTTGGGAGATATACCCATTTTCGTTTTGTCGCGCAGAACATATCAGAATCTGTCCAGCACCGTCGCATATTTTTAAAACACAGTTTGAGTTAATTTCCATCAGGTTTCAGGTTACGATAATTATTAGAAAATTATATATCTTTCGATATAATTATCCAAAACACTAAGATTCGCACGATTTGGATTTCTGAAACTCTAGTTACGACCATTTTAATATCAACGTTTAAAACAGAAATTCAGATTTCTAGACAGCAACTATATGTTATATTGCAAAGTATATATCGGGTTGTTTCATGCATTGCTAAGTAATCTAGTATGAAGAAAATTATAGATCTATCAATTATGCATCTATACATCTAAATTTTGTCACGAACGGACATCGGGTATTTAAGTTATGTCATATTTAAAAACAGTGTGTGAATCATGATAGATTCTGTCCAGATTCGTCACTAAATATTGTTACGCGGTTTTCTATATTTTACGTCGGTTTTCGGTAAAAACTTAAAACTAAGAAAATCTATATCCTTCAATATAGATATCTAAAACATCTGAGTTTTCTCAATTTGGACATCGGTATACCAAGTTATGCGTCCTAGAAATTGACCGATAACTGCAGTTTTCTGTTTTATGAACAGTGAATAAAAACGATGTAATTCCTAAACCGTTATGCGGTTCGATCTAAAATTTTTACAACGTGTAAACAAAAATATATTCTATAATATTTAAACTTCATGAAATTATCATAAGTAAAAATTAATTTCTAAAATTTATTTTAAAGGTAAAGGTATTGATATGTATGCTAAAATGAGCAAAAATATTAATTAGTATTTTTATGTAAGCTTCTCCTTTTCTTTTAATAAGCAAATCGATTCCAAGAGATATCGTAGATATATTGTAGCATGAAATTTATGTTCTCACAACTCATAATAAACATTCATAGTCATGAAAAAGAATGGAAAACACTTTAATTTGAACAAGAGCTAATAAGGTATTATTAAACCATATAGAACCATATATATCTAAACTTAAATATATGTATATGTTTATGTTTATCTTCTCTTATGGATTATGATATGAAAAGAATAGCGGATTCACGAGATATGACAAGAGGAGAATAAAGAGATGGAGGGGGAGAGAGAGAAGAGACTTACATACACAAGTCGGTATTGTCACCGGGCTTGTCTAACCACCGATAATCTCGCGTTACTAGCGAGATTTTCTTGAAAACTTCTTTATGTTCTTCTTCTAGGACTCTAGGTGGAGAGAGAGAAGGGAGAGATAGAAAAATGTGAGGAAGAAAAAGAAAGAGGAGGACAAATAAAGATGCATGGTGTAATGGTGAATTATTTATCATAATATATGCATTCAACATGGAAATTAAAAGAGAAATGAAGGTCACCATTCATTTTGGAAATGAAAAGTCTCATTTGTAAGTTATGAGAAGAATAAAAATTGATAAATAAAAAAAATTGCAAGAATAGGGATTTGAACATGTGATCTATGGAATAACAATGCAAAGACTTAACCAATGTGCTACAAGATTAGTCATAGACATATTTAATAAGAATTAAATATATGATGTTGCTTAAAAAGAAAGTGGGCTTTTGGGCTCATAGTTTTATTAAAAAAAATGAAAATGAAATTATATTTGAGTTATGGGCTGGATTGGGTCTTATGTTTAATTTGAAAAAATGTTAAAATTTAGTTTCAAAGAAATGTATTTGGGAAAAATAGATGGAATAATAAAATAATTTATTTATAAAAATAAAATATACAGAAAATACTAAGATTAAATAAATACAATATTTTACTAAAGAAAGAAAATACGGAGGTATATTAATATTGGGGTCGTTACAGGATTAAAAGGATGGGCTACTATTGGCCCACGATGATTCAGGACTGTCTCGAATACGCGAACCAGTGCCACTCGTGCCAAATTCACGGGGACTTCATCCACCAGCATTCAAATCCGCTACACCCAACGGTGGCTGGTTGGCCGTTCAAAATGTGGGGAACTGACATAATCGGGCCCATCGAACCAGCATCATCCAGAGGACATCGGTTCATATTGGCGACAACCGATTGCTTCTCTAAGTGGGCAAAAGCCATACCATTAAGAGAAGTGAAGACGGAGAATATTCTCCATTTCTTCAAGACACACGTCATCTATCGGTTCGGCACTCCGTAACGGATTATCTCCGATAACGGGCCAGCCTACAGAAGTCATAAAATCAGCCGCTTCGCACAATAGCATAATATAAACGGGAGATACTCTTCGGTCTATAATCCCCGAGCTAACGGTTTGGCTGAGGCTTTCAACATAACCTTGACGAAGATCGTGAAAAAGACGGTGTCCAAAAATAAGAAGGACTGGCACGAGAGATTGCATGAAACTCTCTGAACGTATCAGACCGCGTTCAAAATGGCCACAAATACAACGTCGTATGCATTGGTATTCTGTGCAGAAGCGGTACTCCTCTTGGAGATAGAACTACCCTCCCTATGTGTCACGACCCGAAAATTTCGACTCGTGACCGGCACTTAACCACGCAACGTCTACAGGCGTAACGCGGCTAAGTAAGCCGAGCCCAGAAATCAAAACTAAGTAAAAGTAGCGAGTGTTGTAAAACATTTAATTAAAACCTTTAGAAAATCGTGAATAATCCAACAAAGTTAATTTAAAGTTAAGTTATCATTTAAATAATTTTGGTAGCATTTCCTTTGTAGAGGTAACCCCGAAATCGGGTATAAAACAGGATATAAGTGAAAATGAAATATAATGAAACCAACACATTCCCAAACGGAAGCAAGCACGCCCAACGGCGGAAACCATCATCACAAAAGTAATATACGACGCCGTAGCGAAGAATGAACAAAAAGTAAACATCACAGAAATATAAACTGCATAGAAAAACAGTCGGCTCCCATAAGCTCGACACCAGAATACAAAATATACATTATCGTCCTCACACAGTATCTATGTCCAGTACAGATATGGTAGATGGAGAATACTAGATACAAAAAGGGATACAATAAAAGTAATCAGATACCACAACCCACCTAAATGCAAAACAGCTCTCGCCGCAACTGTAGTGGTATCTGTAGCCAAAAGATGCAAAAAGCAGCCTGCCGCGACTATGCTGAGGGCAACCTGCAAATACTGTGGCACAACGGGCGTGAGTTGCCAACTCGTGAATAGAGATAACATATAAAGGTAATCGCGGGCATGCACGTACTGCGCTACTCTATCAAATGCCAGCAAGTAAGATCTATATGCGACAAGCAGTGGGTGCAATAATCATGCAAATGCTCTGTCAGGTAAAATAACTACAGGATGTGATATATGATAATCAATGCTGAGTTGGGATAAACAACATCTACACGGAATATCATCATGGAAAATAATCGGTGCCCACAACTGCACCCAAATCCCAAATAACTCAGGCGCCGGCACACCCATCGGCCCTCAAATCCTGTAAATCTCTGAGAAATCACGAGTGCCCAACATCGGCACTCAAAATATCATAAAATACTCGTGTCCAGTATCGACACGCAAATCCTCATATATCGGGCTCCGTCAGTCCGGATCAGCCTACGGGTTCCGTCTGCGGTATCGGCCCTAGGCCCCGGCAGTACGGATCATCCCGCATCCATCTCTCGACTCTGGTCAGTATCCTACGGATAACCGCCAGGTCCAACCAATCACCGGTAGGTACTCGCCACTCTGCTAGGCTCATCGTCTACTGCATGAAAAACATTTCTCGCCTCGGGAAACCATACCGGGTCCACCAAGAACCCGCAAACGGATCATCCAACTCCTCGAATCGGGTTTCAAGCACACAACTCAGCACCGAGAAAACGCGTGGTGGACGCACCAAAATATCATATCACGAGGAACCGGGTTTTCAAATATTGCATCTTTTCTTAAAAATCCCACGATCCTCAAAACCAGAAATTACATGAAAATCCAACACCAAGAAGTAAATCCAATGCGATGTGCTATGTACATCAATCCATGATATAGGTATAAGGGAAAACCGCTTTTAAAAATAGTTTCCGTTTTTAAAGATATCATGCGGCTCCCAATTTCCATAAAAATCATATCGAAACACATATGAGATGAACTACAGCAATATAATCATGGCAGTTCTATAGTGAGTGTGTCATGGCAATTACTAACGGTGTGTGTATAACATGCATATTAGTGCTCGTGCAACATGAACCGTTAATAATAGTGCGGTGTTCTATCAATTCTAAGTTTACATACAGCAGGGAATGCAATATGCAATGACAGTCCATGAGGTAAATGCAACATATAATAATAAGGTCCTATCAGCCCTGACGCATAACGCCATGCGGGCGATATCCCCGTAGATGTTAAATCTACTCACCGAAGTCTCGCGCTAAGTGTAGCCGACGACTTGCTTCCCCTTCTTCGCAGCGTCCGTCTCACTCGCCTGCGAACCTAGAGTCATACAATATATATCACACATAAGCTCAAATCCATAAAAACGTGATATTACGGTCAAACTAGAAACCCATGTCGCAAACCAATCGCGCGTGTGCGCGATACGCTAAAACGTGTGATCACACACCTGAAACTACCCTAACGCGTCGCGATATGCAGAAACCCCAAACCCACACACGTAACACGCGTGTCGCGAAGGTTTAGAAATACGGAAAAACAGGTATTTAGCCTCAGATTTTTCTACAGTGAGAACCAAACAAAATTGCACATGCCATGAGTCTAAGGGTTGCAGCAGACACCTATAGGACCAAACCCCAACCCAAACCCTCCCCATCTGGCCGCAAATTGCGGCCAGATCGAATTTTTCAGCGGCCAGAACAAGAAGTGTGGGGGTCGGGTTCTACCTGGGGGATCAACACCTAACAACTATACTGCAGTCTTCTCAAAATTATTCTGAACTCACCGGGTCGATAGCAGTTTACAGAAACTCAAATTTTGCTTAAAAACGATGAATTTGAATCAAATAGGGATCTGGTGGTATTTTAGTGCAATTGGGGGTTAAGCTGGGTTAATATGGCCCTAACAACACTCCAGCAACTTACTAACACCAAAACATACATCACTTGGTCAAGGTTCCCACTAATCACCACATATCGCACTAAAACGCACCATAAAACACTAATCGAAGCAAAACTACACTAAACAAGTAAACTAAGGAGTGAGTTCAGGAAATATACCTCACACTCGACCCTAGGGAGCTGGAGGAAGAAGAAGAAGTGAAGGGAAGGAGCTGCAGTCGAAGTTGCTGCTGCTGCTGCTCACTGCTGCTGCTGCTCTCACTATTGCTGCTGCTGTTTTTTGCTGCTTGCTGCTGCTGTGTTGCTGGCTGTTGCTGTGCTGCTGCTGTGTGGAGAGGTAAGTGTGTGTGTAAGTGTGAGAGTGAGGTTGAGAGAAAAGAATACAAGAATGAGAGGAAGCATAACCCCACATTCTCAACCCTTCCATTCTCTCTCTTCATTAAATGCAAGCATGGCCTAAGCCATGATGCATTCTCTCTCTCTCTCACCAAGTCAACACCCAAAAGGAATTTCAAAATAAATAAAAATCACCATCAATTAACTAAATAACTTAATTAAAACCCAAAATACTTAATCCCATGATTAACCCACCATGGTTACTAATCATGGTATTACCTCATTTAAAAACCCTATTTTACATGCACATGTGTGTGCAAGCCTAGGAAAATTTTTGGAAAATTTTTATTAAATTAGGAAAAATATTTGAAACACAATTTGGTAAACTTTTTATTAAAAACCCTTTATTTAAATATAAATAGTCACTAACCACATCCTAAGGTGTTACAATCTCTCCCCCTTAAAGAAATTCGTCGCTGAATTTCAAAATCTAACTACACGTACCTTCGAAAAGACGGGAATACTTCTTCATCATCTCGCTTTCGGTCTCCCATGTGACCTCCTCACTGCCCTGACCACGCCAAAGTACCTTGACTGACGGGATGTCCTTCGATCTCAATTTCTTCACTTGTCGATCCAAGATCATCACCGGCTGTTCTGCATAGGAAAGGTCGCGCTCAAGCTGGATCGTCGGGTGCTGAATCGCATGCGAAGGATCATGAAGATATCTGTGGAGCATCGAAACGTGGAATACGGGGTGCACATCTGGGAAACTGGGAGGAAGGGATAATCGGTATGCAACTGCACCAACACGCTCGAGGATCTCGAAGGGGCCCACATATCTGGGACTGAGCTTCCCCTTCTTCCCAAATCTCATCACACCTTTCATTGGGGAGACCCTCAAGAAAAAATGATCACCAACAGAAAACTCAAGTCTGCGTCACCAACGGTCCGCATAAGATCTCTGCCTACTCTGGGCTGCTCTCATCCTATCGCGAATCAACTGGATCTTCGCGGTCGTCTCCTCAACAATCTGTGGCCCTAAGATACTGCTCTCACTGAGCTCTGTCCAACAGGTGGGCGACCTGGATCTCCTCCCATAAAGAGCCTCAAATGGTGCCATCTGAATGGTCTCCTGGTAGCTGTTATTGTAGGAGAACTCTACTAAGGGCAAGTGACGATCCCAGCTACCTCCGAAATCTAATACACATGCTCTGAGCATGTCCTCGAGAGTCTGAATCGTCCGCTCTGACTGTCCGTCGGTCTGCGGATGAAATGCTGTACTGAAACTCAAGCGAGTGCCCAAAACCTCCTGAAGCCTCTGCCATAATCGGCTGGTAAACTGGGTACCTCTGTCGGACACAATACACGTCGGAACTCCGTGCAGTCGCATAATCTCGTCGATGTAGATCTGGGCATACTGAGTAAATACGAAAGTCGTCTTCACTGGTAGGAAGTGAGCCGCTTTCGTCAAACGATCCACGATCACCCAGATGGAGTCATACCCTCGACTAGTCCTGGGTAGACCCACAATGAAGTTCATAGAGATCTGCTCCCATTTCCACTCCGGAATGGGTAACGGCTGTAGCTCTCCCGCGGGCCTCTGGTGCTCAGCCTTGACTTGCTGACAAGTCAGGCATCTCGACACAAAATCTACGATGTCTCTTTTCATTCCGTCCCACCAGTAAACACCTCTCATGTCATGGTACATCTTGGTGAAATTGGGATAAACACTATATACCGATCGATGTGCCTCCTCAAGAATCTCATGCCTCAGTCCCTCAGCATCTGGTACGCACAGTCTAGTCCCAAATCATAGTACCCCCTGATCATCGATTACGAACTCGGAAAATCTGCCCTGTCCAATCTGTGCCATGATCTCTGAACATCGGTCATCACTGTGCTGTGCCTCATGTATACGGTCGATCAACTGTGGGCGTGCACGGACATGCGCGATCTGTCCTCCAATCGGCGTGAACTCGAACTGTACCCGGCTGTCGCATAATATCTGCCAATCTGTTGACGACTGCCCATGTACTGCGCTCAAATAAGATAGACTACTCCCGGGCCTCCTGCTCAAAGCATCCGCCACTACATTCGCCTTGCCCGGGTGATACAAGATCTCGCAGTCGTAATCCTTCACTAACTCTATCCATCGGCGCCGTCGAAGGTTCAGGTCCCGCTGCTGAAATATATATTTTAGACTCTTGTGATCCGTGAATATCTGGCACGACTCGCCGTATAGGTAATGTCGCCAGATCTTAAGTGCAAAGACCACTGCAGCCATCTCCAAATCGTGAGTGGGGTAGTTCTGTTCATGTTTCTTCAATTGTCACGAGGCATACGCGATCACCCTGTCATGCTGCATCTATACGCACCCTAGCCCCACTCGAGAAGCATCACAATAGACCACAAATCCGCCTGATCCGGAAGGTAAAGATAACAACGGTGCCGTTGTCAGCCGAGTCCATAGCTGCTGAAAACTGTGCTCGCACTCCTCCGTCCAATCGAAAGGAACTCCCTTCCGGGTCAACCCGGTCAACGGTGTAGCAATACGGGAGAAGTCCTGCACAAAGCGCCTGTAGTAACCGGCCAACCCCAAAAAGCTGCGAATCTCCGTAACCGATGTGGGTCTGGGCCAACGCTGAACGGCCTCGATCTTCCTCGGGTCTACACATATACCGTCTCATGAAATCACATGCCCCAAGAAGTCTACGCTGTCTAGCCAGAAAGCACACTTGGAGAATTTCGCATATAGCTGGTGCTCCCTCAAAGTCTGCAGTGTAATCCGCAGGTGCTGCTCGTGCTCCTCACTACTCCGGGAATACACCAAGATATCGTCAATGAAGACTATGATGAACAAATTCAAATATGGCCGGAAAATACGGTTCATCAAGTACATGAATGCTGCTGGCGCATTGGTGAGTTTGAATGACATCACCAAAAACTCATAATGGCCGTAGCGCGTACGGAAAGCCGTCCTGGGAATGTCCTCCTGTCGAACCCGCAGCTGATGATAGCCCGATCGTAAATCGATCCTCGAAAAGTACCCTGCCCCCTGAAGCTGGCCGAACAAATCGTCGATGCACGGCAAAGGATACCTGTTCCGCACTGTCACCCTGTTCAGCTGGCGGTAGTCGATACACAGACGCAAACTGCCGTCCTTCTTCTTGACGAACAGGACTGGAGCACCCCAAGGAGAAACACTGGGTCGAATAAGTCCTTTATCCAGCAAATCTTGCAACTGACCCTTCAATTCTCGAAGTTCCGTCGGGGCCATCCGAGAAGGCGGTATGGAAATAGGCCCCGAGCCAGGAACCAAGCTAATACAGAAAGAAATGTCGCGCTCGGGTGGTAACCCAGGAAGCTCGTCAGGGAACACATCAGGAAACTCGCTAACAACCGGAACCTGATCCAATGGAACCTCCGTAGCGCGAGCATCGCAAACATAGGCGAGAAATCCCTGACATCCCTTCCTCAAAAGCTGTCCAGCATGAAAAGAAGAAATCACTCTGTGAGGGGCGGCACCACGGTCTCCCAACACAACAAAAACTGACTCGCCGGGAAAACAAAATCTAACTGTCTTCTCGCGGCAGTCCACAGAAGCATAGCACGTGGCTAACCAATCCATGCCCAAAAGGACGTCGAAGTCCAACATCTCCAGAAGGATCAAGTCGACAGGCAACTTTCTCTCGCCAATACAGACGGTACAGGATCGGAACACGTGCCTAGCAACAAACGACTCTCCTATAGGAGTGGTCACCACAAGCGGCTGATCAAGCAAACCGGACTCTCTACCCAAACTTGGCACGAAGTGTGTGGATACGTATGAGTGCGTGGATCCGGGATCGAACAATACGTGTGCATCAACCGAACAAACTGGAAGGATACCTGAAACCACCGCATTGGACACCTGCGCGTCCTGATGCGTCAAAGCAAAAACCCGCGCCTGTCCTCCACCTGTGACTAACTGCCCTCTGCCTCGGTCATCTCGCCCTCTCTGAGCAACTCCTCCACGCCCACGACCTCTCTGTGTATGAGTCTGGCGCGGAGCAACGGTAGGTACAACAGGCAACGCCCTCTGGGGTAGTGAAGGTGGTAAAGTAACATGCGGTGCTGCCGCCTCCCTCCGGTGTGTCTTGGGACAATCTCTAACGAGGTGAAGTAGACTGCCGCATCTAAAGCAACCCCGCGACGACGGCTGACCCTCCCGTGGATACGAACTAAACATCTGGCCCCGTCCCGCATCTCTGCCACTCCCCGTACCTGAATGATACCTGTCGCGGCGTCTGAATGTCTGTCTCCGTGTGGATATACCAGTATGAACTCTCTTCGGTTCTGGAACTGCCGAAGTCTCAGCAAGGCGCTCCTCGACCAATAAGGCTGCATCTACAGCTGCTGCGTAAGTCTCGTAGTGCTGCGCGCTGATCGCAAGGAACAATGGTGTAAGCAAGCCTCGAACAAATCTCTTGACTCGCAACTCCTCGGTAGCCACTAAATACGGGGCATAAGCTGCTAGCTCTGTAAACAACATGTCATACTCTGCTACTGTCATCTCTGGCGTCTAGCGCAAGGATTCAAATCTGCGTGCTCGGGCATCCTTAACACTCTGGGGAAGGAAACGAGCTAGAAATACTGTCACGAACTCCATCCAGGTCATAGGAGGAAGACCTGCTGCTCTGCCCTTCTCAACTGAATCACACCACTTCTGCGCAAGACCTTCCAGGCGAAAGCTCGCGAACTCGACCCATCTCGCATCTGCGCATCTGAGGGAACGGTATATCCGGGCCATCCTATCAATGAAAGACTGTGGGTCCTCGGCTGTATCGGTGCCTGTGAAGACCGGAGGCTTCAGCCTCATAAACTCTGATAACGATACGGTGATCACCTCTGTGGCTGCAGGGGCAACTGGCTGTGCGGTCGGTACCATCGCGGTCCCTGCGGCGGGTGGAGCTACCTCTAGTCGCTGTGCTCGAAGTGTCTCAACTAGCGATCCTATCATCTAGCGCATCTCCTGCATACCAGCCCCTAGCGTGGCGATCTGATCTGTCATAGGAGGGACAGTCTGCTCGGGTACAACGAGTGCACTGCTGGGATCAGTTCTCGTCTCGGACGAATCAACTCGAATCTCGGCCCTCGCGGCCGCTTTCTGCGCCCTAGTAGTCTTTGACGGTATAGTGGCTGAAAAGGAAAGTAGGATCCGATGAGAATACGGAAATCGAATCGCAAGAATGTATGTATTCAAGAAGGAATATAAATCAATAAGTCCTAAGGCCGCGTAGGTGTTCATAACATAATATTGCATTTTGTATTCCCCATTCTTATGCATTTTACAATGAAAACAGGTGCTTTTGACGCATGTCTGCTACATATTACAGGTTACAGGTTCTTGGCGCGAAAACAGTGAAAAACACAAAAGACGACACAAAAGAAGGACTTTTGACCAACAATTAGGAGGATCTTAGTAAAGCCCAGCAGAAGAACGCTTCACCACCAACAAGGCAACGCAAGATCCAAATTTGAAAGAAAGACGGTTAAAAGATCCATTGCAAACTGTTCACTGAAGATCTGGAATTAATATAGAAGCCCAACTGATAAAGGAATAAAGAATAAAGAAGCCCAGAGTAACCTAAAGAAGCCCAGGAAAAACAATCAGATGAACTCACCATTGAGCCGCGGAACCGCGGCCCAAGCGCGCCAATGCCGCGGTTCCGCGGCCTTATAAAGCCCTCATTCAAATAAAATTTTACCATAATGTTGAATCGGCTATGGAAAGATTTCCTGGGGGTATATTTGTAATTGTAGACATGCGGGTCAAATGTAACCCTAGGGTTTCCTATTCTTTATAAATAGGAACTCTAATCATTGTAATTCTTATGCCTCCCTATGCCTCCTTTTAATAATAAATTTTAGAATTCTTTTGGAGAGCATCGGTGTTTCTTTTCAATTCATGAATTCAGATTTGACAACCCTGTGTTGATGATTGGAGAGATGCATCTGTAAGTAGATTTAATTCCTTGCTCTAGTTTAGATTTCAATTCTTGCCCTAGGTAATTTTTATTCTCTTCCCTAGATAGATGTTTTTAAATTCCTCAATGAGCGAGTAGTTTCCTCGCTTGTTAGGGTTAGGAATAGGGAAGGATTTGAGTTGCCAATCTTTTATGAAAATTAGGACTCCATGCATACCTTCTTATTCCGCTCCCTACGGCACCCTATCCCTCGAGATAGCGGTGATACCGTAGTATAAAGGCCCGGATTTTAAGGTTTTCCATGAAGGTTAGGGTAAAGATTAAGAAAGGAAGGACAAGGATCTAGAGGAAGAATCAATCTTCCCACTCATCCTAATCCCCTTTGTTAAGATTTACCATAACACTAATATGATATATTTAATTAAAGGCAATGGAAAGAGATGTAGATCTTTGTTTACCAAATTTTCCCTAAACCTAATCCTAGCAAGTTTCTAATCCTAGTATCATACAACTTCAATTTTTAGATTTAATAATCAATCCGAACACCCTTCGGAATTAACTCATTAGCGCGATTAGGAAATTCACAACATCCCTGTGGACCGACCCGTACTCACCGGCTAGCTTCAAGCGACGCCGTTCTTGATTGCGGTTACAAATATTTTTGATCTATTTTTTAGAAAGCGCAAGCACGCTAAATCACTTCAATCAAATGGCGCCGTTGCCGGGGATGGCGTAGAATTTTCTTTTCGCAATTTCGGGTTAATCATAAAATTTAAAAATTCATAAAAATCTGAAAAATCAAAAAAATATAAAAAGATATATAATCTATTATTTTTGGAAGGGATACTTTGTTGTTTTAATTTTGCAGGATATACAAAGACGATCTGGAAATTTCCAGAAGGTGAAACGGAAATTAGAAGATCTAAACAGCAGAGGATTAATTCAACAGAACACCAGAGAAAATTTGGAAATCTGAATCGTCCAAAATACAGCGGATTCGCCGCATTTCTCTGCTCCCGCCGCGGAAGCGCCGCCATCTGGTGACGTCAGAAAATCTGAACACGTGTCTCGCACGATTAGCCGCGGAACCGCCGCGGTGGGCCTCCTTTGACCGCGGAAACGCACTCTTTTGGTGACATCATCCTCTGCAATTTGCGCTGTAAGCTCCTCTGTTAATTCTCCTTTGTAAATTTTAATAAATTTTCTGAAAAATGCCTGCAAGATTTTATGCACTTTAGAAATATATTCCCTTCCAAATAATGATCTTGTGCAGGATTTTTGGGCCCCGCTCAAAATTGAAATTGATTGCAAGTAATCTTTTTTTTTTTTGCATATCTTTTCTCGAATATCTTTTTGCAACAATTTTTTCCAAATAAAGATTCTTGTGATATGCTTCAAATAATAACCAACTGCAAGTAATATTTTTCTGTTGCATATCTTTTCTATAAAATATTTTGCTGTTGCATATCTTTTCTCTAAAATCTTTTTGCAAAAAATTTTTTCCAATTAAAGAGAAAAAAAAATCAATGAAAAATGAAAATAAAAAGGACAAATATTTTATAGAACTTGCAAAAAAAAAAAAAAATTTTAGCCCCAAATAAATCCTTGCACCACCCAACCTTCCTTCTTGTCACTTTTCTTCTTCTAACATGGGTACCCCACACAATAAATCATTAGCCGAACTTTGGTATCCCGAACCTAATTTTGCGTCATATGTCAATGTGTTCGGTCAATTTAAAGACGATCCTTCCATGCCTAAAAAATCTTTGAAAGATCACATAGAGGAGTCTAGGAGAAACAGTTTGACTTTTCAACCCACTTTGTGTCAACCAAGTCAACCTTCACCACTTCCATATGTTGATACCACTCTTTCGAGTCCTTCTGACACTCCTAGACCGATGTCCATTGCTGAGCACATTGCTCAATCTCGCAGCCGATCTTTCACCCCTCTCCACACATCTAGTTCTAGGGATCCACAAGATTATTCACATTTTTATCCACATGTAGACCCTACCCCTGTCCTACCACCCACTTCCTACCATTCCTATTCGACCTTACCACCTTCACTAGACATTGATTCTACACAGCCTGTTGGGAGTTTTGCATATTCACACAATTTCGAATTTTTTCCCGAAACCCCCTTACCACCAAAGTTTAGTTTGGAAGAGGCGTTGGAGGCGTATATCGCAGCAACAAACAAAATGGTTAGGAATGTGGAAGCGTCCGTGGCCATCCTTATGCAACCTGCTGAACCGGCAGCTAGTTTCCCGCTAGCACCAAATTTTTTAATGTATGAGGAGGCGGTTGGACAGAATGAGAATGAGAGAGGATTTCCAAATCACACCTACCCTTACCCAATTGAAGCCCACAACTCCTGTTTTCCATCGATTGCCATAAATAGTTCACCTGTTGAAAATAAAAATGAGTTGTGTGATTTTGTAGTGTTTGATTTGCCAGATTGTGAGGAACCCCTTTCGAGTGAAACCGCACCTAATCCTTTCGATCTTTACACCTCCACTCTAGAACCTAAATCGATAGATATCCATGCTTTTGATGAGGTGTCTAAAGAAATTGATTTTCACTTGATTGAGGATATAGACGCCGGGAATATTTCGGATGATGAACCTGTCGATTTACTTGAGATTTTATGTTCAAATCATCATCCCGAGTTATTAAATATTTCTCCCGAATCTCATATGCGTCTAGATATTGATGATAATGGCATGGATGAATTAAATATTGAGGATGGTATTGAGGAGAGTCTTGAGGATAATATTGAGGTTGAATTATTTTTATTTGATCTGTCTGATTTTCCAATTCATCCTCCTAAACCTTTGACTGCTATATCACCCCCCCTCCTTCCCATCGTTCCGACCCCGCTTGAAGACTGTGAGCTTGAAACCTTTTCCTTTGAATCTGACACAATTCTCACAGACGATAACACCTACGAGTGTTTCACCTTTTCGGACGATGTTGATGACTCACCGCCCGAGTTTGAGTCCTTTACATTTTCAGATGAGCCATCAGACTCGGTTGATTATACTAGTTTCGAACCATTAATGGAATCTTTCAAGTTCGAAACAGTTTACTACGGTGAGAAAGATACTATCCCTAATTCACTCCCTTTCGTCTTTCCCATTGTTCCGACCGAACAGGTGAACGTTACGCTTTCATCTACTATACCAAGTTCGGCGTACCCATGTTTTCTTGCGAATCTTGAGGGATTTGACCCCATTACACGACGAGTTGATAGGTTAGCGCAATCGTTTTTAACATATCGGTCATCACATATTGCGCTAATTTATTCACTCAATTTGCACCCTCAAGATCGTACTCCACTTCCTTCTTCTTTTCGCCATTCTTCTCCCCCACCGAGACCATATTCTACCATTTTTCTTTCCACACGGTCTCGCGTGCTTTTCATCTCTTTCATCTCCACCCCATTCTTGCACCGACTATACTTTTACCATGATAAGATTTTTGAATGGTTGGTGCTAACCTTTGGCTTGTGTAAGGCCAAACTTAAGTTTGGGGGGACCTTTGTATATATGTACATATATTTTTTGTTTTCTTTTATAAAAAATTTAAAAAAAAAATTTAAAACATTAAAAAAAAAATTGTAAATAAATAAACAGGGGAGTGCCGACATTTTGACCCTCTTGGTTTAGTATGACAGTGAGGACACTGTCAAGTTCAAGTTTGGGGGTATGCTCGGTACGTCTTCTTCCTTTGCATTCATTTGTATATATTTTTTCATTTGCATATTTATTTGAAAACCCATAAAAATTTGAAAAATTTCAAAAATTATAAAAATTATTGTATTCAATATTGGCTAATTGACTTGAGTTTGTCAAATAGGTTAACTGACTAGGAACAACTAGATCTTAGACTTAGTGAATTAAAAACCCTAAAAATAATATTCCTTAAAGTTTAACGGTAGAAAGTATATGTCTTTGTAGTTTATTTAGAAATAGGCAAATTTTGGGTTCACTTCTTAGGCTAAGTCGAAACAAGGGAAAAGTATTGATGTTCTTATTAGAGTATAAGTTTGAAAAATAGTTCCTAGCTTAAGTCTAGATTCTGAAAACGTATACCCTACAATTTGCACAATCACGCACCTTGAAACTTGGAATAGTAGAAGAGACCTTGAAATACTCTTGTCTAAAGTCCTTAGTACGAAGAAAATAAAAGAAAAAAAATGTGAATGAAGAATAAAAAAATGAACACTGGTTTTTGTGATTACTTAAGGCTAAAAAAATAGAAAAAATATTTAGCGAGGGTGCTTCATCACCTAGTGCCTTAGACCAACTGGTTTGGGAGTCACTGCTAAAGCCTTGGGTGTTGCAAGACTAGGAAGTACGCTTTAAAGTGCTAACGCATCTTGTAATCGGTCGTTGGTACCTCAAGAAGTATTAACGGTCGCATGAAGGATGTGTAAGCGAAATTTAATTAAAAATTCACCAATTAAGAAGTGCTTTGGACAACGGACAAAGGTATGATTGCTTGATTTGAATTTCCAGGTGTAGGGGTGACTTATACACACACGTAAGGGTATGTGATTGGAATTTAGATAAGAGAGAGGAATGAAGAATAGAACTTGTATCTTTAATAGAGTTGATAGAAATTCCTAGGTGGAGATGGAACCCTAGAAGGAAAACTTAAGAGATGCCGAAAGCTAAGTAAGTCTACAGAACATATATAATTTTAAGTTAGATGATGAGGAAGTGTGAAGAATATGGGTGGATAATTTACAAGTAAAAGATAATAGAATTCTTAGTTAGAAAACCTAATTGGAGAATTAAAGTTAAAAAGCCAAATTGATAGGATTTTGTGGGTGTAATCCGCTGAAAACCCTCAGGAGACAACACTCCTCCTACTAGGGACACCTAGAGGTTTAACGGCTTGTTGCACGTGCTCAGTGCAATCGCGTTTCCCTGCGAAAGTGCGGCTAGGTTAGATTTTTATTGAGAATAAAATAATAAGTTTGCTCGAGGACGAGCAAATGATAAGTTTGGGGGTATTTGTTCATAACATAATATTGCATTTTGTATTCCCCATTCTTATGCATTTTACAATGAAAACAGGTGCTTTTGACGCATGTCTGCTACATATTACAGGTTACAGGTTCTTGGCGCGAAAACAGTGAAAAACACAAAAGACGACACAAAAGAAGGACTTTTGACCAACAATTAGGAGGATCTTAGTAAAGCCCAGCAGAAGAACGCTTCACCACCAACAAGGCAACGCAAGATCCAAATTTGAAAGAAAGACGGTTAAAAGATCCATTGCAAACTGTTCACTGAAGATCTGGAATTAATATAGAAGCCCAACTGATAAAAGGAATAAAGAATAAAGAAGCCCAGAGTAACCTAAAGAAGCCCAGGAAAAACAATCAGATGAACTCACCATTGAGCCGCGGAACCGCGGCCCAAGCGCCCCAATGCCGCGGTTCCGCGGCCTTATAAAGCCCTCATTCAAATAAAATTTTACCATAATGTTGAATCGGCTATGGAAAGATTTCCTGGGGGTATATTTGTAATTGTAGACATGCGGGTCAAATGTAACCCTAGGGTTTCATATTCTTTATAAATAGGAACTCTAATCATTGTAATTCTTATGCCTCCCTATGCCTCCTTTTAATAATAAATTTTAGAATTCTTTTGGAGAGCATCGGTGTTTCTTTTCAATTCATGAATTCAGATCTGACAACCCTGTGTTGATGATTGGAGAGATGCATCTGTAAGTAGATTTAATTCCTTGCTCTAGTTTAGATTTCAATTCTTGCCCTAGGTAATTTTTATTCTCTGCCCTAGATAGATGTTTTTAAATTCCTCAATGAGCGAGTAGTTTCCTCGCTTGTTAGGGTTAGGAATAGGGAAGGATTTGAGAGATGAAGATCTCTCATCTCTTTTCTTTGCCAATCTTTTATGAAAATTAGGACTCCATGCATACCTTCTTATTCCGCTCCCTACGGCACCCTATCCCTCGAGGTAGCGGTGATACCGTAGTATAAAGGCCCGGATTTTAAGGTTTTCTATGGAGGTTAGGGTAAAGATTAAGAAAGGAAGGACAAGGATCTAAAGGAAGAATCAATCTTCCCAATCATCCTAATCCCCTTTGTTAAGATTTACCATAACACTAATATGATATATTTAATTAAAGGCAATGGAAAGAGATGTAGATCTTTGTTTACCAAATTTTCCCTAAACCTAATCCTAGCAAGTTTCTAATCCTAGTATCATACAACTTCAATTTTTAGATTTAATAATCAATCCGAACACCCTTCGGAATTAACTCATTAGCGCGATTAGGAAATTCACAACATCCCTGTGGACCGACCCGTACTCACCGGTTAGCTTCAAGCGACGCTGTTCTTGATTGCGGTTACAAATATTTTTGATCTATCTTTTAGAAAGCGCAAACACGCTAAATCATTCAATCAGTAGGCAGAGTACCGTGTTGTGAGTATGCCGTGGAACATACACACGCTACGCTACCCTGCTGCAGCTACCCACTCCATCAGACCAGGGTCATCCTATACTCCGAAGGTAAAACCTACGCTCTGATACCAATTTTGTCACGACCCGAAAATTTCGACTCGTGACCGGCACTTAACCACGCAACGTCTACAGGCGTAACGCGGCTAAGTAAGCCGAGCCCAGAAATCAAAACCAAGTAAAAGTAGCGAGTGTTGTAAAACATTTAATTAAAACCTTTAGAAAATCGTGAATAATCCAACAAAGTTAATTTAAAGTTAAGTTATCATTTAAATAATTTTGGCAGCATTTCCTTTGTAGAGGTAACCCCGAAATCGGGTATAAAACAGGATATAAGTGAAAATGAAATATAATGAAACCAACACATTCCCAAACGGAAGCAATCACGCCCAACGGCGGAAACCATCATCACAAAAGTAATATACGATGCCATAGCGAAGAATGAACAAAAAGTAAACATCACAGAAATATAAACTGCATAGAAAAACAGTCGGCTCCCACGAGCTCGACACCAGAATACAAAATATACATCATCGTTCTCACACAGTATCTATATCCAGTACAGATATGGTAGATGAAGAATACTAGATACAAAAAATTACAATAAAAGTAATCAGATACCACAACCCACCTAAATGCAAAACAGCTCTCGCCGCAACTGTAGTGGTATCTGTAGCCAAAAGATGCAAAAGCAGCCTGCCGCGACTATGCTGAGGGCAACCTGCAAATACTGTGGCACAACGGGGGTGAGTTTCTAACTCGTGAATAGAGAAAATATATAAAGGTAATAGCGAGCATGCACGTACTGCGCTACTCTATCAAATGCCAGCAAGTAAGATCTATATGCGACAAGCAGTGGGTGAAATAATCATGCAAATGCTCTGTCAGGTAAAATAACTACAAGATGTGATATATGATAATCAATGCTGAGCATGGGATAAACAACATCTACATGGAATATCATCGTGGAAAATAATCGGTGCCCACAACTGCACCCAAATCCTAAATAACTCAAGCGCCGGCACACCCATCGGCCCTCAAATCCTGTAAATCTCTGAGAAATCACGAGTGCCCAACATCGGCACTCAAAATATCATAAAATACTCATGTCCAGCATCGACACGCAAATCCTCATATATCGGGCTCCGTCAGTCCGGATCAGCCCACGGGCTCTGTCTGCGGTATCGGCCCTAGGCCCCGGCAGTACGGATCATCCCGCATCCATCTCTCGACTCTGGTCAGTATCCTCCGGATAACCGCCAGGTCCAACCAATCACCGATAGGTACTCGCCACCCTGCTAGGCTTATCTCTACTCCATGAAAAACATTTCTCGCCCCGGGGAACTATACCGGGTCCACCACGAACCCGCAAACGGATCATCCAACTCCTCGAATCGGGTTTCAAGCACACAACTCAGCAACGAGAAAACGCGTGGTGGACGCACCAAAATATCATATCATGAGGAACCGGGTTTTCAAATATTGCATCTTTTCTTAAAAATCCCACGGTCCTCAAAACCAGAAATCACATGAAAATCCAACACCAAGAAGTAAATCCAATGCGATGTGCTATATACATCAATCCATGATATAGGTATAAGGGAAAACCGCTTTTAAAAATAGTTTCCGTTTTTAAAGATATCATGCGGCTCCCAATTTCCATAAAAATCATATCGAAACGCATATGAGATGAACTACAGCAATATAATCATGGCAGTTCTACAGTGAGTGTGTCATGGCAATTACTAACGGTGTGTGTGTAACATGCATATTAGTGCTCGTGCAACATGAACCGTTAGTAATAGTGCGGTGTTCTATCAATTCTAAGTTTACATACAGCAGGGAATGCAATATGCAATGACAGTCCATGAGGTAAATGCAACATATAATAATAAGGTCCTATCAGCCCTGACGCATAACGCCATGCAGGCGATATCCCCGTAGATGTTAAATCTACTCACCGAAGTCTCGCGCTAAGTGTAGCCGACAACTTGCTTCCCGTTCTTCGCAGCGTCCGTCTCACTTGCCCGCGAACCTAGAGTCATACAATATATATCACACATAAGCTCAAATCCATAAAAACGTGATATTATGGTCAAACTAGAAACCCGTGTCGCAAACCAATCGCGCGTGTGCGCGATACGCTAAAACGTGTGATCACACGCCTAAAACTACCCTAACGCGTCGCGATACGCAGAAACCCCAAACCCACACACGTAACACGCGTGTCGCGAAGGTTTAGAAATACGGAAAAACAGGTATTTAGCCCCAGATTTTTTTACAGTGAGAACCAAACAAAATTGCACATGCCATGAGTCTAAGGGTTGCAGCAGACACCTATAGAACCAAACCCCAACCCAAACCCTCCCCATCTGGCCGCAAATTGAGGCCAGATCGAATTTTTCGGCGGCCAGAACAAGTAGTGTGGGGGTCGGGTTCTACCTGGGGGATCAGCACCTAACAACTATACTGCAGTCTTCTCAAAATTATTCTGAACTCACCGAGTCGATAGCAGTTTACAGAAACTCAAATTTTGCTTAAGAACGATGAATTTGAATCAAATAGGGATCTGGTGGTATTTTAGTGCAATTGGGGGTTAAGCTGGGTTAATATGGCCCTAACAACACTCCAGCAACTTACTAACACCAAAACATACATCACTTGGTCAAGGTTCCCACTAATCACCACATATCGCACTAAAACGCACCATAAAACACTAATCGAAGCAAAACTACACTAAACAAGTAAACTAAGGAGTGAGTTCAGGAAATATACCTCACACTCGACCCTAGGGAGCTGGAGGAAGTAGAAGAAGTGAAGAGAAGGAGCTGCTGTCGAAGTTGCTGCTGCTGCTGCTCACTGCTGCTGCTGCTCTCACTGTTGCTGCTGCTGTTTTCTGCTGCTTGCTGCTGCTGTGTTGCTGGCTGCTGCTGTGCTGCTTGCTTCTGCTGCTGCTGTGTGGAGAGGTAAGTGTGTGTGTGAGTGTGAGAGTGAGGTTGAGAGAAAAGAATACAAGAATGAGAGGAATCATAACCCCACATTCTCAACCTTTCCATTCTCTCTCTTCATTAAATGCAAGTATGGCCTAAGCCATGATGCATTCTCTCTCTCTCTCTCACCAAGTCAACACCCAAAAGGAATTTCAAAATAAATAAAAATCGCCATCAATTAACTAAACAACTTAATTAAAACCTAAAAGACTTAATCCCATGATTAACCCACCATGGTTACTAATCATGGTATTACCTCATTTAAAAACCCTATTTTACATGCACATGTGTGTGCAAGCCTAGGAAAATTTTTGGAAAATATTTATTAAATTAGGAAAAATATTTGAAACACAATTTGGTAAACTTTTTATTAAAAACCCTTTATTTAAATATAAATAGTCACTAATCACATCCTAAGGTGTTACACTACGAGTGACGGTTTATTACGAGCTAATAGACGAAGAGAATGCCCATCTTCGGCTTGAGGAGCTCGACGCCCTTGACGAAACCCGACTCATGGTGCAGCAAAACCTATAGGCTTACAAAGCAAGGATGACGCGCTCGTACAAAAGATTGACTAGGCCGAGAACATTCCGCTAAGGCGAACTCGTGCTAGTCATAAAAAGACCTATGATCCCTAATCGTGCTAAACGGGGGAAATTCGAGCCAAACTATGAGGGCCCGTATATCATAGACAAAGTCTACCAAGGTGGGGCTTACTTGCTCATGAATATGCATGGCGAAAGACCCTTCAGGCCAATAAACGGCCGGTTCCTGAAAAAATACTACGCCTGACGAGTCACGTCCTAGGTCAACGATAGATGACGACGCCTATGTCTGCTCGCTATCTTCCCAAGCCCAAACTCTATAAGTAGTATTCAGCGAAACCGTTGTCTCCAAAATGGCAACAATGGACCGAAACGTCCCTAAACTAACGACTGACCAAAACGTCGTTAAACTACTACAAACCGCAGTATCGTAGGGCTGACGCAAAAAAAGAAAAAGAAAAAAAATGGTACGTCCATAAGCGAGATGGGTACGGATGAAAACCCGAAAGGGCTCCGTGTGTAAAAATAGTAGGGCTACCAGCGAGTTTTGTGAAAACCCGAAAGGGCGCAATCTCGTTAAAAGACACTTGCAAGGTCCTCTCGACCTTGTAAGGAAAAAATACATGCGTGTGATCCTTACGACTCACAAAGGAACAACACACTTAGGGATCCCCATGACTCCTAAGGAGAGAATACACCTATGAGATCCTTACGACTCGTAGGGAGAAAAGTCTCTATGAGACCCTCATGGCTCATAGGGTTCAAAAGCCTTAAACTACATGGATCTGAATCTGTTCTTAAGCCATCACATTCCACAGATTGCCTTACAAGCGGTTCAATATTGACCCTTGTATACAATCCACGGGCAAAAACAAACGTCTTCCCCAACAGAGTCCCGCCACCGACGAGGGATATCTTCATATGGCGAATGACACTTGTAAGTCCTCTCGACTTATAAGGAGAAAGCACTCTTGTGAGATCCTTACAACTTATAAGAGACCATACACTTAAGAATCCTCACGATTCTTAAGGAGAAAACGCACTTACGAGAGCCTCATGACTCGTAAGGAGAAATATCTTTATGAGACCCTTACGGTTCATAAAGTCAAAAGCCTTAGTCGACAGGATCTTAACCCGGTCTACTAAGCCACCTTTGTTCGAACCGACAAAAGCAAATGATGATTCGCTCCTGGCCATATCCGAATTGTAGCGATGTTGATGCCTAAATCAGTATCAGATCCTAAATCACAAACTCGCGGCAAAAAGTCAGCAAGCCATAAATGCATATGAAATAGCCGAAATGATGGGGCAACTTGCAACAAAATCAGCAAGTAAAAGATATGCATACAAAAATAGCCGAAATGATTGGGCAACTCGCAATAAAAAGCAACGAGTAAAAAGAAAAATAGCCGAAATGATTGGGCACCGCAAAAAAACAGCCGAAATGATTGGGCAATCGCGACTTTCGTGATATAAAAAGCTGAAATGACAGAGCATCGCGGAAAGAAATAAAAAAAATGAAAGAATGAAACTTATGCCCTGCAGGTAAGTCCATACCGACCCCTGTATACAATCTATGGGCATAAACGAAAAGGGAAACACATGTCCCAACAAACTCTGCCAAAGGGAAAGTCAGATCTCGAAAGCAACATTTGTGTCCAGAAGACCAATAACGACGTTTCTCCTCATTCCAACAGGATACGGACGTGACGCCACCAATCGGAGCTACGGCAAAGTCCCTAATGCCAAGACTCTATGGTTCACGTCAGCAAATGACCCCGTCACGGAAACACGTCAGCAAATGACCCCGTCTCGGAAATACGTCATCCAATGACCCCTTCGCGGAAATACGTCAGCCAATGACCCCGTCGCGTAAACACGTCAGCAAATGACCCCGTCACGTAAACACGTCATCTAATGACTCCGTCGCGGAAACACGTCAGCAAATGACCCCGTCTCGGAAATACGTCATCTAATGACCCCGTCGCGGAAACACGTCATCCAATGACCCCGTCGCGGAAATACGTCATCTAATGACCCCGTCGCGGAAAGACGTCAGCCAATGACCCCGTCGCGGAAACACGTCAGCAAATGACCCCGTCTCAGAAATACGTCATCCAATTACCCCGTCGCGGAAACACGTCAGCAAATGACCCCGTCGCGGAAATATGTCATCCAATGACCCCGTCTCGAAAAGACGTCATCCAATGACCCCATCGCGGAAACACGTCATCCAATGACCCCGTCGCGGAAACTCGTCATCCAATGACCTCGTATCGGAAATACGTCATCCAATGACCCCGTCACGGAAATACGTCATCCAATGACCCCGTCGCGGAAATACATCAGCCAATGACCCCGTCGCAGAAACACGTCAGCAAATGACCCCATCTCGGAAATACGTCATCCAATGACCCCGTCGCGGAAACACGTCATCCAATGACTCCGTCTCGGAAATACGTCATCCAATGATCCCGTCGCGGAAACACCTCAGACAATGACCCCGTCGCGGAAACACTTCAGCAAATGACCCCGTCTCGGAAATACGTCAGCCAATGACCCCGTGGCGGAAACACGTCATCCAATGACCCCATCACGGAAACACGTCATCCAATGACCCCATCACGGAAACACGTCAGCAAATGACCCCGTCTCGGAAATACATCATCCAATGACCCCGTCGCGGAAACACGTCAGCAAATGACCCCGTCTCGGAAATACGTCATCCAATGACCCCGTCGCGGTAACACGTCAGCAAATGACCCCGTCGCAGAAACACGTCATCCAATGACCCCGTCGCGGAAATACGTCAGCAAATGACCCCATCTCGGAAATACGTCATCAAATGACCCCATCATGGAAATACGTCATCCAATGACCCTGTCGCGGAAATACGTCATCCAATGACCCTGTCGCGGAAATAACTCAGCCAACGACCTCCCCGTCAGAGCAATGCTTCGACTCGGAGACAAGTCAATTCACCAACCACTTACGAGTCCTCTCGACTTGTGAGGGAGAAAATGCTCTTGTGAGATCCTTACGACTCTCAAGAGAAAATGCACTTAGGAATCCTCATGATTCCTAAGGAGAAAATACACCTACGAGATCCTCACGACTCGTAGGGAGAAAAATCTTTATGAGACCCTCACGGCTTATAAAGTTGAAAAGTCTTAGGCAACAGACCCGAACCTGTTTCCTAAGCCATCGCTACCCTACAAAGAGTTAAAGATGGATTGTTATCTATCATCTACAGGCTACACTTACCAGAGTAACATGCCAATAACACAGCAAAGAAAAGAAGGCGGTGGTGCAAGATAAAATAATGTGTCTTTTATTCATGAATTCAATTGAGTACAAGATACATCATATATAAAAAAAATGAATGAATAAGGGCATGTTATTCATAAATTACAAGTTTTTGATCGACACAAAGGCAGCTACTGAGAAAGAAGCGTTTTCAATAAATCAGCCAGTTGCTCGCGCACTCCTCTCAGCTCCTTTTCGCGATCAGCCACCGCAGCCAACTCCGCTTCGACATGGGCCCGTCGCTGCAGACAGGATGAAAGTTTCTCATCAATTTCCTGCTGAACGGCCTCCTGACTTCGCGCGACCTGCTCAGTAAAGTCAAGCTTTTTCCTCAGCACCAGCCCGTCAGAAATACATCGTTGAAGTTTTTCAAAGAGGGAGTTCAGTTGTGCAGCATTTGCTTCGACCTGGGCACGCAGTTGGACAGACTCAGCGGAAGTCACCTCACGTTCCTTTCGCTTGAGGATCGACTCTTGTTCGAAATGGTGAAGGAAAATGGCACTTTGCTCAACCCATGCAGCCCGCTGGGAGTTCAGAGCCAGAATCTCAGCAGCAGGACGCCTAAGCTCAAGCTCATGCAGGCAGACCTCAATCTTCCTGCAGTGACTAACCCAAGACTCAACGACGCCTTCGTTATGGAAGTTCACAAGCATCGCCAGCATTGGATTAACTTCGACAGCAAAATCTGCAGTGAATGTAGGGGCCTCTGCATCAAGCTCCTCGACGTATCAACATACGTAGGCTGGTCACAGCGCGTTTGGAAGATGGACGTCTAGAAAAGGGCCCTGCCGGCATTAGGATGCAAGACTCGAACGGAGCAAAAGCCAGTGCGATTGCTGCAAAACAAATTATGATCAAATGTGACTCAAGAGATAAAGAAAATGTACGAACAATAGAGTCTACCATACCGAATGCGACAGGGGGCAGAGTTGGGAGTACTGGTGGCGCGACGATTCCCTCGTCCCCTCCTTTAATTTGTAGTGCTGCAATCAATTCAAAATTAATAACGTCCGGGTCACCTGTCAAAGAAAGGAAAGGACGTCGGTTAAAAACTATACTCACCGGCACCGGCAGGTAGAGTAACTTCCGACTGGAAGGGGAAATGCGGGTTCAGCACTTGATACAGATGGTCAAAGAGAACTCCCGCAAGGTTGCGACGGTCAATACAAGAAAGACGGTACTCATGGTTCAATTAAATGGATCGCCAATCTATACCTTCCAGCATCTTAGAGGACATGGGAAAAGGCGAGGGAGCAACCGTCATGGCAGCGATCGCAAGTGTTTCAGATGACACAATCTCAATGTTCGCTACACCTACAAATAAAATACCATCAGAAAAAGCTGAAAAGGATTGCGAAATAAAGAATAAACAGCGACCCGAAACTCACCTGATGGGTCATCAGCCCAAATTGTAATGGATGTATCACTCAGCGTTGCGGTTTCTTTGCTCTCCTTCAGTGGAATGGTTTCAGCACCAGTGGCTTCATCCCCTGATTCTACAAGAGTCATCGTGACACTCGCAATACAAGGCGATAGCAGGGAACCGCAGAGAGAAAGGGCGGCGGTTTGGACGGTCCTGGACTCCCGAGAGAGAGTAGCCGCTTCAGGCTTGGTGGTCGCCGTCATCTCACCTACCACCTCATCGTCAGGACTTGGCCCCTGCAAGATATGGTATATAAGAATTTGAAGATCAAATTCTAAGAAAGGACTCAGCGTGATGTTACCTTAGAGTGGCTTTTCGGCTTCTTCCCGAGCCGCGCGCACCATTTGTCTATGGACGGTAGACAGGGCTTCTGGGGCGTCTTCAAAAGAAATAGTAACGGATGGAATGGCGCTTGAGCCTGCACCCACGGCCAAGTTGACATCACGTTCCTTCGCCGCACGCTTTCTGCGCTTCTTGTCAGCGGGAAAATACTTCCTCAAGACCTCAGTCAAAGTGACGTCATCATCCGATCCAGGAGCTACCTCTGGAGTCGTTACGGCGTCCGTCATCGGCCGCTTAAGCGAAGCCTCTTTTGGCAATACCGAGGGAGCTGGGACTTCAGCAGCCGGCCCTGGAAGCATCGCCGCGCCACCATACGGATCGGCACTGCACTCGGGATAACCCTAGTCGAAGTAGTCCCTGTAATAAGATGAAAAAGAAGGGTCAGACTACCCATGAAGAAAAAGGGAATGAAAGCACAATGGGCTGAAATATACCAAGGCCCAAGGAAGCGCGAAGCCTCTCTTCCTCTTCAAAAGCCTTAAAGGAAACTGCGAGAGCCTCTTCAGCGGAGATGCCTATTGAAAAAGAAAGCGTCAGTCAAAGGATAATAATTAAAATAGCCGCAGAAAGATATGACCAAAGGATACCTGATTGTGCGAGGGTGATTAATGCTGCTTCATCGCGAGCTAGTTGCTTGGAAACCGCGATAGCAGCCTCCAGATCGGTATCATCCGGCGCCATAAATAGACCCTCGTTGGTCCCGTACTCACTTAAGCCTTCGCTGTAAGGAGCATGAGGCTCCTGGCCGAATACAACGTCTGCAGAAAGTATCGACTTCTTTTTCTTCTGCGAGCGAGTGCCGACAGCCGATAACACGAGCTTGCGATTGGCGGGCAACTTCGGGCGGCGAACCCTGATCTCCGCACCTACGCCAGACTTGGGAGATGCCATAGCTACCGTTTCTATAGGCCCGCGAGGTAAGGGCAGCTCAGGAATAACACGTGGTACCACAGCCGCATCAGATTCTCTCAAGAGAGGACGGACGATGGTCCGTCGCTACAAGGGAACAACTGGATTACCAGCGAGGGCGGTGCCCTTGCGATCGAGCAATAATCGCTTTTCCTCCCTAATAATGGCGCCCATCGAATGCTGATACCACTCCACATATGCGTTCAAGATTCGAAGAACATGACTTGGCTCATTGATCAAGAAATTGGAGCCGGTGTTCAACCGCATAAAATGGTGTAATGCGTTGTGAATGCCTTCTTCTGTGGCAGCTGGCTCAGCTAAGAAGGCCTCGAGCGGGACGCCTTGATTATAGCTTGATTGCTGGGCGAAACGGTGCGGGTTGTACCTCATGAACAACGCCGAATCATTCTGTCTAAACACGAGAAAGCCCAGCCTGATGGAGTATAAATGAAGAATCTCCCGAGCTTTCAAGGTAGAAGCCCCATCTTTAAAAGTACTGCGCAGAGGCTGCACCGTTTTTGCGGATTCTTTGCCGATGGTTAAAACCTTATAGACAAAGGTCATGCCATCTCCAACCATACGCGGACGAAGGAGTACACCCCTAGCCTCCCACTGTGACGGATTTAAAACGGACGTGTTAACTAGGCGCATAATCCGAGGGAAGTTGTAACTGTCGTAGAAACGAGGTTGTTTATAGGGACCAAAAGTGCTAAGAACGTGCTGTTCGATCCATGACGTAAAATAATGCAGCGAGAAAGTGACGGGCTGTACCCCTGGCTGAGTGGTATCCGCCGCTAAGCTGAGACCTTGATACAGATGTGCCAACCCAGCAATTCCGATAGCCACTTGCATTCCCGCAACCATACGATGGGCTGGGTAAAAGACTGATGGCCTCATATAATGAGGGTGCATTGGAAGCACGAACCAGTTCAGCCATAAGCCAATGAACCCCAGCATGAACGTCTCTTCATCGACGTCCGGAGCAGCAAGCTCCGCGAAGGGAACGAAAGGAGCAGCCGGACTAAAGAAACTCTTTAAATCCGCCTCCACCGTTGGTTGGTTATCCAAACCAAAACCAAACGGATCGTCAAGCTTGGCGAACAGCGCAGCTTGCTTCGATAAGGCCTCCGGACGAAGGAAGCGACCGATGAAGTCTGCGTAGCTGACTCTATGCCCTCCGGATTCCAGAAATAGACTTTTATATATATTCAACACCTTGATCAAGCTCGGGAATTGGTGTTGAATGGCGTTCTCCGGGGTAAGGCCCATTACCACTGATTTGGTGGCAAAGATATACTCGTCCGGAGGAAGCGACTCCTCATAGTGTTCTCCCCTAACGGGTAAACCAGAGATCTCTGCAAACTCCCCTAAAGATATTGAGACTTCTCGATCAGACAAAAGGAAGGTGTGGGACGGAATATTCCATTGCTCCAGAAAAGCCTTGACCCACCATGCAGGAGGCGCGGAATATTGAAAGAGAGACGCATAAACGGCGGGGTACAACCCAAGCTTCAATAGCAATGATCTCTTGGCTGACAAAATATAGCGGGCCCACTGCAAATACCCAGCTGGATGACGAGGAGTTAGGCCTATCATGTATGGCTGTCCCCAAGGGCGCGACTCGCCGTGGCATATACGCCATCCCAGAGTATCCAAAGCCGCCGGCGGCTGTACGGGTATTGCAGCCATAGAAGGGTGAAGGAGACCCTCTGAAGTCCAGTTGACCTCCTCCACGGCATAGTTCACCGGGGGTGCATCTGCATAAGGGATCGCTGAAATAGGCTCCGAAGGTGCCGCGCAAGAAAACCTCCGTCGGCCCCTGATAATTTGATTGTACCACCTACCCCATAGATGAAGATTCTTTTGTTCCGGGTCATGATCTTTGATCAACGCGAAGACTTCCCTGTCCACAGGCGCTTCGGGGAATCCGCTTTCCGAACGGATGAACGGGAAAGAAGCGTCGAAAGACATAGTACCTGCATGAAAAAGAACAAAAAATTAGCCGTCGATGTTATAATTTAAGTTCTGTCACTTGGTACTTTAAATTCGTACCGCACTGCAATGCAGTGGAAAGGGACCAAAGGGGACCTATACAATCTGGATGATGGTTCATCATTAAATAATACAGTCTCATCATGTGATGAGACAGTCATTAAATGAGGAAATCCTAAGGGGATTCTCATTTAATGAGGGCCTCTTGGGCCAAGGAGTAAATCTCCTCGAGAGCAACGCTCTGCAAACAGATATGACATCTGTCATAATTAATGCTGAAGGGAATAAAATTCCCCAAAAATTCCAAAGAGCAATGCTCTGCGAAGAAGATGGAAAAAATCCATCAGAAACCCTAAAAGCAAAGCTTTACCGAGTTAAAAACTCCACGATCTTTAAGATCTGTAAGATGAACTTTAAGAGTTCTTCTTTAATGGGTTAAGAGACCCTAAGAAAGATCTCTTTAGATCTATGATTTTAAGAGAGCAAAGCTCTGTTAAGAAAACCCTAAAATTTCTTTAGATTTATGATCTGAAAAGAGCAAGGGTGAAACCTTAGGTTATGAAGTAATCCCTTCAAAGATTTAATTTTTACCTAAAATTTTTGACAGAGTTCTGTCTCTAAGAGAGTTCTTAAGACAAAGAGCTATGCTCTGAAAGAGAATTAATTCTCAAAAGAAAACAAGAAGATGAACAGAGGTCATCTCAAGGGCCAAAGGCCCTATTTATAGGCACCGAGAGCCGTTTCAATTTCTAAGTTGATCTAATGGCACAGATGCTGCCACCGCTGCACTCACGTGTGAGTCACGTGAGCGCAACGGTGGGGGGCATTTGTTTCTCCTAATCAGAGCAAATCTCTGTTCAAATTTTAAAATTTGAAATGAAGCAGCGCTTCATAAAGTGCTAGCGCCAAGAGCGCCAGCGCTCTGAAGCAGCGCTCACGTGCAAAGCACGAGTGCGCTTGCGCCAAGAACGCCAGTGCTCTGAAGCAGCGCTCACGTGCAAAGCACGAGTGCACTAGTGCTAAGTGCGCCAGCGCTGAGAGTCAAAGACTCTGAGACAGCGCTCACGTGCAAGGCACAAGAGCGCCAAGCGCTAGAACTAAATATTCTCCACCGTTGGATCAAAGATCCAACGAAAATGGTAAATCATCAAATCACCAGAATAAAATTCTGTTAAGAAAATACTCCTCAGAATCTTTCCAAATAAGGAAGATTGTGCCCTGTAAATCGGAGCACCATTGGATCAACGATCCAATGGTGATTAAAAATCACCAAGGAACAGAACAAGTTCTGTATGGGAAAAGATTTTCCTAATCTCGTTAAAAACAAGAAGATTTTCTTCTGTAAAACAGAAGCCCTAGGATCAAAGATCCAAAGTGGGAAATATCCCTAAATCAATTAGAGAAAAGATCTCTTCAACTGATTTAACAAATCAGCCTCCCCTATATAAAAGACCCAAGACTTCAAGTCTCGCACACACAGGGAAGAACTCCCCCACAAGATTTGAAAAATTTTAAAGAAAAAAGCAAGCTCTGAGAAGAACTTTTCTTCAAGGTAAAAACAGAGAGATGAAAAAACATCTCATCAAGGAAGAAGAACATAGTTTTTTTCATATCATAGATCTATATGACAGAGGTCTTTCATAAAAGAGATCATAGTATCTCATCATAAAAAGGGGGGAGAAGAATTTTATTCTCTTCAGATCATAGATCTACAAAGACAAAGTCTTTCACAAAAGAAAATAGAAGAGATTGTAACATCTCCGATAAAAATAAGAACTTTGTTCTTAGAACCATGAGACAAAGTTTCTTGTAAGTGAGAACTTATTTCTCAGATCACAAAATTGATCAGAAGCGCTCTGCGCTCATTGACAGGCGCTCAACGCCAAGCGCGCCACGTGCTCTTCACGTGTGCGCTACTTCATAAGAACCGCCTTAGCGCTCTAAATCTGGTGACCAGCGCCAAGCACGCCACGTGCTCCTCACGTGTGTGCTACTTAACAGAAGCACTTTGCACTCTTTGACTGGCGCTCAGCTCTAAGCGCGCCACGTGCTCCTCACGTGTGGGCTATTTAACAGAAACGCTCTGCGCTCATTGACTGGCGCTCAGCGTCAAGCGCACTATGTGCTCCTCATGTGTGCGCCGAGGGAACATAAACAGTTCTTTAAATAAACCCCCAGAGCTATAATGAGTGCTCAGCACTCAATAAAAAACAAAAACGGTTGTCAGAACCCAAACCAATGCTCAGCATTGTTAAATGAAAAAGGACCGAGCCTAATTAAATGTCCAACATTTTAATTGAATGGGCCGAGCCCAAGTTGGCTACAGATCCTTAATTCAGATTAATTGAGCCCATATGCTCATAAATCTTTGATCTTAGTCCCAAATTGGACTACAGATCTCCTAACCAATATTGGTTCAAAGGTACATCTCTTCACTCCTCTGATATGTGTCGTTGTAATCCTTCAACGTCTTCAGAGAGGTGACGGGTCCTGACAACCAGACATTCCACGGACTATGAGGTCCCTAAACTCATGGACCGTAATGTCCTTAAACTAACTATGGACCGTAACGTCCTTAAACTAACTACGGACCGTAACGTCCTTAAACTAAAACGATAGAGCCCAAATGCTCTTTCGCTGGATCTAAATGATCCTAAAACCCTGTTAAGTAGAGCTTAGTCTAAAATTAGACTAACGTATCCTTAACAACCATTTAAGTTGATCTTAATCTCAAACGAGATTAACGGTCCTTAAATCAATCCAACTATAGATCTCTCAACTGACATTGGTTCAAGGGTACATCTTCTCACACCTTTGATATATGTCGTTGTAATTTTTCAACGTCTTCAGAGAGGTGGCGGGTCCCGACAATCAATAAACCCTATAGACCGCAACTTCCCTAAACTAAACCCCCATAGACTATGACGTCTTAAAACTGGACTATGATGTTCTTAAACTTTATGGACTATGAGATCCCTAAACTCGTGGACTATGATGTCCTTAAACTTTATGGACTGTGAGGTCCTTAAACTCATAGACTATGATGTTTTTAAACTTTACAGACTATGACATCTTTAAACTATGGACTATGATGTCCTTAAACTCCATGGACTATGATGTCCTTAAACTTATGGACCGCAATGTCCCTAAACTAAAACAATAGAGCCCAAATGCTCTTTTGTTGGATCTAAATGATCCTGTTAAGTAGATCTTAGTCTAAAATTAGACTAACGTATCCTTAACAAACGTTTAAATTGATTAACGATCCTTAAACCCAACCCAAACCCAAATCTAAGAAAATACTGATGTGGACTAATCCACGCCCTACGGGCGACAACATAAATTAGCCTCCGTATACAATCCACGGGCAACCAAAAACAAAACAAACACACACGACACGAAGTGACCATCTGAAGAAGGAGAAAGTGGTTACCGCGATGCGGTAGCGTAATTAACTGCAGGGGCTTGCGCCTGCAGGGAAGAGCGTCCCCACAATCAAAAAAACCCTCACAATGAGGGGGAATCTGACGAAGTCTGCTACATCGGCCGCATCTGTCCAATCCTCCGATGCACTGTGCCATAAATCAACTTGGCATCTTTGGAGAGGTGGACGGATAAAACCAAATAGCATCTGCCCCCAAATTCAGGCAAGACGACCTACGTGGTTCCGTCTCTGTATTCGGCAGAGAACAAGGTGGATTTTGGGTACAGTCCCGAGTCATATGGAGGCAATGAGCGATAGGAGGGGTTTCGTCTCTCCCGGTATTGGGGGTTGATGTTGCGCTATGCTCGATTGGCTATAACTGGAAGTCCTTAGCCAGGGTTGCTGCCGAGATTTACTGATAAGTGTTAGCAGTAGTTTCTCGAACCGTTATAGGCCAGACATCGGCATGACTTATCACGTTACTGGGGTCTGACGATTTCCACCCCTAGACATGATATGCGACATATCAGATGAAGAGACTGGACTGTACGGTAGAGTTACTGATAGGCTTCATAGAGAGTATGGACGAGCTTGCTTGTTGATCTTTATATCGCTCAATACCCGGGTAGCCGTTACGTCCAGCTAGTACCGCCGACGGATTGTAAGTGACTGATGTGATCATCACCTACTGCCGGCATATTGATGAGTCTTTAGAGTCCCACACAGAAGTTTCCTGGTTCGAGCGAAACGAAGTAGGGCACATATGTGATATGTGCATGGGCCTAATTAAATACGAGTATGTGATACCGTATTATAATCTGGCAGTTATCTGGTATCGGTTAGGTCATATGTGATATGACCAGATTATCGAATCAAGTGTTGATTTGATAATGTGATATTCAGATAAATGATATTAGTCGGTTATATGTGATATAACCGGATTATTAGATCAAGTGTTGATTTAATAATGTTATATATATTATATGTGATATAATTATATATTAACTAATATCATTAGCTCACTAATTGCTTTATTTATATATATAAATATATTAATGTATATTTGATATATATATATATATATATATATATATATATTATATGAAGCATGGCATATTTTTCTATTTTTAGTAAATGGAAAAATGAGGTGTAAATTGTGAAGATATTTTGGGTATGGATGAGGCATGGGCTTATATGTTTTTTATTATTCTTGACTCACTATTCAAGCATGGTTGCAATTTAGAATTGCAATTTATTCCATGCTTGAATTAGTAAGGAGAGAGATGATTCATATTATTGTTTCTACACTTGCTTCATGCTTAATGCCTTAGCCATTTTCCTAGAGCTTCTTCTTTCTCTTGATCTCTACAATTTCTTCATCTCACCTCCAAGCTCAAACCCTCACATGAGATGTGAATCATAGAGCTTGTGAGTAACCTAGTGAGCTTATCATATCCCCTACTTCATCATCCCACACTAAACTAGCAATTTAGTGTGGCGTGTTTCATACACTAAAGAAGTTTAATGTAGAGTTAGCTTGATCTAGAGAAACTTCGGGCGGATCGTCTTTGGCGCAAAAATCACGAAGAAAGGTCTTTCAAATTGAAGAGGAGCCTTATAGAGTCGCGTGGACTTTAACCCGGAGCTCTAGAAGAGAAGGACTCGAACTACAAAGGTTGTATCCTTGTTCTCTAGATGTAAAATAGTTTAAATTTGGTATTGTCTAAATCTCTAGTTAAAGATTCTACGTTTAGAGTTGTTTAGCATGACAATTTTTTGAAAATGGTATGGACGATACCTCCCGAAACCTTGCTGTCGTGCTAGGAAACCTTACAGTGGAAGACCAAAGTTAGACTTTTTGAATATCCAAAACGAGCTTGGTGGCCGACCTTCTCACCGAAAATGATCCACGGTGAAAGAACCAAACCCAAGCTCTCTCTTCACTTAGAACACTTCTATGTGAAGCTATCAGCTCTTACATTTGTTGGAGATAGTGCCCTCAGAGTCAATTATTGGATCACAGGCACGTGATTGCAATGATTGAGGGAGGACCTATCCCGGTAGGACAGTCTTACTCGAGATGATAGTATGCTATCTGGTTTATCTTTATCATCGTGTACTGCTTTAGGTGACCTGACACGTCGCTATTACACGTTGATAGAGCCCTTAGGATTCTTGCTTGACGACCAGCAGTATGATGGCGATCATATACGTGGGAGCTGGGGTCTATAAGCACATCCTTAAAAGGTCCCTAGTCGTGGGAGTTTCGAGACTGGGCATCGATACTCCATTAGTAGACTAGTGTATACAGTCGAGACCCCGACGAGGGGCGGTGGCCGGTCTCATAAGCCACTGGTGTCAGTTGGTTCACCTAAGATGTATACAGGTGCTCATTGGGTTATGAGTACACCGGACAGGACTCGCCGGGAACCTGCTAGTTGGGATTATACCAGACGTCAGATAGCAGTTCCCAGGTGACATGTGTACAGGTTAGTTCATCGACCTGAGATCGTCATTTGTCTCATGTGAGTTCCCACTGTGCTTTGATTACTACCCTACCACGGCTCAAAGGAGTCTTGCAAACAGGTTTTAGTTGGGTACAGTCCCGAGCCACATGGAGGCAGTGAGCGGATCTGCAGGGGTTCGTCTCTCCCGGTATTGGGGGTGAGGTCGCGCTGTGTCTAGGAGAGCCATTACGCAAAGCCCTCGGCCGAGGCAGGAGATTTACTGGTAGGTATTCCAGTAGTATCTCAGGGCGTTCTGGGCTACACTCCGACACGACTTGTACCGCCTTTGGGGGTCTGACTTTTACCAACCCCCTAGGCCCGCCATGCGATACTCATAGACGAACGGACCGGACTGTACGGATATTGTCACTGACAGGCTCAGTAGGGTGTCAGGATGAGTTCGCTCATCGACGTCCCTTTTGGTCAATAGCTGGTGGCCCGTTACGTATTGGCTTATACCTCTGACGTGCTAGTGGTTAAATCCACAGCCATTATATTGACGAGTCTTTAGAGTCCACCACACTTTCAGTTACTCAGCTTTCGGGCGAAACGCTGTAGAGGCCGTATGGAGATATGGCAGGGTCCGATCAGATACGTGCGGTATTGCACGGATCAGGATCGGACAGTTTTGTACTAGTGGCCGTATAGTTTTATGGCAGGGTTCGATCTGATACGTGCGGTATTGCACGGATCAGGATCGGACGGATATTACTAGCCGGCTTTGGCTTAAGCCGGTCCTAGTTTAGTACAGTGTAGATTCTGTCTCATTGCATTTGTATCCGGTCGGAATACAGATGCGGGTGTGTATGCACAGTATCGGGGTTTTCCTGTAATTTATTACGGGACCAGTTTTCTGGAGTTGCCAGTTTGCATTCCGTTCCGGCCGGTTTTCCTTTGTTCTTTCCCGGCCGGACTTTTCCGATGGAGGGGGTTATTTGCAATTGTGCAAATAACATTTTGAGGAGGGGGTTTCTTGCATAAGTCTTGATATGACTAGCATCTTTGCTTTATCATCCATACTTTTGCATTAATGAAGTTATGGTGTGAATTATGGTTGATGTTTTGGATATGGTCACTCTCCACTTTTTCCTACACTCACTCTCCTTCAATGTTTTTGTATGGTTGATTTCTTTTTTCCACCATTCATTCTCATCTCATTTTTGATGAGGCGGCCACATATTTTGGAGGAGGGGAGAAAATGAGAGGCTTCATTTTAGTGTGAAAAATTAATCCTCCATCTCATTTTTATTGCTACCAAAATCCCCAAGTTCATTTCTTCTTGATTCCTCCATCAAAGGCAACTCCTATACCCCAATGAGACATTGACTCTACACTTTCTACAACAATTCTTGGGCATGTCGAGTTGCCGGCTTCATGCCCGAGTTGCCTCGGTATTGAGGCGGGAGCCCGTAAAAGACGCAGGCGTTGTGGTGCCCTTTCCGGCGAGGAGGCGACGATGTGGAGGCAAGACTTTCCGCGGGAGATCGGGACGATGACGAGAAGACCGGAGGACTCGGATCACTCGGTATACTTCTCACCCTATCTCTTGTTTGCTAGCATTAGGTTAATGGTAAACGATCCGGGTTTTCTTTGTCCGCGGTAGCGCCGGTTTCCGAGTAAGGAAAATTTTTGATTCCGCATTTTGGCCTCGAGTAAGAGACCGGGGCGCTGCCGTGGCGAAACATGGTATCAGAGCCACGCCATTAACCTTACCTAGCTTGTTCTAGTGTGTTTTACATTTCCGATCGAACAAAATCCCAAAAACCACTTTTTGTGTACATCAGTTTTCTGTCGATTTTTCCGGGGCTCGAAAATTTTTTCAGGTAGTTGCAGAATGATGTGCAGGGAAATATAAGAGATCTGGTAAAAATTGGTAGCCTGATTCCTTGATTGCACCGCGGAAACGCGGCCAAAGCAGTGCTTTGGCCGCGCTTCCGCCGCCATTTAAATTCTTCAATGTACCATTTTTTTTCCAGATTGTCTTGCACTTGATTTTGGGGCTTTTGGGATATTAAATTTGGGCCCAGGTTTTCTGTGACTGCTACAGTATTGGTTGGGGGCCCACTTGTTAATTGTTTGATCGATCGGATATTTTAAACACATTATTTCACAGTATTTACATTATATCTGCGACCGTGAATGTCACTAGATCGGTAAATCCGGTCTAACTGCTATAGCCCGGTTAGACGGATTTGCGAACGTGACTTTCACGTTGATGTTCTATGTTTATGCTGTGATATTGCGGATCGGTCGTGGGGGATAGCCTGGTTGCAATGTTTGTACAGTGTTGTTGTATTATGTACATTTGATTTTGCGGGGCGAGCGTCCGACATGTGGATTGCCGTCACTGCCTGTTTGTATTATTCTTTTGGGGCACGACCTGGTTGCGGTCGATGTACCCGGTGTATGTATATTTTACTTTCTGTACTAGGATTGCCCCGCGGTGGGGTGCACGGATAGCCGGGTTCTAGAGGGCAACGGGCCCGCATCTCAGGGCATTGAGACGGAGGGGGCTTCAGTCTGGAATTGGCAGGCTATTCGCAGCACTCGTAGGGGGTACAGGTTGACCCAGGAGGGGTGCCCAAGTTACCGGATTCCGTGAAGTGCTGGGTGGTCCATTCACGGTGCTGAAGGGGGCTGCCTCGCTTCAGGTTTTGGCGGGTGACTTGCCGCGCCCGTAGGGGTCTAGGATTTCATTGCACAGGCTATCCACACGACCAGGGGAACGTCGGGTTTCAGCAGCGGCTCTGTGAAACCCGGGGCTTCCAGATATCTGTATTGTTCTGTGATGCTGTACATTTCTGTGATGTTGCATTTTATTCACGCCTTGAGCGAAATACTATATATTGGTATATATATTAGTAGATGTTGTATATGTTTTACATCCGCGCTAGTCCAGTCCCCGCTCTGCCGTTAGTTAGCTAACCTAACGGGTGATGACGGGACCCAGTGGCGAATGCGGATGGCATATACGTACGTCAGTATATTTTCGTTCTTTGTGGTGTGATCAATTGATGGGAATGCATTGATTCGGATCAATGCAAGTTTAAACAAACCTATTCTGATGTTGTTGGAACACTTTTTCAAAAAGCTGTTATTGTAAGGACGTTCACTTTTGTTTTGCATCGTGGTATTCATTTGGAATATCCTGCTCCTCAGTCGACGAGGCAAGGGCCGAGATCCCCTCACCAGGAGTGACCCCTTGGACAGAAGTTTGCGTCAGGGCATTAACTTCACTATAGCCGATTACTTTTGCTTTGCATCGTGGTATTCAGTTGGAATATCCTGCACCTCATTCTACGGGGAAAGAGCCGAGATCCCTTCACCGGGAGTGACCTCTTTAGTAAAGGTTTTCGTCACTATATTTTATAAAAGGCTATGCAGTTCCTTCAACGATATCAAGTTCATTACGTTAAAGGTTTTTCACCAAAAGCCATTCGTAGCCCTCCGTCATTTCTTATGGGTATTATTTAGTATTCGTGCTGCGTTTGTTGACTCCGTCAAGGCGTAGTGTACGGTAGCTAAGTGGTGCTTGTTTGTTGCATAAGTGGGATTGGTTAGGACAGTCGTGCGGCCTTGTTGACTCCGTCAAGGGCACGTACGGGTGGGTTTAATGCAATCCAGATAATGACGGGTTGAACTTGACTAGGACTCTTTGATTTGTTGACTCCGTCAAGGTCACTTGAGTCCTAGGGGTAAAAATCACATCGGGAGTTTCAAAAGAACTGAAACTTGCCAAGCATGCGCATACCTTCTGGAGTGTGGTGACTTGAGTGGATTCCGTCAAGTTATCATGCGATGATAGTTGGATCCCGATTCCCACTGATGAGTTGGTTTACTCCTCGGGTGATCCCCGACTAATTCTTCTTTCAGGTTTGGAGGAGAATTTGAGATACAGTGGGAGGTTTCCAGATTAGACATAGTGGTAACCATTCTGATCTAGGATAGAGTGCACGCTGAGTGATTCTTTTCTCTCTCTCTGGCAGCGACCATTGACCCGACCCTGGACTATGACTCAGTGACCAAGTTGACCGAACCTTCTTAACACTGGCTTTTGGATTGTCAGAGTTGCAGACCTCATTGCCACTCCTACTTTTACCCTTTTCTCCAGGACACCCCGTATTACTGCGAACGTCCACTTCCATTGGACAAAACCATCGTATGGTTATATATGAACTCGAAGGACTTCGAGGATGGTTTCTGGTTCTGGAGAAAACGAATAGGACTATTCAGTTGTCTTTTCTTTTCATCTTCTCTCAGGTTGCGAGTACTCCTTGGTTTAGGAGTAGTACACCTATTACGCAAATTGGATAGTCTTCTTCCAAACCATAGGCTGGTGCCGACCGGTAGGGAATGAAGAAAACCAGTTAGCCTAAACGGTGTACAGAAGGTATTAAGTTAAGACAAAGCAAGGGATTAGTAGGAGGGCAAAGTAAATTGCGACTGATATTCACGACCAAACCAAGTATTTCTTCGCCAATCCTAAATCACCTTTGTATTTCTCCAGGACACTCCGTATCACTACGAAGATCCACAGTTTATTGGATACTCCATCGTATGGTTATATACGAACTCGAAAGGAACTAGTTCCAGTTCGGGGATGGATTCTGGTTCAGGAGAAATAGGAATAAAGTACATTCAGGTGTCTTTTATCTTCACCTTCTCTCGCGTTGCGAGTGCTCCTAGGATTAGGACAGTACACCCTTTATGCTTATTGGATAGTCTTCTTCCAAACCATAGGCTGGTGCCGAACGGTAGGGAAGGAAGAAAACCAATTGGCCTAAAGGGGTGTGCAGACGGTAATGACTAAAGACATATAAAGGGATTTGGACAGATGGCAAAGAGATATACGGTGACAGTTGTGAATCTGGATAATGGAATAGGCATTACTAGGAATACCAGGATACCCCAACGAAACATTTCAATGTTTCGGTTTCACTGTGTACTGTTAATAGAAAACTGATTTCCCGATTAGACACTCACTCCAGGGTATGTATTTACCAGGTATGATTCTCACATCTGTATGGTTTTACAGATGATGAGTGGGAGTAAGTTATTGGAAATTGGGTGGTCATCCTCATTATATCGGGATTCGTTGTAATCGGTGATATTTGAGGAAGTCACCTGGGTTGTTTGCCGGTCGGCAAATATTTGGTTTTGATTATCCGCTGTTATGCACCAATTTCAAATTGATATATCTGTACGTCTATTTTCATAGAGTGAGATATACCTTTTGATATTATGTCGATGACATTTACCTATATCAGTGGATGGTTAGGTAGGGAGCATTAAACAGCGGTGTAATTCTTCTTAACCATAAGTACAGTTTTCAACTTACGACACACAGTGAAAGAGTTGTTAGACTCAGCGGACTTGTACAGAGTATTGTATGTTGTCCAGTGTCCATTAGGACAGAGGGGTTGGTCCTCATACTATATTCTGTTTACTTTTAACTTCTCTAGTTCTTAGACATGTGCTTCGTGGAAACACAGGGTCTAAGTTTTGAGGAGTTATAGGTATTTGAATAGAGTAGAGAACCAGGTGTAGCAAGTATCGGGATTCTTCAAAGTGATCGAAGATGTAGATACTTGTGTATGGTATTCAGTTGATAGTGATGATAAAGAGAAATTGCTTCTCTTTCAAGTTACTCATAATTGGAAGCATTCCTAAGTTGAATAACGCTGATCGGCCTCTCTCCATTTAGTTGACATGCACTGGAGACAGCTGCATGATTTGAATCTGGTTCAATTGAATCAGTGCCTCTGTTTCTATATTGGATATAGAACAGTTCATATCTTAACGATGTTAAGGTACGGGGAGTTGTCCGGCTTATGCTTAAAACCAGACTCCGGATAACTCAAGGCACGTTTCTGTAATGGCTGTTTGTGGGTTGACCCAGGCTATGACGAGGGTTGACTTTCTACCATCTGGCAGATCAATAGAAATATTGTTCTAGACTCGCCACAGTTTTATTAAAAATGGATTTTTTCAAAAACAGCAGTGGGAGTATGGTAGAACTGGAAGTGATTCCAGAACCGCAAACGATTACTGAAGATTTAATAAGGAACATAAAGATTCAATCTGATTTGACATTCCATTGGCCATTCCACAGATAAGGTGGGTAACTTCAGGCACCCGAGAGGTACTCCGGTAGCCTCAAGGACGGTGACAGGGAAGTTCTTGTTTACCCACACTTGCCATTGTTGTTGTTCCAGGCTGCGAGACCCGGCAGGAGGATGAGTATAGCGTCGTTCTAAACTAGCTTTAGAAGTGCACGTCTATATGACTCTGGCAGAGGGTTGTCGTAGTCAGTGGGAGCAGCGGAAGCATTGGTGGATTTCATGCTTATGTCTATTTATAGACTAAAGCAGATATAGCGGAGTTAGATCATCTGTTTCTGATGTGACAGTCATGGGTTTGACGTCATCAGAATAGGGGATGGATCTGTTGAGAAGGTAGTAGGAAGTGATATTCCTATACTACGATCGGTTATACTTTGGTCGTCACACAGTGGTTTCTCCACAAGGGACTTGGATATTATATCAGACATACTGGTTACTAGATCTATGGTTTTAGATCTAGATTTGGGTGGTTTCCCAATCTGGGTACCTTGACAGCATTCTATGAGTATTTAGAATGGACGACTCCTGACACGGTAGTGTACCTGCAGTTGATGGAGTCACCCTCTCTAAAAGGGGTCTTATAGACTAAAGAGGAGAGGGATACTCATGATTGGCAGATCACTTGCTTAGGCAATTGAGTCAATCATGAGATGTCAAGTACCACACCAGATGTTGTTCTTGCACTAGATGCAATAAGTTGATATTGATCCAATCCTGGAGAAACAGTCGGAAGCAGTTTTAGAACATAAGTTGATGTTCTAGGGATATGATAACGGCAGCCTCTTTTAAGGAGACGATTATCACTCCAGGCTTCCAAGGTGACATGGACGACAAGGAGGTTGTCAGAGTTATAGTTCTCCCTCTGACGAGGGGCAGTATTTTGGACAGGTGGTCCAAGGCAATACTGAGGGAGGCATGGCGCGGGATACTGATTAGTTTCAGTTGATGATACAGTCTAAGAAGTTTGGATTTGGAGTTCATTTATGAGCTAGGTCTCATCAGACATCCAGACATTCTAAGACAGGTATTGCTCATTTCGGGAGATGGTTTTCTCCGCGAACTTGAGATATAGAGAGACATAGAAAGAAACATCACAGCGGATCCACTCACTGAGGCTATTCCTCGAACGCAACAGTTTCGCAAACGAGCTTTGTGAGACTGACTAGTAGAGGAGTTGGGTGTTCGGTATCACACGGGCTGTGAGTATGCGACATCGCAATAATTAGCCTTGAGTGCAAGTGGGAGATTGTTGGAGATAGTGCCCTCAGAGTCAATTATTGGATCACAGGCACGTGATTGCAATGATTGAGGGAGGACCTATCCCGGTAGGACAGTCTTACTCGAGATGATAGTATGCTATCTGGTTTTTCTTTATCATCGTGTACTGCTTTAGGTGACCTGACACGTCGCTATTACACGTTGATAGAGCCCCTAGGATTCTTGCTTGACGACCAGCAGTATGATGGCGATCATATACGTGGGAGCTGGGGTCTATAAGCACATCGTTAAAAGGTCCCTAGTCGTGGGAGTTTCGAGACTGGGCATCGATACTCCATTAGTAGACTAGTGTATACAGTCGAGACCCCGACGAGGGGCGGTGGTCGGTCTCACAAGCCACTGGTGTCAGTTGGTTCACCTAAGATGTATACAGGTGCTCATTGGGTTATGAGTACACCGGACATGACTCGCCGGGAACCTGCTAGTTGGGATTATACCAGACGTCAGACAGCAGTTCCCAGGTGACATGTGTACAGGTTAGTTCATCGACCTGAGATCGTCATTTGTCTCGTGTGAGTTCCCACTGTGCTTTGATTACTACCCTACCACGGCTCAAAGGAGTCGTGCAAACAGGTTTTAGTTGGGTACAGTCCCGAGCCACATGGAGGCAGTGAGCGGATCTGCAGGGGTTCGTCTCTCCCGGTATTGGGGGTGAGGTCGCGCTGTGTCTAGGAGAGCCATTACGCAAAGCCCTCGGCCGAGGCAGGAGATTTACTGGTAGGTATTCCAGTAGTATCTCAGGGCGTTCTGGGTTACACTCCGACACGACTTGTACCGCCTTTGGGGGTCTGACTTTTACCAACCCCCTAGGCCCGCCATGCGATACTCATAGACGAACGGACCGGACTGTACGGATATTGTCACTGACAGGCTCAGTAGGGTGTCAGGATGAGTTCGCTCATCGACGTCCCTTTTGGTCAATAGCTGGTGGCCCGTTACGTATTGGCTTATACCTCTGACGTGCTAATGGTTAAATCCACAGCCATTGTATTGACGAGTCTTTAGAGTCCACCACACTTTCAGTTACTCAGCTTTCGGGCGAAACGCTGTAGAGGCCGTATGGAGATATGGCAGGGTCCGATCAGATACGTGCGGTATTGCACGGATCAGGATCGGACAGTTTTGTACTAGTGGCCGTATAGTTTTATGGCAGGGTTCGATCTGATACGTGCGGTATTGCACGGATCAGGATCGGACGGATATTACTAGCCGGCTTTGGCTTAAGCCGGTCCTAGTTTAGTACAGTGTAGATTCTGTCTCATTGCATTTGTATCCGGTCGGAATACAGATGCGGGTGTGTATGCACAGTATCGGGGTTTTCCTGTAATTTATTACGGGACCAGTTTTCTGGAGTTGCCAGTTTGCATTCCGTTCCGGCCGGTTTTCCTTTGTTCTTTCCCGGCCGGACTTTTCCGATGGAGGGGGTTATTTGCAATTGTGCAAATAACATTTTGAGGAGGGGGTTTCTTGCATAAGTCTTGATATGACTAGCATCTTTGCTTTATCATCCATACTTTTGCATTAATGAAGTTATGGTGTGAATTATGGTTGATGTTTTGGATATGGTCACTCTCCACTTTTTCCTACACTCACTCTCCTTCAATGTTTTTGTATGGTTGATTTCTTTTTTCCACCATTCATTCTCATCTCATTTTTGATGAGGCCGGCCACATATTTTGGAGGAGGGGAGAAAATGAGAGGCTTCATTTTAGTGTGAAAAATTAATCCTCCATCTCATTTTTATTGCTACCAAAATCCCCAAGTTCATTTCTTCTTGATTCCTCCATCAAAGGCAACTCCTATACCCCAATGAGACATTGACTCTACACTTTCTACAGCAATTCTTGGGCATGTCGAGTTGCCGGCTTCATGCCCGAGTTGCCTCGGTATTGAGGCGGGAGCCCGTAAAAGACGCAGGCGTTGTGGTGCCCTTTCCGGCGAGGAGGCGACGATGTGGAGGCAAGACTTTCCGCGGGAGATCGGGACGATGACGAGAAGACCGGAGGACTCGGATCACTCGGTATACTTCTCACCCTATCTCTTGTTTGCTAGCATTAGGTTAATGGTAAACGATCCGGGTTTTCTTTGTCCGCGGTAGCGCCGGTTTCCGAGTAAGGAAAATTTTTGATTCCGCATTTTGGCCTCGAGTAAGAGACCGGGGCGCTGCCGTGGCGAAACAACATTTTGCTAGAATGAGGAGGTGGGAGATGATTTTGAGGATAGCCCTCTCATTTCTCTCATTTCTTTTCCTCTTTTTCATTCTCTAGAAAAACTTAAGAGGAAAAAGAAGAAGATGGTGGCTCTCATCTCTTTTCTTTTTCTTTCTAAAACGAAAATGTCAAGTTACCCTTTCCTCTTTCTCTCTATTCCACTTGTCAAATAAAAGAGGGTGGGTGTTGATGTAGGCCCCACCTCTTTCATATGGCATCCATTTGTCATTATATGACAAATGAGTATTTGTATCATAATACAAATACATGTATGTATCTATATACATACATAAGAGAAAGAGAGAGAGACATAAATAATACTATACACACACACACACACACACACACATATTAAGAGAGAGAATAAATGTAATATATACATCTACATATTATTATGTATTATATAAATAATACACTAATGAGTAAGAGAGTGTGTGTATCATATGTATAATAATACATTAGTATCATATACTAATGAGAAATAGTGAGATTGTATCATGTACACAATACTAGCTGTCATATCACATATATAGATATTAAGTCAACACTTAACTTAATATTCAAGCATAAAATTAAACCGGCTAGTATTATCGAATGTCGGATTAATATATGTGTATCATATATATATATTTAATCGAACTCCTGCACGTATCCCCATACGCACGTCACATCATCGTTTCGTCTGGGCAGTCACTTTCGTTGTGGGACTTTAAAGACCTAATATGTCACGTCCCGCTTCCTAAAATACGTAAACACGGCACGTGACAGAGTCAGCCATGCTACCTATGACGAGGAAAGATCCTTCCATAGTCATATCACGGCTGTCAATCAGATATCATGAATAGTAAACTGCTAAATCTATCCATCACATGTCCAATAACCACAAGAACAATAACTGGAAAAGATAGCGGAAGCAATAAAGATCTAAGGAATAACTAACCCTCATAAGAACTATATCAATGAGGTGATCCTCACTGATCGGCGATCCTGTCGAATACTCATATGCTATGTCAAGTATCTGGGCCATGCAAAACCCAGACGTCGGTGCGTCATACATATCAAAATAATAGTAATAATTAGGATAGGATGCTATGATTAAATATGAGTGTAAATAAATAACACATGTGTAAAATAGTGAGATATAGGTATGTGATGTATATCCTAAAGTTTGTGCCTCTAGGTTATCTATTCTAGAAGTCTTTGAAACCAATTTAATGGAATTGTCGATTTAACTCAATAGCATCCCGTGCGTGCCCGGGACCACGGTCAAGATTCTCGTGTTGAATCCGAGACGTGCCGCTAAGCAGTAAACATGTAACATGTACAGATGAATGATGTCAGCAGCATCATTCCGGGGCTGGCCGATCCCGTAAAGACTTATCAGTATAAGCATTGAACTGTTGAGTTATAAGTCATATTTCATTATTGATTTTCTCTTACCCCCAAGGTTATGTGTTCAAGTCAGGTATTGATGATATAAGTCTAATGCCAACACAGGATCAAACAGGTACAGGTTTTATCTATGCAAACAACAAGTCATGTCCGTCAGGACAACAGTGTCAGGATTGTTGGCATTAGCAATAAGATCCAAGTAACAAGTCTGGTAGTGGGTCGTGAACATGTCATGTAATATATATCAACCCAATAGATGCCAAATGTAAAACCGTAATCAATATCGAAATACTACAAATGCCAGGATGCATATGTATCTATCTGTAATAGCCATTACACGTCTATTACCATATATGATGCAGTTTAGATAGCGTATTGAACTAATATAATAGTATAATGATATCATGATATTCCGGCATGCAACTAAATATGCTATTATCAGTACGGGTACAGACGGATGCTATATAACTGTAAATCGGTAGTGTTTGCTGTATAATAAAACATATGCACTATCATTTATTAAATAAGTATTAATATAATAACATTAACAGGGATAACATATTCAATCCGATTAATAACTATAAAAGTGGTATTGATTAACCATGCACAAGAAAGTTCCGTTCAGAAATTCAGCGTCATCCTGATTTGTAAAATAGCTTAAAAATAACAAACGCCCTTCAAAAGGAACATGTCATATACTAAAATAAAGCTAATTCAATAAATTTTTCATTTTTATAAATTAAAATATCTCAGGTTATTTCTACAAAAATTTATGAACGTTTGAAATTGAAAGTTTGCTGCTAGAATTTCTATGGACAACACTTCAGAGGTACTTTCATTTACAGTTTACGTTATTTAAATAATTTATTTTCATTGGGTAAATATTTCACAGAGTTATAGTATTCTGAGTTAGCTTCGTAATGAAAAGAACGTATGCTAATGATTTTTCTATGATTTATAATGAATTTTATAAAGTAGGGTGTACAGTAAATTTCAGATTTGTCGTATCCGTTTTGCGACGACGTTTCATATGTAAACTATAATATTTCAAACTATATTTTGTATAACTTTATAAAATGAAGATTATAAACTAATTAATGATAATAATAAGAAATATTACGACGATATATATATTTATAGATATAATTATAGCATGTCACAAGTTATAAACTTGCATACATTGTATATTATAAAACTGATTAATGTTAAATAACTACGGTATATAAATTATATAATATAGCCGTATGATGATGATAATAATAATAATAATAGTATGACAATGTATAAGTTAATTACATAAAATATAGTATGTAGCAAGTTGTAAACTTGTCTTGAAACAAACGCGATGAACAGAAGCAACATGACGCTATATAAATCAACACCAAGTTTTGATGGCTCGGTTAAGCTTCTAGGATGCGGCTGGAGTTGCGTCGGCGAAAATGGGTATGGGATTGAAGAACAAAGAAGGAGAATATATAAATTGATGAGGGAGAGATATGTTATATGGAGGAAGAAAGGTTTTGTGTTTAATATAAATATATATAGTATAGTTTAAATTAGGTTATAAATATATATTAGTTTTAATATATATAGATAATACCAAATTATAACCAATCTCCACCAAAATCTCATCAAAAATATATTTTAGAAAATAATTCACATATGTAAACTTCTCAACCATAATACAAGAATATATTTTAAATAACTCATACCTCTAATTTAATATTTAAAAGGATTCTAAAAATATATCTAAATTTTGTAAATATTTGATATTAGATATCTTGAGATTTAAACGTAAAACATAAAAGCAAAATAAGATATGGGATGACAACCATATGATGACAGTTAACAAAATATAATTGTTCTCCGCCGAAAGATGCGACCGGGACGTTAGGACGTCTAGCCTGAATTTTGGTGGCAGATGCTATTTGGATTTATCCGTCCATCTATCCGAAGATGCCAAGTTGATTTATGGCACCGTATATCGGAGGTTTGGAAGGATGCAGCCGTTGTAGCAGATTTCGTCAGATTCCCCCTCGTTTATGAGGGGTTTTTGATTATGGGAACGCTCTTCTCTGCAGGCGCAGGCCCCTGCAGTTAATTACGTTACCGCATCGGGATAACCACTTTCTCTTGCTCCAGAAGTTCACTTCGTGTTGTGTATATTTGTTTTATTTTTGGTTGCCGTGGATTGTATACGGAGACTAATTTATGTCGTCGTCCATAGGGCGTGGATTAGTCCAAATTCGTATGTTTTTAGATTTGGGTTTGGGTTGATTTAAGGATCGTTGATCCATTTTGAGATCAAGATCGACTTAAATGTATGTGAGCAGTTGGGGCTCGGTTGGTTTTTTGTTAAGGATACGTTAGTCCAATTTGAGACTAAGATCCACTTTATAAGGTTTTAGGATCATTTTTATTTCAGATCCAACAAAAGAGCATTTGGGCTCTATTGTTTTAGTTTAAGGACGTTTCGGTCCGTTATCGCCATTTTGGAGGCGAAGTTCTAATTTGAGGACATCTCAGTCTGTTGATCGCCATTTTGGAGGTGTGATTTTAGTTTAAAGACGTCTCGGTCCGTTGATCACCATTTTGGAGGTGGGATTTTAGTTTAAGGACATCTCGGTCCGTTGATCAACATTTTGGAAGTGAGATTTTAGTATAAGGACGTCTCAGTCTGTTGTAGCCATTTTGGAGGCAACGGTTAGTTTAAGAACATTTTGGTCCATTGATCACCATTTTGGAGCTGAGATTTTAGTTTAAGGACGTTTTGGTCTGTTGATCACCATTTTGGAGGTGAGATTTTAGTTTAAGAACGTGTCGGTCCGTTGTTGCCATTTTGGAGACAACGGTTAGTTTAAGGACGTTTCGGTCCGTTGATCACTTTTTTTGAGGTGAGATTTTAGTTTAAGGATGTCTCGGTCCGTTGTTCATCTTGCGTGCACGTGTATTTGTTACGTGACGGGATGAACAACGATGATATGAAATACATCCAGTTTGGGGTGCGGTCTGATTTGAGGTGTGCACATCAGTTTAGAAGTGCATTAAGAGAAATTGTTGGTTGTCGGGACCCGCCACCTCTCTGAAGACGTTGAGGAATTACAACGACATATATCAGAAGTGTGAAGAGATGCACCCTTAAACCGAATCCCATATTTGAAAGGTAAAGGAGTTAGTGGTAAATCTGGAAATCATCAGTCATATTTTGAGACTAAGATTTCCTCGGGAGGATGTGGAATGAATACCGTTTTGGATATCATCGGTTGGAAGATCATTAGTCTTATTTGGGACTAAGATCAGCTTGGGAAGTCATGAGCACATGGGCTCGGATGGTCTGAATCAGGGAGGTTCTATCCTTAGGGGACCTAGCCAATTTGGGCTTGGTCCATTCAGTTTTTTTTGTTGAAATGTGCCAAGCACTTGTTTGGGTTCTGTATAATCAGTCCCCTTTTTGTACAAAGAGTGCTGAGCACTTATGTAGGTTCTGACGCTCACATATAATCATGTGGGCTTTTATTCATGGGCATTGCCCAACAAGTGTTAAACACTTTACCCTTTTTTACCTTTGTATGGAGTACTAGGCACTCTTTATGGTGCCCACGTGAGGAAAACGTGAGGTGCTAGGCGCTGTCTAGTGAGTGCTAAGCACTCCTCCATTCTTTGGCGTCCACATGAGGGACACGTGAGGCGCTGGGTGCCGCTCATTGAGTGCGAAGCACTCTTTCTTCTGTGGCGCCCACGTGAGGGGCACGTGAGGCGCTGGGCGCCGCTCATTGAGTGCGAAGCACTTTCTTCTGTGGCGCCTACGTGAGGGGTACATGGGGTGCTGGGCGCTGAGCGCCGCTCATTGAGTGCTAAGCACTCTTTCTTCTGTGGCGCCCGCGTGAGGGACACGTGAGGCGCTGGGCGCTAGATTTTTCCTTATATGCTTTGTTTTGAGGAATTCGATTTCTAGTTCTTTTCTGAATCTTTGATTCTCAAGAACATGTTCTTCCCGATGAGAATTAAATTCTCAACTTGTGAAAGACTTGTCTTGTGGATCTCAGATCCAGAGAAAGAACTAAATTCTTTTAATAGGGTTGAACCCTTTAATAGATAAATGAGATACTTTGATCTCTCTTCTTTTTATTTACCTAGAGTTTTTTTTGAGAAGGGAGATCTTCTTCTTTGTTTCTTTTTGAAGCTTTCTGTTTTGTTTTAAGAAGCTTATGGGGGGTTCCTCCTTTCTAGACTTGAAGTCTTGGGTCCTTTATATAGTAGAGGCAAGTTTGTTAATTAGTTTTTGAAGAAATCTCTCATTAAGAGATCCTAATTGATTTGGGGATTTTTACCCACCATTGGATATTTGATCCAAGGGTTTCTGTTTTACAGAATAAGATTGGGGAAATATTTTCCCTCGCACAGAATTTATTCTTTAAAGCGGTGATTTTTTAATCATCGTTGGATTTTTAATCCACTGGTTCTCTATTTTATAAAGGGCAATCTTTCTTGTTTAGAAAGATTGGGGGAATATATCCCAAAAATATAATTTTATTCTATAATCCAATTTGTGGGAATGTTTTCTCATGATGGAATTTAATTCTATATTTCTGATGATTTATCATCTCCGTTGGATCTTTGATCCAACAGCTTTGCTAATATAGAGTAGAATTTAATTCTATCTGGACGCCGGTGCTCACGTGTTGTGCACATGGACGCTAATTAAGGTTTTAATTCCTTTATGTGCTTCGGACATTGACGCCCATGTGGGGCACCAATATAAGAGTTTTTAACTCTGACGCCGGCTCCCTCGTGGAAGGCATGTAAGGCGCTGCCTCTTAAATTTTGAACAAAATTTTGCTCTTTTATTGAGGAAAACAAATGCCCCTACCGTTGCGCTCACGTGGCTCACACATGAGCGGTGACACATTTTCCACCGTTCGATCTCCTAGAGAGTTGAACCGTCTCTTAAAGTTTTATAAATAGGGTCTTCGGCCCTTGAGATGGCTGCTGTTCATCTTCTTTTTAACCTTCTTCTACCTTGAGAATTTAATTCTCCTTTCAGAGCTCAGATCTCCGTTCAAAGAAAATCTTTAGTGTCAAAACTCTGTCAAAGTTTTGGTAAGAACCATGACCATGTCCTAATGTTTGAGGAATCTCTTCATGCCTTAGGGTTTTTAACCCGTTGATAGAGCTTTGCTCTTCTTTTGCAATGATCTCTTAAAGATCTAAAAAAAAAATTTACTTGAGTAGATCGTAGATCTTAAAGATCTTTTAGAGTTTTACCCTGTTAGAAATTTTGTTTTTTGAAGGTTATTTGGAATTTAATTCCCTTTCTCGAGAGGAGTTTGTTTCCCCAATCAGAGCAAAGCTCTGTTCAAATTTTGAAATTTGAAATGAAGCAGCGCTTCATAGCAGCGCCAGCGTTAAGAGTCAAAGACTCTGATGCAGCGCTCACATGCAAAGCACGAGAGCGCTCGCGCTAACAGCGCCAATGCCAAGAGTCAAAGACTCTGGGATAGCGCACCACGTGCAAAGCACGTGAGCGCTAGCACTAAGAGCGCTGCACTCTAAGCAGCGCACCACGTGCAAAGCACATGAGCGCTAGCAGATAGAAAAAATGTTCTCGGCCTTTAGATCAAAGATCCAAAGAACATGATTAAAAATCATCAATTGACCAGAATAAAATTCTGTTAAGGAAATATTCCTCAGAATCTTTCCAAACAGGAAAGATTATGCTCTGAAAAGCAGAGCACCATTGGATCAAAGATCCAATGGTGATTAAAAATCACTAAAATACATAATAAATTCTGTATAGGAAAAAGATCTCCCAATCTTGTTAAAAACAATAAGATTTCCTTCTGTAAAACAGAAGCCCTAGGATCAAAGATCCAACGGTGGGGAAATCCCCAAATCAATTAAAGAAAAGATCTCTTCAACTGATTTAATATATCAGCCTTCACTATATAAAGGCTCCAAGACTTCAAGTCTGATACAGAGGAACCCCCCCCCCCCACAAATTTTGAGAAAGTTCAGAGAGAAAAGCAAGCTTTTAGCAGCAGAAGAATTTCTTCAAGGTAAAATAAAGAGATCAAAGTATCTCATCAGAAAAAGAACTTAGTTCTTATGCTAGATCATAGATCTATAAGGAAAATGTCTTTCACAAAGAGATCATAATATCTCATTATAAAAAGGAGGAAGAAGAATTCAATTCTCTTAGGATTACAGATCCATAAAGGCAAAGCCTTTCACCAAAAACATAAGAGATTGAAATATCTCCTATAAAATAAGAACTTTGTTCTTAGATCCATGAGACAAAGTCTCTTATAAGGGAAAATTTAATTCTCAGATAGCAGAGTTGCCTAATAAGAGCCCTAGCGCTCCAATTAAACGAAGCGCATCAGCGCTCCAAATCTAGCGCACAGCGCTGCAGAGCCTTAGCGCTCCAAATTTAAAGAAGCGCTTTGCACTCATTGACTGGCGCTCAGCGCCAAGCACGCCACGTGCTCCTCACGTGTGCGCTACTTAACAGAAGCGCTCTGCGCTCATTGACTGGCGCTCAGCGACAAGCGCGCCACGTGCTCCTCACGTGTGCTCTACTTAACAGAAGCGCTCTGCGTTCATTGACTGGCGCTCAGCGTCAAGCGCGCCACGTGCTCCTCACGTGTGCGCTACTTAACAGAAGCGCTCTGTGCTCATTGGCTGACGCACAGCGCCAAGCACACCACGTGCTCCTCACATGTGCGCTAAGAGAACATAAACTGTTCTTTAAATAAAAGCCCCAGAGGTATAATGAATGCTCAGCGCTCAATAAAAGACAAAAAGGCTGTCAGAATCCAAACCAATGCTCAGCATTGTTAAATGTTCAACATTTTAACTAAAAGGGCCGAGCTCAAATTGGCCACAGAACCCTACCTCAGATTAATTGATCCCATATGCTCATAAATCCTTGATCTTAGTCCCAAATTGGACTACAGATCTCCCAACCAATATTGGTTCAAGGGTACATCTCTTCACTCCTTTGATATTTGTCGTTGTAATCCTTTAACGTTTTCAAAGAGGTGACGGGTCCCGACAACCAGACATTCCACGGACTGTGGGGTCCTTAAACTCATGGACTATGATGTCTTTAAACTTTACAGACTATGATGTCTCTAAACTACTATGGACTGTGAGGTCCTTAAACTCATAGACTATGATGTCTTTATACTCTACAGACTATGATGTCTTTAAACTCCACGGACTATGATGTCCTTAAACTTATGGACCGCAATATCCCTAAATTAAAACAATAGAGTCCAAATGTTCTTTTGTTGGATCTAAATGATCCTGTTAAGTAGATCTTAGTCTAAAATTAAACTAACGCATCCTTAACAAACGTTTAAGTTGATTTTAGTCTCAAATGAGATTAACGATCCTTAAACCCAACCCAAACCCAAATCTAAGAAAATATGGATTTGGACTAATCCCCGCCCTACGGGTGACAACATAAATTAGTCTTCGTATACAATCCACGGGTAACGAAAAATAAAAACAAACACACACGACATGAAGTGACTTTCTGGAGCAGGAGAAAGTGGTTACCGCTATGCGGTAGCGTAATTAACTGCAGGGACTTGCGCCTGCAGGGAAGAGCGTCCCCATAATCAAAAACCCCTCACAATGAGGGGGAATCTGACGAAGTCTGCTACATCGGCCGCATCTGTCCAAATCTCCGATGCACGGTGCCATAAATCAACTTGGAATCTTTGGAGAGGTGGACGGATAAAACCAAATAACATCCGCCCCCAAATTCAGGCAAGACGTTTGTCTTCCCGGTTTTTGGCAGTAAACAGATTCTGGCACGCCCAGTGGGACCTTTTCCTCTTTCCACTCCACACTTCGTGTGTCGTGTTTCGCGAACGAATCATTGTTTGCTATGGTTTCCCTTGAATTCGAGATACTAAGATTTGGTGTCTTGCTCCGTGCAGAAAACAGAAGATCAATGGCTTTCAACTGCACAAACTGCAACAACTCCTACTCCGTCCCTATTGGAGGAGTGGCCTACGGGCCTTAAGCGGCCTCCCTTTTTACGATGCCGGTGGACCAGGTGATGCAAGCCACTATAGGGCTATTCTTTGGGACCATGCTCCCACCAATGAGCTTCAACGCCCCATTGCCATTGCAAGAAGTTCTGAAGAAGTCGGTCTTTGATCGGCTTACAAATACCACGACCCCTTTCAACGGGTCGCCCAAGTCCAGTGCCTCAGTTTTCAGCAGACTGGGCCAAAGCTCAAGTGGGCCCATGAAGAAGCCCGCGATACATGAAGCGGCCATCCCAAAACGGTAGCCATTCCTGCTTCTGAAGTCGTCAAAGCGGCTTCTCCTGCTAAGGGGACGGTCTTCGCTAGACTGTCCACTCCAACTCACGCTTTAGGCGAGGTCACCAAAGTCGCTTCCCCTGCCCAAGGGTGAATCTTCTACAGGTTGAGCGCTTCTTCTCAGCGGACATTGGTCTTCAAGAGGCTGGCACCGGTAGCAACCCTTCACCAAAGCAGGGGGCATGATGAAACTACCTCCATAGCTGAACCAATACCGTCTGCTCGACACGCTCGACGTCGTCACTGGCACCGCGTGAGAAAAGCTGGGGGCAATTCCCTATCTGGACTTACCCCGCCGGCTTCAACGGTGGAAGACGATGCTGCTGTTCCAACTGGGAACAGCTTTGAACCACTCAGGAGGGTGCGCAAGAACTCTCCGACGGCCGTGCTGAAAAGGTCTCATCCACCTATGGAGAACGTTACAAAGGTGAAGCCAGAGCAGCCCCCTCAGCGGCTGTCCTCTAAAATTCATAAAGTTTGGCGACAGGTCCAAGACTCGGTGATCAACCAAGACTACTCCCGCCAACCGAAGAAGATGAAAGTTCGGCAAGAGAAGGACTACCCTGCCATGCCACAGGGGATGTCATTTATTTGGGTGCCCGCTACAACGGCTCCCTCAACTTCGACCGCCCACAAAAGAATGAGGCCAGAGAAAGTCTCCATGTCCACGACGAATCTTAAGAACACTGAATCTAAACGCCCCAAGTCTGGGGGCATGGTGGTGCACACTTTTTATATGGCATCCGGGAAAGAGGATAGCCGTATCTCTATGGGTCATCGACCACTCACCAGATCCGTAACAAAGGCCCAGGAGTAACAACAGAAGCTTCAGGAAATGTCAACACAGATGGCCACACTCACTGGGCCAAAAGAAAGCCCGGAGAAGTCGTCAGAGCAGCGTCATGAACAAGAAACCGATGCTGAGTTCCTCCGCAGAATCCTCGAGAAGAAGGAGAAAGAGGCAGCGGAACAAGCTGCCAACATAAATGAATGGCGCTTTTTTTCCAAGACATGGTCGGGATGATGATACAGCCGGATTCTCCAGCTGAAGACCCTCCGATTGTCCTTGAAGACGACAGAGGGGAGACATCGAACCCTCTTCCGGCTCTATCAACGGCCAAAGAGGAGATGATCTCCAAAGTTGCCCTGGATGACTATATAGCTTAACAGATACGAGCTCATCAGTCGAGCGTAGTGGCTAACCAAATCGTTAAAACTGGACGACCCTATCCGGGTTGGTACGATCAAATAAAGTACCCGCCGGGATATGTGATCCCTAAATTCCATGTATATATGGGGATGGGGAATCCACACCAGCACATTGCTCAATTCAGGGCTCTATGTGGCAACACTGGGGATGACGACAAACTGCTGCTTTGCCAATTCGTTGGCAGCTTGTCGGAGAAAGCATTCGAGTGGTATTCCGAGCTCCCGAATGACTCTGTCAAGACGTTTGCAGAAATGAAGTTGCTATTCACCCAGCATTTCATAAGCGCTAGTGAACACACCACGATCATGACACTCATCAATGCCAGGGTGAAGCCAGGCGAAACCTAGGTGCAGTACGCGATACAGTGGCAGAATCTATGGTCGAAGTACGAGCAGCGCATCGAAGAAGCGCCTGCGGTAGGCATGTTCATGGGTACTCTTGATCCGCAGGCGACCATATCCCAGTTCATGATTTTCTTCAAGCCAACTACTTTCCAGGCCTTGACTGATAAGCTGGCCTAAATTGATCAGATGGGTCATAGACCATCTTCTTCGAAGTTGGAATCTCGAAACGAAAAGGGAAAGAGAAAGCAACCTTCGTCGCCAATGCTCAGCAGCAGCCCAGTGGTCCAAAACCAATTGATCGCCAAAATGATAGACGGCGATTCTTTAATGAGAAACTGAAGCGCCCTTATTCGTTTTCCCAGGATAAAACGAGGAGACTGTTCGAGCTGGCGGTGCGCAACAGGCTCATCACCTTGCCGATCCAAAATGCCCATTGCAACCCGGTGAGGCCAATAATCCTAATTATTGCCCCTATCACCAAGTGGTAGGCCATCCAATCGAAGATTGCTTCGTCTTCAAAGGCTGGATTGAGGACCAATACCAACAAGGCAAATTCGCACTTTCTGAGAATTGGAAAGTAAGCCCGCCTCAGCCGCACGCTCTTAAAAGGGGGACACACCAGGGGCATCATGCTATTTTATAGAAGAAGCTCCATGAGAGGTCGCTCTTTCAGCTAAGACGAAAAGAATGCTGAAGGATCTCCAAACATGCCCGGCGATCAGGTGGAAAAATCCGCTGGAACCCGAGGTCATTGAGGGAATGCTGAAGCCATGCCTGACTCCAAGAATTGGTAGCGATAATCAAAATGCTCAGGCCCAGCCGTCAAAGTCTTCGAAGAAGAAGAAGAAGACCAAAAAGCCCATGAAGCCTGATGACAAGCGCACGGACCTGCAAAAACATATTGACGCGCTGGAGGAATATAACCAGAAGGCGCGAACCTCGGTCACACTCCAAGAGTTTCTCAACCACATCCTTAAAGATAGAGATGGCGATGAAGATGAGGGAGAAGACTCGTTAGACAAACCTGAAGATTATGTGGCAAGCTGCCACGTGATCTCTCACTCGTCAGTAGATGGTGAAGAAGCTCCTGATACAGAGAAACTGGGGGCAGATCCCGAACCGGAACTCCTAGGACCGTCAGACGAGATGATTGACATATTCCTGAACAAAGCTCTTCTGAAAAGCAAAGCTGATCAGGAGCGTGAAATCGCCGTATACGAAATACCCCAATCGGATAGGAGCACTTCGGCCGCCAGCAAAAGCAGGTTCAAGACAAGGAAAAGGTTCGTCAAAGCCATATCGATGGGAATGAAGCTGCCACCCTCCGAAGGAAACACTCCTGATAGGATACACCTTAACGAAGATGATGCACATCTAAACTACTGCTTGTACCATCGGAGGACCTCACACCCTACTGAAGAATGCAACACCTTTAAAAATTGGTAGCAGGGATACGTTGCTCGCTGGCAGCATTTCAAGCGGATGAAGTGCAAAACTCATCGGGAACAAAGAAGCACGACAGATGAGCATAAAAGAATTGCCGGTGAATGTCACATGGTTAATTCCTGGGGATCGCAAGTTCTCACCTTCGGGAGTGATTCTGATGAAGAAATAGCCCTCGGCCCTCTCTTCAAGGAATCCATCTCTGAAATAGAAGAGATGAAGACCTGCGAGAACATTCAGCTGCGCAATCGCACGCTACCTGAAAAGAATCTTGGACCCGCAAACAAGGGATCGAACAAAATGGATAAGGGGAAAGAAAAGGTCCCTGAGGATATCACCCTCGATGACCGAGTCGTCGAAGAGCTGGAAGCCAAGGACCCGCCAAAGAAAAACAAGGTGGATTACAACGTTCTGGCACACCTGAGGAAGATACTCTCGCAACTAAGCATTCTCGACACCCTTCTGCTATCCAAAGAGACGAGAGACTCTCTGATTAAGGCATTACAAGAGCCTGATCGTTTCAAGCTTTCCTCGCTGAAGAAAAGATGAAGGACGAGCTGGAAGAAATTCACACAGCTGACATCACTTTTGGTGATGAAGATCTCCTTCTCGGAACATGCGAGCACAACCGTCCCCTATATGTCTCCGGGTATTACCATGACATTAAGATAGGGAAGATCCTAGTTGACAATGGGTCCTCTGTCAATCTCCTAAATGTGAGGGTGCTAGAAGAAATCTGCATGAGTGTTCAACACCTCGCTCGGGATAAAATCACCATCTCCGGTTTTGACTCCCAGTCATCACGGACGCTCGGGTCTATAATACTGACGTTATGCTTTGGGCTGCTCGTCACTGATATCAAGTTCCATGTCATTGATGCCAAGACTTGCTACAATGCTTGGCTCGGCCAGCCTTGGTTACACGAGTACAACATTATCCCTTCTACACAGTATCAGTGTATGAAGTACTTCAAAGATGGGCTTGAATACACTGTGACAGGGGAGCTGAACCCATTCTCCGTAAACGAAGTCTGAAAGTACGAAGATGCAAAGTACTTCTTACAAGGCTTTGAAGACATGGAAAGATGCCGTAAACCTGAGGATAAGCAAAAAGCTATCACCACCATTCCGGTCTTCGAGAGCGATATCGAGGAGGAAGAAGAGATAGTCTATTCGGTACCTCCCCGATACAACAAAACGGGACCGTGTACCCCTATTCTGGTCTTTGGCAGTGACTTTAAAGACGAGGTCAACACAGTATTCTCGGCTCGTCCATCAGTGCAAGCCTTCATTGGAGATGATCCGAGTTTGTAGATCGCCATGGTTCCGCAAGAGCATTACAAAGAGCTCGACGCACTTGATACCTACAGTGTGCAAGAACTGCAGACGTTCTACGTCCCTCCCAGGAGAACAGATGAAAAGACGATTCTATTTTATCGATCCGCGGAAACCAAAGTGGAGAAAGAAATCTGGCATGGCGCCGATTCTACGCTTGACAGGCTCCAGCCCATCTGTCTGCCCAGATACTACACAGAAGGATTAAAAAGGTTGTTGAGTCTCCAAGGCGTACCCTTCAAACAGACTACTCGACAAGCTCAATTCTACAAAAGGATCTGGAACGTCCCCGGAACTCAGCGAAAATTGCCCAACGGGAGAATGGAAACGATCGGGCTTGGATATTTTCAATCCAAGAAACAGAAGTGATTCCATGGCTGCCACGTTATACATGACTTTGATGAAGAAGGAGATGCTCTGTTAGAAGACGCTAACCCTGAACCAAAACGAGGTCCCGCCATGAAAGTGCCAAGTCCGTCGTTCGAATAACAGATGGACAAGCTAATAAAGGAAGCGGGTCAAAAGGTCCGGGATGACCATAGCCGCGAAATGGCCACTTATGAGAAAGCCAGGATGCAACGCCTCCTTCAGCAGGCTGCGGAGAATGACGATACTCTTCGTCGCCAGCCCTTCATACAAAAGACCCGACGCGGAGGCAAAAACAGATTAAAGAATGGAAAAAATGTCCGACAGCGGCCAAGCGGGTCCAAGAAGCCATGCGATCGAGAATTGAGCAGCCAGGATCCGTCTCTTATAAAGAAGATGGGTCGAGCATATTCTTTTCCCCAAGACAAGACAAGGAAAATATTCGATCTTGTCATAAAACATCAGATGGTGACACTCCCGGAATCCAAACACCCCGATAAAGAAAACGAGGTTCATCACCCGGATTATTGCTCCTATCACCGAGCGATAAGACATCCTCTCGAAGAATGCTTCACATTCAAAGACTGTGTAGAAGACCAGTATCAGCAAGGCAGGTTTTCTTTATCCAGTAGGTGGAAGGTAACCCCACCACAGAAGCATGAACCGAAAGCCACGTATGCAGCGACAGTAAAGCCGGATCAACATCGGTCTTGGAAGCAATCTCGTACCTGTCACGCGATAACGCTGTCAGGAGAAGGAGTACGCGAGGATATGGATGACCTCTCCTTGTGCTTTGAAAACGATGATGACGAAGTGATCTCAGAGTTTCCACCGGCACCAAAAGAGCTGGAAGATGGGATACATACTACTGCAGATAACCTCAGAAAAATCGACTTGGGGACGGCAAATGACCCACGGCCGACGTTCGTCAGTAAGCTGTTGTCTGAAGAAAAGGTGGCTACGCTCAAAGACTTGCTCATGCAGTATAAAGACTATTTCGTATGGAACTATTCCGAGATGCCAGGATTATATTCAGAAATAGCTGTCCACAAATTAGCGATTTCTCCTGACGTCAAGCCAATCAAACAAGCACCGAGAAGAATGCGGCTCAAACTTGAAATGAGCATCAACGCCGAGGTCAAGAAGCTAATCGACTCCGGCTTCATCCAAGAGGTTCAATACTTGTTCCCCTCCGAAAGACGCGACGAAGACGCGATAAACGTCTTGCCTGAATTTCGGGGCAGATGCTAATTGGTGCTATCCGTCCACCTCTCCGAAGATGCCAAGTTGATTTATGGCACCATGTATCGAAAGTTTAAATGGATGCGGCCGATGTAGCAGATTTCGTCAGATTCCCCCTCGCTTGAGAGGTTTTTGATTGTGGGGACGCTCTTCCCTGCAGGCGCAAGCCCCTGCAGTTAATTACGCTACTGCATCGCGGTAACCGCTTTCTCCTTCTCCAGATGGTCACTTCGTATCGTGGGTGTTTGTTTTGTTTGTGGTTGCCCGTGGATTGTATACGGAGACTAATTTATATTGTCGCCCGTAGGACGTGGACTAGTCCAAATCCGTATCATCTTAGATTTGGGTTTAGGGTTTGGATTTAAGGATACGTTAGCCTAATTTGAGACTAAGATCAACTTAAACGTATGTTAAGGATACGTTAGTCTAATTTTAGACTAAGATCAACTTAATGGGATCGTTTAAATCCAACAAAAGAGCATTTGGACTCTATTGTTTAGTTTAGGGACATTGCGGTTGATTACCAGTTTAAGAACATGGTGGTCCAATGTTAGTTTAAAGATATCACGGTTGAGGTTAAGGACATCATAGTCCATGGGTTTAAGGACCCCACAGTCCAATGTTAGTTTAAAGACATCACGGTCGAGGTTAAGAACATCATAGTCCATGAGTTTAAGGACCCCACAGTCCGATGTTACTTTAAAGGCATCACGGTCGAGGTTAAGGACATTATAGTCCATGGGTTTAAGGACCCCACAGTCCGATGTTAGTTTAAAGACATCACGGTCGAGGTTAAGGACATCATAGTCCATGAGTTTAAGGACCCCACAGTCCGATGTTAGTTTAAAGACATCACGGTCGAGCTTAAGGACATCATAGTCCATGGGTTTAAGGACCCCACAGTCCGATGTTTAGAGACGTCATAGTCTGTGAAATGTGTGGTTGTCGGGACCCGTCACCTCTCTGAAAACGTTGAAGGATTACAACGACAAATATCAGAGGAGTGAAAAGATGTACCCTCAAACCAAAGTGGATTAAGTGATCTGTAATCCAATTTGGAACTAAGATCAATTAATTAAATTATGAGCACATTGGCTCAGTTAAGTCTGAATTGAGGACTTGTGACCAACTTGGGCTAAATCCAATCAAATTTGAAGAGTTGGCCCTTTGTTGGACCATTAACACTTGTCTGGGTTTAAGCCCACATCATTTAGCAATGCTAAACAAGAATTTGAGGGCTTTGATAACAATTTTATCTTTGACTGAGCATGGAACATTATAGCTCTGAATTTTATTCAATTTTGAGATTCAGTTGAAGGGGAGTCTTTTGCCTCTGGAAAATTAGCCGATTTGGCTAAAAATAGTGTTAAACACTAGAGAACAATAGTGTTAAACACTGAAAATACAACTCTCAAATTAATGTTAAACACTAGAAGACAACAGTGTTAAACACTGGAAATACAATTCTCAATTTAGTGTTAAAAACTAGAAGACAACAGTGTTAAACACTGGAAATACAATTCTCAATTTAGTGTTAAACACTAGAAAATGACAGTGTGAAACACTGGAAATAAAGTTGTCAAATTAGTGTTAAACAATAGAGAGGAAAGGGTCACGTGGGGACACGTGAGGGTACCCAAAGACGGGGCCAGATCCCCTTTGTTCTATTCTCAAGTCTGCAAATAAGTGTTAAATACTTTTAATTTTTAGCCATCACGTGTTGGTACGTTATAGGCACTCATGCGCTGATTTATTAAGGCATTTATTAGGGGTCACGTGGTAACACGTGAGAGCGCCCAAAGCCCACATTTCCTTTGCTTTTATTCTTTTTGTTTTGGAAGTCACGTGGGGGCACGTGAGGCATTGCCTCAAAGCCTTTTCCTTTTCATTTTTGGGGATCTTTTCAGGGGTCACGTGGGGACACGTGACCTTAATTCTTTGCATGCATGGAGATCTTTTAAGTCTCCTTATTTTTTAAGAATTAAATTCTCTGTAGGGTTAAACCCTAATTATGCTTTTGGTGGAATTAAATTCCTACTGTGAAATAATTAAATTCTTATGTAGGCTTAAACCCTAATTACCTTTTAGGGAAATTAAATTCTCATATATGTAAAAGAATTAAATTGTCTGTAGGGTTAAACCCTAATTTCATTTTAGGAGGAATCAAGTTCCTGTAAATTTGAGAGAATTAAATTCTCAATTAGGGTTAAACCTTAGTTTTGTCCATCTTGAAGTAATTAAATTTCTATAATTTTAGGAGAATTAAATTCTCAGATAGGGTTAAACCCTAGTTTTATCTCGGGAGAATTAAATTCTCTAAACTCAATTCCCCCTCTAAGTTTTGGACCTGCATGGCAAAATCTCAACCCGATGAGAATTAAATTCTCAATTTATGGGGAGATTTGCTTCTGCAGATCTTCAACCAGAGAAAAAACTAAGTTCTTTTTGTAGAAGAGTAAAACTCTTAGATTGAGAATTAAATTCTCTTTTTTATTTTATGAAGCTTTGATCCCTTTCTCTTTTCTCACCTAGGGTTTTCTTTCTTGAGAATTAAATTCTCCTTTCTTTTCTCTCTGCTATTTCCTTTTAGAAAATTTCAAGATCCCCCAAAAATTCTCCTTTTTCTTCCCCTCTTGGCTCCTATTTATAGGAGAAGGAAAAGAATCAATTTGTTTAGCAGATATTTCATTGAAAGATTTTGTTTGTTTTCATAATTAATATGATCCTTAAGATCACTCATTGAATTTTATTCACCATTGAATTTTCAATCCAAAAGATATTCTGTTTGTTATTTTTGGTGAAATTTAGGGAAATTTTTCCTTGTCTAAAATCTTTCCATAAATTGGTGATTTTTAATCACCATTGGATTTTTAATCCAACGGTGCTCCATTTTACAGAACACCATCTTTTTTGTCTGGAAAGATTTAAAGAAATATTTTTCTAGTTAGGGTTTTTTTGATTTCCCTTAATTAGAATTTAATTCTATTATTTTAGAGATTTTAGGGTCCCATCACGTGTTGACACGTGACGCCCTCGATAAAGCATTTGACTAAAATTTAATTCTATTATTTCAAAGAACTCAGGAATTTTCACGTGTCAGCACGTGACCCTTGGTCATGTGTGGGCACGTGATGCCCCATTGGGATTTTTCCTGTTGTTTTATTATGATTTATAATCCATTTTTAGTGAGTTTAAGAGGCCCATCATGTGTGGGCACGTGACTCATATTGATTAGAGTTTAATTCTATTACTTAAAGAGCCTAAGAACCCATCACGTGTCTGCACGTGACCTTTGGTCACGTATGGATACGTGATCCCCCATTAGGGTATTCCTGATTGTTTTATTGCACTTTTAATTTTCTTCAGTGGGTTTTCAAAGGCCTATCACGTGATGGCACATGACCCCATTTAATTATTTATTTTATTTAGTGCCTACAAGGTTTGCCTGTAAATGGTCACGTGTGGGCACGTGATGCCCGGTCACGTATGGGCACGTGATGCCTCATAACTTTTGATCCCGGATGAATTATGAGGCCCATAATATATCAAATCGAAGGATTTTTTGAGACGCTTTCGATACCATCAGAATTTAGCTATTTCTCATTCGGGAGTTTGTCAAAATACAGCGCGGACAATACTGGTTCGCATTTTCTTAAGTGTATCGCTGCCATTTGATACCTTAGGCGCTTTTGCGCAGAAATTTTTGGCGGGAAAAAATGTCCCCCACTACTTTGCCCATGTAAGTATGTACGTGGGTGAAGTAGTGCAGAGTTATGCATGGCAATAGAATTGATGGCTTAGAAGACAAGTTTAGGGTTCTTGTAACCTAAGACTTTTTCATCTTCATGAGCCGTAAGGATCTCAAGAAGGTTTTTTATCCCTACAGGTCAAGAGGATCCCGCATGTGTATTTTCTTCTTAGGGGTCGTGAGGACTCCTAAGTGCGTTTTCTCTTGAGAGTCATAAGGATCTCACAAGAGAATTTTCTCCCTTACAAGTCGAGAGGACTCATAAGTGATTGTTTCCCTCCTTGTCGATATTTGACTTTGGGGAATGCGGCCCATAGATAGTCCATCTTAACCTCTTTGTATGGCAGTGATGGCATAGGAGACAGGTTTATGATCTGTTACCTAAGACTTTTCAATTTTATGAGCCATGAGGGTCTCATAAAGACTTTTCTCCCTATGGGTCAAGAGAATCCCGTAGGTGTAATTTCTCCTTAAGAATCGTGAGGATTCCTAAGTGTGTTGTCGCTTGAGAGTCGTAAGGATCTCACAAGAGAATTTTCCCGCTTACCAATCAAGAGGACTCGTAAGTGGTTGTCTCCCTCTTTGTCGAGATTCGACTTTGGAGAGTGTGGTCCGTGAGTGGTATGCAAGAGTCCATCTCGGACCGACCTGCAGAACCTCAGTACTTAGGAAACAGGTTTTTTAATCCCCACCGTCTAAGGCTATTCCCTACGAGTCGAGACGAATCGAGAGGTTCTCGCAAGGATGTCCTAATGTCACAGTTAACCTCTGCTCTTTACGACAGAGGTCCGTTAGGGTCTGTGGTACTAGGATTTTGCCATCGTACCGTCGCGTTGGCTGATGTATCTCTTGATAGGCAATCTTGCTGTTCGAGTAGCCTTGCGACTTTCGTGTCTCCGATCCCTTTGGGGGCTGGACAAGATGTCTTCAAGCAATTTTCTTAGGCAGTTTGACCGTCTGAAGAGCAAGCGTTAGGAATTTTGCCATGCCGCTTTTTACTTGAGGTTAGGCTCATTTTGGAGAGCCCCGATGAGTCATAACCACTCCGCGCTGGTGTGGGATGATCTCTGATAGTCTTTCAGGTTTTATATAAGTTGCCGTCAAGACCCTGAAGCTAGGAATTTGGCCTTTGCTTCGTTTTGCTGGCATTGCGTCTGCTAAAACGAGACGAATGTTGCGGTTGTCTCTAGGTTGCGTGTGAACCATCGAGGGTTGGAACTAGGGATTTTGCCATGGTTCCGTTGTTTGATTGTCACATCTGGATCCTGCTGGAGGAAGAACGCTGGGGTGATTTCTCGTCTGCTCTATCGAGACGAACGTCGAGGTGGCGATCATTCCATGCTGGTATAGGATGATCTCCGGTAGTCTTTCAGGTTTTATATGAGTTGCCGTCAAGACCCTGAAACTAGGAATTTGGCCTTCGCTTCGTTTACTAGCATTGTGTCTTCTGTAACGAGACGAATGTCGCGGTTGTCTCTAGGTTGCATGTGAACCGTCGAGGCTTGGAACTAGGGATTTTGCCGTGGCTCCGTTTGTTTGATTGTCGCGTCTGCATCTTGTTAGAGGAAGAACGCTGAGGTGACATCGCGTCTAATGTATCGAGACGAACGTCGAGGTGGCGATCACTCTATGCTGGTGTGGGATGATCTTCGATGGTCTTTCAGGCTTTATATGAGTTGCCGTCAAGACCCTGAAACTAGGAATTTGGCCTTCGCTTCATTTGCTTTGGCGTTGCGTCTGCTGCATCGAGATGAACGTCGAGGTGGTACTGGGATTTTGCCATCACTCCGCTTTGTTTTGACCGTGAGGTCTTTTGTTGACTTTGCGTCTGCATCCTGCTGGACTGCGGAGGAATGCCGTTGTTGACATCTCGTCTGCTGAATCGAGATGAATGTCATGGTGGTGATCACTCCTCGCTGGTGTGGGATGATCTCCGCTGGTCTTTCAGGCTTTATATGAGTTGCTGTCAAGATTCTAAAGTTAGGAATTTGGCATTCACTTCGTTTGGCATGTCTGAATCCTGTTGGAGGAAGGACGCTGTAGCGGCATCTCGTCTGCTGTATCGAGACGAACGTTGAGGTGGAGCTGGGATTCTGCCATCACTCCACTTTGTTTTGACCGTGAGGTCTTTCGTTGACGTGGCAGCTGCATCCTGCTGGACTGCGAAAGAACGTCGTCGTTGACATTGCGTCCGCTGTAACGAGACAAATGCTGAGGTGGAGTTGGGATTTTTCCATCACTCCGCTTTGTTTTGACCGTGAGGTCTTTTGTTGATGTTGGATCTGCGTCCTGCTGGACTGCGAAGGAACACCGTTGTTGACACTGCGTCTTCTATAAGGAGACGAATGCTGAGGTAGAGCTGGGATTTTGTCGTCACTCCGCTTTGTTTCGACCGTGAGGTCTTTTATTGACGTTGCATCTGCATCCTGCTGGACTGCGGAGGAACGCCTGTTCCCGCCAAAATTTTGGCTCACAACCCGCTCCCTTATAAAAAAAATAAATAATAATAAAAAATAATAATAAAATAAAAAATGAAGGGAAAAACTCCACATGTAAAGAATGTAACAAATGCCTCAAAGCCAAGAGTTAAAATATTGTGAAGCAACGCTTCGATGCAGCGCCAAGTGCGCTGCGTCCTAAACAGCGCGCCACGTGCGCTGCGCTCCAAGCAGCACACCACATGCCATACACGTGTGCGCTAGCGCAATGTGCGCTACCTTCTAAATAGCGCACCACGTGCAAAGCACGTGTGCGCTAGCGCTAGGTGCGCTGCGCTCCAAGCAGCGCATCATATGTCAAACACGTGTGTGCTAGCGCAATGTGCGCTGCCTTTTAAGCAGCGCACCACATGCAAAGCACAGGTGCGCCAGCGCTGGAACCTAAAAGCTCCCTAACCGTCAGATCAAAGATCTAATAATAATGATAAATCATTAATTAATCAGAAACTAAATTCTGTTAAGCAAAGATTCCTCAAAATCTTTCCAAATAACAATATTGTGCTCTGTAAATCAGAGCACCGTTGGATCAATGATCCAATGGTAAATAAAAATTACCAAAAGACAGAATAAATTCTGTATGGAAAGATCTTTCCAATCTTGTTAAAAACAAGAAGATTTCCTTCTGTAAAACAGAAACCCTAGGATCAAAGATCCAATGGTGGGAAAACATCCCCAAATCAATCAGAGAAAGATCTCTTTAACTGATTTAACAAATCAATTGGCCCTATATAAAGGCCCCAAGACTTCAAGTCTGATATAGAGAAACCCCCCTACAAATTTTGAGAAAACTCAAAGAAAGAAGAGCAAGCTCTTAGCAAAAGAAGATTATTTCTTCAAGGTAAAGAGTGATTCTTGAACACAGAGATGAAACCATCTCGTAAAAAGAAGAACCATTTTCTAAAAAGATCAGAGATCTAAGAAAAAGACCAAGGTCTTTAATAAAAAAGAAAAGATCAAAAAGATCTAATCATAAAAAGATTAAAAAAAGTATTTTACTTCATTCATAGATCTTTTGATCTATAAAAGCAGAGCCTTTTATAAAAACAAGAACTTTTGTTCTTAGATCTTGAGGAAAAAACCTCCTTTGAAGAACATAAATTTGTTCTTTGATCTTAAAATTGATCAAATACGGTTTGCGCTATTGAAAAGTGCCTTGCACTCATGAATTGCGCCTTGCGCTCATTGGACCGGCGCTCAGCGCCGAAACCTGCCACGTGTCAACCATAGACACAATCTACGCTTTGCGTTTCTAAAACAGAGCACTGCGCTCATGGGCTGGCGCTTAGCGCCAAGCGCGCCATATGTCACTCACCGGTGCGCCAATAGAATAGCGCAATGCGCTCATAAATTAAAAGCGCAATGTGCTAACAAACTAGCGCTTAGCGCTAAGCGCGACATGTGTCCTCTTCGTGTGCGCTACCTGACAGAAGCGCAATGCGCCTGGCGCGCCACGTGGCGCACTGTCAGAACAAGCTTTATTTCTGAAGAATACTATGCATTCAATATAAGACAAAAATGTCAAAGCCCAATGCCTAGCATTATTGAAAGGGCTGAGCCCAAATAAAGGCTTAATATCCAGAGCAACTAAAAATGTTAAACATTTTTAATTGGACTTAGTCCCATTCTGGCCATAAGTTCTCAACTTATATTGAACTGAGCACATCTGCTCATAAATACTCAACAGATCTTAGTCCCAAACAGGGCTACAGATCTTTCAAACAATTCACACTGGTTCGAGGGTACATCTCGTTACTCCTCTGATATCTGTCGCTGTAATCCTTCAACATCGTCAGAAAGGTGACGGGTCCCGACAACCACACATTACTACGGACTGTGGGGTCCCTAAAACCATAGACTATGATATCCTTAACCTCGACCATGATGTCTTAAAACTAAAAACGGACTGTGGGGTCCCTAAACCCATGGACTATGATGTCCTTAACCTCGACCGTGATGTCTTAAAACTAACAATGGATTGTGGGGTCCCTAAACCCATGGACTATGATGTCCTTAATCTCGACCGTGATGTCTTAAAAATAACATCGAACTGTGAGGTCCTTAAACCCACAGACTATGATGTCCTTAACATCGACCGTAATGTCTTAAAACTAACATCGGACTGTGAGGTCCTTAAACTCACGGACTATGATGTCCTTAACCTCGACCGTGATGTCTTAAAACTAACATTGGACTGTGGGGTCCTTAAATCCATGGACTATGATTTCCTTAACCTCGACAGCGATGTCTTTAAACTAACAATGGACCGTAATGTCCTTAAACTAACAATCGACCGCAATGTCACTAAACTAAACAATAGAGCCCAATTGTTCTTTTGTTGGATCTAAATGATCCCGTTAAGTTGATCTTAGTCTAAAATGAGACTGACGTATCCTTAACAAACATTTAAGTTGATTTTAGTCTCAAATGAGGCTAACGTATCCTTAAACCCAACCCCCAAACCCAAATCTAAGAAAGATACGGATTTGGACTAGTCCACGCCCTACGGGCGACGACATAATTTAGTCTCCGTATACAATCCACGGGCAATTACAAGCAAAACAAACACCCACGACACGAAGTGACCATCTGGAGAAGGAGAAAGTTGTTATCGAGATACGGTAGCGTAATTAACTGCAGGGGCTTGCGCCAGCAGGGAAGAGCATCCCCACAATCAAAAACCCCTCAGATGAGGGGAAATCTGACGAAGTCTGCTACATAGGCCGCATCCGTTTAAACCTTCGATACACGGTGCCATAAATCAACTTGGTATCTTCGGAGAGGTGGATGGATAGCACTAATTACTATCTGCCCCGAATTTCAGGCAAGACGTACATCGCGTCTCCTCTGCATCTTTCGGAGGGGAACAATGTCGTTGTTTACATTGCGTCTGCTGTATCGAGACGAATATTGAGGTGGAGCTGGGATTTTGCCGTCACTCCGCTTTGTTGATGTTGCGTTCGAATCCTGCTGGAATGAGGAGGAACACCGTTGTTGTTGTTCTGGGATGCAGATGTTGCCGTCAAGATCTGACTCTCCCTTTGACAAGGTCTGGTGGGGAAATGTGGTCCCCTTTTTGTTTATACCCCTGGATTGTATACATGGATCGATGTGATCTCACCTGTAGGGCATAAATTTCATTTTTCTTTATTTCTTTCCGCGATGCTCTATCATTTCAGCTTTTATATCGCGAAGGCGATTGCCCAATCATTTCGGCTATTTGTCGCGGTGCCCAATCATTTCGGCTATTTGTTTTATTTTTACTCGCTTTTTATTGCAAGTTGCCCAATCATTTCGGCTATTTTACATGCATACATTTTTACTTACTGATTTTGTTGCAAGTTGCCCCATCATTTCGGCTATTTTGCATGCATGTTTTGCTCGTTAACTTTTTGCCACAAGTATGGAACTTGGAATCTGGTGCCAATCTTAGCATCAGTATCGCTGCGACTGGAATGTTGCCAGGAGCGAATCATCATTTGCTATGAAAGGACTTGGAATTTGATACCGATTTAGGCATCAGCATCGCTACAACTGGGATATTTCCAGGAGCGAATCATCATTTTCCTTAAAAGGACTTGGAATTTGATACCGTTTTAGGCATCAGCATCGCTACCACTGGGATATTACAAGGAGCGAATCATCATTTGCCGTGAAAGGACTTATGATTTGATACCGATTTGGGCATCAGCATCGCTACAACTGGGATATTGCCAGGAGCGAATCATCATCTGCCTCTGTCAATGTCGAACAAAGATGGATTAGGAAACAGGGTTAGGATCCTGTCGACTAAGGCTTTTGACTTCATGAGCCGTAACGGTCTCATAAAGGTATTTCTCCCTACGAGTCGTGAAGATCTCGTAGGTGCGTTTTCTTCTTAGGAATCGTGAGGATTCCTAAGTGTGTGTTCTCTTATAAGTCGTAAGGATCTTACAAGTGTGGTTTCTCCTTTTAAGTCGAGAGAACTTACAAGGGTCGCTCATCGTGTGAGGATATCCCTAGTCACTGGTGGGACTTTGTTAAGGAAAGGTTTATTCGTGCCCGTGGATTGTATGCAAGGGTCAGCATTGAGCCGCTTGTAGGGCAGCATTGGAGGTTGTGGTGGCCGCTTAAGAACAGGTTCAAATCCCTGTAGCTTAAAACTCTTGAATCTTATGAGCCGTGAGGGTCCCATAAGAGGGTTCTCCTTACGAGTCGTGAGGATCTCGCAAGTGTAATTTCTTCTTAGGAGTCGTGGGGACCCCTAAGTGTGTTGCTCCCTTATGAGTCGTAAAGATCTCACGCAGGTGGTTTCTCCTCAAAAGGTCGAGAGGACCTTACAAGTGTCTTTTAACGAGATTGCGCCCTTTCAGATTTTCACAAAACTCGCCGGTAGCCCTGCTGTTTTTACTCACGGAGCCCTTTAGGGTTTTCATCCGTGCCGATTTCGCTTATGGACACACCGTTTCTTTACAAGTCTGCGCCCTTTCGGGTTTTCACAAATATCGCCGGTAGTCCTGCTGTTTTTACTCACGGCGCCCTTTCGGGTTTTCATCCGTGCCCATTTCGCTTATGGACATACCATTTTTTTTATGAGTTTGCGCCCTTTCGGGTTTTCATAAACATCGCCGGTAGTCCTGCTGTTTTTACTCACGGCGCCCTTTCGGGTTTTCATCCGTGCCCATTTCGCTTATGGACATACCTTTTTTTTTCTTCTTTTTAACACGTCAGCATGAAGATGCCATGGGTTGGTAGTAGTTTAACGACGTTTCGGTCATCAACCAGTTTTAAGACATAGTGGTCCTTCGTTAGTTTAACGACGTTTCGGTTTACAGCCAGTTTTAAGACGTAGTGGTCCTTCGTTAGTTTAACGACGTTTCGGTCTACCGTTGCCATATTTGAGGCGAGTTTCTAGTTTACGGACTTTTCGGTCCATGGGGCTTTCTCTATGAATGAGCACGATGCCTCCGGCATGTCCATCTTTTTCGGAGCATGTGGTTGTGGCGGGTTTACTTTCCAGTTCTCGGACAGTGCAAATTTGTCATGTTGGTATTGGTCTTCGATCCAGTCTTTAAAGATGAAGCAATCTTCAATTAGATGGCTTACCGTTTGATGGTAAGGGCAGTAATTAGAATTGTTGACATCGCCTGGCTGCAACGGACGTTTAGGGTCCAGCAGATTTATAAGTCTGTTGCGTATTGCCATCTCGAACAGTCTCCTCGTTTTTATCCCGGGGAAACGAGTAAGGACGTCCTAGTCTCTCCTCGAGGGATGGGCGTGGACGTACGTTGTTTTGGCGAACAACCGGCTTTAAGTTGCTCGGCTGTTGTTGAGTATTGGCGACAAAAGTCGCTTTCCCCTTCCCCTTTTCGTTCCAAGGCTCCATCTTTGAAGGGGAAGTCCTATGGCCCATCTGGTCCATTTGGGCCAGCTTGTCGATCAAGACTTGGAAAGTGGTCGGTTTGAAGAACATCATGAATTGGGAGATGGTCGCTTGAGGGTCGAGAGTGCCCATGAACATGCCCACTGCAGGCGCTTCTTCGACACGCTGCTCGCACTTTGACCATAAATTTTGCCATCGTATCACGTATTGAACCCATGTCTCGCCTGGCTTCACCCTGGCATTGATTAATGCCGTTATTGGGATGCGTTCACTAGCACTCGCGAAACGCTGGGTGAATAGTAGCTCCATCTGTGCAAAAGTTTTGACGGAATCGTTGGGATGCTTCGAATACCATTCGAAGGCCGTCTCCGCCAAGCTGCCAACGAATTGGCGAAGCAGCAACTTATCATCACCTCCGGTGTTGCCGCACAAGGCTATGAATTGAGCGACGTGCTGGTGTGGATTTCCCGTCCCCTTATATACGTAGAATTTGGGGATCATGTATCCCGGCGGGTACTTTATCTGGTCGTACCAACCCAGATAGGGTCGTCCAGTCTTAACAATTTTCCCAGCCGCTTCATCCGCCTGATGAACTCGTATCTGCTGAGAGATGTAATCATCGAGCATGGCTTTGGAGATGGTCTCCTCCTTGGCTGCTGACGGAGTCAGAAGAGGATTTGATGTTTCTCCTCTATCATCTTCAATTATTACTGGAGGATCTTCGGCTGGAGAGTCCGGCTGGATCATTATGCCCACCATATCTTGGAATAGAAGGGCCATTTGTTTTATATTGGCCGCTTGTTCCGCGTCCTCCTTATCCTTCTTCTCAAGCATTCTTCGAAGGAATTCGACATCAGTTTCCTGTTCACGGCGCTGCTCTGAAGATGTCTCCGGCTTGCTTTAGGTACCGTAAGTGCGGCCATTGCAGTCAGCATCTCCTGAAGTTTTTGCTGCTGTTCCTGGGCCTTTGTTACAGCAGTGACCCGTAGAGATACGGCTATTCTCTTTTCCGGAAGCCATATAAATAGTATGCACTACCATGCCCCCAGACTTGGGGCGTTTAGGTTTGGTAGTCTTGCGATTCGTCGCAGACTCAGGGATTTTCTCCGGCCTTCTCCTCTTGTAAGCGGTCGAAGTTGAGGGGGCCATTGCAGTGGGCACCCAAGTAGCTGTCGTCTTTTGTGGCTTGACAGGATGGTCCTCTTCTCGCTGAACTTTCACCTTTTTCTGTCGGCGAGAGTAATCTTGATCAATCACCGAGTCCTGAACATGTCGCCAGACTTTATAAATTTTAGAGGACAGCCGTTGAGGGGACTGCTCTAGCTTCACCTTTGGGGCATTCTCCATGGGTGGAGGAGATCTTTTCAGCACGGCAGTCGGAGAGTTCTTGCGCACCTTGTTAAGCAGTTCAAAGCCGTTCTCGGTTGGAACAGCGGCATCGATCTCCACCGTTGGAGCTGGTGTAGTAAATCGAGGTGGAGAGCTGCCCCCAGCCTTCCGTACTCGGCGCCAGTGACGACGGCGAGCATACCGCGAAGATGTTGTTGGTTCAGCTATAGGGATGGCTTTGTCATGCCCCCTGTTCTGGTCAGGCGCTGCTGGTACTAGACTCTTGAAGACCGACGTCCGTTGAGTGAGGATAGCCAACCTATCAAAAGAAGACTTTCGCGCAGGGGAGAAGTTTTGACGACTTCGTTTGGGGCGAAAGCCAAAATGGTCAATCTAGCGAAGACCGACCCCTTGGCAGGAGAAGCCGCTTTGATGACTTCGGGAGCAGGGATGGCTATCCTCTTTGGAATAACCCTTTCTGGGATTGCAGGCTTCTTCACGGGACCGTTGAAGCTTTGGCCCAGTCTGCTGAAAACTGAGGCGTTTGGTTTGGGCGATCCGTTGAGAGAGGCCGCAGTAGTTGTAAGCCGATCAAGGACCGACTTCTTCTGAGCTTCTTGAGATGGTACAGAAGCGCTGAAGCTCGTTAGCGGGAGTATGGTCCCGAAGAACAATCCAGTGGTGGCCTGAGTGACCTGTTCCATCGGCATAGCGAACATGGAGGCCGCTTGGGGCCCGTAAGTCACTCCTCCGGATGGGACGGAGCGAGAGTTGCAGTTGCAGTTAGTGCAGGTTGAAGCCATTAATCTTCTATTTTCTGCACGGAGCAAGACGCCAAATCTTAGTACCTCGAACCCAAGAACAACCATATCAAACCGTGATTCGTTCGCGAAACACGACACACGAAGTGTGGAGTGGAAAGAGGAAAAGGTCCCACCGGGCGTGCCAGAATCTGTTCCCCTCCGAAAGACGCGACGAAGACGCGATAAACGTCTTGCCTGAATTTCGGGGCAGATGCTAATTGGTGCTATCCGTCCACCTCTCCGAAGATGCCAAGTTGATTTATGGCACCATGTATCGAAGGTTTAAACGGATGCGGCCGATATAGCAGATTTTGTCAGATTCCCCCTCGCTTGAGGGGTTTTTGATTGTGGGGACGCTCTTCCCTGCAGGCACAAGCCCCTGCAGTTAATTACGCTACCGCATCGCGGTAACCACTTTCTCCTTCTCCAGATGGTCACTTCGTATCGTGGGTGTTTGTTTTGTTTGTGGTTGCCCGTGGATTGTATACGGAGACTAATTTATATTGTCGCCCGTAGGACGTGGACTAGTCCAAATCCGTATCTTCTTAGATTTGGGTTTGGGGGTTGGGTTTAAGGATACGTTAGCCTCATTTGAGACTAAGATCAACTTAAACGTATGTTAAGGATAAGTTAGTTTAATTTTAGACTAAGATCAACTTAACGGGATCATTTAGATCCAACAAAAGAGCATTTGGACTCTATTGTTTAGTTTAGGGACATTGCGGTCGATTACCAGTTTAAGGACATGGTGGTCCAATGTTAGTTTAAAGACATCACGGTCGAGGTTAAGGACATCATAGTCCATGGGTTTAAGGACCCTACAGTCCAATGTTAGTTTAAAGACATCACGGTCGAGATTAAGGACATCATAGTCCATGAGTTTAAGGACCCCACGGTCCGATATTAGTTTAAAGACATCACGGTCGAGGTTAAGGACATCATAGTCCATGGGTTTAAGGACCCCAAAGTCCGATGTTAGTTTAAAGACATCACGGTCGAGGTTAAGGACATCATAGTCCATAAGTTTAAGGACCCCACAGTCCGATATTAGTTTAAAGACATCACGGTCGAGGTTAAGGACATCATAGTCTATGGGTTTAAGGACCCCACAGTCCGATGTTTAGAGACGTCATAGTCTGTGAAATGTGTGGTTGTCGGGACCCGTCACCTCTCTGAAGACGTTGAAGGATTACAACGACAAATATCAGAGGAGTGAAGAGATGTACCCTCAAACCAAAGTGGATTAAGTGATCTGTAGTCCAATTTGGAACTAAGATCAATTAATTAAATTATGAGCGCATTGGCTCAGTTAAGTCTGAATTGAGGACTTATGGTCAACTTGGGCTAAGTCCAATCAAATTTGAAGAGTTGGCCCTTTGTTGGACCATTAACACTTGTCTGGGTTCAAGCTCACATCATTTAGCAATGCTAAACAAGATTTTGAGGGTTTTGATAACATTTTTATGTTTGACTGAGCATGGAACATTATAGCTCTGAATTTTATTCAATTTTGAGATTCAGTTGAAGGGTAGTCTTTTGCCTCTGGAAAATTAGCCGATTTGGCTAAAACTAGTGTTAAACACTAGAGAATAACAGTGTTAAACACTGGAAATACAACTCTCAAATTAGTGTTAAACACTAGAAGACAACAGTATTAAACACTGGAAATACAATTCTCAATTTAGTGTTAAGCACTAGAAAACAACAGTGTTAAACACTGGAAATACAATTCTCAATTTAGTGTTAAACACTAGAAAATGACAGTGTGAAACACTGGAAATGAAGTTGTCAGATTAGTGTTAAATAATAAAGAGGAAAGGGTCACGTGGGCACACGTGAGGGTACCCAAAGGTGGGGCCAGATCTCCTTTGTTCTATTCTCAAGTCTGCAAATAAGTGTTAAATACTTTTAATTTTTAGCTATCACATGTGGGCACGTGATAGGCACTCATGCGCTGATTTGTTAAGGCATTTATTAGGGGTCACATGGTAACACATGAGAGCGCCCAAAGCCCACATTTCCTTTGCTTTTATTCTCTTTGTTTTGGAAGTCACGTGGGGGCACGTGAGGCATTGCCTCAAAACCTTTTCCTTTTCATTTTTGGGGATCTTTTTAGGGGTCACGTGGGGACACGTGACCTTAATTCATTGCATGCATGGAGATCTTTTAAGTCTCCTTATTTTTTAAGAATTAAATTCTCTGTAGGGTTAAGCCTTAATTATGCTTTTGGAGGAATTAAATTCCTATTGTGAAATAATTAAATTCTTATGTAAGGTTAAACCCTAATTTCCTTTTAGGGGAATTAAATTCTCATATATGTAAAAGAATTAAATTCTCTGTAGGGTTAAACCCTAATTTCATTTTAGGAGGAATCAAGTTCCTGTAAATTTGAGAGAATTAAATTCTCACTTAGGGTTAAACCCTAATTTTGTCCATCTTGAAGGAATTAAATTCCAATAATTTTAGGAGAATTAAATTCTCAGATAGGGTTAAACCCTAGTTTTATCTTGGAAGAATTAAATTCTCTAAACTCAATTCCCCCTCTAAGTTTTGGACCTGCATGGCAAAATCTCAATCCGATGAGAATTAAATTCTCAACCTATGGGGAGATTTGCTTCTAAAGATCTTCAACCAGAGGAAAAACTAAGTTCTTTTTGTAAAAGTGTTAAACTCTTAGATTGAGAATTAAATTCTCTTTTTTATTTTATGAAGCTTTGATCCCTTTCTCTTTTCTCACATAGGGTTTTCTTTCTTGAGAATTAAATTCTCCTTTCTTTTCTCTCTGCTATTTGCTTTTAGAAAATTTCAAGATCCCCCCAAAATTCTCCTTTTTCTTCCCCTCTTGGTTTCTATTTATAGGAGAAGGAAAAGAATCAATTTGTTTAGTAGATCTTTCATTGAAAGATTTTGTTTGTTTTCATAATTAATATGATCCTTTAGATCACTCAGTGAATTTTATTCACCATTGGATTTTCAATCCAAAAGATATTCTGTTTGTTATTTTTGGTGAAATTTAGGGAAATTTTTCCTTGTCTAAAATCTTTCCATAAATTGGTGATTTTTAATCACCATTGAATTTTTAATCCAATGGTGCTCCATTTTACAGAACACCATCCTTTTTGTTTGGAAAGATTTAAAGTAATATTTTTCTAGTTAGGGTTTTTTTGATTTCCCTTAATTAGAATTTAATTCTATTATTTCAGAGATTTTAGGATCCCATCACGTGTTGACACGTGACCCCCTCGATAAAGCATTTGACCAGAATTTAATTCTGTTATTTCAAAGAACTCAGAAATTTTCACGTGTCAGCACGTGATCCTTGGTCATGTGTGGGCACGTGATGCCCCATTAGGATTTTTACTGATGTTTTATTATGATTTATAATCCCTTTTTAGTGAGTTTAAGAGGCCCATCACGTGTGGGCACGTGACTCATATTGATTAGAGTTTAATTCTATTAGTTAAAGAGCCTAAGAACCCATCACGTATCTGCACATGATCTTTGGTCACGTGTGGACGCGTGATCCCCCATTGGGGTATTCCTGATTGTTTTATTGCACTTTTAATTTTCTTCAGTGGGTTTTCAAAGGCCTATCATGTGATGGCACGTGACCCCATTTAATTATTTATTTTATTCAGTGCCTACAAGCTTTGCCTCTAAATGGTCATGTGTGGACACGTGATGCTCGGTCACGTGTGGACACGTGATACCTCATAACTTTTGATCCCGGATGAATTATGAGGTCCTTAATATATCAAATCGAAGGATTTTTCGAGACGCTTTCGATACCATCAGAATTTAGCTATTTCTCATTAGGGAGTTTTTCAAAATACAGCCCGGACAATACTGGTTCGCATTTTCTTAAGCGTATCGCTGCCATTTGATACCTTAGGCTCTTTTGCGTAGAAATTTTTGGCGGGAACAGTACCTTGACTGGATTGCCAACATCATCCCAGTGATGAAGAAAAATGGGACAGTGCGCATCTGCGTGGACTTTCGAGACCTTAACAAAGCTTGCCCAAAGGATGATTTTCCTGTACCGGTTACCGAGCTGATGATAGATAACACGTCTACTCACGAAGTCTTCTCCTTCATGGATGGCTCATCAGGGTACAATCAAATAAATATGCATCCTGAAGACCAGAAGCTTACCGCTTTCCGGATCCCTTTGGGCATATTCTGCTACAAAGTGATGCCTTTTGGTCTGAAGAACGCCGGCGCTACGTATTAGAGGGCCATGGCGAAGATTTTCGATGACCTCATACATGAAATCGTCGAATGCTATATTGACAAACTTGTGGTTAAGATCAAATCGCACGAGGAGCATTGGGAGCATCTGAAGATCGTGTTCCAACGCCTTCGGAAACACAACCTGAAGATAAACCCTCTGAAATGCGCGTTCGGAGTTTCCTCAGGAAAATTCCTAGGATTCGTCGTACGACACCGGAGCATCGAAATAGACCCGTCGAAGATCAAGGCGATCATGGAAATGCCTCCGCTGAGAACTTTCAAGCAACTGCGGTCTCTCCAAGGAAAGCTCGCGTATATCCGACGGTTCATAACTAACATCTGCGGCAAATGCCGCCCCTACGGTCACCTAATGAAGAAGGGGAACCCGTTCGTCTAGGATCGCAAATGCCAGAGCGCATTAGACGAAATCAAGCAATACCTGCAGAATCCGCCAGTATTGACTGCTCCGGTCAAGGGAAAGCCTCTTATCCTGTACACAACAACCCTTGAAGGTTCTTTAGACGTGCTCTGGGCACAGGAGAATGACCAAGGGAAAGAGAGAGCCCTCTACTATTTGAGCCGAGTTCTTCTGGGGGCAGAAAACAATTATTCCCCTATTGAAAAACATTGCCTGGCGTTAATCTTTCCTATAACGAAGCTTCGGCATTATGCTTTAGCACATAAGGTCCATGTCATATCAAAAGTAGATCCTCTCAAATATTTGATATCAAGAGCCATACTAACAAGATGGCTCGCTAAATGGGCCCTCCTCTTGATGGAGTTCTCGATAACATGCTGACCTCTCAATGCAGTGAAAGGCCAGGCCATCGTCGACTTCCTCGCTGAGCATCATATACCTGCCGATTCACCCCTAAATCGCGAAGTGGCAGACGAGCACGCGTTTGACACGATCGATGGGGAGAAAGGAGAGAGTGACACTCGATGGGAACTCTACTTCAACGGGGCATCTTCCATTAAGAAGTGAGAGCACAACAACCCCATAATTAAATCTGGGGTAAGCCTCATCTTCATGACTCCACAAGGAGGGATAATGCGCTTTGCCTTTTCCTTGATAGAGCCGAGGACAAATAATGAAGCCGAATATGAAGCTTTGATAACAGGTCTTGAGATTGCTGTAGACATGGGAATCAAGAATCTCCTTATATATGGAGACTCCCAACTGGTCGTTAGCCAAGTAAACGGCAACTATCAGACGTGCATACCGGAGTTGGTAAAGTACGGTGAGAGAGTACAAAAATTGCTGACTCAAATCACTCCCTATGCCCTGGAAAGCATACCGCGCGCGGAAAATAGCAAGGCGGATGCATTAGCCAAGCTCGCTAAAGAACTGGCCGACGAGAGCCTCGATGACGTAAGAATCATTGTGCAAAGCCGTCGGATTCTTGCACCGGCAGAAATATCTCTGGAGTCTCCCGAAGAAAAGGGAGTGACTGAGCAAGCGACCCTACAAATAAAAGACCAGGAAAATGCTAAGGATTAGACTACTTCAAATCCCGTCGAACACCTGAAGATGCGTCGTCAAGACATCAGCTCATGAAACGAGCTCTATCCTTCGCCTTTGTCAATGACACTCTATATAAGAGATCATTTGATTCTCTATGGCTAAGATGCCTGGGACCTGAAGAAGTAAGGAGAGTCGTTCAAGAAACTCACGACAGACTCTGCGGTTCTCACCAAGCCGGGCCGAAGATGAAACTGAAGATCAAAAGGATGGGCTACTATTAGCCCACGATGATTCAGGACTGTCTCGAATACGCGAAGCAGTGCCACTCGTACCAAATTCATGAGGACTTCATCCACCAGCATCCAAATCCGTTACATCCAACGTGGCTAGCTGGCCGTTCGAAATGTGGGGAACTGACATAATCGGGCCCATTGAACCATCATCGTCCAGAGGACATCGGTTCATACTGGTGACAACTGATTACTTATCCAAGTGGGCAATAGCAGTACCACTAAGAGAAGTGAAGACGGAGAATATCCTCCATTTCTTCAAGACATACGTCATCTACCGGTTCGGCACTCCGCGACGGATTATCTCCGATAACGGGCCGGCCTACATAAGTCACAAAATCAGCCGCTTCACGCAACAACATAATATAGACTGGAGATACTCTTCGGTCTATAATCCCTGAGCTAACGGTCTGGCTGAGCCTTTCAACAAGACCTTGACGAAGATCGTGAAAAAGACGGTGTCCAAAAATAAAAAGGACTAGCACGAGAGACTGCATGAAGCTCTCTGGGCGTATCGAACTACGTTCAAAATGGCCACAAACAGAACGCCGTATGCATTGGTATTCGGTACCGAAGCAGTACTCCCTTTGGAGATAGAGCTACCCTCCTTACGAGTGGCGGTTCATTACGAGCTAACAGACGAAGACAATGCTCATCTTCGGCTTGAGGAGCTCGACGCCCTTGACGAAACCCGGCTTATGGCACAGCAAAACTTGGAAGCTTACAAAGAAAAAATGACGCGCTCATACGAGAGATTGACTAGGCCAAGAACATTCCGCCAAGGCGAACTCGTGCTAGTGGTCAAGAGACCTATGATCCCCAATCGTGCCAAACGGTAGAAATTCGAGCAGAATTATGAAGGCCCGTACATCATAAACAAAGTCTACTAGGGTGGGGCTTACTTGCTCATGGATATGCATGGCGAAAGATCCTTCAGGCCAATAAACGGCCGTTTCTTGAAGAAATACTATGCCTGACCGAGACGTCTATAAACTACTATGGACCGCTGCATCCTAAGGCTGACGCAAAAAAAAAACGGTACGTCCATAAGCGAGATGGGCACGGATGAAAACCCGAAAGGGCTCCGTGAGTAAAAACAACAGGGCTACCAGCGAGTTTTGTGAAAACCCGAAAGGGCGCAGTCTCGTTAAACGACACTTGCAAGGTCCTCTCGACCTTGTAAGGTGAAAACTACCGGCGTGAGATCCTTGCGACTCATAAAGGAGCAACATGTAAGTCCACGGTAGCGTCCCGGCCGTCTAACAGACGCCAAATACGGAACAAAAACTTTTTACAACTGGCGCTATCGTGTACTATCACCCGGATCTGCCATTAAAGCTAAACTAACAAAATACAAAGTGGGTAGAAATATTATACCGAACGATCCGAATCCTTCGGTCTTCAACCATCATCCGACGCTTTGTTGCGGCTGCTCCGATCTCCTGAATCTCCAGTCTCCTCGTCCAGGTGGCACCACGTCGACGGATCTTTAAACGGGCTCCCGTCTCTGAACCGAGGCAACTCGATCATCAAGTTTGCTAAAAGAGATGACCAAGATTGATGTAGAGAATGAGTAGAACACTTTGTCACACTTTGTCTTACTTCGTCCAAAGCTATGGACGAACGGTTAATGAACTTGCCTTTTGGATCAGATGAAAATGAGATATGAATATGTTAATTTCCATGAACCAAAACCATAGTCTTTTTTCAAATGAACAACCATATTCCCTTTTCTAGGAATGGCCGGCCACTTTAACAAGAGGGGGAGGTGAGTGTAGGAGAGGGGAAGGCGACCACAAGATAAAGATCAATCATGAAAAGAATGAGTCACCTTAACACTTCATCACAAACATTAATGGTAAACAATGAATCATTAACCTAGTCATCAAAAACCATTAACTCTCATTTAATGAACTAATGAGTCACTAGTCACCTCATCATCCTAGTCACCATCTAGAATCTTCTAGAACCTTCCGCACTCATCAAGAAAAGATAAATCCGTCTTTAACCGAATGTTAAATACGGGTGATAGAAAACTGGAAACTGGCAACTTCCAAAAGCGATCCTGAAACGAATTTCAGGATAACCCCGTAACAGTATAAACATACCCGCGTTTGTATTACGACCGAATACAAATGCAAGTGAGACAAAGATATTATATCTACATAGTATAATACTCGGATCCAGCTTAAACCAAAGCCTACCAGTATTATCTGTCCGAAATATGACACGTGCGACAACACACGTGCATTTTTCGAACCCTGCCATAAAACCATACGGCCTCTACGACGTTTTGCCCGAACTTGGGAAACTGTCTGTGGGGGACTCTAATGACTCATCAACACACTGGTACTGGGTATAACCACTAGCACGTCAGAGGTGCAAGCTGTACGTAACGGTTGCCTATGTATTGATTGGAAGGGAAGCTGACGAGCGAACTCATCCATAAACCCTACTGAGCCTGACAGTGACAATATCTGTACAGTCCGGTCCGTTCGTCTAAAGAGTATCGCATATCGAGTCTAAGGGGTGGATAAAGTCAGACCCCTAATAACGCGATAATTCGTGTCGGTATGAAACCCATCACCACCTAAGAAACTATTGATCCAAATCAGTAATTCTCCACTACCTCGGCCGAGGATTTCTAGTGATGGACACCCGTGCACTGTGCGACATCAACCCCCAATACTGGGAGAGACGAATCCTCGACGATCCGCTCACTGCCTCCATGTGGCTCGGGACTGTACCCAAAAAATACCTGTTTGCACGTCTCCTTTGAGCGTGGTAGGGTAGAAATCAAAGCACAGTGGGAACTCACACGAGGCAAATGACGATCTCAGGTCGACAAACTAACCTGTACACATGTCACCAGGGAACTGCTATCTGACGATATGTATAATACCAACTAGCATGTTCCCGGCGAGTCCTGTCCGGTGTACTCATAACACAATGAGCACCTGTATACATCTTAGGTGAACCAACTAACACCAATGGCTTGTGAGACCGGCCACCGCCCCTCATCGGGGTCTCGACTGTATACACTAGTCTACTCTGGAGTATCGATGCCCTGTCTTGAAACTCCCATGACTAGGGACACTTTAAGGATGTGCTTACAGACCCCGGCTCCCACGTATATGATCACCATCATACTGCTGGCAGTCAAGCAAGAATCATATGGGCTCTATCAACATGCAATAGTGAACTAAAGCATGTATACGATAATAAAGACAAACCAGATAGCATACTATCTTCTCGAGCAAGACTGTCATATCGGCATAGGTCCTGTCTCAATCATTGCAATCACGTACCTGCAATCCAATAATTGACTTTGAGGGCACTAAATCCAACAATCTCCCACTTGCACTTAAGGCTAATTATTGCGATGTCGCATACTCACAGCCCTTGTGATACCGAACACCTAACTCCTCTACTAATCAGTTTCACAAAGCTCGTTTGTAAAACTATTGTGTTCGAGAAATAGCCCTAGTGAGTGGATCTGCCCTGATGTTACTTTCTATGTCTCTCTTAATCTCAAGTTCGCGGAGAAAGCCATCTCCCGAATCAAGTAATATGTGTCTTAGAATATGTCTGGATATCTGATGGGACCTAGTTCATAAATGAACTCCAAATCCAAACTTCTTAGACTGTATTGATTAACTGAACATAATCAGTATCCAGCACCATACCTCCCACAGTATCCTCTTGAACCACCTGTCCATAATACTGTCCCTCGTCAGAGGGAAAACTATAACTCTGACAATCACTCTGTCATACGTGTCACCCTTGAAGCCTGGAATGATAACCTTCTCCCGAAGGAGGCTGCCGTCATCAAATCCGTAGAACAAGCACTTATGTTCTAAAACTGCTTCCTAATGTTTCTCCAGGATTGGATTAATATAAACTTATCGCATCTAGTGCAAAAACAACATCTAGTGTGGTACTTGACATCTCACGATTGACTCAATTGCCTAAGCAAGTGATCTGCCAATCATGCACATCCCTCTCTACTTTAGTCTGTAAGACACCTTTAGAGAGGGTGACTCCATCATCTGCAGGTACACCACCATGCCAGGAGTCATCTATTCTAAAATACTATTAGAATACTGTCAAAGTACCTAAATTGGAAAACTACCCAATTCTAGATCTAATACCATAAATCTAGTAACCAGAATGTCTGATATTATATCCATGTCCTGTGTGAAGAAACAACTGTGTGACGACCACAATACAACCGATCGTAGTATAGGAATTTTACTTCCTACTCTGTGTGTGTCATCCAAATACCAGGACATCACACCCTACACCTTCTTAATAGATCCATCCCCTATTCTGATGAAGTCAAAGCCATAACTGTTACATCAAAAATAGATGATCTTATCTCCGCTATATCTGCTCAGGCCTATAACTAGACATAAGCTACTTTCCCACTATGCTTCCGCTGCTCCCACTGACTACGACAACCCTCTGGCAGAATAATATATACGTGTACTTCTAAAACTAGTTTAGAACGACACTATACTTATTCTTCTGCCGGGTCTCATAGTCTGGAACAGCAGTAGTCAGTGTAAACTAGAACCTTCCTGTCACCATCCTTGAGGCTACCGGAGTACCTCTCGGGTGTCTGAGGTTACCCATCATATCCGCGGAGTGGCTATTGGAATGTCAAACCTGATTAAATATATAGGTTCTATTAAATTTTCCATAATCGTTTGCGGTTCTGGAATCACTTCCAGTTCTACCATACTCCCACTACTGTTTTCTGAAAAAGTCCATTTTAATAAAACTATGGCGAGTCAAGAACAATATCACTATTGATCTTCCAGATGGTAGAAAATCAACCCTCGTCAAAGTCAGGGTCAACCCACAAACTACCATTACAGAAACGTGCTTAGAGTTATCCAGTGTCTGGTTTTAAGCATAAACTGGACAACTCCCCTTACCTTAACATTGTTAAGATATGAAGTATTCTATATCCAATATAGAAACTTTGGCACTTATTTAATTGGAACCAGATTCAAATCATGCATCTGTCTCCAGTGCATATCAACTCAATGGAGAAAAGGCTAATCAGTATTACTCAACTTAGGAATCCATCCAATTATGAGTAGCCTGAAAGAGAAACAAGTTTCTCAAAACCGTTACTATCAACTGAATACAAATCACAAGAATCTACATCTTCGATTTCTTTGAAGAATCCCGATACTTGCGATACCTGGTTCTCTACTTTATTCTTATACCCATAACTTCTCATAACTTAGACATTGTATTTCTACGAAACACTTGTCTAATAACTAGAGAACTCACAAGTAAACAGAACATAGTACGGGGACCTACCCCTTTGTCCTGACGGACACTGGACAACATACAATACTCTGTATAAGTCCGCTGAGTTGAATAACTCAAAACCTATGCATCGCAGGTTGAAAACTGTACCCAGGCGATTTCCTCAAATATCACCAATTGCAACGAATTCCGATATAATGAGGATGATCATCTAATTCCCAATAACTTACTCCCACTCATCATCTATAAAACCATACAGATATGAGAATGTAACCTGGTAAATACATACCCTGGAGTAAGTATGTAATCGGGAAATCAGTTTTCCTTTAACAATGCACCGAAACATGAAATGTTTGGTAGGGGTATCCTGGTATTCTTAGTAATGCCTCTTTCATAATCCAATTCATGGCTATAACCGTGTATCTCTTTGCCTTCTCTCCAAATCCCTTTATTTGTCTTTAGCCGTTACCTTCTGTACACCATCATTAGGCTAAATGGTTTTCTTCCTTCCCAACCGTTCGGCACCATCCTATGGTTTGGAAGAAGACTATCTAGTAAGCATAATAGGTGTACCCTCCTAAACCAAGGAGTACTCGCAACTTGAGAGAAGGTGATGATAAAAGACAATTGAATAATACCTTATTCTATTTCTCCCTAACTGGGGAAAAAATCAAAGGTGAAATAGGAGTGGCGATGAAGTACGCGGTTTGGTCGTGAATGATAACAGTCGCAATTTACTTTGCCATCTTTCTAATCCCTTTATTCTGTCTTTAGTTATTACCTTCTGCACACCCTACTTAGGCTAATTGGTTTTCTTCATTCCCTACCTTTCGGCACCTGCCTATGGTTTGGAATAAGACTATCCAATAAGCGTAATAGGTGTACTCTCCTAAACTAAGGAGCCCTCGCAACCTGAGAGAAGATGATAATAAAAGACAACGGAATAAACCAATTCTATTTCTCCTGAACCTGGATCCATCCTCGAAGAAGTCCCTTCGAGTTCGTATATAACCATACGATGGATCTATCCAATGGAAGTGGATGTCCGTAATAATACGGGGTGTTCTGAGAAATACAAAGGGTAAAAGAAGGAGCGGCAATGACTTATGCAACTTTAGACAATCCAAAAGCCAGTATTTTAAAAAGGTTCGGTCAACTTGGTCACTGAGTCATAGTCTAGGGTCGGTCAATGGTCGCTGCCAAAAAGAGAGAGAGAGAGAGAAAAGAAACACTCTGCGTGCACTCTAATCTAGATCAGAATGGTTATCACTTTATCTAATCAGGAAACCTCCCACTGTTATCTCAAATTCTACTCCAAACCTGAAAGAAGAATTAGTCGGGATCACCCGAAGAGTAAACCAACTCATCAGTGAGAATCGGGATCCAACTATCATCGCATGATAACTTGATGGAAGCCACTCAAGTTATCACACTCCAGAAGGTATGCGCATGCCTGGCAAGTTTCAGTATGTTTGAAACTCCCGATGTAATTTTTACCCCATGCTCTTATGACCTTGACTAAGGGCCAACAAATCATAAGTCATATGTCAAGTTCTTCCCGTCATTATCTAGGTTGATTTGAACCCACCCGTACATACTCTTGACTAAGGGCCAACAAAGTAATACGACTGTCCCAAGCTAACGCATCTATCCATGCAACATGTGAACACCCCAGCAGCTACCAATCACTATGTCTTGACTAAGGGCCAACAAACATAACTTGAATACTACTGACAATCCATAAGAAATGACGGAGGGCTACGGCTAGTTTTTGGCGAAAAACCTTTAACGTAATGAACTTGATCTTAAGTTGAAGGAACCTGATAGCTTTTTATAAAAATATAGTGGCGAAAACCATTGCTAAAGAGGTCACTCCCGGTGAAGGGATCTTGGCTCTTTCCTCGTGGAATGAGGTGCAGGATATTCCAACTAAATACCTCGATGCAAAGCAACTTGTAATCGACTATATTGAAGTTATTACCCTGACGCAAACTTCGGCCCAAGGGGTCTTTCCCGATGAAGGGATATCATCCCTTGCCTCGTCGAATGAGGTGCAGGATATTCCAACCGAATATCACTATGCAAAATAAAAGGAAACGTCTTTGTAATAACACCTTTTAAAATTGTTCCAACAACATCAAATATAGGTTTGTTTTACTTTGCATTGATCAGAATCAACGCAGTCCCATCAATTAATCACACCAGAAAAGAACGAAAAATAAAATGTACGTATATGCCATCTGTATTCGTCACTGGGTCCCGTCATCACCCGTTAGGTTACTTAACTAAGGACAGAGCGGGGAATGGACTAGCGCGGGTGTAAAACATATACAACATCTAATAGTATATATACCAATATACAATAATCGCTCCAGGCGTAATAATATGCAACATTACAGAAAAGTAATAAGCATCACAGAACAAAACAGATAATCTGGGAACCCCGGGTTTCACAGAGCCGCTACTGAAACCCGACGTTCCCCTGGTCGTGTGGATAGCCTGTGTAATGAAACCTAGACCCCTACGGGTGCGGCATGTTACCCACCAAAACCTGAAGCGAGACAACCCCCTACAGCATAGTGAATGGACCACCCGGCACTTCACGGAATCCGGTAATTTGAGCACCCCTCCTTGGGTCAACCTGTACCCCCTACGAGTGCGGTGAATAGTCTGCCAATTCTATAGTAAGGCACATCTGCCTCTCAAAGCCATGAGATATGGACCCGTTACCCTCCAGAACCCGGCTATCCGTGCACTCCGTCGCGGGGTAATCCTAGTACAGAAAAGAAAATATATAAAGATCTTGTAGTGGCCGAAGGTAGTCCGCACAGCCCGGTCGTGCCCCAAAGAATATTATACAAACAGGCGGTGAAGGCAGTCCACATATTGGACGCTCGCCCCGCAATATCAAATGTACAAATAAATCCAAACAGCACTACCATTGCACACTGCTATCCACCACGACATATCCGCAACATTACAGCACAACACAGAACATTAACGCGAATGTCACGTTCGCAAACCCGTCTAAAAGGACTATAGCAATTAGACGTGGTTTACCGCTCGAATGACATTCACGGTCGGAGATATAATGTAAATACTGTATACTAACAAGTTTAAAATTTCGATCGACAAAACTTTCCGAAGTGGGCCCCATAAACATCTGCTGTACAGTAACAAAAACTGGGCCCAAACGAATATTTCCAGAAACCGCAATTTTACATGTATAAGACACTGTTAAAATTTGGAGCACTGTTCCTTCAAAATGGCCGTGGATGCGCGGTCAAACCCTAGGTTTGACCGTGGATCCGTGGCAGCAATATGGGATCACATGACCAAATTTCAACTGTCTTCTTAAAAAAGCCTGCACTATTTTCTGTGATATGCAAAATAATTTTTAGACCCTTTTAAAAATCGACAGAAACATAGAACATTGAAATTGCAGTTTTGAAAATTTTATTCGATCGATATTTTAAACGCGTTAGCACAAGTTAGTAAACCTTAATGGTGAGGCTCTGATACCACTGTAAGTCTACGGTAGCGCCCCGGCCATCTAACAGACGCCAAATGTGGAACAAAAACTTTTTACAACTGGCGCTATCGTGTACTATCATCCGGATCTGCCATTAAAGCTAAACTAACAAACTACAAAGTGGGTAGAAATGTTATACCGAACGATCCGAGTCCTTCGGTCTTCAACCATCATCCCACGCTTTGTTGTGGCTGCTCCGATCTCCTGAATCTCCAGTCTCCTCGTCCAGGTGGCACCACGTCGACGGATCTTTAAATGGGCTCCCGCCTCTGAACCGAGGCAACTCGATCATCAAGTTTGCTAAAAGAGATTACCAAGATTGATGTAGAGAATGAGTAGAACACTTTGTCTCGCTTCGTCCAAAACTATGGACGAACGGTTAATGAAGTTGCCTTTTAGATCGGATGAAAATGAGATATGAATATGTTAATTTGCATGAACCAAAACCATAGTCTTTTTTCAAATGAACAACCATATTCCCTTTTCTAGGAATGGCCGGCCACTTTAACAAGAGGAGGAGGTGAGTGTAGGAGAGGGGAAGGTGACCACAAGATAAAGATCAATCATGAAAAGAATGAGTCACCTTAACACTTCATCACAAACATTAATGATAAACAATGAGTCATTAAGCTAGTCATCAAAAACCATTAACTCTCATTTAATGAACTGATGAGTCACTAGCCACTTCATCATCCTAGTCACCATCTAGAATCTTCTAGAACCTTCCACACTCATCAAGAAAAGATAAATCCGTCTTTAACCGAATGTTAAATACGGGTGATAGAAAACTAGAAACTGGAAACTTCCAAAAGCGATCCCGAAACGAATTTCAGGATAACCCCGTAACAGTATAAACATACCCGCATTTGTATTACGACCGACTACAAATGCAAGTGAGACAAAGATATTATATCTACACAGTATAATACTCGGATCCGGTTTAAACCAAAACCTACCAGTATTATCTATCCGAAATATGACACGTGCAAAAACGCACGTGCCTTTTTCGAACCCTGCCATAAAACCATACGGCCTCTACGACGTTTTGCCCGAACTTGGGAAACTGTCTGTGGGGGACTCTAATGACTCATCAACACACTGATACTGGGTATAAACACTAGCACGTCAGAGGTGCAAGCTGTACGTAACGGTTGCCTATGTATTGATTGGAAGGGAAGCTGACGAGCGAACTCATCCATAAACCCTACTGAGCCTGACAGTGAAAATATCCGTACAGTCCGGTCCGTTCGTCTAAAGAGTATCGCATATCGAGTCTAGGGGGTGGATAAAGTCAAACCCCTAATAACGCGATAATTGGTGTCGGTATGAAGCCCATCACCACCTAAGAAACTATTGATCCAAATCAGTAATTCTCCACTATCTCGGCCAAGGATTTCTAGTGATGGCCACCCGTGCACTGTGCGACATCAACCCCCAATACCGGGAGATACGAATTCCCGATGATCCGCTCACTGCCTCCATGTGGCTCGGGACTGTGCCCAAAAAATACCTGTTTGCATGTCTCCTTTGAGCGTGGTAGGGTAGAAATCAAAGCACAGTGGGAACTCACACGAGACAAATGACGATCTCAGGTCGACAAACTAACCTGTACACATGTCACCAGGGAACTGCTATCTGACGATATGTATAATACCAACTAGCATGTTCCAGGCGAGTCATGTCCGGTGTACTCATAACACGATGAGCACCTGTATACATCTTAGGTGAACCAACTGACACCAATGGCTTGTGAGACCGGCCACCGCCCCTCGTCGGGGTCTCGACTGTATACACTAGTCTACTCTGGAGTATCGATGCCCTGTCTCGAAACTCCCACGACTAGGGACACTTTAAGGATGTGCTTACAGACCCCGGCTCCCACGTATATGATCGCCATCATACTGCTGGCAGTCAAGCAAGAATCCTATGGGCTCTATCAACATGCAATAGTGAACTAAACCATGTATACAATGATAAAGACAAACCAGATAGCATACTATCATCTCGAGCAAGACTGTTATATCGGTATAGGTCCTGCCTCAATCATTGCAATCACGTACCTGCGATCCAATAATTGATTTTGAGGGCACTATATCCAACACAACACACTTAGGGATCCCCACAATTCCTGAGGAGGAATTACACTTACGAGATCCTTACGACTTGTAAGGAGAACCCTCTTATGAGACCCTCACGGCTCATAAAATTCAAAAGCCTTAAGCTACAGGGATCTGAACCTGTTCTTAAGCCATCACAATCCTCAGATTGCCCTACAAGTGGTTCAATATTGATCCTTGTATACAATCCACGAGCACAAATAAACGTTTCCCCAACAGAGTCCCACCACTGACGAGGGATATCTTCATATGGCGAAAGACACTTGTAAGTCCTCTCGACTTATAAGAAGAAAACACTCTTGTAAGATCCTTACAACTTATAAGAGAACACATACTTAGGAATCCTCACGATTCCTAAGAAGAAAATGCACCCACGAGATCCTCACGACTCGTAGGGAGAAATACCTTTATGTGACCCTTACGGCTCGTAAAATCAAAAAGCCTTAGTTGACAGGATCTTAACCCTGTTTGCTAAGCCACCTTTGTTCGAACCGACAAAGGCAAATGATGATTCGCTCCTGGCAATATCCCAGTTGTAGCGATGCTGATGCCTAAATTGGTATCAGATCCCAAGTCCAATACTCGCGAGAAAAAATCTGCGAGCCAAAAATGCATATGAAATAGCCGAAATGATAGGGCAACTTGCAACGAAGTCAGCAAGTAAAATATATGCATACAGAACAGTCGAAATGATTGGGCAAGTCGCAACAAAAAGCAGCGAGTAAAAAAGAAAAATAGACGAAATGATTGGGCACCGCGAAAAATAGCCGAAATGATTAGACAATCGCGAACTTCGCGATATAAATGCCGAAATGATAGAGCATCGCCGAAATAAAAAAATGAAAGAATAAAACTTTTGCCCTACAGGTGAGTCCATACTATCCCCTGTATACAATCCATAGGCATAAACAAAAAGGGGACCATATTTCCCCACCAGACCTTGTCAAAGGGAGAGTCGGATCTTGACGGCAACATCTGCATCCAGAAGAACAACAACGGCGTTCCTCCTCATTCCAGCAGCATTCGGACGCGACGTCAACAAAGCGGAGCCACGACAAAGTCCTAGTTCCAAGACTCTACGGTCCACAGACAACCTAGAGTCAACCAATGACCTCCCTGCCGGATCAACGCTCCGTCTCGGAAACAAATCAACCGACCCCAGGAAAATCAGCTTCCTTAGCAAAAACCTCGATTCAGGGAAATCAGCGTCCTTTACGAAAGCATCTCGATTCGCGTCAAACCAGCAGAGAAATCAGCGTCTTTGCAGAAATACCTCGATTCGTCTCAACTCCGAGGAAATCAGCGTCCTTGGCAAAAACCTCGATTCAAGGAAATCAGCGTCCTTGACGGGAGCATCTCGATTCGCGTCAACCCGCAGAGAAATCAGTGTCTCTGCAGGAATATATGACATCAGCAAAACGGAGCCATGGCAGAGTCCTTAGTTCCAAGTCTCGACGGCCACATCTACAGCCTGGAGACCCAAAACAATGTTCCTCCTCATTCCAGCCGGATTTAGACGTGGCAATCAACCTCGAAGCCATGGCAAAGTCCCAAGTTCCAAATCTCGACGGTTCACAGACAACCTAGAGACCACCTCGACATTTGTCTCATTACAGCAGACGCAACGTCAGCAAAGCGGAGCCGCGACAAAGTTCCCAGTTTCAGGACTCGGAGGTGCATAGACAACCGAGAGTCAATCATGATCCTGTTCCCGCCAAAAAAAATCTGAGCAAAAGAGCCCAAGATATCAAATTGCAGCGATACGTTTAAGAAAATGTGAACCAGTATATTCAGGGCTGTATTTTGACAAATTCCTGAATGTGAAACTGCCAAATTCTGATGGCATCAAAAGATTCTCGAAAGATCCTTCGATTTTCTATATTATGGGCTTCATAATTCATCCGGGATCAAAAGTTATGAGCAAATATGCTATGCACGTGTAATCTAAAAAAGAAAATGTGAACCAGTATTTTCCGGGCTGCATTTTGATAAACTCCCGAATGTGAAACAGCTAAATTCTGATGGTATCGAAAGTGTCTCAAAAAATTCTTCAATTTGATATATTATGGGCCTCGTAATTTATCCGGGATCAAAAGTTATGAGGCATCACGTGCCCACACGTGACCGGGCATCACGTGCCCACACGCGACCGGGCATCACGTGCCCACACATGACCATTTACAGGCAAAGCCTGTAGGCACTGAATAAAATAAATAATTGGAAATAATTAATCAGTGGGGTCACGTGCCAACACGTTATAGGCTACTAAACCCTCTGAAACAATAGAATTAAATTCTAATTAAATAATTAATCAGTGGAGTCACGTGCCAACACGTGATAGGTTCCTAAGCCCTTTAACTAATAGAATTAAAATTTTATTAAAAAATCAATCAGTGGAGTCACGTGTCCACACGTGATGGGCCTTTAAACCCACTGAAAAGAATTAAAATTATAATAAAACAATAAGGAAAAACCCCAATGGAGCATCACGTGTTGACACGTGACCAAGGGTCACGTGCTGACACGTGATAGTTCCTGAGTTCTTTAAAACAACAGAATTAAATTCTGGCTAAAAGCTTAAACAGTAGGGTTACGTGCTCACACGTGATAGGCATCTAAACCTTCTGAACTAATAGAATTAAATTCTAAATTAAGGGAAATCAAAAACCCTAATATTTCCCTAGATCTTTCCAAACAAAAAAATTGCGCTCTGTAAAGTGGAGCACCGTTGGATTAAAAATTCAATGGTGATTAAAAATCACCAATTTATAGAAAGATTCTATACAAGGAAAGATTTCCCTGAAATTTGAATAACAGATAAAAGATCTTTTGGATTAAAAATCCAATGGTGAATAAAATTCACTGAGCGATCTAAAAGATCATGTTGGTTACAAAATCAATTAAAAACTTCCAATGAAAGATTAACTAAACAAACTTATTCTTTTCCTTCTCCTATAAATAGGAGCCAAGAAGAAAAGAAAGGGGATCTTGGAATTTTTTTAGAAAATACAGCAACAGAGAGAAACAAAAGAGGAGAATTTAATTCTCAAGAGAGAAAAGAAGATTTCTTCAGAAGAGAAAAGAAACCCTAGATGAGAAAGGGGAAAGAAATCTAAGATCTTTAAAAAAAAGAGAATTTAATTCTCAAATTAAGTGTTTAACTCTTCTGAATAAGAACTTAGTTCTTCCTTTGGTTGAAGATCTGCAGAAGCAGATCTCCCCACAAGTTGAGAATTTAATTCTCATCGGGGAGATTCTGCCATGCAGATCCAAAACTTAGAGGGAAAATTTAAGTTTACAGGAATTTAATTCCCCAAAATTCATAGGAATTTAATTCCTCCCAATGAAACTAGGGTTTAACCCTACTTAAGAATTTAATTCTTTAAAACACATGGGAATTTAAATCCTCTAAAATGAAATTAGGGTTTAACCATATAAAAGAATTTAATTCTTAAAACAAGGGACTTAAAACTCTCCATGCACGTAAAGAAATCAGTACCCAACCTGGTCACGTGGCAACACGTGACCCTCCCCCTCAATGTATTGTGCCACGGCAGCGCCCCGGCCGTCTATCCGAGGCCAAAATGCGGAATCAAAATTTTTCTTAACTTTAAACCGGCGCTACCGCAGACAATAAACCAGGATCGTAACCATTAACCTAATCCTAGCTAACAAGAGAATGGAGAGAGAGATATACCAAGCGATCCGTGTCCTTCGGTTTTCGTCTCCACTCCGATCTTCCGCGGAATCTCCGTCCGTCACCACCTCGTCGGAAAGGGCACCACGTAGCCGATTTCTTTTACGGGCTCCCACCTCTGGACCGAGGCAACTCGGGCGTGAAGTTGGCTAGCCGACGCGTCCAAGGATACTGTAGGTGTTGTGTAGAAACTTGTCTCAATAGGGTTATTGAAGTTGCCATGGAGGAATGAGGAGGAGAATGAAAGGAGCAATGAGAAAAAATGGAGCTATCATTTTCTTGCAAGGAATGAGATCAAGAATGAAATAATTCCTCATACTAGAAATCAACCCTCTCTCTTCTCTTTTCAAGTGTGGCCGGCCCCCCTCCTCCCAAAAATGAGAGAGTCCAAAAAACAAACAAGAAGGGTGGTGAGTGTAGGAAAAAAAAAGGGTGACCATAACCAAAAGTGATGATAACAATATCATATCAACTTCTAATCCTTTCTAATCTCAATTAATGCAAATGAGTGGATGGAAAAAGAATCTCATCATGAAGCCACAAATGCAAATAACACCCTCCACAAAGATAATTTGGACAACTGCAAATAACACCCTCCATCGGAAAAGTCCGGCCGGGAAGGAATAAAGGAAAACTGGCCGGAACGGAATGCAAACTGGCAACTTCAGAAAACTGATCCTGTAATAAATTACAGGAAAACCCCACGACTGCATATACATGCCCGCATTTGTATTCCTACTGAACACAAATGCAAAGAGACAAAATCTACACTGTCTAATACTAGGATCCGGCTTAAACCAAAGCCCGCTAGTAAAATCCGTCCGATCACGATCCGTGCAATACCGCCTGTATCCGATCGAACCCTGCCATATCTCCATACGGCCTCTACAGCGTTTCGCCCGAAACTTGAGTAACTGTCTGTGTAGGGGACTCTAAAGACTCGTCAATACTATGGCTGCGGATTTAACCACTAGCACGTCAGAGGTATTAGCCATACGTGACGGGCCACCAGCTATTGAACAAAAGGGACGTCTGTAAGCGAACTCATCCTGACTCCCTACTGAGCCTGTCAGTGACAATATCCGTACAGTCCGGTCCGTTCGTCTATGAGTATCGCATGGCGGGCCTAGAAGGTTGGTAAAAATCAGACCCCAAAAGCGGTACAAGTCGTATCGGAGTGTAGCCCAGAACACCCTAAAATACTACTGGAATACCTACCAGTAAATCTCCTACCTCGGCCGAGGGCTTTGTGTAATGGCTCTCCTAGACACAACGCGACCTCACTCCCAATACCGGGAGAGACGAACCCCTGCAGATCCGCTCACTACCTCCATGTGGCTCGGGACTGTACCCAACTAAAACCTGTTTGCACGACTCCTTTGAGCCGTGGTAGGGTAGTAATCAAAGTACAGTGGGAACTTACACGAGACAAATGACGATCTCAGGTCGATGAACTAACCTGTACACATGTCACCAGGGAACTGCTATCTGACGTCTGGTATAATCCCAACTAGCAAGTTCCCGGCGAGTCCTGTCCGGTGTACTCATAACCCAATGAGCACCTGTATACATCTTAAGTGAACCAACTGACACCAGTGGCTTGTGAGACCGGCCACCGCCCCTCGTCGGGGTCTCGACTGTATACACTAGTCTACTCTGGAGTGTCGATGCCCTGTCTCGAAACTCCTTCGACTAGGGACCTTTTAAGGATGTGCTTATAAACTACCAGCTCCCACGTATATGATCGCCCTCATACTGCTGGCAGTCAAGCAAGAATCCTAGGAGCTCTATCAACGTGTAATAGTGACCAGTAAGGTCACCTAAAACAGTACACGATGATAAAGATAAACCAGATAGCATACTATCATCTCGAGTAAGACTGTCCTACCGGTATAGGTCCTCTCTCAATCATCGCAATCACATGCCTGTGATCCAATAATTGACTCTGAGGGCACTATCTCCAAAAATCTCTCACTTGCACTCAAGGCTAATTATTGCGATGTCGCATACTCATAGCCCATGTGATACCGAACACCCAACTCCTCTACTAGTCAGTCTCACAAAGCTCGTTTGCAAAACTATTGTGTTCGAGGAATAGCCTCAGTGAGTGGATCCGCCCTGATGTTTCTTTCTATGTCTCTCTTTATCTCAAGTTCGCGGAGAAAACCATCTCCCGAAATAAGCAATACCTGTCGTAGAATGTGTCTGGATATCTGATGGGACCTAGCTCATAAATGAACTCCAAATCCAAACTTCTTAGACTGTATTGTCAACTGAACTTAATCAGTATCCTGCGCCATGCCTCCCTCAGTATCTGCCTGGACCACCTGTTCAAACTACTGCCCCTCGTCAGAGGGAAGACTATAACTCTGACAGCCACTCTGCCATCCAGGTCACTTTGGAAGCCTGGAATGATAACCGTCTCTTAAAAGAGGCTGTCGTTATCATATCCCTAGAACATCCACTTATGTTCTAAAACTGCTTCTGAATGTTTCTCCAGGATTGGATAAATATCAACTTATTGCATTTAATGCAAAAACAACATCTGGTGTGGTACTTGACATCTCATGATTGACTCAATTGCCTAAGCAAGTGATCTGCCAATCATGCACATCCTTCTCTACTTTAGTCTGTAAGACACCTTTAGAGGGGGTGACTCCATCACCTGCAGCTACACTACCGTGCCAGGAGTCGTCCATTCTAAATACCTTTAGAATGCTGTCTAAGTACCCAGACTGGGAAACCACCCAAATTTAGATCTAAAACCATAGATCCAGTAACCAAAATGTCAAATATTATATCCAAGTCCCATGTGGAGAAACCACTGTGTGACAACCAAAGTTTAACCGATCGTAGTATAGGAGTTTCCTTTCCTACTCTGTGTATGTCATCCAAATACCAGGACATCACACGTTACTACCTTCTTAACAGATCCATCCCCTATTCTGATGACGTCAAACCTATGACTGTCACATCAGAAATAGATGATCTATCTCCGCTATATCTGCTTTAGTCTATATATAGACATAAGACACTTGTCCACCAATGCTTCCGCTGCTCCCACTGACTACGACAACCCTCTGGCAGAGTCATATAAACGCACACTTCTAAAGCTAGTTTAGAACGACGCTATACTCATTCTCCTGCCGGGTCTCGCAGCCTGGAACAACAGCAATGACAAGTCTAGGTAAACAAGAACCTCCCTGTCACCGTCCTTGAAGCTACCGGAGTACCTCTCGGGTGCCTGAGGTTACCCACCACATCTGCGGAGTGGCCAATGGAATGTCAAATCAGATTGAATTAGGTTCTTATCAAATTTTCAGTAATCGTCTGCGGTTCTGGAATCACTTCCAGTTCTACCATACTCCCACTACTGTTTTCTGAAAAAATCCATTTTTATTAAAACTCTGGCGAGTCAAGAACAATATCACTATTGATCTTCCAGATGGTAGAAAGCCAACCCTCGTCATAGCCTGGGTCAACCCACAAACAGCCATTACAGAAACGTGCCTTGAGTTATCCAGAGTCTGGTTTTAAGCATAAGCCGGACAACTCCCCGTACCTTAACATCGTTAAGATATGAACTGTTCTATATCCAATACAGAAAACAGAGGCACTGATTTAATTAAACCAGATTCAAATCATGCAGTTGTCTCCAGTGCATGTCAAGTAATGGAGAGAGGCCGATCAGCGTTACTCAACTTAGGAGTGCTTCCAATTATGAGTAACCTGAAAGAGAAACAATTTTCTCAAAATCATTACTATCAACTGGATACCATACACAAGTATCTACATCTTCGATCACCTTGAAGAATCCTGATACTTGCAACACCTGGTTCTCTACTTTATTCATATACCTATAACTTCTCAAAACTTGGACATTGTGTTTCTACGAAACACGAGTCTAAGTGCCAGAGAAGTCACAAGTAAACCGAATATAGTACGAGGACCTTCCCCTCTGTCCTAATGGACACTGGACAATATACAATACTCTGCATAAGTCCCCTGAGTCTAATAACTCATTTCCTATGTGTCGTAGGTTGAAAACTGTACTTATGGTTAAGAAGAATTACACCGTTGTTTAATGCTCCTTACCTAACCATCCACTGATATAGGTAAATAGCATCGACATAATTTCAAAAAGGTATATCTCACTCTATAAAAATAGACATACAGATATATCAATTTGAAATTGGTGCATTACAACGGATATTCAAAACCAAATATTTGCCGTCCGGCAAACAACCCAGGCGATTTCCTCAAATATCACCAATTACAACGAATTCCGATATAATGAGGATGATCACCTAATTCCCAATAACTTACTCCCACTCGTCATCTGTAAAACCATACAGATGTGAGAATCATACCTGGTAAATACATACCCTGGAGTAAGAACTAATCGGGAAATCAGTTTTCTTTTAACAGTACACAGTGAAACTGAAATATTGAAATGTTTCGAGGGGTATCCTGGTATTCCTAGTAATGCCTCTTCCATTATCTATATTCACAACTGTAACCGTGCATTTCTTTGTCATCTCTCAAAATCCCTTTATATGTCTTTAGTCGTTACCTTCTGTACACCCTTTAGGCCAAATGGTTTTCTTCCTTCCCTACCGTTCGGCACCAGCCTATGGTTTGGAAGAAGATTATCCAATAAGCATAATGGGTGTACTGTCCTAATCTTAAGAGCACTCGCAATGCGAGAGAAGGTGATGATGAAAGACAACCGAATAAACCTTATTCCTATTTCTCCTGAACCAGAATCCATCCCCGAACTGGAATAAGTTCCTTTCGAGTTCGTATATAACCATACGATGGAGCATCCAAATAACTGTAGATCTTCGTAGTGATACGGAGTGTCCTGGAGAAATACAAAGGTGAAGTGGGAGTGGTAAAGAAACACTTAGTTTGGTCGTGAATAGCAGTCGCAATTTACTTTGCCCTCCTTCCAATCCCTTTATATGTCTTAACTTAATACCTTCTGTACACCGTTTAGGCTAATTGGTTTTCTTCATTCCCCACCGTTCGGCACCAGCCTAAGGTTTGGAAGAAGACTATCCAATTTGCATAATAGGTGTACTATCTCCTAAATCAAGGAGTACTCGCATCTTGAGAGAAGGTAAAAGGAAAAGACAACTGAATAGTCCTATTCGTTTTCTCCAGAACCGGAAACCATCCTCGAATAAATTCCTTCGAGTTCGTATATAACCATACGATGGTTTTGTCCAATGGAAGTGGACGTTCGTAATAATACGGGGTGTCCTGGAGAAAAGGGTAAAAGTAGGAGTGGCAATGAGGTTTGCAACTCTGACAATCCAAAAGCCAGTCTTATAAGAAGGTTCGGTCAACTTGGTTACTGAGTCATAGTCAAGGGTCGGGTCATGGTCGCTGCCAAAGAGAGAGAGAAAAGAAACACTCAGCGTGCACTCTAACCTAGATCAGAATGGTTACCAATTTATCTAACTTGGAAACCTCCCACTGTAACCTCAAATTCTCCTCCAAACCTGAAAGAAGAATTAGTCGGGATCACTCGAGGAGTAAACCAACTCATCAGTGGGAATCGGGATCCAACTATCATTGCATGATAACGTGACGGAATCCACTCACGTCACCACACTCCAGAAGGTATGCGCATGCCTGGCAAGTTTCAGTTTCTTTAGAAACTCCTGATGTTTGTTTTTACCCCTAGGACCCAAGTGACCTTGACGGAGTCAACAAATCAAAGAGTCCTAGTCAAGTTCAACCCGTCATTATCTGGATTGCATTAAACCCACCCGTACATGCCATTGACGGAGTCAACAAGGCTGCACGACTGTCCTAACCAATCTCATTTATGCAACAAACAAGCACCACTTAGCTACCGTACACTACGCCTTGACGGAGTCAACAAACGAAGCACGAATACTAAATAATACCCGTAAGAAATGACGGAGGGCTACGCTAGTTTTTGGCAAAAAACCTTTAACGTAATGAACTTGATATCGTTGAAGGAACTGCATAGCCTTTTATAAAAATATAGTGACAAAAACCTTTGCTAAAGAGGTCACTCCCGGTGAAGGGATCTCGGCTCTTTCCCCGTAGAATGAGGTGCAGGATATTCCAACTGAATACCACGATGCAAAGCAAAAAGTAATCAGCTATAGTGAAGTTATTGCCCTGACGCAAACTTCTGTCCAAGCGGTCACTCCCGGTGAAGGGATCTCGGCCCTTGCCTCGTCGACTGAGGTGCTGGATATTCATAACCGAATACCACTATGCAAAACAAAAGAGAACGTCCTTACAATAAAAGCTTTTTGAAAAATGTTCCAAAAATATCATAATAGGTTTGTTTAACTTGCATTGATCCGAATCAATGCAGTCCCATCAATTGATCACACCAATAAAGAACGAAAATAATGATGTACGTATATGCCATCCGCATTCGCCACTGGGTCCCGTCATCACCCGTTAGGTTACTTAACTAACGACAGAGCAGGGACTGGACTAGCGTGGATGCAAAACATATACAACATCTACTAGTATATATATAATATATAATTTTTGCTCAAGGCGTGATAAAATATGCAGCATCACAGAAATATAACCAGCATCACAGAACAATACAGATATCTGGGATCCCCGGGTTTCATAGAGCCGCTACTGAAACCCGATGTTCCCCTGGTCGTGTGGATAGCCTGTGCAATGTAATCCTAGACCCCTACGGGCGCGGCAAGTTACCCGCCAAAACCTGAAGCGAGGCAGCCCCCTTCAGCAACGTGAATGGACCACCCAGCACTTCACGGAATCCGGTAACTTGGGCACCCCTTCTGGGTCAATCCTATGCCCCCTACGAGTGCGGCGAATAGCCCGCCAATTCTAGAGTGAAGCCCCCTTCCGTCTCAATGCCATGAGATGCGGGCTCGTTGCCCTCTAGAACCCGGCTATCCGTGCACCCCTCTGCGGGGCAACCAAGTACAGAAAGTAAAATATACATACAACGGGTGCATCGACCTCAGCCCGGTCGTGCCCCAAACGAATAATATACAAACAGACAGTGACGGCAGTCCACATATCGGATGCTCGCCCCGCAATATCAAATTTACATAATACAACCAAATCTGTACTAACATTGCATCCAGGCTATCCCCACGACCAATCCGCTACATCACAGTACAATCACAGAACGTCAACATGAATGTCACGTTCGCAAATCCATCTAACCGGGCTATAGCAGTTAGACAGGATTTACCGATCAAGTGACATTCACGGTCGCAGATATAATGTAAATACTGTGAACTAATGTGTTTGAAACATTCGATCGATCAAATATTACCAAGTGGGCCCCCAAGCATTACTGTAGCACATAAAGAAATTCTAGGCCCAAACAAAGTATACCAAAACCCCTATTTTCAGCCCAAAAGCCCACTGCAAAAAATTGGTGAAGTGAAGCTAATATCCTGCGGCGGAACCGCGGCCAAAGAGGGGTTATGGCCACGGTTCCGCGGTCCTATGGAAGGATCAGGTTACTAAAATTTTACAGTGTTCTTAGAATTCCCTGTACATCATTCTGCAACAACCTGAAAAATTTTTGGAGCCAAAAATAAATCGACAGAAACCCGATGCACATGAAATCGGGTTTTCGGAAAATTTGTTCGATCGAGTTCTAAACATACTAAAGCAAACTAGACTAGTTTGGTGGCATAGCTCTGATACCATGTTGTGCCATGGCAGCGCCCCGGCCTTCTATCCAAGGCCAAAATGCGGAATCAAAATTTTTCTTAACTTTAAACCGGCGCTACCGCGGACAATAAACCCGGATCGTAACCATTAACCTAATCCTAGCTAACAAGAGAATGGAGAGAGAGATATACCAAGCGATCCGTGTCCTTCGGTCTTCGTCTCCACTCCGATCTCCCGCGGAATCTCCGTCCGTCACCACCTCATCGGAAAGGGCACCACGTAGCCGATTTCTTTTACGGGCTCCCACCTCTGGACCGAGGCAACTCGGGCGCGAAGTTGGCTAGCCGACGCGTCCAAGGATACTGTAGGTGTTGTGTAAAAACTTGTCTCAATAGGGTTATTGAAGTTGCCATGGAGGAATGAGGAGGAGAATGAAAGGAGCAATGAGAAAAAATGGAGCTATCATTTTCTTGCAAGGAATGAGATCAAGAATGAAATAATTCCTCATACTAGAAATCAACCCTCTCTCTTCTCTTTTCAAGTGTGGCCGGCCCCCCTCCTCCCAAAAATGAGAGAGTCCAAAAAACAAACAAGAAGGGTGGTGAGTGTAGGAAAAACAAAGGGTGACCATAACCAAAAGTGATGATAACAATATCATATCAACTTCTAATCCTTTCTAATCTCAATTAATGCAAGTGAGTGGATGGAAAAAAAAATCTCATCATGAAGCCACAAATGCAAATAACACCCTCCACAAAGATAATTTGCACAACTGCAAATAACCCCCTCCATCGGAAAAGTCCGGTCGGGAAGGAATAAAAAAAAATATGTCGGAACGGAATGCAAACTGGCAACTTCAGAAAACTGATCCCGTAATAAATTACAGGAAAACCCCACGACTGCATATACATGCCAGCATTTGTATTCCCACTGAACATAAATGCAAAGAGACAAAATCTACACTGTCTAATACTAGGATCCGGCTTAAACCAAAGCCCGCTAGTAAAATCCGTCCGATCACGATCCGTGCAATACCGCACGTATCCGATCGAACCCTGCCATATCTCCATACGGCCTCTACAGCGTTTCGCCCGAAACTTGAGTAACTGTCTGTGTGGGGGACTCTAAAGACTCGTCAATACTATGGCTGTGGATTTAACCACTAGCACGTCAGAGGTATTAGCCATACGTGACGGGCCACCAGCTATTGAACAAAAGGGACGTCTGTGAGCGAACTCATCCTGACTCCCTACTGAGCCTGTCAGTGACAATATCCGTACAGTCCGGTCCGTTCGTCTATGAGTATCACATGATGGGCCTAGAGGGTTGGTAAAAGTCAGACCCCCAAAAGCGGTACAAGTCATGTCGGAGTGTAGCCCAGAACACCCTGAGATACTACTGGAATACCTACCAGTAAATCTCCTGCCTCGGCCGAGGGCTTTGTGTAATGGCTCTCCTAGACACAGCGCGACCTCACTCCCAATACTAGGAGAGACGAACCCCTGCAGATCCACTCACTGCCTCCATGTGGCTCGGGACTGTACCCAACTAAAACCTGTTTGCACGACTCCTTTGAGCTGTGGTAGGGTAGTAATCAAAGTACATTGGGAACTCACACGAGAAAAATGACGATCTCAGGTCGATGAACTAACCTATACACATGTCACCAGGGAACTGCTATCTGACGTCTGGTATAATCCCAACTAGCAGGTTCCCGGAGAGTCCTGTCCGGTGTACTCATAACCCAATGAGCACCTGTATACATCTTAGGTGAACCAACTGACACCAGTGGCTTGTGAGACCGGCCACCGCCCCTCGTCGGGGTCTCGACTGTATACACTAGTCTACTCTGGAGTGTCGATGCCCTGTCTCGAAACTCCCTCGACTAGGGACCTTTTAAGGATGTGCTTATAAACTACCAGCTCCCACGTATATGATCGCCCTCATACTGCTGGCAGTCAAGCAAGAATCCTAGGGGCTCTATCAACGTGTAATAGTGACCAGTAAGGTCACCTAAAGCAGTACACGATGATAAAGATAAACCAAATAGCATACTATCATCTCGAGTAAGACTGTCGTACCGGTATAAGTCCTCCCTCAATCATCGCAATCACATGCCTGTGATCCAATAATTGACTCTGAGGGCACTATCTCCAACACAATGATCAAAAGAGAACGAACAAGACTAGGTCGCGTGCCCCCACGTGACCCTTAAACAGACTTCTCAAAGTAAGAAAGAACAAGTCTGGAGGTAATACCTCACGTGCTCCCACGTGACCCTTTAATGGACTCCTCAAAATAAGAAGGAATTAGCTTGGAGGCAATACCTTACGTGCTCCCACGTGACCCTTTAATGGACTCCTCAAAATAAGAAGGAATTAGCTTGGAGGCAATGCCTCACGTGCTCCCACGTGACCCTTGAACAAACTTCTCAAAATAAAGGCAGAACATGCTTTGGGCGCTCTCACGTGTCCTCACGTGAACCCTGACAAACACCTCTTTAAAAAAGAGAAGATGGAAAGAACTGAAGGATTAAAATCCAATGCATGGGCGCCTTCATGTGTCCCCATGTGACCCCTAGCAAATCCTTTCAGTATCCAGTGCATGGATACCCATCACGTGCCCACACGTGATGGCCGTGAAGATTAAAAGTGTTTAACACTTATTTAAATATTCTGAGAACAAGATAAGGGAAGTTTGGGCCCAACACTCAAGCGCCTCACGTGACCCCACGTGAGCGCTTCCCTTTTTAGTGTTTAACACTATTTTGGGCGCTGTATCCCTAGTGTTTAACACTATTCTGAGCGCATCACGTGAGAGCACGTGATAGCTGAGTTTACTCTAGTGTTTAACACTATATCTAAGCTAATCTTAGCTTGAACTAGCTAAGTCTACCAGAGGCAAGATTCCCCTTTTGACTGAACCTCAAATACACTTTTGTCTTCCAAAATTAGTCATCTCATATGACATTCAAAATAATTCGCAGAGCCTTTTCAATTAACTTTGGTTCGAGGGTACATCTCTTCACACCTCTGATATATGTCGTTGTAATTCTTCAACGTCTTCAGAGAGATGGTGGGTCCCGATAACCAATAACTATTTGGTACATTTCCAAACCTATGCTTGCATCTGAACTTGGACCGCAATGTCCCTAAACTAAACAATAGAGCCCAAATGCTCTTTTGTTGGATCTAAATGATCCTGTTAAGTAGATCTTAGTCTAAAATTAGACTAACGTATCCTTAACAAACATTTAAGTTGATCTTAATCTCAAACGAGATTAACGATCCTTCAATCAATCCAACTACAGATCCCCTAACTAATATTGGTTCAAGGGTACATCTCTTCAGTCCTCTGATATTTGTCGTTGTAATCCTTCAACGTCTTCAGAGAGGTGACGGGTCCCGACAACCAGACATTCCACGGACCGTGGGGTCCTTAAAATCATGGACTATGACGTCCTTAAACTTTACGGACTGTGGGGTCCTTAAGCCCATGGACTATGATGTCCTTAACCTTGGATTGTGGGGTCCTTAAACTCATGGACTATGATGTCCTTAAACTTTATAGACTATGATGTCTTTAAACTACGGACTGTGGGGTCCTTAAGCCCATGGACTATGATGTCCTTAACCTCGGACTGTGGGGTCCTTAAGCCCATGGACTATGATGTCCTTAACCTTGGACTGTGGGGTCCTTAAACTCATGGACTATAATGTCCTTAAACTTTATAGACTATGATGTCCTTAAACCTCGGACTGTGGGATCCTTAAGTCCATGGACTATGATGTCCTTAACCTCGGACTGTGGGGTCCTTAAGCCCATGGACTATGATGTCCTTAACCTTTACAGACTATGATGTCTTTAAACTGGACCACCTTGTCCTTAAACTGGTAATGGACCGCAAAGTCCCTAAACTAAAACAATAGAGCCCAAATGCTCTTTTGTTGGATCTAAATGATCCTGTTATGTAGATCTTAGTCTAAAATTAGACTAACGTATCCTTAACAAATGGTTAAGTTGATCTTAGTCTAAAAATTAGACTAACATATCATTAACAAACGTTTAAGTTAATCTTAGTCTCAAATGAGAGTAACGGTCCTTAAACCCAACCCAAACCTAAATCTAAGAAGATACGAATTTGGACTAATCCACGCCCTACAGGCGACGACATAAATTAGTCTCCGTATACAATCCACGGGCAACCAAAAACAAAATAAACACCCACGACACGAAGTGACCATCTGGAGAAGGAGAAAGTGGTTACCGCGGCGTGGTAGCGTAATTAACTGCAGGGGCTTGCGCCTGCAGGGAAGAGCGTCCCCATAATCAAAAACCCCTCAAATGAGGGGGAATCTGACGAAGTCTGCTATATCGGCCGCACCGTCTAAACCCTCGATACACGGTGTAATAAATCAACTTGGCATCTTCGGAGAGGAGGACGGATAGCACCAATTAGCATCTGCCCCCAAATTCAGGCAAGACGGACCTACGCGGTCCCGTCTTTCCGGCTTTTAGCGGGGAACAGATTCTGGCATGCCAGGTGGGACCTCTTCCTCTTTCCACTCTACTCTTCGTGTGCCGTGTTCGCGAACGAATCGCGGTTTAATATGGTTGCTCTTGGGTTCGAGGTACTAAGATTTGGTTTCGCTCCGTGCAGAAAACAGAAGATCAATCGCTTCAGCCTGCACTAACTGCAACTGCAACTCTCGCTCCGTCTCGTCCGGAGGAGTGACTTACGGGCCCCAAGCGGCCTCTATCTTCGCTATGCCGGTGGAATAAGTCACTCAGGCCACCACTGGATTGCTCTTTGGGACCATGCTCCCGCCAACGAGCTTCAGCGCTCCTGTACCATCACAAGAAGATCCCAAGAAGTCGGTCTTTGATCGGATTGCAACTACCGCGGCCCCTCTCAACGGGTCGCCCAAGTCTAATGCCTCAGTTTTTAACAGGCTAGGCCAAAGCTCCAACGGGCCCATGAAGAAGCCCGCAATACCAGAAAGGGTTATCCCAAAATGGATAGCCATTCCTGCTCTCGAAGTCGTCAAAGCGGCTTCTCCTGCCAAAGGGTTGGTCTTCACAAGACTCACTGTTCTGGCTCCCGCACCAGGCGAAGTCCTCAAAGCTGCTTTCCTTGCCCAGAGGTCTATCTTTGACAGATTGGACACTGCTCCTGTCACGCCCCGCTTCCTAGAGTGTGCTAAGATCGGCACATAACAGAGCCAACCATGCTACCTGTGGATAGGAAACATCCCTCCACAGTCACATTACGGCTGTCTATAAGATATCAAGAACTGTAAAGTAAAATAAACTATCTAGTACATGTCCATATAACAGAATAAACGAGTCAAGAAATAATATGCGGAAGCAATAGATCCAATAAACAAAACACCTGGAAAGTAAAACTGGATACTAACTGGATCCTCACTGCTCGGCCTAACGGCGGAAGTACTCCTGATCAGCCTACGATAAAGGTAGAGGATCTGGGCCATGCAAAACCCAGACGTCAGTGCGTCATAACATCAATAATAATAATAATATAAACAGGGGGTAGCAAGACATGCAGGTACGAGTATGAACGGTAAAACAGGTATAACAGTAACATAAATAGTGACAGTGAAGGGTGAGGCACATGTGATGTGCAGTGAGTAATCTAAACCGGTCTACTGGGTTAACTACTCTCAAGTCTTTGAAATCAATTTGATGAATTATCGATGTAACTCAATAGTATCCCGTGCATGCCCGGGACCACGGTCAAGATTCTCGGGCTAAATCCGAGACGTGTCGCTAAGCAGTAAAAGGTGGTATGTAACGATGAATGATGTCAGCAGCAGCATCCCGGGGCTGGCCTAGCCCGTAAAACTGATCAGTATAAGTATCGAACTGTCGAGTTACAAGTCAGGTTTCATCATTGATTTCCCCATACCCCCAAGTTATGTGTTCAAGTCAGGTATTGATAAATCTGGGGCTAATGCCAACACTGGATCAAGCAAGTACAGGTTTGTCTGAATAGATAACAGGAAATGTCCGTAGGGAAAACAGGTCAAGATTGTTGGCATTAGTAATAAGATCAGGTAACAGGTCAAGCTGTGGTACAACAGATCATGTCAAGTAGTGTACATGGATCCAATCATGTCAAGTAGTGCACAATATCAAGTCGTGTCACGTAGTGGTGTATCAAGTCATGTCAGGGGGTGCACAAATATCACATGGGTGTTCATAATCAAACTGTAATAAGGATGGGTACACAAAAAAACAAGTATGGAGTACTAACATAACAATAAAATGGAATAATGTGATGTGGTATGCCAATAGATATAAATTCAAGATATGGATGCACAATTATCGATTAGGGTTATATTTATAGTTCCAAAATTAATTAGGATGCACTAGATATGGTTAGGGTTACATTTATAGTTCCAAAACTAATACAACAGTAACATCAAATAATATGGTCTCGGTGTGCAACTAGATATGTAATAAACCGTACGGATACAGACGGATACTATAAAACTGTAAATCGGTAAAATTTGCTGAATATTAAAATACAAGCACTATTATTTATTAAATAGATATTGATATAATAATATTAACATGGATAACATATTCAAACAGATTAATAACTATAAAAGTGGTATTGATTAACCATGCACAAGAAAGTTCCGTTTAGAAATTCAGCGTCACCCTGATTTGTAAAATAGCTTAAAAATAACAAACGTTCTCCAAAAGGGAAGTGTCTTATACCAAAACAAAGATAATTCAATAAGGTTTTCATTTTATAAGTATAAGCATCTCAGGTTGTCCCTACAAAATGGTATGAACATTCGAAATTGAAAGTTTGCTGCTGGAATTTCCCTGGACAGCAGTTTAGAGACATTTTTATTTGCATTTTACGTTATTTAAACGATTTATTTTGCAAGTAAATATTTCATAGAGTTATATTATTCTGAGTTATCTTCGTAACGAACTAAGGAACGTATACTAATGATTTTACTATGATTTATAATGAATTTTATAAGGTAAGGTGTACAGTAAATTTCAGATTGTCGTATCCGCTTTTCAACGACGTTTCATGTGTAAACTATAATATTTTCAAATGTATAATTTTATAAAATGCAGATTATAAACTAATTAAAGATAATAATAAGAAATATTACGACGATATATATTTTAAATGATATGGATGCAAACGGGTATCACGTAATCGTAAAAATGATAAACTAACAAGTGCGGAACACATAACTAAGCAATATAAAATGCAACTATTCAATTTGATGCAGTATATGATAGTATAGTATGTAATAAGATAAGTTTTCATGACTTAGATCTGAAATAATATGAATGGATGTAAACGGAACATCGAAACGTTATAAAACTAAATATGGGGTGCATGATTTTAAATACAGGTATTCCATTTGTTAAAATAGATGCGTCTAAAATAATGTAGCATGTAATTAAAATTGGTTTGCATGCCCTAGATCTGAAATGCACTATACAAATGTAAACGGAACGTAGAAAGGCTGTAATATGAAACATGCAATGCTTGATTTAAAATACAGGTGTGATATTTATTTAAATAGGTATATAATGAGTTATATAGCATGTAGCAAGATTAACTTGCCTAGACGGAACAAGAACGGATGTGTATGGAACGTCCTTCGTCGGCGAAATGTCGCGACGCGCGCACGGTATACGGAACGGTTCCAAACAACGCACGAGGGTGATCACGCAAGTCAGGTACGTTCATTGGATCACTCGATCGTCAGCGACGAGCACGGCTCCGACGGTGATCACCGGAATCAAGAAACAAGATCAAGAAAAAGAAAGAAGAAAGAAGAAGAAGAAGTCAGAAAAGGCTGTGTATTAAATAAAGAAAGAAAAAATAAATAAATAAAATATATATATATATATATATATATATATGCAGAGGAGAGAGAGAGAGAGAAAGGGGTTGTTAGTTTGTTAGGAAATTAGTTTAGATTCAAATTTAAAAAAATCTTTTATTAGTTAACTAAATTTTAATTTGTATCAATTTATAAAATTAATATTATATAAATAAAATTTGATATTCTGGTAAATACAAACATAGTCCAAAACATGCCCGGTTCAGGTCTAAAATTCAGTTTTAAAATACGAAAAATATACATGTCGACCAAAATAAAAAAATGAATGTCCGGATAACGAAAAATGCATACCCCCAAGAACGGATGCACGCACGTGGGCGTAGCCATACAAACAAGTTCGTTTCATTGAACGGGACGAGAACAAGATACTCGGATGCTACCACGGGGCTAGGGGTAACATGCAGGCCATGCAATGTATTTTTAAAATATTTTATGTGACCTAAAATGTTATATTATAAAAATGCAAATGCCGGATAAAATTCCAGTATGCACTAAATATGAAAATGCACCAGTCTATGTTACAAGTCAGATAAATCATAAATATAAATCAAATAAGTTCAAGCAAGCGGGTCGGGTCGAATGCAATATAAAATGTAAAATCCTATTCGCACCCAAAACACGATAAATCAGGAAAATACCATAATTAAGGAAATATGAGAACTGGAATTGATATAAATGAACTAGGTTGTTACATTATACCCAACTACAAAAGAATTCCGTCCTCGAAATTCCAAGAATAAGAAAGGATAGACAATCAAGAAACTACAAGAATAGATGTGGAAACTTCTGTCGGATTTCATCTTCTCGTTCCCAAGTTGATTCTCCATGTTAGAGATTTCCCCAAGAAACAAATACGAGAGGGATAACCTTGTTATTAAGGACATTTTCTTTTCGATCAACAATCGACATCGGTCGTTCCTCAAAGGTCAAATCATCTCTTACAGTCAGCTCCGAATGATCTAGCATGTGTGCTTCATCTCGAACATACTTACGGAGTTGAGATACATGAAACACGTCATGAACATTCGCCAAAAATTGTGGTAATGCCAATCGATAAGCCACTTCTCCAACACGCTCCAAAATCTCGAAAGGCCCAATGAATCGAGGACTAAGCTTTCCTCGACTCACAAAACAAATCACTCCTCTAGTCGGTGATATCTTCAAGAATACTAGATCACCAACAGCGAACTCTAGAGATCTTCTCAATATATCGGCCCAACTCTTCTGCCGATCTTGCGCCGCCTTCATATAATTCCGGATAGTATTAACTTTCTCTACGGTTTGCACGATCAAATCCAGTCCCAAAAATTTTAGTTCTCCAATATCGTCCCAACAAACATGTGAGCGACACTTGCAACCATACAATACTTCGAATGGAGCCATCTGAATAGTCGCCTGAAAGCTGTTGTTGTACGAAAACTCCACCAAGTGTAAATGATCCTCCCATGAACCCTTGAAGTCTAACCTGCAAGCTCTCAACATGTTTTCAAGAGTTTGTATCGTTCTCACCGACTGGACATCTGTTTGAGGATGATAAGCTGTGCTAAACTTCAACATGTCGCCCAAGTCTAATGCCTCAGTTTTTAACAGGCTAGGCCAAAGCTCCAACGGGCCCATGAAGAAGCCCGCAATACCAGAAAGGGTTATTCCAAAAAGGATAGCCATTCCTGCTCTCGAAGTCGTCAAAGCGGCTTCTTCTGCCAAAGGGTCGGTCTTCACAAGACTGGCTGTTCCGGCTCCCGCACCAGGTGAAGTCCTCAAACCTGCTTCTCCTGCCCAGAGGTCTGTCTTTGACAAATTGGACACTGCTCCTCAACAGACATCGGTCTTCAAGAGGCTGACAACGGCAACCCTTCGCCAAAATAAGGGGCATGATGAAGCCATCCTCGTAACTGAACCAATCCTAACGGCACGACATGCTCGCCGTCGTCACTGGCGCCGAGTGAGGAAGGCTGGGGGCAACTTTCCATCTGGACTGACTCCGCCAGCTCCAACGGTGGAAGTTGACGCTGCTGTTCCGACTGGGAACAGCTTCGAACCTCTAAGGAGGGTTTGCAAAAACTCTTCAACTGCCGTGTTGAAAAGATCTCCCTCGCCTGTAGAGAATGCTACTGAAAAGAAGCCGGAGCAGCCCCCTCAGCAGCTGTCCTCCAAAATTTATAAAGTCCGGCTACAGGTCCAGGAATCGATGATTGACCGGGACTACTCTCGCCGACCAAAGAAGCTTAAAGCTCAGCAAGAAAAGAACCATCATGTGGTACCACAGAAGATGTTATCCGCCTGGGTGCCCGCTACAACGGCTCCCTCAACTTCAACTACCCACAAGAAAAGGAGGCTGGAGAAAGCCTCCGTGACTACGGCGAACCGCAAGGATGTTGAATCTAAACGCCCCAAGTCTAGGGGCATGGTAACACACACCTTTTATATGGCTTTCGGAAAAGAGGAAAGTCGTGCTTCTACGGGTCATCGACCGTTTACCCGATCGATAACAAAGGCTCAGGAGCAGCAGAAGCAGAAACTTCAGGAGATGCTAACTGCAATGGCCGCACTCACTGAGCCGAAAGAAATTCGGAAACCTCATAGCAACGTCAGGAACAAGAAACTGATATTAATTTCCTCCGAAGAATGCTCGAGAGGAAAGAAAAAGAGGCCGCGGAACAGGCAGCCAACATAAAACGAATGGCTCTTTTGTTCCAAGATATGGTGGGCATGATGATCCAACCGGACCCTCCAGCTGAAGACCCCCCAATTATCATTGAAGATGATAGAGGGGAGATATCGAACCCTCCTCCGGCTCTTTCAGCAACCAAGGAGAAGACCATCTCTAAGGCCGCTCTAGATGATTACATTGCTCAGCAAATACGAACTCACCAGGCGAATGAAGCGGCCGGGTAGATCGTTAAGACTGGACGACCCTATTCGGGCTGGTATGACCAAATAAGGTACCCGCTGGGATATACGATCCCCAAATTCCACGTATATAAGGGGACGGGAAATCCGCATCAGCACGTTGCTTAATTCAGAGCCTTGTGCGGCAACACTGGAAGTGATGATAAACTACTGCTCCACCAGTTTGTTGGCAGCTTGTCAGAGATGGCCAGCGAATGGTATTCGGAACTCCCGAATGACTCTATCAAGACATTTGCAGAGATGGAGCTGCTATTCACCCAACGTTTTGCGAGTGCTAGCGAACGTACCCCAATTACGGCGCTGATCAATTCCAGGGTGAAGCCGGGAGAAACTTGGGTCCAGTACGCGACACGGTGGCGGAATCTATGGTCGAAATGCGAACAACGCATAGAAGAGGCTCCTGCAGTAGGCATGTTTATGGGAACCCTCGATCCGCAGGCGACCATATCCCAATTCATGATGTTCTTCAAGCCGACCACCTTCCAGACCTTGATTGACAAGCTAGCCCAAATGGACCAGATGGGCCATAGGCCTTCCTTTTCAAAGTCGGAGCCTTAGAATGAAAAGGGCAAAGGGAAAGCAATCTTTTTCGCCAACGCTCAACAACAACCGAGTGGCCCGAAACCGGTTGTTTTCCAAAGCAACAAGCGGCAATTCTTCGATGAGAAGTTGAGACGTCCTTACTCATTTCCACAGGATAAAACAAGAAAACTGTTTGAACTGACAGTGCGCAATGGGCTCATTACTCTACCGGAGTCGAGACAACCACCGCAACCGAACGACGTCAACGATCCTAATTACTATCCCTACCATCGAGTATTGGGCCATCCACTCGAAGATTGCTACGTCTTCAAAAATTGGGTTGAAGACCAATACCAGCAAGGCGAATTCGCGTTGTCTGAAAATTGGAAGGTGAACCCGCCACAACTACATGCTCCGAAAAGATGGACATGCCGGGGGCATTGTGCTCATTCATAGAAGAAGCTCCATGGGAAGTTGTTCTTTCGGCAAAAACTATAAAAAAAAGCTGAAAGATCTTCAAACATGTCCGGTGATCAGGTGGAAAAGTCCGCAGAAACCGGAGATTATCGAGGGGATGCTGAAACCACGCCCAACATTGGGAGTTAATAGTGATGGTGGACAAAACATTCAGGCCCAGCCGTCAAAGTCTTCGAAGAAAAAGAAGAAGACTAAAAAGCTCGTGCAGTTTGATGACAAGCGCACGGATCTGCAAAAGCATATTGACGCGCTGGAGGAATATAACCAGAAGGCGCGAACCCCGGTCACACTCCAAAAATTTCTCAACAATATCCTTTAGAGCGATGATAACAACAATAACGACGGGGATGACTCATCAGAATAATCTGAGGACTATGTGGTAAGTTGCCACATGATCTCTCATTCGGCGTTAACTAACAAAGAAGCTCACTCGGCGATAGAGGACAGCATAAAAAAGCTGGGGGCAGGATCGAAACCAAAACCCTTAGAACCGTCTGCCAAGATGATCGACTTGCTACTGAACGAAGCCCATCAGAAACGCAAAGCCAATCGAGAGCGCGAACTGGCTATATTTTTAAAAGCCAAACACCGACGACTAAATGAAAAGGTCAAGGCACCCTAACCGGATCGAAGCATCCCTATCGCCAGCAAAAGCAAGCTTAAAGTAAGGAGACGATTCGCTAGGGCCCTGTCAATAGGAATGAAATTGCCCTCTTTCAAAGGAAATTCTCCTGGCGGTATACATTTTGATGAAGCGGACATACATCCTAACTTCTGTTTATACCATCAGAGGATTACACACCCTACCGAAGAGTGCATAGCCTTTAAAAACTGGTGGCAGGGATATGTTGCCCACCGACAATACGTTCAACGAATGAAACGCAAGGCTCGTCAGGAACAGAAAAGCACGACAGATGAGCGCAAAAAAGCCGCTGGCAACTGTCACATAGTCGACACCAAGGGATCGCAAGTCATCACCTTTGGAAGCGACTCTAACGAAGAAATCGCCCTCAGCCCTCTCTTCAAGGAATCCACCTCCGACACAAAAGATGCGAAGATTCGCAAGAAAATATAGCTTGCGTAATCGTACGTTGTCCGAAAAATCTCGGACCTATGACCGAAACGTCTTTAAACTACTAAAAACCCGCGGCATCCCCAGGCTGACGTGGTAAATTAAAAAAAAAGGGTACGTCCATAAGCGAAATAGGCACGGATGAAAACCCAAAAGGGCTCCGTGAGTAAAAACAACGGGACTACCGGCGAGTTTTGTGAAAACCCAAAAGGGCGCAATCTCGTTAAAAGACACTTGCAAAGTCCTCACGACCCTGTAAGGAGAAACCACCTGCGCGAGATCCTTACGATTCACAAAGGAGAAACACACTTAGGGATCCCCACGATTCCTAAGGAGAAATTACACTTGCGAGATCCTCACGACTCGTAAAGAGAACTCTCTTATGAGACCCTCACGATTCATAAGATTCAAAAGCCTTAACTTACAGGGATCTGAACCTGTTCTTAAGCCATCACAACCTACAGACCTCCCTGCAACCGGTTCAATATTGACCCTTGTATACAATCCACGGGCATGAATAAACATTTCCCTAATAAAGTCCCACCAGAGAATGGGGATATGCTCACACGGCAAACGACACTTGTAAGTCCTCTCAACTTATAAAGAGAAAACACTCTTGTAAGATCCTTACGACTTATAAGAGAACAAACACTTAGGAATCCTCACGATTCCTAAGGAGAAAATGCACCTACGAGATCCTCACGACTCGTAGGGAGAAACACCTTTATGAGACCTTTACAGCTCATGAAGTCAAAAGCCTTAGTCGACGGGATCCTAACCCTGTTTGCTAAGCCACCTTTGTTCGACATTGACAGAGGCAAATGATGATTCGCTCCTGGCAATATCCCAATTGTAGCAATGCTGATGCCTAAATTGGTATCAAATTCCAAGTCCTTTCATGGCAAATGATGATTCGCTTCTGGCAACATCCCAGTTGTAGCGATCATGATGCCTAAATCGGTATCAAATTCCAAGTTCTTTCATGGCAAATAATGATTCGCTCCTGGCAATATTCCAGTCGCAGCGATGCTGATGCTGAGATTGGCACCAGATTCCAAGTTCCACAGTCGCGATAAAAAATCAGCGAGCCAAAAATGCATATGAAATAGCCGAAATGATGGGGCAACTTACAACAAAATCAGCAAGTAAAAATATATGCATAACAAAATAGCCGAAATGATTAGGCAACTCGCAATAAAAAGCTACGACTAAATAAAACAAATAGCCGAAATGATTGGGCACCGCGAAAAATAGCCGAAATGATTGGGCAATCGCGACTTTCGCGATATAAAAGCAGAAATGATAGAGCATCGCGGAAAAAATATATATATATTTAATGAAATTTTTTTGCCCTATAGGTGAGATCACATCGATCCCTGTATACAGTCCAGGGACGCAAACAAAAAGAGAACCATACCTTCCCACCAGACTCCATCAGAAAAAGAAGCCAAATCTCGACGGTTCATAGACAGCCTAGAGGTCACCTCAACATTCATCTCGTTACACTAGACGCAATGTCAACAACGGCGTTCCTTCGCAGTCCAGCAGGATGCAGATACAACGTCATCGAAAGACCTCACGGTCGAAACAAAGCAGAGTGATGGAAAAATCCCAACCCCACCGTAGCATTCGTCTCGTTACACCAAACGCAATATCAACAACGGCGTTCCTTCACAATCTAACAGGATGCAGATGCAACGTCAACGAAAGACCTCACGGTCGAAACAAAAGTGGAGTGATGGCAAAGTCCCATCTCCACCTCGGCATTGATCTCGTTACAGCAGACGCAATGTCACCCCAGGGTCAAAACAACGGAACCATGGCAAAGTCCCCTAGTTCCAAATCTCGACGGTTCACAGACAGCCTAGAGATCACCAACGGCGTTTCTCCTCACTCCAACCAGATGCAGACATGATGTCAACAACCGACCTCAGAGTCACAACGAAGCGGAGCCATGGAAAATTCCTTAGTTCCAAATCTCAATGGCCACATCTACGGCCCGAAGACCAACAACGGTGTGCCTCCTTATTCCAGTAGAACACAGATACTACACCATCAATCGGAGCCATGGCAAAGTCCCTAGTTCCAAGACTCTACGGTTCACAGACAACCTAGAGTCATCCAATGACCCCGTCTCGGAATCAAGTCAACTCAAAAACCTCGATTCAAAGAAATCAGCGTCCTTGATGAGAGCACCTCGATTCGCATCGACTCGTAGAGAAATCAGCGTCTTTGCAGGAACACCTCGATTCGTCTCAACCTCTAGGGAAATCAGTGTCCATGGCAAATACCTCGATTTAAGGAAATCAGCGTCCTTGACGAGAGCATCTCGATTCGCGTCGACCCGCAAAGAAATCAGTGTCTTTGCAGGAATACCTCGATTCGTCTCAACTCTAGAGAAATCAGTGTCTTGGCAATACCTCGATTCACGGAAATCAGCTTCTTTGGTGAGAGCATCTCGATTCGCATCGACCCGTAAGGAAATCAGTGTCTTTGCAGGAATACCACAATTCGTCTCAACTCCAGGGAAATCAGCGTACTTGGCAAAAACCTCGATTTAGGGAAATAAACGTCCTTGACGAGAACATCTCGATTCGCGTCGACCCGCAAAAAAATCAGTGTCTTTGCAGGAATACCTCGATTCGTTTCGACTCCAGGGAAATCAGTGTCCTTGGTAAAATCTCGATGCAGGGAAATCAACGTCCTTGACGAGAGCATCTCGATTCGCGTCGACCCGCAGAGAAATCAGTGTCTTTGCAAGAATACCTCGATTCGTCTCAACCCCGAAGGAAATCAGCATCTTTGGTAAAAACCTCGATTCAGGGAAATCAGTGTCCTCGACGAGAACCTCGACTCGTTTCGACCCACAGGGAAATCAGTGTCTCTGCAGGAATTTCTCGATTCGTCTCAACCCCAGGAAAATCAATATCCTTGGCAAAAACCTCGATTCAGGGAAATCAGCGTCCTTGACGAGAGCATCTCGATTCGCGTCGACACGCAGAGAAATCAGTGTCTTTACAGGAATACCTCGATTCGTCTCAACCCCCAGGGAAATCAGCGTCCTTGGCAAAAACCTCGATTCATGGAAATCAGCGTCCTTGACGAGAGCATCTCGATTCGCGTCGACCCGTAGAAAAATCAGTGTCTTTGTAGGAATACCTCAATTCGTCTCAACCCCCAGGAAAACGTCCTTGGCAAAACCTCTCGATTCAGGGAAATCAGCGTCATTGACGAGAGCATCTCGATTTGCGTTGACCTGCAGAGAAATCAGTGTCTTTGCAGGAATCTCTCGATTCGTCTCAACTCCTAGGAAATCGGCGTCCTTGGCAAAAACCTCGATTCAGGAAAATCAGCGTCCTTGACGAGAGCATCTCGATTCGCGTCGACCCGCAAGGAAATCAGTGTTTTTGCAGGAATACCTCGATCCGTCTTAACCTTAGGGAAATCAGCGTCTTTAGCAAAAACCTCGATTCAGGGAAATCAGCGTCCTTGACGAGAGCATCTCGATTCGCGTCGACCAGCAGAGAAATCAGTGCCTTTGCAGGAATACCTCGATTCGTCTCAACTCCAAGGAAATCAGTGTCCTTGGTAAAACCTCAATTCAGGGAAATCAGTGTCCTTAACGAGAGCACCTCGATTCGCGTCGACCCGCAAGGAAATTAGTGTCTTTGCAGGAATACCTCGATACGTATCAAACCCAGAGAAATCGGTGTCCTTGGCAAAACCTCGATTCAGGGAAATCAGTGTCCTTGACGAGAGCATCTAGATTCACGTCGACCCGCAGAGAAATCGGCGTCTTTGCAGGAATACCTCGATACGTATCAAACCCAGGGAAATCAGTGTCCTTGGCAAAACCTCGATTCAGGGAAATCAGTGTCCTTGACGAGAGCATCTAGATTCACGTCGACCCGTAGAGAAATCGGCGTCTTTGCAGGAATACCTCGATTCGTTTCAACTCCAGGGAAATCAGTGTCCTTGGCAATACCTCGATTCAGAAAAATCAGCGTCCTTGACGAGAGCATCTCGATTCGCGTCGACCCGCAGAGAAATCTTCGTCTTTGCAGGAATACCTCGATTCGTCTCAACCCCATAGGAAATCAGTATCCTTGGCAATACCTCGATTCAGGGAAATCGGCATCCTTGACGAGAGCATCTCGATTCGCGCCGACCCGCAGAGAAATCAGTGTCTCTGCAGGAATATACAACGTCAGCAAAGCGGAGCCGCGGCAAAGTTCCCAGTTCCATGACTCGGCGGTGCACAGACGAACCAAAGTCAACCCTCGACTTCCCTATTGAAGCAAAGCTTTGACTCGGAAGTAGGTCAACTCATCAATCACTTACGAGACCTCTCGACTTGTAAGGAAGAAAATTCTCTTGTGAGATCCTTACGACCTCAAGAGAAAACACACTTAGGAATCCTCACGATTCCTAAGGAGAAAATACACCTACGAGATCCTCTCGACTCGTAGGGAGAAAAAATCTTTATGAGGCCATCATGGCTCATAAAGTTGAAAAGCCTTAGGCAGCAGATCTGAACCTGTTTCCTAAGCCATCGCTTCTTATCTCGATTCAGGGAAATCAGCGTCCTTGGCGAGAACCTCTAGATTCGTTTCGACCCGCAAGGAAATAAGTGTCTTTGCGAGAATCTCTCGATTCATCTCAACTTGTAGGAAAATTAGTGTCCCTACGCATAAAGAAAATTCTCTTGTGGGATCCTTACGATTCTCAAGAGAAAATGCACTTAGGAGTCCTCACGACTCCTAAGGAGAAAAGACGCCTACGAGATCTTCACGACTCGCAGGGAGAAGAGCCCCTCACGGCTCATAAAGTTGGAAAGTCTTAGGCAACAGATCCTAACCCTATTTCCTAAGCCATCGCTACCTTATAAAAAGTTCAAGATGAACTGTTATCTACCATCTATGGGCCACGCTTGCCAAAGCTACATGCCACTGAAATGGAGAAGTTACTCATGAGCATATAAACTAGGCATGCTTCGACTTAGCCCTGTGATCCGCTTCACGCCAGAGTAAAACATAAAGAAATAGAAGGGTGTGGCTTATGGAGCCGAGGGTTTGGAACTATATCCCTTAAAAGTTGAGATTTGAGTCAATGATAAATGACGACGCTTGTGTCCGCTCGTTATCTTCTCAGATCAAGATCCTGAAAATTATATACCAACCCAGAACTGGTCATACGCTATGAATTACTCTACACTACTTCACCCATGTATATACTTACGTGGGCAAAGTAGTGGGGGGCATTTGTTTCCGCTAAAAAAAATTCTGCGCAAAAGAGCCCAAGGTATCAAATGGCAGCGATACGTTTAAGAAAATGTGAACTAGTATTTTCCGGACTGTATTTTTACAAACTCCTGAATGTGAAATAGATAAATTCTAATGGTATCGAAAGCGTCTCAAAAATTCCTTCGATTTGATATATTATAGGCTTCATAATTCATCCGGGATCAAAAGTTATGAGCAAATATGCTATGCACGTGTAATCTAAGGAAGAAAATGCGAACCAGTATTTCCGGGCTGCATTTTGACAAACTCCCGAATGTGAAACAGCTAAATTCTGATGGTATCGAAAGTGTCTCAAAAAATCCTTCGATTTGATATATTATGGGCCTCGTATTTCATCCGGGATCAAAAGTTATGAAGCATCACGTGCCCACACGTGACCGGGCATCACGTGCAGACATGTGACCGTTTACAGGCAAAGCCTGTAGGCATTGAATAAAATAAATAATTGGAAATAATTAATTGGTGGGGTCACGTGCCAACACGTGATAGGTTCCTAAGCTCTTTAACTAATATAATTAAAATTCTAATCAAACAATCAATCAGTGGAGTCACGTGTCCACACGTGATAAGCCTTTAAACCCACTGAAAAGAATTAAAAGTATAATAAAACAATAAGGAAAAACCCCAATGGAGCATCACGTGCTCACACGTGACCAAGGGTCACGTGCTGACACGTGATAGTTCCTGAGTTCTTTAAAACAGCAGAATTAAATTCTGGCTAAAATCTTAAACAGTGGGGTCACGTGCTCACACGTGATAGGCATCTAAACCTTCTGAACTAATAAAATTAAATCCTAAATTAAGGGAAATCAAAAACCCTAATATTTCCCTAGATCTTTCCTAACAAAAAGATTGCGCTCTGTAAAGTGAGCACCGTTGGATTAAAAATCCAATGGTGATTAAAAATCACCAATTTGTAGAAAGATTCTATACAAGGAAAGATTTCCCTGAAATTTGAATAACAGATAAAAGATCTTTTGGATTAAAAATCCAATGGTGAATAAAATACACTGAGCGATCTAAAAGATCATGTTGGTTACAAAATCAGTTAAAATCTTTCAATGAAATATTGACTAAACAAACTGATTCTTTTCCTTCTCCTATTAATAGGAGCCAAGAAAAAAAGAAGGGGGATCTTGGAATTTTTTTAGAAAATACAACAACAGAGAGAAAAAAGAGAGGAGAATTTAATTCTCAAGAGAGAAAAGAAGATTTCTTCAGAAGAGAAAAGAAACCCTGGGTGAGAAAGGGGAAAGACATCTAATATCCATTAAAAAAAGAGAATTTAATTCTCAAATTAAGAGTTTAACTCTTCTGAATAAGAACTCAGTTCTTCCTTTGGTTGAAAATATGCAGAAGCAGATCTCCCAAAAGTTGAGAATTTAATTCTTATCGGGGAGATTCTGCCATGCAGATCCAAAACTTAGAGGGAGAATTTAAGTTTACAGGAATTTAATTCCCCCAAATTCATAGGAATTTAATTCCTCCCAATGAAACTAGGGTTTAACACTACATAAGAATTTAATTCTTTCAAAACACATGGGAATTTAATTCCTCTAAAATGAAATTAGGGTTTAACCCTATAAAAGAATTTAATTCTTAAAACAAGGGACTTAAAACTCTCCATGCACGTAAAGAAATCAGTAACCAACCTGGTCACGTAGCAACACATGACCCTCCCTCTCAATGATCAAAAGAGAACGAACAAGACTAGGTCATGTGACCCCACGCGACCCTTAAACAGACTCCTCAAAATGAGAAAGAACAAGTCTGGAGGCAATACCTCACGTGCTCCCACGTGACCCTTTAATGGACTCCTCAAAATAAGAAGGAATTAGCTTAGAGGCAATACATCACGTGCTCCCACGTGACCTTTTAATGGACTCCTCAAAATAAGAAGGAATTAGCTTGGAGGCAATGCCTCACTTACTCCCACGTGACCCTTGAACAAACTTCTCAAAATAATGGTAGAACATGCTTTGGGCGCTCTCACGTGTCCCCACGTGACCCCTGACAAACACCTCTTTAAAAAAGAGAAGATGGAAAGAACTAAAGGATTAAAATCCAATGTATGGGCGCCCTCACGTGTCCCTACGTGACCCCTAGCAAATCCTTTCAGTATCCAGTGCATGGATACCCATCACGTGCCCACACGTGATGACTGTGAAGATTAAAAGTGTTTAACACTTATTTAAATATTCTGAGAATAAGATAAGGGAAGTTTGGGCCCAACACTCAAGCGCCTCACGTGACCCTACGTGAGCACTTCCCTTTTTTAGTGTTTAACACTATCTTGGGCGCTGTATCCCTAGTGTTTAACACTATTCAGAGCGCATCACGTGGGAGCACGTGATAGCTGAGTTTACTCTAGTGCTCAACACTATATCCAAGCCAATCTTAGTTTGAATTAGCTAAGTCTTCCAGAGGCAAGATTCCCCTTTTGACTTAACCTCAAACACACTTTTGTCTTCCAAAATTGGTCATCTCATATGACATTCAAAATAATTCCCAGAGCCCTTTCAATTAACTTTGGTTCGAGGGTACATCTCTTCACACCTCTGATACATGTCGTTGTAATTCTTCAACGTCTTCAGAGAGGTGGTGGGTCCCGGTGACCAATAACTATTTGGTGCATTTCCAAACCCATGCTTGCATCTGAACTTGGACCGCAATGTCCCTAAACTAAACAATGGAGCCTAAATGCTCTTTTGTTGGATCTAGATGATCATGTTAAGTAAATCTTAGTCTAAAATTAGACTAACGTATCCTTAACAAACATTTAGGTTGATCTTAATCTCAAACGAGATTAACGATCCTTAAATCAATCCAACTACAGATCCCCTGACCAATATTGGTTCAAGGGTACATCTCTTCAGTCCTCTGATATTTGTCATTGTAATCTTTCAACGTCTTCAGAGAAGTGACGGGTCCCGACAACTAGACATTCCATGGACCATGGGGTCCTTAAAATCACGGACTATGATGTCCTTAAACTTTACGGACTGTGGGATCCTTAAGCCCATGGACTATGATGTCCTTAACCTTGGACTGTGGGGTCCTTAAACCCATGGACTATGATGTCCTTAAACTTTATAGACTGTGACGTCTTTAAACTACGGACTGTGGGGTCTTTAAGCCAAGCCCATGGACTATGATGTCCTTAATATCGGACTATGGGGTCCTTAAGCCCATGGACTATGATGTCCTTAACCTTGGACTGTGGGGTCCTTAAACTCATGGACTATAATGTCCTTAAACTTTATAGACTATGATGTCCTTAAACCTCGGACTGTGGGGTCCTTAAGCCCATGGACTATGATGTCCTTAACCTCGGACTGTAGGGTCCTTAAGCCCATGGACTATGATGTCCTTAACCTTTACAGACTATGATGTCTTTAAACTGGACCACCATGTCTTTAAACTGGTAATGGACCGCAAAGTCCCTAAACTAAAACAATAGAGCCCAAATGCTCTTTTGTTGGATCTAAATGATCCTGTTAAGTATATCTTAGTCTAAAATTAGACTAACGTATCCTTAACAAATGGTTAAGTTGATTTTAGTCTAAAAATTAGACTAACGTATTCTTAACAAACGTTTAAGTTGATCTTAGTCTCAAATGAGAGTGACGATCCTTAACCCTAACCCAAATCCAAATCTATGAAGATACGGATTTGGACTAATCCACGCCCTACGGACGACAACATAAATTAGTCTCCGTATACAATCCACGGGCAACCAAAAACAAAACAAACCCCCATGACAGGAAGTGACCATCTGGAGAAGGAGAAAGTGGTTACCGCGACGCGGTAGCGTAATTAACTGCAGAGGCTTGCGCCTGCATGGATGAGCGTCCCCACAATCAAAAACCCCTCAAATGAGAGGGAATCTGACGAAGTCTGCTACATCGGCCGCATCCGTCTAAACCTTCGATACACGGTATAATAAATCAACTTGGCATCTTCGGAGAGGTGGACGGATAGCACCAATTAGCATCTGCCCCTAAATTCAGACAAGACGGACTTACGCAGTCCCGTCTTTCCGGCTTTCGGCGGGGAACAAACCCCATATGGCTAAAGTCAATCCTGACCCCGTATAGCTAAAGTCAATCCTGACCCCGTATGGCTAAAGCCAATCCTGACCCCGTATGGCTAAAATCAATACTGACCCCGTATGGCCAAAGTCAACCCCTGACCCCGTAGAACACAGCTAAAGTCAATCCTGACCCCATATGGCCAAAGTCAACCTCTGACCCTGTGGAACACGGCTAAAGTCAATCCTGACCCCGTGGAAAACGGCCAAAGTCAACCCTAGACCTCCCCGTCAATGCAATGCTTTGATTCGGGATCATGTCAACTCATCAATCATATACGAGTCCTCTCGGCTTGTAAGGAAGAAAATTCTCTTGTGAGATCCTTACGACTCTCAAGAGAAAACACACTTAGGAATCCTCACGATTCATAAGGAGAAAATACACCTACGAGATCCTCTCGACTTGTAGAGAGAAAAATCTTTATGAGACCCTCATGGCTCATAAAGTTGAAAAGTCTTAGGCGGCAGATCTGAAACTGTTTCCTAAGCCATCGCTACCCTGCAAAGAGTCCAAGATGGACAGCTACCTAATATCTATAGGCCACACTTGCTAAAATCACATGGCGACAACACGGCAAAGAGAAGAAAGCAACAGTGGGAGAAAAAATATATGTATCTTTTATTCATGAATTCAATTGTATACAAGACGAATCATATAAAAGAATAAAAAATGGATACATGTTATTTAAAGATTACAAATGTTTAATTGATACAAAGGCAGCTACTGAGAAGGAGGCATTTTCAATAAGTCAGCCAGTTGCTCGCGCGCTCCTCTCAACTCCTTTTCATGATCAGCCGCTGTGGCCAGCTCTGCTTAGACTCGAGCCCGTTGCTGCAAGCCAGACGAAAGTTTCTCATCGATTTCCCGTTGAGCAACTTCGCGATTCTGCGTAACCCGCTCCAGAAGGTCGAGCTTTTGCCTTAGTGCCAGTCCGTCCGAAATACATTGTCGCAAATTGTCAAAGACAGCCCTCAATTGCACAGTGTTTGCTTCAACTTGGGCGCACAGCCAGGCGGATTCACCTGAAGCCTCATCGCGTTCCTTCCACCTCAAGGTCGCTTCGTATTCGAAATGGCGGAAGAAGGGAACACTCTGCTCAACCCATGCAACCCGTAGAGAATTCAAAGCCAACATTTCTGGAACGGGACGCCTGAGCTCAATCTTATGCAGACAGGCCTTGATCTTCCTGCAGTAGTTAACCCAAGACTCAACAAGGCCCTCGTTATGGAAATTCACAAGCATCGTAAACATGAGATTAACTTCGGCAGCAAAGTCTGCAGCAGATGCAAAGGCCTCAGCGTCAAGTGTCAGTTATATATATGCCCTAGAGGCCATTACTGTACATGAGATGTACATTTTAGTGGATGCTTGGACATATATAGGGAGGACTTTCTTGCTCGACATGATAGTATGCTATCTGGTTACTCTTTATCTTAACATGTACACTAATTGTCTCTCTGTTACATGTTGGTAAAGTCCTTAGGATGTGTATTTGACTACCTAGATTATGATGGAGATCATACTAGTGGGACAAAGGTAGTCTGTGAGTACATCCTTTAATATCCCTAGTCGTGGGTGTATCGAGACGGGGCATCGATATACCAGAGTAGACTAGCGTATAGCTTCTCGACCCATGTAGATAAGCGATGGATGATCCCATATCTATTGGTGTTTGACATCAGAGATGGTATACGGGTGCTCAGTGGAGACTGGGTACACTGGACGGACTCGCCGAGAACTCCCAGATGGTATTATACCTCACGTCAGATGGAAGTTCTCTGGTAACACTGGTACAGGTTAGTATGTAGACCCGAGATCGTCATAGAGTCTTGTATGATTCCCGCTGTGATTTGATTTTCACCGTACCATGTTCAAGAGAACGTGCAAAACGGTGGATTTTGGGTACAGTCCTGAATCACATGGAGGCAATGAGCGATAGGAGGGGTTTCGTCTCTCCTGGTATAGAGAGTTAATGTTGTGCTGTGTTCAATTGGCTATAACAGGAAGTCCCTGGTTAGGGCTGCTTTAGAGATATACTGGTAAGTGTTATCAGTAGTTTCTCGACCCGTTATGAGCCTCATATCGACACGACTTATCGAGTTACTGGGGTCTGACGTTTACCACCCCTAGACGAGATATGCGACATATCAGACGAAGAGACCGGACTGTACGGTAAGTGTTACTGATTGGATTCACAGGAGTATGAGCAGACTTGCTTGTTGATCTTCTAATCACTCAATACCCGGGTGGCCGTTACGTTTAGCACGCCTCTTGCGGCTTGTGGGTGTTTGATATGATCATCACCTACTGCCAGCGTATTGACTAGTCTTTAGAGTCCTACACAGAGGTTTTCTGGCTCAAGAGAAACGGAGTAGGAGCACATATGAGATATGTGCGGGACCGAGATTAATACGTGTATGATATACCGTATTCTATTCTCGCAATTTATTCGTAATGATCGGTTATACGTGATATAGCCGGGTTATCGAATCAAGTGTTGATTCGATAAATTGATACACATTTGATATTAGTCGGTTATATGTGATATGACCGGGTCATTAAATCAAGTGTTGATTTAATTATTTAATGTATAATTATATATTTGATATATTACTTTACATTAACTAGTATTGGCTCATTTAAGATTACTTTTTCTCACTTGATGATACATTGATATATATGTGATATATGTTAATTGTATTGTTTTGTGCACAAAATATATATATGATATATATTGTTGTGTCATGCTAGGTTACACATGCAACATGGGTGTATGAGACTAACACCATGCTAGGTTAATGTTAGGGTTCCATATTTATTATTAGGTTAAACAAATTAGTATGAATTTGTCATGGTTGAAGCTTATGGATAATCATTGACAAAGTCCACTCTTTTGTCTAGCTTAAGATATTTATTAACCCAAGCCTTAACCCTATGCAATGGTTTATTCTCTACATGAGTTAGCCATTATATTATTTGACCATGGTTGCATTTCTAACCATAATTCATTATTCTTTCATCACTTCTTCACTTGAGGTTCATCTTCTTCTTCTTCATGATTTTTGCTCCCTAGCTCTTGATCAAGTGATGAAAACATGTAAGAAAACAAAATCTAAAGTGAGCTCACTTCCTACTTCATCATCCTACACACTTGCTTGGGTAGTATAGGGTGTTATCTTCACAAAGTTCATGACCTAGTTAAGGGTTAGCTTGAGTTTAAGTCTGCTCGACGTAGATCATCTTCGGCCTCGAAGACTACGAGCAAGCTTGTTCATTTCTCTGAGGGAACCCATACTAGAGTTCGGGAGATCCATGATCGCAGCGAAAGGACGTCAACACGGAGCTTTAGAAGTGAAGGACCGGGTTTACAAAGGTTGTATTCTTATTCACTTTCCTTTTGCAAAGTTGTTTGCATTGTATTCCGTCGATTTCTAGTAAATGGTTCTATGTTTAGGGTTAGCTAGAACGGCAAAATTTGAATTTGGCATGGACGATGCCTCCCGAAACCTTGCTGCCGTCTCAGATAACCTAGCAGTGGTATCAGAGCCATGCTAGAAATTTATACGGATTTTGTTAAGATTACGAAACCGAAATACTGCGAAACTTGCAACGCCTAAACCTGCTCTCTGTCATTTTTAAATAATTGTCTAAATTTTTTTTAAACAATTGTCTAAAAATTTTTTAAACAAGTGCAGAGTGCTACATGGAATATAATATGAACACTAACAAAATTTGAGGTGGTTTGGAGAAATTTTGGCCGAGCCCCATACCCTACATCTCGGCCAAAATCCGAGCTCACCCCATGATTTTTTGCCTGTGTTCCAGAGACTGGGTTTTGGTGTTTCAGGTGTTGTTTGTTTTTGCTAATTTTGTATGTGATGTGATCTTACACTATAAACAATTCGGAGTTTTTCATATTCATATTTTTAACATTGTTTCGGGTTATTCGCATGTTATCTAGGCGAAGTTAAAAAGTTCGATCGAATATTAAAAACCCATTTTTCCAAATTTAACGTATTCGGAAAAACATGCAAGTAAGTCTATGAACCCTCTAGAAGAATGAAACCCTAACTCGACTTTTTGGATCACGGAACCGCAGACAAACCCTAGGGTTTATCGTAGTTCCGTGGCAACATGAGTGAGGCTTGGGTTTGCGCTTTGTAACGATCGAGATTTCTAATAACATATCTCTTATTTTAAATTCCTAGAATCAAGTGGTTATTTACGTATTTTGTTGATAAAAGAATGTCTTTGAAGAAAAATGGTGTTAGTAATATTCAAGGCATCGAGAAATAGGATTAAAGGAATTTCAAAAAAAAAATAAAATGTATATATATACACACACGCACATTCAAAAACATATCAAGGATAAACTAGATATTATATAATTATTATAACTAAGCTAAAACCGTAATTATGGGATATATTATTTATTTTTGGCCCAAAATTATTTTTATACTAAAGATAACACTAAAACCTATTTTCTGAAATTTTCCCATAATTTTTCCATAGTTTTAACTTTTTTTAACAAATTTTTTAAACCGAATCAATCGTTTTAATAATCTGCTGAGTTTTTATTTTAATTAATTTTTATTTTATTTTTAAAAAAACCCTTTAATCTGGATCGTTGGATGCTTGGATCCAACGGCCCAGAACGCGCGGCGGCGATCACGTGGTGAGGACGACGCGAAACCGCGTGATCTCCAGCCACGCGGGCACGTGGCACCCTGGCGGTGGCGTGGCGGTGCACTCTGGGTCGCTGGATCAACATCCAACGGCTAGAAATCCATAGCGGCGGTGCAATCATCAACAGATGATTCGAAAATCATTGGCGGCGCGGATTTTGGGTTAATTTAACAGATTTTTGGATTTTATGGTTATTGAAAAAAAAAACCTATAAATAGGCACTTCAAATATTGATTTCTCACACCTTAGAACTCCAAAAATTCTGAAAAAAAATACCCACGCCTTTGTATCGACGACGCCGACGCTACGGCTCTACCCAATCACCAGGGAAAAATCTGAGCGCGGAGCTTGAGGAGTTTGCACAAGCCTACGTTTTTAACCCACATACATCCAACTCTAATCAAAGGTAGGATCCGCCTCTCTCCCCTAATTTGTCGCCTTCTTCTTTTTCAATATCCTTAGTTCCAACTTCTAATCATCAACCCCATATTAAAATGATATTACAATATTCTTGCATGCCTATTCTTTTGTACCCCTTAATGATGATAATCTTAACTCATGATTAAAATGGTTTCCTTAATCACTCCTATATGCCAAAAAAATATTGCACCTTCTACAACACGGAATGTGATAGGCTTAAGGTTATAACCCACGAGTATTAATTCATCTCTTATATACCCATATTCACCCATGCTATTTTTGTGGTCTCGAAATAGGTTTCTCCCACAAAAATACCCTCGTTTTGTTAAAAGGTTCTATTTGTTTAAAATATCCACATGAGTTAAGATATTTGGAATAATTATTTTAGATATGATATAGATATATATTTTTACTTCGCTTTTTCACCAACTACTATAATTTTGTTAAATCCTTTTTCCCTATTGAAAGGGGATAATACTAAATTTAAATAACGACATCTGGTTTTTCCAACTTAGCCCCTTTCACTCGAAAGAGTATTTTTATATTAATTCTTCTTAGAATATTAACTAAAGTTTAATGAGTTACCCTAATAATAGGGTAATGTTTTACGCGAGTACCTCGTGGTTTATAGGCAATCGTCCTTGAAAAGGACACAAATCCTGCCGTCCATATGCAGCGGTTGCCAACACGAACGTACTTTCTAAAACGTTACCTCAAACTTAAAACGCTATAATTTCATAAAAATATTATTTACAAATAAAATACCTTAATCCGTCCTAAAAAGAGATAATTTCATTTAAATATCTCGACCTTTATTAAAAGGCTATTTTTCAACAAAGACCATAACCCGTATAACGATACTTTTCAAAAAAAGAATATCTAAAACCTTATTAAAAGAAGGTTTTCAAATAAATACCATAATCTCTTATCGAAAGGATATTTTTCAGTAAAACATTATGGTTTTCCAAAATGATAAATATTCCAAACCTTATGGGTTTTTTTAGAAGCAATATATATAATTAAACACTATTATTCTTTTTCACTAAGCATTCTATAAGATGACACGAAGTACATTACAAACTTTAGAAGATAACAAGATAAAACGAGCGGTTGTGGAAGGCCATATTAAACGAGATCCACTTTTTAAATTTCAATTTTATGACATACATGACACATGATACGGTTAGGGTTAGAATACGCGAACCTAGGTATGGAATACTTATATATGCAGATCCCTGCAGGCAGGGTGACCAGTCCAATGTGTGGTCGACTACTAACCCGATATTCGGGCGAATACTAACCCTATTTGAGGGGCGGATGATCCAAAATGTGGATAACATACAATGTGGAAATTCCATGCTTAGAGGTATACGCACTAACTCTAGACCTTTATACTGATTAACGGGGATGGGTAGTTTGATTAGGCAAGGAGATGCGGAACTCGGATTCCCCTACTACTCGATCATGATCCCGGGAAGTTAAACGGTACATTTCACTTCCCCAGTTGTTGTTCCATGGCTACAACGGAATAATCGCGAGTATCCGGACCCTTGTTTAATAAACTGATTCGAACTTTTACCTTCACTTATACTTCCTACCACTTACCTTCATATAAAATACTCATGCTCACACATACCCCTTTTCAAAACGTCTTAAGTTTGTGCATTTCATACCTTTACACCCCTTACTTTATGTCTGCATGCATACATCATACTCTTATATACACCTGTTCATTTCTATATTCTTACTTCCTTATGAGGCAATATTACCCGAGTATAACTCGCTGACGGACTTTCTTTTTTCCCTTTTTAGAATGTCCGTTAGATGTGAATGAGTTTTATGATGAAGATCTAAGCGTGGAACCGACTAACGAAGATTATGAAGAGTTGGCGTCGGAGGATTAATTAGTTTTCTTTGTCTCCTTCTTGTTTAGGGCTTTGTTTCTTTGATGTAATTAAACCAATTAGTTTGCTTTGCTCCTTCTCTTGGAATGTAATAAAGTTTGGTTAATAGAAATAAACGCCTTTCGCTTTTATTGTTTTATTTTGGTACGCACCCTGCATACTATAATTATTCTTACACTTAACGTAACTGTATTGAATAGACCATCTTCAATACAGTTAGGTTGCGGACCTGCCACACCACTCTTCACCTTCTTTTGTGAAGTGGGGCGTGACAGGTTTTTGTGGTGGCCCATGCAGGTCCTCTTGTATACTAAAATGAAACCGTTAACTGACTTATTGTATTTGTGAATCTCATCCGCTTGTATCAATTTCATGAAGTTTTCCCATTCCTCGTCCTTTCCTTGATATTTCTGTATCCTGACCATGACCATCCTTCTCAGGTCATGGCACATCTTCCGGACGAGGACAACACGTCAGACATCACCTTTGAAGCTACGCTTAGATATTCAGACGACAAAGTAATAGGTCCCCAAATAAATATCCCCAAGGACGATATGGAAGATGGAGGAGGAGAACCCCTAGTAGAAGAGGAAGATCCCATTGAGGAAGAGGAAGATTCCATGGAGGTAGAAGAATCTGAGGAGGAGGAAGAGCCCGAGGAGGAGGACCCCGCTGAGGAAGAAATTCCAGTGGAAGAAGAAGAACCAAGAGAATACGGGCCGCACATGTGGTTCAATGGGAAAACCCTCTATATTCGGGGGCATGCTTATCGATGTGTTCGCCGTACCCCTCCGCAACTCTATCGTCGGGATGTACCAGGCTCTCCCTTCTTTTACAGTTTTGCAAGAAAGATCAACAAGCGCCGAGCCAATAACGCGCAGTTTCCGCCCTATAATTGATGGACGAATGGCACCCATTTAGTTCTTAGTTTTTAGTGAGCCGAATAAAATGTGTATAGAAGTAAGACCCTGTTTAATAATTCCTTGTATTCCCGTTAGCATTGTTAATAAAATCTTGATTTCGACAATTGCACTCTCGTGTCTCTCTCTTTTATTATTCCTTACTAGTTTCCCTCTGGCATGAATTGTTACTTCTCCTGCAAGTTACTATCCTATGTCTTTCGCCTCCGGTTTTAGCCTAACCCCTTCTGATTCAGATATCCATGGCTGGACAACACCATCACTGCAACCGAAGGGGAAATGGAGACAATGAAGCTACTACCCAACAAGCAGCGATACTACAAATGATGCAAGGACTACTAGAGCAACAGCAGCAGCAGACAGCTTCCCTGCATCAAGAGCTGCGTGAGAGTAGGCAGCAACAAGCAGAAATTTTAAAATAGGCACTGGCCCCAGTTCCTCAAGGATCGGCGGGAGTGAAACAGTTCAGATCACTCCACCCTAAGACTTTTTCAGGGAAGGAAACTCCCTTAGAAGCTGAGGAATGACTCAAGGGAACAATCAACGACCTCAGTGCCGCCCAAATTCCGAAGGACGCGTGGGTGAACATTGCCAAACTATAACTCACTGATAATTCCCGAATATGGTGGGAGGCCGAGGAAAGTAGACTGAAGGAGCCCGTCGACTGGGAAACATTCAAACGACGGTTCGACACTCAATACTTTTCCATCGTAGCACACCTAAAAATGGAACGGGAGTTTATACAGTTCCAACAGGGGAGTATGTGGGATAAGTCGGTGGACGAGTATGCTTCAGAGTTCGCGAGATTAAGTCGGTTTGCGCATCACCTGGTGGCAACCCCGGAACTATATGCTAAAAGATTCCGACAGGGGTTGGATCTGAAGACGCAGTCCTCCATGTCTTTTGCCACCTTATCAACTTATGATGAAATCTTAGAGGCGGCATGGAACTTCGAAGACCTTCAGAGACGCATAAGGAAGGATGACCGACTGTCTGGCATTAAGCAACCAGCCAATCAAGTTCTTAGGGGATCATTTTCCAGATTTCACGGGAGGCAACAACCCAAGAGACCAGCAGGACTAGCTACTTTCAGGAAACCAGCAGTCACATGCAACCACTGCGGTAAAGCAAGACACTTCATGAGGGACTGTCGCATTTTAAACAAACTCTGTATAGTCTGTGGGTCTCCGGATCATGCCATATGGGATTGTCCACAGAGAAGGCGACCACTACTCCCGGAAAACAAACCAGCAAATCTTGGAGCGCCTCAACAGGGAGCCCGGCCACCACCTGCTAATAAACCAATCGGGCATGGAACATCAGCTAGAGGACCACCCCTGCCCCAGCAGAAGCGAGTTTTCCAGCAAGCTCAGCTCAACGGCCCGAAGCGTCAGGCCTTTACTATGACCGCAGAAGAGGCTGAAGCAACAGGGGAAGTTATTACAGGCATCGCTGTTTTGACTGTCATGTTTCCAAGTTCACCCCCATGCATGCATATCTTGTTAGGCTCATCACTAATTTTTCCACCTATAACATAGGTATCCTCCTAGTAGCCTCTATACCTGCACTCACACTTTTTGACTCTGGTGTGTCGCATTGCTTCTGGCACAAAAGTTTGTGACCGCCAGCTCCATTCCAGTAACACCTCTCATCACTGAGTGGAATGTCAACACGGGAAAAGGTGTGATCAAGTCCACTATAGGGTATGATCTATGCCCCGTGGTAATCTGCGGGCGAGGATTCTATGCCAACTTTATGGTGATAGATATGCCCAATTTCGACGTGGTCTTGGGTATGGACTGGTTGAGTACTTTTTACGCTACTATCGACTGTCGTCAAAGGAGGGTAGTATTTGAAATCCCTGACCACCCACTATTCATATTCGAGAGTGGAAGTAAGTCCTTGGACCCAGCAACCTACCGAGTTGTACCGAGAAAGGAAGAGATGTTGTACACCGTACAAGGGGAGGAGAGTATGCTGATGGTTGTACGAGAATTTGAAGACGTATTTACAGATGTGCCGGGTTTACCGCCAGATCGGGCGATCGAGTTCGCCATAGACTTGATGCCGGGAACTCAACCCATGTTGAAGACACCGTACCGAATGGGGCCAGCAGAATTGAAGGAGCTTCGGACGCAAGTTGAGGACCATCTCAATAAGGGATTCATTCGACCCAGTTCGTCACCTTGGGGTGCCCCAGTTCTTTTGGTACCTAAGAAAGATGGGACTAAACGGATGTGCATCGACTATCGGGAATTAAATAAAGTAACAATCAAGAACAAGTATCCCTTGCCGCGGATAGATGACATGTCCGATCAGCTGGAGGGAGCTCGAGTGTTCTCCAAGTTGGATTTATGAACAGGCTATCACCAACTCAAGGTGAAAGCGTCTGACATACCCAAGACGGCTTTCAGGACTAGGTATGGACATTATGAATTCCTAGTGATGCCCTTTGGAGTAACCAATGCCCCCACAGTCTTTATGAATTTGATGAATCAAGTGTTTTATGAGCAATTAGACAAGTTTGTTGTTATCATCATCGATGATATTCTAGTGTATTCAAAGAATCAAGAAGAACACGCGGAACACTTACGTGCGGTGCTCGAAACCTTGCGACAACACCAACTTTATGCAAAGCTCAGCAAATGCGAGTTTTGGTTAGAACAGGTAGCATTCCTGGGACATGTGGTGTCAGGTGAAGGGATTTCAGTGGATCCAGCCAAGATTGTCGCAGTTCAGACATGGCCGATACCAAGAACTGTTACCGAGATCAGGAGCTTTTGGGACTTGCTGGATATTACCGTCATTTCATCAAGAACTTCTCAAAGATTGCGGAACCACTGACTACTTTGACTCGGAAAGATGTACCGTATGTATGGTCTGAGGGTTGTGAGGAAGCATTCGTAGAGTTGAAGACTCGTTTATCCTCTGCACTCATTCTTACGATTCCCGACAGGACTGGAGGGTTCGACATACATTGCGACGCCTCAGGAAAAGGCTTGGGATGCGTTTTGCACCAACATAGTAGGGTAGTGGCTTATGCGTCAAGATAATTAAAGGTGCATGAGCGAAACTACCCAACGCACGATTTAGAACTTGCCGCAGTTGTCTTCGCATTCAAGATTTAGAGACACTATTTATTGGGTGAGAGGATAGATATTTACACCGATCACAAGAGCTTGAAGTATATCTAAACCCAGAAGGAACTCAATATGAGGCAGAGGAGATGGCTGGAATTAATGGCATATTTCGACGTAAATTTACAATATCATCCGGGGAAGGTGAATGTAGTCCCGGACGCCTTGAGTCGCCAACCAATGATTTCGAGTCTGACTACTCATTGGAGGAATCGTCAAGATCTTAATGAACTAGAGACCGAGATGATAATGCCCGGAATGCTTACATCCTTCATGAATTTGCAAATTCACTCCATATTAATCGAACGGATCAAGACAGCTCAAATGGAGGACCCGAGGTTGCGAAGGATCAGAGAGCAAGTGGACGCGAATCTGCGGACGGACTTCATCATCCATGAAGATGGTTCTTTGAGATATGGATGCAGAGTCTGTGTGCCCAAGGGTGAGATGAGAGAGGAATTATTAAAAGAGGCATATAGTTCTCCATACTCTGTTCATCCGGGAGGAACAAAGATGTACAAGGACCTCAGGCAAAACTATTGGTGGCATAGGATGAAGCGGGAGATAGCCAAGAGTGTATCCAGATGTCTTGTTTGCCAACAAGTAAAAGCCGAGCACCACAGGAAGACAGGTCTATTACAGCCCTTACCAATACCTGAATGGAAATGGCAAAACATTACTATGGATTTTATGACCGCACTCCCTCGCAGCTCTAAGGGAAACGATGCAGTATGGGTGATTGTGGACCGACTCACCAAGTCGGCACATTTCATTCCTTTTCGAGTGGGTCAATCGACTGAAAGCCTTGCAAAAAGTTATATGGAGAGATTGTCAGATTACATGGTGTGCTAATTTGCATTGTGTCTGACCGAGATACACGTTTCAGATCTCAGTTCTGGCAAAGCCTACAAGAGAGTTTGAGCACGAATTTGAGTTTCAGTACCGCCTACCATCATCAGACTGATGGCTAATCAGAAAAGGTTATTCAAATTCTCGAAGACATGCTCCGAGCCTGTATGTTGGATTTTAAAGGATCTTGGGAAGATCACCTACACTTGGTAGAGTTTGCTTACAATAATAGTTACCAGTCTAGTATCGGCATGGCGCCTTTCGCCGCTTTGTATGGACGAAAGTGTAGATCACCGTTAAGTTAGGACGATGTTGGGGATCGAGAACTTCTAGGTCCCGAGTTGATTGTCGAGACAGTGGAGGTGATAAGAACCATCAAGGAACAATTACGCATAGCACAAGATCGGCAGAAGCATTGGGCAGATACGAAGAGAAGACCACTAGAGTTACGACCAGGAGAACGCGTGTTTCTTAAGATTTCTCCTAACCGAGGAGTGATACGTTTTGGGAGACGCGGAAAGCTCTGCCCGCGGTTCATAGGTCCCTTCGATATTCTCGAACGAGTTGGAGAGGTTGTGTATCTTCTATCCTTGCTCCCTTCTCTGGAAGGCGTACACAACGTTTTCCATATCTTACAATTGAGGAAATATGTCAGCGACCCCGGTCACGTTTTGGATCATTCTGAAATCACCGTAGGGACTGATCTGACCTATAAACAGCAGCCGGTGGAGATCCTAGACCAGAAGGAAAAGATTTTGAGAGACAAGACGATCAAATTGGTTAGGGTCATGTGGAGGAAGGACTCTCCCGGCGAGTCCATGTGGGAAAGAGAAGACGAGATGAGAGAACGATATCCTCACCTATTTGAAGATTCCATTATGTAAAAAATAAAAATAAAAAATTCCTCTCTTTTTGACTTACCTTCTGAAATTTCGGGGACGAAATTATTCTAAGGAGGGTAGATTGTAACGACCGAGATTTCTAATAACATATCTCTTTTTTTAAATTCCTAGAATCAAGTGGTTATTTACGTATTTTGTTGATAAAAGAATGTTTTTGAAGAAAAATGGTGTTAGTAATATTCAAGGCATCGAGAAATAGGATTAAAGGAATTTTCAAAATATATATATATATACACACACACACACGTACAAAAACATATCAAGGATAAACTAGATATTATATAATTATTATAACTAAGCTAAAACCGTAAATATGGGATATATTATTTATTTTTGGCCCAAAATTAATTTTATACTAAAGATAACAATAAAACCTATTTTCTAAAATTTTCCCATAGTTTTAACTATTTTTAACAAATTTTTTTAAACCAAATCAATAATTTTAATAATCTGCTGAGTTTTTATTTTAATTAATTTTTATTTTATTGTTTAAAAAAAACCTTTAACCTGGACCGTTGGATGCTTGGATCCAACGGCCCAGAACGCGTGGCGGTGCCCACGTGGTGGGGACCACGCGAAACCGCGTGATCCCCAGCCACACGGGCACGTGTCACCCTGGCGGCGGCGTAGCGATGCACTCTAGGCCGTTGGATCAACATCCAACGGCTAGAAATCCTTGGCGGCGGCACAATCATCAACAGATGATTCGAAAATCATTGGCGGCGCGGATTTTTGGGTTAATTTAACAGATTTTTGGATTTTATGGTTATTGAAAAAAAACCTATAAATAGGCACTTCAAACATTGATTTCTCACACCTCAGAACTCCAAAAATTTTGAAAAACATACCCACGCCTTCGTATCGACGACACCGACGCTACGGCTCCACCCAATCACCAGGGAAAAATTTGAGCGCGGAGCTTGAGGAGTTTGCACAAGCCTACGTTTTCAACCCACCTACATCCAACTCTAATCAAAGGTAGGATCCGCCTCTCTCCCCTCATCTGTCGCCTTCTTCTTTTTGAATATCCTTAGTTCCAACTTCTAATCATCAACCCCATATTAAAATGATATTACAATATTCTTGCATGCCTATTCTTTTGTATCCCTTAATGATGATAATCTTAACCCATAATTAAAATGGTTTCCTCAATCACTCCTATATGCCAAAAAAATATTGCACCTTCATACAACACGGAATGTGACAAGCTTAAGGTTATAACCCACGAGTATTAATTCCCCCCTTACATACCCATACTTACCCATACTACTTTTGTGATCTCGAAATAGGTTTCTCCCACAAAAATACCCTCGTTTTGTTAAAAGGTTCTATTGTTTAAAATATCCACATGAGTTAAGATATTTGGAATAATTATTTTAGATATGATATAGATATATATTTTTACTTCGCTTTTTCACCAACTACTATAATTTTGTTAAATCCTTTTTCCACGTTGAAAGGGGATAATAATAAATTTAAATAACGACATCTGGTTTTTCCAACTTAGCCCCTTTCACTCGAAAGGCTATTTTTATATTAATTCTTCTTAGAATATTAACTAAATTTTAATGAGTTACCCTAATAATAGGGTAATGTTTCACGCGAGTACCTCGTGGTTTATAGGCAATCGTCCTTGAAAAGGACACAAATTCTGCTGTCCATGTGCAGCGGTTGCCAACACGAACGTACTTTCTAAAACGTTACCTCAAACTTAAAACGCTATAATTTCATAAAAATATTATTTACAAATAAAATACCTTAATCCGTCCTAAAAAGAGATAATTTCATTTAAATATCTCGACCTTTATTAAAAGGCTATTTTTCAACAAAGACCATAACCCGTATAACGATACTTTTCAAAAAAAGAATATCTAAAACCTTATTAAAAGAAAATTTTCAAATAAATACCATAATCTCTTATCGAAAGGATATTTTTCAGTAAAACATTATGGTTTTCCAAAATGATAAATATTCCAAACCTCCGGGGTTTTTTTAGAAGCAATAAATATAATTAAACACTATTATTCTTTTTATTAAGCATTCTATAAGATGACACGAAGTACATTACAAACTTTAGAAAATAACAAGATAAAACGAGCGGTTGTGGAAGGCCATATTAAACGAGATCCACTTTTTAAATTTCAAGTTTATGACATACATGACACATGATACGGTTAGGGTTAGAATGCGCGGACCTAGGTATGGAATACTTATATATGAAGATCCCTGCAGGCAGGGTGACCAGTCCAATTTGTGGACGACTACTAACCCGATATTCGGGCGAATACTAACCCTATTTGAGGGCGAATGATCCAAAATGTGGATAACATACAATGTGGAAATTCCATGCCTAGAGGTATACGAATTAACTGTAGACCTTTACACTGATTAACGGGGAAGGGTAGTTTGATTAGGCAAGGAAATGCGGAACTCGGATTCCCCTACTACTCGATCATGATCCCGGGAAGTTAAACGGTACATTTCACTTCCCCAGTTGTTGTTCCGTGGCCACAACGGAATAATCGCGAGTATCCGGACCCTTGTTTAACAAACTGATTCAAACTTTTACCTTCACTTATACTTCCTACCACTTACCTTCATATAACATACAACATACTCATGCTCACATATACCCCTTTTCAAAACGTCTTAAGTTTGTGCATTTCATACCTTTACACCCCTTACTTTATGTTTGCATGCATACATCATACTCTTATATACACCTGTTCATTTCTATATTCTTACTTCCTTATGAGGCAATCTTACCCGAGTATAACTCACTAACGGACTTTCCTTTTTCCCTTTTTGGAATGTCCGTTAAATGGGAATGAGTTTTATGATGAAGATCTAGGCGTGGAACCGACTGACGAAGATTATGAAGAGTTGGCGTCGGAGGATTAATTAGTTTTCTTTGTCGCCCACTTGTTTAGGGCTTTGTTTCATTGATGTAATTAAACCAATTAGTTTGCTTTGCTCCTTCTCTTGGAATGTAATAAAGTTTGGTTAATAGAAATAAATGCATTTCGCTTTTATTGTTTTATTTTGGTATACAACCTGCATACTATAATTATTCTTTCGCTTAACGTAACTGTATTGAATAGACCACCTTCAATACAGTTAGGTTGCGGACCGTACCACGCCACTCTTCATCTTCTTTTGGGAAGTGGGGCATGACACCCTTCTACGGCTGGTGTATAGGTACTGTGGCATTTTCTGGGTATTATTAAAACTGTGCTCAAGTGTTGAGCTTTCGGGAAATTGTGGGACTTTGATGAATCGATCGAAAAGTTTAACGTCGTCCGGATTTCATGTGATGGGATACAATATTTGGAATCCACAAGTAGTTATAAGATAACTAATTTGTATGTTATAAATCTAGCAATTTAGTCTTATTTAATCGGTTGCCACGGGATTTTAATATGATCAAAAGTCCGTCGCAATCATGTAGTGTACGCGATACTCGCCGGTTAAACTTAATAGATAACCACGCCCCATATCGCCGACCAAGTGACTGTAGGAGAACCCCATCGCCAAAAGCATCCGTTCGGGTGCTTGCGGCAGCGGTGTTCCGCCTTAGTGCACTTCGTCGACGGCATCGGGGGGTGCGGCCGTCTACTAAAGTTTCCGACGAGTATTCGATCAGTATGTCGAGAATCTTGTTGAATTGCCCGACTAAATATTAAAAGGTGTTTTCAATATCAAGACTAAAATGCGAGGTTTATAATTGTTAGGCATGCGATGTCTAAGGAATTCATTTGGTTAGGCATGAAATCCAATATATGTGATACATTGGGTTTATGATGTCTAAGGTGGTTGCGGATTCTAACTGTTGTAGTTTTCACTTTCTTTTCTGCGACCGTAAGTGTAATATGTGGTGTATCGCCGGTTTTGGTACTATATGTCAATGACAATTGGGATACGCATATTTACTTACGTTGATGACATGTGATATTATGTATTACTGTAATATGTTATATTGGATCGTCGTGTTTGAATAGCCGGGGGTTTTATGTAAGATGAGAGTTTTTCATTTTCATTCATGTAAAATTCATTATATGTAATATTCTTTTATTGGGGCACTTCCGGGTTGAGGATGTGTCACCATTGTATATTATTTACTTTTCCGCATTAGGATAGACCCAAGGTGGGGAGCATAAGTAACCGGGTTCTAGGGTCCAGTGGGAGACCGTCTCGAGGAGTCGAGACCGGGTCTCCTAACTTTAGAATTGGTAGGGTTGCTTGCAGCTCTCGTAGGGATCTAGAGATGTGGGTTTGGCTATTCATCACGACCGTGGAATCCGTGTTTTATACAGGCTTAAAATAAAACCCGAAAATCCTAGTATATCCAATATTTCATATGTTGTGTTCTGCTGCGATATCTGTGATGTGATCATTTGATATGTTGAGATAGATATTGTATGTAGTATATATGATATATTATATAGACGTTGCTTATGTTTTACACCCGCGCTAGCCTTGCCCCGCTCCGCCGTTAGTTACCTAACCTAACGGTGCATGAGGGGACATCGAGGCGAATGCGGATGGCATAAGCATACGTTGTATTTATCTGTGATGGTTAGGTAACTTAAAATGATGGGACTTCATTAATGAGATTAATGAAATAAAAGAATCCTAAAGATGTTGTGGAATCGAATTTTCAAAAAAAAAAAAACAGGTAGCTCTAGTTGTTGCTTTGCATAGCGGTATTCCTTGTAGAATATCCAGCACCTTATTTGATAAGGAAAGAGCCGAGATCCCTTCACCGGGAGTGACCTCTTTAGCAATAACTGGCAGATGCTACAACGCTCAGTTTGTCTTTTGATTGCTTTTATAGTTTTTGCTTTGCATAGTGATATATGTGATATATCATGCACCTTATTCGATGAGGAAAGAGCCGAGATCCCTTCAACGGGAGTGACCTCTTTAGCAAAACTAGCAAAGGGCTCAAAAACACCACATTTAAATCATTTGATTCTACAACGATATCAAGTTCATTACGCAAAAGGTTTTCTTAAAAACCTGTCGTAGCCCTCCGTCATTTCAGATAAGTACTTCATAGTATTCGTGCTACGTTTGTTGACCTCCGTCAAGGCGTAGTGTGCGGTAGCTATTTATGTTTATCTGCATAAGCATACGATATGATTGGATTAGGGTAGTCGTGCGGCCTTGTTGAACTCCGTCAAGGGTCGTGCGGGTGGGTTTAATTCAATCAGGAAATGTACTGGTTGAACTTGACTAGTAGCCTATGGTTTGTTGACCTCCGTCAAGGTCATAGGATGTTAGGGGCAAAATATTATTGGGAATTTCAAGAGTTGAAATTTGCAATGAGATTGCATACCTTTTATGAGATAGTTGGATCCCGATACCCATTGCGAGTAAGAGTTACTCCTGGAAGAGTTTTACACAAGACAATTAGCCGATCAAGTAGGTGTTTAGAAAGGTGTCAATGGGGTTATGCCTCTGGGAAAACGAGATTTATTTTAATTAAGTCCGCGCAAAAGCACGAGGAACCTCCCTCAAAGTACCGGCTCTGACCTGGCTGAAAGATTGGTGAAATTGTAAGGTGTAATTAATCCCGACTAGTCTTTCCTTTTAGGGTTTGAAGGAAGATTTGATAAAAACAGTGGGAGCCATCCTGATTAGATAAAATAATAACCAATCTAATCTTGCAAGAGCATACGCTGAGTGTTTTCTTCTCTCTCTCCAGGTAGCGACCATGTCACGCCTTAATTAAGATAATAATATGGATGTATTGGCCGAACCCGCTTTTTATACTGAGCTAAGGAACGTTGGTCCCACTCCAACTTATAATTGTTATAAGACCGAGCAGGAAATAGGGGATTACCAGGATTCCCGTGCCGCCCAAATAAAGAAAGTGCATGATGATGTATCTTTTTCGGGTGTGTTCATCACATAGAACTGTTTCTCTGTATACTCTACATCCTAGGTATGTGATACCGGATCAGGATCCCACTTATGTAATCTGTTACATGGGTTACAGATAGGTAGAGAACTGAGAACAGGTGATAAAGTTTCAAGAGATAGAAATGGTGTAAGTGTTGCAGCCAAGTTGTTGGCAGTTATCACCCTGTATTATCAAGTACATTGATTCTGAACGAATGTTATTAGATACCAAACCTGATATACAACATCATATCAGTCTCTTTATTTAGTAAAGAAGGATATAATTTTGTATTGTTGGATAATGTTTTGAACATTTCCTATATCAAGAGTTGATCGGTTTAGGCACATTATCTAATGGCATATACATTCTAAATCAAACCACAGTTCTTAATGTACAAAACACACACAAGAGGAAGAGTTCAGAAATGAACGAATCCTTCTTGAGGCATTGTAGATTAGGTCATATCAATGCAACCCGACTAGCTAAGTTACATAGAGATGCATATTTAAATCAGTTTGAACTTACATCTTGTGAAACTTGCCAGTCATGTCACAAAGATAAGATGACCATAGCTCCGTTTATTGGAAACAGAGAAAGAGTTAGTGAACTCTTGGGATTGATACATGATGATGTATGTAAGTCCCCTGTCTACACATGCCAGGATCGGTTCTTTGTACTTCATTACATTCACTGATGATCTCTCAAGATTCAGACATATGTTCCTGTTGAAACACAAGTCTGAAGCTTTTGAGAAATTCAAAGAATATAAGTTAGAAGTAGAGAACCAAAATGGGTATAAGTATTATGTCCAATGATGTGATCAGGGAGGAGAATACTTGAGCACGGAATTCCTGGACTATTCTAAAGGAGAATGAGATTCTCTCTCAGCATTACTCCTCCGTATACACCACAGCATGTCGGTGTATTGGGGCGGAGCAATCGCACCCTATGTGATAAGGTATGCTCTATAATGAGTACTACTGAGTTGCCTATTTCCTTTTGGAGGTTATGCACTTGTGAAACTGCATACCTATTGAATGGCGTTCAAACCAAATCAGATGTCTGCCACTCCATATGAGATATGGTATGGGAAGAGCCCATGTCTTAAGTAAGTTAAGATTTGGGGTTGTCCGGCCTATGCCAAAAGCAAAATCTGGACAAGCTCGAGACAGGGTCAGTTCTATGGAAGTTTGTTGGATATCCCAAGCATTCGCAAGGGAATATCTTCTACCGCACCGAGGAACAAAATGTGTTTTGTTTCTCAGCATGCCACCTTTTTCTAAAAGGAATTTATTTTGGAAACAAATTTGTGGTCATAAGGTAGAACTGGAAGGAGTTCCAGCTATACAAACTACAGCTAATGATTTGGTAGAACCGGAGGATTCAATAGTTCCCAACGAACCTCAGCCTCTCCGCCGATATGGTAGGGTTCCTCACCCACCTGAGAGATACTTCGATTTTCTCTATGGCAGTGGGAGCGAGGATTGCATCATGAGATGATGACCCAACTAGTTTCGAGCAGGCCATCAAGAGTGGAGACTCTGTAAGAATGGCTGGATGCTATGTGATCTGAGATGGAATCTATGTACACCAACAAAGTATGGACTTTGGTTGCTATATCTGAAGGGTTAAATCCCCATCAGGAACAAGTATATATTGAGAAGATTACTTGGTGTAGATGGAAAAGTTGAGACTTTCAAAACTAGACTTGTTGTAAAAGATTCTCATCATCAACCAGGTGTGGTTTATGATGAAACCTTTTCTGTAGTAGCTATGCTTAAGTCCATCCGGATCCTACTTGCCATTGCTATATACCATGAATATGATATCTGGCGGATGGGTGTCATGGCTGCTTTTCTAAATAATGATTTAGAAAAGAGCGTCTATAAGTACACAGCCAGAGGGCTTCGTAGACAGTGGGAGCAGCGGAAACATGTGCAAGTTGCTTTATGTGATAAAGCAGGTATCGCGGAGTTGGAACATCTATTTCGATGTGGTAGTTAAAGGTTTGACTTCATCAAAATGGTAGATGAACCTTGTATATACAAAAAGGTAGTAGGGGGTATAGTGGTGATCCTCGACTTATACGTGGATGACATACTCTTGATAGGAAAGGAGTTTCCTATGCTACGCTCAGTCAATCTCCTCTTATCACAAGGATTCTCCATATAGGATCAAGGTGATACCTCCTAAATCCTGGATTTTGGATCTATAAGATAGATCTAGATGGATGTTAGGATTCTCACTAGGTGTAGTGAGATGGTATCAAACGATCCTGGGGAGAATCACTGGATAGCTTCCAGGGTGGTAAGTCGACTGAATGTCAGTCACAAGCATTGTCTTTACCCTCAATGGAAGGACGGTATGTTGGAAGAGTTCCAAACTAGATACCGTGGCAAACTAGATGATAAAGGCTGGATACATCGCTACCTAAGATGCTACCAAAAAGGAAGTCTGGGTGTATATTAGTTCATGAGATGAACTTCGTTCCTACTATTGTGTGACAATGGAGTTGTGGTTTAAGCCTAGGAACCCCCGTCTCATCAGTGATCCAGACATATTCTAAGGCAGTATCACATGAGCATGGAAATGGTTGATCTCCAGGGGATCGAGGTTACGAGAGTAGACTCAGAGGATAACACGGTGAATCCACTCATAAAAGCCTTTTCCCAGACAGAGACTTTTATTGGATGGTTGAGTATGAGATACTACAACCACTGCTATATAGATGGCCCCAGTGCAAGTGGGAGATTTTTAGTTATAAGTATGCCCTAGAGGCCATTACTGTACATGAGATGTACATTGTAGTGGATGCTTGGACATATATAGGGAGGACTTTCTTGCTCGACATGATAGTATGCTATCTGGTTACTCTTTATCTTAACATGTACACTGATTGTATCTCTGTTACATATTGGTAAAGCCCTTAGGATGTGTATTTGACTACCTAGATTATGATGGAGATCATACTAGTAGGACAAAGGTAGTCTGTGAGTACATCCTTTAATGTCCCTAGTCATGGGTGTATCGAGACGGGGCATCGATATATCAGAGTAGACTAGCGTATAGCTTCTCAACCCATGTAGATGGGTGATGGATGATCCCATATCTATTGGTGTTTGACATCAGAGATGGTATACGGGTGCTCAGTGGAGACTGGGTACACTGGACGGACTCGCCGAGAACTCCTAGATGGTATTATACCTCACGTCAGATGGAAGTTCTCTGGTGACACTGATACAGGTTAGTCTGTAGACCCGAGATCGTCATAGAGTCTTATGTGATTCCCACTGTGCTTTGATTTCCACCTTACCACGTTCAAGAGAACATGCAAAATGGTGGCTTTTTGGTACAGTCCCGAATCACATGGAGGCAATGAGCGATAGGAGGGGTTTCGTCTTTCTCGGTATAGGGAGTTGATGTTGTGCTGTGTTCGATTGGCTATAAGAGGAAGTCCCTGGCTAGGGCTTCTTTAGAGATATACTGGTAAGCATTATCAGTAGTTTCTCGACCCGTTATGAGCCTCATATCGATACGACTTATCGAGTTACTGGGGTATGACGTTTACCACCCCTAGATGAAATATGCGACATATCAGACGAAGAGACCGGACTGTACGGTAAGTGTTACTGATTGGATTCGCAGGAGTATGAGCAGGCTTTCTTGTTGATCTTCTGATCGCTCAATACCCGGGTGGCCGTTACGTTTAGCACGCCTCTTGCGGCTTGTAGGTGTTTGATATGATCATCACCTATTACCGGCGTATTGACGAGTCTTTAGAGTCCTACACAGAGGTTTCCTGGCTCAAGCGAAACGGAGTAGGAGCACATATGAGATATATGCGGGACAGAGATTAATACGTGTATGAGATACCGTATTCTATTCTCGCGATTTATTCTTATCGATCGGTTATATGTGATATAGCCGGGTTATCGAATCAAGTGTTGATTCGATAAATTGATACACATTTGATATTAGTCGATTATATGTGATATGACCGGATCATTAAATCAAGTGTTGATTTAATGATTTAATGTATAATTATATATTTGATATATTACTTTACATTAACTAGTATTGGCTCATTTAAGATTACTTTTCTCACTTGATGATACATTGATATATATGTGATATATGTTAATTGTATTGTTTTGTGCACAAAATATATATCTGATATATATTGTAGTGTCATGCTAGGTTACACAAGCAACATGGGTGTATGAGACTAACACCATGCTAGGTTAATGTTAGGGTTTCATATTTATTATCAGGTTAAACAAATTAGTGTGAATTTGTCATGGTTGAAGCTTATGGATAATCATCGACAAAATCCACTCTTTTGTCTAGCTTAAGATATTTATTAACCCAAGCCTTAACCCTATGCAATGGTTTATTCTCTACATGAGTTAGTGTTCAGTTGATAAAACTGTATATTTAATATGACATTTTTACTACTATTTCTATATAATAAAAGGTGTTTATTTATAATATATAAACACATGAAAATAGTATTTTTATAGATAAACCCTCATTTGCACTATAAAAAGGCACCGAGAGCCTCTTGGAAAATTTATCAAGCCGAAGAGATCACGAAGTCCCAGACGCTCACGCATCCAGACTGATCATCAACTATTCGTCTACCACCTTAGGAAAGATCGAGAAGCAACTAGTTTTGTAATCATTTTCTATGGAATAAAATGTAGATTGTTCCAGTTGATTAATAAAGATAGTTATTTTATTTAATTCTTTTGCATTTTACATTATGTTTTCCCTCTCTGTCTTTTCATCTTCTTCTCCCAACATGCGCGGGTAATTCTCCGCTTGTTAGGGTTCGTAGGATTAGGGTAGGCTAATGGATGATGAACATCCCTAAACCCTTTTTAAGTCCTATAAAGTTTATGAACTTTATCAAAAGAATTATTAACATCCTAATCGGGCGCACTAGCAATTCCTTGCTAGTTCCGACCGCGATTAGAGATTAGATTAATGATTGTTTTGGTAAAGGCTAGATTTGAACGGAATTCCATGTCGAGATAAGGGTTAAGAGTGGGATTCCTTTTCCCTCCAGAAACCCTAATCTACACGCATCACCGTCGTTCTAGTTTTAAATCTATTAAAGGATAAAAAGAGTAACTTTTAATTAATCATCCATGACTACTAAATCCTAACGAATCCTACAAGCCCTCTTATTATATTATTTACATCCCTAAAATAATCTAGATCTATATTTTTGCATTCTTGCTTAACGTAGATCTAGAAACCATTCACAAAATTCTTATTTCCTCCTCTTTTTCAACACATCTAAAGTAAGAGTAAAAGGTTCCACGTTTCCTTGAGGACGACCCGTACTCATCTCGGTCTAGCTACGCGCGACACCGTTATTGATTGCGGTTATTCTACAAACACACTTTTTCGTAACAATCAAATGGCGCCGTTGCCGGGGATTCGTGCGTAATTTTTTATTCTTACTATTTGTGTTGAATTCTTATACGATCAATATCATAAATAAAACAAAACTGAAAATTGTATATTTAACGATTATTGTGTGAATTTTGCGAGGGAATCTGGAGTTACATACTTAAGGATACAGAGAGACAGAGACATTCATTAAGATCCAAAAGAGGACAGGAGGCCACATAGCAAAACTCATCACCTGATCCCTCAAGTCGGCGGTGGAACCGCGGCCGAAAGTGCACATCGGCGACGGAAGCGCGGCCGGTTAGGAGCTCTAGGGCTTCAGTCTTCTCTGGTAAGATTCTAACCTCCCTCTCTCTCCTTTGAAATCCAATAAAATATCTTTTCTGCAGGATTCTTTGCAAAATATCGCCGCTCAAAAATCTTTTTGCAAAGTTTTGTTTTACGGTTTGTTTTTGCATATTTTAATACGGATTTTTAAGGGGCAAGACCAAAATTCAGATTAGGTGGGGATTTTATCACCCTTCCTAAGCCCCACAAATCACAAACCGAGCATCTGCATCAACCCAACATTAATTTAAAAAATATCTAGACCAGACTCTAAGGACTGTCGCGCTCAATAAGGACAGAGGAAGGTCGTGGGTAATCTATCGCTTATCCGCATTACTTTTGTAGTGTCTAGGCAAGTGTGTCGAAGGCTAGTGGTTATTAATTAGGACCACTACTTTCGTAGTGGAGTACCTTCCCACTTACCTGGCACTTACCTGGCTACAAGGGTAGTACAGAGGCGGTAGAGGATTGATCCTGCGGCTTGTCCTTTGGAAGTCTAGGAGCGATCTAGAGACTGGACCTAGGTAACCATAGTTCTAGGGTTGTTTGTACATTTTTGTATGATTTGTCTAAATCCGTCATTTTTCAAAACAAACCAATTATTTTCTCCCCTTTTTACCCCTTCCCCCTTCTTCTCTTCTTATAATGGGTGACCTAAACAGAAGAACACTTGCCGAGTTTTGCTGTCCACAACCAGATATTTCTTGTTTTCGTAATCCCTTCGGTATACCGTCCGGCTCTTCCATATCCTTAAGAGATCATATAGAACAAGAGGGAAGAAACAGTTGGCCACCGCAATCTAGGTCTTATCAACCGTATCCTAATCCTACACCTGTTTCAGTTCATACCTAGAGTGAGGAAGCCCTTAGACGAATGTCCATTGCTGAGCATAGAGCTAGGGCTAGAGGCCAAAGTTTCAACCCGGACCAATATCAACCATCACCACCACTGTCCAAAGAAGAGTTTGATAGGAGGTTTGTGGCATATAAGATGTCTATTGAAAATAGCCAACCAACCAAACCATATCAATATTCTTCTTATCATAATATTGATCATACTCCCACCCAATTTTCGCAACCATTCTATTCCTATCAATCCAATCCGACTTTTCCACCTTCTCTAGACAGTTCTTCTAATCAGTCATTTGGGAGTTTTAATTATCCACGGAAATTTCAATCTTATACTGAAACCCCTTATAGACCCAAGACTAGTCTGGAGCAGACATTAGAAAAATTTCTGGAATTGTCGAACCAAATTAAGAAGGAAACAACAGAGTGGATGCAAGCAAAGAATTTTGAACTTGCCCAAAATTTTTCAGTATATGATTCGGGCATAGGACAAAATGAAGATTTGGGTAGTGAGACAGAACTGTACACCCTTCCTAATCAAACCTCCCCATTCCAAACTGAAATCCACAACTCCAGTTTCATAGATTCATCAAGTACACCAAATAGAATGTCTGATAAGTTGTGTGACTTTGTAGTGTTTAATTTACCCGACTGTGAAGGGTCCATTTCAAGTGAAAGCATACCCAACCCTTGTGATCTCTACACCTCCACTCTTGAACCAAAACTGATTGGAAACCATACTTTTGATGAAGTGTTTGAGAATTTTAACCTTCACTTGAATGAGGTGATTGACATTGGGGATATATTGATTGATGAACCCAAAATTTTGGATGATTTTGTCCCACCAATTCATCAAATCCTTTCACTTCCTTGTGATCATCATCTTGAGCCTTTAATTCTTCCCGAACCCCAAATATGTCTTGAAGTTGATGATAAAGGTATACCCGAAGAAATACAGCCTCCATCTTTCACATCTGGTACAGCAACACTCGACACACCAATTTGTTTACCCATTTCACCTTCTATTTTCTCCGGTTCTTCTTTTGTTCCTATAGTCTCAGTGAGTTTTGATGAATCACAATTTGTTAATTCAAGTTCAATAATACCAGAAATTCAATTTGATTTGGATATTTTTGAAAATGGGATAGATGAGTTTTTCGAGTCCTCTACCTCAATGATTTTTGATGAGTCAAGTAGGATAAATTCTGGCACAAAACTCTTTGACAACAAAATGTTCAATCACACCATTGATAAAAATTTTAAAGAACTTTTTGCTGACGAACTTGAATTTTTAAACAATACGGATTTTGTGATTGATCAATCTCCACCTATAGAGGTTGAACCGTCATCATTCCTTCTTCCTAATCATTCACATTCATCCTCATTCTTTCTTTTCTCTAATTTCAAACCCTTTCCAGACCACCTCTTATCCCTTCCTCATTTTTTCTTGACTCAATACAACACACTCTTCCACCAACCTATACGCTATACTGATAAAATCTTTGAATGGTTGGTATTAACTTTTGGTCTTTGTAAAGTCTTACTTTGACCAAATGACTCACCCCCTCTTAAAATGCTTCGTATTGTCTAACTCATGTTTGAGGGGGTATATTTTTAACTCTTGAACATAACTTTTGTCCTCAAATTTGTGAGCCAAAAATAAGTTTGGGGGAGGATCTTCACTTTCATATATTCTTGCCCCCATTAATAATGTCCTCCCAAGCTTACAGATTTTTGTGATCCAGCAGATAGCAACAGTGAGGACACTGTTGAAAACAAGTTTGGGGGAGGTTTATGCTTATTTACGCATCACTTTGCATCATACTTTGCATAAGCACAACATTTTCAAAAAATTTAAATTTTTTTTTCTTTTAAAACAAAAGAGTAGAAAGTGAAAAATTATATCCAAAAGATAGAAATAGTTTAAGAAAACCAAGAAAGTTAGAAGTTTTCTTAAACGAACTAGTAATAAGTAGTTAGGAGCTGTTGTCCCAAGGGTTAGTAAGATGAAGGAAGTCACTAATCTGAGGATAAAAATAAGTCTGAAAAATAGTTTCTATTCTGGAAGCCAAACATTTGAATGTTGATACCCTACTATATGCACTTACACACGTCTTGAAACTCGGGATAGTAGAGGATACCTTGAAATGCTCTTGTCTAAAAGCCAAAGTATGAAGGAAATAAAAAAATGAATAAAATATAAAATGGTGAAAAAAAATGAACACTGATTTTTTTATCGCCAAGGCAGCAATAAAAAAATACAGCAATGGTGTTTCATCACCTAGTTCCTTAGACCAACTGGTTTGGGAGTCACTGCTAAGCCTTAGGTGGTGCAAGACGAGGAAAATACTATCACCTAATCAACAAGCACATGAGTAATCGGTCGGTTAGTACCTCAAGAAGTACTAACGCTCGCATGAAAATGTGTGAGCAAATCTAAATATTCATCAAATTAAAAAATACTGCGGCAGATGGACAAGAGTATGATAGCTTGAATTGAGTTCTCCAAGTGTAGGGATGTTCTATTCACACACGTAAGGGTATATGATCGATGTTTGGATGAAAGGTAGGAACGAAGAATAAAGACGATGTTTTATTGAGGGTTGATGTGATTTCTAACATTTTTTCATGACTATTAAGATAGGGCTCATAACAACTGAAAAGCTAGTGTAGTTGGAAATTCTAAATTTTCAAAGTATTTCTTTTATGGTTCTTATCTTTATATGTAAATTTCACCATCTCTATTTTATTATAGGATTTTGTGGGTGTAATCCCCTGAAAACCCTCAGGAGACAACACTCCTCCTACTAGGGATACCTAGAAGTTTAACGGCTTGTTGCACGTGCTCAGTGCAATCGTGTCTGCCTACGAAAGTGTGCTTAGTTTTCTTCTTTCTTTTTCTCCTTCTCTTGAATAAACTAGTTTGCTTGGGACGATCAAAAATAAGTTTGGGGGTATTTGTTCAGTTGATAAAACTGTATATTTAATATGACATTTTTACTACTATTTCTATATAATAAAAGGTGTTTATTATAATATATGATACATATGAGGGTTTATCTATAAAAATACTATTTTCATGTGTTTATATATTATAAATAACATTTTGTAGGAAAAAGTAAGTATATAATATCCATGTAATATTTGGCTCATTTAAATATGCTTACCTTATTAATACGTTTGACCAATTCTTAATGGTTAAGTTAATATCTCAATAAAACAAACTCTACTAATATTGTTTGTTGAGTTATTGTGCAGAATTTTCAGGGTTGAAATCAAGGAAATCAAAGTTGGCAAATCAAATCTACCAAAGATATTCAAGAAACCAATTCTGGTAGAAATGTAGAAAAGATTTTCAAAGTCTAGATACTCAAAAAATTACCAAGTGTTACAGATATGAAGCTACAAAAATTAGAGGCCATGATCTCACAAAAAGGGGGCGGATCCGCGGCCAAACCTATCCAATGGTCGCGGTTCCACCGCGGATTTGAAGAGTTGAGATATGGGATTGTGGTGGTTAGGATCCTAACAACTAGTTTCCATATTAGGAAACTAGGGTTCTGCCTTTGGGACTATAAATAAGAACTGAGAGTCTCTTGGAAAAATTATCAAGCCGACGAGATCACGAAGTCTAAGACCGCTCACGCATCTAGGTTGATCATCAATGGTTCATCTACCTCCTTAGAAGAGATCGAGAAGCAAACTAGGTTTTTGTAATCATTTTCTAAGGAATCAAAGTGTACTTGATCTTGTTGATTAATAAAGGTAGTTTATTGCATTTTCTCTCCATCTCTTTTTCTCCCAGCATGCGTGAGTAATTCTCCGCTTGTTAGGGTTCGTAGGATTAGGGTAGGCTAATGGATGATGAACATTTATAAACTCTTTTTAACTTCTATAGAGTTTATAAACTTTATCAAAAGAATCATTAACATCCTAATCGGGCACGCTAACAATTCATTGTTAGTCCCGACCGCGATTAGAGATTAGATTAATGATTGTTTTGGTAAAGGCCAGATATGAATGGAGTTCCGTGTCGAGATAAGGGTTAAGAGTGGGATTCAGTTTCCCTCAAAAAACCCTAATCTACACGCATCACTGTCGTTCTAGTTTTAAATCTATTAAAGGATAAAAATGGTAACTTTTAATTAATCATCCATAACTACCAAATCCTAACGAACCCTACAAGCCCCCTTATTATATTAACTACATCCTTAAATAATCTAGATCTATATTCTGCATTAGTGCTTAACATAGATCTAGAAACCATTCCACAAAATTCTTATTTCTTCCTCCATTTTCAACACATCTAAAGTAAGAGTAAAAGGTTCCACGTTTCCCAAAGGACGACCCGTACTCATCTCGGTCTAGCTACACGCGACACCGTTATTGATTGCGGTTAACTACACACACTTTTTCTACACCAATCAAATGGCGCCGTTGCTGGAGATACGTGCGTAATTTTTTATTCTTACTATTTGTGTTAAATTCTTAGACGATTCATATCATTATTAAAACAAAACTGCAAATTGCATATTTAACGATTTGTGCGTGAATTTTTGCAAGGATATCTAGAGTCACAGAATTAAGGAAAACAGGAAACAGAGACATTTTTAGAGATCCAGAGGAGCACAGAAGGATATACAAAAAAATTTCATCAAGTAATCCCTCTGCCACACGGCGGAACCGCGGCAAAGTACCCTTGGTGCGGCGGAAACGCGGTACAACAGAGGAGTTAGGGCTTAAGTCTTCTCTGGTATCTTTCTCAACTCCTTCTTTCTCCCCTCAAATCCAATAAAATCTATCTTCTGCAGGATTCTTTGTAAAATAGCGCCGCTCAAAAATCTTTTTGCAACAGTTTTGTGATTGGTTTTGTTTTGCATATTTTAATACGGACTTTAAGGGGAAAAGACCAAATCAAGATTAGGTGGGGATTTCATCACCCTTCCTAAGCCCCACAAATCACAAACCGAGCATCTAGATCAACCCTTCATTAATTTAAATAATATCTAGACCAGACTCTAAGGACTGTCGCGCTCAATAAGAACAGAGGAAGGTCATGGGTAATCTATCGTTTATCCGCATTACTTTTGTAGTGCCTAGGAAAGTGTGTCAAAGGCTAGTGGTTTTTAATTAGGCCCACTACTGTGGTTCCTTCCCACTTACCTGGCACTTACCTGGCTACAAGGGTAGTACGGAGGTGGTAGAGGATTGATCATGCGGCTTGTCCTTTGGAAATCTAGGAGCGGTCTAGAGACTGGACCTAGGTGACCTTAGTTCTAGGGTTGCTTGTGCATCTTAGGGTGATTTGTCTTGAGTCCCACTTTTTCAAAACAAACCAATTTTAAAATCACACACGCGCTGCCACTTGCACTAAAACCGCTTAGTGCATGCTCGGCTGGACACGGGATCCTAGTGCCCGTCTTGTCCGCGTTCCTGCTATCGACGCCGAAGTCGGTACTTCTTCATCTTCTTTTCCCCCACCACACACCACGACCGAGATGGACGGCACTCCATCAAATTATAACACCACGCTGCCACCGCCCGAATATGAGCAGAATCCACCGCGCATCTCTCTCCAAGAAAGATACTATCCTATCCGTGGTCCTCTTCCTACTTGTCTATCTCTTCCACCACCTAACGGGGATAATTTCGAAATTAAACCCGGCTACATCAATCTGCTGCCCAAATTTCACGGGCTTGAGTCGGAAGACGCGTACGTTTTCATCACCAAATTCGAAAACGTATGCGCAATGATGGGTACTTCACAGTTGACTTTAGATGCTATGCGCTTACGTCTTCTCCCATTCACACTGTGCGACTTGGCAGAAAAATGGCTTTATAATACTGCCGCACACTCTATCACTAATTGGGATGAATTCATCATAGCATTTCTTAAGAAGTTTTACCCAAACCATAAGACTGCCCATATTAGGAGTGAGATTAACCAGTTCACCCAGCTTCCCAATGAACCATTTTGGAAGCGCTTTGAACGTTTCAAAGATCTGCTTGTCCAATGCCCCCATCACGGAATACAAAGATGGGATTTATGTCGGATTATATATGAGGGCATTAATCCAGCGACAAAGCAGATGCTTGAAACAATGTGTCAATGCAATTTCATGTCTAAAGATGACGGTGAAGCATGGAAATATCTGAAAGATCTTGCGGAACACACATTGCAGTGGAAAAGCGTAAGACCGCCTTCAACTAAGGGAGGTATTCACCAACTCGATATTTCTATCACAGTAAAAGCCGAAATGGCAGCGATACAGAAGAAACTCGACGCTATTGAAAACAAGTTCTCATCATTCTCCCTAAATCAGGTCACGCTTCCTAAAACCGTCTGTGGTTGCTGTTCGGATCCTTCACACTTAACGGAAGAATGTCCTATGAATGCATCGTTTCAAGCTAATGCTGCTTTTCAGCAGCGACCTAGAAACGACCCTTATTCTTCCACGTACAATCAAGGATGGAGGAATCATCCTAACTTTGATTGGAATCAAAACCAACAAAGCAATTATCAAAGACCTCCTCCACAGCAACCACAACCACAGAATCAGCCCTCCTTTCAGTCACAGAATTTCCAAAATCCGGCCAACATTTCTACACCACAAATGGCCGGTACTGACAACTCTTCACTTGCACAAACTTTGGATATGTTCATGAAACAATTCATGCAATTGTCGGCTGAGATGAAGTCTTCTATTGATACCATAACGAAAAACTCCTCCTCCCATGGTGAGAGTATCAAATCATTAGAAAACCAAATCGCATAGTTAAATGCCGCAATGAGCGCGAGAGAGAAAGGAAAACTCCCATCTCAACTCCTACCGAATCCTAGCCATTCACAAAATCATAATGTGAATGCCGTTACTACGTTGAGATCGGGGAGAGTGCTGAACAACCGAGTGGGTGAGCAATTTGATGTGAGTGACACCATTGATACCCTAGCTTCTTCTTCTTCCCCTAATTCGTCTAGTCTCCCACCTTCATCCGAGCCTATTCTCCGTTTTCCCCAAGGCTCGAACATTTCGCCAAATCTATCTAAGTCGATTCCCACTCCAATTTTGGGATCGAATCCGTCCCCACAGTCTTCTCCACAAACGTTGGATCCAAAACTTATTGATCGAGCTCCGTTTCCAAATAGATTAAGGGCCAACAGACCTAACCCGCAAATGGAGAAGATTGTGGAAATATTTAAGTAAGTTAGCGTGAATATTCCTCTCCTAGATGCCATTCAACAAGTCCCATCTTATGCAAGAATCGTTAAAGACTTGTGCACTAGGAAGAGAAAAACTCAAGTGCCTAAAAAGGTTTTCATGACGATTAATATTAGCACAACTTTTACCCAACAAATACCAAAGAAACGTAAGGACCCCGGCTGTCCTACAATCTCTATTTCTATTGGGGGTAAAAATATTAATCGTGCTTTACTCGATCTAGGCGCTAGCGTCAACTTGCTTCCTTATTCAGTATACGAGCAGTTAGGAATTGGAGAGTTAAAACTCGTCCATTGTACTCTCCAGATGGCAGACCGATCTATCACCAAACCTCGGGGCGAACTAGAGGATGTGTTAATTAAAGTCGGGGAATTCATATTTCCCGTGGAATTTATTGTTTTAGATACACAACCTGTGGCAAACCCACGCAATCAAATCCCGGTGATACTCGGTCGACCCTTCCTAGCAGCTTCTAACGCTGTAATTAATTGTCATAACGGTTCTATGAACTTATCCTTCGGGAAAATGACAATTGAGCTTAATATTTACAAGCTAGGAAGTCAGCCATCAGAACCTTCTGCTTATTTGCTGGATGTTTGTTCCATCCACGAGATAGCTTCCGAAAGCTGCATGGATGAGGAGCTTTGCTTTGATGTTCTCGACAACACTAATGAGACATCGTTTGATCTTGCACCACTTTATAGTGAGGATATGTTCAATAAGTCCGACCTTGAGATTGAACCCGTTGACTCGTTGCAAAAGTCAGCAGCACTTTCCGAGTCAATATCTTATGCAAGTTTTGAATCTCTTAGGGAGTCTGAATATCCTTCGCTTACCCCACCTTCTATAGTCTCTCCGCCAATTCTTGATCTCAAACCGCTACCTTCTCATCTTAAATATGCATATTTAAGAGAGAATGAGACTTTGCCAGTGATTATTTCCGCTTCTCTAGCCTTAGAGCAAGAGAATGCACTTTTGGCAGCGTTGAGATCGAATCGGGAAGCATTTGGTTGGACAATAGCCGATATCAAAGGGATTAGTCCCTTAATTGTTGAACATTACATACATCTGATGGATGAAGCCAAACCAACCCGAGACCCATAAAGACGGTTAAATCCCGTTATGAAGGAGGCGGTAAAGAAAGAAATCGTCAAGTGCCTTCATAGTGGAATAATTTACCCCATATCTGATAGCCAATGGGTAAATTCAATTCATGTGGTCCCTAAAAAGTCTGGCATCACGGTCATCACTAATGAGGCTAATGAGTTAATCCAAACACGCACCCAAACTGGGTGGCGCGTATGTATTGATTACAGGAAACTCAATGCCGCGACAAGGAAAGATCACTTCACTCTACCTTTTATTGACCAGATGTTAGAATGATTAGCGGGATACGAATACTACTGTTTCTTGGACGGATACTCTGGTTATAACCAGGTCCCCATCGCCGAAAAGGATCAAGATAAAACCATTTTTACTTGTCCTTTCGGAACTTTTGCTTATAAACGCATGCCCTTTTGGTTATGCAATGCTCCCGCTACATTTCAGCGGTGCATGATGGGGATATTTTCAGATATGGTGGAAAATTTTCTAGAAATTTTTATGGATGATTTCTCCATTTTTGGGGACTCCTTTGAGGACTGCCTTCATAATCTTGACGCGGTTCTTACCCGCTGTAAGGATAAGAACTTGACTTTGAATTGGGAAAAATGCCATTTTATGGTCCAAAAAGGTATTGTACTTGGACATATAATTTCACATAAAGGCATTGAGGTTGACAGAGCTAAAATAGATGTCATTCAAAACCTCCCTCGTCCCAATTGCGTCAAAGATATACGATCTTTCCTTGGTCATGCAGGATTTTATAGGAGTTTTATTAAGGACTTTAGCAAAATTGCTAGACCCTTAACCCTTCTATTGGCCAAGGACACTACTTTTCACTTCAATTCGGATTGTGAGGCTGCTTTTGAATCGCTTAAAGAATCACTCACTACAGCCCCCGTTCTATCATCTCCGGATTGGAACCACCCGTTCGAGCTTATGTGTGATGCATCAGATTTTGCTATTGGTGCGGTCTTAGGACAGCACATTGATAAGATGCCACATGTAATTTACTATGCAAGTAGGACCTTGAATGATGCATAAATAAATTACACAACTACCGAGAAAGAACTCTTGGCAGTTGTATTTGCATTAGAGAAATTCAGGCCCTACTTGATTGGCTCGCCTATTGTGGTTTACACAGATCACTCTACCCTACGACATCTTTTATCGAAGAAGGATGCTAAGGCCAGGCTAATACGTTGGATCCTATTGTTACAAGAATTTGATCTTGTCATTCAAGACAAGAGTGGATGTGAAAACGTAGTAGCCGACCATCTTTCACGCATCACTTCTTCACCAACTGTGACTGTGCCGATAAATGACTCATTTCCTGACGAACTGCTCCTGAATGTATCCTACGAATCTTGGTTCATGGATATCGTGAACTATCTTGCGACGGGAGTTATTCCTAATGATTGGTCGAAACAAGACAAACTTCGATTTCTATCCCAAGTAAAATATTTTTACTGGGATGAACCTTATCTATTCAAGTATTGTTCCGATCAAATCATTCGCAGGTGTGTCCCTAATGATGAATTCAAGAGCGTGTTATCATTTTGTCATGATCAGGCATGCGGCAGTCATTTTGGACCTTGAAAAACGGCGGAGAAAGTTTTGCAATGCGGCTTTTATTGGCCAACATTATTTAAAAATGCATTTGAACATTGCAAAACTTGTCCGCAATGTCAGCATTTGGGTCGGATTTCACGAATGAGATGCCACTCCAACCTATATTGGTTGTGGAAATATTTGATATTTGGGGTATTGACTTTATGGGCCCTTTTCCCAACTCCTTTGGGAATCTTTATATCTTGTTAGCGGTTGATTATGTCTCGAAGTGGGTGGAAGCTATACCGTGTCGCACTAATGACAACAAAGTTGTCATTAAGTTCCTTAAAGAAATTATCTTTTCGCGATTCGGACACCCTGACGCTATAATTAGAAAACAACGGGACACATTTCCGCAATAGGTCTTTCGAGGCCTTAATGCGGAAATATTCAATCACTCACAAGTTTTCTACGCCCTATCATCCCCAAACAAGTGGGCAGGCTGAGATCTTAAATAGGCAGATCAAACAGATATTGGAGAAGACGGTTTCGAAAAACCGTAAAGATGGGTCAACCAAATTGACGGATGCTCTTTGGGCATTCCGCACCGCTTATAAGACCGATCCTGGTATGTCTCCATACCGCCTTGTGTTTGGGAAGGCATGCCACCTCCCTGTCGAGATTGAACATAAGGCAATGTGGGCTACTAAAGAGCTTAATTTTGATCTTGATCATGCAGGCAGCTATCGGAAGCTGCAGTTGAATGAGCTAAGCGAACTCCGCGATGAAGCTTACGATAATGCGGTGATAGTAAAGAACAGGACTAAAGTGTTTCACGATAGAAATCTTTTTAGAAAATCCTTCACATCGGGGCAACAAGTCCTTCTTTACGATTCCCGTCTCCATTTTCATCCGGGTAAGCTTAAATCTCGTTGGAAAGGACCTTTTGTGGTGCGGTATGAACACTCGCACGGGGCAGTTGAAGTCAAAAATTTGAAAAACGGTTCAATTTTTAAAGTAAATAGGCATAGATTAAAACCGTATTTTTCTTCTGACCCCGTGGAGGAGCTCCTGTTTTTACAGGAGCCGCTTTATCAAAACTAAATTTCCTCCGCCTCACCTCCATGTTTTTGTAACATTTTCTCATTTTAAGAATGGAGGTGAGTAAAAATGGATTTGATTGAATATCTGTGCGTGTCAAAGAATAAGTTTGGGGGAATTTTTCATTTAACTATTATTTTACCCCTTGTATCTCTCCCTTAGTATACAGGTCCATGTTCTCAAAAGGCTACATCAGTGAGGACACTGCTGAAAACAGGTTTGGGGGGGAAGTTTGTATTCACTGAATTATTTTTGACACTGGGCATTAAAAAAAATTTATAACAAAGGAGTAGAATATGAAAAATTACATCCAAAAGATAGGAATAGTTTAAGAAAACCAAGAAAATTAGAAGTTTTCTTAAACGAACTAGTAATAAGTAGTTATGAGCTGTTGTCCCAAGGGTTAGTAAAGTGAAGGAAGTCACTAATCTGAGGATAAAAATAAGTCTGAAAAATAGTTTTTATTCTGGAAGCCAAACACTTGAATGTTGATACCCTACTACATGCACTTACACACGTCTTGAAACTTGGGATAATAGAGGATACCTTGAAATGCTCTTGTCTAAAAGCCAAAGTATGAAGGAAATAAAAAAAAATGATGAAGAAAATATAAAAATGGTAAAAAGAGAAAAATGAACACTGGTTTTGTTATCGCCAAGGCAGCAATAAAAAATATAGCGAGGGTGCCTCTTCACCTAGTGCCCTAAGGCCAACTGGTCTGGGAGTCACTGCTAAGCCTTAGGTGGTGCAAGATGAGGAAAATATTATCACCTAATCAGCAAGCACATGAGTAATCAGTTGGTTAGTACCTCAAGAAGTATTAACGGTCGCATGAAAATGTGTGAGCAAATCTAAATATTCATCAAATTAAAAAGTACTAAGGTAGATGGACAAGAGTATGATAGCTTGAATTGAATTCTCCGAGTGTAGGGATGTTCTTTATACACACGTGGGGTTATATGATCAATGTTTGGATGAAAGGTAGGAACGAAAAATAAAGACGATGTTTTATTGAGGGATGATGTGATTTCTAACATTTTTCCATGACTATTAAGATAAGGCTCATGATAACTGAAAAGCTAGTATAGTTGGAAACTCTTATTTTCAAAGTCTTTCTTTTATAGTTCTTATCTTTATATATAAATTTCACCATCTCTCTTTTGTTATAGGATTTTGTGGGTGTAATCCACTGAAAACCCTCAGGAGACAACACTCCTCCTACTAGGGACACCTAGAAGTTTAACGGCTTATTGCACGTGCTCAGTGTAATCGTGTCTGCCTATGAAAGTGTGCTTAGTTTTCTCCTTTCTTTTTCTCCTCTTGAATAAACTAGTTTACTCGGGACGATCAAAAATAAGTTTGGGGGTATTTATTCAGTTGATAAAACTGCACATTTGTATTACATTTTTCCTACCATTTTCATATTAAAAAAAGATTTTATTATAATATATCATACATATGGGGGTTTATGTGTAAAAACACTATTTTTCATGTGTTAATATATTTTAATTAGCATTTGGTAGGAAAATGTATGCAAATAAATTCATTGACCAAATCCTAGTAGAACAAAGTCTACTAAATATTATTTGAGTTGTTGTGCTGAATTTTTTCCAAGTGTGCAGAATTTTTCAAAAACTAGAATCAAGCAAATCAAGTTGTCGAAGAAGACTTGCCTAATTAAGAATCAAAACTTGGGGACCAAATCTGGCAGCAACCACGAGAAGATTTCCAAATTCTGAAGATTCCTAGGATCGCCAAATGTCAAAGAGAGCCAGCCCCTAAAAATTGATCAACGGCTGAGATAAGAATGCCGCGGATCCGCGGCATTAGCTCCTTGATGCCGCGGATCCGCCGCGGTTAAGAAGAGATGGAGGCTAAGGATTTTTGGGGAAAATCTTTTCTACATTTTACCTAATATGGAAGCAAATGATTCTGGCTTTGCACTATAAAAAGGCATCGAGAGCCTCTTGGAAAAATTATCAAGCCGACGAGATCACGAAGTCCAAGACGGCTCACGCATCCATGCTGATCATCAACGGTTCATCTACCTCCTTAGAAGAGATCGAGAAGCAAACTAGGTTTTTGTAATCATTTTCTAAGGAATCAAAGTGTACTTGATCTTGTTGATTAATAAAGGTAGTTTATTGCATTTTCTCTCCATCTCTTTTTCTCCCAGTATGCGTGAGTAATTCTCCGCTTGTTAGGGTTCGTAGGATTAGGGTAGGCTAATGGATGATGAACATTTATAAACTCTTTTTAAGTCCTATAAAATTTATAAATTTTATCAAAAGAATCATTAACATCCTAATCGGGCGCGCTAACAATTCATTGTTCGTCCCGACCGCGATTAGAGATTAGATTAATGATTGTTTTGGTAAAGGCTAGATATGAACGGAGTTCCGTGTCGAGATAAGGGTTAAGAGTGGGATTCCTTTCCCTCAAGAAACCCTAATCTACACGCATCACTATCGTTCTAGTTTTAAATCTATTAAAGGATAAAAATGGCAACTTTTAATTAATCATCCATAACTATTAAATCCTAACGAACCCTACAAGCCATTAGTGCTTAACGTAGATCTAGAAACCATTCCACAAAATTCTTATTTCTTCCTCCATTCTCAACACATCTAAAGTAAGAGTAAAAGGTTCCACGTTTCCCAGAGGACGACCCGTACTCATCTCGGTCTAGCTACACGCGACACCATTATTGATTGCGGTTAACTACACACACTTTTTCTACACCAATCAGTTGGCCATGATATTATTTGACTATGGTTGCATTTCTAACCTTAATTCATTGTTCTTTCATCACTTCTTCACTTGAGCTTCATCTTCTTCTTCTTCATGATTTTTGCTCCCTAGCTCTTGATCAAGTGATGAAAACATGTGAGAAAACAAAATCTAAAGTGAGCCCACTTCCTACTTCATCATCCTGCACACTTGCTTGGGTAGTATAGGGTGTTCTCTTCACAAAGTTCATGACCTAGTTAAGGATTAGCTTGAGTTTGAGTCTCCTCGACGTAGATCATCTTCGGCCTCGAAGACTATGAGCAAGCTTGTTCATTTCTCCGAGGGAACCCATACTAGAGTTCAGGAGATCCATGATCGCAGCGAAGGGACGTCAACACGGAGATTTAGAAGTGAAGGACCGGGTCTACAAAGGTTGTATTCTTGTTCACTTTCCTTTTGCAAAGTTGTTTGCATTGTATTCCGTCGATTTCTAGTAAACGATTCTATGTTTAGGGTTAGCTAGAATGACAAAATTTGAATTTGGCATGGACGATACCTCCCGAAACCTTGCTACCGTCTTAGGTAACCCTGCATCAAGGACCTCAATGAACTCGCTTAATATTCGCAGACTATTCGCAGCACCCCTGGAAGAAGGGCGTTTAGCAAAAGGCCCTGCCGGCATGGGAATTTGAGACTCGAAGGGAGCTGGAGTCGGTGTGATTACTGCAAAACAAATCATAGTCAGATATCGGCTTAAGAGATAAAGAAGATGCAAGAGCGATGAAGGCTACTATACCGGCTACGGCAGGTGGCAAAGTCGGGAGTACTGGTGGCGCGACGATTCTCTCGTCCCCTCCTTCAATTTGTATAGCTGTAATCAATATAAAGTTAACTACGGCAGGTTCACCCATTAAAGAAAAGAAAAGAAGTCGGTTAAAAAGAAATACTCACCGGCACCGGCAGGCAGACTAACTTCCGACCGGAAGGAGAAGTGCGGGTTCAACACTTGATATAGATGATCGAAGAGAACTCCTACAAGATTGCGACGATGCATGGTCAGTACAAGGAAGATGACATCCACAATTTAAATTAGGCAAATCGCGAACCCATACCTTCCAGCATCTGAGAGGACACGAGAGAAGGCGAAGGGTCGGCGACCCTCAGAACAGCAACCGGCGACACTTCTTTGGGTGGCACGACCTCAATGCTCACCACACCTGCATTAGAAATAAAAGAAATGCCGTCAGAAGGGATTGAAAAGGATTGCGGAATAAAAAGGAAAACAATGACCCAAGATCTACCTGATGAGTCGCCAATCGAAACCGCGACAAGAGCATCACTAGGCGCAGCGACTGCTTTGCTCTCCTCTATTGGAAGGGTTCCGCCGCCCATGTCTTCATCCCCCGATTCTACGAGAGCCATCGTGACACTCGAAATGCCAGGAGATGGCAAGGAACCATAAGGGGAAAGAGTGGCAGTTGGGGCAGTCCCGGACTCCTAAGAAAGAGTGGCCACTTTGGGCTCGGTAGTTGTCGTCATCCCACCTGCCACCTCCTCACCAGGACTTGGCCCTGCAGGGTATGATATATGAGAATCTGAAGATCAAACTCTAATAAAAGGACCCAGTGTTATGTAACCTTGGGACGCCTTTTCAATTGCTTCCCGAGCCACGCGTACCGCCTGTTTATAAGCGGTAGACAGAGCAGCTGGAGCACCCTCAGGAGAAATAGGGACAGGGGAAGCAATGCTCAAGCCTGCACCTATAGCCAAGGCGGCATCACGTTCTTTCGCCGCACGCCTCTTGCGCTTCCTTTCAGCCTGAGCCGCGAAAGCTGGCCTCCTCAGGACTTCCGATAAAGGTAGACCATCATCTGAACCAAGTTCTGCCTCCGGCGTCGTTACGACGTCCATCATTGGCTGCTTCTGCGAGACCCCTAATGGCGACTTAGGGATTGCCGTGGCTGTGCAGTGGCCGGCGCTAACGATGCCGCTGCGTCACCACTCGCGATCGGCACTGCACTTGGGATAACCTGAGTCGAGATAGTCCCTGCAATAAGATAAAAAAAAAAGAATTAGTTTACCCATAAATAAAGGGGAATGAAGGCACGGTGGGCCGAAATGTACCAATGCCTAAGGAAGCGCGAAGCCTTTCTTCCTCTTCAAAAGTCTTGAGGGAAACTGCAAGAGCCTCTTCAGCGGAGATACCTGTTGAAGGAAAATACGTCAGTCAAAACACAATAATTAAAATAACCACGAAAAGATAAGACTGAAGTAGACCTGATTGAGCAATGGTGATCATCGCTGCCTCATTGCGAGCTAGTTGCGCTGAAACCGCGATAGCAGCCTCCAGATCGGTATCATCCGGCACCATGAATAAGCCTTCATTGGTCCCGTATTCGCTCAAGCTCTCGCTGTAAGGAGCATAGGGCTCTTGGCCAAATACAACGTCCGCAGAAAGTATTGACTTCTTTTTCTTCTGCGAACGAGTGCCGGCGGCCGATAACACAAGCTTGCACTTGGTGGGCAACTTTGGACGACGAGTTCCAATCTCCGCACCCACACCGGACTCAGGAGACGCCGTGACTACCGCTTTTTCGGGCACACGGGGTAGGGGCAGCTCACGTATAGCATGAGGTACCACAGCCACAGCGGATTCTCTCAAGGGAGGATGGACGATGGTCCGTCACTTCAGAGGAACGTTTGGATTACCTGCCGGGGCGGTGCCCTTGCGGTCAAGCAATAATCGCTTTTCCTCTCTAATAACGGCGCCCATCGAATGCCGGTACCACGCCACATATACGTTCAGGGCTTTTGGAACGCAACTCGGCTCACTAATAAAGAAATTAGAGCCGGTGTTCAACCGCATAAAATGGTACAATGCGCTCCGGATACCCTCTTCAGTAGCAACCGGTTCTGCCAAGAAGGCCTCAAACAAGACGCCCTGATTATAGCTTAATTGCTGGGCGAAACGATGCGGGTTGTACCTAATAAACAACGCTGAATCATTCTGCCTAAACAAGAGAAAGCCCGGCCTAATGGAGTATAAATGAAGAATCTCCCGAGCTTTCAAGACAGAGGCCCCGTCTTTAAAAATGTCCCGCAATGGCTGCACCATTTTTGCGGATTCCTTGCCGATGGTCAGAATCTTATCGGTAAAGGTGTCACGATCCAAATTGGGCACATAACCGGCACTTAGACTACATAACGTCAATAGGCGTAACGCGATTCAAGTAAGCCGAAAACCCAACAACCTAAACCATTACTAGAAGGAAAAAATAGAACACATTTAAAAGCTCGATGTAAAACTTTAAACTTGAGTTTGTTTTTCATAAAATTTTCGGCAGCACCTCCTTTGTAAAAACAAGCCCCAAAACGGGTACAAACATAAGATAAAAGTAAAGCATCCCCAAACGGGAGCAAATCTCACCTAACGGCGGAAACAACCACCACAACAGATATACGACGCCGTAGCGAAGAAAAGATAACCCAAATATATAAAAGGCCGGCTCACATGAGCACGACAACCAGAGTCATAAGAATATACAACATCGATCCTCACAACTCGTCTCTAAGTCAATACATGAAGGTGGTAGATGGAGAGTACTAGATACAAGAAATATACAATGTATATTATCGGATAACCGCAACCCACCTAAAGCAAACGACCTCAGAGCCAACCGTAGCGGTATCCGCAAAAGTAGAGATAATAAGGCGTCCTGCCGCGACCACTCTGATGATCAGACCTGAAAAACCCTGTGGCACAACGGGGGATGAGTTGCCAACTCGTGAATAGTAAATAATATCATACTGTAATCGCAGATATGCACTAACAGCAATAATCAATCACATATAAGCTGGTAGCATAAGTATGACAATATGAATATGCAATTATCATGATCAAGGTACACCACCAGGGTACTATATCTACATGAATCAAATGTATATAAACTAAATACTGAGTGCGGGATAATTAATAATCTCATGCACAAATCATAAGCATGGAGAAAACTCGGTGTAAATCAACAACACCCCAAATCCCAAAATTCTCAGATCGGCCTTCAGATCGGCCCTCATATCGGTCCTGTAAATCTCATGGAACCTGAGTGTCAAACATCGACACCTAAAAATATCATGAAAACTAGTGCCCAGCATCGACACATAAATACTCATATCCATACGTTCCTCGAATCCTAAGTGCCCAAAGTCGACACTTGTCATCCACGTATCGGTTCTCTGATATCCATACGTTCCTCGAAACCCAAGTGTCCAACCTCGACACTTGTGTTCCACGTATCGGTTTCCAATATTTATATATCTCTCGGAATACAAGTGCTCAACATCGACACTTGAAATCCCCAAATCGCATGAAAACATATCTCAAATGCGTAAATCCATGTAATATAACATATGCAACATAGAACAACAATATGAGCATTTCACGGGAAAAATCCGCTATTTAAATGCATCGATGTCATTAAATATATCACGCGGTTCCCAAGTATCCGAATCCAATATACATATATAACAGTGTCCCATACCACCGATATATATATCATATAAAGCTGAACATATAACTGTAGCAAGGTATATGTGTGAGTATGTAGGTACAGCAAGGCATATATGTAAGCTTGTAGGTGTACATGTATGCTATATGTCATATGCGCCATCGCAAAAGAATAAATGTATCTATGTCGCTAACCAATAGCAAGGTATATCATATGAATATTTATGTTGTGCGTATCAGGGCAATTACCGACAGAGTGTGTGTAGCATACAATTGGTGCTCGTGCAACATGGTCTGTCAATAATAGTGCGGTGTACAATAGATACAGGTTCAGGCATAACAAGTAACTATATGCAAATGAAGTTCATGCACCATCTCTATGTGTGCATATAAACATGCGGCTAATATCATATCATATCTAGCCCTGACGCTTAACGTCATACGAGCGATTTCCCCGTAGATGTTAAATCTACTCACCGACGATCTCAAGCTAGGTCGATCCAATCACCTGCTTCCCTTTCGTCGCAGCGCTCGAAGTCCCCGCTTGTAATACTATTAACACAAAACATAACGAGTGCAAATCTCAGAAATCGATCAATATCACGTACACACTACGTTTGACCAACGCACCAACTCCAATCCAACTCATAAGTGTTCGTCTAATGGCTAACGTGTGTGGCGACATACCAAAACTAACCCAAGTGTAGCAGCTACACAAGATCACGAACCGTGTCGGATCACGTAACACGCGTACTCAAAACACTAGAATATAGCAAAGGGATCCCAGATTTTGATACACAAACAATTAGAGAAAGTTGCAAGTTCCATAAGACTACATACAAGCCCAGAGACCCCACGACAAAAATTCAACATCCCAGCCCCCACTCTGGCCGCAATTTGCAGCCAGAACCAATAAATCTGCGGCCCGTTGGTGATGGAATGGTCTCAGGTTTTTATGGTGGGTTCTAGCTCACTACACTAGGTCACTGTGATGAGAACTTTTCCAACAACTACCTGATTCTACAGCAGATCACAGAGATCACAAGTCGACACTAAAAAATACGATATTTTCACAAAATGCTACCTTTAGTGTTCTAAACAGCAACCAACAAGCTATACAACATTAAAACACCTATTTAATAGTTTAGAGATCATTACCTAACCACTCTTGCTCAAAAATCCTAACTTTCCAAGCTCTAAGGCAACCTAGTGGCTAATCAAGACATTTGAAGTGTTTTCCATTGATTTTTGTGAAGTTTTTGCAAAGATTTGTGAAGAGAAGGTGAGGGTTCAGTTTGGGAGTTAAGGGAATATGAAATAATTCAGAGAGAGAAAGATTATATGATGCGAGGTGAGTGTAGGGTGTGTAGGGTTCCTAGGCACTCTAGTGAGGTCTCACAAGGCATCAACCATGCCAATTTCAAAAAAACGAGATGCCGAGAAACCCTAATACGGATCGTTGGCTAGATTTCTAGGCGACAAAGCTAACTAGTTAACACTTAACTATGAGAATACGGATATACAACCTTTGTAGATCCGGTGCTCCACCTCCACGGCTCCGCAATGAAGTCTCCTCGCTGTCCAAGACGGATTCCGGGCTCTAGCGTCGGCTTCATCGGAGAATGGACGGGCTAGGTCATCGACGACGTGCCGAAGATGATCTACGTCGAAGCATCACTAGATCAAGCTCCACCTTCACCAAGCCATGAAAACTTGTGAAGGAAACACACTCTACTACTTGGCAAGAGGTAGAGGATGAAGAAATAGGAAGTGGGTAGACTTTAGAATTGGATTTCTTACTTGTTTTCATCAATCACCATTGATGAAGCAAGCTTCTTCAAGTGAAGAAGATGAAGAAGAAGAAGATAGTCTTATGATAAGTTATTCCAAAAATGGAAAATAAATGGAATGTTTATCATAATCTAACCATGGTAATGTGTAGAGAATTAACCAAAGTTAGCTGAATGGTTAGGATTAAGAATGAGATAAGAATGGTGGACTTTGGTCAAAGCTTCATGAAGCTTCAACTAAACTACAAATAAAGCCACCATTCTTTCTCTTTATTCTTATTTATTTCAAAATGAATAAATGAAATAAATAAGTGAGAAAAGGAAATGAAACCCTAACCACTTAAGTAACCATGGTTTAATTCTTTACACAAACCCAAACTAGCATGTATCATCAAACATGATACAATCTTGTGTACAAAAGTATATCACATATACAATGTGCACAAAAAGTGAGAAAATCTATTTAAAGTGAACCGATACTAGTTAATGCAAAGTAATATATCAAATATATAATTATACGTTAAATCATTAAATCAACACTTGATTTAACGATCCGGTCATATCGCATATAACCGACTAGTATCCAATGTATCGGCTTATCGAATCAATCCTTGATTCGATAACTAGGTTATATCGCATACAGCCATCCGATACATTCATCGCGAGAATGAAATACGGTATCACATACACGCATTATTCTCGGTCCCGCACATATCTCATATGCGCTCCTATTTCGTTTCGCTTGAGCCAGGAAACCTCTGTGTAGGACTCTAAAGACTCATCAATACGCCGGTAGCGGATGATGATCATATCAAGCACCCACAAGCCGCAAGCGGTCTGCTAAACGTAACGGCCACCCGGGTATTGAGCGATCAGAAGATCGATGAGCAAGCCCGCTCACACTCCTGTGAATCCAACCAGTAACACTACCGTACAGTCCGGTCTGATCGTCTAATATGTCGCATATCTTGCCTAGGGGTGGTAAACGTCAGACCCCAATAGCTCGATAAGTCGTGTCGATATGAGGTCTATAACAATTCGAGAAACTACTGGTAACACTTACCAGTAAATCTCAGCAACCCTGGCCAGGGATTTCCTGTTATAGCCAATCGAACACAGCGCAACATCAACTCCCTATACCGGGAGAGACGAATCCCCTCCTATCGCTCATTGCCTCCATGTGACTCGGGACTGTACCCAAAAACCACCGTTTTGCACGCCCTCTTGGACGTGGTAAGATGGAAATCAAAGCACAGTGGGAACCACACAAGACTCTATGACGATCTCGGGTCAACAGACTACTCTGTACCAGTGTCACCAGAGAACTGCCATCTGACGTGAGGTATAATACCATCTGAGAGTTCTCGGCGAGTCCGTCAAGTGTACCCAGTCTCTACTGAGCACCCGTATATCATCTCTGATGTCAAACACCAATGGATATGGGATCATCCATCGCCCATCTGTATGGGTCGAGAAGGTATACGCTAGTCTACTCTGGTATATCGATGCCCCATCTCGATACACCCACGACTAGGGACTTTGAAGGATGTACTTATGGACTACCATGTCCCCACTAGTATGATCCGCATCGTAGTCCAGGTAGTCAAGTACATATCCTAAGGGCTTTACCAACATGTAACAGAGAGACAATCAGCATACACGTTAAGGTAAAGGGTAACCAGATAGCATACTATCATGTCGAGCAAGAAAGTCCTCCCTATATATGTCCCAGCATCCACTACAATATACATCCTATGTACAGTAATGGCCTCTAGGGCATACATATAACTAACAGGGTGAACATTTTCCTTATACTCACTCTCCTTTCGTCACCTAATTAATGCCCTCATAAATGCCTCCATGACTTACTAGCCACCTCTCTCTCTCTCTCAATCCAAAGCAAAGAGATATTTTCTCACCCAAAAATATCTAGGGTTAAGGTTAAACAAGCAAGGATTAGGTTAATGGTTGTCATGGTGACTAACGAAATTAACACTAACTAACCCTCACATTAACGTGCACGTGTGTGTGCATTCCATATCAAATAAAAATAAAATATTAATTAATTGATATAAAATGTGAGAAACCCGATTTGGTAAACTTTTCCTTAAAAACCCGCATTATCGTTTAATTAACACTAACCGCATTTCTAAGGTGTTACAAAAGGTCATGCCATCTCCAACCGTGCGCGGACGAAGGAGAAAACCCCTAGCTTCCCGCTGTGTCGGATTTACAATAGATGCGTCAACTAGCCGCATGATCCGAGGGAAGTTATACTTGTCATAGAAGCAAGGCCTTTTGTGGACACCGAAAACGCCAAGTACATGTAGCTCGATCCATGACATAAAATAATGCATCGAGAAGTTCACATGCTGCACCTCTGGTTCAGCAGTGTCTGCCGCCAAGCTGAGGCCGTGATACAAATGGGCTAATCCAGCGACCCCGACGGCCACTTGCATCCCAACAACTATTCGGTGAGCTGGATAAAAAACGGACGGCCTCATATGGCGAGGATGTATTGGAAGCACAAACCAGTTTAGCCATAGCCCAAGGAATCCCAGAAAAGAATGCTTCTGAGACGACCGGGGTGTGGGAGAGAAAGTAATTCCTCTGATCCGCCTCCGCTGCCGGCTGGTTGTCCAAACTAAAACCAAAAGGATCGTCGAGTTTGGAAAATTCCGCGGCTTCCTTCGACATGACTTCTGAGCGGAGAAAACGGGCGATGAAATCTGTGAAATTAACCCCACGGCCTCCGAATTCAAGAAAAAGGCTCTCATAGATATTCAACACCTTTATCAAACTCGGGAATTGGTGTTGAATATTATTCTTCGGGGTAAGACCCATTACCACTGATTTGGTGGCAAAGATGTATTCGTCCGGAGGAAGCAGCTCCTCGTAGTGTTCTCCCTTAACAGGTAAGCCAGAGACCTCTGCAAAATCCTCTAAAGAAATTGAGGCTTCTCGATCCAACAGAAGGAAAGTGTGGGTCGGAATATTCCATTGCTCCAGAAATGTCTTGACCCACCGTGCAGGAGGCGTAGAATATTGAAAAAGAGAAGCGTAAATCGCGGGATACAACCCGAGCTTCAGCAGCTACGACTTCTTGGCCGACAAAATATAGCGGGCCCATTGCAAATACCCAGCTGGATGACGAGCAATTAGGCCTATCATATACGGCTGTCCCCAAGGATGCGACTCACCCTGATATATACGCTGTCCTAGAGTATCCAAAGCTGCTGGCGGCTGTACGAGTATTGCAGCCATAGAAGGCTGAAGGAGACCCTCTAAAGTCCAATTGACCTCCTCCACGGCATAGTTTATCGGGGGTGCATCTGCATAAGGGGTCGCCGAAATAAGCTCTGAAGGCGTCGCGCAAGAAAAGCTCCATCGGCCCCTGATAATTTGACTGTACCATCTACCCCATAGATGAAGATTTTTTCGCTCCGGGTCATAATCTTTGATCAACGCGAAGACTTCCCTATCCATAGGAGCTTCGGGGGATCCGCCTTCCAAACGGACGAACGGGAAAGAAATGTCGAAAGACATAGTACCTGCGTGGAAAATAACAAAAATTAGCCGTCAATGCTACAATTTAAGTTTTGACACTTGGCACTTTAAATTCGTGCCACACTGCAATCTAGTAAAAAGGGACTAAAGGGGACCCACATAATCTAGATGATGGCTCATCATTAATAAAACAGTCTCATCATTTGATGAGACGGTCATTAAATGAGGAAATCCTAAAAGGATTCTCATTCAATGAGGACCCCTCGGGCTAAGGAGTAAATCTCCCTTGAGAGCAGTGCTCTTCAACAGATATGACATCTGTCATAATTAATGATGAAGGAATAAAAATTCCCCCAAAAATTTTGAAGAGCTACGCTCTGAAGATGGAATAATCCATCAAAAACTTTAAGAAGCAAAGCTTTATTGAGTTAAAAACTCTGAGATCTTTAAGATCTGCAAGATGAACTCTAATAGTTCTTCTTTAAAAAATAGGTTAAGAAACCCTAAAAAGACCTCTTTAGATCTATGATTTCAAGAGAGCAAAGCTCTGTTAACAAAACCCTAAAAAAGTTTCCTTTAGATCTATGATCTGAAAAGAGCAAAGCTCTGTTAATGGGTGAAACCCTGGATTATTAACTAATCCCTTCAAAGATTTATTCTTTACCTAAATTTTGACGGAGTTCTGTCCCTAAGAAAGTTCTTAAGACAAAGAGTTATGCTCTGAAGGAGAATTAATTCTCAGAAAACAAGAAAGAAGATGAACATAGACCATCTCAACGGCCAAAGGCCCTATTTATAGGCACTGAGATCCGTTTCAACTTCTGAGTTGATCCAATGGCATAGAGGTTGCCACCGCTGCACTCACGTATAGGCCACGTGAGCGTAACAGTGGGGGGAATTTGTTTTCCCAATCAGAGCAAAGCTCTGTTCAAATTTTGAAATTTGAAATGAAGCAGCGCTTCATAACAGTGCCAACGCTAAGAGTCAAAGACTCTAATTCAACGCTCATGTGCAAAGCATGAGAGCGCTCGCGCTAGCAGCGCCAGCGCTGATAGCCAAAGACTCTGGGGTAGCGCACCACGTGCAAAGCACGTGAGCGCTAGCGCTAAGAGCTGCACTCTAAGCAGCGCACCACGTGCAAAGCACGTGAGCGCTAGCGCTAAGAGCGCTGCACTCTAAGCAGCGCACCATGTGCAAAGAATGTGAGCGCTAGCAGATAGAACAAAATGTTCTCGGCCTTTAGATCAAAGATCCAACGAACATGATTAAAAATTATCAATTGACCAGAATAAAATTCTGTTAAGGAAATATTCCTCAGAATCTTTCCAAACAGGAAAGATTATGCTCTGAAAATCAGAGCACCGTTGGATCAAAAATCCAATGGTGATTAAAAATCACCAAAATACAGAATAAATTCTGTATAGGAAAAGATTTCCTTCTGTAAAACAGAAGCACTAGAATCAAAGATCCAACGGTGGGGAAATCCCCAAATTAATTAAAGAAAAGATCTCTTCAACCAATTCAATAAATCAGCCTTCACTATATAAAGGCCCCAAGACTTCAAGTCTGATACAAAGGAACCCCCTCCCCCCCAAACTTTGAGAAAGTTCAGAGAGAAAAGCAAGCTCTTAGCAGAAGAAGAATTTCTTCAAGATAAAATAAAGAGATCAAAGCATCTCATCAGAAAAAGAACTTAGTTCTTATGCTAGATCATAAATCTATAAGGAAAATGTCTTTCACAAAGAGATCATAACATCTCATTATAAAAGGGGGAAGAAGAATTCAATTCTCTTAGGATCACAGATCCATAAAGGCAAAGCCTTTCACCAAAAACATAAGAGATTGAAATATCTCCTATAAAATAAGAACTTTGTTCTTAGATCCATGAGACAAAGTCTCTTATAAGGGAAAATTTAATTCTCAGAGAGCAGAATTGCCTAAAAAGAGCCCTAGCGCTCCAATTAAACAAAGCGCTTTAGCGCTCCAAATCTGGCGCACAGCACTGCAGAGCCTTAGCGCTCCAAATTTAAAGAAGCGCTTTGCGCTCATTGACTGGCGCTCAGCGCCAAGCGCGCCACGTGCTCCTCACGTGTGCGCTACTTAACAGAAGCGCTCTGCGCTCATTAACTGGCACTCAGCACCAAGCGCGCCACGTGCTCCTCACGTGTACGCTACTTAACAGAAGCGCTCTGCGCTCATTGACTGGCGCTCATCGCCAAGCGCGCCACGTGCTCCTCACATGTACGCTACTTAACAGAAGCGCTCTGCGCTCATTGACTGGCGCTCTGCGCTCATTGACTGGCGCTCAGCGCCAAGCGCGTCACGTGCTCCTCAAGTGTGCGCTACTTAACAGAAGCGCTCTGCGCTCATTGACTGGCGCACAACGCCAAGCGCACCACGTGCTCCTCACGTGTGCGCTAAGAGAACATAAACTGTTTTTTAAATAAAATTCCCAGAGCTATAATGAATGCTCAGCACTCAATAAAAGACAAAAAGGCTGTCAGAATCCAAACCAATGCTCAGCATTGTTAAATATTCAACATTTTAACTAAATGGGCCGAGCTCAAATTGGCCACAGAACCCTACCTCAGATTAATTGAGCCCATATGCTCATGAATCATTGATCTTAGTCCCAAATTGGACTACAGATTTCCCAACCAATATTGGTTCAAGGGCACATCTCTTCACTCCTCTGATATTTTTCGTTGTAATCCTTCAACGTCTTCAAAGAGGTGACGGGTCCCGACAATCAGACATTCCACGGACTGTGGGGTCCTTAAACTCATTGACTATGATGTCTTTAAACTTTACAGACTATGATGTCTCTAAACTACCATGGACTGTGAGGTCCTTAAACTCATAGACTATGATGTCTTTAAACTTTATAGACTATGATGTCTTTAAACTCCACGGACTATGATGTCCTTAAACTTCTGGACCGTAATGTCCCTAAACTAAAACAATAGAGCCCAAATGCTCTTTTGTTGGATCTAAATGATCATGTTAAGTAGATCTTAGTCTAAAATTAAACTAACATATCCTTAACCAACGTTTAAGTTGATCTTAGTCTCAAATGAGATTAACGATCCTTAAACCCAACCCAAACCCAAATCTAAGAAAATACGGATTCGGACTAATCCCCGTCCTATGGGCGACAACATAAATTAGTCTCCGTATACAATCCACGGGCAACCAAAAATAAAACAAACACACACGACACAAAGTGACCTTCTGAAGCAGGAGAAAGTGGTTACCGCGATGCTGTAGCGTAATTAACTGCAGGGGCTTGCGCCTGCAGGGAAGAGCATCCCCACAATCAAAAACCTCTCACAATGAGGGGGAATCTGATGAAGTCTGCTACATCGGCCGCATCCGTCCAAACCTCCGATGCACGGTGCTATAAATCAACTTGGTATTTTCGGAGAGGTGGACAGATAAAACCAAATAGCATATGCCTCCAAATTCAGGCAAGACGTTTGTCTTCCTGGTTTTCGGCGGTAAACAGAGTTCCTATGCTACAATCGGTCAAACTGTTCTTATCACAAAGGTTCTCCATGAAAGACCTTGATGATGCCTCGTACATACTCGGCATGAAGATGTATAAGGATAGATCTAAATGGTTGTTGGGATTGTCCCAAACCAGATACATTAACACCATCCTATAGTGGTTTAGTATGGAAGGCTCCAAGCGGGGTGCCTTACCCGCTTGTAATGGAGTCACTCTCTCCAAGGACTTTTGTCCAAAGTCTAATGAAGAGAGAGCTCGCATGAGCATTATACCCTACGCTGCAACTGTAGGATCTATAATGTATGCGATGTTATGTACACGTCCTGATGTAGCTTAAGCACTGGTTGTACTAAGCAGGTATCCAACCCAAGGGAGAATCACTGGACAGCTGTGAAGAAGCTGTGAAGAACATTCTTAAGTACTTGCGAAGGACTAAAGAAATGTTCTTGGTGTATGGTAACGGGGATCTCCAAATGGGGGCCTTTACCGATTCGAGCTTCCAGAGTGATAAGGACGACAGCAAATCTATCTCAGAGTTTGTATTTACCCTCAATGGAGGGACGGTATGTTGGAAGAGTTCTAAACAGGATACCGTTGCAGACTCAACGATGGAAACTGAGTATATTGCTGCAAATGATGCTGCCAAGGAAGCCGTCTGGATGAGGAAGTTCATCTTGGAGTTAGAAGTAGTTCCAACCATTATTGATCCAATACCATTGTATTGTGATAATAATGGGGCTATGGCGTTGGCCAAAGAGCCCAGGTCCCATCAGCGATCCAGACACATCCTGAGGAGGTATCATTTGATCCGGGAGATAGTTGATCGCCGTGAGATCGAGATTCGGAGGGTAGATACAAAGAATAACACCGCGGATCCACTCACCAAGGCCCTCCCTCTGCCACAGCATGAGAGACTTTTTGAGATGTTGGGTATGAGATACGCCAATAATTGGCCTTAGTGCAAGTGGGAGATTGTTGGATATATGTATGCCCTAGAGGCCATTATATGATAGTGGAAGTATCGGTATGTGTATATATATATATTCAGAGGACATTCTTGCTCGACATGATAGTATGCTATCTGGTTGTATTTTATCTTGACATGTTTATTTGATCATGCATCTTACTCATTTGGTACATATTGATAAAGCCCTTAGGATATTTTCTTGACTACTGGGATTATGATGCAAATCATACTAGTGGGACATGTGTAGTTTATAAGTATATCCTTGAAATGTTCCTAGTCGTGGATGTATCGAAACGGGGCATTGATATTCCAGTGTAGATTAGTGTATACGTTTCTTGACCCATATGATGGGCGATGGATGATCCCATATCCATTAGTGTGATGACACCAAAGATTGTATATGGGTGCTCAGTGGAGACTGGGTACACTGAACGGACTCGCCGAGAACTCCTATATGGTATTATATCTATCGTCGGATAGCAGTTCTCAGATGACACTGGTACAGATTAGTCTGTAGACCCGAGATCGTTATAGAGTCTTGTGTGTCCTCCCACTGTATTTTGATCTCCACCCTACCACGGCTCTACTGAGTCGTGCAAATAGGTGGATTTTGGGTACAGTCCCGAGGCACATGGAGGCAATGAGCGATAGGAGGGATTTCGTCTCTCCCGGTATTGGGGGTTGATGTTGCGCTATACTTGATTGGCTATAACAGGAAGTCCCTGGCCATAGCTGTTGAGATTTACTGATAAGAGTTATCGGTAGTTTCTCGAACTGTTATGAGCCATATACCGGCATGACTTATTGAGTTATTGGAGTCAACGATACCATCCCTGGACTTGATATGCAGCATATCTGACGAAGAGACCGGACTGTACGGTAAGTGTTGCCAGTTGGCTCGCCGGGTGTTTTGACAGGTTCGCTTATTTTTCTTCTGATTGCTCAATACCTAGGAGCCGTTACGTACAGCTAGTGCCGCTGACGGTTTGTGGGTATATGATATGATTACTTCCTACTGCTAGCATATTGATGAGTTTTAGAGTCCCACAGAGGGGTTTTCTAGCTCAGGCGAAAAGATGTGGGGTGCATATGGGATATGCGCGGGAGCTCGATTAAATGCGTATATTTGATACCGTATTTTAATCGGGCGTTTTCTATCGGTCGGGTCATATGTGATATGACTGGATTATTAAATCAAGTGTTGATTTAATGTTATTGACTTTTAGTTCATTTATTTAAAACCTTTTCTTTATGGATGTATGCATGAATGTACGTATGTACATATATGTTGATATGAATGCACACATGCATGCATACATGTGTCATGGTTGTTGATACAATGGAGATGGCTATGCAAGACTCATATGGTGTGTATGTGTGTGTGTGTGTGTGTCTATATATATTTGTTATTGAGAAAAAGAAAATGATATTAAATCATGGTTGCAAATATTCTACACTCTTTTTTACTTGACCTAATATTAACCATGGTTTAATTTCCATTTGTTCTTGAACTCTTTAACAAAATATCTAGATATTTATTTACTATGGTTGAATGTGAGTGTGACTCTCATATTTATATTTTCTTTTCTCTTTATTCTTGAGGATTATCATAAAAAAGGAGCTCAAGCTCAGCCATCTCCTTCTTCTTCCTCATTCAAGCTCTCTACCGTTTTTCTAGTGAGTGAATAACATAAAAAGAAAGGTTTTTTAAGTGAGATCCAAGCCCACATCACAAATCTATATCAGGCTAGCCCACTAGTGTAAGTTGTTAGCTCCACTTCCATTTCGATCAAGTGAAGCTAGGAGCTTGAGCAAAGGGACCCGTGGTGGATCGTCGTGGACTTGGAAGGACTCAAGCGAACCAGTTCAAACTCTAGTTTATCCAAGGAGTCACAAAAAGGAGATTTACAAAGGTTGTATTACTATCCTCTTAGTGTTAGACTATTGCTTGTATGTGATACTTGCTTCTTGTTGCCCTAAATTTCTAGTTCGATTCATGGTTGGTATTGTTTAGCACCCCTAAATTTTTGTTATAGCATATTTGATGCAAGCCAAACCCTAGGCATGGTGCTAGAGAATCCCTACACCTTTATCGATAGAGTCCTGACTATCATCAAAGAATCTTCCAAGGTTGTCCAACCGTTGCATGATACTTTCAAGGACGAGGCTTCTGCGTTGAGGGCTCGGGAGGTTATGCACCTGTATTCGATTAGGCCGGGCTTCCTAGTATTTAGACATAACGCCTCAGTGCTGTTTATGAGGTACAACCCGCATCGTTTTGCCTAGCAATTGGGTTATAACCAAGGTGTTCCTCTTAAGGCGTTCTTAGTTGAGCCGGTTGCTACGGAGGAGGGTATTCGCAACGCAACGCATCATTTTATGCGATTAAATACGAGGTCTCGTTTCCTTATCAGAGAGCTGAGCTATGTGCCAAAAGCCTCGAATGCTTACGTCGCGTGGTACCAGCACGCGACAGGTGCTGTTATCAGGGAGGAGAGGCGGCTGCTACTTGACCATAAGGATGCCGTCCCAGCCGGTAATCCATCGGTCCCGCTGAAGCGACGGACCACTGTTCATCCTTCTTTAAGAGAAATCACTACGGCTGTAGTCCCACGAGCTTTTCCTAAAAAGCTTCGACCGGATGTTCCTGCGACTGCGGTAGCTGTGGCGTCTCCGGACTCGGGTATCAGTTCAGAGATTGGGACCCGTCGTCCGAAAATACTCGTTAAGCGAAAGCTTTTATCGTCGGCGGCGGGCGTCGTTTCGTAGAAAAGGAAGAAGTCCCTATTTTCGGCTGACGTTGTATTCGGACAGGAGCCTCACGCCCCTTATAGCGAGGGCTTGTGCAAATATGGCACCAACGAGAGTTTATTTGATGCGCCTGTGGCCGATACTGACCTTCAGGCTGCCATTGATGCTTCCAAATGACTGGTCCGTGAAGAAGCAGCGTTGGTTTCTATTATGGAGTCCGGTGTACTTTATTTACACTTTTCTGCATATATCCTCTCTCTCCTTATTATGCTTGATTAACGCTCTCCTTTTTAACAGGTATCTCTGCTGAAGAGGGTCTCGCGGCTTCCCTCAGGACGTTTGAGGAGGAAGAAAGGTTCCGCGCTTCTTTGGGCCTTGGTATAATTCGTTTCATTACACCTTTATCCTTTTAATTCCTTTTATTCATAGTCCGACTCTCTTTCTTCATCCTATTACAGGGACCACCAGAACCCAGGTTATTCCTAGTGCAGTGCCAATCCCAGACGGTGATGCAGGAAAGCTTTCAGAGCCACCGACCACGGCCCTCCCAAAGCACTACAGGAGGCGTTGCTGAAGCAGACGATGATGGATGCCGTAGCGGCTCCGGAGCCGAGCTCGGTTCGGACGACGACGTCCCCCTATCGGAAGTTTTAAGGAGGTCGGTTCTCACAGTCCAGGCTGAGAGGAAGAGTAGAAAGCATGCAGCGAGGGAACGCGAAGCTGTCTTGTCCGTGGGTGCAGGTTTGAGTAATGTTCCACCTGCTGATATTCCTTCGGTGGACGTTCCTTCTGCCATGTCTACTGCCCATAGACAGGTTGCGCGTGCAGCTCGTGAAAAGGGCGAACAGCTACTTCAAGGTAGAACAACGCACAGCTCTTAGTAACAGCCCCTCCTCCCCTTTTTTATATCATAACATATTCATTTTTTATTTACAGAACCAGATTTGGGTGACAGCGTGACAGGTGAAGTGTCAGCAATTAAAGAGCATGAAGTGGCCAATCTTTCTCTGGAATCTGGGACCGTTCCAACTGCCGCTCTTTCTTCCTATGGATACTTAATATCGGCAGGTGATGCAAGTGTTACGACGGCCCTTGTCGAGTCAGGGGATGAAGCCGTGGGTGCTGAATCTATTCTCCCAATGGAAACCGAGGAAGCCGTCACAACCGGTGACGCTTTGGGCACAGTTTCGGTTTCTGACCTGTCAGGTACTCCTTGGGTTATTATCTTTGAGTTTTTAATCCCACTAGACATCTAATGATATCTCTTTTATTCTGAATATAGACGTGGTAGACCCTAATGCTGCACTAACTGAAGAATTGTTGCCGGTCATTGCTATGGCTGCCACGATTCCACCCCTTTCTTCGGTGCCTCTCCGAATTCCAGAAGGTGAAGATTTCTTATTTCTTTGCTTCAGTATACATACCATTTTCCTGTATTGACCATATATTGTTGCAATCTTGCAGGAGTGCTCTTTGATCGGTTACACCAGGTGTTAAGCCCTCATTTTGTCTTCCAGTCGGTATGCGTTCCTCCTTCCGGCATTGGCCAGTATATTCCTTGCTTAGTATTTCTTCTTTTCATTCTGTCGCTAAGCTTTCCCCATACTGACCATAGTACCACGGCTCGAGGGAGGAAGTGAAGGTATAGTCGAGTCTCCTGTGCTCTCTGTCGTGCCACCTTTAACAGATGGTACGGTAGATCTCGTCCATCGGCCATCTTCTTTATATATATTTTTAAAATCGAAATCTAACCCTCATTCGTGAGTGATTTATTTTGCAGCGACTACACCGACTTCGATTCCTTTTGAGTCCCGTACTCTCATGCCTACGGGGCCTTTTGCTAAACGTTAATCTTCCAGAGGTGTGGCAACTAGAAAGCGGATGTTACGCAAATTTATCGAATATCTTGATGCCGAGGCTCTCACCTCTGCTGTGGATTTCGCTGACGAAGTTAATCCTATGCTGACGACGCTGGCGAATTTTCACAATGAAGTTATTTCTCCCTGAGAGTCGTGAGGGTCTGATAGGCGTATTTTCTTCTTAGGAATCGTGAGGATTCCTAAATGTATGTTCTCTTATAAGTCATAAGGATCTCATAAGAGTATTTTCTCCTTATAAGTCGAGAGGACTTACAAGTGTCGTTCGCCGCATGAGGACATTTCTCGTCATTGGTGGAACTTGGTGGGGAAATCGTTTATTTGTGCCCATGGATCGTATACAAGGGCCTATATTGAACCATCTGTAGGGCAACTTGGGAAATATGACGGTTTAAAGACAGGTTTGGATCCCTGTAATTTAAGACTTTCAAATTCTATGAGACGTAAAGGTCTCATAGGAGAAGTTCTCCTTACAATTCGAGAGGATCTCGAAAGTGAAAATTTTGCGAGATTCACACCTTTCTTTAATTCCCTAGCATAATCATTTTATCTTTATCTTTATAACCTTGCAATTTAACTGCAGCGCTATGATTTTCTAAAGGGAAAAAAGAAAGAATATCAGTGTCCAATTTGATATTACTTACCGGTACATGAAGTAAGATGTTTAAATGAAAAGATTTGATACAACTGGCAGTGTAATATTATTTTAGGTAGCTAGCTTATATTTATAACCTTGTAGTAAAAGAAAGTTTTGCCCGGCTAAATTACTCAATAAAATAAAAATCATTCATTAGTCAAAGTTTGAGCCACCGTGACTAAAACAGGGATGCGCTACATATGATGCAATACAGCCATGCCATAGTTGAAGAGTTGGCTGGGTTTGGGGCCACAGTGCACACATGTGCCTGGAATGAAGCACAACTCAAGAAATGTTTGCAAGAGTGGGAAAACTTAAAGTTTAGTGTCACTGGGTCAGTTTGTGATGTAGCTTCTCGAGCTGAAAGAGAGAAACTAATGGAGAAGGCCGCTTCAATTTTCCATGGGAAGCTGAATATACTAGTTAAGTTTTCCTCCTCTTTTTTCAACCTCACACACTGGTAAGATTTTCTTCAAAAATTTCTAAATATCGAGTGTATAAAGTAGCTGCAGGTTAGAGCAATAATCTGTTAGAATAAAAACACCACGGAAGAGTATGGAATAATTCCTCCTCGGGACTAGACACATATGCTAAGACTCTTAAGTATTTTTCCCCAATATTCATTGCTTTAAACCTATACATGCAAAAGTATCGTGATTAATATTTGTTCACACATTGGTTGAGAAAATTTATGATCTTTTCTATCTATGAACATTTTTGTTTTTTTTGTTTTATCCATGAGTATATGGTATTAACAAAAGTCGGTGATTTTTCTCTCTATTTTATCTTGGAACATGTTATGTAGGTCATGAAAAAGCAACATGGACAATGCATTCAATCAAAGAGAGAAAATAGATTTATTCTTACCGTAGTACGAGAACGTTATTTTTCTTTATTCTCTCTCTAATATAGATTCATAATTCTGTGTTGCTTCTCTTTAGATAAATAATGCAGGGTCAGGTATTCTCAAGGCAACTGTTGATTTCACTTCCAAGGAATACTCGTTCCTCATGGCTACCAACTTGGAATCAGCCTTCCGTCTAAGCCAACTAGCACATCCTCTGCTGAAGCTTGCGGGCAGTGGTAATATTGTTTTCATCTCTTCCATATGCGGACTAGTAGCTCTAGAAAAGTTGTCCCTTTATTCAGCGACCAAAGGTACATCCATAAAAACCTCTACTATTTTAGCTAAAAAGGGGAGGATTCAATTTTCTTCTCAACATGACACTAGGCAGGAAAAATACTTATAATTTTGAGAAAAAAATAACATGTAAGTATTATTTTTTATGTTATCAAATCTTTAAACACACACACACATCTATATATACATATTCATAGTCATACACACATACATATGCATAGTCACACACAAATACACGGGCCCTGGAGTGTCCCAGTAGGATGCATCCTATAGTGGGGCATACATGGCATGTTTGCATTGAAGTTTGCATGGTGCTTTTGCACTAAAGTCCTTTCTTCTGTTCATAAGGTCTTGCACTTAAGAGCAAAAGCACCATGCAAAGTCCAATAGAAACTTTCCCGCATATGCTCCACTGTAAGGTGCACCCAACTGGAACACTGTAGGGCCCTTTTGCCCTACATTCGCATATACATATAAATTTATACACACACATATATACATAAACACACACATACACACACACATTCATACATATAGACACACAGATACATACATACATATACGCATACACACACATGTATATAAAAACAAACCCCGCGCGCGCATATATGTATGTTTCAATCTTTATTTTTGTAACTACTGGTCCTTAAAAAGCTTTTCAAACCCATTCTGTTGACATATATTTCTGTGCATCGTACTGTGTAAAAATACTATGTAGTGAGTGGTACAAAAAAATTGTTTCCATTTAATCATGTTCAATTGATCTTGTTTGTTTGATATTCAGGAGCGATAAATCAGCTCACTAGGAATTTGGCGTGTGAATGGGAAAAAGATAATATCCGAATTAATTGCATTGCGCCTGGACATATAAGCACCCCACTCATTAAGGGCCTCTTTGGTTGCAGGATTATGAGTTTGGATTTGGATTTTGGATCGTGGAATACTAGGATTTCATAATTTTGTGTTTGGTTGCAAGATTAGGATTTCTAGGATTCCTTTGTTTTTTATGGGGGGTCCACCACAAAACAAGGATTATGGAATCCTAAAAATTTTCAAGGATTTTCAAGGATTTGACATTATTCATTGTACTTTTAGATGGGGCCCATGCATTTTATTTATTTAACAATCCTCTCTCTCCATCTCTCTCTAAAATCCTCAAATCCAAATCCCACATTTTTTTCACCAACCAAACAAAGATTACAAGGATCTACAAATCCAATACTAGGAATCCAAAACCAACCAAACAACAAATTATCAAATCCAGAAATTTCAACCGTACTATTTTGGAATCCAAATTCCATAATCCTGCAACCAAACAGCCCCTAAAGGAGCAAGGCCTTGATATAGCTAAATCCAGATAAATGATTGTCAAGAACCACTCTATACTTATGTATATCAAGCTAACATAATCTTAAGTTCCCCCTTCCATAAGCCATTGCTCAACGAGAAACGCAGAAAGGCCTTCACCAGGAACTCTCGCTTGTAAAGGGAGGATGCCTTATGGGTAAATCGATATATTTTGAATTGACAATGATGAGATTTGAACCTAGTACCTCTTGAAAACCTTGTACCGTGATACCACGTCAAGAACCACTTTGTCCAAAAGCTTTAGCCGATGGGTTGTAGTTGTAGGATATTAATGTATTGCAAGCTAACATAATCTTAACAAGACCAGTTGTTTTATCCTGACATGATTTTTTTACTATCCAATAGTTACTTGATGATAAGGATGTATTGGCTGCACTACTCTCTCGCATTCATAGGCCCAAGCGTACACAAGCTTCGCACCCATCTCCCCACCCAGAACGTAGGGCCCACAGATGAGCGCCCCAGCATCTACGCGTTGCCCTAGCACGAAACGAAATTGTCATGTGACTCCCATCAATCAAAACCCTTAAATTTTGCTGCCTTCTTCCAAAATCAGCCCCTTTCCGCCCCCGATCGCCGCCGCTCAGCCCCCGATCGCCGCCGGGTAAGATCTGTTCCTCTTTCTGTTGGAGATTAGGGTTTAGGGCTTCATTATATCATCAGACCGCTGCGTGATTTTTGCGTAGATTTGTAATTTTTGGGGATTTAGGATTTCCATCTTTGATCGAGTTTTAAGGTGTTGCTTATTGTTGTGTTTACTGCAATCAACCTTTGAATTACCAGGTCTGGTGATAATTGCTGTGAAATTTCTATGTGAATTCCGTTTGTAAAAGCGAATCATTTGTTATGATTCATGGAGATTGTTTTTTCGGCTATTTTGAAGAATTACTAAATCCTTTTAGTAGAATTGGATGCTTAATTTAGGATTTGATCGACGAATTGGTTTTCCCGGATCTGTTCCGAGTTTTGTTGGAGAATATCTGTGTATAATGGGGGCATTGCTGAGACTCTCTTTTCGTGGATACCCTGTGACGCACTCATGGCCGAGACTCTCTTTCCTTTTTATCCGTTAGCATTCCCTAATTAATTTCTTGATAAATTTGGAAGTTGGATAACCTCCTATCTATTCTGGGGACATAAATGATTCTTCATCAATTTGAGGATAAATTTCGAAATTTAAATAGGAATTCACATATATACTATTTATGATTTATGATACATACTGAATTCCAGGTCTAATTGTATGTATATTGTTTTTTTTTCCCGGGGGGGGGGGGGAGGGGGCGGACAGCTTTGAAACTTGGTACTTTCAAAAATAAATCATTCTTCAATTTTAGCGACACAATTAATCTCCCATATTTTGATGGTATTAATTGTGGGTGATGGTCAACAAACGAATTTGTTCTCTTTTATGTGTATCAGTATATTTTGCGTATGGCTGTGTTTACTTCAAATTCATTTAGTGGCGTTGACGCGAGAAACTACCAAAGAATTTCTTTCAAAGAGGATATGTTGGAGATCCTTCCTATACTTTTCCTAAGAGAAAACTCTTCCTCCATTGTTTCTGTCAGATAATTACTTTACCCAATATGGGCCAAAATGTATACCAAGCAATTGCAATCCTCTTATATTAATGTTTCATTCTGTTCTTTTTTGGATTAATTCAGCTTAGTTGTTGGCCAAAATTATATTCCATCTATCTTCTGTTGTAATTTGTATCCTTCTGTAATGTTTCTAATGGTAGTCTTATTATTTCTAGAAGTATGCTTTTCGCTAAATGTTGCCATAAGCATTCTTTTCTGTATATTTATATCCAAATGTTTCTTTCCTGTACTGATTAAACTATAACCCTTGCTATTAAAAAAATTGAACGGTTCAAGGCTCTGTAGAGTTTCTGAGTAGTTGATAGGGAAAAGAATAACAAAAATTTGAGAAGAAATCAAAACATTGGTTACTCAAATCTGATTGAAGACAAAACAGACAAGACATCAAATTCTTGGCTGTCGTTTTTATTTGTCTCGGGCTGGTTGGAATAACTTCGAACTTCTAAGTTCCGACAGCATTATTGTTTATTTCGTTTGATGAGAATGCACTCTTATTATATGGCTATAAATGGATTCTATTTGTGGATAGTGTATCGGAGCGAAGAAATTTAGTAATTAATGGAGAACAGCACCAGTGCCAGCAGAAAGGAGAAGAGATGGTCTCTCAGTGGAACATCGGCTTTGGTCACTGGAGGCACCAAAGGAATTGGGTATCCTTTTTATCCTTAATTCAAATTATATGCAAATCAGAATCATTAGTAGAATAACCCCATTTTCTGTAATATCTTCGTTGGCAATGTTTAAAACTCATGTAAAATCATTCGCAATTGAATATTCACTAGGAATTAATGTTGGTAATGAGTGCTTCCTTAACAGAGTTTTTCCCGATGAGAATACCATCGGACAAAAGTCCTTTTGACCACAGAATTCCAAAAGTTCCATCGGAAATACTCTATCCTGAAGAGTATTGACATTTATGAAGGAAAATTGCACTGGAAATACCTTCATATAGCGATGAACTCAGAATGAAACTGATATAAACACCTATAGATTATATGTGAATGGAATTTGATTGAATAGTTCGTCGGATACCATATCTCATGGCAATGTCAAAATCTTACATATATTTTTTTAGTGTATCAATTGGTTGTCAAATTAGTTATATACATACATAGTTACATACATACAATATGTATGTATGTATGTGCATACTTACATACGTGATTTTTATCCTGTTTGTGTGTGTGCTTGCTTGCACGTGCGAGTGGCTGCTTGTGATTCCTTATTCACTGTTCCATGATTTTTGTTGAAGTTATACCATTTGGATTACATGGTAGAAGTTTTAAAGCAGTTGCGCATTAAATAGTTTTTGCACAACCCCAAGACCTGATAGTTAAGAAAAAAACCACGCTTAATAATATGTTGTCCTTATGGAGAACTGGAAAAAGTTGAATACTTAAACTAAACATAAGAATTTTTCTTACCCACTCTGGTATTTTTGAAACAATTAACTTGTCAGGACCTTATTTTCTTGTTCGTTTTCGTTGTTATTAAGCCATTGACTACATCTAATATGAAATAGGAATATCCAGAATCTAACTTTCGAGACTTTCATCTCAAATTCAGATTTCCGACCAAATACTTTTTAGAACCGCAAGACTTGATACTCATTTATTGTAAGGGGTTTGATGTCACTCCCTAAAAATATCATATTTTGATGTTGCTCCCCAAGAATAAATAAATAAATATATAAAATCATATTTTGATTCCTCCTCAAAACCTTCTTTGATACAAATGCTCCACAATTTGTGGCGCAAGCATCGTGAGTCCTATAATCTCTTTATCTCTTTTATTTTAAACTCCAACTAAAGTCCTCTGAAGCTTTAGCTATGGATGTGAAATTATTACCCTTTAAAGTTATTTGTAACTTCAAAATTTACAATGAAGAAATATATCAATACATGGTTAACACTAGATATGTTAGATGCTTAATGCAAAGCCCTAGACAACCAACACTCGCTGGCTGTCTTATATTAACATTGTACAAAATAAAATGTCCCTGCTCAAATTCTCATAATTAGAGGGGCACCTGAGAGCATACCTACTCAATAGAGTAGAATATTTATGACAAATCATTTACTTGCCAAATTTAAGCCATTGTTAATGACTGTAATGTATTTATATGATGTAGGCATGCCATAGTTGAAGAGTTGGCTGGGTTTGGGGCCACAGTGCACACATGTTCTAGGACTCAAGCAGATCTTAAGAAATGTTTGCAGGAATGGGAAAACTTGAAATTTAAGGTCACTGGCTCGGTTTGTGATGTTTCTTCTCAAGCTGAACGCGAGAAACTAATGGAGAAGGTATCTTCAATCTTTCATGGGAAGTTGAACATACTTGTAAGTCCCCTCCCTTTCTTTTTCAGCAAACATATTGGTAAAGTTATTTTCCCAAAAATATTTGTAATTGCTAAGCATACAAAGTGGTTAGAAGTAGGCTAAATTGCAGGAATACCCCTCACTTTTGGATGTATAGCAGGAAATACCCCTATTGTCAAAAAACTTGCACTATACCCTCTATTTTAACCGCTGTTTACTTTTTTATTTTCAAGTCAGTTTTTTATTCCCAAAATATTTCCAGAAGAATACTAATCATGACAAGTTAATGCAACAGTTACAAAAGATATAGGAGCTTAAGTGTAGTTTGAAAAATAATTTTTTGATTTTAACGGAATATAATAACATTGTCAAACTTGGATGAGGTGAAGTGCTAGATTTGGAAAGAGGGATATTCCTTGCTATATGGCCAAAAATGAGGGAGTAATCCTGTAATTTAACGTTGAAAGAAATAACCTGAATAAAATGCAGAGCATGAGATTAATATAAATTTTACATCCTACTATTGCAGAATTTCTAATTTCGTTGTTTATCATGGACCAAAGAATTTACACAATCTTCCGTCCACTGCTACCCCCCCTCTTTCCTCCTCCTCTCTCTCTATAGATTTGTAACGCAGGAACAGGTTTCAGCAAGCCAACTGTTGATTGCACTACTAAGGACTACTCATTCCTCATGGCCACCAACCTCGAGTCTGCTTTCCATCTGAGCCAGCTATCCCACCCTATGCTGAAGGCATCAGGCAATGGAAGCATCGTGTACATCTCCTCAATAGCTGGTTTGGTAGCTTTTCATGAGCTCGCCCTTTACTCAGTAACTAAAGGTATCGCCAAAAAATAGAGCGAATATACGAAACAGTCACTTGCTGATAGTTATGATTAGCTGATCTTGTTTGTTTATTTTTATGAAGGAGCAATAAATCAGCTCACGAAGAATTTGGCTTGTGAGTGGGCAAAAGACAATATCCGTGCTAATTGCATTGCTCCAGGACTCGTACGGACCCCACTTGTGCAGCCTGTAAGGGATTCTAATAGCCTCTTTTTCATTTTGTTCATAGTGAGACATACTTTGAGAAGTTTGATTCCTTGATCCAGATAAAGGAAAGTAGTAGATTGGGTCTTTTTGATGGATCAAGTTTAAAAACATACTTCAATCTTCACTCATTGTTTAAAGTTTTGTATAGTGAACACTGGTAAGGACTTTAGATGATTCAAATCCGGGCACATTTAAAAGCGCATTTTAAAAAACAGGCAACTTCCGAAAAAGCAAAAAATTCAGCCAAAGATAAGGCAATCAACACGTGGAGAGTGTTTCCCCCAAACCGCACAAGTCCACAAATTTAGTGTTTTGGTATAGCGACCAACTTTACGATTGTATTAAGCACCAGTTTTGAAGAGGTCCTTCATTGAAAACTCTTTATTTAGGACGATATAAAAATATAATTGTTACCCCCATTTATTCTGACTTCCCAACAAATTCATGTTTATGCCGGAAGCCTTTCCATGTGGTCCGAAGGCTTTCGTCTGAGAGTGCTAATTTTAAGTGTTGAAATACTTTGTTAGCTCAAACCCAACTCGCTAATCTCCTGGGTAAAAGTGATTTTCTGATATGTATCTGCTGTAGTTCAATCCTGATGATCCCAAGCTTATCCGTTTTTCTTGGGCTGACATGAATTTTGTATTCTGCAATAGCTACTGGATAATGAAGATGCTTTGGCTGCAAAACTCTCTCGCATTCCACTTGTGTGCAGTGGAGAGCCGGAGGAGATTGCATCTCTAGCTGCATTCCTCTGCATGCCTTCTGCTTCTTATATTACCGGACAAGTTATATGTGTCGATGGGGGATGGACCGCAAATGGTTAAAACGAGAAGGCTTGTGATGTTTTGATTCTGCGTATATTTGGCTTGAATATTAAGTCCCAAATTGCTGTAGCAACAAACTTATGAAATTTCTGAAACAAATCTTCCTTGAATGACATGCAAGATTTCGTGATTGTATGGCTAGTTTTCGTTAAATTGATATAAAATAAAGGGTAGACCCCTTCAGTATGGTTGTACTCTCTGTTGTGTACAGGCCATTGTTCAATTTCCTATACCTAATGCAGTTTGAGTAATGCGATAGTCCCCGTTAGAATATAAAATATATTCTTTTTACTCTCGTCATAACGTAAGTTTTGGTGCAGGATTTAACATGGTATCAAAGCAGCCTAGTTTCGATTTCCACTGGAAGCGCTATTTAATTGCTGGTTAGAACCGGAAGCACTATTTAATTGAGGATTAGAAAAAAAATTACGCTACGCGTAATGTCTTGATCTTGGCTCAAATGACCCTCATCCTTGGGGCATGTTAGGATATGAAATTATATGCAGTCAACCTTCATCATATGCAGAAAATAATATTATATTCCTTCAACCTTCATCATATAAAATTAGTACTTCCAGAGTTTTGTGCACTGGAACGGGCTTCTATCAGTTCACTAGTCTTTATTTTATTATTATTTTATTAGTGAAGGCACCATGCAGGCATAGGGATATGCTTAATGCTGTTTTAATAGTGCACTTAATACAGTTTTAATTTTTAATAATACAGTGGTCCATATATTGACTAGTCTCTATCTTTGAGGACCATCCAGTGAGGTATTGCTGTGTCAGTGAGGTATTGCTGTGTCATTATCTTTGGCCAATTAGCCTTGCTGCCACTTGCAAGTAAGATGATGTAGTTTACAGCATTGAACTTGAAGTTGGTGTCTTGAACTGTAACTGATTGACTAATTCTTAATGCTTGGTTTGCATTTGTCTTTGAGTAGTATATGAGTATATCAGTTGTTTTATCTTTTGGATAAAATGATAAAATTAGATGGGTATGAATTTTTAAAAATTTATCATTATCTTTTCTTTTTTTTGACTTTGTGTTCATAGCGCATCCATCTAAACCAAGGGAGACAACTAGAGATTGAAGAGAAGGAAACAGGTCTTATGGGGGATAGAGAAACAAAGAGCGGCATCAGTAGGGAGAAAAGATGGTCTCTCCTCGGATTCACGGATTTAGTCACCGGAGGCTCGATAGGAATTGGGTATGTTTCTTCTTACTGTCTTATAAAAGAATAAGCATGAAGAAGTGAAGAACAAATTTCTAATATGTTTGGCATGCCATCGTCAAAGAGTTGGCCGGCTTGGGGCAAGAGTGCACACTTGTTGTCAAAGTGAAGAAGATCTCAAGAGATGCTTGCATGAGTGGAAAAGATTTAATTTTGATGTCACATGTTCCGTTTCTGATGTATCTTCTCGATCTGAACGAAAGAAACTAATTGAGAGAGTCTCTTCCTTATTTGTAGGGAAGCTTAACATACTTGTAAGTGCTGCACATTCTTCATTAGTAGTCTATGTAAATAAATAACTTTCATAGGCGCTTTTTCTGGCATTAAACCAAATTGATTTTCAAACACCGACCTTTCATTTGTTTACTCTTTCCTGAACAAATCGAGAAGTGAAACACAGTATGGAAACTAATTTGATATATTATCTAGCCAACCATGTTATCTATTTGCTTTCACATCCAATTGTGATATTTGTTATTCTTTTGGGCTGACTCCTTGACCTATACACTCTTGCAACTACTTTAAAAACGAAGATGATGCGTCCTTCTCTCTAGGTTAACAATGCAGGGACAAGTTTCATGAAGCCGACGGTGGATTGCACTACAGAAGACTACAAATTCCTCATGGCAACTAACTTTGAGTCGGCTTTCCATCTGAGCCAACTTATCTCATCTGCTTCTCAAGGCATCAGGGGCTAGCAATATCGTGTTCATCTCTTCTATCGCTGCGGTAGTAGCTGTACCCCTTCTCTCTATTTATGCAGCCAGGAAAGGTAAATCCATAGCAAATCTATCATCTTATCCATTCCTTAATACTTTTTCCCAATTTCATAAGGAAAGTTCCTCCTTTGTCTATAGTTTCTGCAGTCGGAAATTTGGCATTAATTAAGAGGTGGTTGATTGATGTCAGGTTAATGGTTGATCGAATACTTAGTCAAACAGATAACGAATTTGAACTGCCCATGAACAACAACCATATAATAAAACGAAAATGCTTATACCGTAGAATGGGCAATTCGAATCCGTTTCTAATGAAATTTAGTCTTTGTTGTCTTTTTCTTGCTAGGGGCAATGAACCAGCTGACAAAGAACCTCGCTTGTTACTGGGCAAACGACAACATTCGATCCAATTGTGTAGCACCTGGAGCCACCAAAACCCGATTGCTATAGCGTGTAAGTGTTGCATCATTTTTAATATTATGAGCTGCATCTTATTCTAAAATCACTAATTGGTCTAAAACATTACTTATTTTTTAGTGAAAGAAGCGAGAAAAAGTGGGAACAAAAAGAAAGTTATTAGCTTAAACCTTTTTTTGAGCATAAAGGTGGATAATTAAGCCACCCGCAATATCATTAAAAAGAGTTTAATGAGAACAACTTACATATCCAACCACTAGTACAGGCCAGAAAGATAGTAGCACAACATAAACATAGTACATAAGCAGAAGTTTGCCAAAATAGTACAAATATATCCCCAAAATCCCACAAAGGTCGCCATGGCCGCCAACATCATCAGCATCCACAGCACCTAAAGCACATCGGATCACAAGCTAACCGATGTGTCCCCATCCTCCTCATCACCGTCGTCCTGCACGTTCCATGTCCTATCCACGTCGCTATTGTTCCTATTCGGATCCTGTTCCTATTCACCCATTGGCAACAACTTTCTGATCTTCACTACTACAATAAGGGGTTATCCCTACGGATTTATCCATAGGAGCAAAGCACTGCCCCTACGGATATATCCGTAGGGGCAAAATAATACCCCGTAGGTGCAAAGGCTGCAGGTGCAAGTCTTTGACCCGAACATGCCCCTATGGAGTAATAATTGCCCCTACGACATAGGGGCAAAAAAATACCCCGTAGGTGCAAAGGCCGTAGGTGCAAATCTTCGTCCCAAACATGCCCCAACGGAGTATTAATTGTCCGTACGCCTTAATCCGTATGGATACTTATCCCTACAGAGTAATCCATAGGGCCTGATAAATATTTTAATTTATTGGTTTATAAAATAAAATACTTGCCCCTACTGATGTATCCATATGGCCTGATTAGTGCCTTTACGGATAAATTTGTAGGAGCAAGTTTTACTAAGTTCATAGGAACAAAATATCAGGTATCCTGATATTTTGTCCCTACGGCTAACTGTGTAGGGGCAAACATTGCACCTACGGATAAATCTGTAAGTGCAATAGATGGCTCTACGGATTAATCCGTAGGGACAAAATATCGGAGTTTTTTTTATAAAAAAGAGTTTCCCGTTTTTTTCCCGTCCTGTGCACAATAATATATACATTATATAACCAAATACAAAAATATTCATAATCAACATCTCACACATAATATATAAAAGAAATAAACAAACAGAATACGATATCAAACTAAATCATCGTGAACAAGCAAACAACTACCAATATTGTCCAAAATTTATACAATATGTATCAGATAAGTACATACATCCTCAAAAATATAAATAAAGCTATCCTAGCTCAGTCCAGCTCCTCCACTTCTGATAATTGCCGTAATTTGGCATATCTGCTCTTCGGTGCAGCCCTGAGTCGTCAAAAACTCGACTAATGAAGGAGCGGACTGTGCGGGAGTCTGAGCGGGCTGTGGAGCTGCAGGAGTGGTCTGCGCAACCGCAGTTGAGGTAGTGGCTTGTGGAGCCTCAGCCGAAGGAGATGCATGTGGAGCCGCAGCAGAAGAAACCCGTCACACCTGTTAAATTTTGTGTGTAATAAATGAGTAAGAACGGTATATTAGATTTTAGTCGAGTTCGTATCATTATCAGGTTATTGCGAAACCCCAATCTATGAAAACTTAGGGACTTAGGCCTCGTTTGGGTATCTAGTTTGGAAAGCCGTAGTTTATTTTAATTAGACAGTTTATGATTAATCAAAGCTAAGTCTACAACCAAATAAGTTCAGGCTACTAATATTGCATATGTTACTATCTATAATGTGATAATATTTTACTATTAAGTAGTATATGTATCATCTCCTTCAACTCCTCGATGGTGGTCTTTAAGGCGGCAACATCATGCTCTAGGCGTTGCTCACGGGAGGTACGGGAAGTAACTGCCGAAGTGAAGTCCAGCCTCATATGGGCCCTGTTAGGACCCAGTCCCCGGCCTCTCTCCCAAACTCCGTGGCGCCCTCCGTGTGCGGCGTCTAGGACTGGAGTCAGCAGCATCGGATCTGTCTGTCCAGTAAAATCGATCCACGATGCCTCCGCCTGCTCCACCACCCACTCCACCATCCACATTAACCATTAAAATATAAGTATATCATTTAAATTTGAACTTTTCGAAACAAAAATTTCAAACTTGTTGGAATAAATATGAACACTTACGCAATACTCTTGGGTAGCGGTGTCGGGGAATCGAAGCTCGCCCGTGGCGAGATCTGTCGAGATGCCGTTGACGGCAAGATACGCGGTCAGCACGCTCGGTGTACCATCCTGCGTCAGGGTCTGAGCTCTCTGCAATTCGCAAAAAATTTACATATATTATAAAATAACTCTTAATATTACATTATATCAAAATAGATCTATTGTAATTTACCGATGTCTCCATAGCACGAGTAATGTTTCCCGAGCCATCTGTATAAGTGGGGCGACCCCTCTTCGTTGACTTTCTATTCTCTTTATTTTGATGGCCTGTTTCTGTACAACACATTCAGATTTAGTTTTCTAATTAAGCAGCACAAAAAATAAATTATATACTAAACAATGAATTACATTTAAATTACAAACCTGTTTGCGTTGAGAGTCGAAATATTGGCACAAGAGAGGCCATATATCTACGTCGACTCTTGCAAAGGCCGAATTATGTAGGTGAGCTGCTCTCTCTACCTCGGGGGTTGCATCCACAGGGAATAACATTCGATGTTCAGTTCGTTCCTATCGTATCGGACCTTTGATTGCATGTTCTTCTCAGGCCATTGTACAGAGCGTGAAGATCGAGCACTCTCTTAGGGTGTTCAGGGTCGGGTACAGGCTGAAAGTCGTAATCCAACCGCAAATACAAAAAAACAATGTATTTAATTTGTAAGTGTTAAATAATAATAAATATATTGGATAAGTCAAATGAAAATATATATTAATATCCGAGCTTGATCCCAGAAGAGGGCAAATGAGCACTGGTGTTGATCGCCCCACTCAACGTGAAGTGGATATTTCTTCACGAGACGGCTCTCATCCCCCATATACCGGCCGAACCTCTCGGCATAATCGCTGGTATAGCGATAATCAGGGGTAAAGAAGAGGGTACCTTGCTGCCTCCCTTAAGCTCTGTCGGGCCTTAGCCTGTGGGACTGATTCGGGTCTCGAGTCCCCCTCTCAGGATGGGGCTGCCCTGCATCTACAAGAAATATCAAGATAATCAATATTAAGACAGTGGTATTAAGAAATCTAAGGTTTAACGAAAATTGAAGTGCGATATATACCTCCGGCGACAGCAGCACGAGCCTGGGCCCAGGCAACAGCACGAGCGGGACGATAGTTCCTCCGGTGAGGAACAGCCGGTGATCCGGACGTGGACGCATTCCCTCTAACTAGAAAATAAACATTGACGTTAAAATTACATGAAGTTCATGTTTATTCTTAGAGGATATGTAAAATGTATACATAATTTATATTTATTCACACTAATTTGCAGACTGAGCGAAGGGTGCGGAAGTGGCGAGAGCGGCCCCTGCGCCAGATGTGGACGCGCCACCTATAATTAGACTAATAAAAATATATTATATAAGTAATTGCAAAAAGAATGCGTAAATCAATAATATAACATTCTAAATCAATATGCATGCACTATAGGATATATAAACATACCAGCAGGTACGATGGTGGCCTCTGCCCGAGATATGGAGGCACCACCCACAGCTAGACAATAAAAAAATGATTATCTAAGCAAAAAATGTTTATATTTATGATATAACATTCTAAATCAATATACATGAACTATAGGATATTTAAACATACCTGGAGGTGCGGGAGTGACCTCTGCCTTTGATGTGGACACACCACCAACAGCTAGACAATCAAACATTGACTATATAAGCCATTTAAAAAAATATGCTTGTATATCTATAATATTACATTCAAAATGAATATGCTTACCTGGAGGTGTGGCAAAGTCCACACGGAAGGAGTCATCCGAAGGGGTCTCCGATCGGGGTGCAAGACCGGCCTTTTGAAGCTCCCTGCGCAGCTTTCCGGGCGGCAGAACTGTTCTGCCTTTGCTACGGCTGGTGCTCCTGCCGCCCCTCGCTGCTCCGGTCGTCGTCATCAAATCTAGACAAGAGTACAATCATTACATATGCATGTTATATATGTATAGATCGTAAAAATGTGAAGTAATAATATAACATTATTGATAACCTTTTTGTTTCGTGGACGCATTAGACGTATCTACTTTGATTTCATCATCGATATTATTTCTAATCCATGTAATTTCACGATCAGCCGAAGACAACCTGTCTTTTGAAACAGACGGTCAGAGCACTCTAAGTCTTCTCTCTTCGTCCTCATCGTTGTCCTCCATACGAATCTCGAATTCTGGGACATCGTAAACATCCATAGGTTTCCAACAGCATACGGTACTCCATCCTGGATACTTCAAGCACTGTGAGCAGTATACTTGGAACGCTTGGTCCGGAAAGATAAATGAATCGTCCTTACCGTAAAATCGAAATATATTCACACTAGTCAATCCATATTCATCTTTCCAGGTCCCGAGATTGTTTCTCCACTTATCCGTATCGGTTCGTGTATCGTACTAAGTACATTGAAATATATAAAACGGTTCTGATCGTCCGAGTTATTGGATGACAAGTATGCAATTTAATTATCCATAATTAATCACACCATTCGATCCTACCGTTGCAATTCCACTATTCTTAGTGGTTCGAGATGTTTTTATGTTCTTAATTTCAAATTTGTAGCTAAGGACACCGAATCCTTTGTAATATGCAACCTCCATATTAGGAAACTGAGCTAAACATCTTGAATCACTCTCTAATGATGTAGACAAGTTCGGATCGTGGATCTGACAAAGCAAATTTTACGACAAATACATAACGATATATGTTTAGATTAAGACTGGTAGCAATAACATATTATTCGAACTTACATGATCTGCAACCCAATCGTAAAAATTATCCGGATGATATTTTTCCAATCGTTCATCATTCAAATCAGGATGCCCCTCACGTACCTCGTTAAAATGATTTCTGTTTTCATCAATAAATTATGACATTATTATTATATCGTTTAATACACACACAAACACAAATTTAACAATTATTCCAAAAAAACTTACTTTCTAATTTCTTCAAGACATGCGTTATTGAGGAGGATAAACCGATATATCTTGTTAATAAATATAGTGTCTATTCTCTAATTATTCCAAAAAATATTGTTCGATAGGAGTGAGTGGAGGCGGAGGATTCATGTGCTGGACCCGGCGTGATTCTCATGTTGGTTCATGTAGCCTACCCCATATGGTTGGGATAAAAGGCTCAGTTGTTGTTTGTCTACTCTCTTATAATCAGCTTTACCATATGGCTCGTCCTGAATTCTCCGAGGCCGGTTAAGTTTCGTCTCAATGTTCTCGTTCAGATAGCGGGAAAAAAATGTGGTTGCTTCATCTAGAAGATAACCTTGCATGATCGATACCTCTGGTCGATTTCTATTGCGTATATACTTTTTTAGAGTGTTGAGGTACCGAAAGAAAAATATGTTAAATAAATAAATACGAGCATATAAGACAACAATAATTTTACAAATTGGGTTAAACAAAAAATTCCACGTACTTTTCGACGGGATACATCCATCGATATTGTACCGGTCCGGCTAACTTAGACTCAGTTGTAAGATGAACCGTTAGGTGTATTATGATATTGAAGAATGACGGTGGAAAAATACGCTCAAGCTTGCAAATTATCAACGAAATAGAATTTTCTAGATTCTCCAGCATCACAACATCAAGGGTTTTAGCACACAATTCTCTAAAAAAGTAACAGAGGTCATTGATTACTAGACCAACCGATTCGGAAAGGGAAGTCCGAGGGCTAATGGAAGAAGGTGCTCCATAAAAACATGGTGATCATGATTTTTCAGCCCATCGATCTTGTCTTTTATAATTTTTATCTTCTTGCTAAATGATCCTGAGAAGCCTGCAGGAACTTTCAAATCATGCAACACTTGCATGAATCTTTTCTTCTCCGGTTGTGACATGATATGCGGCATTGGAAAGTACAAACTTGCCTGGTTTACCCATGATCGGTTTAGGATGCAATTCACTTCTAAATTCTCAATCCTGAAGATCAATCCGAGTACGGAGGTTGTCTTTCGATTTTCCGTCTTTACAAAGAAACAAGTTGAGTACGTGCTCGGATATTCCCTTCTCTATGTGCATGACGTTCAGACAACGACGCACTAAATTTGTTGACCAGTACGGAAGCTCGAAGAAAATGCTTAACTTGTTTCAGTATAGTGGTTTCACCTGTTTTGCAGGATCTATCCCGAAGGTCATATTATTGTAACCGTCCCACTGAGCAGTCACGTCCTCTCCGGACAATGAGGTTGGAGGCCTAAGAAGCTCTCGATGACCATCAAAGTGAGCAGCGTCTAACCTGTAGAGATGGTCTAGTGGCAGAAAACGCCGATGACCGCAATAACAAATCTTCCTGCTAAAATTCAAGAATTTCGATGTTGTATATTGATGGCAATAAGGGCATGCTTTGTGACCATGTATGAACTAACCTGATAGCATTCCATACGCAGGAAAGTCATTAATTGTCCATATTAAAACCGCACGCAGTGTGAAGGTTGTATCTGTGTTTGCATCGAAAGTCTCTACACCATCAATGAATAAAGATTTTAACTTATCAATCAGATTTCGGAGATAGACGTCAATATTGTTTCTCGGTGAGTTTGGTCCGTCGATAAGAAGAGGCATCATAAAGTAGGATTGATCCGTATCCAACCAAGGCGACAAATTATAAACTATCATTACAACGGGCCATATGCCGTGACTTCTAGCCATATAGTTGATTGGGCAAAAACCATCACTAGCGAGTCCGAGCCTGACAATGCGAGGATCATTACTAAATATTTCGTGTCTCTTATCGAAATCCTTCCATGCCGGTGAATCTCTTGGATGATTTTTCCATCTTCACTTGGAGTAGCACGGTGATGCCAAATCATTGCCTCCGCTGTTTTCTTGTACCTGAATAGCCTTAGCAGCCTCTGTGTTATAGGAAAGTATTGTGCTATCTTGACAGATATATTGGGCTTCTTATCAGAATCTTTTGGGTTATACTTGGCCTCTTCGCATGCTGTACACTCTTTCAAATCTGAATTCTCTTTCCGGTACAACACGCAATTTTTGAGACATGCTTGAAACTTCTCACACTTCAGACCCAACTCAGACATCATTTTCCGGGCTTCGTACCAGCTGTCGGGCACGTTATTTCCCGGGGGAATAGAATTTTTCAAGAACTTCAGAAGCATCGTGAATGACTTGTTGCTCTATCCATTTAGGTATTTAATCTGGAAAATTTGGACGAACCATGATAGGATGGAATATTTTGCATTCTTATAAATTGGTCTTCTTACATCATTCATGAATTTTTCATACTTATCCGCACACCGTCTTTGGCCGGAAGGAATGTCATATTCGGTCGCAATATTATTACCTAGGGCAGGCTCTACCATATCCTTCATTTCTTCTCCTGAAAAGAAGTTATCGTGTTCTTCTTCTGCCGCATTACCGTCTTTTCTTTCTTCTGCCGCATTACCGTCTTCTTCTTGTCCTTTCCCGTGATATAGCCAAATTGTATAAAGTCTTGTAAAACCATGTTTAACGATATGAAGCTTTACGAATTCTATCTTCTGCCAGTACTTATTCCCACATCTATTGCACAGGCAGAGAATCTTCTCTAACACGTTATTATGTGCACGTGCAAATTCAATGAAAGCAGCAACTTCTGCGATAAACTTAGGTTGCATACGTTGTTGTCAATCCACGTACATCCAGTCCTTAACTTTGATGTACTCATGGGCCATGTTAGACTGTATAACATAAATTGTAGGTTATGATGACTATATTGAGAAATTTAAGAACGTGATGATTACTTATAAAGAAGAAAATCCGTAGATACAAATTTGTCGTTGAAAAGAATAAATTATCGATAAAAAAAGTTAGATTTGAAGATACCCAAGTATGCGTTGTATTCTGTGTATCTGTGTTTCAATTTATGATTTCGCTTTAGTTTAAGCTTGTTAGTGTGTATGTGCTTTGTGTAGGGTTGAAAAGAATAAATCATCATTTTTTTGAAGAATTAAGTTCTTTATATAGGGTTAAATCCTAATTTTTGGAGGAATTAAATTCCCATATGTTCCTGTTATTTCTTTTTGTTCGTTTGAAGCACTCACGTGGGAAACATGTGAGGCTTCAAAATAGTGCTAAGCACTAACGAGTCACCAAACTATTCTTGTGTTTTTTTAGAGATATTGATCTTCTGTTAATGACATTTTTGGTCATTGATGATCATCAAGATTTCGGTTTTGAGAATCTTGGATCATCATCATTTTTTTGAAGAACCAAGTTCTTTATATAGGGTTATTAACCCAAATTATCCATAATTAACCCAAAATTAAACCCTAACTCAAATTATCCCTTATTAACCTAAAATTAACCTAAATTAACCCTAATCATCACCTTAACCCAAATAAACCCTAATCAACCCAAAATTAACCCAAATAAACCCTAATCAATACCCTAACACAAATACACTCTATTTTACCTAATTAACCCAAATTAACCCTAGTCCAAGCCTTAACCCAAATCAACCTAACCCTAATCATCACTCAAACCTCAACCCAAATTAACTCTAGCCCAAACCAAAATTAACCCTAACCCTAATCATCACCAACCCAATTTTACCTAATTAACCATAACTAACCCTAATCCTACCTAATTAACCCTAAACCGAACCCTAACCCCAAACCGAACTGTAACACCCGAGTCCAATACTACTATTTTCTGTTACCGTTTGAGCATTAGGTGGTACTCATTTCAATCATCTTGCTTATTTGTGGCTTACTGTAAAATTTTATCCGGAAAAGTCATTTCTGCACATAACAAATTTTATCATCTAAAGTAAAATTAAAAGTATCCCTCTTGGTCTACTCGACACCCCTAACCTTGTGGTAGCGTCCGTGTATCGAGTTTTCGTCCCGTTCAGTGAAACGGGCGAGTTTGGATGGCTACGTGCGCGTACAGGTATCCGTCTTGGGGGTTTGCTTTTTAATCGTAAAACACTTAATTTTAAAATTTGGAACCCGCTTAAAATCCTATTATTTAAATTTCGAATTTTTGGACCCGACCCGGGCGCGATTTGGAAATGTTTTGTTTAGCGCCAAAACCCCAAATTTTAATAATTTAAACCATAATATTTTCTCGTTATCATATGTATATTTTTTTTACTGTTAAAGTAAATCCTTAAAATCTTTTAATATTTCCTAAACCTCATTCCTCAGCCAATCGCGAGGTTCTTAAACCCCCGTGGGCACCTCATCCATAATCTCTCTCTCTGTCTCTAACATCTCTCTCTCCATCTCTCTCGTCATCTCTCTCTCTAACCCCTCAAATCTCTCTCTCTATCACTCTCTCTCCCATAATCTTTAAATATTTCCCCCTCCTTTCTTTTCATCACCACGCAACAGAGAACCAAACCCATCACGAGAAAGCACATCGACGCAATCCTAGCCACCTTCAACCATCGCCGCCGCAGCCCCGACGCCGACGCCATCGCCACCAGCACCGTCGCCTCGTCAGCCTCGCCTCGCCCACACCTTCTTCCTTCCACCCCCGCACACCCTGCGCAGCCGCGACCGCTGTAGTCTTCCCTGCAGCCGCCTGCTCGTCGGCGGCCTCTCGTCGTCGCCATGCGCGCCACCACCAGTACCCTCCTCACCTCACCATCATCTCCATCACCGGCCGACCCCATCTCCTTCCTCGAACCCAACTGCAACCGAGACCTCGACAGAAACCTATCTCGTCGTCATCGCTGCACCCTTATCACCGTCGTGATCATCATCCCGCTGCATCAAACTCCAGTCGCCTCCTATCTCGTTACAGCAGAGAGCCACCGGGGCGTTCCAGTCACCGTCGCGGCTTGAACCGCCGTTGATCTTGACGGCACCGATCGCCTCGCTGCGGGTTGCCGTGAGTGCATCCATCTTTGTCCAGATCATCATCTCTATCCCAAGCACTTGCTGATATCGTGTCGCGTGGGTTCGCGCCTTCGTTCTCGTGATCGTCATTTGTTCGAGGCAAGTATTCGATACTTGCTTACATGCTACCGAAACTTTAAACTTACCCTAATATTTATCTGTGATATAATAGTCTATTGTTAATAAATCATCTTATATACATTGCTTCCGTTTAACCCTAGTAGCATGCCAAATTGATTATTTTCTTATTAAAACCCTATTTAGAAGTGATAACAGTGGAGTTCCAATTAACCGTATCAGGCTCCGCTGTACCTTTATGTTTCCGACCCTAAGACCTAATCTCGCATCGAGTTATTCATACCTAACAACCCCGTACATGATAGATTACATTTTGATTTACTGCTATGGTGCTTTTATTTCCAGTTTAGCCTATCAGATATTCATGTACAACTTGAACCGGTCAAATCACAATTGCATTCTTTAGACAGATTATACATGTCGTTGCATTCTCGGAACATTCAATGATTTATTAACCTAATTCCAGTAGTTACATTTACCATTCTGTATTCACGTTATATTGACACCATCTATTTAACACAATGGAAAACTGTACCGTTAGATAATAAATCCGCTTTATTGCTTTACGCATTGATTAGATCTTGATGTTTGCTTATATCTGATTATGAGCACACCCACGATATTGTTTATATCTTGACCCGACATGGCTACATATATATATTGATACACCTGACATGGTACCGGATACTGTTGACTTGACCTGATGTACCATGACCCGACCTGTTACCTGATCTTGTAATGCCAACAAACCTGACATGTAGTCATCATGGACCGTTCCTGATGTCTATCCAGACAAACCTGTTTACCCGATCCTGTGTTGGCATTAGTTTCTTGATTACTGGATACCTGATTCGACACATATAACTTGGGGGCATGGGGAAATCAAAGGTGAAATCTGACTTGTAACTTAACAGTTCACTACCTGTATTGAGTGTACACATTCCTGTTTTGTGCCTAGCGGCATGTCTCGGTTTTAGCCGAGAATATTGTGGCCGTGGTCCCGGGTATGTACGGGATACTATCGAGTGTACACATTCCTGTTTTGTGCCTAGCGGCATGTCTCGGCTGCAGCCGAGAATATTGTGGCCGTGGTCCCGGATATGTACGGGATACTATTGAGTTACATCGACGATTCATCAATTGATTTCAAAGACTTTAGACTAGAAAACCTGATAGAACAGTTTAGTTACCCACTGCACACTACCCTGCACTGCTGGTTTCACATTATTGCTTTATTCATGTTTATTTGCATTGCCTGTTACATTGTTCATATTATTACTGGTTGACATGACGCTCTGACGTCTGGGTTTTGCATGGCCCAGATTCTGTACTACTGTCGCAGTCCGAGCAGGAGTACTTCAGTCAGCAGGCTGAGTTGTGAGTTCAGTAGTGGTTAGTTTTATTTCCTGCATTTATTTCCTGATGTGAGCCCGCATTATGGGACATACCTTTCAGTTATTTGTATTGGATCATTTGCTTCCGCATTTATTTATTATTAACTCTTGTTATTCTGGACTATGGACATGTTTTAGATAGTTTTGTCTTGTTCTTGATATCTCTACAGCCGTAATGTGACTGTGGATGGATACTTTCTACCCACAGGTAGCATGGTTGGCTATGTCACGTGCCCAATCTGGCGTGACACGAACCCTAACCCTAACCTACCTAAATAACCCCAACCTTTACCCTAACCCTAACTAACCCTCAATTAACCCGGAACTAACCCTAACCCTAAAATCAACAATAACACAAAAATTAAGAATAATTGATACTTCAAATTAACCTCCAATTAACCCGGAAATTAACTCACCTCACTTGTAGTTTTGCCGGCGGATAGAGCTCGACAAGTTGGAGGAGGCCGGGGATGGAGCTCGAGGAGGCGACGGCAAGATGGTGACGAGCGGGAAATTTTGGCGAGACTGTGGCGAGACTGAGGTGGAGGAGCTCGACGAGGTGGTGGCAGAGACTGATGTGACGATGACGGCGGGAAGTTTTGGCGACGAGAATTGGGTCCGGCGGGTGACGAGACCGAGGTGATGACGCGTGCGGGGAAGTGGTGGGACAAATTAGGGGTGAGGAATTTCATGGCTTTATTTTTTTTTATAAATAACCCTTAGTTGTCCCTACAGATTAATCCATAGGGTCTTCTTTTGCGGTTTCGCAGGACAAAATAAAAGTTTACATTTTAATATTTTTAAATTAATCCGTAGGGCACCGTAGGGGCAACCGGATGGCCCTACGGATTTATCTGTAGGGGCAATAAAAAGTTGCCCCTACGCATTCCTGCAGTCGTAGGGGCAAACCCTTATTGTAGTAGTGCTTAAGACGAGCGTCATCTGAAAGTTAACATACCCAGTTATACAATGTGTGCGAAATATGTTGTATAATGTGTTGTGCTTGTGTTTTTTCCCCTAAACACTTGCATTTCTCTTTCGCCAAATCCCCCAAGTAATACCCATAGCAATGGTATCCCAATGTTTTCTAATGTTGCTCCCAACAATTTTGTTTTCGCGAACTTTCCCATAAATCATAAGTTGACTTCGGCAAAGTAAGGATATGGTTGCGCCTATAGGTCACAAGATGTTTGGCGACCAAACATAAGGTGAGCAATCATTTCGTCCTCGACCCCCGCAAAATATGCATTCTTCCGGGCCTATCAACTTTCATTTTAGTAGGTTGTCTCTTGTAAGAATTGCCTTTTTCGCCATCAACCAGTTATTGATTTTTATTTTTGGTGGAACCTTTGCCTTCCATATAGTTGTACTTGGACCTCCACACTTCCCTCCATTTATCACCTGGTACAGCGAGTGTACCGTGAATTTACCTCCCTTGTTCCATCTCCACTTTATTCCATCGCTTCTCATGGCGTCCGGTCTCCAATCTTCAAGACACATTTTGAGTCTAAGGTCACGTTTCTCTCTAACTGACATCGCATGCTTGAAACCAATCCACTAATCTCTTCCGCCCCACACTTGTGCCACCGATTTATTTTATCTTTGGCAATGTTGTAAAGACCTTGGAAGCGGAACTTAAGTGCCGTATCTCCGCACCACACGTCCTTTCAGAAGTTAATTTTTCGTCCATTTTCGATGGTGAAAGTTCCTGCAAAAAAATTTCCCAATGCCTTCAACGCCCCTCCCCAGAATCCAGAGACTCCCCTATGTTTTTTTAACTTCCCTCTCTTTATTTCAGTCTTCATGTATGCATCCCTCAATATGATTGACCAGGTTGTGGGGTCGTGGTCGTAAAACTTCCATCGACATTTTGCCAATAAAGCCCTGTTCATATCTCGCAAATTTACGACTCCTAATCCTCCCAATTCCTTACTCATGCAAATAACACCCCACTTCACTAATGTGTACCCGTTGCCTTGTTTTCCTCTACCTTTCCATAGAAAGTTGTATATCTTCTTTTCAACACTCACTGGCAACTCACAAAACAAAAGGAAGTACGCAGGTATGGCAGTTAACACCGCATTAATTAGTATCACTCTGCCACCAATTGAAAGTAGTTTACCCTTCCAAGCCTCCAACCTTTTCTCCATTCTATCAATTACCGGTTGCCAGTCCACTTTTGTGATCTTCCCAGGTCTCAGTGGCAGCCCAAGGTATTGGATTGGGAAGGCATTTCTCATTTTCTCAATTTCCCTTGGCAGTTTTGAATCCGAAAATCTTGACAAACGTATTGGTCTCATGTTCATCACCACCAATCATGATAAGCGCGCTTTTGTGGTAGTTAATTTTCAGTCCGGACCAGGCCTCAAACAAGAATAACGGCCATTTCAGTTTGATCGCTTGTTCCTCATCCCGATCAGTGAATAACAACGCATCATCCGCATATTGGAGGTTGACAATCGTCGGCCTGCTATCTTCCAGCCCGGTAATTAATCCCTCTCGGGCATACCCCTTTATCATTTTATTCAAACCATCAGGCACCAGTGTGAATGGATCCTGTGCCCCGCTTACATTTGAAGTGGTTAGTTTGGCGTCCCTTGACCAAAACAGACAATTTCGCCAATGCCAGTCATTCTCTAACCCACCCAAACCATTTTTCTCCAAATCTTCGTTGTGGCAAAGTTTCCCAATCCACCGTATCATAAGTTTTTTAAAAATCAAGTTTCAACATCGATCCCCTTTTTCCTTCGACATCTACATGCCTATATCACTTCCTGGGCCCTCTTGTTTCCCCTGTCCCTACCCGCTTTACTTGACTCCCCCTTCAAGATTTCTTTCCTTGTACCCATGGTTTGACCAGACGCTGCTTTTGCAGATACGCGGCTAGAGACAGCGATCGTACCCACACCCGCATAGGATTCTTGTGCGCCTCCATCCACTTTTCGTTTTCCCCCGCACCCCAATTCTTTGCGGTCGTCTCCCTGATGATGTTGTTGATGTTGTAACCCTAATTTGGCTGCTTCAAAATTCCGGCCACCTTTCCTCTTCTTTCTTCCTCCGAGAATCCACTGAGCCTTTTCTACTATTCGGCTTCTCGTCTAACTCCAAGGTTATCTTGACATTGAACCATCTAAAATCCACCAAGGTGTGGAGGATGTTAGGAATCTCTCCCCTCGAGCCGCAGCCAATCCTGATCCTTGCTCTACCACCTTCTCTCCTTCATGTAACTTCATTGATGTCCATAAGGAAAGCGAATTCATTTAGCATCTCATGAAAAGCCCTTTCATCCCAGTAGCGGAAAGGTAGACCCTGTAGTCATACCCAACCCTCCCAAGGGAACATCCCTCGTTCAACCCTCTCTTCTTTCTCCCACCGCTTAATCTTCACTCCAAACATGTTCAGAGGAATTACTTCGATCTTAGAGATGGCATCCAGTGATAGTGGGTTTTTTAAACTTAATCAGAAAGCCCTCATCTCCTTCCCTGACTGTCCAACGAGCAGTGTCGAGGTCCTCAAACTTCCTGACCATGGCGTCAAGCAAGGCTTCCTTTGTCAGCGCACCATACAAGACCTGTACAACCTCCCATTCTTCCAGCAATTTTTTTCTTGCCTCATATCTTGAGTCATGGTGATGGCTGCCACCTTCTGCCACGTAGAAAGGGATAGGGGTTGCTGGTCCGTGCCTTGTTGTTGGCCCAAGCGTCCCGGGCATTGGAAAGATCTATGGCCTGCCTTGCTGCAGGAGTAGCTTATCTCTCACTTCTTGCATGTTGCCCTCTTATGTTCAATTTCTCCACATTCAAAGCATGGGAGATCCACCATAGTTTTCTTCCTGCTTGAGCTCTCTCCTTTGTACCCTGATTGTGCTTGTTTCATCTTCTTGATCTCAGACTTGGACATAACTAGTGTCTAGTCCTCTCCAGCCGCACTACCCTCCTCCAAGGTTAAGTCTTTTGGTCACCGGAGTTGTCGCAATTGTGAGTTCTTCTTCATTTGCCTCATTGTATGAACCTTCCATCCACACACCCTTTCCTTTGTTGAGAGCAGTAGCACGCACCGGAGTTTTCCTAGCACGCACAGGGATTCTCCTAGCCCTAGCATGGTGGGAAGGTCCAGCCTCATCGCAAGTCCCCACCTTTGCTCGCTTTGGAGAACCTTAGTATATCTCTCACCCCTTTGACACCCCTACTGTGTTCCATGGTCGGAGGTCTGCTGCTCCAAGCAGATTCTCTTGAGCTGTGTCTTCGAGATGAGTGTCTTGACATCGTTCGTTTTGGTGTTCTGGATCTAGCTCTACGTTGGGCACGCTCCCTCGTCTCAGCTTCCTTCTTCCTTCCTCGTGGAGCCCTTCCGTCCTCGTCGGAGCTGGAGGAGCTCCCTCTGGCATTCCTTGCTGGTGAGAGATCCATCTTTTGCCTTTTCCTTTCTCTAAGCCACTCTAGCTGCTCCTCTTTAGATAGACTTCCCATCTCCACTATGCACCCAATTAGCTTAAACTTTTGGATTAGAGTGGGTCCTAAAGCCTGAATTGTTTCCTTTTTCCTCCAATATCAAAGGCTTTGTGTTACTCCTCAATGGCTAAATTCGCATGGTTTTATATAATAAGCTTTTATTGCCCACTTTATCTTCCTTCCTATGAGATTTTATTTTCTTCATTTTTTTTCTTTTCTTTTTCGAGAGTAAATGTTGAAGAGAAACTCTTCCCACCGTTCAATAAATATATTTAGGGTTAATTGCACGAAATCGCCTGTCCCCCATATAGCACTTATATCTCCTTAAATGGTTTATTAATAAACATGCCTTGCTCTCTGTTCATTAGCCAAAACCCGTAAAAACACAAATTCTACCCTACATGATAAAAACAAGTTCTGGAGTTACATTAGATGTAAACTTGAGTTGTTTCAAATTGACGTTGAGTGTTCTTTAGGGTTTTGGTCAATGGAGAGCAGGGATAATTTGTGTACAAGTGTTATGCTAAGTATACTAATGGGGTTTTTGTGCACATGAACCAATATACTTGAGCAAACCAAACTTTTTTAAATAATTATACTTACGAAAACAAGGAGGGAAAAAAAGCTTTAGTGATCAGTACTCCACTTCATGATGACCATCATATTCACCATTCTTTTCACATTAAGGGTCTTCATCGAACTCGTCTAAAGCTTACATTTTTCTTTTTTTTTCATTCCGCAACAGTTTCTGGATTGGATAGAACTTGGTGGAGGTGAATTCCCATTATACCTCTTGGTCGCTTTGGTGAACCAGATGAGGTGGCATCTCTTGTAGCATTCCTTTGTTTGCCTGCTGCTGCTTATATTACAGGTCAAGTTATCTGCGCTGATGGAGGGTTCACTGTGAATGGCTGATGGAGGGTTCACTGTGAATGGCTAACTAAGGATTAAGAGAAATCGTTCACTGTACCGGGTGTAATACACCCGGACAAGAGAGAGAAAGATGGAAAATTTTGGGCAGCTTGGTGGGTCCGTCTTCAAGTTTCGTTCTCTCTCATGACCGGGCATATATGACCGGCACACTTTAGAATTTTCCAAGGAGAAATTATATGGCATTGGGATATTCACCTTGTAATAGAATGACTAGGTTTACTATTTCAATTACAGTATTTTATTGAGAGGGAAAAAATCTGAAAAAATAATGTTGTGTTGCTTAAAGTTTTCCGACCTCGAACTTTTGGTTTATATTTCTTTATTCATCTGCGAGATGAATTTGGCGGAGAGTTGTATTTTATGAAAATTGTGGGTTCGGTTCATGTTCTGGAAATAAATAAGAGTGTTTCATTATTTCTGAATTTGACTCCATGTATTTCATTTTGTTCTTTACCCAATGCTTCAGCTTTCTCATATTCTCTGTGGCGATGCCAAGGTAATGACATAAGAAAGTAAACTCTATAGCTATTCTCATGTACATATTGGAAGATATGAATATGATAGATATTTACTTGAGTAAAATTTTACTGTTTTATCTAGTAAACGCTTCCATTGTTCTGCAAGCAAAAGAGGCTCAATTTCAGCTGGAACAAAGTAGATGCTAATGGAGGATCCCGAAATAGATATCCAATCTACCGGCAAAGGATAGAAATACGGTCAATCAAAGACACCAGGGGAATTGGGTTCGATCCAATACATCTGCAAGCTCGACAAATAAGTTAGCTCGACAAATAAGAACTTATTTGTCGCTATATATGCAATCTGGTTTGGTCAATTGAATATCAGATTGAATGCATTTGAATGTAATTCAGATGTAATCGCTAAGTATTGGCTATTGATATGGGAATGTGTTTTGGTTGGGTCTTCGGTTTTGAGAATGAGAGAAACTCATGGAGAGCGTTCTTTTATACTCCTATTGACAAGCTCAACATGCTTGTAAATGTTCGGTAAAAAATTATTTCCTCAACAAAAATGATATAATGTTGCGATTAGAATAAACAAATTTATTTTCTGAATCAATGTTAACTGATTTCGAGAGACACATCAGTGTCTATATATACTTGCGTGATTTTATCTGGAACTTATAAAGCTTAGTTTGGCAACAAGGTTTCCGAAACCCGGTTTTGTCAAAAGTTAGGATGGAACTGCAGTTTATATAACCACGATTTTGTAAAATTATGGTTTTACAAAGTTTAGGATCATTTGGCGCAGCAAAGTTTGTATTTTAGTCTCTAATTACACAGTTGCCTCGCAAGTCACATGTGATTTGCTGCAAATTTTTATGTCAAATTTACCCCAGATCATAAAAGGGAATTATGATTGAAGCAATAATACTTTAATAGTGATCGTTGTATGAGCCATATTCTGAATCCAAAAGAGAGGGACCCATTACAGATACGATTAGCAAATTAGCATAATGAGCATATGACGAACGCACAGTGATTGCAAACTTCTTCTTCTTCTTCTTCTTTATGTTTGAAGAAAACAACAATTGCAGTCTTTGTAGTTCACTAAGTATCATATTGTTGCTGCTTGTGGCAAGTCTTTTTTTTTATTCTGAGAGCTAAAGCAATCCAAATTATCAATGGAGTGTAGTGATGCAAATATAAGCAGCAGGTTCAATGGAGACGAGAACAGGTGGTCGCTCCGGGGATCAACAGCTTTAGTCACCGGTGGCACGAGAGGGATCGGGTAACTAATCCAACATCTTTGCATTTATTTCTTTAGCCGAAGGTTTGTTGTTGATCTATTCATGAGCAAGCTAACGTTTGATTTTGCCTTCATTTTCAAGCAGAATTTTTTGCGGACTTTATCCAAAAAGCTTATAAGCAATCGGGTTGTCTATTAACAACGATTATCACACCATTATCCCCATACCGGGTGTGAAATCATCATTGTTTTCACAAAATACCTTTGTTGCCTTCTCGGCTTGTTCAATCATGACTCTTTCCAGTCTTGTGTTGCTCCTATATGGAGACTCACACATGCTTGTTTCCAGATTGTTATTTTATGACTGATGTATGATATCGTGTTTTACTGATTCATTGCAGCCATGCTATAGTCGAAGAGTTAGTTAAGCTCGGCGCGACTGTGCACACTTGTTCTGAGAATGAAGCAGAGCTCAAGAAGTGCCTGGAAGAATGGAAGAATGCAGTTATCGGTGTTACTGGATCTGTTTGTGACGTATCTTCCCCGGCCGAACGAGTGGAACTCATGAACAAGGTTTCATCCTTGTTCGATGGGAAGCTCAACATATATGTAAGCTCTCTCTGTTGAAATTCCTCAAGTCGTAGGCCTAAAAATTTCATTTAGATCTTCAATATCCTAATCCCCGTATATTTAGAAATCCCAATAGATTTAAAGATTATATTTCAAGATCGAGCTCATATAACACCATTCATGTGTATCTATGGAATTAATCGGTTAAAGGGCTTATGAGCGATGTATCACAAGTTAGCCTATATAATGAATAAATATATTAGCATTTGGGTCAACTGGGTATATACTTGATATCTCACTCTCTATTTCTTTTTAAGATTAATAATGCAGGGATATTGATTTCCAAGCCAACCGTTGATTATACTCCCGAAGACTACTCATCTGTCATGGCCACCAACTTTGACGCTGCTTTCCATTTGAGCCAACTCGCTCACCCTCTCCTCAAGGCTTCAGGTTCGAGCAGCATCGTGTTCATCTCCTCGATCGCAGGAATCGTAGTGCCTATACCTTCTGTATCGCTTTACTCTGTGAGTAAAGGTATAAAAAGATGAAGCCGTGATGTATTTTGTGAATTTGAAGTGTGTGAATCCTGTGATGTATTTTGTGATCATTAACTTCTCTTTAATGGTATTCGGGTGCCCACCTTATTTCCTCAACAAAAAAAAGAAGAGATGAAACAGTGTTCAGAAGAGTTAAAATTGATTATGCTATTGTCAATGGCTTTTGAATATCTGATGCATTTGTTTTCCCTCTTCCTCAATTTCTTTAGCGGCGTTGATCCAGCTTGTAAAGAATCTGGCTTGCGAATGGGCGAAAGACGGTGTTCGTGCCAATGCCATTGCACCCGGAACCATAAGAACCCCAATGTTCCAAAAGGTAAACATTTTCAAGTTCAATTTTTTTTGTCAGGAATATAAATAGGGTTAATGTGACTCAGGACTCCAGTCACATAAAAGAATATATAGTAGTAATTATGAAATGGAAAGAGTTAAAAAAGAGACCCATAAGTTTAAGAGACATTCAGAAAATCCAAAAAGAAAATGATTACTACGCCCAAACAAATAATAACAAGATTATCTATCTGCAAAGCTTCTTTTTTCTTTCTTTTTGTTTTTTGTATGGGAGAGTGACTTCTTTAGTATTTTCAACAGGCCGTGAATAATGACAGTGCTGCAGCTCAATTTGTCTCTTCTATTCCTCGCGGGCGAGTTGGAGAGCCAAAGGAGATAGCATCCCTAGCGGCGTTTCTCAGCATGCCAGCTGCCTCTTATATCACGGGTCAAGTCATTATTGCCGATGGTGGCCGCAGTTTCAGCCGTTATTAGCTGTAGTATTTCTTCAAGCCTCCTGCTCAAAGTCACAAATTATCAAAGAATTGAGAGACAAATATATGAGTGATAAACTCATGTTCATAATGTTCTTATTTTGCTTGCTTGCATGATACAGAAACCGTAATGTTGTTACTTGTTCAATAGATTATCTTGGATCAATCCATGCTATAAAGAATTAGCTGTCTTTAACTGCAGAATTTGGTCTAATGTTTTTTAAAGCAGAATTTTAACACTTCTTATAAGAGTTTTGGTCGATAATCGGAACGGGTGTTGAACCGTAATAAGTTTATCGGGGTTATATTTACATGGTAATCCATAGGAAGTTATAACTTCTCATCTAAGATCCGCTTCCTTAGGCTATTCTAGGTTTTCTTTTTGTGGTGCTAATTGTATTTCTTGAACTAGTGGCTCATCTCATGATCGAAATCAGATGGTCGCTTTTGAGATCGGAGAAGTTAAATTCTTTTTCTATTTGATTGAACGAATTTCTAACAACTAGTTAGAACTGAAAATTAATTGTTAAATAGCTAAAATCAATGTGTCAATTTTTTACAATTAATAATTTCAAGAATGATATATCTATTTGAAGAAAAGAGCTAGGCTCAAACAGCCAGCCTCACTCGAATTTATAACTCGAATTTATAACAAAAGGTAGTGTAAAATAAGCCAATAAATTTCTTGGCATTTGTGCCATCAAGAATAACATCCAAAATATTATGTTATAAAGATAACAATAAACTTCTTTCATTTTTTACTAATTAGTTACTGTAAAATTATCCCATAACCCAATACTAAATTTGTATGTAATATGTGCCCGTGTTGCCATGGAAAAAACAAAGGGGGAATAGGAGGTCCCACCCACGTGCACATGCATTGACATATTTTACTTTGAATTTATTCACCCATTAATAAAACCACTTGTGCATTAATCTTTAGGGCCTGTTTGCTTGCAGGATTATGGGTTTGGATTTGGATTTTGGATTGTGGAATCCTAGGATTCCACAATTTTGTGTTTGGTTGCAAAATTAGGATTTCTTGGATTCCTTTGTTTTATATGGGGGACCCACCACAAAAGAAGGATTCATGAATTCTAAAAATTTTCAAGGATTCTCAAGGATTTGGCACTATTCATTGTACTTTTAGATGGGGCCTATGCACTTTATTTATTTAAGAATCCTCTCTCTCTCTATCTCTCTCTAAAATCCTCAAATCCAAATCCTATTTTTTTTCCAACAACCAAACAAAGATTACAAGGATCTACAAATCCAATACTAAAAATCCAAAACCAACCAAACAACAAATTACCAAATCCAGAAATTTCAACCGTACTATTTTTGGAATCCAAATTCCATAATCCTGCAACCAAACAGCCCCTTACGATAATAAGTAGAATATATACATGCATAAACAAAAATATTTCTCCTTATTTGTATAAACAAAAAAAAAATGGAAAAAATGATGCATGAGAGAACTTTAAAGTTAAAACATGCCGACTCATTCTTCCACATGAACATGATTACCAGTATACCCTTTATCAAATTCAAATTCAAATTCAACTAATTTCTTTCTTCAGCGAGCCATTCTTTAAACCTTGCAACACGCACATGCTATGCACATTTGTATTGAGAAAAAATTAGGCCCATTTCACAGAAACCATCCTATAGTTTACTCGAGTTTTCAAACACTATCTTATAGCTCAAACTCATCACGAAGCCTTCATGCGCTTTCAATTCCTTATACAAAAAAACTCATGCAGTTATTTATTATAAAGGGTCTTTTACTTGTAGGCCCTTCAAAACATAGGAAATTTCTTTCTTACCTCCCAAAACTTGGTATTTACTTTTTACTCCCGAAAACTAATAGATACAACATTTTATCCCCTTTACGATTTTCGTTTGAAAAAAATCTCATTAACTTTAACTTTAATTTTTCTTCAAAAATTTTAGCTTTACTATTTACCCGAAGACAACAAATAAGTTTTCAGAAGCATTCAACTACTTCATAACTAGAGAAGGATGTTGAAAATGTTCCTGATTTCCTGGCTGATTTTGAGAAAGGTGCAGCAAAAGCCTAAACTTTAATTTCAATTTGGAAAAGAAATTGCGTATTTCCAAATAAAAAGGGAGGTTGGGATATTTTAAGGAAAAATCTGATATTATGCCATTAAAATTTGATGGAAATCGTGGAAAAAGGGGGTAAATGATGTATTTTATTAGTTTTGGGGGGAGGGGGTAAAAAGTAAATACTAAGTTTTTGGGGGTAGAAAGGGATTTGCTATGTTTTAGGGGGACCACAAGTAAAAAAACCCTATTATAAAAGGCTTATTTCACAGAAACCATGGTTTGCTCAAGTTTTCCAAAATCACCCCGTAGTTCAAACCCATCATGAAGTCTCTGTGAACTTTCAATTCCTTGTACAGAAACCCCATGCATATATTTATTATAAAATTGACTAAATTAATATCTTATTTTAATAAATATGTTATCCTTTAGATATGTTGAAGGTAAACAATACTCCTAGTGCCGTTTATTGAGTAATCTGCCATAATTTGTAGAACAGCATTTTAAATTTTAGGATTAGAAGAAGAAGCCTCAATTTGAAATAAAATCAAAATTTAGAGAAAAGTAGCTGATATAATAAGATCCGGATGGATAATTTATGATAAAACTATAAGAATCGGTCAATGTGGGGTCATATGACTCGTAAATCGCCAAGAAAACTTTACAAATCAAACCGCAGAGGGTTTTTATACAAAGAATTGAAAGTTTAGGAGGGCTTCATGATGAGTTTGAATTACATGGTGGTTTTAGAAAACTCAAGTAAATCACATGGTGGTTTATGTGAAATAAATCATTATAAAAATTAACTAAATTAACAATTTAGCAGCTTACGAGCCAACCTTTCTGTTAGTTATTGATGCTAGGGTCGCAACACTTCCGGACTGCGGCGGAAAACTAGAACAGAATTTTTTTTATGTATAGCACCGAATACAAACCCAAGATCATCCATTTAAAAGAACTTGCAATAAATAAGAGAGAAAAGCAAAAGGTTAAGGGGGTTATGATTTAGAGAGGATTTGTCGATCAAAAATTATTTACCGCAATCAAAAACGGCGTCGCATGAAACTAGCCGGTGAATACGGGTCGGTCCACAGGGATGTGTAAATCTCCTTTAAGTTCTTACGAGTTAATTCCAAATGGTGTTTGGATTTATAATTAAACCTAAAAATTGAAGTTGTATGGGACTAGGATTGGAAACTTGCTAGGATTAGGTTTAGGGAAAATTTGGTAAACAAAGATCTACATCTCTTTCCATTGCCATTAATTAAATCTATCATATTAGTGTTATGGTAAATATTTATAAAGGGGATTAGGATGATTGGGATGATTGATTCTGCCTCTAGATCCTTGTCCTTCCTTTATTAATCTTTACCCTAACCTCCATGGAAAACCTTAAAATTCGGGCCTTTAGACTACAGAATCACCGCTACCTTGGGTAAAAGTGCCGTAGGGAGCGGAATAAAAAGGTATGCATGGAGTTCTAATGTTCATAAAAGTTTGGCAACGAAAATAGATGAGAGATCTTCATCTCTCAAATTCTTCCCTGTTCCTAACCCTAACAAGCGAGAAAACTACTCGCTCATTGAGAGGATGAAAAAAGACATGAGTTTATTAAAGAGAGAAAACATCGATTGCACGTTAATAAAAGCTAAACTAAATTAAACTAAGGCGAGAAAATAAGAGCAGATATGAAAAACTACTACTACTGCAAGGAAAATAACCTACTTACTGTTGATGCGCTCTAACTTCAAGAAAACAGAATTTTATTCATGAGTAGAGGCATAAAAAAAATACAAGGACTTGGGTTTTATTTATAGGACATAGAAACCCTAGGGCTACAGCTGATTCGCATGTCTACAATTACAAATATACCCTCAGGAAATCTTTCCAAAGCCGCCAAAAATTATGGTAAAATTTCCTGCGCACTAGGGCTTCAAACGGCCGCGGAACCGCGGCATGGGCGTGCTTGGGCCGCGGTTCCGCGGCCCTTTGATGAGATCAGATCATCATTTTTCTTGGACTGCCTTGGTATCTTTTGGGCTTCCTGGTTCTTTATTCTTTTTATCAATTTGGCTTCTGTATTAATTCCAGATCTTCAGTGAACACTTTGCGATGGATCTTTTAACCGTTTTTCTCGCAAATTTGGATCTTGCGTCGCTTTGTTGATGGTGAACCGTTCTTCTGCTGGGCTTTACTAAGATCTTCCTATTTGTTGGTCAAAAATCCTTCTTTTGTGTCGTCTTTTGTGTTTTTCACTGTTTTCGCGCCAAGAACCTGTAACCTGTAACATGTAGCAGACATGGGTCAAAAGCACCTGTTTTTATTGTAAAATGCATAAGAATGGGGATACAAAATGCAATATTATGTTATGAACAGGTTACAACCTTTGTAAAGTGTCCATTCTCTAATGGAAGACCCAAGTTAGGCTCTTTGAGTATCCGGAACGAGCTTGGTGGCCGACCACCTCGCCGAAAATGATCCACGGTGAAAATCCCCAACTCAAACTCCCATTTCACTTAGAACACTTCTATGTAAAGCTACCGGCTCTCACATTTTGCTAGAATGAGGAGGTGGGAGATGATGTGATGATAGCTCTCTCATTTCTCTTATTTCTTTTCCTCTTTTTCATTCTTTAGAAAAACTTAAGAGAAAAGGAAAAAGAAGAAGATGAAGGCTCTCATCTCTTTTCTTTTTCATTCTAAAACGAAAATGTTAAGTCAAATTCAGAATGAGAGACTCTCATCTCATTTACCCCCTTCTTTTTCTCTCTATTCCACTTGTCAAATAAGTGGATGTAGGACCCCCACCTCTTTCACATGGCATCCATTTGTCATAATGACAAATGAGTATTTGTATCATAATACAAATATATATATGCATCTATATACATACGAGAGAGAGAGAGAGAGAGGGAGAGAGGGAGTATGTATCATATACATAAACAATACTATATATATATATTAAGAGAGAGAGAGAGAATAAATGTATCATATACATAAACATATTATGTTTTATATACATAATAATACAATAGTATCATACACTAATGAGTAAGAGTGTGTGCGTGTGCATCATATACATAATAATACATTAGTATCATATGCTAATGAGAGATAGAGAGAGTGTATCATATACACAACACTAGCTAACATATCACATATATGGATATTAAGTCAACACTTGACTTAATATTCCAGCATAAAAATAAACCGGCTAGTATTATCAAATGTCCAATCAATATACGTGTATCATATACACGTATGTAATCAAACTCCTGCACGTATCCCCATACGCACACCACACTATTATTTCTTCTGGGCAGGCACTTTCGTTGTGGGACTTTAAGACCTAATATTACGCTGGCAGTAGGTTAAATAAGATCATATTTGATTGAATCTGAAACACTTTCAAATCAATTCCCTTACGGTTCAGATCCATTCCCTCATGGTTTAACATACAAAAACGTTAGCGGTACTAGCTGTATGTAACGGCTATCCAGGTATTGATCAATAAATAGGTTGACGAGCAAACTCATCCAAACCAAATAAAGTCTATCAACAACAATTACCGTACAGTCTAGTCTCTTTGTCAAAGAGTATCACATACCAGATCGGGGTGGGGTGGGGTGGGGTGGAAACTTTCAGACACTCAATAACCCAATAAGTCATGCAGACATCGAACTCATAACCATCCGAAATACAACTGATAACACTTATTAGTTTATCTCAACTGCCATGGTCAGGAACTTCTGGTTATAGTTATGTCATATACAACGCGACTTCGACTCCATATACCGGAAGAGATGAATTCCTATCACGCCCCGCTTCCCAGTATACGGGCAGAGGACGTGACGAGGCCGCTACGTATTTACTCTGAAGTAAGTACGCTAAGCGTATCTAAGCAACAGAAATGCACAAGAGACAAAGACAGTAGATATAACTGAACAACAACTTTATTTATTAACATTCTTTGTACAATGCATAGAAAAGTAAATACATCCGAATGAAAGCAATGCCTAAACGGTAGCATAACAGAAAGGAAAATACAGAATGTAAAAGGAAAAGTACAAGTGAAACTACAGCTCGGGATCTTCAGTAAACTGGTCCAAGTCTTCGGCGCTGGGCTCGATCTCTGGAAGGTCCAAATCACCTGACGACATTCAAAGAAGAAGAAAGAGAATGTCGTCAGCGAACAAATCCCTCGGTAAGTCCCAAAGATAAATGAGAAGTAGAATATGCAGAGAGAGAGAGAGTATAACTTTTAAAGTTGTATTTAGTGTTAATGCTGTTGTTTAGTGCTTGGTACAGAAGGATGCCAGTGTATACGAGAGGAGTCTCAGTAGACCAGAGACCAAGGTGAACGGAATGTACAAGGAACCGTTATGCCACGGTACAACAACAACGGAATACATGTTAGGTGTCTTAAATCTTACAGTCTCGTGCCACTTCTAACACCTTCTGTACCAATCTACCCCTTAAAACTCCGCGATGTCTTGATTGTATTGTTGGATTGTATTGTCTTGTATAGATGGGCGACTTGTCGAAACCATGATATCATTAAATGGATGTAACTGGAGAATCATGTAAATGGAAGTATATCCATGGTTTGGTTCAGTCAATACAGATTGAATAGATTGAATATATGTATTCATGGATTCATATTGAATTGTAGTTTGTACTTGAATCATATTCAAGTCAGATTATTTAATGAGAATCAGTCTGAGTCAGAACAATTAGAAAAGAAATTGAAATCCTGAATTAGGTTTTGATGTTATCGGTAACCGCTGCACATGGGCGGTAGGATTTGTGTCTTTTTCAAAGACGATTACCGTGTTGATAACACTGTTTGTTAAGTTATTTACCTTAAATAGGCAAGCACCCATATCTCCGGCTCTCTGAGGCTCAAGAGGCTGGTCCCGCTTAAACCTATATTTACTAGGGTCTTTATTGTAATTTATAAAACTTGAGGTGGTTTTATGTAAAAATAATTTTGTATAATTTTCAAAATACACTTCAATTAATTAATTATCGTCTTTAGAGTTTTCATAGATGTAGATTTTATATATGTGACATTTCTACTGAGATAAACCTATTTTTCATAATACATGGTATTTAGTTGTAAAGTATTGAACTTGTATGGAATTTCATGGTATTTTCATGTAAAGTAATTCTTTTGATATAGAAAAGTTGGAATATTTATATTATATCAAAATAGATATTTTGATAATACATATATATATGTTTATATAAAATAAAATTTAATTTATTATTTTTTCTAGAAATCTCATTTTCTTAAGATATTTGTATTTTTAAATCTTTCGAGACCGAATGCTCCTTGCGGAGGTCTGAATTTCGCACTACTAAGCTCAGGGATGTGAGATAATCTGCACCATCTTAGACGGGTTCCCCAAAATGGGTTGTAGCGGCGCTTTGCAAAGATTTGTACAAATACGTAATCTTGTAGAAAACGGTTTTAATAGTAAAAGGTATTTAATTGTAAATTCGTATTCTCGTATTCTATGTTCCCGAAAGGTATCGTGCTATATTGCATATGAGTGTTGTGAAGATGTAGGTCATTACCTCGTGATTTATTTAAAAGTATAGCAAGAAGTATGATGTTTAATGTCAAAACTAACTATATGGTATTTTACTGAAAAAGTACGATAAAAATTGCAATATGAAATATTTTGTTATGGAACTTGTTCAACATGTTTTGTTCATGATTAATAGTCAAGATGTAAGAGTTTGATATATTGTATTTAAGAAAATATGGAGTTTTTAAGAAAAACCGAATCGGAAGTCGGATTAACTCCGCTTCCGTCGGGTTTTAATTTTATAAATTTTTAGGATAGAATAGAGAAGAGAGAGGTGTAACTTACTTGCTCTTAGGTTAGAGAAAAGAGAGAGGAGGAAGTAGGATTTTCCGGTGCGTCGTTTCGTCTCCGGAAGCTCCTAGAGTCGTTGTCGGAAAATTGCCGGAGTTTCGCCCTTCGCTAACTTCACTTGTACATAAAATTCTAGAGAGTTTTGTTGAGAGTTTTGGACAGAATTTGTGAGTGAGGGAGGTGTGTTTAGGGGTGATATTTATAGGATAATCCAGGGTTAGGATTTGATAGGAAAATTTATTAAAATAAATTGCATTAAAAAGTTTTAATTGAATTTTAATTGTCTCTGTTAAATTGCAGGTGAAATAAAGTGTACAGGGATTTCAAGAATACAAAGAGACATAATTTTCATGAAGGGTCAACTCGGATCCGACCGAGTCTGGCCGGCGGCGCTGGCCGAGTCAGGCCTGGTCAGGGGGCCACGTGTCCCTCGACTCTTGGTGTATCCCTTGGGCCAGTTTGTTTTTAGTATGACTTTTGGGTTTACGGGTTTATCACGTGTAAACTCTTGGAATTCTAAAAATATTAAAATAAATTAATATAAAAATAATGTGGGTGATGGGATTTGAACTCTGGTGCTTTGGTTCAGCAGTGCAAGATCTTACCAATGAGCTACAAGCTCCTTCTTACTATTAAAAAGCAAAACAATTACTTATAGTACTCATAGGAAATGCAAATACCCCAAGTATACATTAATTTTTAAACAAATTTTTTGTACACTAAAATTGGAGTTGTTACAGTATACCCTCCTTACAAAAGTTTTGTCCTCGAAATTTACAAATTTTATTTTAAGGACTAGTTTACAAATAGGTAAGGATATCTTGCACGCATCTCATCTTCTCTTTCCCATATCGATTCTCCTGGAGTGTCTTTTCTCCACATCACTCGAACCAAGTTGACTTTCTTGTTCCGAAGTGACTTCACTTTTCTTTCCAGGATCTCCACAGGTTGTTGCTTACAAGATAAGTCAGGCTGTACAGTGAGCTCGGAATGATCAAGAATGTGGCTGGGGTCACTCACATACCTTCTGAGCTGGGATATATGGAACACATTGTACACTCCTTCTAATGAGGGTGGGAGTGCCAAGCGGTATGCCATTTCGCCAACTCGTTCGACTATGTCGAATGGTCCAATGTATCTTGGACTTAGCTTACTGCTTATTTTCGCATCATTTGCATCATACTTTGCATAAGCACAAAACATTTTTGAAAACCTATAAAAATTTAAATTTTTTTTAAACCCATAAAAATTTAAAAAAATTTCAAAATTTCAAAATATTTAATATTTAAACATTTTTGTATATAAATAAGATAATAAAAGATTAGATAGTAAAAAATTACATTCATGAGATTAGAAAAATTTAAGAAAACCAAGAAAATTAGAAATTTTCTTATACGAACTAGCAATAAGTAGTTATGAGCCGTTGTTCCAAGGGTTAGTAAGATGAAGGAAGTCACTAATCTGAGGATAAAAATAAGTTTGAAAAATAGTTTCTATTCTGAAAGCCAAACATTTTGAACATTGATACCCTGCTATTCGCACTTACACACGTCTTGAAACTCGGGATAGTAGAGGATACCTTGAAATGCTCTTGTCTAAAAGCCGATGTATGAAGGAAATAAATAAATAAAAATGAATAAAATATAAAATGGTGAGAAAAATGGACACTGGTTTTGTTATCGCCAAGGCAGCAATAAAAAAATATAGCAAGGGTGCCTCTTCATCTAGTGCCCTAAGGCCAACTGGTCTAGGAGTCACTGCTAAGCCTTAGGTGGTGCAAGGCGAGGAAAATACACCAAATAAGCAAGCACACGAGTAATCGGTCAGTTAGTACCTCAAGAAGTATTAACGGTCGCATGAAAGCGTGTGAGCAAATTCATCTAAATATTAATTAATTAAAAAGTACCGAGGTGGATGGACAAGAGTATGATAGCTTGAATTGAATTCTCCGGGTGTAGGGATGTTTTTACACACACGTAGGGTTATATGATCGATGTTTGGAAGAAAGATAGGAACGAAGAATAAAGACGATGTTTTATTGAGAGATGATGTGATTTCTGACATCTTTTCATGACTATTAAGATAGGGCCCATGACAACCGAAAAGCTAGCTTAGTTGGAAACCCTAATTTTCAAAGCTTTTCTTTTACAATTCTTTTCTTTAAATGTAATATTCATGATCTTTCTTTTATTCATGGGCTCGCCACCTCAGCCCATCTCTTCTAGTCCACCCAGACGATCCCCACCTCTATTTTGGGATCGAGGCCACACACACTTCCTTCTCCTATGATGGACCCAGCGCTTATTGCTAAAGCACCTTATCCTAATCGGTTAAGGGCTAACACATCGAGTCCATATATGGAGAAGATTATGAACATTTTAAAGCAAGTTAACATCAACATCCCTCTCCTAGATGCCATCCAACAAGTTCCGTTCTATGCGAAAACTCTTAAGAACTTGTGTACTAGGAAGAGGAAGACTCAAGTGTCCAAGAAGATATTCATGGCAAAGACTGTAGACACGGCTTTCCCCCAACAAGTACCGAGGAAACGTAAGGACCCTGGCTGTCCTACTATTTCCATTTCTATCGGGGAAAAACACATCAACTGTGCTTTACTTGATCTTGGCGCTAGTGTTAACTTGCTTCCATACTCGGTTTACGAGCAGTTAGGTATCGGAGTGCTAAAGCCCTCGAGCATAACTCTCCAGATGGCTGACCGATCAATCACCAAACCTAGGGGTGAGCTGGAGGATATGTTAATAAAAATCGGGGAATTTGTATTCCCTGTGGATTTTATTGTAATTGATACACAGCCTGTAGCGAACCCGCGGAATCAAATTCCGGTGATTTTAGGTCGCCCCTTTTTGGCCACTTCCAATACTATCATCAACTGTCGTAATGGTTCTATGACCCTATCCTTCGGGAATAGGTCAATTGAGCTGAACATTTACAAGTTGGGAAGTGTACCCTCCGAACCTACTGCTCAGGTCTGTTCTGTCGACTTAATGGATGTCGACAGCAGCGAATTTGATGATCCTCATGATACTGATCTTGACTCTTTTCATACGTTGTTGTTTGACCCAACTATGTATCATACATATACGGACTCTTCCACCAAGATGTCCGGGTCAACAACTAACACTGATTATGAATTGCTTGTAGAGTCTGAAGATCACCCCGCGATTTGTGATGACATTATTGTTCGGGGTATTGATGGAACTTTTGAGGAGATCTTCGCTGATGAACTCGCATTTTTGAATGACACGGGTGTTGAGATGAATCATCTCCCAATATATGAAATTAAACCTCCACCCCTTCTTCTGAACTGTAAAAAGAATGTGAGTAATCCATCACATTCACTACATCGTCTCTCCAAAATGAGACGCACACACATTCTATTCCACCACTTACCCTTTCCCCACTTCTTCTTCCACCAACCAGAGCACTTCATTGATAAAATTTTTGAATGGTTGGTGTTAACTTTCGGTCTTTGCAAAGCTTGGCATCGACCACTGATTTTTGTCCCCCTCATGTGATTTTCAAAGATTAACATTGTTTAACTCAAGTTTGGGGGGGGTGTAATCTGGCTCTTGAAAAGAAAATTTTTACAAAATGATGAGCCAAAAATAAGTTTGGGGGAGGATCTTCACTTAAATATTTTGCCCCCGTTAATAAATTCCTCCTAAGCTTACAGATTTTTCGAGATTTAGCAGATGGCAACAGTGATGACACTGTTGAAAACAAGTTTGGGGGAGGTTTGTGCTTATTTTCGCATCATTTGCATCATACTTTGCATAAGCACAAAACATTTTTGAAAACCTATAAAAATTTAAAAATTTTTCAAAACCCATAAAAATTTAAATTTTTTTCAAAATATAAAAATATTTAATATTTAAACATTTTTGTACATAAATAAGATAATACAAGATTAGATAGTGAAAAATTACATCCATGAGATTAGAAAAATTTAAGAAAACCAAGAAAATTAGAAGTTTTCTTATACGAACTGGCAATAAGTAGTTATGAGCCATTGTCCCAAGGGTTAGTAAGATGAAGGAAGTCACTAATCTGAGGATAAAAATAAGTCTGAAAAATAGTTTCTATTCTGGAAGCCAAACATTTTGAACATTGATACCTTACTATTCGCACTTACACACGTCTTGAAACTCGGGATAGTAGAGAATACCTTGAAATGCTCTTGTCTAAAAGCCGATGTATGAAGAAAATAAAAAAAATGAATAAAATATAAAATGGTGAGAAAAATGGACACTGGTTTTGTTCTCGCCAAGGCAACAATAAAAAAAATATAGCGAGGGTGCCTCTTCACCAAGTGCCCTAAGGCCAACTGGTCTGGGAGTCACTGCTAAGTCTTAGGTGGTGCAAGATGAGGAAAATACACCAAATAAGCAAGCACAGGAGTAATCGGTCGGTTAGTACCTCAAGAAATATTAACGGTTGCATGAAAGTGTGTGAGCAAATTCATCTAAATATTCATTAATTAAAAAGTACTGAGGTGGATGGACAAGAGTATGATAGCTTGAATTGAATTCTCCGGGTGTAGGGATGTCTTTACACACACGTAGAGTTATATGATCGATATTTGGAAGAAAGATAGGAAGAAAGATAGGAACGAAGAATAAAGACAATGTTTTATTGATGGATGATGTGATTTCTGACATCTTTTCATGACTATTAAGATAGGGCTCATGACAACCGAAAAGCTAGCTTAGTTGGAAACCCTAATTTTCAAAGCTTTTCTTTTACAATTCTTTTATTTAAATGTAATATTCACGATCTTTCTTTTATTATTGGATTTTGTGGGTGCAATCCGTTGAAAACCCTCAGGAGACAACACTCCTCCTACTAGGGACACCTAGAGGTTTAAAGGCTTGTTGCACATGCTCAGTGCAACCGTGTTGCCTACGAAAGTGTGCTAGTTAGTTTTTCTCTTTCTTTATTTTCTCCTTCTCTTTTTAATAAAACAGTTCGCTCGAGACGACCGAAAATAAGTTTGGGGGAATTTGATTGAATACGATTAGCGCACTATCCCTGGCAACGGCGCCATTTGATTGAATACGATTTCGGATTTTGTAGTATGAAAAATTATATAGAAATCACAACCAAAAATATTTTGACCGCAATCAATAACGGTGTCGAATGTAGCGCGTTAGTAAGTGCGGATCGTCCACAGGGAAAGTGTAATCGTTCGTGTTTCGATTTAGATGAGTTGAAACTTTAAAGAAAAGAAAACAAACAATTCATGATTTGTAAATTGAATTTCAAGAATTAGAAAAATATAGATCTAATAACAAGAAAACATTAAAATCAAGAAGTGTCAATTGATAATTTCCAATCCAAATATCAAGAATCGAAGTGAGGCTCGTAGGAATCGATCGGATCTATAGATGTGATGAAATCTAGCGATTACGTATTCTTATCCTTCGATGAATTGATACTGGATCGATGATGATCGACGAGAATTAGGGATTTCTTGTGAAACTAGGGTTTCATCATTTATCCATTGTTCCTTCGTCGATATCATTCACATTCTAGCCTCTAGTAAATTCAAGAATCGATCGTGGATCCCTAATTTCGAGCGATCACAATCAAGAAAGCATCGCAACGAAACTAGGTCATCGATTCTTCAATTTGCTAGGGTTTACAAAACTCGTAGGACTTAAGAATCGTTTTAAGATTTGTTACATCATCATTCTATTGATCGTCTCGACTCCTTTACGAGCGGAGTTTTACTCAAACATCACAACAAGAACCACAATCACAAATTGAGATCGAATCATGATGCAAGAATTTAAAGAAAGAAAGATTAAAGAATTTCACCTTTTATTTATATCAACAATTCCGTTACAAATCGCTCAAGAACTACAAGAGGATGAACTCGATCGTCGATTTGGCTTCGCTCGTCTCCTTGAGTCGCGGATCGGCTTGGATCACTTGCTCGATTGAAGATCGGCTACGCTCCTAAAAGGTTGAAGGCTTCTCGCTTGAATGGTACTCGGGATCTTGAATTTAGCTTGGATTTTGGATTAGGGCTACAAGATGTGTCACTCAACTTGTAGATGGAAATGTGGGAGATTGGAGATTAACCATTAACCCTAGATCTAGGCTCCTTTTTATAGACTTTCAAAACCCTAGATCTATAATTCAAAATTTGAATTTCCCTCCAAAAGTTTGTTATAGGGAGAGGCTTCTAGAAGTAGTTAGTTGGAGGGAGCTTTTAGAACTAGTTTGTTAGGAGCTTAATCAAGATTAGCTTAATTTAATGATCCTTGCTGATCTGGCAGAAGCTTCGAGAGTCATCTGGAATTTGACATAGCTTTATGAGGTGTGGGACTTAAGAGAAGCATTCTGCAGCTGACAAGAATTGATGATGTGGCAAGGCTGCCGCGGATCCACGGCGCAAGCCGGCTCCGGCCGCGGATCCGCGGCTCTGTTGAAGCCTTAGGGCTTGTGTCTTCTGTTGCTGCTTCCTGATGTCCTCATGGTATTTTTATGATATGTTTATTCTCACAATTCCTTCTAGATTGCTACCAGATCTCAAGCCTTTGAGTTGGCGTAATTTTGATCAGCACTATGATAATTTTGGCTTGGTTTCTGCAATTTCCTACACAGACTTCAAAACAAGTGTTGCGCTACACAAGAATGATGCGATGCCATGATAAACACACAATTTCCCTCGAAATGCCGGTTTTAGTATACAAAACAGGTAATCTGGTATTTTACAGGTGTTTTGCTAATATGTGCAATATGAATACCGAACACTTCTAGATGAGTGCAAATGATAGGGAAATTGAAGTGTTAAAAATGCAGTATTTTCGACTGATCACTTACTCCGTCTTCCAAATCGGATCACTCTGCTGTTTGGAGATATCTTTAAGAATACGTGATCCCCCGGCTGGAACTCCAAGTGACGTTGCTTTGCATCAGCCCAGTGCTTCTGTCGATCGTGGGCTATGCGCATCTTTTCTTTGATAGTACGAACCACATCAACAGTTGCTACTATCATTTCAGGTCCAAGAAGTTCTCTATCTCCGATGTCGTCTCAACTTAATGGCGATCGACACTTCCTTCCATAGAGCGCTGTAAAAGGTGCCATTCTAATACTTGCTTGGTAGCTGTTGTTGTATGAAAACTCCACAAGATGTAGGTAATCTTCCCATGATTCTCCGAAGTCCAACATACATGCTCTAAGCATATCTTCCAAGATCTGAATAGTTCGCTCAGACTGACCATCAGTTTGTGGATGATAAGCCGTGCTGAAGTTCAGACTTGTTCCCAAGCTTGCTTGCAGACTCTGCCAAAAATGCGATCGGAACCTGGTGTCACGATCGGAGACAATGCAGACCGGTACTCCATGAAGTCTCATAATTTCTTGTATGAGTTTATGGGTATCAGAGATAGTATATAATTGAAGAGTTTAAATCTTAAGTAGATTCTTACCTCCATGTACTTCTTTGCTAGTGTCTCAGTTGATTGGATAACTCGAAATGGAATGAAATGAGCCTACTTTGTGAGTCAATCCACAATAACCCATACCGCATCGTTACCCTTTGTGCTGCGAGGGAGTGCAGTCACAAAATCCATCGTGATGTGTTGCCACTTCCATTCTGGGATTGGTAAAGGTTGAAGTAATCCAGCTGTCCTGTGCTGTTCAGCCTTTACTTGCTGACACACCAAGTATTTTGCGACGCTTCTGGCTACTTCACGCTTCATTCCATGCCACCAGTAATTTTGATGTAGATCTTTGGGCATCTTTGTACCTTCAGGGTGTATTGAGTAGGGAGAGCTGTGAGCTTCTTTTATTAACTCTTCCTGAACAGGACCTTTTGGTACACACAATCTATTGTCGTATCTCAAAGATTCGTCTTCATGGATGATGAAGTCCGTTCTGAGTCCATTCTCTACTTGTTCTCTGATCTTTTGCAACCTAGCATCACTTGCTTGAGCTGCTTTGATCTGATTGACAATGGTAGATTGAACTTGTAAATTCATCAAACTTGAAGTGTTATCTGGTATGACTACTTCAATCTCCATCTGATGCATGTCATGTTGTAGCTTCCACTGAGCGGTGAAATGCATTGCTAATGGTTGGCGACTAAGGGCATCAGGTACCACATTCACCTTCCCCGGGTGATATTGTAGGTTGATGTCAAAGTCCGCCATGAGTTCTAAACATCGTCTTTGCCGCATATTAAGTTCCTTCTGAGTGAACACATATTTCAGACTCTTGTGATCTGTGTATGTGTTCACTCGCTCACCAAGAAGATAATGGCGCCAGATCTTGAGAGCAAAGATTATGGCTGCCAACTCCAAATCATGCGTCGGATAATTGCGCTCATGGGTCTTTAGCTGTCTTGAAGCATAAACCACAACCTTACCGTACTGATGTAGAACACATCCTAATCTCTTACCGGATGCATCACAATGCACTTCAAATTCTTCAGATTGGTCCGGTATAACGAGAATAGGTGCTGATATCAACCTTGACTTAAGTTCTATGAAAGCCTGTTTGCATGCTTCTGACCACATGAATCCTTCATCTTTACGTATGAGCTTGGTCAGGGGTGTTGCTATCTTCGAAAAACCTTCAATGAACCTTTTGTAATATCCAGCTAAACTCAAGAAACTTCGAATGTCCTTCACTGACTTTGGTGTCGGCCATTCGCTTACTGCTGAAACTTTCTCTGTTAAATTGCAGGTGAAATAAAGTGTACATGGGTTTCAAGAATACAAAAAGACACAAGTTTCATGAAGGGTCAACTCGGATCCGACCGAGTTCGGTCGGCGGCGCCGGCCGAGTCAGCCGCGCCACCGGGCCGATCCGGCCGAGTCAGGCCGGGTCAGGTCGGCCGGGTCAGGGGGCCACGTGTCCCTCGACTCTTGGTGTATCCCCTGGTCCAGTTTGTTTTTAGTGTGACTTTTGGTTTTACGGGTTTAGCACGTGTAGACTCTTGGAATTCTAAAAATATTAAAAGAAATCAATATAAAAATAATGTGGGTGATGGGATTTGAACTCTGGTTCTTTGGTTCAGCAGTGCAAGGTTTTACCAATGAGCTACAAGCTCTTTCTTGCTATTAAAAAAGAAAACAATTACTTATAGTACTCACAGGAATTGCAAATACCCCAAGTATACATTAATTTTTAAATAAATTTTTTGTACACTAAAATTGGAGTTGTTACAATCCCCTCGACCGCTCACTGCCTCCATGTGCTTCCGGACTGTACCCAACTAAAACATAAATTCATGGCTCTTTAAAGTCAAGGTTGGGTAGTAATCAAAGTACAGTGGGAACACACACGAGACACTATGGTGATCTCAGGTCAAAGGACTACCCTGTACTATCGTCACCAAAGAACTGCTATCTGACAATAGGTATAATATCATCTAGGAGTTCTTGGAGAGTTCGTTTAGTGTACTCATTCTCTAATAAGCACATGTATACAATCTTTGGTGTCAAACACCAATAGCTGTGGGACCAGCCATCATCCTGGTCAGGGTCAAGAAACGTATACACTAGTATGCTCTGGAGTACTGATGCCCAGTCTCAATACTCCCATGAGTAGGAATATTTAAGGATGTGCTTATGGACTACTCATGCCCCACTAATATGATCACCATCACAATCTTGGTAGTCAAGCAAAGATCCTGAAGGCTTTATTAACATGTATTTGCGATACTCAATAACAAGTAAAGTATATAGACATGATGATAAAGACAAACCATATAATATACTATCATGTCGAGCAAGAATGTTCTACCCATATAGTTCCATATACAATTACAATAATTGCCTTCAGAACATCTATATCCAACAATCTCCCACTTGCACTCAAGGCCAATTAGTGCAGTATCACATACCCAACTTCTCTAATAATAGTTTCAGAAACTATATCAAAAAAGAGCCCCAGTGAGTGGATCCGCTACAATGTCTCTCATTTCTTATCTCTTTATCTTAATCTCACGGATATCAACTATCTTTCGAATCAAGCGATTCCTCGCTTTAGAATTTGTCTTGATATCTGATGGGACCAAGTTTAGAAATGAACTTATTTATCCAAACAGTTTCTTAGGCTTTTATCCAAACAGTTTCTTAGGCTGCATCAATTGCTGAGTCATACCCAGCATCCAGTATCATGTCTGTCTCAGTATCCTGCTTGGAACCCTTCCAATATACTGTTCCTCAAAAGAGGGTAAACTTATACCCGTGACAGACTCTCTGTTATCTATGTCACTTTGGAAGCTGGAATCGGTAACTGCCTCCATTTAGAGGCTGCCGTTACCACACCAAGAACATCCTTTAGTGCATCACAAGCACTTGAGAATGTTCTTCACTACCATCCTTTTGTTTCTCCAGGATTGACTAATGTCTGCTTACTACGGTAAATGCACAGGCTTTATTTGGTATGGTACATGGTATCATATGATTGACCCTACTGAAGAAACAAGTAGAATGTCATTCATGTGGGTCTCTCTCCTAATCAGTCTGGAAGATATCTTTTTAGAGAGGGCGACTCCATGATATGCGGGTACAATACCGTGCTAGGAGTCTTCCATTCTAAACCTCTTTAGAATGGTGTCATAGTATCCGGATTGAGACAATCCCTAAATTCTTCTAGATCTATCTTTATAGATCTAGTCCCCAGAATGATTGATATATTACCCAGATCTTATATGGAGAAACAAATGTGACAACCATAGTTTACCGAATCGTAACATAGAAACATCACTTCCTATCAGGAGGATGCCATCCACATACAATATGCGTAATATGACAATACTCCTAACATCCTTCTTACAAATACTAGGTTCATCTATAATTTTGATAAAGTCAAACTCTTTGACTGTCACATCAAAACAGATGATCCAACTCCGCGATACCCACTTTAGCCATGAATGGATTTAAGCTACTTGCACACCTTTCTTCTGCTCCCACTGACTACAATGTCTCTTTGACAGAGTCAAATACATGCTCATTTCTAAATCTCCATTTAGAAAGGCATTACTAACGTCCACCTGCCATATCTCATAGTCCTGAAGTACAACAATGGCAAGTGTTATCCGAATGGATTTCAGCATAGATATTGTAGAAGATGTTTCATCACAATCCACACCAGGTATTTGATGAAAACTATTTGCTACAAGTCTAGATTTATTAGGTTACTACCATTCCATTTGCACCAATCTTCTTTTGGAATATTTATTTGCTCCTAATGGGTTCTATCCCTTCAGGAGTATCCAACAAGATCCATACTTTGTTAGAGTGCATAGAGTCCAACTCGAATATCTTGGCATCCATCTATCGGTCAGAAGTCAGTACTTCCTATGCCCTGCTGATAACTAGTAGGGTCATCATCAATCATGATGCAAACCTCTCTGTCACCGTCTACGAGGAAACCGTAGTATCTCTCGGGTGGCTGAGGTCGCCTACTAAATCTACGAAGTGACTAACGTTTTTCAGGCTCACTTGAATTCTTAGGTTCTACTAAATTTTCAGTAGTCGTTTGTGGTTCTGGAATCTCTTCCAGATTTAACATTCTCTCACTAATTTTTTTGCAAGAAATTCCTTTTCTAAAAAGGTTGCGTGTTGAGAACAAAACACTTTTGATCCGCAATTAGGTAAAATTAAACCCTTGCGGATACTTGGGATAACCTAAAAACTGCACATTACTGAAATGTGTCTAGAGCTTGTCCGGATTTTCCTTTTAAAACATAAGCCGAACAATACCATATCTTAACAAACTTAAGACATGTTATCATTCCATTCTATATCACATATAGAATTTTAGGCACTAATTTAGACGAAATCTTATTCAATTAGTAAGCAGCTGTTTCCAGTGCATACCCCAAAATGAAGGAGGCAACTCATCAATACTCAAGCAGGAGTGACATGAGAGAGAATCAAATTCCCTATTAGATAACCAAGAAATACCGAACTTAAGTATTCACCTCCTCGATCATATCGAAGAATCTTGATACTTCTGACGTCTGGAATTCTACTTCATTCTTATACTGTATGATCTTCTTAAAATCTTCGGACTTTGCGTTTCAACAAGAACACGTGTCCAAAACCAAAGAAATCATAGGTAAATGGAATGAAGTATGAGTACCCACCTCTTATCTGTTTGGACATTAGACCACATACATCACTATATATAAGTCCTAAGAATTTACTAACTTTTACTCCATATGTTGTAAGTTGAGAACTGTATTTTGGTTAAGAATATCAGTACCGTTGTTTAATGCATCTTACCCAATCAACATTTGATGAAGGTAAATATTAGAACATAAATTTCAAAATTTATTTATATCATTTTTGTAACACCCGAGCCCAATAATACTATTTATATTACTAGTTGAGGGTTATATATTGCTCATTCCAATTTTCCTGATTTTCTGGTGTTTATTGCTAAATTTTACCCGGTTAAGTCATTTTGGCACATAACAAATTTTAACTCCGAAAATGAAATTTAAGATGTCCATGTTAGCCTACTCCGCGTGTCGAGATTCCGTTCCGTTTGGCTAAAACAGGCAAGTTTGGACGACTACGCGCGCGTGCAAGTGTCCGACTTGGGGGCATGCATTTTTATCATTAAACACCTCTTTTCAAAATTTGGAACCCGCTTAAAATCATATAATTTGAATTTGGAACATTTGGGCGCAACCCGGGCGCGATTTGGAAATATTTCATTTCGCGCCAAAAAGGGCCCGTTTCAATTTAATTTATAAAACTAATATATATTTATACGAATAATTCCCAACGGCCGAATACATTCAAATCTTATTCCAAATAATTTCTCACCTCCCTTCAGCCAATCACGAGCTCACAATCGAGCTCGTGGGCCCCACCTCCCATTTCCCTATCTCTCTCTCTCTCTTCCCTCAATCCCTCGCTCAAATCTCTCTCTTCAATCTTTTCTCTCTCCTCCCCTATACATACCCATGCATGCAGCCGCCTTCCTCGAGCATCCGTCGCGACCACGAGAAACCCTAACCCTAGCCCTCGCGATCCCATCGCCGACTTCCCCGCGACTTCACCGTCGCCGCCACCATCCCGTCGACCTCACAGCACCTTCCTCCTCCCTCCTTCCTCCTCTCTCCTGTGCCTGCACCCATTCCCGACCTCACCTCCACCTTCGCAGACCTCGCCGTCGACGCCACCCATCGTCGTCGACGACTCCCGCAGCACCCTCTCACCCTACTCGACCCGACCTCGTCGTCGCTGTCCTCCTCCCCTCGCCGGAACACCCACACGAGCCCTAACCCCTCGCCTAACCTCCGCTGTTCGCCGGAGAAGCGCGCCGGCGACCTCGTCGACGCCACCTCCGACCACCTAGTTCTTCCCCTCGACCACCAGAGCCGACCCCCTCTCCTCCAGCTCGCCGCAGCACCCTATCCCGCGCACCCCGAAGCCTTCAACCCTCGCTACAGCCGCTGCCGTCGCTTCGCCGGCGTTCCAGCGCCGTCGAGCTCGCCGGGGTCACCTGGTATACCTCTCTGTAAGTGCCCCCTTTCCTTCCTTTGTGCAAATCATTCCCCTTGCTGGTTGTAGTCGCTTGTATCCTATCGTTTTGCTAACTTCGCTCCCTTTTGTCGTTGCCGGAACCCGACCGTGCCGTCTTGGCGAACCCGACGCTCCAGTGAAGCCCCCTGGTCCGTGTGATCCCGTTGACCTCTGTTGGGACTCGATCCGTGGGCCGTGCTTTCATATCGCAGTTTCTGCCGACATCGCATCCGTGTTTCGGTTTGCGGAACCGCCGAGGCAAGTATCCGAATACTTGCTCTAACATGCTACAACTTAATCATCATATTATAACCACACAACTATTATAACATCGATACCTTTTATAACTTAGAATTGCTAGTCACAATTATCCGTAACTTTAAATCAATGAAATCATTGCTCGTATTAACCGGTCTGCTATTAATTCATACTTAACTAATCAAACCAAGTAGATCATCCCCACTTCATTTGTTAAAATCACTCATGAGACAATTATTATGCTTAGTTCAAATTCATGTAACTCCATTACGTATATTATCGATATTATTTCGTATTGTGGCTATTGCACCTCAAAGGTGCGTGAACCGGATTAATAAGAGAATACGAAACATCACTGTGTTTACCTAGATTAATATTGTTATTTACTGTTTCCTGCTACTGTTCATTATTGATTGCATACCTGTTGCGAGCACACACCTGATTGCATTACATATTGACCGATCTTGATACACATGACACTTGTACTGATATACCGGACATGACACCCTGTGCATATCGACTCGACCTGTTGAAAGTAACCTGACCTGTTACCTGATTTCATGCCTAATGCCGACAAACCTGACCATTTCCCGCTGTCTATCCAGACAGACCTACTCTTACTGGATCTTACGTTGGCATTAGTCCTTGACAACTGAATACCTGACCTGACATACATAGCTTAGGGGTATGGGGAAATCAAAGGTGAAACCGACTTGTAACTCAACAGTTCGATACTTGTTCTGATCAGTCTTACGGGCTTGGCCAGCTCCGGAGTGTTGATGCTGACATCACTCATCTATCCTACTACCTTTTACTGCTTAGCGGCACGTCTCGGATTCAGCCCCGAGGATCATGACCGTGGTCCCGGGCATGCACGGGATACTATTGAGTTACATCGACGATTCATCAATTGGTTTCAAAGACTATAGAGTAGAAAACCTGATAGGACAGTTTAGTCACCATTACATATTACCCTGCTTGTTATCTCTTATTGTTGCTTATTCATGTTCATACTTGCATTGTTTATTACCATGTTTATGCTATATACTTGATATCATGACGCGCTGACGTCTGGGTTTTGCATGGCCCAGATTCCGTACCTTTGTCGTCTACCGAGCAGGAGTACTTCAGCCAGCAGGCTGAACAGTGAGTCCTTAGGATTTAGTTTATTTATTGCTTTTCATTTCCAGATGTGAGTCCGCATTATGGGACGTACTGTTATTTTCATTGTATTGGATCATTAGCTTCCGCACTTATTGTTTATTGATTCTTGTTGTTATGGATTTGGACATGTATTAGATTAGCTTATTATCTTGTTCTTGATATCTTTACAACCGTAATGTGACTGTGGATGGATACTTCCTACCCACAGGTAGCATGGTTGGCTATGTCACGTGCCCAAACTTGCGTACTCTGGAAAGCGGGGCGTGACATGGTTTTATGGTATCAGAGCCATAGGTTAATTGGGTTGATTCTTGTAGTTGGGTATTGCACCCGATACATGAATCAGACTACCCGTGATTAGGAAACATGTCCTGCCACTTTGACCGTTTTACTATCCTTGAATCATTCTTCCGGATCATGTCGACGTGCAAACTTACTTTGCATTGGTCAACTCAAAAACCTAATTTCTTGTTATCTCTAGGACTTAGGCGACTTGGGTGGAGTTAAGTAATTGCGGCTATGATACCGCGGCATAGCTACAATGCAGTACTCTATTTAAGTATCTTGGAGTTCTAGCCTTGATCTATACTCAGAATCTATCATCATGCTAATGTTGGGTACTTTGATTTCCAGGATTCATGGCAAGTACGAATTTGAAGATGGACCAAAGAAGTGCGGTCTTAGCCGCCAGGCGTAGAGTGATAAGGGGATTGCTGGAGAGTCTAAAGGAACAGATCAAGCTGGAACCGGCTTTTGCACTGAACCAAACGTCGGTACGTAGAAGTATTCCAGTGAACAGGCGCAGCGTAGCACCGATGAAGAAAATGATTGTGGGTGATCGAAAGGGGAGCGTGATCTGTAGCCACTGCCATAAACCCGGACATGTGCGCAGGGAGTGTCGTTTGAGGCTGGGACTCTGTTTGAGATGTGGAGTGGCAGATCACACCGTTGATGCTTGTCCGTCGAAGCCTCGCACGAAAGATGATGTTCAGAAGCCTCCGCAGAGACCGTTCCAAGGGCAGAGACAGTCGAATCAAGGACCAAATCAGGCTCGAGCGTTCACATTGACAGCCGAGGAAGCTAAGGCATCGGGAGAAGTGGTTTCAGGTACTTTACTCGTTCATGGTTTTCCCGCATTGGCATTATTTGATTCCGGAGCATCCCACTGTTTTATGTCGTCCAAATTTATAACTGCACACTCGATTACCTGCACGACCCTGTCTAGTTTTTGGGACATACACACTGGGAATGGGAAAATCATAGCTAGTAAGGAATGTAGAGATTGTACAGTCGTTGTTTGCGGACGAGAGCTTTTTGCAGATTTCTTGGTGATAGATACGGGCAGTTATGAGATTGTTTTGGGGATGGATTTTCTTGGCACTTTCCACGCCCACATGGACTGTAGGGCAAGGAAGGTAAATTCCAGATTTCCGGACATCCTAAGTTTACCTTCATTGGAGAAAGCAATTCTGTCGGGCCAGTCGAGTTTAGGGCTAGGCCGACGAACAGTGTTCTTGCGGCTATGGTAGTGGAAAGTAATGAAGAGCCGGCAGTTGTCCGCGACTTTATGGATGTGTTTGAAGATATTTCGGGCTTACCGCCGAAGCGAGATGTGGAATTTGCGTTTGACCTTATTCCTGGTGCAGCGCCAGTATCAAAATCTTTTTATCCGATGGCACCGGTGGAATTGGAAGAAGTTAAGAAACAAGTGGGTGAATTACTCGAGAAGGGATGGATTCGAAGCAGCAACTCGCCGTGGGGAGCTCCAGTTCTTTTAGTAAAGAAGAAGGATGGCACGAGAAGTATGTGCATTGATTATCGAGAATTGAACCGGGTGACTATTAAGAACAAGTACCCGATCCCTCGCATTGGAGAACTCTTTGAGCAGCTTAGTGGCGCGAGGGTATTCTCGAAACTGGACTTGCGATCAGGATATCATCAGGTCCGAGTGAAGGCAGAAGACATTTGCAAGACGGCGTTTCGGACTCGGTATGGGCATTTCGAGTACTTAGTGATGCCCTTCGGAGTGACTAATGCGCCGGCAATATTCATGGATTTGATGAACAGGATCTTTTCACCGTTCTTGGACCAGTTTATTGTGGTATTCATTGACGATATTCTGGTGTACTCGAAGAGTCCGGAGGAGCATGCTGAGCACTTAAGGATCGCACTGCAAACGCTGAGACAAGAGAAGTTATTTGCGAAGATGAGTAAGTGTGAATTCTGGCTGGAGGAAGTGAAGTTTCTGGGGCATGTTGTGTCGGGCAATGGAATCGCCGTTGATCCCGAGAAGATTGCAGCAGTTCGAGATTGGCCTGTTCCAAAGAATGTTGCAGAGATAAGAAGTTTTCTTGGACTCGCCGGTTACTACAGAAGATTTGTGGAGAACTTCGCTCGTTTAGCTGAGCCGTTAACCAAGCTTACGCGTAAGGAGGTACCGTTTGCTTGGACAGATGGATGTGCATTGGCCTTCGAGACGTTGAAGCAGAAGTTGATAACCGCCCCTATCCTAACCGTACCGGATGGTTCAGGAGGACTGGTAATTCATAGCGACGCATCTGGAAAAGGATTGGGATGTGTTTTAATGCAGAATGGGAAAGTCGTCGCTTACGCATCGAGACAGCTGAAGACTCATGAGGAGAATTATCCGACCCATGATTTGGAGCTTGCAGCCGTGATCTTCGCCCTGAAGAGTTGGAGACACTACCCGTTGGGCGAGAGAGTCGAAGTCTTTACAGATCACAAAAGTTTGAAGTATGTATTCACTCAGAAGGAGTTGAACATGAGGCAACACAGATGGTTAGAGTTGATGGCCGACTACGACCTTGATCTTAAGTACCATCCGGGAAAAGTTAACGTCGTGCCGGATGCGCTAAGTCGGTTGCCAGCCATTCAGGTATTGACCGCACAAAGGGAGATCATTGAGGAGTTTCGGAGATTTGACTTGGAGGTTGTGCTACCGCGTGCTACAGGACAGTTGATGCAGTTGCAAGTACAATCGTCCTTAGTTGAGAAGATTAAAGCGGCGCAATCGCAGGATCCTAGACTGCAAAAGTTTCGAGAGCAGGTTGGAGCTGGACTACGAACCGATTTACTGGTCTATGAAGATGGTTCGTTGAGATATGGTAGCCGTGTGTGTGTGCCAAAAGGAGATGTGCCTGAAGAGCTTATGAAGGAGGCACATAGTTCAGCTTACTCTGTACATCCAGGAGGGACAAAGATGTACCGAGATATTCGACAGCATTTCTGGTGGGAAGGTATGAAACGGGAAATTGCTCGCTTCGTGGCTAAGTGCTTGGTGTGTCAGCAAGTCAAGGCTGAACACCAAAGGGTTGCTGGTTTGTTGCAACCACTTCCGATTCCTCAATGGAAGTGGGAACATATAACCATGGATTTCGTGACGGCTTTGCCGCGGAGTCCAAAGGGCAACAATGCTGTATGGGTGATTGTCGATCGGTTGACCAAGGCAGCTCACTTTATTCCTTTTCGGGTTGGTCAATCGACAGAGATTTTGGCAGAGCGGTACATGCAGGAGATTGTCAGATTGCATGGAGTACCGGTAAGCATCGTGTCCGATCGGGACACTCGGTTCTTGTCGCACTTTTGGAGGAGTTTAGAAGAAAGTTTGGGGCTCGATTGAAGTTTAGCACAGCTTATCATCCTCAGACCGATGGAAAATCAGAGAGAACGATCCAGACCCTTGAAGATATGTTGAGGGCTTGCATGTTGGACTTCAAAGGTTCTTGGGAAGATCATCTACACCTGGTGGAGCTTTCGTACAACAACAGCTTCCAAGCAACTATTCAGATGGCCCCGTTTGAAGCATTGTATGGTCGTAAGTGCCGTTCACCGGTTTGTTGGGATGATGTGGGTGAACGAAGGTTACTAGGACCAGATTTGGTGGTACAGACAGTCGAGAAGGTGAATACAATCAGGAAGCATATGAAGGCAGCTCAAGACAGACAGAAAAGTTGGGCCGACACGTCAAGAAGACCTCTAGAGTTCGCCGTGGGTGATTTGGTATTCCTGAAGATATCACCAACTAGAGGGGTGATTCGCTTTGGAAGTCGGGGAAAGCTTAGTCCCCGATTCGTTGGACCCTTCGAGATATTGGAACGTGTTGGATAGGTATCGTACCGGTTGGCGTTACCACCGTCATTAGCAGGAGTTCACGATGTGTTTCATGTGTCTCAACTACGGAGGTATGGTCGTGATGAGACTCATGTCTCGGATCATTCGGAGTTGACCGTTCGGGAGGACCTGACTTTTGAGGAGCGACCAGTCGAGATCAAGGATCGAAGAGAAAAGGTTCTTAAGAACAAGGTTATCCCTCTTGTGCTAGTTTCTTGGGGTAACCGATCGCAGGGAGAATCTACTTGGGAGCGAGAAGACGAGATCCGGCAGAGATTCCCTCATCTTTTCCAGTAGTTAGTTATCTTGTATTCTTGGAATTTCGAGGACGAAATTCTTTTTGTAGTTGGGTATGATGTAACACCCGAGCCCAATAATACTATTTATATTACTAGTTGAGGGTTATATATTGCTCATTCCAATTTTCCTGATTTTCTGGTGTTTATTGCTAAATTTTACCAAGTTAAGTCATTTTGGCACATAACAAATTTTAACTCCGAAAATGAAATTTAAGATGTCCATGTTAGCCTACTCGTCGCCACTAGTCGCGTGGTAGCGTCTGCGTGTCGAGATTCCGTTCCGTTTGGCTAAAACAGGCAAGTTTGGACGACTACGCGCGCGTGCAAGTGTCCGACTTGGGGGCATGCATTTTTATCATTAAACACCTCTTTTCAAAATTTGGAACCCGCTTAAAATCATATAATTTGAATTTGGAACATTTGGGCGCAACCCGGGCGCGATTTGGAAATATTTCATTTCGCGCCAAAAAGGACCCGTTTCAATTTAATTTATAAAACTAATATATATTTATACGAATAATTCCCAACGGCCGAATCCATTCAAATCTTATTCCAAATAATTTCTCACCTCCCTTCAGCCAATCACGAGCTCACAATCGAGCTCGTGGGCCCCACCTCCCATTTCCCTATCTCTCTCTCTCTCTTCCCTCAATCCCTCGCTCAAATCTCTCTCTTCAATCTTTTCTCTCTCCTCCCCTATACATACCCATGCATGCAGCCGCCTTCCTCGAGCATCCGTCGCGACCACGAGAAACCCTAACCCTAGCCCTCGCGATCCCATCGCCGACTTCCCCGCGACTTCGCCGTCGCCGCCACCATCCCGTCGACCTCACAGCACCTTCCTCCTCCCTCCTTCCTCCTCTTTCCTGTGCCTGCACCCATTTCCGACCTCACCTCCACCTTCGCAGACCTCGCCGTCGACGCCACCCATCGTCGTCGACGACTCCCGCAGCACCCTCTCACCCTACTCGACCCGACCTCATCGTCGCTGTCCTCCTCCCCTCGCCGGAACACCCACACGAGCCCTAACCCCTCGCCTAACCTCCGCTGTTCGCCGGAGAAGCGCGCCGGCGACCTCGTCGACGCCACCTCCGACCACCTACTTCTTCCCCTCGACCACCAGAGCCGACCCCCTCTCCTCCAGCTCGCCGCAGCACCCTATCCCGCGCACCCCGAAGCCTTCAACCCTCGCTACAGCCGCTGCCGTCGCTTCGCCGGCGTTCCAGCACCGTCGAGCTCGCCGGGGTCACCTGGTATACCTCTCTGTAAGTGCCCCCTTTCCTTCCTTTGTGCAAATCATTCCCCTTACTGGTTGTAGTCGCTTGTATCCTATCGTTTTGCTAACTTCGCTCCCTTTTGTCGTTGCCGGAACCCGACCGTGCCGTCTTGGCGAACCCGACGCTCCAGCGAAGCCCCCTGGTCCGTGTGATCCCGTTGACCTCTGTTGGGACTCGATCCGTGGGCCGTGCTTTCATATCGCAGTTTCTGCCGACATCGCATCCGTGTTTCGGTTTGCGGAACCGCCGAGGCAAGTATCCGAATACTTGCTCTAACATGCTACAACTTAATCATCATATTATAACCACACAACTATTATAACATCGATACCTTTTATAACTTAGAATTGCTAGTCACAATTATCCGTAACTTTAAATCAATGAAATCATTGCTCGTATTAACCGGTCTGCTATTAATTCATACTTAACTAATCAAACCAAGTAGATCATCCCCACTTCATTTGTTAAAATCACTCATGAGACAATTATTATGCTTAGTTCAAATTCATGTAACTCCATTACGTATATTATCGATATTGTTTCGTATTGTGGCTATTGCACCTCAAAGGTGCGTGAACCGGATTAATAAGAGAATACGAAACATCACTGTGTTTACCTAGATTAATATTGTTATTTACTGTTTCCTGCTACTGTTCATTATTGATTGCATACCTGTTGCGAGCACACATCTGATTGCATTACATATTGACCGATCTTGATACACATGACACTTGTACTGATATACCGGACATGACACCCTGTGCATATCGACTCGACCTGTTGAAAGTAACCTGACCTGTTACCTGATTTCATGCCTAATGCCGACAAACCTGACCATTTCCCGCTGTCTATCCAGACAGACCTACTCTTACTGGATCTTGCGTTGGCATTAGTCCTTGACAACTGAATACCTGACCTGACATATATAGCTTGGGGGTATGGGGAAATCAAAGGTGAAACCGACTTGTAACTCAACAGTTCGATACTTGTTCTGATCAGTCTTACGGGCTTGGCCAGCTCCGGAGTGTTGATGTTGACATCACTCATCTATCCTACTACCTTTTACTGCTTAGCGGCACGTCTCGGATTCAGCCCCGAGGATCATGACCGTGGTCCCGGGCATGCACGGGATACTATTGAGTTACATCGACGATTCATCAATTGGTTTCAAAGACTATAGAGTAGAAAACCTGATAGGACAGTTTAGTCACCATTACATATTACCCTGCTTGTTATCTCTTATTGTTGCTTATTCATGTTCATACTTGCATTGTTTATTACCATGTTTATGCTATATACTTGATATCATGACGCGCTGACGTCTGGGTTTTGCATGGCCCAGATTCCGTACCTTTGTCGTCTACCGAGCAGGAGTACTTCAGCCAGCAGGCTGAACAGTGAGTCCTTAGGATTTAGTTTATTTATTGCTTTTCATTTCCAGATGTGAGTCCGCATTATGGGACGTACTGTTATTTTCATTGTATTGGATCATTAGCTTCCGCACTTATTGTTTATTGATTCTTGTTGTTATGGATTTGGACATGTATTAGATTAGCTTATTATCTTGTTCTTGATATCTTTACAACCGTAATGTGACTGTGGATGGATACTTCCTACCCACAGGTAGCATGGTTGGCTATGTCACGTGCCCAAACTTGCGTACTCTGGGAAGCGGGGCGTGACAATTTTTATCAAATAAAGAGACGAATATGATTTTAAAAGTTGGTGCATGACAACAGAGTTTCAAAACCAAAAATTTTGCCGCTAGGCAAAATTAGGTGACAGTCCCTAATAACAACATTTGCTCCGATTTTCGACTCCGAGGATTAAATTATCCTTTCCCAATACTCTACATTTTCTAAGTATCTTTAGTAACTTACAAATTTGAGATTCCGATCCGGTATCGCATACCCAGGAAGCAGTGTTAATTAAGAAACAATTTTCAATTACAAACACACCAAAAGATGAAGCATCATATGTTTCAAGGGGGTAGCTAAGTATTCCCAGTAATGCCTTTTCCAAAGCCCAAGATCACGACAATAGTTGCAATTTCCTTTCCCCTCATCAGCAACCCATTTTGATGTCTCTATGTCTTACCTTCTTTATACCGAACTTAGGCTAGTTAGTTTTCTTCTTTCTCTTCTTTTTAGCTTCAGCCTTGGGTTGGGAAGAACACTATCCAACAAGCATAACTGGTGTATTCTCCTTATTTAAGGAACTCTTATTTTGAGATAAGATGGAGGGGAGAGACAATTGAATTATATCAATATACGATTCATTTTCTTTAGAACCAGTGGCCATTCTCGACTAAAAAAATTTCTTCAAGTTTGTATGTAACCATACGAGATGACCTCCTAAACAATATGGATCTCTATATCTGATACAGAGGGTTCTGGAGTAAATAGGAAGTAGGAGCAGCTAGGACATATGCGATTTCGTTGTGAATTAGGGTAATCATGACATTCCAAAACCAACGAATATAAAAGGTTCGGTTAACTTAGTTTTACGAGTTTTAGTTTAAGATCAATCATGATCGCTGTCAGAAAGAGAGACAGAAACACTCAGTGTCCGCTCTTGTAAGATTAGATTGGTTTAATAATTTTTCTAATCAGGATGGCTCCCACTGTTTCGTCGAATTCTTCTTCAAACCTTAAAAGGAGAACTAGCCGGGATCATGTACACTCCACAAGTTTGCTAACCAGTCGGCCAGGCCAGTGTAAGTACTTTGAGGGAGGTCCTCCGTGCTCTCGCACGGACCCAATTGAATAACCCCATTTTCTTAGAGGTGTAACCTCATAAACACCTTTCTAGGCACTTAATGAGTTGGCTAATTATGAAGTGAAAATTTTCCGGAGTAACTATTACTCATAGTGGAAATTGGGATCCAAATAATTATGGAGCGGCAACCTTGACGAAGGCCAACAAATCACCACACTTCATAGAAGGTATGCAATCAATATTGCAAGTTTCAACAATTGAAACTCCCGATTTGGTTTTTACTCTTAATGGTTTATGACCTTGACGAAGGCCAACAAATCATAAGTCGCTAGCCATGTTCCACCCGTCATTTCATGATTAATTTAGACCCACTCGTACGAGCCCTTGACAAAGGCCAACAAGCTACCATCCTAACTAATCGCATTGTATGCAAGCTATAATACACTACGTCTTAACGAATACCAATAAATGTAGCATAAATACTAAGTACTCTACTCATATGAAACGACAGAGAGCTACGACTGGTTTTGATGAAAACCCTTAACGTAATGAACTTGATATCGTTAAAGGAACCGAACGATTTGAAAAACATGTAGTTTTGCTACACCATCAAATAAGGTTTATTTTCTTTACATCAATCATATTAATGTATTCCCATCATTTAGATAATAACACTAATTATCTAGTATCTTATTACACCAGAAAAGCATAACAGGAAAAATAAAATACAATGTTTTTATATACCATTCGCATTCGCTACAGGGTATTGGGTCTTCACTATAAGATTACTTAACTTATGGTAAGATGGACGCAGTGCTTGTGTGAATGTAAAACATATAGAAAAAAAACACACACACACATGAGAATAATAGAGGAAATGTGTTATAGGAGGGAATTTCCTCCTATAGCGTCAAAAAAAAATCCTCCACGATTTTATCTGACGATCGGCATCCATCATCTTCATACTTATCATTTAAGATGATGGTACACTAAATTTCATATGATTCTTCCACCTTTTCACCGTTGAATTAGCAATGTAAAAAGTTCTATTGTCGGTAAACTGTTATTTTTGCGCCCACTAAATCAATGGTGAAAACTCGGTAGAATTGCATGAAATTTGGTGTATCCACATTTTAGATTATAATGATGAAGATGATATATGCTGATCGTTAGAAAAAATGGTGGAGGGTGTATGTTTTGACGCCATAGAAGGAAATTCCCTCCTATGGTCTCTTTCTAACATTATTCTTTCTCTGTCTCTCTCTCTATACACACACACACACACATCACAGGCAAGTAACCACATTATAGGTATGCGGTAAATATCACATAAAATGGAATAGTCGGATATCTTAGGAACCCTGCTTTTTGTTTGAGCCGCAAACGAAACGCGATATTCCACGGTTGGGTGAATAGCCACTACATAACCAAACAAATACCCCTACAAGTGCGGTGAACCACCCGCCAATCCTAGAATGAGGCAACCGAGCCCAACTCCTTGAGGGGGCTGATTAGCACAAGATTTCGTGTTGTTGTTTTATAAAGAATTTAAAGTTAACCGCAATCAAGACGTCTTCGTGTGTGGCTAGCCGCGATGAGTACGAGTCATCCACAGAGAGACAGTGCGTTTTGCATTCTTATTATGACGAGTTGATGCAAGGTTCGGAATGTTCGTTTCTAACCTAAGTGTTGTATATGCAAAGTATAAGTTTGTTAGGAATAGATAGGTTAGTGTAAGTTAGTGAAGTCCGTACTCAATCTTTTGAACCGAGCTTGACCATTAAAGCTAGAGCAATCGACAACAACGTGGATTAGGGTGCTTAAGCATGGTATTTGTGAAATCCGGCTTATTGACCCTTGTCCGTCCGTTCTTGTCTCTTGACTTTCGCCTCCGGCCAAACCGAACGCAACCGGTCACGGTTAGGGATCACCGATACCTTGGTAGGGTAGGATGCCTAATGGAGCGTTTGCGTAAGGTTTGGACGGAGTTCAATTGGTAAATATCGGGCAAAGAAAATGGGCAAATGGAATTCCTAACTTACAATATCGTTCTCTTTCCTAACAACGCTATATTCACAAACTATAAAAAACAACAAAAAGAAAGAGCAAATGAAATAATAAAAAGAAAAGAATAAAACAATATTGCAAGTAAGTAAATGGCAAGGAATAAAATTGCAAGTAAGTAAATGGCAAGAAATAAATAGTAAGAACCCAAGTGCAAAATGGAAGCTTTATTAAGTCCAAGTGATGATACAAACCATGAGTTCAATAACCAAAACTTAAACTTGCAAGCTTAATGAAGAGATTGCAAGATCAAGAGAAGGCAAAGAACTCAAGGTGAACTAGCTATGTACAAGGCTTCAAAATGAAAAAAGAAAACAAAAAGAAAACTTTAGATCAAAGTATATCTAAGTATATCAAGTGTCCTTCTCTTTCTCATTGATTTGGCTTTTATAGACACAAAATAAGATTAAATAAACAATAAAAATAAGATGATGTGACAACAAGGGATGGACAGAAGAAAAATGGGGCTCATTGGTCATGAAAATACCGGCAGCGCCGGATTTAATGAGCATCTCGCCGGTTTTCTTGAGGAGTTTGGGGCTCGTGTTGGTTCTGTGATGATGTGTTCTCTCGACAATTCCACTGGTGCTGTTTGATTTGTCTATATGAACTTGGTCTGCATTCAGGGATTTGGAGGGAACTTGTAGTTTTATATCACATCACAACTTTTTAGCATTTATAACACATCACCTCACTTGTACCCACCATGTGCCATGGGCAGCCCCATCATGGTCCATGTGCCAAAGAGTTATATGCACACTTGTATTGTGTTGGACTAAAATTGTGTATACATTTATTTGTTGCAAAAGAACTCTTTGGATATCGATCGTTTTGCAGTTCCGGTTGCAGTGTCGGCTCACAAATGTTATATCCGTGATTTTTAGTGTGTTTCCAATATTGTGTCACGGATACCTGTAATTTATATATACTAAGCAAACACTGGTTAATAGTACCGATATATAACAAAACAGATAATGAATGAGTGGTATTAAAATGAAGTTTTCTGAGATGAACAGGGGCCATCTAGCACATTTTAGAACCCGGCGGTTCGAGCACTATTCCGGGGGGAAAGCTCCAAGTGTAATATACACATACAATGGCAACGACGGTCTTAACTTGACCGCGTTCCAAATAAAAGAATAATACATTTGACATTGTAAATAACATATGATTTGAAATACAACGTTTGTACATTCACATTCACATGAGGTGCTATTTGATTGCGACAATCCAAACCAAACCAAACACACCAACATCACATTCAACTAATGTGCAAGATCGTCTAATTGATTACACATCAATTAGGCGACGTTTACCAACACATATCTTTATATGTGTCCGAACCAACTCGACTAGACACTTTGATCAGGTCAATTTGAAGCTGCGGCCAAACAATTCCATAACCCATGAGTTCGCAAACTTGAAAATCCAAAAAAAAAATGTTCAAGTCCATCTCGGCATTCAAATAATCCCTCATTTTCCATAAAAACGAATCCCGGAGGACCCGAATTAATCCTGAGTGCCCGAGGGGACACTCGGGGACATCCATAGAGCCGCTTAGGGGGTCATAGGTAGCCCTTTTACCCGAGGCCACCAATTGGTGGCCTCAGGTTTGGGGGACCAACACGAGAGCAATTCAAATTGCTCTCCGGTTGCCAGTTTCTACCCGAGGCCACGAATTGGTGGCCTTGGGTGGGGGCCCTACCCTAGCACCCCGAAGAGGCTTCAGGTCTCCCTCGAGCACTTGTGGGTCTCTCGGTCCTGACCGAGAACCCTGGGGCTCGAGTAATTTCAGAAATGAGAGGTTTTTCATGCCAATTTTCAAAAATAATTTTTTAAAAAAAAAAATGGGTTTTTGAATCAATTGGTCACAAATGCATTTACCAGTAAATGGATCGGCTCTGATACCATGTTAGTTATTGATGCTAGGATCGCAACACTTGTGGATCGTGGCAAAAAACTAGAACGAAAAATTTCTATGCATAGCACAAAACACAAACCCAAATCATCCATTTATAAGCAATTGCAATAAAAAAGAGAGAAAAGCAAAGGGTTAAGGGGGCTACAACATTTATAGCGTGTCCACTCTCTAGTGGAAAACCCAAGTTAGGCTCTTTGAGTATCCGGAATGAGCTTGGTGGCCAACCGCCTCGCCGAAGATGATCCATGGTGAAAGAACCCAACGCAATCTCCCACTTCACTTCGAAAACTTCTATGTGAAGCTACTAGCTCTCATATTTTGCTAGAATGAGGAGGTAGGAGATGACGTGAGGATGGCTCTCTCATTTCTCTCTTTTCTTTTCCTCTTTTTCATTCTCTAGAAAAACTTACGAGAAGAGGAAGAAGAAGAAGAAGAAGATGAAGGCTCTCATCTCTTTCCTTTTTCTTTCTAAAAAGAAAGTGTCAAGTCAAAATGAGAATGAGAGACTCTCATCTCATTTACCCCTCCCCTTTCTCTCTCTTTCTCTTGTCAAATAAAAAAGGATAGGTGTGGATGTGGGCCCCACCTCTTTCGCATGGCATCCATTTGTCATTATATGACAAATGAGTATTTGTATCATAATACAAATACATGTATGTATCTATATACATACATAAGAGAGAGTGAGTGTGTGTGAGTGAATATGTATCATATACAAAAACAATACTATATATATATATATATATATATATATATATATATATATATAAAGAGAGAGAATAAATGTATCATATACATAAATATATTATGTATCATATATATAATAATATAATAGTATTATATACTAATGAGAGAGAGTGTGTGTCATGTATACACATATATTATGTATCATATATATAATAATACATTAGTATCATATACTAATGAGAGATAGAGAGTGTGTGTATCATATACACAATACTAGCTACCATATCACATATATGGATATTAAGTCAACATTTGACTTAATATTCTGGCATAAAAATAAGCCGGCTAGTATTATTAGATGTCCACATCGTCATTTCACACCAGCAAGCACTTTTGTTGTGGGACTTTAAAGACCTAACAATACGTTGGCAGTAGGTTAAACAGATCATATCTGATTGAATCTGAAATACTTTCAGATCAATCCCCTCACGAGTTAACCCACAAGCACGTCAGCAGTACTAGCTGCACGTAACAGCTACCCAGATATTGATCAATAGGTAGGTCGACGAGCAAATTCATCCGAACCTAACAAAGCCTATTAGTGACAATTACCATACAGTCCGGTCTCTTTGTCAAAGAGTATCGCATACCTGGTCTGGGGGATGGAAACTATCAGACCTTCAATAATCCAATAAGTCATGCAGACATCGAACTCATAACCATTTTAGATACAACTGATAATATTTATTAGTTTATCTCAACCTTCCTGAATAGGGATGTTACCTCATAAAAAAGAGAAGAAAAGGGGAGAAAATTCTCCACGGCTTAAGCCTCACGTGTTAAACACATGAGCGTCTATATGCAGAGCATATAGGCACTGCAAATTAAACAACTAAAGGGTAAATGGGCCTCACGTGTTAAACACGTGAGCGCCTATGTGTAAAGCATGAAAGCACAAAAAAACCCCACACTGAGGTCACGTGTTAAACACGAGAAGATACCCTTTTGAAGCATTAGCTTCAGATAGAGTTAAACTCTATGTATAGAATAAAATTCTATTTTTATATGCAAAGCATATGCATTAAGAGTAAATGGCCAATGACCAATTTAACCTCACGTGTTAAACACGTGAGCGTCTATATGCAGAGCATATAGGCGCTGCAATTAAACAACTAAGAGATAAATAGGCCTTATGTGTTAAACATGTGAGCGCCTATGTGTAAAGCATGAAAGCACAAAGAAAAAACCCACACTGGGGTCACGTGTTAAACACGTGAAGATACCATTTTGAAGCATTAGCTTCAGATGGAGTTAAACTCTATGCATAAAATTAAATTCTATTTTTATATGCAAAACATATGAGCATTAAGAGTAAATGGCCAAAGGCCAAATTAACCTTACATGTTAAACACATGAGGGCCCATATGCAAGCAAGGCATATGGGCACCAAATGAGAGAGGTTAAGTAAGCCTCACGTGTTAAACACGTGAGGGTGCCTCCTTACGAAGAATTAAATTCTACTATTAGGAAATACTTCCTTGGATTTTTATAAAAAAAAAAGATCCTCTCTATTAAACAGGGAACCGTTGGATCAAAAATTCAATGGTGATTAGGCATATAATTAAATTCTATTGGGAAGGATATTTTTTGTTAAACAGAAAGTTGGTGGATCAAAAATCCAATGAGATGGAAAATATTTCCTATATCTTTCTAAACAGAGAAAGATTGTGCTCTGTTAAACCGAGCACCCATGAATTAAAAATCCAATGGTGATAAAAATATCACCGTTTAATAGAATAAAATTCTATATATGTGAAAATATTCCCCCAATTTTGTTAAAACAAAAAAACATATTCTGTAAAACAGAAATCCTTGGATCAAAAGATCCAACGGTTGGTAAAATTCCCCAAACAAATTTGAGACCAATTAAATCAATTGGAATATCTTAATGAGAGATTTTCTCAAAACTAATTAACCATTTGCCTCTACTATATAAAGAATCCGAGACTTCAAGTCTCAGGAGGAAAAAGAAGAAAGAGAAACAGACAGATAGAAGGAACTCATTAAAGCTTTTGCAAAAAAAATAAAAATACAGAAGGCTTTAAAAATAACAGAGAATTTATGTAACAACCGAGTTCAGTTATACAAATTTCTGTTTCCGTATTTGTTTGTCTGTGGTATTTTACTGATATATCTTGTTTGGGTGCGAATGGTGGTTTACACTTTTAACATTACATTCGACCTGGCCCGTTTGTTTGAACCTGTTGATTCATAGTTATAGATTACCCTAGCTTGTTGCATAGAAACGTGCATATAGTATAAACTGCATATCAACATTTCGCCGAGCATCGCATATTTTTTTACATATAACAATTTAAGTCACGTAAAATAATTTAAAAATACATAATATGGCCTGCATGATACCCCTAACCCTGTGGTAGCGTCCGTGCATCTTGTTTTCGTCTCGTTCAGTGAAACGGACGTGTTTGGATGGCTATGTGCACGTGCGTGCGTCCGTTCTTGGGGGTATGCATTTTCGTTACATAATCTTTCATTTTAAATTTTGGAACTTACAAATAATTTTTGTATTTTAAATCTAAATTTTTAGACCCGACCCGGGCGCATTTTGAAATATTTTTATATCCCGCTAAAATTCAATTATTTGAATTTTAAATTTAATTATAATATTTTTATTTCAGTTCAAAAGATTTTCCAATACCCATTTTAAATCTTTTAAAAATTTTTCTAACTAAATCAGATCCTCTCTCTCTTTTATTTTTCCCACGAACCAATCAAAATCCTCTCTTTTTATTGCCGGGCCCCACACGCCTCTCTCTCTTTTTCTCTCCCTTCCCCGATCCAATCAAATCCCTTCCTTGCGCCGACCCAACCTGCTCTCTCTCTCTCTTCTCTCTTTCTCCCTCTCCTCGCAGTCTCTCTCTTTCTCTCTCCCCTTTATCTCTCCTTTCGCGCGCTCTCTCTTTCCTCTCGCGAACACTGTTCGCTTCTCGAATCTCGTCACCTCCCGCAGATCTCGCCACCTCCCTTCTTTAAAAATTCTTTCCCTCCTTCTCCCTCGTTTTAACACCGAGCCCCATCGCCACGAACCCATCACCTTCTTCAAACCCTAACCCTAAACTCCATCACTCCATCACCTCCTCAACCTCAACCGAGCCTCGTCTCATCTCCTTCCTCCTTCTTTCTTTTCCTTCTTCCATTTCCCGAGCCCCCTGCACCCTGCACACCCCAAGAACCCAACGTCACCACTCGTCGCTGACGACCCCAGCCTCACACCCACCATCATCACCATCTCATTTTCTTCCTCTCCTCTGCACCATCTCCTCACTAATACCCCGGCACCAGCCCTGCACCAAAGCTACAGAAAACGAAACCCTAACCCTACCTCCTCTAAAACAAACCCTAACGTCATCGCCGGAGCTTCGTCGATCATCACTGTCGACGCCATCGCCCCTCTGAAATCCAGTGAGTAAGCCTCCTCTTCTCAATTTTCTCTGTTCTCCTTCCGTGCTTCTCTTTTCTTTTTCCATGCATTTTCTTTCCATTAAATTTGTTAACTGTTGTTTTGTTTGCCGGAATCCGGCCGTGCCGTCGACGATCCTGACGACCCAGCAAGCATTTTGACCCGTGTGATCCTCTTGTGCGTTGTTTGGATTCGTTCCGTGTACCGTGCGCGCGTCGCGACTTTTCCCGCCGACGCGTGACGTTCCGTATACCGTTTCTTGATCCGTCGAGGTAAGTGAAACTTGCTACATGCTATTCATAATATTTTATACTTATTTGATTACATGTTAAACCTATAGATTTAATCTAATGTCTCATGTTACATTTTAACATTCGATGTTCCATTATATCATTTTAGATTCAGAAATTGAGAAATACCCTGTTGCATTTTAATTTACTATACATAGGACCCACATCTATATTTAAATCATGTAATTATTTACATAGCCCATAGTACCATAAAGTAGTATAACCTTTCAAACACCCGTTTGCCTCCATCTCGTCTAGTATACATATTATTGCATCCCTAGATCACTTGAATATATAACATTGAAGTATTGACATTCCACATTTGATAAATTGTAGTTTAATTAGTATTGGAACTTTAACTTTAACCCTAATCATAACTGTGCATCTTTATGCCTTAATTTGTACCTGATTGCATATCACATTACAATGTTCCATTTTTATTGTTCCATTAGTACCCCATGCTTGTTTTGTATACCCATGCTTATGTTAGTTTGATTATGAGCACTCACATGACTTTTGTGCACCCCTGATATGACTTGTTACACCTACTACTTGACACGACATGGTACCGTGCACCTCTTGACATAACATGATACCTATATCTACCTGACTTGACCTGTTATACCATGGCTTTCTCTGTCACCTGATCTTGTTACTAATGCCAACAAACCTGACCTGTTGTCCCTACGGATATTTCCTGTTGTCTATCCAGACAAACCTGTACCCGCTTGATCCTGTGTTGGCATTAGCTCCAGATTATTTAATACCTGACTTGAACACATATAACTTGGGGGTATGGGGAAATCAATGATGAAACCTGACTTGTAACTCGGCAGTTCTATACCTTTTCTGATCGTTCTTATGGGCTAGGCCAGCCCTGGGGTGATGCTGCTGACATCACTCGTCATTACCTACCACCATTTACTGCCTTGCGGCATGTCTCGGATTCAGCCCAAGAGTCATAGACCGTGTTCCCGGGCACGCACGGGATACTATTGAGTTACATCGATGATTCATCAAATTGATTTCAAATACTTGAGATTAGTTAACACAGTAGACCAGTTTTAGATTACCCACTGCACACTATCCTTCACCGTCCTGATTTACATTGCTGTCACACCTGTTTTATCATTTATGATCATACTTGCATGTCTTGTTACCCCTATGTATATTATTGCTTGATATTATGTCGCACTGACGTCTGGGTTTTGCATGGCCCAGATTCCTTATCTTTGCTGCAGTCCGAGCAGGAGTATTTCAGTCAGCAGGCTGAGCAGTGAGGACTTAGTAGTAGTTAGTTCATTTACTTTCGGTATTATTTCATTCCTGATGTGAGCCCGCATTATGGGACGTACATTCCAGTTTATTCTTGTATTGGATCTTTTGCTTCTGCATTATTTTATTCTTGACTCATTTTATTTGGCTTCTGGACATGTGTTAGATAGTTTATTATTGTTCTTGATATCTCTACAGCCGTAATGTGACTGTGGATGGATATTTCCTATCCACAGGTAGCATGGTTGGCTATGTCACGTGCCCATCTTAGCGTACTCTGGGAAGCAGGGCGTGAAAATTTAATTCTCTCAAAAAAGAAGATTTCCCTCCTAAAAATCCTCGATAAAGAAAAAAAAGAGATCAAAATATCTCCTTTGCTTATCATATCACATCTAAGGGTTTAACCCTTTTAAAAGAACTTAGTTCTTTCTCTGGATGAGAGATCCACAAAACAAGTCTTCCACAAGTTGAGAATTTAATTCTCATCGGGAAGATCTTGTTCTTGAGAATCAAAGATTCAGAAAAAACTAGGTTAAAAAGAAAGAAAAAGGAAAACAACATATGTTCTGGGAATTTAATTGCTCTGAAATTAGGGTTTAACCCTACATAAATAACTTAGTTCTTATAAAGAGAAAAGAAGAACTGAGTTCTCCAATAAAAAAACGATCTAAGATCTTCAAAATAAGAGATCTTGATGATCATCAGTAGCCAAAGTGTTATTTACAGAGATTAAATCTCTACTAAGAAAAAGAGCTTGACATCTCACGTGAAACACACGTGAGCGCCAGAGAAAGATTAGTGCTTAGCACTATTATAGCGCTTGACGTGTTTCTTACGTGAGGGCTCAAAATGAAAAGGCTAAATGCTTCACGTGCTGTATACGTGAGCGTCAGAGCTCTAACCAAGTACTTAGCACTTTTTTATCGAGAAAACGGGGTGAACAAACAAAACCTAAAATCAATGCTCAGAGACTCACGCGCTTTCCACATGAGTGCCATACAAAGTGCTTAGCACTTTATATTCAGTCAAAATGACTAAGTTTTTAGCACTGATTGGGAAACGCCCATATCTGAGCGCCTCACATGTTTCACATGTGAGTGCCAGAACTATAAATAAGTGCTTAGCACTTTTGAACAAAAAAAGAAGACTGAGCAGACTCGGCTCAAATTGGCTAAGTTTTTAACAACTGAGCCCAACTGCTCTGTTGTTGGATATGAAATAAAAATGATCCCGAGAATATTACTAAGTTGATCTTAGCCTCAAATATGGCTAACATATTCTTAGTTAAAAATAAATTGAGCCAAAATGCTCATATGTTTAGGTTGATCTTAATCTCAAACTAGATTAACGGTACTTAAACCAAACAAAATATTTTTGAACTAAAGGAACATATAACCTAAGTTCAAAACTCAAAACTCAATCTTAGCCCAAATTGGCTAAGCTTATGTTTGTGATATCCAAACTGATATCCAAACCGATCTTCATCCCATACCTCTTAAGATAATCTTAGTCTCAAATATGACTAACGATTCTTAGGTCCATCACCCTTTTACCCTCAAATATGGGGTTTGGTTTAAGGGTACATTTCTTTACACCTCTGATATATGTCGTTATAATTTCTCAACGTCTTCAGAGAGCTGACGAGTATCGACAACCAACAACAACTTCTCGTCCCAACTTGATGTAAAATTTCATCAAAATAGGGAATTATATACCCCACATTGATGCACTTCCAAACTGACGTGCACACTTCAAATCGGATCGCACCCCAAATTGGATGCATTCCATGTTACCATCGTTCACTCCGCCACGTAACAAATACACGTGCGCAGGTTGAATGCTGGACCGAAATGTCCTTAAACTAACATTCGTCCCAAACAGGAAACGTTGGACTGCAACATCCTTAAACTAATCAAAAACCCAAACCTAAATCTAAAATATATGGATTTGGACTAATCCGAGCCCTACGGGCGATGACATAAACTAGTCTCCGTATACAATCCATGGGTAACCAAAATAAGCAAAAATACATATGACATGAATTGAACTGCTGGAGAAGGAGAAAGTGGTTATCGCAATGCGATAATATAATTAACTGCAGGGGCTTGTGCTTACAGGAAAGAGCGTCTCCACAATCAAAAAACCATTCACAAATGAGGGGGAATCTGATAAAGTCACGCTACGACGGTCGTATCTATCCAAACCTCCGATATATGGTTCCATAAATCAACTTGGTATTTTCAGTGAAGTGGATGGATAAGTCCAAATAACATCTGTCCCCAAATTCAGGCAAGGCGTTCAATCCCAGTTCGTCTCTGTTTTCGGCGGTAAATAGATTCTGGCAAGCCCGGTGGGACTTTTTCCTCTTTCCACTCTACACTTCGTATGTCGTGTTTCGCGAACAAAATCGCGGTTCGATATGGTTGCCCTTGGATTCGAGGTACTAAAACTTGGTGTCTTGCTCCTGTGCAGAGAAAATTAATGGCTTTCTACTGCACCTCTTGCAACAACAACTCTCGCTCCACCACAACTGGAGGAGTGACTTACGGGCCCAACACGGCCTCTATTTTCTCAATGCCGATAGGGCAGGTTACGCAAGTTACTGCTAGATTGTTTTTTGGGACTGTTAGGGCCTCACCCGCGCATGCAAACGTGCATGTTTTGGAAAAGGGATTGTTTTTGAGAAATAGTTGCGCACGCGATCTCGGTCTCGTTTTAAAATTTATAAACCGCAAGTGCACGGCGCATTGTAGCGAGTCGGCAAGTACGGGTTGATCCGCAGGGAATTGGAGATTAGGTGTTGTTGCTTAAGGTTCGAGAAACAAAGAATTGGGTTTGGTTGTCACAAAGAAAATAAAATACGGAAATATAGAAACAAGTTAAGAAGAAAGGTAGCCGTGGATTTGGCTCGGATGGTTGAATCGCGGTGATTTCTTCGACACTCTCTTGATCATGAGTTGTCCGTCCTTGTGTCGATCCCGACGTGAAGCATGACTTGTCAATGCAGTTGCGAAGTACAAGTCATCAAGTTGCTGATATTCAACGCAACTACGAAACGAGTCCGTTTTGTTCACTTACCGTTTTGTGTGTCCAAGCTTGAAGTATCAACACTAAGCACAAAGGTTAGCAAGCATATGACAACATAAAAAACACAAATTAGCGAGCGAGAGCAAGTAGTTTTAGTGTTAAGTTTGCTAATTGTTTGTGATAGTATAGGGTATATGAAACCAAGAGATTTGTCGAGCCACTTGATCACAAAATACCCTATCTAAACTTAGCAACCTCAACACTAAATTGATTCTAACCTTAAGCTTGCAAGATGGGTTTTTTGGAGAGAATATGGTATGCGATGAGGTTACCAAGTAATCATGGAATCAACATTCCATATCAAACCAATCCGGGTTACAATCCTAAGTTTAGAATTACATTATAAGTACATTAAACATTAACAAGAGGAGGAGGAAGGCAAAGCCATTCATCTCACATCCTCACCATTACCACAACCAAGAGATTAGTTATACATCATAACAAAAGAATAGAAAGTAACAAAAAAAGAAAACAAAAAGAAAGCAATAAAAAATGTATTAACACAACTCTCAAGCTAAACCAAAAGCTAAACTAAAGAATGGATTGGCATATGTACATGGTTTTTACATGCCTTCTTACTAACTCTTGTTCTGGTATTTATAGAAATCATACCAGAATAAATAAACAATAGAAATTGGATGATGTGATCTTAAGAAATGACCAGAGAAAAATAGGAGACAAGAGGGGCTAGGGGGCTGGCGGCGCCGGGTTTTTAGGGTATCTCGCTGGTTGGGTGTGGAGCAATGAGTCTCGTATTGGTGTGGTGACCTCGAGTGCACTCCATGATCTCTCTGGCGCTGTTTGATTTGTCTATATAAACCTGGTTTGCATTTAGGGATTTGGAGGGAAACTTGATGCTTTATATCACATCATAACTTTTAGCATTTAACACTCACACATGCCCACTTGCACAAGTCATGATGTGCCCACTTGTGCCAAGGCTACCCTACCATGGTCCAAGGATCAAAGAGCTATGTGCACACTTGTAATGTGTTGGACTAAAATTATGTACACATGTTTATTGCAAAAGAACTCTTTGAATCTCGATCGGTTTTCTGTTCTGATTGCAGTGTCGGCTCACAAATGTCATATCCGTGACTTTGAGTGTGTTTTCCAGTGTTTTGTCATGAATACCTGTGATCTGTATTTACTATGTAGATACTGGTTAATAATACCGATATATAATAAAATAGATAATGAATGAGTGGTATTAAAATGCAGTTTTCTGTGGTGAACAAATACCCCTAAACTTATCCTTTGCTCGTCCCGAGCAAAAAAAAAAAAATCCTAGCCACACTTTCGCAGAGGACGCGATTGCACTGAGCACGCGCAACAAGCCGTTAAACTTCTAGGTATCCTTAGTAGGAGGAGTGTTGTGTCCTGAGGGTTTTCAGCGGATAACACCCACAAAATCTTGTTAAGTTAGTATCGTGAAGAAACTGTTGATTCTAATATTAAGTTAAGGATCAAAGCTAGAAGTTTTATCATCCTAGTTAGAAACGTCCAACCCTATTTTTCACTCCTCACAATTTATTTAACAAAAGCTTATACACGCCATTACGTGATTGTGCGAATAATGTCGACAAGCTTTTAAGAACTTGATTAGGGTCATCATGTCATAAATACGGATCAGGATAGACTTCTAAAGGATCGCAAGAGTTTGAAAGGACTCAAAATTTTCTCAAGTTTTGTTCTCCGGTTAGGTTTCAAGTCAGAATTTATATCATTTTTAACAGAGAACCAAGTCTTATTCTTCACTCCTACCTTTCACCTGTTGTTGTTTATACACACCTTTCATGATCGTGCAAAAACGTCTTATAAATATAAACCTTCATATCTCCGCTAAAAAACTGTTTACAATAGAAAACTCGTCTTTGCCAAGATTATTCTTCCACAAAGAACCGTGAGGACTTTTAACTCGAAGAGAACACTTGCTTAGCTTGTTTTATTTGGTGATTGGAAACTTAGCGAGCTTTGGCTCAATGACTTCCAAACCAAATGTTTTAGGGCATTAGGTGTGGAGACACCCTAAGAACTTAATCATCTAAGTTACCAAGGCTACAAAACAAAAGACTAATTTTTTTTGCGTTTAAAATATTCTGAACTCAGTGCGAACGGAGATATAGGCAGCTTTTCTTTTTAATACCGAAGACGTGTACATGTGGATAAGGCGTGTAATCACTTCAACAAGGTTCCAGATGGGTTATTTTTCAGACTTTTAGCTTCTATTAAAACCTCAATAATATCCTTCATATTCACTTTACCTTGTGAACTATTCTTGATATTGCTTAATTCAGAACAAACCTGTTTGATCCTAAAGATATTTATCAATTTTCAAAAAGTTTAAAAACATATCAGACATTTCATCTAATTCTCGAAAACTCATGACACGTGTAAAGTGATATAAAAGACGTATATTAGCTACAGTTAAACTCAAAGGAGGGTTATCTTTCGGGTTTTCAATTTCTCGAAAAGGATTTAGTTGTTTCTATCTTATCAACCGAACCGTCAGATTTCGAGTCTAAGTTCCCCCGCTAGCTAATCATGACGAAAAAGTTTTTATGTTTTGAAGATTTTTTTTAATTTTTATGGGTTTTTTAATAAGTTTGCAATGCAGAATATACACATGATGCAGCAAAACAAACATAGTGCTCACCCCAAACCTGAGTTTTACGATGTCCTCATCGTTGCCCCCGTCTCCGGTAGCTTAGACTTAGACATCAGGGTGAGAATTTATTCACAAAAAGAAAATCTAAGACTAATTACAGTATATACAAGTTAAGAGATTGTGTTAGTCCAGAAATTAATATCAGCCATTCAAAAATTTTGTCGATATATGGCCAAGAATGGTAAAAGAAAAGGTAAAATAAAAAAAAGAGAATGTACAAAGTATGGTTAGATGTTAGTAAAGGGCATGAGTGCGTGAAAGTAGGGATCAGAAGACGCTAAATGCGAAGATGAAGTTTTGAAGGAGTCAAAGAATTGTTGCTCGAATGAATTGAATGTTCAAGAAGTATGTGTTGAGTTCCAAGGTCAGGTTCGTTTAAAAACCGGAGTTCATCCTCAAAAAGTTCAGTAAAGGAAAGGTTCTTAGGATGTTCCCAAATTGATCCTAACTCAAACTCAGAAAGAATATCAAGTTTATCCGCAAATATCTCCTTAAAACTCGGCATGAAAGAATGTTTCAAAAGGCTATCTTCCTCCCTATTATCCTCCATAATCCTATTCTCATTGCTACAGCTCACAATTCCCAAAACAAGTTCTCTCTCATCACATTCACAAACGAGTAGGTACATGTCATCTAAAAAAGTAGGTTCCCACACTAACGTTTCTTCTGAAACAATATCAATAGATGATACAAAAATAGTGGGTTCCTAATCCTTAATTTTCTTTAACAATCTATCATAACCATACCCAACATATTCACAAGCTCCCTCTTCTAAAATTGGAGCGCAACAATCAGTCGGTGCAAGAATTTCTTCTTCAAGTAGGATATCAGTTAATTCAACCTCAAGATTATAAGTGACAAGAAGCTCAAAAGGTACCTAAAGGCCAGTGTTGGACTGACTCAGAGAGTTTTCTTGTTTGTCCTGATAACACTCAGTCAATTCAATTGCACATCATCTATGGAATCATTAAAAATTGGTTGTTCGTTTATTTCACTCAGGTGACTTCCTAGATGACAGTCATTGACATTATTAGGCTTTAATTGACAGTGTTCACTCCCTAGAATCCTTGCAGCTAGATATTTCACTTGTTCCTCGATTCTAGCCAATGATTGAGCTTGAGCGTGAAACAATTGCTCAGATTGTTGTATGATCAGGGCTGGCGTCGCAGCTGTTGATTCTCGACCGCAGCACTTCAATACCTTTTTCTAAAGCGGTCAACTTAGCATCCATCTCACTATCATAGCCTAATGAAGTGTCAGTCGTTTCAGGAAGGAAGGGTTGTGATGGCGGTGATGCTAAAGAAGTCATCCTGTCGATCTCTTTCTCTAAGTGTTTAATCATTTGATCTAGATTTGAAGTTGGACCGGGTTCAAGAGTGTTAGGTGGGTGACCGGTATTAAAATTCTGGGACGGTTGGTCACCCCTTAAGAAAGGACAGTTTTCATGAATGTAGGAAGAATCTTGGAAATTTGAACAAATGAATTGGGTATGAGTATAAACAAAAGAATGTGGATCGCGAAGAATCAAATCAAACTATGTATCACCCATATCAACAAGAATTCACAAATATCACAAAAACAAAGAATATGTAACAACTCCAATTTTAGTGTACATAAAATTCATTTAAAGTTAATGTAAAATTGGGGTAATTTCATTTCCTGTGAGTACTATAAGTATTTGTTTGATTTAGAACAGCAAGAAAGAGCTTGTAGCTCACTGGTAAGACCTTGCACTGCTGAACCAAAGCACCAGAGTTCAAATCCCATCAGCCACATATTCTTTTTATTTTGAATTCTTTTAATCTTTTTAGAAGCCCAAGATCCTACACATATACAAAATGTAAAACCAAGAGCCATAGATTATTTAAACATGTGCACTGTAGAATACCAAACGACCCCGACCTAATGCCCCAATACCAACCCCAACCGTCGGAATTGGGCCAGCAACATTAACAAAAAAACTAGCGCCGTCGGTCATATCTGTCCCAAATGCCTTCGTCTTCTGCCTCCTGCAACGTTTGGCCTACCCCATTACTCACTTATTTCTTGTTTACTCTGAATTAATTCAGAGAGCAATAAAATGCCCATTTAATCTCATTTTAATGCATATTTCAATGCATTCTTTAAACACCCTAAACCCTAATTTTTTCTTATAAATACCACTCTCATTTCACACCTCCTCCTCATAATTCCCTGCAAAAACTCTCAAGAAATTTCTAAGTTCTCATAGTGTACAAGTAGAGTTAACAAAGGGAGAAACTCCGACGAACTTCCGGCGACAACACAAGGAGTTCTGGCAAAGAAACGAAGTACCAACGAATCCTAGACCTCCTCCTACCCCTCCCCTCTTATCAAAGCCTGTAAGTCCCCCTTCTCTCTCTCTTTTGCTATTTTCAAACTTTACCTTCTTAAAATGTGTCGGAAGCGGAGTTATCCGGCTTCCGATTCTCTTTTCTTTTAAAAATACAACTTTTCCTTAATAATAAACATACAAATGTTGATATCTTGTTTAGCAATTATTAACAAAGATAATAGAATAAGTTTTACATCAAAATAATAAACATAGCAATTTTTATTCCACTTTTACATTAAAATACCTTCATATTTCATTTCGACATTCTTAAACTTTTTAAACCGTATTACCTTAGAAAACTCACGAGGTAATGACCTATCTCCTCACAACACACATATCTAACACAACACGATGGAATTTGGGAACATAGATTTGGGAAAATACAACTTTTCAACTTATAAAACCTTTTTCTATAAGAAGTGTATTTAACAAATCTTTGCAATTACGCCTCTACAACTCATTTTGGGGAACCCGTTCGGGATGGTGCGGATTATCGCACATCCTCGGGTTCAGTAGAGTGATATGCAGATCTCCGCAAGGAGCATACGATCTTGAAAGATTTTTAATACATTTTCCTTTAGTAAATGTGATTTCTATTATAAATAAAAATTATATTTTTAATAAATAAATATATATGTAATTAATATCAAAATATCTATTTTTAATATTTATAATATTCCACGTTTCCAAAATTCAAGAAAAACATCTCATTTACAAGAAAATGCCATACAATTCCAATATTTCAAATAAATACCTTATACTTAAAAAACTAGGTCATATTCACTAGAAAATTTCACATTTAATAAAAGAAAAATCTATGAAAACTCTAAAGACGATGATTAAATACTTGATGTATATTTTGAAAGTATAAAAAAACTATTTTACATAAAACCCCCTCAAGTTATAATAAATTACAATAAGGACCCTAGTAAACATAGGTTTAAGCGGAACCGGTCTCTTGAGCCTCATGGAGCCGGAGATATGGGTGCTTGCCTATTTAAGATAGATAATATAACAAACGGTGTTATCAACACGGTAATTGTCTTTGAAAAATACACAAATCCTGCCGTCCATGTGCAGCAGTTACCGATAACACCAAAACTAATCAGGATTTCAAGTTCTTTTAAAAGTGTCTGACTCAGACTGAGTCTCGATATACTTTGAATCTGACACAGTTCTCACACCCGATAACACGTACTAGTATTTTACTTTTCCGGACGATGTTGATGACTCACCGCCCGAGTTTGAGTCCTTTACATTTTCAGATGAGTTAGTTGAACCATCAGACTGGGTTGCTTACAGTTGTTTCGAACCATTGATGGAATCTTTCCAATTCGAGACAGGTTACTACGGTAAGAATGAGACTATCCCTAATTCACTCCCTTTCCTACCTTCCATTGTTCCGACCGTGCAAGTGACCGTTACGCTTTCATCTTCTATACCAAGTTTGGAGTACCCATGCTTTCTTGCGAACCTTGAGGGATTTGATCCCATTTCTCGATGGGTTGATAGGTTAGCACAATCGCTTTTAACACATCGGTCATCACAAATTGTGCTAATTTATTCACTCGATTTACACCCTCAAGATCGTACTCTACTTCTTTCTCTTTTCCGCCATTCTTCTCCCCCACCGAGACCGTATCCCGTTTCTACCTCCACACGGTCTCGTGTTCTTCTCATCTCTTTTCTTTCCACTCCATTCTTTCACCAACTCGACCATTACCACGATAAGATTTTTGAATGGTTGGTGCTAACGTTTGGCTTGTGTAAGGCCAAGCTTAGGTTTTGGGGGAACCTTGTTGTATATATGTATATATATATTTGTTTTCTTTTTCTATAAAAAAATAATTTTTTTTTTCAAAACATTAAAAAATATTAAAAAATTTATAAATAAATAAACAGTGGAGTGCCGGCATTTTGACCCTCTTGGTGTGGCATGACAGTGAGGACACTGTAAAATTTAAGTTTGGGGGTATGCTCGGTAAGTCTTCTTCCTTCGCATTCATATGTATATTTTTGCATTTGCATATTTATTTGAAAACCCATAAAAATTGAAATTTTTTGAAAAATTATAAAAATTATTGTATTCAATTTTGGCCATATTTGACTTGAGTTTGACAAATATTTTAACTGGCTAGGAACAACTAGATCTTAGATTTAGTAAATTAAAAACCCTAAAAATAACCTTCCTTAAAGTTTAGCGGTAGAAAATATATGTTTTTGTAGTTTATTTAGAAATAGGCAAATTTTGAGTTCACTTCTTGGGCTAAGTTAAAACAAAGGAAAAGTATTGATATTTTTATTAGAGTATAAGTTTGAAAAATAATTCCAAGCTTAAGTCTAGATTCTGAAAATGTATACCCTACAATTTGCACAATCACGCACCTTGAAACTTGGAATAGTAGAGGAGACCTTGAAATGCTCTTGTTTGAAGTCCTTAGTACGAAGAAAATGAAAATAAAAATACAAGTGTGAATAAAAAAATGAACACTGGTTTTTTGTAATTACTTAAGGCTGCAAAAATAGAAAAATATTTAGCGAGGGTGCTTCATCACCCAGTGCCTTAGACCAACCGGTTTGGGAGTCACTGCTAAAGCCTGAGGTGTTACAAGACTAGGAATTACGCTTTAAAGTGCAAACGCATTTTGTAATCGGTCGTTGGTACCTCAAGAAGTATTAACGGTCGCATGAAGGATGTGTAAGAAAAATTCATTTAAATTCACCTATTAAAGAAGTGCTTTGGACAATGGACAAGAGTATGATTGTTTGATTTAAATTTCCAAGTGTAGGGGTGATATATACACACACGTACGGGTATGTGATTAGGATTTAGATGAGAAATAAGGGTGAAGAATAGAACTTGTATTTTTAATAGAGTTGATAAAAATTCCTAAGTGGAGATGGAACCCTAGAAGGAAAACTTAAAAGATGTTGAAAGCTAAGTAGGTCTGCAGAACATATATAATCTTAAGTTAAATAATGTGGAAGTGTGAAGAATATGGGTGGATAATTTACAAGTAGAAGATAATAGAATTCCTTGTTAAAAAACCTAATTGGAGAATTAAAGTTGAAAAAGCCAAATTGATAGGATTTTGTGGGTAGTATCCGCTGAAAACCCTCAGGAGACAACACTCCTCCTACTAGGAACACCTAGAGGTTTAACGGCTTGTTGCACGAGCTCAGTGCAATCGTGTTTCCCTGCGAAAGTGCGGTTAGGTTTTTGTAGAGAATAAAAAATAAGTTTGCTCGAGGACGAGCAAAAGATAAGTTTGGGGGTATTTGTTCATATCATAATATTGTATTATTATATTCCCTATTCTTATTCGTTTTATAAATAAACAGGTGCTTTTGACGCATGGTTGCCACATATTACAGGTTACAGGTTCTTGGAGCGAAAACAGTGAAAAGACAAAAGACGATACAAAAAAGGGACTTTTGACCAACAAATAGAAGGATTTTAGTCAAGCCTACACAAAGATAAAGTTCAAAAAGCATAAGGCAGCGCAAGGTCCAAGATGTCAGAGCGAGCGGTTAAAAATCCACTACAAGTATTCGCTGGAAGATCTGGAGAAGATCTAGAAGCCACATGGAGAAAAGTACAAGATAAACAGGTAGCCCAAAAGTTCAGAAAGCAACACAAGAAATTCCAGCAGCCGATCTCCCCATTGGGCCGCGGAACTGCGGCCAAACCTGGCCTCGGGTCACGGTTCCGCGGCCGGGTATGGCCCGTGTCGGCGTGTAAAATTGTGGCGGTGCGAGGCGTGTTGACTTGGTCTTTTTCTTAGAGGGCATTTTTGTAAAAGCAGACGTGCGAATCAATTGTAACCTAGGGTTTCTATGTGCTATAAATAGAACCCAAATCATTGTATTTTCTCATGCCTCCCTTCATTAATAAATTTTAGAATTCTTTTGGAGAGCATTGGTGTCTCTTTTCAATTCATGAATTCAGATCTGACAACCCTGTGTTGATGTTTGGAGAGAGCCATCTGTAAATAGTTTTATTTAATTGCACTAGTTTATATTTTAATTCCTTTCCTTAGATGTTAGCTTTAGGGAAGGCTTTTGAGAGATGAGATCTCTTATCCCTTTCTTACCCATCACATAGAATCTATAGGACTCCATGCATACACGCACACACCGTGCCCTACGGCACCCTATCCCTCGAGGTAGCGGTGATACCGTAGTATAAAAGCCCGGTTGCTCTCATTTTCCATGGAGGTTAGGGTAAGGATCTCTAAAGGAAGGACAAGAACCTAGAGGAAGGAACACCTTCCCGAATGGATCTAATCCTCTTCATTGATAATTACCATAACTCCTCTTAGATCCTAATTTGGGTATAAAAATCGTTGAGATTTATTTACATTTCCAAACCATTCCTAAACCTAACCCTAGAAAGATTTAGATCTAGATAATCTTAGTATAGATAGATTTAGTTTTTAGATTTAATAATCACTCCGAACACCCTTCGGAATTAACTCGTAAGAGCGATTAGGAGATTCACAACATCCCTGTGGACCGACCCGTATTCACCGGCTAGCTACATGCGACGCCGTTCTTGATTGCGGTAATAGATTTGAGACAAATCAAATGGCGCCGTTGCCGGGGATGGCGTAAAATTTCCTTTTTGCAATTTTGGGTTAATCAAAATTAAAAACAATCATAAAAATCTGAAAAATCAAAAAAATATAAAAATATATCATCTGTTATTTTTGGAAAGGGTACTTTGTTGTTTGAATTTTGCAGGATTTGCACACATATTTGGATCTGGAAATCTACAGAAGGCGAATCAGAAAAGGATACATCAAAACAGAGAGGGATTGCAGGTACAGAACATAAGAAATTTTTTGGAGCCCTGAAGCCTCCATCCCATCGCTAAACCGCGGCCTAAGCGCACTCCCACCGCCCTTCTGCGGCCCTATTGCATCATCATCACGAAATTTTTGCACGGTTTGTTTCCTATTTCTTCCCTCTACAAATCCCCATATATCTTCTGTCAAATCTTCTGCAGAATTCTTTGCGCTAAAAAACTTCATTCCCCCTTCCAATAATTGATTCTCTACAGGATTCTTTGCGCCGCAAATAAAATAAAAATCTTTGATTGCAAGTGATTTACTGTTTTGCATATTTTTAAAACTGACTTTAAGGGGCTTTTGACCAATTCAGATTGGGTGGGGATTTCATCACCCTTCTCAGGACCCCAGAAATCACATAAGGCATATGCATTGACCATCTATTAATTAAAAAATACTAGACTCAGCCCTAAGGACTTCGAGCTCAATAGGACAGAGGACTAGTTATAGGCATCAGCCGTTTATCCTAACCTGACTTTGCGGTGTCTAGGCAAGTGTGTCAAGGCAAGTGGTTACTTAATTAGGACCGCTACTTGTAGCGGGGGACCTCCCACTTATCTGGCACTTACCTGGCCGCAATTGGCGGTGAAGAGGCGATTTGAGGTCCTATCTCTAGCTCTTTGGAACAGTTAGGAGCTGTCTAGCTGACCTAGGTGATCCTAGAGTTAGGCCTGATTGTGCATTTTTGGTTGATCGAAAGTGTGTCTTAGCCCTTTATCAAATTTTTTTTGCAAACAGTTTCAAATAAAGAGAAAAAAGGAAAAATTTTTATAAAAAAACTTGCAACTTGTCGCGTAAAATCCTTGCACCCCACCACCTACCTTCTTCATCTTCTCTTTCTTCTATCATGGGTACCCCACATCATAAATCTCTTGCCGAAATTTGGTATCCCGAACCTAATTTTGCATCATACGTCAATTGTTTCGGTCGATTTAAAGAAGATCCCTCCATGCCAAAAATATCTTTGGAAGATCAAATAGAAGCGTCTAGGAGAAACAGTTTGACTTTGCAACTCACTTTGTGTCAACCATGTCAACCTTCACCATCTTCGTACGTTGACACCACTTTTCCAAGTTCTGCTGTAACTCCTAAACCGATGTCCATTGCTGAGCATATTGCTCTATCTCGTAGCCGATCTTTCATCCCTCTCCACACATATAGTTCTAGGGATCAACAAGTCTATTCACCTTTTAATCCATATGTTGACCCTACTCTGTCCAACCATCCAATTCCTACCAGTCCTACCCGACTTTCCCACCTTCACTAGACCCTGTTTCTACACAGCCTTTTGGGAGTTTCACGTATCCAAACAATTTCGAATCTTTTGCCGAAACCCCCTTACCACCCAAGTCTAGTTTGGAACAGTCGTTGGAAGCTTATATTGCAGCAACAAACAAAATGACTAGGAATGTGGAAGCGTCCATAGCCGCCCTTATGCAACCTGCTGAACCGGTAGCTAGTTTCCAACTAGCTTCATATTTTTCAATGTATAAGGAGGCGGTTGGACAGAGTGAGAATGTGAGAGGATTTCCAAATCAAACCTACCCATACCCATTTGAATCCAACAACTCCAATTTTCAAACATGTGTCCAAAATGATGAGTTGTGCGACTTTGTAGTGCTTGATTTGCCAAATTGTGAGGAACCCCTTTTGAGTGAAACCGCACTTAATCCGTTTGACCTTTACACCTCCAATCTAGAACCTAAATCGATAAATATCCATGCTTTTGATGAGGTGTCAAAAAAAATTGATTTTCACTTGATTGAGGATATAGACGCCGGGAAAATTTCGGAAGATGAACCTGTCGATTTGATTGAACTTTTATGTCCAATTCATCATCCCGAATCCTAAAATATTTCTCCCGAACTTCATATGCGTCTTGATTTTGATGATAATGGCATGGATGAGGAGAATTATGAGGATAGTATTGAGGAGAGTATTGAGGATAATATTGAGATTGAACCATTTTTGTTTGATGTGTCGGATTTTCCAATTCATCCTCTTGAACCTTTAACTAAATCACCCTCCCTCCTTTCCATCGTTCCGACCACGGACAAGATCACGCTTGATGACTGTGAGCTTGAAAACTTTTACTTTGAATCTGACACAGTTCTCACAGCCGATAACACGTACGAGTGTTTCACTTTTCTGGACGATGTTGATGACTCACCGCCCGAGTTTGAGTCCTTTACATTTTCAGATGAGTTAGTTGAACCATCAGACTCGGTTGCTTACAGTTGTTTCGAACCATTGATGAAATCTTTCCAATTCGAGACAGGTTACTACGGTGAGAATGAGAATATCCCTAATTCACTCCCTTTCCTACCTTCCATTGTTCCGACCGTGCAAGTGACCGTTACGCTTTCATCTTCTATACCAAGTTCAGAGTACCCATGCTTTCTTGCGAATCTTGAGGGATTTGACCCCATTTCTCGACGGGTTGATAGGTTAGCACAATCGCTTTTAACACATCGGTCATCACAAATTGTGCTAATTTATTCACTCGATTTACACCCTCAAGATCGTACTCTACTTCTTTCTCTTTTCTGCCATTCTTCTCCCCCACCGAGACCGTATCCCGTTTCTACCTCCACACGGTCTCGTGTTCTTCTCATCTCTTTTCTTTCCACTCCATTCTTTCACCAACTAGACCATTACCACGATAAGATTTTTGAATGGTTGGTGCTAACGTTTGGCTTGTGTAAGGCCAAGCTTAAGTTTGGGGGGAACCTTGTTGTATATATGTATATATATTTTTGTTTTCTTTTTCTATAAAAAAATAAAAAAATTTCAAAACATTAAAAAATATAAAAAAATTTATAAATAAATAAACAGTGGAGTGCCGGCATTTTGACTTTCTTGGTGTGGCATGACAGTGAGGACACTGTCAAGTTTAAGTTTGGGGGTATGCTCGGTAAGTCTTCTTCCTTCGCATTCATATGTATATTTTTGCATTTGCATATTTATTTGAAAACCCATAAAAATTGAAAATTTTTGAAAAATTATAAAAATTATTGTATTCAATTTTGGCCATATTTGACTTGAGTTTGACAAATAGGTTAACTGGTTAGGAACAACTAGATCTTAGATTTAGTAAATTAAAAACCCTAAAAATAACCTTCCTTAAAGTTTAGCGGTAGAAAATATATGTTTTTGTAGTTTATTTAAAAATAGGCAAATTTTGAGCTCACTTCTTGGGCTAAGTTAAAACAAAGGAAAAGTATTGATATTTTTATTAGAGTATAAGTTTGAAAAATAATTCCTAGTTTAAGTCTAGATTCTGAAAATATATACCCTACAATTTGCACAATCACGCACCTTGAAACTTGGAATAGTAGAGGAGACCTTGAAATGCTCTTGTTTGAAGTCCTTAGTACGAAGAAAATGAAAATAAAAATACAAGTGTGAATAAAAAAATGAACACTGGTTTTTTGTAATTACTTAAGACTGCAAAAATAGAAAAATATTTAGCGAGGGTGCTTCATCACCTAGTGCCTTAGACCAACTGGTTTGTGAGTCACTGCTAAAGCCTGAGGTGTTACAAGACTAGGAATTACGCTTTAAAGTGCAAACGCATTTTGTAATCGGTCGTTGGTACCTCAAGAAGTATTAACGGTCGCATGAAGGATGTGTAAGAAAAATTCATTTAAATTCACCTATTAAAGAAGTGATTTGGACAACGGACAAGAGTATGATTGCTTGATTTGAATTTCCAAGTGTAGGGGTGATATATACACACACGTAGGGGTATGTGATTGGGATTTAGATGAGAGATAGGGGTGAAGAATAGAACTTGTATCTTTAATAGAGTTGATAAAAATTCCTAAGTGGAGATGGAACCCTAGAAGGAAAACTTAAAAGATGCTGAAAGCTAAGTAGGTCTGCAGAACATATATAATCTTAAGTTAAATAATGTGGAAGTGTGAAGAATATGGGTGGATAATTTACAAGTAGAAGATAATAGAATTCCTTGTTAAAAAACCTAATTGGAGAATTAAAGTCGAAAAAGCCAAATTGATAGGATTTTGTGGGTAGTATCCGCTGAAAACCCTCAAGAGACAACACTCCTCCTACTAGGGACACCTAGAGCTTTAACGGCTTGTTGCACGAGCTCAGTGCAATCGCGTTTTCCTGCGAAAGTGCGGTTAGGTTTTTGTAGAGAATAAAAAATAAGTTTGCTCGAGGACGAGCAAAAGATAAGTTTGGGGGTATTTGTTCATATCATAATTTTGTATTATTATATTCCCCATTCTTATTCGTTTTATAAATAAACAGGTGCTTTTGACGCATGGCTGCCACATATTACAGGTTACAGGTTCTTGGAGCGAAAACAGTGAAAAGACAAAAGACGATACAAAAAGGGACTTTTGACCAACAAATAGAAGGATCTTAGTCAAGCCTACACAAAGATAAAGTTCAAAAAGCTTAAGGCAGCGCAAGGTCCAAGATGTCAGAGCGAGCGGTTAAAAATCCACTACAAGTATTCGCTGGAAGATCTGGAGAAGATCTAGAAGCCACATGGAGAAAAGTACTAGATAAACAGGAAGCCCAAAAGTTCAGAAAGTAACACAAGAAATTCCAGCAGCCGATCTCCCCATTGGGCCGCGGAACTGCGGCCAAACCTGGCCTCGGGCAGCGGTTCCGCGGCCGGGTATGGCCCGTGTCGGCGTGTAAAATTGTGGCGGTACGAGGCGTGTTGACTTGGTCTTTTTCTTAGAGGGCATTTTTGTAAAAGCAGATGTGCGAATCAATTGTAACCTAGGGTTTCTATGTGCTATAAATAGAACCCAAATCATTGTATTTTCTTATGCCTCCCTTCATTAATAAATTTTAGAATTCTTTTGGAGAGTATCGGTGCCTCTTTTCAATTCATGAATTCAGATCTGACAACCCTGTGTTGATGTTTGGAGAGAGTCATCTGTAAGTAGTTTTATTTAATTACTCTAGTTTAGATTTTAATTCCTTGCCTTAGATGTTAGCTTTAGGGAAAGCTTTTGAGAGATGAGATCTCTCATCCCTTTCTTACCCATCACATAGAATCTATAGGACTCCATGCATACACGCACACACCACGCCCTACGGCACCCTATTCCTCGAGGTAGCGGTGATACCGTAGTATAAAAGCCCGGTTGCGCGCGTTTTCCATGGAGGTTAGGGTAAGGATCTCTAAAGGAAGGACAAGAACCTAGAGGAAGGAACACCTTCCCGAATGGATCTAATCCCTTTTATTGATAATTACCATAACTCCTCTTAGATCCTAATTTGGGTATAGAAAGCGTTGAGATTTATTCACATTTCCAAACCATTCCTAAACCTAACCCTTGCAAGATTTAGATCTAGATAATCTTAGTATAGATAGATTTAGTTTTTAGATTTAATAATCACTCCGAACACCCTTCGGAATTAACTCGTAAGAGCGATTAGGAGATTCACAACATCCCTGTGGACCGACCCGTATTCACCGGCTAGCTACATGCGACGTCGTTCTTGATTGCGGTAATAGATAGTTTTTGAGACAAATCAGACGACATTATCTTTCTTCTTCTTTGGAATGTCGTCAGGTGATTTGGACTCTCTGGAGATCGAGCACAGCAGCGAGGACTTGGACCATTTTACTGAAGATCTAAAGTTTTAGATTCCTTGTACATTACATTTCCTTTACATTTCTGTTATGCCATTGTTTAGGCATTACTTTCATTCCATTTATTTTCATTTCAGTTGTATTGTAAAAGAAGAATGTTTAATAAATAAAGTTGCTGTTTATTTACATCTTTTCTCTTGTGTACATTTTATTTTATATTGCTTAGATACGCTTAGCGTGTTTACTTCTGAGTAAATACGTCGCGTTCTCTGCCCGTACACTGGGAAGCGGGGCGTGACGGTTTTGTTGGTGGCCCATGCAGGTCAGCACTGTATGGACAACCTAAGCAATATAACACAAGAACCAGCAACTGAAAACATTATTTACAATTCATATTCCTTGAATCTTATCATTTCATATACTTTGAATCTGTTATAATCCAAAATTTTCTTTCAAGGTTATGGATTCCCCAAACAACACCAACACGAATGTCAATAACACTCCCCCACCACTACCACTCACACCTGCCTTCGCTGCTCCGATCAACGAGCAGCCGGTTCTGCTTGAGGCAATCCGCTGGAAGGACAGCAGCATCAGACTATCTTGATGAACCGTCCAGAGGCGGAAGCACCTGAGGTGAAGCAATTCAGGGACTTGCACCCCAAACAATTCTCAGGAAAAGAGGGCCCTCTAGAAGCTGAGGAATGGGGTCAAAGCAATCAAGATGACCTGGCAGCGGCACAAGTGCCAGAGATAGCTTGGGTTCGTGTTGTGAAGTTGCAACTCACGGACAATGCACCGGTTTGGTGGAAGGCGGAAGAAAGCCGTCTTGATCAACCCATCGAATGGAAGACTTTCCGTGACATGTTCGATGCAAAGTACTTCCCTGAGACCGCCCGCTTTGATATGGAACAGCAGTTCATCCATATGCAACAAGGTTCAATGTGGACCAAGTCAGTAGATGAATATGACGCTGAGTTCACCATGCTCAGTCGGTAAGATACGTCTCAATATTTCGATTTTAAAATATCACATACTACACAGCTAACATGATACCTTAACAGATTTGCGGTACACCTGATACCATAGTCACATAATTCATGAATTTATTCGCCGAATTCGCGAATAATTCGTGAATTATGTGACTGCCGATTAAATCTGCAAATTATTCGCCATCACCGAACGCGCTGAATTATTGCCGAATTATTCAAAAAAAGCTAATTATTCAAAAAACAACAAATAATTCACGAAATCAAAATCTAGCATCTCATATATTAATTTTATATTAATTTTTTGCTTAAAATCCTTCCCGAATATTTCCCGAACACTTATCGAATCTTTCCCGAATACCTGCCAATTTTTTCCGAATAGTTCTCCGAATTCGAATTTTCGACCTCGCCGAATTATTGCCGAATCACGAATTTGTGACTATGCCTGATACCGACAGATGAGATCAGAGCCCGTCGATTTCAACAAGGGTTAGATCCGGAGATCTAGGCTGCATTAGCCACAGGAGATTTTCTGACCCACGAATCAGCTCTGAAAGCTGCCCGCCGTTATGAGATAGTGGTAAAGATGATGGGCATATCTCAATCTGCTGGAATTAAGCGCCTTGCCAACCAGATGGCAGGAGGAGCCTCTTCAAGGCCACCATTTGTGCCCAGGAGACCGGGAGTACCGAACAACCGGTCCAGCCCAGCATTTTGCAAATCTCCTTTACTTAGTCTGCGGCTCAGCTACTCATGACATTGGGTCTTGTCCTCATAGTTATAACCCAAATGTGGCACCCAGGCCAGCAATCACTTACCAGCAGAGACCAGCCCTTCAGGCACCTGCCCCAAGACTCGCTCTCCTTGCTCCACCACCTAGAGGACCACCGACTGCACCTCTTCCTCGTCAGTTTCATTAAGCTCAAAGGAACGTTCAGAGGAATGCTCCTCCGGCCAGGAGGAATGTACCACGGCGACAGGCTTTCTCGATGACCACGGAAGAAGCTGAGGCCACTGGCCAAGTCATCACTGGTAACCCTTTCTTCTCAAGCTTTTCTTTCAGTCTTAACACCCACCTACATATTTTTCCCTATACCTAAAACCTATCCCACATACCTTAGGTACAATCTTAGTAGCCTCACTTCCTGCGCTAGCACTATTCGATACTGGAGCATCTCATTGCTTTATGTCGCAACGGTTCGTCCGAACTCATGCGATTCCAGTCACACCGCTTGTATCCAGCTGGAATGTCAGTTCCGGGAACAACGTTCTGAAGGCAACAATGAGATATAGCCTGTGTCCAGTGGTCTTCTGCAGCAGAGAATTTTATGCTGACTTCAAGATACTGGAAATACTGAATTTCGACGTCGTCTTGGGTATGGATTGGCTCGGAACATTTTATGCTACCATTGACTATCGTCAAAGGAGGGTAATATTCGAGATTCCAGAGCATCCGGTCTTTTATTTCAAAAGTGGAGACTGTACCCTGGAGACAAGTACTTACAAGGCGAAACCAAAGAAGGCAGTGATTGCAGCAATTCAAGCGGAGGAAGGATCAAAGCCAGAAGTGGTTCGAGAGTTCGACGATGTGTTTCCTGATGATATATCAGGTTTGCCTCTCGATCGAGCTCTTGAATTCAGCATTGATTTAGTACTAGGAGCACAACCGGTGATCAAAGCACCTTATCGATTAAGTTCGAAAGGTTTGAAGGAAGTCCGAACTCAGTTGGACGAATTATTGGCGAAAGGATAGATTCGTCCTAGCACTTCAAGTTGGGGATCGCCAGTTCTACTTGTGAAGAAGAAGGAAGGTTCATATCGAATGTGCATTGATTATAGAGCCTAGAACGAAGTAACGATAAAGAACAAGTATCCACTCCCGCGTATCGACGATCTGTTCGATCAGCTAAGTGTATCTTGTGTTTTCTCCAAATTAGATCTTCGTTCGGGTTATCATCAGGTGAAGGTCAAGAAATCTGATATCCATAAAACGGCTTTCAGAACTCGTTATGGACATTACGAATTTTTTGTGATGCCATTTGGAGTGACCAACGCACCAGCGATATTCATGAACCTAATGAATCAAGTTTTCCGGGAGTACTTAGACATGTTTGCTGTCATCTTCATCGATGACATCCTGGTGTATTCTAAGAGTCAGAAAGAGCATGCCGAGCACCTACGAATTGTCATGGAAACTCTACGACAACATCAACCATATGCCAAGTACAGCAAATGCGAGTTTTGGCTAAATCAAGTCGGTTTCCTCAGACATATTGTATCAGGCGAAGGAATCTCTGTGGATCCAGCGAAAGTTTTAGCAGTAAGCGAATGGCCGACACCAAAGTCAGTGAAGGACATTCGAAGTTTCTTGGGTCTAGCTGGATATTATTGAAGGTTCATTGAAGGATTTTCGAAGATAGCAACATCCCTGACCAAGCTCACACGTAAAGATGAAGATTTTGTGTGATCAGAAGCATGCGAACAAGCTTTCGTGGAACTCAAGTCAAGATTGTCATCAGCACCTATCCTTGTCATACCGGACCAATCTGGCGGTTTTGAAGTGCATTGCAATGCATTCGGTAAGGGATTATGATGTGTTTTACATCAACACGGAAAGGTTGTAGCTTATGCTTCAAGACAGCTGAAGATTCATGAGCACAATTATCCGACGCATGATTTGGAGTTGGCGTCCGTAATTTTTGCTCTTCAGATTTGGCGCCATTATCTTCTTGGTGAGTGAGTGAACATATACACAGATCACAAGAGTCTGAAATATGTGTTTACTCAGAAGGAGCTTAATATATAGCAGAGACGATGGTTAGAACTCTTGGAGGATTTTGACATCAACCTGCAATATCACCCGCGAAAGGTGAGTGTGGTACCTGATGCTCTTAGTCGCCAACCATTAGCAATGAATCTCCCCACTCAGTAGCAGTTTCAACAAGACTTGCATCAGATGGAGATTGAAGTGATCATGCCAGGTAATGATTCAAGTTTGATGAATTTACAAGTTCAATCTACTATTGTCAATCAGATCAAAGCATCTCAAGCAAGTGATGCTAAGTTGCAAAAGATCAAAGAACAAGTGAAGAATAGACTCAGAACAGACTGCATCATCCATGAAGACGGATCCTTGAGATACGGCAGCAGATTGTGTGTACTAAAAGGTTCTGTACGGGACGAGTTAATGAAAGAAGCTCACAGCTCTCCCTACTCAGTACATCTTGGAGGTATAAAGATGTACAAAGATCTACGTCAGAATTACTGGTGGTATGGAATGAAGCGTGAAATAGCCAGAAGCATCGCTAAATGCTTGGTGTGTCAGCAAGTAAAGGATGAACATCACAGGACTGTTGGATTACTTCAACCGTTACCTATCCCAAAATGGAAGTGGCAACACATCACAACGGATTTTGTGACTGCACTTCCTCGCAGCACAAAGGGTAACGATGCGGTATGGGTTATTATGGATCGACTCACAAAGTCGGCTCACTTCATCCCATTTCGAATTGGCCAATCTACTGAGACATTAGCAAAGAAGTAAATGGAGGTAAGAATCTAAATAAGATTTAAACTCTTCAATATGTACTATCTCTAATACCCATGAACTTATACAGGAAATTGTGAGGCTTCATGGAGTACCGGTTTGCATTGTCTCCGATCGTGACACCAGGTTCCGATCACAATTTTGGCAGAGCCTGTAAGAGAGCTTGGGAACAAGTCTAAACTTCAGCATGGTTTATCATCCACAAAAAGATGGTCAGTCTGAGCGAACTATTCAGATCTTGGAAGATATACTCAGAGCGTGTATGTTAGACTTCAGAGGATCGTAGGAAGATCACCTACATCTTGTGGAGTTTTCATACAACAACAGCTACCAGGTAAGCATAGGAATGTCACCCTTTGCAGCGCTTTATGGAAGGAAGTGGCGATCGCCATTAAATTGGGACGACATCGGAGATAGAGAACTCCTAAGACCTAAGATGATAGTAGCAACTGTTGACGTAGTCTGTGCTATCAGGGAAAGAATGTGCATAGCCCAAGATCGACAGAAGTATTGGGCTGATGCAAAGCGCTGTCATTTGGAGTTCCAGCCGGGAGATCATGTATATCTGAAGATATCTCCAAACCGCTGAGTGATCCGTTTGGGAAGACGGGGTAAGCTAAGTCCAAGATACGTTGGACCGTTCGACATACTCGAATGAGTCGGTGAAGTGGCTTATCGCTTGGCACTTCCACCTTCATTGGAAGGAGTGCACAATATGTTCCACATATCCTAACTCAAAAGGTATGTGAGTGACCCCAGCCATATTCTCGATCATTCCGAGCTGACTGTACAACCCGACTTATCTTGTGAGCAGCAACCTGTTGAGATCCTGGACATGAAAGTGAAGTCATTTTGGAACAAGAAAGTCAACTTGGTTTGAGTGATGTGGAGAAAAGACACTCCAGGAGAATCGACATGGGAAAGGGAAGATGAGATGCGTGCAAGATATCCTCACTTATTTGTAAACTAGTCCTTAAAATAAATTGTAAATTTCGAGAACGAAATTTTTGTAAGGAGGGTAGACTGTAACAACTCCAATTTTAGTGTACATAAAATTCATTTAAAGTTAATGTATAATTGGGGTATTTTCATTTCCTGTGAGTACTATAAGTATTTGTTTTGATTTAGAACAGCAAGAAGGAGCTTGTAGCTCACTGGTAATACCTTGTACTGCTAAACCAAAGCACCAGAGTTCAAATCGCATCAGCTACATATTCTTTTTATTTTGAATTCTTTTAATCTCTTTTTAGAAGCCCAAGAGCCTACACATACACAATACGTAAAACCAAGAGTCACAAATAATTTAAACATGTGCACTGTAGAATACCAAACGAGCCCGACCCAATACCCCAACACCAACCCCAACCGTCGGAATTGGGCCGACGACATTAACAAAAAAACCAGCGCCGTTGGTCATATCCGTCCCAAATGGCTTCATCTTTTGCCCCCTGCAACGTTTGGCCTACCCCACTACTCCCTTATTGCTTGTTTACTCTGAAGTAATCCAGAGAACAATAAAATGCCCATTTAACCTCATTTTAATGCATATTTCAATGCATTCTTTAAACACCTAAACACTAATTTTTCCCTATAAATACCACCCTCATTTCACACCTCCTCCTCACAATTCCCTGCTAAAACTCTCAAGAAATTTCCAAGTTCCCATAGAGTACAAGTGGAGTTAACAAAGGGTGAAACTCCGACGAACTTCCAGCGACAACACAAGGAGTTTCCGGCAACGAAACGAAGCACCGACAAATCCTAGACCTCCTCCTACCCCTCCCATCAAGTCCCCCCCTCTCTCTCTTGCTATTCTCAAACTTTACCTTCTTAAAACGTGTCGGAAGCGGAGTTATCCGACTTCCGATTCTCTTTTCTTTTAAAAATACAAATTTTCCTTAATAATAAAACTACAAATATTGATATCTTGTTTAATAATTATTAACAAAGACAATAGAATAAGTTTGACATCAAAATAATAACCGTAGCAAATTTTATTCCACTTTTACATTAAAATACCTTCTTATTTCATTTCGACATTCTTAAACTTTTTAAACGGTATTACCTTAGAAAAATCACGAGATAATGACCTACCTCCTCACAACACACATATCTAACATAACACGATGGAATTTAGGAACATAGATTTGGGAAAATACGACTTTTCAACTTATAAAACCTTTTTCTATAAGAAGTGTATTTAACAAATCTTTGCAATTGCGCCTCTACAACCCATTTTGGGGAACCCGTTCGGGATGGTATGGATTATCACACATCCTCGGGCTCAGTAGAGTGATATGCAGACCTCCGCAAGGAGCATACGATCTCGAAAGATTTTTAATACATTTTTCTTTAGTAAATGTGATTTCTATTATAAATAAAACTTATATTTTTAATAAATAAATATATATGTAATTAATATCAAAATATCTATTTTTAATATTTATAATATTCCACGTTTCCAAAATTCAAGAAAAATATCTCATTTACAAGAAAATACCATACAATTCCAATATTTCAAATAAATACCTTATACTTAAAAAACTAGGTCATATTCACTAGAAAATTTCACATTTAATAAAAGAAAAATCTATGAAAACTCTAAAGACGATGATTAAATACTTAAGGTATATTTTTAAAGTATAACAAAACTATTTTACATAAAACCCCCTCAAGTTATAATAAATTACAATAAGGACCCTAGTAAACATAGGTTTAAGCGAAACCAGTCTCTTGAGTCTCAGGGAGCCGGAGATATGGGTGCTTGCCTATTTAAGATAGAAAATATAACAAACGGTGTTATCAACACGGTAATTGTCTTTGAAAAAGACACAAATCCTGCCATATCCACGTGCAGTAGTTATCGATAACACCAAAACTAATCAGGATTTCAAGTTCTTTTAAAAGTGTCTGACTCAGACCGAGTCTCGATATAATCAAACTGACTTGAATATGATTCAAGTATATATTCAACATGAATCCATGAATCCATATATTCAATCTATTCAATCTATACAACTTGACTGAACCGAATCATGGATATATTCCACCTACATGTTCATCCATTATATCCGTTCCATTACTGATATTATGTTTTTAGCAAGTCATCCATCTATATACAATATACAATTTATAATACAAGAAAATACAATACAATCAAGACATCGCTGGGTTTATAAGGGGTAGATTGGTACGGAAGGTGTTAGAACTGGCATGAGACTGTAACCATAATACACCTAACCTGAATATCCATTGCCGTTATACCGTGGCTGAACGGTTCCTTATGCTCCGTATACCTTAGTCTCCGGAATAGTGGGAATACTTTCATGTACACTGGCATTCTTCTGTATTAAGCTACAAACAACAGCGTTAACACTAAATACAACATTGTAACAATATACTATCTATTTTGTCTATTCCATTCTTGTCAATTTATGGGACTTACCAAGCAATTTGTTCGCTGACGACATTCTCTTTCTTCTTCTTTGGAATGTCGTCAGGTGATTCGGACTCTCTGGAGATCGAGCCCAGTAGCGAGGATTTGGACCAGTTTACTGAAGATCCAAAGCTTTAGATTCACTTGTACATTACATTTCCTTTACATTTCTGTTATGCTATTGTTTAGGCATTGCTTTCATTTCATGTATTTTCATTTCAGTTGTATTGTAAAAAAAAGAATGTTTAATAAATAAAGTTGCTGTTTATTTACATCTTTTCTCTTGTGTACATTTTATTTTATATTGCTTAGATACGCTTAGCGTGTTTACTTCTGAGTAAATACGTCGTGTGACCTGTCGCGTCTTCTGCCCGTACACTGGGAAGCGGGACGTGATGGAATATCACACGCATAGTAGTCTATGTTATGCTAAGTCAACTAAACCTGCTCAAGATCCTGATTGCAGAAGTAAAACTATGTCGAGAAATAGGCTCAAGATATACGGATCACAAACCCAGGTAAGTGCAGAGATAAGGGGAGGTTTTCCAACGCTTTCGCGAATTTCCTTAATTAGAATAACTGTAACACTTTGAATTTCGTTTAGGTAGTTTTTCGATAATCGGTAAAATAATCAGTATTTTCCGTAAAATGTCAAAATAATTATTTTTCAATATAGGCCTAATTATACAAAATTTAGATAAGAAATTGCTAGGAATTGGTTAATTAATTGTCACTTAAAAATTTCTAGTCATTTAAATTTTTTCCCTTAATTAATTATTTTTAATATTATTTTAAGATTTTAAAAAAATACATTAAATTAGTGATAAATAAAAATTTAAATGGGTAAATTACATACTTAGGAACCATTATAAACTAAAACCTAGTGTTAACAAAATTTTTATCAACACTTTCCAAGAGTTGTTGTTTTATGGTTTAAAAATAAAGTAAAATGGGAATAGAAATGGGTGTAAATTGCAAATGACATATGTAAGTGTTCTTAGCCAAAAAAAAAAAAAAATTCAACACACACCCACATCAATTTCCCCTCTTCCCTGGCCGAATTGCTGCTGGAAAAATTTCCCCCATTTGTCCACTTTAAACTACAGAAGAAAGAAACTTAAAAGGGGGGGAGGGGTTTAATGTAAAGAATTGATGTGATAAGCATTAATTGCAATTGAGATGCTTTTTCTTTGGGAATTTCCACATACTTCCCTCATTTTCCCCTATCCTTCCCTCTTGGCCGAGAGCTGCAGAAGGCCTCCCCCATTTTCCTATCTTTTTCTTGGTTCAAAACTCCATCAAAAATCCACTGAAATCCACAACTTTCTTCACAAATTCAACACCAATCCCTATTCTACCTCTTCTCAAGCCAAAATTTGTTTAAAATATGGAGAAAGTAGGTGTCTTTGGAGGCTAAGTGCAAGAGATTCAAAACTTGTGAGGTGAAAATTCTAATCTAATTGTTAAATTGTAGTTTAAATATGCTAAATTAGAAATTTAAATTGTGAAATTTGGTTAAAATTGCTTGCTTATGAATTTCAAGAAAAGGTTTGAAATTTTAATTAGGGTTTGAAGCTTTGTAAGTGGGTTAAAATTAGGGTAATGGCTATCTAGTGGGTTAGTTTGGATGTTTGTGTTAATTTGTGATCGCTATATCATTAACCCGCGATGTTTGCATCGAAATTGAAACGCTAGTGCTTACTAGGTTTTCATAAAATTAGGAGGTGATTTAATTACGATATCTTGATGATACTATTAGCATCTCCTATGACTTTTAAGGTGTACGAATGAGGAATTTGGTTTAGTCAGGTTTTAGTTTTGACGGTTGCTCCGAAACGACTATTTTAGTTAAGGTTTTAGTGGTTTTCGTGTGTGTTCCACGCGCTTAGTGTACGTTGTGCCTAATTTGTGAGCGTCGATCTTTTCATATTGTGAATTGCGTCGTTTCATGATGTGTAATCTTATGTTGTGCGTTATGCAATTTTAGGACTGGTTGCGGAAATATCGGACGCGGCGCGCAAAGGCAAAGCAGTGGTTGGATCAGATTAGCGAGGCGTCCGGGTGAGTAGATGTATACATCTATGGGAAAATCGTCTGGATGGCGCGAGGCGCCCTATAGTTAGGATCACTTTATTACTTGCAAATTATATGCATAGTTATTTAGTAACCATCTCATTCATATGCATAGCTTTCTGGTTATCTATATACACAGGTGTGATATCACCTCTTAGGACATTTACACCATTACCATTGGCTCATGTTGCATGCGCACATTTCATGTGACACACACACCTTTGGTAATTGCCATGCCACGAGCACTGTAGAACCTGCTTAGTTCAGTATCAACACTTGCATCATATATGATACATTGAATTGCATAGCATATATATACATCACTTCATCATCATGCTTATATAGATTCCTAGCCATAAATCACATTGCATACCTTTGACATCATAAGCATTTATCATATACAACATGTTGGGTATTATGATTTTCCTTAGGATTTCAGTATTGATGAGATTTCTGGATTTTGGGAAAAACCGCAAGAATTTAACAAAAGCTTATTATTATCATTTTTAAAATAAAGTTGCAGTTTTCTCGTGAATTATGTGTCTTCCACCATGAGTTTTCATGTTTTCTGTTGGATTTCGAGACCCGATACGAGGAGTGGATGAACCGTCTCGGGTACATGGTGGGCCCAGTATGGTATCCCGGGGCAAGAAGATCGAGTTGTAGACGATGAGCTTGGCAGGGGAAGACTGCTTACCGGTGATGTCTGGCGCGGCGGATATCCAGAGGATACCGACCGTTGTCGTGAGATTGATGATATGGGCCGATCCGGACTAACGGAGCCCGAGGTATTGAGACATTGATATAATGAGACATTGAGACAGATATATTTCCATATTTGGTGTCGATGCTTGAGACGGTTTCCGGATGATTTCATTGATGGTACCTTGGCTATTGTACAAATATTTTTTTCTAAGTTAAGAATGCAAAGATCATCGTATTTAAACACTTAAAGATTTCAACTTGATTTTGCATCCATGTGCATACATATTAGTAGCATCGCATTATACTTAGATATGCAGATTGCAACGCATTGCGTGCATTCTTTCGATAGCCTTATTAAATGTTACTTTCTACTCACGAGCTGGCAACTCACCCCCGTTGTACCACAGTGTCTTGCAGCTCGGACCCGTCAGCTTTGCAGCGGCGGGCGTATCTTTTCATTGGCTTCTTTTGCTCAGACTCACGACATTGCTCGTAGGTAGGTTGCGAGGACACTTTGTCTCTTTTGTACTATCATTGTATCTAGTATTCTCCATCTACCACTTCTTATTTGTATATGCGACCTAGTGATGAGACTGAGAGATTTGTGTATATATGGCTCCTCTGGGGTCGAGCTCACTTGAGCCGACGTTGTGTTTTTCTTATTTTTTGTGCTTCTTTATGCTTATTTGCTTTATATTGCATATATATTGCGTGTGGTTATGATCTGCCTTGGGCGAAGAGCTAGCTCCCGCTTGGGGATGCCATTATTTCATTACAGGTTTATATATCTTGTTGTACCCATTTTGGGGGCTAGTATTTACAAAGGAGACTCTGCCGAAATTTTCGGAAAATTTTGATTTTTTAAAAAGGGGTTAATACAACTTAATTGATTTTGAAATCGTTTTCATAAAAGGTTTTCCTTCACTCTTGTTGATTTTGGTTTAGATTTTCTGGGCTTTGGCTGACTTAGGTTACGTTACGCCTTGAGACGTCTCGTAATCTAAGTGCCAGTCACGTTCCGTACCTTCGGGTCGTGACAAAGTTGCTATCAGAGCGTAGGTTTTACCTTTCTGAGTGTAGGACGACCCCTGGTAGATGGAATAGGTGACTTAAGCAGAGTGGCGTGGGTATGTTCCGCGGCATACTCACGATACGGTACTTCGCCTAAGTGACCTTAGGACATAATTGCTTGTATTTCCTCCTTGATTCCATGCATCCCTTGATTCAATTACAATGTTCTTATCGCTCCTGTTTCTTATTCCAGCTTCGATGCCACCAAAGACTACGAGAGCTCAGTGAGCTTCCTCTAGGGATGAGCTTCGAGCGGGCTCGTCAGAGGCGAGGATCGAGTGGGATGATACTCCTACCCCTCAGGTTCAGATTGATCCGCCCTCTCCAGACCGTATTGCCAGATTAGAGGCCGGTATGCAGGAGCTGCGACAGATGATGGGATCTTTAGTTGAGGCCAGTTGGGCACAGAGATCTGAGGACGTTCCTTCCACTGTACAGACCACGATTGTACCTGCTGCCCAGAAGGTTACTCCTGCTACTACTGCGACTATCCTCGTGTCACTACAGGTGTTTATGAGGCTGAGACCTCCAGCTTTTACTGGCACGGATGCGACAGAGGATCTACAGGTATTTCTCGATAGGATGACTAGGATTTGCCGTTCGTTGAGGTGTTCTGATGATAGGTGGGTGGAGTTCATAAGTTTTCGTCTGGAGGGCCTTGCTTAGATGTGGTACGATTCAGTAGAGAGAGGCCGAGTTGCAGGTCTATCTCCTATGACTTGGGACGAGTTCACAGCTGCATTTCTTGTCCATTTTCTTCTAGAGAGTGTCCGAGATGCTCGAGCCCGTAGTTTTGAGTATTTACGCAAGACCCCTGGGATGACAGTGTCCGAGTATGATATACAGTTTACTCAGTTATCCTGCTATGCTCTGTACCTAGTAGACACTGAAGAGAAGAGGGTAAAGAGGTTTGTGCGAGGACTTGACACACAGTTATTCCTTGCCATCGGCACCCAGCAATTTGACACATACGCAGCCGCGATGGATGCAGCCTTACTTTTGGAGGAGCGCATTTTTAAGACTCCAGTCATTTCTAGACCGAAGAGAATTCGTACTGATACGCTAGCCCAACGGCAGATGGGTAGACACCGTGATAGATTCTTTCCGGGAGATGGTGGCGGTAGAGGATTGAGACGGGGTCAGTTATTTGGTTCATATCCGCAGACCCAGCAGTCGTCGCCAGGATGTTTTCGGTACGGGAGTCAGTACCATCGTGTCAGAGATTGTACCATGGGGCGCCAGGGCACGGCGACAGTGCCACATGTGACCTTACCACCTTCACCACCTCCTCAGAGAGCTCTACTTCCTACCACTGATGATGCTCCATGCCAGGCAGACGCTCCTAGAGGTCGTGGGCGTGGCGGTCCTGTTCAGAGAAGACGAGGTGAAAGAGGCAGAGGCAGAGGTAGATGACAGCCAGTTATTAGTGGTGGACTGGCCCGAGTGTTCGCTTTGACCCTTCAGGATGCGCAGGCATCCAATGCCGTTGTGACAGGTACCCTGCCAGTATGTTCTTTTGATGCACGGGTATTATTTGATCCGTGCTCCACACATTCTTATGTATCCACATACTTTGCACCGAGGTTGGGCCGAGAGTCTTCTTCGTTAGATCAGCCGCTTGTTGTTATTACTCTGGTAGGCGAGTCGTTTGTTGCTCGTTTTGTGTACCGATCGTGTTCCGTTCGTATCGGGGAGAGGGATTCTTCAGTTGATTTGATTCTCCTCGATATGCTAGACTTCGACGTTCTTCTTGGTATGGACTGGCTAGCCACCTGTTATGCATCTGTGGACTGCCGTGAGAAGGCAGTCAAATTCAGTTTTCCTAGTGAGCCGGTTCTTGTTATTCAGGGATATCGTAGCGCCACCCTTCCCAGCTTGATTTCTTCTCTTCGCGCTGGTCAGCTCTTGCGGAAAGGGTGTCAGGGATTCTTAGCCTATGTTTGTGATACTAGCGCCACAGAGGTTCCGTTGGACCAGGTCCCTGTTGTGAGAGAGTTTCCTGATGTATTCCCTGCCGAGCTGCCTGGTCTGCCTCCAGAGCGCTAGATTGAGTTCTGCATTGACTTGATCCCCTGCACGGGGCCTATTTCTATACCGCCTTATCGGATGGCCCCGGCGGAGCTTAGAGAGCTGAAGGATCAGTTGCAGGACTTGCTGGATAAGGGGCTTATCCGATCGAGTGTGTCACCTTGGGGTGCTCCCGTCCTGTTCGTTAAGAAGAAGGACGGCAGTATGCGCTTATGCATTGATTATCGCCAACTGAACCGGCCTACTATGCGGAACATATATCTCCTACCCAGCATTGACGACTTATTCGATCAGCTCCAGAGTGCAGGGTATTTCTCGAAGGTTGATTTACGGTCAGGTTATCACCAGTTGCGGGTTCGGAAGGAGGATATTCCGAAGACAGCTTTCCGTACACGATATGGTCATTATGAGTTCTTGGTGATGTCGTTCGGGCTCACCAATGCCCCGGCAGCATTTATGGACTTGATGAACTGTGTATTCAGGCCGTATCTTGATCAGTTTATCATTGTTTTCATTGACGACATCTTGGTTTATTCTCGGAGACGGGAGGAGCATGAGCAGCACTTGCGTATCATATTGCAGACTTTGAGGGAGCATCAGCCGTTCGCCAACTTTTCCAAGTGCGCATTCTATCTAGACAGTGTCGACTTCTTGGGTCATATGGTGATGAAAGATGGTATTTGTATGGACCCAAAGAAGATCGAGGCAGTGCAGCGTTGGCCTGGACCGGTATCGGTTACAGAGGTTTGCAGCTTTCTAGGTCGGCCGGCTATTATCGACGTTTTGTCCAGGATTTCTCCCGTATTGCTGCACCGTTGACCGGGTTGACCCGGAAGGGGGTTCCTTTTGATTGGACCGAGGCATGTGAGGATAGCTTCCAGTAGTTGAAGACTCGTCTGACTACTACACCAGTGTTATCATTGCCTTCAGGATCGGGCGGTTTCGTGGTATATTGTGATGCTTCTTGAGTGGGGCTGGGCTGTGTATTGATGCAGCACGATAGAGTTATCATGTATGCTTCTCGAAAGTTGAGGAAACATGAACAGAACTACCCCACTCATGATTTAGAGATGGCTGCAGTGGTGTTTGCACTCAAGATCTGGAGACATTACTTATACGGCGAGTCGTGCCAGATATTCACTGACCACAAGAGCTTGAAGTATATCTTTCAGCAGCGAGATCTAAATCTGAGACAACGCCGTTGGATGGAGTTGGTGAAAGATTATGGCTGCGAGATTCTTTACCATCCGGGCAAGGCGAATATGGTGGCAGATGCTTTGAGTAGGAGGCCCGGAGGTAGCTTATCTTGTTTGAGCGCAGTACAGATACAGCCGACGGCGGATTGGTAGGTTTTATGTGACAGCAGAGTGCAGTTCGAGTTTACTCCTACAGGGGGACAGCTGGCCCATTTCAGAGCATGCCCACAGTTACTTGACCGCATCCGCGAGGCACAGTCCGGTGATGCCTGTATTTTATAGATTATCGAGCAGATACAGCAGGGCAGAGTTTCTAAGTTTGGGATTGATGATCAGGGGATACTTCGATTTGGGGCTCGACTGTGCGTACCAGATTCTGAGGGACTGAGGTGTGATATTCTTGAGGAGGCACATAGGTCAGTATACAGTGTTCATCCAGGTTCTACCAAGATGTACCATGATTTGAGAGATGTTTACTGGTGGAACAGGATGAAGAAGGATGCTACAGACTTTGTATCGAGATGCCTGACTTGTCAGCAAGTCAAGGCCGAGTACCAAAGGCCAGCCGGCGAGTTACAGCCTTTGCCCATTTCTGAGTGGAAGTGGGAACAGGTCTCCATGGACTTCATTGTGGGTCTACCCAGGACCAGTCGAGGGTATGACTCTATTTGGGTGATTGTGGATCGATTGACGAAAGCGGCTCACTTCCCGCCAGTCAAGACCACTTTTGGATTTGCTCAGTACACCCAGGTTTATATTGATGAGATCGTATGACTGCATGGCGTCCCGACTTGCATCGTGTCCAACCGGGGCACCCAGTTTACCAGCCGATTATGGCAGAAACTTCAGGAAGCTTTGGGCACCCGATTGAGTTTTAGCACAACTTTTCATCCACAGACTGACGGCTAGTCAGAGCGTACTATTCAGACTCTTAAGGACATGCTCAGAACTTGTGTTTTAGATTTAGGTGGTAGCTGGGATCGTCATTTGCCCTTGATCGAGTTCTCCTACAATAATAGCTTCCAGGAGACGATTCAGATGTCACCTTTTGAGGCTTTATATGGGAGGAGATGTCGATCGCCCGTATGTTGGACAGAGCTCAGGGAGAGCAGTATTTTGGGGCCGCAGATCATACAGGAGACGACTGAAAAGATATAGCTGATTCAGGACAGGATGAGGGCGGCCTAGAGTAGGTAGAAATCATATGCTGACAGGCGCCGTCGCCGACTCGAGTTCGCCATTGGCGATCATGTTCTCCTGAAGGTCTCTCCGATGAAGGGCGTGATGAGATTTGGGCTGAAAGGGAAGCTTAGTTCTAGATATGTTGGTCCCTTCAAGATCCTAGAGCGTGTCGGTTCGGTGGCTTATCGGTTAGCTCTTCTGCCCAGCTTCCCAGATGTTCACCCCGTGTTCCATGTTTCGATACTCCGCAAGTACCTTCATGACCCTTCCTATGCGATTCAGCACCAGACGATCCAGCTAGAGCGCGATCTTTCATTCACCGAGCGGCCGGTGGTCATTTTGGATCGGCAGGTGAAGAAATTGAGGTCGAAGGTAATACCATCCGTCAAGGTTCTTTAGCGTGGCCCGAACAGCGAGGAGGTTACTTGGGAGACCGAGGACGAGATGAGGAAGAAATATCCCCATCTTTTTGAAGGTATGTGTAGTCAAATTTAAATTCGGGGACCGAATTTATTTAAGGGGGAAGATTGTAACGCTTTGAATTTCGTTTAGGTAGTTTTTCGATAATCGGTAAAATAATCGGTATTTTCCGTAAAATGTCAAAATAATTATTTTTCAATATAGGCCTAATTATACAAAATTTAGATAAGAAATTTCTAGGAATTGGTTAATTAATTGTCACTTAAAAATTTCTAGTCATTTAAATTTTTTTCCTTAATTAATTATTTTTAATATTATTTTACGATTTTTAAAAAATACATTAAATTAGTGATAAATACAAATTTAAATGGGTAAATTACATACTTAGGAACCATTATAAACTAAAACCTAGTGTTAACAAAAATTTTATCAACACTTTCCAAGGGTTATTGTTTTATGGTTTAAAAATAAAGTAAAATGGGAATAGAAATGGGTGTAAATTGCAAATGACATATGTAAGTGTTCTTAGCCAAAAAAAAATAAAATTTCAACACACACCCACATCAATTTCCCCTCTTCCCTGGCCGAAGTGCTGTTGGAAAAATTTCCCCAATTTGTCCACTTTAAACTAGAGAAGAAAGAAACTTAAAATGGGAAGGGGGGGGGGAGGAGGGTTAATGTAAAGAATTGATGTGATAAGCATTAATTGCAATTGAGATGCTTTTTCTTTGGAAATTTCCACATACTTCCCTCAGAGATTCTTTTTCTTTGGAAATTTCCACATACTTCCCTCACTTTCCCCCATCCCTCCCCCTTGGCCGAGAGCTGCAGCAGGCCTCCCCCATTTTCCCATATTTTTCTTGGTTCAAAACTTCATCAAAAATCCACCGAAATCCACAACTTTCTTCACAAATTCAACACTAATCCCTATTCTACCTCTTATCAAGAAAAAATTTGTTTAAAACATGGAGAAAGGAGGTGTATTTGGAGGCTAAGTGCAAGAGGTTCAAAACTTGTGAGGTGAAAATTCTAATCTAATTGTTAAATTGTAGTTTAAATATGCTAAATTAGAAATTTAAAGTGTGAAATTTGGTTAAAGTTGCTTGCTTATGAAATTCAAGAAAATGTTTGAAATTTTAATTAGGGTTTGCAGCTTTGTAAGTGGGTTAAAATTAGGGTAGCAGCTATCTAGTGGGTTAGTTTGGATGTTTGTGTTAGTTTGTGATCGCTATATCGTTAACCCGCGATATTTGCATCAAAATTGAAACGTTAGTGCTTACTAGGTTTTTCATAAAATTAGGAGGTGATTTAATTACGATATTTTGACGATACTATTAGCATCTCCTATGACTTTTAGGGTGTGCAAATGACGGTTGCTCCGAAACGACGATTTTAGTTAAAGTTTTAGTAGTTTTCGTATGTGTTCCGCGTGCTTAGTGCACGTTGTGCCTAACTTGTAAGCGTCGATCTTTTCATATTGTGACTTGCGTCGTTTCATGATGTGTAATCTTATGTTGTGTGTTATGGAATTTTAGGATCGGTTGCGGAAATATCGGACGCGGCGCGCAAAGGCAAAGCGGTGGTTGGATCAGATTAGCGAGGCGTACGGGTGAGTAGATGTATAAATCTATGGGGAAATATCTGGATGGAGCGAGGCGCCCCATAGTTAGGATCACTTTATTACTTGCAAACTATATGCATAGTTATTTAGTAACCATCTCATTCATATGCATAGCTTTCTGGTTATCTATATACACAGGTGTGATATCACCTCTTAGGACATTTACACCTTTACCATTAGCTCATGTTGCACGCGCACTATTCATGTGACACACACACCTTTGGTAATTGCCATGCCACGAGTACTGTAGAACCCGCTTAGTTCAGTATCAACACTTGCATCATATATGATACATTGAATTGCATAGCATATATATACTTCACTTCATCATCATGCTTATATAGATTCCTAGCCATAAATCACATTGCATACCTTTGACATCATAAGCATTTATCATATACAACATGTTGGGTATTATGATTTTCTTGATGATTTCAGTATTGACGAGATTTCTGGATTTTGGGGAAAACCGCAAGAATTTAACAAAAGCTTATTATTATCATTTTAAAAATAAAGTTGCAGGTTTTCTCGTGATGAATGTGTCGTCCACTATGAGTTTTCATGTTTTTGTTGGATTTCGAGACCCGATTCGAGGAGTGGATGAACCGTCTCGGGTACATGGTGGGCCCGGTATGGTACCCCGGGAAGATCGAGTTGTAGACGATGAGCCTGGCAGGGGAAGACTACCTACCGGTGATGTCTGGTACGGTGGATATCCGGAGGATACCGACCGTTGTCGTGAGATTGATGATATGGGCCGATCCGGACCGACAGAGCCCAAGGTATTGCGACATTGATATAGTGAGACATTGAGACAGATATATTTCCATATTTGGTGTCGATGCTTGATACGGTTTTCGGATGATTTCATTGATGGTACCTTGGCTATTGTACAGATATTTTTTTCTAAGTTAAGAATGCAAAGATCATCGTATTTAAACACTTAAAGATTTCATATTGATTTTGCATCCATGTGCATACATATTAGTAGTATCGCATTATACTTAAATATGCAGATTGTGACACATTGCGTGCATTCTTACGATAGCCTTATTAGATGTTACTTGCTACTCACGAGCTGGCAACTCACCCCCGTTGTGCTACAGTGTCTTGCACGTCGGACCTGTCAGCTTTGCAATGACGGGCGTATCTTTTCATTGGCTTCTTTTACTCAGACTCACGACATTTCTCGTAGGTGGGTTGCGAGGACACTTTGTCTCTTTTGTACTATCATTATATCTAGTATTCTCCATCTACCACTTCTTATTTTTATGTGACCTAGTGATGAGACTGAGAGATTTGTGTATATGTGGTTCCTCTGGGGTCGAGCTCACTTGAGCCGACGTTGTGTTTTTCTTATTTTTTATGCTTCTTTATGCTTATTTGCTTGATATTGCATATATATTGCGTGTGGTTGTGTCCGCCTTGGGCGAAGAGCTAGCTCCCGCTTGGGGATGCCATTATTTCATTACAGATTTATATATCTTGTTGTACCCATTTTGGGGGCTAGTATTTACAAAGGAGACTCTGCCGAAATTTTCAGAAAATTTCGATGTTTTTAAAAAAGGGTTAATACAACTTAATTGATTTTGAAATCGTTTTCATAAAGGTTTTCCTTCACTCTTGTTGATTTTGGTTTAGATTTTCTGGGGTTTGGCTGACTTAGGTTACGTTACGCCTTGAGACGTCTTGTAATTTAAGTGCCAGTCACGTTCCGTACCTTCGGGTCATGACAATAACCCTTTCTCTATTGGCGGTTTCGCCGTGAACACTTGCCTAGACACCCTGTGAACAATATACCGTTAAGCGGTGTTCTAAACACAGTTAATTTCTCCTAATGGGCGTGAAGTCCTTAAAGTCAGAGTTCTAATTGATTTTGAAATTACTGTGGGTATGCAAGGATGCAGTTTTGTGATTTGTGGGCCACGGAAAAAGGTGATGAAATTCTTTACTGTATCTTGTTTGATTTAGTGCCCTTAATATCCGTATTAAGATGCAAATGCGCAAATCAATAAAAGAATTTAAGAAATTAATCAATCAAGCAATTCTTTTTTGTTTTAAGCTTCAGCGCTGCAACAAATACGGGTTAGTTCTCTGTTCAATTGGTGGCAAATTGTGCGAAGAATCCTGCAGAAGATAGAATATTGGAATGCGTCGGATTTGAGAGAAGCTGTTAGAAAATTACGTACCGATATGATTCGGGTTAAGAAACCCCCTTTTAAAATGATCTGAGTCTTTGGATGTTCGCTTGCGCGGGTCAAACTACCCGGATCTTTGGCACTGTAGTTCACCAACGTCTTGCAATTGAATTTGAATCTGGCTCCACACGATCGCTCCTCGTAATTCCCTCAAAACCTGAAAATGTCGGAAAATAAAATATTTAGTGCCAGAAGCGATATATCTGCCCCAATTCCTGCACACACATAATTATAAAAATCAAACAATACCAATAGATTACTAACAGTGCACTGGAGACACCACAAGAAATTTTTTTCACAAACACCCCAAAGGGGCCGGCGACGCCCGGTTTTTGATGAATGGCACCGGCCAAGTTGAAAGACTGGATGCTTGAATTTTGGGGGGCTTCTCTAGGCTATATTAGTGTTCTAATGGTATACTTTGATTTTTAAGTTTAATTACAGGATGATAGTAGGCCACAACAACAGAGAGCAAAGTTAGAAAATGTGTGTTTTGTTAGGTATGGAAAAAAATTGAGTTAATAGTTAGTGTGTTAGTACAAACTAGAAATAACAATTCCTAATGACTACCAACTCCCCGACAACGGTACCAAAAACTTGTTGGGGCCTCAACCGCGCGCGCAAACGTGCATGTTTTGGAAAAGGGATTGTTTTTGAGAAATAGTTGCGCAGGCGAGCTCGGTCTCGTTTTAAAATTTATAAACCGCAAGTGCATGGCGCGTTGTAGCGAGCCGGCAAGTACGAGTCGATCCGTAGGGAATTGGAGATTAGGTGTTGTTGCTTAAGGTTTGAGAAACAAAGAATTAGGTTTGGTTGTTACAAAGAAAATAAAATACGGAAATATAGAAACAAGTTAAGAAGTAAGGTGGCCGTGGCTTTGACTTGGATGGTTGAATCGCGGCGATTTCTTCGACACTCTCTTGATCATGAGTTGTCCGTCCTTGTGTAGATCCCGACGTGAAGAATGACTTGTCAATGCGGTTGCAAAGCACAAGTCATCAAGTTGCCGATATTCGACGTAATCATGAAACGAGTCCGTTTTGTTCACTTACCGTTTTGTGTGTCCAAGCTTGAAATATCAACACTAAGCACAAGGGTTAGCAAGCATACGACAATATAAAAAACACAAATCAGCGAGTGAGAGCAAGTAGTTTTAGTGTTAAGTTTGCTAAGTGTTTGTGATAGTATAGGGTATATGAAACCAAGAGGTTTGTCGAGCCACTTGATCACAAAATACCCTATCTAAACTTAGTAACTTCAACCCTAAATTGATTCTAACCTTAAGCTTGCAAGATGGGGTTTTTGGAGAGAATATGGTATGTGATGATGTTACAAGTAACCATGGAATCAACATACCATATCAAACCAATCCAAGTTACAATCCTAAGTTTAGAATCACATTATAAGCACATTAAACATTAACAAGAGAAGGAGGAAGGAAAAGACATTTATCTCACATCCTCATCATTACCACAACCAAGAGATTAGTTATACATCATAACAAAAGAATAGCAAGTAACAAAAAGAAAGCAATAACAAATGTATTAACACTTGAATGAGTTAAGATACAAGGTGTTGGTTACTTGTTCAACCTCCATAATGAAGCTCTCAAAGGAAATCTCCAAGAGGGAAGAAGAAGAAGAAACCAAGTTAGGCTCACACAACTCTCATGCTAAACCAAAATCTAAACTAAAGAATGGACTGGCATATGTACATGGTTTTTACATGCCCTCTCACTAACTCTTGTTCTGGTATTTATAGACATCATACCAGAATAAATAAACAATAGAAATTGGATGATATGACCCTAAGAAATGACCAGAGAAAAATAGGAGACAAAGGGGCTAGAAGGCCGGCGGCGCCGGGTCTTTGGGGTATCTTGCCGATCGGGTGTGGAGCAATGGGTCTCGTATTGGTGTGGTGATCTCGAGTGCACTCCATGATCTCTCTGGCGCTGTTTGATTTGTCTATATAAACCTGTTTTGCATTTAGGGATTTGGAGGGAAACTTGATACTTTATATCACATCACAACTTTTAGCATTTAACACTCACACATGCCCACTTGCACAAGTCATGATGTGCCCAGTTGTGCCAAGGCAGCCCTACCACGGTCTAAGGATCAAAGAGCTATGTGCACATGTTCATACCAGAATATTGCATTTTATACCGCCCATTCTTATGCTCGTGTGTTTATAGGTAGGTGCTTGTAATCCGTGTTTGTTACATATTTACAGGTTTCCAGTACAAATATTGCAAATCAAGACAAAATCTCCACAGTTACACCAAATACAGAACATCTGTCACTGCAGATAAAAGCCGGGTTCCGGTCATCCATATCCGTCCAGTGCCGAGTACCAGTTCCAGAGACAAGACATATGACAGTAGTCATTCATGTCTCGGACAAGCACAGAGCACGAGGGGGGCAGCACAAGAATCAATGGGTGCGCGGAGCTCGAGGGAGATAAAGTCAAAAGTAAAGAAAAGAAAGCAATCTTGGACTAAGCAAATCTGCAGATATTCTGGAAGACTTTTGTGCAGTTTAAAGTTGGCAAACACAAAGACAAATGAAACCAGGGAAGCACCCAAAACCCGACCACCTAACTCCACCATAGGGCCACGGATCCGCGGCCAATAGGGGGTATAGGCCGCGGATCCGCGGCCGTACTGGCCCCTCTCTCTGTCATTTTCTGGGGGCTGTTTGGTCATTTCATATGGGGTCAGAATTTGGCCCTAGGGTTTCTGTAAGCAGCCTATAAATACTCCAGATTTGAGCTAAGCCAAGGGTCCAATTTCATGTTCATTCTTTGTTCCTCTTTTGTAGTTTTTTGTAGTTCTTCTTCTTCTTCTTCTTCATTCTTTTTCCATGAAAATTGTAGTGAGAGCTTTTTGAGTGGGAGATTAATGAAGATGAGGGTTTTTGCATCATTCTCTTTTGTTTAACTTCCCCTTGAGATTCTTGCTTTCTCTTGATCTATCAACCTCTTCATTGAGCTTGAAAGGTTAAGAGTTTGTTATTGATCTCAAGGGTCGTATTTTCTTATGGAATTAGCGCTTCATTTCACATGCGTTCTCTACCCTTCTCTTGATCTTGCAACCTCTTGATTGAGCTTGCAAGTTTAAGGGTTGGCTATTGATCCCATGCTTGTCTTGAGTTCTAGTTTCTATTTCTTTTTATTGCTTATTTATTACTTGCTTTTCATTACCTTGCTTTACTTTCTTGCAATTTATATTCATGCACTTAATTACTTGTAATCTTTTCTTTTCTTTGTTCTTTTCTTTTTGTTCTCTCTTTTTGGTTCTTTTTTGTGAATGAATGTAATTATCATTGTTAAGAATAAATACGGTATTGTAAGTTAAGATTTTCTTTTCTCATTTCCTTTTCCCGTTATTTTTCATTGAACTCCGCCTAAACCATACGCAAGCGCTCCGTTAGGCACCCTACCCTAACAAGGTAACGGTGATTCCTAATCGCGACCGATTGCGTTCGGTTTGGCCGGAGGCGAAAGCAAGAGACAAGAACGGAAGGACAAGGGTAAATAAGCCGTATTCCACGAATACCGCGCTTAAATCCCCTAATCCACATTGTTGCCGATTGCTCTAACTTCAATTGGTCAAGACTCGGCTCAAAGGTTTTGAGTGCGGATTTCTTTAGCTTATAATCTCGTATCTTTTTCTTAACAACTTTATACTTGCAAATAATACACATAGGTTAGATCGAACAAACATACTCAAATTCTTTATTGACTCGTCTAAAACAAGAAAGGACATACAACCATCTCCCTGTGGATCGACCCATGCTCAACCGGCTAGCTGCATAGCGACACCGTCCTGATCGCGGTAAACTTTAGAACTTTGAACATCCGACACGCTTTTGGCATGCGATCAAATGGCGCCGTTGCCAGGGAGACGGTAGCGTATTTTCTTTCTCGTTATTCGGGTTAATATTCTTTTTGTATATATTTATAATAAAAAAAAATAAAATTTTTTTTTTGTTTTTTTTTATCATTTTTGTGGGCAAGAGTGCAGATTTTTTGCGGATTTGCAAACTGCGATTGTGGGAGAAAAGTGTACATTCAAAGTTAAGGTGATTGCAAAGTACAGTGCCAAAGATCCGGGTAGTTTGACCCGCGCAAGCGAAATTTTCAAGCTTACCGGATTTGATTCAACGGGGGTTTCCTAACCCAAAACTTAACGGTACGTATTTTACTAACACCTTCTTCTCAAATCCGACGCATCCAATATACTATTCTTTGCAGGATTCTTTGCAAGTTCGCTAGCAAACGCTAAAAATTGACTAACCCGTATTTGTTGCAGCGCCGCGCTTAAACTAAAAAAAAAACGATTGTTTGATTCTTTATAGAATTTTTTGAATTGCGCATTACATACATTAATACGGACTTAAGGGCAAGCGAACCCCACAACATACGGTAAAGGATTTCATCACCTTTTCCGTGGCCCACAAATCACGAACTTGAGCATAACGTTTACCCGCACAAATTTTAAAAGAAACTAGACTTTAAGCCTTAAGGATTTCGCGCTCACTAGGAGAAGTTAACTGTGTTTAGAACCTCACTTAATGGTATATTGCTTACGGGGTGTCTAGGAAAGTGTTAACGGAGAAACCGCCTAAAGAGAAAGGGTTATTTAATTAAGGAACTTCGCGAAAGCGTTGGAAAACCTCCCCTTATCTCTGCACTTACCTGGCCTCGTGATCAGTGTATCTTGAGCCAGTTTCTCGATACAGTTTTACTTCGACAATCAAGTTCTGGAGCAGGTCTAGTTGACCTAGGTGAACCCTAGAACGATTAGGTGTGTGGTATTTTTGTGTCGTGATTATTTTTGTCCATATTCTTTTTGTGTGTATATTTCATTCTTCTGTTAATATATAAGCTATAAAATATATCTATATATCTATATATATATATATATATATATACACACACACACATTCTTTTTCCCCTCCTTTTCTCTACCTTTCTTTCTCTCTCTTCATATCATGGGTACCCCACCTCGAAAAACTCTTGCCGAACTTTGGTACCCCCAACCAGACATTACTTCTTACGGTTCTTGCTTTGGCCGAACTTCGAACGATCCATTCATGCCAAAAATTTCATTGAGAGATCGGATAGACGCGTCTAGGACAAACAATTTGACTCTGCAATCAACTTCGTATCAACCATTTCAAACATTCATCCCTTCTTACGTTGATACCCCTTCTTCGAGTCATGTTGCAACTCCAAGACCTATGTCTATTGCAGAACGTATTGAACAATCTCGTAGCCGATCTTTCACTCCTGTCACCACTTCAAATTCTTGGGATCAACGATTTCATTCACCTTCTTATCCAAATGTTGATCCTACCCCTGTCCAACCATTCAATTCCTACCTGTCATACCCTACTTTTTCACCTTCCCTAGACATTGTTTCTGAACCGCCATTTGGGAATTTTCAGTATCCAAACAACTTTGAATCTTTTACTGAAATCCCTTCACAACCAATGTCTAGTCTAGAACAGTCCTTGGAAGACTTTAGGGTAGCGTCAAGCCAACAGATGATGGATTTGAATGCGTCCATGGCCGCCCTCATACAACCTAGTGACCCGGTAGCTAGTTTTCAACTAGCTCCAAATTTTCCAATGTATGAAGAGGCGGTAGGACAGGATGTGAATTTGAGTGGAGAAAGTGAGCTGTATACCCTTCCAAATCAAATTTACCCGTCTCAAATTGAATCCCACAACTCCTGTGTTGAAAGTCTATCAAGTGTCCCAAATGAATTATCAGTTGAAGATAAAATGTTTAATGAGTTGTGCGACTTTGTAGTATTTGATTTGCCAAATTGTGAAGGGACCTTGCCAAGTGAAACCACACCCAATCCTTTTGACCTCTACACCTCCATCTTAGAACCTGAATTGATTAAAATCCATGCTTTTGATGAGGTGTCTGAGAAAATTGACTTTCACTTGATTAAGGATATTGACGCTAGGACTATTTTGGATGATGAACCCGTAGATTTGACTGAGTTTTTCTCTCCAAATCATCATCCCGAGTCATTAAATGTTTTTCCCGAACAACATATGCGTCTGGACTTTGATGAAATATGCATGGATGAGCTTAACTTTGAGGAGAATTTTGAGGATATTTTTGAGGATGAAACAGTTCTAGATGATGAGTCGGATTTTCCAATTCATCCTGTTCCTTTCACTGACTGTGTACACCCTCCAGAACCCTTAAACGATACCCTTCCTCAACCACTTCCCTCCATCCTTTCCATCGTTCCGACCTTGCAAGAACCCGTACCATTTTCACTTCCTGTGTCTGGTTTACCGAGTTCGGCGTACTCATGGTTTCTTACGAATCTTGAGGGATTTGACCCAATCTCTCGCCGGGTTAATAGATTAGTACAATCGCTGTTTACACATCGCTCATCACAAATTGTGCTAATCTATTCACTCCATTTGCACCCTCAAGTTCGTACTCCACTTCTTTTTCCCTTCCGCCATTCTTCTTCTGATATACCGAGACCGTATCCTGCTTCTATCTCCATACGGTCTCGCGTATTCTCCATTTCTTACCTCTTCACCTTCTTTCCCCAACCACTGCTTCACCATGATAAAATCTTTGAATGGTTGGTGTTAACTTTTGGCCTGTGTAAGGCCTTGTATAGCTTGATACTGTTCTTTCCCCCCTAATCCTGAATTTCAACGCTTAACAGTGGAAACACTGTTTTACTTAAGTTTGAGGGGGACTCTTTTTTGTATATATATATATATTTGTTTTCCTTTTTGTTTTGTATATAATTTGTTTTTAGGGAGCGCCGACAATTTTGACCCTCTTGGTGTAGCCTGACAGTGAGGGCACTGTCAAGTTTAAGTTTGGGGGTGTGCTCGGTAAGCTTTCTTCCTTCGCATTCATTTGTATATTTTGCATTTGCATACCTTATTAAAAACCCACAAAAATTAAAAATTTTCCAAAAAAATATAAAAACTTTGTCGTCAAGTTAGCTAATAGGGTAACTTAGATCTTTATTCCGAAAGTTTAGTTGATATGATAGAAATAACTAAATTCTAGACTTAGGGATTGAAAACCCTAAAAATAACCCTCATTCTGTCTAACTTTGGTAAGAATACGTCCTTACAGTTTTTTTTTGAGAAATAGGTAATCTTGAGTTCAGTTCTTGAGTTAAGTCAAAATGAAGGGAAAGTATTGAAGCTTTACTGAAGAATAAGTCTGAAAAATAGTTTCTTTTCTTGAGTTCAAATTTAGAAAATATATACCCTACAAACTACACTTACACGCACCTTGAAACTTGGGATAGTAGAGGATACCTAGAAATACTCTTGCCTGAAAACCTAGTATGAAAGAAAAAACGGTATTTAAAGCTAAACACCAAAAGAGCATATTGAAAAATATATCCGGTCTTGAAAAAGAAAAAGAAAAAGAAAAAAGAAAAAAATAGAATAAAGTCAAGACCTAGAAACTGCTATTTACGCTTTAAAGTTCACACATTCAGTAATCGGTCGTTAGTGCCTCAAGAAGCATTAATAGTCGCATGAAAGGTGTGTGAGCAACACCGTCCATCATTAAATGAAAAGAAGTAGTATTAGGTATTAGGGCAAGGGTATTATAGCTTGAATTGAATTCTTAAGTGTAGGGGTGCAAATATACACACACGTAGGGGTATACAATCGATGTTTGAATAAAAGGTAGAAATAAAGAATAAGACTTGTGTTTTCTGTAAAGTTGATAAAAATCCCTGATTTGAGGCCTCACTTTAGAAGGAAAACTCAGGAGAACCAACATCTTTCTAAACTTTTTTGGAACGTATATGATCTAAGGCTAAATAGATAGGAGGTGTGAAGCATTAGGGTTGGATATTTCTAACTTAGGATAATAGAGTTTCTAACGTAATAACTAAACTGTAGGAGTAGAATAGACGTTAACTTATGACACTAGCTTGACGGGATTTTGTGGGTAGTATCCGCTGAAAACTCTCAGGAGACAACACTCCTCCTATTAGGGACACCTAGAGGTTTAACGGCTTGTTGCACATGCTCAGTGCAATCGCGTTCCCTGCGAAAGTGCGGTTAGGATTTTATTTTTGTGAATAATTGGTTTTGCTCGGGACGAGCAAAAGTTAAGTTTGGGGGTATTTGTTCATACCAGAATATTGCATTTTATACCGCCCATTCTTATGCTCATGTGTTTATAGGTAGGTGATTGTAATCCGTGTTTGTTACATATTTACAGGTTTCCAGTACAAATATTGCAAATCAAGACAAAATCTCCACAGTTACACCAAATACAGAACATCTGTCACTGCAGATAAAAGCCGGGTTCCGGTCATCCATATCCGTCCAGTGCCGAGTACCAGTTCCAGAGACAAGACATATGACAGTGGTCATTTGTGTCTCGGACAAGCACAGAGCACGAGGGGGGCAGCACAAGAATCAATGGGTGCGCGGAGCTCGAGGGAGATAAAGCCAAAAGTAAAGAAAAGAAAGCAATCTTGGACTAAGGAAATCTGCAGATATTCTGGAAGACTTTTGTGCAGTTTAAAGTTGGCAAACACAAAGACAAATGAAACCAGGGAAGCACCCAAAACCCGACCACCTAACTCCACCATAGGGCCGCGGATCCGCGGCCAATAGGGGGTATAGGCCGCGGATCCGCGGCCGTACTGGCCCCTCTCTCTGTCGTTTTCTGGGGGCTGTTTGGTTATTTCATATGGGATCAGAATTTGGCCCTAGGGTTTCTGTAAGCAGCCTATAAATACTCCAGAATTGAGCTAAGCCAAGAGTCTAATTTCATGTTCATTCTTTGTTCCTCTTTTGTAGTTTTTTGTAGTTCTTCTTCTTCTTCTTCATTCTTTTTCCATGAAAATTGTAGTGAGAGCTTTTTGAGTGGGAGATTAATGAAGATGAGGGTTTTTGCATCATTCTCTTTTGTTTAACTCCCCCTTGAGATTCTTGCTTTCTCTTGATCTTTCAACCTCTTCATTGAGCTTGAAAGGTTAAGAGTTTGTTATTGATCTCAAGGGTCGTATTTTCTTATGGAATTAGCGCTTCATTTCACATGCGTTCTCTACCCTTCTCTTGATCTTGCAACCTCTTGATTGAGCTTGCAAGTTTAAGGGTTGGCTATTGATCCCATGCTTGTCTTGAGTTCTAGTTTCTATTTCTTTTTATTGCTTATTTATTACTTGCTTTTCATTACCTTGCTTTACTTTCTTGCAATTTATATTCATGCACTTAATTACTTGTAATCTTTTCTTTTCTTTGTTCTTTTCTTTTTGTTCTCTCTTTTTGGTTCTTTTTTGTGAATGAATGTAATTATCATTGTTAAGAATAAATACGGTATTGTAAGTTAAGATTTTCTTTTCTCATTTCCTTTTCCCGTTATTTTCCATTAAACTCCGCCCAAACCATACGCAAGCGCTCCGTTAGGCACCCTACCCTAACAAGGTAACGGTGATTCCTAACCACGACCGGTTGCGTTCAGTTTGGCCGGAGGCGAAAGCAAGAGACAAGAACGGAAGGACAAGGGTAAATAAGCCGTATTCCACGAATACCGCGCTTAAATCCCCTAATCCACGTTGTTGCCGATTGCTCTAGCTTCAATTGGTCAAGACTCGGCTCAAAGGTTTTGAGTGCGGATTTCTTTAGCTTATAATCTCGTATCTTTTTCTTAACAACTTTATACTTGCAAATAATACACATAGGTTAGATCGAACAAACATACTCAAATTCTTTATTGACTCATCTAAAACAAGAAAGGACATACAACCATCTCCCTGTGGATCGACCCGTGCTCAACCGGCTAGCTGCATAGCGACACCGTCCTGATCGCGGTAAACTTTAGAACTTTGAACATCCGACACGCTTTTGGCGTGCGATCAGCACACTTGTAATGTGTTGGACCAAAATTGTGTACACATGTTTATTACAAAAGAAATCTTTGAATCTCGATCGGTTTTCTGTTCTGATTGCAGTGTCGGCTCGCAAATGTCATATCCGTGACTTTAAGTGTGTTTTCCAGTATTTTGTCACGAATACCTATAATTTGTATTTACTGAGCAGACACTGGTTAATAATACCGATATATAACAAAATAGATAATGAATGAGTGGTATTAAAATGCAGTTTTCTGTGGTGAACAAATACCCCCAAACTTATCATTTGCTTGTCCCGAGCAAAACAAAAATCCTAGCCACACTTTCGCAGGGAACGCGATTGCACTGAGCACGTGCAACAAGTTGTTAAACCTTTAGGTGTCCCTAGTAGGAGGAGTGCTGTCTCCTGAGGGTTTTCAGCGGATAACACCTACAAAATCCTGTCAAGTTAGTATCGTGAAGAAACTGTTGATTCTAATCTTAAGTTAAGGAACAAAGCTAGAAGTTCCATCATCCTAGTTAGAAACGCCCAACCCTATTTTTCACTTCTCACAATTTATTTAACAAAAGCTTATACACGCCTTTACGTGATTGTGCAAATAGCGTCGACAAGTTTTTAAGAACTTGAGTAGGATCATCATGTCATAAATACGGACCAGGATAGACTTCTAAAGGATCGCACAAGTTTGAAAGGACTTAAGATTTTCTCAAGTTTTGTTCTCCAGTTAGGTTTCAAGTAAGAATTTATATCATTTTTAATAGAGAACCAAGTCTTATTCTTCACTCCTACCTTTCACCTGTTGTTGTTTATACACATATTTCGTGATTGTGCAAAAATGCCTTATAAATATAAACCTTCATATCTCCGCTAAAAAACTGTTTACAATAGAAAACTTGTCTTTGCCAAGATTATTCTCTCACAAAGAACCGTAAGGACTTTTAACTCGGAGAGAACACTTGCTTAGCTTGTTTTATTTGGCGATTGGAAACTTAGCGAGCTTTGGGTCAATGACTCCCAAACCAGATGGTTTTAGAGCATTAGGTGTGGAGACACTCCAAAGACTTAATTACCCAAGATACCAAGGCCACAAAACAAAAGACTCATTTTTTTTGCGTTTAAAATATTCTGAAGGCAGTGTGAACGGAGATATAGCCAACTTTTCTTTTTAATACCGAAAACATGTACATGTGGATAAGGTGTGTAATCACTTTAACAAGGTTCCAGATGGGTTATTTTTCAGACTTTTAGCTTCTATTAAAACCTTAATAATATCCTTTATATTCACTTTACATTGTGAATTATTCTTGATATTACTTAATTCAGAAAAAACCTATTTGATCCTAAAGATATTTATCAATTTTCAAAAAGTTTAAAGACATATCAGACATTTCATCTAATTCTCTCGAAACTCATGACACGTGTAAAGTGATATAAAAGACGTATATCAGCTACAGTTAAACTCAAATGAGGGTTATCTTTCGGATTTTCAATTTCTCGAAAAGGATTTAGTTGTTTCTATCTTATCAACCGAACCATCATACTTTGAGTCTAAGTCCCCCCGCTAGCTAATCATGACGAAAATGTTTTTATGTTTTGAAGAATTTTTTAAATTTCTTATGGGTTTTTTAATAAGTATGAGAATGAAGAAAATGATTCCCAATGGGAACTCTACTTTGATGGAGTATCTTTCATGAAGCAACGAAAGTGAAACACCCCCATAATCAATGCCGGGATAAGTCTTATCTTCGTGACTCCGCAAGGAGGGATATTGCGTTATGCCCTCCCCTTAACAGAGCCAAAGACTAATAACGAAGCTAAATATGAAGCTTTGATAGCAGGTCTCAAGATCGCTATCGACATGGGAATCAAAGACCTCCTCATATATGGAGACTCCCAGCTGATCGTCAGCCAAGTAAATGGCAACTATCAGAAATGCAAGCCAGAGCTGATAAAATATGGCGAAAGAGTGCAGCAACTGCTGACACAAATCTCTTCCTACATCCTGGAGAGTATACAACGTGTAGAAAATAGCAAGGCGGACATGTTAGCCAAATTGACTAAGGAACTGGCCGATGAAGACCTCGATGACGTAAGGATCATTATGCAAAGCCGTAAGATTCTTATGCAAACAAATATATCTTCGGAAGACTTGATAGAGCCATCCGAAAGAAAAGAAACAACCGAACAAGTATCTCTTCAAATAGAGAATGAAGAAAAGGTCAAGGACCGGAGGGAAGTTTTCATAGACTACTTCAAATCCCAAAGAACGCCCAAAATTGCGTCGTTCAAACATTCGCTCATGAAACGAGATTTGTCTTTCGCCTTCGTCAATGATACTCTATATAAAAGATCGTTCGACTGTTTGCGGCTAAGATTCCTGAGACCAGAAGAAGTGAAGAAATCCGTCCAAGAAACTCACGATGGACTTTACGGTTCTCATCAAGCTGGGCTAAAGATGAAGCTGAAGATAAAAAGAATTGGTTATTATTGGCCCACAATGATTCAGGATTGTTTTGAATATGCGAAGCAGTGTCACTTGTGCCAAATTCATGGGGACTTCATCAACCAACATCTAAATCCGCTACACCTAACAATAGCTAGCTGGCCGTTCAAAATGTGGGGAATCGATATAATTGGCCCCATTGAACCAGTATTGTCCAAAGGACATTGGTTCATACTGGCGACGACCGATTACTTCTCTAAGTGGGCAGAAGCAGTATCACTAAAGGAGGTGAAGACGGAGAATATCTTCCATTTCTTCAAAGCCCATGTCATCTATCGGTTTGGCACTCCATGACGAATTATATCGGATAATGGGCCGGCTTATAGAAGTCATAAAATCAGCCGCTTCGCGCAATGGCATAAAATAGGTTGGAGATACACTTCAGTCTATAATTCTCGGGCCAACGGTCTTGCTGAAGCTTTCAATAAGACCTTGATAAAAATTATAAAGAAAACAGTGTCCAAAAACAAAAAGGACAGGCACGAAAGGCTGCATGAAGCTCTCTGGGCGTACCGAACAACGTTCAAGACAACAACGAACACAACAGCATACACGTTGGTATTTGGCGCGGAAGCGTGATCCCCCTGGAAATAGAACTTCCTTCTCTACGAATAGCAGTTTGATACAAGCTGACACATGAAGAAAATGCTCATCTTCGGCTTGAGGAGCTCGATGCCCTCGATGAAACTCGCCTTATAGCACAGCAAAACTTGGAGGCTTATAACGTTAGGATGACACGGTCATATGAAAGACTGACTAGGCCGAGAACATTTTGCCAAGGTGAACTCGTATTAGTCATCAAAAGACCAATGATTCCCAATCGTGCAAAATTGGGGAAGTTCGAGCTGAACTAGGAAGTTCCGTATATTATAGATAAAGTCTATCGAGGTGGAGCCTACCTGTTTATGGATATGGATGGCGAAAGACCCTTACGGCCAATAAATGGCCGATTCCTCAAAAAATATACGCTTGACGAGTCACGACTTAGGTCAATGATAGATGACGACGCTTGTATCTGCTCGCTATCTTCATGAGTCAGGACTCTGAGAGTAGTATCCAAAAAGCTCCGTCGCTTCAAAAATGGCGATAATGGACCAAGAAGTCCTTAAACTAACTATCGTGTCAAACATGGCGACAATGGACCGAGATGTCCCTAAACTAACAACGGACCGAGATGTCCCTAAACTAAAATTTCTCCTCAAACATGGCGACAAGAGACCGAAATGTCCCTAAACTAGCGCACCGCCCTAAATACGGCGATTTCCTTCCTTGAGATCTATATTGCAATCGAAGTCTCAACGGCGAGGGTTGCAGCTCAAGTCCCACCGGCAAACAGATGGGCACCTGCGGCGAAACCACTCTCGGGTATTCCATCGTAAAAAAACTGAAATGACGACATATTCCTAATTTCGGGTCTTGACGGCAACTCATATAAAGCTTAAAGACCATTGGAGATCATCCTACCCAAGAAGGGTGCGGTTATGACTCATCGGGGCTCCAAATTGACCCTATCCTCAAGTAAAAAGCGTCATGGAAAATTCCTAATGCTTGCTCTTCCGACAGTAATATAACCTAAGGAGATTACTTGAAGACGTCTTGTCCAGCCTCGAAGGGATCAAAGACACGACAGTCACGGGGCTACTCGAACAACAGCTTAAAGATTTCATATCGAGGAATACATCAGCCAATGCGACGGTACCATGGACTAAAACCATAGAACCACAAGCCTAACGAACTTCTGTCGTAAAAGGAATGAGGGTTATCTACATACAATGTTAGGATAAGTTTACCTGTAAATCCAAAGAAGGTAAACTAAAAACACTCTGAAATGAGAACGTAAACTAGAGATTCCGAAACGAGTGAATAAACTACAGACTCCGAAATGAGCACGTAAATTAGAGACTCTGAAACGAGTGAATAAACTACAGACTCCGAAATGAGTACGTAAACTAGAGACCCCGAAACGATTGAATAAATTAGAGACTCCGAAATGAGTACATAAACTACTTCATGCCAAATCAAGATATCAAAAGATAGAGAGGTGCAAGCATGGAATAAAATATGTGTTTTATTCATAAACCAAAATGAATACAAGATACAAAAAAAGAAGAAAATATACAGCGGCAAAAATTTTAAGACTGCGGACAGTTTAATAAGCCATATAGATCATCATTTTTCCACCAAACCTCCACCTCAAGCTCTAGTAGTGCCACAAGCTGAGTCCCTGCTTGTGCCTGTTGTTTTTGGTATAAAGAAAACAGATGCTCAAGCTCTATCTCGGCAGTTTTGAGGGTCTTAACCATTTCGCGTGTAAAAATGACGGCTTTATCAAGAGCCACCACCTCCATAATTTCCTCCTGAAGGACCTGCTAAATTTCATAGACCTGAGTAGTCTTGGTTGTGAGCTGGGCTTGAAGCCCCCCCAAAGCCTTTGAAGCCAACTCTCTCTTCGAAAACTTCTGGTTGAGCCTTTTCTCACAAGACTGAAGATTGACCGCACACCGATTAATCCATTCATGCAAGCGGACTTTACCAAATAGGATATCAGAGGAAAGGCGTACGCATTCGATTCCATGTAGAGAAGACTCCACTTGACAGCAATATTTCACCCAAGTACGCACCAGCGCCTCGTCATGGTATGTGGTAAGGACGGACAAAGAAGCGTTAGCTTCAATGGCAAATTCCTTAGCCATGACGGAAGTTCCAGCACGAAGATCTTCAATAAGATTTGCCAGTGAGTGGATACTCTGTTTCGCCATCCTCTCAGACATACGTCTGGCGTAAGGGCCTGGCAGCATGCAAATATGGGACTCTAGCGGAGTCAGGGTTGGCAAAGCTGTGAAGATACATGTATGATTAGTCGCCTTTCCGAACGGGGAATAAGTAAAAGAATACTATAGCTAAAATGTCACTTACCCATGGCCACAGAAGGCAGATCTGAGAAATCCCCAGGCCCATCAAGAACTTCAACTTCGTCCTCAGCCTCTAGGACCGTGGTTTAAAGTAAAAGGGCACATCAGCATCGTTATGAAAATATAATATGGAAGGAAAAGGAATACCAACCTTCGTCGGAGGAAAAGACGATGCGCTGGGGGGTATCGCTTGCGGGGCCTCCATGTTAATTAGACGAAGGAAAGTTTCCTCCAGAGAACAATCTATAATAGAGGACGCCAACTCTCACAGTTTTGAGAGAAAGAAAGGGTTATACATACGGAAAGATCGTTATATATATATATATATATATATATATATATATATATATATATATAAGATCGCTTTCAATACTTCGTCCATTCTGGACGGGAGGGATAGCAGCTTCAGTAATCTCCTCTGCACCCTCCTTTGCGTCACTGAAAATATTTACAGTATCTATGGCCGGTCCGGCAACCTCCACTAAAGGAATAGAATCCATCATCGGAGGCTCTAAGGCTCGATCTGGGCTCAAAACTAGGTGCGATCTGGGCTCGTAACTGGGCCCTATAAAAGAAAAACGTGTAAAGAAGAATGCGATATGAAAGCAATATAAATTATTTACTGAGAGGGATATAAAAGATATATACCAATATTCCAAGGAGCCTGAAGTATAGCCTTTTCGAGCTGCTGCTCTTTTTTGGTTAGTCGCGCTCTTCGGGCTTCGATCGAAGATAAATCCTTGCCCGCCTTCAGAGCAGCCTCGTCTTTAGAAGCGACCAATATTGGTTATTTGAGAGTCCGTTCTTCTTCCAGCGTTAAAGGAACTACTGGTAACATAGTAGGAGCCAGGTCAACATCACGAAATTTAACAGGGGGAAAGCATCCCTTCTTGGGACGTACGTTTTCAGTTTCATCCTGTGAACGCTTCAAAACCTTGGTCAACTGAGCGGCCTCCTCGGCAGATATACCAGGGAAGACGAGACCATCGCCTTGTTCATATGCAGATATAGGCTCATCATGAATGAGAGGCTCAGTTTCGAGCAAAGTATCGAGTAAACGAGCGGCCGATTTCTTCCTCCTTTTAGGGCCCGAGTTGAAAGGATCCTAGGCACCCTAGTGAGGTCTCACAAGGCATCATCCATACCAATTTCTAAAAATTACGGTGCCGAGAAACCCTAGAACGGATCGTTGGCTAGAAGTATAGGCGAAGCAAGCAAGCAAACGGAAATATAGCTAAAGGGAAGGGGGCTACAACCTTTGTAGATCCGGTCCACCACTTCCTAAGCTCCGCGATGATCTCCCTCCACTGTCCAAATCGAATCTTGGGCTCTAGCGTCGGCTTCATCGGAGAAAAAGCGGGCTAGGTCATCGACGACGATGCCGAAGATGATCTACGTCGAGGCATCGCTAGATCAAGCTCCAACTTCACCAAGTCAAGAAAACTTATGAAGGAAACACCCTATACTACTTGGCAAGAAGTAGAGGATGAAGAAATAGGAAGTGGGTAGACTTTAGATTTGGATTTCTCACACTTTTTCATCAATCACTATTGATGTAGCAAGCTTTCTTCTCATGGAAGAAGAAGATGAAGAAGAAGAAGAAGATATCATAAGTTATGTAAATTAGATAAATAAATCAATACTTATCATTTACTAACCCTTGGTTAAGTGTAGAGAATGTACTATGGTTAGTTCATATGGTTAGGGTTAAGCATGAGACAAGAATGGTGACTTAGTCAAAGTTTCATGAATGTTCAACTAAAAACAAAAATAGCAACCATTCTTTTCTCATCTTTTCCAAAAATAAATAAATAAATAAGTAAGAAAAAAGAAAACCCTAATCATAAACTTAACCATGGTTTAATTCTTTACACTAACCCTAGCTTGCATGTATCATCAAACAGGATACAATCTTGTGCACAAAAGTATATCATATATACAACTTGCGCACTTCAAGTGAGTAAATCCATTTAAAGTGAACCAATACTAGTTAATGCAAAGTAATATATCAAATATATAATTATACATTAAATCATTAAATCAACACTTGATTCAATGATCCGGTCATATCGCATATAACCGACTAGTATCCAATGTATCGGCTTATCGAAACAATCCTTGATTCGATAACTAGGTTATATCGCATACAACCATTCGACACATTCATCGCGAGAATGAAATACGGTATCACATACACGCATTATTCTCGGTCCCGCATATATCTCATATGCGCTCCTATTTCATTTCGCTTGAGCCAGGAAACCTCTGTGTAGGACTCTAAAGACTCGTCAATACGCCGGCAGCGGATGATGATCATATCAAACATCCACAAGCCGCAAGCGGTCTGCCAAACATAACGGCCACCCGGGTATTGAGCGATCAGAAGATCGACGAGCAAGCCCGCTCACACTCCTGTGAATCCAACCAGTAACACTTACCGTACAGTCCGGTCTGTTCGTCTGATATGTCGCATATCTCGCCTAAGGGTGGTAAACGTTAGACCCCAATAGCTCGATAAGTCATGCCGACGTGAAGTCCATGACATGTGTGAAACTACTGATAACTCTTACCAGTATATCACTGCAACCCTGGCCAGGGATTTCCTGTTATGGCCAGTCGAGCATAGCGCAACATCAACCCCCAATACCGGGAGAGACGAATCCCCTCCTATCGCTCATTGCCTCCATGTGAATCGGGACTGTACCTAAAAACCACCTATTTGCACAACTCAGTAGAGCCGTGGTAGGGTGGAAATCAAAGCACAGTGGGAGACACACAAGACTCTATGACGATCTCGGGTCAACAGACTAAGCTGTACCAGTGTCACCAGAGAACTGCCATCTGACGTGAGGTATAATACCATCTGGGAGTTCTCGGCGAGTCCGTTCAGTGTACCCAGTCTCCACTGAGCACCCGCATACCATCTTCGATGTCAAACACCAATGGATATGGGATCATCCATCGCCCATCACATGGGTCGAGAAGATATACGCTAGTCTACTCTGGAATACCGATGCCCCGTCTCGATATTCCCACGACTAGGAATAATGAAGGATGTACTCATTGGCTACCCAGGCCCCACTAGTATGATCTGCATCATAGTCCTGGAAGTCGAGTACACATCCTAAGGGCTTTATCAACATGTAACAGAGAGACAGAAAGTATACACGTTAAGATAAAGAGCAACCAGATAGCGTACCATCATGTCGAGCAAGAAAGTCCTACCTATATATGTCCCAGCATCCACTACAATATACATCCAATGTACAGTAATGGCCTCTAGGGCATACATATAACTAACAATCTCCCACTTGCACTAGGGCCATCTGTAGCAGTGGTTGCAGTATCACATACTCAACCATCCCCTAAAAGTCTCTCTTTGGGAAAAGGCCTTCGTGAGTAGATCCGCCGTGTTCTCCTCTGAGTCTACTCTCCTAACCTCGATCACCCTGGAGATCAACTATCTCCATGATCAGGTGATGCTGCCTCAGAATATGTCTGGGTCACTGATGCGACCAGGGTTCCAGGGCCGAAGCCACACTTCCATTGTCATACAATGGCAGGAACCTAGTTCATCTTATGAACCAATATATACCCAAACTGCCTCTTTGGTAGTATCATTAATAGCGATGCTACCAGCCTTTATCGTCTAGTTTGTCACGGTATCCAGCTTGGAAATCTTCCAACATACCGTCCCTTTACTGAAGGTAAAGACAATGCCTGTGACTGACATTTAGTCGTCTTTATCATCCTGGAACTCTTCCAGTGATTCTCCCCAGGATCGATTGATACCATCTCACTTCATCTAGTGAGAATCCTAGCATCCAATTACATCTATCTCATAGATGAAAACTCATGATTTAGGAGGTATCACTTTGATCCTATTTGGAGAATCTTTGTGCTAATAGGAGATTGACCGATCGTAGCATAGGAAACTATTTTCCTATCAAGAGTATGTAATCCACGTACTCTACGAGGATCATTACCATACTCTATACTACCCTTTTGTATATACAAGGTTCATCTACCATTTTGATGAAGTCAAACTATTTGACTAACTCATCAAAACAGATGTTCCAACTCCGCGATGCCTGCTTCATCACATAAAACATCTTGCACACGTTTCCGCTGCTCCCACTGTTTACGAAGCCCTCTGGCTGTGTTCTTATAGACGTTCTCTTCTAAATCATCATTTAGAAAAGCAGTCATCACACCCAACCACCAGATATCGTAGTCATGGTATGTAGCCGTGGCGAGTAGGATTTGGATGGACTTAGGCATAGTCCCTGGAAAATGGTTTCATCATTATCCACGCCTGGTTGATGACGAAAACCTTTAACAAGTCTAGCTTTGAAAGTCTCAACTTTTCCATCTACACCAAGTAATCTTCTCAAGATATACTTGCTCTTGATGGGGATTTAACCCTTCAGATATAGCAACCAAAGTCCATACTTTGTTGGTGTATAAGGATTCCATCTCAGATCACTAAGCATCCAGCCATTCTTACAGAGTTCTACCCCCGATGGCCAGCTCGAAAGTAGTTGGGTCATCATCTCATGATGCAATCCTCGCTCCCACTGTCATCGAGAAACCGAAGTATCTCTCAGGTGGGTGAGGAACCCTACTAGATCGGCGGAGAGGCTGAGGTTCGTTGGAATCTACTGAATCCTTTGGTTCTACTAAATTATCTGCTGTAGTTTGTATAGCTGGAACCTTTCCAGTTCTATATTACAGACCTTGCCTCGAGCTTGTCCGGATTTTGCTTTTAGACATAGGCCGGTCAACCCCAAATCTTAACTAGCTTAAGATATGGGCTCTTCTCTTTCCATATCACATATGAAGCGGTAGGCAACTGATTTGATTGGAACCCTATTCAATAGGTATGCAGCTTCTCAAGCGCATAACTCCCAAAAAGGAAACATGTAACTCAGTAGTACTCATCATAGAGCACACCTTATCATATAGGGTGTGATTGCTCTGCCCCGATGCACCAATGTGCTATGGTTATTCGGAGGAGTAATGCTGAAAGAGAATCTCATTCTCCTTTAGAATAATCCAGGAATTCCATGCACAAGTATTCTCCTCCTTGATCTTATCAAAGGACATAATACTTATACCCGTATTTTGGTTCTCTACTTCCAACTTATATTCTGTGAATACCTCAAAAGCTTTGGACTTATGTTTCAACAGGAACATACGACTGAATCTTTAGAGATTATCAGAGAATATAATGAAGTATAAAGAACCAGTCCTGGCATGTGTAGACAGGAGACCTTACATACATCATAATGTATCAGTCGCAAGAGTTTACTAACTCTTTCTCTGTTTCCAGTAAACGGAGCTATGGTCATCTAATCTTTGTGACATGACTGGCAAGTTTCATAAGATGTAAATTCAAACTGATTTAAATATGCATCTAAAATGTAACTTCAACCAGTCGGGTCGCATTGATATGACCTAGTCTACAATGCCTCAAGAATGATTCGTTCATTTCTGAACTCTTCCTCTTGTGTGTGTTCAGTATACAAGGAACTGTAGTTTGATTTAGAATGTCAATGCTTTTAGATAACGTGCCTGAACCGATCAACTTTTGATATAGGAAATGTTCAAAACATTATCCAACAATACAAAATTATATCATTTCTTTACTAATAAAGAGACTGATATGATTTTGTATATCAGGTTCGGTATCTAATAGCATTTGTTCAGAATCAATGTATTGGTAATACAGGGTGACAGTGACCAACAGACTTGGCTGCAACACTTGCCCCGTTTTCTGCCTCATGAAACTTATCACCCGTTCTCAGTTTTTCTACATTTTTGTAGCCCTATGTAACATATTACATATCTGGGATCCTGATCCGGTATCATATACTCAGGATGCAGAGGATACTGAGAAACAGTTATTTGTAATGAACACACCCGAAGGAGATGCATCTCATGCACTTTCTTCGTTTGGGCGGCATGGGAATCCTGGCATTCCCCTATTTCCTGCTCTGTCTTATAACAATTATAAGTTGGAGCGGGACCAACGTTCCCCAGCTCAGTATAACAAACGGGTTCGGTTAATACATCCATATTATTATCTTGATTAAGGCGTGATATGGTCGCTACCTGGAGAGAGAGAGAAGAAAACACTCAGCGTGCGCTCTTGCAAGATCATATTGGTTATATATTTTATCTAATCAGGATGGCTCCCACTGTTTTTATCAAATCTTCCTTCAAACCTTAAAAGGAAAGACTAGCCGGGATTAATTACACTCTACAAGTTCGCCAATCTTTCAGCCAGGCTAGTGTCGGTACTTTGAGGGAGGTTCCCCGTGCTTTCGCACGGACCTAATAACTGTAAACCTCGTTTTCCCAGAGGCGTAACCCCGTTGACACCTTTCTAGACACCTATTTGATCGGCTAATTGCAAAGTGCAAAACTCTCCTAGGAGTAACAATTACTCGCAGTGGGTATCGGGATCCAACTATCATATAGAAGGTATGCAATCTCATTGCAAATTTCAACACTTGAAACTCCCGATAAAGGTTTTTACCCCTAGCACCTATGACCTTAACTATGGTCAACAAATCATAAGTACTAGTCAAGTTCTACCCGTTATTTCGTGATTAATTAGACCCACCCACATGACCCTTAACTAAGGTCAACAAAGTCACGCGACTGTCCTAACTAATCGCATCATATGCGGTGTAGGAAGACATCACTTAGCTACCGTACACTGTACCTTGACTATGGTCAACAAACACAGCACGAATACTAAGTACTCTACTTCCTAAAATGACGGAGGGTTGCAACTGGTTTTTATGAAAACCTTTAACGCTTTGAACTTGATCTCGTTGCGGAATCAAATAGTTTTTAAGTGGAATGTTTTTGAAGCTTTTCTAGTTTTGCTAAAGGGGTCACTCCCGGTGAAGGGATAGTCGGCCCTTTCCTCGTCGAATGAGGTGCGGGATATATCATATATATCACTGTGCAAAGCGGAAACTATAGAAGCGATCAAATGACAAACCGAGGGTTGTAGCATCTGCCAGTTATTGCTAAAGGAGTCACTCCCGGTGAAGGGATTTCGGTCCTTTCCTCATCGAATAAGGTGCAGGATGTTCTATAATGAACACCGCGATGCAAAGCAAGAACTGTAGCTACCTGTTTTTATTTTGAAATTCGATTCCACAACATCAATTAGGTTTATTTTCTTTCATTAATCTCATTAATGAATATCCCATCATTTAATTCCACCTAAACATCACAGATAAATATAACGTACGCTTATGCCATCCGCATTCGCCTCGATGTCCTGTCTGCACCGTTAGGTTAGGTAACTAACGGCAGAGCGGGGCAGGGCTAGCGCGGGTGTAAAACATAAGCAACGTTTATATAATATATCATATATATACTATATAAAATATCTGTCACAGAACATCACATGATCACATTACAGATAACGCAGCAGAAAATATCATATGAAATATTGGATATACTAGGACGTCCATGTTTTCAATACGAGCCAGTATAAAACACGGATTCCACGGTCGTGATGAATAGCCAATCCCACACCCCTAGACCCCTACGAGAGCGGCAAGCAACCCTACCAATTCTAGAGTTAGGAGACCCGGACTCGACTCCTCGAGATGGTCTCCCACTGGACCCTAGAACCTGGTTACTTGTGCTCCCCTCCTTGGGTCTATCCTAATGCGGAAAAGTAAATAATATACAAACGGTGACATCTTCCACAACCTGGAAGTGCCCCAATAAAAGAATATTACATACAAGTTTTTACATGAATGAAAAGGAAAAACACTCATCTCACATAAAAATCCCCCGGCTATTCAAACACGACGATCCAATATAACATATCCAGCAACACATAACATCACATGTCATCAATGTAAGTAAATAAGCGCATCCCAATTGTCGTTGACATATAGCAACGAAACCGGCGATATCACATATTACACTTACGGTCACAGAAAAGAAAGTGTAAAACTGCAATAGTTGGAATCCGCAATCACCTCAGACATCGCATGCCTGACCAAATGAATTCCTTAGACATCGCATGCCTAACAATTATAAACCCCGCATTTTGGTCCCATTATCGAAAACTCTTTTCAATATCAAGTCGGGCAATTCAACTAGATTCCCGACGTCCTGATCGAATGCTCGTCGCAAACTTTAGTAGACGGCCGCACCCCCAGATGCCGTCGACGAAGTGCACTAAGGCGGAACACCGCTGCGCGAGCACCCGAATGGATGCTTTCGGTGACAGGGTTCTCCTACAGTCACTTGGTCGAGGCTTTGGGGCGTAGCTGTCTATTAAGTTTACCCGGCGAGTATCCGCGTACGCTACGTGATTGCGACGGACTTTTGATCACATCAAAATTCCGTGGCAACCGATCATCTGAGACTAAACTGCTATGTTTATAATATTCAAATTAGTTATCTCATAACTACCTGTGGATTCCAAATATTGTATCACATTCCAGATAAATGGAAAATGTTAAACTTTCCGATCGAACAATCGAACACCCAAGTTTTCCCGAAACAGCTCAACACATGAAATAAGTTTAACAGCATTCAGTTCGTGCCTCAGTAGCAACGGTCCAGCCGTAGAAGGGTCAAGCCAACGCCTCACATGTGGCACGCAGTACTGCCCCAAACCCGAAGGTTCAAAGGGCAGTTCAAGATGGTCATATAATCGAGTTAAGGTTTGTTGTCTTCTAGAGGGTCCATTGCGTTACTTGCACTACTTAGTATGTCGTTAAACTACGGAAAAATCCAACAATTGGAAATTTCCCGACAATAGAAAACTTGGGTATTTATATCCGGTCGAACTTTTTAACATATCCTAAAATTATCCGGAAAAGCACACTGACAAAATTAGACAATCCGATCGATACACCGAGTCCCCAATACAACCCAGAAAATTCAACTCTTGAAAAATATTAAAAACATCCAGAACACACAAGAAACACCAACAGAAACAACTGAAGAAAACTCACAGCCTGATCATCACAGACGGCCGCGGAACCGCCGCAAAAGGGGGGTCAACGCCGCTGTTCCGCGGCCGTACTGTAAAGTTAGGCTGTCGTTTTCTGCAGTTTTTCTTAGAATTTCCTGCACATTTCTCTGCAAATTTTTAATCTACAAAAATCCACATTTTACAGAATTGTCCAGAGAGCATTTTCAAGTCGGGGTTTTGGGTCGATCGGACTTCTAACTCCGTCGGGACTTCGCCTAAGGCTCTAGCTAGGCTCTGATACCAGTGAAAGGTTCCTAGGCACCCTAGTGAGGTCTCACAAGGCATCATCCATGCCAATTTCTAAAAATCACGGTGCCGAGAAACCCTAGAACGGATCATTGGCTAGAAGTATAGGCGAAGCAAGCAAGTAAACGGAAATATAGCTAAAGGGAAGGGGGCTACAACCTTTGTAGATCCGGTCCACCACTTCCTAAGCTCCGCGATGATCTCCCTCCACTGTCCAAATCAAATCTTGGGCTCTAGCGTCGGCTTCATCGGAGAAAAAGTGGGCTAGGTCATCGACGACGATGCCGAAGATGATCTACGTCGAGGCATCGCTAGATCAAGCTCCAACTTCACCAAATCAAGAAAACTTATGAAGGAAACACCCTATACTACTTGGCAAGAGGTAGAGGATGAAGAAATAGGAAGTGGGTAGACTTTAGATTTGGATTTCTCACACTTTTTCATCAATCACCATTGATGTAGCAAGCTTTCTTCTCATGGAAGAAGAAGATGAAGAAGAAGAAGATATCATAAGTTATGTAAATTAGATAAATAAATCAATACTTATCATTTACTAACCTTTGGTTAAGTGTAGAGAATGTACTATGGTTAGTTCATATGGTTAGGGTTAAGCATGAGACAAGAATGGTGACTTAGTCAAAGTTTCATGAATGTTCAACTAAAAACAAAAATAGTAACCATTCTTTTCTCATCTTTTCCAAAAATAAATAAATAAACAAGTAAGAAAAAAGAAAACCCTAATCATAAACTTAACCATGGTTTAATTCTTTACACTAACCCTAGCTTGCATGTATCATCAAACATGATACAATCTTGTGCACAAAAGTATATCATATATACAACTTGCGCACTTCAAGTGAGTAAATCCATTTAAAGTGAACCAATACTAGTTAATGCAAAGTAATATATCAAATATATAATTATACATAAATCATTAAATCAACACTTGATTCAATGATCCGGTCATATCGCATATAACCGACTAGTATCCAATGTATCGGCTTATCGAAACAATCCTTGATTCGATAACTAGGTTATATCGCATACAACCATTCGACACATTCATCGCGAGAATGAAATACGGTATCACATACACGCATTATTCTCGGTCCCGCACATATCTCATATGCGCTCTTATTTCGTTTCGCTTGAGCCAGGAAACCTCTGTGTAGGACTCTAAAGACTCATCAATACGCCGGCAGCGGATGATGATCATATCAAACATCCACAAGCCGCAAGCGGTCTGCCAAACGTAACGGCCACCCAGGTATTGAGCGATCAGAAGATCGACGAGCAAGCCCGCTCACACTCCTGTGAATCCAACCAGTAACACTTACCGTACAGTCCGGTCTGTTCGTCTGATATGTCGCATATCTCTCCTAGGGGTGGTAAACGTCAGACCCCAATATCTCGATAAGTCATGCCGACGTGAAGTCCATGACATGTGTGAAACTACTGATAACTCTTACCAGTATATCACTGCAACCCTGGCCAGGGATTTCCTGTTATGGCCAGTCGAGCATAGCGCAACATCAACCCCCAATACCGAGAGAGACGAATCCCCTCCTATCGCTCATTGCCTCCATGTGAATCGGGACTGTACCCAAAAACCACCTGTTTGCATAACTCAGTAGAGCCGTGGTAGGGTGGAAATCAAAGCACAGTGGGAGACACACAAGACTCTATGACGATCTTGGGTCAACAGACTAAGCTGTACCAGTGTCACCAGAGAACTGCCATCTGACGTGAGGTATAATACCATCTGGGAGTTCTCGGCGAGTCCGTTCAGTGTACCCAGTCTCCACTGAGCACCCGCATACCATCTTCGATGTCAAACACCAATGGATATGGGATCATCCATCGCCCGTCACATGGTTCGAGAAGATATACGCTAGTCTACTCTGGAATATCGATGCCCCGTCTCGATATTCCCACGACTAGGAACAATGAAGGATGTACTCATTGGCTACCCAGGCCCCACTAGTATGATCTGCATCATAGTCCTGGAAGTCGAGTACACATCCTAAGGGCTTTATCAACATGTAACAGAGAGACAGAAAGTATACACGTTAATATAAAGAGCAACCAGATAGCGTACTATCATGTCGAGCAAGAAAGTCCTACTTATATATGTCCCAGCATCCACTACAATATACATCCAATGTACAGTAATGGCCTCTAGGGCATACATATAACTAACACGAGTTAGCACTAGTAGAAGGACGCTTCCTCCCCTTAGGAACTTTTGCACGGTGCTGGCCAATCTCGCCTTCGGGATCCGAATTTGGTGACGCCGCTGCTGGTGCTTTAGGAAGAGTCTCTGCCCCAATTCTAGTGCGAACCGGCATACTAGCGGTACGGGGGACCGATTCTGTTCGAGTGGCTTTAGGAATAAGCACTGAATCACTGTCCCTCAGAGGAGGGCAAATGACCGACCGTGGCCGCAATAAAGCATTGATGGCTTGAGTTGGAGCATAGGCGTTACATTCGAAGAGCACCTGTCTCCCTCTGCGATGATGGGACTAACCCGGTGACGATCCCGGCCCTTGAAGGGTCCTACGGGCCTTAGAATATAGTCGGGCTCGGGGATCATGAAGAGAGAACTAGTATTTAACCTCATGAAATGATGAATAACGTCACGGGCAGTCTCCAGCAAGAGAGTAGGCTTGACTACGAAGGATTCAAGGGGGACTCCCTGGTTGTAACCTAGTTGCTGGGCAAAGCGATGCAGATTATACCGTATGAAGAAAGTAGTGTCATTTAGTCGGAACACTAAGTACCCCGACCTGATTGAATATAAATGCATGATCTCTTTGTGTTTTAAAGCCGGCGACCCATTTTTCAACAAATCAAATAACTGTTAAATAGGCCCCGCTGGTGCAGAAAGGACCCGATCATTGAAAATCATACCGCCTTCGTTTGAATACGGGTTAAGCAATACACGGAAAGCCCCCAACTGAGTCGGATCAGGGGCGGAGGCATCAACCAATCTCATGACTCGAGGGAAGGTGTATGACTTATAGAAATCAGGCTGCCGGTGCATAGCAAACGCGCCTAACACATGCATCTCGATCCAGGATGTGAAGTAGTGGAGGGAGAAATTCACGGAGTCTGCACTTGGGTTTGAAGTGTTGGCGGCGGTACTTAAATAATGATATGGGTGTGATAACCCTGCAACGCCAATGGACAATCGCGCTCCTTCGGCTATGCGATGTGCAGGGTAGAAGACAGAGGCTCTCATAAAACGGCGGTGCATTGGCATAGCGAACCAGCTGAGACAGAGACTGATGAAGCCTACAAAGAATGTTTCTTCGTCTATTCCAGGAGCAGCGATTGCGGCAGAAGTCACGGCTGACGAATTTGGAATATAAAATTACAGCAGATTTTCTTCTTTGGCCGGAAATTTCTCCAAGCCGAATCTGAAGGCATTCTCGACCTTCACAAATTTCGGCGCTTTCTTGGATACATCATCTTTACGAAGAAAGCAAGTGATGAAAGCATCAAAAGTAACACTTTGCCCTTCCGATGCCACGAAAAGGCTCTCAAAAATGCCTAAGGCCTTGATTAGACTCAGGTGCTTATGCTGAACGGCATTCTCGGTTGTCAATCCTTCAAGCATGGCTAGCACTGTAGCGAAAATATACTCGTCGGGGGTTAATAATTCTTCATAGTGCTCTCCCCTAATTGGCAGCCGAGAAATTTCTCGGAATTCCTCCAGCGAAATGGAGACTTCGCGGTCCCTTAGTAGAAACGTATTCGTTGGAAGATTCCACTGTTTTGAAAAAGCCTTGATCCACCAGACGTGAGGAGCATGGTAGTAGAACATCAACACGTACACCGCTTGATACAACTTAACTTTCTGATACCAAGAGCATTGGGAGGAGAGAATATAACGGGCTTAAAGAAGGTAGCCCACCGGATGCTGTGGGATGACGCCTATCTTGTAGACCTGCCCCCAAGGTCAAGCTTCGCCTTAGCATATCCGGCATCCCAGAATGTCGATAGCTACTAAGGGCTAATTGGGAATCCCTGTCGTTGATGGCTCGAGCCGGCCTTCAGGTGTCCAATTAACTGCCTCCATTGTATATGCAGTACGCGGACGCTCCGTAAATAAAATCGAGCGGATGGGTTCTGTTGGTACTCCACATGTAAAATTATGGCGGCCCCTGATAATATGACCGTACCAAATTCCCCATAGGAGAAGGCTTTTTTTGTTATTGTCATATTCCCTAATCATAACCATAGTTTTCTCGTCTGATGGTGACTGTGGGAAAGCGACCTCTGAGCGGCTATAGTGAAAGTAGGGAAGTGAGGCCATTGTACCTAAAAAAAGAGGGACAACAAAAAAAACCATTAACAAAAGGTGTGAGTTCATTTTATGGGACCACTAACCTTCACGAAATCAAAATGGTGGCTCATCAATGATGATGCAAGATGAGCATTGTGAAAATCCAAAAGGATTCTCATTAAATAAACAACGGAGTTTAAAAAACTCTCAACATCCTCGAAAAGCAAGTTCTGTTAAAAATAAACAACAGATTCAAATCTGTAAAAAGGGTATTAAACCCCTGAGAAAGAAAATGCTCGAGAACAGGAAAGGGAATAAAATTCCCAAAAGTTCTAAAATCTTTCAAAACTAAGCTCTGTAAGACAGTGAAATTAAATTCCTCCAACAATGGAATTAAATCCTAAAAGTCCCCATGGTGGGAAACAAAGAAAATGGAATTAAATTCCAAAGATTCTCAAAGATCAGTGATAGGGTAAAACCAGGAGAACCAAAGATTCTCGCTAATTCAAGACCCATGGTCAACTTAAAAAAAGAGAGTTTTTTTAAATCTTTAAGAGATTAGTTCGAGAAAAGTGTAATGCTCTGTTAATGGATTTAAAATCCAAAACGAAAAAGGGTATTCTAAGAGATGAATTCTGTTCATAATTCTTATCAAAAAGAGTTTTTTTGCAGAGTTTAACTCTGATCAGAAGGGATTCTGTGGACAGAGAGCTAAGCTCTAAAAGGAGAATTAAATTCTTAAGGAAAAGAGCTAAGAAAGAATATGAAAAAATAGTGGTCATCTCAAAGGCCAAAGTGTAAGGCTACGCCAGTGCCTGGCCATCAATCCGTGGCCAAACGCGGAACAAAAACTTTTTAAAACCCGGCACTAATGGAACCCGATTCCCGGATCAACCATTAACCCTATACTAGTTAACTGTAAAAGGAGTTTAGAGAGGTTATACCAATCGATCCGTGTCCTTGGGTCTTCAACCTCTGTCCCAAGTCCCCGCGGCTTCCTCGATCAAGTTCGGTCTCCGGCCTCCCTCGTCGAAGACGATCCACGTCGAGAATTAGTAATACGGGCTCCCGCTTCAAAACCGAAGCAACTCGGGCATCCAATTTGCTAGCTTAGATACTCAAGATGAAGTAGAGATAGTATGTGAATACTTTGTCTCAATGCACCCAAGGATTTGGGTGGAGATGAATGAAGTTGCCAAGTATGAGAAATGTGAAGCATAAGAATTTTTGCTTGTGAGGAAAAATCATGGGCTGTTGATTTTTAGTAAGTGTTTTAAAGCAACACAAGAAAAAAAACCCTGCACCCAAAAACGTTCTCTGTTGTTTTTATGGTGTAGTGTGTTGTTGTGGTTTTAGTAGCACTTAAAGAAAAAATTCACACTTCAAAAAAATCAACATCCACACATACACCATCAAAATATCTCACTAAATATCCTAACCATGACAAAACCCATCAATGCACAAATGCAAGTACCATCCAAGACTTATGAATTTGGCAGCACAAGAATTAGCCAATAAAACATGACTCACACTTCTCACAAAAATTAAACATTAAACTAAATGTTTAAACAAAAAAGAGAATGGCAACTTCTAAAGTAAACTTGTAACGAATTACAAGAATACCCCTTATCCGTATATACATACCTGCATCCGTATTCCGAATGAATACGAATACAACGAGATGAAAATAATCCAATAATATAATACTAGGATCCGGCTTAAACCAAAACCCTCTAGTATTATCCGTCCGATCATGATCCGTGCACAAGTGCACGTATATGATCGAACCCTACCATAAAACTATATAGCCTCTACAACGTTTTGCCCGAACCAGGGAAACCCTCTGTGTGGGACTCTAAAGACTCGTCAATACGCTGGCAATGGGTTTAACCACAAGCATGTCAGTGGCACTAGCTGTACGTAACGGCTACCCATGTATTGAGCGAAAGGGAGGCCGACGAGCGAACTCATCCTGAAACCCTACTGAGCCAGACAGTGACAATATCCATACATTCCAGTCCGTTCGTCTATCAGTATCGCATATCGAGTCTATAGGGGTGGATAAAGTCAGACCCCAAATAACTTGACATTTAATGTCGGTATGAAGCCTATCACCAACTGAGAAACTACTGATCCGAATCAGTAATTCTCGTCTACCCCGGTCGAGAATTTTTAGTGATGGCCACCCGTGCACTCTGTGACAACAACCCCCAATATACCAGGAGAGACGAATCCCCTGACGATCTGCTCACTGCCTCTATGTAGCCCAGGATGTACCCAACTAAAACTTGTTTGCACGACTCCTTTGAGCCGTGGTAGGGTAGTAATCAAAGCACAGTGGGAACTCACACGAGACAAATAATGATCTCAGGTCGATAGACTAACCTGTACACATGTCACCTGGGAACTGCTATTTGACAATAGGTATAATACCAACTAGGATGTTCCCGGCGAGTCCATCCGGTGTACTCATAACCCAAAGAGCACCTGTATATATCTTAGGTGAACCAACTAACACCAATAGCTTATGAGACCGGCCACCACCCCTCGTTGGAGTCTCGATCCGTATATACTAGTCCACTCTTGGAGTATCGATGCACAGTCTCGAAACTCCTACGGCTAGGGACACTTTAAGGATGTGCTTATAGACCACCCAACTCTCACATATATGATCGCCATCATACTGCTGGTAGTCAAGCATGAATCCTATGGGTTTTATCAACATGTAATAGTGATCTGTAATGTCACCTGAAGTATATACACGATGATAAAGACAAACCAGATAGCATACCATCATCTCGAGTAAAACTGTTCTACCGGTATAGGTCCTCCCTCAATCATTGCAATCACGTGCCTGCGATCCAATAATTGAATTGAGGGCACTATAGCCAACAATCTCCCACTTGCACTTAAGGCTAATTATTGCGGTGTCGCATACTCATAGCCCGTGTGATACCGAACACCCAACTTCTCTATTAATCAGTTTCACAAAGTCCGTTTGTAAAACTATTGTGTTCGAGAAATAACCTCAGTGAGTGGATCCGCTCCAATGTTTCTTTCTATGTCTCTCTTTATCTCAAGTTCGCGGAGAAAGCCATCTTCCGAAATGAGCAATACCTGTCTTAGAATATGTCTGGATATCTGATGGGACCCAGTTCACAAATGAACTCCAAATCCAGTAAACTTCTTAGACTGTATCGTCAACTGAATTTAATCAGTATCCTGTGCCATGCCTCCCTCAATATCCGCTTGGATCACGTGTCCAAACTACTGCCCCTCGTCAAGAGGGAAAATTATAACTCTGACGTCACTCTGTCATCCAGGTCACCTTGGAAGCCTAGAATGATAACCGTCTCCCGAAGGAGGCCGACGTTACCAAATCCCTCGAACATCCACTTATGTTCATAAACTGCTTCCGAACGTTTCTCCAGGATTGGATTAATATATCAACTTATTGCATCTTGTGCAAAAACAATATCTGGTATGGTACTTGACATCTCATGATTGACTCAATTGCCTAAGCAAGTGATATGCCAATCATGCAAATCCCTCTCCCCTTTAGTCTGTAAGACACTTTTAGAGAGGGTGACTCCATCACCTGCAAGTACACCACCATGCCAGGAGTCGTCCATTCTAAAACACCTTTAGAATACTGACTAAATACCCAGATTGGGAAACTACCCAAATCTAGATCTAGTAACCAGAATGCCAGATATAATATCCATATCCTTTGTGGAGAAACCACTGTGTGACAACAACAGTATAACCGATTGTAGTATAGGAATTTCATTTCCTACAAAGTGTATGTCATCCAAATACCATGACATACCACCCTACTACCTTCTTAACAGATCCATCTCCTATTCTGATGAATTCAAAGCCCATGACTTTCATATAAAAAATAGATAATCTATCTCCGCTATAGTCTATAAATAGACACAAGCTACTTGTCCACTATGCTTCCGCTGCTCCCACTAACTACAATAATCCTCTGGCAGAGTCATATATACGTTCACTTCTAAAGATAGTTTAGAACGGCGTTATACTCATCCTCCTGCAGTGTCTCATAGTCTAGAACAGCAGTAATGGCAAGTCTGGGTAAACAAGAACCTCCTTGTCACCGTCTTTGAGGATACCGAAGTACTTCTCGGGCGCCTGAGGTTACCCACCATATCTGCGGAGTGGCTAATGGAATGTCGAATCTTATTGAATGTTTAGGTCCTATTAAATTTTCAGTAATTGTTTGCGGTTCTGGAATCACTTCCAGTTCTACCATACTCCCACTACTGTTTTTTGAAAAAGTCAATTTTACTAAAACTGTGGCGAGTCAAGAACAATATCACTATTGATCTTCCAGATGGTAGAAAGTTACCCATCGTCATAGCCTGGGATAACCCACAAACTGCCATTACAGAAACGTGCCTTGAGTTATCCAAACTCTGGTTTTAAGCATAAGCCGGACAACTCCATATACCTTAATATCGTTAAGATATGAACCATTCTATATACAATATAGAAACAGAGGCACTGATTTGATTGGAACAAGATTCAAATCATGCAGCCGTCTCCAGTGCATGTCAACTGAATGGAGAGATGCCGATTAACATTACTCAACTTAGGATTGCATCTAGATATGAGTAACCTGAAAGAGAAACAAGTTTCTCATAACCATTACTATCAACTGAATACCAAAACACAAGTATCTACATCTTCGATCATCTTGAAGAATCCTGATACTTGCAACACCGGTTCTCTACTTTAATCTTGTACCTATAACTTCTCAAAACTTGGACCTTATATTTCAACGAAATACTTATCTAAAACTTGAGAAGTCGCAAGCAAACAGAATATAGTATGAGTATCAACCCCTCTGTCCTAATGGACACTGGACAACATACAATACTATGTATAAGTCCTCTGATTTAATAACTTAAACCCTGTGCGTCGTAGGTTGAAAACTGTACTATGGTTAAGAAGAATTACACCGCTGTTTAATGCTCCTTACCTAACTATCAACTGATATAGGTAAATGTCATGGATATAATTTCAAAAAGTTATATCTTACTTTATAAAATAAATATACAGATATATCAGTTTGAAATTGGTGCATAACAACGGATATTCAAAACGAAATATCCACCGTCAAGCAAAACCCCAGGTGATTTCCTCAAATATCACCAATTACAACGAATTCCGATATAAAGAGGATATAATCACCTAATTCCCAATAACTTACTCCCACTCATCATCTGTAAAACCATACAGATGTGAGAATCAAATCTGGTAAATACATACCCTGAAGTAAGGATCTAATTGGGAAATCAGTTTTCAATTAACAACACATAGTGAAACTGAAACATGAAGATGTTTCGAAAGGGTAGCCGGGTATTCCTAGTAATACCTCTACCATTATCCAGATTCATGACTGTAACCGTATATCTCTTTTGCTATCTCTCCAAATTCCTTTATTTCTCTTTACTCATTATCTTCTGTACACCATCCTTAGGTTAAATGGCTTTCTTCCTTCCCTACCGTTCGGCACCAGCCTATGGTTTGGAAGAAGACTATCCAATAAGCGTAATAGGTGTACTCTCCTAATACTAGAAGTACTCGCAACCTGAGAGAAGGTAAAGATAAAAGACAACCTGAATAATCCTATTCAATTTCTCCTGAACCGGAAAAATGCAAAGGTGAAGTAGGAGTGGCGATGAACTACGCGGTTTAGTCGTGAATGATAGCAGTCGCATTTTACTTTGCCCTCTTTCTAATCTTTTTATTTGTCTTCACTAATTATCTTCTGTACACCACACTTAGGCTAATTGATTTTCTTCCTTCCCCATTTTTCGGCACCTGCCTATGGTTTGGAAGAAGACTATCCAATAAGCTCAATAAGTGTACCCTCTCCTAGTCCTAGGAGCCCTCACATCCTGAGAGAAGGTAAAAGGAAAAGACAACTGAATAGTTCTATTCAATTTCTCCAGAACCGGAAACCATCCTCGAATCTGAAACAAGTTTCTTCGAGTTCGTATGTAACTATATGATGGTCACATCAAATTAAAGGGGATCTTCGTAGTAATACGGAATGTTCCGGAAAAATGCAAAAGGTAAAAGTAGGAGTGGCAATTAAGATGTAACTCTGACAATCCAAAAGTCAATGTTTTTAAGAAGGTTTGGTTAACTTGGTTTATGAGTTCTAGTCTAGGGTCGGGTCATGGTCGCTGCCAAAGAGAGAGAGAAAAGAAACACTCAGCGTGCACTCTAACCTAGATCAGAATGGTCAATTATTTTATCTAATCAGGATATCTCCCACTGTATCCTCAAATTCTTCTCCAAACCTGAAAGAAGAATTAGTCGGGATCATCTAAAATCACCCGAGGAGTAAACTAATTCATTAGTGGGAATCGGGATCCAACTATCATCGCATGATAACCTGATGAAATCTATTCAAGTTATCACACTCCAAAGAGTATGCGCATGTTTGGCAAGTTTCCTGTATGTTTGAAACTCCCGATGTGATTTCTACCCCATGCTCTTATGATTTTGACGAAGGCCAACATATCAAAAGTCACATGTCAAGTTCTACCCGTCATTGTCCAGGTTAATTTGAACCCACCCGTACATACTCTTGACGAAGGCCAAAATAGTAGTACGACTGTCCCAAATTAACGCATTTATCTATGCAACAAAAAGTAACAAATAGCTACCATACGCTATGCCTTGACGAGGGCCAACATACATAGCATGAATACTAAGTGCTACCCGTCTAAAATGACGGAGGGCTACGAATGCTTTTTGGCAAAAAACCTTTAACGTAATGAACTTGATATCTTTGAAGGAACCGGATAGCTTTTTACAAATATATAGTGGCGAAAACCTTTGCTAAAGAGGTCACTCCAGGTGAAGGGATTTCGTCTCTTTCTTAGTAGAACGAGGTGCAGGACATTCTCACTGAATACCGTAATGCAAAGCAAAAAGTAATTGACTATAGTGAAGTTATTACCCTGACACAAACCTCTGCCCAAGGGGTCACTCCCCATGAAGGGATCTCGGCCTTTGCCTCGTCGAATGAGGTGCTGGATATTCATAACTGAATACCACTGTGCAAAACAAACGAAAACATCCTTGTAATAACAGCTTTTTAAAATTGTTCCAACAACATCAAATATGTCTGTTTTCTTTGCATTGATTAGAATCAACACAGTCCCATCAATTAATCACACCACAAAAGAACAAAAATATGATGTACGTATATGCCATCCGCATTCGCCACTGGGTCCCGTCATCACCCGTTAGTGTCACACCCCGCTTCTCAGAGTGCGCTAAGATCGGCACGTGACAGAGCCAACCATGCTACCTGTGGTTAGGAAACATCCCTCCACATCATATTACGGCTGTTTATAAGATATCAAGAACAGTAAAATAAAATAAACTATCTAGTACATGTCCATATGCCAGAATAAACGAGTCAAGAAATAATACGCGGAAGCAATAAATCCAATAAACAATAGCATCAGGAAAGTACGTCCCAAATACGGGCTCACATCAGGAAATGAAAGTACGGCAATAAAATTAAACTAAACTAGATACTAACAGGATCCTTACTGCTCGGCCTGGTGGCGGAAATACTCCTGATCAGCCTGCGAAAGAGACAGAGGATCTGGGCCATGCAAAACCCAGACGTCAGCACGTCATAATATCAAACAATAAAATATAATTAGGAGGTAACAAGATATGCAGGCATGCGTATGAACAGTAATGAGTGTATAACAGTAACACGAATATGGAACAGTGAAGTGTATGTGCATGCGTTGAGTAATCTATACTACTGGGTTAATTACTCTCAAGTCTTTGAAATCAATTTAATGAATCGTCGATTTAACTCAATAGTATCCCGTGCATACCCGGGACCATGGTCCAGACTCTCGAGGCTGAATCCGAGACGTGCCGCTAAGCACAAAACAGGAAACATTTACAGACGAATGATGTCAGCATCATCATCCCGGGACTTGCCTAGCCTCCAAAACTAATCGGTATAAGCGTCGAATTGTTGAGTTACAAGTCAGGTTTCATTATTAATTTTCCGTTACCCCCAAGGTTATGTGTTCAAGTCAGGTATTGATAATTCTGGAGCTAATGCCGACACAGGATCAAGCATGTACAAGTTTTGTCTATACAGACAACAGTGACGTCCATCGGGACAACAAGTCAGGGTTGTCGGCATTAGTAACAGGATTAGGTATCAAGTCAAGCAGTAGTGTATCAGGTTATGTCATGTGGTGCATATGTATCAAGTGGATGCCCAACAGTAAAATGTAACAAGTATGGAATCACGGTAAAAGCACGGATGCACGAATGGAAATCAGCGATAACATATAATGAGTTCATGAGTCGTATGATGCATACTAGCAAGCATGGTATATGAATCTAGCAGTAACATGAAGCAATCAGGTTCCGGCATGCAACTAATTACGTAATATACAGTACGGATATGAACGGGTATCGTAAAACAGTAAAACGGTAACATGGGATGCATAACTAAACAACATGTAATATTATTGTTCACATGAATGTAAAATATATATCGGAGCATGTTGCAAGATAAACTTGCATGCAACTAGATATGTAATAAACTGTACGGATACGAACGGTTATCCGAATACAGTAAAACAGTAACATGGATGTACAATGCAGTAAACATATGATATTTTTATTCATATGGATGTAAAATATGTACCATAGCATGTAGCAAGATAAACTTGCATGCGACTAGATATGTAAATAACAGTATGGATGTGAATGGATATTGTAGAACTGTAAAACTGTAACATATGATGCATAATTAAACGACCTGTAATACTTTTATTCATATGAATATAAATATATTAGTATAGCATGTAGCAAGATAAACTTGCCTGATCGGATCTCACGACGGGTGCGTATGCCGCGTCCGACGTCGGGTAAACGTCGCAATGCACACACGCGCACTTACAGAACAGAACCAGGCAAAGCAAGAATGTGACCACGCTGGCTGGGAATGTCCACTGGGTCACCCGGATCGTTGGTAATAGGCACGGCTCCGGCGATGACCGGAAAATACAGGATCAAGAAAAGAAAGAGAAGAAGAAAGAAGAAGAAGAAGGAGAAGAAGAGAGGAAGGGCTGGTGCTCTGGGGTTTGGGACAGAGACGAGGACAGAGAGGGTGACGACGAGTCGCGGGTCACCGGCGATGGGGTTTTTCCGGTGAGGCAGTAGGGTTTGCGGGTTTCTTGATGTCGGGGTGATGGTGTGCAAGGAAAATAGCTCGGAATCTTTAGGGGGAAGAATAGAGGAGAGAGGAAGAAGAGGACGAGGGTGTGGAGGCGACGACGAGGTCGGAGCTCCGGCGACGAGGGTGCTGGCGAGGGTTGCAGCGTCGGGTTCTTGGGTTCTCGTGAGGTTTGCAGCGGGGAGGAAAGAAAGGGAGGTGAGGTGGTCGAGGAGATGAGTGGAGGTGAGGTCGAGGGTTAGGCGGCGGCGACGGTGAGGCGTGAGTGAAGGTAGGGTTAGGGTTTTGAGTTGAGGCGAGGTGGCAAGGAAAGAAGCAGACGAGGGAGAAAAAGAACATGGGTGTGAGGTTTAAATAATAAAAGGAAAATATATATAATAAATAAAGAAGAGAGAGACTTAGAGTTAGTTTAGATTAGTATTTGGTTTTAAATTTAAAAATATTTAAAACTTAATATAAACGAGTTAAGTAAAATATTATATGAATATAATATTAAATATATTTTGAGATTTTGGCTAATACAAAAATTACTCCAAAATATGCCCGGGTTGGGTCTAAAATTACGGTTTAAAAGTACTGATAATATACGTAGCTACCAAAACTAAAATATGATAACCGGGTAACGAAAATGCATACCCCCAAGAACGGATACACGTAGCGTGCACGTAGCGATCCAAACAAGTCCGTTTCACTGAACGGGATGAGAATACGATGTAAGGATGCTACAACAGGATAGGGGGTATGATGCAGGCCATGCTAGATATTTTAAAATGTATTATTAGATTAAAATTGTATTATAAAAAACAAGATATAATGCAAATGAACATGATATACAACATGAAAGTGTACGGATCATCATAACTAGCAGGGATAAATTATAAACAGAAATCAAGACAGGTTTCCAGCAAGCGGGTCGGGTCGGATGCAAATACGGATACCGATTACACTATTCGCACCCAAAACACAATAAATCAAGAAATAGCCATAAATAAAAAAATACCTAAAATAGAACTGGTATAAATGAACTAGGGTGTTATATTATACTCAACTATAAAAAGAATTTCGTCATCGAAATTCCCGGAACAAGAAAAGATAAACAAACACGAATCTACGAGAAAAGGTGTGGAAATTTTTTTCGAATCTCATCTTCTCGTTCCCAAGTCGATTCTCCATGCGAGCGATACCCCCATGAAACAAGTACGGGAGGGATAACCTTGTTCTTGAGGACCTTTTCTCTTCGATCAACAATCGACGTCGGTCGTTCCTCATATGTCAGGTCCTCCCTTACCGTCAGCTCCGAATGATCCAGCATGTGCGTCTCATCTCGAACATACTTACGGAGTTGAGATACATGAAACACGTTATGAACACTTACCAAAGATGGTGGTAAAGCCGATCGATAAGCCACTTCTCTGACACACTCAATAATATCGAAAGGCCCCACGAATCGAGGACTAAGCTTGTCTCGACTCCCAAAACGAATCACTCCTCTAGTCGGTGATATCTTCAAGAATACAAGATCACCAACAGCGAACTCTAGAGGTCTACACATGTATCGGCCCAACTCTTCTGCCGATCCTGCGCTGCCTTCATGTGATTACGGATAGTATTAACCTTCTCCATGGTTTGCACGATCAAATCCGGTCCCATCAATCTTTGCTCTCCAATATCTTCCCAACAGACGGGTGAGCGATACTTGCGACCATACAATGCTTCGAATGGAGCCATCTGAATAGTCGCCTAGAAGCTGTTATTATACGAGAACTCCACCAAGTGTAGATGATCCTCCCATGAACTGTTGAAGTCCAACATACAAGCTCTCAACATATCTTCAAGAGTATGGATCGTTCTCTCCGACTGGCTATCTGTCTGGGGATAATAAGCAGTGCTAAACTTCAATCGCGTCCCCAAACTTTCCTGTAAACTCCTCCAGAAGTGTGATAAGAATCAGGTATCACGATCGGAAATGATGCTTACAGGTACTCCATGCAATCTCACAATCTCCTGCATGTACCGCTCTACTAACACTTGTTAGTGTATATGCCCTAGAGGCCATTACTGTATCATACTAACTTGTATATTACTTGATGGAAGCTTGGGATATTCACAGTTGTATAGACAATCTTGCTCAAAATGGTAGTATGCTACTTGGTTTGTCTCTACTTCAATATGTGCACGTGTTTCTTTTAGCATATCGCTTATATACATATTACTAGAGCCCTTAGGATCTTTGCTTGATTACCAGCATTGTGATGGCGCTCACACTCGTGGGGGCTGGGTAATCCATAAGCACATCCTTATACAGGTCCCTAGTCGTTGGACTGTCGAGACAGGGCATCGATACTCCGGAGTAGACTAGCGTATGTGCTTCTCATCCCAGTAGGGGAGACGGTCTGTCCCACAGCCGTCGGTACGTCGTACTTGAGATAGTATGCGAATGCTCGTTAGGTTACGAGTACACTGGACAGGACTCGTCGGGAACTGTTGGTTGGTATTATACCTATCATCAGTTATCAGTTTCCAGGTGACATGAGTACAGCTTAGTCCGCTGACTTGACACTGTCACTTCGCCTCGAGTGTGTTCCCAATGTACTTAGATTACTACCCTACCACGGCTCAAAGGAGTCGTGCAAACAGGTAGTAGTTGGGTGCAGTCCCGAAGCACTTGGAGGCAGTGACGGTTAGACAGGATTCGTCTCTCCCGGTATTGGGGGTTGACATCACGCTATGTCTAGGAGAGCCATTACACAAGTTGTCCCTGGCCAGGGCAAGAGAGATATACTGGTAGGTTTCCAGTGTTATCTCAGGGTGTTCTGGGCTACACTCCGACACGACTTGTACCGCTATCAGGGGACTGACGTTCACCGCCCCTAGGCCCGCCATGCGATGTATCAGACGAACAGACCGGACTGTACGGAAATTGTCACATACAGGCTCAGTAGGAGTTCGGATGGGTTTACCTCATCGGCCTTCTTATCGACATCTACCTGGGGACCGTTACGTACAGCTAGTGCCGCTTGCGGTCTATGGTTGAACCCACTGCCAGCGTAGTGTCGAGTCTTTAGAATCCCACACAGAGAGTTTCCCTGCACTGAGCGAAACGTGTAGAGTCCGTATGGTTTTACGGCAGGGCTACGATCATTTACGTGCTCTTATGTGCGTATGCTGTTCGGGCAGGCAATACTAGTGGGCTTTGTTTTAAGCCAGATCCTAGTATTGCACAGATGGATTTGATTTGTCTTCTGTGCATTCGCATTCCACGGAATGCGGATGCGGGTGTGTATGCACAGTTTTGAGGAGTGATGAAGGAGGAGGTGCCCCATTAGGGTTTTGGCAGTTGGTTCGGCCAAAGCCGTAATGTGGCACACTCATTAGGGTTTTGACAATTCGTTTGGTCAAAACCGTTATGAGTAGGGAGACATTGTTTACTAATCCTTTTAGTGATAGATTAGTGATGGCTAATTGCATTGACCATTTGACCACTTAGACCCCTCTTGACTTTGTTGACCCGTTGACCGTGTTGACCATTGACCTTCAAGAGAGATCTACACTCTTCTTTTATTTTCTTTTTATTTCTTGTGTTATGATAATGGTCAATTCAATGTGCCATCAAGTCTTTCATGATAGGATTAGTAATGATGATTATTGTGTATTATTGCAACCATGGTTCATTTCATTTGGGCTTAATCCTTTTAATTATTCTCTTCTCATTCTCTCTCTTGAAATGAGAAGAAAATAAAAGCTCCATGGTTTCTAACCTTTCTCCTTCTTCTTCCTCCTCTTGATCTTATCTTTTGATCTCATGTGTTGAGAGAAAAAGATCCCACAAAGACAAATACATCCATACATCTCCTTTACACATTCTAGGGCTTCTTGACTAGCAATCACTTTGCCCTAGTTGCCTTGGCTTGAGACGGAGCTTAGTGTACAACTCTCGGGTGGATCGTCTTCGACTCAAGAAGGCTGCGGAGGTGCCCAAGGTCCGGATCGACGCTTGGAGCCTGGATGGACGAGCGGGACAGTGGAATGAAGACCTGAAGGACCGGTTCCGTGAGGTATACTTTCTACAAGCATAGTAGTTAAAACCTCTTAGTGTTTACTTGTTTCTAGTTTTGCAAAGATCCGGCTTTTGAGTCCATGTTGCCTTGCGCCAAAATCATTGTTTTTCGCCGTTTCCGCCTCCCAGTAAGAACCGGGGTGAGCAACGTGGACTTACAGTGGTATCAGAGCCTAGCTAAACATAAACTAGTAAGTTAGCAAAGTGTTAAGAATATCGATCGGAGAAAAGTCGCAAAACACATCCACAAAACCTCAAGTTTCTGTCGATTTTTATACTGCTCAAAAAGTGTTTTAAAATATATGAAAAATCGTCTCAGGGTTTTGTGAAAACACTGCAGAAAAACGATCCAGTGATTCGATCAGACGACCGCGGTTCCGCGGCAATGACATGCTCATTGCCGCGGTTCCGCCGCCGTTTTGACTCGGCACTGGATCGGGTTTTGTGGAGTGTTTTAGTTTGGATGTTTTGGGATTTTTAATACATGTTTTTTCTACCCAGATTTTCCAGAGAGCAAATTGACTTTTCGGGTGGTTAAAAATCCGTATTTTGATCGATATTCCGTAGACTTTGGCTAATGCATATTTTCTGTGATGTGATATATGTATTGAACGTCCGCTAATCGCTATACGTCGATTAGTGGGGGTTATACATATCTGTGATCTGTAATGTTGATGGTTTGTGTATATGAACTCGGTGGATTGTCGCGGATGAATAGCCGGGAATGGGTGTGAGATGAGAGTTTCTTTTTCTTTCATTCATTGTAAAATTTGTAAATTGATGTAATATTATTTGTTTGGCCGCACAACCGGGTCGGGGTTGTAGCCGTCATTGTATAATTTCTTTTTACTGTTTTTTCTCCTAGGATAGACCCAAGGTGGGGTGCACAAACTACCGGGTATCTCGAAGTGCCGAGTGGTCTACTCACGGTGTTGAGGGAGGTTGCTTCGTTTCGGGTACTTGGCGGGTAGTTTGCCGCACCCGTAGGGGTCTAGGGTGGGGTTTGGCTATTCATCGCGACCGTGTAATCCGTTTTTCGTTGCAGGCTCGAACGAATCGCGGATTCCTAGTATATCCAAAGTGTTCATCTGTGATCTGTAATGGCTATCATTGCTATATATCTATATATAATAACTATTTAGGCGTTGCTTATGTTTTTCAGCTGCGCTAGCCCAGCCCCCGCTCTGTCGTTAGTTAAGTAACCTAACGGGTGATGACGGGGCCCCGTGGTGAATGCGAATGGCATAAACGTACGTCATATTTTGGTTGTTTTCTGCAATGGTAGGATTAAATGATGGGACGCATTAAAAGAACTAATGCAAGAAAATAAACCAAGTAAAAGTCGTTGGAACACTTTGAAAACCACTCGGTTCTTTTCAAAAACAAGCATTTTTAAACGCGGAGCTTGAACCACTCCTTTTAAAAGCTATCTCGTTCCATCGACTATATCAAGTTCACTACGTTCACGGTTTCGCCAAAACCATCCGTAGCCCTTCGTCATTTCATATGAATATTCAACAGTATTCAAGCTGTGTTTGTTGGCCTTAGTCAAGGCACAGTGTTTGGTAGCTGGTGGGTATTCATATGTTGCATAGATAGAATGCGTTGGTTTGGGACAGTCGTATTGATTTGTTGGCCATAGTTAAGGGTATATACGGTGGGTTCAAATTAACCTGGACAACGACGGGTAGAATTTGACATGTGACTTATGATTTGTTGGCCTTAGTCAAGGTCATAAGAGCATGGGGCAAAAATCCACATCGGGAGGTTCAAAAGTACTGAAACTTGCTAGTGCTGCATACCATTTGGAGTGTGATGATTCTGGTAGGATTCCTTCGGTTTTATCACGCGATGATATTTGGATTCCGATCCTACTGTGAGTATATGCTACTCCTCGGGAAAACTCTCACTTAACGATCAATGCTATAAACCTAGTAGGTGTCTAGAAAGGTGTTAGCGGGGCTACGCCCACAGGGAAAAGAGGTTACTTAATTAAGGAACTTCGCGAAAGCGTTGGAAAACCTCCCTCGAAGTACCGACACTGGCCTGGCTGAACGGTTAAGCAAGTATTGTACGGTGAGATTGATCCTGACTGATTCTTCCTTTATGGTTTGGGGAGGGATTCGAGAGACAGTGGGAGCCATCCTGTTTAGATAAATTAAAAACCAATCTAAACTTGCAAGAGCATCATGCTGAGTGTTTTCTTCTCTCTCTCTTAATTGCAGCGACCCAGTGACCGCACCTAGGTTACATCTAGATAATAAAATGACTGAATCTGACTGTTATGACTGGCAAAGGTCTGTCCAGATGTCCATTGCCCATGACAAGCTGGGACACCTCTTGACTTATCCAACCCCTGCCGTCTCAGGTCCAGTTTCCCCTGCATGGATATTGATATCCGTAGGATATCGGAAGAAGACTGTGCGAAAGCCAAGTGCCTCGTGTTAGCCTCAGTTAATGGTATATATCAGAGGCAGCACGAGAAGATGGACTCAGCTTCTATCTTCCTCCATAACAAAGTTTTATATGGAGAGCAATCTCGTATCGCAAGATATGAGACCTCGAACGAATTGCTTCCAGCGAGGTTGGCTATCGGGTCATCTGTAGGGGGCAACGTCCTTACAGAGACCAGCTCTTTTGAGCTCTCGGACCTGAAGACCACGTTGAAGAACGGGTCAGACGCTGACTTAGTTCAATAATCTCTACCTACTACCCTGAAGGAAACCAGGGAAGTAGAAAGAAAGGGAAGGGCAGAAGTTTCGGGACTGGATGTAGTAAAAGAGGGATGTTCCTATTGTAACGGGAATGAACATGGGCAGAAGGATTGCAGGGCTTGCAAAGCCAGTAGCCAGAATTCGAAGCATGTTGTGGCTTTGGCTTCGGGTGTGTTTGTTATAGAGAACTGTATGTCAGTTAACCCTACTTCCTGGGTATTGGATACCGGATCAGGATCTCATATCTGTAATTCGTTACAGGCTCTGAGAAACCGTAGGGTTATCAGGAAAGGTGATATGACTCTCAGGGTTGATAACGGAATGAGCATGTATGCTGTATCCGTAGGGGAATATCATCTAGGACTGACAACTGGGTAGATATTGATTCTGCGTGACTGTTTTTATGTACCAGGTGCAACTTGTAATATCATATCTGTATCCTTACTTTCTAAGGAAGGATATGATTTTACTTTTGTATGCGATGTAGTAAACATCCACCTAAATCAAGTCCTGATTGGGTCAGGTACATTAAAATACGGTATATACGTTTTGAATCAAGCTCAGGTCTTCAGTGTCCAGAACACACTTAAAAGAATGTCTCCGGAATTAAATCAGGCTTTCTTATGGCATTGTAGACTGGGTCACATTAATGAGACACAGTTGACAAGTTATATAAAGAAGGATACTTGGATTCGTTCGAGTACCAGTCTTATGCCACTTGTGAATCATGTCTCATGGGAAAGATGACAAAGACTCCGTTCAATGGACACGGAGAAAGAGCGAGCGAGCTCTTAGGACTCATACACAGTGATGTGTGTGGTCTAATGTCTACACATGCGCGAAGTGGTTATTCATACTTCATTACTTTCACAGATGATTTCTCTAGGTATGGGCATGTCTTCTTAATGAAGCACAAATCCGAGGCCTTTGAGAAATTTCAGGAATACAAGAATGAAGTTGAAAAACAAACAGGCAAAAGTATCAAGACACTGAGATCTGATCGAGGTGGCGAATACTTGAGTGCCGAGTTTCTGGGATTCTTAAAAGAGAATGGAATTCTCTCTCAGCTTACTCCTTCATACACACCACAACACAACGGTGTATCGGAAAGGAGGAATCGAATCCTATTGGATATGGTTCGTTCCATGATGAGTAAGGCTGAGTTGCCGCGATCCTTCTGGAGTTATGCACTAGAAACAGCTGCATATCTTTTGAACCAAGTTCCTAATAAGTCAGTGCCTACCACACCATATCAGATGTGGAGTGGGAAGAAACCCAGTCTTAAACACTTTAAGACATGGGGATGTCCAGCTTTTGTAAAAAAGCAGCATGCGGACAAGCTCGAGGCACGTTCAGTACAGTGTAAGTTTGTGGGATACCCAAAAAACTCCAAGGGGTATCTTTTCTATTACGCAGAGAAACAAAAGGTTTTTGTTTCTCGTCATGCCCGCTTCTTGGAAACTGAGTTTTTGGAAAATCAGATAAGTGGGAGCGCAATAGAACTGGAAGAAATTCCAGAACCACAAGCTATTACTGAAAGCTTAGTAGAACCGGAGGGTTCGAAAGAACTGGACATTCCAGTGCCACTCCGCAGGAGTAGTAGGCAGTCTCATCCGCCCGAGAGATACTGCGGTTTTCTCATAGACTGGGATAGAGAGGATTGCACCATGGATTATGGTGAGCCTACTAGCTTCCAGCAAGCCATCCAGAACGGCGACTCGGTAAAATGGCTGGATGCAATACGGGCTGAGATGGAGTCCATGTACACCAACAAAGTTTGGACTTTGGACTTTGCTCCAGAAGGGGTAAAACCCGTAGGCTGCAAATGGATCTTCAAAAAGAAGATTGGTGTAGATGGGCAGGTTGAGACCTATAAAGCTAGACTTGTTGCAAAGGGTTTTCGTCAAAGACCTGGTTTGGGCTATGACGAGACCTTTTCTCCAGTGGATATGCTGAAATCCATTCGGATCCTTCTTGCCATTGCTGCCTTCCACGATTATGAAATCTGGCAGATGGACGTAAAGACGGCTTTCCTAAATGGAAATTTGGAAGAGTACGTCTATATGGATCAGCCGGAGGGATTCATTCATAGTGGGAGCAGCGGTAGAGTGTGCAAGTTGCTCAAGTCCATTTATGGACTTAAGCAGGCATCGCGGAGTTGGAACATCTGCTTTGATGATACTGTCAAAGAATTCGACTTTATCAAAAACCCAGATGAACCATGCATTTACAGTAAGATTGTAGGGAGAACTGTAGTATTCCTCGTCTTGTACGTGGATGACATTCTCCTAATAGAAAATGATATTCTTATGCTACAGTCAGTCAAAAGATTCTTGTCACAGAGGTTCTCCATGAAGGACCTGGGCGATGCCAACTACATTCTGGGGATCCAGATCTATCGTGATAGATGTAAGAGGATGTTAGGACTTTCACAGTCAAGGTATATCGACACCATACTGAAAAGATTCAGTATGGAAGATTCCAAGCGCGGTAATTTACCGGCTTGTCACGTGATCACCCTCTCCAAAGAGATATCTCCCAAGACTGATTTGGAAAGGGATCGCATGTCTATTATACCCTACTCTTCTGCGGTAGGCTCTATAATGTATGCGATGTTGTGTACCAGACCGATGTAGCATACGCATTGAGCGTTGTAAGCCGGTATCAGTCGAACCCAGGTGAGAAACACTGGATAGCGGTAAAGAACATTCTTAAGTACCTGAGAAGGACTAAGGAGATGTTCTTGGTGTATGGCGGAAAAGACCTCCAGCTTGAGGGCTTTGCTGACTCCAGCTTCCAGAGTGACAAGGATGACTCTAAGTCCATGTCGGGATATGTCTTTACCCTCAATGGCGGGGCGGTTTGCTGGAAGAGTTCCAAGCAGGAGACCGTTGCAGACTCAACTATGGAAGCGGAGTACATAGCTGCTTGCGATGCCGCAAAGGAAGCTGTCTGGATGAAGAAGTTTCTCACGGAACTTCAGGTGGTTCCTACCATTATCGATCCAATACCGCTGTATTGCGACAACAACGGCGCTATAGCTTTAGCGAAGGAACCCAGGTCCCATCAGAAGTCCAGGCACATTTTGAGGTGGTACCACCTAATCAGGGAGATCGTAGATCGCCGGGAGATCGAGGTGAAGAGAGTAAATACGGAGAACAACACTGTAGATCCACTCACGAAGGCCCTTCCCCAGACTCAGTTCGAGCGGCTGATCAAGATGATAGGTCTTCGATACGCCAGTACATGGCCTTAGTGCAAGTGGGAGATTGTTAGTGTATATGCCCTAGAGGCCATTACTGTATCATACTAGCTTGTATATTACTTGATGGAAGCTTGGGATATTCACAGTTGTATAGACAATCTTGCTCAAAATGGTAGTATGCTACTTGGTTTGTCTCTACTTCAATATGTGCAAGTGTTTCTTTTAGCATATCGCTTATATATATATATTAGTAGAGCCCTTAGGATCTTTGCTTGATTACCAGCGTTGTGATAACGCTCACACTCGTGGGGGCTGGGTAATCCATAAGCACATCCTTATACAGGTCCCTAGTCGTTGGACTATCGAGACAGGGCATCGATACTCTGGAGTAGGCTAGCGTATGCGCTTCTCATCCCAGTGAGGGAGACGGTCTGTCCCACAGCCGTCAGTACGTCGTACTTAAGATAGTATGCGGGTGCTCGTTAGGTTACGAGTACACTGGACAGGACTCGTCGGAAACTGTTGGTTGGTATTATACCTATCGTCAGTTATCAGTTCCCAGGTGACATGAGTACAGCTTAGTCCGCTGACTTGACACTGTCACTTCGCCTCGAGTGTGTTCCCACTGTACTTAGATTACTACCCTACCACAGCTCAAAGGAGTCATGCAAACAGGTAGTAGTTGGGTGCAGTCCCGAAGCACTTGGAGGCAGTGATGGTTAGACATGATTCGTCTCTCCCGGTATTGGGGGTTGACATCGCGCTGTGTCTAGGAGAGCCATTACACTAGTTGTCCCTGGCCAGGGCAAGCGAGATATACTGGTAGGTTTCCAGTGTTATCTCAGGGTGTTCTGGGCTACACTCCGATACGACTTGTACCGCTATTAGGGGACTGACGTTCACCACCCCCTAGGCCCGCCATGCGATGTATCAGACGAACAGACCGGACTGTACGGAGATTGTCACATACAGGCTCAGTAGTAGTTTGGATGGGTTTACCTCATCGGCCTTCTTATCGACATCTACCTGGGGACCGTTACGTACAGCTAGTGCCGCTTGCGGTCTGTGGTTAAATCCACTTCCAGCGTAGTGTCGAGTCTTTAGAGTCCCACACAGAGAGTTTTCCTGCACTGAGCGAAACGTGTAGAGGCCGTATGGTTTTACGGCAGGACTACGATCACTTACGTGCACTTGTGTGCGTATGCTGTTCGGGCAGGCAATACTAGTGGGCTTTGGTTTAAGCCAGATCCTAGTATTGCACAGATGGATTTGATTTGTCTTCTGTGCATTCGCATTCTACGGAATGCGGATGCGGGTGTGTATGCATAGTTTTGAGGAGTGATGAAGGAGGAGGTGCCCCATTAGGATTTTGGCAGTTGGTTCGGCCAAAGCCGTAATGTGGCACACTCATTAGGGTTTTGACAATTCATTTGGTCAAAACCGTTATGAGTAGGGAGACATTGTTTACTAATCCTTTTAGTGATAGATTAGTGATGGCTAATTGCATTGACCATTTGACCACTTAGACCCCTCTTGACTTTGTTGACCCGTTGACCGTGTTGACCATTGACCTTCAAGAGGGATCTATACTCTTCTTTTATTTCCTTTTTATTTCTTGTGTTATGATAATGGTCAATTCAATGTGCCATCAAGTCTTTCATGATAGGATTAGTAATGATGATTATTGTGTATTATTGCAACCATGGTTCATTTCATTTGGGCTTAATCCTTTTCATTATTCTCTTCTCATTCTCTCTCTTGAAATGAGAAGAAAAGAAAAGCTCCATGGTTGCTAACCTTTCTCCTTCTTCTTCCTCCTCTTGATCTTATCTTTTGATCTCATGTGTTGAGAGAAAAAGATCCCATAAAGACAAATACATCCATACATCTCCTCTACACATTCTAGGGCTTCTTGACTAGCAATCACTTTGCCCTAGTTACCTTGGCTTGAGGCGGAGCTTAGTGTACAACTCTCGGGTGGATCGTCTTCGACTCAAGAAGGCCGCGGAGGTGCCCAAGGTCCGGATCGACGCTTGGAGCTTGGATGGACGAGCGGGACAGCGGAATGAAGACCCGAAGGACCGGTTCCGTGAGGTATACTTTCTACAAGCATAGTAGTTAAAACCTCTTAGTGTTTACTAGTTTCTAGTTTAGCAAAGATTCGGCTTTTGAGTCCATGTTGCCTTGCGCCAAAATCATTGTTTTTCGCCGTTTCCACCTCCCTATAAGAACCGGGGTGAGCTACGTGGACTTACAACACTTCCGTTGATTGACCAACTCGAAATGGTATGAAATGAGCTGTCTTTATCAATCGATCAACAATCACCCAAACTGCATTGTTGCCCTTTGGACTCCGTGGTAAAGCAGTCACGAAATCCATGATTATACGTTTCCACTTCCACTGAGGAATTGTATGTGTTTGCAATAAACCAACTACTCTTTGATGTCCAGCCTTGACTTGCTGACACACCAAGCACTCCGCTACAAAGTGAGCAATCTCCTTTTTCAAGCCTTCCCACTAGAAATGCTGTCGTAGATCACGGTACATCTTCGTGCCTGCTAGATGTACGGAATATACGGAAATGTGCGCCTCCTTCATAACTTCTTCACGAATATCTTCTTTCGGCACACATAAACAGCTACCATAACACAACGAACCATCTTCATGAATCAACAAGTCCGTTCTATGTCCCGCTTCAACCTGTTCTCGAAACTTCTGCAACCTTGGATCTTGTGATTGCGCTGCTTTAATACTCTCTATCAACGATGGTTGTACTTGCAGTTGCATCAACTGTCCTGAAGAATACGGTAACACGATCTCCAACTCGAATCTCCGAAAATTTTCGATAAGCTCATTCTGTGCAGTCAACATCCAAATCGCTGGCAACCGAGTAAGCGCATCTGGTACTACATTAACTTTCCCGGGATGGTACTTGAGATCAAGATCATAGTCAGCCATCAGCTCCAACCATCTACGCTGCCTCATGTTAAGCTCTTTTTGCATGAACACGTATTTTAGGATTTTGTGATCGGTGAATATTTCGACCCTTTCGTCCAATAAGTAGTGTCTCTAAATCTTCAAAGCGAAAATCACCGCTGTAAGCTCCAAATCATGAGTTGGGTAATTCTTCTCATGAGTCTTCAACTGTCTCGATGCATAGGCTATAACCTTCCTATGCTGCATTAAAACACATCCCAAACCTTTCCCAGATGAGTCGCTATGAGTCACCAATCCTCCGGAACCGTCTGGCACGGTCAAAATAGGAGCGGTTGTCAATCTTTGCTTCAACGCCTCAAAATCTGACGCACAACCATCCGTCCAAATGAACGGTACTTCCTTCCGCGTACGCTTGGTTAAAAGCTCAGCCAATCGAGTAAAATTCTCCACGAATCTTCTATAATATCCTGCAAGTCCCAGAAAACTTCTGATCTCCGTTACATTCTTCGGAATCGGCCAATCTTAAACTGCTGCAATCTTTTCAGGATCAACGAAGATTCCATCTCCGGATACGATGTGCCCCAAAAACTTCACTTCTTCAAGACAAAACTCGCACTTTCTCATTTTTGCATACAATCTTTCATGCCTCAATGTCTGCAATGCGATATTCAAGTGTTCTGCATGCTCTTCTAGGCTACTTGAGTAGACCAGAATATCATCGATGAAAACCACAGTAAACTGGTCCAAGAACGGTGAAAAGATTCGGTTCATCAAGTCCATAAATATCGCCGGTGCATTCGTGACTCCGAATGGCATCACTAAATACTCGTAATATCCATATCGAGTTCAGAACGCAGTCTTGCAAATATCCTCTGACTTAACTCGAACTTGATGATATTCGGATCGCAAATCTAGCTTCTAGAATAACCTCGCACCACTGAGTTGCTCGAATAATTCGCCAATGCGAGGTATCGGGTACTTATTCGTAATAGTCACCCGGTTTAATTCTCAATAATCGATGCACATCCTCCTTGTGCCATCTTTCTTCTTGACTAGAAGAACTGGAGCCCCCCAAGGTGAATTGCTGCTGCGAATCCAACCCTTCTCTAGCAATTCGGTAACCTGCTTCTTTACTTCCAACTCTACTGGTGCCATCGGATAATACGCTTTTGAGATTGGAGCTACACCAGGAATGAGATCGATCGCGAACTCCACATCTCGTTTTGGCGGTAAACCCGAGATGTTCTCGAACACGTCCATGAACTCTTGAACTATAGCTGGAGCTTCCTCTTTATCAACTTCCATCGACACAAGAACGGTGCTTGTTGGTCTAGCCCTAAACTCGACTGGCCTGACAGAACTGCTACCTCCAGCAAAAACAAATTTCGGATGTCCGGGAATCTGGAAAATTGCTTTCTTTGCCCTACAATCAATGTGAGCGTGGAAAGTGCCAAGAAAATCCATTCACAAGACAACATCAAAGCTGCCAGTATCAATCACCAAGAAATCCCTGAATAACTCATGTCCGCAAAAACAACTAAACAATCCTTGCACTCGTTACTAGATATGATCTTCTTGTTCCCAGTGTGTATGTCCCAGCAAGAAGACAGGGCCGTGCATGCAATCGAGTGTACAGCAATAAACTTGGACGGCATACAACAATGAGATGCAACAGAAACGTATAATGTTAAAGAGGAAAAGTCATAAACAAGTAGGATACCTGAAACGATTTCATCCGAACCTAAGATACTGAAGAAGATTAATACGGTTAACAGGATTCAAGCTTGCGATAAAACATGAACTGGTAAGCAATGAAACCGAGAGAAGCAAGATAATATAATGACCATAAATCAAGGAAATGAATCAAGACTAGGACTCCAAGTTACTTAAATAGAGTACCTCTTTTTAACCTTGCTGCAGTTCATAGGTACAATCTCGCCCAAATCCTAGTATCAGAATCAAAGGAATAGGAAATGATAAACAATAAGGAACCAAAAAGATTTCAAGCCGAGATGCAAAGTTGTTTGCATATCGTCAAGACAAAGGGTCAAAAGAAAGATAAGATTCAAGAATCACGACAATAATGTGGCAGGACATGTTCCTAAATACGAGTTTTCTGATTCGTGTATTGGGTCCAATACCCAACTACAAAAGAATCAAACCCGATTAACTTAAATCCTATGGCTCTGATACCAAACAAACCCTGTCACGCCCCGCTTCCCAGAGTGTGCTAAGATCATATAGCAGTAACATGATATAACATGATTCCAGCAAGCGGGTCGGGTCAGATGCAAATACGGATACCAATTACACCATTCGCACCCAAAACACAATAAATCAAGAAATAGCCATAAATAAAGAAATACTCAAAATAGAACTGGTATGAATAAACTAGGGTGTTATAGTTAGATTACTTAACTAACGATAGAGCGGGGACTGGACTAGCGCGGGTGAAAAACATATACAACATCTACTAGTATATATATAACAATATATAATAATCGCTCCAGGCGTGATAAATGCAACATCACAGATAAACAATAAGCATCACAGAATAATATAGATAATCCGGGAGCCCCAGGTTTCCTTTGAGCCGCAAGTGAAACCCGATATTTCCCTGGTCGTGTGGATAGCCTGTGCAATGAAAACCTAGACCCCTACGAGTGCGGAAAGTTACCCGCCAAAACCAGAAGCGAGGCAGTCCCCTTCATCAAAGTGAATGGGCCACCCGGTACTTCACGGAATTCGGTAACTTAAGCACCCCTCCTTGGGTCAACCTGTACCCCCTACGAGCGCGGCGAATAGCCTGCCAATTCTGGAGTGAGGCCCCCTCCTTCTCAATGCCATGATGCGGACCCGTTGCCCTCCAGAACCCGGCTATCCGTGCACTCCACCGTGGGGTAATCCTAGTACAAAAAAGAAAAATATGTACAACGGTGAAATCGACCTCAACCCGATCGTACCCCAAACAAATAATATACAAACAGGCAGTGACGACAATCCACATGTCGGACGCTCGCTCCACGATATCAAATGTACAAATGAAACTAAACTGTACTAATATTGCATCCAAGATATCCACCACAGCGAATCCGCAACAAACACAGCACAACACAGAATATCAACGTGAATATCACGTTCGCAAACCCTTCTAAAAGAACTATAGCAATTAGACAAGTTATACCGATCTAATGACATTCACGGTTGCAGATAAAAATGTATGTACTATAAACCTTAAACAATGTTAGAAATATCGAGTTCGAAATAACCCCGAATAGCCCCAAACAACAAGATAAAACCATATCCATACTGGGCTAAACTAGCAATACCACTAAACCAATATTCCACAGACTAGCACACACCCAAAATATCAAACCTAGAAGACAATTCAAGACCGGCCAGGCCGGAATATTTCCATATGTGGCCGGGTCAAAATTGTTAGAATGGATTCGTATTTGGGGTATCTTCTAGTGGTCATCATAGTAGTCTTCTGCAGTTGCTAAAATATTTTTAGAAGACTCAGAAAAATTGACAGAGAATGGAATACTAGTTGGTATTGATTTGGAGTTATTTCGGTTTTGATACTTTAACATCGTCTAAACAATTAGTATGCGGTTAATGGGTTGGCTCTGATACCATGTAAGGCTACGCCAACGCCCCGACCATCAATCCGTGGCCAAACCCGGAACAAAAACTTTTTAAAACCCGGCACTAACGGAACCCGATTCCCGGATCGAACCATTAACCCTATACCAGTTAACTGTAAAAGGAGTTTAGAGAGGTTATACCGATCGATCCATGTCCTTCAGTCTTCAACCTCTATCCCAAGCTCCTCACGGCTTCTTCGATCAAGTTCGGTCTCCGGTCTCCCTCGTCGAAGACGATCCACGTCGAGAATTAGTAATACGGGCTCCCACTTCAAAACCGAAGTAACTCGGGATTCCAGTTTGCTAGCCCAGATACCCAAGGTGAAGTAGAGATAGTGTGTGAATACTTTGTCTCAATGCACCCAAGGATTTGGATGGAGGTGAATGAAGTTGCCAAGTATGAGAAATGTGAAGCATAAGAATTTTTGCTTGTGAGGAAAAATCATGGGCTGTTAATTTTTAGTGAGTGTTTTAAAGCAACACAAGAAAAAAAACCTGCACCCAAAAATGTTCTCTGTTGTTTTTATGGTGTAGTGTGTTGTTGTGGTTTTGGTGGCACTTAAAGAAAAAATTCACACTTCAAAAAAATCAACAGCCACACACACACCATCAAAATATCTCACTAAATATCATAACCATGACAAAACCCATCAATGCACAAATGCAAGCACCATCCAAGACTCACGAATTTGGCAGCACAAGAATTAGCCAATAAAACATATCCCACTTCTCACAAAAATTAAACATTAAACTAAATGTTTAAACGAAAAAGAGAATGACAACTTCTAAAGCAAACTTGTAACGAATTACAAGAATACCCCTCATCGTATATACATACCCGCATATGTATTCCGAATGAATACAAATACAACAAGACAAAAACAATACAACAATATAATATTAGGATCCAGCTTAAACCAAAGCCCGCTAGTATTATCCGTCCGATCATGATCTGTGCAGAAGTGTACGTATATGATCGAACCCAGCCATAAAACCATACGGCCTCAACTACGTTTCTCCCGAACCAGGGAAACCCTCTATGTGGGACTCTAAAGACTCGTCAATACGCTGGCAGTGGGTTTAACCACAAGCACGTCAGTGGCACTAGCTGTACGTAACGGCTACCCAGGTATTGAGCGAAAGGGAGGCCGACGAGTGAACTCATCCTGAAACCTTACTGAGCCTGACAGTGACAATATCCGTACAGTCCGGTCTGTTCGTCTATGAGTATCGCATATCGAGTCTAGGGGGATGAATAAAGTCAGACCCATAATAACTTGACATTTAGTATAGGTATGAAGCCTATCACCAACTGAGAAACTACTGATCCGAATCAGTAATTCTCATCTACCCCGGCCGAGGATTTCTGGTGATGGCTACCCGTGCACTCCGCGACATCAATCCCCAATATACCAGGAGAGGCGAATCCCCTGACGATCCGCTCACTTCCTCCATGTGCCTCGGGACTGTACCCAACTAAAACCTGTTTGCACGACTCCTTTGATCCGTGGTAGGGTAGTAATCAAAGCACAGTAGGAACTCACACAAGACAAATGACGATCTCAGGTCGATAGACTAACCTGTACACATGTCACTTGGGAACTTCTATCCAACAATAGGAATAATACCAACTAGTATGTTCCCGGCGATTCCTTCCGGTGTATTCATAACCCAATGAGCACCTGTATACATCTTAGGTGAACCAAATAACACCAATAGCTTGTGAGACCGGCCACCGCCCCTCGTCGGGGTCTCGATCCATATACACTAGTCTACTCTTGGAGTATCGATGCCCAGTCTCGAAACTCCTACGACTAGGGACACTTTAAGGATGTGCTTATAGACCACCCAACTCTCACGTATATGATCTCCATCATACTGCTGGTAGTCAAGCATGAATCCTATGGGCTCTATCAACATGTAATAGTGATCCCTAATGTCACCTGAAGCATGTACACGATGATAAAGACAAACCAGATAGCATACTATCATCTCAAGTAAGACTATTCTACCGGTATAGGTCTTCCCTCAATCATTTAAATCACGTGCCTGCGATCCAATAATCGACTTGAGGGCACTATAGCCAATACAAAGACCCCATTTATAAGACGTGATGGGGAGCGATTCAACTTCTCATTACTTTAGGCAATCCAACGGTGGTAAAGATGGACAACGTTACTCTCACGGGAAAGCAACACGAGAGCAACGCTGGGGGGCATTTGTTCCCTCATAAAAAAGAGAAGAAAAAGGGAGAAAATTCCCCATGGCTCAAGCCTCACGTGTTAAACACGTGAGCGTTTATTTGCAGAGCATATAGGCGCTGTAAATTAAACAACTAAAGGCTAAATGGGCCTCACGTGTTAAATACGTGAGCATCTATGTATAAAGCATGAAAGTACAAAAAAACCCTTACTGGGGTCACGTGTTAAACACGAGAGTATACCCTTTTGAAGCATTAGCTTCAGATAGAGTTAAACTCTCTGCATAGAATTAAATACTATTTTTATATGCAAAGCATATGAGCATTAAGAGAAAATGGCCAAAGGCCAAATTGACCTCACGTGATAAACACGTGAACGTCTATATGCAGAGCATATAGGCGCTGCAACTAAACAACAAAGGAATAAATGGGCCTCATGTGTTAAACACATGAGCGCCCATGTGTAAAGCATGAAAGCACAAAGAAAAAACCCACACCGGGGTCACGTGTTAAACACGTGAGGATGCCCTTTTGAAGCATTAGTTTCGAGTTAAATTCTATGCATAGAATTAAATTCTATTTTTATATGCAAAGTATATGAGCATTAAGAGTAAATGGCCAAAGACCAAATTGACCTCACGTGTTAAACAAGTGAGCGCCCATATGCAAGGCATATGGGCGCCAAATGAGAGAGGTTAAGTAAGCCTCACGTGTTAAACACATGAGGGCACCTCCTTACATAGAATTAAATTCTACTCTTAGGAAATACTTCTCTGGATTTTTCTAAAAGAGAAAAATTCTCTCTATTAAATAGGCAACCGTTGGATAAAAAATCTAATGATGATTAAGTATAGAATTAAATTCTATTAGGAAGGATATTTTCTGTTGAACAGAAAGTTGGTGGATCAAAGATCCAATGAGATGGAAAATATTTCCTATATCTTTCTAAACAAAAAAAGATTATGCTTTGTTAAGCCGAGCATCCTTGGATTGAAAATCCAATGGTGATAAAAATATCACTATTCAATAGAATAAAATTCTATATATGGGAAAATATTCCCCCAATCTTGTTAAAACAAGAAAACATTTTCTGTAAAACAGAAATCCTTGGATCAAAAGATCCAATGGTGGGTAAAATTCTCCAAACAAATTTGAGACCAATAAAATCAATTGGAATCTCTCAATAAGATATTTTATCAAAACTAATTAATCGTTTGCCTCCACTATATAAAGGATCCAAGACCTCAATGAAAGTGTATCCTAGCACCGACACTAGGTTTTAACCGGCATCAAGTATGCAATTTTAAAAAATTCTTGGTGCTAAGCTATACTAATCTAGAATCTAACTAGAGTATTAGGGTTTAAGGCATGATATAACAAAAACTACACTAAGAGAAAGAGATTACAATCTTTGTAGACCAATTCTTTCTCTTCTAAAGCTCTGGGTAGTAGTCCTTATGACTCTTCATAGCTCCACTTGAAGAAGGATCGAGCTTGCTTCTTGATCTTCCACGCCGAAAATGATCCTCCCGAAGTTTCTCTAGGTCAAGCCACCTCTTCACTAATCTAGTATTAGTGAAGTAAACAACCTAGTCTAAAGTGCTAATCTAGATTAGGATGATGAAGTAGGATATTTAGCTCACTAAGAAAAACTCTAAAGCCCTAAGGTTTACAACACATTTGAGGATTAGGGCTTTTAGGAGGAAGAAGATGAAGAGAGCAAGAGACTGTGAAATGAGCTCAAAAAAATACAAGTAAAGAATGGCTTTTCTCTTGACCTCACTTATTGAAGCATCCAATATTATCAAATAAAATATAGAACCATGCTTCAATAGTGATAACAGATGACTAAACTAAAGAATAGGCCATGCCTCATCTATTCCACAAACATCTCTCATTTTCCACCTCATCTTTTCTATTTTCTTAAAATAGAAAATTCAATATATATATATATCACATATATACATATAAATATATATTAAGAGAATAATAATTAGTGAGCAATAATATTAGTTAATATATAATTATATCAAATATAAATATATATCATATTATTAAATCAACACTTGATTCAATAATTCAGTTATATAACATATAACCGACTAATATCATTTATCTGTATATCATATTATCAAATCAACACTTGATTCAATAATCCGGTTATATCACATATAACCTAACCGATATCATATGACGCCGGATTAGAATACGGTATCACATACTCGTATTTAATCAGGATTCCGCACATATCAACATATGTGCCCTACTTCGTTTCGCTTGAACTATGAAACCTCTATGTGGGACTCTAAAGACTCGTCAATACGCTAGTAGTAGGTAATGATCACATCAGCTACCTACAAGCCGTCAGCGGTACTAGCTGGACGTAACGGCTAACCAAGTATTGAGCGATTAGAAGATCAACAAGCAAGCCTGTCCAAACTCCAATGAAGCCTATAAGTAACACTTACCATATAGTCCGGTCTCTTCGTCTGATATGTCGCATATCGAGTCTAGAGGTGGAATCGTCAGACCCTAGTAACTTGATAAGTCATGCCAATGTGTGGCTCATAACGGTCCGAGAAACTACTGATAGCACATACTGGTAAATCTCATCAGCCCTGGTCAGGGACTTACTGTTATAGTCAACCGAGCATAGCGCAACATCAACTCGCTATACCGGGAGAGACGAAACCCCTTCTATCACTCACTGCCTCCATGTAACTCGGGACTGTACCCAAAATCCACCTGTTTTCACGACTCCTTTGAGCCGTGGTAGGGAGGAAATCAAATCACAGTGGGAACTACACAAGACACTATGGCGATCTCGGGTCTACAGACTAACCTGTACCAGTATCATCAGAGAACTGCTATCTGACGATAGGTATGTTACCATCTAGGAGTTCTCGGCGAGTCCTGTTCGGTGTACCCATTCTCTAATGAGCACCAGTGTACAATCTTTGATGTCAAACACTAATGGTTATGGGATTAACCATCGCCCCCTTCAGGGTCAACAACATACACACTAGTCTACTCTGGAATATCGATGCCCTGTCTCGATATCCCCTCGACTAGGAATTATTAAGGATGTGCTTGTAGACTATCCATGCCACACTAGTATGATCTGCATCATAGTGCTGGTAGTCAAGTCCACATCCTAAGGGCTTTATCAACATGCATAAGAGAGAGAGAGTATAATAATACAAGTGTATATGTTAAGATAAAGAGCAACCAGATAGCATACCATCATGTCGAGCAAGAAATCTTATATATATATATGTCCAAGCATCCACTATATCATACAATAATGGCCTCTACGGCATACATATTCCTAACAATCTCCCACTTGCACTAAGTCCAGTTGTTGCAGTATCTCATATTCAACATCCCAAAAAGTCTCTCAAACTACTTCTGAGGGAGGGCCTTCATGAGTTGATCCGCTGTGTTATCCTTCGTGTTAACTCTCCTGATCTCGATCTTCCGACGATCTATTATCATCTAGATCAGGTGATACTTCCTAAGAATATGTCTGGATCATTGATGGGACCGGGGTTCCTTGGCCAAAACCGCAGCTCCATTGTTATCACAACACAAAGGTATTGGATGCTCAATGGATGGAACCACACTAAGTTCAGCAATGAACTTCTTCATCGAGACAGCCTCTTTAGCAGGATCGTTGGCAGCGATGTATTCAGCCTCCATCGTCAAGTCTGCTATGGTATCTTTCTTGAAACTCTTCCAACATACTGCCGCTCCTTTGAAGGTGAAGACAAAACCCGAGACCGACTTATTGTCGTCCTTATCACTTTAGAAGCTCGAATCGGTAAAAGACTCCACCTGGAGTTCTCCGTTACCATACACTAAGAACAATTCTTTAGTCCTTCTCAAGTACTTAAGAATGTTCTTCACAGCTATCCAGTACTTTTCCCCAGGATCTGATTGATACCTACTCACTGCACCTAGTGCATAAGCTACATCCGGTTTGGTGCATAACATCACATACATGATTGACCCAACTGCAAAAGCATAGGGTATCCCTTGCATGCGAGCCCTCTCCAAATCAGTCTTGAGAGACATCTCTTTGGAGAGAGTGATTCCTGAACAAGCGGCTAAATTACCACGTTTAGAATCTTCCATACTAAACCTCTTTAGGATGGTTTCAATGTACTTGGATTGGAACAATCCCAACATCCGTTTAGATCTATCCCTATAGATTTTTATCTCCAGGATGTAGGAGGCATCACAAAGATCTTTCATGGAGAACTTTTGTGATAAGAAGAGCTTGACCGAGTGTAGCATAGAAACATCATTTCCTATCAAAAGTATGTCATCCACGTACAATACAAGGAAGACAACCTTACTCTCTACAACCTTTTTTGTATATACAAGGTTCATCTACATTTTTGATGAAGTCAAACTCTTTAACCGCTACATCAAAACAGATATTCCAGCTCCGTGATGCCTGCTTTAATTCGTAGATGGATTTAAGCAGCTTGCACAACTTTTCGCTGCTCCCACTGTCTATGAAGCCCTCTGGCTGTGTCATGTACACGCTCTCTTCTAAATCACCATTTAGAAAAACGACCTTGACTCCATCTGCCAGATTTCATAGTCATGGTATGCAGCAATGTCAAGTAGGATCCTGATGGACTTAAGCATAGAGATGGAAGAAAATGTTTCATCATAATCTACACCTGGTCGTTGATGAAAAACTTTTGCTACAATTCTAGTTTTGAAGGTCTCAACCTTTCCATCTACACCAATTTTCTTCTTAAAGATCCTCTTGCTCCCAATGTGTTTTACCCCTTCAGGAGCAACTTCCAAAGTCCATGCTTTATTGGTGTACATGAATTCCATCTCAGATTGCACAACATCTAGCCATTTCACAGAGTCCCCAGTTATGATGACCTGCTCGAAGCTAGTTAGGTCATCATCTTCCATGATGCAATCTTCGCTCCTACCGTCTATGAGAAAACCATAGTATCTTTCAGGAGGATGAGGAACCCTACTAGATCTACAGAGTGGCTAAGATTCGTCGGGGACTATTGAATCCTCCGGTTCTACCAAATTGTCAGTTATAGTTTGTGTAGATGGAAGTTCTTCCAGTTCTACCTCAAAACCACTAATTTCATTCATAAGAAATTCCTTTTTTAAAAAGGTAGTATGTCGAGAAATAAACACCTTTTGTTCCTCGGTGTGGTAGAAGATATACCCTCGTGAATGTTTGGGATATCCTATAAATTTGCACAGAACTGACCTTGCCTCGAGCTTGTCCGGATTTTGTGTTTTAACAGAACCCGGACAACCCCATATCTTAATAAAATTAAGACATGGTCTCTTCCCTTTCTATATCTCATATGGAGTGGTAGGTATGGATTTAGTAGGAACCATATTCAATAGGTATGCGACTGTCTCAAGCGCATAACTCCAAAAGGAAATAGGTAACTCATCAGTACCCATCATAGAGCGCACCAGATTTAATATGGTGCGATTCCTCCGCTCTGACACTCCATTGTGTTATGGTGTATACAGAGGAGTAAGCTGAGAGAGAATCTCATTCTCTTTTAAATAGTCTCGGAATTCCATGCTCAAGTATTCTCCTCCTCGATCAGATCGTAGGATTTTAATACTTTTACCCGTCTGGTTCTTTATTTCGCACTTATATTCCTTGAATTTCTCAAAAGCTTCAGATTTGTGTTTCAACAAGAACATATGCCCGAATCTTGAGAGATCATTGGTGAATGTAATGAAGTACGAGGAACCATTCCTGGCATGTGTAGACAGAGGACCGCATACATCACTGTGTATCAATCCCAAGAGTTTTCTCTTTCTTCGTTTTCAGTAAACGGAGTTTTAGTCATCTTGCCTTTGAGACATGACTCGTAAGTTTCATAAGATGTAAATTCGAACGGATTCAAATATCCATATTTATGCAACTTAGCTAGTCTGGTCGCATTGATATGACCTAGCCTACAATACCACAAGAAGGCTTCGTTCATCTCTGAACTTTTCCTCTTATGTGTTTTCTGTATGTTTAGAACTGTAGTTTGATTTAGAACGTATATACCGTTACACAATGTACCAAACTCAATCAACACTTGATTTATGAAAATATTCATAACATTTTTCTCTAATACAAAGTTATATCCTTCTTTATCTAATAAATAAATTGATATTATATTACACATCATTTTTGGAACGTAATAATAGTCGTTCAGAATTATTGTATTACCATTTGGTAATACTATGTGATATTCGCCAACTGCTTTGGTTGCAACAATTGCACCATTTCCTACTACGAGAGACTTATCACCCTTCTCCAGTTCTCTACTTTTTTTAACCTATGTAACAAATTACAAATGTGGGATCCTGATCCGGTATCCAATACCCAGTACGTAGAGCATACTGAGAAACAGTTCTAGGTAACGAACACCCCCGAAGAAGATACATCGGCATGCTCTTTCTTCGTTCGGGTTGCGTGGGAATCTTGATATTCCCCTATTCCTTGCTCAGACTTATGACAGTCATAAGATAGAGCGAAACCAACATTCCCCAGCTTAGTATAATAAGCGGGTTCGGTCAATACATCCATATTATTATCTTGATTAAGGTGTGTCATGGTCGCTACCTGGAGAGAGAGAGAGAAGGAAAAACTTTAGCGTGCGCTCTTGCAAGATTAGATTGGTTATTATCTTATCTAATCAGGATGACTTCCACCGTTTTTATCAAATCTTTCTTCAAACCCTAAAAGGTAAGATTAGCCGGGATTAATTATACCCTACAAGTTCGCCAATCGGTCAGCCAGACAGGTATTGGTACTCCGAGGGAGTTTTCCCATGTTTTCGTATGGAACTAATTAAATAACCTCGTTTCCACAGGGGCATAACCCCGTTAACACCTTTCTTAGACAGTTACTGGATTAGTTAATTGTAAAGTGGAAAACTCTCCCAGGAGTAACTCTGACTCGCAGTGGGTATCGGAATCCAACTATCTCATAGAAGATATGCAATCTCATTGCAAATTTCAACACTTGAAATTCCCGATATCTGTTTTTACCCCAAGAGGTTTATGACCTTGACAAGGTCAACAAATCATAAACCACAAGTCAAGTTCAACCCATTCATTTCGTGATTGAATTAAACCCACCCGCACGACCCTTGACAAGGTCATAAGGCCGTACGACTACCCTAAGGCAATCGCATCACATGCTGCAGATAAGAACTATTCAGCTACCGCACACTACGTCTTGACAAGGTCAACAAACGCAACACGGATACTAAATAGTCCTAATCTGAAATGAAGGAGGGCTACGTTTGGTTTTGAAGAAAACCTTTTAATGTAATGAACTTGATATCGTTGTAGAATTTAGTGTTTTGAAAAGGAGTGGTTTTTGTAGCATTTGCTAGTTTTACTAAAGTGGTCACTGTTCAGTTGATAAAACTGCACTTTTAATATGACATTTTTCCTACTGTTTCTATATAAAAAGGTGTTTATTATAATATATGACACATATGAGGGTTTATCTGTAAAAATACTATTTTCATGTGTTTTTATATTATAATTAACATTATGAAGGAAAAGTAAGCATATAATATCCATGTAACATCTGGCCCATTTAATATGCTTACCTTATTAAATACCTTTGACCAATTCTCTTAAACCTAAAATATCATGACAAATGGTTAAAGATAATATCTCAATAAAAACAAATTCTACTAACATTATTTATTGAGATAATTATGCAGAAATTATTTCAGGACTGGAATCAAGGAAATCCGAATTATCGAGATCAAATTTGCCAAAGATATTCAAGTAAATTGAAGAAACTAATTCTGGCAGAAATGTAGAAAAGATTTTCAAAGTCTAGATACTCAAAATATTACCAAGTGTTACAGATATGAAGCTACAAAAATTAGAGGCTATGATCTCACTAAAAAGGGGCGGATCTGCGACCAAACCTATCCAATGGCCGCGGTTCCACTGCGGATTTGAGGAGTTGAGATATGGGATTTTGGTGGTTAGGATCCTAACAACTAGTTTCCATATTATGAAACTAGGGTTCTGGCTCTATGACTATAAATAAGGACCGAGAGCCTCTTGGAAAAATTATCAAGCCGACGAGATCACGAATTCACAGACGGCTTAAGCATCCAGTCTGATCATCAACCGTTCATCTACCTCCTTCAGAAGAGATCGAGAAGCAAACTAGGTTTTTGTAAACATTTTCTAAAGGAAACAAAGTGTATTTGATCAAGTTGATTAATAAAGGTAGTTGTCTTTATTCTTATTGCATTTTATTATTTACATCATGATCTCTATCCGTTCTTTTATCTCCATCATGCGCGAGTAATTCTCCACTTGTTAGGGTTCGTAGGATTATGGTAGATTAATGGATGATGAAGATCCTTAAACTATTTTTACGTCCTACAAAGTTTATAAACTTTACCAAAAGAATCACTAACATCCTAATCGGGCGTGCTACCAATTTATTGCTAGCCTCGACCGCGATTAGAAATTAGATTAAAGATTATTTTGGTAAAGGCTAGACATGAACGGAGATCCATGTCAAGATAGGGGTTAAGAGTGGGAACCCTTTTTCCTCCAAAAACCCTAATATACATGCATCACTGTCGATCTAGTTTTAAATCTATTAAAGGATAAAAAGAGTAATCTTTAATTAATCATCCATGACTACTAAATCTTAACGAACCCTACAAACCCTCTTCTACTATAAAACCTACATCCGTAGTTAATCTAGATCTATATTTTGCATCCGTATTTAATGTAGATCTAGAACCTACAACCATTCTTCACCATTCTTTATTCTTCCTCCTTTCTTTCTCAACACGCCTAAAGTAAGATTAAAAGATTCAATATTTCCCAGAGGATGACCCGTACCCATCTCGGTCTAGCTACACGTGACACCGTTCTGATTGCGGTTATACACTACAATAAAATAGACAAATCAAATGGCGCCGTTGCCGGGGATATGTGTGTAATATTTTTTTCTTACTATTCGTGTTGAATTCTTATTCGATCTATATCATAAAAATAAACAAAACTGCAAATTGTATATTTAACGATTATTGTGTGAATTTTGCGAGGGAATCTGGAGTCACAGATTTGAGGAAACAGAGATTCAGAGACATTCATCAAGATCCAGAGGAGCAAAGGAGGCTACGTAGCAAAAATCATCATCAGATCTTCCTAGTCGGTGGCGGAACCGCGGCACAAAGAGCCTATTGGCGGTAGAACAACGGCTTATTGGGGGATTTAGGATTGCAAACTTCTCCGGTATTTTTTCTATATCTTTCTCTCTCCTCTGAAATCTAATAAAATATCTTTTCTGCAAGATTCTTTGCAAAATTTTGCCGCTCAAAAATATTTTTGCAAAGTTTTGTAATTGGTTTGTTAATTCATTTTTTAATACGGATTTTTAAGGGGCAAGACCAAAATGCAGATTAGGTAGGGATTTTATCACCCTTCCTAAGCCCCACAAATCACAAATCGAGCATCTGCATCAACCCTACATTAATTTAAAAAATATCTAGACAAGACTTTAAAGATTGTCGCGCTCAATAAGGACAGAGGAAGGTCGTGGGTAATCTATCGCTTATCCGCATTACTTTTGTGGTGCCTAGGCAAGTGTATCTAAGGCAAGTGGTTACTTAATTAGGCCCGCTATTTTCGGTGATTCGTATAGCGGATACCTCCCACTTACCTGGCACTTACCTGGCCATAAGAGTAGTAAAGAGGTGGTAGAGAATTGATCCTACGGCTTGCCCTTTGGAAGTCTAGGAGCGGTCTAGAGAGTTGACCTAGGTAACCTTAGTTTCAGGGTTGTTTGTGCATTTTTGTGTGATTTGTCTAAGTCCGACACATTTTTTCAAAAACAAACCAATTTTAAATCACACACGCTGCCACTTTCGCTAAACCCGCTTAGTGCATGCTCGGTTGGACACGGGATTCTAGTGCCCGTCTTGTCCGCGTTCCTGTTATCGACTCCGAAGTCGATGCTTCTTCATTTTCTTTTTCCCCACCACCCACCACATCGACCGAGATGGACGGTACTCTATCAAATTATAATACCACATTTCCACCGCCCATAGGTGAGCAGAATCCACCGTGCATCTCTCTCCAAGAAAGTTGCTATCCTATCTGTGGTCCACTTCCCACTTGCTTATCTATTCCACCAGCCAATGGGGACAATTTTGAAATCAAATCACAATATATCAATCTTTTACCAAAATATCACAGTCTCGAGTCTAAAGACACATACGTCTTTATTACCAAATTTGAAAATGTATGTGCTATGTGGGTACTTCACAGATTTCTGTGGATGCTATGCGTCTACGTCTTCTCCCATTAACTTTGTGCGATATAGCCGAGAAGTGGCTTTATAATACAGCCGCTCATTCTATTTCAAACTGGGGAGAATTCGTAACAGCTTTCCTAAAGAAATTCTACCTTAATCATAAGACAGCTCGAGTCCGTGGCGAAATAAATCAATTTACCCAGCTTCCCAATGAACCATTCTCGAAGTGTTTTGAACGCTTCAAGGATCTGTTAGTTCAATGTCCTCATCACGGAATTCCTAGATGGGATCTGTGCAGAATCATATATGAGGGCATTAATCCTACAACAAAACAGACCCTTGAATTCATGTGTCAAGTCACCTTCATGAATAAAGATGATGGTGAAGCCTGGAGACTTTTAGAAGATTTCGCTGAAAAATCTTTACAGTGGGAGAGTATTAGTCAATCATCGTCTAGGGGTGGTAACCACCAATCTGATGTTTCCATAGGAGTTAGAGCTGAAATGGCAACAATGCAAAAGAAACTCGAAGCTATGGAATATAAATTTTTAGCAGCCTCCCTAAATCAGATGTCACTCTCCAAAACTGTCTGTGGATGCTGTTCTGATCCATCTTATCTTATGGAAGAATGTCCTTTAAATTCTCCGTTTCAAGGTCAAGAGCATACCAATGCTGCTTTCCAACGAAGACCTAGAAACGATCCTTATTCTTCCACTTATGATCAGGGTTGGAGGAATCACCCTAGCTTTGCTTGGAACCAATCACAAATTCAAAACACGGTTCCAAATCAAAACAATTTCCAAAGGGGTCCTCCACCACAACAACAACTACTTCAAATAAGTCAGCACCTCTACCAATCACAAAATTTTCAAAATCCGGTCAACACTTCTGCACCGCACAACAATTCTTTGCAATTGACCGGTACTGATAACTCCTCTTCACTCGAACAAACCATGAATTTTCTTCTGACAAATTTCATGCAAGTTTCGGCTGAGATGAAGTCTTCCGTCGATAAAATACAGAAAAACTCTGACTCCCAAAGTGAGAGTATTAAATCAATGGAAACAAAAATTGTCCGAATAAATGCCGAATTGAGTGCTAGAGAGAAAGGGAAACTTCTAGCTCAACCTTTACCCAATCCTGGCTATTCACATCATGTGAACGCTATCACCACGTTGAGATCTGGAAGAGTTCTTGATAACCATGTTGGTGAAGAGATTGATAATAATGAAGAATCAATCGATGATACCCCGGCTGAGACTTTTCCTTCCACTTCTAATTCTCCTTCTGACCCCAGTTCGTCTACCCCACCATTTTCTTCCGAGACTATTCTCCGTTTCCCCCAAGACTCGAACCCTTAGCACACTTCTTCTAGTCCACCAAAGATGATCCCCACTCCTATTCTTGGATCTTTCCTACCCACATGATCTTCTCCAATGTTGGACCCAGCTATTATTGCTAAAGCTCCTTATCCGAATTGGTTAAGGGGAAACAGACCAAGTCCGCAAATGGAGAAGATCACTGAAATTTTTAAACAGGTTAACATCAATATCCCTCTCCTAGATGCTATACAATAAGTCCCGCCTTATGCGAAAATTCTCAAGGACTTGTGCACTAGGAAGAAGAAGACTCAAGTGCCAAAAAAGGTGTTCATGTAGAGTACTGTAGACACAGCTTTTCCCCAACAATTACCTAGAAAATGTAAGGACCATGGCTGTCATACAATTTCTATTTTTATTGGGGGTAAACACACTAACCGTGCTCTACTTGACATTGGTGCAAGTGTTAACCCGCTTCCTTACTCAGTTTATGAGCAGTTAGGGATCGCAGAGTTAAAGCCCTCGAACACAACTCTCCAGATGGCCGACCGATCAATCACTAAACCTAGGAGTGAGCTTGAGGATGTGTTAATAAAAGTCGGGGAATTTGTATTCCCTGTGGACTTTATTGTTCTAGATACACAGCCTGTAGTGAACCCACGGAATCAAATTCCGGTGATTCTCGGTCGACCCTTTTTGGCCACTTCCAATGCTATAATCAACTGTCGTAACGGCTCTATGACCCTATCCTTCGGGAATATGTCAATTGAGCTGAACATTTACAAGTTAGAAAGTGTACCCTCCGAACCTACTGCTCAAGCATGTTCTGTCGAATTAATGGATGTCGACGGCAGCGAATTTGATCAGCCTCATGATACTGACTCTTTTCATATGTTGTTGTTTGACCCAACTATGTATTATACATACACGGACTCTTCCACCGAGTTGTCCGGGTCAACATCTAACGCTGATGATGAACTTTTTATAGAGTCTGATGATCACCCCATTTTTTCTGATGACATTATTCTTCGGGGTATCGATGAAAGCTTTGAGGAAATCTTCGCTGATGAACTCGCATTTTTAGCAAACACGGGTGTTGAGATGAATCATCTACAAAACAAAGAAATTGAACCTCTACCCCTTCTTCTGGACTATAAAGAGAATGCGAGTAATCCATCACAATCACTGAGTCGTCTCTCCAAAACGAGACGCAAACACATTCTATCCCACCACTTATCTTTTCCCCACTTCTTCCTGGCTCTCTACAACATGTTCCTCCACCAACCGATGCACTACACTGATAAAATCTTCGAATGGTTGGTGTTGACTTTCGGTCTTTGCAAAGGTCGGCATTGACCAATAACTTTGACCCCCTCGTATGATTTTAAAAGATTAACATTGTTTAACTCAAGTTTTGGGGGGGGGGAGGTATTTTGGCTCTTGAAAGAAAATGAATTTTACAAAATTGTGAGCCAAAAATAAGTTTGAGGGAGAATTTTACTTTCACCATTTCATGTCCCCGTTACTAACTTTTCCTCCCAAGTCTACAGTTTTTGAGATTTAAAAAGATGACAACAGTGAGAACACTGCTGTAAACAGGTTCGGGGGAGGTTTGTACTTATTTACGCGTTACTTTGCATTATACTATATAAGCACAAATTTTTTTTTTGATAATGAAAGTTAGAAAGTGAAAATTTACATATAAAAGATTAGAAAAATTTAAGAAAACTAAGAAAATTAGAAGTTTTCTTAAACAAAACTAGTAATAAGTAGTTATGAGCCGTTGTCCCAAGGGTTAGTAAGATGAAGGAAATCACTAATCAGAGGATAAAAATAAGTCTGAAAAATAGTTCCTATTCCGGAAGCCAAACATTTGAATGTTGATACCCTACTATACGCACTTACACACGTCTTGAAACTCAGGATAGTAGAGGATACCTTGAAATGCTCTTGTCTAAAAGCCAAAGTATTAAGGAAATAATAAATGAATAAAAAGATAAAATGGTAAAGAAAAATGAACACTGGTTTTGTAATCACCAAGGCATCATAAAAAAATATAGCGAGGGTGCTTCATCACCTAGTGCCTTAGACCAACTGGTTTGGGAGTCACTGCTAAGCCTTAGGTGTTGCAAGACGAGAAAAGTACTAAATACACCTAATATAGCAAGCATATGAGTAATCGGTCGGTTAGTACCTCAAGAAGTATTAACGGTCGCATGAAAAATGTGTGCGTAATTTCATCTAAATATTCACCAACTAAAAAAAAGTATTGAGGTAGATGGACAAGAGTATGATAGCTTGAATTGAATTCTCCGAGTGTAAGGATGTCCTTTACACACACGTAGGGGTATATGGTCAATGTTTGGAAGAAAGGTAGGAATGAAGAATAAAGACGATATTTTATTGAGGGACGATGTGATTTCTAACATTTTTTCATGATCATTAAGATAGGGCTCATAGCAACTGAAAAACTGGTGTAGTTGAAAACTCTTATTTTCAAGTTCTTTCTTTTATAGTTCTTATCTTTATATGTAACTTTCACCATCTCTCTTTTATTATAGGATTTTGTGGGTGTAATCCGCTGAAAACCCTCAGGAGACAACACTCCTCCTACTAGGGACACCTAGGGGTTTAATGGCTTATTGCAAGCGCTCAGTGCAATCGTGTTGCCTACGAAAGTGTGCTTAGGTTTCTCCTTTCTTTTTTTCCTCTTGAATAACTAGTTTGCTCGGGACGATCAAACTTAAGTTTGGGGGTATTTGTTCAGTTGATAAAACTGCACTTTTAATATGACATTTTTCCTACTGTTTCTATATAAAAAGGTGTTTATTATATTATATGACACATATGAGGGTTTATCTGTAAAAATACTATTTTCATGTGTTTTTATATTATAATTAACATTATGAAGGAAAAAGTAAGCATATAATATCCATGTAACATCTGGCCCATTTAATATGCTTACCTTATTAAATACATTTGACCAATTCTCTTAAAACTAAAATATCATGACAAATGGTTAAAGATAATATCTCAATAAAAACAAATTCTACTAACATTATTTATTGAGATAATTGTGCAGAAATTATTTCAGGACTGGAATCAAGGAAATCCGAATTATCGAGATCAAATCTGCCAAAGATATTCAAGTAAATTGAAGAAACTAATTCTGGCAGAAATGTAGAAAAGATTTTCAAAGTATAGATACTCAAAAGATTACCAAGTGTTACAGATATGAAGCTACAAAAATTAGAGGCTATGATCTCACCAAAAGGGGGCGGATCCGCAGCCAAACCTATCCAATGGCCGCGGTTCCGCCGCGGATTTGAGGAGTTGAGATATGGGATTTTGGTGGTTAGGATCCTAACAACTAGTTTCCATATTATGAAACTAGGGTTCTGGCTCTATGACTATAAATAAGGACCGAGAGTCTCTTAGAAAAATTATCAAGCCGATGAGATCACGAAGTACAACACGGCTCAAGCATCCAGTCTGATCATCAACTGTTCATCTACCACCTTCAGAAGAGATCGAGAAGCAAACTAGGTTTTTGTAACCATTTTCTAAAGGAAACAAAGTGTATTTGATCAAGTTGATCAATAAAGGTAGTTGTCTTTATTCTTATTTCATTTTATTATTTACATCATGATCTCTATCCGTTCTTTTATCTCCATCATGCGCGAGCAATTCTCCACTTGTTAGGGTTCGTAGGATTAAGGTAGATTAATGGATGATGAAGATCCTTAAACTATTTTCACGTCCTATAAAGTTTATAAACTTTACCAAAAGAATCACTAACATCCTAATCGGGCGTGCTACCAATTTATTGCTAGCCTCGACCGCGATTAGAGATTAGATTAACGATTATTTTGGTAAAGGCCAGACATGAACGGAGATCCATGTCAAGATAGGGGTTAAGAGTGGGAACCCTTTTCCCTCCAAAAACCCTAATCTACATGCATCACTGTCGATCTAGTTTTAAATCTATTAAAGGATAAAAAGAGTAATCTTTAATTAATCATCCATGACTACTAAATCTTAATGAACCCTACAAGCCCCCTTCTACTATAAAGCATACATCCGTAGTTAATCTAGATCTATATTTTGCATCCGTGTTTAACGTAGATCTAGAATCTACAACCATTCTTCACGATTCTTTATTCTTCTTCCTTTCTTTCTCAACACGCCTAAAGTAAGATTAAAAGATTCGATGTTTCCCAGAGGACGACCCGTACTCATCTCGGTCTAGCTACACGCGACACCGTTCTGATTACGATTACACACTACAATAAAATAGACAAATCAACCACTCTCAGTGAAAGGATCTCGACTCTTTTCTCATCGAATGAGGTGCTGGATATTCATCAAGGAATACCACTATGCAAAGTAAGAACTAGAGAAGGTATCAAAACAAAACTGAGTAGGTTGTAGAATTTACTAGTTTTGCTAAAGAGGTCACTCCCGGTGAAGCAATCTCGGCTCTTTCCTCATCGAATGAGGTGCTGGATATTCATCAAGGATTACCACTATGCAAATCAAGAACTAGAGCTATCTTTTTGAAAAATTTGATTCTACAATATTTTTAGGTTTCTTTTCTTTCCATTAATCTCATTAATGAAATCCCATCATTTATGTTTCCCTAAACAACACAAAAAAGAAACGAAAATAGAACGTAAACTTATGCCATCCGCATTCGCTACGGGGCCCCGTCATGCACCGTTAGGTTGGTTAACTAACGGTAGAGCGGGGGATGGACTAGCGCGGGTGCAAAACATAAGCAACGTTTATTATATATATATATCATATATATAACATTCATCTAACGCAGTTATATGATCACATCACAGAACTCAATCAGCAGAAGCAAACATATGAAATATTGGATATTCAAGGAGGTTCGTGTTTTAAATTCAGCCAGCAATGCAAAACATGGATTCCACGGTCGTGATGAATAGTCAAACCCACATCCTTAGACCCCTACGAAAGCGGCAAGCAACCCTGCCAATTCTAGAGTTAGGAAACCCTGTCTCGACCCCTTGAGATGGTCTCCCACTAGACTCTAGAACCCGGTTACTTATGCTCCCCGCCTTGGGTTTATCCTAATGTGGAAAAGAAAATAATATACATCAATGGTAACATCATCCTCAATCTGGAAGTGTCCCAATAAAAAAATATTATATACAAGTTTTACATGAATGAAAATAGAAAAACTCTCATCTCATGCAAAACCCCCAGGCTATTCAATCACGACGATCCAATATAACATATCACAGCAACACATAAACAACACATGTCATCAACCTAAGTAGATATGTGTATCTCGAATATCGTTGACATATAGCAACGAGATCAGGGATACACCACATATTACACTTACGGTCGCAGAAAAGAAATGAAAAACTACAATAATTAGAATCCGTATATTCCTTAGACATTATAAACCCGGAGTATCTCATATTCCGGATTCATGCCTAACTTAATAAACCTTGCATTTTAGTCTCGTATTGAAAACACTTTTCAATAAGCAGTCGGGTAATTCAACAAGATTCCCAATCAAATGATCGAATGCTCGTCGGAAACTTTAGTAGATTGACGCACCCCCGATGCTGTCGACAAAGTGTACTTAGACAGTACACCGTGGCCGCGAGCACCCGAGTGGATGTTTTTGGCAACAGGGTTCTCCTACAATCACATGGCCGGGGCTATGGGGCGTGGCTATCTAGTAGTGTTACCCGGCGAGTGTTCACGTACTATACGAGATTGCGATGGAGTTTTGATCCAAATCAAAACTCCGTAGCAATCGATCAACTAAGACTAAACCACTAGATTTACTAAACTCTAACTAGTTTTCTCAAAACTAATTGTTGTGGATTCCAAATATTGTATCATATATCATGATAATCTAGACAACGTTAAACATTTCGATCGAATTATGAAACACTCACAAATCACAGAGACCTCAACAACTTGAGCCTTACGAAAAACACCCAGAAAGTGTCAAATAAGACAATGGAGCAGCACAAGAAGCACGGTCCCTTAATTAAACAAACTTGCGGCAAAACCGCGGCTAAACATGGGGTTAGGCTGTGGTTCTGCGGCGGTTTGAACGATTTGGGTCCTCGTATCTATAAAATACCCTGCACAATTTTATACATATTTTTAATCTCGAAAATTTCTACTTTTGAAAAATGGACAGAAACTTGGTGAAATCCGGGTTTCGAAACTCGATCGAACACTTTAACGTTGTAAAGACTTCCCCTAATGTTTTAGGTTGGCTCTGATACCATGAAAGTGTATCCTAGCACCAACACTGGATTTTAACCGGCATCAAGCATGCAATTTTAAAAAATTCTTGGTGCTAACCTAGAATCTAACTAGAGTATTAGAATTTAATGCATGATATAACAAAAACTATACTAAGAGAAAAAGATTACAACCTTTATAGACCAAGCCCTTCTCTTTTAAAGCTCCGGGTAGTAGTCCCTACGACTCTTCGTAGCTCCACTTGAAGAAGGATCGAGCTTGCTCCTTGATCTTCTACGCCGAAGATGATCCACCCGAAGTTTCTCTAGGTCAAGCTACCTCTTCACTAATCTAGTATTAGTGAAGTAAACAACCTAGTTTAAAGTGATAATCTAGACTAGGATGATGAAGTAGGGTGTTTAGCTCACTAAGAAAAACTCTAAATCCCTTGGGTTCATAACACATGTGAAGGTTAGGGCTTTTAGGAGGAAGAAGATGAAGAGAGCAAGAGAGTGTGTGAAATGAGCTCAAAAAAATACAAGTGAAGAATGTCTTCTTTCTTAACCTCACTTATTGAAGCATCCAATATTATCAAATAATATATTAGAACCATACTTCAATAGTGATAACAAATGAATAAACTAAAGAAAAGGCAACGCCTCATCCATTCCATAAATATCTCTCATTTTCCACCTCACCTTTTCTATTTTCTTAAAATAGAAAATTCAATATATATATATATATATCACATATATAAATATATATTAAGAGAATAATAATTAGTGAGCAATAATATTAGTTAATATATAATTATATCAAATATAAATATATATCATATTATTAAATCAACACTTGATTCAATAATCCGGTTATATCACATATAACCGACTAATCTCATTTATCTGTATATCACATTATCAAATCAACACTTGATTCAAGAATCAGGTTATATCACATATAACCTAACCGATATCATATGACGCCAGATTAGAATATGATATCACATACTCGTATTTAATCAGGCTCCCGCACATATCAGCATATGTGCCCTACTTCGTTTCGCTTGAACTATGTAACCTCTATGCAGGACTCTAAAAACTCGTCAATACGCCAGCAGTAGGTAATGATCACATCAGTTACCTACAAGCTGTCAGCGGTACTAACTGGACGTAATGGCTACCCAGGTATTGAGCGATTAAAAAATCAACAAGCAAGTTTGTCCAAACTCTCATGATGCTTATAAGTAACACTTACCGTACAGTCCGGTCTCTTCGTCTGATATGTCACATATCGAGTCTAGGGGTGGAATCGTCAGACCCCAATAACTTGATAAGTCATGCCAATGTGTGGCTCATAACGGTTCGAGAAACTAATGATAACACTTAACAGTAAATCTCATCAGCCTTGGCCAGGGACTTACTGTTATAGTCAACCGAGTATAGCGCAACATCAACTCCCTATACCGGGAGAGACGAAACCCCTCCTATCACTCAATGCCACCATGTGACTCGGGACTGTACCCAAAATCCACCTGTTTTCATGAATCCTTTGAGCCGCGGTAGGGAGGAAATCAAGGCACGGTGGGAACCACATAAGACACTATAACGATCTCGGGTCTACAGACTAACCTGTACCAGTGTCACCAGAGAACTGCTATCTGACGATAGGTATGTTACCATCTAGGAGTTCACGGCGAGTCCTGTTCGGTGTACCCATTCTCTAATGAGCACCTGTGTACAATCTTTGATGTCAAACACCAATGGTTATAGGATCAACCATCGCCCCCTACAGGGTAAAGAAATATACACGCTAGTCTACTCTGGAATATCGATGCCTTGTCTCGATGTCCTCTCGGCTGGGAACTATTAAAAGATATGCTTGTGGACTATCTAGGCCCCACTAGTATGATCTGCATCATAGTCTTGGTGGTCAAGTCCACATCCTAAGGGCTTTATCAACATGTATAAGAAAAGAGTATAATAATACAAGTGTACATGTTAAGATAAAGAGCAACCAGATAGCATACAATCATTTCGAGCAAGAAAGTCTTCTATATATATGTCCAAGCATTCATTATATCATACAATAATGGCCTGTAGGGCATACATATTCGTAACACTCAAGTCTCAGGATGAGAAAAAAGAAAGAGAGACAGACAAATATAGGGAACTCACCATAAGCTTTTGCAAAAAAAAAAAAAAATACACAGAAGGCTCTACAAACAATAGAGAATTTAATTCTCTCTCGAAGAAGATTTCCCTCCTAAAAACCCCAGGTAAAGGAAAAAAAAGAGATCAAAATATCTCCTTTATTTATCATATCACATATATAGGGGTTTAGCCTTTTTAAAAGAACTTAGTTTTTTTATCTGAATGAGAGAACCACAAAACAAGTCTCCCACAAATTAAGAATTTAATTCTCATCTGGAAAATCTTGTTCTTGAGAATCAAACATTCAGAAAAGAATTAGGTTAAAAATAAAGAAAAAGGAAAAGAACATATGTTCTGGAAATTTAATTCTTCTGAAATTAGGGTTTAACCCTACATAAAGAACTTAGCTCTTATAAAGAGAAAAGAAGAACTGAGTTCTCCAATAAAAAAAATGATCTAAGGTTTTCAAAATAAGAGATCTTGATGATCATCAATGGCCAAAGTGTCATTTACAGAGATTAAATCTCTACAAAGAAAAAGAGTTTGGCATCTCCTGTGAAACACACGTGAGCGCCAGAGAAAGATTAGTGCTTAGCACTATTATAGTGCCTGACGTGTTTCCCACATGAGGGCCCAAAATGAAAAGGCTAAACGCCTGACGTGCTGTACACGTGAGCGCCAGAGCTCTAACCAACTGCTTAGCACTTCTGCATCAAGAAAAGGGGTGAACAAACAAAACCTAAAATCGATGCTCAGAGACTTACGTGCTTTCCATATGAGTACCATACAAAGTTCTTAGCACTCTATATTCAGTCAAAATGACTAAGTGCTTAGCACTGATTGGGCAGCGCTCATATCTGAGCGCCTCACATGTTTCACATGTGAGTGCCAGAACTACAAATAAGTGCTTAGCACTTTTGAACAGGAAAAGAAGACTGAGCAGACTCAGCCCAAATTGGCTAAGTCTCTAACAACTGAGCCCAACTGCTCTGTTGTTGGATCTGAAATAAAAATGATCATGAGAATATTACTAAGTTGATTTTAGCCTCAAATAAGGCTAACATATCCTTAGTTAAAAATAAATTGAGCCCTAATGCTCATATATTTATATTGATCTTAATCTCAAACAAGATTAACGGTCCTTAAACCAACCAAAATATTTTTGAACTAAAGGAACATATAAACTAAGTTCAAAACCCAAAACCCAATTTTAGCCCAAATTGGTTAAGCCTATGTTTGTGATATCCAAACCGATCTTCATCCCATACCTCTTAAGATAATCTTAGTCTTAAATATGACTAACGATTCTTAGGTCCAACACCCCCTTTCCCTCAAATACGAGGTTTGGTTTAAGGGTACATCTTTTCACACTTCTGATATATGTCGTTGTAATTCCTTAAGGTCTTCAGAGAAGTGGGGTGTCCCGACAACCAACAACAACTCCTCGTCCCAACTTGATGTAAAATTTCATCAAAATAGGGAATTAATACCCCATATTGATGCACTTCCAAACTGACGTGCACACCTCAAATCGGATTGCACCGTAAATCGTGTTCATTCCATGTCACCATCGTAGACTCCGCCATGTAACAAATACATATGCGTGCAAGTTGAATGCTGGATCGAAATGTTCTTAAACTAACATTCGTCTTAAACAGGGAACGTTGGACTGCAACGTCCTTAAGCTAATCACAAATCAAACCACGAGTGGTTTTTATACAAGGAATTGAAAGTCCAGGCGGACTTCGTGTTGAGTTTGAACTGCAGGGTAGTTTTAAAGAACTCGAGTAAACTACAGGGTGGTATATGTGATGAAATAAGCCAAAAAATTAATCATTCCCATCATTTTTGTAAGAAAAATACTTTTTCTACTATGATGGCGAAATCCATGTAGGCTACATGGATTCTCATCGGCTAAAAAATGGATATGATATCCACTATATAAGCTCTCTTGATAGGTTTTGGGTTTCTCCATTATTAATGATGGTCATTAATTCAAGGAATTTTTGGGTAAGTTTATACATTTTTCAAAGAAAAGATATTTTGTATTGATATTGTTGAAATGTATAAAGATAAATATATGTGTATGAGAGAATGATACGTCATGTTTTTACTTTAGAATTCTCTCATGGATTTTTCTTCTTTTTTGCTATTGAAAAAAATAAGCAACTCTTTTTCATACCCTCATGAATAGTAGAGATAAACTATTTTGCTTGGAAACTTTTTTTAAAATATATACCTTAAATCTGGAGAATGCATGCCTATTTATTTTTCTGTTACACACTTATCGTACGTGCATAGCTTTACTAAACTTTATAGTAAGAAATCCCAATAATTAATCGGTGAACCTGTTTAGCTCTTCGCTTTTAGTGAGCCGAATAAAATGTGTATAGAAGTAGGAACCTATTAAATAATTCCTTGTATTCCCGTTAGCATTGTTAATAAAATTTCAGAAAATAGGTTTTATTATTATCTTTAGTATAAAAATAATTTTGGGCTAAAACGAAATAATATATTCATTCCTATGGTTTTAGCTAGTTATTAAAATCTAGTTTATCCTTTAAAATATTTTTAATTACAAATTAATTATTTTAATCGATAATAAAATATGTAGATTATTTTAAGGCATTATAAAACATTTTAAGCCTATAAAAACGATAAATAGATTTTTTTGAAAATTCCTTTAATAATTTTCAATGCTATGAAAAGGAAGGTCCGTCAGCGAGTTATATTCTGGTAGAACTAGGACCCTATTTAATAATTCCTTGTATTCCCGTTAGAATTGTTAATAAAATCTTGATTTCGACAATTGCACTCTCGTGTCTCTCGTTTTTATTATTCCTTACTAGTTTCCCTCTGGCATAAATTGTTACTCCTCTTGCAAGTTACTATCCTATGTCTTTCACCTCCGGTTATAGCCTAACCCCTGCAAATTCCCATACATTTGATTTGTATGGGAATTTAATGCTTACGTGCATTTTGTGATCAAAGAATTAACCGCAATCAAGAACGGTGTCGCTTGGTAGCTATCCGGTTGAGTACGGGTCGGTCCACAGGGAGATGGATTCCTTTTCTTTATGTTTTAACGAGTTAAATCCAAAAGATTTTGGGTTTTATTTTAAAATCTAAGAATGAGATGAAAGTTTATAAAAAGCTTGCCAGGGTTAAAATTAGGTTAGTTTGGAAAGTCAATTATTCTCACCGCTTTCTTTACCCCAATTAAGAACTTTTAGGTGTTAAGGTAATAGTTAACAAATGGGATTAGTACGATCGGGAAGAAACTAGGTTTCTTCCCTTTGGTCCTTGTTCGTCCTTTCTTAACTCTTAGCCCTAACCTCCATGGAAATCACACACAACCGGTTTTTAACTATGGTATCACCGTTACCTCGTGGGATAGGGTGCCGTAGTGAGCGGTGTGTGTATGTTTGCATAGAGTCTACTTTAAAATGTTGAACGGGCAAAGAAAGGGGTGGGAGATTTTCATCTCTCAAACCTTCCCCAAATCTAGCCCTAACAAGTGAGGAACTACTCACTTATTAGGGAATTGATAAACGAATTCATTTTTATGGTTTTCTTTTAATTAACTACGGCTGATAAAAAATTGCAGATAAATAACTAGGGCAGAGAAATAAAATTGCTAGATAAGTAGGGCAGAAAAGAAATTAAAATAACTAAGGCAAGATAAAAAAAACTTATTTCTTTATTGATGCACTCTTTTACAATTACAAGGATTGAAAATTTTAGTCTAGAGAAATAAAAAGAGGCATCTCAAAAGAGCCACCCAAAAAGAGGCACGCTCCATAAAGAGCTGTAGGGTTCCTATTTATAGATAATAGAAACCCTAGGGTTTATATCTGATCCATATCTAGAATTACAAAAATACCCTAAGAAAACCGGATCAATGCACCGACACGCACCGACGCGCGCCGACACGTGTACAGCACGGCCGTGGATCCGCGGCCATAAGCCTGGTTTGGCCGCGGTTTCGCGGCCATGTGATGGGCTTGTTGGCTTATTTTTCTAGGGCTTCTTTCTGTTGCTTTTTCCTTCTATTTTCTTCACTTGGTTTCTCAGAATGTCTTCTAGTTTCTTCCAGATTTCCACAGTGCAGAAATGTTGTGGAATTTTACCGTTTGCTTAATGTTGAAGTCTTGAATCATGTGCTGCCTTCGTGCTCTATGAAATCGAACTGTTTGCTGATCTTCGTTTGTTCCTTAAACTGTAGGCGACATCATAAAGATTCTTCTATTTGTTGGTTATAGTATCACTTTCGTAACGTTTTTTCATCATTTTCACTGTATTGTTCCGAGAACCTGTAACCTACAACTATTTAACAGAGATGGATCAAAAGCACCCATTTATTTGCAAAATGATTAAGAATGGGGAATATAATAATGCAAAATTATGATATGAACAAATACCCCCGAACTTATCTTTCGCTCGTCCCGAGCAAAACTAGTTTTATTCTTGAAAAAAACCTAACCTCACTTTCGCAGGGAAACACGATTGCACTGAGCTCGTGCAACAAGCTATTAAACTTCTAGGTGTCCCTAGCAGGAGGAGTGTTGTCTCCTGAGGGTTTTCAGTGGATACTACCCACAAAATCCTATCAATTTTGCCTATTGACTTTCATTCTTCAATTCGATATTCTAGCAAGAAATTCTATCTTTAACTTAGAAGTCATCAACCCATATTTTTCACATTTCCTTTTAATTTAACTTAAGAACATATATGTTCTGTAAATTTATTTAGCTTTTCGCATCTTTTGAATTTTCCTTCTAAGGTTCCATCTCAACTTAGGAATTTTTATCATCTCTACTGAAGGTATAAGCCCTATCTTTCATTGCTATCTCTCATCCAAACCCCAATCATATATCCCTACGTGTGTGTATGTATCACCCTTACACTTGGAAATTCAATTCAAGCTATCATACTCTTGTCCATCGTCCAAAGTACTTTTAGTTGGTGAATTTTAGATGAAATTGCTCACACATCCTTCATGCGGCCGTTAATACTTCTTAAGGTACTAACGACCGATTACAAAATGTGTTTGCACATTAAGGCGTAATTCCTCGTCTTGTAATACCTAAGGCTTTAGCAGTGACTCCCAAACCAATTGGTCTAAGGCACTAGGTGATAAAGCACCCTCACTATATATATATTTTTATTTTACACAGCCTTAAGTAATTACAAAACCAGTGTTCATTTATATTCACACTTATAATTTTTTTTTTCCTTCATACTAAGGATTTTAGACAAGAGCATTTCAAGGTATCCTCTACTATTCCAAGTTTCAAGATGCGTGTTTGTGCTAATTATAGGGTATATATTTTTAGAATTTAGACTTAAGGTTCAGAATTATTTTTCAGACTTGCACTTCAAATAAAAATTCAATACTCTTCCTTTATTTTGACTTAGCCCAAGAGCTGAACTCAAAATTTGCCTATTTCTAAATAAACTACAAGGAAATATGTTTTCTACAGTTAAATTTTAAGAAGGGTTAATTTTAGGGTTTTAATTTACTAAGTTTAGGATCTAGTTTTTCCCTACTATTCAACCGTCATGTTGAACTTAAGTCAAATATGGCCAAAATTGAACTTTTCAATTTTAATAATTTTTAAATTTTTTCAATTTTTATGGGTTTTAAAATAAGTATGCAAATGCAAAAATATACACATGAATGCGAAGGAAGAAAGCTTACCGAGCACACCCCCAAACTTAAACTTGACAGTGTCCTCACTGTCAGGCTACACTAAGAGGGTCAAAATTGTCGGCACCCCTTTTTCTTATTTTTATTATTAACAGAAAAAGAAAACAAAAGATATATATAAAAAGTTTCCCCCTAAACTTAAGTGAAACATTGTTTTCACTGTTGAAGCATTAAAGTTCAGAGTTAGGGAGGAGAAAAACACAATATCAAGCTATACAAGGCCTTACACAAGCCAAAGGTTAGCACCAACCATTCAAAAATTTTATCGTTATAATGGTATGGTTGGTGAAAGAATGGGGTGTAAAGAAAAGAAATGAGAAGCACACGAGACCGTGTGGAGATAGAAGCAGTATACGTTCTCGGTGGAGGAGAAGAATGGCGGGAGGGAAAAAGAAATGGTGGTGGTGGTTCGACTTTTTCGGGTGGAGGTTGATTAATCACAAAATCCGTGTTGTTTAGGAATGCAAGTTCGTCAGCAAAAAGTTCTTCAAAACTCTCATCAATGTAATTGAACATTTTGCTGTCAGTAATTTTTGTGCCAGAAGTTATCCGACTTGATTTGTGAAAAATTATGGAGGTAGGAGACTCAAAAAACTCATCTATCTCATTTTCAAAAGAATCCAAATCAAGTTGGCTTTCTGGAATTATCGAACTCAAAATATTAGAATGTGATTCATTAACACTCGATATCCTTAAAGGAAGATTAGAAGAAGAACCAGAGAAAGTGGGAGAAAGAAGTTGAATACGAACTTGAGGGTGGAGATGGAGTGTATAAATTAGCACATTTTGTAATGACCGATGTGTAAAGAGCGATTGTGCTAATCTATCAACCCACTGAGAAATGAGGTCAAATCCCTCAAGTTTCGTGAGAAAACATGGGTGCGTCAAACTTGGTAAACCAGATATTGAAAATGAAAGGGATACGGTCTCTTGCGTGGTCGGAAAGATGGAAAGGACGAAGGGGAGTGATTTAGGAAGGGTCACAGTTAAAGGTTCAGGAGGGTGTACACAGTCAGTGGAAAGAACATGATGAATTGGAAAATCCGACTCATCAAACAAAACTGGTTTATCCTCAATAATTTCGTCAATATTCTCCTCAAAATTTAGCTTATCCATGCCATTCTGTTCACACCATAATATTGCATTATTATATTCCCCATTCTTATTCTTTTTACAAATAAAACAGGTGCTTTTGACGCATATCTGCTACATGTTACAGGTTACAGGTTCTTAGACAGAAAACAGTGAAAACGATGTAAAGACGATGAAAAAGGGACTTTGACCAACAAATAGAAGGATCTTGATCTAGCCGACATCAAAGATAAAATTCACAAAGTACAAGGCAATGCAAGGTCCAAGATTACAAAGCGAACGGTTAAAAGTCCACCGCAATTATTCACTGGAGATCTGAAAGAAACATAGAAGCTATTTTATTAAAGAACCAAATAATAAGGAAGCCCAAAGATCCAAGGCCCAATACTTCCCTTTTAATGAAAGACAGAGACATAAAATTTTACCAAAACTTGAAGTCTACTTTGACTAGGTCTTCCTAAGGATATTTTGGTAAATGTAGACATGCAAATCAATTGTAACCTAGGTTTCCTATTCTCTATAAATAGGAACTCTACTCATTGTAATTTCGGATGCCTCCCTATGCCTCCTTTTAATAATAAATCGAGAATTCTTTATGGAGAACATCGGTGTTTCTTTTCAATTCATGAATTCAGATCTGACAACCCTGCGTTGATGATTGGAGAGATGCATCTGTAAGTAGATTTAATTCCTTGCTCTAGTTTAGATTTCAATTCTTGCCCTAGGTAATTTTTATTCTCTGCCCTAGATAACTGTTCTTCAATTCCCTAATGAGTGAGTAGTTTTCTCGCTTGTTAGGGTTAGGAATGGGGAAGGATTTGAGAGACGAAGATCTCTCATCTCTTTTCTTTGCCAATCTTTTATGAAAATTAGAACTCCATGCATACCTTCTTATTCCGCTCCCTACGGCACTCTACCCTCGAGGTAACGGTGATTCCGTAGTCTAAAGGCCCGGATTTTAAGGTTTTCCATGGAGGTTAGGCTAAAGATTAAGAAAGGAAGGACAAAGATCCAGAGGAAGTATCAATCTTCCCAATCATCCTAATCCCCTTCGTTAAGATTTACCATAACACTAATATGATAGCTTTAATTAAAGGCAATTGAAAAAGATGTAGATCTTTGTTTACCAAATTTTCCCTAAACCTAATCCTAGCAAGTTTCTAATCCTAGTATCATACAACTTCAATTTTTAGATTTAATAATCAATCCGAACACCCTTCGGAATTAACTCGTTAGCGTGATTAGGAAATTCACAACATCCCTGTGGACCGACCCGTACTCACCGGCTAGCTGCAAAGCGACGCCGTTCTTGATTGCGGTTACAAATATTTTTGATCTATCTTTTAGAAAGCGCAAGCACGCTAAATAATTCAATCAAATGGCGCCGTTGCCGGGGATGGCGTAAAACTTTTCTTTTCGCAATTTCGGGTTAATCATAAAATTTAAAAAATCATAAAAATCTGAAAAAATAAAAAAAAAATAAAAATATATATCATTTGTTATTTTTGGAAGGGATACTTTGTGGTTGAATTTTTGCAGGATATACAAATTCGGATCTGTAGATTTTCAGAAAGCAAAACAGGAAATAAAATATCGGAACAGAAGAGATTTTGAACAACAGAACAGTGCAAATTTTTTTGAGCAGTGAACCCCCCAAACCGCCGCAATTCCGCGGCCAAAACCCACCTTAGGCCGCGGAACCGCGGCCGTCTAGTCGAATCAAAGCACCAAAATTTTTCTGGGGCAGTGTTCAGTCAATTTGACCGTGAAATCGTGGTGGGAGACACGTTTTGCCGCGGAAGGGCGGTAGAATAGTGACTTCATCCGACCAACTTTGCACTGTAAGTTCCTCTGTTATTTCTCTTCTGTAATTTTTAATAAATTTTCTGAAAATTGCCTGCAGGATTTTGTGCACATTAAAAAATATATTCTCTTCCAAATAACGATCTTGTGCAGGATTTTTGGGCCCCGCTCAAAATTGAAATTGATTGCAAGTAATCTTTTTTGTTGCATATCTTTTCTCGAATATCTTTTTGCAACAATTTTTTCCAAATAAAGATTCTTGTGATATGCTTCAAATAATAACCACTTGCAAGTAATATTTTGCTGTTGCATATCTTTTCTATAAAATATTTTGCTGTTGGATATCTTTTCTCTAAAATCTTTTTGCAACAAATTTTTTTCCAAATAAAGATAAAAAAAAATCAATGAAAAATGAAAATAAAAAGGACAAATATTTTTTAGAACTTGCAAAATTTTTTATCCCTTAATAAATCCTTGCACCATCCAACCTTCCTTCTTGTCACCTTTCTTCTTCTACCATGGGTACCCCATACAATAAATCATTAGCCGAACTTTGGTATCCCGAACCTAATTTTGCGTCATATGTCAATGTGTTCGGTCAATTTAAAGACGATCCTTCCATGCCTAAAAAATCGTTGAAAGATCACATATAGGAGTCTAGGAGAAACAATTTGACTTTTCAACCCACTTTGTGTCAACCGAGTCAACCTTCACCACCTCCATATGTTGACACCACTTTTTCAAGTCCTTCTGTCACTCCTAGGCCGATGTCCATTGCTGAGCATATTGCTCAATCTCGCAGTCGATCTTTCACCCCTCTCCACTCATATAGTTCTAGGGATCCACACGACTATTCATCTTCTTATCCATATGTTGACCCTACCTCTGTCCTACCACCCAGTTCCTATCAGTCCTACCCGACTTTTCCACCTTCACTAGACACTGTTTCTTCACAGCCATTAGGGAGTTTCACATATCCAACCAATTTTGAATCTTTTACTGAAACCCCCTTACCACCAAAGTCTAGTTTGGAAGAGGCGTTGGAGGCGTATATCGCAGCAACAAACAAAATGGTTAGGAATGTGGAAGCTTCTGTGGCCACCCTTACGCAACCTGCTGAACCGGTAGCTAGTGTCCCGCTAGCTCCAAATTTTCCAATGTATGAGGAGGCGGTTGGACAGAGTGAGAATGATAGAGGATTTTCAAATCAAACCTACCCTTACCCAATTGAAGCCCACAACTCCTGTTTTCCATCGATTGGCCTAAATAGTTCACTTGTTGAAAATAAAAATAAGTTGTGTGATTTTGTAGTGTTTGATTTGCCAGATTGTGAGGAACCCCTTTCGAGTGAAACCGCACCTAATTCTTTCGATCTTTACACCTCCACTCTAGAACCTAAATCGATAGATATCCATGCTTTTGATGAGGTGTCTAAAGAAATTGATTTTCACTTGATTGAGGATATAGACGCCCGGAATATTTCGGATGATGAACCTGTCGATTTGCTTGAAATTTTATGTTCAAATCATCATCCTGAGTTATTAAATATTTCTCCCGAATCTCATATGCGTCTAGATTTTGATGATAATGGCATGGATGAGTTGAATATTGAGGATAGTATCGAGAAGAGTCTTGAGGATAATATTGAGGTTGAATCATTTTTGTTTGATATGTCTGATTTTTCAATTCATCCTCCTGAACCTTTGACTGTTATATCACCCTCCCTCCTTCCCATCGTTTTGACCCCGCTTGAAGACTGTGAGCTTGAAACCTTTTCCTTTGAATCTGACACAATTCTCACAGACGATGACACCTACGAGTGTTTCACTTTTTCGGACGATGTTGATGACTCACCGCCCGAGTTTGAGTCCTTTACATTTTCAGATGAGCCATCAGACTCGGTTGATTATAGTAGTTTCGAACCATTAATGGAATCTTTCAAGTTCGAAACAGTTTACTATGGTGAGAAAGATACTATCCCTAATTCACTCCCTTTCGTCTTTCCTATTGTTCCGACCGAACAAATGACCGTTACGCTTTCATCTCCTATACCAAGTTCGGCGTACCCATGTTTTCTTGCGAATCTTGAGGGATTTGATCCCATTTCTCGACGAGTAGATAGGTTAGCGCAATCGCTTATAACATATCAGTCATCACATATTGCGCTAATTTATTCACTCAATTTACACCCTCAAGATCGTACTCCACTTCCTTCTTCTTTTCGCCATTCTTCTCCCCCACCGAGACCATATTCTACCATTCTTCTTTCCACACGGTCTCGCGTGCTTCTCATTTTCTTGCACCAATTATACCATTTCCACGATAAGATTTTTGAATGGTTGGTGCTAACTTTTGGCTTGTGCAAGGCCAAGCTTAAGTTTGGGGGAATCTTTGTATATATGTATATATATATTTTTTTTCTTTTTCTATTAAAAATAAAAAAAATTTCAAAACATTAAAAAAATATAAAAAAAAATTATATAAATAAACAGGGGAGTGCCGGTATTTTGACCCTCTTGGTTCAGCATGACAGTGAGGACACTGTCAAGTTCAAGTTTGGGGGTATGCTCGGTACGTCTTCTTCCTTCGCATTCATTTGTACATATATTTTTTTTTGCATTTGCATACTTATTTGAAAACCCATAAAAATTAAAAAATTTCAAAAATTATAAAAAAAATATTGTATTCAATATTGGCTAATTGACTTGAGTTTGACAAATAGGTTAACTGGTTAGGAACAACTAGATCTTAGACTTAGTGAATTAAAAACCCTAAAAATAACATTCCTTAAAGTTTAACGATAGAAAGTATATGCCTTATAGTTTATTTAGAAATAGGCAAATTTTGGGTTCACTTCTTGGGCTAAGTAAAAACGAAGGAAGAGTATTGATGTTCTTATTAGAGTATAAGTTTGAAAAATAGTTCCTAGCTTAAGTCTAGATTCTGAAAATGTATACCCTACAAATTGCACAATCACACACCTTGAAACTTGGAATAGTAGAAGAGACCTTAAAATGCTCTTGTCTAAAGTCCTTAGTAAAATGAAAATAAAAGAAAAAAAAAGTGAATAAAGAAAAAAATGGACACTGGTTTTTGTGATTACTTAAGGCTGCAAAAATAGAAAAATATTTAGCGAGGGTGCTTCATTACCTAGTGCCTTAAACCAACTGGTTTGGGAGTCACTGCTAAAGCCTTGGGTGTTGCAAGACTAGGAATTACGCTTTAATGTGCAAGCACATCTTGTAATCGGTTGTTGGTATCTCAAGAAGTATTAACGGTCACATGAAGGATGTGTAAGCGAAATTCAATTAAAAATTCACTAATTAATAAGTGCTTTGGACAATGGACGAGAGTACGATTGCTTGATTTGAATTTCTAAGTGTAGGGGTGATATTTACACACACGTGGGGATATGTAATTAGAGTTTAGATGAGAGAAAGGAATGAAGAATAAAACTTGTATCTTTAGTAGGGTTGATAGAAATTCCTGAGTGGAGATGTAACCCTAGAAGGAAGACTTAAGAAATGCCGAAAGCTAAGTAGATCTACATAACATATATAATCTTAAGTTAAATAATGAGGAAGTGTGAAGAATGTGGGTGGATAATTTGCGAGTCAAAAGATAATAGAATTCCTTGTTAGAAAACCTAATTGGAGAACAAAAGTCAATGGGCCGAATTGATAGGATTTTGTGGGTAGTATCCGCTGAAAACCCTCAGGAGACAACACTCCTCCTACTAGGGACATCTAGAGGTTTAACGGCTTGTTGCACGTGCTCAGTGCAATCGCGTTTCCCTGCGAAAGTGCGGTTAGGAATTTAGTGAATAAAACAATAAGTATGCTCGAGGACGAGCAAAAGATAAGTTTGGGGGTATTTGTTCACACCATAATATTGCATTATTATATTCCCCATTCTTATTCTTTTTACAAATAAAACAGGTGCTTTTGACGCATGTCTGCTACATGTTACAGGTTACAGGTTCTTAGACAAAAAACAGTGAAAACGATGTAAAGACGATGAAAAAGGGACTTTGACCAACAAATAGAAGGATCTTGATCTAGCCGACATCAAAGATAAAATTCACAAAGTACAAGGCAATGCAAGGTCCAAGATTACAAATCGAATGGTTAAAAGTCCACCGCAATTATTCACTGGAGATCTGGAAGAAACATAGAAGCTATTTTATTAAAGAACCAAATAATAAGGAAGCCCAAAGATCCAAGGCCCAATACTTCCCTTTTAATGAAAGACAGAGACATAAAATTTTACCAAAACTTGAAGTCTACTTTGACTAGGTCTTCCTAAGGATATTTTGGTAAATGTAGACATGCAAATCAATTGTAACCTAGGTTTCCTATTCTCTATAAATAGGAACTCTACTCATTGTAATTTCGGATGCCTCCCTATGCCTCCTTTTAATAATAAATCGAGAATTCTTTATGGAGAGCAACAGTGTTTCTTTTCAATTCATGAATTCAGATCTGACAACCCTGCGTTGATGATTGGAGAGATGCATCTGTAAGTAGATTTAATTCCTTGCTCTAGTTTAGATTTTAATTCTTGCCCTAGGTAATTTTTATTCTCTGCCCTAGATAAATGTTCTTCAATTCCCTAATGAGTGAGTAGTTTTCTCTCTTGTTAGGGTTAGGAATGGGGAAGGATTTGAGAGACGAAGATCTCTCATCTCTTTTCTTTGCCAATCTTTTATGAAAATTAGAACTCCATGCATACCTTCTTATTCCGCTCCCTATGGCACTCTACCCTCGAGGTAACGGTGTTTCCGTAGTCTAAAGGCCCGGATTTTAAGGTTTTCCATGGAGGTTAGGGTAAAGATTAAGAAAGGAAGGATAAGGATCTAGAGGAAGAATCAATCTTCCCAATCATACTAATCCCCTTTGTTAAGATTTACCATAACACTAATATGATATCTTTAATTAAAGGCAATGGAAAGAGATGTAGATCTTTGTTTACCAAATTTTCCCTAAAACTAATCCTAGCAAGTTTCTAATCCTAGTATCATACAACTTCAATTTTTAGATTTAATAATCAATCCGAACACCCTTCGGAATTAACTCGTTAGCACGATTAGGAAATTCACAACATCCCTGTGGACCGACCCGTACTCACTGGCTAGCTGCAAAGCGACGCCGTTCTTGATTGCGGTTACAAATATTTTTGATCTATCTTTTAGAAAGCGCAAGCACGCTAAATAATTTTATCACATTCTCATCAAAATCAAGACGAATATGAAGTTCGCGAAAAACATTTAATGATTCGGGATGATGAATTGGAGAGAAAAAATCGGCCAAATCTGCGGGTTCATCATCCAAATTATTCCCTGCGTCAATATCCTCAATCAAGTCAAAATCAATTTTTTCGGACACCTCATCAATAGCATGGATATTTATCAATTCAGGTTCTAGATTGGAGGTGTATAGGTCAAAAGGATTGGTGATAGTTTCACTCGAAAGGGACCCTTCACAATCAGGTAACTCAAACACTACAAAGTCGCACAACTCATTAGACGTTTTATCTTCAACTGGTGAATCATTTGGAACACTTGATAGATATTCAAAACCGGAGTTGTGGGATTCAATTGGGGATGAGTAGGTTTGCTTTGGAAGGGTGTATAGCTCACTCTCTCCACTTAATTTCTCGATCTGTCCAACCGCTTCATCATACATTGGAATTTTTGGAGCTAGTTGGAAACTAACTACCGGGTCATTAGGTTGTATAAGGGCGGCAATGGATGCATTCAAATCCCTCATCTGTTGGTTTGTCGCTACAATATAAGCTTCTAACGACTGTTCCAGACTAGACATGAGTTGTGAAAGGGTTTCAGTAAAAGATTTAAAATTTTTTAGATTCTGGAAACTCCCAAATGGCTGTGTAGAAGCAAAGTCTAGGGAATGTGCGAAAGTCGGGTAGGACTGGTAGGAATTGAATGGTTGGACAGGAGTAGGATCAACATTTGGATAAAAAGGTGAATGGACTTGTTGATCCCAAGAACTGGAAGTGTTGAAAGGAGTGAAAGATCGGTTACGAGATTGTTTAATATGTTCAACAATAGACATGGGTTTCAGAGATACAACAGGACTCAAAAAAGGAGTATCAACGTAAGAAGGTGGTGAAGGTTGAAACGGTTGATACAAAGTGGATTGCGGAGTTCAACTGTTTCTCCTAAATGCTTCTATTCGATCTTTCAAAGAAATTTTGGGCATGGAGCGGTCGTCCGTAATTTGACCAAAACGATGAGCGTAAGAACTAATGTCTGGTTGAGGGTACCAAAGTTCAGTAAGTGTTTTGCGAGGTGGGGTACCCATGACGTAAGAAAGGATAAGAAAACGAATGTGATGATTTTTTTATTTTTAAAATTTTTTTTAAAGAAATTGTTTGTTTTTGGGTTTTTGAAATCTTTTGAAAGTTTTTTTTTAAAAGAGTTTTTGCACAATTTGTACGGACTACTACACACTTTCAAACAGTCACAATATAAGCATGCACAATCAAGCCTACAGCTAGGGTCTCCTAAGTCAACCAGACTGCTCCTAACTATTCCAAAGGGCAAGTTGTGAGATCCTCAAATCGTCTCTTCACTGCCAATTGTGGACAGATAAGCACAAGTAAAGAAAGGAGGGATCCGCTCACGAATCACCGTGAGACGGGCCTTTTAAATTACCTTTCCAACTTTTCTAGCCTAGGCACCACAAAGTCTGGTTTAGATAAACGACCGATGCCTACAACTTTTCCTTTGTCCTATTGAGCGCGACAGTCCTTATTGGCTGAGTCTAATATTTTTTATTAACTCGAAGGTTGATGCAAATACATTTTGTGATTTTTGGGGTCATGGAAAGGGTAATGAAATCCCCACCCAATCTTGATTGGTGTTATAGCCCTTTAAAAGTCCATTTTAAATATGCAAAGCAATTAACTCACCAAAAATCTAAAACACTTTCAAATTTTTTTTATTTTGCAGCTCAAAGAATCCTGCACAAAAACAATTTATTGGAGAGGGAGAAAGATTTTGCGCAAAGAACCCTGCAGCAAAATTTTTCAGAGGAGATCAGGGGGTTACAAAGAAGAAAAGAAAGCTTACAGAGAAGATTCAGAGGGCTGACGTCAGCAAGTCGCGGCGGAAGCGCGGCCAAAAGCTTGTTCCTGCGGCGGTTCCACGGTCGTATGGTCGGTTCAGATCCAAAAAATTCTGTTCTGTTTTGATTCTCCTCTGTTTGTTCAGATCTGCTGTTTGATTTCTTCACTGGTTTTTTCCAGATTTGAATCAGTCCATCTTCTTTTCTTGCGCAATTCCTCTAAAAAAGAACAAGATGAAAAAAAAATTTATTTAATTTTTTTTAAAAACTTTTTCAATTTTTATAAATTTTAAATTTTTTTTATTTCTTTTACTTTTTTTTAACCTGAAATTACACAAAGAAAGAGACTACCGTCTCCCCGGCAACGACGCCATTTGATTTGTATGGGAATTTAATGCTTACGTGCGTTTTGTGATCAAAGAATTAACCGCAATTAAGAACGGTGTCGCTTGGTAGCTAGTCGGTTGAGTACGGGTCGGTCCACAGGGAGATGGATTCCTTTTCTTTATGTTTTAATGAGTTAAATCCAAAAGATTTTGGGTTTTATTTTAAAATCTAAGAATGAGATGAAAGTTTATAAAAAGCTTGCTAGGGTTAAGATTAGATTAGTTTGGAAAGTCAATTATTCTCACCGCTTTCTTTGCCCTAATTAAGAACTTTTAGGTTTTAAGGTAATAATTAACAAAGGGGATTAGTACGATCGGGAAGAAACTAGGTTTCTTCCCTTTGGTCCTTGTCCGTCTTTTCTTAACTCTTAGCCCTAACCTCCATTGAAATCAGACACAACCGGTCTTTAACTATGGTATCACCGCTACCTCGTGGGATAGGATGCCGTAGTGAACGGTGTGTGTATGTTTGCATAGAGTCTACTTTAAAATGTTGAACGGGCAAAGAAAGGAGTGAGAGATTTTCATCTCTCAAACCTTCCCCAAACCTAACCCTAACAAGTGAGGAACTACTCACTCATTAGGGAATTGATAAAAGAATTCATTTTTATGGTTTTCTTTTAATTAACTACGGCAGATAAAAAACTGCAGATAAATAACTAGGGCAGAGAAATAAAATTGCTAGATAAGTAGGGCAGAAAAGAAATTAAAATAACTAAGGAAAGATAAAAAAAAACTTACTTCTTTATTGATACACTCTTTGACAATTACAAGGATTGAAAATTTTAGACTAGAGAAATAGAAAGAGGCATCTCAAAAGAGGCACCCAAAAAGAGGCACGCTCCAAAAAGAGCTGCAGAGTTCCTATTTATAGATAATAGAAACCCTAGGGTTTACATCCGATACATATCTAGAATTACAAAAATACCCTAAGAAAACCGGGTCAATGCATCGACTCCACCGACCCGCACCGACACGCGTCGACACGTGTACAGCACGGCCGCGGATCAGCGGCCATAAGCCTGGTTTGGCCGCGGTTCCGCGGCCATGTGATGGGCTTGTTGGCTCATTTTTCTAGGGCTTCTTTCTGTTGTTTTTTCCTTCTATTTTCTTCACTTGGTTTCTCAGAATGTCTTCTAGTTTCTTCCAGATTTCCACAGTGTAGAAATGTTGTGGACTTTTACCGTTTGTTTCGTGTTGAAGTCTTGAATCATGTGCTGCCTTCGTGCTTTGTGAAATCGAACTGTTTGCTAATCTTCGTTTGTTCCTTAAACTGTAGGCGGAATCATAAAGATTCTTTTATTTGTTGGTCGTAATCTCACTTTTGTAGCGTTTTTTCATCATTTTCACTGTATTGTTCCAAGAACCTGTAACCTGCAACTATTTAACAGACATGGATCAAAAGTACCTATTTATTTGCAAAATGATTAAGAATGGGGAATATAACAATGCAAAATTATGATATGAAGATACGTGCATAGCTTTACTAAACTTTATAGTAAGAAATCCCAATAATTAATCGGTGAACCAGCTACCAATTCAGTGTCAATCTCGATATTAGATGTCACACGGTCCTTTTCTGAACTGGAATCGACTATCTCAGATCGGATCATCCGAGATTTAAAACCATGGTTAAATTCAAAGATCCTTTGTTATATCACATTGCACATGTTGGTTTGGAACAAATGAACTCTAAAAAGAGAAGTGTTGAAAGAAAATAAAATTCAAAGAACAACCTTAGTGGGGTATCATTGGAGTCTAGCAGGTATCGCTCTCCAATAGGTGATAGTTTATGAGTCACACAGGTATTAGAAATTTTTGTGAAGGATGTCTTATATATTGAGACTGTTATAAATCCAGAGAAAGGCCAGACGTCTGGAGCAATGAGCTTCAGACGTTAGCCAAAAAAGTCCAGATTTCCAGAGGATCCATAGACATCTGAGCTATGAACATCAGACGTCTGCCCCTATAGGTTCAGACGTATGTCATACATATAAGCGCAAATTCCAGTTCGAGATTTATCTTGAAAAATAAGTTTCTGGGTAGTAGTTTTATAATTTTTGGGATCTTATTATAACTCAGATTTGTATGGGCTATATATAGAATTTTAGGTTTAAAACTTTAAAGTATTGAATGATCACAAGGTTAAGGGAGATGAGAGACGGCTCCATAAGAGATCAAGAGGATCATAACGAGCGCTTTGAGAGATAGAAAACGATCTCGTTGGAGATCATAAAGGAGAGGGTTATTATAATTCTCTGTAAGGTTTTTTCTTTTTCTCGAAAGTTCCAATAAAGAGTTCTTTCCTTTCCGCCCAAAATCTCTTGTGTTATTTGATTTGCATTTGTTCTAGTTTTGTTATTCGTTTTAAATGGATCTTAGTTTAGATCCATAAGGGTTGGTTGTCGCTCATCCGCTGTGCTCACTCCCAACAACTGGTATCAGAGCTACGTTCTGTAGTTTTGCAATTTAAGTTTACAGTGGGTGGTGACGCTTGTGTCCGCTCCCCATCTTCTTAGACTGTGATTCTATTGATAGTGGTTCATAAGGATACGAGGGAAATGTTTTTACTTCGGAAGTAAAGATGATAGATAAAAAAGTAAATACCATAAAGTTCGAGGTGGAAAAATTCGATGGTAAACAGAACTTCTCGATATGGCAGAGAAGGGTTAAGGCACTGCTGGTAAAGAAAGGGTTGTTTAAAGACTTGGCAGTAATAAACCTACCGACATGACAGGTGATGCATGCGCAGCAATGGATCAGAAGGCACAATGCACGATAGAATTTTTTCTGAAAGATAACGTGATGTACAACAACATGTAGGAGACTTCTGCGGCAAGTTTATGGTTGAAACTAGAGAGCTTGTACATGACAAAATCGTTATCAAACAAGCTGTACTTAAAGAAGCAACGCTACGGTTTACGCATGAAGGATGAGACTCCAATTCACGACCATTTAAACAACTTCAACAAGATGATCAGCGATCTTCTATGCCTTGAAGTAAAGTTAGAGGAGGAGGACCAACCACCTTTTCTCTTTTCTTCGCTTCCAAATTCAATTGAACACTTGGTGACAACGATTCTATATTAGAAAGTGACTCTCGAGATGGGGCAGGTTACAGTGACGCTTCTCAACAATGAGATTATGAAGAAATCAAATCTATTGGTTTGTCGGTGAAAGGGGAAGGTCGAAGACTAAAGACAGATGCAAGAGTATAAGGGGGAAATCCAAATCATCCGGGCAAAAAGAAGGACCTTTCTTATTTTGCAAAGAGCCATGGCATATGAAGAAGCAATTTCAAAAGTATAAACAATGGTTAGAGAAGAGGGGTAAAGGTAACAATTCAAAAGGTTCGGATCAAGCCATTGTTGTGATCGAAGCAGAAGAAGATCCGTGTGATTTACTCACCGTACACACCGGGAAGGAAGATTGTGTTGCTTGGATTCTTGATTCCGGATGTTCATACCATATGTGCCCGAAGAAGGAGTTGTTCGACACCTATAAGGAGTTCAATGGTAGAAGTGTTCTCATGGGGAATAATGTGGTGTGCGAGGCCATTGGCATAGGGAATATCAAAGTCCGTATGTTTGATGGTGTAGTGTGAACACTTGTGAACTTGCGTCATGTTTCGGAACTAAATAAGAACCTGATTTCTCTAGAAGTATTGGATGCGGCAGGATGAAAGTTCGTTGGTCAAGATGGAGTACTAAAGGTTGTCAAGGGTACCCTAGTGGTCATGGAAGGACAACGACTCAAGAATTTTTATCGGTTGGACGGTAGCACGGTGACTGGTGGTTCAGCCGTTGCTATGGAGAAATAGATGGAGGATACCGCAAAGCTGTGGCATATGAGTCTTGGCCACATGAGTGAGAAGGGGCTTCGTGAGTTGCACAAAAAGGAATTGCTGAAAGGTATTATCTGGTGCAAGCTAGATTTCTGTAAATATGGCACGATGGGGAAGTAACATAAGGTTGGCTTCAAGCAAGCCGTGCACAAGACCGAAAGACTTTTTGATTATATTCACTCAAAAGTATGGGGGCATCACTGGTTCCATCAATGGGAGGTGCTATGAAAATAGTCTCAGAGGGGAGTGAATAAGGTTTTATGGCAAATTTAGTGCAATTGTGCAGAATTAATAAATTTTGTAGCGGAATAGAATCAGAGTATAAAAGAAAACAATTTCACAGTCATAGAATGCACAAAAATAAAATGACACAGAGGATTGTTAACGAGGTTCACCAACTCTGTGGCTAATCCCTACCTGAGAGCTCCTGCTCAGAATTCAATTTCACTATCCGCTGACTCCTTACGGGTGGAGAAACCCAGATCTTTTACTATGCTCAGATCTCAGAACTTTTACATTTGCAGCTGGTGAACATCTAGACTTTTTCCCAAAGGCTCAAGTCCAAAACCTTTTACACTTATAGGTAGCGAACACCTAGAATTTTTCCCAAGGCTCAAGTCTGAAACTTTTATAATGTGAAGATCTTACAGATTTCTTCACTAGGTTTTACAAACAAAATTTTTATCAAATTTTTACAATGCCAATTTTACAATTCTAATGATCTTAAAGGATAAATCAATTTTCAAATCAAGGAGATAATGAATTGTGTTTTTGGAGATTAAAAACGTTTTAGAACGATTTAAAAAAGTTTTCAAAAGAGTAAGAAAAGCTTAAAAACAGAACTTCTTTTTAAATTAGAGATCTTTCTTTTATAAAGACTAGAAACTTCTAAGACCTTGAAAGCTCTCTTCTTTAAAAAGATTATTAAAAATTTAAGAACGATTGAAGAAGTTTTCAAAAGGATTAAAAAAAAGTTTAAAATAGAAACTTCTTCGACAATTAGAAATTTTTCGTTTCTAATGACTAGAAAGTTTTAAAGCCCTGAAGAATCTCTTCTCTCAAATGACTAGTAAAAACTTGAGAATGAGAGAGACATAGTTTTCATGAAAAGAGAATAGTAAAAAACGTTAAAATCGTGAATTCGTGTGTAAAAAATTGTGTGAAAACTCTTTAACATAGGTCCTATTTATAGAAAAACAATGTAGTGCAGTTGGGCCAGTTAAAATAGCTGTCCCTAACAGTTAGGGCCGTTATTGGCAGTTAATAGCCGTTACGGTTTGAATCTCAAATCGAGAAACATAATTTTGAAAAAATTGTAACTGCTATAGATGTCTCAATGGACGTCTATAAGGACACCCTATGAGACGTCCTAAGTCTGATATAATAGACATAACTGCTATGGACATCTCAATGGACGTCTATAAGGACATCCTGTGTTTGATATAATAGACACAAAATCCTATAAATTGAAAAAAATTTGAAAAATGATTTCTGGTTTGGTTTTGAAAATTTTAATTGAAAATATAGAATCAGAAAATAGATTCTAACCGTTTAAGATTGACGCAACTCAAGACTCAAAGAAAAATGGAAAAATCTTGAATATATCTGTTGGCCGACTTCTCCGTTATTCCTTTAAATGGGCATTGAGATCTTTCGAGTTTTTCGATATCACTGATATTACTGTTGAGATGTCAGTTGCAATGTCGATTGTCCTTATACTTGAATAACTCCATTTGCATAGCACTTTGACTTATCTGACATGGTTAGTAATATATAATATATTTGAAATATGGTTTTGTAAAATAGTCAGAATTAAAGTGTCAACAATCTCCCTTTTTTTATAAATATTTTATAAAACTTAATTAATAATATATAAAGTATACATAATATTCATAATTTCAAAAAGATATATATAATTTTTATAAAGATAACTATTCAAATGCTCCCCCTGAATATATGCATATTATTTCTCCCTTTTTTGGAAATATAAAAAAACTAAAAGTATGGAGGAGAATTTACAAAAGCGAGGTAGCAAGTGAATAGTTGAGATACACACACACTTAAACAATGATACTAAAGTAATAATAGAAATACAATAATTAAAATATACAAATCATACTAAAATAATAATACAAATACAATAATTAAAACATAAAAATTATATTAAAACAACTTAAGGCGGACTTCTAAAACTAATGAATTCTTATAGGCTTAGGAGATACTTCCAGTACTCCGTTATCTTCATCTCCCTTTCCTTGACTAAAATCCCTTTAACCCGATCAAATATCTGGGTATGAACATCATTCACTTCATATCGAGCAATGAACATGAGACGCTGAGTAGGAGGCAGATGAACATAGAATGGATCATCAACGACGGTACCATGTTCAGTTGGATCAAAGTGATATCGATTATTATTAGGACCGTTTGAGGGTGGTCCTTGATCAAGTGGATCGGTAGCCGAGGAATTTTCCGTGGCAATTTCTTCTGCCTGAGATGTATGAAATGAGCGCTCTTCAAAAGGCTCTTCTGGTGGGTCTTCCGAAGGTTCCTCAGTGGATGAACATGAAGGAAAGCGAGGAAGGGTAAACAACAAAATCTTAGATGGATTTGGTGTTATTCAAATTGGAGAAAAATGCTTTTCATGATCTTAATATCAGGTTTCTTGTAGAAAGGTGACCCTTTTCTCAATAATTGGGGTGTTCATAGTGGAAATAGTATGTTTCTACATTGTGAGGAAAGTGTAGGTTATGTGTGGTATGTAGGCTGAATGAAAAATGAAAAATGAAAAAGTGAATTGAAAAAAAAGAAAATTCACTTGAATTTGTAGAAGGAAGAAAAAGGAGTTTTAAAAATAGATTATCAGTTTTTAAAATGTTCACAAACTTTTGAAATTTCAAATTTTTAAAAACCAATACGATGGTTCACAAAACTGCTGTGCAGTTTGTCTATCAGACGTTTATATGAATGTCCAAGGTCCTTTGAAACTTAGGATTTATTATAATTTCCTAACACTTGGTTAATAAAGAATTTTAGTATTTAGGTTTCAAGTTCAAGCATATTGAGTTCACCTCTTATTTTTGCAAAGCGAGTTCTATCTAAAACTTTAGTGAATATATCGGCCAACTGAGATTCAGTCGGTATATATTCAAGAACTATATTGCCTTTATGACATTTATCTCATAGAAAATGATATTTAACATTAATGTGTTTGGTTCTTGAATCTTGGTCAGCGATCTTCGTCATTTGGACAGTGCTAGTATTATCACAGAGTATTAGAATTTTAGAGACTATTTCTTTATAGTCTTCTAAAATATATTTTATCCAAAGACTCTGAGAACAAAATGCACCAAAGGCAATATATATATATTCTGCTTCAGTAGTAGACAATACTACTGATACTTGTTTTTTGGAATTCCAAGATACAAGGCAGTTTCCTAAGAAATGACATATGCCACTAGTATTCTTTCTATCTGTTTGACTTCCAGCATCTGAATAATTTATTAAGTGGAACACGTTATTCTTAGGATACCATAATCCTAGATTAGTAGCGCCTTTAAGATATCGAAAGATTCTCTTAATGAATACTAAATGAGACCCTATAAGATCTTTTTAGAATCTAGCACATAAACACACTCTATACATGATATTAGGTCTACTTGCAGTTAAATACAACAAACTACCAATCATATCTCGGTAGAGTCGTATATTTACCGGTTTTCTAGTATAGTTGTTGGTAAGTTTATTTGTCGTTGCCATTAGAGTTTTGCATATCTTTGCATCCTCTAAACCGAACTTCTTAATAAGTTCCTTAGTATACTTGTAAGTCTACGGTAGCGCCCCGGCCTTCATTTTGACGCCAAACATGGAACAAAAACTTTTATAACTGGCGCTATCGCATACCATAACCCGGATCTTGCCATTAACGCTAAACTAACAAACTGTAAAGAGGTAGAAAGGCTATACCGATCGATCCGAGTCCTTCGGTCTTTAGCCATCATCCCACGCTCCTCGCGGCAACTCCGATCTCTTGTCTCCTCATCGAGGTGGCACCACATCAACAGATCTTTAAACGGGCTCCCGCCTTTATGTCGAGGCAACTCGGTCATCAAGTCTGGTAAAAGAGATGACCAAGATGAAGTAAAGAATGAGTAGAATACTTTGCCTCAAACACACTAGGGTTCTCATCACATGAGAGGGTTAGGGTGGAGGTTGAAGAAAATGCTAAGGATTGGAAATGGTGAACTCAAGAAACTATCTCAAGAGAGCAAAAACCAAGCATACAAAATAAACCCCCCTTGGCTGCCCAAAACATTTGGGTGTGATATATATATGGTTTTCATTTGGAGAAATAAAGAAATATCTTATCAAAATATCTCCAACTCAACCTTAAAATATCTCACCCAAAACAAACTCAATTAATTTTCTAATGACTCATTAGATGACTCACTACATGAGTCATTAATGAACATTCTAGAATTAATGAGTCATAAGAATGAGTCACCCTTTCCAAAACCATTTAATCATTTAAACCAAAATGATTAACCAAAAGAAATGCATCTTCTAAAGTATTCTCGTAACGGATTACGAAAATACCCCTCACCTGTATATACATACCTGTATCCGTATTCCGACCGAATACGAATACAAGAGACTAAAATATTCCGACTCAATATAATACATGGATCCGGCTTAAAACCAAAGCCCACCAGTATCATCTGTCCGAAATATGACACGTGCATAAGTGCACGTGCATTTTTCGAACCCTGCCATAAAACCATATGACCTCTACAACGTTTCGCCTGAACTTGGGAAACTATCTGTGGGGGACTCTAAAGACTCGTCAGTACCCTGACAGTGAGTTTAACCACAAGCACGTTAGCGGCACTAGCTGTGCGTAACGGCTGCCTATGTACTGACCGAAAGGGAAGCCGATGAACGAACTCATCCTGGAGCCCTACTGAGCCTATCAGTGACAATATACATACAGTCCGGTCCGTTCGTCTATGAGTATCGCATATCGGACCTAGGGGGCTGGTAACGTCAGACCCCCCAAAAGCGGTATAAGTCGTGTCAGAGGGTAGCCCTGAACACCCTGAGATACTACTGGAGTACCTACCAGTAAATCTCCTGTCTCGGCTGAGGGCTTTGTGTAATTGCTCTCCTAGACACAGCGCGATCTCACCCCCAATACCGGGAGAGACGAATCCCCTGCCGATCCGCTCACTTGCCTCCATGTGGATCGGGACTGTACCCAACTAAAACCTGTTTGCACGACTCCTTTGAGCCGTGGTAGGGTAGTAATCAAAGCACAGTGGGAACTCACATGAGACAAATGACGATCTCAGGTCGATGAACTAACCTGTACACATGTCACCAGGGAACTGCTATCTGACGCTAGGTATAATACCAACTAGCAGGTTCCCGGCGAGTCCTTTCCGGTGTACTCATAACCCAATGAGCACCTGTATACATCTTAGGTAATCCAACTGACACCAATGGCTTGTGAGACTGGCCACCGCCCCTCGTCGGGGTCTCGACTGTATACACTAGTCTACTCCGGAGTATCGATGCCCTGTTTCGAAACTCCCACGACTAGGGACCACTTTTAAGGATGTGCTTATGGACTACCCAACTCTCACGTATATGATCGCCATCATACCGTTGGTAGTTAAGAAGGATTCTAAGGGCTTTATCAACGTGTAATAGTGATCATGTCACCTAAAACTGTACACGACTGATAAAGGCAAACCAGATAGCATACTATCATCTCGAGTAAGACTGTCCTACCGGAATAGGTCCTTCCTCAATCATTGCAATCACGTACCTGGGATCCAATAATTGATTTTAAGGGCACTACATCCAACAATACTTGATTTGAGTGATGAATAGTCCTTCTTGACTTTGTTTGATTTGAAGTTCAAGAAAAAAATTCAACTCTCCCATCATCCTCATTTCAAACTCATTCTGTATAGACTTTGAAAACTCTTGGCAGAGCTGCTCATTAGTAGAACCAAATATGATATCATCAACATAAATCTGAACTACTATAATATCGTTTTCATAGGTTTTTGTAAATAACGTTTTATCGACTATACCTTTTATATATCCTATTTTTTTTATTAAGAATGTATTTAATCTCTCTTACCAAGCTCTAGGAGCTTGTTTGAGACTGTACAATAATTTTTCTAGTTTATAAACGTATTTAGGATGTTTATGATTTTCAAAGCCTGATGGTTGTGTATATATATTTCTTCATCTTTTCTACTATTATTAAGTCCTTAGGGTAATCTCTTTTGAACTGCCAATTACCTTTTCCTGTTCTTCAAGTTGATTGGTTTTAATTTTTTTGACCTAGTAACTACTTCTTTATTTATTTCTTCTATTATTAAATCTTTAGGGTGGTTTTTTTTGAATTTCCAATCTTTTGGAAGAGAAGTATCAACTACTTCCTCTTGTTGTTCCAATTGATTAGTTTCAACATCTTTACCTATTAATGAATTATCTAAACTTTTTAATAGGTTAGAATCATTGTTGTATATTAGATTATTAGGATTAATGGAGTTAGTTTTATTAAATTGGTCATGTATACTTTCTTGAATTATTAAAGTTTGTTTGGATTGATCATTGTTGACCTTAGGAACCCATACCATTTTTGGTATACTTAGATATGTCTTTGGAGAAAAGTAATATTTGTAAGATGAATTATTTTAATTTTACAGTATTGAGAAATATGCCCTATAGTGCAACAATAGTCACATGTAGAATTAACATATTTGTTTCCATAACTATAATAATATTTATTTCTAAATGGTTTGGTTTTTGGGACTAATTCATAATACTTATCATACCCTATACCTTCTTTCTTACAGTGTTTGATTGATTATACTAATATAACATCTAAATTATCTTTACTTTTAGTGAATTTTTTAGAATCATTTCATCTTTTAAATCTACTTTCCATTTTAAGTTAAAGATTTCAAAATTTAACGTATTGTTAGTTTCAACTAACTTTTCTTTTGTTAATGTTATGGATTTTATTTTATCATTTAAATTTTAATTTTCTAATTTAATTTCCTTTAGTTCATCCTGAGTTGATATTTCTAAATTATTTTTAGCAGATAATTTTGACTTTAAAATCTTATATTTAGAATTTACTTTATCATAATTGTCTTTAAGATAATAACAATGACTTATCAAATCAACTTTACTAAGAGATTCCACATCAAATTCATCATCAATTATGTCATCGCCTTGTGCCAGGAAGCATATGTTGGCGACTTCTGCTGGGTTCACTTAGCACCCCCGACGGGTTTCGACACGCATCAAGTATGCAACTTTTAAAAAATCTAGGATGCTAGACAACCCGAACCAAGGATCTAACTAGAGAATTAGGGTTTTATATGCATGTAAACAAACTTTACACTAAGTGAAATAGGAATTCAACCTTTGTAGATCGGTCCTTCACTTCTAAAGCTCCGTGCAGTAGTCCCTTTGCTCCAACTAGTGGTGTCCCGGACTCTCCTTAGGCTCCGCTAGGCGAAAAGAACGAGCTTGCTTAAGGATCTTCGAGGCCAAATATGATCTACGTCGAAGAATCTCTAACTCAAGCTAGCTCTTCACTAATTGATGGATTAGTGAAGTAAACAATCTATACTAAATGGCTAGTTTGGCATAGATTGATGAAGTAGGAATTTTGCCCACTTTAGAATTATTTCTCTTTTTCTTTTTCACCTCTCTCAAAAGTTAGAAAGGAAAGAAGAAGATGATCAAGATCAAGTTGTGAACCATGGTGTGAAAAATATCTCATATATCACTTGTAGAGACTTAACTGTGGCTAAAGATAATGGTTAGGTCAATAATTATCTAGAGTAAAACAAAATTAGTGGACTTAAGTCAAGATTTCTACATGCTTCCATAAGCATCTTAGGGATGCTAATTTCCACCTAATTTTGATTTTTCCCTTAATAATTAATCACCCATATTATCTTTAGTTGGGTATGAGTCTCATACACTCAAGTCCAATGTATCAACTAGCATGATACAAAAAATAAATACATTAATATATATCACATATATATTTGTATGTATTTAGAGAAAATAAAATCGTAAGTGAGCTAATATTAGTTAATATATATTAATATATCAAATATATAATTATATATTAAATTATTAAATCAACACTTGATTTAATAATCCGGCTATATCATATACAGCCGACTAATATCATTTATACGTATATCAAATATACATATAGCAAATTATTGAATTAACACTTGATTCAATAATCCGGTTATATCACATATAACCTATATCGTGAGATTAGAATACTTTATCACATACATATTTAATCTCGGTCCCGCACATATCACATATGTGCCCTACTTCGTTTCGCTTGAGCTAGGAAACCTCTGTGTAGGACTCTAAAGACTCATCAATACGCCAGCAGTAGGTGATGATCATATCAGTCACCCATAAGCCGTTAGCGGTACTAGCTAGACATAACGGCTATCTAGGTATTGAGCGATCCGAAGATCAACAAGCAAGCTTGTCCAAACTACTGTGAATCCAATAAGTAACACTACCGTATAGTCCGGTCTCTTCGTCTGATATGTCGCATATCGAATCTGGGGGTGGTATACGTCAGACCCCAATAACTTGATAAGTCATGCCGATCTGAGGCCCATAACGGGTCGAGAAACTACTGATAACACTTACCAGTAAATCTCAGTATTAGCACTGGCCAGGGACTTCTTGTTATGGCCAATCGAGCATAGCGCAACATCAACCCCTAATACCGGGAGATATGAAACCATTCCTATCTCTCATTGCCTCCATGTGACTCGGGAATGTACCTAAAATCCACCTTTTTGCACGCTCTCTTGAACGCGGTAGGGAGGAAATCAAAGCACAATAGGAATCACACAAGACTCTATGACGATCTTGGATCTACAGACTAACCTATACTAGTGTCACCTGAGAACAGCTATCTGACGTTAGGTATAATACCATCTAGGTGTTCTCGGTGGTTCCTGTTCGGTGTATCCATTCTCCAATGAGCACCTGTCTATAATCTTTGATGTCAAATACCAATGGATGTGGGATCATCCATCGCCCCATACAGGGTCAAGAAACGTACACACTAGTCAATTCTGGAATATCGATGCCCTTTCTCGATACTCCTACAACTAGGAACAATTAAAGGATGAACTTGTGGACTACCCTGGTCCCACTAGTATGATCTGCATCATAATCCTGGTAGTAAAGTACATATCCTAAGGGCTTTACAAACATGTGAGAGAAAAGACAGTATCACAATACTAGTCTACATGTTAAGATAAAGAGTAACTAGATAGCATACTATTATGTCGAGCAAGAAAGTCCTCCCTATATACGTCCAAGCATCCATTATAATATACAATCATGTACAATAATGGCCTCTAGGGCATACATACAACTAACAATCTTCCACTTACACTAAGGCCAGTTGTTATAGTATCTCATACCCAACATCCCGAAGAGTATCTCAAATTATATATGGGGAATGGCCTTAGTGAGTGGATCTTCCGTATTATTCTTCGTTTCAACTCTCCTGATCTCGATCTCTCAGCGATCAACTATCTCCCGGATCAGGTGATACCACCTCAGAATATGTATGGATCGCTGATGGGACATGGATTCCTTGGCTAATGCCACAGCTCTATTGTTATCACAATACAAAGGTATTGGATGCTTAATGGATGGAACCACTCCAAGTTCAATTATGAACTTCTTCATCCAGACAACCTCTTTAGCGGCGGCGTTGGCAGCGATGTATACAGCCTCCATCGTCTAGTCTGCCACGGTATTTTGTTTGTAACTCATCCAATATATCGCCCCTCCATTGAGGGTGAAGACAAAACCTGAAACCGACTTATAGTCGTCCTTATCACTCTGAAAGCTCGAATCGATAAAGGACTCCACTTGGAGTTCACCATTACCATACACCAAGAATATTCTTAAGTACTTCTCAAGTACTTAAGAATGTTCTTCACAGCTGTCTAGTGATTCTCCCCAGGATCCAATTGATACCTTCTTACAACACTAAGTGCGTATGCTACATCCAGTCGGGTACATAACATATCATACATGATAGATCCGACTGCCGAAACATAGTGTATCCCTTGCATGCGAGCCCTCTCCAAATCAGTCTTGGGGGACATCTCTTTGGAGAGAGTGATTCCTGAGATTGTGGGTATATTCCCACCCTTGGAATCTTCCATACTAAACCTCTTTAGTATGGTGTCAATGTACCTGGATTGGGACAATCCCAACATCCGTTTAGATCTATCTCTATAGATCTTAATTCCCAGGATGTAGGAGGCATCACCCAGATCCTTCATGGAGAACCTTTGTGATAAGAAGAGCTTGACCGAGTGCAGCATAGGAACATCATTTCCTATCAAGAGTATGTCATCCACGCACAATACGAGGAAGACAACCTTACTCTCTGCAACCTTCTTGTATACACAAGGTTCATCTACATTTTTGATGAAGTCAAACTCTTTGACTGCCACATCAAAAAAGATGTTCCAACTCCCCGATGCCTGCTTTAACCCATAGATTGATTTAAGCAGCTTGCACACCTTTCCGCTGCTCCTACTATCTACGAAGCCCTTTGGTTGGATCATGTACATGCTCTTTTCTAAATCACCATTTAGAAAAGCGGTCTTGACATTCATCTGCCAGATTTCGTAGTCATAGTATGCAGCGATGGCAAGTAGGATCCGGATGGAGTTAAGCATAGCCACTGGAGAAAAGGTTTCTTCATAATCGACACTTTGTCGTTGACGAAAACCTTTTGCAACAAGTCTAGTTTTGAAAGTCTCAACTTTTCCATCTACACCAAGTTTCTTCTTAAAGATCTATTTGCTCCCAATGGGTTTTACCACTTCAGGAGCAACTTCCAAAGTCCATACTTTGTTGGAATACATAGATTCCATCTCAGACCGCATTACATCCAGCCATTTCACAGAGCCCCCACTCATGATGGCCTACTCAAAGCTAGTTGAGTCTTCATCTTCCATGATGCAATCCTCGCTCCCACCGTCAATGAGAAAACCGTAGTATCTCTCAGGTGGATGAGGAACCTTACTAGATCTGCGGAGAGGCTGAGGTTTGTCGGAGATTATTGAATCCTCCGGCTCCACCAAATCATGAGCTGTAGTTTGTATAGCTGGAACTTCTTCCAGTTCTACCTCATGAACACTAATTTCTTTTACAAGAAATTCCTCTTCTAAAATGGTGGCATATTGAGAAACAAACATCTTTTGTTCCTTACTGTGGTAGAAAAGATATCTATGTGAATTCTTTGGATATCCCACAAACTTGCAAAGAACGGATCTTGCCTCGAGTTTGTCCGGATTTTTCTTTTTGACATAGGCCGGACAACCCCATATCCTAACTCGTTTAAGATATGGTCTCTTTCCACTCCATATCTCATATGGTGTTTTAGGCACAGATTTTGATGGAACTTGATTCAATAGGTATGCGCCTGTCTCAAGCGCATAACCCCAAAAGGAAATAGGCAACTCAGCAGTACTCATCATAGAGAGCACCATATCTAATAGGGTGCGGTTTCTCCGCTTCGACATATCGTTGTGCTGTGGTGTATACAGAGGATTAAGATAAGAGAGATTCCCATTCTCTTTTAAATACTCCAGGAACTCCATGCTTAAGTATTCTCCTCCTCGATTAGATCTTAGGATTTTAGTACTCTTACCCGTTTGGTTCTCTACTTCGCACTTATATTCCTTAAATTTCTCAAAACCTTCAGACTTGTGTTTCAACAGGAACACATGTCCGTATCGTGAGAGATCGTCAGTGAATTTAATGAAGTACGAGAAACCATTCCTGGTATGTGTAGACATAGGACCGCATACATCACTATGTATCAGTCCTAAGAGTTCAGTAGCTCTTTCTCCGTGCCCAGTAAATGGAGTTTTGGTCATTTTTCCTTTGAGACATGACTGGCAAGTTTCATAAGATGTAAATTCAAACTGATTCAAATATCCATTTTCATGTAACTTAGCTAGTCGTGTTGCATTGATATGACCCAGTCTACAATGCCACAAGAAGGATTCTTTCATTTCTGAACTTTTTCTCTTGTGTGTGTTCTGTACGTTAAGAACTGTATTTTGATTTAGAACATATAAACCGTTACATAACGTACCAAACCCAATCAACATTTGATTTAGGAAAATGTTCATAACATTATTCTCGACTACAAAGTTATATCCTTCTTTATCTAATAAAGAAATTAATATTAAATTGCATATTATAGATGGTACGTAATAACAGTCGTTCAAGATCAGTGTATTGCCATTTGGTAATACAAGGTGATATTCACCAACTGCTTTAGCTGCAACATTTTCACCATCCCCTACTTTTAGAGAATGATCATCTATTCCCAGTTCTCTATCTTTCTTTAGCCCATGTAACATATTACATATATGGGATCCCGATCCGGTATTTAATACCAATGACGTAGAGTGTACTGAGAAACAGTTCTTAGTAACGAACACACCTGAAGAAGATGCATCAACATGCTCATTCTTCGTTCGGGTGGCATGGGAATCATGGTATTCCCCTATTTCCTGCTCAGATTTATAACAATTATAAAGTAGAGCGGAACCAACGTTCCCCAGCTCAGTATAACAAGCGGGTTCGGTCAATACATCAATATTATTATCTTGATTAAGGCGTGACATGGTCGCTACCTGGAGAGAGAGAATAAAACACTTTAGCGTATGCTCTTGCAAGATTAGATTGGTTATTATCTTATCTAATCAGGATGGCTCCCACTATTTTTATCAAATCTTCCTTCAAATCCTAAATGGTAAGACTAGCCGAGATTAATTATACCTTATAAGCTCGCCAATCGTTTGGCCATGCCAGTGTCGGCACTTTTAGGGAGGTACTCCGTGCTTTCGCACAGACCTAATTAAAATAAACCTCATTTTCCCTGAAGCCTAACCCCGTTGACACCTTTCTAGACACCTACTTGATCGGCTAATTGTAAAGTGCAAAACTCTCCCAGAAGTAACTCTTTCTCGCAGTGGGTATCGGAATCCAACTATCTCATAGAAGTTATTTAATCACATTGCAAATTTCAACACTTGAAATTCCCAATAATGTTTTGCCCCTAGCAACTTATGACCTTAACAAGGTCAACAAATTATAAGTTCTAGCCAAGTTCAACCCGTCATTTCATGCTTGAATTAAACCCACCCGTACGACCCTTAACAAAGTCAACAAAGCCGTACGAATACCCTAATCCAATCGCATATATGCGGCATATAAGCACTAATTAGCTACCGCACACTACACCTTAATAAGGTCAACAAACGTAGCACGAATACTAAATAGTACTTATCTGAAATGACGGAGGGCTATGACAGGTTTTAAGAAAACCTTTTGCGTAATGAACTTGATTTCGTTGTAGAATCGAATGATTTAGAAAAGGAGTTGTTTAAGATTCGCTTTTAAAATTGAGTTTTTCAAAATAAACCGAGTGGGTGTAGCATTTGCTAGCTTTTGCTAAATAGGTCACTCCCAGTGAAGGGATCTAGGCTCTTTCTTCATCGAATGAGGTGCTGGATATTCATCAAGAAATACCACTATGCAAAGCAAGAACTAGAGCTACCAGTTTTGAAAATTTGATTCCACAACATCATTAGGATTCTTTCCTTTTCATTAATCTCATCAATGAAGTCCCATCATTTATGCTTCCTAAGCATCATAGATAAAGAAGCGAAAATACTTATACAACGTACGCTTATGCTATCTGGATTCATCATGGGGTCCCATCATGCATCGTTAGGTTAGATAACTAACGGCAGAACGGGGGCAGGACTAGCGAGGATGCAAAACATAAGCAACGTTTATTATAAATCATATAAATAATATAAAGCATTTGTCTCAGGAAGTTTTATGATCTCATCACAGAATATTGCAGAAAAAGTCAACATATGAAATATTAGATATATTAGGAGGTCCGTGTTTTAAATCAAGCCAGTAAATAAACATAGATTCCACGGCAGCGATGAATAGCCAAACCCACATCCCTAGACCCCTACGAGAGTGGCAAGCAACCCTATCAATTCTAGAGTTAAGAGACCTGGTCTCGACTCCTCGATATGCTCTCCCACTGGACTCTAGAACCCGGTTACTTGTGCTCCCGTCTTGGGTCTATCCTAATACGGAAAAGTAAATAATATACATCAATGGTGACATCATCCTCAACCCGGAAGTGTCCCAATAAAAGAATATTACATACAAGTTTTTACATGAATGAAAATGGAAAACTCTCATCTCACGCAAAAAACCCCAGCTATTCAAACACGACGATCCAATATAACATATCCCAGCAACAGATAACATCACATGTCATCAACATAAGTAAATATGTGTATCCCAATTGTCGTTGACGTATAGCAACGAAACTAGTGATATGTTGGATATAGTGCCCTCAAAGTCAATTATTGGATCGCAGGTACGTGATTGCAATGATTGAGGAGGACCTATACCGGTAGGACAATCTTACTCGAGATGATAGTATGCTATCTGGTTTGCCTTTATCAGTCGCGTATAGGTTCAGGTGACTGATCACGATTACACTTTGATAGAGCCCTTAGGATCTTGCTTGACTACCAACAGTATGAGGGCGATCATATAAGTGAGAGTTGGGTGGTCTATAAGCATATCCTTAATAGTGGTCTCTAGTCGTGGGAGTTTCGAGACAGGGTATCGATACTCCAGAGTAGACTAGTGTATACAGTCGAAACCCCGACGAGGGGCGGTGGCCGGTCTCACAAGCCACTGGTGTCAGTTGGATCACCTAAGATGTATACAGGTGCTCATTGGGTTATGAGTACACCAGAAAGGACTCACCGGGAATCTGCTAGTTGGTATTATACATATCGTCAGATAGCAGTTCCCTGGTGACATGTGTACAGGTTAGTTCATCAACCTGAGGTCGTCATTTATCTCATATGAGTTCCCACTGTGCTTTGATTTCTATCCTACCACGGCTCAAAGGAGTCGTGCAAACAGGTAGTTTTTGGGTACAGTCCCGAGCCACATGGAGGCACGTGAGCGGATCGGCAGGGGATTCGTCTCTCCCGGTATTGGGGGTGGAGGTCGCGCTGTGTCTAGGAAAGCCATTACACCAAGTCCTTGGCCAAGGCAGGTAAGATTTACTGGTAGGTACTCTAGTAGTATCTCAGGGTGTTCAGGGCTTGTCTCCGACACGACTTATAAAGCTATTAGGGGTCTGACGTTACTAGCCCCCTAGGCCGGATATGCAATACTCATAGACGAATGGACCGGACTGTATATATATTGTCACTGTTAGGCTCAGTAGGGTTTCCGGATGAGTTCGCTCATCGGCCTCCCTTGAGGTCAGTCCATGGTCAGCCGTTACGCACAGCTAGTGCCGCTGACGGCTTGTGGTTAAACCCACTGCCAGGGTACTGACGAGTCATTAGAGTCCCCCACAGATTGTTTCCCAAGTTCGGGCGAAACGTTGTAGAGGCCGTATGGTTTTATGGCAGGGTTCGGAAAATGCACGTGCATTTACGCACGTGTCATATTTCGGGCAGATAATACTGGTGGGCTTTGGTTTAAGCCGGATCCATGTATTATACAGAGTAGATATAATATCTTTGTCTCAGTTGTATTTGTATTCGGTCGTAATACAAATACGGGTATATTTATACAGTTACGGGGTTATCCTGAAATTCGTTTCGGGATCACTTTTGGAAGTTTTCAGTTTCCAGTTATCTATCAGCCGTATTTAACATTCGGTTAATGCGGATTTATCTTTTCTTCTTTTGGGTGAGTCATGAGGTGAGTCATGAGAGGAAGCTTCTTGGAAGGTGACTTGTTAAGGTAACTCATTGTTTCATTAATATGTTCATACTAGGTGCATTTATTGTGTTCATACTTTGTGTTCACACTAGATATTTTTGTGAGAAGCTTTTGCTTGTTGTCACCTCCCCCTCTCCTACCATCACCCCCACCTCTATATAAAGTGGCCGGCCCCTCTTGGGTGCCCACTTGATCATTTTAGACTCTCTCACTTCATTTGGTTAAAAAGATTATGATAGTTTGTTGTATGGAATTTCACAGCTCATTTCATTCCATCACCCGATTCCAGTGGAAACTTCATTAACCGTTCGTCCATGGCTTTGGATGAAGCGAGACAAAGTCTTCTACTCATTCTCTACATTAATCTTGGTCATCTCTTCTAGCAAACTTGATGACCGAGTTGTCTCGAGTCAGAGGCGGGAGCCCGTTTAAAGATCCGATGACGTGGTGTCACCTGGACGAGCAGATCGGAGATCGACGAGATCGGAGCAGCCGCAACGGAGCGTGGGATGATGGTTAAAGAACGAAGGACTCGGATCGTTCGGTATAACCTTTCTTCCCTCTTTGTAAATTGTTAGTTTAGCGTTAATGGCAGATCTGGGTTATAGTATGCGATAGCGCCAGTTATAAAAAAGTTTTTGTTCCGCATTTGGCGTCAGATTGACGGCCGGGGCGCTACCGTAGACTTACATGATACACCACATATTACACTTACGGTCGCAGAAAAGAAATGAAAACTACAATAATTAGAATCCGCAACCTCCTTAGACATTATAAACCCGGAATATCACATACTCCGGATTTCATGCTTAACACTATAAACCCGGCATTTTAGTCTCAAATTGAAAACACTTTTCAATATCCAGTCGGGCAATTCAACAAGATTTCTAACAGTTGATCGAATGCTCGTCGGAAACATTAGTGGACGGTTGCACCCCCGATGCCGCCGACGAAGCGAACTTAGGAGGAACATCGTGACCGCGAGCACCCGAATGGATGCTTTGGATACGGGGTTCTCCTACAGTCACTTGGTCGGGGCTATAGGGTGTGGCTATCCAGTAGTGTTACCCGGCGAGCGTTCGCGTACTATATGAGATGCGGTAGAGTTTTGATCCGAATCAAAACCCCACGACAACCGATCAAAAGAGACTAAATTGCTAAATTTACAAAATACTAATTAGTTTTCACAAAACTAATTATCGTGGATTCTAAATATTGTATCAAAAAGCAAAGATATCTAGACGATGTTAAAAATTTCGATCGATGTACCAAACACCCAAAATTCCCAGAGACCTCAACACTTGAGTCACAGTTAAAAATAACCAGACAGTGCCCCAAGTACCTATGGACCAACACAAGAAGGCACGCTCCCTGCCTCACCAACGGCGCCGCGGAACCGCCGCCAAAAGCATGTTTTGGTCGCGCTTCCTCGGTCGTTTGGTCGAGTTGGGCCATCATTTTTCTTGGGGATCCATAGAATACCCTGCACAATTTTCTGAATATTTTTAATTTGAAAAATTCCAACTTTTGAAAAGATTTCCAGAGAGTGGGTATTTCGGGTTTCGAAAAATCGATCGAACACTTTAACTTCGCCTAGACTACTCCTAATGCTCTAGCTTGGTGATCAGTCGAAAATACTGCATCTTTTAACCGACAATTTTCCTATCATTTGCATTCATTTATAAGTGTACGGTATTCATATTTCACATATTAGCAAATCGGCCGTTAAATATCAGATTGCATGTGTTAGACTCTAAAACCGGCACTATAAAGGAAATTGACTGCATTTCATGGCATCGCATTATCCCTATATTGTGCAACACTTGTTTCAAGAATTTGCAGGAAAATCCAGAAGAAAGGCCAAAAATTTACATGGTGCTGATCAAACATTACACCAACTCCATGTTTTGAGATCTGGTAGCAATCCAACAGGAAAAACACAAATCAACATATCAGATACATACCCCAAAGGAAGCCCCAAGCAACACAGGAGTTTTGAAGCCACAAAGAGCCAACATGGCCGCAGAACCGCGGCCGGAGCCGGCTTGCGCCGCGGTTCCGCGGCGGATCTGCCACGTCAGCACCTAAGCTTTGCATCAAAATTCTTCATTCAGGGCCCACATTCAGCTTATGTACTTCACGTTCCAGAAGACTCTCGAAGCTTTTGCCAGTTCAGCAAACTAGGGTTTCTAAGCTTAATTAATCCTAGTTTAAAACCCAAGCTAGCTCCTAACAAACTAATTCTAGAAGCTCCTCAACAAACTTTTGGAGGGAATTGTAATTTCAAACCTAGACCTAGGGTTTAGGAAGTCTATAAATAGAAGCCTAGACCTAGGGTTAAAGGGATCAATCAATCATCCAATACTTAGATACTTAGAAAAATCTCCATTCTTCATCTTCTTCCACAAGTCTAGTGACAAGACTTATGTGAAACCCTAACCCTAATTCCAATCAAAAGCCAAGATCCCGAGTACTAAATCAAGTAAGAAGCCCTTCAACCTTTTATGAGCGGAGCCGATCTTCAACAGAGCAAGTGGTCCAAGCCGATCCACGACTCACGGAGAAAAGCAAAGCCAAATCAACAATCTAGTTCTTCCTCTTGTAGTTCTTGAGCGACTGTAATGAAATTGTTGATATAAATAAAAGGTGAAATTCTTTTATCTTGTTTTCTTTTAATTCTTGCATCATGATTTGATCTCAATTTATAGTTGTAGTTTTGTTATGATGTTTGAGTAATACTCCGCTTGTCGAGGAGTCGAGACGATCAATAGAATGATAATGTAACATATCTTAAAACGATTCTTGATTCCTACGAGTTTTGTAAACCCTAGCAAGTTCAAGAACCGACGACCCAGTTTCGTTGCGATACTTTCTTGATTGATATCGCTCGAAATTGGGGAGTTACGATCGTTTCTTGAAATTGCTAGAGGCTAGAATGTGAATGATATCGACGAAAGAACAAGAGTTAAATGATGAAACCCTAGTTTCACGAGAAAGCCCTAACTCTCGTCGATCATCATCGATCTAGTATCAATTCTTCGAAGGACAAGAACACGATATCTTGAGATTACATCACGTCTATAGATCCGATCGATTCCTGCGAGCCTCATTTAGATTCTTGACATTTGGTTGGAAATATCATCGAAACCCAATTCTCGATTGTTTATCATTTTCTTGATTCTTGATTAGACTAGTGACACCTGAATCAATCGATAAAATCTTGAATCATGTTTTCTTTTCTTTTCGATTAACTTTTCAATTCAAACAAATCAAACATAGAAACGAATCGCACAATCCCTGTGGACGATCCGCACTCACTTACAATCTACAACTGACACCGTAGTTGATTGCGGTCAAATATAATTCTTTGATTGTGAATTTTATTCATTTTCTAAATACCGACACAAAGAAATTCATTCGAGTTACACACGACACAGTCTTGAATTTTAGATCAATCAAATGGCGCCGTTGCCGGGGATCATTTGATTTGATACACACAAACAAGAATTTCATTCAATCAAATGGCGCTGTTGCCGGGGATCGTGCGCTAATTCGTTTTATATTGAAGTTTGAATTGAAAGATTTATTCCATTACATTTTTGAGATCAAAATTCGCACAAACCCTAAACGATTTATTGTGGTTTATTGCAAGGAGATCTGGATCTTGCTATGAAATTGGAAAAATATTTGGAGAATTCCAGAGGGCAAGGGAAGTGAACAGTGACGTTCTGTGAAAAGTTTGTGCAGTGATCCTTTGAAACGACCGCGGAAGCGCGGTTTAAGCCATCAATTACCGCGGAATCGCGGCTTGATAGAGGGTTCTCTGTGCCAAATTTCCTCTGTAAGTTCCTTACTTTCTTATCTCTCATCTTTTTGCTCCAACTAACAAATTTCCGCAGGTTTATTTGCAAATAATCGCAGCTCGCAAATTGCAAAATTAAATTTGTGCGTGTTTTTTGTTTCTTGGTTGTTTGCATTATAAATACGGATATTAAGGGGCACGGCCAAATCCAAATTAGGTGGGGAGTTCATTACCCTTCCTAGGCCCCGAAAATCACAAAACTTGCATCTGCATTGACCCACATTAACTAAAAAAGATATAGAGATGACTTTAAGGACCGTCGCGCTCACTCAGGACAGAAGAAGGCCGTGGGTAATTCATTGCTTATCCGCGTTTCTCTTGTGGTGTCTAGGAAAGTGTGTCGAAGGCTAGTGGTTACTTAATTAGGTCCACTACTTACGTAGTGGAGAACCTCCCACTTACCTCCCACTTACCTGACCACAGGAGAGACAAAGAGGCAGTGGAGGATTTTATCCTGCGTCTTGTCTTCTGGCAGTTAGGAGCGGTCTAGAGATCTGACCTAGGCGACCCCTAGAATTAGGGTTTTGTGTGCTGCATTTGTTGTGTCGCATCATTTTTTTTTTCAAAAATCCGTCCCTTTTTCAAAGAAAACACCGCATTCATTCATACCCCTAATTATAAGTCAACGCTGCAACTTTTACTAACCCTTTTTAGTACAAGATAGGTTGGACACGGGATTCTAGCGCCCGTTTAGTCCGCGTACCCTTTATCGACTCCGAAGTCGATATTTCTCCATTTACTTCTTCTTTATCCACTACCACACCCACATCGATGGATCTACCTCCATCGAACTTCTTTAACCCTAATCTTCCCCCGTCCGTTGGTGCGCAGAATCCACCCCGCATCTCTCTCCAAGAGAGGTGAGAGAGGTGCTACCCTATTCGAGGTCCTCTTTCGACCTGCTTATCCACACCACCAGCCAACAGGGATAATTTTGAAATTAAACCCCAATATATCAATCTTTTACCCAAATTCCACAGACTCGAGACTGAGGACGCTTACGTTTTCATCACCAAATTTGAAAACGTATGCGCAATGATGGGTACGTCATAACTTTCAGTGGATGCTATGCGTCTACGACTTCTTCCATTTACTTTGTGCGATATAGCCGAGAAGTGGCTATAAAACACTACCGCTCACTCTATTACGAATTGGGAAGAATTTGTAGCGGCATTCTTTAAGAAATTTTACCCAATACAAAAGACAGCTCGAATCCGTAGTGAAATGAATCAATTTACCCAGATCCCTACTGAACCATTTTCAAAATGCTTTAAACGTTTCAAGGATCTATTGGTTCAGTGTCCTCATCATGGCATCCCGAGATGGGATCTTTGCCGAATCATATATGAGGGCATTAACCCAAACACTAAACAGAACCTTGAAAACATGTGTCAAGGTACCTTTATGTAGGGTTCCTAGGCACACTAATGAAGTCTCACAAGGCATCAAACATGGCTAATTTAGATTTTACGAGTGCCGAGAAACCCTAATACGGATCGTTAACTAGATATATAGGCTATGCGAAGCATGTAAACGAATTAAATGCTAAAGGAAAGTGACTACAACCATTGTAGATCCCGTCCACCACTTCCTAAGCTCCGCGATGATGTCCCTCCGCTGTCCAAATCGGATCCCGGACTCTAGCATCGACTTCATCGAAGAAATGGGCGGGCTTGATCGTCGGCTTCGATGCCGAAGATGATCTACGTCGAGGCATCACAAGATCAAACTCCCACTTCACCAAGTCATGAAACTTGTGAAGAAAACACCCTATACTACTTGGCAAGAGGTAGAGGATGAAGAAATAGGAAGTGGGTTCACTTTAGAATTGGATTTCTCACTCAATTGCTCAAGTTGCCATTGATGAGGCAAGCTTTTTTTTCTTGTGAAGAAGAAGAAGAAGAAAGAATGGAAAAATGAATTAAATCTAATTGAATAATCAAGTGATGGTTATCATAATGTAACCATGGTAAAGTGTAGAGCATAAACTAGGGTTAGGTGAATGGTTAGGTTTAGTGGTAAAAACAAAATGGAAGACTTTTCAAAGATGCTTTGAAGCTTCAAGAAGCTTTTAGCAAAGAACAAATAAATCCACCATTTTATTTTGCCAAAAATGATTAAATACATAAATAAATAAATAAAATCAAAACCCTAACCATTACACAACCATGGTTTAATCATACACTTAACCAAGATAGCATGTATCATCAAACATGATACAATCATGTGCACAAAAATATATCACATATACAATGTGCACATCAAGTGAGAAAATCCATTTTAAAGTGAACCAATACTAGTTAATGCAAAGTAATATATCAAATATATAATAATGCATTAAATCATTAAATCAATACTTGATTTAACGATCCGGTCATATCGCATATAACCGACTAATATCCAATGTATCGGCTTATCGAATCAATCCATGATTCGATAACTAGGTTATATCGCATACAACCAATCGATACATTCATTGCGAGAATGAAATACGGTATCACATACACGCATTATTCTCGGTCCCGCACATATCTCATATGCGCTCCTATTTCGTTTCGCTTGAGCCAGGAAACCTCTGTGTAGGACTCTAAAGACTCGTCAATACGCCGGCAGCAGGTGATGATCATATCAAAACCCACAAGCCGCAAGCGGTCTGCTAAACGTAACGGCCACCCGGGTATTGAGCGATCAGAAGATCGACGAGCAAGCCCGCTCACACTCCTGTGAATCCAACCAGTAACACTTACCGTACAGTCCAGTCTGTTCGTCTGATATGTCGCATATCTCGCCTAGGGGTGGTAAACGTCAGACCCCAGTAGCTCGATAAGTCATGCCGACGTGAAGTCCATGACATGTGTGAAACTACTGATAACACTTACCAGTAGGTCACTGCAACCCTGGCCAGGGATTTCTTGTTATGGCCAGTCGAGCATAGCGCAACATCAACCCCCAATACCGGGAGAGACGAATCCCCTCCTATCGCTCATTGCCTCCATGTGAATCGGGACTGTACCCAAAAACCACCTGTTTGCACGACTCAGTAGAGCCGTGGTAGGGTGGAAATCAAAGCACAGTGGGAGACACACAAGAAACTATGACGATCTCGGGTCTACAGACTAAGCTTTACCAGTGTCACCAGAGAACTGCCTTCTGATGTGAGGTATAATACCATCTGGGAGTTCTCGGCAAGTCCGTTAAGTGTACCCAGTCTGCACTGAGCACCCGCATACCATCTCTGATGTCAAACACCAATGGATATGGGATCATCCATCACCCATCGCATGGGTCGAGAAGATATACGCTAGTCTACTCTGGAATATCAATGCCCCGTCTCGATATTCCCTCGACTAGGAACATTGAATGATGTACTCATGGACTATCCAGGCCCCACTAGTATGATCTGCATCATAGTCCTGGAAGTCGAGTACACATCCTAAGGGCTTTATCAACATGTGATCAGAGAGACAGAAAGTATACATGTTAAGATAAAGAGCAACCAGATAGCGTACTATCATGTCAAGCAAGAAATTCCTACCTATATATGTCCCAGCATCCACTACATTATACATCCAATGTACAGTAATGGCCTCTAGGGCATACATATAACTAACAATCTCCCACTTGCACTAGGGCCATCTGTAGCAGTAGTTGTAGTATCTAATACTCAACCATCTCCTAAAAGTCTCTCTTGGGAAAAGGCCTTCGTGAGTGGTTCCGCCGTGTTGTCCTCTGAGTCTACTCTCCTAACCTCGATCAACTTGGAGATCAACTATCTCCATGATCAGGTGATGCTGCCTCAGAATATGTCTGGGTCACTGATGGGACCAGGGTTCCTGGGCCATAAGCCATACTTCCATTGTCATACAATGGCAGGAACCTAGTTCATCTTATGAACCAATATACACCCAAACTTTCTCTTTGGTAGTATCTTTAATAGCGATATAACCAGCCTTTATCGTCTAGTTTGCCACGGTATCTAGCTTGGAAATCTTCCAACATACCGTCCCTTTACCGAGGGTAAAGACAATGCCTGTGACTGACATTCAGTCGTCTTTATCACCCTGGAACCCTTCCAGTGATTCTCCCCAGGATCGATTGATACCATCTCACTACATCTAGTGAGAATCCTAGCATCCAATTACATCTATCTCATAGATGAAAACTTAGGATTTAGGAGGTATCACTTTGATCCTATTGGAGAATCTTTGTGATAAGCGGAGATTGACCGAGCGTAGTATAGGAAATCCTATTCCTATCAAGAGTATGTTGTCCATGTACAATACGAGGACGGCCACCTTACTCTCTACTACCCTTTTGTATATACAAGGTTCGTCTACCATTTTGATGAAGTCAAACACTTTGACTATCACATCAAAACAGACGTTCCAACTCCGCGATGACTGCTTTATTATGTAAAGCAACTTGCACACGTTTCCGCTGCTCCCACTGTTTACGTAGCCCTCTGGCTGTGTTCTTATAGACTCTCTCTTCTAAATCACTATTTAGAAAAGTAGTCATGGCACCCAACCACCAGATATCGTAGTCATGGTATGCAGCAATGGCAAGTAGGATCTAGATGGACTTAAGCATAGTCCCTAGAAAAGGTTTCATCATTATCCATACCTGGTTGATGACTAAAACCTTTAACAAGTCTAGCTTTGAAAGTCTCAACTTTTTCATCTACACCAAGTAATCTTCTCAAGATATACTTGCTCCTGATGGGGATTTAACCCTTCAGATATAGCAACCAAAGTCCATACTTTTTTGGTGTACATGGATTCCATCTCAGATCGCTAAGCATCCAGCCATTCTTACAGAGTCCCTACTCTAGATGGCCTGCTCGAAACTGGTTGGGTCATCATCTCATGATGCAATTCTCGCTCCTACTGTCATCGAGAAACCGAAGTATCTCTCAAGCGGATGAGGAACCCTACCAGATCGGCGGAGAGGCTGAGGTTCGTCGGGAACTATTAAATCTTTTGGTTTTGTCAAATCATCAGTTGCAGTTTGTATAGCTGGAACCTTTCCAGTTCTACAGAACGGACATTGCCTCGATCTTGTCCGGATTTTGCTTTTGACACAGGCCGGACAATCCCAAATCTTAACTTACTTAAGAGATAGGCTCTTCCCATAACATATCTCATATGGAGTGGTAGGCACTGATTTGAATCGAACCCTATTCAATAGGTATGCAACTTCATAAGTGCATAACTCCCAAAAGGAAATAGGAAACTCAGTAGTACTTATCATAGAGCACACCATATCTAATATTGTGTGATTGCTCCGCCCTGATACACCGTTGTGCTGTGGTGTATTCAGAGGAGTAATACGGAGAGAGAATCTCATTCTCCTTTAGAATGGTCCAGGAATGCCATGCACAAGTATTCTCCTCCCTGATCTCATCATAGGACATAATACTTATACCCGGTTATTGGTTCTCTACTTCTAACTTATATTCTGTGAATATCTCAAAAGGTTCGGACCTATGTTTCAACAGGAACATATGTCTGAATCTTGAGAGATCATCTGAGAACGTAATGAAGTACAAAGAACCGGTCCTGGCATGTGTAGATAGGAGACCTTACATACATCATCATGTATCAGTCCCAAGAGTTCACTAACTCTTTCTCTGTTTCCAATAAACAGAGCTATGGTCATCTAATCTTTGTGACATGACTGGCAAGTTTCATAAGATGTAAATTCAAACTGATTTAAATATGCATCTAAAATGTAACTTTTTCCAGTCGGGTCGCATTGATGTGACCTAGTCTACAATGCCTCAAGAAGGATTCGTTCATTTCTGAACTCTTCTTCTTGTGTGTGTTCTGTATACTAGGAACTGTAGTTTGATTTAGAACGTCAATGCTTTTAGATAACGTGCCTGAACCGATCAACTTTTGATATAGGAAATGTTCAAAACATTATCCATCAATACAAAATTTTATCATTTCTTTACTAATAAAGAGACTGATATGATTTTGTATATCAGGTTCGGTATCTAATAGCATTTGTTCAGAATCAATGTATTGGTAATACAGGGTGACAGTGACCAACAGACTTGGCTGCAACACTTGCCCCGTTTTCTGTCTCATGAAACTTATCACCCGTTCTCAGTTTTTCTACCTTTTTGTAGCCCTATGTAACAGATTACATATCTGGGATCCTGACCCGGTATCAAATACCCAGGATTCAGAGGATACTGAGAAACAGTTCTTTGTAATGAACACACCCGAAGGAGATGCATCATATGCACTTTCTTCGTTTGGGCGGTATGGGAAATCTGGTATTCCCCAATTCCTGCTCTGTCTTATAACAATTATAAGTTGGAGCGGGACCAACGTTCCCCAGCTCAGTATAACAAGCGGGTTCGGTCAATAATCCGTATTATTATCTTGATTAAGGCGTGATATGGTCGCTACCTAGAGAGAGAGAGAAGAAAACACTCTGCGTGCGCTCTTGCAAGATCAGATTCGTTATATATTTTATCTAATCAGGATGGCTCCCACTGTTTTTATCAAATCTTCCTTCAAACCTTAAAAGGAAAGACTAGCCGGGATTAATTACACCCTACAACTTCGCCAATCTTTCAGCCAGGCCAGTGTCGGTACTTTGAGGGAGGTTCCCGGTGCTTTCGCACGGACCTAATTACAGTAAACCTCGTTTTCCCAGAGGCGTAACCCCATTGACACCTTTCTAGACAACTACTTGATCGGCTAATTGCAAAGTGCAACACTCTCCTAGGAGTAACAATTACTCGCAGTGGGTATCGGGATCCAACTATCACATAGAAGGTATGCAATCTCATTGCAAATTTCAACGCTTGAAACTCCCGATAAAGGTTTTTACCCCTAGCACCTATGACCTTAACCATGGTCAACAAATCATAAGCACTAGTCAAGTTCTACCCGTCATTTCGTGATTAATTAGACCCACCCACATGACCCTTAACTAAGGTCAACAAAGTCATGCGACTGTCCTAACTAATCGCATCATATGCGGTGTAGGAAGACATCACTTAGCTACCGTACACTGTGCCTTGACTATGGTCAACAAACACAGCACGAATACTAAGTACTCTACTTCCTAAAATGACGGAGGGTTGCGAATGGTTTTTATGAAAACCTTTAACGCTTTGAACTTGATCTCGTTGCTGAATCAAATGGTTTTTAAATGGAATGTTTTTGAGGCTTTTCTAGTTTTGCTAAAGGGGTCACTCCCGGTGAAGGGATCGTCGGCCCTTTCCTCGTCGAATGAGGTGTGGGATATATCATATATATCACCGTGCAAGGCAGAAACTATAGAAGCGATCAAAAGACAAACCGAGGGTTGTAGCATCTGCCAGTTATTGCTAAAGGAGTCACTCCCGGTGAAGGGATCTCGGTCCTTTTCTCATCGAATAAGGTGCAGGATGTTCTACAATGAACACCGCTATGCAAAGCAAGAACTGTAGCTACCTGTTTTTATTTTGAAATTCGATTCCACAACATCAATTAGGTTTATTTTCTTTCATTAATCTCATTAATGAATATCCCATCATTTAATTCCACCTAATCATCACAGATAAATATAACGTACGCTTATGCCATCCGAATTCACCTCGATGTCCCGTCTGCACCGTTAGGTTAGGTAACTAACGCAAGAGCAGGGCAGGGCTAGCGCGGGTGTAAAACATAAGCAACGTCTATATAATATATCATATATACTATATATTATATCTATCACAGAACAAATCACATGATCACATCACAGATAACGCAGCAGAAAATATCATATGAAATATTGGATATACTAGGACGTCCGTGTTTTCAATACGAGCCAGTATAAAACACGGATTCCACGGTCGTGATGAATAGCCAATCCCACACCCCTAGACCCCTACGAGAGCGGCAAGTAACCCTACCAATTCTAGGGTTAGGAGACCCGGACTCGACTCCTCGAGTTGGTCCCCACTGGACCCCAGAACCTGGTTACTTGTGCTCCCCTCCTTGGGTCTATCCTAATGCGGAAAGGTAAATAATATACAATGGGTGACATCTTCCGCAACCTGGAAGTGCCCCAATAAAAGAATATTACATACAAGTTTTTAGATGAATGAAAATGAAAAACACTCATCTCACATAAAAACCCCCGGCTATTCAACCACGACGATCCAATATAACATATCCAGCAACACATAACATCACATGTCATCAACGTAAGTAAACATGCGTATCCCAATTGTCGTTGACATATAGCAACGAAACCGGCGATATCACATATTACACTTACGGTCACAGAAAAGAAAGTGTAAAACTACAACAGTTGGAATCCGCAACCTCTTTAGACATCGCATGCCTAATCAAATGAAATACTTAGACATCGCATGTCTAACAATTATAAACCCCGCATTTTAGTCTCATTATCGAAAACTCTTTTCAATATCAAGTCGGGCAATTCAACAAGTTTCCCGACATCCTGATCGAATGCTCGTCGCAAACTTTAGTAGGCGGCCGCACCCCTGATACCGTCGACGAAGTGCACCAAGGCGGAACACCGCTGCCGCGAACACCCAAACGGATGCTTTCGGCGACAGGGTTCTCCTACGGTCACTTGGTCGAGGCTATGGAGTGAGCCTGTCTATTAAGTTTACCAGGCGAGTATCCGCGTACGCTACGTGATTGCGACGGACTTTTGATCTCATCAAAATTCCGTGGCAACCGATCAAGTGAGACTAAACTGCTATGTTTATAACATTCATTCAGTTATCTCATAACTACTTGTGAATTCCAAATGTTGTATCACATTCCGGATAAAGAGAAAATGTTAAACTTTCCGATCGAACAATCGAACACCCAAGTTTTCCCGAAACAGCTCAACATATGAAATGTGTCTAAAAACATTCAGTTCGTGCCTCAGTACCAACGGTCCAGCCGTAGAAGGGTCAAGCCAACGCCTCACATGTGGCATGCCGTACTGCCCCAAACCCTAAGGTTCAAAGGGCAGTTCAAGACGGTCGCATAATCGAGTTAAGGTTTGTTGTCTTCTAGAGGGTCCATTGCGTTACTTGCACTACTTAGAACGTTATTAAACTACGGAAAGATCCAACAATTGGAAATTTCCCGACAGGGGAAAAAGTGGGTATTTATATCCGGTCGAACTTTTTAACATATTCTAAAAATTACCCGGAAAAACACACAGACAAAATTAGACAATCCGATCGATACACCGAGTCCCCAATACAACCCAGAAAATTCAACTCTTGAAAAAATATTAAAAATTCCCAGGAAAACCAGCACCAGAATATAGGAATTACTGTGCAATTTTAAAAACACAATCTGACAAAATGGCCGCGGAACCGCCGCACGAGCCATGCTCGTGCCGCGGTTCCGCCGCACTTTAGTTGAATCATGGGCATGTGCTGCACAGTTTTTCTTAAAATTCCCTGCTGAATTTTCTGAATATTTTTAATGTGAAAAAATGCACAGTTTTGAAAAAAGTACAGAGAATGGCATCGATTAGGTTTTCGGGGTTCGATCGGATTTCTAATATCGTCTACACATCGCCTAAGGCTCTAGGTAGGCTCTGATACCACTGTAGGGTTCCTAGGAACACTAATGAAGTCTCACAAGGCATCAAACATGGCTAATTTAGATTTTACGAGTGCCGTGAAACCCTAATACGGATCGTTAACTAGATATATAGGCTATGCGAAGCATGTAAACGAATTAAATGCTAAAGGAAAGTGACTACAACCTTTGTAGATCCGGTCTACCACTTCCTAAGCTCCGCGATGATGTCCCTCCATTGTCTAAATCGGATCCCGGACTCTAGCATCGACTTCATCGAAGAAATGGGCGGGCTTGATCGTCGGCTTCGATGCCGAAGATGATCTACGTCGAGGCATCACAAGATCAAACTCCCACTTCACCAAGTCATGAAACTTGTGAAGAAAACACCCTATACTACTTGGCAAGAGGTAGAGGATGAAGAAATAGGAAGTGGGTTCACTTTAGAATTGGATTTCTCACTCAATTGCTCAAGTTGCCATTGATGAGGCAAGGTTTTTTTTCTTGTGAAGAAGAAGAAGAAGAAAGAATGGAAAAATGAATTAAATCTAATTGAATAATCAAGTGATGGTTATCATAATGTAACCATGGTAAAGTGTAGAGAATAAACTAGGGTTAGGTGAATGGTTAGGTTTAGTGGTAAAAACAAAATGGAAGACTTTTCAAAGATGCTTTGAAGCTTCAAGAAGCTTTTAGCAAAGAACAAATAAATCCACCATTTTATTTTGCCAAAAATGATTAAATAAATAAAAAAATAAATAAAATCAAAACCCTAACCATTACACAACCATGGTTTAATCACACACTTAACCAAGATAGCATGTATCATCAAACATGATACAATCATGTGCTCAAAAATATATCACATATACAATGTGCACATCAAGTGAGAAAATCCATTTTAAAGTGAACCAATACTAGTTAATGCAAAGTAATATATCAAATATATAATTATGCATTAAATCATTAAATCAATACTTGATTTAACGATCCGGTCATATCGCATATAACCGACTAATATCCAATGTATCGGCTTATCGAATCAATCCATGATTCGATAACTAGGTTATATCGCATACAACCAATCGATACATTCATCGCGAGAATAAAATATGGTATCACATACACGCATTATTCTCGGTCCCTCACATATCTCATATGCGCTCATATTTCGTTTCGCTTGAGCGAGGAAACCTCTGTGTAGGACTCTAAAGACTCGTCAATACACCGGCAGCAGGTAATGATCTTATCAAACACCCACAAGCCGCAAGCGGTCTGCTAAACGTAACGGCCACCCGGGTATTGAGCGATCAGAAGATCGACGAGCAAGCCCGCTCACACTCCTGTGAATCCAACCAGTAACACTTACCGTACAGTCCGGTCTGTTCGTCTGATATGTCGCATATCTCGCATAGGGGTGGTAAACGTCAGACCCCAGTAGCTCGATAAGTCATGCCGACGTGAAGTCCATGACATGTGTGAAACCACTGATAACACTTACCAGTAGGTCACTGCAACCCTGGCCAGGGATTTCTTGTTATGGCCAGTCGAGCATAGCGCAACATCAACCCCCAATACCGGGAGAGACGAATCCCCTCCTATCGCTCATTGCCTCCATGTGAATCGGGACTGTACCCAAAAACCACCTGTTTGCACGACTCAGTAGAGCCGTGGTAGGATGGAAATCAAAGCACAGTGGGAGACACACAAGACACTATGACGATCTCGGGTCTACAGACTAAGTTGCACCAGTGTCACCAGAGAACTGCCATCTGACGTGAGGTATAATACCATCTGGGAGTTCTCGGCGAGTCCGTTCAGTGTACCCAGTGTGCACTGAGCACCCGCATACCATCTCTGATGTCAAACACCAATGGATATGGGATCATCCATCGCCCATCGCATGGGTCGAGAAGATATACGCTAGTCTACTCTGGAATATCGATGCCCCGTCTCGATATTCCCTCGACTAGGAACATTGAAGGATGTACTCATGGACTATCCAGGCCCCACTAATATGATCTGCATCATAGTCCTGGAAGTCGAGTACACATCCTAAGGGCTTTATCAACATGTGATCAGAGAGACAGAAAGTATACATGTTAAGATAAAGAGCAACCAGATAGCGTACTATCATGTCGAGCAAGAAAGTCTTACCTATATATGTCCCAGCATCCACTACATTATACATCCAATGTACAGTAATGGCCTCTAGGGCATACATATAACTAACACTTTATGACTAAGGATGATAGGGAAGCATGAAAGTTTTTAGGAGAGTTCGCTGAAAAATCACTACAGTGGGAGAGTGGAACCCAACCTTTGAATAGGGGTGGCGGCGTACACCAAATAGACGTGTCCATAGGTGTTCGAGCTGAGATTGAAGCAATGAAAAAGAAGCTCGACGCTATGGAACACAAATTTACAGCAGCCTCCCTAAACCCAATGTCGCTCCCCAAAACTGTTTGTGGGTGCTGTTCTGATCCGTCTCATTTAACGGAAGAATGTCCATTAAACTCTGCGTTTCAAGGTCACGAGCATACAAATGCCGCATTTCAAAGACCTCGAAACGATCCATATTCTTCCACGTACAATCAGGGTTGGAGGAATCACCCGAATTTTGCTTGGAACCAAAACCAATCTCAAAACACGGTTCCAAGCCAAAAGAATTTTCAAAGGGCTCTTCCTCCACAACAGCAACCCCTTCAACTCACTCAGCACCCCTACCAGTCATAAAATTTCCACAACCAGGTCAACACTCCTGCACAGTCTAATCTTATGCAGTTGTCCTGTTCTGACGAATTCTCTTAATTCACTCAAACCATGAAATCACTTTTGTCAAATTTCACAGAGGTTTCGACTGAGGTCAGATCTTCCGTCAGTGAGATAAAGAAAAACTCAGCGTCCCAAGCCGAGAGTATCAGATCGATGGAAGCTGAAATCGCACTTAAAGCCAAGATGAGTGCGAGAGAAAAAGGGAAACTTCCTTCTCAACCCCTACAGAATCCTAGGCATTACAATATAAATGCCGTCACAACGTTGAGATCGGGAAGAGTGCTGAACAATCATGTCGGGGAAGGAATTGATGATATTGGAAATCATATCAACATCCCGACTGAGACCTTTCCTCACACACACACTTCTACTTCTGATCCTTGTTCTTCTACCACACCACCTTCTCGCGAGCCTATTCTCCATTTCCCACTAGGCTCGACACCTCAGTATAGCCCTTCTAGTTCTCCACAGACGGTCCCCACACCTCTTTTGGGATCTCGTCTACCCCCTCTTCCTTCTCCTATGATGGACCCGGCGCTTATTGCGAAAGCTCCTTACCCGAATCGATTAAGGGGTATGTCACGCCCCGCATCCCAAAATACGGAAAACGAGGGGTTGACAAGGCCAGCCATGCTCCTACGGTCAAGGAAATTTCCTGCCGTAGTCACACTTCGGCTTCTAGTTTTTCATGGTAAACAGTAAATGATGCGCAGGTAATGAGAAATGCAGTAACTGAATGAAACAATGTAAAGAACTGACCTGATGGAAACAAAAGAATATAACTCTGGATAGCAAATCGAGGTGTCTGTGAAATACGTCTAGTCCTGGTCCAGGCTAAATCTTCTCCTCACACTGAGCATGCATACTCAGGTCGTCAGAGCGACACAATAGCAATATAATATATATAATCATGTGGCAATTCTAACAGTGATAATAAATATAAATAATAGTAAATCAATAACGGTATAAGTATGAACATGCAGTAATCAATGTAGCGGAACAGTAAAAGCAGTAGAATGATATGCCACGTATGTCAACACAGTAAGTATGTATATCGATGTTACCATCCCTATCAGTCTCTAAATCTCACTGTACAGGTCACTAAACCTATCGTCAGTCCAAGTGTGAGAGTCAACCACTCGCGAGTGTCCTCCACCCAAGGGTAGAACCCAAGAGCAAGGGACCACGGGCCCAACATGTAACTTACGGTAATAATTATGTACCCTGTAAATCTCCATATATCTCCATATATATAAGCCGGCAAGGGACTCCCGAGATTCTGTTGAATTCATACTCGAACTACCCCACACCCCGTGGTCTACATCAAACGGTAACCATAACCCTAAATACTAGTCGGTCTGTGACAAGTCTACGCGAGAATTGGAGGCAGGACCTCCATCAAGTACGTCCCGACTAATACCTAAGATAAATAGCAGAGTCTGATGTCTTATCTGTGACACCCATGCAAGAGCTTCCATAAGTGTCTCATACCACTTATAGTCACACGTACACGCATCCCACAGACGTCGACAATGCAATAGAATAATAAGGTTCACTGATTGGGTACAAGTACGTATCACTTTCACTTATTCACTGATACACGAACACTAACGTACTTGCCACAATCATCACTAATACCTAACACTGGGTTATGCACGTTATCGCTAGGTTATCAATGTAGTGACATGTGTATGATATGATGTGTAAACAGTATGTAAGTTATGATTAGGTGTCATGAATCAATAATCTACGACTTGCATAATTTATCATAAATCATGCGGTTACAGTTTAGTGAAACGATGAACGGGGAATAAATAGTACGTTCAGTTATCTATTCGGAGAATTTGGTTTCATGTTAATCGGGTTCCAGGATCATTAATTATAGCCATTTCATTTTAAGCGTTCACGGCTGGAAATCCGGTTTCAGAATCGGAAGTCCGTTTCGCAATGCATTTTAATCTCAGTTGAGATCAGATTTTAGCAATGTTACAGTTGAATGAAATCTAGGGTTTTCAGTAAAGTTTTCAACGCAATAGACGGATCCTCAATCGCTTCTGTACGTCAGGAGATATACACTGTTCAATACTAGTATGTAAATTCTGATTCTGTTGGGACTGTTATACGTCCCGATCTATTAAATTACCGATTAAATATCAAACGATAACGAAACAGGATGAAACCACTTGTGTTGTCTAGCTAACATATTTACCTATAATAAACAGTGGATTTCCGCAACCTACGAGTTAAGAAACAGTGTGGTACCCATTACGGGACAGCACACAGTAAACACAGCCGCTCTGGACTGCAGTCCCGAGTCGCGCTCCGATCTAAATATTGTCACAGTTTAAGTACAGAAATATTTAGAAACTTGCATAGGGTTATATTTCGTCGAGTCGTCTTCGATTTAAGCCCTCAAACGTATCGTTCCAATATGTACATAATTTACAGTGATTTTATCCATTTTCAGATACAGGAATATCTAGTTTTATTGGTATATTTGGGGGTGTTCATTTTAGGTACTAACATTCATATTTTCCAGTAAGATTTTTACACAATAGTCGTCACTACATGGGCCAACAGAAAACTTCTATTTCCGTCAAACCAAGCAAGTATTTTCATTGGGGTCTAGCATCGAACATATAGGTTGCAAAATATATCGGGAATCGGTAAATTATAAACTATATGATTTAAGTTTGCATCACAATTATATTAGCATGTAGCAAGTAAAACACTTGCCTGGAAACGTCTCGGGGATGCATGGCTGCGACGCGGTCTATTGCAATGGCACGATGCGATCACGGCGCAAATATGACAAAGATTGGTCTCGGCTCGAGCTTCGCTTGACGGCTCGATGCAGCGGTTGTTTGCGTGGGTTTTTAGGTTTTGTTATTTTTAAAGAGAGAGAGAGAGATAACAGAAAGGGAGGGGGATAGAGTGAGAGAGAGCAGAGGGAAACAGAGAGAGAGTAAGAGAGAGCCAAAGAGATTAGTGAGAAAGAGAGAGACAGAGGGAGAGAGAATTAGAGAGAGAGAGAGTGAGGAAGAGAGACAGTGAGAAAGAGAGGGAGAGGCAATGGGAGAGAGACACAAAGGGAGATTTAGAAGGGGAGAGAGAGAAGACAGAGAGAGAGGGAACACAGATAGAGAGAGAGTGAGAACAGAGTGAGAGAGGGAGTGATAGAGGGGATCTCGATTATGGAGGAGGAGGGTGATGAAGGCAGCGAAGGTGATGGAAGGAGGTCGAGGCGGCGCCGGCGGTGGTCGGGTTTTGGTGAGGAGGAAGGAGATGGGTTCGAGTATGAAGATGACGGTGTAGGGGTTTGTGGTTGATGGTTGTGGTGATGGTTAGAGGCGGAGGAAGAGAAGGTGAATGGTGGTCGAAGTCGTCGTCGTTGACGGCGGCGAGTGACGAAGGCAGTGGGGGCTCGAGGGATGCTGTGGGTTAGGTGAGGGAGTAGAGGGAGAAAGAGAGAGTGTGCAGGGAGAGAGGAGGAGAGATAGGGGTCGCGTGTCGTGGGTAACGCTCGTGAGCGGGGCGCGTGACGAGCGGCAACGTGGGCGCAGGTTTGGGGTGCGGCAGAGGCGCAGTAAATGAGCGGGAGATGCGCAACGGGAAGGAAGAAGGAGTGGTGGGCCGGGTCGGGTAGGCAGCGCGGGCACAGGCTGTGGGCTTGGGAAAAATAAAGAAAATGATGGGAAAAATAGAGGGTGGGCTGGCTCGGTGGGCTGGGTTTAAAATAAGGTAAAAGGATTTTAAATATTGGAAGAGGGCCGGGCTGCTGGGCTCGGGGAAATGAATAGGAAAATGGTGGGAAAAAGAGTGTGGGCTGCTGGGGGAATTGGGCTGGGATTTGAGTGAATAAATTGAAGGGTTTGGGTTTAATTGATAAAAGAAAAATGGGGTTTAGAAGAAATAAATTTATAAATAAAATAAATAAAATTATAACTAAAATAAATAAAATTATAAATAAGAATAAATAGAATTCTAGAGTAACAAAATACAGATTTTGGTATAAAAGGGGCTGGGTATTACAGGGTAATAGAACGAGTCCTCATATGGAGAAAATTATGGAAATGTTCAAACAGGTTAACATCGACATCCCTCTCCTAGATGCGATTCAACAAGTCCCCGCTTATGTGAAAATTCTTAAGGACTTGTGCACTAGGAAGAGGAAGACTCAAGTGCCGAAGAAGGTCTTCATGTCTAATAATATTAGCACTGCTTTTATCCCCCAGCTACCAAAGAAACGAAAGGACCCAGGATGTCATACAATATCGATTTCTATTGGGGGTAAAAACATAAATCGTGCTCTTTTAGACCTTGGCGCAAGCGTTAACCTACTTCCATATTCTATATATGAGCAATTAGGGATTGGAGAGGTGAAACCTGCTCACTGCACTCTCTAAATGGCAGACCGTTCAATCACCAAACCAAGGGGTGAACTAGAGAATCTGTTAATAAAGGTCGGGGAATTTGTCTTCCCTGTAGACTTCATTGTACTCGATACACAGCCTGTAGCAAACCCCCGGGGCCAAATTCCGGTGATTCTGGGTCTTCCTTTCCTTGCCACTTCCAACGCTGTTATAAACTGTAGAAACGGTTCAATGAACTTATCATTTGGAAATATGACCATTGAACTAAATATCTACAAAGTTGGAAGTCAGCCATCAGAACCCTCTGCTCATATTTTAGATGTGTGCTCTGTCCACGAGATCGCTCCCGATATTTGCGGAGCTGAGGAACTTTGCTTTACTGATCTCGACGACATTACCACATCTCTGTTTGACTTTACACAAGATCTTAGTGAGGACACTTTACCTACACTTGAGTCCTGCACTTCTGACTTTTCTCCACCCGAGTCTGTATCTTTCACAGGCTCTGAGCTTCTTTGTAAATCAAAAAATCACTCTATGATCCCTCCTTCTATCATTTCTCCGCCCGAATTAGATCTCAAAATTTTACCTTCTCATCTTAAATATGCTTATTTAGGTGAGAAGGAGTCTTTACCAGTTATAATATCTGCTTCTCTAGCATTAGAGCAAGAGAATGCACTTTTATCGGTATTGAGATCTAACAAAGAGGCGTTTGGTTGGAGTATGGCAGACATCAAAGGGATTAGTCCCTTGATAGTTGAACATCATATACATGTGATGGATGATGCCAGACCAACCCGAGAACCACAGAGACGGTTGAATCCCGTCATGAAGGAAGCGGTAATGAAAGAGATCGTCAAATGCCTAGATAATGGTATTATATACCCCATCTCCGATAGCCAATGGGTGAGTCCTATACATGTCGTTCCTAAGAAATCCGGCATCACTGTTATAACCAATGAGGCAAATGAGTTGATTCAGACACGCGCCCAAACTGGGTGGCGTGTATGTATTGATTATAGAAAACTCAATGCTGCCACGAGGAAATACCACTTTCCTCTACCATTCATTGATCAAATGCTGGAACGCTTAGCGGGACGAGAGTATTATTGTTTTATGGACGGATACTTAGGCTATAATCAATTCCCCATCGCCAAAAAGGATCAAGATAAAACCACTTTTACTTATCCTTTTGGTACCTTTGCTTACAGTCGCATGCCCTTTGGGTCATGCAATGCTCCCGCTACTTTTCAGCGGTGTATGATGGGGATATTCTGTAATATGGTAGAGAATTTTCTGGAGATCTTTATGGACGATTTCTCGATTTTTGGAGACTCTTTTTCCGATTGCCTATCGAATCTTGACACTGTTCTTACTCGTTGCAAAGAGAAGAACTTAAATTTGAACTGGGAGAAATGCCATTTCATGGTCCAAGAAGGAATTGTTCTTGGACATGTTATTTCACAGAAAGGCATTGAGGTTGACAGAGCTAAGATAGATGTCATTCAAAACCTCCTTCATCCCAAAAGTGTCAAAGATATTCGATCTTTCCTTGGCTATGCGGTCTTTTATAGAAGATTTATTAAGGACTTTAGCAAAATTGCTAGAGCTTTAACTCTTCTCCTGGCCAAGAATACGACCTTCCATTTTGACTCGGACTGTGAGACAGCTTTTGACTCACTTAAACACTCACTCACTTCAGCCCCCGTGCTATCATCGCCAAATTTGGACTACCCCTTTGAGCTGATGTGTGACGCATCTGATTTTGCAGTAGGTGCATTCTTAGGATAGCACATCGAAAAGATGCCACACGTGATATACTATGCTAGTAAGACCCTGAATGATACACAAATCAATTATACAACCACCGAAAAAGAACTTTTAGCGGTTGTATTTGCATTAGAAAAATTCAGGCCTTACTTAATTGGCTCACCTATAGTTGTGTATACTGACCATTCCGCCTTAAAACATCTTCTGGTGAAGAAAGATGCAAAAGGTCGACTAATACGTTGGATCCTTCTGTTGCAAGAATTTGATCTTGTTATCAAAGATAAGAAAGGATGTGAAAACGTAGTAGCTGACCATCTTTCACGCATCTCTTCTTCCTCTGTGACCCTGCCGATCAATGACTCGTTTCCTGACGAACAACTCTTGAGCGTATCCAATGAACCATGGTTCAGGGATATTGTGAACTATCTTGTCACGGGACTTATACCCAGCGATTGGTCAAAACAGGACAAATACCGCTTTCTATCCCAAGTAAAACACTTTTACTGGGATGATCCATATTTGTTTAAGTATTGTCCTGATCAGATCATTCGCCGGTGTGTCCCGAAAAAAGAGTTCAAGAGTGTTCTTTCTTTTTGTCATGATCAGGCCTGCGGGGGTCACTTCGGTCCTAAAAAGACGGCGGAGTAGGTTTTGCAATGTGAATTTTATTGGCCGATCTTATTCAAGGACGCATTTGACTATTGCAAAACCTGTACAAAATGTCAGTACACGGGTAGAATCTCCTACAGAAATGAAATGCCTCAGCAACCCATTCTGGTTGTTGAAATATTCGATGTTTGGGGAATTGATTTTATGGGTCCCTTTCCCAACTCCTTTGGGAATTTGTACATACTGCTGGCGGTTGATTATGTCTCAAAGTGGGTTGAAGCCATTCCATGTCGCACTAATGACAGGAAAGTTGTCATTAAGTTCTTAAAAGAGAATATCTTTTCGCGATTTGGACACCCACGCGCTATTATTAACGATAATGGTACACATTTCTGCAACAGGTCTTTCGAGACATTGATGCGGAAATACTCAATCAACCACCGACTTTCTACACCCTATCATCCCCAAACAAGCGGGCAGACTGAAATCTCAAACAGACAAATCAAACTTATCCTGGAGAAGACTGTTGCTAAGAATAGAAAAGACTGGTCGACCAAACTGACGGATGCTCTTTAGGCATTCCGAACTGCATTTAAAACCAACCTAGGGATGTCTCCATATAGGATAGTGTTTGGGAAGGCATGTCATTTACCCGTCGAGATTGAGCATAAAGCATTGTGGGCTATTAAAGAAATAAATTTTGACCTAAACCAAGCCTGCAACTTTCGGAAGCTGCAACTTAATGAGCTAAGCGAACTCCTCGATGAAGCTTATGATAACGCTATAATCATAAAGAATAGGACCAAGGTTTTTCACGATAAAAACATTTTGAGGAAAAATTTACACAAGTTCAACAAGTCTTTCTTTATGATTCACGATTACACCTTCACGCGGGTAAGCTCTGATCTCGGTGGAAGGGACCTTTTGTTGTGCGGTCTGTATATCCGCACGGGGCAGTAGAAGTAGAAAATGTTAAAAACGGCACATTTTTCAAAGTGAATGGACATAGACTAAAACCGTATTTTTCCACTGACCCCACGGAGGAGCTCCTGTTCTTACAGGAGCCATTTTATTTGGATTAAAATTCCTCCGTCTCACCCCATGTCCAGTATAACATTGCATCATCTTTTGAATGAAGGTGAGTGAAAAGAGTAAGTTTGGGGGAAGTTCTTCACTTATATATTTTTCCCCCACTAATAATTCCTTCCAGACTTACAGATTTTATAGATATAGCTGTTGGCAACAGTGAGGACACTATTGAAAACAAGTTTGGGGGAGGTTTGTGCTTATTTTTGCATCATTTGCATATCATTTGCATAAGCACAAAACATTTCTTTAAAAACTTATAAAAATTTAAAAATTTTCAAAATCCAAAAAAATTGAAAATTTTTCAATATATAAAAAAATATTTTAAATATTTTAACATTTTTTTGTACATAAATAAGATAATGAAAGTTTAGATAGTGAAAAATTACATCCATGAGATTAGAAAAATTTAAGAAAACCAAGAAAATTAGAAGTTTTCTTATACGAACTAGTAATAAGTAGTTATGAGCCGTTGTCCCAAGGGTTAGTAAGATGAAAGATGTCACTAATCTGAGGATAAAAATAAGTCTGAAAAATAGTTTTTATTCTGGAAGCCAAACATTTTGAACGTTGATACCCTGCTATTCGCACTTACACACGTCTTAAAGCCTGGGATAGTAGAGGATACCTTGAAATGCTTTTGTCTTAATGCCAAAAGTATGAAGGAAATAAAAAAAAATGAAGAAAATATAAAGTGGTGAGAAAAATGGACACTGGTTTTGATATCACCAAGGGCAATAAAAAAATGTATAGCGAGGGTGCCTTTTCACCTAGTGCCCTAAGGCCAACTGGTTTGGGAGTCACTGCTATACCTGAGGTGGTGCAAGACGAGAAAAATACACCAAGTAAGCAAGCACGGGAGTAATCGGTCGGTTAGTACCTCAAGAAGTATTAACGGTCGCATGAAAGTGTATGAGCAATCTCATCTAAATATTCATTAATTAAAAAGTACTGAGGCCGATGGGCAAGAGTATGATAGCCTGAATTGAATTCTCCGGGTGTAGGGATGTCTTTACACATACGCAGGGGGATATGATCGTTGTTTGGAAGAAAGATAGGAATGAAAAATAAGACGATGTTTTATTGAGGGAGGACGTGATTTCCGACATCTTTTCATGACCATTAAGATAGGGCTCATGGCAACCGAAAAGCTAGCTTAGTTGGAAATCCTAATTTTCAAAGCTTTTCTTTTACAATTCTTTTCTTTAAATGTAAATTTCATGATCTTTCTTTTATTATTGGATTTTGTGGGTGCAATCCGCTGAAAACCCTCAGGAGACAACACTCCTCCTACTAGGGACACCTAGAGGTTTAAAGGCTTGTTGCACGTGCTCCATGCAATCGTGTTGCCTATGAAAGTGTGCTAGATAGTTTTTCTCTTTCTTTATTTTCTCCTTCTCTTTTTAATAAAACAGTTCGCTCGAGACGATCGAAAATAAGTTTGGGGGAATTTGATCAGTCGAAAATACTGCATCTTTTAACCGGCAATTTTCCTATCATTTGCATTCATTTATAAGTGTACGGTACTCATATTTCACATATTAGCAAATCAGCCGTTAAATATCAGATTGCATGTGTTAGACTCTAAAACCGGCACTGTAAAGGAAATTGACTGCATTTCATGGTATCGCATTATCCCTATATTGTGCAACACTTGTCTCAAGAATTTGCAGGAAAATCCAGAAGAAAGGCCAAAAATTTACATGGTGCTGATCAAACATTACACCAACTCCATGTTTTGAGATCTGGTAGCAATCCAACCGGAAAAACACAAATCAACATATCAGATACATACCCCAAAGGAAGCCCAAAGCAATACAGGAGTTTTGAAGCCACAAAGAGCCAACATGGCCGCGGAACCGCGGCCGGAGCCAGCTTGCGCCGCGGTTCCGCGGCGGATCTGCCACGTCAGCACCTAAGCTTTGCATCAAAATTCTTCATTCAGGGCCCACATTCAGCTCATGTACTTCAAGTTCCAGAAGACTCTCGAAGCTTCTGCCAGTTCAGCAAACTAGGGTTTCTAAGCTTAATTAATCCTAGCTTAAAACCTAAGCTAGCTCCTAACAAACTAATTCTAGAAGCTCCTCAACAAACTTTTGGAGGGAATTGTAATTTCAAACCTAGACCTAGGGTTTAGGAAGTCTATAAATAGAAGCCTAGACCTAGGGTTAAAGGGATCAATCAATCATCCAATACTTAGATACTTAGAAAAATCTCCATTCTTCATCTTCTTCCACAAGTCTAGTGACAAGACTTGTGTGAAACCCTAACCCTAATTCCAATCAAAAGCCAAGATCCCGAGTACCAAATCAAGCAAGAAGCCCTTCAACCTTTTATGAGCGGAGCCGATCTTCAACAGAGCAAGTGGTCCAAGCCGATCCACGACTCACGGAGAAAATCAAAGCCAAATCAATAATCTAGTTCTTCCTCTTGTAGTTCTTGAGTGACTGTAATGAAATTGTTGATATAAATAAAAGGTGAAATTCTTTTATCTTGTTTTCTTTTAATTCTTGTATCATGATTCGATCTCAATTTATAGTTGTAGTTCTTGTTATGATGTTTGAGTAATACTCCGCTCGTCGAGGAGTCGAGACGATCAATAGAATGATGATGTAACATATCTTAAAATGATTCTTGATTCCTACGAGTTTTGTAAACCCTAGCAAGTTCAAGAACCGACGACCTAGTTTCGTTGCGATGCTTTCTTGATTGATATCGCTCGAAATTGGGGAGTTACGACCGTTTCGTGAAATTGCTAGAGGCTAGAATGTGAATGATATCGACGAAAGAACAAAGGTTAAATGATGAAACCTTAGTTTCACGAGAAAGCCCTAACTCTCGTCGATCATCATCGATCTAGTATCAATTCTTCGAAGGACAAGAACACGATATCTTGAGATTACATCACGTCTATAGATCCGATCGATTCCTGCGAGCCTCATTTAGATTCTTGACATTTGGTTGGAAATATCATTGAAACCCAATTCTTGATTGTTTATCATTTTCTTGATTCTTGATTAGACTAGTGACACCTGAATCAATCGATAAAATCTTGAATCATGTTTTCTTTTCTTTTCGATTAACTTTTCAATTCAAACAAATCAAACATAGAAACGAATCGCACAATCCCTGTGGACGATCCGCACTCACTTACAATCTACAACTGACACCGTAGTTGATTGCGCTCAAATATAATTCTTTGATTGTGAATTTTATTCATTTTCTAAATACCGACACAAAGAAATTCATTCGAGTTACACACGACACAGTCTTGAATTTTAGATCAATCAAATGGCGCCGTTGCCGGGGATCATTTGATTTGATACACACAAACAAGAATTTTAGATCAATCACTTGGCTCTGATACTATTGCTGGGTTCGCTTAGCACCCCTGACTGGTTTCGGCACGCATCAAGTATGCAACTTTTAAGAAATCTAGGGTGCTAAACAACCCGAACCAAAGATCTAACTAGAGAATTAGGGTTTTATATACATGCAAACAAAATTTACACTAAGTAAAATAAGGAATACAACCTTTGTAAACCGGTTCTTCACTTTTAAAGCTCCGTGTAGTAGTTCCTTTGCTCGAAGTAGTGGTGTCCCGGACTCTCCTTAGGCTCCCTAGGCGAAAGGAACGAGCTTGCTTAAGGATTTTCGAGGCCGAAGATGATCAACGTCGAAGAATCTCTAACTCAAGCTACCTATTCACTAATTGATGGATTAGTGAAGTAAACAAGCTATACTAAATGGCTAGTTTGGTATAGATTGATAAAGTAGGAATTTTGCTCACTTTAGAATTATTTTTCTCTTTTTCTTTTTCACCTCTCTCAAAAGTTAGAAAGTAAAGAAGAAGATGATCAAGATCAAGTTGTGAACCATGGTGTGAAAAATATCTCATACATCACTTGTAGAGACTTAACCATGGATAAAGATAATGGTTGGGTTAATAAATATCTAAACTAAAACAAAATTAGTGGACTTAAGTCAAGATTTCTACATGCTTCCACAAGCATCTTAGGGATGCTAGTTTCCACCTAATTTTGATTTTTCCCTTAATAATTAATCACCCATATTATACCATCTAGGAGTTCTCGGCGATTCCTGTTCGGTGTACCCATTCTTCAATAAGCACCTGTGTATAATCTTTGATGTCAAACACCAATGGATGTGGGATCATCCATCGCCCTATACAGGGTCAAGAAACGTACACACTGTTGGAGATAGTGCCCTCAGAGTCAATTATTGGATCACAGGCACGTGATTGCAATGATTGAGGGAGGACCTATCCCGGTAGGACAGTCTTACTCGAGATGATAGTATGTTATCTGGTTTACCTTTATCATCGTGTACTGCTTCAGGTGACCTTACAGGTCGCTATTACACGCTGATAGAGCCCCTAGGATTCTTTCTTGACTGCCAGCAGTATGAGGGCGATCATATACGTGAGAGCTGGTGGTCTATAAGCACATCCTTAAAAGGTCCCTAGTCGTGGGAGTTTCGAGACAGGGCATCGATTCTCCAGAGTAGACTAGTGTATACAGTCGAGACCCCGACGAGGGACGGTGGCCGGTCTCACAAGCCACTGGTGTCAGTTGGTTCACCTAAGATGTATACAGGTGCTCATTGGGTTATGAGTACACCGGACAGGACTCGTCGGGAACATGCTAGTTGGTCTTATACCTGACGTCAGATAGCAGTTCCCTGGTGACATGTGTACAGGTTAGTTCATCGACCTGGGGATCGTCATTTGTCTCGTGTGAGTTCCCACTGTACTTTGATTACTACCCTACCACGGCTCAAAGGAGTCATGTAAACAGGTTTTAGTTGGGTACAGTCCCGAGCCACATGGAGGCAGTGAGCGGATCTTCAGGGGTTCGTCTCTCCCGGTATTGGGGGTGAGGTCGCGCTGTGTCTAGGAGAGCCATTACGCAAAGCCCTCGGCCGAGGCAGGAGATTTACTGGTAGGTATTCCAGTAGTATCTCAGGGCATTCTGGGCTACACTCCGACACGACTTGTACCGCTTTTGGGGGTCTGACTTTTACCAACCCCCTAGGCCCGCCATGCGATACTCATAGACGAACGGACCGGACTGTATGGATATTGTCACTGACAGGCTCAGTAGGGTGTCAGGATGAGTTCGCTCATCGACGTCCCTTTTGGTCAATAGCTGGTGGCCCGTCACGTATTGGCTTATACCTCTGACGTGCTAGTGGTTAAATCCACAGCCATAGTATTAACAAGTCTTTAGAGTCCATCACACTTTCAGTTACTCAAGCTTTCGGGCGAAACGCTGTAGAGGCCGTATGGAGATATGGCAGGGTCCGATCAGATACGTGCGGTATTGCACGGATCAGGATCGGACGGTTTGTACTAGAGACCGTATAGATATATGGCAAGGTTCGATCAGATACGTGCGGTATTGCACGGATCAGGATCGAACGGATATTACTAGCCGGCTTTGGTTTAAGCCGGATCCTAGTTTAGTACAGTGTAGATTTTGTCTCATTGCATTTGTATCCGGTGGGAATACAGATGCGGGTGTGTATGCACAGTATCGGGGTTTTTCTGTAATTTATTACAGGACCAGTTTTCTGGAGTTGCCAGTTTGCATTCCGTTCCGGCCGGTTTTCCTTTGTTCTTTCCCGGCCGGACTTTTCCGATGGAGGGGGTTATTTGCAAGTTTGCAAATAACATTTATGGAGGGGGTTTCTTGCACTTGTGGCATTATGATAAGTTTAGCATCTTTGCTTTTTCATGATGCTTGGAGTTGATTATGATTAGAGTTGATTTGAGAGTTATCATTACCTTTTGATGTGAGGTTTGCTTTTGGGGTGTGGTCACCCATTCTCTTTTCCTACCATCACCTCCCTCTTGTATTTGGTTTTTTCCCTCCACCATTTCCACATATGATAGGCCGGCCACATTTGGGTGAGGGGGAGAAAAATGAGAAGATTTTTCATTTTGATGAGGATAATTGGTTCATCTCATTTTTCTTGCTACACACATTCTAGCTCCACATGAAAGTTCATTTCCATTCTATTCCTCCATCACCATGGCAACTACACAAACCCCAAAAGAGACTACAATCTACAGCATACCTTGGGCACGTCGATTAGCCAGCTTCGTGCCCGAGTTGTCTCGGTATTTAGGTGGGAGCCCGTAAAAGATGCAGACGATGTGGTGCCCTTCCGGCAAGGATGCGACGACCGGAGTTTCCGCGGGAGATCGGGACGACGACGAGAAGACCGGAGGACTCGGATCACTCGGTATATCTCTCACCCTTTCTCTTGTTAGCTAGTATTGGTTAATGGTTACGATCCGGGTATATTGTCCGCGGTAGCGCCAGTTTAAAAGTTAAGAAAAATTTTGATTCCGCATTTTGGCCTCGGATAGACGGCCGGGGCGCTGCCGTGGCGCAACACACACTAGTCTACTCTGGAATATCGATGCCCTGTCTCGATACTCCCACGACTAGGAACAATTAAAGGATGAACTTGTGGACTATCCTGGTCCCACTAGTATGATCTGCATCATAATCCTTGTAGTCAAGTACATATCCTAAGGGCTTTACCAACATGTGAGAGAAAAGACAGCATCACAATACTAGTATACATGTTAAGATAAAGAGTAACCAGATAGCATACTATCATGTCGAGCAAGAAAGTCCTCCCTATATACGTCCAAGCATCCATTATAATATACAATCATGTACAATAATGGCCTCTAGGGTATACATACAACTAACAACTTCTTCAGAGAGATTCTACATCAAATTCATCTTCAATTACTTCATCATCTTGTGCCATGAAGCACATGTTGGCGACTTCTTCAGTGAGTCGTTGGAATCCGTATCGTCCCAAATAGCTTGAAACGAACGCTTTTCTGATTCCTTTTTATACTTCCGCTTATCCTTATTGAGCGCAGGACACTCTGACTTCAGATGTCCTTCTTTATTGCATTCAAAACAGTGCAAAGTTTTCTTCGTATTAAAATTTTTATTAGATTTATACGTATCTTTTTTCTGATGAAATTTCCTAGATTTCCGATACTTTCTGAAGTATCTAGCAATATTGACCATTTCTTCATCATCGCTTTCCTCATCACTGGATATTTTCTTAAGCTTGGATTTACTAGTTGATGCCTTTAGCGCGATATTTTTCCTTTGAGTGTCCTCCTTATTTTTCTTTAGATCGCCTAATTGCATCTCGTACGTATTTAACTTACCTATTAGAGAATCAACTATCGATATTGTCATGTCATTGGCTTCTTCATTGGCAGTGATCTTGGATTTCCATGAGATCATTAACGATCTTAGTAACTTGTAACTCTTTTTTTTCTCATCGAATTTCTTTCCTAAATTGAAAAGTTCCGTAATGAAATTATTGAATCTAGAATACATAAAGTCGATGGTCTTATCGTCTCTTATATGGAACATTTCATACTCGTGCATGAGATGGTTAATCTTACTCTCATTGAGTTGACTGGTTCTTTCATAGGCAATCTGGATAGTATTCCAAATCTCATTTTCCGTTTTACATATAGAGATTCTATTGAATTCTTCTAAATTCAAAGAATAATGAAGTGCATTCATTATCTTGATATTTAATGTCAATTATCTCTTTTTGGCTTCAGATAATGGATTTTTGGTAGGGACGACAAAAGGCTTCTCAATGTTTTCTAGGATTTCTAGATCGACACACTGAAGGAAAACTCTAATCTTGGTTTTCCAGAACTGGTAGTTGATACCATTGAAAGGAGGAAGATGGTTAGTAGATTGTCCTTCCATATGGTTTGCCATAAGATCAGAAACTCAAGAGGTTAATATTAAAAACAGAGTAAGCCACCCTGATACTATATGAAAACAACCTTGGAAGGGGATGGATAAGGCTTTATGGAAAACTTAGTGCAATTGTGCGGAATTAATAAATTTTGCAGCGGAATAAAATCAAAGTATAAAAGAAAACAATTTCACAGTCACAGAATGCACATAAATAAAATGACAAAGAGGATTATTAACGAGATTTATCAGCTCTTTGGCTAATCCCTTCCTAAGAACTCCTGCTCAGGATTTAATTTTACTATCCGGTGACTTTTTACGAGTGGAGAAACCCAGATCTTTTACGAGGCTCAAATCTTAGAACCTTTACACTTGCAGGCGGTGAACACCTAAACTTTTTCCCAAACGCTCAAATCCGAAACCTTTCACCTTTACAGGCGGTGAACACCTAGAATTTTTCCCAAGGCTTAAATCCGAAACCTTACAATGTGAAGATCTTAGATCTTTCTTCACTAGCTTTTATAAACAAGACTTTTATCAAACTTTTACAATACCAATTTTACAATCCTTATGATCTCAAAGTATAAATCAATTTTCAAATCAAGAAGATAATGGATTGTGTTCTTGGAGATTAAAAACATTTTAGAACGATTCAAAGAAGTTTTCAAAAGATTAAGAAAAACTTACAAATAGAACTTCTTTGAAAATTAGAAATATTTCTTTTCTAAAAAATAGAAACTTCTAAAGTCTTGAAAGATCTCTTATTTAAAAAGATTATTAAAAATTTAAGAACGATTAAAGATGTTTTCAAAAGGATTAAGAAAAAAGTTTAAAAAAGAAACTTCTTCGATAATTAGAGATCTTTCATTTCTAATGACTAGAAAATTATAAAACTATGAAAGATCTTTTCTCTCAAAAATATTAGTAAAAACTTAAAAATGAGAGAGACTGTCACGTCCCACTTCTCAGTAGATGGAAGTGGTGATGTGGCAAGTCCGCGGTATATTTATCCAGAGAAGGTCATTCCCTAAATATATATACTAAGCGTATTGAAATAATAATACACAATGCAAAAATAAATGGAGACTATAAATTTTTTCCCAGCAAACATTCTTTATTTATATCCAAACTTGAAAAATTTACAGATATAAGAGTTCAACCGAAAAGTAAATGCAATAACAGAAATACCTAAACAAGTGGCATACATAAACTGAAAGAAAATGGTAACTAATCTAAGCCTGAGCCGCGATCTGGTCATACGCCTCCTCTATTGTGTCCACATCCTCCGTCTCTACGGTATCTGATGAACATTCAAAGAAAACAAAAGTGGGTAGAATGCCTGTCAGCGAACTAGCTCTCGGTAAGTCCCAAAGTAGAGTAAAAGTGAAAGTAAAAAGTATAGAATAATCATGAAGTAATACATATGTCGAGTAAGAGTATATGTAAATGAACATGGGTATATGTACTATAGGTCTCTATATGGTCACTATGTTAACGTTAAATTCCAAGTGTGAATGTCAACACAACCGTAGAAGTATTCATGAGCTCAAGAGTAGGGTCCCAGGAGCAAGGAAACACGGTCCCATTTCATATGTTAGTATTGGGACTCTAAGCTGTGGAGGAGTCGTCCCGACTGAGATCCGAGTAAATAGAATTCGAGTAGGTTAATACGGGACTCCTGAAGTTCCATTGGATTCACACCTGAAACTATCCCATACACCCGAGTAATATATATTATAATTGTTGGATATTCTTAATTGATTGCTTGGTTTATTATAACATGTCCAGATCGTACCATAGATTGCAAAAGTGAATAATGTAGTCGAGTAAGTCAAGTAGAATGCGAGTCATGTCAATTGCAATTTTGGGTCGAGTCAAAATAGTTCGAGTAGAATGAGTTCAAGTTAACGTTAAAGTTTTCATTCAAGTTTGGATTAGAGTTAGAGTTTAAGTTCAGGTTTAGGTTCGCGTTTGTATTCGAATTATAGACATTTTATATTACTAGATTTAACTTTGAAGATCCTAAGTTCAGAAATAATCGGACAACCGCTGCCAAGACAATTGCTATTGATAACTCCGTTAATTTGTAGTGTTATCTAATCTGGATAGGTAAACACTCACTTTCTCCGGCTCCCTGAGGCGCAAGAGAAATGATATTGCTTAAACCTATATTAATTTAGGGTCCTTAAAGATTTATTCTTATTATTTATTATGTATTTATATTGTTTGCATTTCCCGAGGGGGTTTTATGTAAAATATTTTAATATTTTTTTAAAAAACAAACCTCGAGAGTGATTTAGAATATTAAGAGTTTTTATAGAGATTTATTTTAGTTTCAATGGTATTTTAGTGATAAAACCTAACTTTTAAAAGTTTATGGTATTTTTATGAAAACTATTACTTTTGAAAATTTGATGGTATTTTATTAAAATTTTAATCTTTCATTTAAATATATATTTTTCAAAATTTTTTCATTGAAAATAAGAATTCATAATTTTATATAATTTTCCAAAGTTTAATTTGTTTTAAAAAGTCATATTTCTTTTAAAAATCGTATTTTATTTCCTTTCGAGACCGAATTCTCTGCGAGAAATTCTGTATCTCACTCTACTATCCCAAGAGTGTGCAATAATCCACACTATCCGTAAATGGGTTCTCCTAAAAGGGTTATAGAGACCCAATTGCAAAAGATTTTTAAATAGCGATAAAAACATTTTATAAAAGAAATGGTATTTTAATGTAATTTGTTTTCTTCAAATTCAACTTATATCTAAAACATCATGCTATGAAGTCATAGTGTTTGTGATGGGGTAGGTCGTTACCCCAGAAATTTTCTAGAGATATATATTTCTAGGTATCGATAAAATGGTTACTTTTAAAGTACATGGTATTTATATGAAAGTTCGTTTTATGTTTATTTCGCATGAAATTTTAATTACATAAAAAAGCAAATGACGTGAATAATAATTTGAAGTGATGTTAGAGGATTGGGATGACTTATTTTACCTATCAACGATGCTAAAAGTTTTAAAAATAAATAATATCAAGGTTAACTCCACTTTTGTCGATATGATTTTAGAAGGCGGTTTGAGTCGAAATGAAAATGAGAAATAGAGACTTACGATTTGTGTAGTGTTGAGAAAGGAGTAAAAAAGAGAGAGTCTTCATGGTGTCTCGGTATCATTGGGAATGGTCTCGATCTCCGATAGAACGAACTTGGATGGCTAACTCCACTTGATCAGCCTTAACTCATTTTGAATTTAGAAAATTTTGATAATTTTCAGAATAGAGGAGAGCTAAAGAATGGGGTGGTATTTATAGTGTAGAAATGAAGGTGTGTGAATTAATGAATTGAATTAAAAAGAATTTGAAATAGTGTTAATGGAGAATTGAAGAGTTTTTGGTTAAATTCAGAGAAATCAAACAAGAAAATGAAATAGTGGGGAGTTGAAGGGGTGTACGGGCGAAGCATGGAAAAATTTAGGGCTATTCCAACCGCCGGTGGTGGGGATCTGGCGGCCCAGAAGAGGCCACATGCCTCGAAATTTGTGTCATGTGTGTAAATTGTAATTAACTCCATATTTCTCCGGTTTGATTTTTTTGAAACTTTTCGATTCTCCGTGTATTGCATGTGCAACTCTTGGGTTTCCGAAAAGTTAAAAAGAAAAATATTAAAAAATAATTGGGACTGATGGGATTCGATCAAGCAGGCTATGGCACAACAGTAGAGATGCTTAACCAGTGAGCTACGACTTGTTTCTTACTTTTATTGAACAAAATTAACTTATAACTTTTAATCAGGCTGAAATACCTTTTTTTTTAATATTTGAACAAGTTACATTTGTACAGGGATTTCAGATTCGTTATAGAGACAAAGTTTTCACGAAAATATAATAGTAAAAAACGTTAAAATCGTGAATTCGTGTGTGAAAAATTGTGTGAAAATTCTTTAACATATGTCCTATTTATAGAAAAACAATGTAGGGCAGATGGGGCAGTTAAAATAACTGTCCCTAACAGCTAGGGCCATTATTGGCAGTTAATAGCCGTTACAGTTTGAATTTCAAATCGAAAAACAGAATTTTGAAAAAATTGTAATTGCTATGGACGTCTATAGGGACGTCCTATGTCTGATATAACAGACACAAAATCCTTTAAAATGAGAAAATTTTGAAAAAGGATTTCTGGTTTGGTTTTAAAAGTTCTAATTGAAAATATAGAATCAGAAAATAGATTCTAACCATTTGAGATCAACTCGACTCTAAACTCAAAGAAAAATGGAAAAATCTTTTATATATCTGTAGGTCGACTTTTCCATTATTCCTTTGAATTGACATTGGGGTCTTTCAATGTCACTGATGTTACCGTTGAGATGTTAGTTGCAATGTCGATTGTCCTTATACTTGAATAACTCCATTCGTGCAACACTTTGACTTATCTGACATGGTTAGTAACATATAATATATTTGAAATATGGTTTTGTAAAATAGTCAAAATTAAAGAGAATGAGACACGTAGGTCAACATTCCATATATTATGTCACCTTCATTGATGTCTTCTTATGAAAAGTATGGGTCTACTTTCTCAAACACAGGTCAGATGTTTTTGCCTGTTTTAAGGAGTGGAAAGCAGCCGTGGAGAAGCAAAAAGGGAGATCGGTGAAGTTTTTGCGGACAGATAATGGAGATGAATACACATTGAAAGAGTTTACAGATTACTGTAAAGAACAGGGCATACAGAGGCAATGGACAGTTTCAGGACTTCTAGAGCAGCATAAGGTAGCGAAGCGCATGAATAAGATACAACTAGAGAGAGCAAAAAGTTTGCGGTTCTAATCCGGACTTTCGGAGGACTTCTGGGGTGAGTTATGTGTGCTATTTTGTTAATAGATCTCCATTTACGGTCATAAATCTTCAGATCTCAGAAGAAATATGGAGGGAAGAGCCCGTCAGTTATGATTCTCTATGAGTGTTTGGATGCCCTGCTTACTCGCTCGTGAATCAGAAGGATAGAATCAAGCTGGATTCAAAGTCAAAAAAGTGCATTTTCTTAGGTTTCAAACTTGGAGTTAAAGATTACAAGTTATGGGATCCGAAAAACAAAAGGGTGTTCATCAGCCTAGATATGATTTTTGATGAGAAATTCATGTTGAAAGACGTGGCTGGGGATAATAAGGAGGAAGGTGGAGCATCATGTGAAAATGATCCGGTGGAGGTGGAGTTTTCTGGCACTCATAAGGATACGGACACTGAGTCACAATTTCAGCCTATTGATGCGGAGGTGGACGGGCAGAATACGGAGACAGATGGTGAGAACCAACCCTAACAGGACCCATAAACATTGGCATTAATGAGATTAACACATACACATAAGGCACTGGTTAGGTACGGTTTCGAAAATATGCTCGCATATGATTTAGTCATTGAAAGTGGAGATCCCAGCTCTTTTCAAGAGGCCATTGGGTAAGAGGATAGGGATCGATGAATTGTTGCAATGACAAAAGATATGAAGTCACTATGAAAGAACGGTAGATAGAATCTGATTGAGTTATCGAAAGGAAAAAGATCTATTGGCTGCAAGTAGGTATTCAGAAAAAGGATGATGAGCAATATAAGACAAAGTTAGTTGCAAAGAATTTTACTTAGAATGAGGAGGTTGACTCCAAAGATTTCCTCACCTGCAGTCAAGCATACTTTTATTCGTGTTTTGTTGGCAAAAGTAGCTCCTCAGGATTTAGAGTTGGAGCAAATGGACGTGAAAAAGACATTTCTGTATGGTGAGTTGGAAGATACAATCTTTATGAGGTAACCTGAAGTATTTGAAGAGCCCGATAAGGAGGATCATGTATGTGAACTCAAGCGGTCTCTATATGGGTTGAATCAGTATCCCAGGCAGTGGTACAAGCACTTCGATTCTTTTATGAGGAAAATCAACTACTCTATGTGAGTATGAAAACTGTGTGTACTCGAAGTGACTTAAGGATGGTTCGTCGATATATCTACTCCTACATTTCGATGACATGTTGATCACTGAGAAGAGTATGGCGGAAATAAAGACGCTCAAAGTTTTATTGAGTGCAGAATTTGACATCAAGGATTTATGTGAAGCAAAGAAAATTCTTGGGATGGAGATTATTCGAGACAGGAAGGCTGGAAAGCTGTGGCTATCCTAAAGAAGGTATATTGAGAAGGTGTTAGAGAGATTAAATAAGGACTCAAGATAAGTGAGTACTCCTATCGCTGGTCATTTCAAGCTATCCTCCAAGGAGTGTCTGAAATTGGCAGAGGAGAAGGAAAAGATAACTCGAGTACCATATACAAGTGCGGTGGGATCACTGATATACTCTATGATATACACATGTCCAAACATATCCTATGCGGTAAGTCTGGTTAGCCGGTACTTGTCAAATTCAGGAAAGCTCTATTGGGAAGCTGTAAAGTGGATACATCGGGTATCCAAAAGGAAATAAGGATCTCGGTTTTTTCTTTCACAAGTCAGAAGATAAATCGATCCAGTTGCAAGGATACGCAGATGCGGATTACGCTGGTGACTTGTAGGAAAAGATCTCTTACATGCTATGTATATACAGTTGCAGAATTTCCAATCAGTTGGAAGTCGACACTTCAGGATACTGTGGCACTATCAACGACGGAGGAAGAATACATAGCGGCAATGGAAGTATCTAAGGAATCCTTGTGGTTAAAGGGATTAGTTGGTGGGTTCGGATTCGATAAGGGCCTAGTTCCTTTGTTTTTTCACAGTCAAAGTGTCATTCACTTGGCAAAGAATCATATATATCACAGTCGAACTAAGCACATCTGTCACGCCCCGCTTCCCAAAAGACGGTAATGACACGTGACGAGGCCCACAACGTATTTATTATGAGAAGATCATTTCTCAAAACAAATGTGCTAAGTTTTTATAAGTAATATAAAAACATGCAAGAATTAGTAAGAGTGATTAAAATTCAACAACAACTTTTTTTTTATTCACTTTCATAAGGATTCAACTGATTACAAGATGTTCAAAACAAAAGTACAAATGCAAGAAGGTGCCTAAATAAGTGGTATACTGGAAATAAAAGCTAAAATAAAATAGGAGTCTGACTGTACTGCAATCTGATCAAACTCTTACTGACTCGTCTCAATCTCCTTAGTCTCTAAGCTACTTGACGAACATTCCAAGAAAAATAAAAAGGAAGGAATGACTTTAGAGAACTAGCGCTCTGTAAGTCCCCAAAAGAGTATATACATAAAGTATGATAAAAGGAATGTATGAAAATAGAACTTGAATCTTAAACAAAGATGGAGATGTAAGAGTGTTAAGTAGATATGAGTATGTTAAGCTATCTTAAGCATGACAGATATAAGAATCTGATTATTCTATTCTAACGTGATTGTTTGTAGTTTGATAAAGAATATATGCATGCATATGAGAGTTGTCCAGCTTACCCCGTAGACCAATGGTACAAGTGTATAAGGCTCCGTCAAACCCCACGGAAGAACGACAAAAGTATATTCAAGAGGTGACTTTTAGTGGACTCTCATGCCATGTCATACATTTCTTTCCAACCTATTCCTTACCCCCCGCGTATTTTAATGTATAGATTAAAATTTATATGTCTTGCCCGAATCCATGAATAGAGAAAGAACAAGTTCAAGTTCGGGATGTGTTTAAGTATCATGTCAAGTTCAAGCCAATTTATATTTATGGTTCGAGTCAAGTCAAGTCAAGTCAAGTGTTCATGCCAAGTTCAAGTTCTAGGATTCATGTCAAGTTCCAGAATTCGAGTTCAGGTTCAAGTTAAGTTCAGGTTTAAGTTAAGTTTCAACTGTTCAAGTCAAGTTCAGATTTAAGTTAGGTTTCCAGTGTTCAAGTCAAGTAGGATGTCATGTGTTTTATTATATATGATTTGATATTCATGTGATTTAAGATGGCAACCACTGCACATGGACGACATCATTTGTGCCCTTTTCAAGGACATTGCCAGACGATTGCTAGTTTATCTAGACTAGGCAAGCACTCACTTTCTCCGGCTTCTCGAGGCCTGGAGAACAGATACCGCTTAAACCCATTGTTACCTAAATACCTTAGAGGTTAGTTTATATAGTATAGGTATTTTAGTGAACTTAGATCATCTATGTAAAATAGTTCATTTGAAAACTCGAAGGGGTTTTATATAAATGCTTTACTTTTAAAAATAAATCTCGAGGGTTTTTTTGGTAAAAATATATTAATTATAATATAAAGGTTTAATAAAAGTATATTTAAAATTTATTGGTATTTTAGTGATAAAATCTAGTTTTTAAAGTTTATGGTATTTTAATAAAAAAAACTTAGCCTTTTAAAGTTAAAGTTGTTTTCTAAAAATTATTAAATTTTTGAGAACCTTGTTTTAATTAGAAAACTATAAGGGATGGGTGTTTTTTAGAGTTATCATCTTTTCTTTCATTTTTAATTATATATTTTATAGACATCGTATTATTTTAAAAACTCGTATTTTTCTTTCCTTTCAAGACCGTACTCTGTGATGAGCTATGGATCTTACTCCACTATATCCAGAATATGTGATAATCCACACCATCCATATCAGGGTTCCCTTAATGAAAGTTGTAGAGCCACAATTGCAAAGGAATGCGTATAATTTAAACTTCAGGGTATTTTTGTGAAAACCGATTCTTTAGATAAACGTTAAAGAGTATGAGATCATGCTATGATTCTAAGTGTGTGTGTGTGTGGGGTAGGTCATTACCTCCTGCGATATTAACATGTCACAAGAAGGTAGTATTAAGCTAGCATAAAGAATATGGTATTTATTCGTTAATTGTTATATATAGTGTAATAGTGTTTTGTTAACATGTTATAAAACTATTATGGATATTGAGTAATTTCATGTAAGGAAGAGTCATGATTACACCTTTTATAACATGATCATTTATCTATTATTTTAAATGTTATTTAAAAGGTAGGATTTTATCGGAAATTTTAATGATTAGTATAATGAACTTGATTTAATCCATCGTGATAGAACGAAAGAAGATAGAATTGTTTTGGGGCTTACCTAAGTATTACAAGTCTAGGGTGATTTGGTGATATATCAATAGAAGGGATTGAAAGGGAAAGTAAATACTGGGACTTACAACTTCCGCTCGTACGCATACGAGCGAGAAATGAAGAGAAGAAGTCTCGGTTTGAAGAATCGAGACCGATACTTGAGCCTGATCTTTTGATGTTCTATTTGCGATTTATGAAGCAGCGAAGAGAGATGAAGCTTGGGAAGACCTTGGGCTTGAGAGAACTTGTGCTTGAGGGGACTTGGTCTTGAAAGAATTTGAGTTTGAGGGAACTTGAACTTGAGAGACAATTTAGAAAGAATTTTCAAAAGGAAATTTTGAGAGTAAACTTTTGGAACAACCATGAATTTATAGGATGAGGAAAAGGGTGTAGGGTGAATTAAAAATAGTTTTTAATTCGGTGTTAAAAAGGTTTAATGGAGGAAATGAAAAGATTGAGCAGTCTTGGGTTGAATGGGGAAGTTTGGGGTATTGAAACGAACGGTCAGGAAACCAAGAGACGCATGGGCTCAACACAGACCCACTTGGAGTAAACCAGGCCGCCGATCTTGGCCAAAGCTTGGCCTTGAGTCAAGCTTTGTGCTCGGGGTTCGGGTTTTTGGTGTGGGTCTGGTTTGGGGTCCTAATTGAATACCTCTTTTCTGTTGCAAATTTTCGTACCTCCGTGTAATGCTCGTGCAAAACTTTGGGCTTCCAAAATCTCAAAATGAAAATAAAAATATTTTTGGGGTGATGGGATTCGAACACGCTGGCAATGGGACAGCAGTGGAGAGCCTTAATCAATGAGCTATAAGGAGTTTCATGCATGGTTTTTTTTATCAAGAATAACTTATAACTCGATACCAGATCAGAATACATCCTCTTTTATGAACTAAAACAAAATGGATAGTATACGAAATTAAGGGTCGTTATATTTTACCATCCTTAAAAATAATTTCATCCTCGAAATTACTTAAAAAGGATAATGCAACCGAACAAGGAAACAAGATTGTCACAAGAAAGATCGAGATGGCGATGAAAAAAGTTTACACCTCCGTTTGCGTCGAGATATGATCATCGGTGAACAAGATGAGATTCAATGAGATAGGATTCAAGAATATAGTCTTTACAGTTGATCGGTAGAAAATATTGCATTTTTAACACATCAATTTCCCTACTCTTTGCAATCATCTAAAGGTGTTCGGTATGAATATAGCACATATTAGCAATTCGTCCGTAAAATACCAAATAACATGTGTTATACATCATAACCGGCATTTTGAGGGAAATTGAGTGTTTATTATTGCACGCATGATCTTTGTATATCGCAACACTTGTCTCGAGATTGTGTGCAGGAAATTCTCCAGGTAAAGAGCCGGAAGTGCTAAAAGTGCTGATAAAATACGCCAAGTCCAAAACTTGTGATCTGGAAGTGAACAAGAAAGTATAAAAATATTCTAGACATCAGAAAAGTGCCATAAAGCCAACAGAAGAATTACCATGGATGTTTAATGCATCAAACGCACCAAACGGCCATGGATCCGCAGCCAAATGGGCCTACTCGTGGCGAATCCGCGGCCACATGGACACGTCAGCGGCAGAATACATTCTCAGGGCTCTCCTTTCAAATGGCAAGCTTCTTCAAGACACTTCATTCTCTAGATATCTCCAGAAGCTTCCTTCCTAACAGCCAAGCTTCTTGTACGAGCCTAATACCTCCAAGCTTCTGAAGCAAGCTAGTTAAATCTAGAAGGTTCTCCTCAACAACCAAGCTTCTCAAGCAAGCTAGCTAACTACCTTAATCTAGAAGCTTCCTTCATAACTACCAAGCTTGCAAAGGAAGCTAAACCAAGCTTAGCTTCTAAAGGAAGCTAGATCAAGTTTCTAGGGGAAGCTAAAGGAGAAGACTATATAAAGGGACCCAAGGCCTCATTCTAAAGGTTGTTGAAAATTGAGCCAAAATTCCGCAAGTTGAGTGACATGACTTGCAACTCAAAACCCTAGCCCGAATCTAATTCCAAAAGCCAATTCAAGATTCATCGTGTACCAAATCAAGCAAGAATCCATCGAGCCTTTTTGAAGCAACGCCGATCTTCATCCGAGCAAGTGATCCAAGACGATCCGCGACTCACGAAGACGATGCGAAGCTAGTTCGATGATCGAGTTCTCTCCTCAATTATTGTAGTCTTTGAGTGAATTGTAACGAAACATTGAATAATAAAAGGTGAAAATTCTTGAACTTGCTTTTCTTTACATTTGAGCATTATGAAGAGTTTTCAATTCTTGATTGTTTTCTTTTTCATGATGTTTGAGTGAAAACTCCGCTCGTGGAGGAATCGAGAAAATAGGTAGATGACGATGATTAAATTCTTAAACGATTCTTAAGTCTTATGAGTTTTGTAAACTTTAGGAAATTGAATCATCGACAACCTAGTTTTGAGCGAGATGCTTTCTTGAATGTTATCGCTCTTAATTAGAGATCAACGATCGATGATTGAATTTTCTAAAGGCTAGAATTTGAATGCTAATCAACGAAAGGACAAAGGGATGATGATGGAGAAACCCTAGTTTCTTCAATAGATCCCTAATTCTCGTTGATAGTCATCGATCTAGCAAAAAATCATCAATAGATAAGAATTTGTAATCATAATTCTTCATCATCACTATCGGTTGGATCGATTCCTACGAGCCTCTTTACAAATCTTGATAACTCATTCGATTTGGATATCATCTGGACAATTCTTGATTCTTGATCTTTATTTTCTTGATAATTCATGAAACTAAATTTCATAATTTTTGAACAATTTTCTTTTATCCTTTAATTTTCGACTCAACTAAAACAAGACCGAGCAAATCACACTTTCCCTGTGGACGATCCGCACTCGCTAACGAACCTACAATTGACACCGTTATTGATTGCGGTTTATAAATTTCTTTGGTTGTGGTCTTTACACTTTTCTAAACACGACATCGAAATAGATTATCAATCAAATGGCGCCGTTGCCGGGGATAGTGTGCTAATTTTTTCGTTTTTGAAATTTGAGTTGAAAGATTTATTATTCCATAAGTTTTTAGATCAAAATTCGTAACAAGCGTTTAACGATTTGTTGCGAGAAAATCTGGAATCTGTGGAGCGATAGGAAAAATTTTCAGAGCATCTTAGGGAGTTCAGTGAGTGAACAGGAGCATCTGCACGAAATTTTGTGCAGAGATCACATCATTCCACCGTGCTTCCGCGGCCAAAGGTGGTATCTCGCGGCGGATCCGCGGCGAGGCAGCAGCTTCACTTCTCCAAAATTCTCTGGTATATTTCTATCTTTCTTATCTCCTCCCTGATCTGCTCCATTAACCAATTTCTGCAAGTTTCTTTGCAAAAATTCGCAGCGCCGCAAAAAGAAAAATTGTTGCGTGATTTGATCATTGGTTTTATGCATATTTTAATACGGAAATTAAGGGGAAAAGACTAAATTCAGATTAGGTGGGGAGTTCATTACCCTTCCTAAGCCCCGGAAACCACAAACTTGCATCCGCATCACCATCATTAATTAAAAGAAATCTAGACAAGACTCTAAGGACCGTCGCGCTCAATTAGGACAGAAGGAGGTCGTGGGTAATCTATTGCTTATCCGCGTTTCTTTTGTGGTGTTTAAGGCAAGTGTGTCTAAGGTAAGTGGTTACTTAATTAGTCCCGCTACTTACGTAGTGGAGAACCTCCCACTTACTGGCCACGGGAGGGATAAAGAGGCAGTAGAGGATTGATCCTGCGATTTGTCTTCTGGAATTCTAGGAGCGGTCTAGAGACTTGACCTAGGTGACCATTAGATATAGGGTTGCTTGTGCATGTTTGTGTGAATTTTCAAAAATCCGTTTCATTTTCAAAACAAACCAATTATTTTCTCCCCCTTTGAACTCTTTCCCCCCTCTTCTCTTCTTATAATGGGTGACCCAAACAGAAGAACTCTTGCCGAGCTTTGCTGTCCACAACCAGATATTTCTTGCTTTCGTAATCCCTTCGGTATACCGTCCGACTCTACCACGTCCTTAAGAAATCGGATAGAACAAGCAGATAGAAACAGTTGGCCACCTAAGTCCAGGTCTTATCAACCGTATCCTAATTCTACATCCGTTTCAGTTAATACTCCGAGAGAGGATGCCCCTAGACGTATATCCATTGCTGAGCATATAGCTAGGGCTAGAGGCCAAAGTTTCAATCCGAACCAATATCAACCGTATCCTAATTCTATATTTGTTTCGGTTGATACTCCGTGTGAGGATGCCCCTAGACGCATGTCCATTGCTGAGCATATAGTTAGGGCTAGAGGCCAAAGTTTCAACCCAGACCAATATCAACCATCACCTCCACTTTCCAAAGAAGAATTTCATTATCGGTTTTGTAGCATGTATGATGTCCAATAGCCAACCGACGAACCAATTTCAAAATTCTTCTTATCACAATATTGACTTTACTCCCGCCCAATTTTCACAACCGTTCCGTTCCTATCAATCAAATCCGACTTTTCCACCTTTTCTAAATGATCCTTTTAATCAGTCATTTGGGAGTTTTAATTGTCCACAAGAATTTCAATTTTATACTGAAACTCCTTATCAACCCAAGTCTAGTCTTGAGCGGACATTAGAAGAAGGTTTAATGATATTGAACCGCATCAGAGAGGAATGGAAGGCAAGCATGGCTAAATATGAAGGAGCAAATTTCAAACTAGCCTAAAATTTTTCAGTATATAATTCGGGCATAGGACAAAATGAGAATTTGGGTAGTGAGAGAGAACTGGACGCCTTTCCTAATCAAACATTCCCTTTCCAAACTGAAATCCACAACTCCAGTTTCACAGATTCATCGAGTACACCAAAGGATTCACCAATTGACGATAGAATGTATGAGAAGTTTTGTAATAATGCAATGTTTGATTTACCCGACTGTGAAGGGTCCATTTCAAGTGAAACCATGCCAAATCCTTGTGATCTCTACACTTGCACTCTTGAACCAAAATTGATTGAAAACCATTCTCTGAATGAGGTGTTTGAGAATTTTAACCTTCACTTGAATGAGGTGATTGACGTTGGGGATATATTGATTGATGAACCCGAAATTTTGGATGAGTTTGTCCCACCAATTCATCAGATCCTTTCACTTACTTATGGTCATTATCTTGAGCCTTTAATTCTTCCCGAGCCTTAAATCCGTCTTGAAGTTGATGATAATAGTATAACCGAAGAACAGACCGAAAATCAACCTACATCTTCCACATCTGGTTTAGCAATCCTCGACACACCAATTTGTTTACCCATTTCATCTTCTACTCTCTCTGGTTCTTCTTCTGTTCCGGTAATGCTAGTGAGTGTTGATGAATCACAATCCGTTAATTCAAGTTCGACAATCCCAGAAAGCCAACTTAATTTGGATATTTTTGAAAATGAGGTAGATGAGTTTTTTGAGTCTTCTACCTCCATGTATTTTGACAAATCAAGTATGGTAAAATCTGACACAAAATTTATTTACAGCAAAATGTTTGATCACATCATCGACGAAAGTTTTGAAGAACTTTTTGCTGATGAACTTGAATTTCTAAACAATACGAATTTTGTGATTGATCAAGCTCCACTTATAGAAGTTGAACCGCCACCACTCCTTCTTCCTAATCATTAACATTCATCCTCATTCTTTCATTTTTCTAATTTAAAACTCAAACCCTTTCCAGACCACCACTTATCTCTTCCTCACTTTTTCCTGACTCGATAAAACACGTTCTTCCACCGACCTATACGCTACACTGATAAAATCTTTGAATAGTTGGTATTAAATTTTGGTCTTTGTAAAGTCTTACTTTGACCAAATGACTCACCTCCTCTTAAAATGCTTAATATTGTCTAACTCATGTTTGAGGGGTTTTTTTTTTATATTTTTGGCTCTTGAAAATAAAAGTTGTCCTCAAGAATTGTGAGCTAAAAATAGTTTGGGGGAGGATTTTTCACTTTCACTTATTCTTGCCCCTATTAATAATGTCCTCCCAAGCTTACAGGTTTTTTTTTTGAGCTTTAGCAGAAGACAACAGTGATGACACTGTTGAAAACAAGTTTGGGGGAGGTTTTGCTTATTTACGCATCACTTCGCATACTTTGCATAAGCACAAAATATATAATAAAAATAAATAAATAATTTTTTTTTGTACATACATAAGATAATAAAAGATTAGATAGTGAAAAATTACATCCAAAAGATTGGAAAAATTTAAGAAAACAAAGAAAATTAGAAGTTTTCTTAAACGAACTAGTAATAAGTAGTTATGAGCCGTTGTCCCAAGAGTTAGTAAGATGAAAGAAGTCACTAATCTGAGGATAAAAATAAGTCTGAAAAAGAGTTCCTATTCTGGAAGCCAAACATTTGAATGTTGATACCCTACTATACGCACGTACACACGTCTTGAAACTCGGGATAGTAGAGGATACCTTAAAATGTTCTGGTCTAAAAGCCAAAGTATGAAAGAAATAAAAAAAATGAATAAAATATAAAATGGTGAAGAAAAATGAACACTGGTTTTGTTATCGCCAAGGCAGCAATAAAAAATATAGCGAGGGTGCTTCATCACCTAGTGCTTTAGCCAACTGGTCTGGGAGTCACTGCTAAGCCTTAGGTGGTGCAAGACGAGAAAAATACTAATATGCCTAATAAGCAAGCACATGAGTAATCGATCGGTTAGTACCTCAAGAAGTATTAACGGTCGCATGAAAAATGTGTGAGCAATCCATCTAAATATTCATCGATTAAAAAGTATTGAGGTAGATGGACAAGAGTATGATAGCTTGAATTGAATTCTCCGAATGTAGGGATGTTCTTTACACACACTTAGGGGTATATGATCGATGTTTGGATAAAAGGTAGGAATGAAGAATAAATAAGATATTTTATTGAGGGATGATGTGATTTCTAACATCTTTTCATGACTATTAAGATATGGCTCATGACAACCGAAAAGCTAGTGTAGTTGGAAACTCAAATTTTCAAAGTATTTCTTTTACAATTCTTATCTTTATATGTAACTTTCACGGTCTTCCTTTTATTATGGGATTTTGTGGGTGCAATCCGCTGAAAACCTTCAGGAGACAACATTCCTCCTACTAGGGACACCTAGATATTTAAAGGCTTGTTGCACGTGCTCAGTGCAATCGTGTTGCCTACGAAAGTGTGCTAGTTAGTTTTTTCTTTTTCTTTATTTTCTCCTTCTCTTTCTAATAAAACAAGTTTGCTCGAGACGACCAAAATTAAGTTTGGGGGAATTTGATCAGTCGAAAATTTTGCATTTTTAACACATCAATTTCCCTACTCTTTGCAGTCATCTAAAAGTGTTCGGTATGAATATAGCACATATTAGCAATTCGTCTGTAAAATACCAAATAACATGTGTTATACATCATAACCGATATTTTGAGGGAAATTGAGTGTTTATTATTGCACGCATGATCTTTGTATATCACAACACTTGTCTCGAGATTGTGTGCAGGAAATTCTCTAGGTAAAGAGTCGGAAGTGCTAAAAGTGCTGATAAAATACGCCAAGTCCAAGACTTGTGATCTAGCAATGAACAAGAAAGTATAAAAATATTCTAGACATCAGAAAAATGCTATAAAGCCAACAGAAGAATTACCATGAAAGTTTAATGCATAAAACGCACCAAACGGCCGCGGATCCACGGCCAAATGGGCCTATTTACGGCGGATCCGCGGCCACGTGGACACGTCAGCGGCAGAATACATTCTCAGGGCTCTCCTTTCAAATGGCAAGCTTCTTCAAGACACTTCATTCTCTAGATATCTCCAGAAGCTTCCTTCCTAACAGCCAAGCTTCTTGTACAAGCCTAATACCTCCAAGCTTCTCAAGCAACCTAGCTAAATCTAGAAGGTTCTCCTCAACAACCAAGCTTCTCAAGCAAGCTAGCTAACTACCTTAATCTAGAAGCTTCCTTCATAACTACCAAGCTTGCAAAGGAAGCTAAACCTAGCTTAGCTTATAAAGGAAGCTAGATCAAGCTTCTAGGGGAAGCTAAAGGAGAAGGCTGTATAAAGGGACCCAAGGCCTCATTCTAAAGGTTGTTGAAAATTGAGCCAAAATTCCGCAAGTTGAGTGACACGACTTGCAACTCAAAACCCTAGCCCGAATCCAATTTCAAAAGCTAATTCAAGATTCATCAAGTACCAAATCAAGCAAGAATCCATCGAGTACCAAATCAAGCAAGAATCCATCGAGCCTTTTTGAAGCAACGTCGATCTTCATCCGAGCAAGTGATCCAAGATGATCCGCGACTCACGAAGACGATGCGAAGCTAGTTCGACGATCGAGTTCTCTCCTCAATTCTTGTATTCTTTGAGTGAATTGTAACGAAACGTAGAATAATAAAATGTGAAAATTCTTGAACTTGGTTTTCTTTACATTTGAGCATTATGAAGAGTTCCCAATTCTTGATTGTTTTCCCTTTCATAATGTTTGAGTGAAAACTCCGCTCGTGGAGGAATCGAGAAAATAGGTAGATGGCGATGATTAAATTCTTGAACGATTCTTAAGTCTTATGAGTTTTGTAAACTTTAGGAAATTGAATCATCGACGCCCTATTTTTAAGAGAGATGCTTCTTTGAATGTTTTCGCTCTTAATTAGAGATCAATGATCGATGATTGAATTTCCTAAAGGCTAGAATTTGAATGCTAATCAACGAAAGGACAAGGGATGATGATGGAGAAACCCTATTTTCTTCAATAGATCCCTAATTCTCGTTGATCGTCATTGATCTAGCAACAAATCATCAATAGATAAGAATTTGTAATCATAATTCTTCATCATCACTATCGGTTGGATCGATTCCTACGTGCCTCTTTACAAATCTTGATAACTCATTCGATTTGGATATCATCTTGACAATTCTTGATTCTTGATTTTTATTTTCTTGATAATTCTTGAAACCAAATTTCACAATTCTTGAACAATTTTCTTTTATCCTTTAATTTTCGATTCAACTAAAACAAGACCGAGCAAATCACACTTTCCCTGTGGAAGATCCGCACTCGCTAACGAACCTACAATTGATACCGTTATTGATTGCGGTTTACAAATTTCTTTGGTTGTGATCTTTATACTTTTCTAAACACGACATCGAAATAGATTATCAATCAACAGTCTATTCTCCTTAAAAGAATTTCGTCCGTGAAATTCTCTCAAGGATTATGATGCAGCAAGGCATAAGAAAGTTAGGATAAGGTTAGGGCAAGTCATCTTCGAGTTTCTTTGATCGATATTCAAACTAGATGAGCTAATAGGCCTATGAGATACAATTAGAAGGGTTCAAAATTTGAGAGATTATATTCAAGTAAGTCGAAAAAGAATTTCAAGATTGATTCAAGGAATAAAATGCGATTGAAAAGAATTGAAATGCAAGGAATGTAAAGTTTTTAATTGACATAATTCTTGTGATATATTGTTTAAGACTTCATGCAAAATTGACCTGCATGGGCCACTAACAAAACCTGTCATGTTTCGCTTCCCAAAAAATGGTAACGACATGTGACGAGACCCGCAACGTATTTATTATGAGAAGGAAATTTCTTGAAACAAATACGCTAAGCGTTTATAAGTAATATAAAAATATGTAAGAATTAGCAAGAGTGATTAAAATTCAACAACAACTTTATTTACATTCACTTCCATAAGAATTCAACTGATTACAAGATATTCGAAACAAATGTAAAAATGCAAGAAAGTGCCTAAATAAGTGGCATACTGGAAATAAAAGCTAGAATATAATAGGAGTCTGTCTATGATGCAATCTGATCGAACTCCTACCGACTGGGCTCGATCTCCTCGGTATCTAAGCCACCTGACGAACATTCCAAGGAAAAAAAAGAGGAAGGAATGGCTTTGGCGAACTAATGCTCGGTAAGTCTCCGAAAGAATATAGACATAAAGTATGATAAAGGGAATGTATGAAAATAGAACTTGAATCTTAAACAAAGATGGAGATGTAAGAGTGTTAACTAGATATGAGTATGTTAAGCTATCTTAAGCATGAAAGATATAAGAATCTGGTTATTCTATTCTAACGTGATTGTTTGTAATTTTATAAGGAATGTATGCATGTATATGAGAGTGGTCCAGCTTACCCCGTGGACCAATGGTACAAGTGTATAAGGCTCCTTCAAACCCCACGGAAGAACGGCAAAAGTTTATTCAAGAGGTATCTTTTAGTGGACTCTCATGCCATTTCATACATTTCTTGCCAACCTATCCCTTATCCCCTGCGTATTTTAATGTATAGATTAAAATTTACAAGTCTTGTCCGAATCCATGAATAGAGAAAGAACAAGTTCAAGTTCGGGATGTGTTTAAGTATCATGTCAAGTTCAAGCCAAGTCATATTCATGGTTCGGGTCAAGTCAAGTCAAGTCAAGCGTTCAAGACAAGTTCAAGTTTTAGGATTCATGTCAAGTTCTAGAATTCGAGTTCAGGTTCAAGTTAAGTTCAGGTTTAAATTAAGTTTCAAGTGTTCAAGTTAAGTTCAAATTTAAGTCAAGTTTCAAGTGTTCAAATCAAGTCAAGTAGGATGTCATGTGTTTGATTATATATGATTCAATATTCATGTGATTTAAGATGGCAACCACTACACATGGACGGTAGCATTTGTGCCCCTTTCAAGGACATTGCCAGACGATTGCTAGTTTATCTAAACTAGGCAAGTTTTCATTTTCTCTGGCTTTTCAGGGCTGGAGAAAATATACCGCTTAAACCCATTGTTATTTAAATATCTTAGAGATTAGTTTATATAGTCTGGGTATTTTAGTGAACCTAGGTCATCTATGTAAAATAGTTTATTGGAAAACTCGAGCGGCTTTTATGTAAAATTCTTTACATTTAAAAATAAATCTCGATAGTTTGTTTTGGTAAAAACATATTAATTAGAATGTCAAGGTTTAATAAAAGTATATTTTAAATTGATTGGTATTTTAGTGATAAAATCTAGTTTTTAAAGTTTATGGTATTTATGAAAAACTTAGCCTTTTAAAATTTAAGCCCCTACAGTTAATTACGTTATCGCATTACAATAATCACTTTTTCCTGCTCTAGTAGTTCACTTCATGTCATGCGTTTTGTTTATTTTGGGTTGCCCGTGGATTATATACGTTGACTATTTTATGTCGTCGTCCGTAGGGCGCGGATCAGTCCAAATCCTTAGATTTATAAATTTGGGTTTTGAACTTAGGTTATATTTTTCTTTAATTCAAAAATATTTTTTTATTTAAAGACAATTAATCTAGTTTAAGATTAAGATCAACTTAAATATATGAGCATTTGGGCTCAATTTATTTTAACTAAGGATACATTAGTTTTATTTTAGACTATGATCAACTTAGCAACATTTAAGGATCATCAAATTTTAGTTGAGATCCAACAATAGAGTATTTGGGCTCAGCTGTAAGAAACTTCAGAGAGACTTTTAGCCAATTTGGGCTTGGTCTGCTCAGTCTTTTCTTGTTTTTTTATTCAAAAGTGCTAAGCATTTATTTGGGTTCTGTTTGCTCAACCTTTTTTCTTTTTATGCAGAAGTGCTAAGCACTTATTTGGGGCTGACGTCACATGTGTATCATTTGAAGCACTTAGTTATGAGCGCTATCCAATCAGTGCTAAGCACTTAGTCATTTTGACTGAATATATAGTGCTAAGCACTTTTTTATAGCGCTAAGCACTTTTGTATAACGCTCATGTAAGGAGCACGTGAGGCGCTGCCTCATTTATTTTGTTGGGCTCTCACGTGTGTTTCGGGTGAGGCGTTGGGATGTGGGCGCTGCCCAATCAGTGCTAAGCACTTAGCCAATTTGACTGAATATGAAGTGATAAGCACTTTTACTTGGCGCTCACATATATTTCACGTGAGGCGCTGGCCTTCTGTTTTGGGCACCCATCTGGGAAGCACGTGAGGCGCTGAGTCCTTTTTTTTTTGGAAATCTTTTAGGCACTCACGTGTGTTTTACGTGAGGCACTGAGTTTCTTTTATTTTTAGAGACTGAATCTCCGTTAACTGCATTTTTGCCATTAATGATCGTCAAGATCTTTGTTTTTGAAGATCCAGGATATCATTTTTTATTGGAGAACTAAGTTTCTTTTTATACTAAGTTCTTTTATGGAGGGTTAAACTCTGCTTGCAGAGGAATTAAATTTCTTGAACCATAAGTTCTCTTCTCTCATTTTCTTTTAATCTAGTTCTTTCCTCTAAATTTTGAGTTTGAAGGATAGAATCTTCTCGATGAGAATTAAATTCTCAACTTGTGGGGAGATATTCTTCGTAATTCTCAAATCAGAGGAAGAACTGAGTTCTTTTTATGAAGGATTAAACGCTTATTTTCTTTATGCTAGACCAAAGAGATACATTTTATCTCTATTTTTTCTTTACCTAGGGTTTGAAAGAATAAGTAGATATTCATTGAAGGAGAATTGAATTCCCAGTTGCAGCTTCTATATTTTTGTTTGCAGAAGCTTATGGGAGGTTCTCTCTTTTTTCCTTTGAGTCTCCCATATTTTATATAGGAGGGTCAAATTTATTGACTAGTTTGAGAAAATCTCTCATTTAAAAAATACCAATTGATTTAATTGGCCTCAAAAATTATTCGGGGGATTTTATCCACCGTTGGATTTTTAATCAAGTGGATTTCTGTTTTACAGAATATGTTTTCTTGCTTTTAACAAGATTAAGGGAGATATTTTCCCATATATAGAATTTAATTTTGTCAAATGGTGATTTTTAATCACCATTGGATTTTAATCCAATGGTGCTCTGTTTAATATAGTACAATCTTTCTCTGTTTGGAAAGATTGGGGAAATATATTCTCAAAATAGAATTTAATTCTGTCATTGGATTTTTTATACAACCGAGAGTATCTTTCTCATTTAGAAAGATTATGGAGATATTTTCTCCTAATATAATTTAATTCTATCATTTGATAATTTATCATCACTATTGGATCTTTGATCCAATGGCTCTGTTTAACAGAGAATAACCCAGGTCTTAGGAAAATAGTTTTCATGTAGAATTTAATTCTATATGCACTTAATTTGGACGTTGGCGCTCACGTGTTATGCACATGAACGCTACTTAAGAATTAAATTCTTATATGTAATAGGCGCTTCTGTGTTTTGCACATTAGCGCTCACGTGAACTTCACTATATAATTTAATCCTATAAGACTGGCGCCAGCACTGGCGCTCTCGTGAGGAGCATGTGAGGCACTGCCTCATTAGATTTAACAGAGTTTAGCTATTATTATTGTGTTTAATTAATAGGGGAATAAATGCCCCCCACCGTTGCTTTCTCATGGCTTACACATGAGTGCAACAGTGTCACTTTTACCATCGTTGGATCACCTAGGAAGTTGAGCCATTCACCCTACATCTTATAAATAGGGTCTTTGGCCCTTAAGATGACTTTCGTCTCATTATCTTCTTCCTTGAGCCTTGATTTTCTTTTGAGAATTTAATTCTCATTTCAGTGCTTAGATCTCTGCCCTCAGAACTCTTCTGATCAGTGAAACTCTCCCAAAATTTTGGTAAGGATTATGAACAAACCTTAGCTCTTAGCCCCTTTCGAGCGCGCGCGCGCGCACACGCACACGCACACACATATATTATTTTTGGATTTTAGATCCATTATCAGATTCGACAGTGCTTAGCTCTCTCTTTTGTGAATTGATCTCTTGAAGTTCTTTAAAAAACCCTTTTTAATATATAGGTTGTGGATCTTGATATCTATATCCAAGACTTGAGTCAATAGACATTCTTGAGAATCTTTGATTCTCCATTTTAGGGTTTTACCTTGCTGTCAATCTTGACATTTTTCTGGAACTTAATTCCATCAATTAACCTCAGAGTTTTTCTAACATGGGGATCTATGGGATTTAATCCCACTGTTCGGGGGAATTTAATTCAATTTTTTGCAGAGCATACCTCTGATTTGAATCTTAAGAACTTTGAGAATTTTATACTCTTTACTGTTTTTGGATATTTTTCCTTTTCTAGAATTTTTGGGGTTTTAATCCTTTCTTTTTTTTCCACGAATTTGAATCTGTTGTTTGTTTTAAAGAACCCGCCTATCAGAGAATATTGGGAGTTTTAATTCCATTGTTCATTTAATGAGCATTATTCATTTAATAAGAATACTTTTGGATTCTCACAATGGGCACATGTCTCATCATTGATGAGACACCATCTTAATTTCGTGGGGTTCACTAGCTTTTCAGACTTAGTGGTTCTAGCATTTTTTACTGCTGACTCCACCTGGTTACTTTTTAGGTACCATGGCTGGTCATCTGTATAATCTTGAAGAGATTATCTCTTATGAGGAGATTCGTATCCAGGGTCGCTTTCAAGGCCAATATTATACTATGACTTAATGCGATGAGGTAATGCGTCGCTTTGACGATTACAACGGTCGATTGCTTCCCCGCTGTTCTGCCCTTTTGAAGATCGTCGTTGGGTCGATCTGGGAAGCTATAACCAGTCGTCTTGAGGTTATGCCGCTCCAAGCGCTCGATGATTCTGAAGACAAGGTACATTCTGTGTATCTTATGGGGTTGATCTCGAAGAAACGACGAGATAATCTTGTCGTCATCTTGCACCATGTCTTTCAACAAAAGGCGATAATAAGAGTATACCAGAGGGTGGAGGACATTAATGGTGACCCTGACGCTTGCATTTGAGAGAAGATACACAAAAATATGGTTGATGAACATTAATGATGACCCTGACGCTTGCATTTGAGAGAAGATACACAAAAAGATGGTTGATGAGGCTGAACGTGCATTGCTCAAACTTTCTTTTGAGTTTGAGAATCCATGTCCGGAGTTCAGTGTCTTGCCACTGTAGATTTGGGATCATACGTCTCTTTTTTTTGCATGCACCGAGAGTATGCATTTCTCTTTTTGAATTATGAATGAAAAGCATGTTTCCCTTTCGCATCTGCACCTTCCTTTTCTTGGTTGTCTTGATCCGGCACGAATTAGTTTATTTACTGATTTCAGAGTTTGTAGTTTATTTACCCGTTTCGAAGTTTCTAGTTTATTTACCCGTTTCGGAGTTTCTAATTTGTTTACTCGTTTTGGAGTTTCTAGTTTATGTACTCATTTCAGAGTTTCTAGTTTATGTACTCATTTCGAAGTTTATAGTTTATTCACTCATTTCTGAGTCTTTAATTTACGTACTCATTTCGGAGTGTTTTTAGATTACCTCCCTTGGGTTTACAGGCAAACTCGTCCTAACGTTGTGTTAGTGTATATGCCTCAGGGGCCATTATTGTATCATACTAGTTTGTATATTACTTAATGGAAGCTTGGGATATTCACATGTATATAACAGTCTTGCTAAACATGGTAGTATGCTACTTGGTTTTTCTATCTTAATATGTGAGTATACGTATTGATAGAGCTCTTAGGATCTTGCTTGACTACTAGCGTTGTGATGGCAGTCACACTAGTGGGGGCTGGGTAGTCTATAAGCACATCCTTATTCAGGTCCCTAGTCGTAGGATTATCGAGACAGGGCATCGATACTCCGGAGTAGACTAGTGTGTACGCTTCTCATCCCAGTTGGGAAGATGGTCTGTCCCACAGCCGTCAGTACGTCGTATTGGAGATAGTATGCAGGTGCTCGTTAGGTTACGGGTATACCGGACAGGACTCACAGGGAACTGTTGGTTGGTTTTATACCAGTCGTCAGTGAACAGTTTTCAGGTGACATAAGTACAGCATAGTCCGCAGACTTGACACTGCTACTTCGCATCGAGTGTGTTCCACTGTTCTTAGATTGCTACCCTACCACGGCTCAAAGGAGTCGTGCAAACAGGTAGCAGTTGGGTGCAGTCCCGAGCACTTAGAGGCAGTGGCGGTTAGACAGAATTCGTCTCTTCCGGTATTGGGGATTGATATCGCGCTGTGTCAGAGAGCCATTACGCAAAGTCCCTGGCCAGGGCAAGCAAGATTTGCTGGTAGGTTCCAGTAGTTTCTCAGGGTGTAATGGGCTTCACTCCGACACGACTTATACCGCTATTAGGGGACTGACGCTTGCCGCCCCCTAGGCCCGATATGTGATAGTCTTAGACGAACAGACCGGACTGTACGGAGATTGTCACATCAGACTCAGTAGGAGTTCGGATGGGTTTCCTCATCGTCCTTCTTATCGACATCTACCTGGGGACCGTTACGTACAGCTAGTGTCGCTTGCGGTCTGTGGTTAAACCCACTGCCAGCATAGTAGTCGAGTCTTTAGAGTCCCACACAGAGAGTTTCCCTACTCCTGGCGAAACGATATAGAGGTCGTATGGTTTTACGACAAGGGTTCGGACGCATACGTGTGTTTACGTATGTACATCTGGACAGTTTTTACTAGCCGACTTTGGTTTAAGCCAGTTTCTACTATCCGGTTATTGGATTTATACAGTCTAAAGTTTTTCCGTGTTTTCACGGATAGAAGGGAAGTTCTCGTAATTACGCGAGAAGCTTCTAGAAGATGGTGACTTGGGGGTTAAGGTGGTATATGCATTAAATGAGATTAGTGACTCATTTGAGTGATTCATCCATGTCATTAATGCATCATAAATGCTTAATGACTCATGGAGATGAATCACCCATTAGATATTTATGGAGCATGGTTGTTAAATCATTTATTTGATTTATCTTGATATTGTTAATGCTTCATATATATTATGAGAGATCATTATCTCATTACATTCTCTTGCTCACTTTCTCTCTCCTCAAGCTCTCTCTCTTCAAACCCTAATCCTCCCCTCTCATGTGTTGAGATCAAGGATTAGAGTAGACTACTTAATCCTTAACCATTCTCTATATCACCTAGGTTACTTAGATTAGCGATTTAAGAAACCTAGTTACCTCATGTTAAAGGTGAAGCTTGAAGTTAAGCTCTCGGGTGGATCTTCTACTACATAGAGAAGGCCGGAGAGGACGTGGAGAACGACAAGACGAAGGACTCGGTTCTATAGGTATAATCACTTATCATAGTAGTTAACTCTTCTATGGTTTCTTGTTAGTTATTGTTTAAGCAAAGATTCTCGGTTAGTCGATGTTTACGCATAAAACAAGATCGTTTTTCATTATTCCGCCTCTCCGCAAGTCGTGGGGTGTTGTACATCGACTTATACGTTGGATGTAGATAACCCCTATTCTTTTATGACAGAGTTCCGTTAGGTTTGTGGTACTAGGGTTTTAGTCCGTTGTACAGTCGCGTTGGCTGATATATTCCTCGATATGCAGTCTTTAAGACATTATTCGAGTAGCCCCGCGACTGTCGTGTCTCGAATCCCTTATGAGACTGGACAAGACGTCTTCAAGTAATCTTCTTAAGTTAGAGTATTTGTATTACCGTCAGAATAACAAGCGTTAGGTATTTTCCGGGGCGCTTTTTACTTGAGGTTAGGCTCAATTTGGAGCTCCGATGTGTCATAACCGCACCATTCTGGGGCGGGATGATCTTCAACGGTCTTTAGGCTTTGTATGTACTGTCGTTAAGACCCAAAGTTAGGAATATGCCATCACTTCGTTTTTTCTTTGACTATGTTTTGCCGATTCTTTGTTGAAGTAGGATAGACATCTGTAGGACATCTATGTTGTATGTGTTGTAATTGAAGTCCATAACTAGGAATATGCCATTACTCCAATTTCATTTGATAGTTGCATCCACACCTTGCTGGAATGAGGAGGAATGTCGAGATGATCTCTAGGCTATAGATATTGCCATCGGGATCCGGAACTAGGATTTTTCTATCACTCCGCTTTTGTTCGACCTTTGGGTCCTTCCTGTTTTTTGATGATGACGTGGTGTCTACATCTTGCTGGAATGAGAAGGAATACCGGAACAGTCTTTAAGTTGTATATGAATCATCAAGACTCGGTTCTCCTTTTGACGAAGCGTTGTGGGAAAATATGGTTCCCTTTCTTTTATTTGTGCCCATGGATCGTATAAAAGAGTCAATATGGACATACTTGCAGGCCAGAAAAGTTTTTTTTCTTTTCCGTGATACTCTATCTTTTCAGCTTTTTATGTTGCGAAAGTCATGACTGCCCAATCATTTTGGCTATTTATCGTGGTGCCCAATCATTTTGGCTATGTCATTTCATTTTTTTCACTCGCTGTTTTTTATTGCGAGTTGCCTTATCATTTCGGCCCCTTTTTTTTGAGTTGGGATTTGAAATCTGATCCAATCTTGGCATCAGCATCGCTACCACTGTAATATTGCCAGGAGCGAATCATCATTTTCTGTGAGAGGACTTGAAATTTGATACCTATTTAGGCATCAGCATCGCTTCAACTGGGATATTACCAGGAGCGAATCATCTTTTGCCTTTGTTAGTTTGGACAAAGGTGGCTTAGCAAACTGGGTTAGGATCCTGTCGACTAAGGCTTTCTGGCTTTTTGAGCCGTAAGGGTCTCATAAAGGTATTTCTCACTATAAGTCGTGAGGATCTCGCAAGTGTAATTTCTCCTTAGGAATCGTGGGGATTCCTAAGTGATATTTTCTCTTGTAAGTCGTAAGGAACACACATGATTGTTTTCTCCTTATAAGTCGAGAGGACTTACAAGTGTCATTCACCAAATGGGGATATTTCTCGCCATTGGTGGAACTTTGTAGGGGAGATATTCATTTATACCCGTGGATTGTATACAAGGGTCAATATTGGCCCATCGTAGGGCAAGAAAGTTTTGTAGGGTTTTGATGGCTTAAGAACAAATTTAGATCCCTATAACTTAAGAATTTTGAATCCCATGAGCTGTGAGGGTCTCATAGAGGGCATTCTCCTTATGAGTCGTGAGGATCTCGCAAGTGTAATTTGTTTCTAGGAATCGTATGGATTCCCAAGTGTGTTGTTCCTTTGTGAGTCGTAAGGATCTCATACAGGTGTTTTCTCCTTACAAAGTCATGAGGGCTTTGTAAGTGCTTTTTTTACGATCTCGCGCCCTCTCGGGTTTTCACTAACTCGCTGGCAGTCTTGCTGTCTTTACTCACGGCGCCCTTTCGAGTTTTCATCCATGCCCATTTCTCTTATGGACATACCTTTTTTAAGGCGGCCCATAAGGTAACGCACCAATAGCTATATGCCCCGATCTTCTTCAAAGGACTACATCATATGGGACCCGGGAGAGTTATGAATCGTTTATGCCCGTGGATTGTATACTGTAATCGATTTGGGGATTCACCGTAAGGCTAAATGTGTTAGTTTCAGGACATGACGGTCTATTGTCGTCGTATTTTAGGGCAAAATTTTAGTTTAAGGACTTTTCGGTCCATTATTGCCGTTAGTTTAAGGACTTTTCAGTCCATCATTAGTTTAAGAACGTTTCAGTCCATCATTTCCATATTTGGGACGAATATTAGTTTAAGGATATTTTGGTCCATTGTTAGTTTAAGGATGTTTCGGTCCATTGTCGCCGTATTTTGGGGCGACGGAGTTTTTTGGATACCACTCTTAGGGTTCTGACTCAGGAAAATAGCGAGAGAACACAAGCGTCGTCATCTATCATTGATCTGAGTCATGACTCGTCAAGCGTAGTATTTTTTGAGGAATCGACCGTTTATTGGCTGGAAGGGTATTTCTCTATGCATATCCATGAGTAGGTAGGCTCCACCTTGGTAGACTTTGTCTATGACATATGAGCCTTCATAGTTTGGCTCGAACTTCCCGGCTTTGCACGATTGGGGATCATTGGTCTTTTGACAACCAGGAGTAGTTCGACTTGACGGAATGTTCTCGGTTTGGTCAATCTTTCATATGACCGTGTCATCATTGCCTTATAAGCCTCCAGATTTTTTTGTGCTATAAGACGGGTTTCGTCGAGGGCGTCAAGCTCCTCAAGCCTAAGATGAGCATTTTCTTCATCTGTCAGCTCATATTGAATCGCTACTCATAGAGAGGGAAGTTCTATTTCCAATGGGAGCATTGCTTCCGTGCCGAACACCAATGCATATGGTGTTGTATTCGTGGTTGTCTTAAACGTTGTTCGGTACACCCAGAGAGCCTCATGCAGCCTTTCGTACCAGTCCTTTTTATTTCTGGACATCGTCTTTTTATAATCTTGATCAAAGCCTTGTTGAAGGCTTCAGCTAGACCATAGGCCTAAGGATTATAGACTGAAGAGTATTTCTAATCTATTTTATGCTGCTGTGCGAAGCGGTTTATTTTATGGCTTATGTATGCCGGTCCATTATCCGAGATAATTCATTGCGGAGTGCCGAACCGATAGATGATATGGGTGCTGAAGAAATGGAGGATATTCTTCGACTTCACTTCCCTTAGCAGTACCGCTTCTGCCCAGTTAGAGAAGTAGTCAGTTGTTACTAATATAAACCGATGTTCTTTGGATGATGCCGGTTCGATAGGGCCAATTATATCGGTTCCCTACATTTCGAACGGCCAGCTAGCCACTGTCGGGTGTAGTGGATTTGGATGTTGATGGATGAAGTCCCCATGAATTTGGCACGGGTGACACTGCATCGAAGCATTCCTGAATTATCGTGGGCCAATAGTAACCCATTCTTTTTATCTTCAGTTTCATCTTTGGTCCAGCTTGATGAGAACCGCAGAGTCCGTCGTGTATTTCTTGGACGACTTTCTTTACTTCCTTCGGCCCTAGGCATCTTAGCCAAAGGAAGTCGAATGATCTCTTATATAGAGTATCATTGACGAAGGCGAAAGACAAAACTCGTTTCATGAGCTGATGTTTAAACGACGCATTTTCCGGCGTTCGTTGGGACTTAAAGTAGTCTATGAAGACTTCCCTCCAGTCCTCGACCTTTTCTTAGTCCTCTATTTGAAGGGCTACTTGTTCGGTCATTTCTTTTCTTTCGGATGACTCTATAAGGTCTTTTGAAGATATATCTATAGGCGCGAGAATCCTGCGGCTTTGCATAATGATCCTCACGTCACTGAGGTCTTCATCGGCCAATTCCTTAGCCATTTTGGCCAATGCATCCGCCTTGTTATTTTCCGCACATGGTATGCTTTCCAGGGTATAGTAAGGGATTTGTGTTAGCAGTTGCTGCACTCTTTTAACATACTTTATCAGCTCTAATTTGCATGTCTGATAGTCGCCATTTACTTGGCCAACGATTAGCTGGGAGTTTCCATATATGAGGAGGTCTTTGATTCCTATGTCGATAGCGATCTCAAGACCTGCTATCAAAGGTTCGTATTCAGCTTCGTTGTTAGTCCTTGACTCTGTTAAGGAGAGGGTATAACGCAATATCCTTCTTTACAGGGTCATGAAGATAAGGCCTACCCGGGCATTGATTATGGGAGTGTTTTGCTTTCACCGCTTCATAGAAAATACTCCATCTAAGTAGAGTTCCCATAGGGACTCATTTTCTTTTTTGATTGCGTAGAACGCATGTTCGTTTGAAAACTCGCAATTTAAGGGGGATTCGGCTGGTATCGGATGCTCCGTGAGAAATTCAGCAATGGTCTGGCCTTTCACTGCTTTGAGGGGTCGATAAGTTATCGAGAACTCCATGAGGAGGAGGGCCCATTTGGCAAGCCTTCCTGTCAGTATGGCTTTGACATTAAATATTTGAGAGGATCCACTTTCGATTTGAGGTGGACCTCATGTGCCAGGGCGTAATGTATGAGCTTCGTTATTGCGAAGATTAGTACCAGGCAATACTTTTCGATAGAGGAATAGTTGCTTTCTGCCCCTAGGAGAACTCAACTTAAATAGTATAGAGCTCTCTCCTTTCACTGATCGTTCTCTTGTGCCCATAATATACCTATAAAACCCTCAAGGGCCGTTGTATATAAGATAAAGGGTTTTCCCTTAACTGGAGCGGCCAATACCGACGGATTTTTTAGGAATTGTTTGATTTCGTCTAGTGTGTTTTGGCATTTCTGATCTCAGACGAACGAGGTCGCTTTCTTTATCAAATGACTATAGGGACAGTATTTTCCGGAGAGTTTGGCTATGAACTGCTGGATGTACACAAGCTTTCCTTGGAGAGACACAGTTGTTTGCATGGGCATTTCCATAATTGCCTTAATCTTTGAGGGATCGATTTCAATACCCCAGTGACGTATGATGAATCCTAGGAATTTGCCTGAGGAAATTCTAAACGCTCATTTTAGAGGATTCATCTTCAGACTATACTTCCGAAGGAACACTATTTTTAGATGTTCCCAATATTCATCATGGGATTTGCTCTTCACTACAAGCTCGTCGATGTAGTATTTGACAATCTCATGTATGAGGTCATCGAAGATGTTTGTCATGGCCCTTTGGTAAGTAGCGCCGGTATTCTTCAAACCGAAAGGCATCATCTTATAACAGAATATGCCCAGCAGAATTCGAAAGGCGGTATGCTCCTGGTCTTCAGGATGCATTTTTATTTGGCTGTATCCTGAAGATCCATCCATGAAGGAGAAGAGCTCGTGGGTAGACGTGTTATCGATCATAAGCTCGGTAACGGGAAGTGGGAAGTCGTTCTTTAGGCACACTTTGTTGAGGTCCCGAAAGTCCACGTAGATGCGGACCTTCCCATTTTTCTTCATCACCGGAACGATATTAGCGATCCATTCAGGATATTAAACCTCTTGGATGAAACTGGAGTCAATCAATTTCTTTACTTTGGTGTTGATACTCATCTCAAGTTCGAGCCACATCCTCCATGGCGCCTGTTTAATTGGCTTTATACCTGGCGATATAGCCAGTTTATGTACTGCCACTTTTGGATCTAGACCCGGTATCTCGAAATAGTTCCACGCAAAGCATTCTTTATACTGCATGAGCACGTATTTTAACGTGTCTACCTGTCTTTCAGATAGTAGCTCACTAACAAACGTCTGTCTCGGATCATTTTCTGTTTCTATGTCGAGGTCTGCCGTGGTATGTATCGCATCTTCCATCTCTTTTAGTGCTGGTGGAAACAATGAGATCACCTCTTCCTTGTTTTCATTTGCGAAGCACCTGAAGAGATCATTCATACTCTCGTGCTCTCTCTCTTTTGAGAGTGTTATCTGATCAGTCAAATATATTACACATTTGTATGGACATTTTCTCTACTATTATTAAGTACTAAAAGATGTTAATTATAAATTAGGAACATATATGAGTTTATTAATAAAAAATTTATTATCATATGTTTCTTCATTTATAATTAATATAATTGGGAAATATATGCATATCATATTTAAATAAAATATTCATGAGAATATTTATATTAAAATATGCACATCGTATCAAATATTCCTAAGCAATATTCTTAAGATATCATATCAATTAATTGGATGGAATAATATCTCAAATAAAACAAATGTTACTAACAAGATGATTTTGAAATATTGTGCAGGTATTATAATAGATCAGCTCAAGTCTAAAATTTAAGTAGGAGATCTACAAAAAATCGATTTACCAAACCAAATCTGCCGAATATTAGAAGCAAACTGAAGAATCTCGCAATGGCAGAGACTAAGAGCAATATTTTCAGAATATTTTTATCAAGAGGATCTCCAAATATCGAGAGAAAAATGCACGAAAAATTTGGAAGCTCAAATCCACTAAACGGCGGCGGATCCGTGGTCAAAAGTAGCTATAGGCGACGGAAGTGCGGTTTGTTTATGGCCATAGGATTTGAAAATTCAAGGTCTTGATCATAATTAAACATACTTATTTATGACGACTAAGGTTTCACATTTCAGAGCCTATAAAAGGACCGAGATTCATACATCCATCGATCGACTAAGATCTACTGAGCAAACTAGGGTTTTGTAAATTACTTTTTCAGCGAGCAATTTTGTAATGCAATAGTTGATCAATAAAAGGTAGTTTTTTCCTCATTTACTTTCTACATTTTCTTTCTGCATTACTTTCTGCAATTACATTCTGCATTTACTTTCTACACTTTTAATTTTTAATTATGGGTTCATTCATATTTCACCTCTCTTCTACTTTGCTAATATCTATGAGCGAGTAATTTCTTTCTTGATAAACAATATCTTTTAAATTCTTTTTAAGGTTTTAATTTTTATAAATTTTAGTAAAATGAATATTAACTCTCTTATCGGGCACGCTATCAATTCATGATAGTCACGACCACGATTTGAGATTCGTTAATAATCGTTTTGTTAAGGGCTTGAGATGAATATAGATCAATTGGAAGGACAAGGGTCAGTAGAGGGAAATCCTAATTCTCTCCAAGAACCCTAATCCATATTCATCGCTATTTCTCCAGTATTAAATAATTAAAAGATAAAAATAATTAATTTTAAAAATTCCATTCATTAACTACTAAATCCTATAAACGCTACAAGCCCTTCTATTATAAACTTTTCAAAACTTTCTTAGAAATAAAAGATAACAATCCACCTTTCTTCCACCAACTCATCTAAAATAAGAAAAACAGTTCATCGTTTCTCTGTGAATGATCCGTACTCACCATCGGCTAGTTATTTCGACACCGTTATTGATTGCGGTAATTTAGAATATACAGAGACACGCCTTTTCCGATCAATCAAATTGCGTCGTTGCCGAGGAAACGGCCATAATTTTTTCTTATTATTCGGGTTGATTTCCAATATAAAAACCAGAGAATATAAAAATAATAATATAAATAAAAAACCGCATATTTTATTTTTAACAAGTTTTACGAGAAATCTGGAGAACTTAGAGCGAACCAACAGAGATTCAGAGATTTTCAAATAAGAGCAGATGAGTATTGGAGTGCAGTGCCAAGTTTTAAAGAGGAGATCTCATCAACTGGCGGCGGAACCGCGGCCTAAAGGAGGTTTTGGTGGTGGAAGTGTGGCCATCTTGGGGAATTGAGTCCCCAACTTTTTCTAGTATTATCCTATAATTTCCCTCTCTCCTTTAAACCTCCAATAAACTATTTTCACCTGCAGGATTCTTTACAAAATTTAACGACTCTAATTTTACTGTACGAAATTTTTAAAGTTAATGTACAGAAAGAAGTTCCTTTGCCTGAATACAATTTATAAATTAAATTTGTTTAAGAACAACAACAACAAACTTATAGCTCATTGGTAAAGTCTTGCACTACTGTGACGTAGCCCCTGTGTTTGAATCCCATCAGCCACATATTATTTTTACTGATTTTTAAAAAAACTTTTTGGAAGCCCAAAAGTTTACACGTACAATACATGTAAAAATGAGAAGACGGAAAAACAAACATGGAAAATTATATTAATAGCGAGTAGGGCACGTGGAAAGCATCCAATCCCCGAACACCCCCACTTGGCCGGCGAGATCGGGCCTAAGACCGGCGCCGACGGTCCCCCTGTGGGGAAAAGTCCCTATGCTTTGTAGAAGTGACTCTGCCCCTACCCCTATTACCCCCATACTGTTTGTTTTCTCTGCAAATTAGCAAAGACTTCAATTTCATCCATTAATCCAATTTTTAATCCGTTTTAATTCAATTTTTCAATTCCAAAATCTTAATTCCACACTATAATTACAACCCATACCCTAGCCCCTCCTCATTCTGAAAATTCAAGTCAAAAATATCAAATTTTCTAAGTACAAGTGGAGTTGAAGTGGAGTTAGCCCAAGAACGACTTCTGATGAGGATCTACACAAGTTCCGGCGACCCTACAATACCACGAAGGCTACCACCCTCTTCATCTACCTTATCTTGATCCTTCTAGATTGTAAGTCCCACCCCATTGCTCTCTTTCTATAATAAAAGTTCTCATTTTCAAAACATGTCAGTAAGTGGAGTTATACCGACATTTGATTCTAAAACCTTGAAATTACATCTTTTATTAAGAATTGATCATTCATGTTTCTATACCTTGCTTGTTAATCATTAAACTAATATTTAGAAACAATTTTCATTCTAAAACTCCGTGTTAAATAATTTTAATTAAACTTTTACGTTTAAATACCATGAATTTTATATACGTCATCTTTTAAACATTTTACTTAGCATACCTTTAGAAAACTTCACGGTATAATGATCTACCCCTCACATGCACATATTGACATAGCACGAATCTTTTTGAAACATATTTTCGTGGAAAATACAATATTTCATTTAAATACCATGAACTAAAAAACCAATTTTTCTTTGAATTGAATTATCAACTATTTGCGATTTACCTCTACAACCCATTTTGGGGAACCCACTATTAGATGGTATGGATTATCGCACATCCTCGGGATAGTAGAGCGAGATGCAGACCTCCTCATGGAGCATCCGGTCTCGAAAGGATTTTAATACAATTTTAAAGAAAAACGAGATTTTCTAATTAATAATAAAATTAATTTTTATAAATATTATCAAAACACATATTTTCAAGATATAAAAAAATTCCATGTTTTTCTAAAAATAAAAAGAATGACAAGTTTCACCAAAATACCATCAAGTATCAATACAAGACAAGTTTTACACTTAAATACCATGAACTATTAATATTCACTAAAATACCTCATATCTTAAAAGTTACATCCTTGAAAACCCTAAATACGATAAATAATTACTCGAGGTTTATTTTGAAAGTATATAAAATATTTTTATAAACCCCCTCGAGTTATATAAAATTACATTTAAGGACTTTAGTATATATGAGTTTAAGCGGGATGAATTCTCTTGAGCCTCAGGGAGCCGGAGAAAGTGAGTGCTTGCCTATTTAAGATAGAAAAACTTAACAGAGTTGTCAATGGTAATTGTCTTGGAAAAAGACACAAATCCTGCCGTCCATGTGCAGCAGTTACCAATAATTCATAAACCTAATCAGGATTCAAATCAGTTTTAAAGTGTCTGACTTAAGGCTGAGTCCAAATCAATCTGAATCCAAGCTAAACATGAATCCAAATTTAATATGAATCCAACATGTATACTTGAAGCTGAACCTGAATACCCGAAAGAGGTCAACATGCAAACAAGACTTGACTTGACCGAACCATAGCTATACCTTGACTGATTACATGCCTACTTGATACATCCTGAAACCGTTTACATGAACAACTTATATACATGGTCTCAGAAAGTCTGATAACTACAATTTATACAATATACATTACGGGGTTTAAAGGGGTAGACTGGTACAGAATGTATTAAAAGTGACACGATGATGGATACTAAAAGACACCAACATGAACATCCTGTGCCGTTGTCCCGTGAGTTTTGACAGGGCCTTGTACTTACATATTACCACAGTCCATGGGATAGTTGGACTCCTCTCGTATACACTGATACATTCTGTACCAAACTACAAACAACAATGTTAGCATAACAAACATATACCTGTTTATATTACCGGTATTCTTCTTTTTACTTGTTCTATTCCATCCTTATCTTTGGGACATACCGAGCGCTAGTTCGCTGACGGCATTCCTGTCTCTTCTTTCTTTGGAATGTTCGTAAGGAGGACCTAACTATCAGGAGACCAAGCCTAGCCAGGAGGACTTGGATCAGTTCACGAAGGAGCCAAATTTTTAGCTTTTACTTGTACTTATTTCCATTTCATATGCCATTGTTTAGGCATTGCATTCATCATTGTATTTTCCTTTATAAAAACAGTTGTAATGTAAAGAAAGAATGTTAATAAAAGTTGTTGTTTTATATTACATCTCTTGTCATTCTTATGTATTTATTTATATTGCTTATTTATGCTTGACGTGTTTACTTCTGAGTAAATATGTCGCGTGCCTCGCCACGTCCCCATCTCTGTACATTGGGAAGCGGGACGTAACTTGTTGGTGGCCCATGCAAGTCAGTTCTGCATGGAATCCTAAGCAATATAACACAAGAATTATAAAAATCAGCAACCATACATCTTTTACATTTTTAATCTCTTGAATCTATCCTAACCCTTCCTTTTCTTCCAAGGTGATGGATTCACCGAACAACACGAGTACTAATGTCAATGACAACACCACACCACCTCCTCTACCACCACCACCAACCATTGCAGATCCTATCAATAAGCAGACGGTACTGCTTGCGGCGATAAAGAGTCTCTTGGAGGGTCAGCAGTAGTAGACTGCTATCCTCTTGAAACGCCTTGAAGCCGAGGCACCCGGAGTCAAGCAATTCCGAGCATTGCACCCTAAGACTTTTCTGGGAAAGAGAGCCCACTAGAGGCATAGAAATGGGCTCAGTCTATTTAAGATGACCTGGCAGCAGCACAAGTGCCAGATATTACTTGGGTGAGAGTTGTGAAACTGCAACTCACTGACAAAGCTAGAGTATGGTGGAAGGCTAAAGAAAGCCGACTCGCCCAACCGATCGAATGGAGGACTTTTCGCGATATGTTCAACGCAAAATATTTCCACGAGACTGCCCGTTTCGACATGAAACATCAGTTCATCCACTTACAACAAGGTTCGATGTGGAACAAATCTGTGGATAAATACGATACTGAGTTTACCATGCTTAGCAGGCAAGATGCGTCTCAATATTCAATTTCTTGATATCACATACTACACTGCTGATACAAGATCGTAACAGGTTCGCGGCACACCTGATCCCGACTGTTGAGATCCGGGTTCGAAGATTTCAGTAAGGGTTGGACCCAGAGCTCTAAGCTACGCTAGCTATATGGGATTTCCTAACCCATGATCTTGCACTGAAGATTGCCCGATGATATGAGGCAGTGGTGAAGAAGAAGGGCAGACCTCAGACTGCCGGTGTGAAACGACCTGCCACTTAGATGCCAGAAGGGGCATCTTTCATGCCTAATTTTGTACCCAGGAGACCGGGAGTACCATTTAACCGGACCAGTCCAGATTTTTGCTTCTATTGCAAAAATAATGGACACCTGGCGAAGGATTGCAGGCGTGCGAATGGACTGTGTTTAGTTTTTGGCGCATCCACTCATGCCATCAGAGTTTTCCTACATCGTCTCACCCCAGCTCCCGCACCCCGTGTAACACTCTAGATTGTGATTAGTGTCTAATTATATGTTAATGAATGGTTTTTCGTAAAAAGTTTACCAAAACGATTTTCAAATATTTTATCAAAATTAATGAATATTTTATTATAATTTATTTAGGCTTGCACACACTTGTGCATGTAACTAGGGTTAAATTTGTGTTAAACCATGTTTAACAACAATGGTGAACTAAACTATTTTTATTAAACTAATTTGGAATTTTATTAAGTGTTTATGTTATTTGTTTTTTTTTAAATGAAAAATGATTTTTTTTTGTTTTGGAGTTGACTTTGAGGAGGAGGAAGAGAGAGAGAGGAGACAAGCATGATGGCATGAGCCATGCTTGTAGTTAATGAGGAGAGAGAGAGGGTTGACTCTCTTTGCTTGTTATCAAATCTATTATTTTTCCCCCACTCTTTTTCTCACATCATCATATCTCTCTCCCTCTCACTTTGACACACACACACACACAACTACAACAACAACACAGCAGCAGCAGCTGAAGCAACAGCAGCAGCAGCAAGTAGGCAGCAGCTGCAGCAACATACAGCAGCAGCTGTAGCAAGCAGCAGCAGCACCAAGCAGCAGCGGCAACAACAAGCAACAGCAGTAACAGCAAGCACTTCTTCTTCTTTTCTCTTCTTCGTGCATCCAAGCTTAAACATCCTTCACCGAAATCCATTTTCTTCACCAAATCCCTTGCAAACACTTCCCTTTGGCAAGGTCTTCAGTTTGAGCCACCATTAACTCACTCGGAGGTATAACTCACTTCAACTTCCTTTTTGCTAAACTTATAGTTTAGTTAGCTTAATATTTCGTTTAAGCAGTGTTTAGGGATAACCTTGTGTTTTGAGGGGGAGTTTTGGGTAAAATGGAGTTATTATGGTTTAATTAACTTGATTATGTGTTATATGTGCTGTGGAAGCCTAGTTGTATCACTGGATTTTACTAAAACACCTTAAAAATTCCAATTTGAGTTTTAATACGGTTTTTAAACAAGTTTTGTGATACGAGTGACCTGGTATGTCTGTGAGCATGTTTTTGTGTGGCAAACACATAAAGAATAGTGTACAGGGTAGCTAGGGTGTTGGGTTGAAGTTCGAGCCCGTTCCACCACCAAAAATCGGCGACAACCCTTATTTTTCCGGCGTCGCCGGCCCTCTATTGATTTGGGTGTTGTTGCTGATATGAGTGGTGTCTGTAGGATTTTGTATGTTGGTGAAATCTGGGATTATAATTTTAGTAAGCAAATTTATACACTAGGCTAGAAATTGTGCTAGGACATAGTGTAGGAACCTGGGCCCATTCCACTGGTTTTGGGCCGGTACGACACCCATAGCCGACGGCCCAATTTTGAGGAAATGTGTTGGATTTTGGCAGGTAACTGTCTGTAGGTATTGTGAAGGGTTTGGTCATGTTTGATTTTCTTGTTTTTTCTCCAGATAAAATCTGGGACCGTTTGCCTATTTTTAGCCTAGCGGGACTTGCGCGACACGTACGATGCGTGTTGAGTTGGTTTGCTGTGTATCACAGCGTGTCGCTGTGTGCCACAGCGTGTCGCGTTGGGTTTTGGCGTATGCACACACGTTACGTATATGCGCGCGTTTAGTTCGCGACGCGAGTTCTCGTTTGATTTCGATATCGCGTTTTGCGAGATATTTGCTTATGTGGATTTTAGTTGTGTGAATTCTAGGTTCGCAGGCGGGTATGTCGGATGCCGCAAAGAAGAGGAAGCAGGTGGTCGGCTACGTGTAGCACGCGACCAGGTGAGTAGATTTAACATCTACGGGGAAATCGCCCGTATGGCATTAAGCGTCAGGGCGTTATAGGATATTTTAGTTGTATGTGTTCATATATATAAACTATAGTAACATACCATCTCCTGTTGCATATAGAATGGTAATTATAGAACACTGCACTGTCACTAACGGTTTAAGCTGCACGAGCACTAAATGTATGTTACACTCACGCCGTTAGTGACTGCCATGACACTTGCACTATAGGATCACCGCATCATTGATGATTGTCATGACTTGTCGCATATTCACATATTATCAGATATATCACTACTTGCGCACATGCACCCTTTATATCCACATTAGCGCATACTTTCATTGATATATCACTACTTGCGCACATGTACACTGTATATTCACATTAGTGCATACTTTCATTGATATATCACTACTTGCGCACATGTACACTGTATATTCACATTAGTGCATACCTTCATTGATATATCACTACTTGCGCACATGTACACTGTATATTCACATTAGTGCATACCTTCATGGATATATCACTACTTGCGCACATGTACAGCGTATATTCACATTAGTGCATACCTTCATCGATATATCACTACTTGCGCACATGTACACTGTATATTCATATTAGTGCATACTTTCATTGATATATCACTACTTGCGCACATGTACACAGTATATTCACATTAGTGCATATGTACCTTGATATTTCTATACTCGTGCACATATACATTGTATATCCATATTAATACACATGTATATTGTTACACTCACATTGCGTATATATCCATTTGCACATCCATACCTATATACGTACATATGTTACATACATGGGTGATATTGACATGAATTAAAATCTAAGAGACCGCACGAGACATTTTCAAAACTGGATCCTTTTTAAAAGAGCGGTTTTCCCTTTCTTTTACTCTTAGTGTCATACGGCACATTGCATGGATTTACGCATTGAGTTTGGATTTATGTGATTTCTGGATTTGGGAACCGGGGTATTATTTTAAGAAAATACGCACTGTTTTAAAAATCCGGTTTCCCTTGATATGATATTTCAGTGCGTCCACTATGCGTTTTCTCGGTTCTGAGACGTGTGACATGTGAACCCGAATCGAGGAGCTGGACGAGGCCGATTGCGGGTACATGGTGGACCCGGTATGGTACCCCGGGCCGAGAACGGATCGCTGTGCAGTAGACAGTGAGCTTGGCAGAGGGACTACTACCTACCGGTGATTGGTTAGATCTGGCGGTTATCCGGAGGATACTGACCATAGTCGATAGATGGATATGGGACGACACGTACTGCTGGGACCGAGGGCCGATTCCGCAGACGGAGCTCGATACTTGAGGATTTGCGTATCGATGCTTGACACGATGATTTATGATATTTTCGAGTGCCGATGCTAGGCATTCACGATTCCATGAGCTGTACAGGATTTGAGGGCCGATCAGAAGGACGGTGCCTGAGTTTTATTGGGATTTGGGTGCATTGATAGACACCGATTATTCTTCCACGTTGACATTCTGTGTAGATGATATTTATTCCCATGCTAGCATTCATTATTTTGCATCTCATCCTGTAGCTATAGTACCTGATAGAGTGCTTTTGCATGATTATTGCATACCCTGCTTATCATATACAGATGTTATTAGATCACATTTGTTGCATGATTATTGCTCATATAGCTCATCATATAGATGTTATCTGTTGGCATAGGTTAGAGTATCGCATTACGTGCATACTCGCGATTACCTTTATATGTTATCTACTATTCACGAGTTGGCAACTCACCCCCGTTTTGCCACAGTGTTTGCAGGTTGCGCCTCAGAGTTGTCGCGGCAGGCTGTTTTATTGCATCTTTTGATACAGATACCATTGCAGTTGGCGTGCGGGCCCTTTTGCTGATAGGTGGGTTTTTGTGCGGATCTGTTTATTTTCCAGCTGTATACACTGTTGTATCTAGTATTCTCCATCTACCACTTATGTATTGATTTAGAGACCAGTTGTGAGGACGATGTATATTATTTTGTACTCTGGTGTCGAGCTCGTTGTGAGCCGACTTTATTTATGCAGTTTTATCTTTCATGATATTTGTTTTCACTTATACTGCACATTTCTTCGTTACGGCATCGTATATTATATTTATGGTGATTGTTTCCGCCGTTGGGCTTGGTTGCTCCCGTTTGGGATGCTTTATTTTTATTGTATATCATGTTATTCATATATTGTCTTGTACCCGATTTCGGGGCTAGTTTTTACAAAGGAAATGCTGCCAATTTTTTTTTTAGATAATAACTTGAACTTAAAGTTTTCTAAAAGTTTTAACAAATATTCCCACTAAATGTTTTGAACACTTATCTTTTTCAATAGTTTTGATTTCTGGGTTTCGGCTTACTTAGTCGCGTTACGCCTGTAGACGTTACGTGGTTAAGTGCGGGTCACGGGCCAAACTTTGGGTCGTGACAAAGTTGGTATCAGAGCGTAGGTTTTACCTTCGGAGTGTAGGATGACCCTGGTATGATGGAGTAGGTAGCTGAAGCAGAGTGGCGTAGCGTGTGTATGTTCCGCGGCATACTCACGACACGGTACTCCGCCTAAGCGACCTTATAACTTATTGATTGGAAATTCATTCCTGATAGTCTACATTCTTGTGATTCGATTTCCATATCCTTGTCGAATCCTACTTTCTTTCCACCCATTATGTCGCCAAGGACTACGAGGGCGCAGAGAGCGGCCGCGAGAGCCGATATTCGAGTTGACTCGTCCAAAACGAGGAATGATCCGGGCAGTACACCAGTTGTACCAGAGCAGACTGTTCCACATTTGACAGACCAGATCGCTAGACTAGTGGCAGAGATGCAGGACTTGCGCCAGACGATGAGCTCATTTATTGAGACCGTTCGAGCGCAGCGACAGGAGGTTGTCACCCCTGTTACCCAGTTGTTCCTTGCGGTCAGCATGCAGCATTCCGTCACCTACATAGTACCAGTAGATGGAGCCTCAGTTTATGAGACACGTCTTTCAGAGAATTTGAAAGTTCCGGAATAGTGGGGGAATCGTACTGGTGTACCAACCCAGAGTAGAGGCTTAGGGCGAGGACAGTCGTTCAGCTCTTATCCCCAGGAGGGTCAGCAGTTAGCGCGTGGATGTTTTCGATGCGGAAGTCTTCAACACTTCGTCAGGCATTGTTCCTTAGCACCACGTCAGGGTCATATTCTGAGACGTCGTGGACGCGGAGGGTTCGCTCAGAGGGGTCAGTCTAGCAGAGGAGGAGTTTGGCCTGTTGCGGGTAGAGGGCAGGCACGAGAGTTTGCTCCTACTCATCGGGACACGAGGGCATCTAAAGCAGAGTTTTCAGGCATCCTTAATTCGTATGTTCTTTTGATGTATTTGTTTGTTTTCACACTTGTGCCTTGGTTGGGACGAGAGTCGTGTTGGGTAGATCAGCCGTTTGTTGTGTTAACTTCTGTCAGCGATTCTTTTGTTGCGCGACACGTAATTCGGTCGTGTGCCAATCGGATAGGAGATAGAGATTCGTCTGTCATTTTGATCCTTCTAGAGATGTTGGATTTGGCGTTCTCCTGGGCACGGACTGGTTAGCTACGTGCTAGGCGTTTGTGGACTACTGTGAGGAAATAGTCAGGTTTTGTTTTCCCCGACGAGTCAGTTCTTTTTATGCAGGTGGATAGTTGTGCCGCCTCTCACAGCTTGATTTCAGCCTTTTTCACTAGTCGGCTTTTGAGGAGATGTCGTGGATTCTTGGCGTTCATTCGTGATACCGTAGCCACAGTTGGTTTGTTGGACTGGTTTTCTTTCGTGCGAGAGTTTTCCGACGTTGTTCCAGATGAGCCGGCGAAGCTTAAGGAGTTTAAGGATCTGCTGCAGAGTTGTTTGTTGGGGGGGTTTCGTGCGTCTGAGTGTTTCGCATTAGGAAGCTCCTATTTCTGTTTGTCAAGGAGAAAGACGACAGATTGAGGTTGTGTATTGATGGATCGTCAATTGAACCGGCTTACGGTGCGGATAGGTATCCTTTACCTCGCATTGACGATTTCTTCGATCAACTCCAGAGTGCGAGACATTTTCTAAGTTTGTTTGGGATCAGGTCATCATTGTTACGGGTTCGGAGTGATGACATTCCGAAGACTGCCTTGTGTGTGCTACGGGCTTTATGTGTATTGGTGTGTCATTGGATTCACCAATGCCCTAGCAGCATTCGTAGATGTGATGAACCGGATTTCTTCAGGCCGTTTCTCGATCAGTTATTGTTGTGTTATTTATGACATTCTGGTCTATTAAATGTGTCTTGAGGGACAGGAGTAGCACTTAACGATTTGTTTTGCAGATACTGGGAGAGCCCTAACGGTTTGCTAGATTCTCGGAGTGTTCCTTCAGGCTTGTTTGTGTTGACTCCTAGGTCTTGTAGTTACGGGAGATGGTTTTGTATGGTTCTGAGGAAGATTGTGGCCGTACAGCTTAGGCCCAGACTTGTGAGCAGGACGGAGATCCGCAGATTTTTGGGCTTAGCAGGTTTTTACCGCCATTTCGTGCAGGATTGCTAGTGTAGTGCTACACCGTTGACTGAATTGACCGGAATGGAGGTTTCTTTTCTTTGGACTGAGGCATGTATGCGGAGTTCGGCAGTTGAAGATTCAGTTAAAAACTGCATCAGTTCTTTCTTTGCTTTTGGTTCGGGCGACTTTGTGGTTTAACTGTGATGTTTCGTGAGTAGGGGCTCGAGTGTGTACTAAGGTGACACTATGGAGTTATCGCTTTTGCTTCCCTACATTTGGAGGAAGTACGAGAAGGATATCCCACTCATGATCTGAAGATGGCCGCGGTGGTTTTGCGTTGGAGATTTGGAGACACTACTTGTTCGAGAGTCCTGTCAGATTTTCACGGACCACCAGAGCTTAATGTACATCTTCCGCAGCGGATTTTGATTGTTGTGATAGTCCTCTGCAGATTTACAGTTCTTATGCGATCGTTGAGTACAGCTTAAGTTTGTCTCTACTGAGAGGACAGCTTGCTTATGTCCGCGCCCGATCACTTTTCTTTAATCGCTTTCGCGAGACACTGCCCGCCGACGCTCGTTCTTCAGAGATACTTGAGCCTATTCGGCTGGGTAATGATTCGGAGTCCTTGATTTGTGACGAGGGTGTGCTAATTTTAAGGACGTGTTTGTGTACCTGATATTATTGGGTAGAGACGTAAAATCCTAGAGCAGGCACATCGATCAACTCTCTGTACTCATTCAAGTTCCAACAACATTTAACGTGACTTGCGAGATAGTTACGGGTGGGCAGGGATGTAAAGAGAAGTCTTGGGTTTCGTTTCAAGGTGTCTGTCTTGTTGTGTGCTTGGGTTGAGCAACTGAGACCGGCTGGAAAGTTGCAACCTTTAACCGTTCCGAAGTGGGAATGGGAGCAGGTCTCTACGAATTTCGTTATGGTGTCTACCCAGGTTTAGTCAGGGTGTGACTCCATTCGGATGCTTGTCGTCCGGTTATACTCAGTTTGCTCAGTTGTTCTTAGTTAAGTTTGTGCGTACGTATTAATTGTTGTCGGCAGTTGGGGATCGTTACTCGCCATTGTTAGGGTTCTCCTTCGATAGTTGTTATCAGGAGACACTCCAATTGGCAACCTTTAGATTTAGGGGTTAGGTCGTGTCGATCACCAGTCTGTTTTTCTGACTCTGCGTTGTAGGATTTTTGGACCTCAGCTAGTCTAGAGACTTCAGAGATGATCCAGTTGTTTTAGGTCAAGATGAGAATTTCCCATTCGGACAGAGGCCATATACCGACCGAGATGGTCGCAGATTCGAGTTCGCAGTGGCAGATCATGTATTCCTACGGATTTTTTTTCGATCAATGACGTGTTGAGTTTTGGGAAGCTTATACCAGGATTGTAGGTCTTTTCAAGATCCTTAAAGCGAGTTAGTTTCGTTGCCTTTAATTTGGCACTTCCGCCCAGATTATTGAGTATTCACCCCGTATTTTTTTGAGTCGATACCTTGCAATTACCTTCATGACCTTTCTCACATGATTCAGCACCAGACCATTTAGCTCGAGCGTGATCTTTCGTTCATCGAGCAACCAGTCGTGATATTGGACCGGCATGTGAAGAAACTTCGATCGAAGGTCTTGCCATCAGTGAAGGTATTTTGGCGCAGCTCGAAAGGTGAAGAGATCACCTAGGAAGCCGAGGGCGAGATGTGGAAGAAATTCCCTCATCTCTTTGAAGGTACGCGCAGCAATAGGTTTTTAAATTCGGAGACGAATTTTTTTAAGGGGGGAAGATTGTAACACCCTAGATTATGATTAGTGTCTAATTATATGTTAATGAATGGTTTTTCGTAAAAAGTTTACCAAAACGATTTTCAAATATTTTATCAAAATTAATGAATATTTTATTAGAATTTATTTAGGCTTGCACACACTTATGCATGTAACTAGGATTAAATTTGGGTTAAACCATGTTTAACAACCATGGTGAACTAAACTATTTTTATTAAACTAATTTGGAATATTATTAAGTGTTTAGGTTATTTGTTTTTTTTAAAATGAAAAATGAATTTTTTTGTTTTGGAGTTGACTTTGAGGAGGAGGAAGAGAGAGAGGAGACAAGCATGATGGCATGAGCCATGCTTGTAGTTAATGAGGAGAGAGAGAGGGTTGACTCTCTTTGCTTATTATCAAATCTATTATTTTTCCCCCACTCTTTTTCTCACATCATCATATCTTTCTCCCTCTCACTTTGACACACACACACACAACTACAACAACAACACAGCAGCAGCAGCTGAAGCAACAACAGCAGCAGCAAGTAGGCAGCAGCTGCAGCAGCACACAGCAGCAGCTGTAGCAAGCAGCAGCAGCACCAAGCAGCAGCGGAAACAACAAGCAGCAGCAACAACAGCAAGCACTTCTTCTTCTTTTCTCTTCTTCGTGCATCCAAGCTCAAACATCCTTCACCGAAATCCATTTTCTTCACCAAATCCCTTGCAAACACTTCCCTTTGGCAAGGTCTTCAGTTTGAGCCACCACTAACTCACTCGGAGGTATAACTCACTTAAACTTCTTTTTTGCTAAACTTATAGTTTAGTTAGCTTAATATTTCGTTTAAGTAGTGTTTAGGGATAACCTTGTGTTTTGAGGGGGAGTTTTGGGTAAAATGGGGTTATTATGGTTTAATTAACTTGATTAGGTGTTATATGTGCTGTGGAAGCCTAGTTGTATCACTGGATTTTACTAAAACACCTTAAAAATTCCAATTTGAGTTTTAATACGGTTTTTAAACAAGTTTTGTGATACGAGTGACCTACTATGTCTGTGAGCTTGTTTTTGTATGGCAAACACTTACAGAATAGTGTACAGGGTAGCTAGGGTGTTGGGTTGAAGTTCGAGCCCGTTCCACCACCAAAAATCCGGCGACAACCCTTATTTTTTCGGCGTTGCCGGCCCCCTATTGATTTTGGTGTTGTTGCTGATATGAGAGGTGTCTGTAGGATTTTGTATATTGGTGAAATCTGGGATTATAATTTTAGTAAGCAAATTTATACACCAGGCTAGAAATTGTGCTAGGATCATAGTGTAGGAATCTGGGCCCATTCCACCGGTTTTGGGCCGGTACAACACCCATAGCCGCCAGCCCAATTTTGAGGAAATGTGTTGGATTTTGGCAGGTAGCTGTCTGTAGGTATTGTGAAGGATTTGGTCTTGTTTGATTTTCTTATTTTTGCTCCAGATTAAATCTGGGACCGTTTACTAATTTTTAGCGTAGCAGGACTTGCGCGACATGTACGATGCGTGTTGAGTTGGTTTGCTGTGTATCACAGCGTGTCTGTGTGTGCCACAGCGTGTCGCGTTGGGTTTTGGCGTATGCATACACGTTACGTATACGCGCGCGTTTAGTTCGCGACGCGAGTTCTCGTTTGATTTCGATATCGCGTTTTGCGAGATATTTGCTTATGTGGATTTTCGTTGTGTGAATTCTAGGTTCGCAGGCGGGTACGTCGGATGTCGCAAAGAAGAGGAAGCAGGTGGTCGGCTACGTGTAGCACGCGACCCGGTGAGTAGATTTAATATCTACGGGGAAATCGCCCGTATGGCGTTAAGCGTCAGGGCGTTATAGGATATTTTAGTTGTATGTGTTCATATATATATACTATAGTAGCATACCATCTCCTGTTGCATATAGAATGGTAATTATAGAACACTGCACTGTCACTAACGGTTTAAGCTGCACGAGCACTAAATGTATCTTACACTCACGCTGTTAGTGACTGCCATGACACTCGCACTATAGGATCACCGCATCATTGATGATTGTCATGACTTTTCGCATATTCACATATTATCAGATATATCACTAGTTGCGCACATGCACCCTTTATATCCACATTAGCGTATACTTTCATTGATATATCACTACTTGCGCACATGTACACTGTATATTCACATTAGTGCATACCTTCATTGATATATCACTACTTGCGCACATGTACACTCTATGTTCACATTAGTGCATACCTGTATTGATATATCACTACTTGCGCACATGTACACCGTATATTCATATTAGTGCATACCTTCATCGATATATCACTACTTGCGCACATGTACACCGTATATTTACATTAGTGCATACCTTCATCGATATATCACTACTTGCGCACATGTACACTGTATATTCATATTAGTGCATACTTTCATTGATATATCACTTCTTGCGCACATGTACACCGTATATTCACATTAGTGCATACGTAACTTGATATATCTATACTCGTGCACATATATCGTATATCCATATTAGTGCACATGTATATTGTTACACTCACATTGCGTATATATCTATTTGCACATCCATACTTATATACATACATATGTTACATACATGGGTGATATTGACATGATTTAAAAACTAAGGGACCGACATTTTCAAAACTGGATCCTTTTTAAAAGAGCGGTTTTCCCTTTCTTTTACTCTTGTGTCATACGGCACATTGCATGGATTTACGCATTGAGTTTGGATTTATGTGATATCTGGATTTGGGAACCGGGGTATTATTTTAAGAAAATACGCACTGTTTTAAAAACCCGGTTTCCCTTGATATGATATTTCAGTGCGTCCACCATGCGTTTTCTCGGTTCTGAGACGTGTGACATGTGAACCCGAATCGAGGAGCTGGACGAGGCCGATTGCGGGTACATGGTGGACCCGGTATGGTACCCCGGGACGAGAACGGATCGCTGTGCAATAGACGGTGAGCCTGGCAGAGGGACTACTACCTACCGGTGATTGGTTAGATCTGGCGGTTATCTGGAGGATACTGACCGGAGTCGATAGATGGATACTGGACAATACGTACTGTCGGGGCCGAGGGCCGATTCTGCAGACGGAGCCCGATACTTGAGGATTTGCGTGTTGATGCTTGACACGATAATTTTTGATATTTTCGAGTGCCGATACTAGGCATTCACGATTCCATGAGCTGTACAGGATTTGAGGGCCGATCAGAGTGATGGCGCATGAGTTTTATTGGGATTTGGGTACATTGATAGACACCGATTATTCTTCCACGTTGACATTCCGTGTAGATGATATTTATTTCCATGCTAGCATTCATTATTTTGCATCTCATCCTGTAGCGATAGTACCTGATAGAGTACTTTTGCATGATTATTGCATACCCTGGTTATCATATAGAGATGTTATTAGATCGCACTTGTTGCATGATTATTGCTCATATAGCTCATCATATAGATGTTATCTGTTGGCATATGTTAGAGTATCGCAATACGTGCATACTCGCGATTACCTTTATATGTTATCTACTATTCACGAGTTGGCAACTCACCCCCATTGTGCCACAGTGTTTGCAGGTTGCCCCTCAGAGTAGTCGCGGTAGGCTGTTTTATTGCATCTTTTGACACAGATACCATTGCAGTTGGCGTGCGAGCCCTTTTGCTGATAGGTGGGTTTTTATGCAGTATCTGTTTATTTTCCAGCTGTATACACTGTTGTATCTAGTATTCTCCATCTACCACTTATGTATTGACTTAGAGACCAGTTGTGAGGACGATGTATATTATTTTATACTCTGGTGTCGAACTCGTTGTGAGCCGACTTTATTTATGCAGCTTTATCTTTCATGATATTTGTTTTCACTTATACTGCACATTTCTTCGCTACGGCATCGTATATTATATTTGTGGTGATTGTTTCCGCCGTTGGGCGTGGTTGCTCCCGTTTGGAATGCTTTATTTTTATTGTATATCATGTTATTCATATATTGTCTTGTACCCGATTTCGGGGCTAGTTTTTACAAAGGAAATGCTGCCAAATTTTTTTTAAGATAATAACTTGAACTTAAAGTTTTCTAAATGTTTTAACCAATATTCCCACTAAATGTTTTAAACACTCACCTTTTTCAATGGTTTTGATTTCTGGGTTTCGTCTTACTTAATCGCGTTACGCCTGTAGACGTTACGTGGTTAAGTGCCGGTCACAGGCCAAACTTTGGGTCATGACACCCCGACTAACGATCATTTATCCGCAGTGGTCAGCTATTCAGGCTCCCACACCTCGTTTATCCTTGCCTGCTCCACTACCTTGTGGACCTCCTGCACAGCCTCCTCGTCAGTTCCATCAGGCACAGAGGAACATGCCTCAAGAGCAGAGGAACATGCCTCAGGGACAGAAGAATGTGCCTCCAGCAAGGTGGAATGTACCCGGCGTCAGGCTTTCACAATGACTGTGGAAGAAGCTGAAGCCACCGGCCAAGTCATCACTGGTAACTCCCAATCTTTCAAACCTTTTCAATACTTGTATACATACATATATTTTTGTTCTTATACCTAAACATATCCCATACAATTTAGGTACAATCTTAGTAGCCTCCCTACCTCTTTTAGCACTCTTCGATACCGGAGCATCACATTGCTTTATGTCGCAACGGTTCGTCCGAACTCATGCGATTCCAGTTAAATCGCTTATATCCAGCTAGAATATCAGTTCAGGGAACAACGTTATAAAGGCAACTATGGGATATAATCAGTGTCCAGTGGTCATCTGCAGCAGAGAGTTTTATGCAGACTTCAAGGTGCTGGACATACCGAACTTTGACGTAGTCTTGGGAATGGACTGGTTAGGAAATTTCTTCACTACCATCGACTGTCGTCAAAGGAGGATAGTGTTCGAGATACCAGATCATCCAGTCTTTTTGTTTCAAGAGTGAAGACCGTATCCTGGAACCTAGCACCTACAAAGCTAAACTAAAGAAGGCAGAGATTGCAACAATACAAGCGGAAGAAGACAAGCCAGAGGTAGCTCGAGAGTTCGAGGACGTATTTTCTGAAGACATCTCAGGTTTTCCTCCCGATCGAGCTCTTGAATTCAATATTGACTTGGTACCTGGTGCGCAACCGGTGATCAAAGATCCGTACCGGTTAAGCTCTGAAGGATTGAAGGAGATCCGTACTCAGCTGGATGAACTTATGAAGAAAGGATGGATTCATCCCAGCACGTCAAGTTGGGGATCTCCAGTTTTGCTCATGAAGAAGAAAGAAGGTTCATACAGAATGTATATAGATTACCGAGCTCTGAACGAAGTGACGATAAAGAAAAAGTATCCACTACCGCGCATTGACGATCTGTTCGATCAGCTAAGTGGGTCTTGTGTTTTCTCAAAACTAGATCTTTATTCGGATTATCATCAGGTGAAGGTCAAAGAGTATGATATTCCGAAGATAGCATTCAGGACTCGCTATGGTCATTATGAGTTTCTCGTGATGCCATTTGGAGTGACCAATGCACCTTCTATATTTATGATTCTGATGAAACAGGTTTTCCGAGAGTACCTATACAGGTTTGTTGTTATTTTTATCAACGACATTCTGGTGTATTCAAAGAATCGGAAAGAGCACATTGAACCCTTACGGATTTTCCTGAAGACTTTGCGACAACATCATCTCTATGCCAAGTACAACAAGTGCGAATTTTGGCTAGATCAAGTCGGATTTATCGGACACATTATTTCAGGCGAAGAAATCTCAGTAGATCCAGCTAAGGTGGCAGCTATCAGCGAATGGCCAACACCAAAGACGGTGAAGGATATTCGAAGTTTTTGGGATTAGCAGAGTACTACCGAAGATTCATAGAAGGCTTTTCGAAGATTGCAGCACCCTTGACCAAGCTCACACGTAAAGATGAAGCATTCATGTGGTCAGAAGCATATAAATAAGCTTTTGTAGAACTCAAGTTAAGATTGACATCAACTCCTATTCTTGTAACACCGGACAAATCTGGAGGATTTGTTGTGCATTGAGATGCGTCCGGTAAGAGATTTGGATGTGTTTTAAACCAGCATAGAAAAGTTGTAGCCTTTTCATCAAGACAACTAAAGGTTCATGAGCGCAACTATCCAACACATGACTTGGTGTTGGAAGTCGTTATTTTTGCACTTAAGATTTGGCGCCATTATCTTCTTGGAGAACGGGTAGATATATACACAGATCACAAAAATCTGAAGTATGTATTTACTTAGAAGGGGTTGAACATGCGCCAGAGAAGATGGCTAGAACTTATGGCGGACTTCGACATCAACCTACAATATCATCCAGGGAAGGTGAATGTAGTTCCTGATGCACTTAATCGCCAGCCACTATCAATGAATCTCACTGCATAGTGCAAACTACAGTAGGAATTGCATGGGATGGATATAGAATTGGTTATTCCAGGCAACGCTTCGTATTTAATGAATTTACAAGTTCAGTCTACTATTGTCAATTAGATCAAGGCAGCTCAAGTAAGCGATGCTAAGTTACAAAAGATCCAAGAATAAGTAAAAAGTGGACTGTGAATAGACTTCATCATCCACGAAGACGGATCTTTGAGATATGGAAACAGGTTGTGCGTACCCCAAGGTTCTGTTCGGGAAGAGTTGATGAAAGAAGCTCACAGTTCTCCTTACTCAGTACACCCTGGTGGTACCAAGATGTACAAAGATCTATGGCAATATTACTGGTGGCTTGGAATGAAGCGTGAAGTAACCAGAAGTGTAGCCAAGTGCTTGGTGTGTCAGCAAGTGAAGGTTGAACATCACAAAACTGCTAGTTTACTTTAACCGTTATCTATCCCAGAATGGAAATGGCAACACATAACCATGGACGTCGTGACTGCACTTCTTCAAAGCACGAAGGGTAATGATGCAGTATGGGTTATTGTGCATCGACTCACCAAGTCGGCTCACTTCATTCCATTTCGAGTTGGCCAATCTACCGAGACACTACCAAAGAAGTACATGGAGGTAAGCATAAATCTAAAGTAAGATTTAACCTCAAGATGTACTATTTTTGATACCCATGAACTCATGAAGGAGATCGTGAGATTACATGGAGTACCAGTTTGCATCGTCTTTGATTGTGACACCAGATTCCGATCATAGTTTTGCAGAGTCTACAAGTTAGCCTGGGAACGAATCTGAATTTCAGCATAGCTTACCATCCACAAACAAATGGACAGTCTGAGCGGACAATTCAGATTCTAGAGGACATGTTAAGAGCTTGTATGTTAGACTTTGGAGGATCGTAGGAAGATCACCTACATCTTGTGGAGTTTTCATACAACAACAGCTACCAGGCGAGTATTGAAATGGCACCGTTTGCAGCTCTCTATGGAAGAAAGTGTCGTTCACTACTAAGTTAGGACGACATTGGAGATCGGGAACTCCTTAGACCAGAGATGATCGTGGCAACTGTGGATGTAGTTCGCACGATCAGGGAAAGAATGTACATAGTCCAAGACCGATAGAAGCACTGGGCTGATGCAAAGCGTCGACACCTGGAGTTCCAACCTGGAGATCATGTGTTCTTGAAGATCTCTCCAAACCGTGGAGTAATTTTCTTTGGCAAGAGGGGTAAGCTCAGTTCGAAATATATAGGACCATTCGACATACTCGAACGAGTCGGAGAAGTGGCATAGCGTTTGTCACTACCACGCACATTGGAAAGAGTGCACAACGTGTTCCACATATCTCAGTTTCTAAGATATGTGAGTGATCCCAGCCACATCCATGATCACTCTGAGCTCACTGTACGGACAGATCAATTTTATGAGCAACAACCCGTTGAAATCTTGGACAGAAAATTAAAGACACTTCAGAACAAGAAAGTAAACTTGGTCCGAGTGATGTGGAGAAAAGATTCACCAGGAGAATCAACTTGAGAGCGAGAAGATGACATACGTGCAAGATACCCTTGCTTATTTTTAAATTAGTCCTTATGTAATTGTAAATTTCGTGAACGAAATTTTGTAAGGAGGGTAGAATGTAACGACTCTAATTTTGTTGTACGAAAAATTTTAAGTTAATGTACAGAAAAGAGTTCCTTAGCCTGAGTATAAATTATAAATTAAATTTATTTAAGAACAGCAAGAAATAGCTTGTAGCTCATTGGTAAATCCTTGCACTACTATGATGTAGCCCCTGTGTTCGAATCATCAGCCACATATTATTTTTACTGATTTTTTAAAAAAACTTTTTGGAAGCCCAAAAGTTTACACGTGCAATACACGTAAAAATGAAAAGACAGAAAAACAAACATGTGGAAAATTATATTAACAGCGAGTAGGACACGTGGCAAGCATCCACCCCCCAACACCCCCACTTGGCCGGCGAGATCGGGCCTAAGACCGGCCCCGACGGTCCCCCGTGGGGAAAAGTCACCGTGTTTTGCACAAGTAACTCTTCCCCTGCCCCCATTACTCCCATACTGTTTGTTTTCTCTGAAAATTAACAGAGACTTCAATTTCATCCATTAATCCAATTTTTAATGCATTTTAATTCAATCTTTTAATTCCAAAACCCTAATTTCACACTATAAATACAACCTCATACCCTAGCCCCTCCTCATTCTAGTCAAAAATATCAAATTTTCTAAGTATAAGTGGAGATGAAATGGAGTTAGCCGAAGAACGACATTCGGCAAGAATCTATACAAGTTTCGGCGACTCCATGATGCCACGAAGGCTACCACCCTCTTCTTCTATCTCATCTTGATCCTTCTAGCTAGTAAGTCCCACCCCATTCCTCTCTTTCTACAATAAAAGTTCTACTTTTCAAAACATGTCGGTAAGTGGAGTTATACCGACATTTGATTCTAAAACCTTGAAACTACATCTTTTATTAAGAATTGCTCATTCATGTTTCTATACTTTGCTTGTTAATCATTAAACTAATATTTAGAAACAATTTTCATTCTAAAACTCCATGTTAAATAACTTTAATTAAACTTTTAAGTTTAAATACCATGAATTTTATATACGTCATCTTTTAAACATTTTGCTTAGCATATTTTTAGAAAACTTCATGGGGTAATGACCTACCCCTCACATATACATATATTGACATAGCAAAAATCTCTTTGAAACGTATTTTCGTGGAAAATACAATATATCATTCAAATACCATGAACTATTAAAAAACCGATTTTCTTTGAATTGTATTATCAACTCTTTGCGATTATGTCTCTACAACCCATTTTGGAGAACCTGCTATTGGATGGTGCGGATTATCGCACATCCTCGGGCTAGTAGGTGTAGGGTTCCTAGGCACACTAATGAGGTCTCACAAGGCATCAACCATGCCAATTTCAAACATTTACGGTGCCGAGAAACCGTAGACTACGGATCCTTAACTAGATTTTAGGCAAAAACAATAAGTAGTTAACAACTTAACTAAAAGAACGGAAATAAAACCTTTGTAGATCCGGTTCTCCACCTCCATAGCTCCGCGATGATGTCCCTCTGCTGTCCAAATCGGATCCCGGACTCTGGCATCGGCTTCATCGGAAAAATGGGCGGGCTTGGTCGTCGGCTTCGATGCCGAAGATGATCTACGTCGAGGAATCACAAGATCAAGCTCCCACTTCACCAAGTCATGAAACTTGTGAAGATAACACCCTATACTACTTGCCAAGAGGTAGAGGATGAATAAATAGGAGGTGGGTTCACTTTAGAATTAGATTGCTCACTCATTTGCTCAAGTTGCTATTGATGGAGCAAGGTTTCTTCATGAAGAAGAAGAAGATGAAGAAGATGATAGAATATGATAAGTATTGAATAATTAGAAAATAATTGAAATACTTATCATATACTAAGCTTAGTTGAGTGTAGAGAATAGACCATGGTTAACTTGAATGGTTAGGGTTAAGTATAAGACAAGAGTGATGACTTAGTCAAAGCTTCAAGAAGATTCAACTAACAAACAAAACAATCCACAATTCATTTATCCTTTCCAAAATGAAAAAGAAAATAAATAAATGAATAAATAAGTAATGGATAAACAAAACCCTAATCATTAGTTTAACCATGATTTAATTCTTTACACTTAACCAAGTAAGTATGCATCATCAAACATGATACAATCATTTGCACAAAAAGTATATCACATATACAACTTGTACATCCAAGTGAGAAAATCCATTTAAAATGAACCAATACTAGTTAATGCAAAGTAATATATCAAATATATAATTATACATTAAATCATTAAATCAACACTTGATTCAATGATCCGGTCATATCGCATATAACCGACTAGTATTCAATGTATCGATTTATCGAATCAATCCTTGATTCGATAACTAGGTTATATCGCATACAACCAATCGACACATTCATCGTGAGAATGAAATACGGTATCACATACACGCATTATTCTCGGTCTCGCACATATCTCATATGCGCTCCTATTTCGTTTTGCTTGAGCCAGGACACCTCTGTGTAGGACTCTAAAGACTCGTCAATACGCCGGCAGCAGGTGATGATCATATCAAACACCCACAAGCCGCAAGCGGTCTGCTAAACGTAACGGCCACCCGGATATTGAGCGATGAGAAGATCGACGAGCAAGCCCGCTCACACTCCTATGAATCCAGCCAGTAACACTTACCGTACAGTCCGGTCTGATCGTCTGATATGTCGCATATCTCGCCTAGGGGTGGTAAACGTCAGACCCCAATAGCTCGATAAGTCGTGTCGATCTGAGGTCTATAACAATTCGAGAAACTACTGGTAATACTTACCAGTAAATCTCAGCAACCCTGGCCAGGGATTTCCGGTTATAGCCAATCGAACACAGCGCAACATCAACTCCCTATACCGGGAGAGACGAATCCCCTCCTATCGCTCATTGCCTCCATGTGACTCGGGACTGTACCCAAAAACCACCGTTTTGAACGCCCTCTTGGACGTGGTAAGGTGGAAATCAAAGCACAGTGGGAACCACACAAGACTCTATGACGATCTCGGGTCAACAGACTACTCTATACCAGTGTCACCAGAGAACTGCCATCTGACGTAAGGTATAATACCATCTGGGAGTTCTCGGCGAGTCCGTCCAGTGTACCCAGTCTCTACTGAGCACCCGTATATCTCCTCTGATGTCAAACACCAATGGATATGGGATCATCCATCTCCCATCTGTATGGGTCGAGAAGGTACACGCTAGTCTACTCTGGTATATCGATGCCCCGTTTCGAAATACCCACGACTAGGGACTTTGAAGGATGTACTTATAGACTACCATGTCCCCACTAGTATGATCCGCATCATAGTCCAGGTAGTCAAGTACACATCCTAAAGGCTTTACCAACATGTAATAGAGAGACAATCTGTGTACACGTTAAGGTAAAGAGCAACCAGATAGCATACTATCATGTCGAGCAAGAAAGTCCTCCCTATGTATGTCCCAGCATCCACTACAATATACATCCTATGTATAGCAATGGCCTTTAGGGCATACATATAACTAACAATCTCCCACTTGCACTAGGGCCATCTTATAGCAGTGGTTGTAGTATCTCATACTTAACCATCCCATAAGAGTCTCTCTCTGGGAATAGGCCTTTGTGAGTGGATCCGCCGTGTTGTCCTCTGAGTCTACTCTCCTAACCTCGATCCCTTAGAGATCAACCATCTCCATGATCAGGTGATACTGCCTTAGAATATGTCTGGATCACTGATGGGACCTGCGTTCCTTGGCATAAGCCACAACTCCATTGTCACACAATGGGAGGAACATAGTTCATCTCATGAACCAATATACACCCAAACAGCCTCTTTGGTAGCATCTTAAGTAGCGATGTATCCTGCCTTTATCGTCTAGTATGCCACGGTATCTAGCTTGGAACTCTTCCAACATACCGTCCCTTTACTGAGGGTAAAGATAATGCCTGTGACTGACATTCAGTCGTCTTTATGACCCTGGAACCCTTCCAGTGATTCTCCCCAGGATCAACTGATACCATCTCACTACTACTAGTGAGATTCCTAACATCCAATTAGATCTATCTCATAGATCCAAAACTCAGGATTTAGTAGGTATCAGTTTGATCCTATGTGGAGAATCATTGTGATAAGCGGAGATTGATCGAGCGTAGCATAGGAAACTTCTTCCCTATCAAGATTATGTCATCCACGTACTCTACGAGGATCGTCACCATACTCCCTACTACCTTTTTGTTTATACAAGGTTCATCTACCATTTTGATGACGTCAAACTCTTTGACTACTTCATCAAAACAGACGTTCCATCTCCGCGATGCCTGCTTTATCCTATAAAGCATCTTGCACACGTTTCCGCTGCTCCCACTATCTACGAGACCCTCTGGCTATGTACTTATAGACGCTCTCTTCTAAAACATCATTTAGAAAAGCAGTCATGACACCCAACCACCAGATATCGAGTCATGGTATGTAGCCGTGACAAGTAGGATCTGGATGGACTTAAGCATAGCTACTTGAAAAGGTTTCATCATTATCCGCACCTGGTCAATGATGCAAACTTTTAACAAGTCTAGCTTTGAAAGTCTCAACTTTTCCATGTACACCAAGTAATCTTCTCAAGATATACTTGCTCCTGATGGGGATTTAACCCTTCAGATATAGCAACCAAAGTCCATACTTTGTTGGTGTACATGGATTCCATCTCAGATCACTAAGCATCCAGCCATTCTTATAGAGTCTTACTCCTGATGGCAAGCTCGAAGCTAGTTGGGTCATCATCTCATGATGCAATTCTCGCTCCCACTGTCATAGAGAAACCGAAGTATCTCTCAGGTGGGTGAGGAAACCTACTAGATCGGCGGAGAAGCTGAAGTTTGTCGGTTGCTATTAAATCCTTTGGTTCTACCAAATCATCAGCTGCAGTTCGTACAGCTGGAACCTTTCCAGCTCTTCATAACTGACCCTGCCTCGAGCTTGTCCGGATTTTGCTTTTAGACATAGGCCGGACAACCCCAAATCTTAACTAGCTTAAGACATCGGCTCTTCCCTTTCCATATTACATATGAAAAGGTAGGCAACTGATTTGATTGGAACCCTATTCAATAGGTATGCAGCTTCTCAAGTGCATCACTCCCAAAAGGAAATAGGTAACTCAGTAGTACTCATCATAGAGCACACCTTATCATATAGGGTGTGATTGCTCCGCCCCGATATACCATCGTGCAATGGTGTATACGGAGGAGTAGTGTTGAGAGAGAATCTCATTCTCCTTTAGAAAAGTCCAAGAATTCCGTGCTCAAGTATTCTCCTCCCTGATCTCATCATAGGACATAATACTTATACCCGTATTTTGGTTCTCTACTTCTAACTTATATTCTGTGAATATCTCAAAAGGTTCGGACTTGTGTTTCAACAGGAACATATGTCTGAATCATGAGAGATCATCAGAGAACGTAATGAAGTATAAAGAACCAGTCCTGGCATGTGTAGACAGGGGACCTTACATACATCATCATGTATCAGTCCCAAGAGTTCACTAACTCTTTCTCTGTTTCCAATAAACAGAGCTATTTTCATCTTATCTTTGTGACATGAATGGCAAGTTTCACAAGATGTAAATTCAAACTGATTTAAATATGCATCTATATGTAACTTCAGCTAGTCAGGTCGCATTGATATGACCTAGTCTACAATACCTTAAGAAGGATTCATTCAGTTGTGAACTCTTCCTCTTATGTGTGTTCTATATACTAAGAACTGCAGTTTGATTTAGAACATCAATGCTTTTAGATAACGTGCCTGAACCGATCAACTTTTGATATAGGAAATGTTCAAAACATTATCCAACAATACAAAATTTTATCATTTCTTTACTAAAAAAGAGACTGATATGATTTTGTATATCAGGTTCGGTATCTAATAACATTCATTCAGAATCAATGTATTGATAATACAAGGTGACAGTGACCAACAGACTTGGCTGCAACACTTGCCCCGTTTTCTACCTCATGAAACTTATCATCCGTTCTCAGTTCTCTACCTTTCTGTAGCCCTATGTAACAGATTACATATCTGGGATCCTGATCTGGTATCACATACCCAGGACGTAGAGGATACAGAGAAACAGTTCTTTGTAATCAACACACCCGAAGATGATGTATCAGCATGCACTCTCTTCGTTTGGGCGGCACGGAAAATCTGGTATTCCCCTATTTCCTGCTCTGTCTTATAACATTTATAAGTTGGAGCGGGACCAACTTTCCCCAGCTCAGTATAACAAGCGGGTTCGGTCAATATTCCGTATTATTATCTTGATTAAGGTGTGATATGGTCGCTACCAGGAGAGAGAGAGAAGAAAACACTCAGCGTGCGCTCTTGCAAGAATAGATTGGTTATTATTTTATCTAATCAGGATGGCTCCCACTGGTTTTTATCAAACCTTCCTTCAAACCTTAAAAGGAAAGACTAGCCGGGATTAATCACACACTACAAGTTCGCCAATCTTTCAACCAGGCCAGTGTCGGTACTTTGAGGGAGATCCCCCGTGCTTTCGCACGAACCTAATTACAGTAAACATCGTTTTTCCAGAGGCGTAACCCCGTTAACACCTTTCTAGACACCTACTTGATCAGCTAATTGTAATGTATAAAACTCTCCCAGGAGTAACTCTTACTCGCAGCGGGTATCGGGATCCGACTATCTCATAGAACGTATGCAATCTCATTGCAAATTTCAACACTTGAAATTCCCGATAATTTTGCCCCGAACGATCTATGACCTTGACAAGGTCAACAAACTATAGATCGTAAGTCAAGTTCAACTCGTCATTTCTTGATTGAATCAAACCCACCCGCACGACCCTTGACAAGGTCAACAAGGCCGCACGACTACCCTAACCCAATCTGCATCATATGCATAAGCAGATAAATACTGGTTAGCTACCGCACACTGCGCCTTGACAAGGTCAACAAACGCAGCACGAATACTAAACAGGACTTATCTGAAATGACGGAGGGCTACGACAGGTTTTTCTGAAAACCTATTGCTTAATGAACTTGATATCGTTGTAGGATCGAATGAATTTGAAATGGAGTGCTTTTGAGGCTTTTCTAGTTTTGCTAAAGGAGTCACTCCCGGTGAAGGGATCGTCGGTCCTTTCCTTGTCGGATGAGGTGCGGGATATATCATATATATCACTGTACAAAGCAAAAACTCTTAAAAGCAATCAAAAGACAAACCGAGTGTGTAGCATCTGCCAGTTATTGCTAAAGGAGTCACTCCCGGTGAAGGGATCTCGGTCCTTTCCTTATCGAATAAGGTGCAGGATATATCATATATACCGCTGTGCAAAGCAAGAACTGTAGCTACCTGTTTTATTTTTGAAATTCGATTCTACAACATCTTAGGTTTCTTTTCTTTCATTAATCTCATTAATGAAGTCCCATCATTTAAATTACCTAAACATCACAAATAAATACGACGTACACTTATGCCATCCGCATTCGCCTCGATGTCCCCTCGTGCACCGTTAGGTTAGGTAACTAACGGCAGAGCAGGGCAGGGCTAGCGCGGGTGTAAAACATAAGTAACGTCTATATAATATATCATATATACTATATACTGTATCTATCACAGAACATCACATGATCACATCACAGATATTGCAGCAGAAGAATCATATGAAATATTGGATATACTAGGACGTCCGTGTTTTCAATACGAACCAGTATAAAACACAGATTCCACGGTCACGATGAATAGCCAAACCCATACCCCTAGACCCCTACGAGAGCGGCAAGCAACCCTACCAATTCTAGAGTTAGGAGACCCGGACTCGACTCCTCGAGTTGGTCTCCCACTGGACTCCAGAACCCGGTTAGTTGTGCTCTCCTCCTTGGGTCTATCCTAGTGCGGAAAAGTAAATAATATACATCAACGGTGAATACTTCCGCAACCTGGAAGTGCCCCAATAAAAGAATATTACATACAAGTTTTTACATGAATGAAAATGAAAAACACTCATCTCACATAAAAACCCCCGGCTATTCAAACACGACGATCCAATATAACATATCCAGCAACACATAACATCGCATGTCATCAACGTAAGTAAATATGCACATCCCAATTGTCGTTGACATATAGCAACGAAACCGGCGATATCACATATTACACTTACGGTCACAGAAAAGAAAGTGTAAAACTACAATAGTTGGAATCCGCAATCTCTTAAGACATTGCATGCCTAATCAAATGAAATACTTAGACATCACATGCCTAACAATAATAAACCCCGTATTTTAGTCTCATTATCGAAAACACTTTTCAATATCAAGTCGGGCAATTCAACAGGATTCCCGACATCCTGATCGAATGCTCGTCGCAAACTTCAGTAGGCGGCCGCACCCCCGACGCCGTCGACGAAGTGCACCAAGGCGGAATACTGCTGCCGCGAGCACCCTAACGGATGCTTTCGGCGACGGGGTTCTCCTACAGTCACTTGGTCGGGGCTATGGGGCGAGGCTGTCTATTAAGTTTACCCGGCGAGTATCCGCGTACGCTACGTGATTGCGACGGACTTTTGATCATATCAAAATTCCGTGGCAACCGATCAAGTGAGACTAAACTGCTATGTTTATAACAGTCATTCAGTTATCTTATAACTGCTTGTGAATTCCAATTATTGTAGCACATTCCGAATAAATAGAAAATGTTAAACTTTCCGATCGAACATTCGAACACCTAAGTTTTCCCGAAACAGCTCAACACATGAAATAAGTTTAAAAACATTCACTTCGTGCCTCAGTACCAACGGTCCAGCCGTAGAAGGGTCAAGCCAACGCCTCACATGTGCCACGCCGTACTGCCCCAAACCCTAAGGTTCAAATGGCAGTTCAAGACGGTCACATAATCGAGTTAAGGTTTGTTGTCTTCTAGAGGGACCATCGCGTTACTTGCACTACTTAGAACGTCTTTAAACCATAGAAAAATCCAACACTTGGAAATTTTCCGGCAGGGGAAAAGTTGGGTATTTATATCCGGTCGAACTTTTTAACATATTCAAAAATTATCCGGAAAACCATATAGACAAAGTTAAATAATCTGATCGATTCATCGAGTCCCCAATACAACCCCAGAACACTCAACTGTGGAGTCAAAATAAAAATACCCATAAAATAGTACCCAGATCTTAAAGAATTACTATGCAAAAACAACACCATAAACTCACTGTACGGCCGCGGATCCGCGGCACAAGCTGGCAATTGCCGCGGTTCCGCGGCCATCCGTACAGATGACGTCACCAAATTTGCATCGTAATTCTTAGAAAACCCTGTTGTATTTTTTAGGCATTTTTAATTCTGGAAAAACCCAGATTTTGAAAAATGTCCAGAGAGCATTGTCGGGTTAGGGTTTCGGGTCGATCGGGTTTCAAACTTCGTCTACGCATCGCCTAAGGCTCAAGCTAGGCTCTGATACCACAGTAGGGTTCCTAGGCACACTAATGAGGTCTCACAAGGCATCAACCATGCCAATTTCAAACATTTACGGTGCCGAGAAACCCTAGACTACGGATCGTTAACTAGATTTTAGGCGATAACAATAAGTAGTTAACAACTTAACTAAAAGAACGGAAATACAACCTTTGTAGATCCGGTTCTCCACCTCCATAGCTCCGCGATGATGTCCCTCCGCTGTCCAAATCGGATCCCGGACTCTGGCATCGGCTTCATCGGAAAAATGGGCGGGCTTGGTCGTCGGCTTCGATGCCGAAGATGATCTACGTCGAGGCATCACAAGATCAAGCTCCCACTTCACCAAGTCATGAAACTTGTGAAGATAACACCCTATACTACTTGGCAAGAGGTAGAGAATGAAGAAATAGGAGGTGGGTTCACTTTAGAATTGGATTTCTCACTCATTTGCTCAAGTTGCCATTGATGGAGCAAGGTTTCTTCATGAAGAAGAAGAAGAGGAAGAAGATGATAGAATATGATAAGTATTGAATAATTAGAAAATAATTGAAATACTTATCATATACTAATCTTTGTTGAGTGTAGAGAATAGACCATGGTTACCTTGAATGGTTAGGGTTAAGTATAAGACAAGAGTGATGACTTAGTCAAAGCTTCAAGAAGATTCAACTAACAAACAAAACAATCCACCATTCATTTATCCTTTCCAAAATGAAAAAGAAAATAAATAAATGAATAAATAAGTAATGGATAAACAAAACCCTAATCATTAGTTTAACCATAGTTTAATTCTTTACACTTAACCAAGTAAGCATGCATCATCAAACATGATACAATCATTTGCACAAAAAGTATATCACATATACAACTTGTACATCCAAGTGAGAAAATCCATTTAAAATGAACCAATACTAGTTAATGCAAAGTAATATATCAAATATATAATTATACATTAAATCATTAAATCAACACTTGATTCAATGATCCGGTCATATCGCATATAACCGACTAGTATTCAATGTATCGATTTATCGAATCAATCCTTGATTCGATAACTAGGTTATATCGCATACAACCAATCGACACATTCATCGCGAGAATGAAATACGGTATCACATACACGCATTATTCTCGGTCCCGCACATATCTCATATGCGCTCCTATTTCGTTTTGCTTGAGCCAGGAAACCTCTGTGTAGGACTCTAAAGACTCGTCAATACGCCGGCAGCAGGTGATGATCATATCAAACACCCACAAGCCGCAAGCGGTCTGCTAAACGTAACGGCCACCCGGATATTGAGCGATGAGAAGATCGACGAGCAAGCCCGCTCACACTCCTGTGAATCCAGCCAGTAACACTTACCGTACAGTCCGGTCTGATCGTCTGATATGTCGCATATCTCGCCTAGGGGTGGTAAACGTCAGACCCCAATAGCTCGATAAGTCGTGTCGATCTGAGGTCTATAACAATTCGAGAAACTACTGGTAACACTTACCAGTAAATCTCAGCAACCCTGGCCAGGGATTTCCGGTTATAGCCAATCGAACACAGCGCAACATCAACTCCCTATACCGGGAGAGACGAATCCCCTCCTATCGCTCATTGCCTCCATGTGACTCGGGACTGTACCCAAAAACCACCGTTTTGCACGCCCTCTTGGACGTGGTAAGGTGGAAATCAAAGCACAGTGGGAACCACACAAGACTCTATGACGATCTTGGGTCAACAGACTACTCTGTACCAGTGTCACCAGAGAACTGCCATCTGACGTAAGGTATAATACCATCTGGGAGTTCTCGGCGAGTCCGTCCAGTGTACCCAGTCTCTGCTGAGCACCCGTATATCTCCTCTGATGTCAAACACCAATGGATATGGGATCATCCATCACCCATCTGTATGGGTCAAGAAGGTACACGCTAGTCTACTCTGGTATATCGATGCCCCGTCTCGAAATACCCACGAGTAGGGACTTTGAAGGATGTACTTATAGACTACCATGTCCCCACTAGTATGATCCGCATCATAGTCCAGGTAGTCAAGTACGCATCCTAAGGGCTTTACCAACATGTAATAGAGAGACAATCTGTGTACACATTAAGGTAAAGAGCAACCAGATAGCATACTATCATGTCGAGCAAGAAAGTCCTCCCTATGTATGTCCCAGCATCCACTACAATATACATCCTATGTATAGCAATGGCCTCTAGGGCATACATATAACTAACAGTAGGGCGAGATGCAGACCTCCTCACGGAGCATCCGGTCTCGAAAGAATTTTAATACGATTTTTAGGAAAAATGAAAATTTCTAATTAATAATAAAATTAATTTTTATAAATATTATCAAAACACATATTTTCAAGATATAAAAAAAATTCCATGTTTTTCTAAAAATAAAAAGAATGACAAGTTTCACCAAAATACCATACGTATCAATACAAGACAAGTTTTACACTTAAATACCATGAACTATTCAAGCTAAGTTAATATTCACTAAATTACCTCAAATTTTAAAAGTTACATCCATAAAAACCTTAAATACGATAAATAATTACCCGAGATTTATTTTGAAAGTATATAAAATATTTTTATAAAACCCTCTCGAGTTATATAAAATTACATTGAGGGAATTTTCTAAATATGGGTTTAAGCGGGATCAATTCTTTTGAGACTCAAGGAGCCGGAGAAAATAAGTGCTTGCTTATTTAAGGTAGAAAAACATAACGGAGTTATCAATGGTAATTGTCTTGGAAAAATACATAAATTCTGCCGTCCATGTGCAGCAGTTACCGATAATTTATAAACCTAATCAGAATTCAAATCGGTTTTAAAGTTTCTGACTCAAGGCTGAGTCCAAATCAATCTGAATCCAATCCAAATATGAATCCAAATTTAACATGAATCTAACATGTATATTTTAATCTAAAGCTGAATATCCGAAAGAGATCAATATGCAAACAAGACTTGACTTGACCGAACCATGGCTATATCTTGACTGATTACATGCCTACTTGATTCCTGAAACCGTTTACATGAACAACTTATATACATGGTCTCGGATAATCTGATAACTACATTTTATACAATATACATTACGTGGTTCAAAGAGGTAGACTGGTACGGAATGTATTAAAAGTGGCACGATGATGGACACTAAAAGACACATATATAAACATCATGTGTCGTTGCCGTTGTCCCATGGGTTTTTATGGGGCCTTGTACTTACATGTTACCATAGTCCACGGGATAGTTGGACTCCTCTCGTATACACTGATACATTCTATACCAAGCTACAAACAACTACGTTAGCATAACAAACACATACATGTTTATATTACCAGTATTCTTCTTTTTACTTGTTCTATTCTATCATTATCTTTGGGACTTACCGAGCGCTAGTTTGCTGACGACATTTCCGTCTCTTCATTCTTTGGAATGTTCGTCAGGAGGACCCAACTCTCAGGAGACTGGGCCTAGCCAGGAGGATTTGGATCAGTTCACGGAGGAGCCAGACTTTTAGCTTTTATTTGTACTTATTTCCATTTCATATTCCACTGTTTAGGCATTACTTTCATCATTGTATTTTCCTTTTTAAAATCAGTTTTAATGTAAAGAAAGAATGTTAATAAAAGTTGTTGTTTTATATTATATCTCTTGTCATTCTTGTGTATTTATTTATATTGCTTATTTACACTTAACATGTTTACTTCTGAGTAAATACGTCGCATGCCTCGCCATGTCTTCTTCTCCGTACACTGGGAAGCGGGACGTGACACAAACAACGCAGCTAAAAATCTTTTTGCGTGTTTTAGATTTTGGATTATTTTGCATATTTAAAATGGACATTAAGAAGTAAAGAAACCCAAATTCAAATTAGGTGGGGATTTTATCACCTTTCCTAGGCCCCACAAATAACAAACAAGCATACGCATCAGTCTACATTAATAATTTTTTTATCTAGATCAAGCCTCTAAGGACAATCGCGCTCAATTAGGACAAAGGAGGATCGTGGGTAATTTATTGTTTATCCGCATTATTCTTGTGGTGTCTAATGCAAGTGTGACTAAAGAAAGTTGTTACTTAATTAAGCTTTCTATTTTTGTATTCGTATAGCGGATACCTCCCACTTACCTGGCTGTAAGGTTGATAAGGAGGTGATAGAGGATTGATCCTACGTCTTGCCCTTTGAAAGTCTAAGAGCGGTCTAGTAATTTGACCTAGGTGACTCTAGCTCTAGAGATTGTTTGTGCACATTTGTGATTAGTTGAGTCGATTCCCTCTTTCTAAGCAAAACAATTTTAATAATCCAATAAAAATTACCATTTCACCCTCCCGTTCTTTTCATTCTCTTATGATGGGTAACCCAAACCGAAAAACTCTTGGCGAGCTTTACTATACACAACCAGATATTTTATATCATTATTACTTTGGTAGAAATTTTGACCCTACCATTTCTTTAAGGGATAGGATAGAACACTCTAAAAAGAATAGTTAGACACCTCACTCAAATTTTTATCAACCGCGTCAATATTCAACACCTTCTTATATTGATAATCCTTTTAAAACTAGTGAGAAAACTTTTAAACCTATGTCCATTGCTGAGCATATTGTGAAGGCCTATAGCCAAAGTTTCATACCTTTCACCGCTCCAAAACAGTTAGGACACCAATTACAATCATTTCCATATGAACATGTTGATACTCCTTTTGAGGCGATTATGGCAACTTCTAAATCCATGACTATTGCCGAGCAAATTACAAAAACCAGTCGCCAACAATTCAATTAATATCAATCTTCTTCATATCACAATATTGATCTTAATCCTATTATGAAAATTGGATACAACCTTCTAACTCTTCTCAACAGTACCAAACTTTCACACCCTCTTATGTTGATACTTCTCTTGAGACTAATATAGCAATTCGTAAGCCCATTTCTATTGCAGAACACATTGAACTCGCCCGTAACCGACAATTAAACACATTCCAACCATACTCAACTTTTGCACCTTATCTAGACAGTGCTTTTGAACATCAAATAGGAAGTTCCAGGATTTAAAGAGAATCCTTCATTGAAACTTCTTTACAAACAATGTCTAGTCTCGAAGTAGAGTTGAAATTGAGTAGTGAAAAAGAACCAGGGATCCTTCCAGGTCAAACCAGAACAAATTCTTTTGATCTCGACACCTTCCATCCTGAACTCTAACCGAAGGCATTTGAAGTTCAGCAGCTTAATAATCTAATTGATGAGATGCACAAAAATAACATGTTTGACTAGACCAATCATGAGTGTAAAAGAGAGCCTTACATCTTTCCAAATCAAACCGATCCTTATCTGACTACACTTGACATTTCAAACTTTCCAATTCCATCAAGTGAACTTAGTGATCCGTCGATTAAGGATAATATAATTGATGAATTTTTAAAAAACTATTTATTTGATTTGACTGAAAGTGCTAGTGAGATTGGTATCGAGAATATCTTTGAAGATGAACTCGTTATGTTAGATGAGTTGGATTCCCCGACCCATCATGTCCCTCCCATTGAATATGAACATTTTCCTGTACATTTAACCGATCCTATTCTTAACACCGACCTATCCGATATGCAAAACGATATTCAACCTTCATTTCTTATAACTGGTTCCACAATGCTCGATATCCAAGTTCATTTACCCATTTTCTTTGGTTCTTCTTCTCATCTTTTTTCAATTCCATCGAGATTTAATGAACCACACACCGATATTTTGAGTTCTATGATTCTTGAAAGACCACTTGATTTAGACTCTATTAAGGTAAATGAGCTTTTTGAATCTCCTACCTCTATAATTTCTGACGAATCAAGTATTTTGAATCCTGGTGCGCAACACATTGACCTTGAAACTTTCAACCGTTCTTGTGAATCTGTCTATTCCAGTAACATGGATATCGATTCCCTTCTTTCTGATGAGATCATCATTTGGAATATCAATGAAAGTTTCAAAAATATTTTTTCCGAAGAACTCGCGTTCCTTAAATACTTGGATGCTGTGATGAATCAACCTCCACCGAAAATTTATGAGCATCCCTTTAAGGCCGAAGAAGTTGAACCGCCACCTCTTCTTCTTATCCCATACGAGAATGTGACTATTCCACCCATTTCTTATCTTTCACATTCTCGTTTTTATTCACCATCACTTTTTCGTCTCCATCAATCGAGACGTAAATCCTTTCAATTACATCTCTTATCTTATCCCCACTTCATCTCTTCTCGATACTCTTATTTTTGTTTCTTCTACTTAAGACATGATACAACCTCCATTCTTATACAGTCTTGAGTCTTCTTCACATCTATCCGTTACACGATCTTCTACCATAGTGTTACCTTGATAAAATATTTGAATGGTTAGTTTTAACTTTTGGTCTTTATAAAGCTTTGTGTAGACCGATAATATTTACCCCCCTCTTATGCTGAATTTCAATGCTTAGTAATGAAAACACTGTTTTACTCAAGTTTGGGGGGAATAAAGAATTTTTTTTTAACATGGCTCTTGAAAGAAAGGAAATTTTTGCATGATTGTGAGCCAAGAACAAGTTTGGGAGAGGATTTCACTATCATTTACTCTTGACACTTTCTTTATACCATCTTATTGAACTGTTCCTCCTAAGTCTACAGGTTTTGAGCTTACAAGATGACGTCAGTGAGGACACTGCAACAGATCTGGGAGGAAGGTTTGTGCTTATTCTGTGCATATTCATGTATTATTTGGCACCATATAAAAATAAAGCACTAAATTTTATTTTTTTTAGAAAATAAAAGTTATAAAGTGAAAAATACATATGAAAGATAGGAAAAGATTTAAGAAATGCAAAAAAAAAATAGATATTTTAAAACGAAACTAGTAATACGTAGTCATGAGCTGTTGTCCCAAGAGTTAGTAAGATAAAAAAATCACTAATCTGTGGATAGAAATAAGTCTGAAAAATAGTATATATTTTTGAGTCTAAACTTCTAAATGTTGATACCCTACTATATGCATTTGGACACATCTTGAAACTTGAGCTAGTAGAGGATACCTTGAAATATTCTTGTCTGAAAACCTCAGTATGAAAAAAATCAACAAAATATAAGTGGCACATAAAAAAAACAAAAAATAAAAATTAACACCGGTTATTTAATTACTTACGGCAGCATAAAAAATATAGCGAGAGTGCCTTATCACCTAGTACCTTAGACCAACTGGTTTGGGAGTCACTGCTAAGGCTTAAGTGTTGAAAGACTAGGATATTGCTAATTACGCCTTAATAAGTGAGCACATTCGGTAATCAGTTGATTAGTAACTCAAGAAGTATTAACTGTCGCATGAAAAATGTGTGAGCAATTTCCATTTAAAACATCACCGATTAAAAAGTACTAAGGAATATGGACAAAGGGTATGATAGCTTGAATTGAATTCTCCAAGTGTAGAGATGTCTTTTACACACATATAGGGGTATATGATCGATGCTTGGAGGAAAGGTAGGGAGGAAAACTAAAGATGATGTTTTATTGAGAGCTGATGTGATTTCCAAAATCTTTTCAAGACCATTAAGATAGGTCTCATGACAACTAAAAAGCCGGTGTAGTTTGAAACTCTTATTTTCAAGTTTTTTCTTTTATATGTTTCTTATCTTTGCATGCAATTTTCATCTTATTTCTTATTTTGGATTTTGTTGGTGTAATTTGCTGAAAACCCTCATGAGACAACACTCCTCCTATTAGGGACACCTAGAGATTTAACGGCTTGTTGCACGATCTAAGTGCAATCGTGTCGCCTACGAAAGTATGCTAAGTTTTTTTTCTTTTGATAATAAAATAGTTTGCTCGGGACAATCAAAGATAAGTTTGGGTGTATTTGATCAGTCAAATATATTGCACATTTGTATAGACATTTTCCCTACTATTATTAAGTTCTAAAAGGTGTTAATTGTAAATTAGGAACATATATGGGTTTATTTGAAAAAAGATATTATCATATGTTTTTTATTTATAATTAATATAATTGGGAAATATATGCATATCATATTTAAATAAAATATTCATGAGATTATTTATTATTAAAATATGCATATCGTGTCAAATATTCATAACCAATATTTTTAAGATATCATATCAATTAATTGGTTAGAATAATATTTCAAATAAAACAAATGTTACTAACAAGATGATTTTGAGATATTGTGCATGTATTATAATAGATCAGCTCAGGTCTGAAATCTATGTTGGTGATCCATAATAAATTGATTCACCAAACCAAATCTGCTGAATATTAGGAGTAAACTGAAGAATTTCGCAATGGCAGAGACTAAGAGCAATATTTTCAGAATATTTTTATCAAGAGGATCTTCAAATATCGAGAGAAAAAGGCACGGAAAATTTAGAAGCTCAAATCCACCAAACGACTGCGGATTCGCGGTCAAAAGTGGTTATAGGTGGCGGAACCACGGTCTGTTTGTGGCCGTAAGATTTGAAAATTTAGGGTCTTGATCATAATTACACATACTTATTTATGACGACTAGGGTTTCACATTCCAGAGCCTATAAAAAGATCGAGATTCATACATTCATACATTCATCTATCCATCGATCGATTAAAATCTAGTGAGCAAACTAGAGTTTTGTAAATTACTTTTTCAGCAAGCAACTTTGTAATACAATAGTTGATCAATAAAAGGTAGTTTTTTCCGTATTTACTTTCTGCATTTACTTTCCGCATAACTTTCTGCAATTACATTCTGCATTTACTTTCTGCACTTTTAATTTTTAATTATGGGTTCATTCATCTTTCACCTCTTTTCTACTTCGCTAATATTCATGAGCGAGTAATTTCTTGCCTGTTAGGATTTGTAGATAGGGTAGAATAATGGATGAACAATATCTCTTAAATTCTTTTTAAAGTTTTAATTTTATTTTTAGCAAAATGAATATTAACTTTCTTATCGGGCGCGCTATCAATTCATGATAGTTACGACCATGATTTGAGATTCGTTAATAATTATTTTGTTAAGGGCTTGAGATGAATAGAGATCAATGGAAGGACAAGGGTCAGTAGAGGGAAACCCTAATTCCCTCCAAGAACTCTGATCCACATTCATCGCTATTTCTTTAGTATTAAATAATTAAAAGATAAAAGAATTAATTTTTAAAATTCCATCCATTAACTACTAAATCCTATAAACCCTACAAGCCCTTCTATTATAAACTTTTCAAAACTTTCTTAGAAATAAACTATAACAATCTTACCTTTTTTCTATCAACTCATCTAAAATAAGAAAAGCAGTTCACCATTTCTCTGTGGACGGTCCGTACTCACTATCGGCTAGCTATTACGACACCGTTATTAATTGCGGTAATTTAGAACATACATAGACAAAATTTTCACGTACCAATCATTATCATATGGCCAATACGAGTTCGCTTCCCTTTTTGTGGTTGACCTGGTCCTATTCTGACGGAGTAGGTTTTTTTTGGCTCATAATTTTATAGGAGGGGTTACCCTCCAGCTGTCGGATAAAGAGAACCTACTTTGTTGATATTGATCTTCCACCCAATCTTTGAATGTGAAGCAGTATTCAAGGGGATGACCTATTTCTCGGTGATAGGAGCAATAATCCGGATGATAGACCTCATTTATTTGTTCGGGTGTCGAGCCTCCGGAAGCGTCATCATTTGGTGCTTCATGATAAGGTTGAATATTTTTCTTGTCTTGTCTTGCGGGAAAGAGTATTCCCGACCCATTTTATTTATAAAGGACATGCTCCAATCGAGTTTTTCTCGTTTGCATGGCCTCTTGGATCCGCTTTGTTGTATTCAAACGTTGTTTGCGTTCTTGGCCCTGTTTTTGCCTCCATTTCAGGATTTTCCCTTTTCGTGAAAACATATAGCGGGCCCGGGGTGAAGAGCATTACGGTCTAGTTTCTCCTCAGATTGCTGGTTGAGACGCTTCGTCTTGGGCTTTTAATAAATGGCCATTTCACGGCTGTGATTACCTTTACTTGTTTGAAAAGCTTCTTTTATTAGCTTATCAATTTTTCTTCAAGGGATAGACTTAACGCTATTAGAGAGGGATCTCGTTCCGATTCGACATCACGGTTATTTGGAAGAGAGTTTTCCTCTTCACCTGAGCTATTTACGACGCGGCAGCTATAGATTTACTCCCGCTTCTTGGACCGAACGTATCCCATCCCAGTTGTCTCCATCTTCTCGTTGGGCTTCTTTCGTTGAGTCCCGGGAATATCCTAATTTTTTTGTAGAATTGGGATTGTCGAACAGTTTGTTCGAGGGGTACACCTTGGCATCTTAACAGCATTTTTAATTCTTCCACGTAATATCTTGGAAAACAGATGGGTTGAAGCCTGTCGAGTGCAAGATTAGCACCATGTTAAATTTCTTTTTCTACTTTGGTCTCCGTAGATTGGTAGAATAGGATCGCTTTTTCACCTCTTCGCCTGAAAGGTACGTAGAAAGTTTGCAGTTATTGTACGTTGTATGTATCGAGCGCATCAAGTTCCTTGTAATGCCGAGGTGGAGCCATTGTAATTTGTAGACTCTGATATGCTCTGGCAAAAGTTTGCATTGACGGGCGGACGGAGAACACTGCATTGACCTTGTCCTCTGAGTCACTGCCAAAGACCAACATAGGAGTAGATGGTCCAGGCTTATTGTTTTCTTTTTAGGGTTGTCCCGAATATACTATTTCTTCATCTTTCTCGGTATCTCTCCTAAAGATCGGGATAGTGGCAACGGATTTCTGTTTACTCTCCGGCTTGTGACACCTTTTAGTATCCTCAAAGTCTGATAGGAAGTACTTTGCGTTTTCGTATTTCCGGACTTTGTTTACGGAGAACGGGTTTAGTTCTCTCGTGACGGTGTACTCCGAACCACTCTTGAAATACTTCATACACTGATGTTGTGTAGAAGAGATGACATTGTACTTGTGTAACCAGGGCCTGCCTGTAGGGTTACTAGGCATACTAAGAAGGCTCTACAAGGCATTGACCATGCCGGATTAAAAAAATTTAGGTACCTAAAAACCCGAAGCAAGAACGTTAACTAGATATTAGGCGAATCAAAAGCTAGTAAATCACATTTACGCTAAAGGAAAGGGACTACAACCTTTGTAGATCCGGTCCTCTACTTCCATAGCTCCGTGACGATGTCCCTTCGCTGCGATCAACCAACTCCCGCACTCTCGAACGGCTCCATGAGGAAATTGCAACGGGATCGCTTGAAGTCTTCGGTGCCGAAGATGATCTACGTCGAGGGAATACGGACTCAAGCTTCTACCTCACTAACCATAGAATTAGTGAAGCAAACACCCTAAACTAAAGTGCTAGTTTAGTAGAGGATGGTGAGATAGGAAGTGGGTACTCTTTAGATTTTGATTTCTCACTCTAAATCTTCACTTGAAATTTTCTAGCAAGCTATCTCTTTTTCTTCAAGAAGAAGAAGAAGAAGAAAAGAAAAGAATGAAAGAATAAAATCATAATAGAAAATCAAGTGAAGATTTATCATAATGCAACTATGGGTGAGGTTAACTCATGTAGAGAATAAACTAGGGTTTAGGTTGATAGTTAGGTTAAGGCATAAAACAAAATGGTAAGACCTTTTTAAAGATGCTAGCATGCTTCATGAAGCTTCTAGCAAAGAAACAAAAAAGCCACCATTTAGTTTTTCCAAAATTAAATAAATAAATAAATAAATAAAACCTTAACTATTAACCTAAACTATGGTTTAAAGCATACACACCAATGTTTGCATGTATCATCAAACATGATACAATCTTGTGCATAAAAATATATCACATATACAACTTGTGCACATCAAGTGAGAAAATCAATCTTAAGTGAACCAATACTAGTTAATGTAAAGTGATATATCAAATATATAATTATACATTAAATCATTAAATCAACACTTGATTTAACGATCCGGTCATATCGCATATAACCGACTAATATCAATGTATCGACTTATCGAATCAATCCTTGATTCGATAATTAGGTTATATCGCATACAACCAATCGATACAATCATCGCGAGAATTGAATACGGTATCACATACTTGCATCATTCTCGGTCCCGCACATATCACATATACGCTCATATCTCGTTTTGCCTGAGCCTGTACAACCTTTATGTAGGACTCTAAAGACTCGTCAATACGCCGGCAGTAGGCGATGATCATATCAAGCACCCACAAGCAGTCAGCGGTACTAGCAGGACGTAACGGCTACCCGGGTATTGAGCGATAAGAAGATCAGCAAGCAAGCCTGCTCCAACTCCTGCAAAAAGCCTGACAGTGACACTACCGTACAGTCCGGTCTCCTCGTCTGATATGTCGCATATCAAGTCTAGGGGTGGTAAACGTCAGACCCCAATAACCGATAAGTCATGCCGATGAGAGGCTCATAACGGGTCGAGACACTACTGGTAACACTTACCAGTAAATCTCTAAACCAGCCCTGGCCAGGGACTTCCCTGTTATGGCCAATCGAGCATAACGCAACATCAACCCCCAATACCGGGAGAGACGAAACCCCTCCTATCGCTCATTGCCTCCATGTGACTCAGGACTGTACCCAAAAACCACAGTTTTGCACACCCTCTTGGACGTGGTAAGGTGGAAATCAAAGCACAGTGGGAATCACACAAGACCCTATGACGATCTCGGGTCTACAGACTAACCTGTACCAGTGTCACCAGAGAACTGCCATCTGATGTAAGGTATAATACCATCTGGGAGTTCTCGGCGAGTCCGTCCAGTGTACCCAGTCTCCACTGAGCACCGATATATCATCTCTGATGTCAAACACCAATGGATATGGGATCATCCATCGCCCATCTGTATGGGTCGAGAAGGCATACGCTAGTCTACTTTGGTATATCGATGCCCCGTCTCGATACACCCACGACTAGGGACCTTGAAGGATGTACTTATGGACTACCATGTCCCTACTAGTATGATCTGTATCTTAGTCCAGGTAGTTAAGTACACATCCTAAGGGCTTTACCAACATGTAACAGAGAGACAATCAGTATATACATTAAAATAAAGAGTAACCAGATAGCACACTATCATATCGAGCAAGAAAGTCCTCCCTATATATGTCCAAGCATCCACTACAATATACATCCTATGTATAGTAATGGCCTCTAGGGCATACATATAACTTACAATCTCCCACTTGCACTAGGGCCATCTGATAACAGTGGTTGTGGTATCTCATACTCAACCATCCCATAAAAGTCTCTCTCTGGGAAAAAGCTTTTGTGAGTGGATCCGCCGTGTTGTCCTCTGAGTCTACTCTCCTAACCTCGATCCTCTGGAGATCAACCATCTCCATGATCAGGTGACACTGCCTAAGAATTATATCTGGATCACTGATGGGACGGGCATTCCCAGGCATAAGCCACAACTCCATTGCCACACAATGGTAGGAACGAAGTTCATCTCATGAACTTATACAAATATCCAGACTGCCTCTTTGGTAGCATCTTTGGTAACGATGTATCTTGCCTTTAATCGTCTAGTATGTCACGGTATCTAGGTTGGAACTCTTCCAACATACCGTCCCTCCACTTAGGGTAAAGACAATGCCTGTGACTGACATTCAGTCGTCCTTATCACCCTGGAACCTTTCTTGCGATTCTCCCCAGGATCAATTGATACCATCTCACTACAACTAGTGAGAATCCTAACATCCAGTTAGATCTATCTCATAGATCCAAAACTTAGGATTTAGGAGGTATCACTTTGATCCTATATGGAGAATCCTTGTGATAGGAGGAGATTGACCGAGCGTAGCATAGGAAACTCTTTCCCCATCAAGAGTATGTCATCCATGCACTCTACGAGGATCACTACCATACTCTCTACTACCTTTTTGTATATACAAGGTTCATCTACCATTTTGATGAAGTCAAACTCTTTGACTACCACATCAAAACAGATGTTCCAACTCCGCGATGCCTGCTTTATCCAATAAAACATCTTGTACACGTTTCCGCTGCTCCCACTGTCTACGAAGCCCTATGGCTGTGTACCTGTAGATGCTCTCCTCTAAAACATCATTTTAGAAAAGCAGTCATGACACCCAACCACTAGATATCGTAGTCATGGTATGTAGCCGTGGCAAGTAGGATCTGGATGGACATAAGCATAGGCCCCTGGAAAAAGTTTTCATCATTAGCCACAACTGGTCTATGATGCAAACCTTTAACAAGTCTAGATTTGAAAGTCTCAACTTTTCCATGTACACCAAGTAATCTTCTCAAGATATACTTGCTCCTGATGGGGATTTAACCCTTCAGACAAAGCAACCAAAGTCCATACTTTGTTGGTGTATAAGGATTCCATCTCAGATCGATAAGCATCCAGCCATTCTTATAGAGTCATACTCCTGATGGCCAGCTCGAAACTAGTTGGGTTATCATCTCATGGTGCAATCCTCACTCCCACTGTCATAGAGAAACTGAAGTATCTCTCAGGTGGGTGAGGAACCCTACTAGATCGGCGTAGAGGCTGAGGTTCTTTGGAATCTACTGAATACTTTGGTTCTAACAAATCATCTGCTATAATTTGTATAGCTGGAACCTTTTCCAGTTCTACCACATGACCACTAATTTCTTCTCAAGAAATTCCCTTTCACAAAGGTGGCATGTTGAGAAACAAAACATTTTTGTTCCTCGGTTAGGTAGAAGATATTCCCTTGCGAATGCTTAGGATATCCAACAAACTTCTACAAAACTGACTTTGCCTCGAGGTTGTCCGGATTTTGCCTTTTAGACATAGGCCGGACATCCCCAAATCTTAACAAGCTTAAGATATGGGCTCTTCCCAATCCATATCACATATGAAGTGGTAGGCAACTGATTTGATCGGAACCCTATTCAATAGGTATGCAACTTCATAAGTGCATAACTCCCTATAAGGAAATAGGAAACTCAGTAGTACTCATCATAGAGCGCACAATATCAAATAGGGTGTGGTTGCTCCGCCCCGATACACCGACGTGCTATGGTGTAAACGGAGGAGTAATGCTGAGAGAGAATCATATTCTCCTTTAGAATAATCCAGGAATTCCGTGCTCAAGTATTCTCCTCCTTAATCGCATCAAAGGACATAATACTTGTACCTATTTTGGTTCTCTACTTCTAACTTATATTCTGTGAATATCTCAAAAGGTTCGGAATTGTGTTTCAACAGGAACATATGTCTGAATCTTGAGAGATCAACAGAGAATGTAATGAAGTACAAAGAACCGGTCTTGATATGTGTAGACAGGGGACCTTTATACATCAATATGTATCATCCCAAGAGTTCACTAACACTTTCTCTGTTTCTATATAAACGGAGCTATGGTCATCTTATCTCTGTGACATGACCAGCAAGTTTCACAAGATGTAAATTTAAACTAATTTAAATATGCATCTTTATGTAACTTTATCTAGTTGGGTCGCATTGATATGACCTAGTCTACAATACCTCAAGATGAACTCTTCCTTTTGTGTGTGTTCTGTATACTAAGAACTGTAGTTTGATTTAGAACGTCAATACTTCTAGATAACGTACCTGAACCGGTCAACTTTTGATATAGGAAATGTTCAAAACATTATCCAACAATACAAAATTATATCTTTTCTTTACTGATAAAGAGACGGATATGATTTTGTATATCAGGTTCGGTATTTAATAACATTTGTTCAGAATCAATGTATTCTGGTAATACAGGGTGATAGTGACCAACAGACTTGGCTGCAACATTTGCACCATTTTCTATCTCATGAAACTTATCACCCGTTCTCAGTTCTTTACCCATCTTTAGCCCATGTAACAGATTACATATGCGGGATCCTGATCCGGTATCATATACCCAGGACGTAAAGGACACTGAGAAACAGTTCTCTGTAATGAACACACCCGAAGATGATGCATCATCATGCATTTTCTTCGTTTGGGCGGCACGGGAATTCTGGTATTCCCCAATTTCCTTCTCTGTCTTATAATTTTATAAGTTGGAGCGGGACCAACGTTCCCCAGCTCAGTATAACAAGCGGGTTCGGTCAAATATCTGTATTATTATCTTGATTAAGGCGTGATATGGTCGCTACCTGGAGAGAGAGAGAAGAAAACACTCTGCGTGCGCTCTTGCAAGAATTGATTGGTTATTATTTTATCTAATCAGGATGGCTCCCACTGTTTTTATCAAATCTTCCTTCAAACCCTAAAAGGAAAGACTAGCCGGGATTAATTACACGCTACGAGTTCACCAATCTTTCAGCCAGGCCAGTGTCGGTACTTTGAGGGAGGTCCCCCGTGCTTTCGCACGAACCAAATTAATGTAAACCTCCTTTTCCCAGAGGCATAACCCCGTTGACACCTTTCTAGACGCCTACTTGATCGGCTAATTGTAATGTGTAAAACTCTCCCAGGAGTAACTCTTACTCGCAGCGTGTATCGGGATCCAACTATCTCATAGAAGATATGCAATGTCATTGCAAATTTCAACACTTGAAATTCCTGATAATTTTGCCCCTAGCGTGCTATGACCTTGACGCATGCTAAACAACCCATAGTCCGCTAGTCAAGTTCAACCCGTACATTTCTTGATTGAATTAAACCCACCCGCACGACCCTTGACGCATGCCAAACAACGCCGTACGAATACCCTAATCCAATCGTATCGTATGCTAGCAGATAAGCACTAGTTAGCTACCGTACACTATGCCTTGACGCATGCCAAACTACCGCAGCACGAATACTAAGTAGTACTTATCTGAAATGACGGAGGGCTACGCCAGGTTTTTCTGAAAACCTATTGCGTAATGAACTTAATATCGTTGTAGAATCAAATGATTTTAAAATGGAGAGTTTTTGAGGCTTTTCTAGTTTTGCTAAAGGGGTCACTCACGGTGAAGGGATCGTCGGCCATTTCCTCTTCGAATGAGGTGCAGGATATATCATATATACCACTATGCAAAGCAAGAACTATAGAAGCAATCAAAAGACAAACCGAGGGTTGTAGCATCTGTCAATTATTGCTCAAGGGGTCACTCCCGGTGAAGGGATCTCGGCCCTTTCCTCATCGAATAAGGTGCAGGATGTTCTACAAGGAACACCGCGATGCAAAGTAAGAACTGTAGCTACCTGTTTTTGAAAATTCGATTCCACAACATCTTTTAGGTTTCTTTTTCTTTCTTCCATTAATCACATTAATGAAGTCCTATCATTTAAGTACCTAAACATCACAGATAAATATGACGTACACTTATGCCATCCGCATTCGCCTTGATGTCCCCTCGTGCACCGTTAGGTTAGGTAACTAACGGCAGAGCAGTGCAGGGCTAGCGCGGGTGTAAAACATAAGTAACGTCTATATAATATATCATATATACTATATATAGTATCTATCACAGCACATCACATGATCACATCACAGATATCGCAGCAGAAGAAACATATGAAACATTGGATATACTAGGACGTCCGTGTTTTTAATACGAGCCAGTATAAAACACGGATTCCACGGTCGCGATGAATAGCCAAACCCACACCCCTAGACCCCTACGAGAGCGGCAAGCAACCCTACCAATTCTAGAGTTAGGAGACCCGGACTCGACTCATCGAGTTGGTCTCCTACTGGACTCTAGAACCCGGTTACTTGTGCCCTCCTCCTTGGGTCTATCCTAGTGCGGAAAAGTAAATAATATACAAATGGTGACAGCAACCTCGACCCGAAAGTGCCCCAATAAAAGAATATTACATACAAATAATTTTACATGAACGAAAATAAAAACTCTCATCTCACATAAAACCCCCGGATATTCAAAACGCGACGATCCAATATAACATATCCAGCAACACATAACATCACATGTCATCAACGTAAGTAAATATACGTATCCCAATTGTCGTTGACATATAGCAACGAAACCGGCGATATCACATATTACACTTACGGTCGCAGAAAAGAAAGTGTAAAACTACAACAGTTGGAATCCGCAACCTCCTTAGACATCACATGCCTAACAATTATAAACCCCGCATTTTAGTCTCTGTATCGAAAACACTTTTCAATATTAAGTTGGGAAATTTAACAAGATTCCCGATATCCTGATCGAATGCTCGTCGCAAAATTTAATAGACGGCCGCACCCCCGGACGCCGTCGACGAAGTGCACTAAGGCGGAACACCGCTGCTGTGACCACCCGAACGGATGCTTTCGGCGACGGGGTTCTTCTACAGTCACTTAGTCGGGGCTATGGGGCATGGCTGTCTATTAAGTTTACCCGGCGAGTATCCGCGTACGCTACGTGATTGCGACGAACTTTTGATCGCATCAAAATTCCGTGGCAACCGATGATTTGAGACTAAACTGCTATGTTTATAACAATCAAATCAGTTATCTCATAACTACTTGTGGATTCCAAATATTGTATCACATTCCAGATAAATAGAAAATGACAAACTTTCCGATCGAACAATCAAACACCCAAGTTCTCCCGAAACAGCTCAACACATGAATAAGTTTAAAAACATTCACTTCATGCCACAGTACCAACGGTCCAGCCGTAGAAGGGTCAAGCCAACGCCTCACATGTGACACGCCGTACTGCCCCAAACCCTAAGGTTCAAAGGGCAGTTCAAGACGGTCACATAATCGAGTTAAGGTTTGTTGTCTTCTAGAGGGACCATCGCGTTACTTATACTACTTAGAACATTATTAAAGTACGGAAAAATCCAACACTTGGAAATTTCCCGGTAGGGGAAAAAGTGGGTATTTACATCCGGTCGAACCTTTTAACATATTCTAAATATCCGGAAAACATTACGAAATTAAATATTCTGATTGAATCATCGAATACAAAATAAACCCCAAAAATACTCAACACTTGAGTCACTGTTAAAAATACCCAGAAAATAGAAACAACAGAGGCAAGAATTACTGTGCAAAAACCCGTCGCTAATTCGATTACCCTGCCGCGGAACCGCCGCCAAAGGTGGGTTATTGCCGCGGTTCCGCGGCCATGTGGAGGACTTAGAGGCTCGTTTTTCATGGTAATTCTTAGAAAAGCGTGTTGAATTTTTTAGATATTTTTAATACAGAAAAATCCCAGATTTCAAAAAATTTCCAGAGAGGGGGTTGATTTTGCGTTTCGGGTTTCGATCGGGGTTTTAACTCCGTAAACACATCGCCTAATGCTCTAGCTAGGCTCTGATACCACTGTAGGTCAGGCAGCCACCCCATCTAATGCGGGTGCCGTGGCACCAACGGGTCCTTCAGCCGCTACATTTTACGCATGCCCCCTCGCGAGGACTACAACCCGCCGAAACACCTTCCAGTCTCCCGACACCCTGGGGGTAAGAGCCTATGCTTCGCCACACTGTCACACAGTGAGAACCCCCCATAGGTCGACATCCAATGCCTTGTAGCTCTGATACCACTGTAGGGTTACTAGGCACACTAAGGAGGCTCTACAAGGCATCGACCATGCCGGATTAAAAAAATTTAGGTGCCTAACAACCCGAAGCAAGAACGTTAACTAGATACAAGGCGAATCAAAAGCTAGTAAATCACATTTACGCTAAAGGAAAGGGACTACAAACTTTGTAGATCCGGTCCTCCACTTCCATAGCTCCGTGACGAAGTCCCTTCGCTGCGATCAACCAACTCCCGCACTCTCGGACGGCTCCATAAGAAAATTGCAACGGGATCGCTTGAAGTCTTCGGTGCCGAAGTTGATCTACGTCGAGGGAATACGGACTCAAGCTTCTACCTCACTAACCATAGAATTAGTGAAGCAAACACCCTGAACTAAAGTGCTAGTCTAGTAGAGGATGGTGAGATAGGAAGTGGGTACTCTTTAGATTTTGATTTCTCACTCTAAATCTTCACTTGAAATTTTCTAGCAAGCTATCTCTTTTTCTTCAAGAAGAAGAAGAAGAAGAAAATAAAAGAATGAAAGAATAAAATCATAATAGAAAATCAAATGAAGACTTATCATAATGCAACCATGGGTGAGGTTAACTCATGTAGAAAATAAACTAGGGTTTAGGTTGATGGTTAGGTTAAGGCATAAAACAAAATGGTAAGACCTTTTTAAAGATGCTAGCATGCTTCATGAAGCTTCTTGCAAAGAAACAAAAAAGCCACCATTTAGTTTTTCCAAAATTAATTAAATAAATAAATAAATAAAACCTTAACCATTAACCTAAACTATGGTTTAAAGCATACACACCAATGTTTGCAAGTATCATCAAACATGATACAATCTTGTGCACAAAAATATATCACATATACAACTTGTGCACATCAAGTGAGAAAATCAATCTTAAGTGAACCAATACTAGTTAATGTAAAGTGATATATCAAATATATAATTATACATTAAATCATTAAATCAACACTTGATTTAACGATCCGGTCATATCGCATATAACCAACTAATATCAATGTATCGACTTATCGAATCAATCCTTGATTCGATAACTAGGTTATATCGCATACAACCAATCGATACAATCATCGCGAGAATTGAATACGGTATCACATACTCGCATCATTCTCGGTCCCGCACATATCACATATGCGCTCCTATCTCGTTTTGCCTAACCCAGTACAACCTCTATGTAGGACTCTAAAGACTCGTCAATACGCCGGCAGTAGGCGATGATCATATCAAGTACCCACAAGCCGTCAGCGGTACTAGCTGGACGTAACGGCTACCCGGGTATTGAGCGATCAGATCAGCAAGCAAGCCCGCTCCAACTCCTACAAAAAGCCTGACAGTGACACTACCGTACAGTCCGGTCTCCTCGTCTGATATATCGCATATCAAGTCTAGGGGTGGTAAACGTCAGACCCCAATAACCGATAAGTCATGCCGATGAGAGGCTCAAAACGGGTCGAGACACTACTGGTAACACTTACCAGTAAATCTCTAAACCATCCCTGGCCAGGGACTTCCCTGTTATGGCCAATCGAGCATAGCGTAACATCAACCCCCAATACCGGGAGAGACGAAACCCCTCCTATCGCTCATTTCCTCCATGTGACTCAGGACTGTACCCAAGAACCACCGTTTTGCATGCCCTCTTGGACATGGTAAGGTGGAAATCAAAGCACAGTGGGAATCACACAAGACTCTATGACGATCTCGGGTCTACAGACTAACCTGTACCAGTGTCACCAGAAAAATGCCATCTGACGTAAGGTATAATACCATCTGGGAGTTCTCGGCGATCCGTCCAGTGTACCCAGTCTCCACTGAGCACCCATATATCATCTCTGATGTCAAACACCAATGGATATGGGATCATCCATCGCCCATCTGTATGGGTCGAGAAGGCATACGCTAGTCTACTCTGGTATATTGATGCCCCGTCACGATACACCCACGACTAGGGAGCTTGAAGGATGTACTTTTGGATTACCATGTCCCCACTAGTATGATCCGCATCATAGTCCAGGTAGTTAAATACACATCCTAAGGGCTTTACCAACATGTAACAGAGAGACAATCAGTATACACGTTAAAATAAAGAGTAACCAGATAGCACACTATCATGTCGAGCAAGAAAGTCCTCCCTATATATGTCCAAGTATCCACTACAATATACATCCTATGTATAGTAATGGTCTCTAGGGCATACATATAACTAACACTGCCGAGTAGGACGTCGTAGCAAGTCTTGGCTTTAATGACATGAAATATGATATCAGTGACGAGCAGCCCAAAGCACATCGTTAATATTTTGGACCCAAGCGTTCGTGATGACTGTGAGTCGAACTTGGAGATGCTAATTTTATATCGGGAAAGGTGCTGAACGTTCATGCAAATTTCCTTCAGCATTCTTACGTTGAGAAGATTGATGGAGGATCCATTGTCGATAAGGATTTTCCCTTGCTAGATGTTGTGGCAGTACCCAGTGACGTATAACGGGCGATTATGTTCGCACGTACCGAGGAGTAGATCTTCATCGCTGAATGTAATATCGGCCGTATGGACTTCTGCCGGTTCATCTTTCATCTTCTCCTCTGCGAAAAAATGTTGGAACTGATCGGGCTCTTGTAATTCCTTGATCGGGGAATCTTTTACCTTTTTGGACAGGAGGAGAGCATCCAATATACTCAGTTGCGAAGGCATTTTCCTCAGATGTGCCAGGACGTTGTAATCTACCTTTCTTTCTTAGGTGGGTCCATTGTGGCGAGCTCTTTTACTACTCTGTCATCGAGGGAAATTTCCTCAGGTATTTTCCCTTTCCCTTTGTCTTTTTTGTTCGAACCTTTATTTGTAGGTCCAAGATTCTTCTTAGGCAACGTGCGGTTACGCAGATGAATATTTTCACAGTTCTTCTCCTCCTCTTCTTTTTCGGATGGGGAGTCTTTGAGGGATGTTTCATCCTCAAAATCGCTCCCGAATGTAGGAACTGGAGGTTTCCCTCCATCCAAATGGATACCAACCATATGACAGTTGCCAGTCATTTGTTCATGCGTGTTCCTCCCACTATTTTGCTGTCAAAGAGCGCGAGCTTCGTGCTGCATTTTCTTGAAGTGTTTTTTATGGGCAACGTATCCTTACCACCACTTCTTAAAGCCACTGCATTTCTCGATGGGGTGGGTGACTCTTCGATGATATAGGCAGTAGTTTGGATGTAATTCTTCTCTATCGAGGCATATGACCCCGGAAGTGTTCTTTATGAGAGGTGGCAGCTTCATCCCTATTGACAGGACTTTGGCGAACCGCTTCTCTGTTTTGTTCCTGCTCTTATTTATTGCAGGTGTGCTTTGGTTTGGTTGGAGCACTTTACGGGTTGTCCTCACCGCAGCTTCTTTATCTCGATGCTGACGCTTAGTCTTTTCATATATGGCTGTATCGCGTTCTCGGTCAACTTTGCTTTTTTGAAAGGCTTCGTTTAGCAGCCTTTCAATCGGGTCTTCTTCTGACAGTTCCAGGGATTTTAGCGCCGATTTTGCCCCCAGTTCCTCTTCGTCATATAACGACGAATGGGAGACCATATGGCAACTTGCTACATGGTCTTCGGTTTCTTCTGATGAGTCATTTCCCACATCATTGACACTGTCTCCGTCCTTAAGAACAAACTTGAGGAATTCTTCGAGAGTGACTGGTGCTCGCGCCTTCTGGTTATACTCCTTCAATGCGGTTATGTATTTTTGTAGATCTATGCGCCTGTCATCATACTCGGCAGACTGTACAGGCTTCTTGGTCTTGTTCATTTTTTTCGAAGACTTTGAAGGCTTAACTTGGGGGTTTTTCCCCTCATCAACAATTTTTGGAGCAGGACGAGCTTTTAGCATCCCTTCGATTATTTTGAGTTCAACTGGGCTTTTCCACATGACTGGTGGACATTCCTGTAGATCCTTCAGTATTCTTTTGGTTTTCGCTGAAAGAATGACTTCCCATGGAGTTTCATCCACGAGTGAGCATGATGCCCCATGCACGTCCACTTTTTTAGGAGTGTCCTTCGGGGGCGGATTTACCTTCCAGTTCTCAGATAGCACGAATTTCCCTTGTTAATACTGGTCCTCAACTCAGTTTTTGAAGACATAATAATCTTTAATTAGGTGACTCACCATTTTGTGATGGGAACAGTAATTAGGGTTGGTCACGCACCAGGTTGGGCTGAACGTCGCGGGTCTGGTAATGTGATAAGGTTATTTCGCATCGCCAACTCGAATAGTCTCCTCATTTTATCATGCAGAAACGAGTAAGAACGTCCTAGTCTTTCCTCCGAGGACAGGCACGGACGCATGTTGTTTTGGTGAGCAGCTGGTTTTGGGCCACTCGGCTGTTGTTGCGTGTTAGCGATGAAGGCCGCTTTTCCTTTATCCTTAGTATTTCGAGGGTCCTTATTTGAGGAGGAAGGCATATGGCCCATTTGGTCCTTTTGGCCAGTTTATCTATCAGAGCCTGAAAGGTTATGAGCTTGAAGAACGTCATGAACTGGGACACAGTCGTTTGATGATCAAGGGCCCTGATGAACATGCCTATGGCAGGAGATTCTTCAATACACTGTTCGCATTTAGACCACAGGTTCCGCCACTGGATCATGTATTGGACCCATATTTCTCCCGGCTTTACCCTGGCATTGATTAATACCGTGATCAGAGTGTGTTCACTCGCACTGGCAAAGCACTGTATGAACAACAGTTCTATTTCTGCGAAGGTTTTCACGGAGTCATTTGGGAGCTCCGAGTACCATTCAAAAACCATTTCTGACAAGCTTCTAATGAACTGGCGAAGTAACAATTTGTCGTCTCCTCTAGTGTTGCCGCACAGAGCTCTGAATTGCGCGACGCGTTGATGAGGGTTGCATGTTCCTTTGAAGACATGGAACTTAGGGATCGTATATCTCGGTGGGTATTTGATTTTGTCATACCAGCCTGGATATGGTCGTCCGTTTCTGACAATTTGGCCGATGGCTTCATTAGCTTGATGAGCTCTTATTTGTTAAGCAATATAATCATCAAGGGCGACCTTAGAGATTGTTTCCTCCATGGCCGCTGATAAGGCTGAAGGAGTGCTTGATGTTTCCCCTCTATCATCCGCGATAATTATCTGCGGATCTTTGGCCGGGAATTCTGGTTGGATTATCATTCCAACCATGTCTTGAAACAAGAGAGCCATCTGTTTATGTTAGCAGCTTTCTCAGTGGCTTCTTTATCCTTTCTCTCGAGAACCCTTGGCAGAAACTCCGTATCGGTCTCTTGCTCTTGGCACTGTTCAGCCTCTTTGTCTGGACTTTCTTTCTTTTCAGTAAGTGCTGACATTTTGGTCAGCATTTCCTGGAGCTTTTGCTGTTGCTCCTGAGCCTTAGTCAGCGATCGAGTTTGCGATCGATCACTCACCAAGGTACGGCTTTCCTCTTTTCTTGAAGCAATGTAGACCGTATGTACGGTTATGCCCCCAGACTTAGGTCTTTCAGATTAATTGCCTTTGAAATTTGCCACGGGCGGTAGAGATTTCTCTAGCCTCATTCTTTAATGAGAGATTGGAGTTGAAAGAGTCGTTGTGACATGCACCTGTTTTGGAGAACTCTCCCATTGTATAGCGAAGGAGTGGTTGTTTTCTTGTCGAACCTTCGATTTCTTTGGTTGACGAGAGTAGTTATTATCAATCACATAGTCTTGGACTTTTTTTCATGCCCTATGAATTTGTGAAGAGAGCCTTTGATAAGGCTGCTCAGGCGGTGGCGGTACAGTAACTTTTGCAGGTAGAGGTGACTTCTTTAGCACCACCGTTGGGGAGTTTTTGCGCACCCTCCTAAACGATTCAAAATTCTTCCCAATTAGAACAGCAGTGTTGACATCCACCATAGGAGCTGGTGGGGTGAGCCCAGAGGGGGGTTGCCCCCAGCTTCTTTCATTCGGCGCTAGTGGTGACGTCGAGCATGCCTTGTTGAAGGGACCCCTTGATTTTGGAAGCGGTTTCATCATGCCCCCGGCTTTGCTGAGGGGTTTCAATCTTCGTCAGCCTATTGAAGACCAACGTTCTTGATAGGAGAACCGGCCAATCTTTCGAAGACTGATCGCCTAATGAGGGAAGCATCTTTACCGGCTTCGTCTGTAGCAGAGTAGGGAGGGCTAGCCATTTTAGGGTAGCTCCTTCTGGAATCACAGGCTTCTTTATGAGCCAGTTTGAGTTCTTGCTTAGTCTGTTGAAGACCGAGATGCCAGAGTTTGACGGCTTGCTGATTGGAGCCATCGTGGCTGCCAGCCGATCAAAGACCGACTTTCTAAAAGCTTCTTCTTGCGGTGTTGAGGCACCGAAACTTACAAGTGAGAGCATGGTCCCAAAGAACAGTCCGGTTGTGGCTTGTGCGACCTGCCGCACCAGCATTGAGAAAATAAAAGCCGTGTTGGGCCCATAGGTCACTTCATCAGTAGAGGTGGAGTAGGAGTTGCTGTTACATGAGGTGAGTTGAGTGCCATTGATTTTCTGCATAGGAGCAAGACACTATGTTTTAGTACCTCGAATCTAAGGGCAACCACAGCGAACCATGATTTTGCTCGCGAAATACGACACATGATGTAGCGTTTTGAAAATCGTTTCGGTGAAATTTCGGAAAATCGGTAAAATGAGGGGGTTTTCTGTAAAAAGTCAAAATACAAATATCTTATTATAAAAATTAAATATACATATTCTAGCCATGTAATTGCTATTATTTGGTGTTTATTGAGCCGCTGGTGAAATTTCAAATTTTCTGAAAAAAATATTATTTTATTATTATTTTAAGCCGTCACTAATACATTTAATTAGGGAAAATTACAAATTGGAATGAGTTGAAACAAATTTTGTGCATCATAAAACATTAAATAAAAATTTATCATGTGGTTTTTGGAACGAAATCATTTGCCAAAACGGTTAGAAATTATTGAAGAAAAGGGGCTTTTTTTTAGCGTAAATGGATGTTTGGGGTATTGTATTTATCATTTTTCATCACTCCACACCCGTGCCCACACCCACACATCCCCACTTACTCCTCCCCATGGCTGAATTCAGCACCCACCATATTTTTCCCCACTTGATTTTCAAGGAAAAAGAAATGAAAGAAAAGAATAGAAAATGGATAAAGTAGTTAGACTTTTGACTTGCTTTGACCTTGACTTTGTCGCCCCCCCCCAATTTTCTCTACCTCCCTCTCTCTCCTCACTCCCATTTCTGGCCGAATCCTTCTCCCCACAGCAGCAGCCCTTCCCCCCCCCCAAAATCCACACTATTTTGCTTCAAAAATCCACAAAAAAGCTTCAAAATCCATACAATTTCAAAGCTTTTTCCAAATCGAACCCTTACCCATTATTTCTTGCCCAAGCAAGCATGGATCTAGGAGCTTGGACGCCATTTTGGGAGGCTAGATTTCAAGCTTGGTCTCTTGATTTTGTGAGGTATAAATCCCAAGCCAAATTTAAATTGTTGAATAGTTTCTTTCATCAAGGTCTATTAAGTTTAAATGCGATTCTAATTGGGATTTAGTTTGTAATGGAAAGAGTTTGAAATCAAGTTAGGTTGTGATCATGTGTTCATGGTTGTGTGATGTTCTTTTTTAGCATCTTAAGCTATGCAACTTAAATTTGTTACTTATTGCCAATTGTAACATGTAAAATGTCCAAATTAAGCTTTTGTGTAAACTAGGGTTTTATAAAATGCATTATATGTGAGGTTAAAAATGTGTTTAGGTTTTTCATGACTTCATTAACTTTATTAAGTGTGGTTTAATACTTTAGATCATGCAAATCTAAGCTAGATTGTAGTTTGTGCATTTTTGCTTTGAAATTGTTAAAAAGGGTATTTTTGTAAACTAGAATATTAGGGTTTTTGGAATTTAATGAGATTAAATTCCGGAAATTGTTTATATGACTTATTTAAGATATTTAATAAATATATTGGCCGCTACATTCATTTAACATCGTGTTTTGTACAAAAACGGCGAATTGTGCTTGCTAGATTTTCGGAAAAATGACTTTATAAGTGAAATTGGCGTTTTTGTGAGTTTTAACCTAGTTTATATTAAAATTAGTGTTCGTGAATGTGCAAATGAGTGTGATTGGATTTTATCGATGGTTTGACGTTCGTACATCGACATCGAGGGTTGGTTTGACTATTCCTGCATGCGTGGGCGATAGGTTTGGACCTATGCGTGATACGCATGCCGATTTGATTTTCGTATGCCGTTTCGATTTCGAATTTAGTTTTAATGCGATATGGTGCGTTATGATATGTAGGTACCTCCATGTGGATTTCGAGGCGACAAGCAAGCACGTGGCGACGTCGGCACCGGCTAGCGAGGACCAGGTGAGTAGATTTATATCTACGGGGAGAAGTCGGGTGGATGGCGTATAGCACCCCCGCAGTCCGTGGTGGTGTATACGGATGCGTATACACACCAACAATTATTATATGTTTTTGGGATTAATAACGGTGCTTAGGATGGATATTAGTGTGTTGGATTATTTTAGCATTGCGAACCCTAGGGTAGTGTTGCACTACACATACACACATACATACTTGCATACATTCCTATTGATATGTGCTCATGGGATTCATTATAGTTATGTGTTCACATGGGTATGGGACTATGTGTTCACATACGGATTGAGGATGATACTTGGGATTGAACTGAGTCGATGAGATTCGATTTGAGGCCGTGAGATCGGTGATATAGCAGGGTTCGTATCTTAGATACGACATGACGTTGTAGCGGGTCCTTGACATAGTGTTTCACACACGTCCATGCTTACGTAGGCGGTATCAGTATGGTACTAGACGTAGATCAGTACCCCGATCATGATATTTGATAAAGAGGATACCAGGTGAATAGTATGATGAATGTGATATTGACCCGTACCCAGATTGGGATGCCGTACGACGGATTTACGTACGAGCTATATTGATGATTGATCCGCACTCTTGACTTGGGATGCCTGATTATAGATATGGTATCGGATATGATATTATTGAGGCGGGATCACCGACTATACATATACAGGTATGTATATGTATCGACTCAGATGATAGGCGGTTTCCTTACCTGTAGTTCAGCTTGTTAGTTCAGCCGTATAGTTTAGTGTAGTTGTTAGATTAGATTAGACTTCTTACCTATTTCAAAAACTAACGAATCGTGGGCATTTTTAAAGACAGCTCAAGGGAATCTACGGATATTTCAAAAACGACGTATCTTTTCATAAAAACACCGTAGCCCCTATTTTCAAAACCCCATGATTCATGTTATTTCAAAAGGCACCATTCGTAGGACTTATATTAGATTATTGCAGATTAGTTATCGTTGTGTCTAGTATTCAGCTCCCGCACATTATTGGTGTTCGCTCTGCCTCGCATATTTATTTTGCTGCATATTCCATTATTGATATCATGCTGTTAGGACACCAGCACCATTACCGATGATGCGTATGTACCACGTACACATACTTGCCGGCTCACACACATCTTCATCGGTAATTGCCATGTCACGTACACTTTAGAGAATATAATTGCTTGACTTAGATTGTTAGCTGGTAGTTTTGACATGATATTAGTGTACTTCCCTTATATGCCATATTAGACATTGTAGTTATTACCTACCACTTCATGCATACTGTTATTCAGTTGTTCATGCCTAGTTCATTATCATTGACATATGCACTTGTGATGATTTCTTGAGATTTATAATATTTCTGGATTTCAGGGAAAGCCGCAAAATTTACAACTTATGATCTTTTAAAATATAAAATGTTGCGGTTTTCTAGTGATGTAAAGTGTCGTCCACCATGAGTTTTTTGTGGTTTTGGAGATCCGTGTCGAGAAGTGGAGGAACCGTCACGGGTACATGGTGGGCCCGGTATGGTACCCCGGGGCAAGATGAATGTGGTGTTGACGTTGAGCCCGGCAGGGGAGCACTACCTACCGGTGATATTACCCGACGCGTCGGATATCCGGAGGATACCGTCGTGGTCTTGAGATGGATGGTAGGGGCCGGTCCGGACTGACGGCGCCCTAGATATTGAGATTGAGACATTGATATTTCGAGACAGTGAGATTTATGTTTTGTGTCGATGCTAGACACTGTTGATACTGATTTCATTATGATACCTCATTTTTAAAAATACGAAGGAAATCTCACTAATTTATGAAAACAGTTTCTTCATTTACATGTATTCTGTTTCATGCATTCATACCTCATTCATATGATATATTGCTACCTGAGGCACTGACACGGGCACATGAAATTTTACTCGGGTTAGATATTACCCTAGTCATTGTTATAGGCTGCCTGTTATACTTATATTTGAGGATATATTATGATCATTGACCTAGGTTGCGTTATTTATGCGATTTTTGTGCGTAGATTTTTTTCTATTCACGAGTTGGCAACTCACCCCCGTTGTGCCCCAGTTTCTTGCAGATTTGCCGTACAGGTTTCTTTACGGCTTGCGGGCTCAGTTTCCTTCGGGTGATTTGCTAGTAGGTGGGTTTACTTGTATCATACCCCCATTATATATCTTGTATATCATTATTCTGTTGTATCTAGAAGTTCCATCAACCAAACATGTATTTATTGAGATAGAGACCAGTGTTGTTTATTCTTTCGACTTTAGAGTCGCTCGTTATATTCTGGTGGTTTGGAGTTTCTTTTTGAGTTTTGATCCTCGCCGTTGGCGTTGTATATTATATTGCTTGTGTGGTTGTGACCGTCGATTAACGAAGAGCTAGCTCCCGCTTGGGGATGCCTTTTTATTGATTTCGTATACTATTCATGTTGTATCCCGTTTGGGGGCCAGTTTTTTACAAAGGAGACTCTGCCGAAATTTTCAGTAAATTTTTGGATGTTTTTAAAACCGCATAATTCGGCTTATGCTTTTGAAACTACTTGCTTTAAGTTGGTTCTTCCTGTACTCTACTACTTTTCTTGGTTTGGATTTCTGGGTTTTCGGTTTACTTAGATTACGTACGCCTCGAGACGTTCGTAGTTTAAGTGCCGGTCATGTTCCGTACTTTCGGGTCGTGACACATGAAGTGTGGAGTGAAAAGAGGAAAAGGTCCCACCGGGCATACCAGAATCTGTTTATCACCGAAGACCGGACTAAGACGTTGGAATGTCTAGCCTGAATTTAGGGGCAGATGCTATTTGGTACATACCCATCCACCTCTCCGAAAATACCAAGTTGATTTATGGCACCGTATATCGGAGGTTTGGACAGATACGACCGTTGTAGCAGACTTCATTAGATTCCCTTTCATTTGTGAGGGGTTTTTGATTATGGTGATGCTTTTCCCTGGAGGCGAAATACCCTGCAGTTAATTACGTTATCGCATTGCAATAACCAATTTCTCCTGCTCCAGTAGTTCACTTCGTGTAGTGTGTTTTTTTTATTTTGGGTTGCCCGTGGATTGTATACGGAGACTATTTTATGTTGTCGCCCATAGGGCGCAGATCAGTCCACAAACAACAACTGAGCCTTTTATCCCAAGCATATGGGGTAGGCTACATGAACCAACATGAGAATCACGCCGGGTCCAGCACATGAATCCTCTGTCTCCACTCACTTCTATCGAACAATATACTTTCATTGAGTCCTTTGGCAACCATATCGTTTCGTATCACCTCCATCCATGTTTTCTTCGGTCTCCCTTTTGCCCTTTTGCCATTACCCATATCGAGAGTATCTATTCGTCGAACCGGTGCTTCCATAGGTCTGCGTCGTACATGACCAAACTATCTAAGACGGTTTTCCCGCATCTTCTCCTCCACGGGTGCTACACCAACTTTTGCACGAATATCCTCATTTTGCACCTTGTCTTTTCTAGTGTTACCGCACATCCAACGAAGCATGCGCACCTCCGCTACGTGCATCTTCTGTGTATGATGCTTCTTAGGAGCCCAGCATTCTGTACCATATAATAAGGCAGGCCGAATAGCGCTCCGATAAAACTTCCCTTTCAATTTTAACGGAAAGTTACGATCACACAAAATCCCTGTTGCACTCCTCCATTTCAACCAACCAGCTTGGATCCTTTGATTAACATCACTATCGATCTCCCCATTCCTTTGGATGATGGAACCTAGATATCTAAACTGGTCGCTCGGTGATATCTCTTGCCCTTCCAATGTTATACCAATATGGTTTTGACTTCTCTGGCTACTAAATTTGCATTGCATATATGCTATCTTGGACCTGCTCAATCTGAATCCCCGAGATTCCAATGTTTGTCTCCATAATTCCAATTTGGCATTAACCCCTGCTTTCGTCTCATTTACTAGAACAATATCATCAGCGAATAGCATACACCAAGGGACCTCATCTTGGATAGTTCTAGTAAGCTCATCCATCACGATGGTAAACAGGAAAGGACTTAATGCAGATCCTTGATGTAAACCAATAGTAATCGGAAAATCACTTGTTAAGCCACCGCAAGTTCTGACATTTGCCACAACTCCGTCGTACATATCCTTGATTATGTCAATATACTTGACGGGGACCCCCTTTTTCATCATTGTCCCCCAAATACTTGAGGGCGCAGATCAGTCCAAATCTGTATATTTATGAATTTAGATTTTGAACTTAGGTTATATTTTCTTTTAATTCAAAAATATTTTATTTTATTTAAGGACTGTTAATCTAGTTTGAGATTAAGATCAACTTAAATAAATGAGTATTTGGACTCAATTTATTTTAACTAAGGATACGTTAGTCTTATTTTAGACTAAGATCAACTTAACAATATTTAAAGATCATCAAATTTTAGTTGAGATCCAACAACAGAGCATTTGGGTTCAGCTGCAAGAAACTTCAGAGAGACTTTTAGCCAATTTGGGCTTGGTCTGCCCAGTCTTTTCTTCTTTCTTTTTTTTATTCAAAAGTGCTAAGCACTTATTTGGGTTCTTTTTACTTAGCCTTTTTCCTTTCATGAAGAAGTGCTAAGCACTTATTTAGGGCTCTGACGCTCACATGTGTATCATGTGAAGCACTCAGTCATGAGCGCTGCCCAATCAGTGCTAAGCACTTAGTCTTTTTGACTGAATATATAGTGCTAAACACTTTTATATGGCGCTCATGTGAGGTGCACGTGAGGCGCTGCCTCATTTATTTTATTGGGCGCTCACGTGAGGCATTGGGATATGGGCGCTGCCCAATCAGTACTAAGCACTTAACTATTTTGATTGAATATGAAGTGCTAAGCACTTTTACTCAGCGCCCACATGTATTTCATGTGAGGCGCTGGATTTCTGTTTTGGACGACCACGTGGGAAGCACATTGTAACAACTCCAATTTCAATGTACAGAAAATTGTTTAAAAATTAATATACACTTGGGGTATTTGTAATCCTGTGAATGCTATAGGTATTTGTTTTGATTTAGAACACCAAGAAAATACTTGTAGCTCATTGGTAAAGCCTTGCACTGCTGTGACATAGCACCAGAGTTCAAATCCCATCTACCACATATTCTTTTTATTGAAATTTCTTTTAATCTTTTTAGAAGCCCAAGTGTTTGCACGTGCACAACACGTAAACTGAAGAGTTACAAATTATTTAAAGATGTGCACTGAAGAATACAAAACGACAAGACACATGGCACCAAACCCTAGCATCCCCCGACGGTAAAAAACCGACGAAACACCCTAAATCCACGATACCGCCGGGCCCAACCGTGGGGAATGCTCCCATCTTCTCACCCGAGCACCCCTTGGCCTACCCCACCCCCTACACTGTTTATCTTTTCTGCAATTAACCAAAGAATTAAAATACCCCATTTTAATCAAATTTTAATGCATATTTTAAATGCAATCTTTAACACACTAAATCCTAATTTCTCCTATAAATACCATACCTCATTTCACCCTTCCTCACTCACAATTCCCTGCCAAAACTCTCAAAAACTTTCAAGTCCCAATAGTGTGCAGGTGGAGTTAGCGAAGAGTGAAGCTCCGACGAAGTTCCGGCGATGATACAAGGAGTTTCCGACGACGAAACGATGCCCCGACGCCTTCCCTAGTTCTCTCTCTCTCCCCCCTCTAGTTCTAAAGCCAATAATTCCTTCTTTCCTTCTCATCTCAAATTCTAAAACTTTCAAATTATAAAACCTTACGGAAGTGGAGTTAATCTGACTTCCGATTCGGTTTTTCTTCAAAACTCAACTTTTCTTAATCTAGAACATACCATACTCTCACATATTGTTCAACAAACATTAATAAATCTATTAAAACAAGTTTCGCCGTAAAAGAATCATTTTTGTAACTTTTATTGCACTTTTACAGAAAAATACCCTATATTTTAGTTTCAACATAATAACTTTATTCCTTGCTATACATTTAAATAACTCACGAGGTAATGACCTAACTCACCACAACACACATCTTTGACATAGTACGATGAATTTTGGGACAATAGAATATGGGAAAATACGACTTTACAAATAAATACCCAAAACCTACAAAACCGTTTTCTTTAAAAATTATATTAATCAATTCCTTGCAATTGCTCATCTACAACCCACTTTTGGGGACCCCGTTCGAGATGGTACGGATTAACATACATTCTCGGGCTTAGTAGAGCGAGTTGCAGACCACCGAAAGGAGCATTCAATCTCGATGGAATTTTTTATATTTTTCTTTAGAAAATGATATTTCTATAAGCAAATAAATAAATTATTTTCATTAAATATACATATATATCTATTATAAAAATATCTATTTTAGTTATATAAATATTCCAACTTTTATAAATCAAAGGAATCTCTATTATATGAAAATACCATCCAAATACAAGATAAGTAAAATATTTAAAGAAAATACCATATACTATGAAACTGGTTCTACTCACTAGAAATTTCACATTTATAAAATATACATTTATGAAAGCCGTAAAGATGATAATTAAATACTTGAGGTGTATTTTGAAATTATACCAGACAATTTTTACATAAAACCCCCTCAAGTTATTGTAACATTTTGGAAAATTATAAATATTACTTTATAATTTTAAATATAAATTTAATAAGTTTACAAAAAAATAATATCGCTTATAAAATTAGACATCGGAATTATATCCGAAAAATGTAATTATATTGATAAATATGAATAAAAGTGTGTGATATCATAAAAATGATATATTAATTATTGTAACATGATATAATATTTCATATTAAGATAAGAACATTTAAGTGTCATGACAAGTATTTCATTTTAAGCATGGATGTAGATTTTACATAAAAGGGTTTTCTTTTTTTTTTTTTTTTGATTATTTTGTAAATGGTTGACATATAAAAACCTAGGTTACACCCTCACAACACCTCACCCTCACCATGCTCACATCTCTCCACCTCATGTTTAAACACTTACACAAACACTTCACAACTCCTCCACCTCCTCCTTCTACCATGCCACCATGCCACCTCCATCTCACCACCCTCCACCTCATGCTTTCTTTACACAAATCCTAACACCTCCATCTTATCTTATTACCATACTTAGAATTCTTTTACCTATTTTAAACTGAACTCAACATAGCTCCTTCAAACTCATAACACAACCAAATTCCCAAGTGTTCATCATATCAAAGAAGGAAACCATGTCATCAAAGTTGTGTACATCATCAAGCTAGAAACTTTACAAACCCCTAGATGCTTCCACAAGCACCTTTTTGAGCTGGATTTTTTTGTGCTACCTCGCTATAGGTATATCTCCTTCTTTCTTTACAATTTCAAATCTGTTCAATATCAGTTTTCTTCTGCAGTATAGAAAAAACATGAACTTTGTGATATCTGTGAAGATATATTTGAATCTGGAACCACTAGGTGTAATCACTAGAAAAACAAGCAACACTATAAGTATCATAAGACCACTAGAAGACCTTACTCAAAACCTGAGACCCCATCTCCATGTTTTGGCCGGCGAGAACCCACAAATATCCGATGTCGCCGGGCCCCCTTAGGTATTTGGTGTTGGTTTTTCCTCTATAGGTTTATTTTGGTATTTTATAAGTTGTTGTATTGTTTGATTTGTGCCAAGATGTATACAGAGAAATCTGGGAGTGATTAGTTAAGGTTTTATAAAGTTTCCGATATTACGATATGGGTTTTTCGTATTTCTATACCGCGCTTGAACCGTTAATGTTTGTACGTTAACAATAAGAATATATTGTCGTTTTGGGTTAAGTATGCTGCAGGTTCTAACCTATGGATGCCTATCTCATTGAGTTTTGATATGATATTTACGTCGATATGATATAACTACGATTATAGGTACGATCGTGAAGGTTTTCGAAACGGAGTTGGCGGACATAGCAGCGTGGATTTCAGCGAGCTCAACACGTTGGTGAGTAGATTTTCATCTACGGGGGAAGTCGGGTGGATGGCGTATTGCACCCCCGCAACCTTATACATATGTTACTATGATATATAGTTAGTTCTTTGGTATTTATTTAGGTTAATGATATTGAAGTCATGTTGCAATTAGTGTATATTCATGTGCATAAGGTGTTATTGGTGGTTTGGTGGATTGGTACGAGGAATCATACCGTACTTGTGATAATGGGATTTGTATGTCGAATAACGGCCAAGTTTCCTTTAGATTCGTAGAGTCACGTTTTATTTCGCTTTAGAACGTAATACTTGAGTGGGCTATACTCTTTTAAAAACTAACAATTCGTTTCCCTTTTTAATGATAAAAGACAAGGATGCGGTGCCAATTTCCAAAACGAATATATGTTTTTAACTTAAAGCAGCTTCCTTATTTCAAAACCGACGTTTCGTTCCATTTCCAAAGATAATGGTATAGCTCATAGCAAGTAGTTACATTTAATAGTTACGCATAGATTTACTTACACGTTCGCGAGATAATTATCGAAGTTATACGTTTCCGTGATAAGAACACTCTGATAGAACACTGCACAACTACCAATGAGTATTATGTTGCATGAGCACATACGCATATGTTACACTACACCTCATTGGTATTGCCGTGTCACTGTAGGATTGTTATACTACGTGATGCGTATTTAGATATCGATACGAGCAGGCTTTATACACTTATAGATCACTCGCACAAATACTAATGATTACCATGTTGTACCAGCACAGACGCGTATGCTACACCACACATCATTAGTATTTTCATGACACAGTAGAATTGATACGTTTATTTGCTTGTATGACTTATTTACGTACTTTACCTTATTATCTATTAAGCATGCAAATACCAGTACCATGGGTATTCATAGTTGATTCTTATGAGCTTTCAGGATGTTTTACTTTTGATGATATATATCAGTGGTATGGGACACTGTTATATATGTATATATATAATATATCATCAGAATTATTTATGCAAGTATTATTATTCTTTACTCGATATTTCTGGATATGATGAGTTGACGTCCACCATGGGCTTGATGTTTTCTGATTGTTTTATTCCGAACCGAGTGGGGGAGATATACGGTTTCGGAATTGCTACTTATTCAGACTGAGTGGGGGATCTTTACAGTCGGAAATATGGTGGACCCGGTCGAGACCGAGGGGCAGGATAGCCGCATTAGAGGCGGGGAACCTAGCGAGGATACTCGATATCGGAGATAGAGATGAGCACGGCAGATATCCAGGGGATACTGACCGGGGTTCGATTAGGCACGGCGGATATCCAGGGGATACCGACCGGGGCCAGGGATATCAGGTGGTGATCATCTGTTGAGATGGTGTCGATGATATCTGCATTTGTGTGTCAGTGATGGAAACGAGATATTTGAGGATTTGCGTGTAGGTGATGGATACGAGGGATTTCTGATTTCAGGTGTCGATGCTGGACATCCATATATATTGATATGTTGCTATCATGAGGTACCCGGTTATATTATAGTTATTGTAGCTGACCAGGACTGATCCGGGAGACAGTACTTGCATATCTCTTTACAGGTAATTGCATACATTAAAAAAGAATTCAAATCGAGATATAGTCTCAGTATTTTGACATGTCTGGTATGACCTTGAAATCATTTAAATTGTAAACCTCTTAAAATTATTCATTAAAACAGCAGGACGTATATTTTAAATAAGATACCTATTTTATTTCATATTATCACGTCTGCTTTTATACCGTGACATATCTATTCCACGGCTATTTTAAAGAAGAGCTTTATATATATATATTTTCGGCTACCTTTGGGCCTATACCTAGATGCAGGTCATTTGCATTTGATATGTTCTACTTTGGGATCACATGATAGATAGTGTTGCATTTACGATACACATGCATAATATATATTATATTAGTACAAGATATGATAGTATTTTATTTATGACCTAGGTATCGTTGAGCATTCGATTTCTACCTTATGATGTACTTTTATTCACTGAGTTGGCAACTCACCCCCGTTGTGCCACTGTTTCTTGCAGGTGTTACCGCTTAGATTATCAGCGGCTTGGGGTACACATTCTTTTCGGTGATTGCTTTGGCAGGTGGGTTACTATTGTATCGTATTCACATTTGTATATTCTTATCTTATTGTATCTAGTAAAACTTCATCAACTTAGAAATGGTATATTGTGGACTAAGAAACGAGACTTAGAATTTGTGTGTTGTGATGTTGCACTCATTGGAGTCGACCATTTTATATTGTTGGTTTTGTTTCGCTTTCTTGTCTTCACCATTGTGCATCGTATATTATTTGCTTGGTTGCTCCCCCGGTTGTGCGTGCAAGCTAGCTCCCGTTGGGATGCTATTTATATTTTTATATTGTAGTGGGTTTATTCAAATTACAAAAGAGATGTTGTCGAATTTCAAAATGTCATAGATGCTTTTCAAACATACTTAGTTACACTTAAATGTTTATTTTAAATTGATCCTATCTGATGACTATTTTAAGCCCCACCTCCAATATTTTCAAAAAGGGTTTAGATTCCGGGTTTCGGCTTACTTAGACCGCGTCGATGTTTTTAGATGTCACGTGATTTAAGTGCCGGTCACGTGCCACATTTGGATCGTGACAAAGTTGGAATCAGAGCGTTTGGTTTAACCTTTGTTTGAGTCTAGGTTTGATTATATGGAGTTTAGGCATGCACTTTTGTTACTTAGACTTTACCTTATAGGACTTAGACTTGACTTTATGGGTCTTATACCCGAACTTTCGTTATATAGGATGACCTTGGTTGATAGAGTAGGTACTAAGTAAAGTGATGTACCGTATATATGTTCCGCGGCATATTTACGATATGATACTTCGCCTAAGTTATCTTAGGATTTATATCTTGAGATCTTCCTTCTGTTCATTCCGTTGATCTATCCTTATCAATGCATGTTGATTTTTTCGGTCACTGTGTTTACATGAGCCGAGATGGCTGCGATTAGAGATACGATCAGAGCAAACTTATCTGGGACAAGGACTGACCAGGATGACATTCCGGTGATATAGAGACATGTTGTTTATTTATATTAGATCGGGTTCTAATATTGAAGCGAGTTTCTTCAGGATCCGTACCATATGGTTGAGTCATTGCTGGAGATCAGCCGGACTTGAGGCATAATGCTTTCCCTTCTCCAAAGATCGTGGTGTTGTGTACTGTTCAGACAGCTGTACCAATCATTGCTGAGGTTATCGAGATGTTGTTTCCAGAGATCAGGAAGTAGACAGCTGCAAATGTGTACAAGTGTAGATGGAACAAAGGGTACGTAGTCATTCAGATGCTGGATGGCTAGGACATTTAATTCGTTGTGGTGCTCCGATGTGAAGTCGGGGAAGTTAGTTAGTTTTTTCCGATGGTTCTTGCTCAGACCAGATGCAAGTCGCTCGAGAAAGAGATCGTGCAGTAAGTTTCCTCCGAAGAATTGGGATGAGTTTACGAAGGTGAGCTTAGCCAGATTCTTGTACAGAGTATCAGAGATGCCAGATTCGTGTCTTTGGAAGTCTTGTAAGGCTCCGGGCATGGTCATAACCAAGTATGACTTGTGTGACTATCGTGATACGCTCCTTAAATTGATGGATTGGGAGAGTAATGGAATAGGAGATTGTTGTGAAGTTCCAGTGGGCAGTTTTCTTCACTGTCGATATTTAAGATTTGATGCATATGCAGCAGCACGTACGCCCAAACTTTCACAGGAAAATTTTAAGGAAATGGCAGTTGATATGAAAAAGAAAGTGGATTCAGAAATGAGTTCCAGTTCTGGGAAGGCTGGATAAATAATATCAGCAGGAGACTTGATGGATTCTTTTTAGGAGTGTTAATAAGTAAGATTGGATCTAGGATCAGTCTTTGGCGCACACGCAGAGATTAGATATCGCCGTCATCAACACGTTGCGAGAGACTGGACTACTGGTCAAGAAGATGTGATGAGAGGTATCAGCATTGGGACTGATTGTGTCATTGCTCTTCACCGGACGATTATATAAAAGAGGTATGACGTTAGAGATCCGCAAGAAAAACTGGAATTCAGAGACAGAGAAAGCTAGACCGGGGCAGTAGGCAATTGGTAATCATTGCTCTGCCAGTTTCGAGTGTTTAAAACACCTTTCGACATTGAAGAAGATATACTTCGATGTTCGTTGTTTTGTTATTTGAGTTTTTATAATCCAAATATTTCGTTTTCAACATTGAAGGAAGGACAACTCAACGTCCGTTATTTTGATTTATGTATTTTGAGGACTTAAGGGTCACGCAAATGTTTTATACACACCAGGTGCACTTGTCGAGATTTTCGTGCACGATGATTGCACTTTGATTGATGATTTGTGCACACCAGGTGCACTAGTTGAGATGTCTGTGCGAGGTGACTGCACTTGATTGGAGTGTTGTGTACACCAGATGCACTAAACCGATATTTTTCCATACACATCAGTTGCACATGATTAAGAGATTATATATATAAATACTCTGTGTATACTCTGTAAGGTTTCGTGCACACCAGTTGCACGTTTTGATATTTTATGCACCCTGATGCACTTGAATTTGATTTTGTGCACCCCGATGCACTTGATACTATTTTGTACACTTTTGTTCCATGCACAGTTGATGCAGTGGATATTGTTTCGTGCACGCCTGTTACACTTAGCGCTGTTTTGTTTTCATGCACACCGTAACGTGTGGTTTGAAATTTACACGCAAACCGTTAGGATTGATTTCGTTTTCGTGCTTTGCACTTGATAGGATATGTTATAGATTTGATTTATAAATTTTCCCTTGGTCGTGTGCTACTGATATTGCACTACGACTATGGCATTGATTGTGTATTTGATATACACAGCGGTTTTCATATTTGGAATTTTTGCACCATAACTGGAGTAATCTTCATAGCAACCGCTAGAGTTACAATTATGTGAGTTGTATATCTTTCGATATTTCATGCACACTGTTGCATTATTTTACGTCTTAGCTCGTGTAGGACTTTGGAGTTCCATTATATCGAGCGGATTTTATGTTTTAAATTTGGACCACGGGGAATTTGTTTTGAATTGAGTTGATTAGATTAAGAAAAATGTTTTAAGAAGGGGATTTAATTTAAATTCGGGGACCAAATTTTTTTAAGGGGAAGAGACTGTGACATTTTGGAAAATTATAAATATTACTTTATAATTTTAAATATAAATTTAGTAAGTTTACAAAAAAATAATATCGCTTATAAAATTGGATATCGGAATTATATCCGAAAAATGTAATTATATTGATAAATATGAATAAAAGTGTGTGATATCATAAAAACGATATATTAATTATTGTAACATGATATAATATTTCATATTAAGATAAGAATATTTAAGTGTCATGACAAGTATTTCATTTTAAGCATGGATGTGGATTTTACATAAAAGGGTTTTCTTTTTTTGTTTTGATTATTTTGTAAATGGTTGACATATCATAACCTAGGTTATACCCTCACAACACATCACCCTCACCATGCTCACATCTCTCCATCTCATGTTTAAACACTTACACAAACACTTCACAACTCCTCCACCTCCTCCTTCCACCATGCCACCTCCATCTCACCACCCTCCACCTCATGCTTTCTCTACACAAATCCTAACATCTCCATCTTATCTTATCACCACACTTGGAATTCTTTTAGCTATTCTAAACTGAACTCAACATAGCTCCTTCAAACTCATAACATAACAAAATTCCCAAGTGTTCGTCATATCAAAGAAGGAAACCATGTCATCAAAGTTGTGCATATCATCAAGCTAGAAACTTTACAAACCCCTATATGCTTCCATAAGCACCTTTTGAGCTGGATTTCTTTGTGATACCTTGCTATAGGTATATCTACTTCTTTCTTTACAATTTAAAATCTGTTTAATATCAGTTTTCTTGTGAAGTATAGAAAAAACTTGAATTTTGTGATATCTGTTAAGATATATTTGAATCTGGAACCACTAGATGTAATCACTAGAAAAACTAGCAACACTATAAGTATCATATGAAGGGTTACCTACGATGGCAGAAAGGTTTCGGGAGGCATCGTCCATGCCAAATTAAAATTTTGCCGATTTAGATAACCTTAAGATAGATCGTCTACTAGAAATAATACGGAAAACTAAAGCAAACAACTTTGCAATATGTAGTGAGCAAGAAATACAACATTTGTAGACCGGTACTTCATATCAAATAGCTCCGTGTAGTAGTCCCCTCCGCTACGATCTCAAAACCCGGACTCTAGAGAAGCTCCGTTGAAGATACGAACGTGCTTGCTTCGAAGACTTCGAGGCCGAAGATGATCTACGTCGGGGAGACACTAACTCAAGCTATTCCTTCACTAGGTCATGAAATTTATGAAGAGAACACCCTATACTACATGACAAGTAGTACAGGATGATGAAGTAGGAAGTGGGCTCACTTTAGAATTAATTTTCTCACACTTTATCTCAAACCACCATTGAAGCTAGCAAGCTTTTTTAGGAGGAAGAAGAAGAAGAAGATGAACTCTTATCAATAACTCATCCAAATTAATTATGTGTGTGGTTAGAAATGCAACCAAGGGTTAAGAATGTCATGCTTAACCCTTTTAGAGAGTTAACCACAAGCTATGGTTAAAGGTTAGGTCAAAAATATCTCAAGCTAGACAAAAGGATTGGATAAAGTCAAAGAAGAAATGAAGCTTCTACAAGCTTTCAATAATTATCAACCATGAAAATTATCCATACTTTTTGAATAACTTAAAGATAAATAAAAACCCTAATCTTAACCCTAGCATGGTTTAGTCTCTACAAACCCTAGTTGCATATGTAACCAAGCATGATACATTTAACATATATCACATATACATCAATGTATCCAATATGAGAAAAGAAATCATAAGTGAGCTAATACTAGTTAATGTAATGTAATATATCAAATATATAATTATACATTAAATTATTAAATCAACACTTGATTTAATAATCTGGCTATAACCGACTAATATCATGTGTAACAACTTATCGAATCAACACTTGATCCGATAACCCGGCTATATCGCATATAACCGATCAATGTCACGAATCGCGAGAATAGAATATGGTATCTCATATCGTATCAATCTCAGTCCTGCACATATCACATATGTGCTCCTACTCTATTTCGCTTGAGCCAGAAAACCCCTGTGTAGGACTCTAAACACTCGTCAATACGCCGGCAGTAGGTGATGATCATATCAAACACCCATAAGCCGCAAGCGGTCTGCTAAATGTAACGGCCACCCGGGTATTGAGCGATCAGAAGATCAACAAGCAAGCCTGCTCATACTCCTGCGAATCCAATCGGTAACACTACCGTACAGTCTGGTATCTTCGTCTGATTTGTCGCATATCTCGTCTAGGGGTGGTAAATGTCAGACCCCAGTAACTCGATAAGTCGTGTCCATATGAGGCTCATAAAGGGTCGAGAAACTACTAATAACACTTACCAGTATATCTCTGAAGCTGCCTTGGCCAAGGACTTCCTCTTATAGCCAATCGAGCACAACGCAATATCAACTCCCTATACCGGGAGAGACGAAACCCCTCCTATCGCTCATTGCCTCCATATGACTCGGGACTGTACCCAAAAGACACCTTTTTGCACGCCCTCTTGGACGTGGTATGATGGGAATCAAAGCACAGTGGGAATCACACAAGACTCTATGACGATCTCGGGTCTACAGACTAACCTGTACCAGTGTCACCAGAGAACTGCCATCTGACGTGAGGTATAATATCATCTGAGAGTTCTCGGCGAGTCCGTCCAGTGTACGCAGCTGAGCACCCGTATACTATCTCTGATGTCAAACACCATTTGATATGGGATCATCCATCGCCCATCTACATGGGTCAAGAAGTTATACGCTAGTCTACTCTGGTATATCGATGCTCTGTCTCGATACACCTATGACTAGGGACATTTGAAGGATGTACTTAGTGACTAAGTTGTCCCCACTGGTATGATCTACATCATAGTCCTGGTAGTCAAGTACTCATCCTAAGGGCTTTATCAACATGTAACATAGAGACAATCAGAGTACATGTTAAGATAAAGTGCAACCAGATAGCATACTATCATGTCGAGCAAGAAAGTCCTCCCTATATATGTCCATGAATCCACTACAATATACATCATATGTACAATAATAGCCTCTAGGGCATACATATAACTAACAATCTCCCACTTGCACTGGGTGTTAGTGTATATGCCCTAGAGGCCATTACTGTATCATACTAGTATGTATATTACTTGATGGAAGCTTGGGATATTCACAGTTGTACAGACAATCTTGCTCAATATAGTAGTATGCTACTTGGTTTGTCTTTTCTTTAATGTGTACATGTGTGTGTTTATTTACTACATCACCTATACGCATTAGTAGAGCCCTTAGGATCTTTGCTTGATTACCGGCGTTGTGATGGCGATCACACTCGTGGGGGCTGGGTAATCTATAAGCACATCCTTACTCACGTCCCTAGTCGTGGGAGTATCGAGATAGGGCATCGATGCTCCGGAGTAGACTAGCGTATGCGCTTCTCATCCAAGCACGGGAGACGGTCTGTCCCACAGCCGTCGGTACGTCGTACTTGAGATAGTATGCGGGTGCTCGTTAGGTTACGAGTACACTGGACAGGACTCGTCGGAAACCGATGGTTGGTATTATACCTATCGTCAGTTATCAGTTCCTAGGTGACATGAGTACAGCTTAGTCCGCTGACTTGACACTGTCACTTCGCCTCGAGTGTGTTCCCACTGTTCTTTGATTACTACCCTACCACGGCTCTACTGAGTCGTGCAAACAGGTAGTAGTTGGGAGCAGTCCCGAAGCACTTGGAGGCAGTGACGGTTAGACAGGATTCGTCTCTCCCGGTATTGGGGGTTGACATCGCGCTGTGTCTAGGAGAGCCATTACACAAGTAGTCCCTGGCCAGGGCAAGCGAGATATACTGGTAGGTTCCAGTGTTATCTCAGGGTGTTCTGGGCTTCACTCCGACACGACTTGTACCGCTATTAGGGGTCTGACGCTTGTCGCCCCCCTAGGCCCGACATGCGATGTATCAGACGAACAGACCGGACTGTACGGAGATTGTCACATACAGACTCAGTAGGAGTTCGGATGGGTTTACCTCATCGGCCTTCTTATCGATATCTACCTGGGGACCGTTACGTACAGCTAGTGCCGCTTGCGGTCTGTGGTTAAACCCACTGCCAGCGTAGTGTCGAGTCTTTAGAGTCCCACACAGAGAGTTTCCCTGCACTGAGCGAAACGTGTAGAGGCCGTATGGTTTTACGCCAGGGCTGTGATCACTTACGTACACTTGTGTGTGTATGGTGTTCGGGCAGGCAGTACTAGTGGGCTTTGGTTTAAGCCGGATCCTAGTATTGCACGGATGGATTTGTTTTGTCTTCTGCGCATCCGCATTCTGCGGAATGCGGATGCAGGTGTGTATGCACAGTTTTCCGGAGTGATGAAGGAGGAGGTGCCTCATTAGGGTTTTGGCAGTTGGTTAGGCCAAAACCGTTATGTGGCGGGCTCATTAGGGTTTTGACAGTTGATTCGGTCAAAACCATTTTGAGGCGGACTCATTAGGGTTTTGACAGTTCGTTTGGTCAAAACCATTATGAGCCGGGGACATTATTTACTAATCCTTTCATTGATAATTATGTTATGGCTAATTACATTGACCATTTGACCATCTTGACTTTGTTGACCATTTGACCAAAGTTGACTAGGATCTTCTTGAAAGATCTAAAGTATTCTTTGGTTTTCTTTTTTCATTTTTGTTATGATAATGGTCATGTCATTTGTAGCCATCACCTTTATCTTGATGTGATTAGTAATGATAATGTTTTGGTATTATTGCAACCATGGTTGGGTTTTCTCTTGGTTAAGCTTTTCATTTGCTCATTCTCATTCTCTCTCTTGAAATGAGAAGCTCCATGGTTGCTAGCTAGCTCCTCCTTCTTCCTCCTCTTGATTTATCTTTTGATCTCATGTGTTGAGAGAAAAAAGATCCCACAAAGACAAAACCATTCATCTACCACTTCTACACAACCTAGGGCTTCTAGATTAGCAATCTCCTTGCCCTAGTTACCTCGGCTCGAGGTGGAGCTCGGTGTACATCTCTCGGGTGGATCGTCTTCGACTCAAGGAGGCCGCGGAGGTGACCAAAGTCCGGATCAACCATTGAGCAAGCAAAGAGAAGAACAACAAGAAGAGAAGAACAACACGAAGTGAAGAGCAATAAGAAGAGAAGGAGTTCAAGTTGAGGTATAACCCCTAACCGAGTAGATAACATCTCAAGTTAGGATGCTAGTGTATTGTTTAGCAAAGATCCGGCTTTTACGGTCCATGTTACCAAGTCCAGAAAAAATTTTGTTTTACCGTTTCCGCAACCCCGAAAGTACCGGGAGAGGTAACGTGGACCTAACAGTGCTATCAGAGCCTAACTAAACATAAACTAGCTTGGTAGTGAAGTGTATCGAAGTTCGAAACGGAAAAATCAAAAAAACCGAGTTACGAAAAATCTGAGTTTCTGTTAAAAATTTTTCTGGTCAAAACAAAATTTGTCATACTCCAAAAATCATCTCAGGGTTTTTAGAAGAAAGCCACCAAAAACGAGCCAGTAACTCGACCAAAGAGCCGCGTTTCCGCGGCAATAGCAAGCTATTGCCGCGGAACCGCGGCCATCCTGGTGAGTCACTGGGTCGATTTTGGTGCAGTGTCTTTCTGACTTGGTTTTAGTATTTTTAAGATGGTTTATATGTGCCCAGATTTTTCAGAATAGAAATTTGTTTTTGGGGGCCTATAAATCCGTATTTTTTCGAATTTCAATATACTTTGACTACAAAGGTTATATATGTGATGTTCATATGTATTGAACGTCGGCTAATCGCTATATGTCGATTAGTCGGGGTTATACATATCTGTGATCTGTGATTGTTGTTGATGGTTTGTGTATATGAACTCGTTGGATTGTCGCGGATGAATAGCCGGGATGGATGTGAGATGAGAGTTTCTTTTTCTTTCATTCATGTAATATTTTGTAAATTGATGTAATATTATTTGTATGGCCGCACAACCGGGTCGGGGTTGTAGCCGTCATTGTATAATTCTTTTTACTGTTTTTGCTCCTAGGATAGACCCATGGAGGGGGTGCACAAACTACCGGGTATCTCGAAGTGCCGAGTGGCCTACTCATAGCGTTGAGGGAGGTTGCTTCGCTTCGGGTACTTGGCGGGTAGTTTGCCGCACCCGTAGGGGTCTTGGGTGGGGTTTTGGCTATTCATCGCGACCGTGTAATCCTCTTTTCGTTGCAGGCTTGAACGAATCGCGGGTTCTTAGTATATCCAAAGTGTTCATCTGTGATCTGGATTGGCTATCATTGCAGTATATCTATATATAATAACTATTTAGGCGTTGCTTATGTTTTACAGCCGCGCTAGCCCAGCCCCCGCTCTGTCGTTAGTTAAGTAACCTAACGGGTGATGACGGGGCCCAGTGGCGAATGCGAATGGCATAAGCGTACGTCATATTTTGGTTGTTTTCTGCAATGGTAGGATTTAAATGATGGGACGCATTAAAAGAACTAATGCAAGAAAATAAACCTAAAAGACGTTGTTGGAACAATTTTTCAAAAAGCTGTTATTACAAGGACGTTCATTTTTGTTTTGCATCGCGGTATTCGGTTGTGAATGCCCAGCACCTCAGTCGACGAGGCAAGGGCCGAGATCCCTTCATCGGGAGTGACCCCTTGGACAAAAGTTTGCGTCAGAGTAATAACTTCACTGTAGTCGATTATTCTTGCTTTGCATCGAGGTATTCAGTTTGGGATATCCTGCACCTCATTCGACGAGGAAAGAGCCGAGATCCCTTCACAGGGAGTGACCTCTTTAGCAAAAGTTTTCGCCACTATATTTTCAAAAAGGTGCAATCATGTTCCTTCAACGATATCAAGTTCATTATGTTAACGGGTTTTTCGCCAAAAACCCAGCCGTAGCCCTCCGTCGTTTCGGATTGATATTATTCAGTATTCGTGCTGCGTTTGTTGACCTAGTCAAGGCGTAGTGAACGGTAGCTAAATAATATTTTTCTATGGATTGCAAATGTGATTGGTTAGGACAGTCGTGCGGCCTTGTTGACCTAGTCAAGGGCACGTACGGGTGGGTCTAATACAATCAGGATTATGACGGGTAGAACTTGTCTAACAGTTTGTGGCTTGTTGACCTAGTCAAGGTCATGAACCGTTAGGGGAAAAAACCACATCGGGAGTTTCAAAAGAACTGAAACTTGCAGATTTAGCATACCTTCTGGAGTGTGGTGACTAGAGTGGATTCTATCTAGGTTATCACACAATGACAGTTGGATCCCGATCCCACTGATGAGTTGGATTACTCTCGGGAGATTATTTCACTTAAACGATCAATGCTATAAACCTAGTAGGTGTCTAGAAAGGTGTTAGCGGGGCTACGCCCCCAGGAAAAAGAGGTTCTTGAATTAAGGAACTTCGCGAAAGCGTTGGAAAACCTCCCTCGAAGTACCGACACTAGCCTGGCTGAAAGGTTAAGCAAGTATTGTGACGTGAATTAAAACCCGACTAGTTCTTCTTTTAAAAGGGTTTTAAGAAGAATTTGAGTAAACAGTTGGAGACATCCTGGTTAGATAAATTAATAAACCAATCTAATCTTGCAAGAGCATACGCTGAGTGTTTCTTTTCTCTCTCTTCTGGCAGCAACCTTTTCACGCCCTAATCAAGATAATAAAATGTATCGCTTGACCGATCCGAATTCTTATTCGGGACTGGGGAAAGTTGGTTCAGCTCTAACTTGTGACAACAGTCATGAGTATGAGAATGGGAAAGGGGATTGTATGGATTTTCAGGATACCCAGTTGAAGAAGAAGCATGGTTTTGCATCTACTTCAGGTGTTCTTGTAATTGAGAACTGTTTTACGGTCAGCCCTACCTCCTGGGTACTTGATACCGGATCAGGATCTCATATCTGTAATTTATTGCAGGGACTGAGAAAAAGTAGGAAAGTTGCACCGGGTGATATGTCGCTCAGAGTAGAGAACGGAGCACAAGTTAATGCGGCAGCCGTCGGTGAATATCACCTAGTATTGCCAAATGGCAAGACTATGATTTTGAACGATTGCTACTATGTACCCTCCATGGTTTGCAACATCATATCAGTTTCTTTACTCGATAAAGATGGATATAACTTTGTTCTTGAAAAGAATATCATGAACATTTACCTTCATAAGGTACTGGTTGCAGAGGGTACACTGTGTAATGGTATCTACGTTCTAAATCAGAATACAATTCTCAATATACAAAACACACGCAAGAGGAAGAATTCAGATATGAATGAATCCTACTTGTGGCATTGTAGACTTGGTCATATCGGAGAGAAAAGACTGAGTAAGTTGCATAAAGATGGACTCTTGAATGCGTTCGAGTTTTCATCTTATGAAACTTGTCAGTCTTGTCTCAAAGGGAAGATGACCAAATCTCCGTTCACCGGACATGGAGAAAGAGCAACCGAGCTCTTGGGACTTGTACATAGTGATGTATGCGGTCCGATGTCTATACATGCAAAGGGTGGGTTCTCGTACTTCATCACATTCACTGACGATATCTCTATGTTCGGATATGTGTATCTGATGAAACACAAATCTGAAGCTTTTGAGAAATTCAAGGAATTTAGAAACGAAGTAGAGAACCAGACAGGCAAAAGTATCAAGATCCTCCGGTCTGACAGGGGAGGGGAGTACTTAAGCACGGAATTCCTAGATTACTTAAAAGAGAATGGTATTCTCTCTCAGCTTACTCCTCCTTATACACCACAGCACAACGGTGTTTCGGAGCGGAGGAATCGTACCCTACTGGATATGGTTCGCTCCATGATGAGTAATGCCGAGTTGCCTCTTTCATTTTGGGGACATGCGCTATTGACAGCAGCATACCTATTGAATGATGTTCCGTCTAAATCAGTGCCTAAGACTCCGTTCGAGATATGGAATAGAAAGAGGCCATATCTTAAAAGATTTAAGATATGGGGTTGTCCGGCTTATGTTAAAATGCATAAACCGGATAAACTAGAGGCACGGTCAGTTTTATGTAAGTTTGTGGGATATCCAAAGAATGGTTATGGATATCTATTCTACCACACCGAGGAACAGAAGGTGTTTGTTGCTCAGCATGCCGTTTTCTTAGAAACGGAGTTTCTTGCAAAAGAAATTAGTGGGAGCACGGTAGAATTGGAAGAAATTCAGCGACCACAAACTGAAACTGAAAATTTGACAGAACCTCAGGATTCAATAACCCCAGACGAACCTCAGCCACTCCACAGATCTGGTAGGATTTCTCATCCGCCCGAGAGATACTACGGTTTTCTCATAGACGGGGATCGAGAGGATTGCATCTTGGAAGAAGATGACCCTACCAGTTTCAGGCAGGCCATTATCAGTAGGGACTCTGATAAGTGGCAGGAAGCAATGCAATCCGAAATGGAGTCCATGTATGCCAATAAAGTGTGGACCTTGGATATTGCTCCACCTGGGATAAAACCCGTTGGATGCAAATGGATCTACAAAAGGAAACTTGGTGTAGATGGGCAGGTGGAAACCTATAAAGCTAGACTCGTTGCAAAAGGTTTTCTTCAAAGACCTGGCTTGGACTATGATGAAACTTTTTCTCCGGTGGCTATGCTTAAATCCATTCGGATCCTACTTGCCATTGCTGCCTTCCATGACTATGAAATCTGGCAGATGGATGTTAAAACGGCTTTCCTAAACGGTTGTTTGGAAGAGTGCGTTTACATGGATCAACCAGAAGGTTTCGTAGACAGTGGGAGCAGCGGAAAGGTGTGCAAGTTGCTTAAATCCATTTATGGATTAAAGCAAGCATCGCGGAGCTGGAACATCTGTTTTGATGAGGCAATCAAGGAATTTGATTTCACCAAAAACGAAGATGAGCCCTGTGTATATAAGAAGATTGTAGGACGAACTGTCGTATTCCTAGTCTTGTACGTGGACGACATTCTTTTGATAGGAAATGACATTCCTATGCTACAATCGGTCAAGCTATTTTTGTCACAAAGGTTCTCCATGAAGGACCTGGGTGATGCCTCGTACATTCTGGGGATCAAGATCTATAGAGATAGATCCAAGAAACTATTGGGACTTTCACAGTCCAGGTACATAGAGACCGTACTAAAGAGATTTAGTATGGAGGGTTCCAAGCGTGGTAACATACCCGCATTGCACGGAATTACCCTCTCCAAGAAGATGTCTCCTAAGACTGACGAGGAGAGGGTTCGCATGAGCACTATACCCTACGCTTCGGCGGTAGGATCTATAATGTATGCGATGCTATGTACAAGACCAGATGTAGCTTACGCGTTGAGCGCGGTAAGCCGGTATCAGTCGGACCCAGGGGAGGACCATTGGACAGCAGTGAAGAACATTCTCAAGTACCTGAGAAGGACTAAGGAGATGTTCCTGGTTTACGGTAATGGAGACCTCAGGGTCGAGTCCTTTACCGATTCAAGCTTCCAGAGTGACAAAGATGACAGCAAGTCTGTCTCGGATTTTGTGTTTAACCTCAACGGAGGGGCGGTATGTTGGAGGAGTTCCAAGCAGGATACCGTCGCAGACTCGACGATGGAGGCTGAATACATTGCTGCAAACGATGCCGCAAAAGAGGCGGTCTGGATAAAGAAGTTCATTAGTGAACTTCAGGTGGTTCCGTCCATTGTTGACCCAGTACCTTTGTATTGCGATAATAATGGGGCTATAGCTTTAGCGAAGGAACCAAGGTCCCATCAGAAATCCAGGCACATCTTAAGGCGGTATCACCTGATCAGGGAGATCATTGATCGCCAGGAGATCGAGGTGCGGAGAGTGGACACAAAGGACAACACTGCGGACCTATTCACAAAGGCTTTACCCCAGACTCAGTTCGAGCGGCTGATCGAGATGATAGGTCTTCGATACGCCAGTACATGGCCTTAGTGCAAGTGGGAGATTGTTAGTGTATATGCCCTAGAGGCCATTACTGTATATTACTTGATGGAAGCTTGGGATATTCACAGTTGTACAGACAATCTTGCTCAATATAGTAGTATGCTACTTGGTTTGTCTCTGCTTTAATGTGTACATGTGTGTGTTTATTTATTACATCACCTATACGCATTAGTAGAGCCCTTAGGATCTTTGCTTGATTACCGGCGTTGTGATGGCGATCACACTCGTGAGGGCTGGGTAATCTACAAGCACATCCTTACTCACGTCCCTAGTCGTGGGAGTATCGAGATAGGGCATCGATGCTCCGGAGTAGACTAGCGTATGCGCTTCTCATCCCAGCACGGGAGACGGTCTGTCCCACAGCCGTCGGTACGTCGTACTTGAGATAGTATGCGGGTGCTCGTTAGGTTACGAGTACACTGGACAGGACTCGTCGGGAACCGATGGTTGGTATTATACCTATCGTCAGTTATCAGTTCCCAGGTGACATGAGTACAGCTTAGTCCGCTGACTTGACACTGTCACTTCGCCTCGAGTGTGTTCCCACTGTTCTTTGATTACTACCCTACCACGGCTCTACTGAGTCGTGCATACAGGTAGTAGTTGGGAGCAGTCCCGAAGCACTTGGAGGCAGTGACGGTTAGACGGGATTCGTCTCTCCCGGTATTAGGGGTTGACATCGCGCTGTGTCTAGGAGAGCCATTACACAAGTAGTCCCTGGCCAGGGCAAGCGAGAAATACTGGTAGGTTCCAGTGTTATCTCAGGGTGTTCTGGGCTTCACTCCGACACGACTTGTACCGCTATTAGGGGTCTGACGCTTGCCGCCCCCTAGGCCCGACATGCGATGTATCAGACGAACAGACCGGACTGTACGGAGATTGTCACATACAGACTCAGTAGGAGTTCGGATGGGTTTACCTCATCGGCCTTCTTATCGATATCTACCTGGGGACCATTACTTACAGCTAGTGCCGCTTGCGGTCTGTGGTTAAACCCACTGCCAGCGTAGTGTCGAGTCTTTAGAGTCCCACACAGAGAGTTTCCCTGCACTGAGCGAAACGTGTAGAGGCCGTATGGTTTTACGGCAGGGCTGCGATCACTTACGTACACTTGTGTGCGTATGGTGTTCGGGCAGGCAGTACTAGTGGGCTTTGGTTTAAGCCGGATCCTAGTATTGCACGGATGGATTTGTTTTGTCTTCTGTGCATCCGCATTCTGCGGAATGCGGATGCAGGTGTGTATGCACAGTTTTCCGGAGTGATGAAGGAGGAGGTGCCTCATTAGGGTTTTGGCAGTTGGTTAGGCCAAAACCGTTATGTGGCGGGCTCATTAGGGTTTTGACAGTTGATTCGGTCAAAACCATTTTGAGGCGGACTCATTAGGGTTTTGACAGTTCGTTTGGTCAAAACCATTATGAGCCGGGGACATTATTTACTAATCCTTTCATTGATAATTATGTTATATATGGCTAATTACATTGACCATTTGACCATCTTGACTTTGTTGACCATTTGACCAAAGTTGACTAGGATCTTCTTGAAAGATCTAAAGTATTCTTTGGTTTTCTTTTTTCATTTTTGTTATGATAATGGTCATGTCATTTGTAGCCATCACCTTTATCTTGATGCGATTAGTAATGATAATGTTTTGGTATTATTGCAACCATGGTTGGGTTTTCTCTTGGTTAAGCTTTTCATTTGCTCATTCTCATTCTCTCTCTTGAAATGAGAAGCTCCATGGTTGCTAGCTAGCTCCTCCTTCTTCCTCCTCTTGATTTATCTTTTGATCTCATGTGTTGAGAGAAAAAGATCCCACAAAGACAAAACCATTCATCTACCACTTCTACACAACCTAGGGCTTCTAGATTAGCAATCTCCTTTCCCTAGTTACCTCGGCTCGAGGTGGAGCTCGGTGTACATCTCTCGGGTGGATCGTCTTCGACTCAAGGAGGCCGCGGAGGTGACCAAAGTCCGGATCAACCATTGAGCAAGCAAAGAGAAGAACAACAAAAATGAAGAGCAACAAGAAGAGAAGGAGTTCAAGTTGAGGTATAACCCCTAACCGAGTAGATAACATCTCAAGTTAGGATGCTAGTGTATTGTTTAGCAAAGATCCGGCTTTTACGGTCCATGTTACCAAGTCCAGAAAAAATTTTGTTTTACCGTTTCCGCAACCCCGAAAGTACCGGGAGAGGTAACGTGGACCTAACACTAGGGCCATCTGTTATAGTATCTCATACCCAACAATCAGCAGTGGTTGAAGTATCTCATACTCAACCATCCCATAAAAGTCTCTCCTGGGAATAGGCCTTTGTGAGTGGATCCGCGCTGTTCTCTTCTGTATATACTCTCCTAACGTTGATCTCCCTGGAGATCAACCATCTCCATGATCAGGTGATACTGCTTAAGAATATGTCTGGATCACTGATGGGACAGGGGTTCCTAGGCCAAAACCATAACTCCATTGTCACACAATGGTAGGAACGAAATTCATCTCATGAACTAATATATATCCATACCACATCTTTGGTAGCATCCTAGATAGCCATGTATCCAGCCTTTATCGTTTAGTTTGCCACAGTATCTAGCTTGGAACTCTTCCAACATACCGTTCCTCCACTGAGAGTAAAGTCAATGCCTGTGACTGACATTCAGTCGACCTTACCATCCTAGATCCTATCCAGTGATTTTCCCTGGATCTATTGATACTATCTCACTACACCTAGTGAGAATCCTAACATCCAATTAGATCTATCTCATAGATCCAAAACCCAAAATTTAGGAGGTACCATCTTGATCCTATATGGAGAATCCTTGTGATAAGAGGAGATTGACCGAGCGTAGCATAGGAAACTCCTTTCCTATCAAGAGCATGTCATCCACGTACAATACGAGGATCATCACCATACTCCCTACTACCTTTTTGTATATATAAGGTTCATCTACCCATTTTGATGAAGCCAAACTCTTTGACTACCACATCAAAACAGATGTTCCAACTCCGCGATGCCTGCTTTAACCCATAAAGCAACTTGCACACATTTCCGCTGCTCTCACTGTCTACGAAGCCCTCTGACTGTGTACTTATAGACGCTCTCTTCTAAATCATCATTTAGAAAAGCTGTCATAACACCCAACCGCCAGATATCGTAGTTATGGTATGTAGCAATGGCAAGTAGGATCTGGATGGACTTAAGCATAGCTTTGAAAGTATTAACTTTTCCATGTACACCAAGTAATCTTTTCAAGATATACTTGCTCCTGATGGGGATTTAACCCTTCAGATAAAGCAACCAAAGTTCATACTTTATTGGTGTATATAGATTCCATCTCAGATCGCTTAGCATCCAGCCATTCTCACAGAGTCCCCACTCCTGATGGCCTGCTCGAAACTAGTTGGGTCATCATCTCATGATACAATCCTCGCTCCCACTGTCATAGAGAAACCGAAGTATCTCTCAAGTGGATGAGGAACCCTACTAGATCGGCAGAGAGGCCGAGGTTCGTTGGAAGCTATTGAATCCTCTGATTCTACCAAATCATCAGCTGTAGTTTGTATAGCTGGAACTCTTTCCAGTTCTACCTCATGATCACTAATTTCTTCACAAGAAATTCCCTTTCAAAAATGTGGCATGCCGAGAAACAAAACACCTTTTTCTCCTCAGTTTGGTAGAAGATATTCTCTTGCGAATGCTTGGGATATCCAACAACCTTCCACAGAACTGACCTTGCCTCGAGCTTGTCCAGATTTTGCTTTTAGACATAGGCCGGACAACCCCAAATCTTAACATCCTTAAGAGATGGTCTCTTCCCATACCATATCACAAATGGAGTGGTAGGCACCTGATTTGGTTGGAACCATATTCAATATGTATGCAGCTTCTCAAGTGCATAACGCCAAAAAAGGAAATAGGAAACTCAGTAATACTCATCATAGAGCACACCATATCACATAGGGTGCGATTGCTCCGTCCTGATATGCCAACGTGCTGTGGTGTATGCGAAGGAGTAATGCTGAGAGAGAATCTTATTCTCTTGTAGAATAGTCCAGGAATTCCATACTCAAGTATTCTCCTCCCTGATCTAATCATAGGACATAATACTTATACCCATTTTGGTTCTCTACTTCTAACCTATATTCTTTGAATATCTCAAAAGTTTCAGACTTATGTTTCAACAGGAACATATGTTCGAATCTTGAGAGATCATCAGTGGAAGTAATGAAGTACAAAGAACCTGTCCTGGCATGTGTAGACAGGGGACCCACATACATCACCATGTATCAATCCCAAGAGTTCACTAACTCTTTCTCTGTTTCCAATAAACGGAGCTATAGTCATCTTATCTTTGTGACATGACTAGTAAGTTTCACAAGATGTAAATTCAAACAGATTTAAATATGCATCTAAATGTAACTTAGCTAGTTGGATCGCATTGATATGACCTAGTCTACAATACCATAAGAAGGATTCATTCATTTCCGAACTCTTCCTCTTATGTGTGTTCTGTACGTTAAGAACTGTAGTTTGATTTAGAACGCTATATGCTTTTAGATAACGTGCCTGGACCGATCAACTCTTGATATAGGAAATGTTCAAAACATTATCCAACAATACAAAATTATATTCTTGTTTACTAATAAAGAGACTGATATGATGTTGTATGTCAGGTTCGGTATCTAATAACATTCGTTCAGAATCAATGTATTTGGTAATACAGGGTGATAACTGCCAACAAAGTTGGCTGCAACACTTGCACCATTTCTAACTCTTGAAACTTATCACCCGTTCTTAGTTCTCTACCTATCTGTAGTCCAAGTAACATATTACATATATGGGATCCTGATCCAATATCTCATACCCAGGACGTAAAGGATACTGAGAAACAGTTCTCGGTAATGAATACACCCGAAGAAGATGTATCAACATACACTTTCTTCGTTTGGGTGGCACGGGAATTCTGGTAATCCCCTATTTCCTGCTCGGTCTAATAACAATTTTAAGTTGGAGCGGGACCAACGTTCCTTAACGCAGTATAACAAGCGGGTTCGGTCAATACATCCGTATTATTATCTTGATTAAGGCGTGATATGGTGGCTACCTGGAGAGAGAGAAGAAAACACTTAGCGTATGCTCTTGCAAGATTAGATTGGTTATTATTTTATCTAATCAGGATGGCTCCCACTGTTTTAGTCAAATCTTCGTTCAAACCCTAAAAGGAAAGACTAGCCGGGATTAATTACACCCTACAAGTTCGCCAATCTTTCGGCCAAGCCAGTGTCGGTACTTTGAGGGAGGTTCCCCGTGCTTTCGCACGGACCTAATTAAAATAAACCTCGTTTTCCCAAGGGCGTAACCCCGTTTACACCTTTTTAGACACCTACTTGATCGGCTAATTGTAATGTGTAAAACTCTCCCAGGAGTAACACTTACTCGCAGTAGGTATCGGGATCCAACTATCTCATTGAAGGTATGCAATCTCATTGCAAATTTCAACACTTGAAATTCCTAATAATATTTTACCCCTAGCGTCCTATGACCTTGACGGAGGTCAACAAACTATAGGCTACTAGTCAAGTTCAGCCCGTCATTTCCTGATTGAATTAAACCCACCCGCACGACCCTTGACGGAGGTTAAAAAGGCCGCACGACTACCCTAATCCAATCTGCATCATATGCATAAGCAGATAAATACTAGTCAGCTACCGCATACTACGCCTTGACGGAGCTCAACAAACGTAGCACAAATACTAAGTAGGACTTATCTGAAATGACGGAGGGCTACGCAAGTTTTTAAGAAAACCATGAGCGTAATGAACTTGATATCGTTGTAGAATCAAATGATTTAAAATGGAGTGTTTTTTAGGCTTTTACTAGTTTTGCTAAAGAGATCACTCCCGGTGAAGGGATCGTCGGCTCTTTCCTTATCGAATAAGGTGTAGGATATCACAATACCACCGTGCAAAGCAAAAACTAGAAAAGAAATCAAAAGACAAAACCGAGGGTTGTAGCATCTGGCAGTTATTGCTAAAGAGGTCACTCCCGGTGAAGGGAACTCGGCTCTTTCCTTATCGAATAAGGTGCTGGATGTTCTACAAGGAACACCGCTTTGCAAAACAACAACTAGAGCTACATGTTTTTGAAAATTCGATTCCACGACATCTTTAGGTTTCTTTTATTTCATTAATCTCATTAATGAAGTCCCATCATATAAGTTACCTAAACATCACAGATAAATACAACGTACGCTTATGCCATCCGCATTTGCCTCGATGTCCCCTCGTGCACCGTTAGGTTAGGTAACTAACGGCAGAGCGGGGCAGTACTAGCACGGGTGTAAAACATAAGCAACGTCTATATAATATATCACATATACTATATCCTATATCTATCTAAACATATCAAATGATCACATTACAGATATCGCAGCAGAAGAACAACATATGAAATATTGGATATACTAGAATTTCCGTGTTTTATTTTAAGCCTATATAAAACATGGATTCCACGGTCGTGATGAATAGCCAATCCCACACCCCTAGAACCCTACGAGAGCGGCAAGAAACCCTACCAATTCTAGAGTTAGGAGACCCGGTCTCGACTCTTCGAGATGGTCTCCCACTGGACTCTAGAACCCGGTTACTTGTGCTCTCAGCCTTGGGTCTATCCTAATGCGAAAAAGTAAATAATATACAATGGTGACAGCATCCTCAACCCGGAAGTGCCCCAATAAAAGAATATTACATACAATGAATTTTACATGAATGAAAATGAAAAACTCTCATCTCACATAAAACCCCCGGTTATTCAAACACGACGATCCAATATAACATATCCAAGCAACACATAACACCACATGTCATCAACGTAAGTAAATATGTGTATCCCAATTGTCGTTGACATATAGCATCGAAACCAGCGATACACTACATATTACACTTACGGTCGCAGAAAAGAAAATAAAAAACTACAACAGTTGGAACCGCAACCACCTTAGACATCATAAACCCAATGTATCACATACTTTGGATTTCATGCCTAACCAAATGAATTCCTTAGACATCACATGCCTAACAATTATAAACCCCTCATTTTAGTCTCAATATCGAAAACACTTTTCAATATCTAGTCGGGCAATTCAACAAGATTCCCGACATCCTGATCGAATACTCGTCGGAAACTTTAGTAGACGGCCGCACCCCCGATGCCGTCGACGAAGTGCACTAAGGTGGAACATCGCTGCCGTGGGCACCCGAGCAGATGCTTTTGGCGACGGGGTTCTCCTACAGTCACTTGGTCGGGGCTATGGGGCGTGGCTATCTATTAAGTTTAACCGGCGAGTATCCGCGTACGCTAGGTGATTGCGACAGACTTTTGATCACATAAAAATCCTGTGGCAACCGATCATCTGAGACTAAAATGCTAAATTTATAACATTCAAATTAGTTATCTCATAACTACTTATGGATTCCAAATATTGTATCCCATTACATAATATCCGGACGACGATAAACTCTTCTATCGATTCATCAAAGTCCCACAATTTCCCGACAGCTCAACACTTGAGCACAATTTTAATAATACCCAGAAGATGCCACAGTGCCTATGAACCAGCCGTAGAAGGGTCAAACCAACGCCTCACAAGTGAAACGCTAAACTATCATAAACCCTAGGGTTCAAATGATGGTTTTGACGGCCACATAATCGAGTTATAGTTTACATTCTTCTAGAGGGTCCAAAGAATCACTTGCATGTTTTTCCGAATACGTTTAAATTGGAAAAATGGGGTTTTGACATTCGATCGAACTTTTTAACATTGTCTAGACAATATGCGAAACACCCGAAACAATGTTAAAACTACGAATACGAAACACTCCGAATTGCTTATAGTGTAAAATTACATCACATGCAAAATTAGCAAAAATATGTAAGTCCACGTTGCCCACCCCGGTACTTGCGGGGAGGCGGAAAACGGAATAAAAATCGGATTTTTATGAGCTTAGGCAACATGGACTACACTATGAAGGATCTTTGCTAAACAAAAACTTGCTAAAGCTAACTAGAAACTAGCTAAGTGCTAGAAAGGTTATACCTATGGTCTTTATGTCCTTTTCTCCTTGCTCCTTGGAGTAGTGGAAGGAGGTCACCTTGTCGTCTTCTCCCGTCAAAGAAAGATCCACCCGAAAGCCTCAATCTTTGGCTTCAACTCCAAGCTAGAAGTAACTAGGGTTCAAGAAGTGCTAGTCCTTCAACCCTAATTGAGAGTAGAGATGATCAAGAGAGGGTTTTTCTCAAGCTCAAGTGTTTCTCAACACATGCGAGGGAAGAGCTTGAAGGAGAGGATGAACAAGAGAGAGAAATTAAATGATAGAATGATAATAATGTGAACCATTCTCACTAATATGTGTATATTATTTTAAATAAATAATTAGCTAGATAATTTTCATGGTTAATCATGACATGACCATTATCATTTCAATTTGCAAGGATCAAAAAGTATCTTCCAAATGAAATGATGATGGTCAAAGTGTCAACCTAGGTCAATAAGTCAATGAGGTCAAATGGTCAACAACCATAACCATGCACAATTATTAAACTAATTATCAATTAACTATAATACACACATAAGCATTAGGGTTAATAAAATGACAATAGCCATTAACCCTAATCAAGGTCCTCTCCCTCGGTCTCAAACAACTGTGCATACGTACCCGCATTCGTGATCCGAGGAACACGAATACAAAGAGAAAAACCAATCCCAAATCATATACTAGGATCCGGCTTAAACCAAAGCCCGCTAGTATAAACTGTCCGGACAGCAAACGTGCACAAGTGGGCGGATGCGAACGAACCCTGTCGCAAAACCATGCGACCTCTACTCATTTTGCCTAAAGGCGAATAGCTCTCTGTGTGGGACTCTAAAGACTCGACACTACGCTGGCAGTGGATTTAACCACAGACCGCAAGCGGCACTAGCTGTACGTAACGGTCCCCAGGTAGATGTCGATAAGAAGACTGACGAGGTGAACCCCATCTGAACTCCTACTGAGCCTGTATGTGACAATCTCCGTACAGTCCGGTCTGTTCGTCTGATACATCGCATGGCGGGCCTAAAGGGGCGGTGAACGTCAGTCCCCTAATAGCGGTACAAGTCGTGTCGGAGTGAAGCCCAGAACACCCTGAGATAACACTGGAAACCTACCAGTATATCTCGCTTGCCCTGGCCAGGGACTACTCGTGTAATGGCTCTCCTGGACACAGCGCGATGTCAACCCCCAATACCGGGAGAGACGAATCCTGTCTAACCGTCATTGCCTCCAAGTGCTTCGGGACTGCACCCAAAAAGTACCTGTTTGCACGACTCCTTTGAGCCGTGGTAGGGTAGTAATCAAAGTGCAGTAGGAACACACTCGAGGCGAAGTGACAGTGTCAAGTCAGCGGACTAAGCTGTACTCATGTCACCTGGGAACTGATAACTGACGATAGGTATACTACCAACCAACAGTTCCCGACGAGTCCTGTCCAGTGTACTCGTAACCTAACGAGCACCCGTATACTATCTCAAGTACGACGTACTGACGGCTGTGGGACAGACCGTCTCCCATACTGGGATGAGAAGCGCATACGCTAGTCTACTCCGGAGTATCGATGCCCTGTCTCGATAGTCCAACGACCAGGGACCTGTATAAGGATGTGCTTATAGATTACCCAGCTCCCACGAGTGCGAGCGCCATCACAATGCTGGTAATCAAGCAAAGATCCTAAGGGCTCTACTAATATGTATATCAGCGATATGCTAAAAGAAACACATGCACATATTGAAGTAGAGACAAACCAAGTAGCATACTACCATTTCGAGCAAGATTGTATATACAACTGTGAATATCCCAAGCTTCCATCAAGTAATATACAAACTAGTATGATACAGTAATGGCCTCTAGGGCATATACACTAACAATCTCCCACTTGCACTAAGGCCATGTACTGGCGTATCGAAGACCTATCATCTCGATCAGCCGCTCGAACTGAGTCTGGGGTAGGGCCTTCATGAGTGGATCTACAGTGTTGTCCTCCGTATTTATTCTCTTCACCTCGATCTCCTGACGATCTATGATCTCCCTGATCAGGTGGTACCGCCTCAAAATGTGCCTGGACTTCTGATGGGACCTAGGTTCCTTCGCTAAAGCTATAGCTCCGTTGTTGTCGCAATACGGCGGTATTGGACCAACAATGGTAGGAACAACCTGAAGCTCTGTGAGGAACTTCTTTATCCAGACAGCTTCCTTTGCAGCATCGCAAGCAGCTATGTACTCCGCTTCCATAGTTGAGTCAGCAACGGTCTCCTGCTTGGAACTCTTCCAGCAAACCGCCCCTCCATTGAGGGTGAAGACATAACCCGACATGGACTTGAAGTCATCCTTGTCACTCTGGAAGCTGGAGTCAGCAAAGGCCTCAAGCTGGAGGTCTTTTCCGCCATACACCAAGAACATCTCCTTAGTCCTTCTCAGGTACTTAAGAATGTTCTTTATCGCTATCTAGTGTTTCTCCCCTGGGTTCGACTGATACCGGCTTACAACGCTCAATGCGTATGCTACATCTGGTCTGGTACACAACATCACATACATTATAGAGCCAACCGCAGAAGCATAGGGTATAATAGACATGCGATCCCTCTCCAAATCAGTCTTGGGAGACATCTCTTTGGAGAGGGTGATCCCGTGACAAGCCGGCAGATTACCGCGCTTGGAATCTTCCATACTGAATCTTTTCAGTATGGTGTCGATGTACCTTGACTGTGAAAGTCCCAACATCCTCTTAGATCTATCACGATAGATCTGGATCCCCAGAATGTAGTTGGCATCGCCCAGGTCCTTCATGGAGAACCTCTGCGACAAGAATCTTTTGACTGACTGTAGCATAGGAATATCATTTCCTATTTGGAGAATGTCATCCACGTACAAGACGAGGAATACTACAGTTCTCCCTACAATCTTACTGTAAATGCATGGTTCATCTGGGTTTTTGATAAAGTCGAATTCTTTGACAGTATCATCAAAGCAGATGTTCCAACTCCGCGATGCCTGCTTAAGTCCATAGATGGACTTTAGCAACTTGCACACTCTACCGCTGCTCCCACTCTGAATGAATCCCTCTGGCTGATCCATATAGACGCACTCTTCCAAATTTCCATTTAGGAAAGCTGTCTTTACGCCCATCTGCCAGATTTCATAATCGTGGAAGGCAGCAATGGCAAGAAGGATCCGAATGGATTTCAGCATAGCCACTGGAGAAAAGGTCTCGTCATAGTCCAAACCAGGTCTTTGACGAAAACCCTTTGCAACAAGTCTAGCTTTATAGGTCTCAACCTGCCCAGCTACACCAATCTTCTTTCTGAAGATCCATTTGCAGCCTACGGGTTTTACCCCTTCTGGAGCAAAGTCCAAAGTCCAAACTTTGTTGGTGTATATAGACTCCATCTCGGCCCGCATTGCATCCAGCCATTTTACCAAGTCGCCGCTCTGGATGGCTTGCTGGAAGCTAGTAGGCTCACCATAATCCATAGTGCAGTCCTCTCTATCCCCGTCAATGAGAAAACCGTAGTATCTCTCGGGCGGATGAGACTGCCTACTACTTCTGCGGAGTGGCGCTGGGATGTCCTGTTTTTTCAAACCCTCTGGTTCTACCAAGCTTTCAGTAATAGTTTGTGGTTCTGGAATTTCTTCCAGTTCTATTGCGCTCCCACTTATCTGATTTTCTAAAAATTCAGTTTCCAAGAAGCGGGCATGGCGAGAAACAAAAACCTTTTGTTCCTCTGCGTAATAGAAAAGATACCCCTTGGAGTTCTTTGGCTATCCCACAAACTTACACTGTACCGAACGTGCCTCGAGCTTGTCCGCATGCTGCTTTTTTACAAAAGCTGGACACCCCCATGTCTTAAAGTGTTTAAGACTGGGTTTCTTCCCACTCCACATCTGATATGGTGTGGTAGGCACTGACTTAGTAGGAACTTGGTTCAAAAGATATGCAGCTGTTTCTAGTGCATAACTCCAGAAGGATCGCGGCAACTCAGCCTTACTCATCATGGAACGAACCATATCCAATAGGGTTCGATTCCTTCTTTCCGATACACCGTTGTGTTGTGGTGTGTATGGAGGAGTAAGCTGAGAGAGAATTCCATTCTCTTTTAAGAAGCCCAGAAACTCGGCACTCAAGTATTCGCCACCTCGATCAGATCTCAGTGTCTTGATACTTTTGCCTGTTTGTTTTTCAACTTCATTCTTGTATTCCTGAAATTTCTCAAAGGCCTCGGATTTGTGCTTCATCAAGAAGACATGCCCAAACCTAGAGAAATCATCTGTGAAAGTAATGAAGTATGAATAACCACTTCGCGTATGTGTAGACATTGGACCACACACATCACTGTGTATGAGTCCCAAGAGCTCGCTCGCTCTTTCTCCGTGTCCAATGAACGGAGTCTTTGTCATCTTTCCCATAAGACATGATTCACAAGTGGCATAAGACTGGTACTCGAACGGATCCAAGTATCCTTCTTTATGTAACTTTGTCAACCGTGATTCATTAATGTGACCCAGTCTACAATGCCATAAGAAAGCCTGATTTAATTCCGGAGACTTTCTTTTAAGTGTGTTCTGGACACTGAAGACCTGAGCTTGATTCAAAACGTATATACCGTATTTTAATGTACCTGACCCAATCAGGACCTGATTTAGGTGGATGTTCACTACATCGCTTACAAAAGTAAAATCATATCCTTCCTTAGAAAGTAAGGATAAAGATATGATATTACAAGTCGCACCTGGTACATAAAAACAGTCACGCAGAATCAATATCTGCCCAGTTGTCAGTCCTAGATGATATTCCCCTACGGATACAGCATACATGCTCATTCCGTTAGCAACCCTGAGAGTCATATCACCTTTCCTGATAACCCTACGGTTTCTCAAAACCTGTAACGAATTACAGATATGAGATCCTGATCCGGTATCCAATACCCAGGAAGTAGGGTTAACTGACATACAGTTCTCTATCACAAACACACCCGAAGCCGAAGCCACAACATGCTTCGAATTCTGGCTACTGGCTTTACAAGCCCTGCAATCCTTCTGCCCATGTTCATTCCCGTAACAATAGGAACATCTCTCTTTTACTACATCTGTTCCTGAAACTTCTGCCCTTCCCTTTCTTTCTACTTCCCTAGTTTCCTTTAGGGTAGTAGGCAGAGACTGTTGAACTGAGTTAGAATCTGACCCGTTCTTCAACGTGGTCTTCAAGTCCGAAAGCTCAAAAGAGCTGGTCTCTGTAAGGACGTTGCCCCCTACAGATAACCTGATAGCCAACCTCGCTGGAAGCAATTCGTTCGAGGTCTCATATCTTGCGATACGAGATTGCTCTCCATATAAAGCTTTGTTATGGAGGAAGATAGAAGCTGATTTCATCTTCTCGTGCTGCCTCTGGTATATACCATCAACTGAGGCTAACACGAGGCACTTGGCTTTCGCACAGTCTTCTTCCGATGTCCTACGAATATCAATATCCGTGACAGGGGAAGCTGGACCTGAGACGGAAGAGGTTGGATCAGTCAAGAGGCATCCCAGCTTGTCCTGGGCAATGGACATCTGGACAGACCTTTGCCAGTCAAAACAGTCAGATTCAGTCATTTTATTATCTAGATGTAACCTAGGTGCGGTCACTGGGTCGCTGCAATTAAGAGAGAGAGAGAGAAGAAAACACTTAGCATGATGCTCTTGCAAGTTTAGATTGGTTTTTAATTTATCTAAACAGGATGGCTCCCACTGTCTCTCGAATCCCTCCTCAAACCACAAAGGAAGAATTAGTCGGGATCTTTCTCACCGTACAATACTTGCTTAACCGTTCAGCCAGGCCAATGTCGGTACTTCGATGGAGGTTTTCCAACGCTTTCGCGAAGTTCCTTAATTAAGTAACCTCTTTTCCCTGTGGGCGTAGCCCCGCTAACACCTTTCTAGACACCTACTAGGTTTATAGCATTGATCGTTAAGTGAGAGTTTTCCCGAGGAGTAGCATATACTCACAGTAGGATCGGGATCCAAATATCATCGCGTGATAAAACCGAAAGAATCCTACCAGAATCATCACACTCCAAATGGTATGCAGCGCTAGCAAGTTTCAGTACTTTTGAAACTCCCGATGTGGATTTTTGCCCCATGCTCTTATGACCTTGACTCAGGCCAACAAATCATAAGTCACATGTCAAGTTCTACCCGTCGTTATCCAGGTTAATTTGAACCCACCCGTATATACCCTTGACTATGGCCAACAAAGCAATACGACTGTCCCAAACCAACGTATTCTATCTATGCAACATATGAATACCCACCAGCTACCAAACACTGTGCCTTGACTAAGGCCAACAAACACAGCTTGAATACTGTTGAATATTCATATGAAACGACGGAGGGCTACGGATGGTTTTGGCGAAACCGTGAACGTAGTGAACTTGATATAATCGATGGAACGAGATAGCTTTTAAAAGGAGTGGTTCAAGCTCCGCGTTTAAAAGTTTAGTTTTGAAAAGAACCGAGTGGTTTTCAAAGTGTTCCAATCGACTTTTACTTGGTTTATTTTCTTGCATTAGTTCTTTTAATGCGTCCCATCATTTAATCCTACCATTGCAGAAAACAACCAAAATATGACGTACGCTTATGCCATTCGCATTCGCCACGGGGCCCCGTCATCACCCGTTAGGTTACTTAACTAACGACAGAGCGGGGGCTGGGCTAGCACGGCTGTAAAACATAAGCAACGCCTAAATAGTTATTATATATAAATATATATATAGCAATGATAGACATTACAGATCACAGATGAATACATTGGATATACTAGGAATCCGCAATCCGTTCGAGCCTGCAACGAAAAGCAGATTACACGGTCGCGGTGAATAGCCAAATACCCCACCCAAGACCCCTACGGGTGCGGCAAACTACCCGCCAAGTACCCGAAGCGAAGCAATCTCCCTCAACACCGTGAGTAGGCCACTAGGCACTTCGAGATACCCGGTAGTTTGTGCACCCCCTCCATGGGTCTATCCTAGGAGCAAAAACAGTAAAAAGAATTATACAATGACGGCTACAACCCCGACCCGGTTGTGCGGCCATACAAATAATAATATTACATCAATTTACATATTACAATGAATGAAAGAAAAGCAACACTCATCTCACATCCACCCCGGCTACTCACCGGCGACAATCCAACCCATTCATATACACAAACCATCATCAATCACAAATCACAGATATGTATAACCCCGACTAATCGACATATAGCGATTAGCCGACGTTCAATACATATAAACATCACAGATATAACCCTTATAGTCAAAGTGTATTGAAGTTCGAAAAAAATACGGATTTATAAGCCCCCAAAAACAAATTTCTATTCTGGAAAATCTGGGCACATATAAACCATCTTAAAAATCCTAAAACCAAGCCATAAGAAAACTGCACCAAACTCGACTCAGTGAAGAGTCCAAACGGCGGCGGTTCCGCGGCAATAGCTTGCTATTGCCGCGGAACCGCGGCGGTTTAGACGAATCACTGGACCGGGTTTGGTGGTTTTCTTTCAAAAACCCTGAGACGATTTTTGGAGTATAACAAATTTTGTTTTGACCAGAAAAAATTTTAACAGAAAACTAGGGTTTTGATATTTTGGTTTTTCGATTTTTCCGTTTCGAACTTCGACACACTTCACTACCAAGCTAGTTTATGTTTAGTTAGGCTCTGATACCACTGTAAGTCCACGTTGCCTATCCCGGTACTTGCGGGGAGGCGGAAAACGGAATAAAAATCGGATTTTTATGAGCTTAGGCAACATGGACTACACTATGAAGGATTTTTGCTAAACAAAAACATGCTAAAGCTAACTAGAAACTAGCTAAGTGCTAGAAAGGTTATACCTATGGTCTTTATGTCCTTCTCTCCTTGCTCCTTGGAGTAGTGGAAGGAGGTCACCTTGTCGTCTTCTCCCGTCAAAGAAAGATCCACCCGAAAGCCTCAACCTTTGGCTTCAACTCCAAGCTAGAAGTAACTAGGGTTCAAGAAGTGCTAGTCCTTCAACCCTAGATGAGAATAGAGATGATCAAGAGAGGGTTTTTCTCAAGCTCAAGTGTTTCTCAACACATGAGAGGGGAGGGCTTGAGGGAGAGGAAGAACAAGAGAGAGAAATGAAATGATAGAATGAGAATAATGTGAACCATTCTCACTAATATATGTATATTATTTTAATTAAATAATTAGCTAGATAATTGTCATGGTTAATCATGACATGACCATTATCATTTCAATTTGCAAGGATCAAAAAGCATCTTCCAAATGAAATGATGATGGTCAAAGTGTCAACCTAGGTCAACAAGTCAATGAGGTCAAATGGTCAACAACCATAACCATGTACAATTATTAAACTAATTATCAATTAACTATAATACACACATAAGCATTAAGGTTAATAAAATGACAATATCCATTAACCCTAATCAAGGTCCTCTCCCTCGGTCTCAAACAACTGTGCATACGCACCCGCATTCGTGATCCGAGGAACACGAACACAAGAGAAAAACCAATCCCAAATCATATACTAGGATCCGGCTTAAACCAAAGCCCGCTAGTATAAACTGTCCGGACAGCAAACGTGCACAAGTGCGCGGATGCGAACGAACCCTGTCGCAAAACCATGCGACCTCTACTCATTTTGCCTAAAGGCGAATAGCTCTCTGTGTGGGACTCTAAAGACTCGACACTACGCTGGCAGTGGGTTTAACCACTGACCGCAAGCGGCACTAGCTGTACGTAACGGTCCCCAGGTAGATGTCGATAAGAAGACTGACGAGGTGAACCCCATCTGAACTCCTACTGAGCCTATATGTGACAATCTCCGTACAGTCCGGTCTGTTCGTCTGATACATCGCATGGCGGACCTAGGGGGCGGTGAACGTCAGTCCCCTAATAGAGGTACAAGTCGTGTCGGAGTGAAGCCCAGAACACCCTGAGATAACACTGGAAACTTATCAGTATATCTCGCTTGCCCTGGACGGGGACTACACGTGTAATGGCTCTCCTGGACACAGCGCAATGTCAACCCCCAATACCGGGAGAGACGAATCCTGTCTAACCGTCACTGCATCCAAGTGCTTCGGGACTGCACCCAAAAAGTACCTGTTTGCACGACTCCTTTGAGCCATGGTAGGGTAGTAATCAAAGTGCAGTGGGAACACACTCGAGGCGAAGTGACAGTGTCAAGTCAGCGGACTAAGCTGTACTCATGTCACCTGGGAACTGATAACTGACGATAGGTATACTACCAACCAACAGTTCCCGACGAGTCCTGTCCAGTGTACTCGTAACCTAACGAGCACCCGTATACTATCTCAAGTACGACGTACTGACGGCTGTGGGACAGACCGTCTCCCACACTGGGATGAGAAGCGCATACGCTAGTCTACTCCGGAGTATCGATGCCCTGTCTCGATAGTCCAACGACCAGGGACCTGTATAAGGATGTACTTATAGATTACCCAGCTCCCACGAGTGCGAGCGCCATCACAATGCTGGTAATCAAGCAAAGATCCTAAGGGCTCTACTAATATGTATATCAGCGATATGCTAAAAGAAACACATGCACATATTGAAGTAGAGACAAACCAAGTAGCATACTACCATTTCGAGCAAGATTGTATATACAACTGTGAATATCCCAAGCTTCCATCAAGTAATATACAAACTAGTATGATACAGTAATGGCCTCTAGGGCATATACACTAACAAAATAAACAACACCTGAAACATTAAAATCAAGCCACTGGAACACATGCAAAATTTCATTGGGGGGGTGCTCGGATTGGGCCGATATAGACCCTATGGTGGTCGGCCACTTTTTCAAGAACCCCCCTGAAATTTTTCCAGTGTTCATGATATATCCCATACATCACTCTGTACTTGTTTAAAAAAATTTTGACAACCTTTAAAAATCGACAGCAAGCAGGTTTTCCGTTTCAAGTTTTGGAGTTGTTTTGGTTCCGTAATCCTAACAAAATCCGTATAAATTTCTAGCATGGCTCTGATACCACTGAAGGGTTACCTACGACGGCAGCAAGGTTTTGGGAGGCATCGTCCAAGCCAAATTAAAATTTTGCTGATTTAGATAACCCTAACATAGATCGTCTACTAGAAATAATACGGAAAACTAAAGCAAACAACTTTGCAATATGTAGTGAGCAAGGAATACAACCTTTGTAGACCGGTCCTTCACTTCAAATAGCTCCGTGTAGTAGTCCCCTCCGCTGCAATCTCAAAACCCGGACTTTAAAGAGGCTCCGTTGAAGATACGAATGTGCTTGCTTCGAAGACTTCGAGGCCGAAGATGATCTACGTCGGGAAGACACTAACTCAAGCTATTCCTTCACTAGGTCATGAACTTTGTGAAGAGAACACCATATACTACATGGCAAGTAGTAGAGAATGATGAAGTAGGAAGTAGGCTCACTTTAGAATTCATTTTCTCACACTTAATCTCAAACCACCATTGAAGCTAGCAAGCTTTTTTAGGAGGAAGAAGAAGAAGAAGATGAACTCTCATCAATAATTCATCCAAATGAATTATGTGTGTTGCTAGAAATGCAACCAAGGGTTAAGCATGTCATACTTAACCCTTGTAGAGAGATAACTACAAGCTATGGTTAAAAGTTAGGTCAAAAATATCTCAAGCGAGACAAAAGGATTAGATAAAGTCAAAGAAGAAATGAAGCTTCTACAAGTTTTCAATAATTATCAACCATGACAATTATCCATACTTTTTGAATAACTTAAAGATAAATAAAAACCCTAATCTTAACCCTAGCATGGTTTAGTCTCTACAAACCCTAGTTGCATATGTAACCAAGCATGATACATTTAACATATATCACATATACATCAATGCATCCAAGGTGAGAAAAGAAATCATAAGTGAGCTAATACTAGTTAATGTAATGTAATATATCAAATATACAATTATACATTAAATTATTAAATCAACACTTGATTTAATAATCCGGCTATAACCGACTAATATCATGTGTAACAACTTATCGAATCAACACTTGATCCGATAACCCGGCTATATCGCATATAACCGATCAATGTCACGAATCGCGAGAATAGAATACGGTATCTCATATCATATCAATCTCGGTCATGCACATATCACATATGTGCTCCTACTCCGTTTCGCTTGAGCCAGGAAACCCCTGTGTAGGACACTAAAGACTCGTCAATACGCCGGCAGTAGGTGATGATCATATCAAACAGCCATAATCCGCAAGTGGTCTGCTAAACGTAACGGCCACCCGGGTATTGAGCGATCAGAAGATCAACAAGCAAGCCTTCCCACACTCCTGCGAATCCAATAAGTAATACTACCGTACAGTTTGGTCTCTTCGTCTGATATGTCACACATCTCGTCTAGGGGTGGTAAACGTCAGACCCCAGTAACTCGATAAGTTAAAATACCCTGTGCGTTTGGTGCGCACGGAAATCAAAATCCATATATGTGCTATACATGTGCACATAAACATCATATAGGTGCAACGGGTGTAAGTCCATGTCACGCACCCCACGAACATGCGGGGAGGAGGAATATATGAAAAATGATCATCAAAGGTTCGTAACACGGACTTGAGCGTATGAATCGTATCTAAACCGTTACTAGCAAACTACGAAATGTTTAACTACTCTGATTCGAAGTTATACCTCACGTTACTTGTCCTTCGGGTCTTCATCACTGTCCTCCACTCCTTGTAGGCTCTTTGGAACGTCGGCACCTCAACGGCCTCCTCGAGTGAAAGACGATCCACCCGAGTGCTCCTACTCCAAGCTTAACCTCTAACTTGAGGTAACTAGGTTACTCAAACTACTAATCTAAGAAACCTAGGTGATATAGAGTTGGATTGTGGAAGTATTAGTCTAGCTAACCCTTGATCTCAACACATGAGAGGTTAGGGTTAGGGTTTGAAGAGAGAGAGCTTGAGGAGAGAGAAGGTGAGAATGAGAATCCTTTTGGATGAATAGATCATATGTGTATATATGAAACATATCATATATATTAAATGAATAACAAATAATGATATATCATCATGTTTCATTAATACACTAAGTTATTCATCACATGAGTCATATAAATCATAAATGATTCATTAACTCCATGTATGAATCACACCATGACTCGCTTATCCGCAAATGCCACCTTAACCCCCCAAGTCACCATGCTTCAAGAAGCTTCCCGAAAAATTACGAGAATGCCCCTCCTATCCGTAAAAACACGGAAAAACTTTAGACTGTATAAATCCAATAATCCGATACTAGAATCTGGCTTAAACAAAAGCCGACTAGTAAAAACTGTCCGAACATCGTACGTGCGTAAAAACACGTATGCGTCTGAACCCTGTCGTAAAACCATACGACCTCTATATCGTTTCGCCCGAAGTAGGGAAACTCTCTGTGTGGGACTCTAAAGACTCGACACTACGCTGGCAGTGGGTTTAACCACAGACCGCAAGCGGCACTAGCTGTACGTAACGGTCCCCAGGTAGATGTCGATAAGAAGGCCGATGAGTAAACCCATCCGAACTCCTACTGAGCCTGCTGTGACAATCTCCGTACAGTCCGTTCTGTTCGTCTAAGACTATCGCATATCGGGCCTAGGGGGCGGCAAGCGTCAGTCCCCTAATAGCGGTATAAGTCGTGTCGGAGCGTAGCCTGATTTGTCCAAAAAATATAAGTTTACCGTAATCAGAAACGACGTCGCTTTGCAGCTAGCCGGTGAATACGGGTCGATCCGCAGAGATGTGTAAATTTCTGTTTTTGTGTTTTCACGAGTTGATTCCTTTGGTTGTTTGGTTTTTGTCGATTGATTTAAAAACTAATTTATATGATATGAAAGAACTCGTTAGGGTTAGGTCTAAGGTAGGGTTGATGAGATCAATATTGTCACCTCTTTCAATGCCGTTTGATTAAAGCTTTTTAGAAAATCACAACAATTATTAGCAAAGGGGATTAGGATGATCGGGAAGAAACGAAGTTTCTTCCTCTAGATCCTTGTCCGTCCTTTCCTATTAATTGCTGCAATCTTCATGGACGTCATGTACGTCCGGCCTTTTATACTACGGTTCACCGTTACCTCGTAGGTAGGGTGCCGTAGGGGGCGGATCATACATGCGTGCATGAAGTTCTTGTTTGAAAATATGTTGGCATTGAAGGAGGTGAGAGATATCCATCTCTCACTCCCTCCCTTATTCCTAACCCTAACGAGCGAGGATTTTACTCACTCATTAGGGAATTATCTAAAAACGATATTTTGGTGTTATGTTTTAAGGTGTTTGTTCAGATCTTGTGTTATAACTTACCGCAGATTAAAAATAGCTAAACTAGTTAACTAGGGAAAGTAATAAAATTAGAACTAAGGCAGGAATAAAAAAGAATTAAAACTTACAAGAAAGTGATGCTCTAGATCTCCCAACAAATCTGATTTTTATTGATTGAAAAGAGGCATCATATTTTACAGATTTTGAGTACAATTTATAAGCAAACAGTGAAGCTAGGGTTATAGACTCTCGTAGATATGCAATTACAGATTTGCCCCCTAAAAATCCCAACATCTGCACCGACACACCGACAGAGAAAATTTCCACCGACACGGGCCTGATATGGCCGCGGAACCGCGGCAATGGGGCGCTTGGGCCGCGGTTCCGCGGCCCTTTGGTGGCTTCATTCCACCAAATTTTCTGGTCTTCCTTCTGGGTGTTTGGGCTTGTTTATTCTTCATTAATTTTCTTTGTTCGGCTTCTTGGTCTTTTCCAGATCTTCAGTGAAAACTTGTAAGGAGCTTTTGACTGTTCACTTTGACATTTTGGACCGCACTGCTTAATACAATTGTAACCTGTTCTTCGTGACTCGGATCCATCTTCTTGTTGGTCAAAAGTCTCTCTTTTGTATCATCTTCTGTCTTTTCTCACTGTCTTTGTCTCAAGAGCCTGTATCCTGTATCATGCAACAAACGAGCATCAAAAGTACCTGTTTACTTATAAAATGCATAAAAGTGGGGCGTATGAATTGCAATATTATGATATGAACATAGCCCATTACACCTTAAGAAACTACTGGAAAACTTACCAGTAAATCTCGCTTGCCCTGGCCAGGGACTTTGCGTAATGGCTCTCTGACACAGCGCGATATCAACTCCCAATACCGGGAGAGACGAATCCTGTCTAACCGCCACTGCCTCCAAGTGCTCGGGACTGCACCCAACTGCTACCTGTTTGCACGACTCCTTTGAGCCGTGGTAGGGTAGCAATCTAAGAACAGTGGGACACACTCGAGGCGAAGTAGCAGTGTCAAGTCTGCGGACTATGATGTACTCATGTCACCTGGGAACTGTTAACTGACGACGGGTATAATCCCAACCAACAGTTCCCCGTGAGTCCTGTCCGGTGTACCCGTAACCTAACGAGCACCTGTATACTATCTCCAGTATGACTTACTGATGGCTGTAGGACAAACCATCTCTCCAACTGTGATGAGAAGTGTATACACTAGTCTACACCGGAGTATCGATGCCCTGTCTCGATAATCCAACGACTAAGGACTTGAAAAAGGATGTGCTTGTAGACTACCCAGCCCCACTAGTGTGACTTCCATCACAACGCTGGTAGTCAAGCAAGATCCTAAGAGCTCTATCAATACGTATACTCACATATTAAGATAGATAAAACCAAGTAGAATACTACCATGTTTAGCAAGACTGTAATATATAACTGTGAATATCCCAAGTTTCCATTAAGTAATATACAAACTAGTATGATACAGTAATGGCCTTCTAGGGCATAAACACTAACAATCTCCTACTTGCACTAGGGCCATGTACTGGCATATCGCAGACCTATCATCTCGAATAGCCTCTCGAACTGTGTCTAAGGAATGGCCTTTGTGAATGGATCGGCAGTGTTATTCTCTGTATCTACTCTCTTTACCTCGATCTCCCGGCGATCGACGATCTCCCTGATCAGGTGATACCGCCCTAAGATGTGTCTGGACTTTTGATGGGACCTGGGTTCCTTCGCTAAAGCTATAGCGCCGTTGTTGTCGTAATACAGAGGTATTGGACCAACACTGGTAGGAACCACCTGAAGTTCTGTGAGGAACTTTTTCATCCAGATAGCTTCTTTTGTGGCATCGCAAGCAGCTATGTACTCCGCTTCCATCTTTAAGTCAGCAACGGTTTCCTGCTTGGAACTCTTCCAACAGACCGCCCCTCCATTGAGGGTAAAGCCATAACCCGACATGGACTTGGAGTCATCCTTGTCACTCTGGAAGCTGGAGTCAGCAAAGGCCTCGATCTGGAGGTCTTTTCCGCCATACACCAAGAACATATCCTTAGTCCTACTCAGTCCTCCTCAGGTACTAGAGAATGTTCTTTACTGCTATCCAGTGCTTCTCCCCTGGGTTTGCCTGATACCGGCTTACAACGCTTAATGCATATGCTACATCTGGTCTGGTACATAACATCGCATACATTATAGAGCCTACCGCAGAAGCGTAGGGTATAATCGACATGCGATCCCTTTCCAAATCAGTCTTGGGAGACATCTCTTTGGAGAGGGTGATTCCGTGACAAGCCGGTAAGTCACCGCGCTTAGAATTATCCATACTGAATCTTTTCAATATGGTGTCTATGTACCTGGACTATGAAAGTCCCAACATCCTCTTTGATCTATCACGATAGATCTGGATCCCCAGAATGTAGGTGGCATCACCCAGGTCTTTCATGAAGAACTTCTGTGACATGAATCTTTTGACTGACTGTAGCATAGGAATATCATTTTCTATTAGGAGAATGTCATCCACGTACAAGACGAGGAATACAACAACTCTCCCTACAATCTTACTGTATATGCATGGTTCACCTGGATTTTTGATAAAGTCGAATTCTTTGACAGTATCATCAAAACAGATGTTCCAACTCCGCGATGCCTGCTTTAGTCCATAAATGGATTTAAGCAGCTTGCATACTTTACCGCTGCTCCCGCTCTGAATGAATCCCTCTGGCTGATCCATATAGACGCTCTCTTCCAAATTACCATTTAGAAAGGCCGTCTTTATGTCCATCTGCCAGATCTTATAATCATGGAAGGCAGCAATAGCAAGAAGGATCTGAATGGATTTGAGCATAGCCACTGGAGAAAAGGTTTCGTCATAGTCCAAACCAGGTCTTTGGCGGAAACCCTTTGCAACAAGTCTAGCTTTATAGGTTTCAACCTGTCCATCTATACCAATCTTCTTTCTGAAGATCCACTTGCATCCTACGGGTTTTACCCCATCTGGAGCAATGTCCAAAGTCCATACTTTGTTAGTGTACATGGACTCCATTTCGGTCCGCATTGCATCCAGCCATTTTACGGAGTCGCCGCTCTGAATGGCTTGCTGGAAGCTAGTAGGGTCGTCATTATCAATGACGCAATCTTCTCGATCCCCGTCTATGAGAAAACCGTAGTATCTCTCAGGCGGATGAGACTGCCTACTACTTCTGCGGATAGGCGCTGGTATGTCCCTTTCTTCTGAAACTTCTTGTTCTACCAAACTTTCAGTAACAGCTTGTGGTTCTGGAATTTCTTCCAGTTCTACTGAGCTCCCACTCTTCTGATTTTCTAAAAATTCAGTTTCTAAGAAGCTGGCATGACGAGAAACAAAAACCTTTTGTTCCTCTGCGTAATAGAAGCAATATCCCATGGAGTTCTTTGGATATCCCACAAACTTACACTCTACTGAGCGTGCCTTGAGCTTGTCCGGATGCTGTTTTTTTTAAAAGCTGGAAATCCCCATGTCTTCAGGTACTGAAGATAGGGTTTCTTCCCACTCCACATCTGATATGGTGTGGTAGGCACAGTCTTGGTTGGAACCTTGTTCAAAAGATATGCCGCTGATTCTATTGCATAACCCCAGAATGATCGCGGTAACTCAGCCTTACTCATCATGGAACGAACCATATCCAATAGGGTTCGATTCCTCCTTTCCGATACACCGTTGTGTTGTGGTGTGTATGGAGGAGTAAGCTGAGAGAGAATTCCATTCATTTTTAAGTAACCCAGGAACTCGGCACTTAAGTATTCACCACCTCGATCAGATCTCAGTGTCTTAATACTTTTGCTTGTTTGGTTTTCCACTTCATTCTTGTATTCTTGGAATTTCTCAAAGGCCTCGGATTTATACTTCATCAAGAAGATATGTTCATACCTAGAGAAATCATCCGTAAAAGTAATGAAGTAGGAATAACCACCTCGCGCATGTGTAGACATTGGACCGCACATGTCACTGTGTACGAGTCCTAAGAGCTCGCTCTCTCTTACTCCGTGTCCAGTAAATGGAGTCTTTGTCATCTTTCCCATGAGACAGGATTCACAAGTGGCATAAGATTGATATTCGAATGGATTCAAATATCCTTCTCTATGTAACTTCATTAATCGTGTTTCATTGATGTGACCTAGTCTACAATGCCATAAGAAAGCCTGATTCATTTCTGGAAACTTTCTTTTAAGTGTGTTCTGGACATTGAAAACCTGATCTTGACTCAATATGTATATACCGTCATCTAATGTACCGGACCCAATCAGAACTTGATTTAGGTGGATATGAACTACATCGCTTACGAATGTAAAGTCATATCCCTTTCTTAAAAGTAAGGACACTGATATGATATTACAAGTCAAACTAGGTACATACAAACAGTTACGTAGAATCAATATCTGCCCACTTGTCAAACCTAGGCGATATTCTCCTATGGATTCAGCGTCCACGCTCATTCCGTTTGCAACTCTGAGAGACAAATCACCTATCCTTATATCTCTACGGTTTCTCAAAGCATGTAATGAATTACAGATATGAGATCCTGCTCCGGTATCTAGTACCCAGGAAGTAGAGTTAATTGACAAACAGTTCTCAATTACAAACACACTTGAGGCTGAAGCCACAACATGCTTCGTATCTTGGCTACTGGCTTCCAAAGCCCTGCAATCCTTCTGCCAATGCCCGTTCCCATAACAATAGGAACAGCCCTCCTTAGCTACACCAAGTCCCAAAACTTTTTCTCTTCCCTTTCCTCCTACTTTTTTAACACCGTATATCGGCTTTGTAGAGGTCTTCTTCTTTTCACCTTTTACTTCCCCCCTGGATGTAGAAGAAGAAGGTCCCCCATTAAGCAGAGCTTGTGTCTACCTGGTTTCTTTCAGGGTGTAAGTAGAAGGTAGGGACTGTAGAAATAAGTCAGTGTATAACCTGTTTCCCAACGTGGTCTCCAAGTCCTTGAGCTCATCAATATAGCTAGTCATCGTAAGGACGTTGTCCCCTACAGATGACCTGACAGCCAACCTCGTTTGAATTAATTCGTTCGAGGTCTCATATCTTGCGATATGAGATTGCTCTCCATATAAATCTTTGTTATGGAGAAAGATGGAAAATAATTCCATCTTCTCGTGTTGCTTCTGGTATACACCATCAACTGAAGACAACACGAGGCACTTAGCTTTCGCTTTATCCTTTTCCCTTGTCTGACGGATATCCATATCCGTGACGGTAGAAACTGGACCTGGGATGGAGGGATCTTGAGTAGTAATAGGGTGGTCCAGCTTGTCATAGGCAATGGACATCTGGACAGACCTTTGCTAGTCATATAAGTTAGATTCAGTCAACTTGTTATCTAGATGTAACCTAGTCATGGTCACAAGGTCGCTGCAATGAGAGAGAGAGAAGAAAACACTTTTAGCATGATGCTCTTGCAAGTTTAGATTGGTTTTTAATTTATCTAAACAGGATGGCTCCTACTGTTTCTTGAATCCTTCCTCAAACCATAAAAGAAGAATTAGCCAGGACTATTCTTACTGTACAATACTTGCTTAACCGTTCAGCCAGGCTAGTGTCGGTACTTCGAGGGAGGTTTTCCAACGCTTTCGCGAAGTTCCTTAATTAAATAACCACTTTTCTCTTTGGGCGTAGCCCCGCTGACGCCTTTCTTGACACCTACTTGGTTTATAGCATTGATCGTTAAGTGACGAATCTACTGATAAGTAGCATATACTCACAGTAGGATCGGGATCCAAATATCATCGTATGATAATGTTGAAGGAATCCTACCAACATTCATCAAACTCCAAATGGTATGCAACACTAGTAAGTTTCAGTTTCTTTAGAAACTCCCGATGTGGATTTTTGCCCCATGTTCTTATGACATTGACGAAAGCCAACAAATCATAAAACACATGTCAAGTTCTGCCCATCATTATCTTGTTAATTTGAACCCACCCGTATATACCCTTGACGAAAGCCAACAAGATAATACGACTGTCCCAAACCAACTCATCTATCTATGCAACAAATGAATACCCCAGCAGCTACCAAACACTATGCCTTGACGAAAGCCAACAAACATAGCTTGAATACTACTGACCATCCATAAGAAATGACGGAGGGCTACAACTGGTTTTGGTGAAACCGTGAATGTAGTGAACTTGATATAATCGAAGGAACCTGATAGCTTTTTAAAAGGAGTGGTTAAAGCTCCGCAATTAAAAATTCTTCTCTTTTAAAATAACTGACCGGTTTCTTTTAAATTTGTTCCAACGATTCAACTTTGGTTTATTTTCTTTGCATTAAAATTATGCGTCCCATCATTTAACCAATCATTGCAGAAAACAACGAAAATACAACGTCCTCTTATGCCGTCTAAATTCGCCACCGGGTCCTGTCATCACCCGTTAGGTTACTTAACTAACGACAGAGCGGGGGCTGGGCTAGCATGGGTGTAAAACATAAGTGACATCTTAATAGCTATCATATATAGATATTGTACATTCGTCAGACGCAATAATAGGCATTCCAGATCACAGATGAACATTATTGGATATACAAGCAATCCGCGTTTGCTTTGAGACTGCAACAAAAGACGGATTACACAGTTGTGATGAATAGCCTTTACCCCACCCTAGACCCCTACGGGTACGGCAAACTACCCGCCAAGTACGCGAAGTGAAGCGGTCTCCCTCACAACGTGAGTAGGCCACTAAACACTTCGACGTACCCGGTAGTTTGTGCACCCCACCTTGGGTTTATCCTAGGAGCAAAAAACAGTAAATGAAATAATACAGCGGTGGCTACAACCGCAACCTGGATGTGCCCCGCAAAAGAATATTACATCATATTACAATTTACATTGAATGAATGAATATAAAACCCATCTCAAACCCCGGCTCATCATCACTACGATCCAATCAAGTTCATATACACAAACACTAAACATTACAGAAATGTGCAACCCCCTGCCAACCGACTAGCAGTTAGGGGAGGTTTACGAACACATTAAACATTACAGATAAAAACCCGATTAGCAAATAACTTAGAATATCGATCGACAACCTTTTTCCGTTTCTACCCCAAAAGCAAACCTGCACTGAAGTAACCTGGGTAGAAATAGAACATACTGGAAAACAGAACACCATAAAACAAGAATAACAGAGCAAATCCGAGTCAACACGGAGTTGACTCGGCGGCGGATCCGTAGCACAAGCACTCTATTGCCGCGGATCCGCGGCCATAACACCGAGTTGGTGGCTTGTATTTTCCCAGTATTCTTAAAATACCCTGCTGTGAATTTTAAGGCATATCAAAAAAAATTTGTGACATGTTTAAAATTAACAGAAACTGTTAAGGGGTTAGGGTTTTGTTTTCGTGTTATCTGTCGATCGAAGTTCTAATTAGTTGCTAACAAGCTAGTAATGGTTTGGTTGGTTCTGATACCACTGTAAGTCCATGAAACGCACCCCACGAAATTGCGAGAAGGCGGAATATATGAAAAATGATCATCAAAGGTTCGTAACACGGACTTGAGCGTATGAATCGTATCTAAACCTTTACTAGCAAACTACGAAAGGTTTAACTACTCTGATTCGAAGTTATACCTCACGTTACTTGTCCTTCGGGTCTTCAACACTGTCCTCCACTCCTTGTAGGCTCTTTGGTATGTCGGCACCTCAACGGCCTCCTCAAGTCAAAGAAGATCCACCCGAGAGCTCCTACTCCAAGCTTAATCTCTAACTTGAGGTAACTAGGTTACTCAAAGTGCTAATCTAAGCAACCTAGGTGATATAGAGTTGGATTTTGGAAGTATTAATCTAGCTAATCCTTGATCTCAACACATGAGAGGTTAGGGTTAGGGTTTGAAGAGAGAGAGCTTGAGTAGAGAGAAGGTGAGAATGAGAATCCTTTTGGATGAATAGATCATATGTGTATATATGAAACATATCATATAAATTAAATGAATAACAAATAATGATATATCATCATGTTTCATTAATACACTAAGTGATTCATCACATGAGTCATATAAATCATAAATGATTCATTAACTCCATGTATGAATCACACCATGACTCACTTATCCAATTAATGCAAATTCCACCTTAACCCCCCAAGTCACCATGCTTCAAGAAGCTTTCCAAAAAATTACGAGAACACCCCTCCTATCCGTAAAATCATGGAAAAACTTTAGACTGTATAAATCCAATCATCCGATACTAGAATCTGGCTTAAACTAAAGCCGACTAGTAAAAACTGTCCGAACATCGTACGTGTGTAAAAACACGTATGCATCCGAACCTTGTCGTAAAACCATACGACCTCTATATCGTTTCGTCCGAAGTAGGAAAACTCTCTGTGTGGGACTCTAAAGACTCGACACTACGCTGGTAGTGGGTTAAACCACAGACCGCAAGCGGCACTAGCTGTACGTAACGGTCCCCAGGTAGATGTCGATAAGAAGGCCGATGAGTAAACCCATCCGAACTCTTACTGAGCCTGCTGTGACAATCTCCATACAGTCCGGTCTGTTCGACTAAGACTATCGCATATCGGGCCAAGGGGCGACAAGCGTCAGTCCCCTAATAGCGGTATAAGTCGTGTCGGAGCGTAGCCCATTACACCTTGAGAAACTACTGGAAAACATACCTGTAAATCTCGCTTGCCTTGGCCAGGGACTTTGCATAATGGCTCTCTGACACAACGCGATATCAACTCCCAATACCGGGAGAGACGAATCCTGTCTAACCGCCACTGCCTCCAAGTGCTCGGGACTGCACCCAACTGCTACCTGTTTGCACGACTCCTTTGAGCCGTGGTAGGGTAGCAATCTAAGAACAGTGGGACACACTCGAGGCGAAGTAGCAGTGTCAAGTCTGCGGACTATGCTATACTCATGTCACCTGGGAACTGTTAACTGACGACGGGTATAATCCCAACCAACAGTTCCCCGTGAGTCCTGTCCGGTGTATCCGTAACCTAACGAGCACCTGTATACTATCTCCAGTATGACATACTGATGGCTGTGGGACAGACCATCTCCCCAACTGGGATGAGAAGTGTACACACTAGTCTACTCCGGAGTATCGATGCCCTATCTCGATAATCCAACGACTAGGGACCTGAAAAAGGATGTGCTTGTAGACTACCCAGCCCCCACTAGTGTGACTGCCATCACAACGCTGGTAGTCAAGCAAGATCCTAAGAGCTCTATCAATACGTAAACTCACATATTAAGATAGATAAAACCAAGTAGCATACTACCATGTTTAGCAAGACTGTTATATATAACTGTGAATATCCCAAGTTTCTATTAAGTAATATACAAACTAGTATGTTACAGTAATGGCCTTCTAGGGTATAAACACTAGCAACGGGTGTGCACGAAACATCTGCCAAGGGCAATGGGCGTGCCTGACAGCAAAATCAGGTGCATCTGACATGCACAAGGAATCCCGATTTAGTGCATCTGGTGTGCACCAAAATCGTATCTCAAAACATGCGCTCATCACGCACGAAAATCCAAATCAAAACACTAAAAGTGCATGAAAACTATGCTGAAAGCATAAATCAAATCACCGGCCTAAAATAGACATGAAATCACAATTAATACCTCAAGCGTAATAACTATGCGCAAAATATAAATACCCAGTAGGTGCAACCATGGTGCACGAAAACCGAAATCATGGAACTCAGCCATCAAGACCAAATCATGCGAGCAGATCTCCCAAAAATACTGAAATCCTAGGTGACGGATACATGATAATCGAATCACAAAATAACAAATCATAAATACCACCGTCGATATTTCCTCCTTCGCAGTCGAGAAGGTTTAGGTGCATCCGATGCTAGCAGCGCAAGATATCTACTTGCCTCCTGTTCATGGTCTGGCGTCCTCTGTCTCTGGGTCCTTATCTTCCCTGTGGATTACCTATCTCGCGATCCATCGGCTCATCGGCCCGGTCAGGTGTGCTAACGGGGACGATTCCGTTCTGGCACTTCTCTGGTCATCTCACGGTCAATCCTCACGGCCACTCGTAAAGCCGCACATCACTGGCGCCGACCTCTAGTCCTCTGAATGCACATCACACATCTGCTCCTGGGTGCGAATCTTATCGCAACAGTATCCTGGAAGGAATCCTACTCAAGGTCTCTTCCGATCTCGCCTATGCCGAACTGTACGGAGGCTGGTACTCTTGCAAAATCCTTTCTCGCTCTTTGGACATCTGCGTCCTCAGCACAGCATTTTCTCGGAAGCTGGTCGCATCCCAACGCCTCTGTAGACATATCCGACCTTTAATCTTAACGGGGAGTAACAACAGCTCGTCAGCATCTCGCATAAACCTCTTGTCCCACTTTTCTATATCATCGTCTACTCCGACGTCACATCTCTATCTGCGCACTGCAATTGTTCTCGGCTACGGTCCATCCAAAGTCTCTCACACGGACTCGAAATCATGAACTCGGTATCTTCATCACTCTGTAGAAGATATCTGGCCGAACACGTCCTCAGGAACTCGTCCCAACCTGCGGAGGTATACTCCATACTCGTCCTTTCTTGATCAATTCACAATGCATCTGGGTGAGGTCCTTTATCCTAACCTGGTCAACTATCTCGTCGACGATGCCGAACTATAGCCTGCTGTGTGTGCGCAATATGACCACTCTTGGGTCCAAGTCTTCTAGTATAGTATTCCAGAAAGGTCATGTCGAGGTCTCTCTCAAATCTCGTTTCTGCCGAATTGCCCTGGAGTTATCATCTTTACTATATATGTTTCTCATTCCGGAACGGCTGTATGCACATCGCGACTCCTTCTGAAAGGTATATCCATATACAACGCCTCTGCATGCGTATCGCATCTCTGATGTCAGCAGAATGGAACGTCATCTCGTTGAAATCTCGTGCGAACTCTTTACTCCACTTTGTTCCAATGTCGACTGATTCGGACTCGTCTTCTCGTGGCTGCATGGACTGCGCTCCAACGGTTATATTCGTATCTGGAATCTCCCAAGCAATGTATCCCATCACATGATATCCGAATGATGTCGAACCATCTGATCGACTTGTCAAAACCTCATAACCCCCCAAAAGATCAACATCTTGAGTACAGTTTAATAGTATTCCACTACATACCGCAGCACCTGTGGAGCAACCGTAGAAGGGCAAACCCAAGCCTCACAAATGGCACCGATAAACTGCCGCAAACCCTAAGGTTCGGAGGCGTTCCATGGTCATTACGTTGAGTTAGGGTTTCATTCTTCTAGATGGTCCATAGCATTACTTGCATTGTCTTCCGAATACTTTAAACTTGGAAATGTGTTCCTGACATTCGATCGTCTCTATCGACTCTCAACGAATCTGCGTGAAGTCGTCTCTAGCTAGAATCAATCTATCTGATGACATCGCATCGGGGTAAGCGAACGAACCACATGTCCTAGTCATTCATCCTTGGGTGACTAGCGACCTTCCATCATATCTCTAAGTATATACTCATATTGCAGTAGCTCCGACATCTGGGCGATATCTCGTCATTGCAGCAGCAACGGGATCATTCGTCTGTACGCTGAATAGCGCCTCAAGCATCATGAATAAGGGATATATCAATGGTCATCACATTCTGGCCGGCCTCTAGCAGTAGCCTGATACTCTGGTGTCGATCAGCACATCCGGGAAATCTCGTAACAGCGATCGGTCGAACGCTCATGGCGCGAAAACACAATAAGACAACGACTCTCTATGCAATCGTACGTCTCTGGAATCATGCCCTGGTCAGTCCTCGTTCATGATGGTCTAGTGCTAACCTTAACTCTAGCCGTAGCTCTCTCTGCCCGTGTAATCGTAGCAGCAAAATCATAACCAGTATCGATGAGGATAGATCATAGGAATGAATATAATACTGTGCAAGGAAATGTACATCCTAAGGTCTCTTAAGCGGAGCAGCTTATCGTAAATATGCCGCAGAATATACGTACGGTACGCCACTCTACTGAAGCTACCTCCTCCATCAACCAAGGGTCATCCTCCGTGACGAAAGTTCGGGTATAATACCCCCTCGACTAAGTCCAAGTTCCGTAAGGTCAAGCCTAAGTTTCGTATATATATAAACGCTCTAGGCTCCATATAGTCAAACTTAGACTCGAACCAAGGTTAACCTAGCGCTCTGATACCAACTTTGTCACGACCCGAAATATCACGTGACTGACACTTGAATCATATGAAGTCTATAGGACCCCATCTAATTCAAGTAAGCCAAAAGACCAGAAATCTAAAACCATTTTAAAAAGTAAATAAGAAATCTAGTTTTTAAGAAGTAAGGAAAACAAGTTTTAAAAACAAGGTTTTTAAATAAGTAAGCCGAATATGTATTTTTAAAATCTATATTCTTTTCTAAACATTTCGGCAGAGTTTTCTTTGTAAATAATGGCCCCGAACGGGGTACAACAAGAATAATATATACACAATGATAAAAGGCATCCCCAAGCGGGAGTTAGCTCTTCGTCAATCGATGGTCACAACCACGCAAGCAGTATAATATACAACGCCAAAGGGCGAGGATCAAAACTCAAAGAAAAAACTCAAATCAGCTTGAAAACCATAATACTACAATGCGCGGCTCTAAGGTCGAAATAATACACAACTGGTTTTCTAAGTCTGAAACAATATACAAGTTTTGGTTGATGGAATTACTAGATACAGCTGAATAAAATAATACAAGGGTGGTCACGGTGCGAGTGAACCCACCTACAAATGCAATCACCCAGAAAGGAAATAGTGTGCCAGAAAAGCCGCAATGGGACCTGTATGGCAAAACCTGCAAGAACTGTGGCACAACGGGGGTGAGTTGCTAACTCGTGAATAGAAAACATCACACAGCAGAAATCGTATGTATGACACAATCCTAGGTCAATACGATCAATATATATATATATATATATATATATATATATATATATATATATATATAAAAACCTCAAATGAATAAGTCTGAAGCATGATAAGGTGGCAATGTAACATCTATACATGAGTGTAGTGCCAAGTGCTCATGTAAGTGCCTCTGGTAATAACATATCATAAATATGAGGTATGATCAATGTCGACTATATCATGGAGTCTATGAAAAAGTGGATATCATCCAACTATGTAATCGATGTCAATATATGTATGTGGAAATCGTCCACGTGTCACCCAATGACAATAAGCATCATGCATGTAAATATCATAAACATATGCATGGAAGTATGAGGATGTAAATCAACAGGTGTCGCTCGCGACATATCAAATCATGGAACCTGAGTGTCAAGTATCGACACTCGAAAACATCATGAAACCTGTGCCTATCATCGGCACGTAAATCTTCATATATCGGGCTCCGACAGTCTGGATCGGCCCATATCTTCTCTCGACTCCGGTCGGTATCCTCCGGATATCCGCCGAGCCTAAATAATATCACCGGTAGGTAGTAGTCCCTCTGCCGGGCTCACCGTCTACTACACAGCGATCCGTTCTCGCCCCGGGGTACCATACCAGGCCCACCATGTACCCGCAATCGGCCTCATCCACCTCCTCGAATCGGGTTTCACATGTCGCTCTCAGCACTGAGAAAACACACGGTGGACGTACTGAAATATCATATCAAGGGTAACCGGGTTTTTAAAACAATTACATACTCTCTTTTGAAATATCCACGATTCCCAAATCCAGAAATATCATGGAAACAATATATCTCAATGCGTATAATCAAAAGCATGATGTATGCGGCATGTAAAAGAAATATAAGCATATCAGTATATCATGCAATATGGAATAGTAATATGCACATATTGAGGGAAACCGCTCTTTTAAAATGAATCAGTTTTAAAGAGTACCTTGCGGTTCCCAAATCTCCAAATCCAGCGAGAATCATCTATGTATGTGCGAATATGTATGTATGCACGTATGGGTGTACAATAGGTATGTACACAAGTATGCCATGCAAGGGATCATATCCTGAATGCAACAGTACTACAGTGTAGTGACATTGCAATTGTCGTTGATGAAGTGTGTGAGCCGGCAATCAGGTGTACGTGGAACATATGCATCATCGATAATGGTGCTGGTGTGCTAACAGCATGATTTTTATATAACAATAACCAATTGCACATGCAATGCGATGCGAATAACAAGAGTATGCAAAAATCGACTAATAAATTCAACAGTGACGCATCTGCATCAAAATAAAAAGTCATACAGTTTGCCTTTTGAAATAAGAAGAATCGGGGTTTTTAGTAAAATAAGGGCTACGGTATTTTAAGAAAAGATGCGTCTTTTGAAAATATCCGTAGAATCCCTTTGCATGTCTTTAAAATACTTCCGATTCGTTAGTTTTTGAAATAGGTATGACATCAACCTAATCTACTAGCAAAACTACAGCTCTAACTAACAAGTCAATCAGGAGGGGTATGGAAACCACCTAAATCTTAGTCGATATATATATATATATATAAGTATAATAGTCTGTGATCCCGCCTCAGAGGTACCGCGTACGATACAATATCATATGACATCCTCTAGTCATGAGTGCAGATCTATCATCAATATAAAGCTCGTATGGTAAATCATCATACGGCATCCCAAAAGCCGGGTACGGGTCCATATCACATTCATCTCATCGATTATCTGGTATCCTTATCGTCATATTTCATGATCTGGGGTACTGATCTAAGTCTAGTACAACTGATACGATCTATATAAATGCGTGTGTAAACACACGTCCAAAGGCCCGCTAAAATCTCATGTCGTATTCCAAATACGAATCACATCATATCACCGATCTCATCGCACTATGCCCAATCTTATCGACTCGTCTCCAAATATCATACACTATCCTCATCATCTAGGTATATGTATAACGAATATGCATGTGTGTGGGTTCGCAATTAGGAACTATACTAGTTTACTTCTACACCCTAATCAAACCATAGTACACCTAATCTCATCTCAAATATCCACGACACATAATAAGCTATCATAAATAGTATATATATACTATACTAAACATCGAACTGCGGGGGTGCTATACGCCATCCACCCGAATTCCCCCGTAGATATAATCTACTCACCTTGAATCCTGCGTGTCGGTGTCGATGTCGCCTTCATCTTCTTCATCGTATGAAGCTCTCGAGAAGGTACCTACGAGATAACACACTCGCAAACAAACCTTAAAATCACATCGAGAAAACCAAACGACGCTGTAAGGCCTATAGGTTAGAACCTATGGACTACGCTTTCAAAACCATCAAACAATCCTCGATATCGTTATATAAACGCCAAGTAATCGAGGTAAAACGCAATTATAAAAATCCAGAATTTAAAATACGCAAAACGAAAACACGAATTAAAATAGCAACTCAGGAAAAAGGCTCCAGATTCTACCCTTGGTCAAATTGGACAATTTTGCATATGCCAGGGGTCTAATTTATAGATGTAGGAGCTACAGAACAAGAACGAGCCAAAATGCTCCAGGTCTGGCCACAAATTGCGGCCAGAAGGAATAAATCTACGCCCATAATTGGGAGTTAGGGGCTAGGGTTTTGGTGGTAGCTTCCTAGGTGCCTGCATGTATTACTGTCCATGCAAAATAATTTTCAGAGTCTCGGGGTGATAGCAGATTCCATTTAACCTTCACAGAATCACAGTTTTTTCGATATCGGCTTTTCTAAATCCGTATTCCGGTTTCCCAGTCACTGTTTTTAGGCCTGGGTTCTAGCACTAGGGGGTTTGTATGGCCTCTACTGAGCTTAATAATCCATCACAACCCAAAGTTCCCTCAAACCCTAACTAGAATATTCTAAGTCCACATAACAACTCAATATCGACATGAAACATGCATGGATGCATAAGGAATTGAATCACTACACTAATGGTGCAGAAATTACCTCTTTTGGCAACTCAATAATTTTCTTGAGTTGCTCAAAGTCCCCAAAATCTTCTCTTTCTTGGTCCATGGGGTAGCTAGTGAGCTTGTGCATCCTTTTTATGAATTGGGATTTGAGTTTTGAGGTGATTATCATGGGGTTTTGGGGGATTGAAGATGGAGGAGGAGGGGGTGTGTAGCAGCAGCAGCAGCAATGGGAAGAGAGGGGAGAGAAATGAGAGGATGAAATGATGAGGGATGGCTCATAACAAAGGGTTGACCCCTCACCCACTCTTTCTCTCTAATCATACCTCCATATTATAATCTTAACCTTTTCTTTTCTATTTTCTTCTCTCCTCAATAGTAACCCCAAAATAACAAGCCATGCACCCAAAACATGTAGGAAAATGCAACAAGTGTAAAAAAAAAGATATGGTGCATGTTTGCACAAAACATGTTTAAAGCGCGATTAGCAATTTTTTTTATCGCGATTAGCACTAAATTAGCATATAATTAATCATAAAAACTTAAAAATTGCACAATTCACATAAAACACCCTCTTTTATTAATTTCTATAATTTTCAAAATTTTCCCCAATTTATCGGTATTTAATTATACCGAAATATTAAAATATTCATTAAAAATAATATTATATTATAAAAATTTCCAAAAATAAATATTTTATTTTTTTGAAATGTTACAAACTTCCCCCCTTAAAAAAATTTGGTCCCCGGATTTAAATTTTAAATCTCCAAATTCTAAAACATTTCAATAAAAAGTCCAAGTCGTGGGGGCTCCGAAATCATCAATACATAAAACGCATCATAGCGTAATGCATGCGCATGAGTAATGAGAAGATAACTCGAAATCGAAAACTCCGTCAAACATCCCGCAATCATCGGAGTCATGGTAAAGACACAAATGTCAAATCCAAAATAAAACCAATATGATATAAATCAGAACTATACATGTAGACATCAAATCTATACATGTAAATAGCTGAAGTAAATGCATGCTATCTCTTTTTAAGTCGGTGTGCGATGCGCATAACACTGCACAGTGGCGGACGTCTATTATAATAAAATAACAATATACGTATATATCCTTTGTTTAATATGTACGTTCCGCCGTTTTGAAAACAATTTAGAAGGGTTTCCTTGTTTTAAACATTTCGTGTCATATCAGACATGTAGGTAAATACTGAGACTATAGCTCTCTTTATGGAAATCCTTTCAATAACTATCAATTCAAGAAAAGTATATCTAAGCACTGTCGTCTGACTAGTCCTGCTCAGTACGAAAACAAATAGAAAATATCATAAAAACGTACTGGTCCATAAGGAATAAATCCTAAAAATGTATATAAGAATACCCTGTGCGTCTGGTGCGCACGGAAATCAAAATCCATATATGTGCTATACATGTGCACAGAAACATCATTTAGGTGCAACTGGTGTGCACGAAACATCTGCCAAGGGCAACGGGCGTGCCTGACAGCAAAATCAGGTGTATCTGACATGCACAAGGAATCCCGATTTAGTGCATCTGGTGTGCACCAAAATCGTATCTCAAAACATACGCTCATCACGCGCGAAAATCCAAATCAAAACATTAAAAGTTCATGAAAACTATGCTGAAAGCATAAATCAAATCACCGGCCTAAAATAGGCATGAAATCACAATCAATACCTCAAGCATAATAACTATGCACAAAATATAAATACCAAGTAGGTGCAACCATGGTGCACGAAAACCGAAATCATGGAACTCAGCCATCAAGACCAAATCATGCGAGCTGATCTCCCAAAAATACCGAAATCTAAGGTGACGGATACATGATAATCGAATCACAAAATCACAAATCATAAATACCGCCGTCGATATTTCCTCCTTCGCAGTCGAGAAGGTGTAGGTGTATCCGATGCTAGCAGCGCAAGATATTTACTTGCCTCCTGTTCATGGACTGGCGTCCTCTATCTCTGGGTCCTTATCTTCCCTATGGATTACCTATCTCGCGATCCATCGGCTCATCAGCCCGGTCAGGTGTGCTAACGGGGACGATTCTGTTTTGGCACTTCTCTGGTCATCTCTCGGTCAATCCTCACGGCCACTCGTAAAACCGCACGTCACTGGCGCCGACCTCTGATCCTCTGAATGCACATCACACATCTGCTCTTGGGTGCGAATCTTATCGCAACAGTATCCTGGAAGGAATCCCACTCAAGGTCTCTTTCGATCTCGCCTATGCCGAACTGTACGGAGGCTGGTACTCTTGCAAAATCCTTTCTCGCTTTTTGGACATCTGCGTCCTCAGCACAGCATTTTCTCGGAAGCTGGTCGCATCCCAACGCCTCTGTAGACATATCCGACCTTTAATCTTAACGGGGAGTAACAACAGCTCGTCAGCATCTCGCATAAACCTCTTGTCCCACTTTTCTATATCATCGTCTACTCCGACGTCACATCTCTATCTGCGCACTGCAATTGTTCTCGGCTACGGTCCATCCGAAGTCTCTCACACGGACTCGAAATCATGAACTCGGTATCTTCATCACTCTGTAGAAGATATCTGGCCGAACACGTCCTCAGGAACTCGTCCCAACCTGCGGAGGTATACTCCATACTCGTCCTTTCTTGATCAATTCACAATGCATCTGGGTGAGGTCCTTTATCCTAACCTGGTCAACTATCTCGTCGACGATGCCGAACTCTGGCCTGCTGTGTGTGCGCAATATGACCACACTTGGGTCCAAGTCTTCTCGTATAGTATTCCAGAAAGGTCATGTCGAGGTCTCTCTCAAATCTCTTTTCTGCCGAATTGCCCGGGAGTTATCATCTTTACTATATCTGTTTCTCATTCCGGAACGGCTGTATGCTCATCGCGACTCCTTCTGAAAGGTATATCCATATACAACGCCTCTGCATGCGTATCGCATCTCTGATGTCAGCGGAGTGGAACGTCATCTCGTCGAAATCTCGTGCGAACTCTTTACTCCACTTTGTTCCAATGTCGACTGATTCGGACTCGTCATCTCGTGGCTGAATGGACTGCGCTCCAACGGCTATACTCGTATCTGGAGTCACCCAAGCAATGTATCCCGTCACATGATATTCGAATGATGTCGAACCATCCGATCGACTTGTTAGAACCTCACAATCCCCCAAGAGATCGACATCTTGAGTACAGTTTAATAGTATTCCGGTACATACTACAACACCTATGGAGCAACCGTAGAAGGAAAACCCAAGCCTCACAAATGGCACCGCTAAACTGCCGCAAACCCTAAGGTTCGGAGGCGTTCCATGGTCATTACGTTGAGTTAGGGTTTCATTCTTCTAGAGGGTCCATAGCATTACTTGCATTGTCTTCCGAATACTTTAAACTTGGAAATGGGTTCCTGACATTCGATCGTCTCTATCGACTCTCAACGAATCTGCGTGAATTCGTCTCTAGCTGGAATCAATCCATCCGATGACCTCGCATCGGGGTAAGCGAACGAACCACATGTCCTAGTCATTCATCCTCGGGTGACTAGCGACCTTCCATCATATCTCTAAGTATATACTCATGCTGCAGTAGCTCCGACATCTGGGCGATATCTTGTCATTGCAGCAACAACGGGCTCATTCATCGGTACGCTGAACAGCGCCTCAAGCATCATGAATAAGTGATATATCAATGGTCATCACATTCTGAATGGCCTCTAGCAGTAGCCTAATCCTCTGGTGCCGATCAGCACATCAGGGAAATCTTGTAACAGCGATCGGTCGAACGCTCATGGCGCGAAAACACAATAAGACGACGACTCTCTATGCAATCGTACGTCTCTGGAATCATGCCCTGGTCAGTCCTCATTCATGACGGTCTCATGCTGACCTCAACTCTAGCCGTAGCTCTCTCTGCCCGTGTAATCGTAGCAGCAAAATCATAACCAGTATCGATGAGGATAGATCATAGGAATGAATATAATACTGTGTAAGGAAATGTACATCCTAAGGTCTCTTAAGCGGAGCAGCGTATCGTAAATATGCTGCAGAACATACGTACGGTACATCACTCTACTCAAGCTACCTCCACCATCAACCAAGGGTCATCCGGCGCGACGAAAGTTCGGGTATAGTACCCCCTCGACTAAGTCCAAGTTCCGTAAGGTCAAGCCTAAGTTCCGTATATATAAACGCTCTAGGCTCCACATAGTCAAACTTAGACTCGAACCAATGTTAACCTAGCGCTCTGATACCAACTTTGTCAAGACCCGAAATAGCACGTGACTGGCACTTGAATCATATGAAGTCTATAGGACCCCATCTAATTCAAGTAAGCCAAAAGCCCAGAAATAGGAGTAAATAAGAAATCTATTTTTTAAGAAGTAAGGAAAACATGTTTTGAAAACAAGGTTTTTAAATAAGTAAGCCGAATATGTATTTTTAAAATCTATATTCTTTTCTAAAAATTTCGGCAGAGTTTCCTTCGTAAATAATGGCCCCGAACGGGATACAATAAGAATAATATATACACAATGATAAAAGGCATCCCCAAGCGGGAGCTAGCTCGTCGTCAATCGACGGTCACAACCATGCAAGCAGTATAATATACAACGCCAAAGGGCGAGGATCAAAACTCAAAGGAAAAACTCAAATCAGCTTGAAAACCATAATACTACAACGCTGGCTTTAAGGTCGAAATAATACACAACCGGTTTTCTAAGTCTGAAACAATATACAAGTTTTGGTTGATGGAATTACTAGATACAGCTGAATAAAAGAATACAAGGGTGGTCACGATGCGAGTGAACCCACCTACCAATGCAATCACCCAGAAAGGAAGCAGTGTGCCAGAAAAGCCGTAATGAGACCTGTACGGCAAAACCTGCAAGAACTGTGGCCAAACGGGGGTGAGTTGCCAACTCGTGAATAGAAAATATCACAGAGCAGAAATCGTATGTATAGCACAATCGTAGGTCAATACGATCAATATATATATAAACCTCAAATGAATAAGTCTGAAGCATGATAAGGTGGCAATGTAACATCTATACATGAGTGTAGTGCCAAGTGCTCGTGCCAGTGCCTCAGGTAATAACATATCATAAATATGAGGTATGATCAATGTCGACTATATCATAGAGTCTATGAAAAAGTGGATATCATCCAACTATGTAATCAATGTCAATATATGTATGTGGAAATCGTCCACGTGTCACCCAATGACAATAAGCATCATGCATGTAAATATCATAAACATATGCATGGAAGTATGAGGATGTAAATCAACAGGTGTCGCTCGCGACATATCAAATCATGGAACCTGAGTGTCAAGCATCGACACTCGAAAACATCATGAAACCTGTGCCTATCATCGGCACGTAAATCCTCATATATCGGACTCCGTCAGTCTAGATCGGCCCATATCTTCTCTCAACTCCGGTCGGTATCCTCCGGATATCCGCCGAGCCCAAATAATATCACCGGTAGGTACTAGTCCCTCTGCCAGGCTCACCGTCTACTACACAGCGATCCGTTCTCGCCCCGGGTACCATACCGGGACCACCATGTACCCGTAATCGGCCTCATCCACCTCCTCGAATCGGGTTTAACATGTCGCTCTCGGCACCGAGAAAACACACGGTGGACGCACTGAAATATCATATCAAGGGTAACCGGGTTTTTAAAACAATTACATACTCTCTTTTGAAATATCCACGGTTCCCAAATCCAGAAAAATCATAGAAACAACATATCTCAATGCGTATAATCAAAAGCATGATGTATGCGACATGTAAAAGAAATGTAAGTATATCAGTATATCATGCAATATGGAATAGTAATATGCACATATTGAGGGAAACCGCTCTTTTAAAATGAATCAGTTTTAAAGAGTATCTTGCGGTTCCCAAATCTCCAAATCCAGCGAGAATCATCTATATAAGTGCGAATATGTATGTATGCACGTATGGGTGTACAATAGGTATGTACACAAGTATGCCAAGCAAATGATCATATCCTGAATGCAACAGTACTATAGTGTAGTGACATGGAAATTATCGATGATGAAGTATGTGAGCCGGCAAGCAGGTTTACGTGGAACATATGCATCATCGATAATGGTGCGGTGTGCTAACAGCATGATTTTTATATAACAATAACTAATTGCACATGCAATGCGATGCGAATAACAAGAGTATGCAGAAATCGACTAATAAATGCAACAGTGACGCATCTGCATCAATATAAAAAGTCATACAGTTTGCCTTTTGAAATAAGACGAATCGGGGTTTTTAGTAAAATAAGGGCTACGGTGTTTTAAGAAAAGATGCGTCTTTTGAAAATATCCGTAGAATCCCTTTGCCTGTCTTTAAAATACTCCCGATTTGTTAGTTTTTGAAATAGGTATGATATCAACCTAATCTACTAGCAAAACTACAGCTCTAACTAACAAGTCAATCAAGAGGGGTATGGAAACCACCTAAATCTGAGTCGATATATATATAAAAGTATAATAGTCGGTGATCCCGCCTCAAAGGTACCGCGTACGATACAATATCATATGACATTCTCGAGTCATGAGTGCGGATCTATCATCAATATAAAGCTCGTACGGTAAATCATCGTACGACATCCCAAAAGCTGGGTACGGGTCAATATCACATTCATCTCATCAATTATCTGGTATCCTTATCGTCATATCTCATGATCTGGGGTACTGATCTAAGTCTAGTACAACTGATACCATCTATATAAATGCGTGTGTAAACACACGTGCAAAGGCCCGCTAAAATCTCATGTCGTATCCCAAATACGAATCACATCATATCACCGATCTCATGGCACTATACCCAATCTCATCGACTCATCTCCAAATATCATAAACTATCCTCGTCATCTAGGTATATATATAACGAATATGCATGTGTGTGCGTGTGGGTGTAAACCTATTCTAGGGTTCGCAACTAGGAACTATACTAGTTTACTTCTACGCCCTAATCTAACCATAGTACACCTAATCTCATCTCAAATATCCACGACACACAATAAGCTATCATAAATAGTATATATATACTATACTAAACATCGAACTGCGGGGGTGCTATATGCCATCCACCCGACTTCCCCCGTAGATATAATCTACTCACCTTGAATCCTGCGTGTCGGTGTCGATATCGCCTTCATCTTCTTCATCGTATGAAGCTCTCGAGAAGGTACCTACGAGATAACACAATTGCAAACAATCCTTAAAATCACATCAAGAAAACCAAACGACGCGTTAAGGCCTATAGGTTAGAACCTATGGATTACGCTTTCAAAACCATCAAACAATCCTCGATATCGTCGTATAAACGCCAAGTAATCGAGGTAAAACGCAATTATACAAATCCAGAATTTAAAATACGCAAAACGAAAACACGAATTAAAACAGTAACTCAGGAAAAAGGCTCCAGATTCTACCCTTGGTCAAATTGGACAATTTTGCATATGCCAGGGGTCTAATTTATAGATGTAGGAACTACAGAACAAGAACGAACCAAAATGCTCCAGGTCTGGCCGCAAATTGCGGCCAGAAGGAATAAATCTGCGGCAATAATTGGGACTTAGGGGATAGGGTTTTGGTGGTAGCTTCCTAGGTGCATGCATGTATCACTGTCCATGCAAAATAATTTTTAGAGTCTCGGGGTGATAGCAAATTCCATTTAACCTTCACAGAATCACAGTTTTTCCGATATCGGCTTTTCTAAATCCGTATTACGGTTTTCTAGTCTCTGTTTTTAGGCCTGGGTTCTAGCACTATGGGGGTTTTCTGGCCTCTACCGAGCTTAATTATCCATCACAACCCAAAGTTCTTTCAAACCCTAACTAGAATTTTCTAAGTCCACGTAACCACTCAATATCGACATGAAACATGCATGGATGCATAAGAAATTGAAACACTATACTAATGGTGAAGAAATTACCTCCTTTGGCAACTCAAGAATTTTCTTGAGTTGCTCAAAGTCCTCAAAATCTTTTCTTTCTTGGTCCATGGGGTAGCTAGTGAGCTTGTGCATCCTTTTTGTGAATTGGGATTTGAGTTTTGAGGTGATTATCATGGGGTTTTGGGGGATTGAAGATGGAGGAGGAGGGGGGTGTGCAGCAGCAGCAACAACAATGGGAGGAGAGGGAAGAGAAATGAGAGGATGAAATGATGAAGGATGGCACATAACAAAGGGTTGACCCCTCACCCACTCTTTCTCTCTCTAATCATACCTCCCTATTATAATCTTAACCTTTTCTTTTCTATTTTCTTTTCTCCTCAATAGTAACCCCAAAATAATAATCCATGCACCCAAAACATGTAGGAAAATGCAACAAGTGTAAAAAAAAAGATATGGTGCATGTTTGCACAAAACATGTTTAAAGCGCGATTAGCGATTTTTTTATCGCGATTAGCACTAAATTAGCATATAATTAATCATAAAAACTTAAAAATTGCATAATTCATATAAAACACCCTGTTTTAGTAATTTCTATAATTTTCAAAAAATTTCCCCAATTTATCGGTATTTAATTATACCGAAATATTAAAATATTCATTAAAAATAATATTATATTATAAAAATTCCCAAAATTAATATTTTATTTTTTTAAAATGTTACACATCTCCATGATTTGGCCGGCGAGAACCCACAAATATCCGATGTCGCTGGGCCCCCTTGGGTATTTGGTGTTGGTTTTTCTCTGTAGCTTTATTTTGGTATTTTATAAGTTGTCTTATTGTTTGATTTGTCCCAAGATGTATACAGAGAAATCTGGGAGTGATTATTGAAGGTTTTATAAAGTTTCCGATATTACGATACGGGTTTTTCGTATTTCTGTACCGCGCTTGAACCGTTAACGTTTGTACGTTAACAACAGGAATATATTGTCGTTTTGGGTTAAGTATGCTGTAGGTTCTAACCTATGGATGCCTATCTCATTGTTTTGAGTTTTGATATGATATTTACGTCGATATGATATAACTACGATTATAGGTACGATCGCGAAGGTTTTCGAAACGGAGTTGGCGGACATAACAGCGTGGATTTCAGCGAGCTCAACACGTCGGTGAGTAGATTTTCATCTACGGAGGAAGTCAGGTGGATGGCATATAGTACCCCCACAACCTTATACATATGTTACTATGATATATAGTTAGTTCTTTGGTGTTTATTTAGGTTAATGATATTGAAGTCATGTTGTAATTAGTGTATATTCATGTGCATAAGGTGTTATTGATGGTTTGGTGGATTGGTACGGGGAATTATACCGTACTTGTGATAATGGGATTTGTATGCCGAATAACGGCCAAGTTTCCTTTAGATTTGTAGAGTCACGTTTTATTTCGCTTTAGAACGTAATACTTGAGTGGGTTATACTCTTTTAAAAACTAACGATTCGTTTCCCTTTTTAATGATAAAAGACAAGGATGCGATGCCAATTTCCAAAACGAATATATGTTTTTAACCTAAGGCAGCTTCCTTATTTCAAAACCGACGTTTCATTCCATTTCCAAAGATAATGGTATAGCTCATAGCAAGTAGTTACATTTAATAGTTACGCGTAGATTTACTTACACGTTCGCGAGATAATTATCGATATTATACGTTTCCGTCATAAGAACACTCTTATAGAACACTGCACAACCACCAATGAGTATTATGTTGCACGAGCACATACGCATATGTTGCACTACCCCTCATTGGTATTGCCTTGTCACTGTAGGATTTTTATACTACGTGATGCGTATGTAGATGTCGATATGAGTAGGCTTTATACACTTATAGATCACTCGCACAAATACTAATGATTACCATGTTGCACCAGCACAAACGCGTGTGCTACACTACACATCATTAGTATTGCCATGACAAAGTAGAAATGATACGTTTATTTGCTTATATGACTTATTTACGTACTTTACCTTATTATCCGTTAAGCATTGCAAATACCTGTAACATGGGTATTCATAGTTGATTCTTATGAGCTTTCAGGATATTTTACTTTTGATGATATATATCAGTGGTATGAGACACTGTTATATATGTATATATATAATATATCATCAGAATGATCTATGCAAGTATTCTTATTCTTTACTCGATATTTCTTGATATGATGAGTTAAAATCTACCATGAGCTTGATGTTTTCTGATTGTTTTATTCCGAACCGAGTGGGGAAGATATACGGTTTCAGAATTGCTACTTATCCAGACTGAGTGGAGGATCTATACAGTCGGATACATGGTGGACCCGGTCGAGACCGAGGGGCAGGATAGCCACATTAGAGACGGGGAGCCTAGCGAGGATACTCGATACCGGAGATAGAGATGAGCACGGCAGATATCCAGAGGATACTGATCGGGGTTCGATTGGGCACGACGGATATCCAGTGGATACCGACCGGGGCCAGGGATATCGGGTGGTGATCATCTGTTGAGATGGTGTCGACGATATCTGTATTTGCGTGTCGGTGATGGACACGAGATATTTGATGATTTGCGTGTCGGTGATGGACACGGGGAATTTCTGATTTCGGGTGTCGATGTTGGACATCCATATATATTGATATGCTGCTATCATGAGGTACCCAGTTATATTATAATTACTGTAGCCGACCAGGACTGATTCGGGGGACATTACTTGCATATCTCTTTACTGGTAATTGCATACATTAAAAAGGAATTCAAATCGAGCTATAGTCTCAGTATTTTGACATGTCTGGTATGACTTTGAAATCTTTTAAATTGTAAAACTTTTAATATTATTCATTAAAACAGAAGGACGTATATCTTAAATAAGATACCTATTTTATTTCATACTATCATGTCTTCTTTTATACCGTGACATATCTATTCCGCGGCTATTTTAAAGAAGAGCTTTATATATATATATATATATATATATATATATATATATATATATATATATATATATATATATATATTCGGCTACCTTTTGGGCCTATACCTAGATGCAGGTCATTTGCATTTGATATGTTCTACTTTGGGATCGCATGATAGATAGTGTTGCATTTACGATACACATGCATATCATATATTATATTAGTATATGATATGATAGTATTATATTTATGACTTAGGTATCATTGTGCATTTGCTTTCTACCTTATGGTGTACTTTTATTCACAGAGTTGGCAACTCACCCCCGTTGTGCCACAGTTTCTTACAGGTGTTACCGCTTGGATTATCGGCGGCTTGGGGCACACATTCTTTTCGATGATTGCTTTGGCAGGTGGTTTACTGTTGTATCGTACTCACATTTGTATATTCTTATCTTATTGTATCTAGTAAGACTCCATCAACTTAGAAATAGTATATTGTGGACTTAGAAGCGAGACTTAGAATTTGTGTGTTGTGATGTCGCACTCATTGGAGTCGACCATTTTATATTGCTGGTTTTGTTTCGCTTTCTTTTCTTCGATATTGTGGGTCATATATTGTTTGCTTGGTTGCTCCACCGGTTGTGCATGGAAGCTAGCTCCCGTTGGGATGTTATTTATATTTTTATGTTATAGTGGGTTTGTTCAAATTACAAAAGAGATGCTGTCGAATTTCAAAACGTCATAGATGCTTTTCTAACATACTTAGTTACACTTAAATATTTATTTTAAATGGATCCCATCTGATGACTATTTTATACCACACCTCCTATATTTTCAAAAAGGGTTTAGATTCCGGATTTCGGTTTACTTAGACCGATGTCTTTAGATGTCACGTGATTTAAGTGCCGGTCACGTACCACATTTGGGTCGTGGCAGTTATACTAAATTTTAATAAGGACCCTAGTAACATAGGTTTATGTGGGACCAGTCTCTTGAGCCTCAGGGACCCGGAGATATGGATGCCTGCCTAGCTAATGTAGACAATCTAACAAACGGTATTATCAACACGGTAATTGTCTTGGAAAAAGACACAAATCCTGCCGTCCATGTGCAGCAGTTACCGATAACATCAAAACAATCAGGATTTCAAGTTCTTTTTAAAAGTATCTGACTCAGACTGAGTCTCAATCTAATCAATCTGGCTTGAATGTGATTCAAGCATATAACTACAATACAACATGACTTTATGAATCCGTCTATTTAATCTATATCAATGTATATTGACTGAACCGAACCATGGATATTGTTCAGTCGAAAATATTGTGCATTTGATATGACATTTTCCTTACTATTTCTATATAATAAAAGGTGTTTATTATAAATATGACACATATGAGGATTTATCTGTAAAATTACTATTTTCATGTGTTTATATATTATAATTAACATTATGAAGGAAAATGTAAGTATATAATATCTATAATATTTAGTCCATTTAAATATGCTTATCTTATCAAATATCTTTAACCAATTTTCTAAAACTATAATATCAGGTCAAATGATTAAGATAATATCTCAATAAAAAGAAATTATACTAACAATTTTTATTGAGTTATTGTGCAGAAATTATATCAGGACCGAAACAAGGAAATTTGAGTTGGCGAGATCAAATCTGCCGAAATATTCAAGTAAATCGAAGAAAGATATTCTGGCAGAGCTTACGAGATGATTTCAAGATTCCAGATATCAAAACAGTCTACATATGTCACCAAAAGAGGCCAACAAAAATATAAAATCAAGACCCTCCTAATCCACCGCAGATCCGCAGCAAACCCACCAAATGGCCGCGGTTCCACCGCACGTCTGAAGATCTAGGGCTTGGGATTTTCATGTTGGGATCCTAACAACTAGTTACCATATTAGGAAACTAGGGTTTTGGCTCTGTGACTATAAATAAGGACCGAGAGCCTCTTGGAAAAATCATCAAACCGACGAGATCACGAAGTCCACGACGACTCAAGAATCCTGGTTGATTATCGACAGTTCATCTACCTCTTTAAGAAGAGATCGAGAAGCAAACTAGGGTTTTGTAATCATTTTCTAAAGGAACAAAGTGTACTTGATCTTGTTGATTAATAAAGGTAGTTTTATTCTATTGCATTTTATTTTCTTCATGATTTCTATCTTTTCTTTTCCCAACATGTGTGAGTAATTCTCTCCTTGTTAGGGTTCGTAGAATTATGGTAGATTAATGGATGATGAAGATCCTTAAACTCTTTTTACGTCCTATAAAGTTTATAAACTTTACCAAAAGAATCATTAACATCCTAATCGGGCGCGCTACGAATTCATTGGGAGCCACGACCGTGATTAGAGTTTTGGTAAAGTCTAGACATGAACGGAGATCCATGTCAAGGTAGGGGTTAAGAGTGGGAACCCTTTTCCCTCCAGAAATCCTAATCTACATGCATCACTGTCGATCTAGTTTTAAATCTTTTAAAGGATAAAAGGAGTAATATTTAATTAATCATCCATGACTACTAAATCTTAACGAACTCTACAAGCCCCCTTCTAATATAAAACCTACATCCGTAGTTAATCTAGATCTATATCCTGCATCCGTGTTTCACGTGGATCTAGAATCTACAACCATTCTTCACCATTCTTTATTCTTCCCCCTTTTTCAACACGTCTAAAGAAAGATTAAAAGATTCAACATTTTCCTGAGAACGACCCGTACTTATTTCGGTCTAGCTACACGCGACACTGTTATTGATTGCGGTTACTACATACACAACACTAAAAAAATCAAACAATCAAATGGCATCGTTGCAGGGGATACATGCATAATTTTTTATTCTTACTATTTGTGTTGAATTCTTATTCGATCAATATCATAAATAAAACAAAACTGCAAATTGTATATTTAACGATTATTATGTGAATTTTGCAAGGGGATCTGGAGTCACGAATTTGAGGAAACAAAGACTCAGAGACATTCATCAAGATCCAGAGGAGCAAAAGGAGGCCACGTAGCAAAAATCTTCACGAAACCCCTCCTTTCGGCAGCGGAACCGCGGCAGTAAGGCTAAATAGCGGCAGAAACGCAGCGTATTTTGGGAACTAGGGTTTCAAACTTCTCTGGTATATTTCTCAACTCCTTCTCTCCTCTAAAATCTAATAAAATATCTTTTCTGCAGGATTCTTTGCAAAATATCGCTGCGCAAAAATCTTTTTGCAAGTTTTGTTTTGCGATTTGTTTTTGCATATTTTAATACGGACATTAAGGGGCAAAGACCAAATTCAGATTAGGTGGGGATTTCATCACCCTTCCTAGGCCCCACAAATCACAAAACGAGCATCCGCATAAACCTTATATTAATTAAAAAATATCTAGACAAGACTCTAAGGACCGTCGCGCTCAAATAGGACAGAGGAAGGCCGTGGGTAATTTATCGCTTATCCGCATTACTTTTGTGGTGTCTAGGAAAGTGTGTGTAAGGCAAGTGGTTATTTAATTAGGCCCGCTATTTTCGGTGATTCGTATAGCGGATACCTCACACTTACCTGGAACTTACCTGTCCACAAGAGTAGTAAAGAGGTGGTAGAGGATTGATCATGCGGCTTGTCCTTTGGAAGTCTAGGAGCGGTCTAGAGACTTGACCTAGGTAACCTTAGTTCTAGGGTTGTTTGTGCATTTTTGTATGATTTGTCTTGAGTCCCACTTTTTCAAAAACAAACCAATTTTAAATCACACACACGCTGCAACTTGCTCTAAAATCGTTTAGTGCATGCTCGGCTGGACACGGGATTCTAGTGCCCGGCTGGACCGCGTTTCGGCTATTGACTCCGAAGTCGGCACTTCTTCATTTTCTTTTTCCCCACCACCCAGCATATCGACCGAGATGGATGGTACTCCATCAGAATATAACACCACCCTGCCACCGCCCGTAGGTATGCAGAATCTGTAAGTCCATGTTGCCCACCCCGGTGCTTGCGGGGAGACGGAAAACAGAATAAAAATCGGATTTTTATCGAACTAGGCAACATGGACTAGCTTAAGGAGGATCTTTGATAAACAAAAACTAACTAAAAGCTAACTAGATTTAGCTATATGGAAGAAAGGTTATACCTTGGGCTTTATGTACTTCTCTCCTTGCTCCTTGGAGTGGAAGAAAGAGATCACCTTGTCGCCTTCTCTAGTCGAAGAAGGATCCACCCGAGAGCCTCAACCTTTGGCTTCAACTTCAAGCTAGAAGTAACTAAGGTGCTAGAAGTGCTAATCCTAGAACCTTAGATGAGAGTAGAGATTACTTTGGAGAGGTTTAACTCAAGCTCAAGTGTTTCTCAACACATGAGAGGGGAGAGCTTGAGAGAGAGAAAGAGGATGAGAGAGAATCTATACGATAGAATGAGAGAATAAAGAGTCATTCTCACATATATGTGTGAATTATTGTAAAAAGATAATTATCAAGATAATTGTCATGGTTTAATCAAGACTTGACCATTATCATTTCATATTAAATGCAAATTGCAAGGATCAAAGAGCATCTTTTATATGGAATGATGATGGTCTAAGTGTCAACCTAGGTCAACAAGTTAAGATAGTCAAATGGTCAACAACCCTAACCATGCACAATTATATTTAACTAATATCAATTAATCATAATACACACATAAGCGTTAGGGTTAATAAAATGACAATGGTCATTAACCCTAATCAAAGTCCTCTCCCTCTGTCTCAATCAACTGTGCATACGCACCCGTATTCGTGATCCAAGGAACACGAATACAAAGAGATAAAACCAATCCCAAATCATATACTAGGATCTGGCTTAAACCAAAGCCCGCTAGTATAAGCTGTCCGGACAGCAAACGTGCACAAGTGCGCGGATGTGAACGAACCCTGTCGCAAAACCATGCGACCTCTACTCATTTTGCCTAAAGGCGAATAGCTCTCTGTGTGGGACTCTAAAGACTCGACACTACGCTGGCAGTGGGTTAAACCACAGACCGCAAGCGACACTAGCTGTACGTAACGGTCCCCAGGTAGATGCCGAAAAGAAGACTGACGAGGTGACCCCATCTGAACTCCTACTGAGCCTGTATGTGACAGTCTCCGTACAGTCCGGTCTGTTCGTCTGATACATCGCATGGCGAGCCTAGGGGGTGGTAAACTTCAGTCCCCTAATAGCGGTACAAGTCGTGTCGGACTGTAGCCCAGAACACCCTGAGATAACACTGGAAACCTACCAGTATATCTCGCTTACCCTGGCCAGGGACTACTTGTGTAATGGCTCTCCTGGATACAGCGCGATGTCAACCCCCAATAACGGGAGAGACGAATCCTGTCTAACCGTCACTGCCTCCAAGTGCTTCGGGACTGCACCCAAAAACTACCTGTTTGCACGACTCCTTTGAGCCGTAGTAGGCTAGTAATCAAAGTGCAGTGGGAACACACTCGAGGAGAAGTGACAGTGTCAAGTCAGCGGACTAAGCTGTACTCATGTCATCTGGGAACTGATAACTGACGATAGGTATAATACCAACCAACAGTTCCCGACGAGTCCTGTCCAGTGTACTCGTAACCTAACGAGCACCCGCATACTATCTCAAGTACGACGTACTGATGGCTGTGGGACAGACCGTTTCCCACGCTGGGATGAGAAGCGCATACGCTAGTCTACTCCGGAGTATCGATGCCCTGTCTCGATAGTCCTTCGACTAGGGACCTGTAAAAGGATGTGCTTATGGATTACCCAGCGCCCATGAGTGTGAGCACCATCACAATGCTGGTAATCAAGCAAAGATCCTAAGGGCTCTACTAATATGTATATAAGCGATATGCTAAAAGAAACACATGCACATATTAAAGCAGAGACAAACCAAGTAGCATACTACCATTTCGAGCAAGATTGTATATACAACTGTGAAGATCCCAAGCTTCCATCAAGTAATATACATACTAGTATGATACAGTAATGGCCTCTAGGGCATATACACTAACAATCTCCCACTTGCACTAAGGCCATGTACTGGCGTATCGAAGACCTATCATCTCGATCAGCCGCTCGAACTGAGTCTGGGGTAAGGCCTTTGTGAATGGATCTGCAGTGTTATCTTCTGAAGCAACCCTCCGAACCTCGATCTCCTGGCGATCCACGATCTCCCTGATCAGGTGATACCGCCTCAAGATGTGTCTGGATTTCTGATGGGACCTGGGTTCCTTCGCTAAAGCTATAGCCCTGTTGTTGTCGCAATACAGAGGTATTGGATCAACAATGGACGGAACCATCTGAAGTTCTTTCAAGAACTTCCTTATCCAGACAGCTTCTTTTGCGGCATCAGATGCAGCGATGTATTCCGCTTCCATAGTCGAGTCAGCAACGGTTTCCTGTTTGGAGCTCTTCCAACACACCGCCCCTCCATTGAGGGTAAATACAAAACCCGACATGGACTTGGAATCATTCTTGTCACTCTGGAAGCTGGAGTCAGCAAAGGCCTCAATCTGGAGGTCTTTTCCGCCATACACCAAGAACATCTCCTTAGTCCTTCTCAGGTACTTGAGAATGTTCTTTACCGCTATCCAATGTTTCTCCCCAGGGTTTGACTGATACCTGCTTACCACACTCAGTGCATAAACTACATCTGGTCTGGTACACAACATCGCATACATTATAGAGCCTACCGCAGAAGCGTAGGGTATAATAGACATGCTATCCCTCTCCAAATCAGTCTTGGGAGACATCTCTTTGGAGAGGGTGATCCCGTGACAAGCCGGTAGATTACCGCGCTTGGAATCTTCCATACTGAACTTTTCAGTATGGTGTCGATGTACCTGGACTGTGAGAGTCCTAAAATCCTCTTGGATCTGTCACGGTAGATCCGGATCCCCAGAATGTATGAGGCATCACCCAGGTCTTTCATGGAGAACCTGTGTGACAAGAACCCCTTGACAGATTGTAGCATAGGAATGTTATTTCCTATTAAGAGAATGTCATCCACGTATAAAACGAGGAATACTATAATTCTCGCTACAAATTTACAATAGATGCATGGTTCATCTGGATTTTTGATAAAGCCAAATTCCTTGACCGTCTCATCAAAACAGATGTTCCAACTTCGCGATGCCTGCTTTAGTCCATAAATGGACTTAAGCAACTTGCACACCTTTCCGCTACTCCCACTCTGAATAAAACCCTCTGGCTGGTCCATATAGACACACTCCTCTAAATTTCCATTTAGAAAAATGGTCTTTACTTCCATCTGCCAAATCTCATAATCGTGGAAGGCAGCAATGGCAAAAAGGATCCGAATGGATTTCAGCATAGCTACTGGAGAAAAGGTTTCGTCATAGTCCAAACCAGGTCGCTGACGAAAACCCTTCGCAACCAGTCTAGCTTTATAGGTCTCAACCTGTCCATCTACACCAATCTTCCTTTTGAAGATCCACTTGCATCCTATGGGTTTTACCCCATCTGAAGCAATGTCCAACGTCCATACTTTGTTGGTGTACATGGACTCCATTTCGGTCCGCATTGCATGCAGCCATTTTACCGAGTCAACTCTCTGAATGGCTTGCTGGAAGCTAGTAGGCTCATCACAATCTATGATGCAATCCTCTCTATTCCCGTCTATGAGAAAATCATAGTATCTCTCGGGCTGATGAGACTGCCTACTACTCCTGCGGAGTGGCGTGGGAATGTCCTGATCTTTCGAACCCTCTGGTTCTACTAAGCTTTCAGTAATAGCTCGTGGTTCTGTAATTTCTTCTAGTTCTATTGCGCTCCCACTTATTTCTTTTTCTATGAACTGGTGTTCTAGAAAGTGGGCATGGCGAGAAACAAAAACCTTTTGTTCCTCTTCGCAATAGAAGAAATATCCCTTGGAGTTCTTTGGATATCCCACAAACTTGCATTGTACTGAGCGTGCCTCGAGCTTGTCCGCATGCTGCTTTTTTTACAAAAGCTGGACATCCCCATGTCTTAATGTGATTAAGATAGGGTCTCTTTCCACACCACATCTGATATGGTGTAGTAGGCACAGTCTTAGTTGGAACTCGGTTCAAAAGGTATGCAGCTGATTCTAGCGCATATCCCCAGAACGATCACGGCAACTCAGCGTTACTCATCATGGACCGTACCATATCCAATAGGGTTCGGTTCCGTCTCTCCGATACACCGTTATGTTGCGGAGTGTATGGAGGAGTAAGCTGAGAGAGAATTCCATTCTCTTTTAAGTAACCCAGGAACTCGGCACTCAAGTATTCACCACCTCGATCAGATCTCAGTGCCTTGATACTTTTGCATGTTTGTTTTTCTACTTCATTCTTGTATTCCTGGAATTTTTCAAAAGTCTCGGATTTATGTTTCATTAAGAAGACATATCCGTACCTTGAAAAGTCATCCGTAAAAGTAATGAAGTAAGAATAACCGCTTTGTGCATGCGTAGACATTGGACCGCACACGTCGCTGTGTACGAGTCCCAAGAGCTCGCTCGCTCTTACTCCGTGTCCAGTGAACGGAGTCTTTGTCATCTTTCCTTTGAGACAGGATTGACAAGTTGCATACGATTGATATTCGAACGGATCCAAATATCCTTCTGTATGTAACTTCGTCAACCTTCTCTCATTAATGTGACCGAGTCTACAATGCCATAAGAAAGTCTTATTGATTTCTGGAGACTTTCTTTTGTGTGTATTCTGGACATTGAAAATCTGTGTTTGGTTTAATACGTATATACCGTTGTTTAATGTACCTGACCCAATCAAAACTTGATTAAGGTGAATGTTCACTACATTACTTACAAATGCAAATTCATAACCTTCTTTAGATAATAAAGATACAGAAATGATATTACAGGTTGCATTTGGTACAAAATAACAACTATGCAAAACCAAAAAGTGTCCATCTGACAATCCCAGGTGATAGTCCCCCACGGTCTCAGCATCCATGCTAGCTCCGTTTGCAACTCTGAGGGTCATATCACCTGCCTTCAAAACTCTATGCTTTCTCAACGCCTGCAAAGAATTACAGATATGAGATCCTGATCCGGTATCTGATTGTAAAGAAGAAATTTTTTGTGTAGTAATTGAGAAATTGTAAAGAAATCACAACCAAAAATTATTTGACCGCAATCAACTACGGTGTCGGATGTAGATTGTAAGTGAGTGCGGATCGTCCACAGGGACAGTGTAATCGTTCATCTTTTGAATTAGATGAATTGAAACTTTAAAGAAAAGAAAACAAACAATTCATGATTTGTATTTGAAGTTCAAGAATTAGAAAATCTAGATCTAATAACAAGAAAAAGATAGAATCAAGAATTGAGAGTTTGTTGATTTTTCCAACCAAATATCAAGAATCGAAAAGAGGCTCGTAGGAATCGATCAGATCTATAGATGTGATGCGATCTTATGATGACGTATTCTCATCCTTCGATGGATTGATACTAGATCGATGATGATCGACGAGAATTAAGGATTTCTAGTGAAACTAGGGTTTCATCATTTATCCCTTGTTCATTCGTCGATATCATTCACATTCTAGCCTCTAGTAAATTCAAGAAACGATCGTAGATCCTTAATTTCGAGCGATCACAATCAAGAAAGCATCGCAACGAAACTAGGTCATCGGTTCTTGAACTTGCTAGGGTTTACAAAACCCGTAGGACTTAAGAATCGTTTTAAGATTTGTTACATCGTCATTCTATTGATCTTCTCGACTCCTTGACGAGCGGAATTTTACTCAAACATCACAATAAGAACTACAATCACAAATTGAGATCGAATCATGATGCTAGAATTTAAAGAAAACAAGATTAAAGAATTTCACCTTTTATTTATATCAACAATTTCATTACATTCGCTCAAGAACTACAAGAGGAAGAACTCGATCGTCGATTTGGCTTCGCTCGGCTCCGTGAGTCGCGGATCGGCTTGGATCACTTGCTCGATTGGAGGTCAGCTCCGCTCATAAAAGGTTGAAGGGCTTCTTGCTTGATTGGTACTCAAGATCTTGAATTTGGAGTGGAATTAGGGTTAGGGTTTCGCACAAGCCTTGTCACTAGACTTGTGGAAGAAGATGGAGAATTGTTGAAGAATGAGGAAGAATGAACTATTCAAGAACTATTGATGAACAACCTCAACCCTTAGATCTAGGTTCCTATTTATAGACATCAAAACCCTAGATCTAGGATTTCAAATTTGAATTTCCCTCCAAAAGTTTGTTGAGGAGATTTAAATTTCCGTCCAAAAGTTTATTGAGGAGAAGCTTCTAGATGAAGTTTGTTAGGAGCTTAATTAGGATTAGCTTAATTAATCATCTTTTGCTGATCTGGCAGAAGCTTCGAGGGTTTTCTGGAGATTGAAGTATATAAAAGGAATGTGGGCCCAGAGATGAGAATTTTGCACAGAAAATGGCGCGCTGATGTGTCAATACCGCCGCGGAACCGCGGGGCAAGCCGGCTCCCGCCGCGGTTCCGCGGCTATTTTGGGGCTTCAAGGCTTGGGACTTCTGGTGCTGATTTGGGCTGACTTGTGGGCCTTTCTTTGATATGTTGATTTTTATATTTCCTTTTAAATTGCTACCAGATCTGAAATCATTGAGTTGGCGTATTTTTGATCAGCTCTTTTGGCTTTGCTCCTGCAATTTCGTGCACAAATCTCGACACAAGTGTTGCATAATACAGGGATGATGCGATGCCATGATAAACACACAATTTCCTCAGAAATGTCGGTTTTAGAGTCTAACACATGCAATCTGATATTTCAGGACTGTTTTTCTAATATGTGAAATATGGATACCGAACACTTCTAGATGAGTGCAAATGATAGGGAAATTGCCGTGTTAAAAATGCAGTATTTTCGACTGATCAAATTCCCCCAAACTTATTTTCGATCGTCTCGAGCGAACTGTTTTATTTAAAAAGAGAAGGAGAAAATAAAGAAAGAGAAAAACTAACTAGCACACTTTCGTAGGCAACACGATTGCACTGAGCACGTGCAACAAGCCTTTAAACCTCTAGGTATCCCTAGTAGGAGGAGTGTTGTCTCCTGAGGGTTTTCAGCGGATTGCACCCACAAAAATCCAATAAGAAAAGGAAGATCATGAATATTACATTTAAAGACAAGAATTGTAAAAGAAAAGCTTCGAAAATTAGGGTTTCCAACTAAGCTAGTTTTTCGGTTGTTATGAGCCCTATCTTAATGGTCATGAAAAAATGTCAGAAATCACGTCCTCCCTCAATAAAACATCGTTTTATTCTTCATTCCTATCTGTTTTCCAAACATCGATCATATAACCCTGCGTGTGTGTAAAGGACATCCCTACACCCGGAGAATTCAATTCAAGCTATCATACTCTTGCCCATCAGCCTCAGTACTTTTTTATTAATGAATATTTAGATGAGATTGCTTACACACTTTCATGCGACCGTTAATACTTCTTGAGGTACTAATCGACCGATTACTCATGTGCTTGCTTACTTGGTGTATTTTCCTCATCTTGCACCACCTAAGGCATAGCAGTGACTCCCAGACCGGTTGGCCTTAGGGCACTAGGTGAAGAGGCACCCTCGCTATATATTTTTTTATTGCCCTTGGTGATAAAAAAAACCAGTGTCCATTTTTCTCACCACTTTGTATTTTCTTCATTCAATTTTTTTTTATTTCCTTCATACTTTTGGCTTTAAGACAAGAGCATTTCAAGGTATCCTCTACTATCCCAGGCTTTAAGACGTGTGTAAGTGCGAATAGCAGGGTAGCAACGTTCAAAATGCTTGGCTTCCAGAATAAAAACTATTTTTCAGACTTATTTTTATCCTCAGATTAGTGACGTCTTTCATCTTACTAACCCTTGGGACAACGGCTCATAACTACTTATTACTAGTTCGTATAAGAAAACTTCTAATTTTCTTGGTTTTCTTAAATTTTTCTAATCTCATGGATGTAATTTTTCACTATCTAAACTTACATTATCTTATTTATGTACAAAAAATATTTTTATATTTTGAAAATTTTAAATTTTTATGGATTTTGAAAAAATTTAAATTTTTATAAGTTTTTAAAGAAATGTTTTGTGCTTATGCAAATGATATGCAAATGATGCAAAAATAAGCACAAACCTCCCCCAAACTTGTTTTCAACAGTGTCCTCACTGTTGCCAACAGCAATATCTACAAAACCTGTAAGTCTGGGAGGAATTATTAGTGGGGGAAAAATATATAAGTGAAGAACTTTCCCCAAAACTTACTTTTGGCTCATCATTTTGTAAAAATTTTCTTTTCAAGAGCCAGAAAATATACCCCCCAAAAACTTGAGTTATGCAATGTTAATCTTTTGAAAATCACATGAGGGGGTCAAAAATCATTGGTCGATGCCAAGCTTTGCAAAGACCGAATGTCAACACCAACCATTCAAAAATTTTATCAATGCAGTGCTCTGGTTGGTGGAAAAAGAAGTGTGGAAAGGGTAAGTGGTGGAAAAGAATGTGTGTGCGTCTCATTTTGGAGAGACGATGCAGTGTATGCGATGGATTACTCGCATTCTTTTTACTATTCAGAAGAAGGGGTGGAGGTTCAATTTCAGTGCTTGGGAGATGATTCATCTCAACACCCGTGTCATTCAAAAATGCGAGTTCATCAACGAAGATCTCCTCAAAAGTTCCATCCATACCCCGATGAATAATGCCATCATAAAGTGCGAGGTGATCTTCAGACTCTAAGAACAGTTCATAATCAGTGTTAATTATTGACCCGGACATCTCGGTGGAAGAGTCCGTATGTGTATGATACATAGTTGGGTCAAACAATAACGTATGAAAAGAGTCAAGATCGATATCAGGAGGATCATCAAATTCACTGCTTTCGACATCCATTAAGTCGACAGAACAGACCTGAGCAGTAGGTTCGGAGGGTACACTTCCCAACTTGTAAATGTTCAGCTCTATTGACCTATTCCCGATGGATAGGGTCATAGAACCGTTACGGCAGTTGATAATAGCATTGGAAGTGGCCAAAAAGGGGCGACCTAAAATCACCGGAATTTGATTCCGTGGGTTCGCTACAGGTTGTGTATCAATTACAATAAAGTCCACAGGGAAAATAAATTCCCCGTTTTTTATTAACACATCCTCCAGTTCACCCCTAGTTTTGGTGATTGATCGGTCAGCCATCTGGAGAGTGCAATGGGTTGGCTTCAACTCTCCGATTCCTAGTTGCTCATAAACAGAGTATGGAAGCAAGTTAACACTAGCGCTAAGGTCTAGTAGAGCACGGTTGATGTGTTTTTTCCCGATAGAAATGGAAATAGTAGGATATCCAGGATCCTTACGTTTCCTCGGTAATTGCTGGGGAAAGGCTGTGTCTACTGTTTTTGCCATGAATATCTTCTTGGGCACTTGAGTCTTCCTCTTCCTAGTGCACAAGTTCTTAAGAGTTTTCGCATAGGACGGAACTTGTTGGATGGCATCTAGGAGAGGGATGTTGATGTTAACTTGCTTAAAACTGTCCATGATCTTCTCCATATGTGGACTCGATGTGTTAGCCCTTAACCGATTAGGATAAGGTGCTTTAGCAATAAGCGCTGGGTCCATCATAGAAGAAGGAAGTGGGGGTAGACGTGATCCCAAAAGAGGAGTGGGGATCGCCTGTGGAGAACTAGAAGAGATGGGCTGAGGTGGCGAGGCTCGTGGGAAACGAAAAATAGGCTCGCAAGAAGGTGGTGGGGTAGAAGAACTGGGGTTAGAATTAGAAGTAGAGGTGGAAGGAAAGGTCTCAGCCGGGGTGTTATTGATTGATTTTTCAGTATCATCAAACTCTTCCCCAACGTGGTTGTCAGGCACTCTTCCAGATCTCAACGTGGTTGCATTCACAAGATGTGAATAGCCAGGATTTGGCAAAGGTTGAGCTGGAAGTTTCCCTTTCTCTCTTGCACTCATTTCGGCTTTTAGTTGTGCAATTTGTGCTTCCATCGATTTGATATTCTCATTTTTAGAGACAATGATCTTCATCACATTCTCGATGGAAGATTGCAAACTTGCCGTCCCTTGGATGGATTGTTTCATGAAAGTGCCCAAGGTTTGTGCTAGTGCAGAGGTATTATCAGTACCAGTCAATTGCAAAGAGTTTTCATGTGGTGCAAAAGTATTGGCCGGATTTTCGAAGTTTTGTGATTAGAAGGGGTGCTGACTCAATTGAAGTGGTGGTTGCTGTTGTGATGGAGGGACCCTTTGGAAATTGTGTTGGATTGGAACCGTGTTTTGAGATTGTGATTGGTTCCAAGCAAAGTTAGGGTGATTCCTCCAATCCTGATTATATGTGGAGGAAGATGGATCGTTTCTAGGTCTTTGAAATGCGGCATTGGTATGCTCATGACCTTGAAACGGACATTCTTCCATCAAGTGAGACGGATCAGAACAGCAGCCACATACAGTTTTGGAGAGTGATATTTGACTTAGGGCGGCAGCTAAAAATTTGTTTTCCATATTCTCGAGTTTCTTATTGATAGCTGCAATGTCAGCTCTAACTCCTATGGAAATATCATTGCCATCCCTAGACGATTGAATCACACCCTCCCACTGTAAAGATTTTTCAGCGAAATTTTCTAGAAAATTCCAGGCTTCCCCATCATCTTTAGTCATAAAGTTGCCTTGACACATGGATTCAAGGGTCTGTCTTGTATTAGGATTAATGCCCTCATAAATGATTCGGCATAGTTCCCATCTCGGGATGCCGTGATGTGGACATTGGACTAACAGATCCTTGAAACGTTCAAAACATTTTGAAAATGTTTCATTTGGAAGCTGGGTGAATTGATAGATTTCGCTACGGACTCGAGCTGTCTTTTGATGTGGGTAGAATTTCTTAAGGAATGCTTTGACGAATTCATCCCAATTTGAAATGGAATGTGCGGTAGTGTTATATAGCCACTTCTCGGCTAAATCGCACAAAGTGAATGGAAGAAGACGAAGACGTAAAGCATCCACAGAAAGCTGTGAAGTACCTATCATTGCGCATACATTTTCAAATTTAGTAATAAATGCATATGCGTCTTCAGTCTCGAGACCGTGAAATTTTGGTAGAAGGTTGATGTATTGGGGTTTTATTTGAAAATTATCCCCGTTGGCTGGTGGAATGGAAAGACAAGTGGAAAGTGGACCTCGTGTTGGATAGCACCTCTCTTGAAGAGAGATGCGAGGTGGATTCTGCGCACCAACGGACGGCGGAAGATTAGTGGAAAAGAAATTCGATGGAGGTGGATCCATCGATGTGGTGTGGTGGTGGGTAAAAGAAAGGGTAAATGTAGAAATACCGACTTTTGGGTCGATCAAGGAAACGCGGACTAACGGGCACTAGAATCCCGTGTCCAGCCTATCTTGCACCAAAAAGGTTTAGTACAAGTGGCAGCGTGAATTTATAATTAGGAGAATGAATGAATGTGGTGTTTGTTTTGAACAGATACGGATTTTTGAAAAAAAATGATGCGACACAACAAATGCAACACACAAAACCCTAATTCTAGGGGTCACCTAGGTCAAAGCTCTAGACCGCTCCTAACTGCCAAAAGACAAGTCGCAGGATAAATCCTCCACTGCCTCTTTGTCCCCCTGTGGCCAGGTAAGTGCCAGGTAAGTGGGAAGGTACTCCACTACGTAAGTAGTGGGCCTAATTAATAACCACTAGCTTTCGACACACTTGCCTTAGACACCACAAGAAAACGCGGATAAGCAATGAATTACCCACGGCCTTCTCTTGTCCTAAGTGAGCGCGACGGTCCTTAGAGTCATCTCTAGATATTTTTTAATTAATGAGGGTAAATGCATATGCAAATTTTGCGATTTTCGGGGCTTAGGAAGGGTAATGAACTCCCCACCTAATCTGGATTTGGTCTTTGCCCCTTAACGTCCGTATTAATATGCAACAACCACAAGAATCAAAACAAGCACAATTTAATTTTTGCAATTTGCGCCCTGCGATTTATTTGCAAAGAAGCCTGCAGAAATTTATTAGTTGGAGCAGAGAAAGGAGGAGATAAGAAAGTTAGAAGATACCTGAGAAATTTTGGTGGAATGATGACGTCAGCACGCGGCGGATCCGCCGCAAATGAGCGCTAATGCCGCAGAATCGCGGTCCCTTGAAGTGATCACTGCACTGAAATTTTTGGTACTGTTCCTAATTGTCTCCTGAGCTCTCTAGAATATTCAGAAAATTTTTTCCACAGCTCCACAAATTCCAGAATTCCTCGCAATCAAATCACAACAACACGTACTAGTGTTTGCGCGAATTTTGATCTAAAAATTGTAATGGAATAAACTTTTCAACTCAAATTTCAAAATACGAACAATTAGCGCACTATCCCCGGCAACGGCTCCATTTGATTGAATGATTTTCTTGGATGTGTGTATCAAATCAAATGATCCCCGGCAACGGCGCCATTTGATTGTAAAGAAGAAATTGTTTGTGTAGTAATTGAGAAATTGTAAAGAAATCACAACCAAAAATTATTTGACCGCAATCAACTACAGTGTCGGATGTAGATTGTAAGTGAGTGCGGATCGTCCACAGGGACAGTGTAATCGTTCGTCTTTTGAATTAGATGAATTGAAACTTTAAAGAAAAGAAAACAAACAATTCATGATTTTTATTTGAAGTTCAAGAATTAGAAAATCTAGATCTAATAACAAGAAAAAAATAGAATCAAGAATTGAGAATTTGTTGATTTTTCGAACCAAATATCAAGAATCGAAAAGAGGCTCGTAGGAATCGATCGGATCTATAGATGTGATGCGATCTTATGATGACGTATTCTCATCCTTCGATAGATTGGTACTAGATCGATGATGATCGACGAGAATTAGGGATTTCTAGTGAAACTAGGGTTTCATCATTTATCCCTTGTTCATTCGTCGATATCATTCACATTCTAGCCTCTAGTAAATTCAAGAAACGATCGTAGATCCCTAATTTCGAGCGATCACAATCAAGAAAGCATCGCAACGAAACTAGGTCATCGGTTCTTGAACTTGCTAGGGTTTACAAAACCTGTAGAACTTAAGAATCGTTTTAAGATTTGTTACATCGTCATTCTATTGATCTTCTCGACTCCTTGACGAGCGGAGTTTTACTCAAACATCACAATAAGAACTACAATCACAAATTGAGATCGAATCATGATGCAAGAATTTAAAGAAAACAAGATTAAAGAATTTCACATTTTATTTATATCAACAATTTCATTACATTCGCTCAAGAACTACAAGAGGAAGAACTCGATCGTCGATTTGGCTTCGCTCGGCTCCGTGAGTCGCGGATCGGCTTGGATCACTTTCTTGATTGGAGGTCAGCTCCGCTCATAAAAGGTTGAAGGGCTTCTTGCTTGATTGGTACTCAAGATCTTGAATTTGGAGTGGAATTAGGGTTAGGGTTTTGCACAAGCCTTGTCACTAGACTTGTGGAAGAAGATGGAGAATTGTTGAAGAATGAGGAAGAATGAACTATTCAAGAACTATTGATGAACAACCTCAACCCTTAGATCTAAGTTCCTATTTATAGACATCAAAACCCTAGATCTAGGATTTCAAATTTCAATTTCCCTCCAAAAGTTTGTTGAGGAGATTTAAATTTCCCTCCAAAAGTTTGTTGAGGAGAAGCTTCTAGATGAAGTTTGTTAGGAGCTTAATTAGGATTAGCTTAATTAATCATCTTTTGCTGATCTAGCAGAAGCTTCGAGGGTTTTCTGGAGATTGAAGTATATAAAAGGAATGTGGGCCTAGAGATGAGAATTTTGCACAGAAAATGGCGCGCTGACTTGTCAATACCGCTGCGGAACCGCGGCGCAAGCCGGCTTGGGGCTTCAAGGCTTGGGACTTCTGGTGCTGATTTGGGCTGACTTGTGGGCCTTTCTTTGATATGTTGATTTTTATATTTCCTTATGAATTGCTACCAGATCTGAAATCATTGAGTTGGCGTATTTTTGATCAGCTCTTTTGGCTTTGCTCCTGCAATTTCCTGCACAAATCTCGACACAAGTGTTGCGCAATACAGGGATGATGCGATGCCATGATAAACACACAATTTCCTCAGAAATGTCGGTTTTAGAGTCTAACACATGCAATCTGATATTTCAGGACTGTTTTGCTAATATGTGAAATATGGATACCGAACACTTCTAGATGAGTGCAAATGATAGGGAAATTGTCGTGTTAAAAATACAGTATTTTCGACTGATCAGTATCCAATACCCAGGAAGTAGAGTTTATTGATAGACAGTTTTCAATAACATACACACCTGAAGCTGAAGCCGCAACTCGCTTCAGATCCTGGGTTCTTGCCTTCCAAGACTTGCAATTCTGTTTCCAGTGTCCACTTTTGTGACAGTAGAAGCATTCTTCCTTCCCCACCAGCTTTCCCGCCACCTTTGTTGCCTTTCCTTTTCCCTTCGTATCCACTTTACTGACACCGCCCCTTGGTTTGGCGGGGGCTTTCCTCTTCTTTCCCTGGGCTTTCGCCCTGGACCTAGAAGAGGAAGATCCTCCTACAAACAAAGTGGATGTCTCCCTATCTTTCTGTAGGGTGCCTTCAGCACTCCTCAACATGTTCAGAAGTTCGGAAAGTTCAACCTCCTTTCCTTGCATGTTGAAGTTTAGGACAAACTGGGCGTAAGTGGAAGGAAGGGACCGGAGAATCAAGTCAGTGTAGAGTTCATTCTCCAATGTGGTCCCAAGGTCCGCGAGCTCCTCTATGTAGCCAATCATCTTAAGCATGTGTTCCGCTACCGATGATCCGACGGCCAATCTTGTCGAAAATAGCTTCTTCGACACTTCGTATCTGGCGATACGAGACTGCTCTCCATACAGTTCTTTTGTATGAAGAAATATGGACTCTAGGTCCATATTCTCGTTCCTCCTCTGATGTTCGTTGTCCATTGAGGCAAGTACGAGGCATTTGGCCTTCGCGCAATCAATTTCCCATGTCTTACGGATTTCTATATCCGCGACGCTAGAGGTGGGACCTGGGACAGGGGGAGCTTTGGTGGTAAGGACATACCCCAATTTGTCGTAAGTGATTGCCATCTTGACATTCCTGAGCCAATCTTTGTAGTTTGGCCCTGTCAGTATATTTTTATCTAGTAATAACTTAAGTCCGGTCATGTTGAATGGTCGCTGCAAGTAGGAGAGAGAAAAGAAACACTTTAACATGATGCTCTTGCAAGTTTAGAGTGGTTTTTAGTTTGTCTAAACAGGATGGCTCCTACTGTCTCTCGAATCCCTTCTCAAACCATAAAAAAAGAATTAGTCGGGATCAATCTCACCGTACAATACTTGCTTAACCGTTCAGCCAGGCCAGTATCGGTACTTCGAGGGAGGTTTTCCAACGCTTTCGCGAAGTTCCTTAATTAAGTAACCTCTTTTCCCTATGGGCGTAGCCCCGCTAACACCTTTCTAGACACCTACTAGGTTTATAGCATTGATCTTTAAGTGAGAACATTCCCGAGGAGTAGCATATACTCACAGTAGGATCGGGATCTAAATATCATTGCGTGATAAAACCGAAGGAATCCTATCAGAATCATCACACTCCAAATGGTATGCAGCGCTAGCAAGTTTCAGTACTTATGAAACTCCCGATGTGGATTTTTGCCCCATGCTCTTATGACCTTGACTTTGGCCAAAATATCATAAGTCACATGTCAAGTTCTACCCGTCATTCTCCTGGTTAATTTGGACCCACCCGTACCTACCCTTGACTTTGGCCAAAATTGCAGCACGACTGTCCCAAACCAACGCATCTATCTATGCTGCACATGAATACCCAATAGCTACCAATCACTATGCCTTGACGTTGGCCAAAATACATAGGTTGAATACTTTTTGACCATTCATGTGGAATGACGGAGGGCTACGAATGGTTTTGGCGAAACCATGAACGTAGTGAACTTGATATAATCGATGGAACGAGATAGCTTTTAAAAGGAGTGGTTCAAGCTCCGCATTTAAAAGTTTAGTTTTGAAAAGAACCGAGTGGTTTTCAAAGTGTTCCAATCGACTTTAACTTGGTTTATTTTCTTGCATTAGTTCTTTTAATGCGTCCCATCATTTAATCCTACCATTGCAGAAAACAACCAAAATATGACGTACGCTTATGCCATTCGCATTCGCCACGGGGCCCCGTCATCACCCGTTAGGTTACTTAACTAACGACAGAGCGGGGATGGGCTAGCGCGGCTGTAAAACATAAGCAACGCCTAAATAGTTATCGTATATAGATATATAGCAATGATAGACATTACAGATCACAGATGAATACATTGGATATACTAGGAATCCGCAATCCGTTCGAACCTGCAACGAAAAGCGGATTACACGGTCGCGATGAATAGCCAATACCCCACCCAAGACCCCTACGGGTGCGGCAAACTATCCGCCAAGTATCCGAAGCGAAGCAACCTCCCTCAACGACGTGAGTAGGCCACTCGGTACTCCGAGATACCCGGTAGTTTGTGCACCCCACCATGGGTCTATCCTAAGAGCAAAAAACAGTAAAAAGAATTATACAATGACGGCTACAACCCCGACCCGGTTGTGCGGCTATACAAATAATATTACATCAATTTACATGTTACATGAATTGAAAGAAAAGAAAACTCTCGTCTTACAAAACCCCCCGGCTATTCACCCGCGACAATCCAACGCATTCATATACACATACCATCAACAAACACAGATCACAGATATGTATAACCCCCACTAATCGACATATAGCGATTAGCAGACGTTCAATATATATAAACATCACAGATATAACCCATTAGTCAAAGTGTAGTGAAGTTCGATCAAAAATACGGATTTATAGGCACCCCAAATACAAATTCCTTTTCTGGAAAATCTGGGCAGAAAGAAACCATCTTAAAAATCCCAAAACCTCATCAGAAGAATACTGCACCAAACTCGGTCCAGAACCGAGTCAAAACGGCCACGGTTCCGCGGCAAAAGGTATGTTCTTGCCGCGGAACCGCGGCGCTTTGATCGATTCACTGGATCGTTTCTGGTGTGCTTCTTTAAAAAACCCTGAGCCGATTTTTGAAGTATGATTTATTATTTTTTGAGCAGAAAAAAAACAACAGAAACTTAGGGTTTTGAAATTTTGGTTTTGCGATTTTTATCGATCGAACTTCTATACACTTTACTAACTAGCTAGTTTATATTTAGTTAGGCTCTGATACCACTGTAAGTCCACGTTGCCCACCCCGGTGCTTGCGGAGAGGCGGAAAACAGAATAAAAATCGGATTTTTATCGAACTAGGCAACATGGACTAGCTTAAGGAGGATCTTTGCTAAACAAAAACTAACTAAAAGCTAACTAGATTTAGCTATATGGAAGAAAGGTTATACCTTGGGCTTTATGTACTTCTCTCCTTGCTCCTTGGAGTGGAAGAAAGAGATCACCTTGTCGCCTTCTCTAGTCAAAGAAGGATCCACCCGAGAGCCTCAACCTTTGGCTTCAACTTCAAGCTAGAAGTAACTAAGGTACTAGAAGTGCTAATCCTAGAACCTTAGATGAGAGTAGAGATTACTTTGGAGAGGTTTAACTCAAGCTCAAGTGTTTCTCAACACATGAAAGGGGAGAGCTTGAGAGAGAGGAAGAGGAGGAGAGAGAATCTATATGATAGAATGAGAGAATAAAGAGCCATTCTCACATATATGTGTGAATTATTGTAAAAAGATAATTAGCAAGATAATTGTCATGGTTTAATCAAGACTTGACCAATATCATTTCATATTAAATGCAAATTGCAAGGATCAAAGAGCATCTTTTATATGGAATGATGATGGTCAAAGTGTCAACCTAGGTCAACAAGTCAAGATAGTCAAATGGTCAACAACTCTAACCATGCACAATTATATTTAACTAATATCAATTAATCATAATACACACATAAGCATTAGGGTTAATAAAATGACAATGGTCATTAACCCTAATTAAAGTCCTCTCCCTCTGTCTCAATCAACTGTGCATACGCACCCGTATTCGTGATTCGAGGAACACGAATACAAAGAGATAAAACCAATCCCAAATCATATACTAGGATCTGGCTTAAACCAAAGCCCGCTAGTATAAGCTGTCCGGACAGCAAACGTGCACAAGTGCGCGGATGTGAACGAACCCTGTCGCAAAACCATGCGACCTCTACTCATTTTGCCTAAAGGCGAATAGCTCTCTGTGTGGGACTCTAAAGACTCGATACTGCGCTGGCAGTGGGTTTAACCACAGACCGCAAGCGGCACTAGCTGTACGTAACGGTCCCCAGGTAGATGCCGATAAGAAGACTGATGAGGCGACCCCATCTGAACTCCTACTAAGTCTGTATGTGACAGTCTCCGTATAGTCCGGTCTGTTCGTCTGATACATCGCATGGCGGGCCTAGGGGGGCGGTAAACGTCAGTCCCCTAATAGCGGTACAAATCGTGTCGGAGCGTAGCCCAGAACACCCTGAGATAATACTGGAAACCTACCAGTATATCTCGCTAGCCCTGGCCTGGGACTACTTGTGTAATGGCTCTCCTGGACACAGCGCGATGTCAACCCCCAATACCGGGAGAGACGAATCATGTCTAACCATCACTGCCTCCAAGTGCTTCGGGACTGCACCCAAAAACTACCTGTTTGCACGACTCCTTTGAGCCGTGGTAGGGTAGTAAACAAAGTGCAGTGGGAACACACTCAAGGCGAAGTGACAGTGTCAAGTCAGCGGACTAAGCTGTACTCATGTCACCTGGGAACTGATAACTGACGATAGGTATAATACCAACCAACAGTTCCCGACGAGTCCTGTCCAGTGTACTCGTAACCTAACGAGCACCTGCATACTATCTCAAGTACGACGTACTGACGGCTGTGGGACAGACCGTCTCCCACGCTGGGATGAGAAGCGCATACGCTAGTCTACTCCGGAGTATCGATGCCCTGTCTCGATAGTCTTACGACTAGGGACCTGTATAAGGATGTGCTTATGGATTACCCAGCCCCCACGAGTGTGAGCGCCATCACAACGCTAGTAATCAAGCAAAGATCCTAAGGGCTCTACTAATATGTATATAAGCGATATGCTAAAAGAAACACATGCACATATTAAAGCAGAGACAAACCAAGTAGCATACTGCCATTTCGAGCAAGATTGTATATACAACTGTGAATATCCCAAGCTTCCATCAAGTAATATACATACTAGTATGATACAGTAATGGCCTATAGGGCATATACACTAACAGAATCCACCGCGCATTTCTCTCCAAGAGAGATGCTATCCTATACGCGGTCCACTTCCTACCTGTATATCCATTCCACCAGCCAGCGGGGATAATTTTGAAATTAAACCCAACTACATCAACCTGTTGTCCAAATTTCATGGGCTCGAGTCTGAAGACGCATACGTTTTTATCACCAAATTCGAAAACGTATGCTCATTAATGGGTATTTCACAACTGTCTGTAGATGCTATGCGCTTGCGTCTTCTCCCGTTCACTTTGTGCGACTTGGCAGAAAAATGGTTTTATAATACTACCGCACACTCTATTACCAATTGGGATAAATTCGTGATAGCATTCCTTAAAAAATTTTATCCCTATCATAAGACCGCCCGTGTTAGGAGCGAAATCAACCAGCTTACCCAGCTTCCCAATGAACCATTTTGGAAATGCTTTGAATGGTTCAAGGATTTTCTTTTCCAATGTCCTCATCATGGAATACATAGATGGGATCTGTGCCGAATTATATTTGAGGGCATTAATCCAGCGACAAAGCAGATGCTTGAAACCATGTATCAATGCAATTTCATGTCCAAAGACGATGGTGAAGCCTGGAAATATATGGAAGATCTCGCTGAAAACACTTTGCAGTGGGAAAGCGTTAGATCACCTTCTAGGGGAGGTATCCATCAGGTCGATGTTTCCATAGCCATAAAAGCTGAAATGGCAGCAATACAAAAGAAACTCAAGGCTATGGAGAATAAATTCTCATCAATCGGCCTAAATCAGGTTACGCTTCCTAAGACTGTATGTAGTTGCTGTTCCGATCCATCACATCTGACGGAGGAATGTTCTTCAAATGCACCGTTTCAAGGTCAAGAACACACTAATGCTACTTTTCAGCAGCGACCTAGAAACAATCCTTAATCTTCCACATACAATCAGGGGTGGAGGAATCATCCTAACTTTGCTTGAAACCAAAATCAAAACCAGTTCCAAAGTAATTATCAAAGGCCTCCTCCACAGCAACAGCAACCACCACCACAGAGTCAGCACCCCTTTCAGTCGCAACCTTAACAAAACCCGGCCAATAATTCTTTCCAAACGGCCGGGAATGAAAACTCATCTGCACTCGAACAAAGCATGGATATGTTTATTAAACATTCCATGCAATTGACGGACGAAATAAAGTCTTCTATCTGATCTTTAACACAGACCACCAACTCCCACAGTGAGAGTATAAAATCGATAGAAGCACAACTTGCATAAATAAATGCCGCGATGAGTGCGAGAGAAAAAGGGAATCTTCCATCTCAACCCCTACCGAATCCTGGCCACTTACAAAATCATAATGTGAGTGCCGTCACCACGTTGAGATCGGGAAGAGTGCTAGATAACCAAGTGGGTGAACATGTTGATGAACACGTCGGTGATATTAATGATACCCCGGCTTCTACTTCTTTCCCTACTTCATCTAGTCACCCACCTTCTTCCGAGCCTATTCTCCATTTTTCCCAAGGCTCGAACACTCCGCCCATTTTCTCGAATCTATCTAAAATGATCCCTACTCCAATTCTGGGATTGAGTCCATCCCCACAAACTTCTCCAAATATGTTGGACCCAACACTTATTAATAAAGCTTCTTTTCCAAATATGTCTAGGGCCAACAAACCTAACGCAAAAATGGAGAAAGTTGTGGAAATTTTTAAGCAAGTTAACATAAATATCTCTCTCCTAGATGCTATTCAACAAGTTTCGTCTTATGCGAAAATCCTTAAGGACTTGTGCATTAGGAAAAGAAAAACTCAAGTGCCGAAAAAGGTATTCATGACAAGTAACGTGAGCACAGTTTTTACCCAACAATTACCTAAGAAACGTAAGGACCCCAGTTGTCCTACAATATCTATAACTATTGGGGGTAAAAGTATCAATCGTGCTCTACTTGACCTCGGCGCTAGTGTTAACTTGCTTCCATATTCCGTCTATGAGCAGCTAGGTATAGGAGAGTTGAAACCTGCCTACTGCACTCTCCAGATGGCAGATTGATCTATCGCCCAACCTAGGGGTGAACTAGAGGATGTGTTAATCAAAATCGGGGAATTCATATTCTCTGTGGACTTTATTTTTTTAGATACACAGCCTGTGGCGAACCCACGCAACCAAATCCCGGTGATACTCGGTCGACCTTTCCTAGCAACTTCCAACGCTGTCATTACTTATCGTAACGGTTCTATGAACATATCTTTCGGGAAGATGACAATTGAGCTTAATATTTAGAAGCTAGGAAGTCAACCATCTGAACCTTCTACTCATTTAATCGATGTCTGTTCCATCAACGAGATAGCTTCCGACAGCTGCGAAGCTGAAGTACTTTGCTATGATGATCTCGACAACACTAGTGTGACATTGTTTTATCTGGAAAATCATTATAGAGGATACTTTTGACGAGTCCACCCCCGAGTTTGAATCTTTTGACTCGTCGCAAAAGTCATTAGCGCTTTCCGAGTCAATATCCTATGCAAGTTACGAATCTCATGGGGAGTCCGGATATCATTCCCTTACCCCTCCTTCTATCGTCTCTCCGCCGACTCTAGATCTCAAACCGCTACCTTCTCATCTGAAATATGCATATTTAGGTGAGAATGAGTCTTTACCCATGATAATATCTGGTTCTCTAGTTTTAGAGCAAGAGAACGATCTTTTGACGGTATTGAAATCGAATCGGCAAGCATTTAGTTGGACAATGGCTGACATCAAAGGGATTATTCCCTTAATTGTTGAACATCATATACATTTGATGGATGAAGCCAAACCAACCCGAGACCTACAAAGACGGTTAAATCCCGTCATGATGGAGGCGGTAAAGAAAGAAATCGTCAAGTACTTAGATAGTGGAATAATTTACCCAATATCTGATAGCCAATGGATAAGTCCTATTCATGTAGTCCCTAAAAAGTCTGGGATCATGGTCATAACCAATGAGGCTAATGAGTTAATCCAAACACTCACCCAAACTGGGTGGCGTGTATGTATTGATTATAGGAAACTCAATGCCGCAACGAGGAAAGATCACTTCTCTCTACCTTTCATTGACCAGATGTTAGAATGATTAGCTAAAAATGAATACTATTGTTTCTTAGACGGATACTCTGGCTATAACCAAGTCCCCATTGCCGAAAAGGATCAAGATAAAACCACATTTACTTGTCCATTCGGTACTTTTGCTTATAGACGCATGCCCTTTGGGTTATGCAACGCTCCCGCTACATTTCAGCGGTGTATGATGAGGATATTCTCAGACCTGGTTGAGAATTTCCTGGAGATATTTATGGACGATTTCTCCATATTCGGGGACTCCTTTGAGGACTGTCTTCGTCATCTTGACGCAGTTCTTACCCGCTGTAAGAATAAGAACTTAACTTTAAATTAGGAAAAATGTCATTTCATGGTCCAAGAAGGTATTGTCCTTGGACATATAATTTCACGAAAAGGCATTGAGATAGACAAACCTAAAATAAATGTCATCCATAACCTCCCTCCTCCCAAATGCATCGAAGATATACAATCCTTCCTTGGTCATGCAGGATTTTATAGGAGATTCATTAAGGACTTTAGCAAAATTGCTAGACCCTTAACTCTTCTCTTGGCCAAGGATACTACATTTCACTTTGATTCGGATTGTGAGGCAGCTTTTGAATCGCTTAAAAGATCTCTCATTACAGCCCCCGTTCTATCATCTCCGGATTGGAATCACTCGTTAGAGCTTATGTGTGATGCATCAGATTTTGCTATTGGTGCAGTCTTAGGACAGCACATTGATAAGATGCCACATGTAATTTACTATGCAAGTAGGACCTTGAACGATGTACAAATTAATTACACAACTACCGAGAAAGAACTCTTGGCAGTTGTATTTACATTAGAAAAATTCAGGCCCTACTTGATTGGCTCGCCAATAGTAGTTTACACTGATCACTCCGCCTTACGATACCTTTTATCGAAGAAGGATACAAAGGCCAAGCTAATAAGTTGGATCCTATTGTTACAAGAATTTGATCTTGTCATCCGAGACAAGAGTGGATGTGAAAACGTAGTAGTTGACCATCTTTCATGCATCTCTTCTTCACCAACATTGATCGTGCCGATAAATGACTCATTTCCTGATGAACAGCTCTTGACCGTATCCTGCGAACCTTGGTTCGTGGATTTTATGAATTATCTAGCGACGGGACTTATTCCTAGCAATTGGTCGAAACAATACAAATTTCGATTTCTATCCCAAGTAAAACACTTTTCCTGGGATGAACCTTATTTGTTTAAGTATTGTTCTTATCAAATCATTCGCATATGTGTCCCTAACGATGAATTCAAGAGTGTGTTATCATTTTTTCATGATCAGGCATGCGGCGGTCACTTTGGTCCTCGAAAAACGGTGGAGAAAGTTTTGCAATGTGGCTTTTAATGGCCAACATTATTTAAATATGCATATGATCATTGCAAAACTTGCCCGCGGTGTCAACACTTGGGTCGGATTTCACGTAGAAATGAGATGCCACTCCAACCTATCTTGGTTGTGGAGATATTCGACGTTTAGGGTATTGATTTTATGGGCCGTTTTCCCAACTCTTCGGGAATTTATATATCTTATTAGAGGTTGATTATGTTTCAAAATGGGTGGAAGCAATACCGTGTCTCACTAATGATAACAAGGTTGTTATTAAGTTCCTTAAAGAAAATATCTTTTCACGGTTCGGACACCCTCGCGCTATAATTAGCGACAACGGGACGTATTTCTGTAATCGGTATTTCGAGGCTTTGATGCAAAAATATGCAATTAACTACAAAATTTCTACGCCCTATCATCCCCAAACAAGCGGGCAAGCTGAGATCTCAAATAGGCAGATCAAGTAAATTTTTGAGAAGACGGATTCTAAAAACCGTAAAGATTAGTCAACCAAATTGACGGATGCTCTTTGGGCATTTCGTACTGTGAGTCCATATCACTCACCCCACATGTTCGCGGGGAGGCAGAATATATGAAAAACAATTATCAAAGCTTCGTAACACGGACTTGAGTACACGGATCGTGTCTAAACCATTACCAGCAAACTACGAGAGGTTTAACTACTCGGATTTGAAGTTATACCCCACGTTACTTTTCCTTCGGGTCTTCATCGCTGTCCTCCACACCTCGTAGGCTCTATGAAACATGGGCACCTCAACGGCCTCCTCGAGTCAAAGACGATCCACTCGAAAGTCTATAGTTCGAGCTCCTATCTCGAATCTGAGATAATTATGGCTTCTAGTTTGCTAATCTAGAATTCCTAGAGGGTGTAGAGTATTTAGATGGATTACTTAGTCACTTTAAACCCTAGGATTCTCAACCCATGAGAGCTTTTAGGGTTTGAGGAAAAAGATGAAGACTTGAGGAGAGAGAAGTGTTTTGTGATAATGAAATAAATAATACTCATGCAAGAATAATATGAAGCATAATAATATCTCTCTTGATAATATCAAGATAATATCTAGCATGCTTCATTTAATTATAAGTGTGAATCATCTCATAAGTCATTAAGCATTTAATGTAAACTTACACCTCATCCTCCACCTCATTTAGTTTAAATCATAAAAGAAATAAACACAAATGAGTCATCTCCTTCTAGAAGCTTCCCGATAAATTACGAGACTGCCCCTCCCATCCGTATTTCTGAAAAACATGGATAATCTTTGACTGAATAAATCCATCTGTATAATACTAGAATCTGGCTTAAACCAAAGCCCGCTAGTATTATCTACCCGATCATAGTACGTGCATAAGTGTACGTAAGTGATTGCGGCCCTGCCGTAAAACCATACGGCTTCTACACCTTTTTCCCGGTGCAGGGAAACTCTTTGTGTGGGACTCTAAAGACTCGACATTACGCTGGCAGTGGGTTTAACCACAGGCCGCAAGCGGTACTAGCTGTACGTAACGGTCCCCAGGTAGATGTCGATAAGAAGGACGATGAGGAAACCCATCCGAACTCCTACCGAGCCTGATGTGACAATCTCTGTACAGTCCAGTCTGTTCGTCCAGGACTATCGCATATCGGGCCTAGGGGCGGTAAACGAGAGACCCCTAATAGTAGTATAAGTCATGTCGAAGTGAAGCACATTACACCTTGAGAAACTACCGGAGCATCTACCAGTAAATCTTGCTTGCCCTGGCTAGGGACTTTGCGTAATGGCTCTCCATACACAGCGCGATATCAACCCCCAATCCCGGGAGAGACGAATCCTGTCTAACCGCCACTGCCTTCAAGTGCTTCGGGACTGCACCCAACTACTATCTATTTGCACGACTCCTTTGAGCCGTGGTAGGGTAGTGATCTAAGTACAGTGGGAACACACTCGAGGAGAAGTAGCAGTGTCAAGTCGACGGACTAAGCTGTACTCATGTCACCTGGGAACTGCTATCTGACGATGGGTATATAACCAACCCGCAGTTCTCGGCGAGTCCTGTCCGATGTACTCGTAACCTAATGAGCACCTGCATACTATCTCCAGTACGACGTACTGATGGCTGTGGGAAAGACCATCTCCCCATACTGGGATGAGAAGCGTATACACCAGTCTACTCCATAGTATCTATGCCCCATCTCGATAATCCTACGACCAGGGACCTGAATAGGATGTTGCTTATAGCCTACCCAGCCCCCACTAGTGTGACTTCCATCACAACGCTAGTAATCAAGAAAAGATCCTAAGGGCTCTACTAATATGTATAAGCGATATGTTAAAAGAAACATATGCACATATTAAAGTGAACACAAACCAAGTAGCATACTACCATTTTTAGCAAGACTGTCAATACAACTGTGAATATCCCAAGCTTCCATTAAGTAATATACAAACTAGTATGATACAATAATGGCCTCTAGGGCATAAACACTAACAATCTCCCGCTTGCACTAGTGCCATGTACTGGCATATCGCAGACCTATCATCTTGAATAGCCTCTCGAACTACGTCTGAGGAATGACCTTTGTGAATGGATCAGCAGTGTTATTCTCCGTATCTACTCTCTTCACCTCGATCTCCTGGCGATCTACGATCTCCCTGATCAGGTGATACCGCCTTAAGATATGTCTGGACTTCTGATGGGACCTGGGTTCCTTCGCTAAAGCTATAGCGCCGTTGTTGTCGCAATACAGAGATATTGGATCAACACCGGTAGGAACCACATGAAGTTCTGTGAAGAACTTCTTCATCCAGACAACTTCTTTTGCAGCATCGCAAGCATCTATGTACTCCACTTCCATCATTGAGTCAGCAACGGTGTCATGCTTGGAACTCTTCCAACAGACCGCCCCTCCATTGAGGGTAAAGCCATAACCCGACATGGACTTGGAGTCATCCTTGTCACTCTGGAAGCTGGAGTCAGCAAAGGCTTCGATCTGGAGGTCTTTTCCGCCATACACCAAGAACATCTCCTTAGTCCTCCTCAGGTACTTGAGAATGTTCTTTACTGCTATCCAGTGCTTCTTCCCTGGGTTTGCCTGATACCGGCTTACAACGCTTAATGCGTATGCTACATCTGGTCTGGTACATAACATCGCATACATTATAGAGCCTACCGCAGAAGCGTAGGGTATAATCGACATGCGATCCCTTTCCAAATCAGTCTTGGGAGACATCTCTTTGGAGAGGGTGATTCCGTGACAAGCCGGTAAGTCACCGCGCTTAGAATTATCCATACTGAATCTTTTCAATATGGTGTCTATGTACCTGGACTACGAAAGTCCCAACATCCTCTTTGATCTATCACGATAGATCTGGATCCCCAGAATGTAGGTGGTATCACCCAGGTCCTTCATGAAGAACTTCTATGACAAGAATCCTTTGACTCACTGTAGTATAGGAATATCATTTCCTATTAGGAGAATGTCATCCACGTACAAGACGAGGAATACTACAGCTCTCCCTACAATCTTACTATATATGCATGGTTCATCTGGATTCTTGATAAAGTCGAATTCTTTGACAGTATCATCAAAACAGATGTTCCAACTCCGTGATGCCTGCTTTAGTCCATAAATGGACTAAAGCAACTTGCACACTTTACCGCTGCTCCCACTCTGAATGAATCCCTCTGGCTGATCCATATAGACGCATTCTTCTAAATTACCATTTAGAAAAACCGTCTTTACGTCCATCTGCCAGATCTCATAATTGTGGAAGGCAGCAATGGAAAGAAGGACCCGAATGGATTTGAGCATAGCCACAGGAGAAAAGGTTTCGTCATAGTACAAACCAGGTCTTTGACGAAAACCCTTTTCAACAAGTCTAGCCTTATAGGTTTCAACCTGTCCATCTACACCAATCATCCTTTTGAAGATCCATTTGCATCCTATTGGTTTTACCCCATCTGGAGCAATGTCCAAAGTCCATACTTTGTTAGTGTACATGGACTCCATTTCGGTCCGCATTGCATCTAACCATTTTACCGAGTCGCCGCTCTGAATGGATTGCTGGAAGCTAGTATGGTCATCATTGTCAATGATGCAATCTTCTCTATCCCTGTCTATGAGAAAACCGTAGTATCTCTCGGACGGATGAGACTGCCTACTACTTCTGCGGATAGGCGCTGGGATGTCCCTTTCTTCTGAAACTTCTGGTTCTACCATACTTTTAGTAACAGCTTGTGGTTCTGGAATTTCTTCCAGTTCTACTGCGCTCTCACTCTTCTGATTTTCTAAAAATTTAGTTTCCAAGAAGTGGGGATGCCGAGAAACAAAAACCTTTTGTTCTGCATAATAGAAATAATACCCCTTGGAGTTCTTTGGATATCCCACAAACTTACACTGTACTGAGCGTGCCTCGAGCTTGTCTGTATGCTGCTTTTTAACAAAAGCTGGACATCCCCATGTCCTAAAGTGTTTAAGACAAGGTTTCTTCCCACTCCACATCTGATATGGTGTGGTAGGCACAGTCTTGGTTGGAACCTGGTTCAAAAGATATGCAGCTGATTCTAGTGCATAACCCCAGAAAGATCGCGGTAACTCAGCCTTACTCATCATGGAACGAACCATATCCAATAGGGTTCGATTCCGCCTTTCCGATACACCGTTGTGTTGTGGTGTGTATGGAGGAGTAAGCTGAGAGAGAATTCCATTATGTTTTATGTAACCCAGGAACTCGGCACTTAAGTATTCACCACCTCGATCAGATCTCAGTGTCTTGATATTTTTGCATGTTTGGTTTTCTACTTCATTCTTGTATTCCCGGAATTTCTCAAAGGCCTCGGATTTATGCTTCATCAAGAAGATATGTCCATACCTAGCGAAATCATCCGTAAATGTAATGAAGTAAGAATAACCACCTCTTTCATGTGTAGACATTGGACCACACACATCGCTGTGTATGAGTCCCAAGGGCTCGCTCGCTCTTACTCCGTGTCCAGTAAATGGAGTCTTTGTCATCTTTCCCATGAGACAAGATTCACAAGTAGCATAAGATTGATATTCGAACGGATTCAAATATCCTTCTCTATGTAACTTAGTCAACCGTGTTTCATTGATGTGAGCTAGTCTACAATGCCATAAGAAAGCCTGATTTATTTCCGGAGACTTTCTTTTAAGTGTGTTCTGGACATTGAAAACCTGAGCTTGATTCAATACGTATATTCCGTCATCTAATGTACCGGACCCAATAAGAACTTGATTTAAGTGGATGTTTACTACATAGCTTACGAATGTAAAATCATATCCCTCTCTCGAATGTGAGGATACTGATATTATATTACAAGTCAAACTAGGTACATACAAACAGTTACGTAGAATCAATATCTGCCTACTTTTCAGTCCTAGGCGATATTCCCCCACGGATTCAGCATCCATGCTCATTCCGTTCGCAACTCTGAGAGATATATTACCTACCCTGATAACTCTACGGTTTCTCAAAGCATGTAACGAATTACAGATATGAGATCCTGATCCGGTATCTAGTACCCAGGAAGTAGAGTTAATTGACAAACAGTTCTCAATCACAAACACACTCGAGGCCGAAGCCACAACATACTTCGAATCCTGGCTACTGGCTTCCAAAGCCCTGCAGTCTTTCTGCAAATGCCCTTCCCATAACAATAGGAGCATCCCTCCTTCCCTACACCAAGCCCTAAAACTTTTGCTCTTCCCTTTCCTTCTACTTCACTGACACCGTATATCGGCTTTGTGGAAGTTTTCTTCTTTTCACCCTTTGCTTTCGCCTAGGATGCAAAAGAAGAAGGTCGCCCATTAAGCAGAGCGGGTGTATCCCTGGTTTCTTTCAGGGTGTAAGTAGAGGGTAGGGACTGTGGAAATAAGTCAGCATATGACCCGTTTCCTAACGTGGTCTCCAGGTCCGTGAGCTCATCAATATAGATAGTTATCGTAAGGACGTCGTCCCCTACAGATGACCCGATAGCCAACCTCGCTTGAAGCAATTCGTTCGAGGTCTCATATCTTGCGATACGAGATTGCTCTTCATATAAATCTTTGTTAAGGAGGAAGATGGAAACTAAGTCCATCTTCTCGTGCTGCTTCTGGTATACACCATCAACTGAAGCCAACACGAGGAACTTAGCATTCGCACTGTCCTTTTCCTTTGTCTGATGGATATCCATATCCGTGACGGTGGAAATTAGACCTGGGACGGAGGGGGCTTGAGTAGTAATAGGGTGGTCCAGCTTGTCATAGGCAATGGACATCTAGACAGACCTTTGCAGTCATAAAAGTCAGATTCAGTCAACTTGTTATCTAGATGTACCCTAATCATGGTCACAGGGTCGTTGCAGTTGAGAGAGAGAAGAAAACACTTTAGCATGATACTCTTGCAAGTTTAGATTGGTTTTTAGTTTATCTAAACTGGATGGCTCCCACTGTTTCTCGAATCCTTCCTCAAACCTTAAAAGAAGAATTAGTCAGGACCGATCTCACCATACAATACTTGCTTAACCGTTCAGCCAGGCTAGTGTCGGTACTTCGAGGGAGGTTTTACGATGCTTTCGCGAAGTTTCTTAATTAAATAACCTCTTTTCTCTTGAGGCGTAGCCCCGCTGACACTGTTCTAGACACCTACTTGGTTTATAGCATTGATCATTAAGTGACGAATCTCTTGATGAGTAGCATATACTCACAGGAGGATCGGGATGCAAATATCATCGTGTGATAATGCTGAAGGAATCCTACCAACATTATCAAACTCCAAATGGTATGCAACACAAGCAAGTTTCAGTTTCTTTAGAAACTCCCGATGTAGATTTTTACCCCATGCTCTTATGACCTTGACTAAGGACCAACAAATCATAAGTCACATGTCCATTTCTACCCATCATTATCCAGGTTGATTTAAACCCACCCGTATATACTCTTGACTAAGGGCCAACAAAGTAATACGACTGTCCCAAACCAACGCATCTATCTATGCTACATGTGAACACCCCAGCAGCTACCAATCACCATGTCTTAAATAAGGGACAAACAAATATAGCTTGAATACTACTGACCATTCATATGAAATGACGGAGGGCTACGACTAGTTTTGGCGAAACCGTGAATGTGGTGAACTTGATATAACCGAAGGAACCTGATAGCTTTTTTAAAAGGAGTGGTTAAAGCTCTGTAATTAAAAAATTTGCTCTTTTAAAATAACCGAGTGGTTTCTTTTAAATTTGTTCCAACGATCCAGCTTTTGTTTGTTTTCTTTGCATTAATATAATGCGTCCCATCATTTATCCTATCATTGCAGAAAACAATGAAAATACAACGTCCACTTATGCCATCCTCATTTGCCACTGGGTCCCGTCATTCACCCATTAGGTTACTTAACTAACGACAGAGCGGAGGCTGGGCTAGCGCGGATGCAAAACATAAGCAACGCCTACTAGATATCAAATATAGATATTGTGCATTCGTCAGACGCAATAATAGGCATTCTAGATCACAGATGAACATATTAGATATACTAGGAATCCGCGTTTCGTTCGAGCCTGCAACAAAAACGGATTACACGGTCGTGATGAATAGCCAAACCCCACCCCAGACCGCTACGGGTGTGGCAAACTACCCGCCTAGTACCAGAAGTGAAACAGTCTCCCTCAACGACGTGAATAGGCCATTAAACACTTCAAAGTACCCGGTAGTTTGTGCACCCCATCTTGGGTCTATCCTAGGAGCATAAAACAGTAAATGAAATAATACAATGGTGGCTACAATCTCAACCCGGATGTGCCCCGCAAAAGAATAGTACAACATATTACAATTTATATCGAATGAAAGATAAAAACTCTCATCTCACATCCCCGGCTATTCATCCACAACAATCCAATGAAGTTCATATCCACATACCAAGTAACCATTACAGAAATGTGCAACCTCCAACTAACCGACATACTAGCAATTAGCGGAGGTTTACGAACACATTAAACATCACAGATAAAACCCGATTAGCAAATAACTTAGAATTTCGATCGAAAACCTTTTTCCGTGTCTACCCCAAATGCAAGCCAACACTGAAAAAACCTGGGCAGAAACAAAATATACAGGAAAACGGAACACCCAAAAATAAGACAAACTGTGTAAATACGAGTCAACTCGGAGTTGACTCGGCCGCGGATCCACGGCATATTGCACCAATCCGCCGTGCTTCCGCGGTCATCTCACCGAGTTAGCAACTCGTATTTCTCCAGTATTCTTAGAATTCCCTGCTGTGTATTTTCATACCTCTGAAATAATTTTTTCGACAGGTTTAAAATCGACAGAAATTTGTGGGTTCCGGGGTTATATTTTCGTGTTTTTCCGACGATCGAAGTTCTAATTAGTTGCTAACAAGCTAGTAAAGGTTTAGTAGGCTCCGATACCACTGTAAGTCCATGTCATTCACTCCACGTGTTCGCGGGGAGGCGGAATATATGAAAAACAATTATCAAAGCTTTGTAACACGGACTTGAGCACATGGTTCATGTCTAAACCATTACTAGCAAACTACGAGAGGTTTAACTACTCGGATTCGAAGTTATACCTCACGTTACTTGTCCTTCGGGTCTTTATCGTTGTCCTTCATACCTCGTAGGCCCTATGGAACATGGGCACCTCAACGGCCTCCTCGAGTCAAAGACGATCCACCCGAGAGTCTATAGTCCGAGCTCCTATCTCGAATCTGAGATAACTACGGCTTCTAGTTTGCTAATTTAGAAGTCTTGGAGGGTGTAGACTATTTAGATAGATTACATAGTCACTTTAAACCCTAGGATTCTCAACTCATGAGAGCTTTTAGGGTTTGAGGAAGAAGATGAAGACTTGAAGAGAGAGAAATGTTTTGTGATAATGAAATGAATAATACTCATGCAAGAATAATATGAAGCATAATAATATCTCTATTGATAATATCAAGATAATATCTAGCATGCTTCATTTAATTATAAGCGTGAATCACCTCATGAGTCATTAAGCATTTAATGTAAACTTACACCTCATCCTCCACCTCATTTGGTTTAAATCACAAAAGAATTAAACACAAATGAGTCGCCTCATTCTAGAAACTTCCCGACAAATTACGAGACTACCCCTCCCATCCGTATTTCCGAAAAACATGGATAATCTTTGACTGAATAAATCCATCTGTATAATACTAGAATCTGGCTTAAACTAAAGCCCGCTAGTATTATCTGCCCAATCATAGTACGTGCATAAGTGTACGTAAGTGATCGCGGCACTGCCGTAAAACTATACGGCCTCTACACCTTTTGCCCGGTGCAGGGAAACACTCTGTGTGGAACTCTAAAGACTCGACACTACGCTGGCAGTGGGTTTAACCACAGGCCGCAAGCAGTACTAGCTGTACGTAACGGTCCCCAGGTAGATGTCGATAAGAAGGACGATGAGGAAACCCATCTGAACTCCTACTGAGTCTGATGTGACAATCTCTGTACAGTCCGGTCTATTCGCCTAGGACTATCGCATATCGGGCCTAGGGCGCGGTAAACGTCAGACCCCTAATAGCGGTATAAGTCGTGTCGGACTGAAGCCCATTACACCTTGAGAAACTACTGGAGCATCTACCAGTAAATCTCGCTTGCCCTGGCCAGGGACTTTGCGTAATGGCTCTCCATACACAACGCGATATCAACCCCCAATCCCGAGAGAGACGAATCCTGTCTAACCGCTACTGCCTCCAAGTGCTTTGGGACTGCACCCAACTACTACCTGTTTGCACGACTCCTTTGAGCCGTGGTAGGGTAGTGATCTAAGTACAGTGGGAACACACTCGAGGCGAAGTAGCAGTGTCAAGTCGACGGACTAAGCTGTACTCATGTCACCTGGGAACTGCTATCTGACGATGGGTATAGAACCAACCTGCAGTTCCCGGCGAGTTCTGTCCGATGCACTCATTACCTAATGAGCATCTGCATACTATCTCCAGTACGACGTACTGATGGCTGTGGGACAGACCATCTCCCCATGTTGGGATGAGAAGCATATACACCAGTCTACTCCGGAGTATCGATACCCCGTCTCGATAATCCTACAATCAGGGACCTGAATATGATGTAGCTTATATACTACCCAGCCCCCACTAGTGTGACTGCCATCACAATGCTAGTAATCAAGGAAAGATCCTAAGGGCTCTACTAATATGTATAAGCGATATGTTAAAAGAAACATATGCACATATTAAAGTAGATACAAACCAAATAGCATACTACCATTTTTAGCAAGACTGTCAATACAACTGTGAATATCCCAAGCTTCCATTAAGTAATATACAAACTAGTATGATACAGTAATGGCCTCTAGGGCATAAACACTAACACGTACAGCTTATAAGACCGATCTTGGTATGTCTCCATACCGCCTTATGTTTGGGAAGGCATGTCACCTTCCTGTCGAGATCGAACATAAAGCAATTTGGGCTATCAAAGAGCTAAACTTCGATTTTGATCAAGCTAGCAGCTATCATAAGCTGCAATTGAATGAGCTAAGCGAACTCCGTGATGAAGCTTACGATAATGCGGTGATAGTGAAGAACTGGACTAAAGTGTTTCACGATAAAAACCTTTTTAGGAAAACTTTCACACCGGGACAACAAGTCCTTCTTTACGATTCCCGTCTCCATCTTCATCCGGGTAAGTTTAAATCTCGTTGGAAAGGACTTTTTGTGGTGCGGTATGTATATCCGCACGGGACAGTAGAAGTTGAAAATATAAAAAACGGTTCAATTTTTAAAGTAAATGGGCATAGATTAAAACCGTATTTTTCTGCTGACCCAGCGGAGGAGCTCCTGTTTTTAAAGGAGCCACTTTATCATAACTAAATTTCCTCCGCCTCACCTCCATGTTTCGGTAACATTGTCTTATTTTAAGAATGGAGGTGAGTGATAAAAGACTTCACTGAATATCTGTGCGTGCCAAAGTACAAGTTTGGGGGTAGTTTCAATTTGACTATTATTTTACCCCTCTTAATTTCTCCCCTAAGTCTACAGGTCGATGCATTCAAAAAAAGACATCAGTGAGGACACTGCTGAAAACAGGTTTGGGGGGAAGGTTTGTATTCACTAAACTATCTTTTGGCACTTGGCACTATACAAATTCTTTTTATATAATAAAAGAGTAGAAAGTGAAAAATTACATCTGAAAGATAGGAAAAGTTTAAGAAAAGAAAGAAAATTAGATATTTTCTTAAATGAAACTAGTAATAAGTAGTTATGGGCCATTGTCCCAAGGGTTAGTAAGATAAAGAAAATTACTAATCTGAGGATAAAATTAAGTCTGAAAAATAGTTCTTATTCTTGACGCCAAACATTTGAACGTTGATACCCTACTATACGCACTTACACACATCTTGAAACTTGGGATAGTAGAGAATATCTTGAAATGCTCTTGTCTAAAAGCCTTAGAATGAAAAAAAGTATAAATGGTGAAGGAAAAAAATGAACAATAGTTTTATAATTACCAAGCCAGTATAAAAAAATATAGCGAGGGTGCTTTATCACCTAGTGCCTTAGACCAACTGGTTTGGGAGCCACTACTAAGCCTTAGGTGTTGCGAAACGAGGAATTACGCCTAAATGCGCAAGCACATTTTGTAATCGGCCGGTTAGTACCTCAAGAAGTATTAACGGTCGCATGAAAGATGTGTGAGCAATTTCATCAAAATATTCACCAACTATAAAAACCTTTAGAAAATGTACAAGAGTATGATAGCTTGAATTGAATTCCCTAAGTGTAGGGATGTCTTTTACATACACGTAGGGGTATATGATCAATGTTTGGAAGGGAGGAAGAGTAAAGGCGATGTTTTAATGAGGGATGATGTGATTTCTAATATTTTTTCATGACCATTAAGACAGGGCTCATAACAACTGAAAAGCTGGTATAGTTAGAAACTCTTATTTTCAAGTTCTTTCTTTTATAATTCTTATTTTTATATGTAACTTTCACTATCTTTCTTTTATAGGATTTTGTGGGTGTAATCCGCTGAAAACCCTCAGGAGACAACACTCCTCTTACTAGGGACATCTAGAGGTTTAACGGCTTGTTGCACATGCTCAGTGCAATCGTGTTGCCTATGAAAGTGTGTTGCTTAGGTTTTTCTTTTTCTTTTTCTCCTTCTCTTGAATAACTAGTTTGCTCGGGACGATCAAAGTTAAGTTTGGGGGTATTTGTTCAGTCGAAAATATTGTGCATTTGATATGACATTTCCTTACTATTTCTATATAATAAAAGGTGTTTATTATAAATATGACACATATGATGGTTTATCTGTAAAAATTCTATTTTCATTTGTTTATATATTATAATTAACATTATGAAGGAAAATGTAAGCATATAATATCTATATAATATTTAGTCCATTTAAATATGCTTACCTTATCAAATATCTTTAACCAATTTTCTAAAACTATAATATCATGTCAAATGGTTAAGATAATATCTCAATAAAAACAAATTCTACTAATATTATTTATTGAGTTATTGTGCATAAATTATATCAGGACTGAAATCAAGGAAATTCGGGTTGGCGAGATCAAATCTGCCGAAATATTCAAGTAAATCGAAGAAAGATATTCTGGCAGAGCCTACGAGATGATTTCAAGATTCCAGAAATCAAAACAGTCCATATATGTCACCAGAAGAGGCCAACAGAAATATAAAATCAAGACCCTCCTAATCCACCGCGGATCCGCGGCCAAACCCACCAAATGGTCGCGGTTCCGCCGCATGTCTGAAGATTTAGGGCTTGGGATTTTTAGGTTGGGATCCTAACAACTAGTTACCATATTAGGAAACTAGGGTTTAGGCTCTGTAACTATAAATAAGGACCGAGAGCCTCTTGGAAAAATCATCAAACCGACGAGATCATGAAGTCCACGATGGCTCAAGAATTCTGGTTGATCATCGACAGTTCATCTACCTCCTTAAGAAGAGATCGAGAAGCAAACTAGGGTTTTGTAATAATTTTCTAAAGGAACAAAGTGTACTTGATCTTGTTCATTAATAAAGATAGTTTTATTCTATTGCATTTTATTTTCTTCATGATTTCTATCTTTTCTTTTCCCAACATGTGTGAGTAATTCTCTGCTTGTTAGGGTTCATAGGATTATGGTAGATTAATGGATGATGAAGATCCTTAAACTCTTTTTATGTCCTATAAAGTTTATAAACTTTACCAAAAGAATCATTAACATCCTAATCGGGCGCGCTACCAATTCATTGGGAGCCACGACCGCGATTAGAGATTAGATTAACGATTGTTTTGGTAAAAGCTAGACATGAACGAAGATCCATGTCAAGGTAGGGGTTAAGAGTGGGAACCCTTTTCCCTCCAGAAACCCTAATCTACATGCATCACTGTCGATCTAGTTTTAAATCTATTAAATGGAAATATGAGTAATTTTTAATTAATCATCCATGACTACTAAATCTTAACGAACCCTACAAGCCCCCTTCTAATATAAAACCTACATTCGTAGTTAATCTAGATCTATATCCTGCATCCGTGTTTGACGTGAATCTAGAATCTACAACCATTCTTCACCATTCTTTATTCTTTCCTTTTTTAACACGTCTAAAGAAAGATTAAAAGATTCAACGTTTCCCTGAGGACGACTCGTACTCATCTCGGTCTAGCTACACGCGACACCGTTGTTGATTGTGGTTACTACATACACAACACTAAAAAAAATCAAACAATCAGATATACATCCATCTACATGATTCTCCAGTTACTTCCATTTACTGATATCATAGTTTCGGCAAGTCATCCATCTATATAACAAAACAATACAAATAATACAATCAAGACATCATGGGGTTTATAATGGGTAGATTGGTACGGAAGGTGTTAAAAGTGGCATGAGACTGTAATCATATTACACCTAACCTGAATCTCCATTTCCGTTGTACCGTGGCTGAACGGTTCCTTGTGCTCTGTATACCTTAGTCTCCGGAATAGTGGGATTCTTCTCGTATACACTGGTATTTTCTTTACCAATCTACAAACAACAACGTTAATAATATAATACAACTGTAAAAGTTACATTCTGTTTGTGTCTATTCTGTCTCTACTTACTTTTGGGACTTACCAAGCGATTGTTCGCTGACGACATTCATTTTCTTCTTTCTTTGGAATGTTGTCAGGTGGATCGATTCTTCAGGAGACAGAGCCCACCAACGAGGACTTGGATCAGATAGCCTTCGAGCCAGAGATCTAGTTTACTTGTACATATTTTCATTTCTGTTATGCCACTGTTTAGGCATTGCTTTCATTCCATGTATTTACTTTTCATTGTATTGTAAAAAGAATGTTAATAAATAAAGTTGATGTTCATTTACATCTTGTCTCTTGTGTACTTTTCTTTTATATTTCTTAGATACGCTTAGTGCGTTTACTTCTGAGTAAATGCGTCGCGTGACCCGTCGCGTCCTATGCCCTTACACTGGGAAGCGGGGCGTGACAGGTTTTGTTGGTGGCCCATGCAGGTCAATTCTGCGTGGACAACCTAAGCAATATAACACAAGAACCAGCAACTAAAAACATTCTTTACAATTCATATTTCTTGAATCTTCCAATTTCATATATTTTTAATCTGTCATAACCCAACTTTTTCTTTTAAGGTTATGGATTCTCCTAACAACACTAGCACCAATGTTAACAACACACCTCCACCTCAACCGCTTACACCTGTCGTAGCTACTCCGATCAATGAGCAGACAGTACTGCTTGAGGTGATCCGCAGCCTCCTGGAAGGACAGCAGCAGCAGACTGCTATATTAATGATCCGTCCAGAAGAAGAAGCACCTGGGGTGAAGTAATTCAGAGCTTTACACCCCAAGCAATTCTCAGGAAAATAAAGCCCTCTAGAGGATGAGGAGTGGACTCAGAGTATTGAAGATGACCTGGCAGCAGCATATGTGCCAGAGATAGCTTGGGTTTGAGTTATGAAGCTGCAGCTCACTAACAATTCATGGGTCTGGTGGAAGGCGGAAGAAAGCCGTCTCACCCAGCCGATCGAATGGAGGACTTTCTGCGATATGTTCGACACAAAATACTTCCCCGAGACTGCCAGATTCGACATGGAACAACAATTCATCCATCTACAACAGTATTCAATGTGGACCAAATCTATGGATGAATATGATGCAGAGTTTACCATACTCAGTCGGTAAGATACGTCTTAATATTTCGATTTTCAAATATCACATACTACACAGCTAACACAATACCTTAACAGATTCGCGGCACACTTGATACCGACGGATGAGATCAGAGCTCGACGATTTCAACAAGGGTTAAATCTAGAGATCCAAGCTACGTTAGCTACAGAGGATTTCCCGACCCATGAATTGAATCTGAAAGCGGCCTGTCGATATGAGGCGGTGGTAAAGATGGGGGCAGACCTCAATCTGCCGGAGTTAAGCGCTCTGCCAATCAGATGGCAGGAGTAGCCTCTTCAAGGCCACCATTTGTGCCTAGGAGACCGGGAGTACCAAACAACTTGTAGGAATGTTAAGCACTACAATAAGGTTTCGGGAGGTATCGTCCATACCATTTTCAAAATTTTGCCATGCTAAATAATCCTAACCCTAGAATCTTAACTAGAGATTTAGACAATACAAGGTGTAAACAACTTTACAACTAAGTGAACTAGGAATACAACCTTTGTAGACCGGTCATTTACTTCAATAGCTCTTTGTAGTAGTCCTTTCGCTCCAAGTAGTGATCTTCCGGACACAAGAATGGCTATACTAGGTGAAAGGGACGAGCTTGCACGAAGTATTCGAGGCTAAAGATGATCTACGTCGAGGAGTGATTGATGATGTTTTAGAGTGTGTGTAGTAACCGCAAACAATAACGGTGTCGCGTGTAGCTATACCGAGATGAGTACGGGTCGTCCTCGGGGATATATGGAATCTTTCAATCTTACTTTTGACGTGTTGAAAAAGAGGAAGAATAAAGGAATAAAGAATAGTGGAAATAGTTTCTAGTTCTATGTCAAAATACGGATGTAGAATATAGATCTAGTTTGAATACGTATATAGATTTTGTAAGAAGAATGCTTGTACGGTTCGTTCGGATTTATTAGTCATGGATGACTAATAAAAATTACTCTTTTTTATCTATTAAAAGATTTAAAACTAGATAGAAAGTGATGAATGAGCATTAGGGTACTTGGAAGAAGCTAGTGTTTCCACTCTATTGACCCTTATCCTTTCATTGATCTCTATTCATTTCTAGCCCTTAACAAAACAATTGTTAATCTGATCTCAAATCGCGGTCAAGACTAGCAATAAATTGGTAGCACGCCCGTTTAGGATGTTAATGATTCTTTTGCTAAAGTTTATAAACTTCATAAGACTTAAAAGAAGTTAAAATATTTTCTCATCCATTGTTCTATCCTAATCCTACGAATCCTATCAAGCGGAGAATTACTCACACATGATGGAGATAGAAGAAGAACGGATAGAGAATGAATTTATAATGTAAAATTAAATACTAAATAATTAAACTAATGATCTACCTTTATTAATCAACTTCATAATTACAAAACCTTAAAGTTTAGATTACAAGAGGAAGAAGAAGTTGCTCTCGATCTCTTCCTTGTAGAAAGTAGATGCTCCGTCGAATCTCTCGTCTCTTTATCACGTCGAATTGTGGACCTGTCGTGGATCACTTGTTCTTTGACGGTGATTAGCTTGTGTAAAAAATTGATGATTTCTAAGTTTAGCTATCTGTCCTTTATATAGCCCCAAAGCCAGAAACTATAGATCCCCAGAATTAGGGTTAGTTTTAGCAAATACAACCTGAAAATCCTAACTCCTGATTCGGTGAATCGGCCGCGGATCCGCCGCATATTGCATGGTTTGTCCGCGGATCTACGGCCGTTTGGTGAGATCTTGGGTGCAAATTTCTGGGGCTTTATTCTTGTGACACATGGAGATTTAGTTGATATCTGGAACTTGAAAATATTTCCCGAGTCTCTACCAGTATTGATTCTTCGATTTTCTTTAATATTTCGGTAGATTTTTTATTTCCGACATCTCAACATCTCGATCTCCTGACCTGAGCCAAAACTTGCACCATTTCTCAAAAAATAATGTTAGTATTATTTGTTATTTTTGAGATATTATCCTAACCAATTTGATATGATATTATATTTTAAGAATATTGATTAAGGATATTTGATATGATATGCATATTTAAATTATCAAAATATTATATGCATATATTTTCCTTTATAATATTAATTATAATATATAAAAATATTGTAAATAGTATTTTTACAGATAAACCCTCATGTGTGTCATATTTATAATAAACACCTTTAGATATTTAAGAAAAGTAACGAAAATGTCATATCAAAAGTGCAATATTTTCGACTGAACAATTACCCCCAAACTTAACTTTGATCGTCCCGTGCAAACTTATTTATTCAAGAGAGGGAGAAAGGAAAAGAAAAACCTAAGTAGCACACTTTCGTAGGCAACACGATTGCACTGAGCACGTGCAACAAGCCGTTAAACCTCTAGGTGTTCCTAGTATGAGGAGTGTTGTCTCTTTAGGTTTTTCAGCGGATTACACCCACAAATTCTTATAATAAAAGAAAGATAATGAAAGTTATATACAAAAATAAGAACTATAAAATAAAGAACTTGAAAATAAGAGTTTCCAACTATACCAGTTTTTCGGTTGTCATGAGCCCTATCTTAATGGTCGTGAAAAGATGTTAGAAATCACATCATTCTTCAATAAAACATCATCTTTAGTTTTCCTCCATATTTTTCCTCCAAACATTGATCATATACCCCTACGTGTATGTGTAAAAGACATCTCTACACTTAGAGAAATCAATTCAAGCTATCATACTCTTGTCCATCTTGCTTAGTACCTTTTAGTTGGTGCATATTTTAGATAGAATTTCTCACACATTCTTCATGCGACCGTTAATATTTCTTGAGGTGCTAACCAACCGATTACAAAATGTGCTCGCGTATTAAGGCGTAATTCCTCGTCTTTCAACACCCAAGGCTTAGCAGTGGCTCCCAAACCAGTTGGTCTAAGACACAAGATGATAAAGCACCCTCGCTATATTTTTTTATACCGCCTTAAGCAATTAAAAAACCATTGTTCATTATTTTCCTTCACCACTTATAATTTTTTGTTCTTCATACCAAGACTTTTAGACAAGAGCATTTCAAGGTATGCTCTACTATCCCAAGTTTCAGGATGTGTGCAAGTGCGTATAGTAGCGTATCAACGTTCAAATGTTTAGCCTTAAGAATATGGACTATTTTTCAGACTTATTTTTATCCTCAGATTAGCAATTTCCTTCATCTTACTAACCCTTGGGACAACGGCTCATAACTACTTATTACTAGTTTCTTTTAAGAAAATATCTAACTTTCTTGCTTTTCTTAAACTATTTCTATCTTTCATATGTAAATTTTTTACTTTCAAACTTTCATTATCAAAAAAAATTTGTGCTTAAATATAGTATAATGCAAAGTAATGTGTGAATAAGCACAAACCTCCCACAAACCTGTTTACAGCAGTGTCCTCACTGATCTCATCTGTTAAGCTTAAAAAACTATAGACTTGGGAGGAAAAGTTAGTAACGGGGACATTAAATAGTGAAAGTAAAATTCTCCTCCAAACTTATTTTTTAGCTCAAAATTTTATAAAAATTTTCTTTTAAGAGCCAAAATATTCCCCTCCCCCAAACTTGAGTAAAATAGTATTAAGCATTTAAAATTATTAGTGGGTTAAAGTTATTGGTCAAAGTAAATCCTTACAAAGACCAAAAGTCAACACCAATCATTCTAAAATTTTATCGATGTAACGTACTGGTTGGTGAAAAATCAAAGATTTGAAGAAGTGGGGAGATAAGAGGTGGTATGGTTTATGTCTCGGTTGATAGAGATAGAGACGAAACAATAATAGTGAACAGAAACGAGAATTTGGATGATTTGGAATGGGAAGAATGGCCACATTCTTATATGGGATAATAAAAAATGGTGGTGGTTCGATTTCTTCAGGTGGATGTTGATTAATCACAAAATCCGTGTCGTTTAGGAATGCGAGTAAGTCGGCGACAATATCTTCGAAACTTTCATCGATGGTCCGATTAAACGTTTCAATGTCAATAAGTGTCGCGCCAGAATTCAACACACTTGATTTGTCAAAAATTATGGAGCTAGGAGACTCGTAAAGCTCATCTATCTCATTCTCAGAAGAGTCTAAATCAAGTTGTCATTTTAGAATTATCGAACTCCAAATATCGGATTGTGATTCATCAACACTTGCTATCATTAAAGGAAGATTAGAAGAAGAATCAGAGAAAGTGGAAGATGAAATGGGTAAACAAATTGGTGTGTCGAGTTTTGCTAAATCAGATGTGAGAAATGAAGGCTGAATTTCGTTCTGCTTTTCGGTTATACATTTATCATCAACTTCAAGACGCATATTGGGTTAGGGAAGAATAGTTAAAGGATCGAGATGATGACCACACGGGAGTGAAAGGACCTGATGAATTGGTGAGACAAATTCATCCAAAATTTTGGGTTCATCATCCAATATATCTCCAACGTCAATATCCTCAATCAAATGAAGGTTAAATTTCTCAGACATCTCATCAAAAGCATGGTTTTCAATTAATTTAAGTTCTAGAGTGGAGGTGTAGAGATCACAAGGATTGAGTGTGGCTCCACTTGAAATGGACTCCTCACAATCGGGTAAATCAAACACTACAAAGTCACACAACTCATCAGACATTCTATCTTCAATTGGTGAATCATTTGGTGTACTCGATAGATTTGTGAAACCGAAGTTGTGGATTTCAATTTGGGATGGGGAGGTTTGATTCGGAAGGGCGTACCGCTCTCTCTCACTACCCGAATTCTCAATTTGTCCTACGGCCGTACCATACGTTGAAAAATTTTGAGCTGTTTCGAATTTAGTTGCTCTTTCGTTTTGTTTATTGAGGACGGCCGTGCACTCATTCAATTACTTTCTAGCGCGGCGCGACACTACCACATATTTTTCCACGGTCCGTTCAAGACTAGACATGGGTCGATAAGGGGTTTCAGCATAGGATTGAAATTCTTGTGGATAAGTAAAACTCCCAAATGACTGATTAGAAGGAATTTCTAGAGAATGTGTAAAAGTCGGGTAGGATTGATAGGAATTGAATGTTTGTAAAAATTGGGCAGGAATAGGATCAACATAGTGATAAGAAGAATATTGATATTGGTTTGTTGGTTGGCGACTGCCAATAGATGTCATATACGCCACAACCCGAGTAGTAAAATCTTCTTTAGAAAGTGGTGGTGTTTGTTGTCCTAACGGTTTGACCGGATTGAAACTTTGGCCGTTAGTCCTCGTTATATACTCAGCGATGGACATGCGTTTAGGAGTTCCCTCACACGCTTTAGATGGAGTATCAACAAAAGAAGATTTAGAATTTTGATGCAGTTGATAGGACCTGGAGTGAGGTGGCTAACTGTTTCTTTCCGCTTGCTCTATCCGATCTCTTAAAGACATGGTAGAGTCGGATGGTATACCGAAGCGATTACGATAACAAGAAATATATTGTTCTGGATAGCAAAACTCGGCAAGAGTTCTTTTATTTGGATTACCCATTATAAGAAGGTGAAAAGAGGGAGGAGGGTGAAAATGGAATGATTTAAGCTCTATTTAGATTGTTTTGCTTTGAAAGTGGGACTTGAGGGTTGACTCAACAAATCACAAAATGCACAAGCAAACCCTAGAACTAAGGTTACCTAGGTCAAGCACTAGACCGCTCCTAGACTTCTAAAGGACAAGCCGCAGGATCAATCTTCTACCACATCTTTATAACTCTTGTGGCCAGGTAAGTGCCAGGTAAGTGGGAGGTATCTGCTATACGAATCACCGAAAATAGCGGGCCTAATTAAGTAACCTCTTGCCTTAGACACACTTTCCTAGACACCATAAAAGAAATGCGGATAAGCGATAGATTACCCACGACCTTCCTCTGTCCTATTTGAGCGCGACGGTCCATAGGATCTTGATCTAGATATTTTTTAATTAATATAGGGTTATGCAGATGCTCGTTTTGTGATTTGTGGGGACTAAGAAGGGTGATGAAATCCCCACCTAATCTGAATTGTGGTCTTGCCCCTTAAAGTCCGTATTAAAATATGCAAAAACAATCCGCAAAACAAAACACGCAAAAAGATTTTTGAGCAGCGATATTTTGCAAAGAATCCTGCAGAAAATATATTATTGGATTTTTCAGAGGAGAGAGAAAGAGATAGAAAAGATACCAGAAATGTTTGAGGGCATAACTTTCAAAGACCGTCGTGGTTCCACCGCCGTTTGCACACAATAGCCGCGGTTCCGCCGCGCTATAGGGGGTTCTTTGTTTAATTTTTTTACTGTGGCTTCCTTTGCTCCTCTGGGTCTTGATGAATGTCTTTGAATGTTTATCTCCTCGCTAAAGTAACTCCAGATTCCCTTGCAAAAATCGCACACTAGTTGTTAAATATGCAAGAAGTAAAAAATGAATGCGCTGATCAACGAAGGCCAGTTTTGTTTTATTTTTATAATATAGATCGAATAAGAATTCAATAAAAATAGTAAGAACAAAAAAAATTACGCACGTATCCCTAGCAACGGCGCCATTTGATTGGTGTGTAAAGTGTTTGTAGAATAACCGCAATCAATAACGGTGTCGCATGTAGCTAGACCGAGATGAGTAGGGCCGTCCTCAGGGATATGTGGAATATTTCAATCTTATTTTAGACGTGTTGAAAGAGGAAGAATAGAGGAATAAAGAATAGTGGAAATAGTTTCTAGATCTACGTCAAATGGATGTAGAATACAGATCTAGTTTGAATACGGATATAGATTTTGTAAGAAGAATGCTTGTAGGGTTAGTTCGGATTTAGTAGTCATGGATGACTAATAAATAATACTCTTTTTATCTATTAATAGATTTAAAGCTAGATAGAAAGTGATGAATGAGAATTAGGGTTCTTGGAAAAAACTAGTGTTTCCACTCTATTGACCATTGTCCTTTCATTGATCTCGATTCATGTCCAGCCTTTAACAAAAGAATTGTTAATTTGATCTCAAATCGCGGTCAAGACTAGCAATAAATTGGTAGCACGCCCGATTAGGATGTTAACGATTCTTTTGCTAAAGTTTATAAAGTTCATAAGACTTAAAAGAAGTTAAAATATTTTCTCATCAATTGTTCTACCCTAATCCTACGAACCCTATCAAGCGGAGAATTACTCATGCATGATGGAGATAGAAGAAGAACGGATAGAGAATGAATTTATAATGTAAAATTAAATACTAAATAATTAAACTAATGATCTACCTTTATTAATCAACTTCACAATTACAAAACCTTAAAGTTTAGATTACAAGAGGAAGAAGAAGTTGCTCTCGATCTCTGCATTGTAGGAAGTGGATGCTCCGTCGAATCTCACGTCGCTTTATCACGTCGAATCGCGAACCTGTCGTGGATCACTTGTTCTTTGACGGTGATTAGCTTGTGTAAAAGATTGAAGTTTAGCCATCGGTCCTTTATATAGCCCTGAAGCCAGAAACTATAGATCCCCAGAATTAGGGTTAGTCGTAGCAAATCCAACCTGAAAATCCTAACTCCTGATTTGGTGAATCGGCCACGGATCCGCCGCATATTGCACGGTTTGGCGGTGGATCCGCGGCCGTTTGGTGAGATCTTGGGTGCAAATTTTTGGGGCTTTATTCTTGTGATATATGGAGATTTAGTTGATATCTGAAACTTGAAAATATTTTCTGAGTCTCTGCCAGTATTGATTCTTCGATTTTATTTAATATTTTAATAGATTTTTTATTTCCGACATCTCAACATCTCGATCTCCTGACCTGAGCCAAAGCTTGCAACATATCTCAAAGAATAGTGTTAGTATTGTTTGTTATTTTTGAGATATTATCCTAACCAATTTGATATGATATTATATTTTAAGAATATTTATTAAGGATATTTGATATGATATGCATATTTAAATTATCAAAATATTATATAAATATTATGTGCATATATTTTCATTCATAATGTTAATTATAATATATAAACATATGGTAAATAGCATTTTTACAGATAAACCCTCATATGTGTCATATTTATAATAAACACCTTTAGATATTTAAGAAAAATAAGGAAAATGTCATATCAAAAGTGCGATATTTTCGACTGAACAAGGAAACACTAACCCAAGCTACGTCTTCACTAATAAGGGATTGGTGAAGCTAACACCCTAAACTAAATGGCTAATCTTGTAGAGAATGATGAAGTATGATTTTTGCTCACTTTAGAATTGATTTTCTCACTAATTTTCCCCACCTCTCATAAACCTAGAGAGCTTTCTTTTGTGAAGAGGAAGATGAAGCAAATAATGGATGAGAGAGTGAATGGCAACCATGGATGAAAAAATATCTCATATAACTCATGTAGAGACTTAACCATGAGTTTACATAATGGTTGGATTAATAAATATCTTAATTAAAACAAAATTAGTGGACTAAGTCAATGCATCTACAAGCTTCCACAAGCTTCATGCCATGTGACTAATTTCCAACTAATTTGGATTTACTTTAAATAAATAAACCCTACATTATCATTAGCATGGTGTAAGTCTCATACACTCATGTTGCATGTGGTATCAAGCATGACACAAAAAAGAAAACACAATTAATATATATCACATATATATTAAGTGTGCACATGTGAGAAAAAGAAATGCTTAAGTTAGCTAATATTAGTTAATGTAAATTAATATATCAAATATATAATTATACATTAAATCATTAAATCAACACTTGATTTAATAATCCGTCTATATCTCATATGACCGACTAATATTATTTGTATCAACTTATCGAATCAACACTTGATTCGATAACCCGGCTATATCTCATATAACCGACCGATACAGTATCGACTTATCGAATCAACATTTGATTCGATAACCCGGTTATATCTCATATAACCGACCGATAACATAAATCGTGAGAATAGAATACGGTATCACATACTTGTATTAATCTCGGTCCTGCACATATCACATATGTGCTTCTACTTCGTTTTGCCTGAGCCAGTAAACCTCTGTGTAGGACTCTAAAGACTCGTCAATATCAGTAGGTGATGATCATATCAAGTACCCACATGCCTTCAGCGGTACAAGCTGGACGTAATGTCTACCCAGGTATTGAGCGATCAGAAGATCAACAAGCAAGCCCGCTCTAACTTCTGTAAAGCATGTCAGTAACACTACCGTACAGTCCGGTCTCTTCATCTGATATGTCACATATCTAGTTTAAGGGTGGTAAACGTCAGACCCCCAGTAACTAATAAGTCGTGCCGTTGTAAGGCTCATAACGGGTCGAGAAACTACTGATAATACTTATCAGTAAATCTCTGTATCAGCCCTGGCCAGGGACTTCCTGTTATAACCAATCGTAGCACAGTGCAACATCAACCCCCAATACCGGGAGAGACGAATCCCCTCCTATCGCTCATTGCCTCCATTTGATTCGGGACTGTACCCAAAAACTACTGTTTTGCACGTTCTCTTGAATGTGGTAAGGTGGAAATCAAAACACAGTGGGGATCACACAAGACTCTATGACGATCTCGGGTCTACAGACTAACCTGTACCAGTGTCACCAGAGAACTGCTATCTGACGTTAGGTATAATACCAACTAGGAGTTCTTGGCGAGTCCGTTCAGTGTACCCAGTCTCCACTGAGCACCCGTATACCATCTTTGATGTCAAACACCAATGGATGTGGGATCATCCATCGCCCATCATATGGGTCAAGATGCGTATACGCTATTCTACTCTGGAATATCGATGCCCTGTCTTGATACACCCTTGACTAGGAACAATTATAGGATGTACTTGTGGACTACCTTTGGCCTTACTAGTATGATCTCCATCATAGTCCTGGCAGTCAAGTACACATCCTAAGGGCTTTATCAACATGTGAGAGCAAGACAGTATCACAATACTAATCTACATGTTAAGACAAAGAGCAACCAGATAGCATACTATCATGTCGAGCAAGAAAGTCCTCTCTCTATATATCCAAGCATCCACTATAGTATACATCACATGTACAATAATGGCCTCTAGGGCATACATATAACTAACACAACCGGTCTAGCCCAGCCTTTTATACCTACTGCAGGAGGGATGGAATCTGGCAAAGGACTGCCGGCATGCGAATCATCTTTGCTTAGTCTTTGGATCACCCGCACATGAAATTGGGTCTTGTCCTTGTAGACAAAACCCACATGCTGCACCCAGGACAGCAAGCACTTACCAGCAGCACCCGGCCATTCAGGCACCTGCTCCACGACTTGCACTACCTGCTCCACCTTCTCGTAGACCGATTGCACCTCCTCCTCATCAATTCCATCAAGCTCAACGGAACCCACCTCAAGGACCGAGGAACGGACAGAAGAATGCTCCTCCAGCAAGGAGGAATGTGCTAAGGCGACATGCTTTCACTATGACTGTGGAAAAGGCTGAAGCCACCGGCCAAGTCATCACTGGTAACACTTCCCTTTCAAATTCTTTTTCAGTCTATATTCATACCTATATATCTTTTCATTATACCTAAAACATATCCCACATACCTTAGGTACAATGTTAGTATCCTCACTTCCTGCACTAACACTCTTCAATACTGGATCATCTTATTGCTTTATGTCGTAACGGTTCGTCCGAACTCATGCGATTCCAGTCACACCGCTTATATCCAGCTGGAATGTCAGTTCAGGGAACGGCGTTCTAAAGGCAAAAATGGGATACAACCTTTTTCCAGTGGTCGTTTGTAGCAGATAATTCTATGCTGACTTCAAAGTGCCGGACATACCGAACTTCGATGTGGTTATGGGTATGGATTGGCTCGGAACATTCTATGCTACCATTGACTGTCGTCAAAGGAGGGTAGTATTCGAGATTCCAGAGCATCCGGTCTTCTATTTCAAAAGTGGAGACCGTACCCTGGAGCCAAGTACTACAAGGCGAAACCGAAGAAGGCAGTGATTGCGGCAATTCAAGCGGAGGAAGGATCGAAGCCTGAAGTAGTTCGAGAGTTCGACGATGTGTTTCCTGAAGATATATCAGGTTGCCTCCTGATCGAGCACTTGAATTTAGCATTGATTTAGTACCAAGAGCACAACTGGTGATCAAAGCACCATATCGGTTAAGTCCGGAAGGTTTAAAGGAGATTCGAACTCAGTTGGACGAATTATTGGCGAAAGGACGGATTCATCCCAGCACTTTAAGTTAGGGATCTCCAGTTTACTCTTAAAGAAGAAGGAAGGTTCATACAAAATGTGCATTGATTATATAGCCTTGAACGAAGTAATGATAAAGAACAAGTATCCATTACCACGTATCAACGATCTGTTCGATCAGCTAAGTAGATCTTGTGTTTTTTTTAAATTAGATCTTCGTTCGGGTTATCATCAGGTGAAGCTCAAGGAATCTGATATCCATAAAACGACATTCAGAACTCGTTATGGACATTACGAATTTCTTGTGATACCATTTGGAGTGACCAACGCACCAGCAATATTCATGAACCTGATGAATCAAATTTTTCGAGAGTATCTAGATAGGTTTGTTGTCATCTTCATCGACGACATCTTGGTGTATTCAAAAAGTCGGAAAGAACACACCGAACACTTGAGAATTTTCCTGGAAACTCTACGACAGCATCAACTCTATGCCAAATAAAGCAAGTGTGAGTTTTGGCTAGATCAAATCGGTTTTCTCGGATATATTGTATCAGGCGAAGGAATCTCTGTAGATCCGGCAAAAGTATCAGCAGTAAGCGAATGGCCAACACCAAATTCAGTGAAGGACATTCGAAACTTCTTGGGTCCAGTAGGATATTACAGAAGATTCACAGAAGGCTTTTCCAAGATAGTAACACCCCTGACCAAGCTTACGCGTAAAGATGAAGAATTCGTGTGGTCAGAAGCATGCGAACAAGCATTCGTAGAACTCAAGTCAAGATTGACATCGGCACCTATCCTTGTTATACCAGACCAATCTGGAGGTTTTGAAGTGCAATGCGATGCCTCCGGTAAAGGATTATGTTATGTTCTACATCAGCAGGGTAAGGTTGTGGCTTATGCTTCAAAACAGCTGAAGATTCATGAGCGCAATTATCCGACGCATGATTTGGAGTTGGCAGTCGTAATCTTTGCTCTTAAGATTTTGCGCCATTATCTTCTTGGTGAACGGGTGAATATATACACAGATCACAAGAGTCTGAAATATGTGTTTACTCAGAAGGAGTTGAATATGCGGCAGAGAAGATGGTTAGATTTCATGGCGGACTTCGACATCAACCTGCAATATCACTCTTGGAAGGTGAATGTATTACCTGATGCCCTTAGTTGCCAACCATTAGCAATGAATCTCACCACACAGTGGAAGCTTCAAAAAGACTTGCATCAGATGGAGATTGAAGTGATCATGCCAGGTAACGCTTCAAATTTGATGAACTTATAAGTTCAATCTACCATTGTCAATCAGATCAAAACAGCTCAAGCAAGTGATACTAAGTTGCAAAAGATTAGAGAACAAGTGGAAAGTGGACTTCGAACAGACTTCATCATCCATAAAGATGGATCTTTGAGATACGGCAGTAGATTGTGTGTACCTAAAGGTTCTGTGCGAGAAGAGTTAATGAAAGAAGCTCATAACTCTCCTTATTCAGTGCACCCTGGAGGTACAAAGATGTACAATGATCTGCGTCAAAATTACTGGTGGCATGGAATGAAGCGTGAAGTAGCCAGAAGCGTCGCTAAATGCTTGGTGTGTCTGCAAGTAAAAGCTGAACATCACAAGACTGCTGGATTACTTCAACCGTTATCTATCCCAGAATGGAAGTGGCAACACATCACAATGGATTTTGTGACTGCACTTCCTCGCAGCACAAAGGGAAATTTTGAAAGAAATTTTTTAGAACGACCATGAATTTATAGGATGATGAAAAGGGTGTAGGGTGAATTAAAAATGCATTAAAAAGATTTTTTAATTGGGTATTAAAAAATTTTAATAGAGGAAATGAAAAGATTGAGTAGTCTCAGGTTGAATAAGGAAGTTTGGGGTATTGAAACGAACAGTCGGGATGGAAAGGGACGCACAGAACCAACACGGACCCACTTGGAGTCAACCAAGCCGCCAATCTCAGCCAAAGCTCAGCCCTTGGTCGAGCTTTGTGCTCGGGGCTTGGGGTTTTGGTGTGGGTCTGGTTTGGGGTCCTAATTGAATAGCTCTTTTCTGTTGCAACTTTCCGTATCTCCATATAATACTCGTGCAAACTTTTAGGCTTTCAAAACGTCAAAAAGAAAAACAAAAATATTATTTGTGCCGATGGGATTTGAATACGCGGTCTATGGGACAGTAGTGGAAAGTCTTAACCAATGAGCTATAAGGAGTTTCTTGCATGGCTTTTATCAAGAATAGTTTATAACTGGATATCAAACTAGAATACATCCTCTTTTATTAACTAAAGTAAAAGGGACAGTAAATGAAATTTAGGGTCGTTGCAACATCAACGTGTGGCATCACAAGATAAGGGAGTGGGCCGAATAGAAAATCAATTCGATCAAAATCGATACTATGGTGAATCCGGCGGATATGCCAACAAAGCTTATTCCTAGAGAGAAGTTCAAGACAGCCTTGGATTCTATTCAGATACTTAAATGTAAGGAAGGGCGATTTCGATAGGAGGGTCGCATCAGCTTCACAGTTTTGGTTAAAAACTGTGACAACACTGGTTTCACAGTTCTGGGAAAAGATTGTGAACGTTCGCGGTTTCAATGTTTGGAGTTGTGCTGGCAGGGGAAACAGGAAGAACAACTAAGGCAGGCCTAAAGGATACAAGACGAGAGCAATAAGTTTTCAAGATGGCTATAAGGACATACAAACCAACGTGGAGATTGTTGTGAAGGATGTCTTATATATCGAGACTGTTCGTAAATCCAGATAAAGGCCAAACATCTGGAGCAATAAGCTTCATACGTCTGGTAATGAAGTCCAGATTTCCTGAGGAGGCCCAGACGTCTGTGTTATGAGCGTCAGACGTCTGGCCACGTTCTGACGAGATGCGCTAAGGGCCACAGACGTCTGGCAATACTCTACTCCTTAAGAAGAGGAGACATCTGTCCCTATAGGTTCAAACATCTGCGGTACAAATAAGCGCAAATTCCAGTTCGAGATTTATCTCGAAAAATCAGTTTTTGGATGGTAGTTTCATAATTTTTGGGATCTTATTGTAACTCAGATTTATATGTACTATATATAAGATTTTAGGGTTACAGATTTAAAGTATCGTATTGATTATAAGGTTAAGGAAGACGTGAGACGGCTCTATAAAGGATCAAGACGATCATAAGGAGAGTTTTGAGAGAGAGATGAAGATTTCGTTGAAGATCATAAAGTAGAAGGTTATTGTAATTCTCCGTAAGGTTTTTTCTTTTTCTCGAAAGTTCTAATAAAGAGTTTTTCCCTTTTCTTCATAAAATCTCTTGTGTTATTTAATTTGCGTTTGTTCTAGTTTTGTTAGTTGTTTTAAAGGGATTTTAGTTTAGATCCATAAAGATTGGTTGTCATTTATCCGCTGCGCACACTCCCATGGTATCATAATTTGTGGGCTAACTTTTGATATTTTAATTATTTTTTAATAAAGAAATAAGGGACACGTTATCTTCTCTTTTATCTTTTTCCTAACCGAAACAAACAGACGTGCATTTACAAGCAAACTTTGGGCTCTCATCTTTCTTGTTTTTTATTCCCATTGTTTGGCTATATAAATAAATAAAAGTGACAATTAAGAGACTTTTACTTTATTTTCATATCTTGCTTTTATTAACAAATAAAAATTACTCTTCATGAATAAAGAAGAAAAAAGAGAAAGAATCCATGTTTGCTTTTTCCTGCGGTCTGCATGCTCTTATCTAACTATCAATGAGCAATAGCTCAGGTGGTATGACACTTTCTCTCCTGGAAAGAGTGCGGTGTTCGATCCCCAGAAGGGGAAGCGAGCACAAATTAACGCTTTCTAAACAAATTCATGGGTCACTTAGATGCATTTGTATGTTTATGTGCTTGTGTGTATTTGGCGCTTAGGTGTGACATGTGCATGGTTAGGCTTATGGGCTAGTTCATTTATTAAAAAAAAATCCCTTCTTACCTAGCTTTATAGAACAAATAGCAATCTGGGTAAAAAAAAGTGGCTATAAGAATATTAAGCATCTTAAGTGTTACTATTGTACATTTGCTTTCAAAATAGTTGAGGTGAGTTGAGTTTTTTTTTTCCATCTTTGTCATGTGGATCGATCACACCATACTTATAAAGCTAATCTTATGATACATATTGTGCATGTAGACTGCTCGTTTAGAGGTACGTCAATCTAGACTCTGATATTATGTTACAATACTATTCTAATAGTAACATTGCTGGAATTTAATTTTGCTTTGATAAATGAATTGTATGCAAATGCCACCATATTAACTATATTTTCAACAAAACCATGATAAATCTTGTTGGTAATATTTCAAGAATATAAGGAGCTTAATTACTTATACTTCAAAAAGAATACGGAGTCTAAAAGCAGAGGCTACCACATGGCGTTATTTGATTCTGAACCAATTTTTCACTCAAACTTTGTTATCATGAGTTAAAATATAGAAAAGATATATATGCTTTCCTATTAATGGTATCTAATATTTGCTAAGTGGCACTCTTGGTTTCATTCAAAGAGAAAAAGATAAAAGAAGCTTTGGGGACAACTTCAAAGTCCAAACGAAAAAAGTGAAACGAGTGGGTATTGATTAAATGTCTCTTTCTTACAGATTGAACACTATTTGGAGCGAGACTTGAGCTTTTAAGTATCGGTATTTATTTTTAATTAATCCGCATTTTAATGCTTGTGGAATGGGTTGGAACTTGAACCAATGAGATGGAATCAAAATAATAATCTCATATTGAAAATAACAAAATATGCACATGAGTATAAAATGTAGGGTTTTTTTACTAGAAAACGCTCTCATGCTTCGCTAATTACTAAAAAATGCTCTCAATCGCTTGAGCACATTCTTCTATATCAAATGGGCTCTCCTTACCCGAGAAGTTTTTGGATGCAAATCCCGGAACTGCTTAACTTCGGATGTTCCGGCCTCAGGGCGAGCAAATCCTTGGTACATGAGGGTTGTCTGCTCCCGCTGTCCCTCCAATAGGCTCCTGATGGACTCAAGAAGCATCGTCTGTTCGTTGATAAGCGTTGTCATGATAAGTGGAGGTGGTAGTGTAGACGGTGGTATGTTGCCGTTGACATTGGTGGTGATATTGTTGGAAAAATCCATTATCTTGATAGAAAAGACAAATTAGGATGTATTCAAGAAATTTAAAATGTAAGGAATATAAATGTTTGTTGAATTTATTAATTCTTGTGGTATTTTGTTTAAGACTGTATGCAGAACTGACATGCATGAGCCACTAATAAAACCTGTCTTACCCCGCTTGCCAGTAGACGGAAATTGTGACGCGTCAAGCTCACGACATATTTATTCAGAGAAGGTCATTTTCTAGATAAATATGCTAAGTGTATTGAAATAATAATACACAATGCAAGAATAAATAGTGACTGAATTTTTTTTCAACAAACACGTTTATTTACATTCAAACTTGAAACATTTACAATATATGAGTTCAACTAAAATAAAATACAAGAACAGAAATGTTTAAGCAGGTGGCATACATAAACTGAAACAAAAGGTAAGCTAAGCTAAGCCCAAGCAACGATCTGGTCGTAATCCTCTTCTGTGATGTCCATCTCCTCAGTCTAACCAGTATTTGACGAACGTTCCAAAAAAATAAGGGTGGGTGGAATGCCCGTCAGCGTACTAGCGCTCGGTAAGTTTTAAAGGTAGGGTAAAAGTGAAGAGTGACAGGTATAGTATAATCATGAAGTAATGTAATTGACAAGTAAAAAGTATATAGAAATGAACATGGGTATATATGTTATAAGTCTCTATATGATCACTATATTAACGTTAAATTCCAAGTGAGAATGTAAACGCAACCGTAGAAATACTCACTAGCTTAAGAGTGGGGCCTCAGGAGTAAGGAAACACGGGCTCATTTTATGTGTTAGTATCAGGACTCCAAACTGTGGAGAAGTCTACCCGACTGAGTTTCGAGTAAATAAAATTCGAGTAGGTTAATACGGGACTCCTAAAAAAACTATCCCAAACATCCCGAGTATAAAAGATTATAACAGTTGTATTGACTTGGTGGATTTGATTGGTTGATTATAACATGTCTTAATCGAAACCATAGATTCCAAAAGTGAATAATGTAGTCGAGTAAGTCAAGTAGAATGCAAGTCATGTCAACTGTAATTCTGGGTCGAGTCAAGTTAGTTCGAGTAGATTGAGTTCGAGTTTAAGTTACAGTTTAGGTTCTCGTTTGGATTTGAGTTTGAATTCGAGTTCGAGTTTAAATTCAAATTCGAGTTTGTATTTGATTATAGTCATTTCATATTACTAGATTTAAATCTTATGAATTACTTTAATCCTGTAAATTCTTGAGTTTGGAAAATTATCGATAACCGATGCACATAAACGGCGGGATTTGTTTCTTTTTCAAAGGCGATTATAATTTGATAATTTCCACCATAAACTTACAATCTATATTTAAGAAGAGGCAAGTGGTATATCATTGTCTCCGGCAATCTCAAGGCAATCGACAAGAGAAGATGACACTCAAACCAATCTGCAACCTAAATACGTAATCTAAACTAGTATATTGATTTTCTAGGGTATTTTAGTAAAAATGTCATTTAAAAATTATCAAGGGTTTTTAATTCGTCCTAAAATCTCGAATAAGTTTTTAATAAAAATCTGCTGTTTTAAAAAGTGAAGATTTTTTGGTATAAAAACGTATTTTATATTTTGTGGTATTTTAGTGTAAAAGTCTAACTTTCGAAGTTTATGGTATTTTAATTAAAAATCTATCATTTTTGGGAACTTGATGGTATTTTAATAAAAATTAAATCTTTCATTAAAATATAGATTTTTTACAATTTGCATGCATTGAAAATACGGATTTTATGATTTATATAATTTTCCAATGATTTAATTTGCTTTAAAAGTCGTATTTCCTTAAAAATCATAATTTTATTCCTTTCGAGACCGAATTCTCCGTGAAAAATTCTGCATCTCGCTGTACTATCCCAAGGACATGCGATAACCCGCACCATCCACAAACAGGTCCTCTAAAGAGAGTTGTAGAGGCGTAATTGCAAAGGGTTAAAATAGAGAAAAAAAGTATTTTATAAAAGCGAGGGTATTTTAATGCAAACTGTTTCCTTTAAATAAATATTTAACCAAAACATCGTGCTCTGAAAACCATTGTGTACGTGAGTTAGGTGGGTCGTTATCCTGTGAGTTTTCTAGAGCTATAGTTCATAATAATGTTAAAGGTATAAATAAGGTTCATGGTATTTTTGTGTAATTTTGGTGTATGATTTATTTAGCACAAAATTTTAAATAATTCAAAAGTAAATGAGATGAATAATATTCAATGTGGTGTTAGAAAGAATAGGGTGAATTATTTAACATCGCAAGTGTGATCAAATTATTTTTAAAAGAGTATTATAATGCTAACTCCATTTTAAATTGTTATCATTTTAAGAAGAGGTTTGAGATGAAACAAAAGAGAGAAAGAAGGGACTTATGGGTTTTCAAGCTTTGAAAAGAAAAGAAGAAGAGAGGAGGTCTTCATGGAATCGTGGTAGCGTCGAGTTTCGAAAAACGGCTCCGGTCTTTGAGCTAACTCTACTTGACTAGCTTAACTTTTCTTGAATATGAAATTTTTTTTAGAGAATTTTTGCTATAGATTACAGCATAGGGAAGAGCTAGAGAATGGGATGGTATTTATAGGTTAAAATTTGAGAGTATGGCAAATTAAAAATTGAATTAAAATGGATTTAATGGTTTTAATGGAGGAAAATGAGAGGTTTATTGCACTTTGTTAATGTTCAGAGAAAATAAAGTGAAAAAAGATGTAGAGGGAAGTCAAAGAGACGCACGGATGAAGCATGGAGTCGAATGGGCAAGATCCAACCACAATAGGCGGTTTTGGGGATTATTTTGGCAGCCAGATAGAGGCCACATGTCTCGAGTCTTTGTCCATATGCTATATTTGGTCTTAACACGTCATTTCTCCAGTTTGTTTTATCAGAAACTTTTCGTTTCTCCATGTATTGCACGTGCAACTTTTGGGCTTCCGAAGAGTTAAAAAAATTATTAAAAATAATTGAGACTGATGGGATTTGAACTTGCAGGCTAAAGAACAGCAGTGGAGAGCATTAACCAGTGAGCTAGAAGTTGTTTCTTACTTTTATTGAACAATTTTAGCTTATAATTCCTAATTAGGCTGAAATACCCTTTTCTATATATTGAATAAGTTACATTTGTACGGAGATTTCAGGGTCGTTACACAAGGCAATCAATCGGGTCAGAAAATATCAGGAAATAGTTGGCATTGGGTAAACATAATATTGCAAGTATAGTTTAACATGATAACAAAGACAATAAGGATACATGCAGTCAATCAGTATACCAACATGCTCAAAACATCATTCTCAATGAACCATAATGAACAATTGAATCAAGAATAATATCAAAGACATATTCATCAATATCAGCAAATTCCTACACTAGATGTCTGTGGGGAGACTTCTGGTCCAACTTTATACACAGCAGATGTCCGTAGGAGACATCTCGTTCACAATTATTTATATGCCAAACGTCAGTGGGAGACAATTGGTTCCTAATTATGTGAATGGACGACGTATGGGGAAGACGTCTGCAGTTCAAATCGGGTTACTGTAAATCTATTTCAGAGACTCAGTAGTTCAGACAGCAAACGGCTCCACAGGATTTTCTGAGACGATCTGATATTTACAATTTAAGGTTTCCATTAAATTTAATGCGTGCAATCACAGCTATAATTTTGTCGATTACTCTACGTTCCATTATATCGATTAAAAGAATAAAGATAGTATCTTTTATAATTCTATATAAAGTATTATAACTATATCAAGGTTGTCGACGTATCGTGATTTAGATCTCAATAGATCATTAAATAGGGTTTACGATCAATTTAATTACAAGACATTAATAGTAATACTAGTGTTACGCCAGATCTGATCCGGCCATAACTAGAGAAATTATTTAGAAATACTTGCCTCGAAGATGAATACCATAATGACGATACAATGATTGAGACATCGACAAGATCTCAACTTGATAGCTTGAAGGATCGGGAGAAGAAGATGATGATGAAACCAATGCAACAGTGATGGCGGTGTTAGTGATGATGATGCAACCGACGTTGACGATGAAGATGACGGCTGCTCGGTTTAGGGTTAAGGTTCGATTTTGATGAGAAGAGAGATGCTAAGGTTTTGAGAAAAGAAATAATATGGAGAAAAATAACATATGCATATTTGCTTGAGAGTTTAAATAGGATAGGTTAATTTGCATGCGGGATGGATATCTAGATAAAGTCCTATATCAAATAGAAATAGAAAAGAGATAAAACCAAATATCTTTCCCATCTCAAAACCATACATCTTTTATCAAATAAATATTTTAAAAGGTCATATGTCTCATAAGTCTATATCAATTAGGATTACAAATTTAAGATATAAAAAATATAATTACAATTTAAATAGTAAATAACGTATATCTTTTATGATAACCAAATACTTATAAACCAATAAAATACTACCAAACCCAAGTCACCATAACCCAATAACAATTTGCCAATAACCTCACGTAATAACCCAAACCAATATTCAAATAATTATTTATATAACCAAAATATTAATTAATACTACTTTATTCAGTTAGAAATACTTTACGATCGTTCTAAGGTGTTAAATTATACCCAACTACAAAAAAATTCCGTTTTTGAAATTCACGAGAATGAAAGAACCAAGACAAGGAAAAGAACAAGAATAAAGAATCTCATATTCATGGTTAACAGGAAACAGACAATAATAAGGAAAGGATAAGAAAAAGCAACTTGGATTGATGGAAACAAATTCAGAAAATTATGGATGTAAGGTAATGTGAGAACACATGCTGTCAATGAATAAAAAAAATCGAAAGGTGATCGTGTCGAGAGTAACAGTGCAGATAAGCAAGTGTCAAGCCGGATGTCAATAATCGAGTCAGAACAGTGTCAATTAAATCGGGAATCAATCTAAGAGTCAAAACCATTTCAAAACAATGTGTATGTGTATAGAATTTGGCTGATGGAAGTTCGCGCATCCCCGGGATATCCCATAACTAGTTGTAAGCCATAATAACATGAATAAGATTAGTAGTATGAAAATCTCCGAAAGGTGTCTCATGACTAAGATAGAGGTTTGTCTAGTGTGAATATCATCCAAGCGTACAGGTAAGATATCTCACTACCATATTGTATTCAATACAGATGAAGGACATCATAATTCAGATACACACGTGTCAATGCTCAGATGAATGATGTCATAAATTAGATACATACAGATGGAATAATGTCATAAGTCAGATATATGCATGTAATAACACAGATACCCCAACCGATCTATGCCAAAGTACAGAGTAATGATGTCAGAACTCAGATACATATAAGTCATAACACAGATACCCCGACCATAAGAAATATGTCCCTTATTGGCTATAACGCAGATGTCACTCCTTTTCACCCCAATTCGAATGTCTCTCCTTAACTATAATTCAGATGTCTTGGAGTACTCTTGTGTTACGATTCAGGTTCCATTTTGATTTCCACCGTTACCCAGGGTTTACATTGTAATATAAGAAGGGTTTATCATGATGCAACAGCAAGACCATATCAATATCAGGATATCTGGAATACAAGTATACAATATACAAGCCATTAATCAATATACAAGCATGTCAAGCAAAACACAGTCAATCAGGAAATATATCATAGCTATATCATAACCATGTTAAGTAATATGACAGGTTGTGGGGTAAATCAATTGTTAGGGCTCAAGGTAAATCGTGTCAGGACGTCGAATCAAGTCAAACGAAGTTCAAGAGAAATATGTATGCATTAAAGTGTACTATACTAATCATTATATGTTATGTTAATTAAACCATGCTACTGAAATGGAAAAAAATGGATACAGTAATATTAACTTGTGCCCAGTCATTTATCTTAGGCAAGCAAGTGCCACGCAACCTTCCAATCTCCTGCATATGTCTTTCTGCTAAAGTTTCCGTCGACTGACCAACTCGAAACGGTAAAAGTAAGACGCCTTGGTCAGACGATCAACCATCACCCACACAACATTACTTCCCTTTGGACTTTGTGTTAGAGCTACCACGAAATTCATGATAATATGCTCCCACTTCCTCTGCGAAATCGAAAGTGGTTGTAACAAACTAGTGGTGCATTGATGTTCAGCCTTCACTTAATGACACACTAAGTATCTTGACACGAAGTGAGTGATCTCTCTCTTCATGCCCCCTACCAATATGCTATCGTATCCTATGTTCATTGAATGTACCAAATACACTGAACTAAGGGACTCCTTCATAACCTTTTCATGAATCTCTCCTTTTAACACACACAAATGGCTCCCATCTCTTAAAGACACATCTTCAAGAACTTGCAATTCCCTTTCTAAGACTTGTGGGTTATGACAACACCATGTTTCCACTGTGCAAATCTGATAAATTGAGGCAGATCTTCACATCTTCTTCTATCAAGCATCTTACGCTTGAGCGGCCTTGATGTGGCTATCAAGGACTATTGTACTTGAATACTAGTTCCTGCTCAAACCAATCTCGAACTGTTGCAATCCTTTCTAAATCCACTGCTATGCCATCTTATGACATAATATAGCCTAAGAACTTTACTTCATCGAGCTATATGCGTCGTTGCTCACCAGGCATACAGTTTCCTTGCCTCAATTTTGGAAGTATACTCTTTTAATACTGTTCGTGGTTCTCTTGGTCCTTCAAATTCAGAAAGATCGTGTCACTACTTGACACGGTATAGATAACACGGTAGCTTGTCACCTTCGTGCTTCATCAGTCGAGTAAGAAAAGATTCAATAAACTAAGGGACCTAAGATTTTTAAGTGATCGAATAGAAAGGGATAAGATAGTAGTACAGTGTAATCAAATCAATTAAAGCGAATCAAGGGTAGGACCTTAAGTTACTTAAACATAGTACCGCATTATAACCATACCGCGGTATATTGGTACAATTACATAACTCCATCTAAGTCGTCTGAATCCTACAATCAGAGTTAATGAAATAAAATTGAAGTAAACAATAAAGAATCAAGAAGATTAAAAGATATGATCAATGGGGGTGAAAGATTTGCAGTTCGTGTTGAAATATGATCGTCAGAGAAAGTAAGAAGAAATTCAGGAGAATAGGATTTATGGATAAACCCGTGGTGCAAACGTTACAGTCTCTCTCTAGTGTCTATGTTGAAGTCTATCAGTGATTTAACTAATGAACAAGGGAAAAAACAATAGAATGCTACGGAATCAAACAAAACTAATATTTAAAAACTACAAATGAGTAGGATACCTGGAACTACATCTTCTGAAGCCTCTACTCGAAAGCTTGCTTCTACGGTACAAACAATGCTCTTACAACATTACTTCATTGATATCTCGATGGAAAGGTGTTGATCTGGTGATCAGTAGCTCCACATCTAAAACATTTTCTCTTCTCTTTCCGACAAAACCTCCGAATATGGCCTGGCCGTCGGCAATAGTTACAGACCACGACCTCCTTCTGAGCTGGAACTGAAACAAAAGGCCGCTTCATAGGAACTACTCCCCGTTTCCGGATAGGACCGTCTCCATGCACATGATCTCTGGTTGGTGCTTGAACCTCCCAACATGTTGAACAATCTACCGATGAGTACCCTTCTCTCTTTCTGTAAGCCTTTTTTGTTCTTTATCCGCCTTAAGAACCTGAGAAATGGTAGTCAATCCTAATGAAGCAATGTTCCGCTGGATTTCCACATCAAGACTATGCAAGAAACGCCTTGCTCTGTCATCCCTATTAGCTAGTAAGGGCCCTGCAAATCGACATAGTCAGTTCCACTCCGCCGCGTGCATATCTACCAGCCCACCATTCTTCTTCAATCCAATAAACTTCTCTTCCATATCCTCCCTAGTAGACTATGAGAAGAACTTCTCTAAGAAACTCTGGGTGAATGCCGCCCAACTTATCGGCTTTGTCAAACTAATCTCCTCAACGAGCCACCAGTCTCGAACATAATCAATTAGCTGAATACATATTACATCCACTCTTTTCATCAGGAATCTAAGTAGCGATCAACAGGTTCTCAGTATCTATGAGCCACTGCTTATCCTGAGGCGAGACCTATATTCCCATGAAAGTTGTTAGGTTAAACTTCCGAAAATCAGCAAAAGTTCCCTCATGTGGACTACGCCAGGGAACTGCTGTCCTCTCAATGGCAGTGGATCACATTTGTCTGGCATTGTTGGTTCTTCAGTATGCATTACATAATG